>OX346248.1:20740185-23346018 GCA_947049315.1 Epistrophella euchroma | reverse complement strand
ATCCTGATGTGAAGCAAGTTATGGATGCGTAAGAAAATATCGAAACAGAATTTATTCAATGAACTATTTAGAAAAGACCTTACAAAAAATGGAAAAAAAGACTGGAAAGGGGTTATGGTAATAGTATATGTCTTCCTATTAAGATAATGTCTATCTGTGGGGCGAACTGAAATCTTTAAATAAAATCATAAAGCACAAAATCTTTCGAAAAATTAATATCGGAAAGTGAGCAATCTCGCAAATTTCAAAAGCGAATAACTTTAAACTTTTCGTGGCCTATATAACTTTAGATATTTCAATTTGAACGAAATTGGTTGATTGTTCAGTTACATCACCATACTGCTCCCTCAAAAAGGCGAAGTGTCAAAAATATAAGTTTTTCGCATACAATACTTTTAAGGACATTTTGTTTTTTTTTTTGCATTACAAAATTTGCATTAAAAAGCATGAAAATATTTGTTATTAGGTTGTTCAAGTCAAAAACACCGATTTATGCTTTTAACTTTCAAACGGCGAAGTTTTTGAAAATCGATTTATGCTTACCTACTTTATATAGATAATTATTTTGTATAGAAAATACTATGGCATTTTTTCTATACGAGCAACCATTAACAAGATATATATATTGCTGCTTCAATAATAAAATTTCGGAAATATAGATTTTTATAACAGAAAATGTACTTATATTTATTTTGATTAAAATTCGATAACCAATAATATTTTGGAGGATGATTCCAACTGGCTTTCAGTATTTGACTAAAAATTGATAAGAGCATTGAATATCAGAAACAACAGTTGGACTTAATAACGCAAAATTTCGAAAAAAATCTACCTAAAAAAAAATAAAAATTCACAATTTTTTTTTATTTTTACTTTGAAATTTAAATCTCAAAAACTGTTCATTTAAAGAACTTGAGTAAGAAAGCAAAAAAAAGAATGGAATATTATGCTTTCAAAAAAAAAAAAAAAAAAACTATAGCACATCCTTGAATGTACTTTCTTTAATTTTTTAAAATGTCATGCAAGAATTAGGGTATACAAGGTGTGGAGGGAAAATAGACTTTTAAAAGAAAAAACTAGTTAGAAGCTGAAATTTGGTATGATTTTTTTCTCTATAAACTGAGAAAGTTCCTCACCGACCCGATGACCGCTAGGATAGTAGCAATGGGCTAAAAGTCATAAAAATCGTTTTTTTCTTCGCAAATATCTCAAAAACGGTTTGTTTTAGAGAAAAACTTTGTTCAGCAATCTTGTAGCTGAGATAATGAACGTGGCGGTTTCTTCGTAGCATTAACCGTTAAAAAGTTACACATTTGAAGTCAAAAAATCTGTTACAAGGGGACAAAGGTTCTCATGAAAATATTTGTAGGTCATGAAACTATGACTGAGTTCCAAAATTCATTATTTTTTTGCATCCCGAAACGTCAGACTTATGCTACATTTTGGAACTCAGCCTATTTTTTTCGCAAATTATTTCAGCTAAGATCTTATAGAAAACAATGAATAGTCTGCATATGAGGATCTAAGATCATATACATAGATATTTGGATGTTAGTTTAAGATTATTTATAGATATTTTACGCAATAATACAATACAATGAGTTTTTTCAAAAACCTGGTTTTAATAATTTTGTATCTATGTATTTTTTGTTTGTGAAATTCAAATCTTTTGCAATAAATTGAATTGTGTTACAAGGTTTTTGGCTAAAAATTCACATTTGAAGTTTCTATGTATGTATGTATTACAAAAAAATTAAAAACAACAAAATAATATTTTCCTATATTTACTATTAACAGCTGGACGAAAAGAAGACATTTTGATGTATTTTTTAAAGCTTGCTTTCATTTATTATTTTTTTTTTTTTGATAATTTTAATATGAATTTTAGTTTTAAGATGAAAATGTCTGCTTATTGTTTGACTTAAAATAAAAACACGTGCGAAATTGACCTTAATAAATACATATATTGCGCTTGTAATTTTTATTGCTCTTGAGTCGTGGTGAAAAATGGTACTATCCTGAGTAAGATCTTGTTATTCACTCTTCTTTATTAATCTACCAAAAAAGTGTCCTTGACAAATAATGAAAATTACTTTGTAGATAAAGATTTCTCCCCTATATAAAGAAGCTTTAGATATTTATAGTACATATACATACATACTAATGCTCTTATATCCAACAAAACAAAAACACCAGCGCATCCAGTCTACCTAATTTATTTTGAAACATATTCATCATCAGATTCATAATGTTATGTCATAAATAACTCATGTATATTATTCATTATATTGTTTTGGCCATTATCACCATCACACAAATATTTTATACTTGACGGTCAGGATTATGGAAAATAAAATAAATTGCTTCTTGTTTATTTGTATATACTTATTACATAATAATTTAATTTATCATATTATTGAAACAGGTATGTATAAGTTATATAAGAAATAAGCTGGTTTTTCCTTTTATTGGAATAACGATTTAAGGCTAAAAAAAAAAATAACACTTACGGTCATATTATTCACTCAATACATCTAGGTTAAAACTTAAATCTGGATGTAAGTCATACAAATTCAATGTAATTTCATCTGGATTTAAGTTTAAATCTGGATGTATCGAGTGAATAATATGGCGGTTATTCAAGTAAGTATTTTGACCATTTGAAATGAGGTTGTATGACATCGTACTTAAATCATATAAAATTTTGCGTAATCGGATTTTCCGATTTTTATTTGACTTGTCAACAGAAACGGAGACTGTGCATTTAAGTTACGCAATGAGTTAAATAAACATATCCAACCTATATTTATATAATGAAATGATTAATGAAATTTAATTTGCACACTCTCATTGCAAATATTTAACGCTTCAAAGAAATCTCATTGTTTGATATCATTATCATAAGGTTGTTATTTTAAATATTCTTCCATTTCATGTGTGTAATATTTTTAACTAGAAATATTTACGAGGAATTTATGTTATAATATATATGCTCATGCAAATCAATTCTAATGAAATCTTGTTCAAAACGTCTTAATCATGTGCATCCTGTTGTTTCCTTGTAAAAGGACTTAAATGTCAAAACCATGTTGACTTCGAAAATATTGGCAAGAAAACTCGTTATTAAAATTACCTGTCTATTATATTGTGCCTTAAATTCAAGTTTTTCATAAGTCGACTTCGCACACATTCGTCATTACACTTTGCATGAAAGTGAATATATTTTATTGCTGGAACTTTGAAATATGTTTTGGATTAAAAGGACACGACTTTGTTACTTTTCATTTTAAATTGAAGTTTAAAATAAAGAGAATAACTGCGTTAAGTTATTCAGCAGAGTTTTGATGATAAAAAGTAAAGGTTGAAGTTGTGGTAATAAATTTTGTTTTCTAAAAAGAATTACTTGTAAACATATAAGTGGAGCGACTGAATATAATTAAATAAAAGATTAATTTGTGGTGAGAGGTCAATTGAATTTCTGATGGGAAAATTGCATGTAATTAAAGTAAATAAAAACTTTTTTTAACGCTTTATACTCTGTACCTACTCTGTTTATAAAAAAAAATGACGTTTGACTTTAAGTTTGGTTGCGTTGGCTTGCACCAGGCTCTCATAGGTTTTTTTGTAGTTTGAATAAAATCGCCGCAAAACGGCCGAGGTTTATCTAAATCTTCAAAAAGTAACAAATTTAGAAAGATCTTTGAAATAAAACAACTTTAAAAAAATATATGCGTGAAGTTAACGCTGCCATTTTTTATTTAAAAAAATATTGTGTCTTACATGTACTGATATGTGTCAAAAACGCAAATTTATAAAGATTATAAAATACTTTTTTTTTTAAATTTCGATTTTCTTAAATTTGCATTTTGGGCTCATTTTCAACGTTGCTCAAAAGTGATTAAACGTATGTCATATGAAAGCTTATGGAAGCCTAATTGAAAGCGAGCGAGAAAATGGCACTTTGGTGCAAATAAAAAAGGGAATTAAAATAAAAAAAATTAAATCTTAACTTTTTCAAAGTCCGAAATCTGTTCTTTTATTTTATTTTCAAATTAATTTATATTTCTATATATAAATAGTTTTCGAAAAATGTAAGGCCCAACTATAACAGATGGAAGCAAATGGATGCTAATGTCTTAAATGAACGAACCGTTTCCTTTTCCGATCTGTCAAGTCCATAAAAAATCCATAATTTACTCAACTGAACGGAGGGACACTGTAAAGCTATTTTTGATATTTTTTTTTATTAATTTGTTTGTGTTGTTTGGTGTTGTATTTTAATTTTTCAATTGTGAAAATATAAACAAAAAATAAATTACCAAAATAAAACAAATTCAAATTTTAACTTTTTATTAATATAGGAAACTTTTTCAACAAATAGCTGTCAAATTTACGGACGCGAAGTACGGTTGAGAGCGCACTTTTCGTCCAAAGGCAAAACTGAACGAAAACTTAACGAGTCTAAGCGATTCGTCATTATGATAGCGCGTTCGTACGGCGACGTAAGCACCGTTCCTATACTTGGGTCTTTACTTTCAAACTAAACAATTTTGAAAAAAATTTAATTTGAAAAATAAAAAAAAAAAGTCAAAAGTTACTAAAAAAAATAATTTTATGTTTGCTTTTTTTTATTTTTTTTTTGAAAAATAAAATACTTTTAAAAAGTACAAATTTTGGAAAGTACAAATTTGGCTATACCATTGACGCAAAATTTTAAACAGTCTGATGTTAAGATATTAGCATGATACTACTTACTTAACAATTTTCTAACTTTAAAACAATTTACTAAAATGTTCTTAGTTTTAAACATTTTCTAACTAGCATCATACTAAACTTAATTTTCTAGCTGAACACGCCTAAAACAGTGACAGTTCAACCCATTTTTGCAATTGTAACTGCCAAAGTGACACTTAGATTTAGTATGATACTAAAAAGATAAAATAGGAATTTGGCGATTTTAACTTTAGTAAAATGTTAAAAAGATAATACTATGCTAACTCGTTTAAAATTTGGAAAATCCTGTTTTTAACCCAGCACCATACTAAAAATGCTTTAACATCATACTAAATCGTCTAAAATTTTGCGCCATTGTATTTATAAATAAATAATTGAGCTAGGTAAAAAGACAAAATCAGGAATCAGTTAAATTTTATTATTTTCTTAATTTACAGTGATCTTTGTTGTAAATTTTTTATTTTTAACGAATTTGCGCAGGCAAAAAATACACATAATGTATAATTGTATAGGTACTTATATTTTTTCAATACAGGTTAGCAATTTTACCCATCAAAATCTCAATTAATCTTTAAGTAGCTGGATATCACCACTTCAATAGACGTACATAGCTATAGTGATATTCCATCTAAGCAAAAAATCTCTAAGATCTGAGGATATCTTTATAATTAACCAACCTGTACTTATTCAGTTTTTATAATTTCCAATTTCGGTCCAAATTATATTTTCTATTTTTTTTTTAAATTTGTATATAAAATAAACTTTTTCTTTTTAAGATTTTATCATCAGCTCCAATAAAACTCAACCCAACCCAACCCAATCCAACCTAATCCATAACAATGACAGATAGTATTATGACAACGATAAATTTTACTCACCAAGCGTTTGAATGAATTGATTAACAACAACTAGTGTGACAGCTAGTTTCACTCGGCTCTAATAAAATACCGAAGATGAACTCAGTTTGAACTTTTGTTTTCCGCTTAAATCACCACAACGAGATACATGTACATAAATAATTATGTGTTCTGCTGCTGCCTCACTGTCTGTCTATCGTTCGTTCAATTCCCAATCTAGTTACAGCCATACCACAAAACATCTGTGACACATCATGTAATGTAAGACATACGTGTGCCTGCAACCCCCGTTTTAGCTTTAGATGCATTATTAAGATGCGGTTTAGCTCAAATCTAAGCCTAAGTTCAATAATAAATTTATTTTTTATTTGTATTGCTGCAGCGCAAGCAAGTTGTGAGGACTGGAATAGTATGAATGTATGATGTCTTCACATCTGGCCAGCAATAACACACCTCCCTCCTCCTCCCTCCCTTGCTTGCTCGTTTAAGAGACACTTAATTTTCCCGGCTTCTATTTTTAGAAATCAAGTATTTGGCAACAAAACTAAAAACATTCCAGTTGGGGGACTTTCAGTATGACTCCACCAAGCTATCGAATTGTATACCCATTCCAATGCTATCTCCATCAATCGTTTCATTACACATGCATAAAATTTTACAGAACTGTGTAAACAAAATTTTATCAATTTTTTTTTAACTATTGCCAATTTTTTCTCCTTTACAAATAATGACAAAATATAATATATTCGAAAATGAAAATTGCAATAACCCTTATTAAATTAAGTGACAATACTTTTTATATTTTCGATGTTGCTGAGTTCTCTGTTATATCATTTCAAAGCTAATTTTTTTTAAATCTTATATTCGCCATAATTTACACATAAGTTTCTCAGCAAAAAATTTAATTGGAGATTTTGAGCGATTTAAGTTGCATAGAAGAAAAAAATCTAAAAAATGTAACTGACTAAAATTTGGTAGGTTAACTGGTCAAGTTTCTGAAACCTTTTAAATTGTGAGTTATTAGTGGCAAAAAATCTACCAAATTTTAGTCATTAATCATTAAATTAGAAATTTCTCACGTAACTGGGGTTTATTTTTGTTGTAATTTCACTACTTTTTGTAAAGTTTTTTTTTTTTTGATTTCCTATGAAATCTAACTTTTTCAGTTTTTTATGCACCTGAATTATAATTCCTTACCACGCCCCCAGTATGAAAAATCCCAAATTTTCGATTTGTTCCTGTGTATCTACCACAAAGGCCTACCGTTATGCAAAATAACAAGATTCTAAGGTGTTGGGAAGTGCCCCATAATGTTGATGATCTGTCACCTGTCAGTGAGTTTGTGAACCAGTGAGTCAGTCAGTTACGGTTTTCGTGATTTTTAACGTTCTTTATCTCAGGAATCACTGATGCTAAGGAGTTGAAATTTGGCGAGGCTCCTGTGCTTGCTCAGCTAAGCAAATCGGTATATACAATGTAGTGGGTTTGAAGTTTCTCAAATCGCTTAAGTTTTTTCCTGATAAATAAGGGTAAGTGGCGTAATGCTGAGAGAACTTGGCTGGGCCTGTACATCGAGTTGAATATGATTAAAAATCCTCTTTAATTTTTTTTCTAAATCTAATATAGCTCACGGTTTTAGAATGAAGTTTAGCCAAAATATTTTTCACAGCACTGTTTATGGTGTAAATAAGAGACAAGTAAGTATACCTACTTGTGTTATTAAGACATAAAGATCAGATGAAAACAGCTTCTGTCTCTGGTAAACTAGGAAATGCCTTTGGTCAAGGTATTGAAATAGCTTAAATGATTGTTTTCTAGCGGAAACTTTTGATTTTTCATTTAATTTCTTATTTAGAGATATTATCTTTGGATACCGTGAATAGCAATTTATTTCTGTCGAAGTAATTTTAAAGGGGCTCAACCGTTTTTTCTAGTAGGTTGCGTATATCTATTTGACTCGACTTACCAATTACCAATATCAGTTCAGTATATACCTACCTGATGAAATAGGTGTCAGTAGTCTGGCAGTTTGTAACAGATTGTTTTGTTGAAATTTTACTCGTGCCCAAGGACAAATATTGTATGTCCAAAATTGCCGACATCTTTTTAAGCAAAAAAAAAAAAAATCGATTCCAAAAAAATGTTGTGAAGAGATTTCGCTGGGAATGCTGGGTCGCGCCCACTATTCTAATCACATAGTAAGAGAACACATAATAACGAATGTCTAGACTTGGTACTTTGCTACTAAGAGTTTTATATTCAAACAATTTAATAGTCCCAAGAAAAGATAGGTAGTATAAAAGAAAAAATCCTTACGAGGGAATTGAAGGACTATCAAAATGTTTCAAAGACCTTAAAAGAACGCTGGCTATATGTGTTGTATATGTTGAATGAAATAATATGAAAGCAGAGAAATTAATAAAAATCATATTTAACGAACCCCCCCCGCTTTATACAAAAGTAAGTCATAACCTATTCAATGACATAATAAACTTCTACGCCAAATTTCATAAGAATCCGTCCAGTGGTTCGGGCATGATTGAAAGAACTAACATCCACACAAAAATGCTTTCATATATTCTTAGGAATACATAAATATATAAGTCCCAAAACATTTTTATTATTCCTTACAGGGTCATTATTGTATCCTTTTTAAAGTGAAATTTAAACAAAATCACTCGATTCTAAGAATTTTATTGACTGGTTGAAGAAACTCTTCTTTTAATGTATTGATGAATTGCTCGTAATTATACCCTCGAGTTTAATTATACAAGTTATTATTGTTTTTTTTTTACAATACTTGGCTTAAGTCTGATTGTTTCTATTCATCGAGCGAAATGAAGCCAAATATTTTAAATTCCTTTGACATCTTGCTTCTTATTAGTCCGTCGGTACTAAAAAAAACCTCATTTTCCTTCGCAGCATAGTTGAATAAATTAACAAATTGTTCAATGTCTATAAAATTGAATAAGGATAAAAACCTAACTTATTCACAATCAAAAGCCATATAAATGCGTTTGAATTTTTTGTTTTTAATAGTACTCCCACACCTATTCGTTTACTGATGTTGCCCTAAAATAGCTCATTTTTATTTGATTTTTCTTAGCAGTTAATCGCTAAGCTTCAATACACAAAATATATTTATATGATTTCGTATTCTATTCCTTTTGTGCACAATAATTGTACATATATTTACAATAAGCTTTCTTTGACAAGAGCACATTGTTGTGGATCAACAGCTTGACAAAAAAAATCTTTTAATTTAAATTTAACTTCGATTCTTACTGGCTGAACAGAATAGAATGACAGAACTGGAGCCGCAGACGGAACTGGAAGAGCTATCAAAAAGTGTCGTACGCTATTTTTTTTACATGTCCACAATGGAGCTGTACAGTTTTGAAAGTATTTTGAAGAAAAACAAAAGAATATTCTTGTGTACAAGCTCAGAATTCACATTTTTTGTTTCCAATAATTTTCCTTATAATAAATAATTTTTTTGGCGATACAAATAACAACAATATTTTTTTCCGACCCAAAAAGTTGTTTTTTTTCTTCATACAATTTGAAACGTCAAAAGTGCCGTATACGTGAAAAGTTAAAAGTTGGTGAACTCTTCCGTCTGCGTCTGCAGCTCCGTATGCGTCTACGTTCCATTGTGTTCGCAACATTGAATTTGCGTGTATTTAATATTTTGACAGCTACTCCAGCTCCGTCTCCGGTTCCGTCTGCGTCACCATTCTGTTCAGCCAGTAAATCAGAAATATCGAACAAAAAACTGATTGTCGATTATATTATTCACAAGTCTTTTCAGTAATATTTCAGTTAAAGAAACACATTAAAAAACACATAATGTTAAAATATTTTGTCCGCACATACCTACGTACATAGTTTTCCGTGAAAATTCAATGCAATAATACAACAAATCTGGCAGAGTCCTAGCAAACAATTTTTTTTTTACCATTTCAAAATTATTGAGGTGCACTTTTTATTTTAATAAAATGCCAAAATCAATTAATGGACTTTTGTTTGATTTAATTAACGCTGAATTTTCAAGCACAATTTTATGTTGGAAAGGCCTTTGGTTAAAGTTATTTAAAAGATAGGAACAAGTCTTGTTTATTTATGTGTACTATGTATGTAGTTACTTACTTACATACATACATGTGTCTGTGTACATAAAAAAAAGCAATGTAGGGGAAGGTGGCCTAAAATGGCCCCCCTAAGGAAAATGTCCCAAATCTCAGAAAATATAGTGACATTCAAACTTAAATGTTATATTCTTTTCAAAGCTTAATCAATAACGCTTACATTTTTTCGCTTTACGAGTTTAAAAATTCCAAAAAGTATTTAAGTATTTTAATTTTAAAAACGTCCTCAAATTCCAACGATCAAAATTTCCCGGGTAAAATGGCATAATGGTATTATGCCATTTGCAAGTAAACCTACCAGGCAAGTTAACCAAAACCATGAGTGAGTCGAAACATACGTGATTCTAAGGGCAAAATATATTCAACGAGCTCCTTTTCAATTTGCTTAGAAAATGTGGACCCTTCTGTGAGCCATTCAAAATTTTGTTCTTGTTGGCTGCTCTTCTCCTCGTGTAGTTTTTGGAACTCCGAATGTTTTGGATACTTTTTTCTATCCTATTTTTTTTTAGGGCTTTTGATAATACTTCTTCAGTCCAGGACCCATGTTCTGTAACGCTCACATCGAAAAAATCAGTCGAGAAACGCTGAAAAATGGAACAAAACTCTTGTATTTTGTTTCAGTTTCCATCGTTTTTCGACTGATTTTTTCGATGTGAGAGTTACAGAACATGGTCCAGGAATGCCTTTCTGTAGATCGTTAACATTTTGTAACCATTTTCACTATAAAGAAAATTAAAATGTAAGTGTAAGTATAAAATGGCACACTATGCCATTTTAGTCGAGTTCTTGGTAGGCCATTGTGCTCGTTTAGGGTTTTTTTTATTTGAGTTTTAGCTTCGAACAAACTGAAATACTACTAGGCCATCTAATTTCAGTAAACTAATAGGAAATACTTGATACTTACATGCATTTACAGCTTTCTCCAAAATTTAATGTTTTTTATAGAGTTTTTTGTCAAAAATTTGTTTACAAAATTGTATGAAGTCTACTGAAGATGGCTAGAAATAGGTTGAGTTCCAAAATGTAGAAATGTTGTTTTGATGCGGAAGTAATGTCTACATTTTTCATACGCATCAGCAACGCAGATGCTTTGTAGAAATATTACAATGCATAAAGTCTGGCGTTTCGGAATGCAAACAAAAAAAATTTAAATCGAAGCAGCTAAAAATTTTTTGGATGCTCAGTTTGTGCAGTAAATGCGAATCTGATGAATTTTGGAACTCAGCCATAGTTTGACCTGTTAAATTTAAAACATTAGCTTGAAGTTGCTAACATTTCGTGTATGTCGGTACTGCCAGATAAACTGAACAATTGTATCCATAAAACCTTCTAATTCTGTTCGATTCTACGATTTCTAGCGAGGGGGCCATTTTACCTTGGTGGGCCATTTTAGACCACCTTCCCCTACTTTATGTATCTTTGAATTGTATTTTTAAGAAAAAAGTCAATAGTTCCTACTCGTAGGGTAGTACATATCTAATTAAAACAAGCTTTAAACGCTAAAAATCTTTGGCTTATATTAATACTAGAAATTGTATCGGCTGAACCGGTTGTTTCCAAACTATGGTACTTAAAATCTCTGTTGTAAGTTTACTACGGAAGCTTACTATGTAATGAATGTACCTTAAAAAAAAACAGAATCTAAATCTTTATCATCTAATTTGATAAATGGAAATTAAAATTAAATAATTAAAAAGCTTCAACTTAAATCACTTCGAAAAGTCTAACTCAATGCGCTGTCAAACTAGCAATTAAAATTCCATTAATCAACAGTTCAAGATAGCAACACAAAAAAAAATGAAATCAAATCACTTGATTCTGTTAGTAATAAAGACAGTTTAAATAAAAAAAAAAAAAACAAAAAAAAAAAAACCACACACAATAATTGAATTCAAGAAAATTAGAAGCCATTTGTCTTATCAAAAAAAAAAAAAGTATTTTTAGAAGTCTGAATGTATAGATCACAAGATTTTGCTTAAAAAATCCGTCTTCAGAACTAATTTTTTTTTGTCGAATTCATTAATTTTAATTCCTTAATTCAATTTGCACGCATGACTTTGCTAAATTGAATGAAAAAAAAAAAAACAAAAAGTTTGGATATTCGTTGAAGAAGAAGCATCTAACGTTTGCGAAGAAACTTTTTTTTTTAAGGAAATATTAATTTATACACATATGAATGAATCTGATTTTATTCCGGTTTGTTTATACAGATAAATATAGCTAGAGTGTGGAGATGAAGAAATTTTGATAAGATTTTCATCAGCTGAAATCTATTTAAAGAATTTTTAAAATAAACTAAGATAGGAGTTAAGTTCATTATCAACATGCTTTATAAAAAATATAATGATTTTTAATATTCTTGTTTTTATAATAAACTTAAAAGTTTAATTAGAATTAAAATAACCATAAACAGAAAAGCCGGATATATGTAACTATATTTAGACTTTATGAATATTTTTAGATTTTAAGCAGGTTTTTCTTGTCTTTATCTGTGGATAGTTATAGATTTTTAGCCTACAACGTATGTATAAATGAAAGGCATTCTATTTATTTCGATTCAATACACAAAAAGATTATTTTAATGAATATTGTTTATTATAACTTTGGAATATTTAATTGTGTGGATAAAAGTGCTTCCAAACTTGTTGCTTAAGCCTAGTACATACTTGTGAATCATGTCATACATGTCATGTTCACCGGGTGAACTTGCTCCTGAAGACGTGTGAAGAATTTTCATTCACGAGCAGGAACTCTTTGATTTTTGGTTAAGCTTTGACAGTTCGATTACAAAAGACAAACAAGTTTGGGAGCAGCTGCAGTTGAAAAGTCTTTAGCGAGAAACAGATTAGACCAGCAACAGCACCGTCAACAGCGACAGCCATTAATTGCTCAACCCAGATACGAACAGCAACAGCAACGTTAACAACGCCGTTAGAACTAAGTTCAAATTTGCTGTTGCTGGTGGGGGACCACATAGAAAATGCTTTGATTTGATATGTCAAACAGATATAAATGTAGGTGCTGTTGCTGGTGGCAATGTGTTTGAGGAATTTTTGCTGGCCAGCAGCGTGCTGTTTGCTGTTGACGTTGCTGGTGCTGTTGCTGGTTTAATCTCTTTCACGCATTTGTTTCTTGTTCGCTAAAACTTAAACATTGTATGATGTGTTTGAGGAATTTTTGCTGGCCAGCAGCGTGCTGTTTGCTGTTGACGTTGCTGGTGCTGTTGCTGGTTTAATCTCTTTCACGCATTTGTTTCTTGTTCGCTTAAACTTAAACATTGTATTCTTATAAATTCATATTTTCTAATTCGAAAAAATCCATTTTAATAAATGGATGCACTTAAAAACTTATTTCGTTTTAAACGTCAAACGTTCACATCGCGTTTGCAAGTCTGTACCAGCGAGAAATGCCAAAAATTCACTTTCTCCGCTGACGATTGTTCATTTCACCAGGAAGTACATATGTACTTGGCTGCTAATGCAAAATGAAAGATTCCTGTGGTCTCCAACAAGACCACAAGGAAAACGCTTGCGAAAAAATAGTGGAAAAATAACCATCGCTGTTGACGCGAAAAAAAAAAAAAAAAAAAAAAATTAAAATTAAAATGAAATCATAAATGGTTTTCGATCAGCGAAATTCATAACTGTAGCTGATTATTTGAGGAGGGGGGTCTCCACTTTTTTTTCGCACTGAATTATTTCTGCTGAAAATGACTTTAACTGCCTGAACAGAATAGAATGCTGGAACCGGAGCCGCAGACGGAACTGGAAGAGCTATAACTGGCTGAACAGAATGATGACGGAGACGGAACTGGAGCTGGAATAGCTGTCAAAATATTGAATACACGGAGCTGCAGACGCAGACGGAAGAGTACTTTTGATGTTTAAAATTGTATGGAGAATAAAAACAACTTTTTGGGTCGGAAAAAAATATTGTGGTTATTTGTATCGCGAAAAAAATTATTTATTAAAAGGAAAATTATTGGAAACAAAAAATGTGAATTCTGAGCTTGTACACAAGAATATTCTTTGTTTTTCTTCAAAATACATTCAAAGCTGTACAGCTGCATTGTGGACAGGTAAAAAAAAACGTACGACACTTTTTGACAGCTCTTCCAGTTCCGTCTGCGGCTCCAGTTCTGTCATTCTATTCTGTTAAGGCAGTTAAAAAGTGTCGTATGTTATTTTTTTTACGTGCCCACAATGCAGCTGTACAGTACAGCTTTGAAAGTATTTTGAAGTAAAACAAAACAATATTTAGTTTCCAATACTTTTTCTTTTATTAAATAATTTTTTCGCGATACATATAACAACAATATTTTTTCCGACCCAAAAAGTTTTTTTTTTTCTTCATACAATTTGAAACGTCAAAAGTGCCGTACGTGAAAAGTTAAAAGTTGGTGTACTCTACCGTCTGCGGCTGCAGCTTCGTATGCGGCTACGTTCCGTTGTGTTCGCAAAATTGAATTTGTTTGTATTCAAAATTTTGACAGCTATTCCAGCTGCGGCTCCGGTTCCGTCTCCATCACCATTCTGTTCAGGCAGTTAAGGTTTATTCGTTTTGTTTTTGTTCTATCTTTCATTTGAGTCATAGTGTGTTTTTTTATATGACTAAAACTATTACATATGTAAATAATTGTCGAATGTGCCAAATGAAATTGGAGATGCCATCTTTAATTTGTTTGTACTGTCATATATAATTATAAGATATTTTGAAACTGGATTGAAGTATTTTCCGACGGAGATTCTATATCCGGGGGAGGATAACGATAGGAGTAAAACTTGTATTAAGAGGCATTTAAAAAAACTTTAGGAAGAAACATTTTTAATAAGATTGTATATTTTTCCTTTTTAAAGATATATGTATGTACATAGTTCCACGCTATACAGTGGCTTAGAATGTTCAAAATATACTCGTTTATTATTGGCATTTAAATATAACAACCTTCAATATAACAAAATAAATTATTTTATAACAACTTTTAGCATTCCTCAAGTCCTATATAATGTTAAGTTTAATTAATTTTAACTTAAAATCAAACCCTTATAAAGATCTCATCAACCGATTAATTTCACTATACGCATTTGTGTTTCTTTTAAAAAGTTCAGATCAAATATCCTCGGCTATATAACTCCATAATTAATTGAGTTAATTGAATTTTATTCAGAAATCTGTATTTATGATAAAAAAGATATAAATTACCTACAATCGCGAACATTAATATATTTATTCTCTGTCAATTATAATCATAAGTTAATTATTGATCTTGAAGACATAAAGTATAAGATATCGTATTAAGAGGTTAAACAAAGAACTTTCTTGTTATTTATGTGGCTAATTAAGATACATGGGGCTAGGTTCTAGGCTAGCACACCTTTGATGTTTGATCTACTATATAGAGTCTCAACAAAGAAAAAAATGAAGAGGAAAACAATTATTGTCTTGCTTGATCATTATTATGACTCAGTGAAAGAAAACCGCATTCCTGATTATCAAAGGTTATAAGCTTAACATTGTTTATGTTTTTTTTATGTTTAGGTGTAGGTATAGATACATTCTAGTAAAATGTAGATGAATCTATTTGTGTTTGTGGTAATAACATGATGGTAATAATTGAAAGACCACGCTGACATTTGAAAAGTAGGATATCGAATATCAAGTTAGCGTATTGTGTGTCGTTTGACTCTTTGATAGTTGTTTTTTTTTTCACATACAGGGTGTTCCCCAGAAAAAGTTGTCTTGCTTGGTGGCTATTTTGTAGACATGAAGTGATAACTGATAAAGGATCTATGCATTGCACTGACTCCTAAAGGAATTAACTCCTAACCCAATTAACTTTTTGAGATATTGCAACAGTAGCATGGTTCATTATACGAATTGGATCCAATAGAATTTTTGCCGTAGACAAAATTAAAACAAGTCCCAAACTGAAAATGAATTTCTTATTCATAGTTTCTACCTAGGACTTCGATAGAATGTGTGTAAATTAGGGAAGTCGATTATTTCATTTTTGATTGAAATCAAATCCAGGAAAAAGAATATTTTTGGAGTACCTACTTAGTAGGTCTGTTGGTAACGTGGAAATTCTTTCAAATTATCACAAAGTTTCTGTAAGACCCCATACAATGAGCGCCTTTGACTGACTATCCAAAGCTATCCCAAAGAGAAATTCACCTGATGAACCAAACTATAGCTGTTGTCAAAAACAAATCCAAAGCTATCTTAAAATTTTCGGTGTATGTACTAAACTATGGGCAATTTGAGGAACAGCTGACTTTTGGTTTCCTGAACCCATGTTCTATAACTTCTCGCATGCATAAAGTTGGTCGAGAAACTGAAACAAAATACATGAGTTTTGTTCCATTTTTCAGCGTTTCTCGAATGATTTTTTCGATGTGAGGTTTACAGAAAATGGGTCCAGTCGAGACTTTTGTTAGTCTCGTTTCGGTCTCGTCAAAATCGAAAAATTTCAGTCTCGTCTCGGTCTCGGTCTTGGTCTCGCCTAACCAAGTCTCGCCTCGATCTCGGTCTCGCCTTTTTCTTGTGAAAATTTAATGTGCCAGTCTCGTCTCGGTCTTGGTCTCGGTCACGGTCTAGGTCTAGGTCTCGGTTTCGGTCTTGAGGTGAAATTTTGAGGTTTTTTAATCCATTTAAATCGGAGCCATCCTTCAATTGTTTTTTTAAGTTCATGGCTTGACAGGTAGGCGATGAACTATCGATCTTTTCGATTGGCTATCCGGAAGAACTGCCCGATTCGGAATGCCAATAAACAAACAAACATGCCCAATTCGATTCTGAAGTTTTCTTATATCATTCCTTGCGTTCGGGTGATAGGCTGTCCACCTATCCCAAAAATTTTCATATAGCTTAAGTTGTTGTTGTTGTGTCAGCTAATAACAGAAGTTTTTTTTAACAAGGGATTACAACAACATAAACCTATCCGGATAGCTTTGGATAGTTAGGCGAACGCGCCCATTGTATTTATGAAACAACACAGGTAGCCGCCAAAAGTAAAATGTTTTAAATGGCGGTGACCAATATGGAGAAATTAATATTAAATCTTGAATATCTTCGATTTTTAATTTATTGGCACATTAAATGTCACCCAAAAGGTCTAAAATCAACTTTTTCCGGAGCAAAAAATAAAATCGGAAAACCTTTTTCCGGCGGGAAAAACAAAGTCTTAAAAATGAGCGATTTCTATTCCAACGACATGCATACGTATTTTTCTCTGGACTTTCGCAGTGCACCTGTGTATAATAGTATGTACATAATGTAGTTCGATATTTTAACGCGCATAGAATATTTTATATTTCGCAAAAAAAACTTGTGAATATTATAAAAATTGAACATGAATACCTACTAAAAATAATTAAATAAAAAAAATATTTCTTCTAGCGAAAACCGAAACCAAACCACCGAGCCCATCGAGACCAGCGAGACTCTCGGCAAGTTTCGGTACGATAAATACGGTGTCGTCTTGGGGGTTTTCAAAGTAGTCTCGGTCTCGTTGCCAGCCCTACCCATCGCCCACTAGGCAACTTTTTGTTGCTAGCCCCAGCAACTTTTTTTTGCTCTCAATCCAATTACATTAGCTTATATAGTTGCCCACTAGGCAAATTTTAGTTGCGCAACTTTTTGTTGCTTATCCTCGCCCACTAGGCAATTTCCGAGCAACTTCCAACAACTTTTGGGAATTTTCCAAAATTTTTGCCAAATGAGAGGCTTTTAACCCGAAAAACAAGTTTTATTTTTACACTGAACGAATTTTGTATTGTCACCAATTCAAAATACAATGTCAATTTAACATTTCAATTAAAAATACTGAACCCAAAAGTTGCTCGGAAATTGCCTAGTGAGCGATGGCAAGCAACTCCGAGCAACTTTTAGTTGCGCAACAAAAAGTTGCCTAGTGGGCGATGGGCCTAAAGCTGTAGTTAATTGTTTTTCCCAAACGAAATTATTTAAAAAACCTATAATTCATAATTATTCATTATTAAGCCTTATTTGTTATTTATTTTCAATGAGTGTTAAGTAATTTTAATTTTCGCATATATACATATGTAGGATTATAGATTTCGATTTCAAACAAATCCGGAAAACTATATTATTACTCAATCTTAAACGAATAATGACTTAACCAAACAAAAACACAAAAAACAAACATACCTTTAATGTTAAAACATAAATAAAAACAATTATTATCAACAAATCTTACCTAAACAAAAGTTGTATTTGCTTAACAACGAAAAAAACACTAGGTAAAGATATTCGAAGTTATTTCAAGAACGCCAAACAAGTGTAAAAGTATAATACACGTGTGAACGAGTCTATTTTTAGACTAAACAAAATGTCGTGTATGTGTCAAAGCTTCGATATTTATTAGTTTACCTTCTTCCCATTGAAAAAAAAGAGCGACACTGTTTAATGCTGCTTATGTGTTGAAACTGCAAGTTCAATAAACTCGTCAAAAGAAAAATTAAATAAAACGGAGATATTACATACATAATGTAGACACACACTAAACATTGTTTGTGCTTAAAAATGAGTAAGTTATTAGTTGAGGATTTTCAACTTTGACATTGATAACTGCTGTTACCTTCAAAAATGTTTTATCTATTTTGACAGAAGTTTGAATTTTATACAATCATGTTACAGCGTCGAATTTGCAGCTCTCGTTTTGTTTATAATTTATTTAGTGAGCTGAGCATTCCTATGCAAATTAATTCAAATGCTATGCGTATGAGTATCTAATAAAAATATCAACGAACATTTGCCAATACACAAAACAAAATACATATTGTAGATAATTAAATGGAGGCGCGTCACTCGTCAGTCATTTCACAAACATAGATTCAATTCGATGTAACACTCAAAATGATCGTACCTAATTTCTATATATACATGTACACAGCAAATATCAAAACGACAATTTTGATTGTTTGAAAGCTAACAAAACAAAAACATTATTTTGATCACTTATACCGAACCGACACAATCTCTAACAAACGTCAAAATCAAAAGGCTATAAATACTCATGGCGGCGCGGCGGTCGGCGATTGCGGCGCTACGTAGGACCATACGTAGCATTGCGATGACAGTAACAACAAAGTCGTCGGAAAAAACTATCACAACGGCGACACTGTGATCAAATCGAGAACTTACTGTGAAAGGTCCAAAAACGGATTGCACTTCAGCTTTAGCTCTTATTCGCTCGCGACACTGACGGCACATAGTGGGAAAGTTTTTGTTGCAAAGTTAGAATTTGCTTAAAAATGGTTATATTCTACTGTCACATAAGCTCTTATAATGAACATAATTATTTAAGTTACGTTTCAGCCAATGGAATTAACAATAATTGTAAATAATAGCTATATTAGGTGTGTTTTATTAGTAATTCAAAGCTAGCGCAGCAATACAAGTTCAATAAAACGCTATATCCACTTTTATGTCCACTCTATTTATTTGGCTGTGTTCATATCCTTTTGTGAGTGAAAAATAAACTACCTTACCGACATTCAGGGTTCAAGTCCACACTCTTTGTTCACTTTTATATTCACTAATTTACTGGCTTATTTATCGGCATTTTTGGTCTTTGTAGGAAACACAAATAAAGATAAACGAACGATATAAATTTATAAAGAAACAAGCAATTTTCCTGACTTTTGACTGAAAGTTTGAGTGGAAATAGGGAAAGTGTTTATTAATGGGTATTTATATTTAAATATAACTGTGGTCCATAAAACAAAATTTTAACTGAGGATATAAAAGAGTTTGTTAATGTTCAGATAGTTAGGTAACAGATAGTTAAAATGTATTTAACTGATTGTGAAGAAAATGGCCCTTAGGCCGTGTGTGAATTGAGTTAAAATCACGTTAAATTTTATCCGAAGATTAATTTTTGACACTAGTGAGGTGAATCTGTACGTAGAAATGTCAAAATTTAATCTCGGATAAAATTTAATCGAAATTTTAAACGAATTCGCACACGGCCTTAGTTTTTAAATGGATCGGCCCCACTGTGTGTCTTGCTAAAGGTAAGCACAAAATATTCGTTGACATCACAGTGTGTTACAGTTTCACGAAATGAATGAGCATGTATAAGTTCTATTGCTAGATATATCATATGAATTCGCTTCCGCTGAGATTTCACGTCTACACGTCGTCGTTCTTGATGGTTGTCGATGTAGCTGTGAGTTCAGCAAATTAAATGAAAAACAAAAAGTGAATTAACGAAAAAAAAAAACAAAAATCATCATACAGAGACAGAAATAAGAACTTATATGTAGGTTTAAAAAACTGAGCACGTTCACAATATAATTCCACTCTTCTTCTGCACATCGCTAATATAATATTGTATTGTATTGAGTGCTTTGAATGTATGCTAGGCGGCAGCACCAGCGCAAGCTATTCCCGCGCACGATCCGATCGCACTGTTACGACGCGCCGCCGCTGCGCCCCGTATTGTTTGCATATGGCGCGTTGATCTATTTTTAGATCGAAGTATTTTTAAATGGCCTTGAAGTAATTGTGCGCCTCTGGTGGGTGATTTCAGAATATAAATTTGTAAGCTATGGAGTGGCGACAACAACTACTATACTTGCGCTGCGTTGCGACTGCGATGGTGGTTCTGGTTGCTGTGGTGGTTGGTTGGATCGCTGGACTAGACGGGCGAACGAACGAATGGATGGATGGCTGGTTTGGTTTTGCTTTATTGTGCGGGCCAAATGGAATGACAATGCTGCAGTAGCAGCATCTATCGATACGATACAATACCATTGGTCTTATTTTATGTATGTAGTACAGAAAAAGGTTAAGACATTCTCTCTAAAAACAAATAGGTATATGTATGTAGGTATAGGTATGTATGTACGTACACAAAAATTTGGACTTGAAAAAGTGTGAGATGCATCGAAGACTACATGTTATGTGTGTGCTAGATATTTTTTTTTAATACTTTATTCTAATGGTTATGACTTATGAATCTGACATTAAAGTGGTTTTTGTAGGTATATATAGCACCTACATAATATAAAATGCCGATCAAGTAAATTTCGTTTGAAGAAAAATATTTTCATAACTTGTTTGCGATAAAATGGTTATGGCTTAGGTATAGGTTATGATAAAATTTATTTTTAGGTTTTTGTATTTAAAGAATTTGGCAGGATTTGGGGCTGTTGAAATTTTTTTCGACCGGTTTTGTTTACAATCATCGAAATATCATATTCGCCACTAAAAATGTTATTGCTTTATCAAAGATTATAAATCCCAAATAGGTATGTGCTGAGTCATGCTGTTTAAAGCATTTTGAGATTAAATTAAAAAAAATATAGGTTTTGATTATTTTTTTGCAAAAAACATGAACATAGGTAATAGGTAGGTATTTCATTCAGGAAAAAAAAATGATTTGATTGATACCTACCTAAAATACTTTAAGACCCTATTTCACAATCGAAGGAAGTGGCACTTAAGTGGCCAATATGAAAGATAAATTCCCAACCACTCGACACTAATCTAAAATCTAAAGGGGTTTTCCGATGGTAAAAAAAAAAAATTAAATTTTTTGATCCAGACCTGTCAAAACACTAATTTTCGACTTTCAATGGGCAAAAAAAAAAAAAATTTTCTCGAAGAAAAAGAAATCAATTTTTGAGATCTGGATTTTCGGCAGATCTACCCCTCTTTTTCTAACACCACTACACTCCAGTACAATTGACAGCTACAGTTTTGACAACATAAGGCCCACAGACACGAATATACACTTATACCATGACAAAAAAAAATAAATAGCGTGGTACACATTATCGATCAAGTATGACAGTTTTGCTCACGACTGATAGTCTGTACACTCTGTTTGATGGATTGTTAGGCATTCACTGGGCAATCTTGTTCACAAAAATTTTTGATATTGATTGACAGTCAGCGGACTGTCATACGTGATCGATAATGTGTAATACGGTTAAGTCTCCCATGTTGGTGGCAAGTGCTAATTATGCCTGTTTACATTGTATTTTTGACGAACTGGCCCTTAAATATATAAATTTCCTCTATCTTTCAAATAACATTGACGGATGGTGGTGATGGATTAAAAAACCCATACAAAATATAACTCCGCAAAAAAACGATTTTGGAATTTACTTCAAAATAAGTAGATATTGTTCTCTATCAAGCCGTAAACTAACAAGTAGTATTGTGCTAATACTAGTATCATACTAAACCAATTTCCTCAATAAAATCCTAAAAAAGTGACAGATACCACCGTTTTCAAATTTTTAAGTGTCAAAGTGACATTTGGAGTTAGTATGATACCAGAAAGATAAAACAGCCATTTCGATATTTATAAATATTCTTTTAAACCTGGCATTATACTAAAAATGATTTAACATCATACTAAATCCTCTAAAATTTTGCGCCAATGTCTTTTAATAACAAATTAAAGAAGCTAACATACATATGTACTTATCTCACACCCTCATTCATTATTTCCAGCCAAAAAAATTATTATGAAAATTCTTTAAATATTTCAATGATCATTAAAATTAAAAGTCATTTCATGTTGGGCTGAAAAGATTTTTTTTTTGGCCAGATATATTAATTAAGTCATAAGCCCAAAATAAAGCTTTTCACTTACTTAATAATTAATTCAAAAATAAGGTTGAAAAATTTGGTTTTGAGAAAAAAAAAAATAGGATTCATACTGGTCCTTTTTCTAGGAGTTTTGAGTTACTAAATTTGCCAGATTTTTGTAGTGTGAATGAGGCATTTATTCCACGGTATGTACAAAATGTCTTTTAACGATGATATTTATTGATTTAAACACTAACAGCCCTAGTAATTAAAATTCACTGTTCACTCCTTAACACACGTGTTAGCTAACAAACGCATAGAGAACTTATCCTTTAGATAACTTCCATTATTAATAAACATATAATAGTTCCAGTACCACTAAAAATACGGCAATCCTTAATCAAATCGAGGAAGTATTGCTGAAACCATGTCACAGACCATTACATATTTATTAATGCGAATTGCAGGTTCACAGATGTGTTATAGTCTTATTTTCCGGTTGTTTTTCGTTTATTGATACGGGGGTTACAGTACAGTTACAAAAACATATGAGATTTTTTTTTAATAAACAACATTCTCCTTGAAAAAATTAAATTAATGTAGTTAAAAAAGTGGTGCACTCGGGCGTATACGCACTTTTTTTTTCGCTCGTGCGCGCATAACTCGGCCAAATATCAATCGATTTGCATTATTATTACTGAAACAATCAAAGTTATTTTATGATAAAGATTCAGCCGAAAATAATTTTTTAGGCCAGATGTAATAATTAAGTCCAAAGCTTTATTTTGGTACCAAAAGATTTTGCTTTCTAAATGTCTTAAAATAAATAATAAAAATTTTTAACTATGAATTCCAATGATAGCTATAACTGATGACTGGGCCTAAGAGTAGAGTTAAAGATGCAGTTGTCAAAGAGTCAACGGCATTTAGAGTTCACTATCACATGAATTTCAAAGCTTTAAGGCTCTCCCAAACCAACGCGAATATTCGGCGCGACGAACGAAAACAATAATAAAAACGTGTTGTTTTGTTTGACCACCACGTGTTGTTATTGCTGTTTTCGTTCGTCGCGCCGAATGTTCGCCTTGGTTTAGGAGATCATTTAAAATAGTTGCGTTCCGCACCTAGTTGCAAACAGTTTCAGACCGCCAGTGGTGCGTTCTTTTATGTTACTGTGGTTAACTATAGTTAACTATAGTAAACTTCGGTCGTTCCTTTAATTCAGAAAAGTTACTTCGAGTAACTTTATGACGTCATAAAATCGTTCCTAAATTCCAAAGTTAAAGTGTCAAAAAGTAACTTTTTGTAACTTTTTCCAACTCATCTTCTCGATATGAATTGAAATAGTTGATCTGTCAAACACAGCTGAAATGCAATGGTGGATGTTTTGTTTACTTTTTGCCCTTTTGATTTGGAATTGTTTTCAATATTTAAAATATGTTTTTATCAATTTAATCGATTTTTTGTTATCGAATTTGATTTTTGGAATAGTTTTCTTTTATTTTCTGATGCATTTTCTTTCTGTCGGCATTTTCTTCTATATATTTGGTTAATTTTTCATCAAAAAATTCTGTGCCATAAGCAATGAAGAAAATTGCACATGTTATTTTGAATTCCTAATAATTATTTTTGCAATAAATTTAATGCAATCACATTTTTTTTTGGTTATTCATTCCAAATAAACAATTCAATTTTTTTGTTCAACCCCTTTCGTTTGACAGATTAACTATTGTTAACTCTGGTCGTTCCTAAATGAAAAAGTTACCAAGAGTAACTTTCTTAACTATGGCACATCAACTTTTATTTTGGACACATTAACTATAGTTAACCACAGTAACATAAAAGAACGCACCTCAGATTTAGTCATTTTTAGTCCGAAGTCGTTCCCAACATTTTGACAGTTTTCTTTCTCTGTGAGAGCATTTCATCCCCACTCCTCAAAATTTGACGTTTAACCAGGTTTAGTCCGCAACGGGAACGGGAACGGAACTAATATAATTTGACTTCTTTTTGACGTCAGCAAAATTTTCAAAACTCAATTTTTCTGCTTTTTTTTATCATGAATTGAAAGTAATAATGTGAGAGTGAATTAAAGATCCCACCCATTAAAATAGCAATACATATAATGTAACTTTTTTTATTCAAAGAGAATAATTTATTATCTCTCCAAAGAAATAGTTTTCATATCACTATTCAAGTTTTAAAGAACAATCTAACATTTAAATTGATTATAAACTTTATAATAGCTAGTTTTTTTTTTCTTCCGAGGTGAATTCCAAATGGAAATGAAACATCAATAAATCTTGCCTGGAAAAGTTTATAAAGAAAAAAATTTTGTTTTTATATTTGGTTTAGGTAAGTCCATTGAATTATATTCACTTCAAACCAAATTTATTCCTCCTTGTCGCTTAAATAATTGCATTTAATTTTATTGAATTTTTCACGCCTGGGAAAAAAGCTAATGTTTTGTATGAAAATTTCACTTCGCTTCGATCTATAAACTAGGCATTTAGCTTAAAAAAGAAAATATATAGGTACCTTGAAAATCAGCGTGAATGAAGCTTCAATTCAGATGCAGAAACTTGTGCCAGATTGTGATTTACATTTATCCATATCTGAAAAAAAAATAGAAATAGAATAAAATGGTTAAATATTTACTGCATTTAAAATTGATTTTGTATATTCATGACGTCATGTTAAGGGAATACGATTACGAATCTTGTTTTAAATTTTAAATGTACATATGTTATGTGCACGCATACGTATCTTAAGACTTTTTTTTTTGTTTAAATCAACACATTTCAAGACATTTATTTCATTAAATAAAAAAATGATTTTTACATGTAACGTCCAGAGAGATTTTATTTAACACCTTCATCGTGATTTATCAATATTTATGTTACAAATAATGTTTACTTTTTATTATATGTACATATTGAACAAATAAATCATAATTAAATAGTAAATATCATTATACGAATAATACCTATACAAAGACACCTTAATTTGAACATGAAATTAAATGCTTAACCGATCTATCAATCGCATATCATCAACTTAAAGTACATACATACCTACCTACTTATTATAATTGACATGTCTGTATATGAAAGAGAAATAAAAGGCTATTACACGAGAATTTCATTAAATAAATATAAATTTAACGAGTATATTGATTAATTCGAGGTAACTTCCACAATACGTGCCTTAAATTTTGTTTATTTTCAATTCTATAAATAAAATGATAGCAGCTGAGACATTTCTAATTATACAGTCGAAGCTCGATTATCTATGGTTGTCTTAAAATGGGTAAGGTCTTTTAATTTTAGAACATATCTTTTGAAAATTTTAATTCATTTCTTTTTCTTAATGGTTTAAAAAAAAAAATTCAAAATAACTTAATTTTAAGAACAAACCTACCGCAAAAATTCTGTTATTAACTTCCCATTGGGAGTTATTGTAATCGGTCCAATTTGTGAAATTGAAAAATTTTGACATTTCTCGACGCTTCTAGGTCTCTGGAGTCGGATTACATTGTTTTTAGAGAGATGTCTGTGTACGTACATTCGGAAGCTTTTTTTCGCCGACGATATGTCGAGAACGCATAGAGATATCGACTTCAAATAGATTTTATTTTACAGATAATAAGACCATAACATGCCGAAAGGATTTATAGAAAAATTCAATGGGCGGTTTTTTTATTACAGTAATTTTAAAAAAAAGTTGTAAAATAGCTTTTTTCGCGAATATCTCTGAAACAAATAATGCTATCGACTTCAGTTTCATTTCATTCTATGCATAATGACGTCGTTAGAAATTGGTAATACTTTCAATCCACAATTTTTTTTTTTTCATTAAAATAACCATTCCCATCAATCAAACAAAAACAAAAACATCTTTGTCAAAAGCGCCCCAAAAAGTAGGCGTAACAAAATATTTTGTGCATGTGAATAGTTTAAAATGATATTAACTAAAAAATTTCATAGAACACAACCCTCTTCTTTATCAATTTTGGAGTTTATATTATTTTTTTCAAAAAGTGGGCGTGTCAGTGGGCGGAAATTTTTTGTAAAGATGTATTTTTTTAACTCCTATAACACCTGCAAATGTCATTCAATTCGGTGGAGTGGTTCAGATTTTATCAATCTATGACGTTTTTTTCCTTACAACGGACCACTGTACGCTGCGCTCGTATCTTTTTAAATATTTGTCTTACAAAAAAAAGACAAAACATAAAATGTAGGGAATTTTCTCAGCTTTAATTTATTTTTTGAAAATTTTAGTCGTAATTTAGCCCGAAAGCAGATATTGGCCAAAAACCATTTTTTTTTTTTCAAAATGGCGGCGCGAGCGGCAAAGTTATGAGGTGGTAAAGTGAAAATTCGAAAAGAGCACCTCAAAATCTATAATAATGCCACTTTTCAAAACTCCTCCGAAGCTTTCCAGGTAAAACTACAAAATGACTGGACTACCAATGATATCAACTCCCCGATAATTTTAGTCTACACACAATACCATAATTAGTTATTGATAAGGTTTGTAAAAAATTTCAATTAATGGTTTTTTTCTAGGCAAAAAAAAACTGCAAAAGAAACAGCATTCCCTTGATTGCACAGTAATTTGCTTTTAAAAAATAACATTGGGTGTCGAGTTTCAAAGGGAACCAATGGAATGTTGTCAGTGTGGGTCAATTTTAATTTTTCACTCTCAATTTGAGTACCTATTCGTTTTTCTTTTTTGTTTTTGTCATAAAATTTTTCCTCTCAGAGAAGACATTTCATAAAATTATCATAGCCCGTAATTTCTTATCCACACACTTAACTGTAAACGATTTAAAATTAAGTAATTTAAGTAAGATTTTTTTAATAATTAAAATTTGAAAAAAAAAATCTACAAAATTCTTGTCATTAACTTAATTGAAATGTTCTGTTTCCTTCATTCTTTTTCACATTGGAATTATCTTTTGGAAATAAATTTTATTATTTTCCACTAATTCTCCAATCATTCGTATTGTGTATCTTCTATTCTATCTCAAAAAGTTAAATTACATAAATTATATGTATATTGAATAAGTTTAAGAATATAAAACTTAAATGACAGAGTTCTTGTACTTCGTCTCCTTCAAGTTTCTCTTGAACTTAATAAGAAAAAGGCACTTCAATCGAAAGCTGTGCCGCGCTGCCAGTTGTCAATGACGCCTCTTCTTATATTCAAGGAAACCCATTTTCAAGAAAGGATGAAAATTAAAATCAAATCCAGAACCAGAACCAGAACGAAAGCTAAAGTAAAGAAGTGCATATAGCAAAAAAAAAAAAAAAGTCAACAATGCCGGCATAGGTGTTAAATTCAATCTTGCATGTAATAAATTGCTTTGCATCGCTTGTCACCTGATTTATTCTTGGTTGATAATAAGGACATCGACTCAAAAACAGCCTTCCAAGGTATTTTTTTTTTTTTTTTTACTGAATATGCTACAACGATGCTGTTCAGCGAATAATAACAATCAAGGAACAGAATTACGCCCTCAATATAATCTAAAATAATATCATCATTTTTTGATTTTGAAGAAAAACAAATTTTTTTATTTAAAATCTAATTTTATTTTTTTGTTTTAAATAAAATGAATAAAATGTTGTGTTGTGTGCAATCAATTTTATTATTGTTTTCAGTATCTTGCAATCTAAGCCACCTGTGCAATTTCAGATAAAATACTTTCTAGCAAATTATCTCAATCAGTTTTTGAAAATTGTTTATTTAAAAATAAAATAAACCACCGAACGAACGGTAATTGCACTGGCGCTAATTTCTCTCTCTATAGGTGTTCAAAAATAATATTAATAATGTTCTATTAAAACAAACACTTCATCCTTTTGTACAATTTATTAATTCCTTTTTGTATAAATTGTTTTTTTTTTTTTTTTTTAATTTATTGTTTTTGTATTTGCAGTTGAATCAAGAAATAAAATTAAATTCTTCAACAAGCCAGAAAAACAATCTTTTGAGGCATTAACTCGATTAACGACTCTATTTTTAGATGCGCACCATTGCAATTCAGTAGAAACTAAGTAAACAATTTATAAGCATTTATACCACATTATATATTTTTTTTTTTGATTAAAAATAGCATTTCCGCGCTAGCAAATAGCAAATCAAATAAAACAATAACAACAAAAATTGCGATTGTAAAATTGCTGGTTGTAAAAATAATACTAAGCTGGCGAATATAAAATTCAAAGAAATAAACCAAATTGAGGCTATGTACTTCCTTTTTAGAATATCAAAATAGCCAATTAGAAAATGAAAGTTCAAGTTTATTTTTATTTGCCTTTTTTTTTTTTTTTATTTTCTTTGAACTACAGCGGAGAAGTAGTAGTGGGGTTACAATTATACACACTTTAATCAGTTCAAAGAAATCATGCGAATTTAATTAGAACATGTTAGTTTTTGTTGATAGAATAATTAGCTCTGAATTGTATCTACTACTTGTCCAGTCCACAAAATTGGTTTGAGAACAGAATTTTGTGCGCATTTTGTTGTGATTGAATGTGTTATGATGTGAGATATGAGAGCAAATTGTGGATTTATTAAAAGTGATATAATATGGAATGGGATAATGAAAGGACTTTGAAGCGGGTGGTGAGGGTTTCGTTCTTGGCTGCTAATTATGTTTGTGGTTTCGAGCTCTTTGTATAGGTGGCATTAATTTCTATACAAATTTTTCTTAAAATTGATGCTATATACCCATAGGTTAATGGGATATTAAATACTGTGGTTTTTTCAACCGTTCTATTACTTTAAACTTGTCCTGTGTGTTATACTGATTCAATTATTATTTGCTCATGTTTTGGCATAGACAAAATTTAAAACAATACGAATTTTACCTTTTCTTTATTGAAAACCCTTTAGCGTAATGGTTTTGGTGCGTTGGGAAGCCCGGAAAATTATAATTTCACTTTGAAAAATTCCGACACAGTTGAACTTTGGTGGAGAGCTCTATTTATTTATTTATTATTATAAAAAAAAATCAATTTGGTGGCACAACATTTCATGAGGAACTAGGGCCTATAGTTACTTACAATTCTCAACTATGCCTGTCTGCGTGTCTGCAGTAAGCGAGGGGACATACAATTTATTGCCGAATCCGAGCAGTGGCCCTGAAAAATATTTTTTTAGGTGGTGTGGTGGATGCTGCGGAATCGAATCTAAGGCCCATCGCCCACTAGACAATTTTTAGTTGCGCAACTAAAAGTTGCTCGGAGTTGCTTGCCATCGCTCACTAGGCAATTTCCAAGCAACTTTTGGGTTCAGTATATTTTTAACTGAAATGTTAAATTGACCTTGTATTTTGGATCAGTGACGATACAAAATTCGTTCAGAGTGAAAATAAACTTGTTTTTCGGGTTAAAAGCCTCTCATTTGGCAAAATTTTTTTAAAATTCCCAAAAGCTGCTGGAAGTTGCTCGGAAATTGCCTAGTGGGCGAGGGTAAGTAACAAAAAGATGCCGGGAAAAAGTTCCGCGAGCAACTCCAAGCAACAAAAAGTTGCGCAACTAAAAGTTGTCTATAGTGGGCGCTCTCCCATATAAGCTAATGTAATTGGATTGGGATCAATAAAAAGTTGCCTAGTGGGCGATGGGCCTGAACCTCTGATGTGACAGTCCAACGCATAACCATTACCCCACGGTAGGTTGAAGAATTCGACTATTTGAATTTTATTAAGTAATTGAACCTTAAACAATAGGCGGATTAACTGAGATTCAAGGTTCAAGTCTTTGCTAAACCATCCATCAAGTAAATGCTAAACCATTCTTGAACCTCAGATAACCCGACAAAATTGGTGAGTTAAAATTGCTGAACCACGGATCAATATTTCAAAATTACTGGCCCTTATGGCCGATTTCATAAAGCCCGTTTAACTAATTAACAGACTTTTAAATCTTTAAATGACGTTTATTTCATACAAAATACTTCATTAAAAAATTTAAAAAAAGCCTGTTAAATATTTTTGAAACCGGGCATAAGTCATGCAAATAAATAGAAATCGAGTTAAATCAGAACCAGTTTTTCAGTGTAGGATACTAACTTTAACTTTCAATTGTTGTCAAAAATCTACCGAAACTAAGATGACGCCACTAAAAAAATTGATTTGATGTTTGTTAGAAATAAAAAAACAACACAAACATATATTTGCCAGTAAGACCTAGGGTTTTATAAATTACGCAATGTTAGAAGGAATAGAAGGATAGGATAGATTTTTGTTGGCACAGTGGACTGAGAAATAAGGTTTTAATTATCTCATTAAATCCCAGGGGTGGCGTTTAGTTGAGGGAATATAGAAAAGAATGCTGCCTAGACTGGGGCTTGAACCCACACATCCAGGTTAGCAGACAAGCGCTACTTCCACTGCGCCGGGGCCACCCCCGGAATCGTCCAGTTAAGACGGGATCTAAGGTCGATTTTATTCAGTGTCAGTCAAAGTTGAACAAAACTTGGGGAATTTCACTGTCAACTTCAGAAATTTCATTTATTCACTCGAAGTTGACTGGCTTAACTTCTGATTTTCCGAAGTTGAGAAAATACAAAGTTGGTCAACTTTGCGTGGTGCGCTTCATTGAAAATGTTAGTAATTTATTACGTGATAACGTAACGCTGTCTTAGGTTCTTTTATCTTATGAATTTATTTTACGATATTCCGAAGCAATCGAATAAACATTTTTTGGTAATTTTTTTTTGGTTTCTTCCGCCATTTATTATCTTTTTAATTTTGAACTTGCGAACACAGATATAATCCTGAAACTTATGTTTCAAATTCTGTGTTCTTGTACTGTTCAAAACTGCGAATATCTACACAATTTTTTTTTTTTATATGAATAAAGGCTCTCCCAAACCAATCGCCACGATAATAGAAAACAATAACAACAACATGTTGTTTTGTTTGACAACCACGTGTTGTTATTGTTGTTTTCTTTTGTCGCGGTAAATAATCGCGTTGGTTTGGGAGAGCCTTAACTTTGAGGTATTTTTGCTGAAAATTCATAGGAATTCATAGTTTTACCGCCATATTATTCACTCGATACATCCAGATTTAAACTTAAATCCAGATGAATTTACATTGAATTTGTATGATTTACATTCACATTTAAGTTTTAGTCTGGATGTATTGAGTGAATAATATGGCCTATAGACAGTAAACGAACAAATCTTAACCAAACGCAATAAATTCAAATCGACAATTGAAACTAATAAACTTACATATCTGTCACAAATATTCCAGGGATATTTAGGCAACTTTTAAATTTTAACTCCCGAGTTGAGAATTCTGTTAATAAAAAAAAATCAATTCTCAATTTGCCACCCAACTCTCGATTTGGTATTAATTCTAAAGTTTGTCAACTTTGGAGCTTAAGGCAAGTTGAACAATAAAAACCGACCTAAGCCTCTTAATGCCTTCAAACATTCATCATTTAAAAGTTCGCATAGAAAAATGTCCATCAAATCAATTAACGATTTTCTGTTTTCTATTTTTTTTTCGTTTTGTGTGGATACACCATCAAAAAGTTATCAATTAAATTAAAAAAAAAAAAAAGGTTTTACTAAAAAAACATACATGTATAGAATTTGTTTTTGTCTTAATAATTAACAACAGATGAATATGACGTCGCGCTCGTCATTTATAGATTGTTATCGAAAGTGCAGGAAGCGATAAAAATCGTAAATTATTATTATAGTGCTCAGATTTTCAATCCTTACACACATAATTTTTTTTTTATTATAAAGCTAGCCTGCTTCTGCAACTCAATTTAAAAACAAAATCTACATTAATGGCACCTGTTTTTGTTGCTCCCATGAGATTGAATTCAAAACGAAAAAAAAATCTACAGGACTATTAATATCATAAAAGCATTACTCACCATCAGGTCACAGCTGGATTTAAAAAAAAAAATAGTTTTTATTCGGTCAAAAAATCACACTATACCTTACCCATAAGTACATTTTTGTAGCCATAACTAAATTTATTATTTATTTTATGAGAGGTAAGCGTGTTATTATGAAAAGTGATTTAAAAAAATGACATAGTGCTGACAGTTACATTCTTTACTTTTTTTGAAATGAATTGGATTAAGTTTATCAAAAGACAATAGATCATCATTTCATTCTGTCTTTGCTCTTACCCAAGGAAAATATAGATTTAAGCTGTTAATCTATATATTTTTAACTTTTGGGTTTGAATTGTGATTGATGGAAAAATAAACGAGTTTGTGATGAGAGTATCGCTTCTTGCTTCAGTTAAATTAACAATACGTTCGTGCTTTGCTGAGTTGTAAGTATTATATCAATCGCAATGAAATTTCGATTAGAATTTATCTTCAATGGCATTTCGAGCCCTTTCCGCCAAATTATCGTAAGCGACAAAAAATAAAAGTATCGTAAGCGACATTTTGTTTTTTGTTTGCTCAGTCACAAAACCAATTAGGCTAAATTTCAACATTGAATTGAACATTTTTAACAATACTGTTATTGACAGACGACAAGAGGTCCGATTGCTTTTAATGCATAGGAAAAAATGAAATAATTAAATTTATGTGACAATACGAAAATGTCGCTTATACGATAATTTGGATAAAAAGGACATACACCTATGCAGAACTAACTTGTTATTTTTTTTATATTGGCATAAATGTTACTGACGGTCTAAACGAAACTAACATGTTCTATGTATCTTTCAAAGGATATGAGTTTCTTCTTTCTAACGATAAAAAATCTATGAAAATATGATTAAAATTTGTCAAGTTACAAGCGAATAAAACTTAAAATAGAACAAATTAAAATGAGTATCTAATTTTCTGAAGAAAAAATGATCCAAGTTTTTTAAAATGTTAATCGCTTTTAATTTAAAGAATTTATTTTTCAAAAGATACATAAGGTTTCGAAAGAAACATAAGGTTTTATTGGTAGCTAGCTCAGCTCAGTTCAATAAAACGCTATATCAACTTTATGTCCACAATTTATTTCTGTGGCTCTGTTCATACCCTTTTCTGAGTGAAAACAAATCTACGTTAGCGACATTTATTGTTCAAATTCACACTCTTTGTGCACTTTTCTATTCACTAATTTACTGAAAATTTTACTGAGCTTGATATAAAATTGCCACAATAAAACACACATAATGGTTAAAGTAAATCAATTTTTTTTTTCAAAAATTTACTTATTAAATAAGCCTCGTACTTATGCAGGCATCATGATGAATCATTATGTATATTTTTCTTAATATTAATAATTGTTAGTAAAAGTAAAAGTTTTAAGTATTTTAAAATTTTCTTTCTTCAATCGTACGATTTTCAAAAATTAATAAAAATAAAATCCATTCATTTAAATAAAATCACATTTTATTTATTTAAATCACAAGATAAAACTTAACAGACTAATGCTAAACTAAGACAACACAAAAAAAAACACTCACACTATATAGACATACCTACATTATGTATTTGTATATTAGGGTGTCCGTTATTTCCCAAACTCTTTTTTTTTGGGTCAGCCACCCAATAAATCGAAAGTTTATGCGCTCCGAAAAATTTTGTGACCAAAGAAAAATTTGTACGAGGTCATTAACCCGTGCCATACATATCCCATACAAATTTGTATGGAGATTTTGCACTTTGTACCTTTTATTTTTTTTTTCTCGAACTAATGTAGCTATTCTTATTTTTTTTCTGATTATTGTTTTTCAAAAGTATGTGAACTTTTAAAAATTCGAAATAAATTATAAATTTTTCTTTTTACATAAATTAATGGATGTGGGTTTTTAAAGGAATAGTTGAGAAACAATAATCAGAAAAATTAAGTATAGCTACATTATTTTAAAAGATAAAAAATAAAAGGTAAAAAGTGCAAAATCTCCATACAAATTTGTATGGGAAATGTATGGCTTTAGAGGCACGGGTTAATGACCTCGCATAAAATTTTTTTTGGTCAATCAATTTTTCGTAGCGCATAAACTTTCAATTAAGTGGGTGGCCGATCCAAAAAAAAAAAAAAAAGAGTTTGGGATATAACGGACACCCTAATGTATATGCACATTTTCACAGCTTCTAAATGGTGCTCTATTGAGCTCTCTTCATGACACCTACCCCATAGCACTTATTTGATAAATGATTTGTGAAAATGAAAAATCAAAGATTAAAAAAATAAAAAAAAAACACAAAAGCATAACAACAAAATCAACTTGATAATGAAAAAGTGTGATTGATTCTTTGTTGACAAAATGTATCGCTAATTTACAGAACCGTGTGTTCGAATTCTTTTTTATATTCCAATTACGTCTGTTTAACATTACTTATACGTATGTATACATAAGTTATAACATTTTAGCCATTTTTCTTTCATTTTCATTAGAAATGCGAATCACATACGTAGATTGAATACTGATGATAAGATTTTTATCTGAAGTTATAAATAGAAAAATTTATACCTCTATGAAATACAAAAAAAAATCCGCAAACAGATTGCGAACGCACATAGCACAGAAGAACAAGAAAACAAATAGATAAAGATTCTGAAAAGATGGAAATAATACTCCCCACTGTGGTGCGCGGAGCGGATCCATCCAAATAGAGTTAGCTTGTGATTTGAATGTGATGCCATCATATGCCATTTTTCAACTCAGTTTATTGCTTTAACCAAATTATTATCATTAGCATTAATTTAATAATACATGTGCGTTCAGTTTAATTTTAATTTGATGCTGTGAAATTAAGTTTTTGACTCATGTTAAGAATTAAAACAGTCACTTTTTTGTTATTTGTCACACAAATAGTGTGGGAGCTTTAAATACTTTGCATGATTCCACAGCACACGTTCAGGGAAATCACAAAAGTCAAATTAAATAATGATGTTCATAGAAAAAAAAAACAAGTTTTTTTTTGTGTGTTGTTTTGGGCTTTGCAAAAATAAATATTGTTTTTGTTCGTTTTTAGATAATGTGCAAATTATTTTAATCGCGTCACAAATGTGCGAGCATTCTGATAAAAACTAAAAGCAAAAAAAAAAAATCCCTGAAAGCATACTTTATCAATTAGTAAACAAAGTTTGACTACGTTTAGTGATAAAATATATAACAAGTATCTATGAAGTTTATGATAACAATGTGTATACATTTTTGGTTTAATATACAGTTAGACAGCGAGTGGCCTAATTTATGCTTGCTGATTTTTTTTTCTTTGTTTGACGTACTGTATTAGAAGAGGGCTAATTCATTTTTATTTGTGACTAAATTTATACATTTATGTGTAATTAAATTATATGAACCTACAATAAAGAAAACATGGTTATGACATGAGCAATGATTGTGACGCAGGAACCTATACATACATATGTATGTACATTGTTAAAAAAAAAAAAATACCTTTATAATCTTTAAAAAGAATTAAAAAAGTGAATTTAAACAAATAGGTTTTAATCTATTTCTTATCAATCCAGGAGGGTCATGTTGCTCGGGGCAGGCAAACTTTCAATCTTTTTATTTTGAAATCTAAAAAATTCATAAAGATAAAATATGAAGTAAATTCAATACTTACTCTACGATATTCTTGAATAAGTGTGTTCAATAATGAAGGTTTAAGATTATCAGATAGAAGAAGAACTTTAGGTAATAGTGATTTATTGCTTTCTATTTAATCAGTTTTTTTTTCACTTTGATTGGTAGTTTTATTTTATTATTCATTTCGGGATACTTTTGCACTAAAACTACTTACGGCCATATTATTGACTTTCTTTAAAGCTAGTTTTACTAAAAAAACTAGTTCTATAAGGGTTTTAAGTTTTAAATTTTTCAAAAAAATATATTGATTTGATTTAGATGTCAAAATATGTATGAATATTTTGATTTAGATGTCAAAGTAATAAAAATTAGTGACAAAATTAAAACTCGAAACCTGAATAGAACTAGTTTTTGCTCAAAACTAGCTTTGAAGAAAGCCAACAGTATGGCCGTTAATAATAATGATATTTGAATATTTTATAGCGACGCGACGTGAGAAAAAACATCAGCTTTAATCGCTTCTTTCACTTGTGTGCGCGCAGCCTTAAGCAAGGCGCTCACTGAAGTGGTGACGAAGTGGAGTGGTAGTGGTGTCGTGATTATGTAGCAGTTGGAATTGGTAATTAAATGAATACGCGCTCATCAAAGTGGAGTGGCGGTGGCATGATATTTTGCAGGTGGTGTGGTGCCAGTCTGCTGCCACATATCTCAAACATGTTTAATTTTCAAGTGGCAAGTGAGTGGTGGCGAAGCGGATTTTTGTACTGTACATACGAGAAATAAGTATGCTTGTGATTATTGACTTACAAACCGAGAGCTGGTGAACGTAGTTTTCCACCGAAGTGCGCGTTAAATCACTTTCATATAGTTTCACCGCCACTCCATCGCCAAGCCATTTGTTCACCACTCCACTGCCACTCCTTTACCACTCCACTTCGTCAACACTTCAGTGAGCGCCTTTGCCTTAGGGTTTTAAAACTTTTTGACGCTTATTCTTATTTTTGGGATTTGCTTGTTTTTTCTTGTAACGTTTTTGGTCATGGGGGTCATAAAAAAAATGTCCGCTTGGTTATTTTCCCAACAACCATCAGTGTCGGATATAACCGGGTTGTTATTGGAGTCATGAACACTCCCCAGAACAATAGGGAAAATGATTAATTCAATCTATCAATTAACTAATTGTTATAATGACATGTTTGCATAAATTCTTGTGCTTCATTTTGATTATTTAGGATATCCCGACGAGGCGCGAAAACTTCGGAGTGAATATACGACGACCAAAAAATAATGTTCCAAGATTCGCATCGCGCCAGTAGTGTGGGCAATCTCTATAATCACCATGCAAATTAATTTAGTCAGGCGAAAGTTTCGTCGTCGTTCTGAATGTTTCGCGTTGGTCTGAGAGAGCCTTTAATATCAGCGTTGCCACCCGAAATAAAATTAACGTGCAATATTTTCTAAAAAAAAACGTGTATATTTTCGTGCCATATAAAAAAACTAGAAATTCTTCTGTTTTGTTGAAAAAAAATGTGCTTAATTTTATTAGGAAAAAATTCAAAGAAAATCATGTGCTCTATTCGGGCATTATCGAAAAATATGTGTTTCTGCCAACATTTTACGGAATTTGAAACAATTTACATTAAATTTTGTTGAAATTTGCTTCATTTTGAGTAAAACAATGGAAATAAAAAACGTGCCATATTGAACTTGTAGTATCTGGCATCACTGATATTTGAGTGAAAAGTAAGATAGAGCATAGAAGAGAAGTAGAAATAACTTGACACTTGAATGCCAGCCATAGCCAAAGACGGTTGTATTCCACAGAACCTTCTCGTGCCACAAGGAAATTATAGTGTCGAAAAAGCACGATCGTGCCACTTCGGCAAACGCTGGCCTTTATATTAGCAAGTCTATAAAAAATTATAAAAAAAAAATTCTTTAATTCTAAGAACATTCATTGCGTTTGTTCTTTCAATTATTTCCTGAAGCACTGAACGCTGCCGTTTGGCATTTTATATTTCTTTACTGCTGGAAAATTGGTTAGTCAATGTAATATGTAAGGCCCCTGAATTTATTAAATAAAAGACTTTTATTTAATTTTATTTTTATTGTTTTTAAGCATTTTTGGTACAATAATTCAATAAATGTATATATTCTCCACTTAAACGATTTCTATTAATTAAAAAAAAAATCAACATTTTAGAAAGATGTCACCAGAATCTAGTTCTAAGTTAATATCAACAGATGATTAAGAAAAGTGCATTTTCTGGCCGTATAGTAAAATAAAAAGCTTGAAACTGTTTACAGTACAGTACAACACTAACAGATTATTTATGCATAAAATCCATTCTACTTTAAATCTTACAAAATAGAGACGCTTTTTTTCTGAAAAAAATTACCGGACGTAGAAATGATTTTAAATCAACTTGTATGGGCACAGTGGTTGATAAATTGTTTGAAATGTCAGATATTCAAATATAAAAATATCAAAAAACAAATACAAAAGTGTTTTACAATCATAAAGTTATTTAAACATGCGAAGCAAGGCGAGCACGGGCCCGCTAGTTACTATATTATATTTATTATAATTAAAAAAAAATTGAAGAAAGTTCAATTAATTTAATCTACTCACTACTCACACACTGTAAATAAAAGTATTTTATTATTTTTTAATACAAAATATGAACCTAATTTATTACACAAAACACGACCTTTTTTTTTAAACAATATGGTCTTACTCAAAATTCTGTTGTTTTTAATTTAACGAAATCAACTGCTTCAAAATAAAACTCTTTTATTTTAAGCCATTTCAATCAAATCAAAATAAAGGTAAAAATAGAAACACACTTTCTATAAATTTCTTATTTGTCCTTCAAAAACGAAAAAAAAAAAAAAAAAAAATGTCAATATTATTCAACGCTGCAGACATTTTGAATACATGTGTACAATTATTTTGTTTAATCTTAATTTCATTATTTCAAGTCATCAGATAGACAGTTCTTAGAATAGCATTGATGCACACCAACAACAACAAAATGTCAACAATTAGCTATTAGAGATAAAACTTTGGAGACAAATACATATACTTACATATATGTAGATACATATTTATGCACATAATTATATACTGTTTTATTTTTGTTGGCATGAAAATTGGAACGAAAATAACGCGACTGCAAACAGTAAAAGTAGAATTAATTTTGCTGGTCATTTTGGCTGATAAGTATGTTTGTTTTTTATTTGTATTACAAATTGCAAACAAATGCAAGAAAATATTTGCGCATAATGTTAATGTGCAACAACGTGACATGTAAACGTATATAAGTAAATGTAGTACGAGAACTGTCATTGAACCCGTTAACGCTAACTGTCAGTAGCATTTTCATTATGCCAATCGAATAGAATTTACAAATGTGAAATTTTCAACAGAATCAAATATCGAACAAAATTCCGTTCGTTTTGCATAAATATTTTTTTTTAAATTTTTTGTTGAGCTGAAAATGTGCATACATTAAGTTTTTGACATTTAAAAATAAAACAATCAAAAATAATAATCTGTCAGGTGTTTTAGTTTTAATCAGAGACATGATAATTCAAAACGAGGGAAATAGTCTAGATGATTTAAGTGTCGAATCATTTTTAATAAATTACAATTGAGACTAGGTAAGATTAATATTTTAGAATTGTTAATCATTTTTATGTGGTTATGTGGGTACATATAGCATCGCGGAAACCGCAAAAGCAATAGAATGGTAGTGAATAAGAGAAAAAAGAACAATGGAATTCTCTTTTGTATGTTTTTTTTATTTTAACAAAATAAAGTTACAATAAATTCATTCCAACATTCAAATTGAATTTAAATGGAAACAAATATTTTGTTAATAATTTCTCACGCAACCATGCATTGCTTTGTTTTACTTTATATTTGGCAAAAAATCACGACGTTTATGAAAAGCAATGCAAATTGATAATTTTATTTAGGTATTCAACAATGGTCAATTTTAATTAAATTGATTATCGGAAAAACCACAAAAAAAAAATAAAGCAAAATCATATTCTAAACTACAAAACTCAAAAACAACAACAAAACAAAAATATCACATGTTTTTCCATGTATCACATAATCTGGCAAGTATATGGCTATTTTACGAGTTTCATCACGATCATCAGACTCCTTTTTAATGGTGCTTGCCGCTTGGTGTGTCTTTAATTAATTTTTTAATTGAAAAATCTCTAATGGCTTCACAGAGATTTGAACGTAACAACACAATTTTTTCGCATGCAAAATGATTGCAAGTTATTTTTTTTTTGCATGCAAATAAAATTATTAAATTTTATTAATATTGGTGCAAATTTCTTCGATAAATAATACCTACAAACATATAAACAAAATATTTTCAACAATTTTGGCATGGGAAATAGATATTTTGCATAATTTTTGTATTTTATTTTTCTAATGGAAATTGTGAAATGTAAACTAGGCTTATGTATGCCCTTAAAAAATTAGTCTTTAAATAATATAGCCAACAAGTTGTAATATTACTTCTCATCATTAACAATGCAGAGCTTCCATTCCATCATTTAGTTCATTGAATTGAGGCATAGCGGCATAAACATTTCAATCCTTTAGCAGAGTTTCTAAATATGTATTTCAATTTTGACGAAATTAATTAAAAAAACAATTTTTGAACAAATTATTATCTTTGCAAGATTTAATAAAAAAAAAAAAACATTTTGAAAATATAACCATAATATTAAGTACCTATTGTTTTGTATCGATTTAAAATCAAATATCTCAAACAAAATCGTAATCGTTCGGATTACAAAATTCTCTTTATTCTTTACTCGTGCAGTAGGTAGGTGTATATGCTTTTATGCCTTTAATTTAAAAAAGAGAGTGTTATATTCACATAGACGTAAGGATTTTATTCGTTGGGGATGATAATTTATTGATATTTCAGATGGGCAAATTAAATCCAGGAAACTAACACCTCTGCCAGAAGCTACACAGAGGATTTGTTTGGTTAAGGTTTTGTCCTTTCCACTATTTGCAACGTTTTTCATTTAATTAATGATGCGTCATTATATTGATTATAGGCTTGTTAACCTTATGTCATATGAACTGGAGTGCTTACATAGTCTGGGAAGCCCGGTTATTTAGTTCCGACTTTTGGCATACGTATGATTGTCAAACAGTAGGTACACAAAACATTGATTGCAAAACTGTAAAGGTTTTGTTTTATTTTTAAATTAAAGAAGCCATTATTGAAAGTAAACGTAACGTAATTCGAAGTTATGAACTATTAGAAAAGAATTGATTGTAATAATTTTTATAGGAAATAACTAACATCTTGGCCCAAAAAGGACGTTTTTATTTATTTTTCTTATAAAGACAATTTTTTTTGTTTGGAAAATGGTATTTTTTTTAAATGCAAATAGGCAGGTACACCATTTTTAATACGATTCCGTAAACATTTAAGACTTAGGTTCTATTTAACCCTGTAGTTCTGATTTAGTTATCGGACAGATACAATTTGTTGCAAGTTTATTAGTCCACAAGTCAAAAGTAGGTACCTACCAATTTGTGAATTTAGATCGTGGAGATAGATGGAATTTGTATGTCAGATAAAATACTTCAAAATTAACTTCGACATTGAGAAATAAAGGCATAGGCTAATGCGGCACTTGCCGAATTTGATCATATTAAATTTCATTTATGTTTTAATTTTATAGTAGTCCAGGAAAATTAAAGCAAAAAATGGTCAAACCACGAAGAAATTCAGCCAAAGCTGAATTTTAGTGGAGAACTTTCCACTTTACAATTCCTCATATAAAATCAGCAGTACAGTTTTTACATTTAAAAAAAAATTTTTGTTTTAATTCTTTGTCAAAAATGAAAAATTTAAGCATGAATGAATGAAGTGGCACACGATTGACTTTTATTCTTTCAAGTTAATTGATCCATTAGCTACCTCCGGATCAGATGCGTTTGGCCGACTGTTATCCCTGCTTCCCCAAAAATTCTGTCGGTCAAAAATTTTATGTTAACTTCACCTGCGTTGAGGACAATGATGATATTTTTTCCATTAAGTTCCCATTGAAAATGCGATCCATGTAGATATCATAGGGGAACGGTAGTGCCCAGCCAAGTTCTCGGCACTACTACCTTACTTTTTACAGGAACAAACTAAGCGCTTTTCGACCCCCCTCTAACTTCGGAACCAATAATGTCAGAAACTTCAAACTCGCCATATTTGCTAATCTAGGCAAGCACAGGCGCCTCACCGAATTTCAACTCCCTAGCATTAGTGGTTCCTGAGATAAAGGACGCCAAAAATCGCGAAAACCGTAACTGACTGACTCACTGACTGACAGACCATCAAAATTATGAAGCACTTCTAGACACCATAGAATCTTGTAATTTCGCACAACGGTAGGCCTTGTGGTATATACAAAGGAAAAAAACGGAAATTTTGGATTCTCCATATAGGGGGCGTGGTATCCGCCCACATTCACAGAATTGCTATCAAATATATGGAGCACTTCTGATTGTTGTAGAATGATAAAATTTGGTAGATCGGAAGGCCTTATAATTTGTACAAATTGTAATTGGTAAAGTTTTCTTTTTTTCCATCTGATTACTCGACATTCAAAATGTTTTGAAAACTTGCCAAGTAAACATACCAAATTTAAGTCAGTTATCATTAAATAAGAAATTTCTCTTATAATTTGGAGTTATTACGATATTACTCTACTTAAAATATTTGATGAAAAACCCTTCATAAACTTAGAACTTGGCGTACTCTTAGATCTCATTACTTTTCACGGCTGACTTGTTACATAAAGGTTTTTTTGTATACATGGAGAACTTGGCTCTTTTTTAACATTTATGTTTTTGGTGTGATTATTTTTACAGCGAAATATTGGGTGATATTTTTATTTTCTGCTCGCTGTGAAAAACATTTCTTTAAAAATGAATCTTTTCACAATAAATTGAATATCCCTTGACTTTCAACTTTCAAGTCCATTTCAATTAAAATATTAATACATATTTATTCATACAAAATATATACATACCGCTTATTAAAAAGAAGACCGTCATAACTCAAAATATATTGTTTCGAGATAAATGCGATTGAAAGTTTCGATTTCGTGAAAAAACTATGGAAAAACAACAGTATATTGCAAGAAACAAGATGGTCGTGTGTAAAATCCAAGAGATATCTATGTACCTACATATATATGATGTTTTAAAAAATTAAAGCGACATATAAGTAGATTAGAATAAAAAAACTCGTCATATCCACAGCAGAACAAAAAGAGACAGAACAATAATGGTCCCAAAATTGTTCCTTGGGGGACACCTCTAGTCACAGGAAGAAACGACGATATAGTGTCACTTTTAACAACGGCTTGACACCTTTCACTAAGATAAGAAAGTACAAGTTTGGAAGCCGCGAAGGAAAAGTCGAATTGATTGACAAGCTTAGCGATTATGATTAGGATGCATTTCATCAAAATCGATTGCATTGGACTTAATCGCCATAAGACTTTTTACGACATCAGCTTCATCAACAGCTGTGAAATAAAACCCCATTGCATTATCAATTCCTGAATCCTCGGAAACTAAATGGTGAGGAATATCTGAGTTTATAATTGGGTTTGCGGATGATTGAAGAGCGAAAATTCTGTTTAACTCATCGCAGTCGGTATCTTTTGGGCTTGTGTGGTTTTTATTTCCTATGCCCAGTTCTTTTATATTCCTCCAAAGCGTTTTTGTGCCCAGAGAAGGATCTAATTTTGGAGCGAAAAATTCTCTCTTGGCTCTGCGTATTTCAGATGTTACTTTGTTTCGTAATACTTTATAATCGCTCAATAAACTATCTATTTCAAACTTTTTCCATCTCTTATAGGTTGTGTTACGACGACACATAAGCTTTAGAATTTTGTTATTAAACCACGATGGCTTATTTTCCTGAACTATTTTTTCTTTAAGAGGAACGAAATCGTTAAAGAGTTTTAATATATTGCTTTGTAAGAACGATATTTGGTTATCAACTGAGAGCATACTATATACTCGAAACCACTCAACCTTTTGAAGCTCAGATTCTAAATGAGACCTGTTTATATTGTTTATATCTCTGAAACTATAACTGGTTGGAGAGCTTTCAGGTAAAATATCAAAAGTGAGGTAAATTAAATCATGATGCTATAATTAAATGCCAAAGAAAAAAATCTAATGCTCTTACGGTTTTCAAAAACCTAATGTTCTGCTTACAACACAAGAAGTTAGCAGAACAGTTGCCCGAAATTACATTAAATTTAAAATAAAGAATATAAAATTGGTCCCCGAATTAAATGCTAATTAAATGCTCTACAAAAATAAAAAAAAAAAAATAAAAAAAAAAAATACTAAAAAATAAAAATTCTGGAATTTGCCAAAATCTGCTTTTTTATTTAATTGCTTGTTGAATACGAACTAATGCTGCATTATCTCAACAAAATGTTGAAATCCTGATTTCAAAAAACGAAAATTTAAAAAAGTCAATTTCCGTGTTCTGCTAACTTCATCGTCCATTTTGGCTACTTTTTTTGAATTTTGTTTGCCAAAATTTCTTTGTTTTGTAAAAATGATAATCAAAATGAAGGAATATTTGGGTATACAAACGATATATCACAGCCAAGGAAAAGAATTAATTTCATTTAATGAAATCCACTAGAAATTATAAAAACAAACTCTTTGAAATGGTTGAAAATGATAATATCTTTTAAGAAGAACAGCTATTTTCTGTTGCAGATTTTTTTTTACAAATTTAGCTTGGGCTTAAGCTGACAATTGTAGAGAAAAACTGAGCTTAAATTAAACGTGGTTTATGTATATACTATGCTAAAATTAAAAAAAAAAATGTTTAATTGAAAAGTTGTTAACATACAAAATTACGCGAGACTCTTACTTTGGCCTAGATATAGGAAGGATGCTCGAAGGATGCTCGCTCTTTTCCCTTATATTATGATTAATATTCAAAAATTAAAGTCATGGCACATTACCCGACGGTGGCGTAGGCTCTGGGACATTCAATAATGCAAATCAGTGGCATCAATAAAATTCGGGTGGGCGATATGACTGATACTACAAAACTGAATGAGTGTTTTTTTAAAAGGAATACAATTAAGTGGAGTAGGTACATATAGTAAGAAGAATTTTTGAAAAGAACAATTGATAAAAGAAAAAAGACTAAAATATCTTATTTTTCTGTTATATTTATGTGCGGCATAAGTATTTATATGCGATAGTTTTCTGTCTATGATTCATAAGTATTTCATTTTTGCTTTGACTAAAATATGAAGTCCCTAGCTTCTTTACAGGAATTTAAGATTATGACTCCGTTCTCTAGCTTTGTTAGATAGAATGACAAATTTTCAAAATTTCTGCCATTTTATGCAAATATTTTTGAATGTAAAATACAAACCGACTGCGAGGTGATATAAGTTGGAAATACAACGAATTTAGCCCAACAGAAACCGTTTGTGTTTCTTTTTCTGATCTGCATATATTCTTGTGTTTAACTAATTAACATCTGGCCAATTCGACACACATAAGCTCACTTTGTTAGAAATTTGTGTTGAAGACTCGAAAGTAATACCATAACTTGTGCTGATGGTATTGATTAAAATCTTCAGTTCGATTTAAAAAAAAAAAAAAAAAAAAAAACATGTATACGCCCGAGTGTACCAGAGCAAACATTTAATTAACTAAGAATAACATGACTTTGATAGACAGTTTGATAAAAGTTAATTTTCGTTTTCATTCATAAATACATATCGACATACATATACAATGGTGTGTTGTCCCAACGTCACAAGAAAAGATTTCAAAAAAAAAACATAAAAAAACATTTCTAAATGGTTGGACTGAAATAAATCTGTAATCAAATTAAGACCATGCATTAGTCATACTATACATAATGTTGTGTGCTTATTCATTAATTCAGTTCTTAGATAAGAATTCACACAATGAATTTTGTTTGGAAATAAGTAAAAACTAAATTCTAAAAATCATCACTTTAAGTAACATAATATAACGTTTAAGCAAAGAAAATTATTATCTATACAACTTAGTGTAATTTTCAGTTTCTTTTTATTTCAAATTAAATATGTATCATATCAACTCTCTCACATATTATTTTATAGATTGTAAGATGAAAATTTTCCATTCCATTCGACAAATTGCCAAGTAACAAACCAAAAATAATTGTTCTCATTTAGCACATGAGTTCTAATTAAACGAAGGTTTCAAGTCCATCACCGATTTAGAATCAGCAATGTGCATACGCATATACCTACCTACGACTGACAACGACAAAGCCGACAAAACACGATCATAACTCTTGACGTTCCAGTTCATATAAACTTATTATCTATTTGCATTTTTTTTTTCAATTGTGTGCAATATTAAATAGAATTTTCTACTTTGTATGGTGTAAATAATTATTACGATTTCTGTTTTAATTTTTTTAAGGGTAATTAATCGATGATGATGTAGTTATGCCAATTTTTATGGGATTTTTTTTTATTTTTTTTATTAATTTATAAAACACTTCTTTAAATTTTATAGCAATTTCTAATTTTGTATTTAATTTTATTATTATTATACAACTACCTGTTGTACTAAAAATATAGTCTTCCTTATTAAAATAGGACTGTATAATATATATGAACGTACCTATATAGTGATATCGCTTGGTATTGATGTCATTACCAGCCTGGAAAAATGCTAAGTGTTTGCCATGTTTAGACAAGGCCCAAGTTACAACTTGTGGGGCAAGTTTTGGTATACCATAAAAAATTGCACTTTATATCAAAAATAAAAACTATAAAACCAACATAAAATGCTATGAAATATTAAATTACGTATACATTACGTAGTTATTTTTATTCAACATTATATGTAGTTCTGTTTTGCAAATTAGGACAGTGTTAGCTTATCCGACTGGGACTGGCAAACAGAAAGTCCCAGGATTGAATCACAAAAAAACTTTTTTTAAAATTTTTTTTTTGTCTCTAGAGGAAAAATTGTACATAACTGTCAAGGGCCTAGCTAATTTCTGTAGTAAGCCCTGCTAGCCCCTTGTGAAGGTAAAAAAATGTAAAACTTTTTAGAGCCTATAAACTATGGTGGGTATATTCAGCATTATTTTGATATCTAATGTTTTCCACCGTGCTTTCTAAGCCCCATAATTTCAATTTAAAAAATTGCATCGAAATTTTCTGCTTATAGTTAATTGCTATTCATTTGGGGCCATCATTCTTTGTAATGATCAGGTTTTCAAGATTAAGATCTTTAAATAAAAATAAATATCAGGCTACAATCGTGTATTGAAGTGGGGCCCCCCTTTTTGTCCTAAGAGCGTAATGGGAAAACAGCAGCTAAGTCCGATTCTTTAAATTCAAAAATTGATGAAATATTTCAAAAATGCAAATTTATAGTCTCAACAATTCTCTACATTAATGTTATGATTTTATAGGGATACATTCAACAGGAGAAGCAAAAGAGGTCCGATTGGACGCTGATGTGTCATTGAATGAATAAACTGAGGTTAATTGCCCTGCGACCTTAAGATCTATTGTGCCATTCTCATTACAGTCCGTCCCATTCATCAAGAAAACTTAAAAGGCTTGTCGCCTTGCTTGTTGATGTACGTGACACACTGCTTTGAGGGACATCCGCAATTATTTTGCGAAGTTTTTTTTTTTTATTCTAAAACCATATCAGGATTGCAATCAAGTAACAAAAAATATATTTCTATAATTTTAAGCAATTTATTTTGCAGGTTTTTTACTCATGTAGAAAAAAGTGTCTATATTGATTTTTTTTTACAAACTCTACCAATTACCATCTATGGCATTGTGTATAGAAATTAGCCCGAAGTTAGTGTGTTCTCAAGATATTGGAGCCGAAAATCATTTTTTGAAAATTTTTAACAGTAAAAAACTATCAATTGATCATTTTTTAATTCCGAAATTGGGTCTAATCTTTAATTTTTAAAATTGAAAATTTTGACATTTCTCGACGTTTCGAGCTTTCTGGAGTCGGATTACATTGTTTTTAGAGAGATATGTCTGTGTACGTACGTTGTTACGTTCGGAAGCTTTTTTTAGCTGACGATTTTTCGAGAACGCATACAGATATCGATTTCAAATGAATTTTATTTTATAGACAATGAGTCCATAACGTGTAGAAAGGATTTTTCAAAAAAATTCAATTAGCGGTTTTTTTATAACAGTAATTTAAAAAAAAAGTTGAAAAATGGCTTGTTTCTTGAATATCTCTAGAACAAATAATGCTATTGACTTCGGCCTGGTTTCATTCTATGCATAATGACGTAGTGAAAAATTGGTAATACTTAAAAAAAATCAACCGACAGTTTTTTTTTTTTTTTAATTAAAAAATCATTAAAAATTGTTAAAAATTATCGAATATCTTGAGAACAATTTTTTTAAATTCAATTAACGGTATTTTTTTCTAGGCCAAAAACACTGCAAAAAAATGCAATTTTAAGCATTTTAAAAAAATGTTTTTCCGCTCGAATATCTCGAGAACAACCGATGATATCACCTCGCGGATAATTTTAGTCTACACACAATACCATAATTAGTAATTGGTAAGGTTTAAAAAAAAAATTAACGGACGGTTTTTTTTCTAGGCCAAATTTGGAAATTAAAATTTGGATTTAAACGTTAAATTCGCTGCAAATTATATAACAAAACAAAAATTGGCCTTATCTATACAGCTCTAAAACAGTGTTATCGCTGAAGTTGTGCAATGACCAAAAGTTTGTACAACCTTAACCCTCCAGTGGGCGCGAGGTTAAAAGAAACACCAGTGGGCGCGTGGTCTACGGTTGTAGATCATTTTATTTTGCCAAAAAAGAAATAACTAATGCGTTTTTTAGTAATAAAATCAAGGTCAGGCTGAAGAGGAACAAGTTTCTATATTCATCACTTTAAGTTAAACGGTTATTAATACACCGAGAAAAAAAAATCGTAAACAAAAATAATTCAATTTATTAAGATTTTTTGTATTAATTTCTTATTAAAAAAAAAAAAGCTTAAAAAAAGTTTATAACCAAAAAAAAAAAATATTTTCATTTTAAAAAATAACCAAATTTACTGGTTACTTAAAAAACAGAAACATAACACCACAAACAAAAAAAATCCATACATATTTTGGTGTTCACAGTTTTTCTTCTTTCACAAAAAACAAACAAAAAAAGTATAATAAACATAAAAAATAAATTAATTCATAAAATAAAAACAATATAAAAACAATTTAAAAAACACAATCTATGCAAAGACTTTTTAAGTGGTCCTTACACGCAAATATCTCGCATGTTCGCTTTGCTCAACATTTTCATCCTCATTTTTTTCTTCTTCGTTGAAGGTACTGTCCCCGCCACTTAACAGGTCACCAAGCCAAAAATTGCTTGCTGCACTTAGTTGAAGTCATATTAGGTATTAAATTAAAATTTATAAAGTAAAAATGTATAATTCCTCACTTACAATTACAAAAATGAATACAATAATTTTATATACACCAGTGGGCGCGTGGTCTACGATCGTAGACCAACCGACTTTCAACAACTATTTACCTTAAGTATATCCTCCACAAAAACAATAAGCAGACTTATTAGGTAGAACAATCAATTATCTACAGCTATTGTGAACGATTGTGCAAAAAAAAATTTTTTTCTAAGAGTGGCAGCATTTTAAAAAATTGTAGGGGGTCTACAATTTTTTAAAATGCTGCCACTCTTAGGTAAACTTAGTTAAATCCCCTTAAGTAAACTTCAGTTGTTTCAGTTGGCCGTAGAATCCGTCCAAGACTATAAGCCCAAACTAAAGTAAGTAAACTTCAGTATTTTTTCATCTGAACCGTTTTTCATGTTTTTTGATTCAAAGAGTTAAAGGCATTTTTGCATTATGTATCTTAATGTATTCGATTTTTCTCTGAAGGGTTATATTTGCATGTATGAAGCGATTCTTCTGTCCTCATAACTACCTTAGAGCTGCAGTCAAATGAAACCTCATTTTCATGTTTGATACATCTCTTTCATTTGTGAGAAATAATATATTTTTATTTTTTACTGGGCTTACTGCCCATAGTTAAAGCTGCATAAAAATTACTGAGACAATGCAAATTCACTTTATCATATTACCTAGGTAAGGTGTCATTGGATTGAAATGCTGTATTTTTTTTTTGCATACATACGAGAATAATTCTAAGGTGGGCGGTAGGAGTGTAAGTCAAAATTTGGACAGAATAAGATAAGTACACCATTCGACTCTAAAATTGATGTGGCATTTTAGGGAAAAGCATTATAAGTCTTGCACACGTAAATCACTATAAAAGACAGTGGTCAAAGTAACATAACTCTGAGAGGTTAAAGGAGTATAAGTCAACTTATACTATTATGATCAATTAAGGGGTATTGTTTTTTTTTATTGCACCTCTTCGGTACAAGTCGCTCGATTTCCTTCTAAAAAATTTTTTATTTTAGAATTCGTCATAAAAATAGAAAATCACAGTTTGATTAAAAAAAAAATATTATAAAATCCGTTTACTATTTTTGAATTCAGCATAGAAAAAGAAAATCACAATTTGATTAAAAAAAAAAAATCAAAAAATTAAAGGTTTAAAACGTTTTTTCCCTTTCCTGAAAAATTACAATTTTTGACTTTTACTCCTTCTACCACCTACCTTAGAATTTAATGAATGACTTCCAATTCTTTTTTTATATGAGGTGTATAATTATTTTGCATGTAACAAGAAACCATTAATTCAGAAAAATCAAATTTGAGACAGAGATAACGCATATTTACATACCACTCAATATTCTTTAAATCTTCCTTCCATTCCCTATCTTTGTCAAAACTAATTTCTAATGATAATTACTTTTGGAACTTAATTAAAATGACTTTACTTGTTAATAATTATTACCTTTTACGCTTTTGAGCATGAAGCTTTAAAATTTAAATCTCGACTGTGAATATAATTGCGCTTTTTTGTTGCGCCCATCATTCATTAGTATATTGAGTCAACTTTTGAAGAACATCGCAATTAACTTCCTTGGGAAAATGATCTTAGTTGTAAAATGTTATTTGTTTTTTTTTTTTTTTAGTTGTTTTTACTTTGAAAGTTGGTATAGTCAATTAAATACATAAATATTCCCTATTTTATCATATTATTATATACCTTTGATGCCAGCCATGTGACACCAATTATCCTAATAAGAACTCAAATAGGGCAAGGTTTGTATAGGCAGTTATTATTTTTTTACGCTTTAGGTAATCTTTTGCTAGTTATTGCCAAAATACAAAAAAAAAAAACCTGAAACAGAAACAACATCGACTATGCCAAGAAAATTAAAATGAAACACAAAAAAAATAACACCCGCACTTGCGACAAGAAAGGTGTGTTTCACTCCATTTTGTATTCCTTTATTTGAACAATATTTCAATACAGAACAGTAAAAAAAAATCTATTTTACCTTTATTTTGGCTGAAACAACTTATCTATAATACACACACACACACACACATACACACATACACTGCTTGAAGGCACTGATGGTGTCAACCAGTTTGTTTTTATTGTTTTGTATTTTTTTCATAGGAAAAGTGTATTGTCCGAATAAGACTATTAAATTCATTTAAGGGGCAATATAATTCCCTCATTAAATAAACGTGTATCTAATAATATGAGAATGATATATTCATCTATCTAATCTTATATAGGGTAAACAACAAAATAAATGGCACTTAAACTACTTTAACCATCTACCGTTTTGAAATATCCAAAATGTTCCAATTTAACTAGGACTCATCTACTGAAAATAAAACTTAAAAAAATAAGCACTTAAGTAACAGCGCATGTGTATAACAAAAAGTAACAAATAAATTCTTAAGTTTAACTTAAATATTTAGGTTTCGTATAAGGAAAGGGAATAAAACTTTATAGAGAAGAAGAAAACGTTGAAAATGCGCTGCATCTCACAACTAATAAAATTATTGAATGACAAAAAAAATATTGCTCCATTTGAACTAGGTGCACAATTTATTAACGTTGCATTGTTAACTTGTTATTTACAAAAAAATTGACATTATTGTTTAAAAAAAAAAATGTATCTATCTGAGTTGATACTAAAATTATATTTTTACTTTCCTACAAAATGTTAAAACGTATAAACAGATGGCTTAAGAATAAATAATATTCTACTTTGTTCAGGTTAAATAAATTTACTGCCTTATAAACACAAATTGGTTATTTTTAGTTCTCGTGTTCAGGGAAACTACACCATGGAATACGAATTTTCCGGACTCAAAATAAAGACAATTGCTTACTGCTCCATTTGAGTCCGGAAAATTGTTATTCCATGGTGTAGTTTCCCTGAACACGAGAGCTGAAATAACCATTTTTTGTTTATGAATAAGGCAGTTAGTATCCAAAACAGAGTCAAAGAAAATATAATAATAAATGTGCCTAATTTAAAAATAAAACCTATTTTATATACGAAGATTTTTTTAATAATACAAATTCTATATACTACTGAAATAAATCAGCAAAGTAGAAGACCACTATTTTTTATTTTTAAAACGTTTGCTATATTTTCTTAAAAAAATATAAACTGTATATTTCTTAAAGTGTGTAAACAGTACCTTAATAAATGAAATCAAGAAAAAAGTCACATCTTAAAAAAAAAAAAAACACTTAATACCTAGATCTGTTTGGTAACTTGAAACTTCTTACTTTTCTTGCATTTTCTCAAATTGTCAAAGAAGAAAAAAAAAAAGAAAATGCCTGCTACTTAACAAATTTGTATGCGCAACAAGTGTATCAAAAACTGTCAAATAAAGGTTATTTGTTTATTTCGCTATTAATTATAAGCAATGGTAGGTGTTTTGTGTACTCGTACTATAGTCCAAATTTATCCAGAACTACTTTTTCTAGAAGTTTTAGTCCAATTCTGTTCCCGTATGCAAATTTTTTGTAGAAAGCGCTCACAAGGGAGCCAGTTAGAAGTAAAATAACAAACAAGAATACAAAATGGCTACTGTTTGTCCCCTTTCACACGAGGAAACTGAGTTTCCAGCTACAATCAGTCCATTGGAGAGTTAGGGCAGGATGAAAGGGGGTAAACAGAATCTCCTCGATCATCAAATTCAGTAGAATTTTTTGACGTTCCTCTTCACACTACGTTTGTGTGAGTTCAACCAAGGTAATTAAAAGAAAAATACAGCAAATCTCTTTCGATTTTATTTCTTCGTGTGAAACGTACAAGAGATTGTTAAGGAGATTAAAAGAAAACGTCAAAAAATCTCCAGCAACTTGTTTCTTCGTGTGAAGTGGGACTTATGTTTACTTTTATGTCGATTGAATTAGGGCAGTGTTCCATTTTTATTGAAATAAAAGGAGTGAAAAGCATCCATATTCGATAGAAATGGAATATTTCCAAAATCCAACCGAAAACGATATACATATGTACATACACATGAGCTATGTATATTCTTTAATAAGAACAAATCATTTGTTTATTTCGGTCCTTTTGTTTACTTTTTGTTGACGTTTAAAAATTGGCAAACAATTTGGTGCAAAAGAATCGTGTAGTTTGGGAACTTTTCATTTCACTCTCAGATATTTTCATCTCCACACGACAATATTTGACACATTGTAATTATTAGTCCAGAAAGTAAACAACCCCACTTGTATGTCTGATGCAAGAATTACCTATCTGAATAAGAAATAAATGATACATTTTTAATTTAATTTTAATTCTAAGTTGTAATAATTTCAAATTTGTCGTTCGGTGTTTTCTATGTTTTTTTTTTTTTTTTTTTTTTTAAGAAAAGGGGTAGAAACTTCTTATATTGAATGGTTTATTGCTTCATAATGTACCGTTCGTCAGTCCTAAATTAGTAGTAATAGTTTAATTTTTTTATTTTTTTAAGTTAAATTGAACGACAAAATTTAAACTGTCACAACTAATTCAGAACTACTGAACGGCTTATTATTAAGCAATAAACTATTCAATATATGACGTTTTTACCCCTTTTTCAGGTACTGCGGTGCAAAGCAGCAAACAAAAAAAAAAAGCATAGAAACCATTGACCGAAATAATTAGCGGCTAATTACTAATTATTCATCTAATAATTTTTCGATCGGCGAATGTTTGTTTCGCTACCTTGTTTATATATTAGATAAAATTTTTCACTAATTTTTCAAAATTTTTGTCAACCCCATATAAGTCTTTCAGTTTACTTCCCAAAATTATCAGTTTTAGTCGAATTTTATTTTTTATATGAACTTTGCAATAATTAGCAGCTTTTGGAAGCAAACGAAATGAGGTTAAGTTTGTGAAAATTTGTAAGAAATTTTAAGTTATCATAAAAATGTAATAACTTAACATTTTTATCAAAGTGAAGATTTGAATAAACGAGCTGGATGCTGTGGGTTAAAATTTCTAATAGACTTCTCATATTCCATTTTCATCTCACTTGTGATGGTAAAAATTAACCTACATAGGTTTTGTAGATTTAACGCGGTTTTAAACGAAATTTAACTTTAAACGTTGTTCTGAATCTTGCTATAATTAAAAAAAAAAAACTATAAATTCAATACATTGTTTGTCTTACGTGGAAATGTCGTCATCCAATGGAAAATTCCCTGACATGGGCTGTTTTTTTTTTTTTTTGTTTTTGAAAAAGAGCCACTTAGATTTTTATATGTTTTTAACTAAGAGGGTTATTTTTTCATTTTATAAAATTCGACTCAATAACTATCATTGAACGATGACGAGCTTTTAAAAAATATTTTACTTTGTATCTCTTATGTGAAGTTCTCAACAATTAGTCTATTTACCCTATTTAATTGACTTCATTTATTGTTGATGGATCCCACATTATTTTAAGAATTCAAAAAGAAAATCACCTGAACTAACACTACCCAACGCCAACCTATATATATTTTATTTTTAATAATAGAAAAATGCAAAGCAGTTTTATAATACTGAACAACAGATGGCATTTTAACCATACCTATACAAGTTTTTGCCACAGCAATTTAGTTAAAAAAAATAAAAAAAAAAAAAAATACAGAAACGCCATAGAACTAAAGAAACCAGTTATTTCTAATTATAGAATTTATTTTCTATAATTTGATTAATGATTTCATTATTAAAGTAGCAGTCAACGACACAATCTTGTTGCTGCATAAGAATTGCGAAGGCGAATTATGTATTTAAAATTATTATTTTTGAATATTTCCTTTTAAAGATGTTCTTTACAATAAATTATGGTTTTATTAGTAATAGAACTTTTTTTCCTTATATAAAAGAATATTGACCGGGATCCTAGGGTCACGTGTGTTTAGCTTCCAGACGCCTATTTCCATTATTGTTAGTTTTTAAGCTTATCACGATTTGTAAACATAAAATTTAAACTTAAAAATTTTAAATAATCTTAATTCTATTTATAATTTGCTCAAATTTTAAAAATATAGACAAACAAAAAAAAAAGACTTACAAAAATAAAATATTTTATCAAAATGAATTAGACTGTTTTTAAGAAGTGAAAATAAAAAAAATATTTCTGAGAGTTACCATTTCTCGAAAAAATAAAATATTTCACCCAAACTGATTTTTTTTTTAGAAAAGCCATTTTGAACAAAATTTACAGTTTTAGACAACCTAGTTAAATGAAAATTTGTTTCACCGGACAAAATTTGTTTGCTTTTTGCTTTAGGACTAGTTTAAAATTCCCATGCGAAAAATAAGGTGCTGTGCAAAAACTTATTAACTCATCGAAAATCCCCTGACACTTGATGTGCTATACCTACACATACACAATCATGTGAACTTGACTAAATAGTTTTATTTGTAATTTTACATAAATATGTCAGTACGTTCAAAGAGTATTGTGAATTCCAAATTTTTTTTGCATTCAAACAAAACAAATACGGCCCTTGATATGGGGCTTAATTTATTTTTCTAAAAATTTTAACTTTTTTTCGCATGCGAACTGTAAATAAGGTTTCATCTGACATTAAATCATGCTTTTCCACTTGCACCAATACAAAGGAGCTAAATATTAGAAAGATGACTGAAATATTTTATTTTAGTTAAAAATTTAATAGGTATTGAAATTGGTTTAGCCGGCCGGCGGCGTTAGTTAAATTGCTTGGAACATATTTTATAAATATTTTTAAATAAATTTTGATGTAACTGGATTACTATCCAATCGATGGAAAATTATTTTTAGATCATGAACAATTTATAAATTTAAGATTACGAATAAACTCAAAGTGTACTGCGTGTCTGTATATTAAAAAAAAATAAATTACTTACATTTATGCAAACATAACAACAAAAAAAAACATAAATAAGTAGCTGTTATCTTTGGTAGAATTTTTCCTGTGGATCTGATGAGTAACTCTTGCAGCAACAAAAATTAATTATATATCAATCGAATTTCACTTCGCGTTGTAGGGATAAATAATATGGTTGTTTTTTTTTTTTTTTAAATATTTATTTAAGTTGGTAAATACACTTTTATTTATTTATTATTGATATTTAATTAATTTATCAAATATGTATGTACATTTAATATATTAATACAAATGAGACAAAGAAGACATGCCAAAGCAAATACAATAGGTATTATGCAAAAGTGGCAGCTCGTGCAGCACTGATTATAACTTTATCAATTTATTATCACTCATATACATACCTATATGTACATAGAAAAAGATTTTAAAAGTCATAAAAATTAATTTAAACACTGCAAAATTTATTTTTAAATCTTATTCTTCTTTTATTTGCAAGTAGGTAGGTGAAACCAAAACAAAAAAAAAACAAATTCTATTCGATTTTAATAATTTTCATCTTAAGAGATAACAAAATTCTTAAAATAAATACACTGTATAGACAAGACACATAGCGAAAAGAACTAAAATTGAACAAATGTTATTAGCAAAAAAAAAAAAACAATAAAACCGAATATTTTCATCATTTTTCAGAATTCATTTTAAGATGATTTTTTTTTTTTTGTGAAAAGAAGAGAAATAATAACGAAAGAAAAAAACCATCAGAAATTAATTAATGTAAATTTATTTTCCATAAATAAATGATATCGGTTTAATAATACGTGATCGTGTTACTCTCGCTCTTTGCCATTCGCATTTAATCTTTAATCTGAGATCGTTTAGAGAAAAAAAAAAACATATAAATAAAAGTATCACGAAGAAAACTCAGACATGACAAACAACAACAAAAACAAGAACAACACACAAATAAATTAAATCAAATAAAATCGCAAAAATACTAATCCGAGTCCGAGATTGGATTTAGCACTGCTGTGGCTGTGGCTGGCTAAGTGCTGATCCAAGAGAACCGTATACAATTTTTTCACCACACAGATAATGCATATGTTTTAGTCATACCATATGCAAGAGTGAAATCGCAATTGGAAGAGAGAATTTCAATCAAGCTATTTATAAAACAAATAATGTCGAGAAATATACATTCACACATGATAACCTACCACCAATAAACAAAAAACAAAAAAAAAAAAAAGGAAATATAACCTTTAATGAAAAACAACAATTATTTACTTATACTTTTGCAATGTGAGCCCACACAGAAAATGATCATGCCAGTGCTGCCAAATAAGTTTTGTTGTAATTTCCATGAAATTACATTTTTTCTGCAATTTTTTTTAAACAAAATGTTCAGATATTCCACGCGTTCAGTTTATTATTTCAAAAACCGAAAATATTGCTATCAAAAGATGACAAAATCTAGACAAATACTAAGATCTGCATGGAAATTCCAAAAATTCAAAATTCAATTATGCATTACCACTTGTAAATTTTAAATTAAATAAAAAGATCTTGGGCTCCGAGATCTTAGCCTTTCATATACGAGATATTTGCAAAAAATTATGCTATCTAAAAGATCAGTAATTGGTCAAAAAGTCAACTATTTTCAGAAATTCAATGGCTAAAGTTTTCAAAGCCATTGGAGATTTTTTCAAATGGTTTACCTGCTTATTGTGAATATCACACAAATGAGGTGCTAAAAATCTCTACATAATGACCTTGAAAAATTTTCTGACTTATTACTGAACTTTTAAATGGAAAAAATTTGTTTGCCAATATCCCACATATGAGGTGATAAGATCCGAACCCGTTTATTTTTTTGTAACAAAGAAAATTATTTCAAAAAGTTTATTTTAAAAGTTTATTTGAAAATATTCTGTGTAACTTTCCAATATCTGCTCATAATATCTATTGATGCCCTAACTAATTTCAAAATACCTACTCCAATTTTATAAAAAAAATTATCATACCTATTTCATGAAGGACATCTAATATTCAATCTATATTGAAGAAGGCTCAACAGATTTTGAAGGAAAAAAATTGGTACTTGGTAATTATAAGTTTTAAGATTGTTGCTTTGCTTTTTCTTTTCATACAAAATTTTTCCCAGGACAAATTTTATCTTCAGTTTTTTTCCAGGCAGTACTCAGTTCACGCGAAAAATTGTGACGTTTGTACCCGCTGTAGGGTGAAGTCTCCACTAAATTTTGCCAGGAAAAATAATGTTCGAAGCATTATTTTGCGGAAAAATTTTGACAGATCAATAATTTTGCACGATAAACACGATCAACTATTATTTATCGATAATTTTACAAAAAGAAAAAAAAAGAAGAAAAACATTAATTTTGCGCAATTTTTCCAACGTTTTTGTAGAGATTAGAATTGTAGAGATAAAATTTGTCTTTTCCCGATCTGCGTACTAGGCTTTAAGGATGCAAATTGAAAATTTAATAAACAAAAATAATGGCGCAAAGTTTTAGACGATTTAGTATGATGTTAAAGCATTTTTAGTATGGTGCTGGGTTAAAAACAGGCTTTTCCAAATTTTAAACGAGTTAGCATCGTATTATCTTTTTAACATTTTACTAAAGTTAAAATCGCCAAATGCCTATTTTATCTTTTTAGTATCATACCAAATCCAAGTGTCACTTTGGCAGCTACAATTGCAAAAATGGGTTGAACTGTCACTGTTTTAGGCGTGTTCAGCTAGAAAAATAGGTTTAGTATGATACTAGTTAGAAAATGTTTAAAACTAAGAATATTTTAGCAAAGAGTTTTAAAGTTAGAAAATTGTTAAGTAGTATCATGCTAATACCTTAACATCAGGCTGTTTAAAATTTTGCGCCAATAAAATTATCTTAATTTGGTACTACTGACCAACATAATAAACAATTTATTTTTTCAAAATTTACACAATGAAGAGTGGTAGTATTTGTACTTTCTTTGTTTTGTTTTTATTCGTCTCAGAGAGAGAGAGAGAGAGAGATGAATAAAGAGCAGCTCTGTGTGGAGTGTGGTTGTGGTATTGATGATGGTGATCAAATGTAGGAGACAATATTAAATTCAAAGCCCAAGATGCATTCATACTTAAATAATACACAAGATTCAACACACATTTGACCAAAATAACTGATAAGAATACTATTACGAGTATCATAGCAAAAAAAAAAAAGAACAAATGAATTGATATAGACATAGAGATAGAGAGAGAGAGAGACTTAAAGAAATCAAAATAACACCACTCCTGGTGGATTCCAGTTCAGATTCAGAATCAGAATTAAAATCGAATAAAATGTGAAAAATACTACTGAAATGAATAAAAGAGTGAAGTGAGAAGGGCTAAAGGGAATGGCAATTGCACAGGGAAATTAACAAACTTCACCTACAGAATTACCGACTGTGTCGAAGAGGAATATCTGCGCGTAAAGTGCGATAACCTTAATGTTAGAAGAACAGGAGATTTGTGGGGCCAGTTATTGAGACTGAGTTGAGACTGAGACTTGACTTTACGGACAGAAAAGACAGAACAGAAAAGCAGACGACGAACGTATGATAATGATAAGTGATTGCTGCTATAGTAATACAGAAGAGAGCTTTGGATAAATATCTACAACATGAATATTATCATTGACATTTTAATCTGGCGCTGAATTTGTTAAAGATGAAATGAAGTTTTTTTTTTTTTTTTTGAATCACAACACAACAGAATGCAAAACGTTTTGTTTTACTTAAATTAATTAATTTGTTTATTTGGATTGCACAATGGAATATTTTGGATGTGTAGTTTCAGTTCTAGGCGTTAAAACTTTAATCAAGATAAGATCGTTAGACCAGTTTTTGAGGCAAGTGAAATTTTTCAGGTTTTAAGAAAACTGTGAGTTTTGATCTGCTAGTTTAGTACCGTGCACTCTGTTAGGCCGCGGCAACAACGCAAGTAAACGAGTTTGCTAGTTTGCGCTAGTACGCTAGTAACTTTAATGAATATGGATAATCAATAACGTGGTCATAGATCACGCTAGTTGGTTTCACGCTATTAAGATGGTGTGAGTTAGTGCACGCTGGTTATAGCTAGCAGATCAAAACTTATTTGATTTTCAAGCTTATACTAGTGCGAACAGTTCATTTTCCAAATGTCAAATGTTCTCTGAAATCAAACTGCAGAATCAAACTCCTAAAAATGTGAATCACAATTTTCTTACTAGCGCGTAAAGACTGCAGTCTTTTTGGTACTGCAGCTAATTAAATAAAAAAAACTATTTATTAATGGTCATAAAGCTCTTTTAACTAGATATTTACAGCTTTTTATATCTTTTAATAATTTAAGGATTCCGAAATAGCTTCTTCCACTTTCTTAATTCTTTGTCTCTGACACCATATCGATGCAGTTTTTTCAAAAGAATTTCTCTATCCACCGTTTCAAACGCTCTTCTAAGATCCACAAACACTGCAACAACTTTTATTTTTAGATTTATTTGTGTTTTTCAGTCAGCAATTATTAAGTTTATCAGAGATTCGCAGCTGTGCCCTTCCCTGAATCCTGATTGACATTCCACGAAAAGTTCACTTTCCTCCAAATATTTTTGAAGTTGTTTTTGTACGATTTTTTCCAGAATTTTTCCATCGTTAGGCAACATGTTTACCGGTCTGTATCCCTCGGGACCCAATGGGTTGGTACTTTTGGCAATATAGGAACCACAAATGATTCTTTCCAACAATCCGGAAAAAATACCTTCTTTCAAGGATTCATTTATTAATTTGCACAAGTGACTCCCGATAATATGAAACGAATCACTAATCATGCTAACGGACAACATATTCGAATATTTTTTATTTTTCATGCTTTTGATAAAAATCTTTAATTCATTAAAAGTCACAAACTGAAATTTAAACGTTTTTTTTTTTTTTTTTCATTTTCCTCAATGTCATCAACATAGCTTTCTTTCGGTATAACTGATTTCAAGAAATCAATTTTAAGAAAGAACACAGTTAGAGTATACAGTAGAACTCTAGTAAGTGCCTCACCATAAATAACTCGTTTTGAGAGGTATTTATGCGGGTTGGGCAGTTATAAAAAAAAACCGCTTAAGTGCACATAAGCACTTATCTTAATGTCAATTATTCTACATGAAAGATGAAACATTCTTAACTCTTCAATATTTTTAAAATTTTAAAAATAATTGACAAAAAAATATTTTTCTTTTTTTTTTGTTATTCTTCTTCTTCTTCAACAACAAAAAAAAAAAAAACGTTTAATGTTAATTAAAAAATAAGAAAAAACATTACATCAACTGACTAGTATCGGTAACCTATTAAAAAGGAAGCGCTAGATGAAAGGAAGCTTTTGCTTTTTTCTGCTTATTTCAATTCTGTAAATAAAAGAATTTTTTTCAAGTAAATTTCAATAAAAGTATAAAAAATAAAAGGGAATTAAGCGGGGAATGTAGTTAAGCGAAAGGTACTTATTACATATGTAAGTTTTGTATGAAAAAATCCTCAAAATGTTGGTTTTAAAAAATTAAAAGGTACTTATGCGGGTTAGGCAATTACGCGATAGGCACTTATCTGGGTTTTACTGTACCTAATTAATGAAATCCAAGGAGAGAAGGCACTTTTTTCTCTAATTCGAAAAACTGTCAACCGCCATATTGTCAAAAGCATCATACAAATAAATATCATGACATTTTAATTAAATCGAATTTTGATTTGACTTCACCAAAATATTGCTATCAGAATGAGAACATTTAACCAAAAATAACTTTCTTCATTATCATCAAACAATCCATTTAAATAAATATTTCAAGTCAACATTCATATTTTGCTTGTAAAAAAAAAGGAGCTGAGATTTTCGATAAACTCAATGAAATTTCAATACCACAAGATGTGCCTGGAAATAATTTGTAATTCTGTTGGTTTTTACTTACGTTATACCTTCTATAGTCTATGGGGAAAGTTTTGTATTCCTGCCAAACTTGAATTCAAGATTTTAATATAAATCTGACATAACGGTGATAGAGTAGTTTCGAGGAAAAAAAGTATGGATTCCATAATTATGTCAATATGATTTTTAGTTGATTGACTCAGTAGCCTAAACAGTTTTTTGTTTTGCTAGAAATTACTTTAATGGCCGATTTCATAAAGCCCGTTAACCCATTTAAAAGGCTTTTAAATTTTTAAATGACATTTGTTCCTCACAAAATACGTCATTTTAAAATTTAAAAGCCTTTCAAATCTTTATGAAATCGACCATAAGTAATTAAAGATAGTTTTTGTCAAGGTTGTATCATTTTTATAGGGTTATACCTAAGCATATTTCTCATCAATATATCAATCGATATTATCAATTTTGTATAAACAGGTAATTTGAAGAAGTTCAAGCAATAGCTAGCATACAACTGAGATTTCACGATGATTTAAGGTTTAAGTATGTGATAATAGGCAATTGCGTGCCTGAACCTTAGTTGAACCGCCGAAATCGGTGATTTAGAATTAATATCTGAAATACAGATCAATATTTGAATCACGTTTGTACAACTGCCTCTAAGAGCAAGTACATGCGACTAATTCGTCCATTTAATTTCCACTTAACTTAACTAGTTTCATAGGGCTAAAAGAGTTGGCGTGTATATGCCATGGGATCTTCTTGGAAATTATGCTTTATACCACAAAATAAATAAAGTTCTTGAATCCTTTTGTCAATAAAAAATAAATTGTTGAATTCAAATATTGGAAGGAAATAAAATGTTATTACCCCGATTACCAAATCCGTTGGTGTGGGAGTCAGACACACTATTGTCATATTCACTTTTTTTTTTTTTTATTATATTAACAGAATCTGTGAATCCAAGGACCATTTTGCTCTGCATACAAATTTTTTTTTTCTTGTATACCCAAAAGTATTGTGCCTTAAATAGAGGTAAAAAGTCCCTGACTCTCAAAGGATTCCCTAATCGGTATATATATTTCTGCTTTATTAAACTTTTGGGGCTTTTTAAATTTTATTTGGTGTATTAAATTAAATTGAAACAAAGATGTTAGAAGGAGTGTGTTTATTTGATTGGCTGACAAAATGAAAAAGAAATCATTTATGCCGACTTTCGTTCAGCTCTTATACAACAAAGAGAAACACGTACCTAAGTAGGGTACTTTTCAAACTTTAGATTTTATAACACACCCTTGGGTAAGGGCAATAGTGTTGATGAGTGATGACTATGGATGGGTAATTGAAAATTAAACTGCCAGCAGCCCCGTATTAAAAATATTGTTTTCTGAAGAAGATTTAGTTCAAAATTCTTAGGGAAGTAGACACAGAACAATAAGGAAACCAAAAGTGCCGATAAATTAGCCAGTAAATTTGTAAATATATAAGAGTGAACAAATAGTGTGGACTTAAATCTTAAATGTCAGTAACGTAGTTTCTTTTCACTCAAAAAAGGATGTGGACACATCCAGAGAATAAAGAGTGGGCATTAAAGGTGATATAGCATTTTATTGAATTTGTAGTATTGCTGCGCTAGCTATGAATTACCAATAAAACGCACCAATTGTAAACATCTTTTATTGTTTTGCTAACTAGTTTTGTACTAAAACCATTTTATTAAAAGATGGTATCAGAACATGTCCAAACAGTGGCAGTTTGTGGAAAAAGAAAACAAAGAAAACATATATACCTTTATTTTCAGTAGGCAACATTTAAACGAGGAAAAAAAAGAAGCATAGTTTTAGAAAAATGAATTTTAAAACTGAAAAATTAAAAAAAAAAAAAAAATTAAAAAATTGTATTCAAACTAAGTTTTTAAAAGTTTTACGTTATTATTTTAATTTTTTTTTTTTTAATATTCGATGCTCCTATCAATTTTTAGTCAAACACTGAGTAAATGTAAATGCTCAAGTGTTTTTTAGTTTCTGAGAAAATTAAAATTAACGGGAGGGGCAATTTTCTAAAATAATGTAAGCCAAACAGAAAAAAAAATTATTAAAAAACAACGGTTACCGTTCCAACAGCATGCTATACTTTTTTTGTTAAGCCAGAAATATCTTCTTTTATTTTCTTATTAAATTATGTTGTTAGTGAACAGGTTTTCAAAAATTAATTTTCAAACTTCAATTTAAAAAAAAATAAAAAATTGGGTTGAAACTGATTTTGTTTAAAATTTCACGTTATTAAGGCCCATTTGCTTAAACGAAACTGAAATATACTTTAATATTTATGTTCAACTTAAAAGCTTATGTTCTACTTTTTCCTCAGCGTAAACTGTCACAAAGGTAAGCTCTTATGTTGAACTTAAATTTGTATGTTTCGTTTCAGCAAATGGGCCTGAGTAGTATTTTCGAGTATTTTAATCAGTTAAAACAGGATTTCAAAATGTATTCTAATTTTTGAGAAAATTGAAAATAACAAATTGGTTTCCTTAAATTCGAATTCCATTTGTTATTTTGTCGCTCCAAAGGGCTATGAAATTCGGCCCCAATGAAATAATGAAAAATAGCCCCAAAGCTGGGGTTTTTTACATAATGAAAAATGATCCCATTTTCAAAATGGAAAAATGACCCCAAACTTAATGAAAAATAGCCCCAAAAATAAACCAAAAGCGAAAAATGGGACCAAAAATATATATGTACATAAAACAACAACAACAGATAAGAATGGGGCCATTTTTCATAATGAAATTCAACCCCAAAATGCAAAATGAAAAGAGGCCCCAAAAAAAATGGAAAACTACCCCAATTCACAAAATTTAATCAATTTTTTGTTGATGTTGCTTTTCATATAAATTTTGGATAAATAAAAATAAATAAGTGTTTGAATAGAAATTGATAGGATCATCGAATATTAAAAACAAAAATATTACTCAATAACGTAAAGCTTTGAATAACGTTAGTTTTAACACAATTTTTTCAATATTTTTTATTCAAATATTTTAGAGAATAGTTTCTCTTGCATCAGCTCTCAGCTGGTTTTAACAAGAACTTACAAAAACACAAACCAAGTTTTTAACCTAATGTTGTAATTTTTCCTGGTTTTTCACTCATTTTAAGTGTTGTTGCTTTTGAATACGGAATGTAGGTACGGTGCTGGGATATAAATTCTACAGAAATCTTCTATATTTTAGGATAGTTTTCATCTTCACCAAAAAAAAAAAATATTTTTCATTAGACTCAACACGTTTTTTTTTTCACTTTTAAGGCTCTCCCAAACCAACGCGATTAATCGCTGCGACAAAACAAAACAATAACAACAATGTGTTGTTTTGTTTGACAACCACGTGTTGTTATTGTTGTTTTCTTTTGTCGCAGCGATTAATCGCGTTGGTTTGGGAGAGCCTTTAGGCGAGAAAAAATTCATTTTAAAACCGGAGGTATTACCTTTCGTGTGAGAAATGAATAATCTTATTGCAATATTTTCCCACTTTTTTGTTTGCCATCATCTGTTTGAAATTAATGCTTGAAAATTAAATTTTCAAATTCGTACACAACTGAAATGCATCATTTAACTTAATCACGTATTTTTCAATTCATTTTACTAATTTATTTAAAGGACGTCATGCGGTTTACAGATTAGGAACTCATTTTGTTTTTATTTTAAAATATTATTTTTATTAAGTAAAACCAAAATTAAAGAACTTTCTCTAAATTTAAAAGAAAATATTTAATTTGACATTACTTAAGCAAATGAGCGTTGGGCGCCACTTTAACAACTCTGAAATTGATACCAGTGACTATGTAATTATTTGAATGGAATTAATTATGGTAGGTATTTAACTTGTTTTAAATTTCAAATTTCTATCAGTTATTTTAGCTACCTAAAATATCGAACTAAAAAGTAAAAAGGTAGTTTTGAAGGCTATAGCGATAGCCTATAGGTTATGATGATTGTGTAACCTAAGTATCCAGCATAGCCCATAAAATTGTTTACTTTTAAGTTCAAATAAAAGCAAATAAAATCCGTTTTACTTTCATGTGGCATAATATCCAACATCCACCAGAGGGCTAATGTTCTTTCAACAAGCCATAGGTAGCTCATAGAAAAACATACTTCAGTCGTATGGGTTGGGTAGCTACTATTTTGGGATTTTTATTTTTGAAATTTTATATGTTTAAACATTTTTGATTTGTTCGCCTATCATTTCTAGGCAATTTGTTTTAAATATGAGAAATAGATTGAATAAAATCTTTGTTTTGTTTAAGGAAAGGAAACCATAATATTAGCTCAACTTAAATACAAAATTCTGTCTACGGATTTAACTGCATCGAACAATGTTATTGGTTGTTTTTTTTTTTAGCAACAGCAACACACATGTTATGATCTTAAAACACAAAAGAAAAATAGAAAAACAACGCATGTTTTTGTGAGTGGAAAGAAGATAAAAGTGCAGAATTAAAAGCAAAACTAAGGTTCCACTTTAATTTTTTTAAATTTGTATTTCTTTGTTTTTTGTATTTTTCTCTCTTATCCTGAATCCAGATAAACGACTTTCTTCGACGGCGGCACGAGAGGCCTAGCTGTTAGGCCCCCCAACACCCCAAAAAAGAAAACAATGTTTTTAGGTAAGGTACACATATAAAATAATTTGCCACTTGTACCACACTTTGACACAAAATTAAGAAAAACACACAGATTTTTCACACATATGTACCGACATACGTTCATGTCAAAAACTCCATTCATATCACATAAGTTCACAGAGAGCCTTTCACAGATTTTTCATAAACGAATGAAACGCAAAACGACTTGTTGATTTTGATACTCTTTCTTCTATTTTTATGTATAAAACACAAACAAACACTTACGAATCTGTTTATTATCAGTAGCACCAGAGAGCAGAGCACCGATCCGAGATGAGATCCAATCACTGACGAAGACAGTGACAAAAACACGATGTGATCGAGTAAAATAATTCTTCTTACGATCTCAATTCTCAACAACTCAACGATTTTCGATCAGAGAGAGAAAGAGAATAAAAAATAAACCACACAGGCACACTATCTGCATGCAAGTATTGAAATACAGATAAAAATATATTTCTTTTTCTTTTGGTGAAAAATTAAAAAGAAAATTCACAAAATCACCAGAAATATTAAAAAATTTTCCGAAAATTTTTAATCACTTTTTATGCACTTTTTCTATTGTGAATAACTTAATTTAACCATTAAAGTGTAATTTTATTTTTAAGTGTATAATTTAAATCACCAGCATAAATAATCTCGAGACCTCAGAATCGCAATAATTGGACACAATGGTTCGTCTACACTTCCTTTATGCAAATCACTGTTAACTGCACCGTACCGCACCGAGGAGATTTTTTTTTTAAATATAAAAAAAGACAACTTTCACGAATCACGAAGCCCAATGCCGGATTCCCTGACTTTGCAATTTTAATTTTAAGTTTAAAAAAAATATTCATATATTCGGAAAAGTACGATAAACAAAATTATAAAAATGTAATGAACTCTTATCAAAAATCATTCAAAAAAATACTCTTGCACAAATCCGTGGATTAACCTGATACGAACGAGACCCACAATACAACTGAACTGTCTGAAGATGACAACGGAAAATGTTTCTCATGTAGACAAAACGACGAAGTTTTTGTGCTGCCTCTGTGCCTATCGTATTCATGTAGCTGTTCAACACTACTGTCCCTACATGTCTCTTTGAGACGTACAAAAATTGCAATGGATTTGTGATTCTGTGGTATTTTCTTTGCCGGGTTAAGTGTTTTGTAGTAGTTGAAGTATGAAGTTTGAAGTTGAATCGTAAAAATGCCACCTCCCCCAGGATTTTATGATTTTATCAGGGTTGATGAATTTTGTGATACCAACAAGGCAACAAGTGGATTTGTGGTTCGGTGGTTTTGGTTGAATGGTTGTTCGATTCAAGTTGGATTGAAATTCAAACAAGTTAGAAACGTTTCTCTTGTCGAAAGCAACATGTTTTATAGCTCTTAAATAATTTAAAGAGAACGAAGCAAAAAAATCATATTCATAAATATACACTATGGTTTACAAATCGAATTGCACTTGGTATTACTAAGGAAATAATAAAACAACAGGTGATTTTTTTAGCGATAAATTGTTGGGCGCCATTTAAAAATAAATGGAATAATTTTTTATAATCTTTGGGGAGCTTTTGCCAAAAACCATAATGTGCATTGCGTGCACACTATGGGTTAATGACTTTGTAAACTCCAATGCATGGGTAGAAAATTGTTTATTTCAACCAAAAAAAAAAAAAATATTGAATATTTATTTCATCCCTCCGATTTATCTGAGCATCGAATATTAAAAACATTTTCTGAAACGAAACTTAAATATTATGTCCAACTTAATAGCCTATGTTCTACTTTTTCTTTAGCGTAAACTGTCACATAAGCTCTTATGTTGAACTTAAATATTTAATTTTCGTTTCAGCAATTTCGTTTAATAACGCAAAATTTTGAACAAAATTTTTAATTTTTTTTTGATCAAAAATTTAGGTTTGAAAATAAATTTTTGAAAAACTGTTCACTGAAAAAAAAACTTTATTTAAAAACAAAATAACAGCATGCTGTTGTTTTTTAATAATTTTTTTTTTTTTCTGTTTCTAGTCAATTCTTTTAGAAAATTTTTTGTTATTTATATATTTTCTCAAAAACTAAAAGACGTTTTAGCATCCGGTTTCCTGTTTTTGACTAAAAGCTAAAAAGAGCATTGAATTTTGAAAACAAAATTATAGTACTTAATTACGTAAAATTTTTTAAAAAAATTGGGTGACAATTTTTTTTTTAATTTTTTTTTCAAAATTTTAAGTTTGAAAATTTATTTTTCATATACTATACCATAAAACAGATTTATTTAGAAACAAAATAAAAGAAGAGATTTCTGGCTTTACAAAAAGGTATAGTATTGTAATTGTAACCGTTGTTTTTTCATATTTTTTGTTTATGTTTTAAGTCAATTTTTTAGAAAATTGCCCCTCCCACCTAAACGGGAGGAATAGACCCCCCTCCCATACGATTTTTTTCTTGTCTTAACCCAACCTACTCGCTCTAGATTTTTGGTGCACCTTATACTGAACACCCTGTATACTGATAAAAAAAAAGTACGTATACGCTACAGTGACTCTGCTGTATACTAAAAATGAGGCAAAAGAGGATTTTTTCCCCTCTATCTCTCTTTATATCGACATGTAATAGATTATAAGGTCCCAAAAATATGGGAATAATAAAATTTATCAGTGTTTAACACGTTTGGCTAGATATTTTGTATGGGTCACATTTGGTTATTTCCTTTTTTAGTAGGGACACATTTGGTGTGCTTCCTTAATTTGTTCTCACATTTTTTTTTGTTTGTTTTGTTTTTGTTAATTCTCTTTACCTGAACCCGCTAGATTACATGTATCATTGTGAATGATACAAAATTTCCATGCCACAATTTCCTCCAGTTAATCTAAGGAAAAGTTGTAAGATCGGGAAAATGGAACATACCTTTATCGCAAATAAAAATAAACGTTTACTTTTGTGTTTTGTCCATTTGGCAAAAGATTTTTTTGGTGGGCCCACTTTCTTTCAACAATTTACCAAATTTTTTGGACATCTTGTTTTTTTCGGTTTGTTGTAAATCTGTTGGCGACGTCGCTTTTTTTGATGAATTTGGCTTCAAAAAATGCTTTTTGATTTTATTCTTATTTTTTCGTTTTCAATTCCTTTCATAAAATACCAAGTGAATATTCCGAAAATAGGAAAAACATTAAATTACCGATGAGAAATTAATTCACAATATCGCCACCTGAATGTAAGAACTAGGTAACTACATTTTTGTCTTTTTTGAGATAATATGATTTTAGGGTACCTTACGGTAGTTACCATTTAATGAAATATATATTTGAGTCTAATTCCCTCTCTGCTACTATATATGGAGCAATGAAAAAACTAGACAACTAAAATAACGCAAGAATTTTCAGTGCAAGAAGTAGTAAAAAATTCAAAAACTGAACCAAAGCGAAAAAGTAATAAAAAAATTAAAAGTATAAATACCTATGTATGATTTTTTTTACTACTACTGTATACCCATCCAAACAGCAGCTAAATAAAATGTATCAAACAATATGGATAATTCTACTGACAATGTTGTTTAAGATAATACATAATTTACCGTTTTATGCACTTGGTTACACAGCAAAAAAAAGCTTTTCATTAAATCTGAAAAAACTATTGCGTTGGATGTGATCGAATTTAATTTATTTACATTTCTTCGCGAATTTTAAAATTGAAGTGATGTTTTAGTAAAAATAAAAATGATTACCCGAGCTAAGTATCGTACGCAAAAAATTCACAAAAAGGTATTTTCTTAAAATATGCAAGATTTTTGTAGGAATATAGCTAGGTGCTTAACCGCGAAAATAGTTATTTTAGATCTTGAAAAAAGACTTTAGTTAGACGGTAGCTGTCTCCGATGTCTGTGTGGTTTCAGACTTACATATGTACCTACAATTTTCAATTAAGTTAAGCATTTTGATCTCAGAAAAGTAAAATAATTTTAATTAAGAATCAGCAAAAAAATTGGTGCAAGAATTGGGTAACTACCTATTGTTTCACTAATTATTTTATATTTCAGGTAAAATAACAAAAATAATAATGATTTATTCGATATCTTATAGATCACGAATATTCTTATCACGTAAAAAAAAAATTATGTTGCTGTGTTCGGATTACATTGGAAAAAGAGTCTAGTAAAATATTCTTAATAACGTTTTTTGCTGATAACTCGAAATATAAAAAATGCGAGTTACCTAGTTCTTGCACTCAGGTGACGATATGTATTTTTTCCCTCCGAATTTCTCAAATGTGGGAAAATCTTCGTGTTAAAATATGTCCCCGATAAAACCCCAATTATGCAATTCAATTATAATTGGTAATAATTAATTAATTAATTAATTTGATGTTAGTTTTCAGAGTAAAATAAATACAAAAATTAGTTTTTCGCGTATTAAACACATTTTATTTACAGTTTTTATTTATTCAAACAATTTAAATTAATTTTTTTTTATAATATCAATTTAATTTTTACACATATACATATATTTATACAATTTATGTATTTATGAATAAAAAAAATACATTAATAAACTCATTGCTTATCACTCAAGTTTTTTTTTTCTTGTGTAAGACTTTTTTTTAATATAAGAATATTTTATTTTATAAAAATAATGATAATACAAATTATCACATATACATATGTATGTATGAAGAATTAATAATCAACAAAAATATTTAATTATAATTAAACAACAAAAGAATTAAAATCTAAATTAAAATAAATAATACATTTGGAAATGTTTAAAATACAATAAGACCAAAATGGTGTAGTTTGTTATTTGTTTGAGTTAATTTTAACTGTTTGAGTACAAAGGTCAATTTCATAGTAGATGTACTTTAAAATTCTACAAAACAGTAATAAGATTTTTAATCTTACCCTTACAAGTTGTGCAATCTATTTAAACATGAAGTACTTACTTTTTAGTTCTTAAACAAATGATTCTTAAATTATATTTGAATTGAAAATACATAGTTAATTTCGAATCTCATTTTTTTAAAGTTATTTTTAGTATTCAAGGTGTTTTAAATGAATATAAGTAAGTTCAGACCTATTATTTAGAATTTTTAAGCACATACCATAAAAATTCACTTGTACTCAATAATTTAAAGTAATTTCCATGCATTTAAATACTTTCTTTTAATGCCTGAATCAAAAATATGATGGTAGTATTAAACATATTCTTAGCATTGTTTGTTTTTTTAATTAGTTTGAAGCGAATAGACGAATATTAAACTGTGTTTTTAAAAAGCAATTTTATTGATTCTATTTAAATTACATAGAAAAAGAAGCTTTTTGATTAAGCAGCGCTGCTTGTGGCAATACGTTACGCCAATGAGGAAATTTATGAAATTATGATTCTTTATACATAAATCATATTTTTTTTGATTTGATGATTATGGTATTGTGTATTTATAAATGTTGGATGAAATGCTTTCGTGAAGGTAATTGTTAAAATCTTAATTTGGATATTTTATTAAAAATATATTTGGGTGTATGTACATAGTTCAAAATTAATTCGAATTCGACCCATGAAATCTTTTTTAAAAATTTAATTTAAAAAAAAATGTGAAGTGTACTCTTCAATACGACAAAGGAATGAACTTTTCTTTGGAACAAAAAGAAATGTTCAACGATCAAATGTAAATAAGTGAACTATGGCTAAGAGACGATTTGAAATAAATCGAATGAATCGATCGAGAATAATATTCATTGATTCGATTTGAAAAAGTCTCATATTTGAAAATTATAAGAAATTCACTCGCATGCATTGAATTCAATTCATTGTGAGGCAATGTAACACGGAATAAACTTTATCTTGTTCAATAAACAAGTAAAGTGCTTTTTAAACTATCCTTACTCAAATAAATAAAGATATCAACGACATTCTGCAGCTTTATATTAATTTTTAGAGGAATTAACCTGCTATTTTATCTTATCTTATCTTAAATCTCAACCTTAAAGAATTTATAATAAAATTACAACAATGTATAAAAATACACGTTGGTTTTAAGACCCTTTACAAAGCAGCGTTTCAGCTCAGATAAAACAGTAAATTTTTCGAAAAATTAATAGGTACAAATAATACTACAGGAGGCCGCCAATACATTGAGTTTTAGGAAACACAAACAAAAAATACATTTACTAATTATCTTGTTATTTATTGTATTGTAACTTTTTGTTTTCTTCAATTTTTTACAAAATTGTTAAAAAAGATATACATATAGTTAAGATTATTCTTGTGAACTACACGTGGCACTTTATTTATATTGTCTTCCTTTCAAACCAAACACATTCTACTTACAAGCGCTTTTTTAAAACACTTACCACTATATTTACATACCTACTACATAATATAAAATAAATATTTGGCTGTGAAGCTGTTTGATACAAAATAAACCAGCTAGAGATGAAATATTGTCCATTTATTTGCCAACTGTATGCAACGAAGTGTAGCCTGTTGGTCCAGAAGGTGTTTCATTACCAGAGAAACAACAAAATACACGTTTCATAAAATTAATTATTGTAGAATCTTCAAAATCATCGAAATCGTTAAGAAAAACGCCCGACGTTATATCCTCCTCCGTTCTTGTGCCAACAAATTCACGCAAATCGGATAATGGAAATCCTTCTCCATAAAATCTTTTGATCGTATCATAAGCATCCATTATAACAGCTATGAATAACGACAAAACAACATAGATGTACAAAGAAATGAACGAATAAAGATAAACTTGACAGAAAATCCAAAGTAAATTGGACTTGCTGGAGAGTGTGGCAAATGTTGCGAACATATCGTCACCGTTTATAAGTGAGAATAGGCATTCAGATGTTGTAGCTAACGAACGGAATTTCATGTGATACGGTCCCAAAACCAACCATCCGCAAAAAGTGAAACCGGCATAGATGAGAAGAGCACAGAAGAGGAAACGTGCAATTTTCGGTGCTGCTCGCTGCAGTGTTAGAATGACTACATTGTAGGTTTTGAAGAATCCTAAATAGCGAAGAACTCCAATCCATACAAGAAGGTTTCCAATTCCAAGGAACACGGAGCAGATATCCCATCCATCGATAACTAAATATTTACGTTCGATTTGTTCTTTCATAGCTGATCCAATGATCAGCAGAAAGTCGTTGAATATTATCATAATGTACCTGAAAGCAAAAAATATTTATTTTTTTAGAAGATTTGAAAATATCGTTTATCTTTTTCATTTGGATATTTTGGGTATTCCATTTCTAATTGAGTATGGACAATTAGGAGTAACAAGTGTAAACAAAATGCCCATATTCAATAGGAAAAAATTAAAATAGGCTCAGTAGTTTGGTATGTCATGTACATAATTATAGTATAGGTATGTATGTATGTTATGAATCAAATCTAATCTTTAATAGAAACCATGAATTGAAGCAATACAAAATCCTACTACATAACTTCACCTTTTGGAAATTAATAAAACATGCGTTAAAACCCCCTTAAGAGTTTAGGGGTTGTAGTTCGAAAATAAATCGATCAATTGAGAAATAGAAGATTTGAAAAAGAGGTATTAAAATAGGATTGGTTAGTTTTGTATCTCTGAGTTCTCCAGTTTTGCCGTCAAATGCTAAGGACAAATAGGGCTGAACTCGCTTGCTTTCAATCAAGCGCAATTTTGTACAATTATTGAATATTTTGTGATATTGTTTAAAAATACAAAAAATATAATGGAAGCTTTCGAAACAACTCCCAATTTTTTTGTATAAATAAATACGTACGTTCAGTGAAAATTGGATAATTGCCTTAACCTTAAACTTCAGGTTTTCATTAAATGATGTTTTTTGAAACATAATACTCATTGAATGCATTGAAAATAAAAGTGATGACTTTTTCGACTAGAACTTAGTTATGGCGTTTTTCTCAAAAGAAAAAAAACGACGACGATACCCTTGCTAACAAAATAAGCGGGACCAAGAATAAGCACTGAAGAAATAAGCGAGGTTTAACAAAGCCTATAAGGCATAGTTTTTCAGTGGTAAGTTTAACCACAGTAAGCTAGCTTTGGGCACAATTTTTTTTTCAAACAGTTTTTCAGTAGGGGAGAAGAGAAAGACTTAGATCCTGTGGGAGACTTGATTCCAGATGCAAAAGAGTTCAACTAGCTCATTTGGCAGAGTTTACAAGTGTCTTTAAAATCATATCGAAGCGTCTATACCAGTCATAATTAATTGCAGTGAGAGAGAGAGAGAGTACTACTTGACTTTTTTTTAGTTTTTTCTTAAGGGCCCAACACACCATTAATGTTGGCTGACAATAATACTTGAACGAGTCGGGATTCAGTTAACATTGATCAATTTTACCTGACAAAAAAAAAAACGTCAATGTTACCTGACAAGTAACATGGATGGTGTGTAGGGCCCTTTAGTTCGTAAAATATATTTTGCGGTTTTGTCGATTCTGTCTGGGCTGTTGTTTTGTGTTGTGGTACACAAATTATTTTTGTATGTTTCCAATTCTTTTATGAATATTTTTATGCAACAGAAGTTTAACTATGCACCAAAAATAAATTGTTATAATTTTGTTTACCAATTTAGCCAAACTGGGAGACTTGGTCCCCTCGATCAAGAGAGGGTCATTTGTAGGTCTATACACTGGATGAAGATAAAGTTAAAGAAGCAGTATTATGTGTTATGAGAGATGATTGGGCTATCGTCAAATATATTTTATAATATTTGTACTTCATTGATATGTAGCCAAAGATATCGAAAAAAAAAAAATTATTTTTATGTCAAATTTGCTCAAAACAAAAGGCGATAAAGCTGTCAAATGGCCTGGCAACGAAGATATCTGCGATGTGTGTCAAACACACGTCATTAAAAAATTACCAAATTCAGCTCTCAGGGCATACACCAAGTAGGATGTTTTCTTTTCCCAAAATAACTGCGTTTACTCCCAATCAAATGGTTCTTCGAAAATGATAAAAACGGTATCCTTTTGTATGGTCCTTAATTTTTAAATTCTTATTTGAATTTATTTTTCTTTTGTATCAAATGAATTTGGTATTTTTTTTTTTTCGTTGAATTAATAAATTATTTATTTATTGAAAATTAACGATGTTTCTATTAGGGAGACCTAGGGATCAAGTCTCTCATAGGGGGAGCAAGTCTCCCATAGGGGGGAGCAAGTCTCCCATAGTTTGGGGAAAATTGATCCTTTTGACTCTTTTTACTTTTTTTTTTTAAACAGCAGCGCCTTAACTATTTGCAACTGAGTGTGTCTTTGTTTCAACATAGGAACGGTTCTTCTAAAAAACGTAAATAAAATATTGTGATACAAAAACTGCACAAAGGATCAAGTCTCCCTCTTCTCCCCTAGAAAATTCGTGCGGATCCACCTAACAATCTCGAAAGCATCTTTTCAGCTAATCCAAATTTGGTGAGTTACCTCGGGCTTAACTGTGGTAACCCATTCTTGTAGCTGATTTTGAAAAGACTTAATAGTGAATCTAGAAGTAAATATATAAATTATGTACTTCGATGGAATTGTTTACAATGGGGTTTTCATCATTTCTACAATATTAACAAATCTTGACAAAGTGTTAGTTCCCCAGAGAGTTAGTGCCTGTTATAATGACAGATTGCTCAAGAACTAAAAGCATAGATTTAAAAGCAAAATATGGAAACATTTTATGGTTGAAGCATATGAATGAAGCCTTTCAAATAAATTACAAACTATGGACTTTTAGAGTGTGGTCTTCTTTTGCATATCCTTGTAAAAATTTACGCAAATCCGACATTGGAAATCCAATTTTATGGTAACTCTTGATGGTCTCATATGTATCTTCGATAATTGCATTGAAAAAATTAAGAATAATATAAGCAAACATAATGACAAATGTATAAATATAAATGCGACAAAAAAACACAATTAATTTAGATTTGCCAGAAAGCATAGTAAAAGTTGCAAATATTTCATCACAATTGATCAAAGCAAACAAACAATTTAGTGTTGTTCTTAAAGAACTAAATTTTATATGATGCGGTCCAAGTACTAGCCAGCCACATAAACCAAATCCAACACAAAAAACCACTGCACCAAATAAGAAAACTGCCAATTTAAGTGCTGCTCTTCGAAGTATTACAATTACTATGTTATAGGCCTTGAAGAATCCAAAATAACGAAGAACACCAACCCAAACAAGAAGATTACCAATGCCAATGCATATACTTGATGTATTAAATGCATATTTAGATGATAAAAATTTTTCTTCAACAAGATTTGTCAAAAACGAACCAATGATTAGTAAAATATCATTCAGAAAAATTGTTATGTACCTGCAAAAAAAAACAAGAAAAAAAAAACAAGAAAAAACAAAATGTTGCATTTAAAAATTTAAAAAATTATATACAAATATGTATTTCCAAATATTTTAAAAACTTTTTCTTGAAACATTACCCGCATTAACAGCATATGCAAGTTTTTTCGCACTTTTTGGAGAGAAATATTGATGTTATTCAGGCAAACCTGTTATTTAAATGCAACCATTCTATTCATCAGTTCAGAGATCAAACGAAGAATTACTCCTGCTAATCGCGGTTTCTCCGGGCTAAGAAGGCACTTGAGTAGTAGACCCTAACCATCCCGGTCCTGCTGTATGGGGCAGAAGTATGGACCCTGTCAAAGAGGGATGAGAATCTGCTTGGGTGCTTTGTGAGGCAGATTCTTCGCGTGATTTTCGGTCCAGTCCGTATCGATGGAGTATGGAGCAGAAGATTTAATAACGAGCTTTACGGGCTTTACAGCGACGTCGACCTGGTCAAAAAGCTGAAAATACAGCGGCTGCGATGGCTGGGACACCTGGAGCGTATGGACACCGACGCACTAGCCCGACGAGTCTGTTTCGTCTGCGCAGCAGAGGAAGACCCCACCTTAGATGGCGCACACAATTGGGGAACGACCTCAACCAACTTGGAGTGCATAAATTGAGCCAGCTAGCTAGGGACCGAGCTGGCTGGAGGGGCTTGTAGTTCATCCATGAACTGTAGGCGCCATCTAAATTAAGTAACCATTCTTTTCAAGAGCGAAGAGAATCTTAGCTAAGGCAAGGCGTTCACTGAAGTGGTGACGAAGTAGAGTGGAAGTGGCGTGGTGCCTAAGTAGCAGATGGAATTGATAAAACCTAGTGCCGGTGGAATGATATTTTGCTGGTGGTGTGGTGCCAGTCTGCTGCCTCATATCTCGAATATGTTTAATTTTTAAGTGAGTGGTGACGAAGTGGATTTTTACAACATACAAGTATGCTTATGATTAATGACTTATAGACCGAGAGCCATCAGCTCTCGTATTAAATGTTATTTAACTCTTGAAGGAAAATCTTTAACGAACATCAATTTTTTCTTATTGGTTATTTTTTTTTCGATTTCATTTTATCTTTGTATATCTCTATGTAAGCCTAAGGTCAATGAGTATGAGGGAATTCTGGTGAGGTATTTAACTATGAATTTATATTTAATATCGAAGAATTGCTCAAATATTCTTTGAATTTACATGACAAGTACTATTTTTTAACTTGTTACAATCGAATGGGACAAATCTGCAAAAGAGGACAGCGTGAGTGCAACAGAAAAATAAAATTCTGTCCTATTCTAAGCGACATAATGACAAAGTCAAAGTAATCATGTGTGACCTTGACACCTTGTAACAAAAATATCCCTGTAGCGATTTCTCAGAACTAAATACCAAATGTACTTAAAAATGTTCCTAGTTTCCATTCAATTTTTCAAAAAAATTGCCATTTTCCTTTCAACTGTTTTGTAGGTCATGGGGAAATGAGTCTTTTCCACAGAGCCTTTACCAAATGGACATATTCTTAAAACTGGCATGAAACTCTAGTTTTTTACTAAAATAATAGTTGGGCCACAATTGTCTATATTTTGTTATGACTAATAAAATATAGGGAGATATTTTTCAAATTCTTTCAAGGTATTCACTTACCACATATTGATGAATTCCATTTTTCCATCGAAGCTCAAATCTTTTTTGTATGTTACTCTAAAGAAATTCACAGTTTGAATTCGCAGCAATTGGGCCCTGTATATAGCTCGACCACACAATCCAAATGATATTATACACACGATGATGACAAGCATATTTAGAATAGTTCTCAAAATCGTATCCAATGCCGTATCTGTGATATACTGAACGTCTCCTCTACAATGTAATCGCATTGCATCAGCATCCAACGATAGCAACATTTGTCCATCATGATCACGATTATCGAAGAGTATTTTAACGTTGAATTTAAAACAATCCGGAGCCGATATAGGTCCGTAGGCTTTGAAATTAATTGTTTTTATGCCAAATGCCAAACTTGCTTCAACCAATGCTGAGAAACTAACATTCACATCACGTTGTTGGAGGAATTTCTCAATTCCAATAGTTGTAACATTTTTTGTTATCAATTCACAATGTACAACTATTTCCGGATCGAAGATGTAACTTTCATTGAAACCAAAAATAATACCTTGACGATAGCTATGAAGACAAAGTTTCATTGGAGCCATTTCGTTATTCGTCGTTGGATAGTCATAGGGTCCGATCGAACGACTTACATTTGCATAACCAGCTATTGCAAAATCAATAGTATTGTAGAATTGACTTTTTTCATATATAGCCAGTGGACCATTGGATGGTGGATAGGATTCGGTTTCTCTGGTTGAATCCCATCCTTTGAGGAATAAATGTGAAAATGAAATGCGATTGTCCCATGTGTAGTTGATGTGATTATAACGTGAATGGGCAAACAGACAAAGCTGCATTGTAACAAGGACGATTTTTACCACCTGAAAAAAAAAAAAAAAATAAGAACAGCACGTTAGCCAGTGTATGGAATCTGTTGCATAATTAAAGTTGACAATTTTTTTTTAAACTAATTATTTGTATATGTACAAGCTGATATAATCTATCTTTAAAAAGATGAATATATGTATTAAGTTCAATAAAATAAACTTTAGAACAGGAAAATTAGACTTTTACTTCGGAAAAATTCCCAAAAAACCGAACTTTGGTGAAGATGCTTATTTTTGTATCTTGAGCAATTTCCATAAAGGGCCCTATATTTTGACCGGGGCTTACATTTTTACGGGAGTGAAAGTGGTTGAATTTCAGTTTTTTGCAAATACCTCAAAAATTATCAGTGCAAAAGTTGTAGCTTATGTAATTTTACATTAAAAATGTTATCCCTCTTTTATGAAAAAAAAAACATGCACAAACTTTATAGTGTACTGGATTTAGTCAGAAAAATTTATATAAGTTGCATGTTTCGGCGGGCAAATATTTTGTATCATATGTGTTTGGTTACATCACCATAATATAAAAAAAAAATTCGGGGTGGTAGGGGTTAGGAAAAAGCCGCCATATTGAAACAGCTGGTCATTTTGTTTTCATATATAAACCCGCCTCGATCCTATTTTGTAACAAATTTCCCAATGAAAAACTTTTAGAGAATCAAAACATATACAAAACGAGGTATTAACGATCTCTTGGACTTTTTTCATTTTTAAGTAATAGCTTGTCAAAGTTCACCTGTATCTAATGTGGTTGAATGGAATGTTTAGCTTTAAGACACCCCTCCTGCCTCTCCTGTGGCATTTACTCCACCAAAACCTATGACAACAATATCATGTAGAGGAGGGTTGGTGAAATATCTTTGTCGCAGATGATTTTTCAAAATTGTAAAATTTTTCATCAACTTTTGCATTTTAAAAATTTTAAATCACATTGATGGCGAATAAAAACACCCCTCTAGTACAAAATTTTTTACCCCTCCTCAAAAATTTTAACTTTCGTCTAATTAATTTGATCTTCAAGGGTAGAGTCTTTCAATTAAGCCAGAACATAGGTTACGTTAGGTTTGGAGGGGTGATAATACGACAAGCCGCATTATCTCACTCGGATCTCAGTGGATCCATTGTGCTCCCCATGACATAGGTAAGGTAGGTTTAAGGACGGGTAAGGAGAGAAGTTAGTGGAGCTTAGGGGCTAGGTGAACGTATGGGAGCCTCCCTAAACCATTTTGAGTTCTGAACGAATTTTAAAATGTTTTTTAGTGGCAAACATGAGATATCAACCAATTCGTCAAAAAAGTATTCCCCGAGGGCTGTCTTTCTCGCTCTTGCTAGGCTGGGGCATTCACATAGAAAGTGATAGGAGCCCTCTTCCGCCTCTTCATCCTGACACCCTCTGCATAGATCAGATGTGGTGATACCCATTCTGCTCATGTGAGTTCCCATTGAGTTGTAACCCGTTAGGATTCCCACCAAGAGTGACAGTTGAGGTCTGCTTAGCTTGAGAAGGTAATCTGTTTTTTCTTAGAGATTTCCGGCCATAGATTCCTCAAGATCCGACAGGTATCAATTGCTGACCATCTGTCACTTGTGGCTTGTAGGAAACTATTGTGAATTCTACTTTTCTCTTGTTTTAGTGGCATAAATACAGAGAAATATGTTTGGCTGAGGTCAAGAGATGACCCGTTCTTGGCCAATTCATCTGCCTTTCATATAAGGCTACATTGTTCCACTTTCTGGGAAGATGTCCGATTCTTGCAGAAACTAGAAGAAGTACTCTGGGAAAGAGTTACCTAAACGATGCTAAAATTGTTAATATTCTTTGCGGTTTGGCAGATTGGGACAAATTGTGTAAATTTTTAAAGATTGCACTTATTTAGAAGGAGCTTTTTTAAATAACAAAAAAAAATAGTATAAAATAAAATAAAATAAAATAAAATAAAATAAAATAAAATAAAATAAAATAAAATAAAATAAAATAAAATAAAATAAAATAAAATAAAATAAAATAAAATAAAATAAAATAAAATAAAATAAAATAAAATAAAATAAAATAAAATAAAATAAAATAAAATAAAATAAAATAAAATAAAATAAAATAAAATAAAATAATCCCTTACCTAACATTTCTGTATGTTTATAATTACTACATTGTATTTATTATATTTAATTTAAAACTATTGAAGCTGTAAAGAATTTAATTTTCTATATCTCTTAAACTCACAATAATAACTAATGTAACAGATTTCTAACTGCAATAAATAAATAAATAAATAAATAAATGTTAAAATAAAATAAAATAAAATAAAAACACGTTTCAATTATCAAAATGTAAATATTATTTTCCAACTGGCAAACGGCTTATGCCATGTCATATAATGAATGAAAACCAAAACTTTTGTAAATTATATGCAATAAAATCATTTGAAAATTGAATTGAATAGAAAAGAAGAGACTCATATATTTCGAAAGATACACAAAACATGTTAAGTGGATAAATCATTAATAAGATTTATGCCAGTATCTGAAAAAAACATGCTTTTTCCTAATAGGGAATCACATAAAAATGCTCTGCTCTTTGGAAAAAATAATGACTGTGTCGGATAATCCATTCCTGCATAATCAAATTTTCGGGAACTTGGAATTTTAAAAACTCACACTGCCATCTTTCCCTCTTAAAAAGAATCTTAGATATTTTTATAGAATCTTCTGACTATTCACCAATTAATTGTTGTTATTAGGTTAGTATTATTTAATAAATTTACACTCAAAGCAATAAAAATATGACAGAGTTAAAAATTCTAAGAAATTGTAGATGGTCAGTGTGCTTCCACTGATGTTGTTTTGTTTATTTTTTTAAAACTACTTGCTTGTATAATATTGAAATAATTGAGTTGGATTGTTTAAAAAGATTACAAAACAATAATTCTTCTTCGATTGGTGTCTTGTTTTTTATTTGAACGATACTTCAAGCGGAACAGAGATAAGAAAATTCTCCTACATTGAAGATGGTGAGAACATTTTTGTTTATATTATTTGTGAAAATAGTTATATCATAATTATACATAGAGGTGACTCAACCGATAAAGGTAAGTTACGGGTTAGTTGATGTTTTGAATTTACGGAAATATCCATTTAAATTCATTTAAACTCATAAATAGCTTAGCAACAGTTAAAAACGATTATAAATACCCCAGAAATTTATTGATTTTTTATTACAATTATAATGCAATAAAAAAATATTTCAAGTTTATTCACATCTTCGGATTCAAAATTATTTAACTTAAATGAACTCCAATTCTTTATTATTTAGCTTAAAATATTATACTTTTTTTTAAAGGAGAATCATCTTTGTTCGTTTGTTTGTTTTTATATGGAGACGTAATAAAAAGCTGTTTTTAATATTGTTCCTGATTCTTTTTTGTCAAATTGTTTTAATTAAACAAATCTTCAGAATAATCATCTCATCACGATGCTGTGTGATATAATTTACCTAAAAATATAAATCATTGCCAAAAGTGATTTTTGTTCTTTTTTGTTCAATTTGATTGTAAAATAATTTATATAAAAATATAAACAAAACCTGATATGCTAAAATTAAAATGGAATATCGAATATTGGATTTCATTTTTTTGGAAATATTCCAAACACTTCAATGGGTGGGTTTTTGTTAAAATGAAAAACCTAACGGGTTTTGCATTAGTACTACAGAAATAAAATATTTTTCGTTTTTACTTGCAATACACTGTATGTACATTTGTGTAGATATTATAGGGCAATAGGTTTTTTTATTTTCATCTATTTTATTTTATTTTATTTATTTATTTCATGCTTTTTTACCATTTTCTCTAATTTAATAAATTCACTTTTCATAATATAAAATCTGTTAAAGTTCTCATCAGCTTGAACTACAAAGAGCAATAGCCTGCGATGCAATCGTGCATTTTATTTTGTTTAAAATTGATATGAAATTTTCAAATATCAATTCGCCTCTGGTTAGAAAATAATGGTTCTCTGATTATCAAAATAAATCCACATATAAGAATTTAAAGTCTAATTATCAGATAAAATTGATTTTATGAATGAATCACATCACAAAAGTATATTCAACTTGACCAAAATCAGAGGTAAAAAGCATGTTAACGAGGCAGTGTAATAAAGTTAAGATAAGATAATTTTTATCAAGCAATAATGTTTTTATTTTTAAATCAGAAAATCCTAATTTGCATAAAAAGCACTTTTTGTAAAGTACCTACACTTCGCAACACTTGATTTAAGTCAATTTTGTTTTTTTTTTTTTCGAAAAATGTAAAATGTTCTTCAACGGTTTCCTGGGAAATGCTTTTACATAATGTGAGTATGCTATATACATATAGTATGGTGATTCAAAATAGCATTATTTTTTGTTCGGAATAAAAAAGAAAAGGTTATCTAAAAAAAAAAAGAATTTTGAATTTTTATCCAACTTTACAACAGAATCGATTGTCTAAACTAAACCTTGACAAAAAAAATTAGACATTGTCCAACTAGTCAAAAATCTAATAAATACGACTGCTTATGTATTGACATGTACATACATAGTTAATATTTAAATTTTCTAGTAGATAGGCCAAATCTAAGCCAAAATATGTTCTAAACAAAAAAAAAAAACGAATGTCTACGGACTTTTGTAAGAAGTTTTAAGGGCACTATGAAGCATTAACATTGTTGTTACGTCTCCTAAAAGCCCAAGTCAACATATTTCGCAGATTCCCTAATTTGAGAAGACTAAGCACCTACTGATTATGTTTTTATTTTTCATATTTGAGCTGCTTCAACAAACGACAAAAACAAACTGCATATGATTAAATTTGAAAAGAAAATCCCCTACGAATGACGGCAGAATCAACCCCCATGTATCATATTTAACAAATTTAAAGTAAAAACAAAGCTATAAAAACATGACGTATAGTAATACAGAAGAGACAGAAAGAGATAGTCAGACAAAGGGGGAAAGTTAGCAAGCAGTTTATTGAATATGTACATATATACATATATCAAGCAAAGATAATGAACTGCACTCGTACTCGTATTATTTACAAAATAACTCAAAAGTCAAAAGCTTAAATAAGAGATAAGAGAAAAGACATGAAGGGAATAACCCTCCACCAGCCATACATTTGTATTTTAGTGTGAGATAAGAATTTATTAACAATGCCATTCTATTGTTCTAAATAAAATATAGAAAACTAATTAAAAAAAAAATCCAACAACATTTATCTCCAAGATCAAATAAATGTGAAAAATACTCACATTACATATGCAAAACCAACAGCCATTTGAATATAAATGACGAGTTTGTTGTTGTTTAATCAAACTTTTTTGTCATTTTGATTATTTTTATGCAAACAAACCAAATTATCTCATAATTCCTCCCTCCATTTTCTCGGATTTTCTTAACTTTTTCAGGGTTAAAGGATTTGTTTGATATAAAAATATCAAATTAAAAAAAAAAAAAACTAATATTTATAAGTACTTACTTGGACGACAAATTTGAAGGGAAACCGACGCCGAGCTTGCCATTTCTCAATTGGGTTCATGAAGAAAAACTGCAGCTTACGACGCATCCTTTCTTCGTTGAACAAAGCCATCGGGGACATATTTTCAATGTAAGTCGAAGATGCTGGCATTTCAGCGTAGACGTTATGAACCGAGGGTTGACTGTCTAAAGACCTAAGTGTCGATTTGCTGGTTGAAGTCGCCGATGAAGTTTGTCCCATTTGTCCAGCACTTGGTTCACTTGTTATGGCAGCTGTTGTTTGTTGGTTATTCGTAAAGTCATCATCACTTTCACAACATGAATTCTCTTCAATGTCGTCGTCTGGGCTCATATTGCTGGCAGTAGTGGTTCCATTTTTGGGACCGAGTGCATTCATTTCAATGTTAATCCCTTGAACACCAATGGTTTTCTTTTTCCACTCAAAACTGCTTCAATGTGATTTAATGAAGTTTATTCTTCGTTTAGTATTGTTTTTTAGGATTGAAAATTTTTTGACCTCGGGATTTTTTTCCAACAGCACGTCACTTTTTATTAACAAACCACAAATGCAGACAGAAAAATAAACCAAGTTCGTAATGGGGAAGTGTTTTTCTGTAGTCAGCTGATGTTGACAGATGCTGACTTTCCTAGCCGCTAATAGAGGGCGCACAGAGAAACTGTATTGCCGACCATGTGGATTATGATTGGTAGTTTAAAAAGCAGGTATGTTATAGAGATTGTCGGGTACTTTTTTTGTCAAAATACAAACATTTAAAAGTTTTTGAAAAATACAGTTAGGTAATCCTGAAACCACGAAATGGAATAAATTCAACTTACTGGCTGAACAGAATGGTGACGCAGACGGAACCGGAGACGGACCTGGAATAGCTGTCAAAATATCAAATACACGCAAATTCAATGTTGCGAACACAACGGAACGTAGACGCATACGGAGCTGCAGACGCAGACGGAAGAGTTCACCAACTTTTAACTTTTCACGTACGGCACTTTTGACGTTTCAATTTGTATGAAGAAAAAAACAACGTACGACACTTTTTGACAGCTCTTCCAGTTCCGTCTGCGGCTTCAGTTCCGTCATTCTATTCTGTTCAGCCAGTTATTCAAGCTCGCAAGAAGCAAAGGTATGCGTTTATTTTTGCCAAATTTTTCTCATGAAAATAATTATTTCATTATTTCAATAAAAATTGATAAGGCACTTCATGTAATAAATGTGGCGTTTTATTATGCGTTTTATTGGTAATTCAAAAATAGTGCAACAATACAAGTTCAATAAAACACTATATCCATTTTTATGTCCACTTTCTATTTCTGTGGCTGTGTTCATATCCTTTTGTAAGTGAGAAACAATCTACGTTACTGACATTAACAGCCATATTATTCACCCAATACATCCAAGATGTAAATCATACAAATTCAATGTAAATTCATTTGGATTTAAGTTTAAATCTGGATGTATCGAGTGAATAATATGGCGGTAAAGGTTCACTAATTTACTAGCTTATTTATCGAAAGTTTTCGTTTATTTATTGTTCACCAAGAGAAATTTATCTACTCTTTTTTACTTACATTTTGTTAATTTTCAATTACTTCATGTCTTTTTTCCTTACACTGCAATTAACACTACCTTACCATAAAAGCCATCTACCCCCAGAGTTAATAATTTTTGGATCTTTGAAATAGATCCAGATAGCGAATACGATCTCGAACAGTTTTTGTATTACGTGTTAAAAAAGAAGTTGTGCATAAATGACTTTTTTTTGGCCAGAATGTGATAGTAAAATTCATAAGCTTAATTTTGGTCTAAAAATAGCCGATTAAAAGTTTCGTGTTTTTTTTGCAAGCACGGGGGAAATTGGTCGAAAAAAACGACATCGGGGACTACCGACGCCATCACAGAAAAAGCATGGAGTTTTCATACCGCCGTATAGTTAGCAGCACTAAGTTAGGAATTTCAATTTTTTTGATTCCTATGATTTGGAAAACATTTGGAAAAATTTGGAAAATCATTTTCAGAATTTGGAAAACCCTAGTTAATTATGCCGGACTCACACGAGTGACGAAAAGTCATTAAATTTGTCATTTTATACCAATAAAGGCTCTCCCAAACCAACGCGATTAATCGCTGCGACAATAGAAAACAATAACAACAACGTGTTGTTTTGTTTGACAACCACGTGTTGTTATTGTTGTTTTCTTTTGTCGCAGCGATTAATCGCGTTGGTTTGGGAGAGCCTTAAATTGTCATAATCCGGTTTTATGACAGTTAAAAATGACAGTTAAAAATGACCAATTTAATGACATTTTGCCACTCGTGTAAATCCGGCATTAGTTATTATCAATTAAAGGTTAGGCGTATAGTTAGCAGCACATAGAAACAAAGTTAGGGTTTTTTGGTATCAATCAATCGGGAATAGTTTTGTGAAATTTGGAAAACCATTTTTAGAATTTGGAAAAGCATAGTTTAGTAGATAATTAACAAAATGTAAACAAAATGACAGTTCTATAAACAATTACAATTAACGCAAAACGTAATGTAACGGAGCGTAAAGTAATTAAAGCTGCCATACAAGAACACAAAACCAACACATATAAACAAAATTAATATCTGTCAAACTATTTTTATGTCAAAAGTCAGCTGTTAATTTTTTTACCTTTTCAGATAGAAAATATAAATTATAGTTAAGAATAAAACAATAGCCAGTGATAAACAGGCCGTGGCGTGATGGTTAGTGCGATGGACTGTCATGCCGGAGGTCTAAGGTTCGATCCCCAGCCTCGCCACCTATTTATTTAAAAGAAAAAAACGGCTACTGCCTCTTGCGAGGAATTGACAAATTCTCCAAGAGTATCTCCTGTCACAGAAAAGTGCCGCTCGTTAGCCGTTCGGATTCGGCAATAAACTGTAGGTCCCCTCCATTTCTGCAGACACGCACACAGGAATGGTTGAGAGTTGTAAAGTCAATAGGCCCTAGTTCTTCGTGAGCTATTGTGCCACCAAATTTATATTTAAGAAAATTGAATTGAACAAAAATTCAGCTGAAGTGCATTTTTTTGTTCTATTTTTGCAACGACCAATTGCCAAACCGATTTTGGCGGATTAAGTGGGGTTCTACCATTGTTCAAGCATTTTATCGACTCTGGCATCACATCGTTTTCTAGTCGCACAACTCGAATGCTTAACGCTTTTGTCGTAAACAAGCTAATTTTAAAAACATTATATGCGCTCAATTTTTCAAGCACTAAGGAGGTTGAATTAATTCTTATAAAAAATTCAAGCTTATAATAAAAATAAAAAGTCTAATTACCCATTCTTTAGAAAATTTCTTCTCATTTCCCCCATATTTTCCGACTAATACACTAATGTTCATATAGATTTACCTATTTGGTATTAGCACTACCTTTTTGTTCGTACATCCAAAAATATGCTTTGCTGGATTCTCAGATAAATTATATATTTTTATTACTTTTATATCAATTCTTGACTTTTCCTAAATTCAACTTTGAGTAAATGCATACAATGTATAAAGTGACACACTCTTAAAAAAAAAATAAAAAAAAAAAAACAACCTATGTACATGGTGAGATAGTCAAAACATTGAAACAACTTTCAGCCTTGCGTCGCCCCAGCGACCAGCTACTGTACGATAAACTTTCATTCGCGCGCTCGATCCTTTTACAGCAAAAACGAAAAAAAAAAAACAAAATTCAGCAGTGGGCACGGCACGATGCAAGATGCAAGATGCGATGGTCGTTCGCGTTCCCTGCAAAAGATGCATTCATAAGTTTATGTAAGGAAACACGCACAATGCAAGGTACAATATCAACATCGTATCGGGCGTATCCCAGGATGGGTGTTTTTGTTGTCGTTGTTGGTGCCTGGTGTGCTTGGTACCTAGTGCAAGCACCAACATCCAACGAGGCGAGAGATGCTGCAGCATATCAGCAACAGGCAGCAGGCAGGCAGCAACTGCTGCCCCCAAGATGCAGGGCTAAAATTGTATCGGATTCGTGTAAAATTCGTATAATGGAAGACCAAATAGCCGACCAGTCGACCGGTCGACTCATCCGATCGACGTCGATTAGAGTGCAATGGAATTCCTCATGCAGCTTGGTCTTGGGTTCACTAACTTGAATGACTGCATTTTCTAAATGTAATCGCCTATTCGATGGGATGCATGACGACGACAACCACGGCAAAAACGAATACGATGATAATAATAATAACAACAAAAGACAGTGCTGTAAAGACGACGACGGCAACGACAACGACTACGACGGACGATGACGATGATGTTGATGATAAGTGTAGATGGTGGCTGAATCAATTTATCTGCGATCGTGCATTCCCCACGTTTTGAGGATTAAATACTTTTTTTTTCCGCCGCTGCTTAAATATCTTTGCACAACAACCTCTACTGTCTCAGCGAGTCCTAAGCTATAAAGAGGAATAGTTTAAAACCTTATCAATAGAAAATCCCCAAAGACTGTAATCTCTTTGGGTTTTGCTATAAATAAGTTCCGAGAATCTGTTACCAAATTGGGAGAGGCTTGGATGCATTTTTCACTTTCGAAAAAATTTCTTATATAAGATATTTTTTCGTCTTCGCTCATAATTCACCTTCTGGGAGGCTTTAGTTTCGTAGGTATTTTCATACTTTGTGTAGTTTGAAGTACAACATAGACATTTTGATTTTGAACTAATTTTCCCCAACCAATGAAATGAAAGAGCTGGCGAACGAACTTGAAAAAATTAATACATACATTTTTTTTTTGAAGTGAGAATTTTTAATGAATCAGCAGTTCTGGGATGAAAAATCAATACATAAGAAAATACAATATCTAAAACAGTATAATTAAATTATCAGCGAAATCATTTGAGAGTGTAAACACTCCGATAACTATATCTATTTGACTGCTTTATGAAGACTAACTTGGGTTCTAAAGGTTAAAGTCTTAGGGGCCAGTTATAGCTATCGTTGAAAACCATCATTGAAAATTTTAATTATTAATTTTGGGACATTTAGAAAGTCAAATTGGTAAATATGTTGATGCCAAAATATAGGCCATGACTTGAATTAATATTCTAGTCGAAAAAATTTTTCATTTTGGCCAAACCTTCCACTTAAAATGACTTTTATTATTTCAATGATTGAACTACTTTACCAATGATCATTGAAAAATTCAAATTTTGGGCCGGAATTAATTTTTTTTTTGACTAGAATAATAATTCAAGTCATGGCCTATATTTTGGCATCAAAATATTTACCAATTTGACTTTCTAAATGTCCCAAAACTAAAAATTAAAATTTTCAATGGTCGTTTTCAATTATAGCTATAACTGGCCCCTTAAGATAAAATTGATATCAGGCTATATCTGTATGTATAGAAATTATTAGGTGGTGTCCAAAAAATTTATATTAGAACTCACTAAGGACACTTTATCCAATTTTTTCACAAACAATATCAATTTTAAATTAAATTAAGGGTCTTTAAATTTAATTTTTATGGGGTTGGCTTCGTGTAAATAAAAGTTTTAATAATGTAGTTAAAATTGACACTGGGTTTGACAAGCTGTCCTTTGGTTTGAGTGTCCAGAGGGCTGGCCCGTCTCTACTTTAATAAGACTTAGAGCCTAAACGGGTAGGCCGATTTGCTACAATTTCGGTCCGAGGCATTTTGATATGATTACTTGGATTACTTTTAGGTAATCTAATAAACAGGTAGCTGTCATATAAATATTTTCGTTTTTTCTAAAATATTCTCAAAAACGGCTCTAACGATTTTGATTAAACTTCATACCCGCAAAGACCATTTGCGAAAATTTTTATATTTTTGAGAAAATTGCTTTATTTTTGAGTTAATCACGTAGGTATAGCTTTCTAATAGGTCGACCAATTTCGTTATTATTTTAAACTCTAGTACTTCTAGTTAGTTTAAAAAACATTGGCGCAAAATTTTAGACGATTTAGTATGACGTTAAAGCATTTTTAATATGATGCTACGTTAAAAACAGGCTATTGCAAATTTTAAACGAGTTAGCATCGTATTATTTTTTTTTTAACATTTTACCAAAGTAAAAATCGCGAAATACCAATTTTATCTTTTTAGTATCATACTAAATCCAAGTGTCACTTTGGCAGTTACAATTGCAAAAATGGGCTGAACTGTCACTGTTTTAGGCGTGTTCAGCTTGTAAAATAGGTTTAGTAGTACATATCATACTAAATCTAAGTTAGAAAATATTTAAAACTAAGAATATTTTAGTAAAGAGTTTTAAAGTTAGAAAATTGTTAAGTATAGTATCATGCTAATATCTTATCATCAGGCTGTTTAAAATTTTGCGCCATTGAATTTAAAAATATTTAAAAAAAAATAAAAATCATTTAGTGCCTTTGACTTTTTTTTTTAACATTTTGTTATTAAAGATATCATTACATTATTGAACAATTAACAAACATTTTTGATTCGTAGTTAAATAAGTCTTTAATTATAAGCGAAAGTTTGTGCAATTCCAGTCATGCATGTAAACAAAATTATTGCAAAATGACAAAAAAAAGAAAGGCGATAAAATTAAAAGAATCAGTTCGATTGTTGGAATTTTAAATTAAAAAGTTGATGAAAAATTTCAAATTTTTTCAAAGTAATATACTATACCCACTCCTCTGAAACTTCTAATACAATGTCAATTAATTTTTCAAGGTAAATTTAATAAGAGGCATGCTAGAGTTGGTTTTTTAGAATTTTGTACAAAAGAATCAATTAAATACAAATAAAAAACTTAGTTTCATTAATAAAATGAAAGTTTAAAAAAACCTTAAAATCTTAAAATCTTCAAAACTAAGGTCTTTAAATACTGTGAAAACGATGATAATTGGATTTGGGGTGTTTTCATGTACATACATATTAATTTAGAATCGTTCCTATTAATATGTCAATGTAAAATCTTGAAATATTGAAATTCTATAATGACCTATGCAAATTAAACATTTTTACCAATTTTACCAATATGTATTGCTAATGAATTCTAATTTTAACTTTTCATTAAAAACTTGATTTGGTTGTGGAATATCCGGTTTTTGCTCTTTTCAGGTGAATTTAAATTGAGGCTTTGTTTTTATCATCTTATCATCAATGAACTCAATTTTAACTTCGGCCAGAATATGAGTCTAAAATTACATAAAACTAAACAAAAACAAGTAGACCAAATCTCCAAGGCAAAGACAAATATTTTTGTTGCAATTTAATCTAATTCAAATAGACCTTCCCAAATGATTTGAACCTCATCCAAAGGAATTAAAATAAGGTTAGTACCTGCATACAGTAGCACATTTTGAATACTTCATTTGAATAATCTTATATGATCATAATAAACAAAACAAAGTTAAAAAAATGCATAAACTAAAAAAAAAAAAAAAAACGAGTTATATCGTACTGTGTGTGACCCTAATTTCTTTATTTGTGTCTATAACACGTATTAAACGGTAAAAATATCTAACATGCCTCCTAAATAACAACTCTTATAAAACCTCACCACATAATTTAAGTCACCTCTAATCAGATTCAGTTTTGTAAAATAAATCTAATTCAAAGTTCTCAAGATGGATTTCCATGAATAAAATTAGATATAGTCCCTCTATTGCATTTGACCAGAAAAGATAAATACATTTATATACCTACCTACCTATCTATACTTAATATGCATTTATGGGATTTACGCATTCAAAATTGAGCCAAGTATAGTTTTAAAAGAGAACTCGATGGACACTCTGAACATGGATAGTGGAGGGACAATGACAATAATACAACAACTTTACTCATCCGGATCATTATGTAGATTTTTAAAAATGGACATCAGACTGTCAATGTGTCTGCATGAAACGCCCAACTTAAAATACCGGAGCAGACTAGAGAAGTAGAGGGTGTTTTTTTTTTTAAGGGCCAGTTGTACAAATATTTGATCCGTGGTTCAGGAATATTAACTCACCAATTTCGGTGTATTAACTATGGTTCAACGATGGTTCAGGCAAGTAATTGGCTTTTAGTGCATTTTGGAACCTTGAACCATCGTTGAACCTCAGTTAACCCGCCGAAATCGGCGAGTTAAAATTGCTGAACCACGGATCAAAATTTAAACCACGATTGTACAACTGGCACTAAGTGATAAAACATTTCGATGGTAATAACTTACGCTTTGTCGGATATGATTAATGCAGTTTTTTAAATTTTTCATGTAAGCTTTGAAAATTTACAATGTAAAGTGCTAATTCAGATTATAGACTTTTGCTTATCAAATAAAATTATGTTATGCGTGAAACAGATTAAACCAGCAACAGCACCAGCACCGTCAACAGCAAACAGCACGCTCTGGCCAGCAAAAACTTCTCAAACACATTGCAACAGCACCCACATTTGTATCTGTTTGACGTTTCAAATCAAAGCATTTTCTTCGTGGTACCACACCAGCAACAGCAAATTTAGGACTTAGGTCTAACGGCGCCGTTGACGTTGCTATTGCTGTTCTTATCTGTGTTGCACAATTGAAATACATTGGTTCTAAATTAATGGCGGCCGCTGTTGCTGTTGACGGTGCTGTTGCTGTTTCAATCTGTTTCCCGCTTTAACACATCAGTTTGACATCTTAAGGGTCACCACTCGACAAATCAAAACAGAAAAACTGTATTCTTTGAAACTTTTTAAAACAACGTTTGGCCGAAAAAAAAATTAAACATATTTCAGTTTTTAAAAGAAAAGTGCAGGCAGCAAAAAATACGTATAATGAATTTTAATCTAACTGCGACTCCACGCTAGCTGAGTAAAGTCGAGTAAACATTTGAATTCATTTCACAGACCTTTTTAATTCTAAATATTTTCAAATTTCATCTCTTTTGGTTGACAGAAAAACACAAAAAAAAACACCCTTTACATTATTTTCCTGCTTATTTATTGTGATTGGCGTTTTTAGCGCGATCGTAATTTATTACAAAAAGGCTATTGAAATTATTTTGACACAATCATTAATTTCATTCGGATTCGGATAACTTTCCTCATAAGTGAGAAATTTTTCTCTGGATATACATATGTAGGTATTAACACAGCGATATATTTTAAGTGAAAATATTTGCATTTCATTTGGGATGATAAGTCTGAGAGGTTTCACTGGTGCATCCGTATCTGAGGGGGAGATGCATGAGATTGAATAAAAAGGCATTTCGATTTTGGGTTGGACAGACAATCGTGTCCAATTGAGCTGAAGTTATATTATGGTTTTTGATTTTTTTTGTAGATTAATTGACCCGGTACTAGCATTGTAATGATGTCAATAATATTATTGTAGGTATTATGTAAGTAGAAATTTAAAGAGGTTTTCTTATGCAAAATGATTTGCTGTACAAATTGGCTACACGGAAATTTCGTCTACAGTTGATTTCTTCAATAAAATATAATTAATCTAATCGGGTGTTTTAGGGAAAGTTTTGTATTATACCCAGATGGTACTTATTATAAAATAAAAATGGTTATCTTGGAAAACATTTATAAAACCTTAATCAAGGTGCTTGGTTTGTGTTATATCGTAAAGTATGGGAATAAAGGCGGTAAATATTAAAATTTTTTCCAGTTTTTTTTGTCAGGGCTATACAAAATTTTCAAGTTTTATTTTCACTAGGTACATATGAAATGATAACACTGTGCTAAACAAAAAATTGCATGTTCATGTAGTGACCTAGTAGAGGTTGTAGGCGTATTCGAGTGCATTACGGACCTATACTTCAAAACTTTTCTGTACCCTCAAAATCTCAATTAATTTTCAAAAAACCGCCGTTTTAGAGTGAGCTCCCGAATTTTAACTTGGCCATATTTAAGCCAATTTATTATTTCTTTACGGTTTTAAAAGGAGAAGTAGAAGCCCTTTTAAACGATATATTACGGACAGTAATATGTGTGTATATTTCTTAGGTAATCTAAAATTAATACCAATTTTTCCATCAATTTAAAAAAAAATAGTTTTTAATGTTTTTAGAAATATGTTATCATTTTCAATTCAAAATCAAAATGAAAATCAAAAAAAAGTTGCTAAAAGCTAAAAAATCAAGTACATATACATTTTTTGAAATATTTTCACACACATGTATGTATTGTATACATACACGTATTTATATCGAGATTTTGTTCTAACTTCACAAATCGATGATGGGGAAGACAAAAAAGGGACTTTGTTTGTCTATATAATGTGTTCGGCTACAGCCTAAACGGATAGGGCAATTTTCTTTTAACTTGATACTTAGCATTTCTTTTCTTTTCTTTTCTTTTCTTTTCTTTTCTTTTCTTTTCTTTTCTTTTCTTTTCTTTTCTTTTCTTTTCTTTTCTTTTCTTTTCTTTTCTTTTCTTTTCTTTTCTTTTCTTTTCTTTTCTTTTCTTAGAACTAAAATATTTTTATAAGGATTTTAAGAAAATCATTATTGTTCAAAAATGGCACAACCAATTTTTCTAAACAAAATATAATACATAATATCGCCACCTGAATGCAAGAACTAGTTAACTACATTTTTGACTTTTTTGAGATAATATACTACTATATATGGAGCAATGAAAAAACTAGACAACTAAAATAACGCAAGAATTTTCAGTGCAAGAAGTAGGTATCTGCGATATGAATTTTTTGGGTGATCTTAATCAGGTAATTTAAGTTATCTAATTTGAACACTTGGCTCGCACAATCAGCTGCAACTCAAGTAAGACCTGTAAAGTCTAATAAAAAATTCAAAAACTGAACCAAAGCGAAAAAGTAATAAAAAAAATAAATACCTATGTATGATTTTTTTTTACTACTACTGTATACCCATCCAAACAGCAGCTAAATAAAATGTATCAAACAATATGGATAATTCTACTGACAATGTTTTTTAAGATAATACATAATTTACCGTTTTCTGCACTTTAAATCTGAAAAAAACTATTGCGTTTGATGTGATCGGATTTAATTTATTTATATTTCTTCGCGAATTTTAAAATTAAAGTTATGTTTTAGTAAAAATAAAAATGATTACCCGAGATAAGTATCGTACGCAAAAAAATTCACAAAAAGGTATTTTCTTAAAACAGACAAGATTTTTTTTAGGAATACAGCTAGGTGCTTAACCGCGAAAATATTTCAGATCTTGAAAAAAGACTTTAGTTAGCTACAGTAGCTGTCTCCGATGTCTGTGTGGTTTCAGACTTGTACATACAATTCTCAATGAAGTTAAGCATTTTTATCTCAGAAAAGTAAAATTATTTTAATTAAGAATCAGCAAAAAAAATTGGTGCTAGAATTGTTTCACTAATTATTTTATATTTCAGGTAAAATAACAAAAATAATAATGATTTATTCGATATCTTATAGATAACGAATATCCTTATCACGTAAAAAAAAAAAATTCGGATTACATTGGAAAAAGAGTCTAGTAAAATATTCTTAATAACGTTTTTGCTTATAACTCGAAATATGAAAAATGCGAGATACCTAGTTCTTGCACTCAGGTGACGATATGTAAGGCCGTGTGCGAATTGGGTTAAAATTTCGATTAAATTCTATCCGAGATTAATTTTTGACGTTTCCACATACAGATTCACCTCACTAGTGTTAAAAATTAATCTTTGGATAAAATTTAACGCGATTTTAACTCAATTCACACACGGCCTAAGTTTACTTATGAACATTTTTTTTGTCAAAAAATAATTTATTAATGACATCTTCCCTAGAACCATTATTTTTATATTTCAATTTTTTTCGAAAACCAGTTGAACTAGTTTTGATAATTTTTTCTTTATGGAGAATGTTTTGAAAAATTTAATGTTATACAAAAATTTTCAAAAATTAAAAAAAGATACTGAATTACTTTGTTTTTTTGCAAAGCTTTTTTTTAATTATGAAGCACATTAAAACAAATAATTCAAACATCCAAAATTAAAAGAAAATCTAATTTTTCTCGAAAACGACTCCTATACTATTAAAGCAGCTTTGAACACATGTTTTTTTTTTTATTTTTAATAATCTAATGCAGCTCAAAACAAAAGAAATGCGCATTGATAACACTAGTTTCTCACTTGTCTAATGATAATTTTAAGTGAGATCAACGGGATAAAATCTAGAGAAAATTCAGTTGCTTACCAATGTTGTATACTTATCTTCAATCTTTTTTTATTGCTTCCAAAATTTTATAAAACTATATTCTTAATTTGTTTTTAAATCAGAATAATGACAAACAAAATTAGCTTGGGCAGATATGGGGTTTGGGTCGTTATTCTGTATGAGCCGAAATCCGGTTTCTAAAAATTCAGAATTTCCTTGTTGGATTGGTGAATCTATTAGCATCGATGTACTTTTAAAAGTTTGAAAGTGGAAAACAATGTAAAGACAGCTAAAATCTGGTGAAAAAGGTACATGTGAGGAATCGCAATTTTTACTTAAATTCATTGATTTTTGCCATCGCGATAAGGTGTGCATTGTGCATTGCTTCATTGTTTTGGTATGAAATAATTTTTTTTTCGCTCAATGTGACGTTTTTTTTAAATTATTTATTTGATCAATCGCTGCCGTAAGTTCGAAAAATTTTCCTATTAATTTATTCCAAAAAGTTGACGCCACGACCTTGCTTGTAAAGATGGAATAGTCGTCGCCCTTTTTTGTAGCCACATCTACTCTTCCAGTCCACTGTTTTGACTGCTTCTTTGTCTCAGATGTAAAATGATGAGTCCATGTTTCATCGATGGTGACGCAAGAATTTTCCTTTACTTCTGTGAAATTTCATTCATCAAACACTTAGATGAAATATTCACAGGAATTTACATTGAGTGAGTAATCGGGTTACTCTTTTTACTATCTATCTGGATATACAGATAGGGCACCTTTTTAAATGACTACATGTCTAAAAGCTCACAAACTTTCATTTGATTGTCATCTATTACTATTTTGTGAAATTTTCTAACTATTTCCGGAGTCTTAAGGTCACTTCGGAAAGTTTAACTACCTCGTTAAGTTTACAGTTTTAAACCATGAAGCAGACACCCTTAAAGAGAGGCTAGAGTGGCATCCATCTCTTCTTTGATATTGGTTTGACTATAAACACTTTCTAATGAAAATATTCTATCACGTAACAATAACCATAAATAAATCAAATAAACAAAAAAGGTATGTATCGCTGCGATTTTATTTTTCACAGATTTGCTTAAAGATAAATAAATTACCACATAGCTATGACTCAAGTTTTTCTTATTTCATTCAAACATTCAATATTCATATTATGGAGAGAATATATTTGTAACATTTTCATTCAAAGGTAAACATATTTGAACTTCATTACAATTCCAATTAATTTTCATAACGAACTGTCGCTTCTAAATTTAGTCATGCACCTAATGAAATACAACACAATTACCAATTCCCATTAGCATTGTACTAGAATTATCATGTTCATAAATAAAGAAAAATCTATTTTTTAAGAAAAAACTTATTTCTTCAATGTGATATTTTTTACTGTATTTCAAGCGTTTATGTTTCTATTAGAATATAGAGTCTTAAATCTTGATTGATTAATGAAATTTGACTCCTCTTTTTCTTATTGCGAATTCTTTTAACTGTGTTTATAGCTTTTTCGAAACTGGATACATAAAAAAAAACCAAACATTAAATGACTAAAATGACCAATAAAAGAAGAAACATTATACCTATAATTCAAATATCAACAGGTTTGCCTCGACCTCAGACGAAACATTAAAAAGACAAAATAACATAAATAACATAAAAAAAAAATCAAACGAAAATACAGTAGGTTGATTTAAAAAAGTGAACAGGACAAGTACGTTTTTTTTTTGGTGTTTACCTGCATAATTAACTTTTCAAGCAGGTAAAATATAAAAAAAAAAAAAAAGTAAAACAAATTCAATCAATATTACAGGAGGCACATCAAAAATATAACTACAACAACAACAGCTCAAACAAAAACGACATGAACATCGCAAAACAGCAGGAGCAATAAGACTAAATCGCTCAGGAATGCAACCAGCAGCGACGAATTATGGGCCGTTCCCCTTTTGTGGGTCTTTTGTTGTTATATAATGTTTTGCCTCCTTGTGTCAAACCACTTTTATATCCTATCCAGGGTCCTCACTATACATATAATGGAACAGTAGTATAACTGTTGTAGTTATGTTTTATGCATACAAATCATTTTTATTATATTTTGTGGTCATTTGGAAGGTACTAAATCATTTTTATCACAATAGATATGAACATTAACATGCCACAGCTATGTAGGGTTTTACATATCCTTTTTATACGAGTAAAATATACCTGTTTCTGTTTATACTGTGCATTCCTGATCATTTGTGTCCTTTTTCGAATTTCCTGCCAGTCTTTGTTTGCGGCAAATTAGACGACATTGTTTAGGTATGTTGATGATATGATCATGACAGCTGACACATGAGTGATGTCTTTTCTTTTTTTGAATATCTTAGAATTGAGGAATTGAGTTTGAAAGAATACAAAGCATTATTTTTGTAAAGAAAAGGGCACAGGCAACAAAAATCAGGCGAAATAAAAACCTCGAAAAGAAAATTCCAAATATCTTATAATTGACTTACACAGTTTTAAGTAACCGAATCTCAGCTAACCAAAACAGGTTTAAAATGTCCTGATAAAATATGGACTCTAGACATGCTATTTTATAACAGTTTTTTGTTAAAAAAGCACTGTTTATGCAGCACGGCAGGCCCAGCAGGGCTCTCTGCCAGTGGGCATCGCCTTCGGACTTCCATAGGGCGATTTTTTAAATTATTGGGAAGCACGCGTTATAAACACCGACTTTTAATGGCGAAATCTATTATAACAGTTACAATTTGGCATTAATTTTCTCTATAGTCTCGTCCAAATATATGAATGACATGATAGTTAATAGAAATAAATTGAAATTATTTGGGTCTTGTTATTTTTTATTGAAGAGAAAAATTGAAATTATAAAAACTGTGGAGCTTTCTTTTAAGAATTTAAAATTTATTTATTAACAAAACCATTAACAAAGAAGAGCTTGAATTCTACTTCTCTGGTTTTAATGTACTTATTTTCAACATCACTGCAGTTTAAGTAACTGTCTTAGTTTGCGTTCGCTAGATGCTTCATTTTTTGTCTTCGCATGTCCCCCAATTTTCTAGAGTTATGAAACCTTTTTTGTCTAATTTTCATGGGCAATATATAAAAATTATGCATTATAATTTTTTCAACCATCAAGTAGAAAACGACATAGATAGAGTTGAATATTTTCAATATTTTTCAAAATGTGGCTACTGTTAAGTTTTTGCACATGAGACACGACCAGCGAACTGCGAATTGCGAATGGTCGCGTATTCTTACATTTCATTCACATAAGTGGTCACTGACTATTGCGAATTCGAGCGAGTTTTCTGGTCTCTAGTTTGTGGAATGTATCCTGCTGTTGCGAATTGACGTTTAACAATTCGCAGAAGATAAGTTGTTGGTCGCGTAAATAACATTAAAATACAAAATTTTCCAACTTAAACTAATTTTACGCTGTGTTTTCTATTTAAATTTGTTGATTGTTTCATTTATTCACTTCGTCACAAAAAAAAATGATATAAGCAGTAGAAATTGCTTTAAAAGATTTATTCGACTGACTTACTAAAATTTCTCAAATGTTTGTAATTACATATATGTATGTATTCTCTTTCTAAATAAATGTTCACCCTAACTCATGTTGAATTCATCTGTCAAACATTTTGTTTCTCAATTTTGTTACCTTTAAACATTCATACCTTAGTTAAGATATTTTTTACGTTATTGTTATTCATGGATTTGTTAAAACCATAATCGCAGATTATATTTGCAATATTCAAATGTCCAAAATGATTCATAAAATTAAAGAATAAAATTTAATGTTTAGTAAAAATATTCAAAATTTCCGCAGAATCATATCAATAATTTTTTTTTTGCAACACAAAACAAAAGAACTGATGTGCAAACCTTATTTTTATTTCTTTATTTATTCCACTTTCCTAAAGTAATTTAAAATTCTGAAATTATATAAGGAAACCCCAAAACAGTATACATTATTTCTTCATATTACTTCATGTATAATTATCATATCGCCAAAAAAATATGAGCTATAAACTTTTGTCTTTTTTTTTTTTTTTTTTTTTTTATTTTAGTGTCTTAAATTGGATTAGTTTAACTAAAAATCTGCCATGTTTCTCACTGAAAAATTCTCACAGAAACTAACTCTTTTTTTTTTTGAATTTGAAATAAATTACCTAATAAAATAAAAGTTAACATTTCGCAATTTCAATATGATTACGAAACAAAGCAATTAAGATGACATACTAAGCCCTTCGAACCTTCACCCAGCCTTGTGTAGGTATACATATACATATGATTTTGAATCTCAAAATCTACGAGTATATGAACAAAACTTTAGCTTCTATTTGTTAGATTCGTTAGAAGTTTCTTCCACCATCTATGCTTGCAATACCAATACCTACTGCTGGATGCTGCAGCAGTTGCATATATTGGTATTATGCACTGCACTGACGTCTCCATACCTTAGTTCCACACCAAGATCTAACCAAATACCAGTTTTCTTCGCACATACAGATAGATCTTCGTGGATGAAAAGAAAAACAAAAAAAAAAAAAAGTTATAAAATATTTTTCATAGGGAACTCATACCGCTTTGAGCGTTTTCTGTATGTTTTGTTACCTGATTTTATTTTTGATATTTTTTTTTTTGTTCTCTTTTTGTTCTCGTCACCAGCACACACCGTAGTACTTCTTTTGTGAAACCAAAATAAAAAAAAAATCAAAACTTCCAGGCCAGTGAGTACCTTACATTCCAAACAATTCGAATATCTGTTAGCTAAAGGCACAAGACAGATTGTGCGCTCGCGCACACACGTATTATACTGAACCATAACCTGGCTCCAAGTACTCTGAAGTCTTGCTCAATAATATCTGTGGCATCCAGCAGCAATAGCAACAGCACCAGTACCATAGTACCAGCACCATCAGCTTTAACCTAAACTTCAGCTTCAGCACCACCATCTCAGCATACCTACACAATACACAATCTATAGATAGATACTCGCTAGCTATACCAATCGAGTCGACCGACGACTGAGTGAATAAGTAGTACGTCAGATTTGATTCGAGTCTATACTACGTACGTTCGTATGGGCTATACGGAGTCGAAATACCCGTATTCCGTACACCGCCGCCGCCGCCGCCATCACCTTTGCCATCGCCATCATATCGGTCTGGTCGTATACCATTGTACCATGGATGTATGAAATGAAGAGAAAAACCAGGTTCCTGAATTTTCAATTCACCACTTAATTGGTAGTCGAGATTTGGACCTTAAAATCGAAAGAACGTTCTTCGTGGACGATGTGAAAGCGGTGTGTAGGCACGTTGTGTTTTATTTTGTCTGCTTTACTTTTTTTTTTGTTTTTATTTGTTAAATTTTCCATTTGTGGATTTTCCAGTGTACATGTAGATAAAATAACAAGAAAATTTGCATAAAGTTGAAATCTTTCAAAGAAGGAAGAGAAGCTGTTTTATTTTTAAAACCAATTTTTATGAAAAAAACAAGTAAAATAGTACTCCAATTACTTACCACAAAAAATTTCAAATTTTCATAAAAATCGTTTCTTTTTACACATTCCAAGGAATTTTTGTGTCAAAATTATAAATTCATTTTTTTGATCTTAAAAAAATTACTAAAAATATAAAAAATCTAAAAGTACTGCGTTTAAGTATCTGCAAAAATATTTGTAGCTTGTAGAAAAGTCCAATTTAAAAATAATTGAAATAAGTGCAACTATAGAGAAATATTTCAAAAGAGAAAGTGCATGTGTGTTTGTAATGCTGTTGGAACATTGCGATTTTTTTGTATGTTGAATGCAACTTGTGGCACTCGATTTCCGTAAGGAGAATGCAATTAATACAAGAAAAAAGAGGAAAATAAAATTTAAAGAAAAAGAAATAAAAAATAAAAGTATCTCAACTTGCAGCGCACTCTTCATCCATGGCTGATTGTTGGAATTAAAAGATACATGTATGGCCAATTGGTTTTACACACAGTTCAAAACGAAAATTCAGTTTATTTGCGTAGTGTCAAATACGTGATTCTTTTGTTTGGATTTTTTGTTTGTAATAAATGGATATTGTCGATTTGGACTTGTTGCAGACTTAATAATTGTGGTAGGTTTGATATACATTTTGTTATCACACTAATTTCATAAGTTTTAGAAATTAGCTTAAATAAATTCAATTTTTTTGTTTATTTAGAATAAATCGTAATTAATTTCTAAGTATTTGCTTGGGTTTAGAGATATGTTTTTTTGAGAAATATAAAATAGTTTTTAATTTAACTTTTTTTTTCTCGTGAATTCGAAAATGTTACTCATAATGTTTAGCTTAACGACAAGAAAAAAAAAACTCTAATACTTAATTATTATAGTTTTAATTAACATATGAATTGATTTATGTCTTATTTGTAAACTCCCTTATTTCTTTTTTTTTTAATTTATTCATTTACGTTAGTCGATTATGAATAAATTTTAAATTAGAATACATTATAAAAATTATTTATTATTAGACTGAGTTTACATGACTTAACTAATATCTTTCATTGATGAATAGGTTGAATACATTATAGAATTAAAAAAAAATTATAATTTGAAATTAAGTTTTTATTTTTTTAATTTCGTGATTGTCGTCAATTAAAATTAAGAAATTCTATTGTGTGCTCCAAAAACTAATTTACACATCAAATCTTCAAAAATTCTCTAGAAAATTAATAAGTATACATGCTTACATACCTACATACACATACATATTTCACAAATTTCCACAGAAAACTAAAATAATTTATTAAATTATATATGACACACTAGGCAGATAAATTAGCTTTGTTATAGGCCGGCATTATAAAATTTAATATAAAGCATAGTTTTAACATATCAATCTGAACTTAAAAGTAAATATTCAATAATCTCTAATAAAAGGGCAGAGGGGTTGTTCCCAGCCAAGTTCTCGACACAGCTTTTTTTTACAGGAACAAACTCAAGCGATTTTCGACCCCCCTCTAACTTCGGAACCAATAATGTTAGAAACTCGCCATATTTGATAAAATAAGAGAGCACAAGCGCCTCACCAAATTTCAACTTGTTACCATTAGTAGGTCCTGAGATAAAGGACGTCAAAAATGGCTGCATTCATCACCACATTTGACACTTCTGAACTGTCATTCTTAGAGCTTCTGATTGGCCAGCAGTCATTAACATTTAGTTGATTTTGACATCACATTTTGATTGACATTTAGTTGCGTTGCTTACGTTTTTTTTCTCAATTTTTAGATGAAAATTTCTACCTGAAAATTTAGATGACAGCTAAAAACAACAAAAAAAACTGTTCTTGGTGGTCTGATCGTCTGGGTCTCATATCGTTTTTTTTCAGATTTTGATTAAAGAGTGCAAAAAATAATGAAAAAAGAATAAATAATTTCAGGCAAAAACCGTAGATGACTGACTCACTGATTCACTGAACGACAGATCATGAAAATTATGGAGCACTTTCCGACACCGTAGAATCTTGTAATTTCGAACCATGTAGCACAGTACACATATAGAAGGTAATATCTTCCGAGTTTTCATCTTTGTTTAGTTCTGCGCATGTCTTGTATTTTGTTTTTGTAAATTGTGGAAGAGAGTCACTGCGATTCGGAAACACTTGTTTTGTTTTTGTAAATTCTGACAGGCAGGTCACTGTAATTTTCGAAGATGCGCAATATATTACCTTCAATATGTGTACTGTGCTTTGTAGGCCTTCTGATGTATACAAAATTTTAGGTTTTCGACATAGGGGGCGTGGTATCCGCCTACTTCTCCATAATTGCTATCAAATCTATGAAGCACTTCTGATTGTTGTAGAATGATGGAATTTGGTAGAGCGATAGGGCTTGCAACGTGTGTACCTGGCCACGTCGGTGTCCAGGGTAATGAAGAAGCGGACTCCCTAGCTAAAATCGGAGCTATGACTCCACTAATAGGGCCCGAGCCCTACTTCAGTATAGGAGAAAATAACATAAAAAAAGAAGAGGAGACCAACAGGTTCAAGAATTGTAAAGAACTCCCAAAGCTGAGGCAGGCCAAACTTCTTCTTGGGATCTATAACCAAGAACGTTCTACAAACTCTATCAGCCTAAGTAGGAACAACCTAAGAATACTAACGTGTATCCTCACTGGCCACTGTAAACTCAGAAGACACCTCAATCTTCTTGGTCTTGTAAGCAGTGCCACATGCAGATTCTGTAGCATGCATGAGGAAACTCCAGATCACATCCTGGGTAGATGTGATGCACTTATCCATCAAAAAATAAAACACCTGGGATGCATCCAGGTAGAAGAGAGCGACCTTTCCTCTCTTAAAATACCCCAAATACTAAAATTCATCAGAGGAATAGGTTTGGAGGTATAGAGCTGTAAGATGAACAACCCCATCCAGCTCCAAGCGGGGGACACAATAGATCTATAGGTCGCAGTGTTACATCCCCATTTATATTCATTCATTCAACGTGTGCACAAAGCAAAAGAGCCTTAATTTGATGTTTTCCGTATAGGGGGCGTGGTATCCGCCCACTTCTTCATAGTTGTTATTAATTATATCTAGAACTTCTGATTGTTTTAAAACGCTTGGGTTTATCATTCAGGGGGCGTGGCATCCACTAACTTTCTTATAATTTATTATCAATTATATCGAGCTTTTGTGATTGCTGTACAATTTTGGATTTTGGTAGGGCTCAGGTGCATTCGAAAATTGAAAATTAAGATTTTGTGCTAAAAAAATTTAAAAAATTTGATGTTCTTTAACCAATTTTGTTAACAGATAGATTGTGAATGTCAGATTAATGCTAGCCCCGGGTTAACAATTTAAACATTGCCAAAAGTTAAATAGGACATGTACAAAATATACTTACTACCACAAAATAATGCAGCAACTTTGCATTTAATTTTAAAATGAAGAATGTAAAAAGCCCAACAATTATCTAGATAAAAGTGTGTTTAAAGGGGGAGGTAAAGTTTTATAAAACTAAAAAAGAACACCCTTCAGCTCATTAAACTCATTTTATTTTACACTTTTAGATTAATCGTTTTACGTGACCCGCGTCAGGTCACGTCACACTCTTCTCAATATGCACCTAGCCCTATGGTAAGGCTTTTTTCAAGTTTCATTTAAAATTATGAATTTCGTCATAAATTAGAAATTAGGTAAGGACATTAAATTCCAATCTCAAGACAATAGGCCTTACCAATATAATAGTTATGACTTAAATATTGCAGTGAAATTAACCATAATGTAATGGATCCTAAATAAATAACCATGCATTATATTATCAATTTTTTAGAGTCAATTTGATATATGGTTCATAACCCTTTTTTCAGAAAATTAAAGAAATGTTAAAAATCCCAATTTTTCTCAAAGTTCTTAAGCGAATTGTATTTTACTGTATTTTCCTAAACAGATAAATCGTTATTTTTATGTCTCCTTTAAATTTAATAATATATTATACAACATTTCCATTGGAATTTTAACAAAACCGCCTACCTTACTTCGAATCCATTAAATAAGATCTAACTTGATTGAAACCTTAAACTACTTTGTTTCTTGACAAAGACAGCAACATACATATGCATACCTATATAACTCAAATCATGGACAAATCATTACCAGCTTCATATGGTTGGTAAGAAAAAAAAAATTAAACCAAATCTCGCACAACAAGAGTAAGCCACCGCGTATATAGTCAAAAAAAAAAGCCACAAACAGAATGCGGTCACGACTTTGTCTTACCCTTTTTTTTTACCATTTTGGTGCACATTCTATTGAGCATAACATAAACAGTGTGGAATGTCAAATCGATGGCAAAGACTGACAGTCTTGTTGGGTAACAGGTTTTTTTTTTGTGTGTGCTTTTTGTTGTTGTTTTTTTTTTTTTTTTGATAAAGCAAAACAAAAACACACTTTCAAATATCAAGAAAAAAAATTTCTTTCATGTCATTTTTGTTTTGTATAAATTCCAAAATGAAAAAAAAAAGATTCGATATAAAAGATAATGTACATGACGTGTATAGATTTTGGCATGCAAATTCAAAGAAATGAATTCGAATTGCAAACAAACAATTAAATTTGAATCTATTCAAATTTGTATCTGGTCATTCTTTCCCGCCATCAATTACCTTTAATTTTATTAAAGAAACTCAATCATACACGTTGTTGGTTAAGAAAGATTCCTTTTGGTATTGAAAGTATGAATATGAGATAGAAAATTTATGAGGCGTAAAATTCAAAGTATCGAGTATCGACTGACATGGCTTGTTGGCTGGCGGTTCTTTTATGTTCAAACACAAAAGATTTGACAGCGCAACGAATGAATCTCACTCAATGAACTATGCGTTTATATTTTTCGTTGTAAGTGATGTTTAGCAATTTTAGTTCTTATTAATAAATTTAATAAATTAAAAAGAATGACAAAAAAAATTAGTAGGCTCCAGTTATAGCTTTTATTGAAAATGTTGTCTTTCCATTTTAAGGCACTTTATAGAAAGAAAGTTGATGGCATTTTGGTATAAAAATGAAGGGAATTATTCAGTGAATTTTTTTGGTCAAAAAATTTTTTTAATATATTTTAATATACTTTCTTTTAAATTCAATTTTATTAATTCAATGATCAAAATGGTTTCCAATGTAAGCTGTCACACGATTTTGTTTCATTTTCAGTGTGAACACTTTGCGTAATTTTGGAATTTAGTTCTTGCAATGGTGCAATTTCAGGCTCAGTGGGAACATATTGAATGTGTTTTTTTTTTTATTCCGCAATGTCCAGAATATTCGGAATACCAGTTTTGCGTTTCTTTATTCCACGGAACATTCCGGATAAACTATTTTGTTGTTTCTTTATTCATTCCGGAACGTTTGGAATGCATTCTTTTTATTCCATGTGAAGTGTGGAATAAAAAGAATAGAAAAAGAATACTGGGCGCGTTCAGTATAATTGACGTTCTTATACTACGTTTTCACTGCAAGTTAATCTCGTTTAGATTTCATAAATCCCAAATAGTGTTTTCACCAGAAAAAAAGATTAAAAAATAGATTAATTTTGACAGAACCTTTTAAAATGAAGATGGTGGGTCATTTTTCTTATGAAGTGGAAGTGAGATGGCAAGTTTGCTTTAGCAGCTTGTATTGCGCTGAATAGGGGAATAGGTCTGTTCGAATTTTACCTATGAAGATTTAAATGAGATTTATTTTAAATCTTGATTTGAGGAGATTAAAATTTGTATGGTAAATCACGGGATTTGTGAAGAGATTTGTGGTAAATCTACCTAAATCTCGGTTTAGTGGTCGGTGAAAACGTAGTATAATACTATGTTTCCACCGAAGGTTTATCTCAGTTTAGATTATCTAAATCTATTTGGTGTTTCCACCGCACAAAACGATTAAAAAGAAGATTTATTTTGACAATATGCAGATGTTGTTTCACTCTTTTTAATGGAGTTGAAGTGAGGCAGAAAGTTTCTTGTATGTCCCCTTTCCAATGAATGCATTCAGTGTGAGAAAATATAGGCCAGCTCGAGTTTTAAAACTATTGGACCTATGTGGCAATTATAAAATAACTCCTTGACTCATTTTAGTTGAAGTGCAAAGCAACTACGAATGTATATTAGGGTGTTCATTATTTACCAGACTCTTTTTTCTTGGATCGGCCACCCCCTAAATCGAAAGTTTATGCGCTACGAAAAATGTATTGACCAAAAAAAATTTTTCCCAAGTCATTAACCAGTGCCTCTAAAGCAGTACATTCCCATACAAATGTGTATGAAGAATTTTCACTTTTTACCTTTTATTTTTTTTTCTCTCATTTCTTAACCCTTTACTGCATACGAAGCCAAATATGGCTTTCTACAGTTATGTCCCTTTTTCTTCTGCCTTCAACAAAAAAAAATAATCAAAACATAACATGATCCTCTTCTGTGCATTTTTGAGAACATATAGCTGTGCTTTCGCACACGTGCACCAAACAAGAAAGAAAATATTCATGCTTACAGGTGGTTGCTTGTTGTCATTGAAAACGGAAGTGTGAAAAATTTTCTTATTTCAAATAATAATAACTTTGGTGTTAGGTGAGTTAAGTGGCCATAAAAACATATTTCTGATTGCGTATCTATTTCTCTTTGAAATTAATACATTTTTATAAAAAAAAATTATTATCTTGCTCGTTTTAGAGGTAAAAGTGTGCAAGCCATATTTGGCTTCGTATGCAGTAACGGGTTGAAAATATACATATTTGTATGAGTTTTTTTTTATGGACAATTTTTTTTTTATAAAAAATGTTTTAAAACAACCCAAAGAAGTCATTTTAAGCGTATATTATTTTTTTCCTCTTTAAACAATAATTCATGTGTTTTTTTTTATCTCTGAAACTGAACAAGCTATTCTAATTTTATTTTTTTGATTTTTATAAAATATGAATGGTCTCAAAAAAAAATGAATTATTAAATATTTCACTTTCTTCCCCGTTTTTTAAGTTTAATATGTTTTTTGTTTTTTCTTCAACTACGGCAGTTATTTTAATTTTTTTATTGATTGATTTACATATTAATAGTTCTTTTAAAAAAACGCATTCAAACATTAAGTTGGAGAAAAAAAAAATAAAACGTAAAAAGTGCAAAATCTCCATACAAATTTGTATGAGAGATGTATGGCTTTAGAGGCACGGGTTAATGACCTCGGACAAAATTTTTTTTGGTCAATAAATTTATCGTATCGCATAAACTTTCGATTTAGGGGGTGGTCGCGATCTAAGAAAAAGAGTTTGGGAAATAACGGACACCCTAACGTATATATGTATGTACATTTAAACCTATTTGAAATAAATCGTGAATAACAGGGACAAAATATTTCACCTACTTATAATATTGGTTTTTCCTTAATTAAAAAAAAAACAAATAAGTTAATAAAACTGTTGAGTGGGATTTATTGTATACATATTTGCATTTTTTTCTCGTTTTTTATTGTCTATATGCGCATGTCCATGTGTATGTGTGGAAGCTTTTAAAAAATTATAAATTTTAATTGACAACCAATTTAGCATAAAGTATAATTTTAATAGAACATAATCAACTCATTAAAGCCCATAAAAAAAATTATTAGAAAAAAATATGTCAGAATAACTATTCGAAGCCATTATAAATTAGAGTTGCAAACCATAATAGTATATAAAACTTGTTTATTTGAATTCATTATATTTAACTTAAATTCAAAGAAAACTTATTGGCACAGGGCACAATATAAATTAGCAAGACAATAGATTTCTTGGGGCTTGTATATGAGTTTGAAACATGTTATTTTGTTGTTTTTGTTGAAATGTGGGTGGTTATTGAGTGGAAAAGAATTGAGTTAGAGAACGAAGTGTTACCATGTTATTTTATGTTAAATTGATGGATCAAAAGATTATTCCATATTTAAAGGTGAAAAATGTTTTTTTTTCAACTTATTTATAGGAGAGGTGTCAAGGTGTTAATTAGGAAATTCTTTCGTTGATATTTGATGTTTTATTTATTAAAGATTTTTCTTTGTTTATTCTTTGGACATATGAAAAATACCTACTTTATTTTATTAATTTGGTGTCTAATTTAAGACTTAATCTTTGCGCTTAACCATAATCGGTAAAGTGACTAGTAAGGTTCTAAACATGGTTATATATAGAAAACTTGTACTTTTGTAAATAAATGTGGTATTTTATCAAAACAAAATAGGTATCGTTTCGGTGAATTTAGGTGGTTTTGTTTTAAATAATTTGTCGAAATAATAAAACAACAATAAAAAAAAATCAGGGTTGCACGCAGAATTTCGGGAATCAAGGGTACTGGGAACCTCATTAGACGCTGAGTTGGTGCCTAGTAAAATTTTAGTTATTATATTTTTCTTTTTGGGCTTAATTTCAAATTTAACTAGTCGAACCCGGATAAGTGTCTATAGCCGAAAACAGATGTGCAGCTTTTTCCCCATGCAGCGAATTTAGAAAGCAAAGGCTGCATGCAGAGCCTGGAATATGTCAGCCTTCATAAGAACCTGTGTAAATTTATTTTCGCTGCATTGGAAAAGGCTGCACATCTGTTTTGGGCATATCGCATAAGTGCCTAACCCGCATAAATACCTTTTTTTCGAACAAAAAGTTTGAGGATTTCTTTATATAAAACTCCTTTTGCTTAACTCCCCGCTTAATTGCCTTTTATTTTGTGTTGGTACTTCAATTGCAATTTACCGGAAAAAAAATTCTTTAAGTACACAATTGAAATCAGGAGAAAAAGACAGAAGCTTCCTTTCATCTAGCGCTTTTTGTTTGAGGGGACAAAGCAATTTGTTAATAAAATGTAAATGTAAACGTTTGTGAAATAATCTGAAATTCAAATATCATTTTCGTGGTGAAAATGGTGAAGGTGAAAAATAAAGAAGAAACGAAAGCATTCAGCAAATTTTTCGTTCTGTGCGATTAAATTTTTTTTCACTTAAGAGAGTTTTTTTTCAATGAAAAATACAAAATTGAACTGTAAATATGTTTCAGGTATCCGGGTTTTTCTCTTAAGCGGGTTTTACTGTAATTTATATTTATATAACTAAAAGCTTGGGAAAATTTGTTTTGAAATTGCAAGATTCCTGTGGTTTTGTAAAATCGAAGTAATATTTCTTTCTTAAATTAACTGCTACCATTTATTTATTAGCAATTATTTTCCACATTTTTCAATATAATTTTCACAACCAAAATATTAACGAAAAACATTTGCAAACTGACAGCTGGGTTTATGTTGGTATTATGCCGAAAAATTTAGATTTTTGACCAATGGAACGCAAAAAGAGAGAAAATTGTCATTTTGACAGAGTCAAATCAAAAATAAATTGATTTATTTTACCAATGGAAAACCCCATTACTTGAACTTTTTGTTTCAATATTACTTATCTTACGACATTACAAACAAAACGTGTTAATCCTTTTATTTTCAAAATTAACAAAGAAATAGATTTTACTACTTTCATACACTTTCAGTCAAAATACTGAAACGGGTTTTTCTTTACAAACACTGAATATTATCTACATCACGAAATTAATATAATGTACATAGTCATTTTTTTAGAAAATGTAATTAACACTATAATTTGTTACGGGTGATGTGACACAGATACTTTAGAGGGTAAACAATTATTCACACAATAATCTTAATTATTAAAAAACTTGAAATACATATTTGAATAGTTATATACAGGGTGATTCACCTAAGGTGTGACAAAAAGCTAGAGCGTGTAGGTTGGGTCGAGATAAGAAAAAATCGTATAGAAGGGGGGTCCATTTCCCTAAAGGGGCAATTTTCTAAAAACAATGACATAACAAAAAAAATTATTAAAAAACAACGGTTACATTTACAATGCCACGATATACCTTTTTGTAAAGCCAAAAACTTCTTACTTCAAAAAGTAAAAAAAAACTTTTTTGGGGCTAACTACCGTCCGTTTTTCTAAAAGTTGTACAAACGTGTACAAACGATGTACAAACGATTGCAATTAACAGCTTTGCTCAACTTAAAAGTCGGGGGGCCAACTACATACAAGCAAAACAAATACGTATACTATTTCTAAACGAAATCAAATCAAATTAATTAATTAAAGAAATAAAGTCCATTAAAAAAAAAATAACTACTATACAGCAGCGACCAGCGACGAAAACGATTCGACTTCCCACCTCGTGCCTAATAGCAAATAACTCTCGCTTCACATGATGTTCTCCATAAATTGCTTACTCTGAAATAAATTCAGATCAACTTTGTAAATGGTCGCGTTCTCCAGAAAAACAACAACAACAACTAATAAATGTTGTAGCTGCATTTAAATGCCTTACGTGCATGCTGCATACTTTTGGTTTTCCCCATCAGCGCCCGTCGGAAGAGCCTTTTCTAAATCATCGTCATAAAATGTAATTATACCCATGTCGCCATACAAATAATGTTGATGTGCTTTCTTGGCTCCTCTAGTTTTGTGTCCCATATGAAAACGATAACACAGCGGTAGTCTGGATTTCTGGACTTCTATGGCTAAAGACCAAGCTATACCTGTCTATTGGTAGGTACTCAGAGAAGAGTATAGGGAATTCTTTGCTTTAGATGAAATAGAAATCGTGATGCTTAAGGTTCCCATTATGATCGTTCAGCGCCAGTCTAATGCTGAAGAGTGTAGAATTTAAAGTCTCCATCGTTCTTGGTGCTCTGGACTTTCTGCTCTAAAGTGGGTTCCATTGCGTGGCTCTATGTAGCTATAGCACCAATTATACGCATGGATCTGCATTGGCAAAGAAAGAAACATTTGTAGGTAATTGATATAGAAGTTTGGAGCCATGCAACATTGGAATGCGATAAGTTTTGTCGGTGTTGCGCTGATACAACACTCGTATACGTGCTGTGTTCAGATGTCGTTGACTGTAATGATGGTGTCATGGTACAAAAAAAAGGTGATTGATGATTAGTACAAAATCGAATATGGAATTTTTACGATTGGAGCAGGTGTTATTGATGTTAGGTTTTCTGTAAATGTGCTGGATTTTTTATGATGGAATGTCAGAAATTAATTAGAGAAGTTTTTTTTTTTTTTTTTTGAAGACACGCACTTTTCCAGAGAATCAGGAAAACGATTTTATTGAAGAATCTTATCGCGAATCGTGTTTTTCGAATTGGAATTTCTTAGCAAATGAACTGAACTTGATCTACATACAAGTTTGGTACTTATTCATTTTTCCCAGGAATAATTTTGGCTTCAGTTTTTTTCCAGGCAATACGCAGTTCACGCGTAAAATTGAACCCGATGTAGGGTGGAGTCTCCACTAAATTTGCCCAGGAAAAAATAATTTGGGGACAAAATTTTGACAGGTCAATATTGACCTTTTACAAATAGACAAAAAAGAAAAACTTTAAATTTTGGCCACTTTTCCAACATTTTTTAGAGATTAGGATTGTAGAGATAAAATGTGTCCCTTCCCGATCTGAGTACTAGGCTTTAGCAGCATAACACGAATGAACAACATTTTAAAACTAACTTGCATCCATATCTTTTTAACTTATTTCCGGGTAGCGTTGCTAAAATGCGACGTCATATCTGAGAAAATCTGGAACTTAACTGATGATAAATTTTGATAAACTTAGTAATGAATTTGAGAGTTAATTGAATTATCTAATCGACCTGTTTTTTGGATTTTTTTTTCAAAAATTTTTTTTTTTTCGTCGTGATTTTGCACCTTCAAAATATGAAATTTTCGAAATTTTGAGGTAGAATTTTTAAAATATTTAAAAATTTCATCAAAATTAAAATTTTTCAAAATAATGTTAACTACAGGTAAATTAAGGTTGAAATTATATTCTGAAATGATGTTGACGCAATTTATATGAGTTACCTGTCTGATAGGTGAAATGAAAGCACTATGTTGCGTTTTCGCAACGCTCGCCTAATCCAGCAGCATTTGAACCTAAAAAAATACTTCCATTCGTTTCGTTTTCAAATCAAATTGAATGGTTTTTTCTCAAAATATTGTGTGTTTATATAGTAGTCCCTCGATAACGTGAACTAATTAAAACTAGGCGTTTTCGGATTTTAGAGGGATTCACATTACTGGAACTTTTTTCAGTGCTTAGATACTGATTGAAAAATCAAAATCTACCTACAAAACCGGCAGGAGACACTCTCTTGACCACAGCTGCACTCCAAACCTTTAAAATCTAGACAAATAACAGTTAATAAGTCTCTGATATCACACGCTAAATTGACAAAATAAAAAAGATAAATATAAAAAACAAAAATTGCAACAGAAATTCTCATTTTAGAGTCAGAAAAATTCCGAAAGTTCACATAATAGAGATGAGAATGTAAAGTTTTGGCGGTTCGCATTTTAGAGAATTTCTCATTATCGGTAATTCACATTATCGAGAGACTACTGTAGTAATATACCATTTTTTTTAAAACATAATTTTTGATTGATCATTTTTCAAAAGGATGAGTATATTTTTTTTAGTCAATTATTTTTTTCAATTTTTGTAAAGTTTTTGATTTTTATCTTTTTAAGGTTTGTTTTCAGAAACTTCAAACTTATACAACAAATAGATAATTTTGGTCTTCATTTTCAGAAAAAAATAAAGTTTGGGAAAAATGAGTCTTTTTATTTTTTTTTTTATTTTTGAAAAAAAATAAATTTAGGGAAAAAAAATTATAAAATTTACAATTTACAATTTCTCATTTTTATCTTCTTAAGGGTTAACTTCAGATACTTCAAATTTATACAGAGTATACATAGGTAATTTTAATGTCCATTTTTGAAAAAAATTTTAAAATTTTTTAATTTTTATTAATCTTTGAAAAAAAAAATTTTTTTTAGGTAATTTTTTTTTTTACTTTTGATAATTTTATTAATTTTCAATAATCTTTTCATTACCAAGTGTATCTTGTACTTCACCGTCGGGCAACTTTTGCTTTCACTTAAAAAAATCTGGATCTTCATCAAATCTATGTCAACGATGAGGTTTTTCCTTTTACCTGTGGTGCTTACTACTTACGTACGATTATGCGTCCATCTGTAGAGTAGATTTAGGGCCTACCTATACTATACATAAATGGAAACAGATTTTCTTTTTCATGGAAATGAAACGGAACGCGTAGCTCCCTTACAACGATTTTAGTGTTTTTTTTCAAATTTTCTTGAAAATAACCCTAGCGATTTCGATCAGATTTCTTACATGTATAATATCCAACATTATTTCAATAAAACTGCAATTTTTTGTCTAAAAACACATTATAACCGACATACCTAACAGAAAAAATGCATTTTGTTGTTTTTTTCCCCTTATTTCTCATTAATAACTATTTTTATAAAATGTGGGCTTAACAGAAATTATTTAAGCTTTGTAAGAAAATGGTAAAAGTTCACGAAAACATTTAAAAATGATAAATAGGTATATACACCTACCTAATTAACCAACACAAATCACTTAAAAACACATCCACATCCATTCGGGTAGCTACCTTCCTGTCTTCCTCAGGCCCTGGAAGGATTAAAAGATAAAGTGGCATAAAGAAAACAATTTATTTTCATCCGAAAGATATTCTTTGTGTTTAAGTATCCTTAAATGAAAATCAATTACTTTACGCATTAAAAAAAAAAACAAAAAACATTGAAAAGGAGGAGCCAACAAACCAAACAAAGGGAACCTTTAAAACTGATAAACTCTATATACGAGTAGTGGAATAAAATTCAAAAGGACTCGTTCAATTTATCAATCAGTAAAAAAAATCGCGAAAATCACTTCCCCATCCATTCGAATTTTGAAAACTGATAACTGTATAAGTCAGTTATCCGCACATACCACACATTCCACGTTAATTTCGTTTCACAAAAAAAAAGGAAAACAAATGGACGATCAACAGACTCACCAAAAAAAAAAATAAGAAACCAACTCTTCCACATTCCACCATTCCACACAATTTACTGGTTTTTTCGTATTTATGTGTTCTCATATTCGTGCGATAGTATGCCTGCAGCAAAACATCGCATGGATTGAAAATTGCATTGTGTTGTATTTTGTGTAGTAGCCCGTTTTACAGTTGTTGTTGTTTGAGTTTTTGTTTGACATTTTGTCAAATAAGAATAAATTGTATACCGACAAGGGCGAAAAGAATTTAAAGCCAAATCTATGGAGACTAAATTTTAATTTTAATTATAATTTTAATACCCTCAAAGTAATTGGTAATTTGAATTTTAAACGTTATAGTCTTAGGTATTTAAAAACTATAAAAGTTGTAACTAAATACCTACATATTTAAATTCAACTTTAATGCTTATTTGCTACTTTTTTGTCTGCGTTAAATTTCACAGTAACATGAAACCTTATCTTGCATTTAAATATTTAAGGGTCAATTTAGTCACTATCCATTAAATTTAAAAACGCCATTAAAATAGGAATTTTATAAATTATATAAAATTTAATTTATTCAGTCGCATTTAGGAATTTTAAATGTGGCTGCCTACATTAAGTAACTGTTCATTTAATTTAAAACACCTGTCAACTAAAACGACAAAATACACCTTTTAAGAAGGATTTTAAGCCCTAATGGAGACTAAATGTGTCTTTTGCATTTATTCACTCTCAATTAGATTTGACAATCACGTTTTTGTTTGCTTATGTTTTATTGTAATCTGCAAGTAAGATAACGCAAAGGGACAAACTTTAAAAAACCTTCGGGTGGAAGTGTAAAAACAAAATATGGTTTTTCAGATTTTTTGATGAACTGATTCCGAGTCGAAATTGTTCCATAATGTTGGATTTTTGAGATATCAATTTAAAAATGTTAAAAAATTGTTTTGTAATTTTTGGATAAAATATATGGAAACCCTACGTTATGGACAATTTTTGAAATTCGATTTGGATTCAGTTAATCAAAATCTTGGGAAATGTATTGTCTTTTTTTTTCCAATAAGGTAGCTTACAATTTTTCAGCTTCTGTTTTGCATAATCACACTTTATGATTAAAAACAAAATAAGCAAACAAAAAACTAACTGTTAATGCTAATTGATAGTGAATAAATAGAAGCTACATTATTTTTCATATAAGGTTTAAATGACAGGTAATCAGTCACAATAACAAAAATTTCCTTGGAATTTTTCTTAAAAGGCATTTAAATTTAAAAATGTCAATTAAAGTGAGATATTTAACTAATGGAAAGTGAATGAATAGAAATGTTAATGAAGTGTTCTTAATGAAGTGTTCTTAAATTGAAAAAGCCCAGATTTTAATGGAGTGTGAATAAATTGGCCCTAAGTTCGTTTCAACAAATGGGATAAACGCTTTTTTTTTTTTTAATCAGAATTAATTTGAGTTCGAGATATTCCCATTTTGTAAGGTATTAAAAAAACTGCATGTCATCATTCAAAATGCGACTGTATAAACTAAATAAGAGACAAAAACATTATCAGTTGTACTTATACACGCTATGCGTATGCAATGCAACTTTAGACAGCCCTCCAAGTTATAAATAAACTTTTTTAATTGTTGTTTAAAGTTATCTATTTTTTTTATCTCATTCTAGACATCGGAATCCAATTTATAGGTACTATAGGGCAAGTTATAGATTCGTTGACATAACGATTATAGAGAACACGAAAAAAGTGGGTCCCGCAATTCCGTTTGTCTGTCTGTGTGTATGTCTGTCTGTACCTCGGCCTAGAGTCTAAACTCCTGAAGCGATTTTCTTCAAACTTGGAGCATAAGATTTTTTGGTGATTCCCTAGAGGGGAAATCGAGATTTTTTTTTAGCTCAAAAAATAACGGTACTTGCCATTGATCAAAATTTTTACTTAGGAGATACTATCAAGTGTAAATAATACTGCATACAAATATTTTCAAAAAAATATGATAAATTTTTTTTTTTTTAAAAAGGGCTGATGAATACTTTTGAAATTATGGTTTTAGCTGTACATTATTATGTGCCTAAAAATGGCATACCAAACTTTTTTTCTAAAAAATATCTAGAAATTTTATACATATAAAATTATTTTTTAAGAAAATCGCTCCAACGATTTTAAAAATTTTTTCTGCAAAAAATCACATTTTTTCAAGAATTTACTTATTTTACTTACTTATTTTATCAATTTTTAAGAACGTATTTCATGCTTTTTTCCTTATTCAAGTTTCCGTTCTTGAATTTATTAAATGAATAAATACATATGTGTACATATAATTATTAATTATGTGTTTTATATTACACTCAATCTTTAAAATTCGAAGAAACTTTTACTACAAAAGCAAGTTCGTGCGACCCAGTCGTGCATTTCATTTTTTTTTATTAAATAAAGCATACATTTTCAACTTCTTCGAACTACTAAGACATTGTTTAAGTACTTAGTCAAAAATTTTGTAAACAATTTTGTATGTATCCATGTGCCCACACATAACATATAAACTGCATAGAGGTTTGATTAAATTGGCAACACTGTTGTTGTTGTTGGGTCGCGCTTTATTATCAACGGATCTGGATCGGGTTTATTCCTTAACATGTATAATACAAAAATAACAATAATTGATCTTGGTTTATTTCAAAGACATGAAAACTAGATTTAACCTTGTCCTATAGATGGTTTTATAGCTTTGACCTGGGTAGCTTTATAGTATTTCATCACCTCTATCAAATGAAATAAATCGTTTAAGCCAAAAACAATGAATCAATAAAAGGTAGTGTACATAGCATTTTAGCATTTAAGCAAAATATCCTCCTTTAATATTACCAGATGCATTTGATAAACATGTTTTTAAACCAAACTAATCCTCATATACCTATTCCTAATTACATAATGTTAAATCAAAGGCAAGTTCCTCAATCTGTAGCTAGAAAATACAAACATTAACACTTAAACCTAATCGAAGCCGGCCACAAGCAATTAGTTATATGACATACTACTAAGTTAAAAGTTAAACAAGTTTTGACTGTGGCTTAAATAAATGGGTTTTTCTTCTGCCATATTAGCCATGAAGCCCATCAAGCCTGTAAAACTAAAACACCACTTCGAAGTGCGAATAAAGCGGCAAAATTGAGAAAATGGAATAAAATGTGTATATGTATACTAATAGGTAGGTATGAATAATAAAAAAAAATTAACAAAATCCAAAAAAAAGTATAAAATCCGATTAGACAGAGAGAATTCCTGTCTGACTCTTTCATAGTTCTGGTATTTCCTATACACTGTCGCTATGATTTATTCATTATTTTTTTTTTTATCAATCACTTCAATAACCGAGATTAATGCGTGAGTATACGTAGCTTACTCGTATATACTCACGGCGCGGCATGTCACCTATACTCAGAATTAAATAATAATAATGTGAACGGCGAACGGCGCGCGGCGCGCGGCGGCGGCGCACAGAAACTCAGGAACATAAATATTTTGTTTTTATCACGCCACCAACATCTCTTCACCTAGCTATTTTTGCTCTAAAATATCTTTGGTCATGATGGCAAAAATGGATTTGACCACGGTTGCCGTTAGGTTATTTTCAACACAAGGCCGAAAAAATAAATACTTAAAAATTAAGTAAAACATGATGTTTAGGGCCACTTGCACGAAAGTTTTCTGACATCACTAACCTCTGCTTTTTAAATAATTGAGACTGATTTCAATAAAATCAATTTGTAGCAAAACGTTTTTTCTATTTCTATTTAATTTAATTTTAAAAAGTTATCCTGTCCTTGTTTTCCGAATAAATATTTAAACTCTAATCTAATTTTTCGTTTTATTTTACAAATTTTAATTTTGTTTTTATTTTAAATAATCTTAATATTTATTTAATATAGATATGTAATGAATAAGTTTTATTTCAATAAAGAATGACGTAGAAACAATTTTACTAAATTTTTTTAAAGAAAAAGAATTCAGCCATTTGCTTCAGTTTTCTTATCGTAATTATGCCTGACTATATGTATATCTGCTTAGCTCTATCTAGGCTATAAACGGATAAGTCGCTTTTTTTCCGACATTCTCCCTAGACACGCTATTCTCATTTTTAGAAATATGTAACAAAGTATATTATTTTATTTAATTATCTCTTTTTGTCTTAATACCTCTTGTGGGCTTTAGATCAGTATTCTTTATTTTATTTAATATTATGTGACGTTTCGGGCGTGATAACACCCTACTTCAGGCCTAATTTTGAAAAAAATTCAATAAAATTCAAATTCATACCTACATTAAAATAACAATGCTTACGGAACAGGGTGATCGGTATAAGATGCACCAAACTGCTGGAGCGAGTAGGTTTGGTTAAGAAAAGAAAAAATTCGTATGGGAGGGGGGGATCTATTTCCCCCCGTTTAGGCAGGAGGGCCAATGTTCTAAAATAATTGACTTAAAACAGAAAAAAAAAATATTTAAAAACAACGGTACAATTTAAAATGCCATGCTATACCTTTTTGGACAGTCAAAAATCTCTTCTTTGATTTTTATTTTAAATTAAGTTGTGTTAGTTAATTTCCAAACTCAAAATTAAAAAAAAAAAAAAATGAAAAAACTGTTTCAAACTAATTTTCTTCAAAATTTTAAGTATAATTTTTGTTTTCAATGCTCTTATTAGCTTTAAGTCAAAAACAGAAAACCGGATGCTAAAATGTCTTTTAGTTTTTGAGAAAATTGAGAATTGAAAACCGGATGGTAAAATGTCTTTTAGTTTTTGAGAAAATTGAAAATAACAGGAGAAGCACTTTTCTAAAATAATTGACTTAATACAGAAAAAAAAATTATTAAAAAACATCGGTAATCGCTAAAACGACTTGCTATACTTTTTTGTTAAATTAAGTTCTTTAAGTAAACAGTTTTTTAAAACTTAATTTTCAAACTTACATATTTGAAAAAAAAATTTAAAAATTGTGTTCAAACTGATTTTGTTAAAAATTTTACGTTATTTAGTAGTATTTTTATTTTTAATATTCAATACTCCCATCAATTTTTACTTAAACATTGAAAACCGGATGTCAAAATGTAGCCTAGTTTTTGAGAAAATTGAAAATAACAAAAGTAAGTTTTCCTTAAATTCGACTTCCATCCGTTATTTTTTTTTTCAAAAGATCCTATTTCTATAAATTAAGTAGTTAAGTAGATTTCGTTATTTTCAATTTTCTCAAAAACTAAAAGACATGTTAGCATCCGGTTTTCTGTTTTTTTTATTGAAAATTAATAAGAGCATTGAATTTTGAAAATAAAAATTATACTTAATTACATAAAATTTTGAAAAAAATTAATTTGAAATTTTTTTTTTTTCAAAATTTTGAGTTTGAAAATTAACTAACACAACTTAATTTAAAATAAAAATCAAAGAAGATATTTATTGGCTTTCCAAAAAGGTATAGCATGGCATTGTAAATTATACCGTTGTTTTTAAATATTTTTTTTTTCTGTTTTAAGTCAATTTTTTAGAAAATTGCCCCTCCTGCCTAAACGGGGGGAAATAGACCCCCCCTCCCATATGATTTATTTCTTTTCTCAACGCAACCTACTCGCTCCAGCAGTAATAATATTGTATAATATAATTTTATTAGCATGCTTTTTGGAGATTTTCCTACACTCTTCGGCATAATGTTTGACTATATAGAAAAATCATTTGTTTTACTAATTACATAAATACTCATTTAAGAGTTCAACTGCGTAATTTCTTACGCTTATATAATTTTCAAATTAAATAGGTTAAAGTTAACATCTTCAAGCAGTTTGCAATTTTTGTATGGCAACCCTGGTTGTATGGCTACGTTAAATCGGATAGGAACCTGTGAACCTGATTGCAAAGTTGTACTGGAAGTATTTGACTCAGCTACGCGGGCGCGTTTTTTCGATCATACCTCTGTATACGCGCATCTAATATTTATTATAAATATAGGTAGGAAGATAGGTTTGATAGGTAGGTAGTTATATACGAGTAATCCTAGACTGGAATTTTTCTATTTAAAATTCGTAGAGTATAGTGAGTGTTTAAAAATGCAGGTCCTTGTTCAAAAACCTGTTGTTAGTGGCTGAGGCTGTTGAGTGTGGAATGGAATATGTTTTGACTTTTTTGTTGTTTGCACACAACAAGCTCTTTTTGTGTGGTGTGGTGAATTTAGTGCTATTTATTTCTATTTTTATTTTGAGAATAAACTAAGAAAAATTGCACTCAAAAATAGTCTTCCTGCATCGGAAGAACATAATATATGCTGGATGTAAGGATGTATATTTAGATTTCCATACCTCTGAAACTAGTTTTTGCGTTTTATTTTCTTCTTTTTTTTGTTTGAGAAGCCTGAAGGGATATCAAGAGATAGAGAGAGAGAGAAAAAACTTTGGCCACACATTGAAAGTTGAAGGTAACTTTCTTTAAATAAAGAGAGAATTAATGTGATGATGGGTTCTCTTTTGAATTCATAATGAGTCCTTTATACGATCCGCAGATATATTGTTATAAATTCTGGCAAAACAAAATTGTTCAGATTTTTTAATTTTAGACGATCCGTCACAGTTTCATATGGACAATACATTTTTACTAAAAATATTTTAATTTAAACCTTCATATCAAGCATGTAGGTATGAACTAGCATCCAACAAAGTCAAAAGTTTCTATTTTACAATGCTTTGTCTATTTGCATATAAAGTCCTTTTAAAAGGTATTTAGCTTTAGCTAGCAAAGCTTATTACCCTAATAAATGGATAAACTCTGTAAATGGGTTCACTGATTTCGTTATAATTTTGCAATCTATTGCTTCTAAATATTTTAAACAATAATGCATCTAAAAAAAATTTAAATAGCTGTTTTTAAACCAAACAAAGATTTAACAAAAATTCATTTTTTTATAGTACCTTTATCCTTTTAAAACAGTTTTCGTAAAAATATTTGCAGCTACAATGGCGAAAAGTTTTAAAAAGCCTGATGTTTGTTTTTAAATTTAACTTACACTAAAATGTTCTTAGTTTTAAAAATGTTTAATAAATAAAAATCAACATAAAATCTAAACATTTTACTAATTTTAGTTACAAAATTATCATTACAGACTCAAGAAAAAAAACGTTATATATGAACATGAAATTCCCAATATCATTCCGGGAAATGGATAAAAGCAAACAAGAATGAACGGTGGCTATGAATCATTCCATGGTTGCAACCAATGGCAATCAACTAAGTCCAGTGGAATCCACTGGACATCACTTAGTTCAAAGCACCCCGTCTCCATTACATCAGCAACAGCAACAACAACAACAGCAGCAGCATCTGCTCCAACAATCATCATCATCATCACCATCATCAACCAAAGTCACAACATCAACAAAATCAAATCATGGTTCGCCATCTGTAGCCGGAGTCTCATTGCATTCTCCATCTGCCTCAGCATCTTTGTCGTACAATCAATCCCCACCGACTCATTCATCATGCAGTTTAAATGCGAGTCAAGCGAATTGGTCGAAAAATAGTTCAATTTCCACGTCTGCAATCTTCAGGAGCGGTTGCTTCCGAACGGCGGCGGCGGCGGCGACTACTTCCAGTGCAATTACAAACGGAAAAGTTCCCACCGTAGCCACATATAGTTTAAATAGTAGTAATAGTAGTAGCCATATTAATAGTAGTAACAATAATAATAATAATAATAGTGCCAATAGCTTAATCGTGGCTAATAATAATAACAGCAATAGTGGGAACAACAGCAATACTAGCAGCAACAGCAATATGCCCGGTCGACATAGTTGGGATCCTGGACGAATTGGTGTGGAACATCTGGCCGGGGCATTAAGTCCCTTTTGTATAACTGACGCAAATCACGAAATCGTTCGACCAAAGCCAAGAAGGTAAGCAAAGACATTTTTTTTTTTTCAAAAATTATTCAATTTCTTTAGTATCAACTTTAGATCAATTATTCAAAGTCTGGAAAGTAATGTTGCCTCTTTATTTTGTAACAGATCGAGTTTTTTTAGTCGACTTTTCCTAAGAAACGATGTTTCATTAAAATGTCGAAAACAAATATTTTTGTTTGAATTCATTGATTATATTCAAAAAATAAAATATGCAAATAATGAATAACAGAACAAGCCATATATGAATCCAGATATTGGTATAAAAATCACACAAAAAACACAGAATTATGTTCATATTTATTTATAAAATGGTCTAAAATTCATAGAAAATATGAAGATATTTTCCTTATATGCACACTGAATGTGCCTTAGACCTTTTACTTTATACCAATCAACAGATAGAGATTAACTAGAATAGCCGTTTTTTTCACATTTTTATCTTCGCTTTAAAAATACAACAACACAACGGAATTATACCAAATTGTCTTTGTATTTAACATGGACCTTTTTTAAGCAGAGATAAAAATACGCAAAAAACCCGGTTAATGGTTCATTAACATTCCTGAAAAAATATTATTATTTTCGTTATTTTATACCAGATGTTTGCAATAAGACTGTTTATGACAAACTAAACAATTGGTATAAAATGGTGGAAATAATGAAATTCTTGCACTCGTATAAATGTGGAATAATGAAATGAATGTTTTATTTACAAAGCCTCGCATGCTGCTGAGCGAAACGAAATTTTTCGTTGGGCAACGAAAACTACAGCGAAAAAATTTCCATTGAAAGTGTCGCCAATTGAAGAACAAAAAACAAACACAAACGCACAAAAAGCACAGAAAGTCATATTTTAATTAAAGAAACAACAAAAACAAGCACAAATATAGCTTAAAATTTCACTTTTCCATCCACAATTATTGGTCCGGGCCATTAATTCTGTGCGAAAGAAGCATAAAAACCTCTCTAAAAAAAAAATATTTGGTGGCACAACAGCTCATGAAGAACCAGGCCTAGTGACTTACAAGTCACAACTCTCAACCATTCTTGTGTGCGTGTCTCCACGAATGGAGGGGACCTACAGTTTATTGCCGAATCCGAACGGCTAAGGTGAGCGGCACTTTTCTGTGACAGGAGATACTCTTGGAGGATCTGTCACTTCCTCGCAAGAGACAGTAGCCCGGATAAAAACTTAAGGTGGAAGATGCTGGTATTGAACCCAGACATCTGGCATGACCGTCCAACGCACTAACCATTACGTCACGGCCTACTACATGACAAATCCATATCGGTATTAAATGATCTTCATTTGCAACGCAACGGCGCAGGCTATTAATTTCCCATTTTGTAAGTCCCACGCTTTCCAATTAAATGAAGATTCATTCAGGGCGGCTTGAGCTGCTCACCTGGTGAGACAGATCATTGGCCTTTTGCCAGTTGGCTGTGAGCTTGAGTCATGTTGCCTTCATCATCTTTTAAACAAAATATGTACCTTCTTTAGTTGATATTATTTATTATTATTTTCTTGTTTTCACTTTCAAGCAAAATGTGAAGTAATTATTGCTATCGGTGGAGTTGGGAATATTCAGTGTGAAGATTCATTTCCATTGTAATTAATTATGTCTTCTCATTAATAGCTCCGGCGGAACGTGTGGCTAGATTGGTACAACATAACGCTATACATGTTTTGTGGATGTTTTTGCAAAAAATAATTTCATCACATTGCATTTTTTTAAATGTTAACATTTTTGTATAAAAAATGTGATACAAAGGGATTGTAGATTTATTTTGTTTTTATTTCCCGCACTTGGAAAGTAAAAGTGAAAATATATAGATTGTTATGCAAATACTCTTGCGTTGGGGTTTTCCCTTGACATCGTGGTTTAAAATAAATTAAAGGCAGCAAAAACATGACATCAGTAGTTGTTGTAATTTAAGGGTACGTTCGTGATTTTGCAATGTTGAGCATAAAGTGTATTGAAATTATGTACGTTCACGGGTTTTCACATTGTATTGTATGCTATTAAATAGAAGGGAAAGGTACCTACATATGCATAGTTTATCTGGGTAAAGTTGAATGAACTGCTTACAGTGATAAATTACAACCTACATGAATTAAATATATGTACATATGTTTTATTAAGTAAAGGAAAAAAAACTACTCTTATATTCAAATACTACTTTGAATTTGGTGAAATGAAATAAAGACCAATGAAATAAAGCCCAAAACGATTTTAGACTTTTCTTTACTTTTGACTGTACAGAAAAATTCTTCAGACTTTTTTGCATTTATCTATCAATGTCAATTTAAAAACTAAACATAATACTTCTTTAAATGTTCATATCAAATGTAACCTGCTCTATGTAGATGATAATTGTTTTAAATATTATTAAATCCTAAATTTGGACTTTATTGTACTTTGTGACCTTTCCTTATGAATTTATCTGAAATTTAAATTGATACGTTTAAGAAAAAGAAAGATGTACACTGGAGTCTCTACAGATTTTAGTAAAGCGTTCGATAAACTTTCGCAATTGCTAAAAAAGCTAAGAAATCTTTGTTTAAGCCAAAATTTTGTTTTGTGACTTCAGTCTTGTTTTTTTTTAACAGATCTTACTCAGTGTTTTTTAATGGTTGCCCATCATATTATATTACAGTAAATTCTGGAATACCGCAAGGCAGCCATTTGGGCCCTATTTTATTTATTATTGATCTAGCATCTGTCTAAAAAGAATATAATTGCCTTATTTACGCGGAAGATGTTGCAATAATTCTTAAAACTATTTTTACTATTCGTGATTGTGACATGTTACCTTAATTCGTTTTTTGACACAGCAGTCAATATTGCCTCTTAATATCAGTAAATATAATTATTCGTTAAACAGAGTTGTCTTGTCATCTGTGTGACATGTATCCATCCTTGGTGTCTTAATTGATCCTAAGCTTAGTTTCGTTCAACACATCAACTCCATTTCAAATAGAGTCAATTCTCTTTTTTACTTACGTTTTAATTATTTTCAGTTTTTTCGCGTCTCTTTTCTTTACACTGCAATTAACACTACCTTACCATAAAAGCCATCTACCCACCAGAGTAAGAATTAATGTTTGGATCTTTAAAATAGATCCAGATAGAGGGCAGGATTCCGAATTGTGTTTGTATTACGTGTTAAAAAATGATCCTGATCCAGATGCGTAGAAAATAAAACGCGGCTATTGTAGGTACTCGTGTTGATATACATATGAAATGACATAATTAATCAATACATGCAATAATTTTACAAGAGTATATCCATACGTCTTGGTACTTTCGCCATTAAAACAAGGACTTTTTCATAATTCACCTTAATATCGCTATATATGTTAAGTAAGATCAACCCATTTAAACGCTCCTCTCCAGTCTTATTGAACAGATACGTTTTTAATCAGCGAAAAGACCGTTCGCTTGAAGCCACAGATACAGGAAGAGTTGCACCGATCTATGTAAGGCGATGTAGGTATATTGTTTGATACAATAAACCACGTTTTTTAATCCCTCTCTTTATACTAACACCAAAACCAAAAAATCAATCTAACTAAACTTTCCACTTGGTTCCGGCCGATAGCGTATTCGATAGAAACATGTAACATGAACAGAAGCAAACTTTATTTGGAAAAAGAATGCACTTCTGTATCAATTAAAACAGCAGTTCAATTGACATTTAAAAACTTTAGCTCCTATTTGACTCTTGAACTCATAGTTTTGAATGTCTATGTGTTGTCGACTCTTGAACACCTGTTATATGTGTTGTTATGGGATAGAGTTAATGTTTCATAATGATATAAACTTTTAAGCCTAAATTGATATAGATACAGGATTTACGTACTTTGACATTTGAAAAATCCTATAATAGTCCAGTCGAATTAGACATAAAATAGGCCTGAAATTGAAAAAATTAGATAGGGTTTTTTTTTTTATTTTAATCGTTAGGGGGCTTATTAGGAGTCAAAATTTAAGTTTTCGACCGCCTAGCTCCATTGCGTTGGCCGCCATCTTGAATTTAAGGAAAATTCGTTTTCGTTGAATAATTCGTTTATTTTCAACTTTTGACTAAAAATGCACTTAACAAAAGTTGTTCAGAATTTAATTATCTACAACTTTGGTTATAACAGATTTTTTCCTAGGATTGATATTTTTCCAATTAATCCGGAAAATACAATTACAATCGTTTTTTCATCTGTTAAGCGCGTTAGTTAACATTTTTTGAATTAAAAACAAAAAGACAGTACATTTTTTTTTATCGTTAGCAAGATCCCTAAAGGGTACAAGTGACGATACAAGTTTGAATGTATAATATTCTTATAAATTAATTTAAATATAAATTAATTTAAAGAATGAACCCCACCTTAAACCTCAAACCTAATAGTTTTGTTGGCCAAGAGAATTCTAAGATTTTCAGATATTCTATATAATCATCTATTAAGCTTACCTACTTTAAAGTGTTCCTAGAAAAAACATCAATTAATTTCTGTAATTATTTTAATCTGCATCGCTTGAGTGAAATTTAACTAGCGAACATTTATATTAATAACTCTACAACATGTAAAACAAAAACAGAAAGTACTTACAAATCTACTTATACATTTTTTAGGCTTGACCTCATCATAAATACATAACCTAGTATCACATATTCCAAAACGTGACTTTCGTTTTTTATCTCATATAAATAAAATCTCAAAAAAAAAAAAAACAAACAAACAAAAAAGTAGATGTAAGTAATTGACCAACTGGCACAGTAACTGATTTAGAGACACTAATGAAGTATTTGCGTGAAAACTATCTCTTAAGGTGGCTACAATATACTTAGTCCAAATTTAGCTTTGCCTAACTATTTTTTTTTTTTTAGAAACATTTCTTTCAAGCTTAATTATAATAATTGCTGACACTCATTTTGCCAAATGTGTATCGTTCGGCCTTCTTCTTTAAAATTTTAAGCGGATTATTTTAAGTTTAATCACCGCATAAAACAAAAACAAAAAAACAAGCAATTAAAATCTAATAACAAATTTATTTATTAAAAATTACCTTTTTAGATAAAGTGATTTTAAATCGTGGTAAATAAAATTACGAAATATCTTTCTTATTTGTCTCTCCATATACATTTATGATAAAAAAAAAAGATTAATCGAAAACGTTATTGTTTATGTTTTATATTATTTCAAAAGTTCAATGTTCCATTTCATTGTTTTTTGGTTAAATTTTAATCAGTTAATATTACATATTTCTATGGAACGTGTTGCCCAATTATTCATCAACCAAATTAAATTTGTAAAGCCTGTGGTTTTCTGAGGAGTTGAAAAATAGCCCACAATTAATAATTTTGTTTTGTGCAAAGTCTCACGACGAAGCACGGACGATGACGCAGTGATGGTGATGCCGCGCTGTAGAGATGCCGTTGTGCCTCTAAATGAGGTCAAACTATTATGAGAAGTGTAACAGCATGACCAAATATTTGCTAAGGAATAAAAAAAATAAATAAAAAAAAAAAACAAAAACAAAAACAAAAAAATATAGAATAATAATTATTGTTTTTGAATATCTGATGAAGTCAAAAAATAGGGGAGAGGTATTAATGTATGTATTCAGATCTTAGTCAGCACGACTAGAAAAAAAATAAAAAATATTCTATGATTTATTTATAAAAATAAGCCAGTCAATGAAGACATCGTAGGTCGCAAAAAATTGCCCAACTCTGATTTTTTGGGAAGATACAATCAGTCTAAAACCAATTTTGCAGCTTTGAAAGGCCTAGATACTAACTGCGTGGTGCTCGAAAAACCTCAAAATTTTCGGCCTATTTTTATTGTTCGACCTATTACTTTTGAAATATTTATCCTTCAAAAAAATCATTTTATATTATTTTATTTTGATTTCACAAATATTTAACAAATTTTAAATTTTTAAATGTCGTCTGGGCCAACAAAACATTTAAAAGCCTGCTAAATAGTTCCTTATGTCTGTATCACAAGAACACGGGTATTATAATTATTACTTTAAAACTGTTCTAAATCGATTGTAAATTCAGTTGAGTACCTATAGGCGCTAAGATTTTTGAGAGTGAGGTTAACCGTTTATCAAATTCACATATTTCAGCTTCAACTTACAGCGTATACGTAAGTTGCTTACAGTGTTTTTAAAATACGTTGAATACGTCATATTTTGTAAGCGATACAATGTTTAACTCTGTAGTTTTTGTTAGCCTAGTATGCTGCTGATGGGAAACATAAAATCCCATACAAAAATGACACAACGAAATCAGAAACGAAAAATTTCGTTCTGCTCTTCGTTTAGCGGTGCGCTGTTTGATGAGCGAAACCGATAATTTATTGTAGCAGATTATTTGGAGAGATCTCCACCTCTTTTCGCACAGAATTAATTGCCTGTACCATTAATTGTGTGCGGAAAAGTGACATTTGGTCACTATTCGTGTTTGTATTTGTTTCTTTCACCACAACATGGCTTTCTGTGATTTTTATGCGTTTGTGCTTGTTTTTGCAAACGGCGACACATAGTCCCCTTTCAAAGGAAGATACTAGTTGCTGGTGATTTTTTTGACGTTTTCTTTGTACCTTTCACACGAAGATACAAAGTCGGAGTTGACTTGCTGTATTTTCCTTTTAAACTACCTTTGTTGAACGCACACAAACGTAGTGTGAAGAGAAACGTCAAAAAAATCTCCTGAATTTGTTGAACGGGGAGATTTCGTTTACCCCTCTTTCTTCCTGCCATTCTCGCCTTGCTGGCAACTCAGTTGCCTTGTGTGAAAGGGGACTTACAAAGGGTAATTTTTCGTTGTGGTTTTCGTAAGCATTTTATTGTCATGTTGGATACCAACTAAAAATTTCGTTTCGTATCAGCAGCGTACTGGGCTTAACTATAAAATATTTACCAAAGTAGATATCATAATAAAATTCTAGCTTGATGTATGCAGTGCAGGTAGACTGCCAGAGCGATGGATGGTGTGTTGAAAACCACTTTTTTCTTATTGTCATATCCAGTTATAAATTTTTAAAACAAACCAATAATTTGACTATGAAGCAATTACAAATATATTAATTCCAATTTAAAAGTCGAGTTATCTCAACTCCAAATAAAAAGAAATAAATTGAACTAAGTTAAAAGACTGCAGTCAAATGTTTTACTGAGTTTGAAGTGACTTACTGACTTTTAAGTGACTTAAAGACTGTAACCAGTCAAAAAGTAATGCAATCAATGGTTACGTTCAAAAGGCATAAGGAACTTCATAATGTAATCAAGTACGTTCGTTTGACCTAGGAACCTAGTTGATGACTAGAGATGTCATTAATGCCAAACTAAGAACTTTACTTCAAACCTTTACCTTCCGTTGATAGGAAGAAAGTACTTTTAATAATATTTTTATCTGAGAATCACTTCACACAAGGCAGAAATCTGTTAGGAATTTTGTAATATTATTTGTAAACTTTTCTTAATAATGATACATTGTTTAAATTGAATCTTTATTTATTTATTTCAAACTATTAAGATAAACGTGAAAAAAAAAACAAGTCACGAAAGAATAAAGTTCAGCTTGCCACTTAATGACAAATATAATCAGCTGATATTCTGACATAAATGCACTTGACTAGAAATGTAGGAAGATATTTCTTACCTAGCTTTCCAGCCATTTTCCAATAAAATTTGCCGAGATTGGAAGGCATATTTTTGACAGCTGACCAATCAGAAACTAGAAACTTGCCTAGCTTTCTAGTCACCTACGTCTTCTGAACGTGCCCAATTTAACTGTAAGTCAATTGACTGCCTTAATTGACATAAGTCAGAATATTTTACATGAATGCTGACTGTAAATTTAAAGTTAAAGTCATTTTAAAAGTCAAAAGAATTATAAAATATGTAAGTCGATTTACTTTAGTCATCAATTGACTTAAGTTTTTACATCTCTATTGGGCGAAACGCATTTTGGAGTTGAATTCAGTTGAACTTTTAATTAAAATATTCAATCGTAAAACTAAAAATACAAATAAAATTAAATAAATTTAAATACATATTTTTTTTTATTAAATATATAATTTTATTAATATCGAACAACATTTATTTTTATAAAAAAAATTGTTATATAAGATTGCGGCGCGTTTTAGATATTTTTCATCCTCGGGCTTTTTTTTTCATTCAATAATGGCTGTTCTCAAATAAAAAAAAAAATTAATACAAAAAAATTAAAATTAAAAAAAAAAACCCTATGATGAAAAATATCCGAAACGCGCCGCAATATTGTATAAATTGATATTAAAATAAATGTGCGATATTTATTAAATTATATATCAATAAATAAAACAAAATTTAATATGAATTAATTCAATTTAGATTTTATTTTTATTTTTACTTAAAACAATACAACATGGAAAAAACACCACAAATCGCTCCACCTAAACAGAAGTGTTTAATTTTTTTTAAATTTCTTCATCTTCGTTCTTCAAATACATCATCTATCAAAAGTACAAATTTGTATACAACTATCAAAAATGTCTATACTGGCTAGGTACTTAATTCGTTGACATTAATTTATTATTACATTTTCTTATACATTATTGCTCTTTATATGAATGACTACTCTCCCAAACAATGAGTAGGTAAAGTCATTCAAAATAGATTCCATGTTCTGATGCGGGTCAAAAGTTAGAACCGTGCGAGCATTATAATCGGCTTAAATGCCCAATGAACACCATCCTACGAATCAAATTCAAAGAAACGATTCTTTTGCCATATCAAATTGATTTCAAGCGCATTGAGTTCATCATTCTTATGAAGACAACCATCATTATATTGAAGAATAAAAGGTACATGAACTCTATATAGTTGTAATGTCTTCTGTTTTTGACCCAACTGCCATATTCATTCAAGGTTTATTTCAATCAACACATTTCATCTGGAATAATTTAAAAATACACACAGTGCAATGAACACACTAATTTCTCCTCTATATTATTATCTGCACCAACCTCAAGTCCGCGTAGCAAATGAAAATAATTACCAGCAAAAACCTTTTTAACGACCAAGAAGAAACAAAAACACGAAGACGAAGAAATCCAACAAAGGTTCAAGACACAAAACAAACCGTATATAGCTTGTAGTACCTTAGCCGGGCATAGCCGAAGATGTAGGAGAAATGTGAGAATATTTTCCTCCATTGTTTAGAGAGACTTTATACGCATTATACACTTTGGGCTTCGCTTATAACTTTGGAACAATGAGATCTAAGCCCCTTCGTTCAAAATATAACCAAAACTTCCCACTTAGTAAGTAAACGCGATCACTCCAACAACGACCTCCAATCTGGAAGTTTTAGTTTTGTTCAGAACTCGACCGCGTCAAGACTTACTTACCTTGAAGTCAATTCAAAGTCTATTATTATACCTATACGTATTTTTTAAAAGGATGCCAGTTGTTCGTAATTTTTTGTTTTAGTGTTTTTACTTTACATTGCATGTTATGAGGTTTTAAGTGCGGCAACTTACAAATTTTTAACTTCCCTTTCTGGGCCTCGCTCAATCCGACACGCATCGCTAAATCTACAAATCAAAATCAACACAACCATGGACGAGTTTTCACACAAGTTTCGAGGCAGAAGTTAATTGATCGTATCGAGGAATATACATTTCGTTCGTATTCGTATCAAGACCGGAAGGAGTTAATTGTGTCATTATATAAGCAATCAATAGATATAATGTTATGGTGATCGCGAAATGCTAACCCAGTTAAATTTCGAATATTCGCATGATGTATTGCTCAAAGGACTGTGATTGTAGTTTGTGTCGGGAGCTTCGAGGCTTTCGACCTCAAATATCGGATAAGAAGTCTAAGAAAACGGATAATTTTGTCGGTAGTGAGAATTTCATTTTGAAACGTTGTGATATTGGCGGTCGAATAGTGCAACGAAATGATTCAAGACTTCAGAAGAAGCCAGCTAAACCAGCACCACTGCAACCGCTGCCTCAGATTTCTTCGACATCAGTTACGGCTACATCAGCAGGTGATAAACAAGAGTCATCTAAAGAAAATGGCTCCAAACACAAAGTAATTATATACTTCGGTGATTCAATAGAAAATCGACAAAACAAAGATCGTTATAATAATAGTAATGCTGGCCAAGGTAGTGATTTAAAAGACCTGATACATGCGAGTCGGTTGTGCGATGAAATAGTGTTAAAGACGTGCGAATCAGAGTTAACTTCTTCACCGCATTCACCTCGTTCGCCACCGCCGCCGCCGCCGCTGCCATTGCAACAATCGTCTTCGGGCAAATGCATTGACTCTGGCAGTTCAGAACTTCCATCGTTTATTGAAAGTATAAACAATGGAGTAATAAACATACGAATTCATGGTAATTACAAAACGGCAAATGATTTGGTTGCAACATTATCGACACGGGAACGCAACAATAATTCAACAACAAATAATAATAGTTGGGATATTCGATCGCAAAGCGAAGACTCATTTGATTGGAGTTTTGTTCAAGAATGGAGATCTCGATATGGAAGGTATTTAAATTATTTTTAGTCAGTCAGTTTCGTCACAGTTTGATTATTTTATTATTAAAAACACACCAGAGGCCTGGGTTCGATTCCCAGCCACTGCCACCTGAACATAAAAAGTATTTTTCATGGCTACTGCCTCTTGCGAGGATGTGACAAATCCTCCAAGAGCATCTTCTGTCATAAAAAAGTGCCGCTCACCTCAGCCGTTCGGATTCGGCAATCCGACACGCACACAGGAATGGTTGGGAGTGTAAGTCACTAGGCCCTAGTTCTTCATGAGCTGTTATGCCATTCAATTCATTTGTTTTTTTTATTTCCAATGAAAAAAAAAATTCTTGTTTTTTGCATATGCCTACATATACAATGTCCTTTCGTAAAGAATTTATTTTCTCATAAGCATAAGCTATTCTATAAACGGTTTCTCCCCGTGCATTTATCTGCTCGTTACTTCTTATTAATTTTTGTGTGCTCAGCTTATCAGTCTTTAAAGTCAGTAAACTATTCATAATTTCAAGTTATCAAATTAAAAGATCAAAATTTCAGAAATTTATTAAAATTGGCAAATTTTAATTTTATTTCACTTTAATTATTTTTAAAACTTTTTAGCCACCAAAAAACTAAAAACAGAAATTGAAATAAAATAGTATAACTTCAGAAAAACAAAGATTTGGCTGTGGGATGAGAGCACCTCATAAATTCGATATTCGGAAAAAAAGTTTGGTCTAGGCATAATTGATTTTTTTAAAAAATTCAAGGTAAAGGTCAATGATATTTCTTTTTTTCTTGTTAAACTCATAACTAAAAATCTACAGCTGATCAATTTCTGAAACTGCCTGACCTTTTATAAGGGTTAAGTAACCTCTCAGATGGTGTTTTCTTTTTAAGAATATCCCAAAAGGAGGTGCTAAAAATTCATGTGACCTTGTAATGACCTTGAAAATACTTTAAAAAATTATTTAAAAAAAATCTATGCCTGACCAATTACTGAAACTAACCTTACCTTTTATGACCTTTTAAATTGCATACTTGTTTTTCTTAAATTCCACTAATGAGGTGCTAAAAGTCTTGTACTGTGACCTTGAAAACAACTTTAAAAATTAATTAAAAAAATCCTATGCCTGACCAATTACTGAAATTACCTGACCTTTTATCACTACCCAGTGATCCTTCAAATGGGGAACCTGACTAATGTCCGCAAGACACATCTTCGCAAGCAACATGTTCCCAAACCAACATGTCCGCAACGACCCATACTCGCAAACAATATGTCCGCAACGACTAATGTTCGCAAGCCACATATGTATCCAAAGTATTTTCACTGGGAGTTTGAGCTGGCAACAAAGACGTTGAATAGAAAGCATTATTATGGTGGCGAACTTTAACCCTGGATTAAAAATTTTCTGAAACTATCTGATCTTTTATGACCAATTACTACATATACATTTTAGAATGCATAATTTTTTTGCGAATATCCCATATATGGATTGCTAAGGTCCCACAGCCCAAAGATTTAAGTCGAAAAATTCAGGTCTCATAAATTTTTAAGAAAAAAAAACAACAAACAAGAATAAATTTTCTCTTTCTACCAAAACTCTATAGCACGTGGGTTTAAGTAGGAAAAGCATTTAATCAAGGTTATATAAAGTATTTTTTAAATAATTATTCTCAGACCGCAACATACATTGTATGTACCCATAGTACATAACATTTTTGTTTAAAATTGGCAAACAGAACATTTAAAAACCATACTGTAGCCAATAAACGTGCTTTTTTTTTCATTAACGATGAGTATACTCGTTGCATTTATTTCTTGTTCTTTTTTAGAAATTGCAGTGCTTGTTTCGTATACACAAATCTTTTATCACAATAAGCTTAACAAATTTTTATTTTACTTTTGCTTTAAGAAAGTAAGTATATAGGTGTACATATTGCTTTCGCGTATAAAATCGAAGTTTTACGATGAAATGTTTATGGAAACGCATGCGAATCGTACGGATGCTTCGTTTTGGAATTTTTTGTTTAAAATTCCAAAGTCTTAAGCCCAGTTTTACAATTAAAGGAAGTGGCACTTAAGTGGGCAATATGAGAGATAAGATAATGTCCCAATATCTCACTGCACACTATAACTTGAATGAGTGGCACTTAAGTCTCCAATATTGGTGATTTAGCTGTCACTTATACTCAGGTTATGAAACTGGTCCTAAAGTCCCAATATTGAAAACTTACATAAATGAAGCCTTAACTACATTGGCCACTTTTTGCAAAATTACAAGAGTAAAAATATTTTTTTTCCCGCTAGCGCAGTTCTTTTGTGAATAAGAATATACACAATTTTTTTTTAAATCAAAATTTAAGCTTTCTGCATCATCTTTTTTATTATAGTTTTCCAGTGAGAAACACTATCCCAAAATGAGTTTGAAAATTTTCACTTTTGTAAAGTTTTCACTTTTTTGGTCAATGTAGTTAAGGCTTGATACCCGTAAGTTAAGTATGCACTGTGAAACTGGCCCGTTTAGTCCCTAATTTTCTTGATTTTGATTAAAAATTACCTCCCTCAACTTCTTAAAATGTTTGCCTTGATCAAGCTGTTTTGATTGCATATTAATAAACCCCTTAACTATCAACTGGATGAGTGCAAGTGAGATCGTCGCGATTTTTATGGACTAAAGACCAGTAAAAGCTATTTTTAATCAATAAATTCCACAAGTCCAGCTAATTAGTGCTAAGTTTTCTACTTGGTTGATTTATTTTAGTAGTAAATAGAACTTGAATTAATATATTATAACCTTTATTTCAATAAAATGTTTTTATACCATACGAAAATTATTCTATTCATTTGGCTTAAAGGGAAAATCAGTCAAAAATTTAAGACTTCGTCTCACGAATTCATCTCAGGAATTGGCGTAACTGCTATTTTGGCATTTAATCGATAAATAATATTATTAAAAACTAGAAATTTTGAAATTTACGAAACAATAAGAAAATAAACACCTTTAAAAATTTTTATCAAATGTTAAAAACATTTACGTACGTTCGTGAGATAGGGAACGATATGTGGTATTCGGTACAAAAAATTCCCAATAAATAGTTTTATCAAATCATTGAGTTTTAGCTGCCAAAAACAACAAAGCTACGTATGTTGCTCCAACCTTTCTCGATATCACGTGGAATGAAAATTTGGCCTTTACATTTTCTTAAACTTTTGCAGCTTGTTTTGTTATTATTTGCGAAATCTAATTTTAATAGATAAATGTTTGATGTTCACTTGAAGGTTCAAATTTAAATACAATGTCAAACAATTTAGCTGCAATCAATTCTAATCATGTCATGTCGATAAACTAATTTTCTGCCTAATTTAGTTTTTAAATTTCAAAATTTGGCACGTATCAGTGTTTGTCAAAAAATATCAAATACAATATTTCTAAGACTTTGTAAGATACGTTGGTTGTTATTTGTGATTCTGCGTGGAATTTTGAAAGTCCGCAACAGATAACAAATTTTATATACATAAAATCATAGCTGGAATGAAGAGAATTATTAATTTCTTTTATCAAAAATATACCCTCTCAGCTCAGCAATATTGTTTGTAGTTTTGTAAAGAGAACTTTTTTGATGATAACTAACTGGCCCGATCTATTGAATTTGATTTACATTTGCCCCTTCACAATCATCTAAATGCTGAAACGTAACTTAAATATTTAATTATGTGAGAAAAGCACCGTTATGCGTTTTTATGTTAAACTTAAGTATTCAATAAACGAATCTTTGTAAACTTATAGCCTTATTTTAAAGAGCATAAATTCAGTCCTCACTTAGTTGTGCAATTGTTTTCAATTTTTGGTATATTCTGCGTGCAACTACAAAGGGTCTATAACATGAAGTTCAAAATTTCAACTAAAAAGACAAGGTTAATTAATTAGCACGTTTGTCGGCATGTTTATTTACGGAATAAGTTAGAGTAAGCGTGGCGTAGCTTATGTACTTTCTTCCGCAAATCTGTGTTTTCCATATTTGTAAAAAAAAAAAAAACTAAAACAATATAAACAGAGAAATTAGCGTGACAATTCATCAAGGTTAAATTTGAGGAAACACGCATAACGCATGATTTTTTCATATTCTTTTCCACATATTGTTATTGCTTTGGTCTTCATTTCGTTTACCAAATCGCGATTTATGACACATATAATTGCATAGACGTAGCGGCTTAAAGCTCATCAACTCACCAGCAGCAGCGTTCACATGCAAAATTTTGATCAGCGTTGCCGATATGGTACGATCGGGCACTTATGGCACCTTTTCATTTAAATGGCACTGTGGCACTCAAAGAATTAAAATGGCACTTTGATTTAAGTGTAGTAAAATAAAATAATATTAGAACCCATAGTACAAATCGCCTTTCCTATAAAATAATAAAATCAATTTTTTAAAAATAAATAAATAAATAAATTTGATGGCACAACAGCTCATGAAGAACTAGGGCCTAGTGACTTACAACTCTCAACCATTCCTGTGTGCGTGTCTGCAGGAATGGAGGGGACCTACAGTTTATTGCCGAATCCGAACGGCTGAGGTGAGCGGCACTTTTCTGTGACAGGAGATACTCTTGGAGGATTTGTCAATTCCTCGCAAGAGGCAGTAGCCGTTTTTCTTTTTTAAATAAATAGGTGGCGAGGCTGGGGATCGAACCTTAGACCTCCGGCATGACAGTCCATCGCACTAACCATCACGCCACGGCTACTACAAAATCAATTTTTTAGTTAACGAAATAATGAAAACTGAAACTTGCCAGCATTTCATACTACACACAAACTTGTATTGGTATTTTACAAATTTTATTTGACGTGCAATTAATAAAATTTTTTGAAATAATCTACAAAACTTTTTTTTAAACAATTTCCCTTAATAGCACGCAGTGGCCAAAAATGGCACTTTCTGTTGTCAGCGGTGGCACTTACAAAAATTATTTTCCGGCAACGCTGATTGTGATTAGGTCACAAAATTTTCAAAATAGCCGTAAGAGTAAAACCATTTCCTTTTAATCTTAAATTTGAAGTGACCTCAACTCCATGCATGTTGTCGTACCCTTCTAAAACGCAAATGACGCACTTGAACTTGTAAATTAAAATTAATTCAATTGCTTCACTTAAACAGAAATAATTCTTTAGAAATTTCTTCATCTTCGTCATTTTCTTCTATAAATTTTGCATTAAATATATTAAGCAATAGTAGGACCATAAATATCAAAAATTGCAAAAGATGTCATGATTCCAGTTTAATGAAATCCAATCCCATCATCATTTCCCTAATATTGAAATGCAAATACAAACTTGATCAATAATCCAAGGTATTTTTAATACTTAACTCATAACTCACTTTTTTTTTTTTCAGACCATCTGGAAGCACAAGAGTAGATATACTGCCATTCAATTCATCACAATCAAATTCCCAATTGGCAGTTAACATAAGTTCTGGCAATTTGAATGCGTGTGGTGTTACATCACCGACCAATCTACAACCTCCAGATCTAACTGCCTCGACCAATTGTAATGTAGGCCTTTCATCTGGACGCATTCAAAGTCCAGCTGTAGCAACACCAGCACCTAGAATTTCAAAGGAAGTAGCTCAACGGTTAGCTGCTGCTGCTGCTGGAAATCAATCAAATCCACATCATGAATCAATCGATGGATATTCACCAATTAATAAATCGGCCTCTGGAAATAGTGTGAATGTATCGAGTGCGATTGAGCGTGACCATCACCCCACTAAATTGGGAAATGCTGGGGGATATCATTTGGGGCAGTCTAAGCCTGTTCCGCATCGTTCGGTAGCTGGTCCGGCACGCCTTACAGCACAGAGTACTCCGGTGAAGTCGCAACCACCCATGATAAGTGGGAGTCTTTCGAGTCAGAATAAAACCCCTTCGGAGAGAGTTATCGATAATCTGCATGCTTCACAGAAACAAAATCTCGGAACGAGGACACACCATCATGAGTTCAGAGGTCTTCAGAGGGTTCAGGAATGCCACAGTTCTTCGGATGAAAATCGATCATCGGGACATGCCAGTATGTCAGATACTGGAGGTCATGGAAGCAGCTCACCGGGAGGAGCACTTGGTCCACTTCCTGAAGACCGATTAGCAGCTGGCGTCACAAACCGCAGTACAAGATCGAGAGCAAGCACAAACCATTCTCGTTCTCGACATCGTGCAACTCCAGCTAAGGTCCCTTGGGGAGGTAGTGGACTGGAGGACATAAAACTTGCCATTCAGCAACTTACAATGCGTTCTCAAACCAGCACCAGTACATACAGTAGTTTAAGTGCAGGTTCGGAGAGCTCAGAGCCTGCGAGAAGACTTGGGCGATATTCTTCGCTGGAAACGGTCAACACAAATGTAACAAGTGCCGATGAATTTGTCTGGGTTGACTCCCATAATCGTTTGGTTGAGCTTCAGCATCCTCCTTGGAGTCAACACTGTATATTGCGGGTCATACGGAATGGCCGTTGTAAGGAACACTCTGAGAGAGTATCGATTGAAGCTGTTCCAAGACTAGGCTATCTGCTTCAGCGTGCTTTGGTAAGAATTTCTCGAGAGGTCCAGAGGCTCTCATCGAATCTTGGACTATGCTCCAAACAAGAAATAGCTGGTGCTTTCAAGGTGGTTCTTTGTCCCGGATTAGCTGACTCTTGCATCAAAGCGTGCCTCCGTGCAGCAGCAATGTTTGCAGTTCCTGGAGAAAGTGCACTAAAACAAAGCAAGTCCTCCCGGGCAGGTCTACAATTGCCTGTTGGACGCTTTCATAGATGGATGGCGGATGCTCGTTTGGGCAAGTTCATTCATGAATATGCCGCTGTGTATTTATGCGCAGGAATGGAAAACCTTTTGGAAGAAATCCTTCTGCAGTGCTTTTCTTCAGATGCGAGTGCAGCGCTAACTGCAACTGGTCTGGAGCAGGCTATAGCAAGTTCTGGTGACTTATGGGGATTGCTTCAACCATATGCCCATCTTAATGCAGGGCGAGTTGCATCTGGGGCCTTGACTATGCCACGATGGGCAAGTCAAACATCGATAGGTTCTGGATCACATCAAAACCCAAGTGTTAACTCAAGCCTGGAACCATGTCTGCTAACTACATGTGTGGGGAGCATAACGGAACTGAAAGATCTGGTCTCGAGAGCCCAGCAAAAGTTTCAACACACTGCATTTTCGAATTCAGCTATTACAGCTTTGTTTTATTTTATGAGATGTTCGCAGTTGGAACACAGCGAAGTGGGGAGTTCGACCACTTCAACAACCAATACTCAAGAGTTATGTTACGAAAGGGCCTATGTAGTTCTTCCACCTTTAGTCGAATGGTTAAGGGTTTCCTCGGCGCATGCGGAATACCGAAATGCTATAATGATCGACAAGGATGACATTATGCAAGCAGCAAGGCTACTCTTGCCTGGCGTTGACTGTCCCACGCGTGCGGTTGGTCGTGACGAGGAGCTGCCTTCGAAAAAGACTCATTTTGGACATAGCACGTCTTCGGTGAGTAGCAACTCTAGTGAAGACACTACCGATTTAGGACGTCGTGCAACTCTAGCACTTGCCTTTAAACTGATGCTAACGGGAAGAGCAGACTTGCTTGCCCAAGCCTCAACTTTATTGCCCCCAACGACGAGATATGATACCTTGAACCACGTCGGCATGACAGCGCTTATGATAGCAAGTATACGAAATGACGATATAGCTATCCAAGCTCTTCTCGATGCAGGTTGTGATCCAAACATTGAAGTACCAGCGGTGAGCTCACCAGGTTGTCCAGCTATTCATCCCGATACTCAACATTGGACAGCTGTGACATTTGCCTCGTGTAAATCAAACTTCCAAGCCTTACGGATGCTACTCGATAGAGGTGGCAAAGTCGAAGGTGGTGCTCGTCTAAGTGAAGACAAATCAACCCTCACCCCACTGCAAGTAGCTTGTGGTTCGGGAAATCTTGAAGTCGTATCGCTTTTGCTAGCTCACGGTGCCCATGCATTTTTATCAACTCAACAAAAAGACTCAATGTGTTTTGCGAATTCTGCTCAACGCGGTTGTTACTGTGCAATATCGGTAGCAGCTGCACACGGCCAGAGGCCTTGTTTGCGGAAACTACTATCACACCCTCTGGCGCCTGGTAGTCGGGAAGTTTTGTCATTAGAGGAAATGCTAGCCGAGGGTGATAGCAGTGGCAGAGCAGGTGCTGAACGCCAACAAGATGTTCCACCAAGTTTGAATAAGACGCAAATCAAAAGCTTACAGGAAGCAATGTATCACAGTGCTGAAAATAATCATCTGGGTAAGTTTTATTTAAATATTCATAAACTACTTGAAAAGTTTAAACAAATTCACTTTATTTAAAGATATTACCGTTGAATTACGTGCTCTTGGTGTTCCTTGGACATTACACTGTTGGATGCATGCACTAGCTGCAGCCCATGAACTACGCCTGGATGCAGTCATTGACCAATTGTTGCAAGACTTCCTTCAAGTATGCCCTGATGACTATAGTCCCCAATTTGTTTCGGAATGCCTTCCACTACTTTTCAACATATTTCGATATAGTAAAAATGAAGGAACAACTTTGCTCCTAGCAGACATCTTTGCAACATGTTTTGGCTGGGAAGCTATAAAATCTATTAAAGAACCAGTTCTTCAACCAGTTAATAGCTCAAGAATTGATCCAAAATTTGTAAATAATCCAGAACTTAGTGATGTTACGTTCAGGTAAAATAAAAATAAACAAAAAAAAAAGTTTCAGTTTTGTCTGTCGGATTCCAATGGATTTCTTAATTTTTTTTCGAGAAAGCCATAATCTATTAGCTGTTTCCATTTTATTTTTTTTGAAATCCGAAGGACTTTTCATTTGAAATGCATTGTGTTGGCAATTTTTAATCCATTAGAATCTGCGATTTAAAAGTTCTCTATATTCTAACGTTTTTGTTTTCTTCTGATTTTAGAGTTGAAGGAAAAATATTTTATGGCCACAAAATAGTATTAGTGACAGCATCACCACGTTTCCAAAATATGCTCAGCTCAAAGTTGAGCGATGGCAACGCCCCAACCGTTCAAATCAATGACATTCGATATCATATCTTCCAATTGGTCATGCAATATCTATACAGTGGAGGCTGTAACAATTTGGAAGTTTCTCATAATGATGTCTTGGAGCTTATGGCAGCAGCTAGTTTCTTTCAGCTAGAAGGATTACTACGATATACCGAGGCAAGGTGCTCAGAAATGATAGATATTGATAATGTCGTTGCAATGTACATACATGCAAAGGTAAAGTTTATAATTTTCATTTTCATTAAATATAATTGCCATTTAAATAAAATTAATTTCCAAAGGTCTATAATGCCAGCAAACTTATGGAATACTGCCAAGGATTCCTTTTACAAAATATGGTTGCACTCTTAACTTATGATGATTCAGTGAAAAGATTACTTTTTGCTAAGAAAATTCCAAATCATGATGTTCTTTCGGGACTCTTGATGACCCTACAGGCAAGAATAAAAAATCGTAAACCAGGTTCGGTGAATTTTACACGGCCACAAATAAGTTCACCATCAGCAGCAGCATTGAAAGTGTCACCTCAGAGTGGAGCTAAAAAATAAAAAAAAAATAAAGCTTAAATATGTATTCTTTTTTTAAGAATTTTTAAGTCAAACATGAAGGAAACTTTTTCAAACAAAAAGAAATTGAAAACAGTTAAGGCAATTTTGTAATAAGAGAAAGTACCTTTTTCTCATTTTTATTTTTAATATTTGTTTTTACTTCATTTTAATTTTAGTTTTTATTAAAATATTATAGATCTATGTAGGTATTTTTTTTATAACTATAATTATTGTATTGTATATTTAAAAATCAAATTATTTACTTAATATATTTAATAGTCGAAATCAAATGATGGAGAGTTCTTTTTCTAATATTAAAAAAGCGAAAAAAAAAAACAAAGAGAGACCTTAAGTGTTCTGACTTTATTAGTTTAAATATGAGGAGCGTCTTTTTAAAAAGGGGTTTAAATGGCTTTTCACTATTTTTGAATGCAGTAATATTCTTTATTTAACATTTTTAACTCATAACACAAAAATTTAACCCTATAACCCTAATTCTATGTGCATTGTTCACTTCTTCCTTTTTTTCTTCAATTTTCTGAAGAATGATAAAAAATGTTTATATTTTTAATACCTTTTATTGTTGATGTATTTTTTAAGAGAGATACCTGCCTGCATAGTGAAAATATATGCAATTAACCTATTTCCGGCTAGCGAGCGTTGCGAAAACGCAACGCCGTACCTGAGAACTTCTGGAACTTAACTGATGATAAATTTAGATATTTTATTTTTAGATTATTAATTTAAAAAAATTAGGTTTTTTTTTAGGTAAATTTTTATTTTTATCTTTGATAATTTTATTAATTTTTCGATAATTTTTTTTCATTAACGAGTGTATCTATGTAGGTATATTTAATTATTTTTGTCATAAAAGTGTTCATATAAAGTCCATGTATTCCATGTAAGAAGAAAATTTCATTTCAATAATTTTGATACTCCTTTCGGCGAGCGTTGTGAGAACGCAACACGAATTTTCTGGGAAACTAAAAGGATTTTCAATTTTTTTAAAAATATTTCCTCTAATTACACAAAAAATATCGAGTACCTATGTGAAATTTCAAGTTTCTAAGTAAACTGGAACAGGTAGCCGCCGCCGGAAATAGGTTAATCGCTACACAGTCATACATATGTTTAGAGTTGAATAAACGTGTTTTTTACAAGCCCGGAGGTGGAAAAAAAACACATCGGGCTTGAGCTCTATTTAGTTTTTATTTGCCGTCAAACTTTAAGCCCCGATAAAAATGCACTGCCACTACCTAATTTAATTTCGCAATTTTATTTGAAAAATGATGCTACTGCCAGTATCTAATTTTCACTCTGTTATCGATATTGGGCCTTACCAATAATCAAATTTAGAGATGACTTAAATATTTAAGTGGAATCTAAATTAAAAACCATACCAATAATCAATTTAATAGTCAGGTTAACACAAAACGTCACTTTAAATTTTAAAGTGAAGAAACTCATGTTTAACCTCGTGACTAAGTGTAAACGCGTTGTTTGTGCAGTCATTCTGACAGCTGAAATACATAGTTAAAGAGAAAAAACTATTTTTGCTTGAGGTTTGTTATTTGTTTTGGCTTAAAGTTTTTGCGCTTTTCATTAAATAAAGTGAGTAAAATAAATTGGATTAAAAACTTTATAATTATTTGAAAATTTTAATTTCAGGGTTAAAAATTTGAAATGGCTGCAAAAAGAAGCCGTTCCTCTAACTGGACACCAGCAATGAAGGAGTTACTGGTAGAGTCAGTGAGCCCCTATTCAACCATTATCGACTCTAAGCTGAATGACGGCAAATCCCTGAAATCAAAGTTCGAGGCTTGAGAAAATGTGGAAAATGTTTTCAAAGCTAGCGGGTATAGTCTCACCGCAAAACAGATAAGAGACCAATACAACAGAATGAAAACGAAGGCTCGGAGTAATCTCAGTACATTTAATCGTTCTCAGAAGGAAACTGGTGGTGGAACACCCCCCAAAGAACCTTCTGAGATTGACTACTACCAAATAGCGGGGATATCTTCTTTTTTTAAATCTTCTACTATATCCTCGTCTGTACTCATTTTTATTTATGTAAAAGAAATCGATCTAACAAAATATATCTTTTACCTTTCACAATAACAAAAACTCAAATGTCATTTCTACAGCTGTCTATCTGACAATAAATGTAGTAGATTTAGTAATAGAGCGCTAATTAGTAAAAGGCGTGTTTAATTTGGTTATTGGTAAGCACAAAAATTAACTCATCTTTAAAGTTTAACTTTGTGTTTATCTAGATGCCTGTTTAGCGATTGATTATTGGTAAGGCCCATTTTGTATGGAAACTTCAAAATTTCTTTAATCACCCATTCCATTATATGTTTTTTTTTGTGTTAAAACGAAAATCGCTGATTATGGAAACTTAAGGTGCTTTCAATTGCATTTCTACTAAAAGAAGTCTCTTTCGCATATCAATCATTAAAAAAACCACAACTTTTTTTTTATTTTAAACATTTTTGTAGCTCCTACTCGCATAGATACCTAAACACTTTCATTTCTTTCATATTATATGAACGCATGCAATGCTATTTTGAACTTTTTACATACAATGTGTTTAAATAATTTTTGAAAATCCTGTTGAATTCATAGTATTATTTTTTATTGGTTGGCTACAAGCCAATATAAAATAAACATATTATCAATTGAAAGGAAACATTAAAACAAACAAACAAATAAATAAAAGTAAAAACTGAAAACTCATGCCGAGAATATGAAAATGAAGTGAGTAACCTTATGTACATACATAATGTATGTGTATTGTGTTGTGTATACAATATTGTATATACAATGTATATATTCAGATAATTTATAAAGATTTACTCATTTAGCTCTTTCTCTGCATGGATCCACTTAAAGCCAATTTCGATTTTTTAGTAAATATTTTTGAAGTATTGATTTTCGGTTTTCGTGGATTGCATGATTCTCAGTTTTTTGCATTCACTTTTTTATCACTGTTAATAGGGTTATTTTTATTCTTTTCTTTATATTCAAGCTTTCAGTTTATAGTTTAAGAAGTATTGTCTTAAGTCAAGTACCAATTCTGAATCTTATTTATTGTTAATATTGCAACTTGATTTATTGTTAATATGAAAAACTTGTATTGCCATCATTAGAGTACTAAAATGAGATCTTAACTTCTATGTTTTATTTATTTTGTACGCATACATATCTGTATATCTTCCGAGTTTTCGTATTTGACAATTATGTATTAAATTAATTTATAAAAAAGATTTTTATATTTTAGACATGGAAAAAAACATGTAGTATTCACGAATAGATCGCAATAACTTGCTCTTGTAGCTAAAAACTATAATTTTAGTTATCATATCTTTAACGAACTCGAAAATAAGGAAGCTTTCTCAAAAAATATCAATGCGATTTTTTTGGCAAAAACCTGAAATACAGTTTGTTTGCAACTACTTTGTTCATTACAGGTACGAAGTTAAATAGAAATTAGTAGATCTGTTTTCGTGAAAATCTGAAAAAAAGACTGAAATATTCGTATGTTCTATAGAATAGATAACCTAAATCAAACATTCTAGGGAATCAAATAGAAATGCTCTGTACAAAATTTGAAGGAAAGCGGTATCCAGCCGTTTGGGCTCTTGTTAAAATTACAGTGGATGCACGGACGCACACACCGAGCGACGAGGGCGCGGCGGCGGCGTGGCGATGCACGGACGGTATGGTAAAACCACTTTTTTCATAATTTCAATTTCAACAACTTTTTTTTACACGAAACCAGTAGTATTTACCCTATAGAACAAGTACAAATTATGTATACTCTTGTAGGAATGCGGTCTGCATACAAGAATAAATAAATATGTTTTCGTTAGTAAAAAAACTTATAAAAATTTGATAAAAAAAAATGTCCCTTAAACTCCTTAAACTGTTATTAACAGTATCGGAGTATCAAACCGGTTTTTTAATGTTTGATTTTCTCGTTCGAATCCAATCAACATTTTTTTAACGAGGTCTATTTTCTTTGAAAACTAATTAATTAACTGTTTTGGAATAAGAGTGACTGAGCTGACCGGGTTAAAATCAAGGGTATACGCAGAACAATTCATTTCATGTCTATAGGCAAAATATAGGGTCTCCTCAAAAGTCTTAGGGCGTTTGTTCTTATCTGACTCCCTCTTGTGTATGCCCTTGGTTAAGATTTCACTTGATTAGGTTGTTTTAGTTGAAAAAATTAAGAATTTTTTTTTTTTGCTATGGAATTTTTTTTTTAAAACTACCATTTTCACCACCACCCCCACTAAAGTCTGAAGGTTAAAGGCTGTTTCACAATGCGACGAGAAAACGAGACGTCAGCGTGACGGGATCTCTTCCCAGTTGGTCTCTCTTAAAAACAAATTTCAAACAACGAAACAATAGCTAATAAATTATTTTTCGGTGTCACGTCCTGTCATAAAGTTCGGAAATTTGAAAAAAAGATGCAACGTGACGACGATTAACACTTTATTATGTATTATTTTATTGTTTGAAACTCGTTTTGAAGAGAGAACAACTGGGAAGAGATCTCGTCTCGCTGACGTCTCGTTTTCTCGTAGCATTGTGAAACAGCCTTGAGAAAAAAACTGCCAGACTTGAATATTCGATATCTCAACCCAAACACCTTACTTATAGTTTTGCGATACATTCTATTCTTAAATTTGTCTATCGACTCTTGGTTTAATAGTAGAGTTAATCAAATCATACATATTTATGTATTTCATTATAAGATTGTAAACTTGAACATAAATAATTAAACATGAGAATTTATAGGAGTGGTACATTGACAAACATATACAAATATATACATATATATAAGTCCAACTGTATCATTTCTTTTGTTTTTACTAGGCAAATTGAGTTAATAAAAGAGGTACACTAGGGCGTATACGTAATCTCATATTCATATTTTCAAAATATAATATGTTAATAAGGATTAGGTAATATCTACATTATATACCTTAGCTCAAGTGACCATCAAAGTTCAATAAGAAAAAGAAAAAAAAGGAATGCCCATTTTACTATGGAGCTTTGGCCAAAAGTGTACGCGAACGAGTTTGGTATCAAATAAAAGGTGACGTTGAGTTTATTATATAAGTGAAATTTTTTTTAAATAGCCGATTGCAAAATAGAGATTTAAGCTTTTTTCCAAATAATTAATCATTACGTGCGAAAAAATTGACCTAGAAAAATGATTTAGGTAACAAATGAAAGGTGTTTCGCTTCTCTTTAAAATAGTACTAAAAATGTTTTTCTGTTTTAAATACGTTTTGAGTTATTAACTTCATGTGAAACGACTATTTACATGCAGTTTTGTCACACCGATATATCAAAAAATTTAGCGATGAAATAATTTTTTTAGCACCAGTGCAATGCTTAATTGGTCTTTTTTTATTCTATAAAATATTAAGTGTTCTTGATCAATACCTTGTAAACAAATAATTCTTCAAAATGCACTTAATTATGCTTTAGGTTGTATGAACGTTGAGATGCGCGATAATAAAATATATTCTTTCATATTTTAATAAGTAATTTATTGAAAAATGATCAGTAGGTAAACTTATATTCACATTTTCTCGTCTAGTCAATTTTGAGCTTTCTTTAAACCAGCTCAGTTCGACCTATATAGTTCTGCACTTTATTTTATTCATTTTTCGTAGCTCAGTGCTTGTTACAGGCGGTATTTTTATCATAAATAAAATAAATAAAATAATGTGTAAAATATTAAAATAAAAAAAAAAGAAATATTTAAGTTTTTAAATTTTCAATTTATGTATATTATTTGGATGCGTTGGAAAAATATATTTCAATTTTTTCCAACGCACGCAAATCAAATAAGATAGAGCAAGACAGACTTCTAAATGATAAATTAATTTTTAAGGTGAATGCATTATATGACACTGCACTTAAATATATCAACAAATAAAGTTTAATAAAGACAGAATAAAAAGTTAAATTATTAAAAATATGTGTATATCGAAGAGAAAAAACAATAAATACATATAATAGAAACAAGGATAACATCAACGCATAATGATAAAAGACAAAACAAAGTTGAGTGGCAGCAAATAAAACATTTTCCTGAAGATGAAATTTTAAAATTTCGAAACGCGTCGCAATAATAGAATAATAAAGTTGTAAAATTTGTTTTTTAAAATATAAATTGAAAATTTAAAAACTTAAATATTTATTTTATTTTATTTCATATTAATAATTTTCTACAACTTGGAGACCTAACCCATCATGAATCTTCAGATATTGTTTTAAAATCAAGTTCTCTAAAATGTCGAATGCCAAAAAAAGAACTCAAAATTTTGAAACAGAGTTATTTTGGAGTGATTTCAAAAAAAAGTGATGTCAACTCAAAAAAATATTGATATTCCTTTTTTATATATCTAGTAAAATTAATAGTTTCTCACAACATCAATGCAAATTTCTCATATACTCACCAGAAAAAACTGCGTATGTATGTACTCTGCAAACTAAAACAAAATGGAGTACCTACTGTGATTTAGTTCCACTTACTCGCTGATATTAAAAACAATACAAAATATGAAAATTCTTTCAGCTGATCAACAAAAATGCGTTTTTCCATACAACGCATGCAGCATTTGGTTCATTATATCAAGTGTCCAACACTATTTCTTACTTTTTTTGTTTTTTGAAACAGTCAAATATACTTAACAAAAATTGATGTGGTATATTCTAGCCAATGCGCCTTTTTCCCTTTGCTGTCGACTCAAATAAAGCGCCAGTAAGCGGAAAAAGACAAATCAACTAGAAATTCATTAAAACCTAAACAATAAAATTAAAAAAAAAAAAAAATAAGACAGGTGCACATTAACTTGTCAAAACTCGATAAGTTTCACAATTTATTACTGCTTTGCACAGGAATAAGTTTACAGAACGAAATAAGAACATTTCTCAACCCACGCATAATTTTTGCCTTTCCAATGCTAATAATTCTATCAAAAGATTATTCGAAATATGAAATGATGCCAATGACGCATAAGAAACGTTATTTTTTATGTAGGTATACATATTTCTGAAACAAATCTATTTTCAAAAGATGCTTTTTTTTTTAGAACAAACCGTTAACCTACAGCAGCAGACATCAGGATGAAAATAATAAAAAAAAAAATCATAAACACACTTTAGCTAAAAATCTTTTTAGGTATACCGCTCTATAATACTCTATCTACTCAAACCTATAGATTAATTTCTATATTTTTGCCTTAAAGTAATAAAAAGTTTATATTTTTAGAACTTCAATTTAGCGTTTTCGTAGCCTTTGCGGATGCTTTTTGAGATTTATTGCCCTTAAGACATTCTCTTGTCTTTCGAAATGTTCATTTTTTGTTGTTGTTGAAGCATTAAATTTATTTTGGAAACCCCTATGTCTAAACTCTACCACACCATTATTCAAAATCGAAAATTAAAATTCACAAAGTATATAAATGTTTCCAATTAGACAACAAATGGCGCTGCGCTTCATTACTATAAACCCATTGACAAAAGACCCTAATAATTGTTTTGAAAGTGCAGAGTAATTTGAAACTATTAATTTTCGAGTAAACGTACTGCACTGAGCTGCTTGTAGATAAAATAAATTACATTTTTCAGTTGAACCAAAGGATTTTTATGCGGTAGTTCTACATTTTGCTTATACATATCACCGCACATAAAGAAAGTGGTTTTTGGATTTGATCCAACTAATTTTCAATCTGTGCAGTGTTATGACAATATTTTCCTATTTTTTCCTTTTCAGTTAGGAACGTTGCATAAATATAACGCATTCGTTGTTTCGGTTAAGGGCTTAAAAATGATTTTGGCAGAAATAAAATTTGTTTTACATTTTCAAAAAAAAAAAAAAAAAATGTAAATATGTATCATTTAAGATAAATGAGATGATTGGACATGCAATGTATAAGTGCTGATATGTTTGTCGAAAAGTTTAATGTTTGGACACGTGTTTTTCAAGTGCTGATTGTCGAAAATTGTAATTAATTGATGATAGGTGAGTTTGAATATTATTTATTAAGAATTATGTATTTTTTTTCATTTTTATGTACAAATAGGTAATTCAATGGTAATTTACATTTTTGAAATTTACGGGATTTCTCGTTAAAAATTTATTATTTATGTAAATAAACACACACTGCTCTGTTCATCTTGATTTTTTGGTAGTACTCACATAACTCGGCTAAACATCCTGCGACTGGCAAGGGTTTTTTTTTGTTTGATTCGTATTGAAAAAGATAAGCGAACTACAGACCCGGCAATTGGAAAATTCGACCAACGCACGAACTTCTTTCCCCCTAAAAATATGCAATTTCGGTTTTTTATTATTTTTCAACTTTTCCGGTCGAAATTTTCAATTTTCGGTCCCGCAGTGTGATAATAATTCCACACAAATCAGCTATATAGTATCCATGCATTTAATATTATTCAAATAATTATACCAATTTAAATTTTTCAAAAAAAAAAAAAGGATTTCAGTTGAATTCCTGACTTGTAACTTGTAAGTCTCTAAAAAAAATTTCCGTGACAACTGAAATCAGTATCCACTTCACAGTTCACACAAATATCTTATGTGTTTTTTCTTTCACTGTTTGTACTTGTAGTTAAAATTACACAAAAGGATTAAAAAAATTTGTACTGATTTCCTACTTTAGGTGCCAATTATAGCTATCATTGAAAACGATCATTGAAAATTTGAATTGTTAGTTTTGAACCGTTTTGAAAGCTTAATTTGTGCTTTTTTTGTAGCCGAAATAAAGGTTATCACTCAATTATTATTTCTAGCTGAAAAAAAATTTAATTTTGGCAAAACCTTCCACATAAAATGACTTTTAGGCTGCTCCATCAAAATTCATCATTCAAAATTTTAATGATTCATTTTTAGACGTTTAGGGTTGAAAATCTATGATTATTTTGATGTCAAAATAAAGCTTATGGCTAAATCAGTATATCTGGCCAAAAAAAATTAAATTCGGCCCAACCTTTCTCATGAAATGATTTTTTTTTATTTATATGACCATTGATAAGGTAGTGCAATCATTGAAATAATTGAAAGTCAATTTATGTGGAAGGTTGGACGCAAACGAATTTTTTTTTTCGCAATAAATATGAATTGAGTCTTCAGCTTCACATTGGCATCAAAATAAGTACTGATTTTGCTTTTTAAGTGCCCTAAATCTTAAATTAAAAATTTTCAATGATGAATTTCAATGATAGCTATAACTGGCACCTTAGTACTTAATTATTGTACTTTTATTCCTAAAGTACTGCCAATAAGATGGAATTAGATGTACTTAAGGAACTAAAATAATTAATATTCCGTTCTGGTCTCAAACTTTCTCATACATTTATTTAAACATATTATTAGGTGTGTTTTGTTGAACTCTTAAATGTACACATTAAGAAATTCTTCACATAAAGCCAAATTGTTTACCAACAACATGTTAACAGCACATTTGCTTTTCAGTATTCAGTATGTCTATTATGTTATTATTCTAATGCCGTTTTCCGTTGGACTTTGGGAGGTTCCATTCCTATGAAAATTGGAATGGAACACCTACCATAATCCAACCGAAAATAATCTTAAGCAAGGCGCTCGCTCACTGAAGTGGTGACGAAGTGGAGTGGTAATGGCGTGGTGATTAAGTGGCAGGTGGAACTGGTAAAACCTATGTAATTAATATTTTGCAGGTGGCGTTGTGCCAGCTGCTGCCACATATCTCGAACATATTTAATTTTAAAATGGCAAGTAAGTGGTGACGAAGGGGTTTTTTTGTACTGTATACGAGTGTGTTTGTGATTATTGACTTAGGCCGAAAGCGGGTGAACGTATTTTGCCATCGCAATGCGCGTTATATCACTTTCATATTACTGCGCCGGCCACTTGTTTACCACTCCACTGCCACTCGCTATACTCCTTTACCACTCCACTTCGTCAACACTTTGGTGAGTACCTTGCCTTAGTGTTTATTTTTTTAGTGAAGGTTCATCAAACTGAAGGGAAAATTTATTTTGGTATAATCCAAGAACAATGGTCTAGGGATAACTTTTAACGCTGGATCTAGTTAAACAAAAACCTAGTTGATATGAACAAGGCCGCCTAAAACAATATTATAGCCTCCTTCTCTCCAAAAACACCCACACCAGCACACCCTTTAAACATAGATATTTTTTATGAAATCGTTTTAGTATGGTAAATTAAACCTTTTACCGAAGTTTCATGAGTATGAGAATTTTTGTTGGCTTTTGATTTTGTTTTCTTTTAGTGAAATACTTATGCGTAAATAGCCAGCTAATTGAAAGCCAAATTTTGTACTAAAAACATATTTTCTAGACCAATCAACAACTATAACTAAACTATAACTAAAAAAATCTCCAGCAACTTGTTTCTTCGTGTGAAAGGGTATTAACCCGTGGCTATACGAACTAAGTGGGTATTAAACCAGAATAGTTATTATATATTTATTATATAGAGTAAGCGATGATCGCGTTTTTCTTCGTGTATTTTATTTAACATGTCTAAAAAAAAACTTAAATATAAATAAATATATTCGAGAATGTCTGTTGTTCCACTTCAAAAAATTAAATTTGTATAGTTTTATTCGTAGCATAGTGTTAGAGGAGTTGATTTTGGCCTGAGAAGATTTCTATATTTAAGTATGGTTTTAGTAAATATAAATAAATTTGGTGGCACAAACGGCTCTTGAAGAACCAAGGCCTAGTGACTTACAACTCTCAGCCATTCCTGTGTGCGTGTCTGTAGGTCCACACAGTTTATTGCCGAATCCGAACGGCTAAGGTGAGCGGCACTTTTCTATGACAAGAGATACTCTTGGAGGATTTGTCACTTCCTCGCAAGAGGTAGTAGCTCCGAAAAAAACTTAAGGTGAAAGCGGCTGGTATTGAGCCCCAGACCTCTGGCATGACAGTCTAACGCACTAACCATTACGCCACGGGCTACTACATGGTTTTAGTAACAAAGTTAATTATTAGAACTTGCTATGTCAATATGGCAATCTCGTAAACTCATCACCTCGACACTATTCACTAACACTTCTTTTCAAATTTCAATCAACATAAATCTGTTAATTTTTTGTGTTTCAGATTTCTTTGTTCGGTGAAAAGAAAACATTTGCACCCAATCGATGAGTCTTTAAAACAAAATATTCATTTTTGATTTCATCCCAATGCTTCTACCAAAATAGTTTAATCAATTTTCTATATAATGATCCACATGGCTGTCGATTGTCGAGAAAATAAATTTAATAGCATTTTTTTTTATATATGTATGTATGTAGGTTTATGTATAGAATAAAAAACTAAATTAGGAAGCTGATGTAATTAAACTCAAGACGCATGATCTTCTCTTATTGCATAGCAACTTGTGTATAATTTTTTTTTTTAAAGAAAAGTTTTCTAAATCCTAACAGCTAACACATTCCATTCTTGTTCTCCAAAAGAAAAATTATGTGTGTGTTTATTTTAAGATCCGCTGAACTCTAACACGTGCCACATTCATAAAGAACCCCATACTTTCTAACTGGGTGCTACAAAAATAGTGAGGATATGTATATTCTAAACACACATAAGATTTCTAATTTCATGCAAGAGGCAATTTCAACACTATAATCGCAATAAGTTTTCAATGAAATGATAATAAAACAATAATTTGTTATTTATTGGGAAAAATCCTTTATCCTTTATCCACTTGTGTTTGGTTTAGGGTGTCGTATGGTTTATAATAAACCAAACAATATTCCAACATCAGCACAGGATAGATACATTGTTGGATTGGATTGAATATTCATAGCACTTCCTCCACTTTTCCAATATCCTCCCTCTCGCGGGATGTACGAGTATTAGCATTAGAAGCTATTTTCAGAAATTTGATGATCACCCGCCTTCAAGTGCCTTTTTGGATATAAACAAACTTTATATATTTGTGCACTTTGGTTGATGCGTTCTATACACAGTATGGGTGTTTCATTGCATCAGCAACACATGCGAATCGTAATAATAATTATTATTGCTACGAGTATCTACATACAATACATATATTAGTTCAAGAGAGTGGATTTCTGCCTGCTGTAGTGCGGTACACAGTTCTAGCTAGCTGAGTATAAATTTTCTTCCTATAAACAATAAAAATGAAAAGATAGAAATATGTTTATTATTAGTTCTGTGGTCTTTTTCACTTGCATTTCAACTAGAACGCTTCGCCCACTTCCTGGATATTGGACGCGTATTGTATGGTAGAATGGATACACTTCTTGATCTGTATAGAAGATACACTATGTACATATATTTGACTATAGACAATACTGACTGCATTCAAATTGTTTGCCAAAGCTATTAAAACTATAGTATTTGCAACAGTATTGCGGATTATTGCTAAAGGTATTAGAAAGCATGACCTGTGAAGAAATATTTCGTATTTATGGATATTTAACTTTGAAGTTAACAAAACATATGAAAGGTGAAGTTTATTTGTATTTGCGAAACTTTATGTTCAAAAACTTATTATTCTGTAGATAATATATATCCCTACATATAAGCGCCTAAAGGACTTTTTTGTTTGTCTTTTTTCTGTCGGAGATTATGTTCTGCCCCCCTCTGGCGTTGGGCCATTCGACCGAATATATCAGAATGTTTGCATTTTTCGAAGTTTTTGAAAAATGGTTAAACCCAAAAAAACTATGTTGTTTTTCCCAAATTTTTAAGTTTGAAATGGAATTGTTCAAAAACTGTTGACTAAAACAACTTTTTAAAAAGAAAATTTAAGAATAGAATCCTGGCTTTGACAAGAGGTATAGGATTTTATTGTAAAAATTGTCGTTGGATTTTTATAAGTCGTTTTCTATTTAAAGTCAATTTTTTGAAAAATTGCCCCTCCCAAATAAACGGGAGGATATAAACTATACCCTCCAAAGGATTTTTTTTCTTCTTTTGACCCAACTTACACGCTCTTGTATTTTGTATGCATCTTGTGCCCAGATTTATTATACTGAAAATTATACTACTTGTTGTTATAAATTTATTATTGCTAAATTTTTGAATATCTGTATCTTCGAAACTATTGGGTCCACACAGATGGTTCTGTGCTTAAATTGAAGAAAATTTTATTAATTTGTAATCGTATGTTGAAGTTATAGACGAAAAACTAATTCTTTGGGGTTAAAATAGCCAATAACTGAAAAAAGCGCAAAAAATTCGCATAGTTTTTTTTTGATTTTTGACCATGATGCGTTCGGCGCTCGAGTTCGAAAACTTATTAATTTTTCGTTCAACGTTGTATGGATATAGTTGGGCTTAATGATCTTTTGAAAATAATGCAAATAATTAAAAACTGATTCATTCTTTCCCGTCTTTTCTCCGTTTTATAATTTCTCGTCTCTTGATATTGATAGGCCAGCTGTCAAAAATTGTATTTCAATCAAGGGAGTTTTCATTGGCAAGTGACAGGAAAGCTATCCTTCATATCAAGTCAAGTGTGTTTGTGTCAAAACAGCTGATTATATATTTTTTTTTTAATTATTAATGGCCACGTTCAGGATTGTATTCAAAGCGATCTGGATAGGTTTGTGTTGTTGTAATCCCTAGTAAAAACACAGCTGATTACAAAACAGCAGTTTGCAAAAATTAGATCTCAAGCTATCCTAAAAATTCTGGTATACTTATCTATCTTATGAGAAATGTCAAGAGCAAGCTGATATTTGAAACCAAATATAACCTATCCGATCCTAGTCGTTCAGAAACACATATGGATACTCGAGTATCCATCAAGATAGGCTATCCTAGTGCATCCTGAACTTGGCCAATGTGATGTCCCTTTCAAATATACTGGTCAGCTGTCAGCTGATAGCCTAACAACGCCATCTCGCCGCCCAATTATTAAAGTGCCCCACTGACTACTTTTTCGGAAAACTGAGTTAATGATGCAGTTATTAATTCGAATTTTCTCTATCGATTGCTGGTATCCCCTTAACCTAGCGCTCTATTATTAAGCAAGTTACAGGAAGCATGTTTGATTCATAGAGCTCATATTTTTTGGCCCTTTAGGTACTTATTTTCTGTACATCCAAAATTTCTAATTCATGGGACAGTCCTTGTAGAACAATTTAAATAACAATCACTTTATGCTTAAGTGCGAAGGAACAAATCCAATTCGAATTGAGGATATTTTTTTTGTACATTTTTCGGATGGAAGTTCATTTTTAGTATTTTTCATTATCAACTATACAAATACTTTTATCGTTTTTATATGCTTTATGAAAGATGATGTTCAGCAAGGCAGAAACACCAAACTGATATTCTTTTTCGTTTTTGGTTCCTATCAATTTGAATAATATTACGAAAAATATATAAAGCCAGTCCTTTGATATTCTTCTCTAATTTGAATAGCCCACGACCGTTTAGTGATGCATGAAATTCCTTTCCATGGGAAAACTTCAAATTGATTTCTATACCTTCGCATTCGTATGGGAGAGGGCCCTATATATCCATTGCTGACTTTTTTCATACTTTTATAATTATTCAACAACAAGTTTTTGACTTCACGGCTTCAAATTACAACAAAGATATCTTTTAATACCTATAACTACCTATTAAATTTTAAAAGTCATATTTCTCAAGTAGAACGGAATAAATTATTTTTTAAACACAGCCTTATTTATTAGATTTCACTAATACTCGTTTCAACCTCGGAATAGTTAAGCCGAGTCGAAGCACTTACTCCGTCTTTACGCTACGTAAAAGAAATTCTTATTTACAAAATATATTATCAAAAAATGACAAATCTAAAACTCTGGTTATTATAAACATGGCTGATTTCCAGAAATTATTAATTTAAAGTAATTATTATTGGTTTTATTTTATCTAAATAAGTACCTATCTAACGAATGGATAAGCAAAATAAAAGAAAACGGTCTGAAAACTGGGATTTCGTTTGCACACCTTTTTGTAAATTTCACACGATGCTGATGTCATGTCAAAATGACATAAATACTAAAACGGCTTTACTCCGGCTTTATTCCTCCTATGTACCAGTTTTAGCTTACTGCGGCTCTATTCCGCGTGTATTTTTATATGAATAAATTTTTCAGGATTAGAGGTGTCGTAAAGTCGGAGTAACCTTACTCCGTCTCTAAAACGAGTTAATAAATAAGGCTTTAAAACTCGTTTTTTCGTCAAGCAGTAGTGGTGCATACCAAAACTAGGCCCCAGTTATAGCTATCATTGAAACTCATCATTAAAAATTTTTATGATGTATTTTAAGACGGGATGCAAAATCTATAATTATTTTCATCCCAAAATTAAGCTTATAACTTAATTAATATATCTGGCCAAAAAAAAATTCATTTTGGCTAAACCGTTCTCATGAAATGTCTTTTATTTTTTTAATGATCATTGGTAAGGTAGTTAATCATTGAAATAATTGAAGTCGGTTTATATGAAAGGTTGGGCTCAAATGAAATTTTTTTTGGCAATAAATATTAATAAGTATAGTCGTCAGCTATATAAAGATCATAATAAATACTAATTTTGCCTTTTAAATGCCTCAAAACTTAAATTTTCAATGTTAAGTTTCAATGAAAGCTATAATTGGCGCCTTAGTGGGAAATCAAAAAAATTAAAAGAAAGGAATTTAGGTACATGGAAGTCTAGCACTGCTATGGAGGTGTATTCTATATTTGTATGTACAAATATCATAAAAACAATTTTGCCTACAGTAACAAAATGCCTTAAACATGACGCCGCCGCTAGGCCAGGCGCCAGTTGTTAAACAAACATGTTGAAGTGATACTACTGTCTGAATAGAATAGAATGCTCCGACTGGAACTGGAGCTGGGGCAAGAATAGCTGCCAAAAGTCTCGTACGTTCCGTTTTCTAATCGCTTAAAATACAGTTCTACAGCTTTTTGAGTTTTCAGAGAAAAACAAAACAAAACAAAATGGTAGTGTACACGGCGGCGGAGCATCCATATTTTTTATTTTCAATATTTTTTCTTTTAATTTACATTTTTTTTTCGACGCTATTAAGCACAAATTTTCTTCCAGCACGATCAAATGTTTTTTTTCTTTACACAATTTGAAACATCATAATTGTTGTAGTAACCTACTTGAAAAGTTAAAAGTTGCCGAACTTGGTCCAACTGCAGCTGCAGTGTTCGCAACATTGAATTTATGTGTAAGTATTCAAAATTTCAACAGCTATTCCAGCTGCAGATTCTTTTGATCATATGTGGAAAGAAAACAGCACGGACTAAGCGAAAACAGCTATCCAGAAGAATACTACTACGTAGTCTTTCTAACTTAGATGTTCAGAAATAGTTTCAGGAGGAAGTTCTTCCCAGCTGTGTATTTATGTATCTCAATCCAAAAGCAATCATAGAGATGACAAGAAGATGAAATTAAGTAGTTCAGAATAATTAATTCATAAAAAAAAAATTTCAACATATCTACTTGAATTTTTTAAGCTCTGAAATTTTAGGTAAAGCATTTATGTACAGAAAAGTTGCATACATTAAAACCAAATTGAATTTTTTGAATTTAAATTTTATTTTTCTTAAAAACAAAAAACAAGTACTTTAGTATAGTTTTAGGAAGAAAATCCCGCTTAAAATTTAAATGGATTTAAAAATAAAAATAATAATAACTCTGAAGAACTCAATTAATAATGAAGACCGTTTCCCGACATTAAACTTATCCATTTACCAAAAACATACATATTTAAAATTTGTATTTACATATTTGTATATCTATTATATTTGTTATAAAAAAAAGTTTAAATATTTTGTATATTTCTTAATAAGTCTTTAAATTTTATTTAAAATTTTGGATACATTTAAAATAAAAATTCCGCCATCTTTAGCGAATAAAAAGAAAAAAAAACACAAATAAAATGTTTTTATGTCTTTAGAGAGTATTTCATGGGTGTGGTCAATTTATATAGTAAAACAAAATTATTCATAGGTATACGAATACAAACTTTTGACTTTTTATTTCTCTGCGCAAAAATTTCATATAAGTAAACACTTGCAGTATTTTTCATATTTAAAGAAAATCAATTGAAAATAATGATCTATAGTATTTAATTGATGTCGATCTTGTTGAAAATTATTAATTATTAAAAATCATAACAACACACGTCCATTATTCATACAGTGGAAAAAAAACTGTTTAAATATTTAAAAAGAAACCGGCAAATTTGAACTATATATATTTTTATGAATTTCCAAAAATACTTTTAGATAAGCTGTCAACCTCAATCAAAGTTTCTTAACAGTTTACCAAAAGAAAAAAGATCGACGTGAGATATTATAAAAAAGATTAATATGACTCACCTTATTTTTAATTATTACTTTCTTTTTTTAAGAAACGCACCTATTTTTAGTGCGGTGACCGCAATTTATAAAAAATATACACAACCGAAACTTTCAAAAATGTACATATATGTACCTACATATATTTAATTTCTTATTAGTTTCTTTTTAATTATTTTTCTTGTATACATCACTTTTTTATTAAATAATTTTAGATTAACATCTTTTGGGTTAAACTTTAAACAAAGTTTTTTTTTTTTTTTTTAATTTTAATAGATTCAAAAAATTCCAAGCTTTTAATTTAAAAAAAAAAATCATTTTGAATAAAAACACAAAATTGCCTTTTGGTGTGATCACTTAAACGCGCCGCGACGCACTGCACCCACACTCCATGATTTTGAATTTTTCTTAGTATTCATAGGATCCAAAGTCGTCATTTTGGCATCCACCCATTGCCATCATAATCTTAATGTTCAAGACGTTCAAAAACTCGCTGCTGTATAAATGTGAATGAGATGAAAATAGATTTTTCAAATTTATTTATTCAGTTTCAATTTGAAAATTTTGTTGTGAGAAAAAATGTATGACTTTCTCTCTTTTTCTGATTTTTATAAGGATGTAGGTAATTTTATGTTTTTTTTTTTTATTTTTGTTTTTGTTTTTACTAAACAAAAAACAAATCTGCTTTTCCTCAAGATGGTATATATTTTTTTTTAAATTTTGTTATATGTTTAAGGAAAAGATTTTTTTTAGTGAGTCTTTCAATTTTGAAAAAAGTGAATTTTCTAACAAACACTCAACTCATCATCGCATTTATCTATTAAGGTGAGCGCTCGTCGGAATATCTACATCGCTAACTATAAATATAGCCCACCATCGCTTTGTAGATGCGGATGTAGGATGCAGGTAATTATAAACATTTAAAGCTATAATCTTGGAACGCACACTTTATATAGTGGAATAGGTATATGTATGCTATTATTAATGTGTTGCTGGCTTATTTCTACATTTTAAAATGGAACGTTTATCGGTCGGACGGAAGAAATAGTTTTGGCCAGCAGGAATGGGGATTCGACCATTAAAACGCGATCTGTAGGTACGCCAAGCAGGAAGAAACTATCCACCCCGCTTGACAAGGCTTGCCATGACAGTGGTGTGCATATGTTGTGTGAAAAACATGGTCGTGTAAATACCAAAACGAATGAAATGTAAACAATGGAAAATCCGTATTTGAATGTAAGGTGTTCTGTTCTGAGCAATCGGATTTTTATGTGTTTGTATGTAGATACATCATTTTTTTTTTGTTTATAGAGGGTTCGTTTCGGTATTGCCTTAAATAGGTGTGAAAAAGTGAATGCATGTTTATATTTCAATATTATAGAAAAAAAACTGTTTCATTATTAGAAAAATTTGTTTTAGTGGGATAGAATGCGTTTTGTTTAAATGTCAGGATTCTATTTTTGAAAGGAAAGCAGGTTATTAAGCACTATAATGTGATATCAATCAAAACTCAGTTGAATAAAAATTCTTAAAAAAACTTTAATCTAACCTTTAAAGTTTAATGTTCCATAAAAATAGTGCATCAAAATTGGCTTTGTTGTTATTTTCATACACAAAAGAGAAGGAAATAATTAAGCCATTTATTAACACAGTAAATTATGGCCAATGTTAGAAAAATGTACGACTATGGGTTGCACGAACCTGCTCTTATGTTCAAGAGGTCTAGAATTAACAAAAAAATTACAAATGTTTACAATTATCGAAAATTGTTCAAAAATGAAATTTATGTTTTAAGTTGCTTAAACAACTCACTTAATATGCAACGCAGTAGTTTATTTCGAAAAATGAATGACACCTGATTCTTTATACGCAAACAAAATAATTGTATGTACATAAATATGTAGGTACACCTGTAAAATTTTTTAAAACAATTTTAGGAAAAAATCGAATTCCTTTTAACCAAAAATTCGATTTGTTAAGAAGAAAAAATCGATTTTTCTGGACAAATTCCTTGTATTGAAAAAAAATCGATTCTGTTTAGAAAAAAAATAGAATTTTTGGTTAAAAGGAATTCGACATTAAATGTCTAGAATTAGTTTTCATGAAGTGTCAGAATGCGAATCTTATAGCCAGGAACGCGTTTGTTACCTAGTTTACCGCGCACTAAATCTGGCTAAATGTCAAATTTTGAGGAGTGGCGATGAAATGCTCTCACAGAGAAAGAATACTGTCAAAATGTCGGGAACAGTTTGCGCACTATTTTGTACCAATTCTTACCAATTTTTAAACGTCAAAAATATATACTCGAATAGAGTTGCCTTATGTCGTTTTTCTTTCAGCCAAAAAAAATTGATCCCTGCGAGGGATTTTGATCCCGGACAAGTTTTTGCATTACATTCAACCAAAAAAAACCAATCCCTGACAATTCGGGATCAAAATCTCTGATCCCGAATTAAAGAGAGATTTACACCTACATGAAACACGCACTTGCACACACACTATTTATAAAACGTCATTTTGTGCTTTTGTGTGTTTCTGTGATTCTATGATTTTATATTTCATATGCATTCCATTTTTGATTCTTTGCCTATCAAAATAATTTGTTGCTTTATTAAATTAAAATTATTTTTGACAAAATTAAATTTGACATCCCACATATACATTTGCAAACAAAAAACAAATCCAATCTGCGTTTCTTTTGCCAAGAAAATTCGTGATCCGGGATCAAAATCCCTATTTGCAAAAGAAAAACGACATTAGATCAACGATGCAAATTTATCAACATTGTGAGGAATCATAACCCAAAAAAATAAATTTTAACAAAAAATAAATACACCTGCTTATATTAATTAAAAAAATATAAAAACTAAAAGATCTATAGTTGTACCTACATACCATGTATCAAAACTAAAATAAAAATAAAATTACCACTTGGACAACCCTTATTCAACATGGTTTTTGTTTTTTTGTCATCTGACATAAGTCAACCTGAAATTTGCCAACTAGTACGAAATAGCCAGAAGAAATTCCTCAGACCAAATCTGGTAAGGTGGGGAAATTTTGTACTCTCTCAAGAGCGCTCTCTTTAGCAAGAAACAGCACAATTTTTCACTTGCGGAACGACTTCGGACTAAAAATGACTAAATCTGGCAGTCTGAAATTGTGCCAGGCCAATTCTAAGTCGGCTTCAAAATAATTAATTGATGTAAAAAATTTTAATGTACCTATTCTATAAAGTCTCAATAAATACACATACATACCTACAGCCAGGAACTCATTAGTTTTTTTTTGTCAGTGATTTTAAGGTGCAAGGCCTTGTTAGACACCCTTTTTATAAGAAAATTATTTTCTTGTTACTAAATTGACTGACATTTTTATTCACTCGCTCACTCAATCACTTTTGATAGCTAAATCGATTTTCAATGAAAAGTGACTCATCTCACTCGCTGCGATTTTGAATTAGCTAACTACGTTTTCAAATGAGGTAATTTCATTAAAAATTTTCAAATTCGATTCGAAAATCATCTCATTTCCAAATGTGATTATTTCAACCAAATTTGCACGAAATTCGGTAGAAAATTACGTAAGAACCGTACACATCAAAATGGAATCCAATAAGCCAGTTCAGGTTTCTCAATCTCCCTGAGATCTCAGAGACCTCAGCAATCTTAGAAAACTAAATGTAATTCCTCAGTGAGATTCCTCACTTTAATTTGCTGTCAAAAAACTGAGATTGATATTTTTTGGATTCGCTCGCTCAGTTATTTTTTGTGGCAGTTGATTAATTAATAAAAAAAAAAAAGAGATGGAAATTTGTTTTGACTTCTAGTGGAGAAATTTTGTTCAGGTTTCTCCACCTGCTGAGTGGAGCTGACGGAGCTTGCTCAGTGAGATCTCAGAATTGTGAACTGACTAATTCACTTAAAATAACAGAATTCAATTTATGAAACAACAAAAACAAGTAATTGACAGTCTGACTGTCAACCAAAATCAGGAAAATTGAGGTGTGAATACTTTAGCCCAGTTCCTTTACTTTGAAACTCTGTGGTCTCACTGGATGCGCCATTCATTAGCCCAGTTCCTTTACTTTGAAACTGTGACTTTTTGTGCATTTGTGTGAATTTCAGTCCAACGTTGTGTCAAAGTTCATATAAAAAAGTAAAATGGCAATGCAACCCACAGAAAATCACAGAGTTAAGCCTTAACTACATAAGCCAAAAAAGTGAAAAAGTGAAAATTTTCAAACTCATTTTGGGATAGTTTTTCTCACTGGAAAACTTATAAAAATGAAGCAGAAAGCTTAAATTTTGGTTTAAAAAGAGTTGTATACATTTTTTTTTCACAAAACAACTGCGCTAGCGGGAAAAAAAATATTTTTACTTTTGTAATTTTGCAAAAAGTGGCCAATGTAGTTAAGACTTTATAAGTTCTTGCAGATTAAGCCTAGTACGCAGATCGCGCTAAAATTTATCTTCCATACAAATTTCCTCCAAAGATAAATTTTAGCGAGGAGATTTAGCTAGGCAGTACGCAGTTTACGCGCTAAATTCAAAAAGTCTCCACTTAATTTAGCTAAATAATGCTCAAATCATTCTTTCACAGATAAATTTTGACATTTGTGCTCTTAGCAAACGATTGTAGAGATAAGAATTGTAGAGATAAAATTTAGTTTAGCTTGAACTGCGTACCTGGCTTTACTAATCGAAAAACGAATACCGAAATCAGAAAAATTATGTAACTTCGACCTTAAAGACCGATTTTAAATTTGGCTCATCTAAATGTTTGCTAAAAGTAATTGGTTCATTTCATCCATTGTGAATACACCACACCCTGCTGTCACCTGTCAACGTCAAATAGAACATCGTACCGCACGCGCACGCACAAGCAAAAAGTTTTCGAAAGCGTGTTTACGAGTTGTTTTAGTTTTATTTCCTTATATTTTATCCTTTAAATAAGCATTTGTAAGCAGTAAATCTATTATTTAAATAATGAAAATCATCAATAATATTTCATTTCAACAGAGTTAGTAACAAGCACCATGGCTGGTGTTCTCTTCGAAGATATTTTCAACGTAAAGGACATGGATCCAGAGGGCAAGAAATTCGATCGTGTTAGTCGATTGCACTGCGAATCTGAATCCTTCAAAATGGATCTGATTCTGGACATAAACTCTTGGCTATATCCTATGGAACTTGGTGATAAATTCCGTCTGGTTCTGGCAACTACTCTCAGAGAAGACGGCTGTCCAGATAGTGGCGAGTTTAATCCGCTCGAACAGGAAGGAACTCGAGCCGACAGCTTTGAGTACGTGATGTTTGGTAAAATCTATAGAATAGAAGGTGATGAAGCACACAACGAAGCCTCAAGTCGCTTATCCGCTTATGTGTCATTTGGTGGACTACTGATGAGGCTGCAGGGAGATGCAAACAACTTGCATGGATTCGAAGTCGACCAGCAGATGTATTTATTGATGAAGAAAATAGCGTTTTAAATTTGTATTAAATTGGTTTTCTAGTTTTTAAATTTGATTTTTCTTTTCCGTTAAATAGATAGAAAATTATTTTTATAATATTAGGGTCCAACCGGAATTTAAGATTAAAGAGTCGTGGATTTTTAAGTCGACTTTTTTCAGCTAATAGTAATAATGTTATAACCAATCCAGGCAACTATGCATTAAGAGAAGACACCGACGACAGCACCATTTCGGATGAATGATGTGACTATAGATGCTTTCTAGAGCTTAACTTTCAAATTTCGCATTCTCCGTTCTCCGATAAAAATTATCTAGCTGAGGAATTAGTGAAAATAGAAATGCATGCTTTATTGAAACTGATTACTCGAATAAAATTTAATCTGAATTTCATTTCGGAATTTCTTCCAAACCTCGACAAACCTCGTTTAACAATCCAACAATTTTTCTTGGCATTTTTGGCAGCAAAGAGCACAAATAAATTATCAGAGGCACACCGGGCATTAATGCCGTGGTTACGTCCAATGGTAGTAAGCGAGTGCAATGTGCAATAGTTTTGCGCTAGAAAAACTAATGTGTGGGTTATTTAACAACGTCAGGCTATTTGCTTTCGCTGGTAAGCTACCAAAAATGTGAGTCGAGCTAACGTGAACAACCGTCCACGATTTTCGTACAAGTGCACTCGTTTACTAGCTGTGGACATAATCGCAGCAAAGGTTGCCAAATGAAACTAAATTCTTAACTAAATTGGCCACTTTTTGTATTGTAAATTACAAAAGTAAAAATATTTTTTTTCCCGCTAGCGCAATTGTTTTGTGAAAAAAAATGTATACAATTCTTTTTAAACCAAAATTTAAGCTTCCTGCATCATTTTTATAAGTTTTCCAGTGAGAAAAACTATCCCAAAATGAGTTTGAAAATTTTTACTTTTGTACTTTTTCACTTTTTTGGCTTATGTGGTTAAGGCTTAAGGAAATTAAAGAAATCTTATGGTGCACCCATAAGACTCTGGTTTTTTAACTTTGGTACTGTAATTTTGTTTGCCTGTTGTGACGTAACTAGTTTAATTTGCAATTGTTTTTGTATTTATATTAAATTTTTGCTTACAACTTTGAAAAACTTTATCCTTGAAAAAAACTACATTCTACTTTTTCAAAGAAGACAGAATCCTTTTATGCCTGTTTGTAACGGCAAATTTTCAGCAAGTTTCCCAAATTTGGGTTAATTTTTCTAATGGATATTGACAGCAAAATGTTAAAGTTTGAAAGAAGTTTATTTAAACGTAATCGCAGCTTTATAGGTTAAATAAATCTCGAAATACTGCACTTAAAACATTGCAAATTTTGCGCAAAAAGTTCGAAAATTGATTTGTTTTAGCCAAAAATCTCCAGCAACTAGTATCTTCGTGTGAAAGGGGACTAACGAAAAACAAATTTTCGTTTGTGAAAATTTCTTAAAATCAAGTTACAGAAAAGTACCAACAGTAAAATATAAGAAGTTACTTCTACTCTTTGGTTTAAGTAAATAGTTCGTTAATGTAGTTACTAATGCAGCTATTAATTAGATTTTTGGCTGTTTAAACTATGTCTAAGTATTTTGAAACAGTCGGAAATATGCTTTTTTAATAAAAAAAATATTGCATTTCTCTAGGTTTAAACAATAGATTACGTTGTCTAAAGTAAGATAAAAAGATAGATTACTTAAAAAAAAATTAGAAAGGTTTTTTAAAAACTTGGACGGCTGTCTAAAGTTAGACAATGTTTATTAATAAGACCATAACTGTATTCACCCAAGAAAGCAGCGTCGTCAATCTAAATAAAAAACAAAAACAAATAATCAAGCTAACATTTATTTATAATAAAGGTTTGATTTTTCTTTTTGGCAAAATGAAGTCTATAAAATCGTACTGTGAAGTACTAAAAAGTACTTTGTAACCCCAAAATTCGCGATACTTGTATCTTTGAATTATGGTGTGGCAGCCCTGCTTAGGAGAAAACGTCAAAAAGTATATTTACGACCCATTCACAATGGTAAAAATTGCCCTTCGTGAATCATGACTTCTTCCAATTTGAAATTTGTTTAGCTCTGTCAAAAATTAACCAAAACTTTTAAATGTTACAGCTATGTGGGAGTCCAATTAAAACAAAGAATATTAATTTGATAAACTTTTGGATTTCCTAAACTACAAAATAAAGACTTAAAAATTATACATCCAAGCAAAAACATAAAGGTAAAATATTAATTTAGTCCTAAAGTATCTTAAAATGCAATTGATTGGTTACCGAATCTAAAGTAGGTGAGTAAACTATATTTTTTGTACTTAAATTAATTTTTCCAATATTGTTCGTCACGCCCAATTTATTCAAAATTGTTTTGTATAACTTTTTTAAATGAAATAAATAGCATGATTTAATGCAGATACCAAGATGTGTCTATTATTCATTAAAACCTTCATGAAACGCATGGCTCGTGATTATGGATAAGAAAAGAAGCGTCTTCTTCATGTTGATACGAAAGGGTAAGTACCTCCATTATAACTTTTATCAGGTAAGATAGGGCTAGTATTTACTTAATGATAAGCACTGTTATTTGTCATCGTTATCATCGTTTATATACCAACCAACTCCTAAGTGCAATAGTTCAACACGAAAAGAATAAAAAGAAAAAAAAACCCTGTCACACATTCAACTTTAGTGACAAAACAAAAGAGTTCGATGAGAGAACCTTTATTTATTCATTTATGTTTCCAAATCTTGGAAAGCAAATCAAATCCGCTGACCCATTATCATACGATGACAATAAACGTACCTATATATGTATGTACATAGCTTCAAATAAATTAAATGTAAAAATAATGTAATGTAATCATCAGCAAAGTTAATTTACTGCTTGCGATGGTTTCCAATACCAACGCCTCTGGTTAAGTTTGTGTTCTGGTTCTGTTTTAGCACCGAATATTTGTTTTATTTTTCTTTTCACGGTCGATTTCAGTAGAAAACCCATTCGTTTCGCCTTACTTGATGACAATTTTTTTTTGTTATATTTTTTTTTTTTTAATTTTATTTTCCATTCCAAAGTCAGCGATTTGTGTGATGATGACTCTGAGGGTGAGGGTGAGGGTCCATCCAACCGTGATTTTGTATTATTAGTTTTTGTTTTAATGAATTATAAGAATTGCTGATTTTATGGACTTGTCTTGGTGGACACCGTGGTGCACTCGACGATGAGTTTGTGGTGCTCCTTGCTATTCTTCAACCTCAGCAAAAAAAAAAAAAAAACAGCGCATTGGTAAGTAAGCACATATAAGCATATAGTTTTGTTAGTCAAATTCATAAATAGTCAATTGCTTCTGGTCGATCTTTCACCCGAAGAAATCGTTGGGCTGCACTACTTGTTCCCTTCAGTGTGCTGTTTTTGTGAACAATATGTGTATTTTTTTTTCATCGTCGTTGTTGTTGTTTAATTTTATGAAGTTCCTGTCTCCCAACCATGTGTGGGACAAATGTGCCTCATATTTAAAGTAGATGAATAGCATTTTATGTACATAGATTCATTCATATGTATTAGTGCATGTTTTTTTTTTTTTTTTATGTAAACAAAATTATTATTGGGTAACTCAAATTAAATTTATATACAGTCATTTGGGGTTAAACGGTAAACGAGTGCGGTAGTACTTCTTGTTTGTTGTTTTGAAATCAGTTAAATTTATTGGAGTTGTGATTTATAGTAAGTTTTTTTTCTATTAATATTAACTTGTCAGTTGTAGTGAATTGGAAGAGCATTATGTTTTTTCATAAATTGAAAATTTCACAAATTATTAATCTAAAAGTATCTAAAGAATTCTCGATTGTTGTTTTTTTTTGTCTTTTTTTTTTTTAAGTAAAATTTATACATAAAAAACATTGTAAATCTGTTAACTTTGTATATTTGCTTTTAATTTTAATTTTTCATAATGCTTTTAATCAAACACCATTCATAGAAATGCATGCTCTGGAATTTTGATGAATAAACTTTTATTAATTTTGTATTTAAAATTTTTTAAAATTTATTTAGTGTAAAATTTAAAATATAAAGCCGATATGGTTCCAATCAAAAACCTCTATCTTATCTTGAGTTCTATTAATCGAATAAAAAAAAAGAGATACCGATGTTTTATTTAAAGTATAGTTTTCATCGCTCATCAGTTTTTGTCAAACACGGAAACGCATATGGTTTTATATTTTAGTTTTTGAGCAAATGAAAATTACAAAAACTATTTTTTTCCAAAACATTCAAATTGATTTCTAATCAAGAAAAACGTAAAGCACGGAATTTTAAATAATTTTGTTAATTCAAGCTTAAAGCAGCCCTTGCCCATAAATCACAAAACCCAATATTTGAGTATGTACATATACCTACCCGATATTTTTGTAAATTCCCGGTATTTACCCATTTTAGATTCACACCCACCGGTTGGATAAGTTATTACGAGAACTTATGCAATTAAGCTTAAAACTAATTTCTTTTCAAATGTTGAGCAAAAAAATAACTGTCGCGTCGCCAATAAAAGCAAATAAATAAGTCCATCGTAATGCACTTTATAAAAATGCCAACTATTAAAAACGATGAATGTATAATACTTTTGATAACTACTGTTATACATATTGCAAAGAAAAAGAATAACGTAGTTTATTTAAATTAAATTTAATTTCATAGACACTGCATACACAAAAACTTCCATATATATGTACGTATATCCCATGTAAACAACGTTTGCCAAAATAATTTTTGTAAGGGAGCAATCATTTCAAAGTTAGACGGTTCCTTTAAAAAATCACTACAGAAAACAAAATGCTTTTAATAAATACCAGAGTAACTAATAATAATTAATTGACAGCCATTTTTATGTTCAATGTAAACCAAAGAGCTTAATAGCGAACTTTTTCTTATGTGAAATTTTGACCGTGGTTTTAAATCACAAGCTGTTCTGTCGATTACGTTAGACTAAAAATTCATCCAACTCTCACAAGACTTTGACCTCGACACAAACAGAATGATAGCATTTTTAAATGCGTTTCTTTGATTTTTTCTGTTTGCATTTTTAAACAATTTTTAGTAAACAAATTTTGAAAAATTGGCAATAGATATCTCACGAATGTGTGTATGTACGTACAAAACAATCTATTTTGAAATGGTTTGAGATAAGAACCATATCGGTAGTATAAAATGCAGAGAAAGAATATCGCTGAGATAACGAATTCAGGATTTCTTTAAATCAAAACCTTACCTACAGTTTAACAAAAAAAAAAAAAAAAAAACGATTAAGTTATTTACCAAATTGTAATTTTTTTGTGCTGCATTGTCACAATAATGCTGATTCAGAATTTGATTAAACAAAATTGTTTCAAAATATATTTGTATTGTAAACGAGGTTTTTCCAAGTTGTATATGACGTTGACAATAAACTGTATCTCGCCTTGCCTTGCTTTAAATTCTTTTTACCAACTCGCTCATTTTTTTTTTTTATTTTTAGCTTGCTTCATTGTTTTGTCTGTTTTTGTACGAATTTTCATTATTTTTTGTTTTTATGTTTACTAACACAATCATTACTGATGACAAGATAATGATTGCTTTAATGTTTCAATGTTTGAACAGGGGGTGTATGGTTTGTTAATTATGGATTCTGGGCTAAATATGATTTTTTTTTTTATCTTTTTCCAGCTTCTTCACCTTTCACTTCCCAAACATAAAGACAATACAATTTTTGTAGTTCTCAAAAAATGTGTTAAATAAACCTTTAGCAATTCTATATATTTGGTGCGGGTGTAAAAACAGAAAAAAAAAACAATTCAAATGTATTTATTAATCAAAAAACACTTGAATGAACCTCCCAGTAAGATATAATCACAAAACAAAAACCTAGAGAACTTGAGTGTTTATTTTTTTTTTATAATTCACATTAATATCGGTGATGGTGGCAACTTGAGCTAGAAGCTGTGGCGCTTCAATTAACAAATAATATTTTAGCTTAGTTAAAATAGTAACTTTTTTTTGCTTTAATAATATTTTGTAAAAAAAAAACAAAAATGAATACAACAATGGATCTGAAAAGATCCCAATCGGAGGACGATGGTAGCAGTTCTCTGAGAGACAGTGGCATATCATTATCCGATGAGACGCTTGAAGAAGAAGTTGTAAATAAACCAGAAAAGAAAAGGAAATGGCGAAAAGCACCCAAAAAATATGACTGTGCTGTGTGTGAGAAAGAATTCAAAGGTCTTACGGATTTGAAACGACATTTATTGATTCATTCGAATGAGAAGCCTTTCAAATGTGACTTGTGCGAGAAATCTTATCGACAGAAAGTCAATCTGAATTATCACATGAAAATGGTGCATAGCAATCAAAAGGAATTCATTTGTGGATTCTGTAAGAAGCCATTTGCTTATAAACAACGTCTCAGACTACACTTGAGGGTGCATACAGGAGAAAAGCCCTATTGCTGTCAATATTGCACAAAATCTTTTGCACGAAGTGGACAGGTTAGTTAAGCTTCATAAAATTCTAAAATTAATTCCTTACTAATTTTGTATATTATTGTTTTTCAGCTAAAACAGCATTTAGAAACTCACGAGAGAAACAAATTGTATTGTGAAATATGCTCATCTACATTTTCCAGTGAAAGAAGTCTTAAATTTCATGTGGCACGGCATGGTGATGAACCAAATCGTATATGTCAAATATGCAAAAAAGCATTTATGAATTCTAAAGTTATGCAAGCTCATATGGTAAGAGTTCATTCGAATGCCGAACAATTTGAGTGTCCGATATGTGAGCTAACAATTACTACGGAGGACCTTCAAACGCATATGAAAATACATAATCCAACTAAACGTTTTCAATGTGAACACTGTGAGGCTGCTTTTGCGCAAAAATGTCAGTATAAAGTTCATTTGAGAAAACACACTGGCGAACGACCATTTCAGTGCAAGGTAAGTTCAATAGATTATCAATTTTATTCTATTTTAATTGTACTGAAGCCTTTAACAGTCTTATAAAGAAGCTAAGTAAATATGTCAGCAACTATTGGTTAAGACTGGACTTTGCATTTTATTGTTTCTCAATGTTATAAAACTAAATTTTGGCCTCCCACTGAATTATGTAGATTCATTCTTTCATAGATTCTTACTTTCATCTTTGCATTCAGTCAAAAAATTATTAATTTAATAATAAATAAATTGGTGGTGTGACAGATCGTTGAGTACCAAGGCTTATTGACTTACATTTCTCAACCATTCCTGCGTGCGTGTTCTTTTAATCCTCGCAACTTATACGAAGCTAATGACAACCTGAAATTCAATAATCTGTGGAAATATATCCAAAATTTGGTTCCAGCACCGTAGTTTACTTTTATTCGAAAAATGCTTAATGGTTGTGTTAAACCCAGACATCAAATTTGATTTTACAGAAACTTCGTTAGCAGATGATCGCTTCATCGTCGCTTGGTTCTAAGTATTGAAGTATGTTCTTCAAAGTTCAAAGTCTTCTAGTTAAGTTCATCATTCATTGTTTTATTCTGCTTAATATTTTGAGTAAATTTAAAGCCGACGACGCTGAAAAAGAATTAAAGAAGGTCGGGTTTTTATTTAGCTTTAAAATTAGTTACAATTTTGTCATTAAAAACAAAAATACTCTGCAATAATTTATGTTTTTAAGTTTATGTAGATTAAGGGGGGTTCACATTCAACGACAAGTTGATCAACATGTATCTAGTCGGCAGTATTTTGTAATGTGAACAGCAGTCGAACGACCGTCGATCGACTTGTTGTGTAGTTCAAATTTTTTAATATTTTGCTCGGTCGGTCAACCGTTGTTGTTAATGTGAACACTAGTCGAACGACCGACGATTTTAATTTTCCAGCTTTTTTCGGTAATTTCTGTAAGATTTAAATAGTACGCGGTGTAATCGAAGTCCAACAATGAAAAAAGTGCAAAACAAAACTAAATTTATGCGGTTTTATTGGTGCAAAAAAATAAATACGCGTAATGTTTTCTCATTGATTTTTTTTTTCAAAATGAAGTCGGGGAAACGGTCGTTGAATGTGAACGCTAGCAAAACGACTCAGGTCGGTCGACAGGTCGTTGAATGTGAACCCCCCTTTAAATATTCTTTGTGAATTCAACCAAAAATAAAATATAAATACTTTTTTTAAGGTTTGCTGGCAGACCTTTGCACATAACAGTGTACTGAAATTGCACATTCGGAAACACACCGGAGAAAAACCAATAAAATGTTTACTCTGCAAGGATTCCTATGTAGCCTTCTCCCAATTGGCTCACTTAAAAACCCATATGCGTGCCATACACAAAAAAGAAAACTCATACGCCTGCGAGGGATGCAAAGAATGCTTCAAAGTTAAATTCCATCTGGAAAGACACAAAGAAGCTTGTAAGAAGTATCAATTACTTAAACGAAATGATTCACTCGAAATTCAAGGAAATTCCGAAGAACACACCGAACAATTAACTAGCCTTAGATATCTTATAGCAGTGCTATTAAAGAATATATCCACTCCTGAAAAACTAACTGAATTGGGTTTTGGAAAGCGGCTAATCGATAACGTCCTTTTGGCATCACTCAAACTTGCCAAACGAAAATGTTTCGAAAAGAAGAAAATGCATGAGTTAGATCGTCTAAAATTAAATATACAATCATTCTTAGAATGGATTGTTCCCGAAGAGATATGGAATGAATTCAAAAAAGAATGTCCATCTATAGAGAGCATTCTAGAGAAGATTGTCACAATGTATTTAAAACAGGTAGAGTAACCCGGAAAAGAAATGCTCTCAAAAGTAACGAAAACCAAAAAAAAAAAACAAACAAAAATTCGCAATGTACTATATTGTGCCATACCAAAATTCTTATTTAAGTTATAAGTACTAATAATAATCAATGGGTGGTGGTCTTTCTTGCCATAGTAGTTTTAAGTTAAGGAAAATTCTATTGATGTTGGAAAATGGAATATAACAACTTTAAGTATAATTTCCAGTGTCTAGTCAAGTGAATGATACCAAATACGCAGCATAATTCGATATCTTGCCATCTTCATCAAATGAAGAATCAAAAAGTATATTAAAATAAAGAAAATACATCATGAAATGTCCCACCTAGTTTATGAATAAAAAAAAGTTTTAACTATCAAATGAATATATATTTAAATAAAACGATTGTGTTTTGTTTTCTTTTTTTATCAACAGCCTTATGGCAGCTGTTTTCAGCTGTAGGGTACGAAGAAAATAAATAAAAAATTATAATTTTAAATTTGACCATATGATGTCCAAAATTAAAAAAAAAAGAAAGATGTACAAAAAAATTTAATATTCAATCTAGGTTTGGTTATTTATTACAATGTAAGTTACAAAAGAAATGTTATGTAAACAGGTAACATTTTGTGCAATACAAAATTTAAGTGCTGCAGTGAGTATTTTAAATTGATGCTGGCGGTACTGCTAATCAAAACGTGCGTTCGCGCGTTTCCATGCGTTTTGCTAATAATGATACCTAATAACTTAGTGAAAAAGCTATACAAAATTGACCATCTTGTTCTTCTATGAGAGGATTGAATTCTTCTTAAATAAATAAATTTTATGGCCAAACAGTTCATGAAGAACTAGGGCCTAGTGACTTACAACTCTCAACCATTCCTGTGTGCATGTCTGCAGGAATGGAGGGGACCTACAGTTTATTGCCGAATCCGAACGGCTAACGAGCGGCACTTTTCTGTGACAGGAGATACTCTTGGAGGATTTGTCAATTCCTCGCAAGAGGCAGTAGCCGTTTTTTTTTTTTAAATAAATAGGTGGCGAAGCTGGGGATCGAACCTTAGACCTCCGGCATGACAGTCCATTGCACTAACCATTACGCCATGGCTACTACTTGAATTCTTCTTAACCTTAAGAAATACTGGGGGCCTATTATGTAAAACGATAATCGTAAAAAATACCGCGTATTCGTTAAATTGCGATTATGAGAAACGAGAATGGTGGTAAAAAAAAAACGAAACTAGTATTTTATTAGCGATTACGAGTAACGAAACTCGTAAATAAAAACGAAACCCAATAAAACTAACGAGTGACATTTGCTGTCGTTCGGTTTTCGTTTTGGACAAACAAACTGAATATGAAGAAATGAATCCTTCGTACGTTTCACCCTCCAAAACCCATTTGTTTACATTGTTGTATTTGTAATTTAATTTTGTGTCGATGAATAGATGTGAAATCCAACAACAATATAGCAGGGTGGTGTGAAGATAAGTACTGTGAATGTGTAAGTTGTGAAGATAAATAATGTGAATGTATGAGTTTTATACCGCCATTTTTACACATACCTTCTCATTTCTTATCTGATAGAGCTTGTAGGCAAACTCAAATGACAGCCGAGGATTCATTTCTTCATATTCAGTTTCTTTGGTTTTGTATTTGTTGTCGTTCGTTTCTTTGATTGAATTCTCGTTTGTCATAATCGCTTTACACCGTGACTATCGTTTCCATAGTCCCCTTTCACACAGGGCAACTGAGTTGCCGGCAGCAATTAGTTCATAGGCGAGAAGGGCAGGAAGAAAGAGGGGAAAATGAAATCTCCCCGGTCAACAAATTCAGGAGATTTTTTTAACGTTTCTCTTCACACTACGTTTGTGTGCGTTCCACCAAGGTAGTTTAAAAGGAAAATAAAGAAAATCTCCGGGTTTTTGTTGCTTGCGTGTGAAAGGTATAAGAGATTGTTAAGGAGATTTAAAGAAAACGTTTCGTTTTCTCTGCCTTTCGTTTCGTATCTCATAATAAAGGCCCTGGGCCCGTATTACGGATTACGATTATCGTTCGAAATCCTTCGTTATAGTTAAGTTGCGATTACATTTTACTCGTTTTGTTTTACGACTGTTTTGAGCGGTCGTATTTGATAGTTTTGACACTTCTGACTTAGGATTATTATATATCTCTCGCATATTTATTTACAAAAATAGATTTTTTGATTTCTTGCAATATGTTCATGCATCCATTTTTGTAAATCATAATCGGGTTATGTCATGGCTATCGTTTTCTTAGGTATCGTTTGTTTTGCCTTTCATTTTGTATATTTTAATACGGGCCCAGGAAAAGGAAAAGAAGGAATTGGAATAACAATATAAGCCACAATTTTTAAAAAATGTAATAGTAAATTGAATATAATTAATTTGTGAACCCTATTTATGAGTACATACCGACAAAAACAAGTAGATTTATTTAAAAAAAATTTAACATTGTAAAAATTTTGCTACTAATTTGTTTGATATTTAATTTTTACCACCCGATATCCAAAACCGTGGCCACTACAAAATCTCAATTTTATTTGCAAGAAGGAAAACACATCGCATACAAACTTGAAGGCAAAACATTTTAATCATAAAATTGAATTTTAAACAAATATTTGAAGTTTTCCTGCCTTAAGTTAAAATATTGTATGGCATAGAAGTTTCAGGGTTTGTGTGTGATGCAAGAAAAAGCTTCGTTTCGTTGATTATGTGAAAAAGAATTGGCGTTTAGATAGATAGATATCAATGTTCTTTAACGTTTGACCATGCGATTTATTTATCGTCATAAGAACACAAACGCTGTTGTTTTTCTACAATAGCGTAGCTTTTTTATCAGACTGTTTGCGCCAGTTTATTAATCATTTTCTTTTATACCGAAAATTAAAAGGATCAACCAATTTGTTTGTACCTCATCAAGAATGTATTACTAAATTTTTTCATGTCTGAAAGAGCTATTTTTATCTTTTATCTATTTTTAGCAAACCTTAAGATCAAGATAAAACCTGAAAAAAAATTAATAATAATAAGACTTAGACCCTGTTAAAATTACCGCCAATAAAACGTCGATTTTATAGACGCCAACTAAAATTGCTCGTAAAGTTTCCATTAATAATAGATAAATGTTGAAATTCCAAATACATAGAAGAAAAGTTCTTCAAGTAAGATTTCTTTTCGAGATGGCATTTTAAGCTATAAAGGTACATTTATAGATCTTTTTGCCTAGCATGGCCAGTGTGGTCAACGAGGATGAGATATTTACAACACAATAAAACTTCCTCTTACCATTTGACATTTATAGCCGGTAATTTTGTATTTAATTCGCAACTCTATCCGAAGATAAGTTGTTGTTTTCGTATTCACGCAGGACGTTTGCTTCTGCCGCAACGCGTGGCGTGGATAACATACAACTACATATAACCTAGCTAAAAGCTGATAAGTGCTTACCTTATGATTGTTTGTCTTGTCGCTCTATGTTTTTCATCGTTTTAAATTCGTTTACCATCAAATATAGAGGAAGCAGATCGTGCACGTTTTTAAGTTAAATACAACCAACCTCCCAATATTGGCATAGTATCTAAGTTTTTCTCAGCTCACACGTGGGACACCATAGGCTTGGTCCATGCAAAGTAAAAAAAAAAAAACAGCCATAAAGCTTTCAGGTGCAACTAGTTTGCTGTTCGAATTTGTCTACCTCTGGATTCTGACTTGTTCAATAGTCAGTAAATTTTTAGCGTAAATTATATCTGAATGAAGTTACTATGCACGTGCAGTAAATTACCAGCACAGTTGGTCCTTTCTTGTTTATATTGCATTGAATGGTAGCAGCATTCTTAGGAGTGTACTTAAGTCTTTTTAAGGTAAGTCTTTTGGGCAAGTAGTTTAGTCACTTATTTCATAGTGTCTGTGTTCATAGACAATTGACATTATTATAAAGCTTATTAACGAAATTAAATTTTTAGCTTAGCTATAACCCAGTAAAAATTTACAAAAAAAGGCCAATATGCGGGAATAATCCAAAGTTAAGATTTTTAAACGCAATTACATACGGTGAAGGGAATTTATTCCACGGAAATCTGTTTCACCTAAGAATTTATTCCACTTTTAGTGGGAATTTATTCTACTTTTCAAAGTGGAGCTGATTCCCATTAAGAGTGAGAATTTATTAGACCTGAAATTTCGTTGAATACTAAATCCATGTTTTAGTTTTATCAATTGATATTTTTCTACTTAATAGAAATGGGGCTGCAAGAGTCGTGGACACACCATCAGTTTACCAAATCACGATTAAAAACGTGATTTTTGAGCAAAGTAGGTACTAAAATACACTTATTAAAAAGTGTGAAGGTAGTGGTAAATTTGAGAATATATTACTAATTTTTTAACAGCAATTTGTTTTGTTAATACAAAAAAATGAAAAATAAGACCGTTGCGTGTCAGGTCTAATTTTGTGATAAAATTCCTTTTTAAACGGCTTTCAATTTAAGTTTTTGAGAAATCTGATAGCAAACCACTGCCATTTTTCACACTTGAAAGAAAAAAGACAGTTAAAATATTTCAAACCTATGAAGCAGGCCAGTAAATAAGGCACTACTGTCCAAGAAAACGGGTCGGACACACCCAGTTTACCAAATCACGATTAAAAACGTGATTTTTGAGCAAAGTAGGTACTAAAATACACTTATTAAAAAGTGTGAAGGCAGTGGTAAATTTGAGAATATATTACTAATTTTTTAACAACAATTTGTTTTGTTAATAAAAAAAAAATGAAATATAAGACCCCATTTTCAAAATGAAAAATTACCCCAAATTTAATGAAAAAAGAACCAAAAAAGGAAAGAATACTGCAACCAAAAGTAAAAAATTACCTAAAAAATATAAATTACAGGTACATAAAGTTACAACAACAGGTAAAGGTGGAGCCATTTTTCATAATGAAATTTAACCCCAAAATGAAAAATAAAAAGAGGCCCCAAGATGATGAAAAATAACCCTAAATTCACCTAATTTAATCAATTTTTGTTGTTGTTACTTTCTTTTCATATAAATTTTTGATGCAATTTTTAATTTTTTTTATTTGGGGCCCATTTTTCATTGGGGCCAAATTTCATGTAACCTATTTTTAATTATTTCTTTTTTCCTTTTTTTTTTTGAAAAATAGATTCAACCTGTGTCGCCTTTTTTATAAATACAATCGAAGAGACTGCTTATTTATCAATATGCAGGTATATTTGAGAAAAAGTTAGAATCGTTAACTAAATAAATATAAAGCACTTTTCCACCTGCCTAACAATTTACAGGCACTCATTCCCAAAATCATGAAATATTTTACATTGGCATTACTGCTCCATTTAAAATACATTGTAAAGAGTAGTGCCATTTGAAATAATTCCGTGACCTAAACAGCTCACTGATGCGATGATTTGGCCCCAGATTGAAAGAAAATATTTATGTTGTTCATCTGCCAAAAAAACGTATATATTTTTGCTTAACACAGCTTTTTTTGTTGTTTCTTAAGTTTTCGTACTCAACCACATTTCGTAAATGTCCTTGACATTTTTATGACTCACATAAATCATTTTGTTGTTCTTATAAGGAATACTTATGTAGGTATACCTTCTAATCTATCTAAATTACTTCATACGAAAGAAACACTTTTTCCATTATAAATGCAGATCGGAACCAAACCAAATATCGCATTTGAAAACCAGTTTAAAACACACAAAAAAAAAAAATACCATCGTACGCAGAATTGAGCCCCATGGATAAGATGCTTTCAGCTTCCAGCTATTTATTTTGAAATATGCACATTGACCTACGGTTTGAACAAATTGGATCTCAAATATCATCACTTTGCTTCATGAAATTCCTTACGAAGAACTCAAACCAAACATATACGAGTCTCAAAAGGCAATTTCAAAACGACCAAAGGACTGTAATATGTTGCGGATGGGACACTAATTTACGAGGGATCTCCTTTTTTTTGTGTTTTTTTTTTTTTTTTTTTTTAAGGAATATTATTTAAAGAGTGCGAATCATCAAAAGATCAGGTATTTGTTTTGTCAAAAATAACCAATTTTATAGAATAGAATCAACAAATAAACTTGAATGGGTCTCGTATCTTGAGTCATTTATGTGTATTCTCCTGGGGTACTTGTACCTAAGTTCCTGATACCAAAAAGTAGGCAAATTTGGTCTTGTGAACGTCTTTCAAAAGTTGGAAAAATATAAGCAGAAACTAAAAGCATTGATTCTGTCCTGATATTTTTTACAAGAAAATGAAGCGATTTTTTCAAGTATGCGAGAAAGAGATATGGTATACCAAATCGATATACAGTAAGTCGTACGAACACAAGACTGATTCAAAAAAATTAAAATGTCTCCAATTTTCAATGCCACAAGCTTTTTAAAGATTAGTGAAATAATTATAAGCCTGCTAAAATTTCAGCCGTTTAGATAAATATTTAAAGGTCGCTTATCGATAATTTATTTTGCCAATTTTATTTGCTTCTTTATTTTACAACTTTACTACCGGTTATTGTACGAAAATGATTGAGACGTATTCTTAAAGGAAATTAAATGTTCCTAAAAAATGCCCTCGACTTCATATGTAATTAGTGTACTCCTTCCAAAGTTATTGAAGGTTAAAGTGGATGGTTTATTCCACAGTTTTTTGATTTCCCTATGGAAAATATCAGTTAATACACAATTTTAATATTGAATTTTAGTTTTATCTGTTAAAATGAATTCATTTCTAAAGAAAAATATGTTTAACGCAAAGAAAAAAGACAAAAAATCAAAAAATTAAATGGCACATTTTTATTGTTATTTTCGGTTCATGTAGCAATCAACCTGAACCATCTTTAACTTCAATAACTTTGGGAAGAGTGCACTAATTATATAAGAACATTTTTAAAGAATATTCATTTCCCTTTAAGAATACGTCTCAATCATTTCCGTACTATAAACGGTTGCAAAGTTATAAAATAAAGAGGCAGACAAAAGAAAAATTCCCATACAATTTGTATGGAAGAAGAAATTAGCGATGAGCTAAATATTTGTCTTAACGGCTGAAATTTTAGCAGGCTTTTTATTTCACTAAGCTCTAACTAAAAACCTAGTGGCATTGAAAATCGGAGACAATTTATTTTTTTTGAATCAGTCTAATAAACACAGATGAGTAGCTAGGGAAGGGAGCTTGAGGGACTTAAGCCGCAAACAGATGTGCAGCTTTTTCCCCATGCAGCGAATTTAGAAACAGAGATATCATGCAGCAAAGGCTGCATGCAGAGCCTGGAATATGTCAGCATTCATAAGAACCTGTGTAAATTTATTTTCGCTGCATTGGAAAAAGCTGCACATCTTGTTTGGGCATTAAGGTTTAAGCATCCACAAATAGCTCTTCTCATCAAATTACACGCACAATAATTTTGGCCAAACCGCTTTGTCAAAATTACAAACCCTGGGGGGTTATTCTCAAATGCGCGGCGGATCGCTTTTGATGGCGGATTTGCATTTTCCTATTCTCAAAAGCGATTTGCTTTTCATGCCAAAGCGAAAGTTCTCACAACATGTCATTTTGGGTGGCGGATTGAAAGAAAATGTAAATATATAAATAATTTGCAAGTAATTATGTATCTTCTCCAATTTCGGCAAATAAAAACACACTATTCCATCAAAAGGTTTTTTTTTTTTTTTGTTAAGAGTAATAAATATTGCAATTATAGTTAATGCAAATACTTTCAAAAAACAAAAACAATGCAAATATTTTAAGGAAAAAAAAACAACTTGTTTGCACAGCAAACAACTACCTACTGTCAAATTTTTGGAAATAGCTGACAATTAAATGAGAAGAGTGGAAGTAAAAATGGGAGTGGCCTGGAATTTTTTGGAATTATGTGAGAGAAACTGGAAGGTTCATTTTCGTCCTCGATCGCATTTGAAAATAACCAAAAGCGAACACGGTCGAATGTGAGGTTTCGCTTTTAAAGCGATCCATCGCACATTTGGTAATAACCCCCCTGAAAAGCATTTCAATTCATTAATTTTACGTATTTTCTAGTCACACAATGAGCAATTACATTCAACCAGTAAATGTCCTCAAAGGTGTTAAAAGTTTCGAACTAATTTTATTTGCAGGTAGCCGAAATCTTTAAATTCAGGTTGTCTTTTAGGTAGTAAGTATAGTTCATTGGAAATATTAATGATGAAAGACATAGGTATAAAAAAAATATTATTTATTAAGGTGTATCGGTTTCACTTTACTTAGATGATCTATTTCAGGTTTCAGTGATTTCATTAAATTCTTTAAATAAAATGTTTATTTATTTAAAAGTAATTAAACTTCAAATACAAGACAATCACAACTTCTGTCATTGCTTTACTTATATTTTTGTTATATCTGAAGAGACTTTTGTTTATTAAAAATGTGTACATATATGTATATGCGAAACTAATTCCTATTCTGAGCTTAAAATATATAATTTAATGTTAAAATATTTATGAGCATAGAGCAGATCATTGTTTGTAGCGTTTTTTTTCAGGATTTTCTTAAAATGCATGAGTAGATAGCTATATAACTTATAGAATAGCGTGCAGTTAAAATAATTTTTAACATATCTAGACATTGTATTGTTTAAATTAAGTACGATAACTGTCAACAACTACATAAACTGTCTATATTAAGAGGTCATTTAAAGAAATCTTAAATTTCAAATATCCATTTGGGTTTCGTTTAAGTTGTTTTGAATTTTAAATTAAAAAAAAAAATATAGTGTCAACAGATGAATTCAAATATTTATAATGGCAAATGTATGCAAATAATAATGCTTAAGATTTGCAATAGTAATATTATTCACATTCCTTTAATGCAAAACCAAAATTAAAACATACTATATTAGCTATCAAGTAGGTTAACTTTAAAGTCAAATTAAATCAAAATTTAACAATACATATTAAGATTTGTAAAATGCTTTTAACAGTTTGCGGAACGAATTTTTTTGTCTTAAGAGTCACTTTTATGTTCTTGTTGACATTTGGGTATTTGTCAAATTTGGAGGCATGAAGTTGAAAGGCTCCCAAATAGAAGTAAATATGTCAAAATATGGTTTGGGCACTCAATTTTGCACTTAATTCGGACAGCTTTCTATTCTTCAAAAACTCAAAATATATACTGGACGAGAATTGGCCCAGATCGATGATAAATCTATGTAAATAAAAATTTTCATATGGAATCAGAACCCAACCAAAAGTATGTACCTACCTAAGTAATGTATGTATGTAAATGTTAAAAAAAAAAATAAACATGAATTTTAAGTTAGTGAAGCAAGATTTTCCGATCGAAAAGGGGTTAGGATGATAAATTTAACGTAAAATATAATTAATAGTTAATTAGTCATGAGTTTTTTTTTCTTTTTTTTTTTTTGTTGCTGCTTAGCCAAAAGTGAAAGTTATTGCATCTAAACATGTTTATTGCTTAATAATTTTCCACTTATTAGTGGTTTAGTTGTTCTAGTTTCAATTTTGTTAGGGTTGTTTTTTTAGCTTCACACAGAATTAAAAAAAAAACATAGAAAACATTGAACGACAGACTCGAAATTTACACAACTAATATAATTAACAGTTTAGTTTTTTTCCGGGCTACTGCCTCTTGCGAGGAAGTGACAAATCCTCCAAGAGTATCTCTTGTCAAAGAAAAGTGCCGCTCACCAGCCGTTTGGATTCGGCAATAAACTGTAGGTCCCCTCCATTCCTGCAGACACGCACACAGGAATGATTGAGAGTTGTAAGTCACTAGGCCCTGGTTCTTCATGAGCCGTTGTGCCACCAAATTTAAATTTTTTTTTTTTTTTAATATAATTAACAATATATTGCGCAGGTTGTTAAAACTGAAACTGACGAGTGCTCCCACAAACTTCACATTATATTAGAGAAAAGAAAAACAAATGCCTATATGCATTTGACAAGTAAAGGGGCACTGGCTGGACCCACCATTTTCTATCGATTTTGATAGATGCGCAGAACAGAACAAAAATGAAAACGACGAATTTATTAATCACATTTAAATTTTTGTTATTTATTTAATTAATCAAAAAAATAAATGAAGTAATAAAAACCAAAGGAACATCTACCAAAACTATAATACAAATAAAAGTAACACTATAGTGCAACCCTCATATCAACAGCTTTTTTGTATTTTGTGTTTTGATGTTATTCGAATTACAATTGACATCAATTCTGTCATCATTTCATGTATGTATTTGAAAATCAGCAAGAATTAGTCAGATGAAATATCTCAGCAAATAGAAATATTTAACTTTATCTCGTGTGCAAGCGACTAAATCTGGTAGTCTGAAATGGAAAACAATCTTAAACTGGTTGTCAAATAAACCTTATCACTGCTGCAGTAAGGGCTACAAAAACGTGTGATTTTATCGAATTGTAATAATAGGTGTGTTTTATTGGGAAATGTATAACAACACATCAAAATTTCCTTCGTTAAACGATAAATACATCAATAGCTTACAGTAGCGTGGCGTGGATGATTTCAAATGGTAAGTCGAAGAAAAATTAGTCACCCGAAAACGTATAGGTAAATGGCTACCTTAAATTGTCTATATCGCTTTCCACGCCATGAAATGTATTTAAAAAAAAAAACCTACATGACTTCCACAGCAAACTTCACACAGCAACACAGCGAGACACATACAAAATTATTGAAATAAGACAAAAAAAACCGTGTTATTTTTTCGAATTAAAATTAATTTTTTGCACAGAAAACTACCCCTACCCTGCTCAATGCACTTTATACAACAGTAAGACATACTAACTTCTCTCTTCTACAACTCCATACCCCACAAGAAACACAAATAGAATTTTAAAAATGTTTCGCTGGATAGAACAAGCTTGTTCTGTTTGCTCTTGCTTATTTATTTGTATTAAAACTCCCGAAATAAGACGCAGAAAACCGAGTTATTTTTTTGCTTTCTTATGGAAAAAAATTGCACGGTTTTCTTCGACATATTTAGGGAATTTTCTAGTAATTTAGATTAATGTTGCTCGTTTTTTAGTAAACATGATTGAGATTTTCAAATAGTAACTCGATAGGAATCGTGTTATATGGACGCCACGCCACTGTAGCTTACCACTTTATTGCTAGATTTTTGACTGGCACTCTCTGGGTTTTGTTGTTACACTATCTAAAATATTTTCCAACAAAACACACCCTAGAGCTAAAATATCGGCATCGGCACTCTTAAGCATTTAGAACGATAGCAGCGCCAATAACGTCTCAACACGCATATAGTTTTGACAAATAAATTTTCATCCACAGTCCCTAGTTTTGTGAGGATGGCACCGCCACCATGGAATTCCAAATATAATTAAAAAAAAAATTATTTTCAGCCTCTTGTGAGGTGGGCATAACTCTTTTAAGATTCAGTCAAAAATTGTAGGTCCCCTCCATTCCTGTCCTACTTATTACTACATATGTTATGTCATTTTAAGATTTTTAAAAGCCTGTTAAATAGTTAAAAGGGCTTTATGAAATCAGCTATTAAACTTTTTGAAAATTAAAAAAAAAAAGATACAAGTAGTGATGTGGCATTATAGGTTCTTGAAGCTTTGGAATACAAAAAAAAATCACTAGACTAAAATATTTATGCTTTGAAATTTCTATAACACCTATGTATATGACTGATTATAATTTAATTATTCAAATTTCAACCTAATCCCACGAAATAAAGATCAATCAACTAAATCCCTTCACTTTATTTAAATGAATTAACTAAATGAAGCGAAACGATTTTTTAATTAATTATTATTTTGAGGTCATTTTGTGTTTCTTATTAAATTCATAACTTTAGCATAAAAAAACGTGTTACCACCTACATTTTACCACAGTATAAGCTATTTGTTTTCACTTTTTCAATCTATAAGATGAATTATGTATTTACCTATAAAAAAATATTGCTGCGAAAAGAGAAGCTCTTCTAACCTTTCTTTTTAGCGCCAATTTAATGATCGTTTCAACACCTTCTTTCGCAATAAGAAAAAAAATATTTCTAAATAAATACGTGTTGTGACTAATAAATTATAAATATTCTGAACGGTTTTTTAGAACTTGCATACATAGATAAAAAAAAAACGACCCCACCCAACAAGAGAACACATTTTAATCATCATCACAACACAAGCAGCATGTTACAAATTTGCATTGCGTGAACATGGTTCATTGATCCTATCTCTCTGTAACTCCAGCTCTGATGCATAATATGCTGCGTTGTCGGTCGGTCGTCGTCGCGGTCGTCCCTTCAACTGGCGCAGGCGGTGATTGCGTAATGGACATGGCCGTTGTTGTATATTCCCAACAACTATTCGCTTCATTCAGATATAGATACACACAGAAAATGCCAGATAGATACAAACTGTGCAAACACTCTTAAGTAAAAACATATGCAAAGAGTCTGTAATTTTAAAGTACATCGTGCTCAAGATACTTGAAATTCAATACCCAAGGGCTAGCTGGCTGTTCCTTAACATACATATCTAAGTCTGCGAACGAACCTCTTTTCGTTGTAAGAACAAATGTAGACATTAGAACCTAACACAACATACATAATCAGATATGCACTGCCAGAGTATATTATACATATACGCATGCGTGTGCAAAAGATTAAAATTTGTCGAACATAAACATAGATAGAGGGCCAATGCAAAAATACCTTTGGTATTCTTAGATAAATGTTGATGGAAATATTTTTTTTTTTTTTTTTTTTAGCTTTTTTTGTTTTGCTGCCATTGCTGGAAGTAAAGTTGAGTGCATCTTTACAAATTGCAAAACGTAATTTGACATTCATATTAGAGATATGACTGACACAGGTGGTTTTATTTAAGAAGATTGTCATGTTTACTGTGATGTTAAGAGGCTCATATCTATGTACCTATAGTAATGTTCAACAATTTATCGAACACTACAATGTTGCAGTATAGAAGTATGTAATGTGTTTTTTAAAGTTCGCTTATCAGCTCTTTTGATTTAGACTCTTAATTTTCAATCACATCACTTTGGTTAGTTTTCATAGTTTTCTTGGACGTGGATCTTAATTTCCATGTAATACATTTATTTAAATTCCTAATACAAGTTCCAAAATCCATTCTTACTTTTGATGAGTACAAATAAAATGTACTTTTAATTTTATGTTTTAAATCACTTACATATCGATACCTTAATGCACATCACATGTGCTATGTCCATTTTTGGCTGTTTTGAGATAGTGGCACCATTGGAAAGGTGAGAAGCAGTACTTTCATATGCTTACACACGTCCTATGTCCAACATAAATTCCAAATTGCTTAAATTTGCAAAAAAGGCGAATGTAATTCATGTCCCGACTTGAATTATTTGAAAAAGCACACTTTGTGCTATGTCCAAAATTTTGTGCTAAAAAGAGAGATTTGCTCAGCTTACTCAAACAAGGGGTTATACCTCAAGAGTATGCGACATTCTATAATGAATGATCTTCCATCATGCAGCGGTGTTCGAGACATTGCAGTATGGTCGAACGAAGATGAAAATGAAAAACCGGCAAATGAAGATGATTTTTATATAATTTTTTCCCAATAAAAAATTATATGCTTACTTAAAGTATTAATAGTTATTTTTTATTATAAAAAGGCTTATGTTAAGAAGGAAATATCTTCAGCATAATAAAGTAAGTAATGAGTTTAGGAACTAAATTGTGTTCTATGTCCTATTTGAATAACTGGAATCAAGCACAAAAGGGCTATGTCCTGACATATTTTCATAAGATTACATTTTTTTCAAAATGATTATGAAATTGATTGAAAATTAAAAATAAATAAAATTTGTTTTCTACATCTCGCATGCTCTTGTCAAATTTCAGGAAAACGAAATATTTATGTCACAACATGTAGACTTTACACTGGCTGTCTAAATTCCAAAACGCCAAGAAAATTATTTCAAAGCTCTCGACATTGCAATATCCCTCAGACAATTGCCGCAGACACATATTTCACTTGACATATCGTAGATGTCACCATAAAATATCATACCACCCGAACTAGTTATGTATGTGCGTGTTGCACTCTATATCTATCAATTGCAAAGCAATGTTTGTACTTTACAAGAAGTACACAGTTTTTTTTGTTTTTTTAAGTTCGTTTTTGCAAGGCAAGCTGCATTACAGCAAACAGAGAGAGAATAATATTGTCCCTCTTAATTCATCGGCCGATAGTTGTTTGTTGGATATTTTTTCACACCTACATATGGATAGACAAAATATGTAGATATAAATTCGATTGAGTTTTATACTTCGAACCTTATAACAGCCGGCCCTATTACGGGCATTATTTTATTTCTCCAATAGAACTGGATATATTCGCAAAATGAAATAAAAACAAAAGAAAAAACCAAGAAGGTTTTTAAAAGTAGCAACAATTGAATATATATGTAATTATGCAATTTGTTGTAATAATGACAGCAGTTTGCAGGGAAGGAAATTGTGACGTTTAACATAAGCCATTTTATGTATGTTAGGTGTTAATGTTAAATAATATATCTTCCTGTGTAGGAGTGGAATTTTTATTTAAACCAAAATACCTGAAAGTTTCTTTGATTAGAATTACATATATAAATTTACGTATACCTGCAGGTTTTAAGTCGTAAAGCAAGTTCGCTTCTCAACTCTTTTGTTTCGTTGCAGGAAGAAAGAAGGTTTCATTTAAGAACTGAAGTTCTTTAAAGTTACAGAATTGTATTTTGGCAAGTTTTTGGAAAATAAACTACAAAGACGCACAGACAAACAGACCGTGACGGAAAGTATGATGGAATCTCGATGATCCTAAAGCAAATGGTCAACGCGTTGACGCTCTGACATTAACAAAAATTTATCAACATACTGATAATGCTGCACCGTCAACGATCATCGTGTGAAGACATAAAACATTAACGATCACATGAATGATGCTTGTCTATCAGTTTTGCCCCAAAATGCGTTGAGACCTAATAGCGCGATTTTTCGCTTTGATATATTAAAACCTTGATGATCATACGGCTTGACCACATTCATTCACATTGATCCTTTCAACATAACGAGATCGCCGTCAGCAAATTAGATGCTGCGTCGCTACACAGAATGCTTAGAAATTGCTGCGCGAATTCCGAACTGAGAAAGCAACTTTGTATTGAAATGCGTTAATGGCGCAGTTCGATTTTTTTTGACTTGATGAAAATACAGAAAGAGAAAATACTAGTATGCAAATGCATAGGTGCGATATAAGTTATCAGATCACACTTTACAATCTGCCCAATGGAGAAAGCTTTATTATTTGTTATTGAGATGTTATTTTCAAAATTCTTAATGGCTACTTATAGGAAATTTTTATTGGCACCAAACAAATGTCGGCAAATCAACGCAAGTTACGTTGACGCGACAGAAAAGTATGTTGAGTCATACTTTTTCCGTTCACGGACAGTCCGAAAAATTCTGCCAATTCTGAGTATTGGCGCCCAGTGACGTAATTCACTTTAAATTTGTTTTGTTTTTCTTCTTTTTTTTTTATTTTGTACGCGTTTTTGTTCCCAAGTGATGTTAATGAGATATGATAATGTGGCTGCATTAAGAAATCAATATAATTTGTTTCTGTCCATTGACACACGCAGAGGCATTAAGCAGAGGATTAAAAACAAAAAAAGATCCACCGTTGAAAATGTTCTCAAAATGAAAATAAGCCAAAACCGGAAACCAGCCGGACGCCAATAATAATAACCGCAATAGAATTTGGCTCTCTCTTAAGACCTCTCGAGTTCTGAAGGGAATAATAAGGAAAAAGGAAATACTGTCAAAAAATAATTCACAAACAAAAATTCTGGACCATGTGTACCAAGTGTGTACCAAGCTCTAATTTGTTAAAAACTACATTCCAATTGTTTTTATACGGAAACGAATACTCGGACTTAACTGATAAAGTTCGATAGTATGAGTATCAGGGGTGGCGCTTATTTTGGCAATGTTCGAATTTCTTCACGTAACGCATATAACATGCTTTCACTTTTTTTAAGTCAGGACCTCCACTCATTTATTTACTTTTTGTTTTATTTAATAGTTTTTGAAAATTAAAATTTTGATTTTGATATTTTTTTTTTAATTTTACATTAATAAGTATTATTTTTGTTTTGAATATTCAATGCATTTTTTAGTCAAACATTAAAAACCAGACGCTTAAATGTCTTTTATTTTTTTTTTATTGAAAATATGATAAAGTTCTGAAAAAAGGAAATAGAGTTAAGCTTATTTCAAAAAGAGCCATTTTTAGATAATTTAAGACAACTGTAGCCAAAGAGGCAGAGCCAAAATGCCTCTTTAGAGGCACGAAGGTAGCCTTGCTGATACACCTACTTTAAAAAATGTAATATCCTCATCTAAATTCTTTAAATCCTGGTTGTCTTATAAGTTTAACTATATCTATAAGTAAAACTTTTCGGAAAGTTTTTCACACGCCAATATTTTTACTTTTAGTGTACTTTCTTTATGTAAAATCAGTCTTGTTGTAGGTTTAAAAAAAGCAATCGATTTTGATGGACTTTTTAGTCAAATCAACTTAAAATCAAAGTTCCCATTTTTAGTAGTATTTCCCTTCCTTATTTTTAATTCTCTTGAATTGCATTGTGTTTGTCTCCAATTTGTGTTATTAAGATATAATGAAGACATAAAGACAAAAAATAAAATAATAATAAAATAATTTGATTTTATTTTTGGTCAATAATTGTAAATATTTTATATAAAAATAATATCAAAACTAATTATTTGTTTGTAATTAACGACGCGTATCGGAGTGTATCAGAGCTCTATCATGAGGCGAAACACTTAAGCCCCATTCACATGAGAGCGACCAACGAATTGATGAATATCTAGATGGGATTTTAAAATATTTAATAACCTAATTCCTTCACAAAATTTAAACAGAATGATAGAAATATAAGCTAGATTAGTTTTCTAATACTAAAATTTTCATTTTCATTACTAAAAGAAGATAAATTTGAGAAAAGAAATTGGTCGTCGCGAACGATCGCAATTCGTTACGACGACGATTTGTTTTCTCAAATTTATTTTGTATTAGTAATTAAAACTGAAAATTTTAGTATGTAAACATGAATCTAATTTACTTTTCTATCATTTTATTTAGATTTTGTGAAGAATTAAGGTTATTAAAGGTTTTAAAATCCCATTTATTCATAAATTCGTCATTCTTTGGTCGCTTTCATGTGAATGGGGCTTTAAAGTGAATTTTTAAGGCTAAAGCTATTGCTCTTTCAAGGATACCAACCCTAATACTTTAACTTTTCTCCGATAGTGGTACTCAGACCTAAGTATGCTATAGAGGTGCCAATTACAATACTACCGAAATAAAAAAATTAACATAATAGCACAAAAAAAATAAAATGCCTGAAAAAGTTATATAAATTTCCATTACCACATTATACACTAAGAAGGCGATGGTCTTGTATACCCTGTTTGTTTAAGTTATTTTTGATGTAGGAGGAGTGATTTATTTAACTTTCCTGAAACCTCCAACTAACAGATTGACATTATCACAAAATTGAATCTGAGGTAGCTCAGTCTTCTAGAAATTTCACTAACCTCTCCTTTTTGTGCTAACGTTTTTTTTTTCTTCCGAAACGTATGCGTGTAAAAATTATTCCTTTATAAAAATTATCATTTAATAACCACAACCCGTTGTGTGTTGTTTTGTTTTTGTTTTTATTTTTATTTGTCTTGTTTTCGATTCAGCTCATATTTTATGGATGTTGCGCATGACAAAGTATGGTGTCCTTTGGGACTCAGCTTACAATCGCAATCAGAAAATAGAAGTAGAAGTATATTTGACATGCTTCGATCCAACATCCTCGCATATCTATAAATAAACCACGCGTTCTTCAATCATATAATGTGTATAGGTACCCTTGTAGAATGATTCCACAAATATGGTTATCGTGCGACATCACGTCACATAAAAATCTAAAAAGCGCCGCACTTGTTTAACTTGGTGGCCGCATGCTTCAAGTTTGCCAAGTGCTTGACCAAATGTCATTCAGTAATCGTTGTCTCGTCATTGCCATTGGTGCGCGGGTTGAATGGCAGGATTTCAAGGTTTCTATCGATCTATGTGTGTAAATCTATACACTTTTTCTTTGAATTGACGCGCTGTTGTCGTCCACTTCCATATCAATGTGTATAACTCTTAAAACTAAGCTTGTTTAGCTTAGTGTCGAAGTAAGGTGCCGTGACTCCCATAAATAGATCTCCCAGTATACTTCATCCCATCCATCCGTCTATTGAAATTCGTCAGTAAATAATATTACACACAAGTCAAAAGGGAGGCTGGGAAAAAGGTATAACAAAAATCAAAGATATTGGTACACCCCAGCAGCTAAGACAGACATTTGATACCAGCAAAGGCTTCAAGTGATGCACATTTAACACGGCCCAGGACGATGACGATGGGATGCAACGACCAACTGAGCTGCAATTCATCTGCTGCCATATTTGTCGGTCCTCTGTTGTCGATACGCAATATTATAGAGTTAGTAATGCGTGTCACAACCGGTACCTACATATCTATATAATATATGTACATCAGAGAGATTAGATTGCCAATGCACTGAACCAAAAAGGTACGTAAATAGAAACAAAAAGTTAATTGTGACAAAAAACGGTTTCTTATTATTTGTCCAAAAAACGCGTTTATTGTGAGAATGAATTGCCGTTTATCAATATAATAAACCGTTTATTATTGTCATTTTCAACAAAAAAATATAAACGCGTTAATTGTGATAAAAAACGGTTTATTAATTTCAATAAATAGCATTTATTGCGACAGTGATCATTACAAAAACGTAACGTAAGCCCTTAATAAACCCGTTTATTATAATTGATTAACCATTTATTACGACAGTGAACATTGTTTATTAAAAATAAACAACCGTTTACTATTTTCGTTTGTTAATGTAAAAAACCCGTTTATTAAATTGATTAAAGCGTTTATTACGACAGTGAACAGGAATTTCTTAATTTAAAACTTTGTTTATTAAAAATAAACAACCTTTTATTATTTTCGTTTGTTTACGTAACAAACCCGTTTACTAAAATTGATGAATGCGTTTATTACGACAATGAACAGGCTTTATTAATTTAATAAATTTGTTTATTAAAAATAAACAACCGTTTATTATTTTCGTTTGATAACGTTATAATTCCGTTTATAAAATTAATAAATGCGTTTATAACGACAGTGAACAGACTTTATTGATTTAATTAATTTGTTTATTAAAAATAAACAACCGTTTATTATTATAGTTTGATAACGTAATAAATCCATTTATTAAATTAATAAACGCGTTTATTACGACAGTGAACAGACTTCATTAATTTGATAACTTTGTTTATTAAAAATAAACAACCGTTTATTATTTTCGTTTGTTAACGTAATAAACCCGTTTATTAAATTAATTAATGCGTTTATTACGACAGTGAACAGGATTTATTAATTTCATAACTTGTTTATTAAAAATAAACAACCGTTTATTATTTTCGTTTGTTAACGCAATAAACCCGTTTATTAAATTAATTAATGCGTTTATTACGACAGTGAACAGGATTTATTAATTTAATAAATTTGTTTATTAAAAATAAACAACCGTTTATTATTTTCGTTTGTTAACGTTATAAACCCGTTTATTAAATTAATTAACGTGTTTATTACGACAGTGAACAGGATTCATTAGTTTAATAAGTTTGTTTATTAAAAATAAACAACCGTTTATTATTTTTGTTTGTTAACGTAATAAACCCGTTTATTATATTAATTAACGTGTTTATTATGACAGTGAACAGAATTCATTAATTTAATAAATTTGTTTATTAAAAATAAACAACCGTTTATTATTTTCGTTTGTTAACGTAATAAACGTGTTTATTAAATTGATTAATGCGTTTATTACGACAGTGAACAGCCATTTATTAATTTAATAAATTTGTTTATTAAAAATAAACAATCGTTTATTATTTTCGTTTGTTAATGTAATAAAATGCGTTTATTAAATTGATAAATGCATTTATTATGCCAGTGAACAAGATTTTATTAATTTAATAAACCAATTTATCAAATAAATGTACGCATTTATTAATTTGGTTTATTAAATTAATAAAATCCTGTTCACTGGCGTAATAAATGCATTAATCGATTTAATAAAGGCGTTTATTACATTAACTTTATTAAAATAACGAACAGGTTTATTAAAATAAACCCGTTCTTTGTGCTGGATCTACACGACCGGCAAAATGTCATTATTTCTGCAGAAATAATGGCATTTTGTCGGCCCCATAAATCATGCATACTGTTCGACTTACACGACTGACAAAATGCTATTTTTCTGCCATGTATAGCCACTTATCATCATAAATGTGTTTTATGATAATAACTGGATAGATAATGGTAGATATTATTGCCATAATGTCAGTCGTGTAGATCCAGCAGTAGTTTAGCCTATACAAAAGAAAAAGAATATTTTATTGTTGTTATAATTAAAGGGGACCAAAAACTTCCAGCAACAAACCTGTTCACATCGCCAGTGAGTCACTTTATCTTGCATCTTATACCTTAACAAAATCTTTGTTGAAAATTGAAAAGTTTAAACTGAAAATTGAGAAGTCCGAGCTGAAGAAAAGATTTACTTGTTTTGTTTCCAATAGTCGTGTTTTATTTTATATAGAACTGGTAGTTATCTAGGTACAGGATTTATTTCATCAAGCAAGACATGAGTCTTGGCGCAAATTTCTTTTTTGAGTTTTTTAAAATATTGTGTTTCGATGAAACCCCAAAATGAGGAACAAGCAGTCGGGTATTCAAGGTTGAAAAGATAAAAAATTTTGAAACACATATCTACAGCTCTAATAAAATTTTTAAATATAAATTTTACCCCATCAAAATACAAGAAAATATCTTTAAAATTTAAAATTGATTCACCGTGAACAATTATGAATGGCTGAACATGCTCAGCCACTTCATTCAGGAATCTTATATGGTCCTCTATTTCTTGAATTGTTGCACCGACCCAAACGAATGCATTTTGAGAGTCCTTTATCGTGTAGCGTGTAAAGCTCTTTCTGCCTTCTTTGTCCTTTTTAATTATTTTTTGAAAGGGAACAAAATATCCGTGAAGGGACCATATTAAAGCTGCATCTTTGCAATCTGAAAAAAATGAGAAACTTTATTGAAATTTTTAAATAAATTCATTTTAATGTTAACTAAACAAAAAATTAAGATAAAATAAGGTAAAATTGCCTGTTGAAGTAGTTCTTAATGTGAACTCATCTTCATATTTCTAAAAATTTTCTGTTTCAATAAAACCCAGAAATAAGGAACAAGCAGTCAGGTATTAAAGGTTGAAACGATACAAAATTTTGTAACACATATCCACAGGGATATTTTACATCAATGATATGATTTGTGTTATTTGCAGTGCAAAACTGAGACTGTTTGCAGATGATGCGTTGTTGTATATTTTTATATAATATATAACTTATATAAGTAATCTTGCACGCTTCATAAGGAGCTCCAAATGGTTCAACGAGTAGAGGAATTATCTCCTAGATCCATGTGGTATCACAACGGGCCATTGACTGGCCTATGGGCGTCGATTCCCGGCAGCTACTTCTACCTAACCTAACCTAACTTAACCTATATTTCTGGCGGCAATGTTAAACCAATGAAACAGTTGCTACAGCAAGATCTTGAATCGTCAAATAAATGGCTTAAAATAAATTAACGCAAACTTAATACGAAAAAAAAACAAATATATGATTTTAAATAGTAATTTTTATGAGGAACTTTTGGCTGACAATGTTAGAATTGACATAAAATATCTAGGTGTTTTTATAAATAACAAACTTAAATTTAAAAATCATATAGAGTATATTTGCAACAAAGTGTCGAAGAAAATCAGTTTGTGTTCAATTTATGTACTACTGTTCGTTTTTAAGCTTAGACAGATAGAAAAAAATTCAGATTTAATTTTTTTTTGTAACAAGATATTTTCGGGATACAGAAGTCCTAGGGCTGACACAGATGGATGGTGCCTTTTAATAATTCGTGAATATACCTACCTACAATTTTCCAGTTACCCACGGATTTGCAAAACAAAAAACTCACAAATTTCATGACAAAATAAGTGACGTTGTTGTAAAAAAAAAAAATTAATTTTATCTATTAATCTTGTGGGCTTGAAGTCACGAAAATAGAAAAAAACTTTATTTTATGAGATAAAAAAGCAGTGAACTAAGTTTCCAGCCACTTTCACTTACCCCCCCCCCCCCGCTCTCTACCCCCTTGCGTACTACGTCTTCGATTTCTTGAAATGTTGCACCGACCCATCAAACAAATGCATTTTGCGAGTCCTTGATTTTAAATCGCGTACAGCTCTTCTTGGCTTTCTTCACCATTTTTTAAGATTTTATAAGGGAAAAAAATGCTTTGTAGGCAAAGCAAAATAATCAGTTTGATAACGGTACTTTGCAAAAATTTTCAAATTAATTGTATCATAAATTAAATAATAAAATGTTATGTTGTGCAGTGGTTATAAAAACCAGGCCACATTTTGCCAATTTAAAATTTTTCACATTTGGTCTTGTTCTTTTTCCGGAAGAAAAAATGTTGAAAATTTTTCTAAGTCCAAAAATTTTTCTAAGTCTTTTTCCCGAAGAAAAAATATTGAAAATTTTTCTAAGTCCAAAAATTTTTCTAAGTCTTTTTCCCGAAGAAAAAATATTGAAAATTTTTCTAAGTCTTTTTCGGAAAGAAAAAATGTTGAAAATTTTTCCAAGTCTTTTTCGGGAAGAAAAAATGTTGAGAATTTTTCTAAGTCCAAAAACTTTTCTAAGTCTTTTTCGGGAAGAAAAAATGTTGAAAATTTTTCTAAGTCTTTTTCGGGAAGAAAAAATGTTGAAATTTTTCTAAGTCCAAAAAATTTTCTAAGTCTTTTTCGGGAAGAAAAAATGTTGAAAATTTTTCTAAGTCCAAAAATTTTTTTAAGTCTTTTTCTCGAAGAAAAAATGCTGAAAATTTTTCTAAGTCCAAAAAATTTTCTAAGTCTTTTTCCCGAACAAAAAATATTGAAAATTTGTCTAAGTCCAAAAATTTTTCTTATCCTTTTTCGGGAAGAAAAAATGTTGAAAATTTTTCTAAGTCCAAAAAATTTTCCAAGTCTTTTTCGGGAAGAAAAAATGTTGAAAATTTTTCTAAGTCCAAAAAATTTTCTAAGTATTTTCCCGAAGAAAAAATATTGATTTTTTTTCGTCTTTCCCTTTCTTTTTTGAGAAGAAAATTTCCGAAGTCTTTTCCAAGAAGAAAAAAAATTAATAATTTTCTAAGTCCATAATTTTTTCTAACGTAACCCTTGGTATTATATCTCAACCCAACATGAAATTTTGTTTGTTTAATTTTTATAAACTTCTTAACTTCTATTTTTGTTTCAATACACATCAATATATACCCTTCTTATCAGTTATATATGGAAAGTGATGAATTGAAAAAAGTGTATGCTTTGAGCTAACCAGTGCTTATTTGAAATTTAATTTTGTAATTGTATTGAAAAATTGAAGTCAAAATAAGGGTTTATTCAGTCAAAACGATTCCTAGACAAAACGCCATTTTGGGCAGTGTTATAAGGGCAGCAAGATTTTGTATATCTATAATCCAGTTTGTATACATAAACTTAAGTATGAATTGCATTTGGTTGACATTTTAATTTATGTACATTAGTATGTACAGTATATTTCTTTAATTAGTATAAAATAATATTAAAAATCGTATAAACGAAAATATCAAACAACTTTGCCAACAGAAACTTACTTTCGGGTGTTGTGTCTTGCGTTTGATTTGATGACAATTGATTCAACACTTCTCGAATATTTTTTTCCTTCACATGATTGTCATTCAGAAGGAACTTTAACAGCTGGACTTTAAGCTGCTCCCAATTGTCTAAAAATGAACCGGCATTTGGGTATAAATAACAAAAGTCCATGTCAATCTAGTATAAAAAGCAATATTTGATATTATTGTGTTTTGACATGCAACAATTTTTGAACTTACAAAACGATAGCCAGTTGGCCACTTGTATTGTGGCCATTTCGATAGAATTTGTAAAGTTGAGGTAGAGTCCTTGATATCTGAAAGCCTGTGGTTTGTACACGCCTTCCAGCATCTGTCAAATGCTTCTGCTGACAAGTTGTCGTATTTTAAAGATCTAATAGTTTGCTCTGCATCATCTTCGGGCACTAAAAATTATAATTATATGTATGAATGCAATGAATGAAAATTCTGTGTAATTTGATGTCAAAGAATATATGTATATCCGAATATATATTGAATATATATTTACAAATAACATGCACGGTATCCTAAAAGTAATGGCTCTCTAAGGATGAAGTAACTTTATATGACGTCCAAATATAAAGAAAGAACCAGCTTTTTATTTACTTGATCGATTTTTTTAAAATTAAGCTTACCTAAACAATGTTTTTGATTGATTTCACCATTTTTCCTTAAATAAATGGAGATAAAAGTTTAGGCTTTTTTTTTTTTTTGAAAACAGCTAAAATATTTTGACCATTACTTTTCTGACACCCTAAAACCCTACGTAGGTATCAAAATTCAAAAATATCTACCGAAAAATTAAAATGTAACTTTGATTATAATAACCGAACAAACCTAGAGGGAGTGTTTCATCTGTTGTTTCGATCTTGCTTGTAGAAGGTTTTGGAATTTGGATTGATTTAGATGAAAATTTCAAGTTACAAAACTTATTGTAAATTTTTCCTCTTTTACTCGTTCGATAGTATTCCTTCAAATATTATTTCAACATTAAAAAATAAGAAGGTACATACCAGCATGGAAAATGGAAATTACCAGTTTTTCTGTCGGAAATCTTTCAATTATTTCTTTTTCAATAGCGTAGCTTGAATGTAGATCTAAATGAATTTTATTTCGGTCAAAATAACTGGCGATTGAATTTATCAAATGTGTCCTTTGCTTTTCGTTAAATTTTTTATTTTGTTCGTAATTTTCAACCAATGAATTGGTTTGTTGATTACTATTCAAAATTGTTCCTAACGATATTGAAGAGGCAGATTCAAGTATACTTCTTGGTGAGCTTGGGCAACTTGGTCTTGATGAAACTTGGTATGGCGAGGATCCTTCCGACATGCAAGAGACATTGCGAAATGGACCACATTCTGAGTTGGAATACATAAAAAGGGGCTTTCCAATTGATTCTCGCCATTCTCTCAGCTTTGATTCAAACATGATCAATGTTCGATATTTAAATGGTCTAAGAATCTTAGCAAGGTGGTGACACTCCAGATTTTTTAAAACTTCAATATCTATGTCATTGCCTAAATAAAATCATTCAAATTTGTGTTACCAACAAGGTCTCAATTTAAATTTATTTTAAAATTATTAATTTAATTTTTTAGCACTCTACCGGATGACACAAAAAGCCTTTTTAGGATTTTTTAGCTAGTGACCTACTTAGGAATTTAATTCATGCAGTGGAGGGTTAAATTGTTTTTATAAAAACAAAAAAAAATGTTCAAAACATTGAAGAAAAATGAGTTCTTAGATAAGAAAAAAATTACTTAACACGTACTCTTGAAATGCTCAAGTAAAACTAATTGGTCCCATTTTTGCAATAAACCTGTTAACTCGTCAGATGGGTCTATGTGAATAATAGTCGTTGTTATCGTTTTGTTGCCAAGTATTTCTTGGTATTCATCTTCTAACAGAGTCTTCATCGTAATGTTTTCTTCGGGTAATCCCACCTCAAAATCATCGACCTCCTCCACGTCATCGACCCTTTCGTTATCAACCTCCTCGTCATCGACAGAAATATTAGGCGTTGTCATTTTCTTAATATTTGTTTATTTCAATGGCTTTACCTATTGTTAATTTATTAAATACATTACGAAAACGTTCAAAATATTAATAAAACTTATAGAAAATAAAATACCTACGTAATATGTACAGGTAAGCTATAAAATATATACTATAGGGTCACAGTTCCGCAAGCGAATGCCTTTACGTGTACGCGTGTGAGAATAAATATAGAATTAAGGTTATTTAATTTTAATTTTGTGGAATAACAAATAGTCATTTAAACGCAGATAAAACTCATGCTTGCGAAATTGATCCCCATATGCTTACATTTATGCATAAAAATAATATCCGATCTTACAAAATAATTTATACAATCATACATTTTAGTACAGTTTGTGTTAATTGTTCGATTTTTGTCAATGATAATTTAACTTATATTTAAAATGAAATTTGTTTGAAAAAGACAGCAGGTAAATCTATTTTGAAAAATAATACTCCTTAACTCTTAGTAACGATTTTCCTGTAGAAGTTTTTATTAAATTTGTTGGTGGACCAACAATATCACTGGGAAAAATTATAGAAAAAGCACCCAATTGATTTTCGTTAACTTCAAAAGATAATATAAGGGGGTTGAACTTGATTCTATCTAGTTTTTGGCAAAACAAAAAAACTTGTTTTTTTTTTAACAGACCAATATCTACTATTACATATAACTCGATATCAGTTTTAAACCGCGCTATATAAAAGTTTTTTTGATATTTATAACCTTCGATTTCTGCTTTAGAGTAAAATTCAATACATGTTTTAGGGACTCTCAGCATTTCAGATACTATATTTGTAAAATCACTTTCGGTTTTATTTTTGTCATAAACTTTAAAGTGACTAGGACAATTATTAGCTATGTTATTTAACAACTTGAATGCAGTTTTAAGTTGATATTTTTTGGCTAAAGTCAAACAAATATTCTTACGAGACGTGATTGCATGAGAATACAGCTTAAATTGCTTGTGCTTAGCCTCGAACTTAAAACACCAAAAGCTACGAACAGGCCCTGATTGCTTAATAATAGAGGGATAATGAGTTAAATTATGATGCTTTGGTTTAAGGCTGTCATTAAAAAGACGAACATAATCTCGGTTGTGACTCTCAATATTTTTTTTCAACATGGGGATGATTTCATCGCAAATTTCAAATGCGAGCAATAAATCAATTGTTTCAATTAAATTAAGAAGGAATTGCCACACTTCATCATCATGTGGAACTAGATCTTCAATCATTAAGTGAAAAAACGAAATAAATGTCATCATTTCACGTGCTGTCATTTTTAGATGTTTATTTTTTAATTGGGCACTTTTAATTTCACCTGACATATTGTCAATCTCTATTGCACCATACTGAAATGTTTGTTTTCTTAAATTTAGGGTTTCAATGCTAAAATATGAGGCTGTGTTAATAAAATATTCTATTATGTGACATATATCGTAATGGCAAACGCCTTCGAAAACATCGTGCATAAAATCAACGCAAAAATTCTCTACGACATGAAACGATGGAATTTCATTTAGTAGAGAATAGGCTTGTATGCCAGTTTCAGAAGGGTTATTGAGAAGAACATCATTTTCGTAGTTAGATCGATTCCTCAACAAATCCTCTCGTTCAGTTGCTAACGACTGTGTTTCTAATTTTTTTACTTTACAAAATCTACAGTACGAATTGCTTGCAAATGATTTATTAAAATCCAAAACTGTATTTAAGCCTAAATTATCTCCTAACACAAGACCTAAGATAAAATATACTTTTACTTTTGCTTCGTCATTTAAGTTTATTTCAACACCATCAATTTCAAGACTTTTTAGCTCACTTACTAAAGATTGAAAACATTTATCATTGCCGAATGATTTCAGATCTCTTGTTTTAAGAACTCCTGCTAAAAAAACACTATCCAACGTTGATTCTTTCCAAGGAAGGCAAGGGAATGAATAGTAAATATTACATATCGAATGAACGCCTGCATGAGAGCTCAAGGGGTTATTAATTTCAAAGTCATCGGTATATAAAAAGTATGGAATTAGTGTTTTTCCCGGATACTTTTCAATTTTTTTCTTCCAAAGATCACCTTGAATGAAATTAGAAACTTTTGTTTCTCTACTTAATGTTTCCATATGAAGTATTGTTTTATTTAAGATGTTTCCAACCTCGAAAAATTTTTTAAATTGAAATTTTAAAGGCATTAAAATCCCTTTAGTGTTTTTCTCTTCATATGAAAGACTTCCGTTCTTAAAAACTCTACTTATTTCATTATTTATCGAAAACTCTTGTAAACTACCCATGAAATCTTCTTTTGTGAGCCAATCAAACAGTTTATATTCGGTGTTGCAATAAGTAAAAGGATTACGACACTTTGATATTAGACTGACAAAATCATTATGAACTCTGATGTTTGTTTTTACAAGATTTTCGTTAGAAAATAACCTAAATAATTCAAGCATAGGATTTAAGATACATTTTTGTATATCTTCTTGAATTTCTAAAATGTTTTTTCTGGAAAAACTATTGTTATCATGTAGTTTTAATACAAACCGAGTTGAAGAAGTAAACAATTTATTAAGACTGTCTTCTATACTTAATTCATTGGCCTCAACGGTTTCGGTTTCATGAATATTAGTATCGCATGTTTTTGAGTTTTCCTTAAAACTATTTGAAGTTTTGTTCTTTTCGGGGGAATAATTGTTTGGGGTAACATTTTGTTTCTCAAAACTATCTTCTATACTCACATCAGGTGTTGAAATATCGGCATGTTTTCTAACTATGTGTTTTTTATAACTACCTAAATTTTGAAATTCTTGTGCGCAATTACTTTCTCTGCATTTAAAATTACTATAAGTGCTTAAATCATGAACCGTTTTTAGGTGATCTATAAACAAGCTTACAGAAGCAATTTTAACTTTACATATAAAACAAATCATTTTGATACGTTTTTTTTTATCAATAGGTATTAACTTAAAATAAAAAATTACTATAATAAAGTTAAACAAACTGATATCTTCTTGGTCCAGTTGAATTGAGCACTTCGCTTGAAATCAGATGAAAACTCAGCTAAAAATAAAAAAGGAAATAAAAAAATAGATTGAAATGCTTTTCCTTGTTCATTTTTAAATACAGTATTGTCTCGCTAATTCGAATTAATTATTCCAGGGGGTATTCGGATAATTAAATTATTCGGAGTAATGAGTTCAGGATAGGAAAGGAAAAGCGTTAGTTATTTTACAAAAAATCCGTATTTACTGAAAAAATTGAAAAATTGCATTATGAATACCTATATACTATTATAAAAACTAAAAAAAATAAAAAAAAATTCATGTATGTATTCAGATATTTAAATGTTTGTATGTGTACTGTTTTGACATCGAAATCTCTTCTTCTTCTTGAAGTTCGTATCAATTACTACAAAAACTTAACTGTGAAAACGAGTTTTTTTCAAATTGGAATTCGGATTACAGCGTAGAGAAACAGGAGTAGGTTCCGATTGTGAAGAACATAATGGAAAACAATAAAGTATCGGATTAGCAGAATATTGGGATTAAAGGTGATTCGGATTAGTGAGAAAATACTGTATAATTCTTAAAAATCATTTCTACACGTTGGCTTAAGACGGGCTTAATGTAAGTAACATCAATTTTGAAGACACTATTATTATGTTCTTGTTTTTTAAAATGGTTAAACACTTCTCTAAGCCCAGAATGAAACAATTTTTGCAATAAATATAAATAAAATTTCATGACTTATGGCCATTTTTTTCACTATTGTTCAACTTGAGGCAAACTCTCAAGTTGATCAACTCGAGAGTTTACTTAAACTCGAGAGCTGAAAAGCAAGTTTGAATTTCTTTTTATTCACTCATTTTTTATCAACTCCCCAGTTGAATAATATCCCTGAGATATTTACGTAAATGAAACAGAACTGTCATTTTCAATTTAAATTTTCATTTATTGTGTTATTTAATTTGAAGTTTTTCAATATTTGTGCATGTTATTTTGTGTTAAATTGTGTATTGTGACATCATACCACGAAACGCTACAAGGAAAAAGCGTCGGAGAAAATCGCGAATGCATTTACTGCCCAAAGAAATTGTTGGCCAATTTACCAAAAAGAATTGCTTCGGAGCATTACCTGATGTATTTTTTTACCTTTTGTTGTCCGTAATCTGTTTTTGTAACAAAATTTAAATGACAAAACAAAATTTGTATGCAAACTCTCAAGTTTGCTCGATCAACTTCTACTTTTTCCGGAAGTAAACAAAATCTAAAGTTGATCAACTCTAGAGTTGAAAATCGAAATTTAAAAACGTAAACTTTGTGTGAATAAAAACAAATTCACAAGTTGAGAATAAAAATCCTCAATTTATGTTCAACTTTGATTGAATAAAATCGGCCTTAATTTCTCAAAAGTACAGCTTCTTATACAAGTAACTATAGTACTGCCGTCTTAATTGAAAATGACGTATCTATATATTTTTTTTTGATTATAGGAGTTTATTTTGCCATATATTTTGGCAAATATTTATAGTTATTAAAGAAAAAATGCCCTAATATGTTTTCCCCATACCTATTTGAACACGTTTTGAAGGATTGTTATTCGTCGAGTAAGGATATAACTATGTAATATTAAGATTTATATTATTAAAATTTGTATAAATAATTTGTTTCAACGAATAATGTAAAATATGATACCACAACAGCGCAACCTGAAATGCAATTTTTTACTACTTACTGGCTTCCCACACATACCGCATAGCCAAAAAAAATATAAATTTTCAATAATAATTTTCAATTTTAACCATTGAGATGGAGAATAATGTAGACTGTTGTTAATATTAAGTAAACTGAATTATCAACGAAAAAGAAATTACACATCGTAGCCATTTGGATGGTTCGTGTAATTTCTTTTTCCTGTTCCAGTCGGGCGTTTTGCTCAAAATTTTGTTTATTTTGTAAATGTACTCGCATGTTTTAAAATTTAGAATAAAAAACTTGACTTGAACTTTGCTGACTGGCAGAAGTGGCCTTCTATTTCATGGATCAAAATATGTACATATGTGCAAAATGTAATGTAATGCTTATTCATTTATTTATTTATTTTTTTTTTTCAAAAAAGACAGTGAAACTTATTACCTAGGTATAGTTCAAAATATTTGTACAAAACTTTTAAACTGATTGCAACTAGCAGTACCTAACCTACACAGCAACGTGCTTAAATTTATCTGTACTATAGAAACAAATCGTTTTCATTTCCCCATTTTTATTTTGTTGTTTTTGTTCTAGAATAAAGTTTTGTAAAAGATGTTGAAAAAACCTGTGATTTTAAACTTATAGGAACAACTTTCTTGAACTTGTTTTTCTCTCAATTTTACTTTGTAATGATATGACTTATTTCGCTTATGGTTTTAGATTTAACTGCAATGTGTATCTAAGCTTTTTGTTTGGAACTTACTTTCCCTAGTGAACGTAGACATCAAGATAATGTCGATTATATTTACATATGTAATAATTGCATCAATTTTTTTTTTCTAAAGATCAAGTGATACGTATCACGATATCTTAAGAAGGAAATTATCATAAGAAAACATGACTCACCTTTTTCAATTTATGTATGATTTTTCTCTGACAGTGGGACTTTTCCGCCAGTAACCGTTGATGTTAAAAATTCTGTAAATATTTGTGAAAGTACCATTAGTTACATACACATACATAGCTATATGCTATTTCAATGAATGGTTGTAAAAAGTTTTAAAAAAGACAGATTTTTGTGAAAGTAAAACTTAAATTTGAAAAAAGTGAACAAAAAGTCAGTTTAGTCATTGCGCTTCTCATGGCCTTGTATGGATTGACTAATTTTCAGTCCTATTCTGCAATTTAAATCGTCAAAAACTTTAAATTTGTTCAAAAAAATTTTGAGTATCTTTACCTTTGAAGGTAACCAATATCTATTTCTGAAATTTTTATCACCAGTGTTTATTTGAATTTAATTTTGACCAGACTACAAAAACTCTAGTATATAACTTGCAGAATAAGATTGATTATTATACTGGTTTTAATTTTTTTTCTAAAAAACAAATAGTAATTGGTATAGTAACAAGCCACGAATAAAATGTAAAAACATTTATAACTTGTTGCTACCCATAGTAAAAAAAATCAATTCCATAGTGTAGGATGATTACAATGAAACAATTTTATAACATTGTTTCTGATAGAAGGGAATTTTCGTTTTCCCAAGATAGTTTTTTATACTGTACCTCCTACAATTGTATTAAAATTGAAACTTGGTGTTTTAAAACTCAATTGATTAAGATTTTGCCAGGGTATTATGTCTGGCGAAAATGTAATTTTTTTGCAAGTTTTGTACTGCCGGCTGCTGCCTGCACCTGATAATCAGCCCTACCACGAATTCTATCGTAATCGGAAACTTTTTACGAATCCCGAAAAAAACTATCACAGAATCCATCGTAGTGGAAAATCTCATATACAAATTGCCATTTACGAACGGATTCGGTGATAGTTTTTTTCGGGATTCGTATAGTTTCCGATTACGATGGAATTCGTGAAAGGGCTGAATAATTATTAATTCACACTGCTGAGTACAAAATCTTCATTGTTTGATAACATGTTAACTGAAAGAAAACTTAATTAATGAAAATTCCTGCCGGCCGACAGTAAAAAAATTGCATATGGCAGCCATTTTCTGACGTAGTTCGTGTATATATATATATATACTATAAAAGGTAACTTTTAATTTTTCCAATTGAATTCTCAATAAAAATGAACAAATTATAGATTAAAGCCGATTATATATGTATATAAATGCTTAAATAAGAAAATGTTTTTAAAAAGTATATAAAAAAATTAAAGGCATAGTAACAGGGCGCGAACTACGCAATTGAAACTACTGGCATGTCTCGGGAAAAAATGCATTCTTTTTTTTGCAATTTTTGTACTACCGGGTGGAAGAGGAGAAATTTTCGATAATTATTTTCAATTTAAAATAAATTGAAGAAAACTCAATTATGAACAAAATTGCAGACAGGGCCAGTAGAAAAAAACTGCATACGGCACCCATTTTGATTGCGTAGTTCATGTAATTTGTTGAATATATATGAAAGTTCACTTACATTTTTCAATTTAATGTTGTTCCTGTTCCAGAAGGACAGTTTATATTGTATTTAATATAAAAATATTTTGCATACTTTTGAATACTTTAAAATTAATTTTAAAAAAACTTTACTTTTTTTAAGGCTTTCCACTTTAATATTTTCACTGGACTATGGTTTATGGCAACTTGCACGAGCGGTTTTCTTCTACTAACTGAAATGTTGATCGTTCGAAGTTCATATCAAATTTTTTTTTTTAAATAGCACCCTAATACGATATATCTATTCATTTATTTAGAGTTAGATACACTCAGAGAAAAAAATAATTGCTTTTGTAACTACTGCATTAGACATTTCATAATTTTACTTGAAACTTATGGAATGACTATTTTTCATAAAAAATAATTTGAAAGTAGTTAAAAAATAGTTAATAATAGTAATAAGTAACTGTGAAATAGTTAAATACAAAAATGTTATTTGTGACTTTTCTGAATATAGTAAAATAGTAACTATGTGCATTTTCTGTAAATAAGAATTTTTTTTGTTACTTATGTTACTTCTTTACAGTTGATATCTACTAAAAGAAAGTTAAATTTGTCAATAAACAATATAAATAGTCATTACTAGCTATTTTTTAACTCATAAAAATAGCTGTCATGATTCCGACTATGAAAATAGTCAAAAAATAATTATTTATGACTATTTTTTCTCCGAGTGTATAGTTTAAAATATAAAAAAAAACTTTATACATTTGAATAGGTATATTTATAGGATTCAATTCACAACTTTAAACAATTTATTTCATTCACGTACCTTCTGTTTATGATTTTCTATTCAGCCCTATTCGTCTAATGAATTTACATTCAATTTTGATTGAATATATGTATGTATGTAATGTACAAATCCTAAAATTTTGTTTGAATGGAAATCATTAATCTCTTTTATGGATCAAAATACGTGGACAAACAGCAGAATGTAATTTAATAGTTTTTTTTTTTTTTTTCAAAAAATCAAGTGAAAATATTACCTACCTAATTTAAGTTCAAAATATTTGTACAAAACTTTAAAAACTTAGTGCAGCTAGCAGTTCCTAACCTACATAGCAGTTGTTCTAGAATAAAGTTTTGTAAAAAATGTTGAAAAACACCTGTGATTCTAAACAATTTTACTTTGTAACGTTATGACTTATTACGCCTATGGTTTTAGATTTAACTTTGATGTGTACCTAGGCTTTTTGTTTGGAACTTATTTTCCCTAGTGAACGTGGACAACAAGATAATGTCGATTATATTTATATATGTAATAATTTCATCAAATTTTTTTTCTAAAGATCAAGTGATACGTATCACGATATCTTAAGAAAGAAATTATCATAAGAAAACATGACTCACCTTTTCCAATTTATGTATGATTTTCCTCTGACAGTTTATGTATGAGTGGGACTTTTCCGACAGTCTTCGTTGTTGTTAAAAAATTCTGTAAATATTTGTGAAAGTACCATTAGTTACATACATATATTTTGGTTTTAAATAAGCCTATGAGAAGCAGAATTGTTAATTTATTTTAAAAAGGAAACAAAAACTGATTTTTACTGTAGCAAAAACTATTTTTTTGAAATAGTAAATAGCTATATGTATTTCAATGAATGGTTGTAAAAAGTTTTAAAAAAGACAGATTTTTGTGAAAGTAAATCTTAAATTTGAAAAAAGTGAACAAAAAGTCAGTTTAGTCATTGCGCTTCTCATGGCCTTGTATGGATTGACTAATTTTCAGTCCTATTCTGCAATTTAAATCGTCAAAAACTTTAAATTTGTTCAAAAAAATTTTGAGTATCTTTACCTTTGAAGGTAACCAATATCTATTTCTGAAATTTTTATCACCAGTGTTTATTTGAATTTAATTTTGACCAGACTACAAAAACTCTAGTATATAACTTGCAGAATAAGATTGATTATTATACTGGTTTTAATTTTTTTTCTAAAAAACAAATAGTAATTGGTATAGTAACAAGCCACGAATAAAATGTAAAAACATTTATAACTTGTTGCTACCCATAGTAAAAAAAATCAATTCCATAGTGTAGGATGATTACAATGAAACAATTTTATAACATTGTTTCTGATAGAAGGGAATTTTCGTTTTCCCAAGATATTTTTTTATACTGTACCTCCTACAATTGTATTAAAATTGAAACTTGGTGTTTTAAAACTCAATTGATTAAGATTTTGCCAGGGTATTATGTCTGGCGAAAATGTAATTTTTTTGCAAGTTTTGTACTGCCGGCTGCTGCCTGCACCTGATAATCAGCCCTACCACGAATTCTATCGTAATCGGAAACTTTTTACGAATCCCGAAAAAAACTATCACAGAATCCATCGTAGTGGAAAATCTCATATACAAATTGCCATTTACGAACGGATTCGGTGATAGTTTTTTTCGGGATTCGTATAGTTTCCGATTACGATGGAATTCGTGAAAGGGCTGAATAATTATTAATTCACACTGCTGAGTACAAAATCTTCATTGTTTGATAACATGTTAACTGAAAGAAAACTTAATTAATGAAAATTCCTGCCGGCCGACAGTAAAAAAATTGCATATGGCAGCCATTTTCTGACGTAGTTCGTGTATATATATATATATACTATAAAAGGTAACTTTTAATTTTTCCAATTGAATTCTCAATAAAAATGAACAAATTATAGATTAAAGCCGATTATATATGTATATAAATGCTTAAATAAGAAAATGTTTTTAAAAAGTATATAAAAAAATTAAAGGCATAGTAACAGGGCGCGAACTACGCAATTGAAACTACTGGCATGTCTCGGGAAAAAATGCATTCTTTTTTTTGCAATTTTTGTACTACCGGGTGGAAGAGGAGAAATTTTCGATAATTATTTTCAATTTAAAATAAATTGAAGAAAACTCAATTATGAACAAAAATGTAGACGGGGCCAGTAGAAAAAAATTGCATATGGCAGCCATTTTGATCGCGTAGTTCATGTAATTTGTTGAATATATATGAAAGTTTACTTACCTTTTTCAATTTAATGTTGTTCCTGTTCCAGCAGGACACTTTATATTGTATTTAATATAAAAATATTTTGCATACTTGTGTATGCTTTAAAATTAATTTTAAAAAACTTTACTTTTTTTTAAGGCTTTCGACTTTAATATTTTCACTGGACTATGGTTTATGGCAAGGCAACTTGCGCGAGCGGCTTTCTTTTACTAACTGAAACGTTTCTTGTTCAAAGTTCGCGTCACTAAACTTTTTTCGTTAAGTTCGTCGAAAAAGTCTCCCACTTTAAAAGCATCGCTAAGCTTCGCTTACACTACCGAATTAAGAATAATTTGTATTTGTTTTTAGTTAACTAGAAACAGTTTATTAAAATTAATTAACAAGATAATAAAAAGAATAAATGGATTATTATAACAATATATGGTTAATTAAAATTTATAAACACGGTAAATAAATGAATTAATACGTTTATTATAGCAGTCAACAGTTAATTATTATTAATAAACAGGATAATCATTATTAAATACGCAGCAACATTAGACAAACAAGCATTAATTTTTCGTTGAATTTTTAAACAACCGTTAAGAAGATTAATAAATTGTTTATTTAAATAATTAAAAGTTTACTGACCCAATAAATAACATTTTTGTGGCAAAAAATGGCTTTATTATTTAAGAAAATTAGAAAATTTTATTAAATATAACCAAAATCAGTTCGAACACATAAATTCGCACGAAAGTTGGCTCGAAACAATGTGATACATATAAAAAATATAAAAAAAAACCAATTGAAAATTTCATAGTTTATTAGGAAAAAACCAAAAAAAAAAGCACTCAACTTTCAACATAAATGTTTAACTTCATTCAAGACTTTTCGCAAAAATTATGGCAAAAGGTGAAGAAATGATAAACAAAAATATGCTTAAAGATGTCTGCTAGTGAAAAATTGTGTTTGCTCTTGAAAAGGTATATCAGACACAATTTTCGTAGGATTTTCTACACACAGGCATTTCTAACGCATGTTTTAGTTTTTTCACTTTCGTATACTTTTTGCAAAAAGTCTTGAATGTTGATGAAGAGTACGCTACTGATGCAGAACGAAATTTTTCGTTTGTGATTTCGTTGTGTCATTTTTGCATGGGATTTTTCGTTTCGTGATTATGCAAGCGCTTGCGACTTTCTGTCGCTTTATAGATGTATCTACTTAATCTTGAGATAATAATAATAATTTTAAGAATTTTTAAAATGAATTAACACATAAGCCAAAATGTAATCGCTATCGTTGCGATTACATTTTGGCTATTATTTGTATTTTGTAATTATTATATTTATAATTTTTACAACTGATTTCACCTACCTTTGTTCTCCACGACCACCAACACTGCACAACATAAAGTTGAATTGATCTAAACGAGGCTTTACATTGCGAAAGCTTAAGTTTTGGTTGCTTGAAAGTTCGTTCTGTTTTCCACTTTGTCGGCTATTACACGATGGCTCAAGAGTCATGATTCTTTTCGAAAATAAATGAGTGCGAAAAAGATAAAAGATCGGATTTCACTATTGCACTCATTTAATTTCGAGAAGAGTCATCATGACCAAAAATACTGAATATAAAGATATGAATCCTCGGCTGTCATTCCGGTATGCCTAAAAACTACTGACTTATAAGCTTTTCAAAGTATGTGTTTGGAAAACCACGTAAAACGCACACGTTGCAATTCACATCTATTCACCGAAATTACAAAAACAACAATGTTAACAAATGGGTTTTGGGGGGTGAAACGTACGAAGGATTCATATCTTTATATTCAGTATTTTTGATCATGACTCTTGAGTCAACGTGTAATAGCTGACTTTCCCACCTCCAACCCTTAGAAGCAGGACTTTTCAGTGCCGAACTTTCACTTTTGGACACTTCACCACCAGTTTCTGGCCACAAGCATTTTCAGTGCTTGGAAATTTAGTTACAGCGGTTTTTCTACTTAGTAGTTCGCTGTCGTTCTTAGAGTAGGTTTACATTGTATTTGGGTGGGATCTTCCCTTCTCTTTCTTACTCACAAAAAATCTAACCATCTCACTGGATGCGCCGTTCGTTCGTCAAAAATACAATGCAAACCCACTCTTAGATTGTGTTTACATTGTATTTTTGACTAACGGCGCATCCAGTGAAATGGGTAGATTTTATGGTGAGTAAGAAAGAGACGGGTAGATTCCACCCATTTTTTGGGGATCTTCCCTTCTCTTTCTTACTCACATAAAATTTACCCAACTTATATTTTTTTTTTAGCAAACTAGAAACAGTTTGTTAAAATAAATTAACGAGATGATAAAAAAAATAAATGATTTATTATGATAATATATGGTTAATTAAAATTTATAAACGCGGTAATTAAATGAATTAAAACGTTTATTATGGCAGTTAACAGTTAAATATTTTTAATAAACAGGATAATCATTATTAATACGACTGCTTTTACACACTGCGAAATTCTCTTACGATTTCTCTTTTGGTTTGCTTCTAATTGCAAAGACGCTTTTACACACTGCAAATTTTATCTCTGCGTTTTTTAACACTTTTCCTTTTTATTCCATCTTCATATACTTTGCGTAAGTGAAAAAGTTTCATCCATCTGCACTCTTTACTCCACTCGATAAAGCGAAGTTCACAGATTAGAAGACGAATTGAAATAAAACATACTCCAACAATAACGAAAAACACCAAAGAAGAAAGGGCGATAACGCTGCGATTTGTTCAGCTTCAGCAATTTTATCTATCCCGGCCACCACATATGTCCCAGGGCATAGTTTTTCGAAATCGCAAGAGAATTACAGTGCGTAAAAGCAGTGTACGCAGTGAGTAACATTAATACTACGTTTTCATTAGAGCAAATGAGGTAATTTTCCTGAAAATATCCACATTCGATTCGAAATCATCTCAGTTCCCAGCCTGGACTGTCACGAAGTTATCAAATTTATAATGGAAACACTTTTTACGTAACTTACGAAAATACCTCATTTCGGATCTAATGAAAACGTAATATAAGATTCGAAAACCAATGAACATTGTTATGCGCATCAACTGCCCAATATGAATATACCTCGTTGCTGCACTCGGCAACTCGAACTTGTCGCGCAGTGATCCATTCGTGATGGATTTTTAAAGCGCGGCGATGGTGGAATATAGTTTTTTCTACAAATAATATTTTGCCGCTTTATGAAGTCCTGTTGTTCCGTCGAGTGCGATCTTACCTTAAGAAAAAACTATGTCCAACCATCGCCGCGCTTTAAAAATCCATCACGAATGGAACACTGCGCGGCATGTTCGAGCGCGCAAATGTTCGAGCTGCCGATCGCAGCAACGAGGTATTCATATTCGGCAGCTGATGCACATAACAATTTTCGATGGTTTTCCGCGCAATATGAATACGAAGCTTAATGTTACTCACTGCGTATTAATAATGATTATCCTGTTTATTAAAAATAATTAACTGTTGACTGCCATAATAAACGTATTAATTAATTAAATTACCGTGTTTATAGGTTTTAATAAACCATATATTAATATAATAAACTATTAATTCTTTTGATTATCTCGTTTATTAATTTTAACAAACTCTTTCTAGTTTATCTACTAAAAAAAATAAAAATTATTCCAAATAAAAAACACACTCAAGCGTGGTACACATTATCGAACATGACGAACAGTTATATTTGAAATCGGTTTGGATGAAAACTTTCGCGTCTTACCTTTAAGGTGCAACCGCACCCGGCGGAACTGCACTTCAGCGATACTGCGCGACACTCCGCGGCAATTTTTTGATATACCGCACTTGAACTGCAGCAATGCGATAGTAAGCGGCAAATCGTGAAGTTAGTAGCAATTGAATTACTACAATGCTACAAAAATATGGCGGCCAAATGTCCCCAAAAAAAAATGTTTTATTCTCACACTCCCTCCCCCTACAAATAAAAAATTCTTGTCCTACCCAAATTGAAAAGTTCAGCCACCATTATGTATTTTACTGTACTAAAACATCAAATACGTGCGCCGCTTGCTATATCGCACTATGACGACAACGGAACTGAACTGCACTGACGCGACAAAGTTGCTCTGATAAGCAACTTTGTAGTTTAGTGTCGCGCCGTTCCGTTCCGTTGTCGCTTAGTGCGGTGCTCATACAATTTCATACAAATGATATTTTGCCGCTACGTGAAGTTCTATTGCTGTGCAGTTCCGCTGAAGTGCAGTTCATTCAAGTGCGGTCTTACCTTTAACTGTCTGAACAGAAAAGAATGAAGGAGCCGGAGCCGCGGACGGAGCTGGAAGAGCTATCAAAAAGTGTCGTACGTTATTTTTTTTACGTGTCCACAATGCAGCTGTACAGCTTTGAAAGTATTTTGAAGAAAAAAAAAACAATATTCTTGTGTACAAGCTCAGAATTCACATTTTTCGTTTCCAATATTTTTCCTTTTAATTAATAATAATTTTCCCGACACAAATAACCACAATATTTTTTTCCGACCCAAAAAGTTGTTTTTTTTCTTCATACAATTTGAAACGTCAAAAGTGTCTTACGTGAAAAGTTAAAAGTTGGCGAACTCTTCCGTCTGCGGCTCCGGGTCCGTATGCGGATACGTTGCGTTGTGTTCGCAACATTGAATTTGTGTGTATTTAATATTTTGACAGCTTTTCCAGCTCCGGCTCCTGTTCCGTCTCCGTCACCATTCTGTTCAGCCAGTAAATTTTATGAGCTATATCGCAATCACACTAGGCGACAACGGAACGTAAAGGCTTTCCCAAACCAACGCGATTAATCGCTGCGACAAACGAAAACAATAACAACAACGTGTTGTTTGACAACCACGTGCTGTTATTGTTGTTTTCGTTTGTCGCAGAGATTAATCGCGTTGGTTTGGGAGAGCCTTAATACTGCGATACGAAATTAAAAAGTTGCTTCTGAGCAACTTTGTAGCGTCGGTGCAGTTCAGTTCCGTTGTCGTCATAGTGCGATATACCAAGCGGCGCGACACAAGTGCGCCACAAATTATTGAGTTTGTTGATTTCGTATACTAAAATACAAAATGGTGGCTGACCTTTACATTTTGGATAAGACAAGTATTTTGTATTTGAAGGGGAGGCAGTTTAAGAATAAAACAAAGTTTTTGGTGCCATTTGGCTGCGATTTTTTTGTAGCATTGTAGCAATTCAATTGCAACTAACTTCACGATTTGCCACTTACTGTCGCATTGCTGCAGTTTGAGTGTGGTATATCAAAAAATCCGATTTCAACTGTCCGTCATGTTCGATGATGTGTACCACACTTGAGTGTGTTTTATTACGGAAGGGCTAGAGTAGATGGATGGAAAAGACAAAATATGTATTTAGAATGACATGAATAAAAAAACCACAAAAAATTGCCATCAATTATTTGTTGATATGTCAAAACTATTAAATATCGTATATATGTATATATTAGTTGTGTTGGATTTGAAAAATAGCTGCAGATTTTCATTGAATGCATAAGTCTTGTCCACTGAACTTATATACTACTTTCATATGGAATGAAAAGAATAGATTCCAAATATTCCAAATATAGATTAAAAAAAAAACAAACTAAAATAATTGTACATCATAGTACATGAGCAAAAACACCGAAGCGAGGAAGTTGGACGACGACAAAGACGACGACGAAAGTGCATCGAATCTTTCGCTGTTGAAAACGCTTTTATATCCGGACGTCGAGCTAATTTTTTTTCTCCAGTTATCAAATGTAATCTAAAATTTGATATAACTCAAAAAAATTAACTTGATTTTATGATTTACATATCTATCTATAATTTCAACCCCACACAGGTATACTAGAAATCGAAGCGAATTTTCATTTAAGATAAGACCACACCCGGCGGAACTGCGTGACACTACACAGCACCCCGCGGTAGTTTTTTGATATAGGTACTGCACAAGTTATTGTCAATTGAAATGCTACAAAATTTTCTTAGATGGCGGCCAAATGGCCCCGAAAACTAGGTTTTATTCTCACACTGACTCCCTCTACACACATTCTGTATTTCAATGTACTAAAATAAAACATAGTAGTAGCCGTGGCGTGATGGTTAGTGCGATGGACTTTCATGCCAGAGGTCTAAGGTTCGATCCCAAGCCTCGCCATCTATTTATTTAAAAGAAAAACGGCTACTGCCTCTTGCGAGGAATTGACAAATCCTCCAAGAGTATCTCCTGTCACAGAAAAGTGCCGCTCGTTAGCCGTTCGGATTCGGCAATAAACTGTAGGTCCCCTCCATTCCTGCAGGCACGCACACAGGAATGGTTGAGAGTTGTAAGTCACTAGGCCCTAGTTCTTCATGAGCTGTTGTGCCATCAAATTTATTTATTTTAAAATAAAACATTGAATAATTTGTGAGTCACCGTGTCTCCGCTATAAATAATGACAACAGAACTGAACTGCACTGACTGTTCAAAATCAACTTTGTAGTTTATTGTCCCGCCGTGTCATTCCGCTGTCGTTAAGTGCAATAAAGCTCATGCAAATGACGTATTCAAAAGGCTTTTATTTTTCTTATTTGCTTAAGTTTTTAAGAAAAGTGTGAACTCTCCCTGTATCAAATTAAGAAATGCAACTCTTCGTCAAGTTTTTTAATAAACGGTTTATTAAGATTATTAATTTATTTATTATATCAATCAACAGTTTGTAAAAATTCACATAAATTCAACGTGTATTATATAGATTACCCGCGGTTTACATTGATGGATTCCAACAAGCGACTTATTTTTCGTTGCGTAGCAATGATGAATTCCTTGACTCGAATTGTTTACTCTAATTTCGAATTCCTTTTAACAAAAAATTCGATTTGTTCAGAAGAAAAAATCGATTTTTCTGAACAAATCCCTTGTATTGAAAGAAAAAAATGGATTCTGTTTAGAAAAAAAATCGAATTTTTTTGGTAAAAGGAATTCGACATAAGATGAATTAAGCAATTTGTATATTAATGAAAAATGAATTCATTTATTATTCTTTGCATCCTTTCTAAAGGGGAAAGTTAAAGTTTTCATTAGAAGTTGTTTATTATTATTGATCCTATGGTATCTGCATATATTTGAATTATTATAAAAATAAGTTTATACTGCGAAAGTTTTTAAACAAATTTTTCAAAAGAGCAAATTGATTTGGCTCTGTGCTCTTAGCAGCCCAAACATGGAATATTCGAAAAAAAAGTATGCAGTCTAAAAGGTCAGTAATTAGTCATAAAAGGTCAGGTAGTTTAGGAAATTCGCCAGGCTTAGAAAATTTGTAATCCGAGGTTGAAGTTTTTCAAGGTCACCTGCGATTTTTGGCACCTCATTTAGGGGATATTCGAAAAAAAAGTATACCACATGAAGGGCCACTGGATAGTGATAAAAGGTCAGATAATTTCAGTAATTGGTCCAAGCATAGGTTTTTTTTTAAATTAATTTTCTCAATAAACGGTTAATCAATTTTTAATAATTAAATTTAATTGTATCAATAAAACAAATAATAAAAATAATAAATCGTTTATCAAGTGCAAGATCCAGCTCTTAATAGATGTTGTTTACCGTCGCAATAAACGGTTACTCCATTTTTAATAATTAAAATTTCTTGTGGCAACGAACACAAATATTAAAAATAATAAATCGTTTATCAAGCGCAATATCCAGCTCTTAATAAATGATGTTGACTGTCTCTATAAACGGTTAATCAATTTTTAATAATTAAAGTTAATTGTATCAATAAAACAAATAATAAAAATAATAAATCGTTTATCAAGTGCAAGATCCAGCTCTTAATAAACGTTGTTTACCGTCGCAATAAACTGTTACTCTATTTTTAATAATTAAAATTTCTTGTGGCAACGAACACAAATATTAAAAATAATAAATCGTTTATCAAGCGCAATATCCAGCTCTTAATAAATGATGTTCACTGTCGCAATAAACGGTTAATCAATTTTTAATAATTAAAGTTAATTGTATCAATAAAACAAATAATAAAAATAATAAATCGTTTATCAAGTGCAAGATCCAGCTCTTAATAAACGTTGTTTACCATCGTAATAAACGGTTAATTAATTTTTAATAATTAAAGTTTGTTTTGGCAACGAAAACAAATATTAAAAATAATAAATCGTTTTTCAAGCGCGATATCCAGATCTTAATAAATGCTGCTCACTGTCGCAATAAACGGTTAATCAACTTTTAATAATTAAAGTTAATTTTATCAATAAAACAAATAATAAAAATAATAAATCGTTTATCAAGTGCAAGATCCAGCTCTTAATAAACGTTGTTTACCGTCGCAATAAACGGTTACTCCATTTTTAATAATTAAAATTTCTTGTGGCAACGAACACAAATATTAAAAATAATAAATCGTTTATCAAGCGCAATATTCAGCTCTTAATAAACGTTGTTTACCGTCGCAATAAACGGTTACTCCATTTTTAATAATTAAAATTTCTTGTGGCAACGAACACAAATATTAAAAATAATAAATCGTTTATCAAGCGCAATATCCAGCTCTTAATAAATGATGTTGACTGTCTCAATAAACGGTTAATCAATTTTTAATAATTAAAGTTAATTGTATCAATAAAACAAATAATAAAAATAATAAATCGTTTATTAAGTGCAAGATCCAGCTCTTAATAAACGTTGTTCACCATCGCAATAAACGGTTAATTAATTTTTAATAATTAAAGTTTGTTTTGGCAACGAAAACAAATATTAAAAATAATAAATCGTTTATCAAGCGCGATATCCAGATCTTAATAAATGCTGTTCACTGTCGCAATAAACGGTTAATCAACTTTTAATAATTAAAGTTAATTTTATCAATAAAACAAATAATAAAAATAATTAATCGTTTATCAAGTGCAAGATCCACCTCTTAATAAACGTTGTTTACCGTCGCAATAAACGGTTACTCCATTTTTAATAATTAAAATTTCTTGTGGCAACGAACACAAATATTAAAAACAATAAATCGTTTATCAAGCGCAATATCCAGCTCTTAATAAATGATGTTGACTGTCTCAATAAACGATTAATCAATTTTTAATAATTAAAGTTAATTGTATCAATAAAACAAATAATAAAAATAATAAATCGTTTATCAAGTGCAAGATCCAGCTCTTAATAAACGTTGTTTATCGTCGCAATAAACGGTTACTCCATTTTTAATAATTAAAATTTCTTGTGGCAACGAACACAAATATTAAAAATAATAAATCGTTTATCAAGCGCAATATCCAGCTCTTAATAAATGATGTTCACTGTCGCAATAAACGGTTAATCAATTTTTAATAATTAAAATTAATTGTATCAATAAAACAAATAATAAAAATAATAAATCGTTTATCAAGTGCAAGATCCAGCTCTTAATAAACGTTGTTTATCGTCGCAATAAACGGTTACTCCATTTTTAATAATTAAAATTTCTTGTGGCAACGAACACAAATATTAAAAATAATAAATCGTTTATCAAGTGCAAGTTACGGGCTCTTAATAAATGTTGTTTACTATCCCAATTAACGATTAATTAATTTTAATAAATAAAGTTTATTGTGGAAATTAAAATAAATAATAAAAATAATAAATCGTTTATCAAGTGCAAGTTACGGGCTCTTAATAAATGTTGTTTACTATCCCAATTAACGATTAATTAATTTTAATAAATAAAGTTTATTGTGGAAATTAAAATAAATAATAAAAATAATAAATCGTTTATCAAGTGCAAGTTACGGGCTCTTAATAAATGTTGTTTACTATCCCAATTAACGATTAATTAATTTTAATAAATAAAGTTTATTGTGGAAATTAAAATAAATAATAAAAATAATAAATCGTTTATCAAGTGCAAGTTACGGGCTCTTAATAAATGTTGTTTACTATCCCAATTAACGATTAATTAATTTTAATAAATAAAGTTTATTGTGGAAATTAAAATAAATAATAAAAATAATAAATCGTTTATCAAGTGCAAGTTACGGGATCTTAATAAATGTTGTTCAATATCCCAATTAATCATTTATTAATTCTAATAATTAATGTTTATTGTGGCAATAACTATAGATAATAAAAAATAATAAATCGTTTATCAAGATCAAAATTCTGCTCTTAAAAAATGTTGTTTCTTGTCGCAAATAACGATTAATTAAATTTAATAATTTAAGTTAATTGTGACAGTTGAGAAGTTTATAAAAATAATAAATCGTTTCTCAATTGTAGAGAAAAAGCTCTTAATAAACGTCTATTTATTATCGCAATAAACGGTTTATTGTTTCCAATAACAAAAGTTTATTGTGACAGTTAAAATGGTAACTAAAATAATTAATCGTTTATAAAGTCTCAGATTTTTCACTTAATAAACGGCAATTAATTGTCTCAACGAACGGTTATTAAAAGGTCAAGTTTTTTTTAATAAACCGTTGTTTGTGACAAAAAAGCGTTCGTTCTGACAATTAAAATGCACTTAATAAACGCCGTTTATTAATATTTTTTTTTCAGTGTGGAGTTAGCAATTAGACATGGTAGTAGAGAGAATCAACCTTCATGGGCATACATTAAAGACAAGGATTGTCATGTTTTGTAATCCATATGATTATGCAAACCTAGCTATGCATAATATGCACGCACTTGCACTGACGGACATGAAGATTCTTCTTATTTTTTGTATTGCTCTATTTTAAAATGTTTGAAAAAAATCTCGGAAAATGTTTTATTCAAAGAATTTGCATGTGATTTTTTTTTTTAAGAAAAAGGTTAATGGGATCTATTTTTAAGGATGACTCTTTCGTTGCATTAAAAGTCGCTATCGCAAGCTTACTGCTACGAAATGGTTAATACGATTATAGCCCAGTTAAACTTAGAACCAACTAATTTTGTGAAGAATCAAATTATTGCACATCCACATTTTTAATTTATATTACCTGTAAAAAACATATTACCTTTAAAAAATGTAGTTAAGTTTCAAGTAAAATTATATGAGTACACAAAAATGGGCTGTGTGATCTTAGCACCTCATATGGGGTACTCGCAAAAAAGTATGTCTTTTAAAAGTCAGTAATTGGTCATAAAAGGTCTGCAATTTTCAGAAATTGGTCAACCTTAGATTTTTTTTAATTAATTTTAAAAGTTTTGTTCAAGGTCATTACAAGGTCATATGAACTTTTAGCACCTCATTTATGTGATATTCGAAAAAATATTTATAACATCTGAAAGGTTATTTTATCCCCATAACAGGTCAGGTGGTTTCAGAAATTGGTCAGTCATAGAGATTTTTTAATGAAATATAGAATTTATTTTATTTTTCAAGGTCATAAGGATTTTTACCACCTGATTTGTGGAATTAAAAAAAAAATAATTATGCCATCTGAAAATTATCTGAATCTTCATAAAAGCTAGTTTCAGAAATTGGTCAGGCATGGATTATTTTTTGTAATGTTTATAAAAAAAAATTCAAGATAAAGGTGACCTTTCATTTTTTTTGCTAAACTCATAATTAAAAATCTACAGTTGACCAATTTCTGAAACTGCATGACCTTTTATCACTATCCCGTGGCCCTCAAATGATATACTTGTTTTGCGAATATCCCTTAAATGATGTGCCAAAAATTTCGGTTGATCTTCAAAAACTTCAACCCTGGATTAAAAATTTTCTAAGCCTGACCAATTTCTGAAACTACCTAACCTTTTATGACCAATTACTGACCTCTTATATTGCATACTATTTTTGCGAATATCCCATATATGGGGTGCTAAGATCCCAAAGCCACAAAAATTAACAATTTAAACTGAAAAATTGTTTGAAACCAACGTAAGTAGAAATAAATTGACACCCACGCAATGTAAAGTATCTGATTTCTTTAATAAATTTCAATTAAAAGAAAATGATAAATTTTTCAAGCAGTTTCGTTCATACTGCGTTTTCATTAGCGCTGAAAGTGAAAGGAGTTAATTTGGCAGGTTACAAAAAAAGTGTTCACATTTTCAAATTTCGTATAATTTTGTTTGACGGTCCAGATTGTCAATCGCTTGTTTTTTTTTTTTTATTAAATTCTGTTATTTTAAATGGGTTCCACTTTGAATGGATTCCATTCATAAAAGTTTTACGTAATTTCCTACCCAATTACGTCCAAATTTGGTTGAAATTACCATCACATTTGGAAATTTGAATTTGTATGGGTAATGAGATGATTTAGAATTGAATTTGAAAATTTTGAATGAAATTACCTCATTTTCTCTAATGAAAACGCAGTATAATACTACACTAGTCAAAAAATTAAAGGGAACAAACAAAATTTCACTTATTTTTTGTGTTTTTTGAAGAGGTGTATCTCTGTGGAAATTGGTCGTATTGAGATGAAATAAAAAGCATTTTAAAGCTCTATGTTTTTTGTATTGAAAAATTTTAGCAAATGATTTTTTAATTAGGCATCGTTAGTGCGCAATCATAAGAATCAGCACGAGCCAAACATTTTTTTTTTTTTTAATTTTTTTTTTTGAAGAGTGTCATTTTCTTTGAATTTTTTTTTGAGCCAATTAAATGTATTGATTCGATAACTTATTTATTTAGCTTTAATGGTGTGTCTTTTTTCATCATTCTACTGTTTTTTTTTCAGAAAAAATATCTGGCTTTGAATGAAAAAAGAGATTTCTGACTTTGGTTACCAATGTCTCAGCAACGAATACTGACACTGAAAACTAAAGAACAGTTATGAAAACTGAATTTAATTTTCTACAAGATCTTTTTAAAACTTTATAACAATTATATTTTTCGGACCCTCACCGTTAGATTAAGAAAAGGTTAAAAAATGTTAATCTGCTTTAAGGATTGCAGGACCTTATTTGATAAAACATTTTATAGAACTATAGACCACCAATATTTCTGTAAAATTTCAAATTGATCCATTGAACCGTTTTCCCATAGCAAATGATCAAAGTCGTTAAAACCAATTAAAGGAACAAATTGTAAGGGTTATAAACATTGTGAAATCGTCATTAAAATGAAAAAGAAAAGAACAATAATTTCTGTCCACTTTTTTCACAGTTTTTCATTAGATTAGATATTTTGTCTATAAGACTTTTATTTGGTTAAAATATTCAAGATGATTAACAAAAATGCTTGGTGGAAAGATCAAGATTGACCAAATCGTGTTGTTTAATTTTTTTTTTTTAAATACATACATACATATATATACAATTCTATTTAGACTTTAGAAAATATTATTCATACAAATATCAATCAAAATCAGTTCAACCGTTTTCGAGAAAAGCAAAAAAAAAAAAATTATTTCTTGGGAGGTGCCATTAATATATTTAACCATTTTTTGGCTACCAAAAGAGAGTCGGATTATATAAAATTTGATTTATAAAAATTGACTTAAGTAATTTGGAAAAAAATTGTTAAAAAATATTTAATGATAACACATATTTCCATTTTTTTAATCAAAAATATTCGAAATATTAGAAAAATTAAATTTCAAAGTAAAAACGAAAAAATCAACTTGAAAAAATTACAATTTTTTTTAAAATTGTAATTTTTTCAAGTTGATTTTTTCAAACATTTTGCGTAGTTAAATTCTCATTTAAATATTTGGCGTGTTCAGGAAAATTAAATATCTGATATTTATCTACTTCAAAAAGTGAGCAAGCGAATCTAAAATTTATTTTCCTCAGAGTTTTTACAGCAGAACTGAGAAATTGTGGTTAGGAATCCTGTTCACGTAACTGAGATTACTGAGGGCTCTGTGATCTCATTTTCCTGAACTATACCTACTGAAAACCAGACGTAAAAATCTTTCTTAGTCTTAGATAGAATTTTTCCCCATACAAGTTTTTTTTCTTAGAATGATATCAGGAATCATTTCCCAAATATCCTACAAAAATAAGGCAAATAAGCATAAATATATAATAAATCATATATGAGTTCCAAGAATTTGCTAGAATACGCGATAAAAATCAAGAAGTTTTTTTTAATTTGAACTATAAAAGTATATATGTAAATGTACATACAAAAAACAAAGTCTTCGGTCACTTTCATCGGCCATTTGGCATCACGAATACTCGTATTCCTTTTGATACGAGTATTTAGATAATATTCAAATAAAGTCCTAACGCAACGAAACAATAAAACTTTTTATTTTCTGAGATCTGAGGCCATTCAACAACCAATTATTTGTTTCGACGTACGCTTAATGTCAGAGTTCAACAATATCTACATGTGCCTGTGCCTGTGCCTATGTCTAACGCATAGTTATTTTTCAAAAGAACACCTGTAGCCTTTCATCAAATAATATTTTAAAATCTTAAAATTCATATCAAGCCCCACAAAATCATCACTACAATAGCTGCTCTATAGAGCTGATGGGAAAAGAAATAATTTAATTTTTTTATATTCGATTACCAAAACCAAAAAATATGTTTTATCACCAATCTTTATGGCTTTCCTTGAACGATTACCTAATTCAAGACTTCCCCATCATATCATCTCCATATGCACATTGTTATAGCTGCACAACTGCTGTTTCTGATGTAATACTGTTGCACGCATGCAAGTAAAAGGTTATTGGCACGATCGAAAAAAAAACTCTTCATCAAGCCCCTAATTCTCGTAAAAATCTTTTCCTCTCGAACGTGATCAAAATTTCAAAATACACTCGGGAACGACATCAAAAATTCCTTCCGTAAGATCCATTTTTGTGGCGGGCGGGCCCGCGCGTTGCATGCAGCAATATCAACTTTACGCGTATAGCGAGCCCGTGATGCACTGCACACGCATGTTTTACGATACATTTTATATGTAGTACACTATTCGTTGCCAACAATACGTGGACAATTTATGCATCTCAGATTGAGTACCTGTTTGTTTTTTTTTTTTATTTTTTATTTTGGCATTGCTTCGCAGCTCCAGAGTTCACTAAAATAGCTTAAGGCTGTGTATATATGCCTTCCGGGAGGAGAGGTTGTAAAAAGAATGCATTAGTGACGTTGTAGTTGTCGCGAAAATAAGAGATCTTTCTGCTAATAAATTTGTACTCCGCCGAAGGTCTGCTGTATAATGTAAGATCCCAACTGGAAGGAGCTAAATCAAAACCAGAAAAAAAATAAACTAACTAACAGAGAAATTAGAAAAAAGAACAAAAACAACAAATTTACTAAACCGCCGGCGACAGAATTTACGGTACAACATTTCCTGGTTGCCAATCCTTTTGTGTAAAGAATCCATCGCATCGGGAAAATCTTCTCTATATGTTTACTTTTAGAGAGTTTTCCTCATTTTCTACTCCTTTATCATGGGTCTGACTGCCTGACTGGATATAGGTATATTATGGAACCGAAAACCGAGCGAGAGCCCCCCAGGGCCTCAGGGAAAAGTAACCAAAAAGACACAATTGCAGAAGAGTCGCGTCGCGTACGTGACAAGATGAAAATCTAAATTTCGACCGTGATCTGAGCGCAATCATTTTCTTTTCTTCTACTTTTCAAGGCGGAGGATTACCTGCAACTGCTACCATTGGATCTTAACTCTATGCGAAACCGAAACGGTAGTGTACATTTTAAGCGACTTAAATGTGATGAATTGTAGTGACCTGGCCTGGTGCGCCATGCCATGATGTTCCATGTAGTATACCTACTATATACATTTTTAGGAACAAAAATATCGAATGCAATGTAAATGTTTTCTACGCGCGCTGAATGCGCCAAAACGCCAAGCCAGCTAAAAGTCGAGCTTAGTTTTTTTTTGTGTCCATTATTTTGAGAAAACAGTGAGAAAACCAGAGGCTTGTCTAGGGAAATGTCTTACTGTCGCAACATGAACGATGTACTTACAACTGCGCAAAATTATACACTATTCTCGTGCTGTTGCGGTGAAGTTGCAAAAGAACAAAATCTCTGTTAATCTTTGTTCTTTGAGGTTATCCGATGACTTCTATTCGTTGAAAGTAGATGGTTACTATAGTGTTTAATGTTGGGCTACTGTTTGGTTGAAATAAGTTAAAGGGTGTTTCTTTTTGAATTTCGAATAATTCCAATTTTTAACTTTACAAAAAAAAAAAAAAAAACATTCACAATTTTTTTTTTTTGTGATTTAGGTAAATGTAATTTGAAAATAAAGTTCTTGTACCGCAACGCATAAATAAAAGCTTCGAAAAATTAGAAAAAGTAATGTCAACCATTTCTGTTGTTAAAGTTTTGACTTCGTCTTCGAGTAATCACGAAAAGAGAATTCTGTTTTTAGTTTGAAAAATGTTTTAAAGTATGAAATAACATAAACTCTCATAACTGAAGACAAAATTAATAGGCCCATCTTAAATACTAATTCCAAATGTATCAAACGTCCAAAAGTTAACACCCTCTATATGTTACATATGAACGTATACAATACATACATATAGGTTTTTGAAATAGCTTAAAATAGTTTTATTTTTGCAAGTCTATGGTTTTAAGATAGCTACATGCTGAATATATTTAAATCTTAATTCTGGTTAGCTTAATTTAATTTTGTAATAGTTTATCTCATCCCGGAAAATCTTCTTAAACTTCATTTTGCAGACTAAGTAATATGCTGAACTACTAGGGATCGGAGTCAGTAGCGGATCTAGGATTTGGCGGTGAGGGGTTGGGGGCTGGAAGCGAATTAAGTATTTTCCGGTGAAATTTTGCAATAGGTACTGTATATTTTGACGTTTCATAGCTTAAAATATAACTTGTAGAACCATGGGAACAAGAATATTTTGCGAATACAGAAACAAAAGTGGCAAAAGGTGGAAAACTGAAAAACAAAATCATGCGCAAGAGATGCCTGAGCGCGAAAAAGCGTAAAGCTGGCCATACACGATAGAGCCAAATTGCATCATGTAAACGGGTTCGGCTGAGCCATTTGGACTTTAAGCAGGTCATAAATCCACCAGCCTAATTGGCACCGAGCCATTGGCTCGATCTGTAAATTTGTAAATAAAATTTAAGATTGAATTTACAGATTAAAAATATTTTTTTTTTTTCGCATCACATGCATCTTTAGAGCACGTTTTTCCTTTTCACTTATTTACCCTTTTTTTGCAAAAAGTATTTAATGTGTATGTAGAGTCTTAATTTTTTTTTTTTTTTCGCTGAAAATATCTCAAGAACGCATAGAGATATCGAATTCAAAAAAATTTTATTTTAGAGATATTAAAGCCATAAATTGCAGAAAAGATTTTCAGAAAAATTCAATCGGCGGTTTATTTGTTACAGTAATTAAAAAAAAAAAAAAGTTGTAAAATGGCTTGTTTCTCGAATATCTCTAGAACAAATAATGCTATCGACTTTGGAATGGTTTCATTCTATGCATTAAAAAATTGGTATTACTTAAAAAAAAATCAATCAACAAACAGTTTTTTTTTTCGTTCAAAAAACAATTAAAATTGTCAAAAAAAACAACAACAAAAATAATTTTCTTTTGTTTTTGTTAATTCTCTTCTTCGTTAAAAATGAGTTTTTTTTAAAGTTTTAATTCCACATTAATAAGTACTTAAAATTAGTGCTTCATTTTTTTATTAAAATGTTTGCAAAATAAAAAAAAAAAAAAAAAAAATAACTCCAATTATTTTTAAAATTTTATGGTTTGGATTATAATGCTTGTCTGAAAGAAAACCTCATATGTCGTTTCCTAATGGACGTCCGGAAGCATAAAGAACAAGTTATATTTATAATATTTCAAATTATTATATGCATATAAAGTATATCATTAAGACTAAAAATATTTTTGATTGGGACTTTGTATCGATTTCTGTTAATTAACTCAAACTAAGTAGGAGAAAATTAAAAAGACATAGCTAAACGAGAACTTTTTAGATGTAAGATAAATTAAAATTTTCATAAAGTTAACTCGTCTCCATTGAGTGAAAAAAGAAAAACGTTTATATTAAAAACAAAGTTTATCTTTACAAAATCAATTTTCCCATTGATGATTTCAGGCACGCAGCATATTAAAATATGTATGTATTTGTATAATGTATATGTTTTTTCAAATAAATAACATCAAAAGCGTTTTGGGGGGTAATATTAATATCCCAAACAATTAATTTCTTGTTACTTAAATTAATGTTACCCTTCTTTGCTTAAAACTTTAAACATCTAAACAACTGATGAAAAATACATCTAGAGCTGTTAACATTTAATTTTTTTTTTTTTTTGAATAGATCAAAAGGAGGTAAATGTTAAACTTGATTTGGTACATAATGAGATACTTTAACACAGAAAACATGGCAGGTACCTCACTTCATTTGCTTGCACAACAGTAATTATGGGAATATATGATTTTTAATTATTGATAAAAGGTTCCTTCGTTTTTACTTTATTTTACTATGCGACATCATATTAATCTTGATTTAAAAATGGAAAACATTAACATACTGTATGCTACACATAATGATTCCTGTTATCAGGGTACATCTATTTTACTAATTAGAACCAAGAGAACAAGACCACCGTAATGGAGAATATATTTGAATAAATTTATTATTATTATCAGACACAAAAGACTTGCTCCAGATGTGCACTGAAACACCTAAAAGTTTTCCCACCAGAAGAAGATACATATAAGGAAGTATTCGATATTTAAAAATTAAAAGAAAAGGTAGTTTTCATTAGGATGGGATCTTTATGTTTTTTAAATTTTTCTAATAAATTCTTATCTTAAAAACTAATATGCAATATTTTCCTTATGCTTTGTAAGAAGGTAAATTTGTGCCATTTTTGAAAGTTACAAGATATTTGTAGCTTAAGAATATTGAGAGAAAAAATATAAAACACAGTAATTGGTAAAAGGCAGATAATCCTACATAAAAAAAAAGCTTGACAAATAATTAAATTGGAAATGAAATAAATTGCAAAATATGATTGTGAAATGAAAAGTAGGCAAACAAGATCTACCAGAAGACCACTACTTCTTTACTTATTGTTAGTGGAAATAGAATATTCAGACGAACTTAAACAACAGATTTAAGTCAAAATCAATGACAATTTTTTTATTTTTATAATTTTTTTTTAGTCTTTTAGATCCTTTATTGAACACTTATTTCAACCTTTTTCCTACATTTTGTTGCTTTTTTTTATTTATTAGGTTTATGATTTTCCTTTAAGTTTAACTTTTACAACACAAGAAAATTAGACATAAAAAAAATTACCAACTACGATCGAAGAAGTTATAAAAATCGCAGTTGAAATTTACGCAGTCATATTTCGCTGAGTCCTATTAAATCTTGTTGAAGTATGTAGTAAAAGTCAACGCGAAGACAATATTTGTACAATTTTCAAAACGCCAAAAAAAAATTCTATTTTCCAAAAAAAAAAAAAATCAACCAAAAATCCTAATAAACCTATAATTCCTCCAATATTTTTAGTGTTGCACATCTAACAGTTTGTTTTCTTTTGTTGAAACTGCTCTATAGACGGAAATTTCTACAACAGCTTATCGCCCTAGATTTATTCTTGCTGCACAGGCCTTCGCCTACGCCTTTAATACCCATAGTTACGATCTGGTACCACTTTAAACAACACTTTTTTCACATAGAATTGACGTACGTATTAGTTTCAGATTTAAATAAATTAAATTAAATGTGCGAATACATCAGAAAAAAATGGATTATCAAAAAGTCTTTACCTTAACTAACCACCCAATCTGAAAGAGTTTAAATATTCCCAAAAATTTTTAATACAAAATATCTCAAAAAAAATTAAATATTAAGTACTTTAACTTTTTTCATATACACTTGTCAAAACAATTAAGGGAACAAAATATGATCATTCGGTACATGAAAACGGTTCAATGGATTTATTTGAAATTTTACAGAAATATTGGTGGTCTATAGTTCTTTAAAATGTCTTACCAAATTAAGTCCTACAGTCAATATTTTTAAAACAGTAAAAGATTTACAAAAAGTATTTAAAAAGTCGTTTTTTTACCTTTTCTGAATGTAACGATGAGGAGCCAAAAAAAATAATCGTTATAAAGTTTTAAAAAATCTTTTAGAATATTAATTCCAGTTTTTAAAACTATCCATAAATTTTCGGTGTCCTCATTCCTTGCGATAATATTGGTAGTCAAAGTCAAAAGTCTGTTTTTTCATTCAAAGCCAGATATTCTTTTGAAAAAAAATTGTACAATGACGAAAAAAGATGACCGTTAAGCTGAATAAACAAGTTATTGAAACAAAACATTAAATTTGCCCAAAAAAAAATTTCAAAGAAAATGTCAATGTTCAAAAAAAGAAAAAAAAAAGAAAATTTTTGTGTCGTCCTGCTTCTTATGATTGCGCAATAACGGTACCGTAAAAATATCATTTGCTAAAATTTATCAATACAAAATATATAAAGCTTCAAAAGACTTTTTGTTTCATCTCAAAACGACCACTTTTCACAGAGATACAGCTCTTAAAAAAACACAAAAAAAAAGTGATTTTTTGTTTGTTCCCTTAATTGTTTTGACAAGTGTATTTTTTCTGTTCATATTTCTAGTATATGAACATGTTCGTTAAAAAAAACTTTAATAATGTTTTTGCTTATGTGCAATCAATCTTATGAAATTTATCATAAATTTAAAAAAAAAAATTGCCCACATTTACTTGTAAAAAGCTATTTATGAATAAGAACAGATTATTCATGAGCAATTTATTGTGAATAATCTTTCACTGTCACATCATATTTCTCTGAAATCTTGAGTCGGTTTTCTTTTTGTTATGGCAAATTCAGAATAATTTCAGATACATCTTATTTATTTTGTGATGTGTAATGAGCCTCAATCCAATAAGGCACAAAATTCTTAAACTAAAACCAAATATTTCACATAAAAAAGTCTTTATAACAAGAATAATAATTTACAACCAATAAAACAAAAAATGTATTCGATTAACATTAACATAATCTAAACATTTATTTCTTTTAATTTATTTTCCTCTATGGCTTAGGTTAAATAAAACGCGCTTTGTTTTTGTTTAGTTAATTAAGATAAATTCATGTCGGGGTGAACATGTCGACTTTATTTTATTTTTGAAATTCAATAAGAACTTAAAATATGTTGAAGGTTTCTTTTGTGGGTATAGGTAAGTAGATTCACATGATATCAATAAGATTTTCGCAAAAGTTCATTGTTCTAATTCGGTAAACATATAACTAAATGGAATTTCATATAAATGAAATATCATACACTACACATACTTCAAAAACTATTCTGTATCATGAGTTTGTTTTCAATTTCTTGTATCGTTGCAGTTATTTATTATTTAACCGAAAAAATGTACCTCTTACGGGGAAATACATTTTAAACGAAAGAGCTGACGCCAAAGATTTCAGTATGATTTTTTTTTTAATTTTTGTTGCAGTTACTCCTGTGAAGCTGTATTATCGAATGAAGTACATTATTTGATTAATTTTAATAATACGAAAAAAATCTTGAAATTTGATAGTTTTGAGTTTTCTTTATGAAACGCAGCTTAGGAATAATAAATTAACTTTACCAACTCTCTTGTTAAAATACAAAATATTTTGATCCCAGATGGGAATTATGTACTTTCTTAAGAGATATATTGCATATATATTGAACAATTTATAGAATACCACTTATTCGTGAAACTCTAAAATGGTATAAATTTATAAGAAAGCTTTATTACCTTGCTAAGACATTGAAAATTTAATTTGAAATTATTTATGGGAACAGATACGTGAGAATGGCATCAACTCTTTACGTACTTTTTTTCTAAGAACTTTATAGATACACTCCAAATTAGCTATGCTCGAATTTCGAAAAAAAGGTCGCACAAAATCGATCCCTCCAATAATATAATTGTTTATAAATTGGTTGTAAAATGTATAGAATTGCAAATCACTAATAAAGCAAATCGTTTCGAATCTTTTCAATTATATATCCGCCCATTTTATAAGATGCGAATTCCACTGAATTATAACTAATTGAATAATTCTTATTGCTAGGTATTTGGTGCGACTGACACATGGCGCGGCGATGCGATGTACGATGCTTATACAGCGCGGCGGCGCGCGGCTGCCAGCGATGGTGATGGGCTGATCATAAACAGTACAGCACTTTAAAATGCCATTGCAATAAAAATCTCATTTTGCAAACAGCTCATTATCTGCGGCACCATCTCGAGATATCCGCTCAACTCCTATGAGCCGGTGCCGCAACATCGAACATCACATAACGAAAAACCGTCCCAACCACGCACGCAGTCAGTAATAGTAATAGGCGATGCCAAGCTTGTGCTGATATGCTTGTCCTATGATGCCATTTTTATTAGTAGGCATCTATACTATATGTGCAAAAGGAAAACGGCTATGTCTCTCGCCGGTATTTGCCACCATCATCATCATCATTCCATCATGGACAGACAGACAGAAAAAAATACAAAAACAAAAAAAAAATAAACACAGTAACTCCCTGAAGGACGAATACAGCGAGCGGCTCTGGCTATTTAACTGAATATGTCTGTCTTTGCAGGTCCGGCCTATTCGTCTAGAGACTTAAGGGCTTGAGCGAAAAACTTAAAAAAAAAAATGCAGAAAAAATATCTGTGATTGGATATAAAAGTGCAGCCAGCACTTCACCAAAGCAAATAAACTCCCAGAACACGACTAAGAGGCGAGGGCAGGCCAGGCTGGCAGGAAGGAATGCTGGTAAACTATTCACGAAATAAATAAAACTACAAAATCAGTCCTGCGCTGCGTGAAATCCCTACGCGAGCTAGAAAATAATAGCAACAAAAAATGGAAGGATATAGCAGAAACAACAACGCATCAGCCAGCAACAAATAAAAAAATGTAATGTTTGCCAAGAGTCGATCATCATCATCGTTAAGACCACTTTTGCCTGTCTCATAAAATTCTAGACGTTAAGATTAATTTAACCCATCAGCATTTTTATTACTGGCTCGCTGCTCGCTCTAAAGTGTACACTGCGGGACTATCATATGGGCTCTGAGACCTGTGGATACCTATACCCATGATGTCGGCTAGACAGCATCTCTATAATATAAATACGAATGTCTGTAGCATTCATTTGGGCGAACACCAACATGCCTCACCACGCCGCCGCGCTGCACACCGCTTCTTTTGCCAGAGTTTAACTAAAACGATACAATTCTATTAGTAATAGCGTGGTTATAGTTAGTTAGAAGAATTGCTGGCGGCACTTTAATTTTAATTGTTAGAAAAAAAAATATTAAAAAAACACCTGAAAAGATTGATAATAAACGTTTAAATTGATATTTGAAGATTTACACCTTATTCGTTTTCTATTATCTGCATTGTTAGGTCTGATATAACTTTCTTTAATTGGTTTCAATTTACTTTCAACTGACCTTGGGATTTCAAACACAACCTTAATTTATTTTCATACAAACCGCAATTTGAAAAATCGAATGCTGTTTGGAATTGGGTTGAGAATTTAATTCTACTGTTGGTAGACTTTATTATATTACAGATGCTTTATTTATTTATTTGTTTAACTTAGGCCGAATTTTACAGTAGTGTAGCGAGTTAAAAAAAAAATCAGTTAACTCTGGAAACAAATTAATCCACAGTTAACTTAAGAAGCAGTTTTTCGATGAAGGACCAATGCGGAAGGATCTAATAAACTTGGAGAATAAAAACATCAAAAGCAACTGTTCAATTAATTCAGAGTTAAATTTAATTTAACTTTAATTTTGCACTGAAAAACTGGGCCTTAAAAGACAATTAAAGACGTTTGAACTAGCTACATGGTGGAGTGGTGAGAAGTTTTTTAAAAGAATACTTTTTATTAAAAATCTGATATCTGATCTACATAATATGAAATTTGATGTTTGAAAGCCTCTTGTTGGCAAGATTGATAAAAAATTACCAATCAGGAAAATATCTCTGCAGTTAATACCCAAGGAGATAGAAAACAACAAAGTTTTTGCATGTTTTGGTCGTAGAAAAAACTGAGAATTTGTATGCTTTATATGTTTTTAGGAATCTCAATAAACCTGTTTTGTATTTGTAGGGGAAAGCCCTAGAAGGAATACTACATTTCTCATTTCTTGCATGCTTTCATTGGTGTAGTTAGGGATTTTCCGGAAAGGGGGGGGGGGGGGGGGAACCAGCCAGCGGACCACAAGTTCGAAATCAAATCATTGCAGTTCCTACGGAGTACGGGGTATTTTTCCAAACGTAACCAAATTTTTGTTGATTTTTAAATAAGGTACCACGTTTAGTTTATGCAGTGTTGAAGCGAACTTGTTTTTACGTAATTTACTATCGAACTTAAGTCAAAAAATTAAAATTGATTATTCTCCCTAATTCCTATTTCTTAAGCTGAAAACAGATGTGCAGCTTTTTCCAATGCAGCGAAAATAAATTTACACAGGTTCTTATGAGGGCTGACATATGCCAGGCTCTGCATGTAGCCTTTGCTGCACGACATCTATATTTCTAATTTCGCTGCATGGGAAAAAGCTGCACATCTGTTTTCGGCTTTACTATTTCCCTATAAATCTCAAGAAAACCACAAAAGAAATGTATTGCATTAAAAAGCAAATACCCTCTACGAAAAAAAAAGAGGAGGGCGTTGAAATTTTATTTTCTGAAAATGCACAATCAAGGAGGTTTTCAACCCTCATCGATATCAGTTGTAGTTAAGCAGATATTTTATTTAATGTGCTGTGAGAGACAATTAAAAAAACATTATTTTCTGAAAATTTTTCGTAATTTTCAGACGGTGTTGTATATTTTGAAGAAATAGGCAACTAGTTTCTTTAAATATAAAATTTGAGCTTTAATTTCATGCAAACATTATATGGGCATAATAATTCAATACAAATTGTATTCTTTTTATAGTTCTACTAGCTGACCCGGCGAACTTCGTTTCACCTCTAATTGATTAAAATTTTACTGTTTCTTTCGAGAATCGAAAGCTCCAATTGTTATCACGACTTTCCGAATTTTTTGACTTAATTTTCCAATTTTTATCTCTGTAGTATGATTATATGTTCAATAAAAATCCCACAAAAAAATCTCCATTCAATTTTGATGATATTTAGCCGCATTTAGTGCGTACGAACAAAAATCTACTGCAAAAAGTTTGAAATTTCAAGATGTTTTCACGATTTTCTGACTTTTTTGGTCGAATTTTCTAATTTTCCTTCGAATTTTTCAATTTTCGACTCTGTTGGAGTTCAATACAAATGATGTTTAGCCGAGTTATGCGCGTACGAACACAATTTAATTTCAGAAATTTTGAAATTTTAAGGGATTTTCACGATTTTTGTATTTCCCGGTCGAATTTTCTAACTTTTGGTAAAATTTTCCAATTTTTGTCAATTGTTAAATTTAACTGAAATTTTTGACGTGTTAAAGTTCCATTTATTTAAGTAGTTTGGTTTCTTTGAAATATTGTGGGTAATGCAAAATAATGTTTATTTATGGATTGTAAAAATAGTTAAATATAAATACTGGGCTTTAAACTTAATTTAATTTTAATAACGTTGAACTAAAAACCTCCGCGGCCTTAACCTTATTAACCACCTTTGCCCTCCCCCCCCCCTAACTACGCGCATGCAAAAAAGTTTAAAGTCCAACCGTTTACAATTTTTTGTGATTTATATCCAAAGGTTTTTGAAAAGTAACAAAACAGAACTATTTCCACCGGTTTTAGTCCAAAGTTCGTATAGAAAAATAAAATTGGACTAAAATTGACACTTTTGGAAAGTAAACGAACAGAATAGATATCTTTTCTGTCAGCAATACGTTTTAAAAAAAACTGTCATCAACTACTACGTGTTTATTTATACGTGACGTTTTTTCTTAAAAAATTTTTAAGCTCAATCTTACATATAACGTAAAGCCTAAAGTTTTCTTAAACCTTACACCTTCAAAGCCAAACTAAACACATACAAGTTTTGGCTTAAGTTTAATCTATTTGTTCATTTTATTTTTCATTTAACATAGCTTGATTAAAAAAATTGTAGGGTTGAACTTTAATACTAAAAAATTATCTTAAAACTGCAATAAATTTAACTAGTTAACCTTGTAACATAAGTCATTGTACCCCTCTGAAGATCGAGTAGATGAATGCAAAGGGTTTGTGTATTCCCAGAGCTAGAAAAATAAAAAAAATTCAACAAAGCAAAAAAAAAAAAAAAATAAGACATGTCAAAAGTGCTTGATTGCATCAGAAATACACGCTTCATCAAGTAGGTAGGCACATACGTACATACATAAATGACTAGCATGCTGCAAGAGAAACACAAAAGAAGAAACACACATTCGACGGAGTCACTGACTGTGTGCAACACCACCGATCAGCAAAGTAAAGCCTCGAGTCCTAAAATAAAATAGTACAACGCCCGTGCATCGTCGTTGCCGTATGCCGTGTCGTCGTCATCGAGTCGTCTCGTTCATACTGTGCGGTGCGTGATCCTACGGTCATCTATTTACGAAGACGGACTATTACAACAAGTGCCAAACGCACACAAACATAATTACGACAGACGATGGACAGGCGTATTTGTCTTTTCAGAGCTTATCCAAGTGTAATTAAAGGAACGTAAGATACTTTACGATCCTTTGGTGATGATCATTCGTCTAAATGTGATATCCCAAGGGCCAAGAACTGTCAATCAAGGCAAACACACAAAAAATAGAACAAAAACGAAAAAAAAAAAATACTGCTAGACTCAGAATAGCAATCCAACAAACACCAAAGGAACATCCATCCTATCCTAAAAAGATTTCAAGTTCGGAACAATATTACCACCAGATAGGCTTTTAGTCGCAAGATACTTAAAAAGCATCTAAGCCATAGTAAGAGGCGCATATACCTGTGTATATGTATTTCTAGGCAGGCAAAATGTGCACTTTAATAAGAAAAAAAAACTCTATACTCTACGATAAATGTAGTCTACGGTGAACCGAACTTTTGCACGTTTATATTCACCTACTTATGTATATGTGTTAAGCCTTACCTTACCATTAAAATAAATAAATATATGTATCATCACTACATATGTATGCACATATATTTATAGCCTCGTAGCGGGATACCGTCAGCAGTGAGCAGAGTGCTCTTTTCTAGATGACTGATGGAATTAAAGTCCAATTACCGATAGTTGGGAAATGGGATAGTTGTTCGTTTTTATGGTAAACAAATCCAATAGTCAGCATTACATTAAAGCTTTTTATGTTAATTTTGTCAGCCCCAAGCTTTAATTTTTTTTATGTTTACTTTTTCAGAACTTGCTTGTGAATTAAATCTCAGACTGATTCCGAAAAATCCGGCTTATTTTTTAAGAAATATTAGGCCCACATTATGAGTAGCGAATCGAACGTTCGACTGAATTCCAATGTTTTGTAGCGAACTACCCTTGTCGTAGTATTATTAATAGCGCATAACTTTGAATTTTGTATCTATTAAATTTTTGCTAATTTAAGTTCGTGTAGAAATAAAATGTTGAGCAACCTTGACTTATTTTTTGAAGCAAAATAATCGTGAAAGGAATAGAGAAGAAAACATTAAAATAAATAAATATAACATAAATTAAAAAGACAAATTAGAGAATGTTCCAATCCTTTGGAAGTCCCAGATCATTTGTTATACAGGGTGTCCAGTAAATAACCTTGCAACCAGGCATACCAGGCCTTAAGACCTTTCAGAAAATAGCATACAAAAAAATATTTACCATGTGGCCTACAAAAAAAATATTGCATTTCTCAATGTTTAGACAATAGATTACGTTGTCTAAAGCAAGATAAAACGAAAAATCACTTTAGCAACAATTAGAGAGGTTTTTTAAAAACTTGGACGACTGTCTAAAGTTAGACAATATTTATTAATACGACCAATTATCTTAAAATTGCTAGAATCTTTGACTGAAGATCAAAATCCAAAAAGGACTTAGTATGAATTTACATACATACATTATTTTTCGTGAATTTACACCCATTAAAACTTAAAAAACCTTGACCGAACCGAGCCGAGCCGACAATACCCAACTAAATGTATTTTTTGTAGGTATTTCGTGATGATTCTCCGCTGAAGCTAATCCGCGGACGATGAACAACCACACCATTTTCTTTTACAAATATTCTTTCTCTTTCACTTCCTTCCAATAGGGGGATTAGCATGCTTGACAGCATGGCTTAACAACCACTGGTGTTTGATCATTAGCAGAGTTCATATGGATTAGCATATCTGAAAACATGGCTTGATCTTTGAAACGCAAAAACAACCGTTTGACAACGATTTTGTTTGGTTTTCAAAATATTTTGAAAACTTTCTATGTTCTTGCTCCTCGCGAAAATTGTGCCTACCTTACTTTAAGTGCCTGTTTACATTGGATTTTTAATTAAGTTTTCATTGACGATGTTCACATTGGACTCAAATTTACGATTTTTTTTGACAGAAGTCAGTCAACTCGTGTTCAGACACAAAGTAATGTGAACACAACCGATTCACTCTGACGTTCAGAAGTCATTAAAAAAAAAAACACAAATCTTTGCTCGTCGGAGAATTTATTAGAACTTTTTCAATCACAAAATTTATAATTTACTAAATAAATTGTTTTCCAATTGAAAAAACTTTGATTCTGTAGTATTTAAGCTCCAAACAAAAACTAAATACTGAGAAAACAAATGTCACAAAAGGAAACGTTAAAAAAAATCCACAAATTTTTAAAAAATTTAAAAAATCCTGCCTCACTTGCCCATCTCTTTCACACCACATAGTGGGAACGAGAAAAAGTACATAGACTTCAAAATAAATCCGAGGAGTAAGTCCAATGTGAACACCGTCATTCATTACTATGTTCCCCGTGATTACATTATTAAGAAAAAGTCCTTTCATTTCAATCTACCCTTCCCTATCTCACACCCATAAAATCAATGTATCTGTCACTCACACAATATGGAATATGTCAGCTCTCATAAGAACCTGTGTAAATTTATTTTCGCTGTATTGGAAAAAGCTGCAAATCTGTTTTCGGCATAACAGATCATCCCAAGAAAATTCAATGTGCCGCGTCAGACTTATGTCCCACGCCCACCCTTAATTTCATTGCATTTCATTATTATTATTTCTGAACGCTGCCAACTGATATTCCAATAATTTTTCCAGTAGTGCTGGAAAATTGGTTGGTTGGTGATTGCCAAAAATCGAAATGTCACATTTAGGTAAAAACAATGGTATGATCAACATCAAATGAATAAAAACAATTGAAGAAAAAGGAAAAAAACAGTAGAAAAATGTAAGCAGGTATATAATTATCACTGCAGTTGATTTGATCTTTAAAAGTGGAAGAGTGAACCATAAAATTACCAGGTGCTATTAACGAGTTTAAATTTTTGGCAATCAGTAGAATGACAAAAATAAATCTATGACCAAAAGGCAAAACACAAGTGAACATACAGTGAAACTCGTTCAAAATTTACAAAAACAAAATAAAGCAAATTTTCTCTTTCAAACTTGCGCAGAACTGAACGAAAATGAAAAATTGGAAGATGTTCACCTTCAATATGTGTAATATAAGCAAAACCCACATCACAGTGCTAAAACTGTCAAGAAACCTTTAAAAGGTAGCCTAAACAAAGAGTTAACATAGACCAAAAATAGTTATGGACCCAAAACTGAACCTTGTAGAACTTCTTGATCCATCGATTTTATTTCACTTCACATCATCTTGCACATAATTTGAATTTTTGGGATCTGTCTTTTAAATGTGAACGGAACCAAATACATAAATAAATCTTCGAAACCCAGCGTTAGCATGTCGAAGGCATGCAAGGTTAGCCAATATTTGAGAACAAAGGCATTTTTGTGCTGATTTATTAAATTAAAAACCAAACTGAACTCATCATACTGACAAATTAAAGTTGTGAAGTTATTACCAATGTTTTCCACCAATTTTCAAATGGAAATAAGCAGTTATCAACATAACAGACAAGAGATTGCCTAAGAGGGGCTCTGAGACTTGCATTGCTAGCTTAAAAACGTAAAGTACGTTCATTAAACTCTATATGCCAACTATTGAAGATTTCCAATGATATGGCTGTGGTATTTACCCTATCAAATTATTTAAGGAACAAGTTAAATGCTCATCGGTTTCATGTCTCACTGAAAACCATTCCCACCGTGTCGTCCGACCGCGAGCGCTTCAAAGCTTATCAATTTGTATTTAAATTATATCTTCAACTCTAACAATTTTAGTAAGACCAACAAAATTTGCAGAGATATAGTGTTCTATCATCTAAGATATTCAAAGCAAATAAGGTTTGCCTACTTAAGATATCAAATGAAATAATGGATTCACAAAAAATAAACATGAAAATCATCTCAAAAAAATATCTCACACATAAAGATCCTTAAGCTGTGATAATATTCATATTCCATTAAGTTTGCTAAAACCTCATTTGAAGTAGGAGCGTGCTTGGAGTCTCCAGCATGAAATCATCGTACAACAACAACACCATGATCGTTGGCAATTTACTCAGAAACAGCGAGTATTTGCAGAGGAAAAATTGCTGCACCTCATCTTTTTCTTCGAAGATGTGCTGCCAGCCAAAATGATAAAAAAAAAATAAATAAATATAGCGTAGGAGGAATGAGGTGTCATTCAGTCAAGACGTGCCATTATTGCTTCATTAGTGTACACCCACAACATGATGTTTGCCGCTGGCTAGCCGGGATCGGATGACTGGTGCTGGTGCTGGGGCTGGGATTGTGATGCTTGATTTTGTTTTATAGCCGGGGTCTCTTGTCACCAAATAGTTTTCTGAAAGAGTGAGTGGCAATTTTTGCAGAGAAAAACCAAAAATTGCCCCAGTCTGATGTGAGCCTGAAATTGCATATTAATAAATTGCATATTGCAAAAAAGTTAAACGTTTTCTCTTGCGAGCAAGGGGTCTTTACTCGTGGGGTTCAATATCTTTTATGAATGATGTTTTCTTTTTTTTGAATATTGCTGGAAGACATAGTTCGTTGATCATGAATGATAGATGTCGTCTTGCAGCTTGCAGCTCAATATTTCCCCACACTATCAGCTGTTTTGCCCAGAGATGTTATAATATTGAATCGAAAAATATAATTCTAAAGTCAATGTAGTGGCCACTTTTTGTAAAATTAAAATAAAAAATAAATTTGGTGGCACAACGGCTTACAACTCTCAACCATTCCTGTGTGCGTGTGTGCAAGAATGGAGGGGACCTACAGTTCCATGATTTTGAAAATTTTCACTTTTGTAATTTTTTACTTTTTTGGCCAATGTAGTTAAGGCTTATGTTGTAAGCAGCTGGGATGGGAAAAAAACATACAATCTGCGTTCAGTGCGTAGGACTTTCAAGCTGAAGGTCATGAGATGGAATCCAAGCCTTTTTGCCATTTAAAAACAGAAATGTTTTTGTTTTTTTTTTGTCATGAGAACTGCCTCTTGCAAGGAAGTGATAAATCTTCCAAGAGTATCTCTAATCTTGAAAAAGTACTTCTCCCCTTATTGCCATTCGGTTTCTGCAGTTCGGATTATTGCGTACACGCACACACAGGAATGGTTGAAATTTGTAAGTCACTAGCGACTAGCCTCAGGTTTTTGACGAGCGACACCAAATTATTTATTTCTTTTTTTAAACGGTAATAAAAAAATTTACAAAGTTGATAACATTTCTATAACATCCCTGAATAGTTAAATATTATAATTATTTTTAAGGCCATAAGCCTGATGATAAGGTCACACTATGTTGGTAAGTCTTTATAATTCCATAAAGATAACCGTGACCAAAATAGCCCCAAGCATATTCAATTATATTTCTTACAAATTCCATTTAAATAGAAAATTTTATGAACTTCGAGGGAGACAAGGTTGATGAAACGCATTTAACCTCCTCTAGAGGAGTCCTTTATATAGGAACAAAGTAATCAAATGAATGGTGTGTTCTGACTGACATGACTGAGTGAATATGAATTCCGTGCCCACATTGCACCGCGGCCAAGCTGTATAGACGATGTCAACCTTTGGCTATGTTCGATCCAGCAATTAACTGCAGAACGTGATCGTGCGGTCAAGCGAGCGATCATCATAGTCTTCTATCTTGAAATGCCTCAATGCATAGGTACAAGATTTTCTGCTCTGATGTTTTTTCTTCTTGATGCCGCTAAAGAAAAATGATGGTGTTATCTTAAGAACTATAAAAGAAAAAAATAAAAAAAAGAAAAAATAGACATCACCCAGCCAAAGAAAACTGACGATATGGCGTTCCGTCTCTCAAATATTATGTATTCTCTGAATTCTGTCCCTCATTGTGGTATAAGTTTTGATTTAATTTCCTCGAGATGCACAATGGTTGCTACGTGATGCAGCAATTTTCCCAATGAAATTAGATTTGGTATGTTTTTGTTGAAGGCAAGACGAATTTTTAATTCTTGAGCATGGTTGTAGCCCATAAATGCTTATTGGATACAAAGTATAAGTGCAGTATTATATCTGACTCCATATAACTGTAAAAATTATTAGATAAGGTAGGCGTTTGAAATTATTGATGATGGGATCATTGTGTTGTTGAATGAGGAAGGTGGAGATCTTTATCCCACACGATGTGATAATTACTGAATTATTTTTATAGCAAGGTATAGAACTATAATAATGGGATTTCAAAGCAATAAATTGGGTCGCACGTGTGTACTGCTCTTATATAAATCATGAGGATCTATAGAGTTGTTAACCATTGAAAATTTAAGGTATTGGTTAAGGCCTTATGAGCGCAGGGCCGACGAAATTATATATTGGAGGTTAAGGGTACCCAATATCTGAAATCTAACTAATCCAATACCTTAAAATATCAAACCAAAGTTCTTAAAACCATATTATTGACTTACTTCGAAACTAATTTTATGACAAAACTAAAACTAGGGCTTTTGAGTGGTAATTTTTTTCAAAAATTGTTATTATTCAAATATTTCTTTGATTTAGATGTCAAAATACTTTAGAATAAAAAGGATTTGTAAAAAACTTAAAACTCGTAGGGTGGGTAAAAAGTCCTAACTGCCCTTGTATAAGTGAAAAAAATCAAGAATCGGTTTTAAAGAAACGATGCCAAAATCATAAAAACCGTTATAAGTCGAAAAGGAAGCGAAAACGAGAAAATTATAAATTATAATTATATTATAATTATAAATTATTTTTTTGACTTAAAATGACCTCAGGACGAATGGTTTTCGTCTGTATCGTCGACCACGGGGCACCCTGTGTATTGAATTTTTATGCAAATTTTAGTAATACTAATCTCGTAATAAAAATATCGTAAAGCAAAAAAATATTATGCGACAGAGTAAATTTGCCAAAATTTTAATGCAAATACATAATGAGTTAATTTCCTAAGCTAATGAAAAATAATTCAATGCAGGATAAAAATTGCATTTTTAAATATTTTAAATGACGATTTTATGAAATAATAATATAGCCAAATAAAATTGCCAAACAAAATGATAACTTAAAAAAACAATAAATTGTAAAATGATCATTTTAAAACGGATAGGCCCAAAAACAAATTGTTAATATTACCAAAACCTATAAGCAGCCATAAATTAAATAATATTAAAGATATTAAAAGGTATCGCGGAAAGTAAAACAAACTTAGAAATTTTAAAAAATTCGCTCAACCAATTCAAGTTTTCTCCTATTACTTATATTATAAAGGGTGTTCGGTATAATGTGCACCAAAGAGCTAGAGCGAGTAGGTTGGATTAAGACAAGAAAAAAGTCGTATGGAAGGTGGGTTTTTTTCCCCCGCTTAGGCGGGAGGGGTAATTTTCTAAAAAATTGACTTGAAATAGAAAAAAAAAATTTAAAAAACAACGGTAATACTTTAAATATCATGTTATACTTTTTTTTAAAGCCAGATATCCATTCTTTTATTTTGTTTTTAATTCGAGTTACTAAAGACAACAGTTTTTGAAAAATAAATTTTCAAACTCAAAATTTTGAAAAAATAATGAAAAAAATTGTGTTCAAACTAATTATTTTTCAAAATTGTATGTAATTAAGTAATAGTTTTGTTTTTAATATTCGATGCTTCTGTAAATTTTTAGTCAGATACAGAAAATAAATTACTAAAGTGTCGTTTTGTTTTTGAGAAAACTAAAAATAACGAGAGGAGAAATTTTCTAAAAAAAACGACTTAAGACAGAAAAGAAATTATTAAAAAAACAAAGGTCACTATTACAATGGCATGTAATTTCTGTAAGGCCAGAAACTTCTTCTTTTATTGTATTTTTAAAATAAGTTATTTTAGTGAACAGTTGTTCAAAAATTAATTTTAAAACTAAAATTTTCGAAAAAAAAAAATCAAAAAATTGTGTTCAAACTAATTTTTTTCAAAATTTTATTTTATTAAGTAATATTTTCGTATATAATATTCAATACTCCCATCAATTCTCAGCCAAACACTAAGAACCTGATGTCAAAATGTATTCCAGTTTTTAAGAAAATTGAAAATAACTAAAGTAAGTTTTCCTTGAATTTGATTTCCATTGGTTATTTTGTTGTTCCAAAGATTCTGTTTCTACTAATTAAGTAGTTAAGTAGATAGCTTTATTTTTAATTTTCGCAAAAACTAAAAAATATTTAGGCATCCGGTTTTTGGTGTTTGACTGGAAATTAATAGGAGCATAGAATATTAAAAACAAAACTACTATTTAATAATGTACACTTTTGAAAATAAAAATTTCAAAATTTTGAGTTTGAAAATTAATTTTTCAAAAACTGTTCTCTCAAACAATTTTAATTAAAAGGAAAATAAAAGAAAAAGCTTTTTGGCTTAAAAAAAAATTATAGCATGATATTTTATGTGTTGCCGTTGTTTTTTAATAATTTTTTTTCTACTTCAAGTCGATTTTTTTAGAAAATTGCCCCTCCCGCCTAAACGGGCGAAAATAGAGCCCCCCCTCCCAAACGATTCTTTTCTTGCCTTAACCCAACGTACTCGCTTAGGCTCTTTGGTACACCTTATACCGAAACCCCTGTATACTCATGACTCATGTGAGATCAAGGTTCTATTTCAGCTCAAACACAAAAAAAAATAATAATTTCCTGGTAAAGATAAGTGCGCAGAGTGTTTAAGTAAATTGCGAAGTTTCCATGCGGCTATGTATATTGCAAATTTTCAAACTGCATAGAAACAAAGGTCTTCTAGTATGAAAGAAGCCATACTCTCCTATCTCTTGTTTCTTGGTTCATTTCTTGTCTCATTTTATTTTGAAGGGTATATTTATCGAGAATTTGTTTGGGTGCGTTCAGAGAACAATTCATTAATAGGTCTGTTTATTAACGTGAAATTTCTTGCTAGTTTTATCAAATTTTCACATTTTGCTGTTAAACCCCATAGGAAAAAACCCAAGTCTGGGAAACTTGGTGAAAATTACACGTTGCTGAACTGAACAGTCATAATAATGAATGATTTTGTATGAAAATTTCACAAAACGATCAGTACCTTGGCTGTTTTAGCAGTTCGGTAGTCGGTAGCGTCAAGTTTCTGAAAGTATAGAACAAAAAGGTACTGCACTTGCAAGACTTCGACAACCCTGGGTTGCTATACACATTAAAATTTTTATTTAAAAAATATACGAAAAAAATCCCATAATTTGTTCCTTGCCCTAATCCTCTTTCCCAAGAATCTCTACTTGAGTAGAGTATTAATATCTAGTTGATGAACTTTGACGAACTAATCTTCTGAACCTTAGTTATCAAAATACATTTAGTGACTAATAAAACAATTAATTTAAGAATGCGCCAAGAATCCACTAATCAGACTAGACTTTCGTTTAGTTGATTTTTTTTGTTGATATTGCGACTGTATCGTTTTTTTTTCTTAATATTTCTTTAATCAACATGACATTTTGTATACATGAATGTAAATAAGAAACTAATTAAGGAACACACGATGGTCAATGACGATCTTTCTTGACTTCCAACAGGTTTTGAGCTTTTATAGTGAGTAAGCTGGATTGTGTAAACATAAAGACAAAATAGATTATAGATAAATATAAATTAGTTGTTAATAAGAAACATAATGTATTCGCAAGTTCATGGCCCTATTTCTGAGAATGTTTTGTTCTCTTCCATGCATATTGGAAGGATGTTTTGCCATTGAAGAACACATATTATGTCGTTAAGCTTCAGAAATAAAAAAAAAAACCTACTATGATGGTGCATTAAATTTCCATCATCATTTAGTAATCAGAATTAAACCCCTTTGGTAATAAAATTTTAAAACATTCCTGAATTTGAATTGGCTTTAGGGATATTTTTGTCTGTTATATCAAGGGCAAGGATTTACAAAATACTCGCATGAGAAAAGTTTTTATAGTTTCCAAGTTATTTCGTATCTTTTCAATCTTCGATGTTCTCATTCTCCTGGGAGAAGACCTATTTCCATCAATAATGTGGTAATTGAACCAGTAATCGTTTTGAAAATGTATTTCAAGAACAAACTTAGATATAGGAATAGGTACATATAAAGGCCAAAAGAAGATGCTGATGATGTTAGGGAAAATGCTTTAGAATTTTCACTCAAGGTGCGTCAATCAACGTCGATCGTGACAATTTAATGAACCTCTCTCAGAACATTTTTTCTTTTTTGTACTTTTAAAATTATTTATTTTTTTTTTTCTCAAACCAACAAAAACAACAACCGACTTTCTGCTCCTCCATGTTCAATTTGTTTAGCTTGAAATATTCAATACCTTTATAGTTTTCTAAACAAGGTTATTGAAGAGGTCAACAAAATATACTTCGATGGTTTAATTCTTTTATGTTGGCTGTTGCCGATATTGTAGTCACGATTCTGGAATTGTTTTTCACCATCAGTTTTGCTATGAGGCTCAGCGCATACTCTTAACAGACTTCCATGAGTCGTATATATAGCGTAGCCGATGAAAGAAAACAAATTTAAATCCCGCATGACCGTGAAAATTACGAGAAGCATTGAAAATTGATTGATCACAAAAAGAGACTTTGATTATGGCCTGTGCCCTAATTTTGTTCTATTTTGTGTTTTTTTTTTTTATTCGTGGTTTTGGTTTACGACATTAGATATACAAATGAGATTTTTGTATACAATTAAGGAAAAGGCTATTGGTGATTTTAATATTGTATATATAATTCTGATTAATTTATTTTCAATAAATAACACATTTCTTAAGTTTTTAATTTCACATTACCCCCCCTTGCCCCCCTCTAACTACGCGCATGATCACGTCCCACAAAAATATATGATTGCTGATCATTTTCATTGAATCCCTCATTTCAATGATTCCGCATTTTAATTATATTTCAACAATATTTAGTGGTCCGTGCCGTGCCATAAAGATAATTCTATTAGAGCTCTCGATTTTAAGCGTGTATTTAGCTACACGTGTATTCGTGTCACGTGTACACGTGTAGTAAAACAAAAATTACACATGTAGGTTCTAAATACACGTGTAAATAAAAATACACGTGTAATTAAAATTCTTAAAAAAAAAAAAAAAAAAAAAAAAACAAATTGGGGTGTCATGTTTTTCATCATAAAAGTATTTGCGCCAAAAAATATGCGACGGACTTGTAAATGCAAGTTAATTTAGCATAAGAAAATTTTCTGATTTACTAAACCTAAAGCCACGCGAGAATTGAATTAAAATGTCGATTAAATTCTGTCCAAGATCAAATTTTTACGTTTTCACAAAAAAAAACATCTTTGGATAAAAAATCATGAAAACGATTTTCAATTACATAATTACACGTGTATTTTTAAATACACGTGCAACAATAAATACGTGTAAATATAAATATACGTTTTCATACACGGACAATTTAATTACACGTGTAGCACGGGTACACGTGTAGTACACGTGCAATAGGGGGCTCTAAAATTCTATTAGATTTCATCGGACATGGATATGGTGAACCTGAACACAGGGGATAAGAATTACTTAAGTGTTTAATGAAAAATGATGATTCTGATCCAAATCCATAGATAATAAAACGCGGCTAATATTCTCATTATTAAAAAGAATAATGCGAACAAAATCACGATCAATGATCGCAATGAAATGAGTGAAAGAAGATTGTTCTGCCATAGGATTTTCTAGTTCCTGGAAAAAAAAACGTGAACTTAATCCCGAAAGATTAAATAAATTTCAAGAACTCGGAACAAACGATTTAACAAAATCGAATATATTAACTCTTCAAACAAAAATAAAGGCCCTATATTACCATGATACATTTTGTTTAACCTTTCGCAAAACAAACAAAATTGACTTTTTTTCCTCTGAGTTTGTTTCAAGTGGAAATTTTCACATTTCAAAATTAAGGGGCAAGATTTACATAGGTTTCAAGTCCAATTGGAAGATTTTTTGCGACCTTTAGTCCAAATGCGTTTCGCCCAGGCACGACAGTTGGGCTCATCAGTTAGATGCTGTCGTACCTTTCTAAGACGCAATATTTTGGTCGATGGCTACCGACTCTTAATAAAATCTACAGCGCATACACACTGCAAATTGTATTATTCTAGGGGAATATGGTTATGCACCTAGAAAATATGTTGTTGTTGTTGTATACCCGTGGTCTGAGTCGGTAGCCATCGACCAAAATATTGCGTCTTAGAAAGGTACGACAGCATCTAACTGATGAGCCCAACTGTCGTGCCTGGGCGAAACGCATTTGGACTAAAGGTCGCAAAAAATCTTTCAATTGAATTTAATTCAATATAGTCCACTAAACAACAACAAAAATATTTTTCTTTTATTTTTGTTATTCCTCTTCTTAATAGGTTTCAAGTGTTAAGTTTCAAAAATGCCAAGTTACAAGTGTCAAGCGAAAAGTTTTAAGGGTATAGTTTCAAATGTTAAATTTCAAATGACAAGTTTCATATGTCTAATGTCAAGTTTAAAGTGTTAGGTTTCCAGTTTCGAATGTCAAGCTTCAAGTGCAAAAAGGTTTCAAGTGTGTCAAGTTTTAAATATAAAGTTTTAAATGTCAGGTTTCATGTGGCGTTTTCCAAGAGCCAAGTTACAAATTTCAAAAGTTTAAAGTTTCAGAAGTCAAGCCCCAAGTGTCAAGTTTCAAATTTGAACTGTTAAAGATTTAACTGTCATGTTTCATATTTCTACCATCAAGTGTCAATTTTAAAGTGTCAAGTGCAAAGTTTGAAGTGTAAAGTTTCCAGTTTCAAATGTCAAGTTTTTAATGCCAAGTTTCAAGTGTCGAGTGTCAAATATCAATTTTCAAGTGTCAAGTTTCAATTCTCAAACTACAAGTATCAAATCTTAGTTTTCAAGTGTCACTGACCGTAACAAATTTTTTAAATTCAATATATTAAAAAAGTACGTATACGCCCTAGTGCTCCTGGGCTTAACTACTCTTTTAAGCGATTTGTATCAATAGGGTTTTATATGGGTCTGTGCATTCGTGCATCCATACGTCCACTGTAATTGGAGCTAAACGGGTAAACCGATTTCCTTCAAATTTGTTAGAGAGCATTTCTATGTAATTAGCTTTAGGAGAAATTCGAATTTTTTATAAATGCCATTCAGAACAGGTAGATGATCATTCAACTATTTAATATTTTTTAATTTTCTCAAAAATAAATAGACTTCTTATATACTCGTTCCAAATTGAAAAAATGTATTTCAGGTTTTTATTAAAAAAATCGTATTAAGATAATAGGGTTTTGGCTCTTTTTGAAAAAAATCAAACTATTCATGCGTAGCTAAATTATCTGACCGATTTTATTATAAATTTGTATTATCTTATGCTCCTGAGCAGTTTATTTGTATTATAATTTATGTGTAGTAGTTTTGACTTTTAAGCATTTTCTTTGTTAATTAAAATACATCAATATAAGTAGTTTCTAACTACAAGATCAAGTTTTTACGATCCAATCGTGCATATTTGTTTCATATTCACCACTTAAATGTTAGAATATTTTTATGTAGGTACCGATTTTCAAACAAATTACATAATTCTTTTTTTCAGATAATGGATTGGAGGTTGTTCCACTAAAAAAAAAAAATCGCGAGGATAAAACCACCAAGTCTATTGGAGAATTGTTGTTATCTTCACTGTACAATAATATTTCTGTCGCAAAACAATAATTCAAGGTTATATCAGCCATTTAAATTGTCATCGAAAACAATGAACATTATTGCAGATCATCTTCTACTCACGATCACTTCCTTAAAATCATTGAACTTGAAAAACTTAAAAATACCTTTTACTCTTTGTCATTCTAAACAAGAATATGCTATCACTAAATTTTTTATTTATAAACTGGCTGTCTGTAATTTTTTTTTTAATGCAATAAGAGTGCGTGTATTTATTGTCGGCGCGGCGGCATTGAGATCGACTTTAATTGCTCTCAATCGCTTCGTGCTGCTATTTTACAACATGTTACCGCTATAATGAGTTGCAGAGATAATCATCGACATGTGCGACTGAGACTGACACATCTCCGCTTGAACTTCTATTTTTCGGTTTGTCCATTTTAAAACATCAATGATGAGTCCGTTGGCATTGAACGAGGTCTCAAGCTCAAGACATTTGCGCCGCGAAATTGCTGATTGATTACAACCATTCGTAAAGGTTTCTAGCAAGATGATGCCCTCTCTGACTAAAAGATCACATCATCATAGGTTTTCAAACCCGTTTGTTTGCGGTGAGATATCGAATCTTCATGTTACTGGCTTTATTTTACTTTTAACCACAACGAGATGCCTTTCTATGGATGGATTCAAAATAAAATAAAATAAAAAAAAAAAAATTATCATGAATCTAGATCTAACACATCGAGAAGCATAATTTTTCTCGCCGATAACCTGCCAAGTAGAAAAGGAATTGGTTAAGGTACCAACTTATAGTATTCCAAGTTCGGAAGTGTGCAAAATCCAAACAGGCAACTTAAGAGACAGAGAGAGAGTACCACGAAATTGGTCCATTGATTCTATGGTCTGTGAATTATTTGCCAGCTCAGACGACGACGCAGAAAGAAAAGAATTCCAGCTCAGAACGAACGCCCGGCCCTTCGATTCCACATTAAGGTTGTGGGTTTTATTCTTTGTTCGTGAAAAATAAAGTAGCATCTCACGGCATCTATATATAACAGGCCATCAGGCAGGAACTGTGAAATTGTTTATTTTAGATACAAATTTGGAAATTTTTCTTAAAATGGCAGAACTGATGGGGTACATCCGCACCTTCACTATTCATCTAGTTACCCATAAAGTGTGTCGTCTCTTGTGGCTGTTGTGCTATTATTGACGAAGCACCTATAGAGGAGCGCATTCGACTCGTTCCATTTACATTCATCCCTTTTATGGTGGATTTGTGCTTCTTTCTAGTCGTGGTCTTTCATATCCCTCTAGCTCGAGGAGTGATGATCGTTTTGGTTCCCTTTTGGAATCCATTGTATTGTTACACGAAGTATGTGCAGCACAGCAGCTGCTCCCGCTGTTTAGAGAAAAGGTACCTACATATGTATACCCAGAACCTAGAGTTAAGTCTGAGCAAAGGAAAAACTGTTACTTAAAGGAGCAACTATATACAACTTTGTGTCCCAACACAAGACAGAAGTCGTTGTTTTTAGAATTCGAATTCCTATTGAGGAGATGGAATTTATGTTCGTTGGAAACAACTAAAGCTGTGAAATTTATGTTCAACACGAAGACATAATTTTTGTAACGCGCGAGTATATGTAGGTAGATAGGTATCTCTATATACATACATACCATCTCTACCATAATGGGTGCAGATCAAGCTGAGTTTCGCAAAAGTAAAAAAAAAAAACTCAAAGCCGCATGTATAAATATCAAGAATTGAATTAAAAATTTACGCATGGAAAAGGCTAAGGCCAGTTAAAATGACAGAGGAATGACAAAAATAAACTAAGATTCAGCAACATAAAAACTTGATTCGATACTTTTGACACAAACATAAACAATTTGACAGCATGAGTCGAAGTTAAATGGGAATTTAATTAAAACCTAAGTTTCTGAAGTGTGATTTCTTTATCAGGGTTATGCTTTTAAATTTCGTAACGGATATAGTTTAAACTTTAGAGCACCATTTTCTGCACCTATACTTTTGAGGTGAAGCAAGTGAATGAGAATGAGAAATGTCAAAGCATCAGTTGATTTATTGTGTGTTTGACTTATTGTAATGCTTAAATTTACCAAAGAAATTTATTTAAAAGATTTTTGGATTAAAAATACAAGAATATTCAAATTCAATTCGAAAATCAATATGCGTTTTTCTTTTTTTTAGTTCAGAGCAGGTCATAGCTGAGCCCGAACTGTCAAACTAAAATTTTGTGTTTCTTTTTGAATCCAGATTCAGAGCGGTCAGGGCTCAGAACTTGTGTATCTTTTTTCGTTCAGAGCTAATTCAGAGCGTGCTCCATGAGCTCAGGATAAAATAACCGAGCAAACGGAGTAAAAAGCTGAGCGCAGCCAATTTCATACAGTTTTCTTGCTATTTGACGGATATGACAATTCAGTGCTCAGATGTGTTTCATAATTAAATCGGAGTGCTCTGAGCACACTCTGCACAGAGTTCACTCCACTCGCTCAGGTTCTACCCAGTTCTCTGCTCTGAACCAACTCTGAATTAAAAAAGAAAAACGCCTAATGCAAACAACCAACAGCAGATAGGCAACAGTCATTTTCATAAAATATAGGTACGTTCTGACAGATGTCACATGCTCTTGCTGTTCTGCTCTGTTCTGTTATCTGTTTTAGTTTTTCTTCATTAAACACATCTAGTAAGTGTTTGGAAAATAAAACTGATTTTATCAAGGTTCATTCACAATGACGTTTATACTGCGTGGCTGCATTTATTTACTGTGTTTATTTTATTATTATTTAAGTTAAATTAATTAATGCACTACAATAATTCTGTTTGTATCGATTAAAACTAACCCAGCAGAGTTTTTAAGGTTTTTGCAAAAAAAAAATCGTTTATCAGAAATAGGATTTTGATGCTTTCTTATTAAGAAAATTGTCTTATTTTTTAATTTATTCATAGTTTAGCCTAGGAAGGCGAGACTTGTCCATTTAAAGTTTCCCTCCTCAGTGGAAAGAAACCTTAGTTCGAAGATAAATGTCCTAATTATCAGCAGGAGCTTCTGTGCATGCTGATCTTTATACCAGAGCCAAAGCCTGTTGTGTCGAGTGCCACTGGTGATCTACCAGCCTGCTTTATTATCGGGTGCCATCAGGGGCGTAATACCTGCTGACTCTTTTTCAATTTTTTAACCTTCCGAAGGCAAGCGGGTTACCCATCACCCCATTACTTTAGAAAAGCGCTAATAACTTTTGTTTATGTTATTGCCTCTTTCTGCCGATCGGAGTACAGTCGGCTCCGCTTAACTGGAACACTAAAATTGCAAAAATTGTTTCAATTAAGCGGAGTTCTCATTTAAACGAATTCCGGATAACTGAAACTACACAGTTTCACATAATTGGAGTTTTATAAAAAAAAAATATTTATTTTAAGAACGCCAAAAACTAAACAAAAATGTAAAATCAACAAGAGAATGAAGAAATGAGAAACATTTTGACATTTCGAATTGAAAAGGTGCGTTCAATTGAAAATTTTCAGTTATGAGGAGCTGAATAGGTGAAAATATTCATTTGAGTCAAGATTGTTTGTTTCACTTAAGTGAAGCTCAATTATCCGGTTTGCATGGAAACTGTTGAAAAAAGCCCCGCAATAAATTTCTCTTTTCAGTTAACCGATTTTTTCAGTTAAGCGAAGTGCAGTAAAGCGGAGTCGACTGTATTCTGTTATTATATTTTAGGCAGTTAGATGCATGTATTAAAATGTCGAATAAAGTTTTTATTTTAGTTATATTAAGTTATAATTTTTGTTGTGGGGTTACCATTCACACCCTTTGCTATTTGTGTCAACTTTATTTTCTATTCGAGGCTTGGTTTTTAGACAAAAGATGGCTTAGTTTTCGGATAAACAAAATGAAAATTACTTCCGAAGAATTTCTGATAGTTTTGATAATAAAAGCTATTTAGATTTATAGTGGATATAAGAAACAAGACAATTTATATGTGCACTTAGAGGAGGAATACGAACGTTAGAATTAGGAAAAAACTTTACTTGATATTCTAAATAGGAACCAAGAACCTTCTGGTGATGAATCCCTGCCAAGTCAAGATTTGCACTGTGTCTAGGAAAACAGTCGACAAAAAAGTTCAAACTTCTTACGTAAAATTCCATTTACCTGCATGCTCTTAAAACCTAGATTATTTTTCTTGACTAAGCATGCATGCATGATTTTTAGTCAAGTTATGCGCGTACGAACACAAAAAAGGATTAATTTTTATGTATATAATAAATACATAGGTATAAAATTAAACGACGTGGGGTGATGAACAACCCCAGTTACTATTAATGTAGGAAAAAAAAAGACTGGCCTTTGGAAGGTTAAAATGAAAGTAATCCAGGTTACTAGCAAATAGAATACCAGAACACAAATTCCGAAAAAATGATTTACCAGAACCCAGATTAGACTACTGAAATCATAAATCACCAGATACCCGCCACAGGAATCCCGTGGACAAGAAAGAGCGAATCACTTGAAAACCAGTCCGTAAACTGAATTAGAATTTTTTATAAGTTTAAGATTTGTTTTAAAAAGGTTTTGACGACTTTATCCCCTGAAGTTTCGTGTTTTCTTCAGGACAACCTTGAAGAGAACGGCAACCAATACCTCGACTGGAAAGCAAAAAATACATCATATTATAACTGGGTGAATACAATAGAGTGTAGGCGAAATAAAAGTTGAAGTTTGCTCAACTTTCCCAACACCGTTCGACTTTGACAGTGCTAATATCTACAGCTACATCATTTATGTTCAAGCTGTAACTTTTATAGCAATACTAATTTCTAATGTTCTACTGCCTGTAAATGTTGATAATCTTCATTTCCTTTGAAATGTAGATAGCTACCTAACAAAAAAGATATACATATAAACTCAAACATACATAAGTCAGCACAACTTAATTAAGTCAACGCTTTAGGGAAAATATGCACACAAAACAAAGATTACTGAGAATGGACTCACTAAAAGCTTGGAATGAGCCACTGGGTATAGCTCTAAAGAAGTTAGCTCCAAGCCGCAATTTATACCAAACCAGCACATCGTTTCAAGTGAGCTATCGGTTCTGGCCAATCTTTCAAGAATGCCAATACGAAAAAAAAAAAAAAAAAAAACAGAAATAATGTTTAAGAATTTTTTTTTGTACCTTCTTGAAGGTATAGAAGTACTTATATATCGGGGATAATACCAACGCATATGGCAATTACCTTCTAATGGTCTACAATATTGCTTTTTATCACATCTCGACTCTGTACGTTTGCTTTATGGAAGGCCAACGTAGAATTGATGACCATTACTATATGATCGCGATGACGGCGACTATCCTTGGGCCAGGCGTGAAGATGGGTCGTCTTCTCAAACACACACTATATTATTCGCACGATGAAGGTTCTATATCAACGGATGATATGGCCACACGTTGATCTTTTTGTACTGCAGGCTAGGCGATCAGATTGCAAATTGCACCTTGTCGTCGAGCGGGTGATTTTTGTACTCTCGTTCGTCCGTGCGTCGTCGCGTCATCACCACCGGCCGCTGCCGCCACGCCGCCGTGCATCGTCGCTTTGCGTCTTTTAGATGTGATGGCTTTGGTGTGCTCTTGCTGTTGGCCGAAGCAATGAATCCACCTAATTAGGATCTCAAGTGAGATTCCACCACGTTTAATGTTCACTTAATCTAATGATCTTAATACTAGCATCAAACTAGTATTTTTTGTTTGTAGTTTTATTTCATTTTTTTTTGTCTGTCTCGGTTTCGAAGAAACATCTAAAGTTCTGGTTACCAGCTTAACTTTTTTACGTAAAATTTTACGACAAAATTGTATTAATTTTAAATAGAAATTTTTTTTGAAGTAAGAAATTTGTGTGTGAGAGGGTTGAATGAAACAACAACAACAACAACTTGTGCTACCAAAAAATAGCAGAATTTGATTGCTCTCCTTATTTCAATATCGTCTAAAAAAAGATGAAGGTTAACCAAGTTTTAGTTTTCAATTTTAAAATGGGTTTTTAAATTTTCGCTATCTGAAGCTAAACATGTGTAAGGAGATCTTTTATTAGGGGAGTCTGGTCTCAAACAGAATATTTGAAGAAAATACTTCAAATTATTAAAAAAAATTTCAAATTATTTTAAATTAGCTCTTTACCTTCACGTTAGATTATGGGTGAAATATTTTCCGGTTGAAACTCATGATAAGGCTCATTGTGTTCTAAAGTGTGATGGAGGGAATTAGATACATATCAATAACGCTTCATTTAATTTATCATATCAATATTTAGTTTGTCCGCGGTAATCTCAGAAAGTATTCAACCGATTTATTTGAGATAAATTTTATAATTTAGCTTATTCTTTTAAAAATGTGATAGGATATTTTTTGTTTGTTAAATATGTTTGTTGTATTAGATTATTAACTTTTAAAACTTTTTCGTAAACTTTTTTGTCGAGGTTGACCAACATATTCAATTGTGCTACAAAACCTGCTTGATATTTTAGATAAATAAAATTTTTTGTATAAAGTGAATAGTTTTATGCAAATTTTAAGCCTTAAATCATTTCTAAACTGTACTTACTAGCTGAGAAATAAATTTATGAACAAATTATATATTTATTAAATTTTTGTATTTTTGTATTTTTGCATAAATGAATTCAATTCAATCGCAATGACTGGGTTGCTGCTTTGTTCCATGTCATTCATATTATTCTGGTGTTTGTGCATTTAATTTTGTTTGTTTGCTTTTGAATCTTTATCGACTCAATTTTTCGCTCTTCCACTCAATTAGTGAGCGTTTTACTTGCGTGCGTTGAATATGAGTTGGGTCTACATATAAAAGGGAAATTATATTGGATTCGTAAAAAAATCAAGCGCCAGATAACAATCATTCATTATGTTGATTAAGAACATACAAATTTGGATGGCTTAAGTTCAATCTGTCAAGCACTTTAAAATAATAAAAAAAAAAAATAGTTTGCATTTGTAAAATGATTGAGTGATTTGCTTAGCTTGCTGCCTCCACTCAATTACTTTCATTTAAAACAGTGGGAGACAGTAATAACATAAGTAGGTACGGATATTGTATCTTTCTTCTTTTTTATACATAGGAATTTCAGAGTAATTAATGGATTTGTAAAACAAAAAATTAACAAAATATTAACAATTGAATCATAAATAAGATAAAACGATAAAGGGGTGCTAAGATTCTGTTTGTCTGAATTCAAATTTAAAAAAAAATGCAAAACCTTTCAATTTTTAAAGAGATCGCATTGATCTTGCTTAAAACGTAAGAATTCAGAAAATTTTCTGTCAATAATATGACAGAAATTGCAATTAGCCCTGAGCACTGTTTTGATACGATATTATTTATTAAAGCAAATTGTTCCATAAACTTTGCGAAGCAACGCGAGAGCAAGTCTGCTAGTATTTAATATTAGGAAAGCTTATATTTACCAACTTTTTGTTTCCGAAGACTCGAAAACTACAAATTAACAACATAAGCAACATAATGACAATTAGGCACTTAAGCTTCATATATTATATATTCTTCATCATTCATTCTTCAATATTTAGAAATATTTACAAAAAAGAATGTCATTTCTTTACCTCTAAAATATTAAAAACAGAAAATCTTACTTCATTTTTTATTTTGGTATAAAAAATAAAAAAAAAAAACATACAAATGGTCACTTTGGTCATATATTATTATCAAACCCACGTTTAAAAAAAATATATTACACACTGTGCTGTACACCGGGCTTACACGTTGCTTGTTAATTTCGGACTCAGGGACTATGGCCAAGAGGATAATAATAATAATAATATATTTTCTAAAAATAGCTCAAAAAATGTCGGATCAATTGATTGATCCTATGTAAATGTCCGTGCCAATGAAGTTGATCCACATTAAAGAGTACCTACCTACTATACTCATCTTCTCAGCAAAAATGGACTCAGAAAGTCAGAACAGGTATCACGTGATAGATAGATCGTTTTTCCTCTGTGAGGTTAAATAATTTCTTTCTTTTTTTTTTTTTTTTAATTGAATTGAGATGAGGCGACAGACTGTCATTAAAACAAGAAATAATAAATTGAGATGTTAGCAGAGTGGTTATTATTTAATATTGATTTTAATGATGGAGGAAGCAAGTGGCTCCTAAAACTATTAACTTATTTATACCTCTGGTTTGTAAAGCAATAACTAATGTGGTTGATGTGAAAATTACAGAGATTGCTATGGTTTTAATTAAATTTATGTGATGAAATGCATCATGGTATCAGATTAGTATTTTGCTCCTAATTGTCAGTGATATTACTTTGTGAGTGAATGTTTATAATTTTTTTTAAATTTTGATGTCACAACTGGAAAAAAATCGGATAATAATACTTTAGTTATATTCAAGAATAATAATAATTAAAGACAAAAAGATGTAAATAGAACCAACTTGCAATATAAAATGATCTTTTTAATTCTGCGATCATTTGGTTTGGGACAGTATTCATTTTAATAGTTTATATCCTGCTATGTTTCACTTCTTGCATTTCTTAATTAAAAAAAAATAAAATCCACAAATATGTATATATTTAAATTTGCTTAGGTAAGATCGTAATAAAATTTATCAAATGAAAATAAAATGAGCTTTACAATCATCGAGATTTTACAATTTTCTTTTTAAGCATAAAATAATTTTAAAAATAAAATCCACCTGTTAAGTATAATATTATTTTTCTTTTTTGCAAAACTGCAATGTAAAATAAAATATACGCACTAATCTGCCAACATTTAAATGCAAATTCTTTACGATGAGAGCAATCAGATGAAAATAAAAGTTCTTATGCGTTTTTTATTTCTTTTAATATTATCTTATACTTAATGCACGCTTAAGTATAGAATATCCAGTTTTTCTTCGCTCCATAGGTCTAAGAAGTTTAATGTCTCTCATCGTCAACAGTCTCTGAACTTAAGTATACAGGTACTTACAAATAGTATGTAAATTTTAAAAATGGATTTTATAAAATCTCATCAAGTTAAGTGAAATAAAAAATCAAATAACCATGACTTTGCTGATGACAATGTTCTATAAAAGCAAAAAAAGAAAATAATGTCTTAGGTAGATGTGATTTTATTACATAAAAACTAATTCAATATCTACGCATTTAGAATTAATTTAAAAAAAATGTCTTCAATCGCCAGAGTACTTAGCAGGGCTGTCTAATGGAGTATACGTAGGATACATTGTCTTATTGTTTAATATAGTACATTTTACGAAACAGGATTAATGGCATTAGTTAAAATTAGTATTGGCGACTAGTAAATCATTGCGCATATTTCAATTAGTAAACCTCATAAAAAAAAAAAAAAACAAAAAAAAAACTTTTCAGAAGAAAAAAATAAAGCTATGAAAACAAAAAAACAGGACACAAATGTACGACTTTTTCATAAAGAAGGAATCATACTTTATAAATTTCAAATTTGGCAGGAAATCTGAAAATGGGTTGGGGTCCAAATTATGATTCCTTCTTTATGTTATTTACATTGAAAAATCTTAGCAAAAGAATTTTTAAGGTATCGTTATTCCACAAGAAACAGCACGCCAAAAAAATTTTAATTTGTTTTTATATTTTTTTTTTTAAAGAGTGTCATTTTGTTTGATTTTTTTTTCGAGCCACATAAATATATTGATTTCAATATCTGGCATTACATTGAAAAATAGACTTTTAAATTTAGGGCATTCTCTGCAAGGAATGCCCACAGCCCACACCGAGAATTTAAGGGCAGTTTTGAAAAGTGGAATTAATTTACTGCAAGATGTTTTTTAAACTTTAAGACGATTATTTTTTTTGGCCCCTCACCGTAAGATTAAAGAAAGGTCGAAAAAATGACTTTTAAAGACTTTTGGCCCTACCAATAATCATAATTATGTAATCACGACTTTCAATATTTCAGTAAAAATGGAGCATAATGGAATGGGCTCTAAATAATAAACCGTGCATGGTATTACCTAAATATTTACGTGCACTATACATATAAATAATGAACCATATATCGAATTGACTCCAAAAAATTGAGAATATAATTTATGTCTAATTACTTAGGATCCATAACGTTATGGTTAATTTTACTGCAATATTTAGGTCTTAACTAGAGGGAATGCCCATTTTACTATGGAACTTTGGCCAAGAGTGTACACGAAATAGGTTGATATCAAATAAAAGGTGATGTTGAGCTTGTTATGTGAGTGAAATATTTTCAAAATCGTCCATGGGAAAATCGAGAAAATTGAAGGTGACTATTGCAATATAAAGATTTTAGCTTTTTTTTCATATAATTCTTTATAACGTGAGAAATAAATAACGTAGAAAAAAAAAATAGTATCCAACGAAAGGTATTTTTCTTGTCTTTAAAACAGTACTAAAATTATTTTATACATTTTGGGATATTAAGCTTTTATTTCATGAGAAGCAACTATTTTTACGCAGTCTTTGACACACCGATATATCGAAAAATTCAGTGATGACATATACTTTTTTCATCAATGGAAAGCTTATTTGTTCACCTCTAATTAAATATAAAATTAAGTTTTTTGAATTTTTAATTTTCTCACCACAAATTGATCTTCTCTTCGGAAAAAAATATTTTTCCGCTATAGGGGTTGCATTCGAATTTTATTTCACATAGCATAGCGGAAAAAATTTTGCCGATGAAAAGATCAATTTGGTGAAAATATAGCGGACAAAATTTTGCCGAAGAGAAGAAAATGAAAAATAATTTTATTTTAGGGTAAATAAGAAATATTTGCCTCTGAAAGAGAAACAAGGCTATAATGGCCTTGCGCGTCATAAGGCCATTTGTTCGAATATGTCCTTATGTCATATTGTGAAAGTGTCATATAGCCATATTTCAAAATATGGCCTAATGTCACGGCACCTGATAGTACATTTGTGCTTTCGTCGATTTTTGACAATTTTGTTTTTCCATTTAAATCAACTTTTCAGAAATTAAAATTTATTGCGCTACACAAGGCTATAATGGCCTATTAAGCTTAACTTTAAATGAAAAGCCAAATAAAGTCTGCGTTTTTAAATCAATATTTATTAAATATTTGCCGAAGTTTCGATTCTTGTTTATTTATTTATTTATTTATTTAATTCGTTAAAATCTAACGTTAACAATGTTAAAAAATAGTTCTTATAATCTATAATCTAATATCATAATTTACATTTATTATTCAATATTGTTGAAAAACATAAGTTTAAGTTTTTTACATTTTATATTATCATTTACAGATTCTAAACAAAAGTGAAATTCGTTATAAATTGTTATTAATTGATTGAAAGGGCTACATACACCATAGTTTGATCTGCTAAATATTTGAATAATAGGTTGCTGTCACCTTAAACTCGAACAGCTGAAACTGAAATTTAATTTACTTAGAACTGATGGCAATGATATCGAACCATTAATAATCCCAACAATAAAACAAAATTGAATATACTTTCTGTGGTTAGTCAAGGAAGGGAGGCTGATCAACGCTAGTCTTTGAGAATAAGGGGGAAGTAGATTTTCCCTTGACCATGGAAGAGACCGAAGACAAAAACGCAGAAACCTTTTTTGGATCGCTTCAATTCTTGTAACATGTATTGAGTAATAAGGTGACCATACCACACAGCCGTATTCTAGAATTGGTCTAACAAACGAAATAAATAGAAGTTTAAGAACATAAGGGTCCTGAAAATCACGACCGAATCTTTAAATGAATCCAAGAACCCTATTGGCTTTTTTAATTATATAATTTAAATGATCATTAAACGTTAATTTGGGATCTAGAATAATACCTAAGTCAGAAAACATAGAAACCTTACATAACGGACAAGAGTCAAACGTATAGTTGTACAAAAACGGAAATTTTTTACGTGTAAAACTCATAGTTTTACATTTGTCAACATTTAAAACAAGTCGGTTTTTATTGCACCATTCCGTAAATATTGATAAGTCGTCTTGTAGTAATAAACAGTCAGAGGAGGATTTTATACTTTTGAAAAGCTTAATGTCATCAGCATAAATAAGGACAGACGAGTTTTTTAAGTTTGAAATCAAGTCATTAATAAATAAAACAAATAAAATAGGACCTAGGTGGCTGCCCTGAGGGACGCCAGAATTGACAACAAATTGATTTGAACTTTCGTTACGAAACAAGACAGAATAACGACGATTTTTTAAGTATGAAGAAATCCAATTTATAAAATTGTTGTTAAATCCTAGATGATATAATTTTAAAATTAGTGTATTGTGACATAACTTGTCAAAGGCTTTACTAAAGTCAGTAAATACGCAATCAACTTGCCCGCGTTTTTCAAATACATCTAGACAAAAGAACACGAAGTTAAATAAATTAGTAACAGTGGATCTCTTTTTGACAAAGCCATGCTGGCTATCACAAATAATAGAACTACTATGAAAAGAAAGAACATTACTCACAATTGACTCAAACAGTTTAGGTATCACAGATAGTTTAGCAATGGGTCTATAGTTCATTATTTCATTCTTTGGGCCTCGGCAAATATTTAATAAATATTGATTTAAAACGCAGACTGTATTTGGCTTTTCATTCAAATATACTCTTAGCAGTCGGTAGTCACCAACATATTAAGCTTAACTTTGCAGTTGTTTTTTAATTTCTACATCAGTTTGGAGTGAAAATTTAACCAAAAAAAAAACAGATTTTATTACTCACAAAACTCTTTATACAGTAAAGTTTTTCCAAATGACACCTCTGACTTTGAGCCCTGAATTAACTTTTGTCTCAGATTCCCTGCTCGATTATACTAAGTTTTTTTTTTATTCTTCTTCTTAAATTAAATGATTACATTTAATTGAATAAAAGACATGACGACTTGTCGAAGTGAATTTTAATTGATGAAGTGTAATAAACAGCCTGCGGTGCCTATATCTTATTGCTGTTGCATTGCAATGTTTGAAATTCTAACACAAAGCAGATACATTACTGCGAATTCCTTTGATTCGAAAGTGAACGTTCCAAGCATCATGATACCATTTATTCACTATCTACCTATAGACTGATTAAATGGAATCGTATATACGCATATATGGGTATACGAGAGTACATTTATAAATAATCGAGCAATAAAAATCAACAAGCGACAAAGTGGCGCAAGAATAATGTGACAATGAGAAAAAGTAGACGGCTTTCGGTTTAACACAGATGATGATGGCAAGGACAAGCAGCACAAAAACGCCCAGCAATAGTTTGTCAACTGATGATGGTTGTGTGAAGGACGTCATTGATTGATCGGGACGTGGTATGGGAAAAGGGAGAACTATAGTGGCCATGGGACACAATTGACATCATCAGTTTGGTAAGAAAATAAGTTTGCATGAGTATATGGTCCGAAGACTTCCTCCCTGTATTTTTTTTTTTTTTTACTTAAGTCCAAAGAACACATGCAGTTTTAACGTGTTTGGAATAATGACAGTTAATTACGTATTTTCTTTAACAAAGTATTCTTTTCAAAAAAATACAAGAAGAAAAAAGGAAAACAATACGTATCCGTATACTGAGTACACTTATAGGTATACCGGTGAAGTGGCTTACGTGATCCTTGTTTACTTAACCATCCCGGCCCGTTTCGTCATCGAACGATAGACCACAAAAGTGCAAGCACGTTTGCGCTGACAAGCTCCACGTTTCGTTGCAAACTATAACCACACCACTGCGCTGCGCTGCTCGCCGCACCGTAATAGGAATACCAATGCTATGAGAGTTAAACAGGCGCTTGTAAATTCTTAGGAAATTCCAATTCCACAACAGAGCCTTTACGCTTTATAATGACAATGGCACAATCTCGTCTATATATTTATACAACAAACTCCGATATTGAGTGTTGTGTTTCTTAAGAATAAATATGCTTCGAGACACCACTCCTCTGCACCGGACACAGGACAGAACCAGGATCTCATACAGCATAATATATGTAAAGCTCACCATAATATGCCGAACGGTTTTTGGCTTTGATAAATTTCGTGCAGAAGGAGAGACGTGAAATTTAACACAGTTAGTGATTGGGAAAAATACCTGTCGCTGTCGTTGCAATGTGTACAGAAAGTGTCAAGTAAAATAAAATTTACCTGACTCATTTGAAATATGCCCAAATGAGCTGCGTTTTTTTTTTTGTTTTTTTTTGTGAGAAACTTATTTTGAATCCAAGCTATTTAGAAAGTCTGCTTTATGGAAAATTTATATTGATAAACTTTTAGCAGGTCATTAAACAAGTTAATAAATATTTCACATGACCCCAGCAACTCAGAACTTAATAAATCATCGATTACTTACGATGATAGATCTTTTAGAAGAGCATGAGTTCAATGTGAACATTTAAATATAAAGATGCTCTCCACCATCTTCCATTTTAACGTATTTTTCATGTATCCTTAATTAAAAAAAAAAAAACAGTTCTTTGTAATTGAGCTTGACGAAGTCATTTGAATGTTCTGCTCAGAAAGTGTGAAATCCAAGAACTTAATAAAGAGAAATATTTTTACAAAAAACAGTCAACACCCTATATTCCTTATGAAAAAAGTTAAAAATCTAAATCACAACAAAAAAGGTAATATAAAAAAAATTTGGGACTTTAAATTAGTTGTACTTTTAGTATACAAAGACGGTTTTAAGTGTCAGGCCTATATAGTTCTGGATTTTTTTTTACTAAGGAAATGATTTCAGTAACGCAGCTAGAAGCCCTAGGCCTAGCAGCTATTATAAATAAAATTAAATTTGGTGGCACAACAGCTCATGAAGAACTAGGGCCTAGTGACTTATAACTCTCAACCATTTCTGTATGCGTGTCTGCAGGAATGGAGGGGACCTACATTTTATTGCCGAATCTGAACGGCTAAGTTGAGCGGCACTTTTCTTTGACAGGAGATACTCTTTGAGGATTTGTCAATTCTTCGCAAGAGGCAGTAGACCTGAAGAAACATTTTTAGGTGGCAGAGGCTGGGAATCGAACCCAGACCTCTGGCGTGACAGTCCCACGCACTAACCATTACGCCACGGGCTACTACTAGCAGCTATTAGCTCTAAGTATTATGCCTCACATTTATTGTACCTAATGCTTAAAAATAATAATAATAATATTGAAGGTTTGATAGTGCGAAAGCTTTGCAGCCTACATTGCGCGTGTGTTATTACAAAAAACCCTTTCAATTAATAATAATAATAATTTCAGTAACGAACAGTGGTGAATGGGGATGATACAGTGAAAGCTCCCTTAGCCGGACGGCAACGGTCGCAACAGTTTTGTCCGCTTAAGGCCAGGCGCGCACATGCAACTAAACAGTTTGGTTTCAATTTTGAGTACTATAGAATTATATGAGAGTCCGCGCACATAAACCGGCGCGCACTCTCCCATATAAGCCCATTGTGCTCAAAATCGAAACCAAACTGTTTAGTTGCATGTGCGCGCCTGGCCTAAGGGATCATAAAATGTATGGAATTTACTTCCAAGATCCACGGTCCTGAGAATTTGTCCACCCAAAGGGATTGCCCGCTTAAGGGAGTTGTCCGCAACAGGAGCTTTTACTGTATGTGACAAAATTTCCTTAAAAAAAAAAACCTTAATCTAAGCAGTTTAAGGTAGTTTTAACTAGTTTTAAGTAGCTTTAGTTTTGTTTTATTTATTTAGTAATTTTTATATGAAAAAAAAATCGATACGGAAGCTGAGTTTTTTCTTTTCGGTAAAAAATAAATACGACATTAATTTTAGTCTTAATTTAGTTTCTAGAACAAAAGGAATTAGCATTAAGTTATTATACACTTGCGAGCGAAAAAATGGAATTACTCCCTTTCGCCTTTTTAAACAACAATTACTATGGATCTAACATATATTTATGCTTGAATGTTATTGGTCACGTTTTAAAGCTTGAACTTAAAACTCTAAATAGGAGGTTAAATCATAAAAATCCATTCGATAGTTTTTGCGTTATCAGAAAATAACAAATTCTTAAAAAAAATTAATTTCAAAATTTTTCACCTCTCATCCACACAAAAACTTTTGCCTTTCCCTAAATTAAGAATACTATTTGGGAATATTCTGTTTTTTTTTTTTTTTAATTAAAGTGGTGTACAATAAAAACAAAAATTAGGTAATTTGGAGAAATTTTCTTTTTTTTACCGGATACATTTGTGGCAACAGCCTCCGTTCTTGGTCCTAATAATAAAACTACAATCAAGTTGTGTATGTATTGAAACCTGATCATTCAGTGTATAGATATTAAATGCTCACCATTATGAGGACTCTAAAATTGTTTAAAATACTACCAGTTATAGCTTTGATAGTGCACCTTTTAATATTAAAAATAATGAAAGAGATTTGTGTCTCTTTTTAAATCATTCCAATCCACCATTCACGTGTTCTGCTGAAAATGAACAAACAATCCATGTATAATCTTCCACTCCATACACGGTTGCCACTTGAAAATAAAATTTGTGTCCAAATTTGAGTCCGAAATATTTGTACCTCTAAACACAGAAAACAATGAATTCATCGCATTTATTTTAACATAATTCTTCATATTACACAGATGACATATTTTTTTTGTATGTATTAAGTCTAGTTTATAATATCAATGCGAAGTAAAACTCAAACCGAAATGAAATATCAATAAATCTCGCGTCGAGAGGTGTTCAAAAAAAATTAATTTAGTATTATATTTGGTTTAGATAAGTCCGTTGAATTGTATTTACATCATAACAAATTTCTTCCCCCTTTCGCTTAAATAAATTCATTTAATTTTATTGTATTTTTCACGCCTGTGAAAAAAGTATTTTTTTTGTATGAAAACTTCGCTTCGCTTCGATCTATAAACTAGGCTTTAATAATAAACAAACACAATAAAAAACAGAAACCAACAAATTCACAAATTAGGTACCTAATGAACTTAATTAAATTATTAGACTAACATAAATAAATAAAAGTAACGAATCATAAATAAAAAAAAACATAAAAATAATAACTTTTCACAGCATGTCAAAATGAGATCAAAGTAGAAGCTTAATAAAAACAAATATACATTATGTGCATAAAATCGATATTTAAAAAAAAATGACCAAATGGACTGAAAAATGACCATGTGACCAAGTGAAAAAATAATGACCAAATTTGGTCACAAATGACCAAAGTGGCAACCGTGACTCCATACATCAGGAGAACATAACATAAAAATCATTATCTCTCTATATTTAATATTTTCAAACGAAAAATTTGCATCGCCTGTAGTATTAGTAAGAACGCTCACGGGAAAATTGACTTTTGTTATAAGTATTTCCGCAAACGTCCATTAGCATAATGACTTAAACCGTTACAGTTGGGGAAAGCGGCATTTATATCATGCCAACAATAATAAAAATAATAATAACAACCTTGTGTTCTGAAAGTTTATGTTTTTAAATATTTCCAATAATTTTAAACTCTTAAATGCTTTTAAGATTTTTTAAATCGTTCAAAAAAAAAAGGCATTCTTACTTAATTTATTTTATTTAAGACAGTCTTAGCTATAGTTAATATTTTTGATGATGATTTTGTGGTTAAGAGGTATTTATTTAGGTAATATATTTTTTATTCATGGATATTAAAGAAAATGGGTGAAACTGTAAAAAGAAAATGCGACTTAACTTAAAGGAAAATGTAGAATATATTAACTACGAAGGAGAAATAATTGCAGTTGCTGGTAGTTTAAAATTTTATCGCTCTTAGCTCTTGAATTTTAATATACAATGTTAGAGTGTTTATATAATATTTTTAATTGAAGGTTATTTTATTGCGTTAAAGAAATAATAAACTTGTTCTTCATATTTTTAAATATAAAAAGTTAATGAATAACAAACAGCCTTATTTATAAACAAAAAATGGTTATTTCAGCTCTTGTGTTCAGGGTAACTACACCATGGAATAAGAATTTTCCGGGATAAAATGGAGCAGTAAGCAATTGCCTTTAGTTTGAGTCCGGCAAATTCTTATACCATGGTGTAGTTAACCTGAACACAAGAGCTGAAATAACAATTATTTTTTTAAATAAGGCAGTTGATGTTCAAATTATTGCAGAAAAGATGCTTTCAAATATAAAGAAATATTTTTCTTCAAATTTAATATTTTCATTTTGAAAAATTAAGGGAAGGTTCTTTTTAAGTATGTATGTTTCATAAACTACCCTAAGCCCAAGAATTTGATTTTGTGGTGAAATGATCAAAACTTATTTTGTTGTGAATTGCATGAGAACTATCAGAATTTTTTTTTAACTTCCCATTGGAAGTTATTGTAATTGGTCCGATTTGTGAAATTAAACATTTTGACATTTTTCGACGTTTCGATGTCTTTGGAGTCAGATTACATTGTTTTTAGAGAGATGTCTGTGGACAATATACGTTCGGAAGCTTTTTTTCGCCGACGATATCTCAAGAACGCATAGAGATATCGACTTCAAATAAATTTTATTTTTTAGATAATAAGATCATAACGTGCAGGAAGGATTTTCAGAAAAATTCAATTAGCGGTTTTTTTTACAGTAATTTAAAAAAAAAGTTATAAAATGACTCGTTTCTCGAATTTCTCTAGAACATATAATGCTATCGACTTCGGTCTAGTTTCAGTCTATGACGTACCGAAAAATAAGTCATACTTAAAAAAAAAAATCAACCTGCTGTTTTTTTTTATTTAAAAAAAAAGCATTAGCAATTGTAAAAAAATATCGAATAACTTGAGAACAAACGAAGATATTAACTTCGGGTGAATTTTATTTAATAAACAAAGTTATAGTTGATACTCAGTAGAGTTTGCAAACAAAATTCAATTAACGGTTTTTTTTTTCTAGGCCAAAAAACTTAAAAAAACTGCTAAAAATTGTTGAAATTTTTCGTGTCACATATATTTAGAGCAAATAGCCTGATACGTTATTTTCTTATAAAAATAACATATGGTGTAGAGTTTCAAAAGGAACCAATGGGAAGTTATTAGTGTGAGTAAAACCCATCCTTGAAGATAATAATGTGAAAGAATATAGCTTAAGAAATTGTACACAAAAAAGGTTAAAACACTTTCTTGGGTAAGATTTTAAGAAGAACGTGTGCTAATTAATTGACACCACGATAACGTAGAAAAAAAAATATTATTATATATGTCAATGAAAAACTGTTTACCAAACTCCATTTTATCTGAAAATAAGGCTTAAACACAATTTGATACGTTAAACTCATATCCCATATTTCTTACCAAACAGGAAACTCCATTTTAGTTGACAACTATTTCAGAACTACGTATTTTGATAGCATTTGTTTAATTTTGATTACTCCTATTTTTCCCGACGATATTTCAATATGCTGAAAATAAAAACATTGCACAAAAATTAATAAATTCAGAAGAAAATAAAAAATATTCCTGTCCATTTCATAGCTTGTGGATAAATTTACCACAACCTCCATCAAAGCTTTTTTCAAATACGAAAAAAATTCAAGATCTTATTCCATCATAATTCGTTGTGTCATATGGTGTCTTATTTGCACACTGGCTTCAATATTAGCCTCAATATTATTCTGCACGTGCATGCATAGTCCAAAACCTACAACTATATGCCGTGTTAAAAAAATAAATACAAACTCAATTCACTAAAATTGACTTCCGCCTCGTTACCGGCGGCGGCACCATATTATATTCTTATGCTCTAACCAATCGAACACAACGACAATCCACACCAATTACCTCACTTTACTTTGAGACTGACCAATGCAGTAATTATTATCGCTGCCGCCGTCTGACAAATTGCGAAATTTTCCAGACAATGCCGTAATAGGATGTGATATTGTGTGCTTTGCTTTCAAGTGGAAGTTATTTCTATATAGCGCAGAATACTGTGCGAAGTGCACCCAAGTGTAGAATATCGTGGTTTCTTGCCCTTCTGCTATCAAAGAGTATATAATATGTTGTGTGTGTAGAACCCGTATTTCCAGGTGCTTTCGATTTTGTATATTTTTTTTTTTTTAGTTTTTTATTATTCTTTGCCTCTGCTTAGATTCCTTGACTTACCCATGCTTCTTTGCAGCAAGTTATAATATCTATCTTCACTTTTTTTCTATGCACACAATCTTGATATAGTTTAGACTGTGGGTAAAACTATTCTGGCTGCTGTGTATTCTTATTAATTGTGTATCACAATGTTATGAATAAAAATTATGTTTTCTTAGCAAGAATAGGTTAAGTGGAAAAACCGAAATTCCACGTTTTAATCAAACTCAACAACAGTGAGAGAAGTTTGTGTGTCTGTGCATGGAATTAGATGCATACCCCCACAGACGCACGCATACATCATACTCTATAAAATACATTGATTCAAAACTCATAAAACATAATATTTCTTTAGTTTTTTAAGCTTTAGATTTAGTTTTTCAATTATAATTATCATGATTTATATCAAAACGAAAGAGCTGACTTTCGAACTTTTTTTTTTAAATTTTAATGTTGAGCGACTTATTGACAAGTTCAAGCAACAATTGGCTGCTTATTGAGTGAAAATATTCTTGGGTAGCTAGTTTTCAAAACTTCTTTTCTTAATAACGCTCGCAAGGTTTGTAATAGCACGACAGTTAGGCTCATGAGTTAGATACTATCGTGCTCTTCTGAGACGCATAATTTGAGTCGATGGCTACCACCACAAATATATTTAGCAGCTGCAAACAAAAAATTAAAAAAAAAAAAAAAAAAGACTAGGAGAATTTGGTTAAATTTAAACAAAAAATTAAAAAAAAAAAGACCACTACTTACACTGTTTTTGTAATACTGAGTACGGAGCCTGAGAAAAATATTCAGCTTCTTAAATTATAACAAAGCTGAGTGGTAAAAATGGCATAATCTTGCTGAAGGAATTAAATATCTCTGGGGTCTCGTTTTGTCTCTTCTGTTCAATTTACAGTTAACATCTTAACAAATAAATAGTCTGATAGAGATTTTTAGCTCGATAAATAAATAAATAAATAAATATATAAATAAATAAATAAATAAATAAATAAATAAATAAATAAATAAATAAATAAATAAATAAATAAATAAATAAATAAATAAATAAATAAATAAATAAATAAATAAATAAATAAATAAATAAATAAATAAATAAATAAATAAATAAATAAATAAATAAATAAATACAAAACGGTGACCAGGATATTAGCAGTTTCCTTATCGGGCGGATATTCTTTAATAACTCGAAAAAGCAATGACTTCAAAAACTAACTGAGATTTTAACAAGTTGTAAAAATTCTGATTCTTAGATCGCTCGTCCATATGACGATCCAGAGCTACCAACTATCGTCTAAAATATTCCTGTGGTGCGTGATGCTAGTTTGCAGGAATACAAGGGACCTATACTTATTTTCCACCAAATCTGAACGGCTAAGATTAAAAGCATGACTAGAGGTACTCTTGGAGAATTTTTCACTTCGTCAGAAGAGCCAGTACCCTTAAAAAAGAAAAAGACATTTGGGATTCTATCCCCAAGGGTGGAATTCTATCCCCAAGCACTAACTATTATGCCAAGGGAAATAAAAATGTGTTTTTCACTTTTCAGATGGTTTGGTGGAAATTCTGGAAAAGATCACCGTTAAGAAGACACATGTACCACCTCGCCCTACTGCTCAGTGACTGTTTGCCACTACATATACATACATCCTATACCAACCGACAGAAGAAGATTGTTCCCACATTATAGCAGCATTGTGACCTCATCGTTTCAGGTGATGGTGAATCACCGCATTTGGGGTAAATTGCAGCTAAGTTTGAAGCACTTAAATTCTTTCGAGAGCCATTGCTTCGGATATACAAGGGCAACTATAACGTGATTGATATATCATTCGAAAGGACTTAAAATGATAAGATAAATATGTTACCCAATAAATGTTTGGTAGGTGCCACAAGGGCGCTCACCCAGGGGTATTGTAAAAAAGGCTTAATACCCCTCAATTGTCTGCATAAATTTCGATGATGCAAAAAACATTTGAAAAAAAAAGTTTTCAAAAACTATCCTAATACTTTTCTGCATAAATGCTTTTGGTTTTTCTGTAAACAACTAACCATCCTTTAAAAGATACCTCATATACAACAGTTCATATAGTTAACCACCCTTACTTCAGGTAATCTCTATTTTTGACTTCCTCTTACTAATAATAAAAAAATGCATGCATATGCTCATATCTTTTAAATGTCATTTTCATTTTCCTCATTTAAATTGCTGCTTTCGTGCTTATGAATGTTTAGAACAAGATTCTTTCAGCATTTACATAGAACTTCCTTTACCTTTTTCTAACGGTATTTTCATGATGAACATACACTAAATATAGTTAACAACGCATTGAAACGAAAGCAATTATACGCAAATAACAACATCATATACCTAACCTATACAAAACCGAACCAAAACCAATTCCGGAAATCTGAAAAAGTCCAATATAAACTTATAAATCAAAATCAATTTAACAGTTTTCAATTAATGAAATGCATGATGTAATGCAAAAAGCCTGTTAATATCATCATGCGACAGTGAAAACCAGCTAACGCCTGCTTCTGCTGCTGCTTGCATCCCGCACTAGTTTTAGGTTATAACTTGAGCATCATCATGCTGCGATCAATTACCACAACGCGTCCACAACATATCCACTTCCAATTAAGCTTTATACGCGCATGCACGCAGTGCGTTTTTTGTTTATAATCCGAGAAGTAATGTTTCAAATAGTAAAATTAAACTAAATTTTTCACTCAAATTTTATTTGTTGCAATATTCGGTCTAGTCCTTAAACACCTAGCCAAGCTTCTGTTGCCAAAGTTAAAACATAAAAGGATTTAATTTGTTTCTTAAAATAAAGGGAAATTGCGTGGAGATGTTTTTAATCCTTGATTTTAATCTTTATTCACACTTTTGTATACAAAATTCTTTCTAAAATACTAGGAATCACTTTTTTTTATTTTTCACACCAGTCACCATTTTTATTTTCCAAGTTTTCTCAACGACGTAATTTTGATTTTGTTGGAAATGTTCCAATTTATTAAATTGAATTATAAGAGTAGGAATAAATTCACGATAGAAGTAACAAAAAAAAATATTTACGATTATTTCAATGCATAAAAATGTCAAAAATAACCACATTTTTATTTTCTGCTATTTAAAATTGATAATACTGAAAAATTCGCATCAGTGTAAAATAACAGCAAAATGCAAACATAATTTTACAGACTATATTTTTATCAGTTGCACTTGAAACTCTAGTTTCTAACATCCAAAGCCATGATACTTATAGAATGCGTTAGATGCCGTTAGAATCTGCCCTTCTGAATGATATGCAGTTAAACAAGTTCCCTGCTGCTGCTGCTGCTGCAAAAAAATTATTAATCCTTATGCATCCCGCCTGTGATTTTGTCTCTTTTTTTCTTTTCTATTGAACTCGTCTTCGAGTTCAAGCTAATCGCTTATAAGTTGCACATTGCACCGCGAATTGCTGGTGGTGGTGGTTAAATAAAATCTGAAATGGTCAGAGCTCAGCTAGCATTATATATGCAAATTTATTTATGTGTTAATGTTAATGAGTTTCATTCATAAAAAAGTCGTTAAAGTCACCGTTTTATATTTCCCTTTTCCAATCATGGATAGTGTGTTGTGTACCCTCTATACCATTTCATGTATATACCTAAACTGATTATGAGACTTGGGTTGTAAGTACCTTAAAAAAAACCAGAAAATAGTAAATCAGAAGAACTCGAATGCACATATCTTTGCGGATAAAACTTGCTTATTTAGTTTTCTAAGAAGCCTGTATTAACTTAACTTGTTTGACTCTTAATTACTAATCCGGGGCTCAGGTTGACGTGATTTTTAGTTAAGAAAAATTTTAAAAGCTTAAAGATTAAATTAGGAAAAACAATATTACGTTCGCTCTAATATAATAGTTCTCAAATTGATATAAATACGTACATAAATAATGTTGAATATAGGTATGTTATTTTTTATGTATATTAATGAACCTGCTTCTGGGCTTTGATGTTTGCAGTGAAAAATAATACGCTTTACATTATATCGTTTTCCATATCTAAGTTTTAGGCCTCGGCCACACAGTCAATTAAAACAATCTTCAACCACAGAAAAAAATAAGAACGTTCACCGACAAAGCAAACGTCACATCGCGTCGCTCTTCTTTCAATTCTGTTATAATTTTAAATGGAATATTGAGCGACAAATTATAATAGTATATCGTTTGTTCAGAAAAAAACGACACAACTCAATAAACAGATAACAGAAAATTGTAGTAGAGTCTTGCAAAATTGCAAAGTTAGCTCAAAAAATTCACTTTTTGGCTTGTGTCGTTTTTCTTTTGAATTGACGATATATGGAGGGTGTCCCACAGTCACAGACGCAGATGAAATCTATGGATTCATGAAGTCGTTTAAACTGGCTGAACAGAATTATGACGCAGACGGAACTGGAGCCGGAGCTGGAATAGCTGTCAAAATATTGAATACACGCAAATTCAATGTTGCGAACACAACGGAACGTAGCCGCACACGGAGCTGCAGCTGCAGACGGAAGAGTTCACCAACTTTTAACTTTTCACGTACGACAAATTTGACATTTCAATTTGTATGAAGAAAAAAAGAAAACAACTTTTTGGGTCGGAAAAAAATTTTGTGGCGAAAAAAAATTATTTATTAAAAGGAAAATTATTGGAAATAAAAAATGTGAATTCTGAGCTTGTACACAAGAATATTGTTTTGTTTTTCTTCAAAATACTTTCAAATCTGTACAGCTGCATTATGGGCAAAGAAACTGAATATGAAGTAATGAATCCTTCGTACGTTTCACCCTCCAAAACCCATTTGTTTACATTGTTGTATTTGTAATTTAATTTTGTGTCGATGAATATGTGAAATCCAACAACAATATAGCAGGGTGGTGTGAAGATAAGTACTGTGAATGTGTAAGTTGTGAAGATAAATACTGCGAATGTATGAGTTTTATACCGCCATTTTTACACATACCTTCTCATTTCTTATCTGATAGAGCTCAAATGACAGCCGAGGATTCATTTCTTCATATTCAGTTTCTTTGATTATGGACACGAAAAAAAAAAATAAGGTACGACACTTTTTGACAGCTCTTCCAGTTCTGTCTGCGGCTGCAGCTTTCCAGCATTCTATTCTGTTCAGGCAATTAGAACTAAACAGTGGTCTGATTTAAATCGTCTAATAAATAATGATTTTATATAATACAAATTCTATACGAGTATACTCCTATAATAAATCAGCTAAGTAGAAGACTTAGAATTTTTGTCTTAAGGCCATTAAAAGCTATTTTTAGTCAATTTTATTTTTTAATTTTAAAGAAATTGAATAAATCTATCTCATTTTCCCTCGATCATGTTGAGCAATGTTCTTAGCGAATATATTGAATGTTAAAATAAATCGAAGAAATTGATATTGACATTTTAAAGTTTTCGTATAAGCCGCGTCAGTAAATAATAGATATTAAGCGAATGGAATACAGTACTCACCCGAACTTTTAACTACAAATTTCATTCAGCGTGGTCACCGGGAAACTGCCTGAGAAATATTATAAGCGATTTTCTACGCAGCTTGCAGCGGTGCGTTCAAGGTTCTGTCCTTATACTCTGTCCAGCAAAGATTGTCAGTACAGGGAAGATAGGACTTTTGCATCTCAATCTCAAGTTAATGCATATAAAAGCTCTTATCGCGATGCCGTAACATGCTGACACCGCAGCAAAGGAAACTTTCAAATTACCACTTATAACTGAAATACCAGATTCATCGCTTTTGTTAAAAAAAATTCTAACTGCACATTTGGAAAGAGATATATGTACCTTATGGGAAAACAGCCAAACTTTCTTGCGAACATACGAAAATCAGCATAAGCGTACTCCCTATAATAAAAATCTAACCAGAGAAAACTGCATCAAGTTACTACATGTAAGGCTAGGAAAAACGCTTTTCACCAGCAGACACATTTACAACAAGTAAACTCCAGAGAAATGTAATTTTTGTAATGTCGAATTGTCAGTATGGCATTGTCTAGTTACATGTCCTGCATCCAAAATGATTAAAGACGACTATGATTCCCCAAGCAGTGAACAACAACTTGCCGAACTTCTGGATCCTGCCAACCCTAAATCCATCAAGCTCATCAAACTAGCTACAACACCTCATCATAAATTTTCCGATATTTAAAAATTCTTATTTTTTTTTTTCTTATTTAAAACCTAGTAATGTACATACATTAATTTTGAATTAATTCCTTATCTTGTGTATTTTAAATTGTTCTAAATACTTAACCTTAATTTCTTTTGAACCTTAAAAACGACTCCAAATGGTCTTGCTACCCAGGAGTCTTCATTGTTAAATAATCTATAAATTAATTTTGTAAATTGTTTAGATAAATAAATAAATAAATAAAAAACATTCATTCTGTAAGATCTTGCACACAAACTATAGAAAAAGGAGTGGGTAATCTTAGCAATTGTAACTCTAATTTGGCGGTTGGTTTGGTTACTCATTGTGTCTACAGCTGGTGGTCTAGATATATGTCGCGTGAGGGATGTTTGTTTCTTAAAAAAGAAATTACAGGAACAATTTTTTGGGAAGTCTATGATTAGTGTAAGTGGCATTTTGTTTCATGAAACGCCTTGGTTAGTTGGTAGGTCCCACTGATTTGAAAAAATCTTTCTCATAAGACCTGTAGTGACAATATTTGTTGGAGAGAGTTTAGAGAGAATGGGTGGCATTAGATGTGTTTATACAAGTCAGGAGTCAAATTCGAAAAATGTTATCTTCGTCGTTTCTTGAGCGGTTTCAATAAAACTGACATAGGTTATAGCTTACAGCTCAAAATTTTGCAGAAAATTAACTTCTTACCTTTGGGTATAACCAAATAATGAACGATACACCAAAAATTTAGTAACAATCTCCTGTGTATAAAGCTCTCAAGATTAGTAACGGTTATTTAATTTTTTTTGTTTTATATGGTCGAATTTAAACCACTGGTGTAGAAAAGTTCTTTTATTCAAATACCAAATTAGATTTTAATAAATTGATTAATATTGATAGTCAGATGATATTTTATGAAGAGAGGAGAAACATATGTATAATTTAAGTTAACAATGGCACGATTTTGAAGTTTCTGAATCTGATATGCAAATAAATAATTTCCATTTTTTTGTAACTTTATATAATTTCCATTTATGTATCAATTAATTCTACCTGTATTAGCCTTCGGACTAAATATTTTAATTGCTTCAAAATGTAATAAACAAACAATATATAAAATAGTATTGCCATAATAGTTTTCTCATAATTTAATTTTTTATTTTCCTTGCTAGAGCGTGTCAGTTTTTGCTGGCCGAATTTCGGCCGCTGGGCGATACTAGTTTTTATTATAGCATGTAGATACAAATGAACTGGCTAGAATTTAAAAAAAAAATGGCCTTCTTTAATACTGTTAAGGCTTTGGAGGTATATACGCAACAAAATGGCCTTGAGACGACAAGACGGTAGCCTTTGCATCGACCCCCTTCTGATCCGCTAGACTGCTAGTTTGCAGACTTCGAGTCTTGAGGGGACACGGGCAGGGTCACCGTAAGTTTGTAGGACGTAGTGACTAGTTTTGACACTTAAATGTCTGACTCTGAGCGTTTTTGTGGATAACCTCCCGCCAGCTTCTACTAAACTCTTCCATAAATAGGTTCCAAAGAGTTTTATGGTATCAAAACGGCGCTTTTCTGCGCTAATTGTGTCAGCGAGCTAGTTGTTCGTTGACCGCCATTTCTACCTACCTACTTTGGAGGTATATGCAATAATCAAACGACGATCTATATTGAAATTTGATTTTCACCAAAACATTGTAAAATGTATCGATCCTCAAGAGGTTATCATTCTGTGGTTTGTGATTTTTAATACTTACATTACATATTGCTATCACCATGACAACAACAATTGTTTGTTGTTTAATTCTTGATTATTTAATTCAAAACAACACAATTTTTCAGGCTTTCATTTTATTTAAATTTAATTATTTTACTATTTTCTAACATTAATTAAGATTTTAAAATTATTAGCACTATATGTACATAATTTAATATTTTTTGTTATGTAACCTAAAATCTTACATGCATACAAGTGAAATTAAAATAAATTGCGAATGTAAATTACTTAAGAATAAACAAATATTGAATCTTAAATATAACAAGAATTTAAATTCTAAAATATTTATTTCTATTAAAAAATAAAATCTAACTTAATTTTTTTTTATAATAATTAACCATAACGTATTTCTATGAACAACACATTTTTAAGTCTATGAGAAAAGTCTTTTATGTTATTTTTGTTGTTTAATTATTTAATTAAATTAAATTTTATTTGTTTTCTTATTTTTAATTATATTAATTTAAATGAGTTTGTGTTTTTTTTTTTTGTTTTACATAACTCTAATTTTCCATTTATACTCCCTAGGAGCGTTAAAGTTTAAAGGTAAAAAGGTAAATTAATTATTCCCTTTTGATCACGATGCAAGTAATTTAACTTGCGCGATAAAATTTTTATTTAAAAATAGTTTTATTTTAATTTTTTTGTAAAAAAAAAAAAAAAATACTCTATTAATACATCATTCCTGGATGAACGCCTCCACTTCGTTGGAAATAAACATTGGGATTACTGCTTAGTGTGGGTTCCAGTGTGGTATATAAGTTGATCTCATCGGGTCGTATAAATAGGCCTGAAAGGAGACATAAGAAGAATATGTAAATAAATCAAAAGGAAAGCTGTGATTTAGATTTGTTTAGTATCAATGTGGTGATATTTCAGAAAATTAAATATGCAGCTGAAAACTGAAAGTTGGAAAGAGGGAAGAAGGTTTTGAAAAGAAATTAATCAAAAAAATAAGACAAATTTTATTGTTTTTAATGTGTAGATAGGTTTTGCTAATAGTTATTCAGATAGACAGGACAATTGGCAGAGGTTTTTTTTTTTTTGCAAAATTATAGGTGCCGCTCAATTTGTGTGATTGGAATTGATATATATAGGTAAGTCATCTCGGAGTTTTCACGCGGCTGTATAAAGCTGTGCTTAAGCCGCCATTTTGAAAGACATGTATATGTATCTTTCTTTTTTACATAAACTGCTATTTAAGCCCCTTTCAGTTATTAAGAAGTTAAAAAGTCATAGATCAAGCTGAATTCAAGATAGTTAAGTTGCTTTTGGAATTAGAGTTTTGTTTTATTAGAGTTTGAATTAAAGTTCGTTTTTGGTTTATATAGAATGTGTTGTGTAGTTGAAGTTTCTAATTTAAGTCGAGTTATTTTCTAAAATTTTTTGTAATAAAAAAAAATTAAATTGTAACAAGCACCAAACTAAAAATTTTAAATGCCCAAAATACCAAAAGTTCCATAACCATATAATAAATGTTAACGAGTTATATAACAAGTTCAAATATAGAGATGATAAAATTAATCAAATAGAAAAAAAAAAACAATAAATTATATTAATTACATAGAGACATTGGGATATACAAACCTTACCTGGATACCTTAAGGTTTGTGCTAAATGTGCCGGTGTCATTGACGCTACAGAGCTGCCAAGTGCCTTAAGGGTCGGTGGTAATGGTGGATTTATTTGTGGCGGTGGTGGGGGTTGTGGATAAAAACAAAATGGGTGCGTCACATGTGCTGGAAAATAGTGGTACATACGTGTATAGCTCGGTGGAGCTGCTGCAACAAGTGCCACATGATCTATGTATGCATCCACATATATCGAAGCAAAATTTTATACATTTTATTTTTTGATTTTTTTTTTTAAGTTTGATGGTGATTTTTATAATTTATAAAAATTTAACACAACAATTATTTACGTTTTAGATGAAATATAATATTTTATATTATAACCATCAAAATGAGTTGCGTTTGGTATATGTATGATGTATGTATGTATTTATTTTGTTTCCATGATCATGATTTTGTACATTAATGAATTAAATATGTATGTGTTTTGTATGTTGATGATTTGATTCCATGAGATGATATAAAATATAAAACAAAAAAGAAAAACATATTGATTAGAATTAAAGAATTAATATGAATTTGTTTGTTGATTTAAGTCACACCTTATTGCTTTCATATAAAAGCTTTAAAATAAAAAAATTCTAACAATAATTATAGCAAATACCCAGTTATGCCTTTTAAAAATCTTTAATAATTTATTTAATTTAATTTAAAAAATGTTTTGCATAAGATACGACAAAATGCTAGGACGTGTAGATTGGGTCGGGAAAAGATAAAAGCCGTATGGCAAGGGAGTCTATTTTACCCTGTTTAGGAGAAGTAGCAAGTATCAAACTGATTTTATTCAAAATTTTTCGTTATTGAGTAGTATTTTTGTTTTGAATATTCAATTCTCTTATCAATTTTTAGTCAAACTCTGAAAACCAGATGTCTAAATTTCTTCAATTTTTGAGAAAATTAAAAATAACTAAATCCACTATAGTTTGTCCAACAAAGACAGTCAGTACAGGCCTTATGAGAAAGCTTTTTTCAAATAAGTGGGACCTACTGATTTCCCAAGGAACTTTACGAAACAAAATGCCATACATACACTAACCACATACTTTCCACGGCATTGTTTTTGTAATTTATTTTTCAAGTGGCGTATACATATGTACATTTTTTTGAAGCTTTTAAGATCAAAAAAGTATTTACTATGGCATCACGATAGGATCTTTTATATGCGATAGACTAATTAACTGCGCTGAAACCAAACTGAAATGCAAACGTCCTATCTTCCCTGTATACTGACTATCTTTATTGGACAAACTATACATCTTAAAATTATAGCTTTATAATAATCATATTTTTATATAATGTATTATGTACTAGATGTAGTTTAAAAGAAAAAAAATTGAATATAAAAAAGATGAACAGTACAAATATGTTAACTGTTTAAAATTTGAAATAAATTATATTTTTTTTTATATACATTTTTGAATGCGATTTTTTAAAGGAATATATACAACAAAAATCAGCAAAAAAATTAAGAATTGTTGCATTAGTTCGAGAGAAAAGAAAAAGAAATGTCCATACAAATTTGTAAGGGAAAAGTATGGCTTTAGAGTCACGGGTTACAGTGACTTCGGACACATTTTTTTTAGTCAATACATTTTTCGTAGTGCATAAACTTTCGAATTAAGTGGAGAGCGACCAAAAAAATGAGTTTGAGAAATAACGAACACCCTACTCTGTATACAAAAGTCCTAAAGCTCTTTCATATATTTTACCCAAACGTTTATTTGTTGTTTTTGAAACCATTTTGTTGTAATATCATAAAATTTTAAAAATTCGTTTCTTCTGAGTTTAATACAATTTTATTTTTTGCCGACCGATAATTTTTTTTAAAAAAACATGATGAACTGTTTTGAATGAGTTTCCATTTCCAACTCTCCCCCCTTTCTCCACTGATTAAAATTCAATGATATACCGTGAACTTAACGCTACCATATTGCACCTTCAAAAAAATGTTTATGTTTGCATTTTTAAATTCGGCAATAAACTTTAGGTCCCCTCCATTCCTGCAGTCACGCACACTTTAGGAATGAATGAGCTGTTGTGCCATACATGTTTTTTTTTTATAGAACACTTTGAGAAATTCGTTCACCAGCTCTCGGTCTGAAAAGAAAGTTTTTATTTTTCAATTTTAAACAGGAATACAACCTTGAAAACCTGATCCAATTTTCTGAGCAATTGTGAGGTCGGGATTCGAATTTAGGACATCAAAATCCTTAGAAATGCAAAGTTTGGTTCCTCCAAGGCCATATAAAAAGTAAACATTTTGAGGCCACTGTACCTTGCAATTGTTGTTTTTTTGTCCAGTCTTTCTTTGAGGCTCGGTCATATTTACAGGTAGGTAGTTAAGTAATCTTAATCGATTAAGGCATATGTTATAAAAGTAACAATATACATATAAGGTCTTTAGTAATCTACTATATCTACTTTTTATGACTCTCAAGTTTCGATTTTGTTGCTGCTATTATTCAATTATTTTAAAAGAAAAAAATTAAACTAATAATAATATCGCTGAGCAAATAAAAATTACTAGCTAATACGTATTCATGCTAGTTAAACCTCATAAAAACTTCCCAAAGTCAAGGTGTCGCTTCTCCATGTATTCTTACACGCCCCTCAAGCAGCGCAAAGTATCTTTTCGACATAGCTGCATAACATAGATACCTGTTTCAACCTCGTCGTTGAACTTCTCTTCCAGTGCCGCTGCTTACTGTTTCAACACCAAACTCGATCGCTGCTACAACCAAACATCGACGACCGACGACGACGACGACGACGATGACGTTCCAAAGTAGTCGTCTTATACATATAGACGGCCGGCGACGTCTACGTCTACTCCGACTTCGACAACAACGATAAAGACAGAGACCTCAACCATGGCTGGGTGATCTCCCAGATAGCCTAAAGATCATGATGATCATATCGTGTACCAACCGTTCGTTGAGGCTGACTCCATGGAGCAGGCTAAGTGCATTTACTGTAATGGTAAACCTTGAATTAGGAACAATAATGGAGTGCGGTATTACTTGTGAAGTAAGACCCATTATTTAGGGCTATTCTCTTAGCTTAGCTTTTTTTTTTCGTCTTTAATAGTTCAGTTCACATCTCAGTATATGCAGCTTAAAAGATGTTACCTCTATGCCATGACGTAGTTTCAAAAAAAAAAAAAAAATATTCGTAATTACCAATTTTTTGTTCAGAGTGTAGATGCCTATAAAGTTGTTGTTGCTGTAGTTGGGTTGATAAGAAATGTTTTCTGTACAAGACTCATAACACGAGCAAGTTGTAATTAAATCGACTTTTTGATTGTTGAGAGTAGGTACATGCTTATAAATTCATTTCACTTGGATGTGTAAATTAAGACGAGGGTTAAGGTGCGGTGCGGCCGGGGCTCTACAACATTATCGTTTGGAATTATTTAAGCATAGCATATACCTTGACTCTGACTCTGAGTTCATGCCAATATGGATTTAAGAATAGAGACACACAAAAATACACTTGAGCATTTTCAGAGCTTTAATTAAAATTTGGCCTGAGGGGGATTACTGGGGGCCTAATTAAAAGTAGGTATTATAGAACAAAATACAAACGTTGAGATTAGATTTTTTTTTTCTGTTTTTATTTACTGTAATCCGGGAAGTCATCTTTAGCATATACATTTAGCTTTAATTTCGATTATTTTGATTCATTCTTTTCGACCTAAGGGATCAATGAAATATTGTGGTCGAAACGTGTACGTATTTCTCCGTTTTTATTAATTAAGCTGAGAATGTTTTTTTTTTTATGGAATAATTTAACAAAAATGTTATGATTTATTGAGATGTTAACATTTTAACGTCAACACTTTTCGTATTTTATTATGTTTTTTTTTTTTTTTTGATTTTTCTATCGCCCATTTAAGTGTTGTGAGAAGTAGATTTTAGCTGAATTTTATAGCTTAGGATTATAACTTAGCTCGTTATTTAAGGAATTCATGAATCCATCGATCGTTTAAGCAGTCATTAACTTTTATATTTAATTGTTGGTTTGTATTGAGTTATACATATTCAAAAACTCCACAGCAATTCTTTATTTTTTACCTGCGATATAAAGGCATACCTACTTTATGGTTTCTAATTAATACTGCGGAAGCAGATTTGATGATGGCCTACAAATTTCCTTAAAATTTTTTGTTTTGTTTAAAATTTGATATCTTGTGAATGATTGCTTGAACATTATGGATAAATAAGAACTTTTTGGTAGACAATTTCATAATTGAGTAGATAAATTATTTTTGACGAAATTTTAGGTGTGTTCTATTGGCAATTGTTTAGATAGCGTAGTAAAATTTTCCTCAGTAAACAATAAAGGCCGACAAGAAGCCAGTAAATTATTGAATACACAAATGGGCGTACGATACGTCAGTATATAGTTCAGTCCAAATCTGTCAAACAATCAAATCCATATAGAAAGATGCCTGAGAAGTCATAGCCCACCAAATAGGTATTTCATGACCTATCCTTAATGAAGACATACAATTATGTACTGTCAAGCCAGGCAAACAAGAATACTTTGCGAACGCATCAGCCAAAAAAACAGAGAGTGGACATAAAAGTTGATATAGAGTTTTGTTCGAAGTTGCATTGCTATACGCTAGCTATAAATTACAAATAAAACACATCTGACATATCTTAAATGATCGGTCTAAAAAAATAAATTGTACAAGCGGGTCGAAAAAACTTACTCTTACAGTCAACGCCGCTGTATTTAGAACCACCAGATGCATAGCAAAACTATAACAAAAACAATTTACCCATTGAGAAGATATACATACGTAAATACTTTGAAAATAAGGAAATTTTCTCAAAAAACATGAAGGCAAAAAATGTCGTCTTCTGACAGCCACGATGGCCACATTTACGAATTTTTTTTTTAGAGAAGTTTTGGAAAAAAAACAAGTGTAGTTGCATCGCAGCTACCTGTTCTAGATAAACTTAATAAAATATTCGAATTCACGTAAAATTGCTTCGTACCAAATTTGAACCCCACCTACCTAGGCTCTATTTCAAATTACGTGGACGCACAAAAACCTTCGAACATCTTGTAATGTCAATTTAGACAACAGCCCAACCTCGAATTATTTTTAAACACGAAACCGATGCTTGCCCTATATAGAGGTTTAAAGGCCTTCCACCCTATCCCACTGAGTATTAACACATGTCAAAAAAATGGGAAGTAAATCCTGTATAATATAAGGCTCGTTTTATTCATAATTCATAGCTAGCGCAGCAATACAAGTTCAATAAAACGCTATATCAACTTTTGTATCCACTCTTTATTCTCTGGATGTATTCATACCCTTTTTTGAGTGAAAAACAAATTACGTTAACGACATTTAAGGTTCAAGTCCACACTATTTGTCCACTTTTATAATCACTAATTTACTGGCTAATTTATCGGCTCTTTTGGTTTTGTTATTGTTCACCAAGGGAAAATTTTACAAAATATGAAATTGCATCCCACAGCCCATCTCACACAATTTGACGTGTGTTAATGCATGCAAATATTTAGGATTTATTCTAAAACCATCAGACATTCTATCCCACTTGAGTGTTTGAGGTTATGGTGAATTGATTTGTTTTGATGCAAGTGTGGAAGGAAAATATGAAAATCGTTTTCTTAACACAAATTTGGCAATCCTAAGTAATCCTATCCCACTTTTTTTCGACATGTATTAATACTCGATGGGATAGTGTGTAAGGGCTTTTAGAGTTATAAGTCACTAGGCCCTCCGCCCTGGTTCTATACGAGCGGTCGAGTCACTAAATTTAACTCATATGGAAAGTTTTGGATTCGTGCAACAACTTGAACTCGAGATAACAATTAAACTTGACATAACGATGATAAAGTATAGAGAATACGAAAAAAGTGGGTACCGCCATTCCGTCCACCTGTGTGCATCTCTGTATGTCTATCTATTCCTAGACCTACTGCCTAAGCCACTGAAACGATTTTCTTCAAACTTGGAAAACAATAAGATATCGATAGAAATCGAGATTTGTTTAGCTCAAAAAATGAAGGCTCCGTTAACGGCTGAACTAATTTTGATTAAAATTTTTACTCTGAAGGTCCTTTCAAATTTAAATAATAGTGCATATATAGTGCAAATATTTTTGGATTTTAAAAAAAAAGATCTTTTTTTTTGAAAAATATTTTTTTTTGAAAACGGTCGTACATTATTAAATTCCTAAAAATGGCATACAAATTTTTTTTCTAAAAAATTTCTAGAAATTATTTTTTAAGAAAACCGCTAGTACAAAAATTTTTGACATTTTTTTCTGCATAACTCTTCAAGCAAATTAACTGTACCTATTGTCTCGGTCTTTCTTGGATCTTTGCTAAGCTGAGTGTTTGACGCACACCTACAAAAATTCTTTGTATCTAAAAGCATTTTCCCCACACCTTTGTTTAGTTTATCTTTAGATGGAAGTGGAACAGCGAAGACATCGTTTTTTTTTTTTTTTTTTTTTTTTTTTTTTTTTTTTTTTTGTTCTTTTTGTTATAATTTTCTTATGAAAAATTAAAAAATTGTCACTTCATAAATAAAATGTTACTGTTTTTTGTTCATTTCGTCTTTTTGTAGTGCAATAAAATATATTTGTAAATTGTATTTATATATTTGATAAAAATAAAAGTGTCTTGAAATAAAAAAAAAAAATCTTTGTTTGTTTGTTGTAGGTAAACTCGATTGGAAAAACTTGGAATGAAAAAAGCTTTGTTGTAGTTAATGTAGAACTCAAGAGGGGAAGTATTTTTTTTGCGATTCGTTTTCGATCCGTTTTGGTTTCGATTTTCGCTGAGTATGGTGAACTCTCACAATACATGTGCAAGTGGGTGATTCTAATTTTCATACTAATTTGAGCCCACAAACGCAGTTTTGCCGATCCGTATTTGGATCCATACGCAGAGTTCTCCATACGTTGTTGACTACGTGTACGGATACAAAACAGACTCTTTTGCTTAAATGCGGAAATTCATATTTTTTTTCAAGAATTCAGATGGCGTTTTTTATTCTGAGATTCAATTAAATACTCGTTTCGTCGATTTAAAGAATGTGTTTCATGCTTTTTTCCATATATTTTTCAATTTATTATATGGATAAATATTATTATGATGAATTATATGTATACTTTCACTACAAGAGCAAGTTCTTACGATCCAGTCGTGCATTTTATTTTTTACTGAAAACCTCCGCAGTCTTTTATAAATTCTTGAATTTACTATTAAAACTAAGAACTTTTTAGCAACATTGGTAAAACTCTAAAATTTTTTGTTTTCATAATTCTTTTCGTATAATTGTTTTGACCAGAAAATAGCTTCAATTTATTTATGTCTTGGTACTACATATAAATATTGTATAATTTGTACACTCAACTTTTTTAATAATCGGAATATGTCAGTTGATTTTTTTTGGGTTTTAAAAAAGTTGTGCACCCATATCTTCCGCCATGCTATTAAAAAAATATGTACACAGTTTTAAATGTCTCGCAAACGATACTATTAGAAATGATTTTATCCGCTTTTACCTTTGATAGCTGTATGTATGTCATATCTTAGCTGTAATGCCATGAGCTATGAAGAAAAAGACTAAACACAGCGAGGTATATTGCGTACAGAAGAACATGAATACGGAAGACATAATGTTGAAAGCAGGCTGTCAAAATTTTTATTTATTAATATTTAATTTTTCTGACAGGGTCGTTATGTTATTACTTCCGTGTATCATCAACTTTTAATATATTTAACTTTATTAAATTATTAACAATGTATGTATTTTTTTTGTTGTTATTTTCCTTTTCATATCAAAAAAAGTTAAGAATTTAACTGTTTTCACCCATCATGGGTAACTTTGCCAGGTTAGACATTTGGATGGAACTGATGAATGGTTTGAAACTTGCATGAAAAATACACGTGTACCCGAACCTCTATAGCTCTAACATAAACCAAAAAGGAGTGAAAAGTCTAAAGTCTCTATATTCATTGCAGTCATGGGAGGCTTTTGAATCGAATATACAATTGCTGGTTGTGGTTTTCTCTGCCTCCACATAATTGGTAGCTTCATTCGCCTTTGCGAATGGAAAAACTGTGAAGAGACAACGAACAGAATGCGAAATGATACAGGAGAACTTAACCTAATTGGGCACGCTTCAGGGTTTCATGCGAGGAATACACGAAGCGTGACCATAACAAGGTGATCAAAAATATTTCCACAACCTTCATCATGTTGCATAGGACGACGATGAAGACGACGACGACAACAACGACGATGATGACGACGTCATCATCATCATCTTCGTGGTTTTTTCTACTCTCCCATGGTAGGTAAAGGTACACCTATTCATTTTTTTTTTTTTTTTGATAAGGTCTTTTATAGGTGCATAGATTTTCCTTGTAATATACTGAAAAAGGTAAAGAATTATATTCTTTTCCCAAAACTGAAATTTCAAACGGTAAATCTGTAGCATACCTTAGTATACAGGAAAATTCTACGATCTGTAGCAATTTATGTAACTTCCTAAGGGGAATATTGAGGAATCTCAGCCCAAAGATGGGAAAAATGATTAAATTCGAATTCGAAAGCAAACCAAAAGAAAAACCCTACATGCACTTTGACTCTGCGGCTGTGCTGCTCAGCGGCGTATGAATTCATAGATGCCTTTAAAAGTGCATATAGGTGAGTTTTTAATGAGGGCTTCGTTTCCATATACCTATAGATACTCTGGAAATAAACTGGGTCAATTTCACATCACGGTGATAGGAGGTATAGGTAAATGGAGCACGATACTATATTTGTCAAAGGAATTAAGAATTATTCATAAGGCACAGTTAAAGGATGCAGAAGCAGCAGTGTTGCTAAAATAATACAATTGTATGGTATTGAAGAACTATAATAGAAGGTACCTTATAGCTTTTCAAATATTTTTTGTTTGCTAATATTTTTTGAAAAAGCATTTATTCACTTCTCATAAAATGTATGCATGTAAATTATTCATTTGTATATTATATCTTGTTATTTAAATTCACCTTCTAAGGGCCACTTGCACAAAAGTTTTCTGAAACAGTAACAGTAACCTCTAGTTTATAAATAATTGAGAGCTATCTGACTGATTTGATTCAAATCACGTTGTAGCAAAATATTTTTTCTCTATTTAAGCTTTAAAAGTTATCTTCTCCTCGTTCTCTGACTTAGCTCTTACGTCAAATTATAGAGTTTCTTACGAGAAAGGGTCAAAGCTTTAGAGTTTGTTTATTTTTCAATGTGTTTTGTGTTTGTTGTGTTAGTGATTCTGAATAAATATTCTTATCCGCTTGTTATTTATTTTCCGTTCATGCAATTAAAAAACGATAAGTTTGTATTTATTTATATAAACTGATGGGATAGCTATCCTGAGTTTTATATATTTATCCGTCCGTTTTGTGCAAGTGGCCTTAAAAGGTTGTATGTTACAGCCAAAAAATATAGTAGTACGTAAATAACTCAAAAAATCGTCAAAACCCTGTTGTGTGATTTTTTGACAAAAACCTGAAAGTACAAACTTTAATTAAAAGCGTAAAAGTGAGATAATTGTAAACATTTTGGAAATATTTTTTTTTTTTTTAATTTTCCTGCAACAGTTTTTGACCCGAAAAAAACAAAAACAATATTAAATTAAATAATTGTTTTCAAAATTTTAATTAAAAATTAAGATGGAAGCAAAAGCATGCAAATTTTCTGAGTTTAAAGAAAAAACTTATCAAAAATTTGCCAAAAATGGTCTTCAGTTGTTAAAAAAATTAAATAAGTATACATATTTCAGATTAAGTCTGTAAAATCTCAATAAGTCTTTTAAGCATCAGTTAAACAATTTATGTTTTCAGAAAGGTCTTTTAAACAAAGTTCAATAGAGTTACAAACAAAATTAAAATTGCCGCTCTTTATTACTTAAATTTTAACTTTCGATGTTCGTAAAAAAATCGAAGTTGATGAGAATTTGAGCAAACTTGACATAACGATGATAGGAAAGAGGAAACAAAGTGGGTTTCGTAATTTTATCAATCTGTCCATCTGTTCAACAAGAGCCCCGACAAAAACAACAGGTACGTATGTACATACGTGATGTGACACATAATTTTTTTTAGGATTTTCGAAAAATCTTATATTTACCAGAGTTTTTGTCTAAAACTTTTTGGTGAAAAAAATTACTAAAAATGGTTTCTGATGGTAGCTCTTTTCTTGAAAATTATTCAGCAAATTTGGATCACACTTACTGATTTTTTTTTTTGGATTTTTAAAAATGTCGCAATTTTTTTGATGATTTTGGGAGTTGTTTTGAGTGCGTGAAACAAATAAGGTACAATTTTAAATGGTAAAATTAATGTCAATTTAATTTGATTTAATTTTATTAAATCAAATTAACGGGAATCGGACAGAATCCAGAAAACCCAAAATTCATAAAACTCAAAATCCCTTAACCCAAAATCCCAAAAATCCAAAATCCCGAAATGCCAAAATCCCGTAACGAAAATAAAAATATATTTTCTTCAAATCTTTAATAAATAAGACATTGTTTTCTTGGTGAAATTTTTATTGAACAAAAACTAAATAATCATAACGTAACAAAAGATAGAATAAAACAATACTTTAAAAATAAAGAAATTACGTATTACAATAATAGTCGTTTTTTATGAGAATTGAACCATATATATTATCGAAAAAAATTCAAGCATTGAAACAATAACACGAGATCCTCCAAATAGCTGCTCTCACTCTGATCCGCACTGTTTGATTTTCATAAAATATATCTATAACGGTCATTAGTGAAAACAAATAACGGCCAGTAACATTCAAAACTTGTAAACAAATTATTTATCCATACTTTACATTAATTAATATTATAAAAAATTATTTTTATAACAATTTTTAAGTTCCGAGAAAATTCTCATTAATTTAAATTTATTTTTCCGAAACCGGGATTGCGGGATTTTGGGTTTTCTGGATTTTGGGTTTTCGGAATTTTGGTTTGTCTGGAATTTGGGTTTTTGAGATTATGGAATTTCGAGATTTTGGGTTTTCGGGGTTTAGGAATTCGGGAAAAACGAGAAACATTTTCCCAAATTTTATACTATGTATACAAAAAATTAAATATTTACATGTAAAGCAATCCCATCATAAGCATATACACGTACCTAATAAGTGTATAGTATCTATTTGTTAAGATACTTCACGAATTTAATATTAAATACCCTTATGAACTTTTTAGATACCCCGTACTTATTTTCTCATAAAACTAAAGATTATTTCTATCCATTCTCATGTGATTCTCATGTGATATTTCAAGCAATCAACTTTAGGCTTAAAAATCCAATTAGGATGTCATCAAAACTAATAGCTTCTTTCAATCAATTTTGCGTAAGATTATACGATTCCGTGTTCTCTTCTAATTAATCTAGCAAACATTGTAATCCTGTTGATATCAAAAAACATTAAAAGACCATTCAATGGCTTGTTGCAAACAAGTTAACCCGGAATTCAAGTCCATATTGCTCTCAATGTGCATTCTTCATTATGTAGTTATAATAAACCACCGCTACGAAATGTCTTTAACTTGTTAGATACCTCTGTTGTATCTAATATGTGCTGAGTAGAGAAGGAAGAGGAGGGACAGTAAGACTCCTACGCCCAAATGTCATCCATCTTATGGCATATGCGCACATAATTTCGCCTTTCTGTCTACACTGGTTGTCGCAATCGCCACAATCCATGTCGTCTGTTTGGCAAATAGTCCAAAAAAAAACACACACACACAACGAATGAAAAAACGCGAATTTACAACTATTACAGCTCGTTACAGAGCATGTTATTTCCTCATTACCATCTCTAGTCTCGAGCTGAAATCAGAGACTGCTTCTCCTCATAAATATCTATAAACCTTCTTGCAACTGAACTGAAGTGACCAGACCATAAGACCAACCATCAACTAAACTAAGAAGCCTCCCGGCTCAACCCGCCATCAGCGCATCACAACTGGTTAGCTTGATGGTTGCCACATAGAATAAAGTACCTAACATACTCGCGCAATTGAGATGCTACTCTAGGTCCAGATCCAGGTCCAAGTTGGAACTGATGGCTTTGGCAAAACAGCCAAGAAGTGGCAGTGCGTCGTCGAGTCGCATCGCATCGTCGTCGTCGGTCGCTCTCGTCGGGATTGAAGACGGAAGATAGGCGCTCTTGGCATCTAATACCTCATACATTTCAAGGCTGATCACGTGAATTAGCGAGAAATTGAATTATTGACTACAAAGTGAGTGTGCAACAGCATAAACACACGCTCGCCCCGGACCCACATATATGGCCAAGCATGCGATCCCTATACTGCAATGATCGGATCCATTTTAAGGCGATTATTAATTAAGCAACATACAAACACAGAGTCTTTGCAGTTCGGAGTCTCTTTTTGCCTTATATAAAGTACCTTAGAGCCCCATCAGATAGAAAGATAGATAGATACTCGGTAGATGATGGTGATGGGGCATCTATAGATACAACTGTTGGCTTGCATGGATTATGTTGTTTGGCCTTTCTTGCTTATAGCCAACTTAGATGCCTCTCTACATAGTCCTCCTCTAATAAAATGCGCCAACTTGAAATATATATTATTTAGCCACTTCCGAGGCATAGCATTACGATTGTTACGTAATTTACGTAGGTTAAGTGCAAGTGGTATTTAAGCTTCTGTATATGAGTGTTGCTACGCGATGATGCTGCTGCATGCTGGCTCAAGTCAATTTCGATTTCGTTTTCATTCAGAGTAATACCATAAGTATAGGAAGTAGCAACCATATGAGTGGTATAGGTACTCAGCATAATGGTTGCAAGCATAATGGCTTGAAACTGACAACAAAAAGTTGCATTAAGCAATCGGCGGCTATTGTATTACGCGACGCATATAATGGCCATTGAGATTATGAGATATAAAAAATAAAGGTTTGTTTTTTTGACGGTGTGTGGCGATGCAGCGCAGGCAAAATAAAACTGCCTATATCGGGATTAATTGCTTTTTTTTTGTTTCTTTTTGTTTTTGGCTTTGTAGGAAAAAAAAAAGAAGAAAGAAATGGATATTTTTTTGTCGATGATAATAAATATACCTTGTAAAGTAGAAAGTTTCAATTCTTGCTATCATGGTTCATTAGCAATTCGATATACTCTAAGCCATTGTTGTGCAGAAAGCGATTAATCATTTAAATGTCTGAATTTCTCATTGCTTTTATTAAATTGGGTGAAATTTGTGAGTATAAAAGGTGTGTATTAATTGTTTGTAAACATTTAAGTAACATGGAAATTTTGGATATGAATTGTTTTTTGGTGTTTTTTATTTTGAATGTCTACTATTTTACATTGGGATTTAAGAGATCTGTTTATGGTTATGTCATAGAGCCCTTTCGCTTTCTATATTGCAAATAAAACAAATTGATTTATTGTACCTACATTTTGCCTCTAAATGTTCTATTGTGATAAGTTTCAGGAAATAATGTTATGCATTCGTTAAAATATTCGAGTTCGAGATAATAATCAAACACCATAATAATTATTATATAACTTCCATTCATAACATTCAGAAAAGACGTAAAACTTATACGAAATGAGTGCATCTGCACTTTCATACTTTCATTGCAGGGGTTACTACAGAAATTGGCTAGGCCCTTAACAGTTCTGTACTGTTTTGCCTCGAAAGACAAAAAACAATTAAAAAAAACATTGGTGATTTGATTTTGGGATCGATAAGCTAACCACGAGGCTTTTTTGCAAAACAGAAGTAATATGTTGAAAATGAAATAAAGCATAAAGTTAGTATGTTGGTTATAATTTTTTTTTTGTTATGATATGAAGTAGGTATTTTTGATGAGATAGCAAACCTTGCCCCTCGAATTCTTATTAGAAAGGTCCTTACCGAGTATTTGATAAGTTTTTTTTCCTCATCTAGATGTTCCGTACTAAGAACTTTACCGGTAATTGACTAAACTTGACATTCTTCCTGGTGGGGGGGGGGGGGGTAATTCAATTACCATATGTATTTACATAATTTGAGGAAAAGTTGTATCGCACTAATGTCGCTATCGAAATAAGAAATAAAATCTATAGCTCACCTCGAGTGATTTTTTTTAAACCATTTCCTTTTTTGAATGTTAAGCATATTTTTTTTCCATACTTTCTTACTAATTATATTAATATATTTGTTTTTTTTTTTCTTTCAATCTTGAGTATGACAGCTTGATAGATACTAATGAAATTTGACAACAGAAATCAACAATGGCATGGAATGGGACATAATCAGTGACGTGCCGTGGTGCTTTTAGTAGGCTGTTCGCTATGTTTTTTCTGCAGTAAAAATATCCATTCGGGGAGAGTACCTACGTTAGCTTTGGCACCAACATTTGATAAAGTTTTTTTGTAGAGTGGTCAAAAACAAGCATTTTTTACTATGGGAAGGGGGTCTACCTAACCCCGTTTAGGAGGTATGGCCTAGAAAAAATGACTTAAAATAAAAAAAAAAAATATTAAAAAATAACGGCAACACTTACTATGCAGTATTATACCGGTTTTGAAAGCCAGAAATTTGTTCTTTAATCTTAAATTTAAGTTAAATTATTTATGTCAATAGTTTTTAAAAAATTCGCATAAAAACTTAAAATTTTCATAAAAAAAAAATGAAAAAAAAATTTAGACAAATTTTTCAAAAATTGTGAAATGAAGTGCTAAATTAACTTTTTGTGGTCAATGCGTATATTAATTTCTAATCGAACACAAGGAACCAAATGATTTTATGTCTTCTAGTTTTTTCAGAAAATTGAAAATACATTCTATTTGAAATTTTTAAGATTTTTTATAAATGAGTTTTTGTAATGTTGTGATAGTAGTAAAATGCATAATTCATTGAGGTTTTTTTGATACTCCTTTCATAAGGAAGTGATAAATATTTTTGAGGTAAGATTTTTTTTTTATAAGTCAAGTCAAGCGATTTTTTCAATGAAATTTAAGAAATCGTTGAAAATCGTAATTTCTCGCTGCGCTCTTAAAATTACCGCCATAAAACCATAAACTTATTTGTTCAACTTAGTTAGATGCACAATATTGTAGCACATAATTTTTGAAAATTTTGAAATTTTTCATCACATTTACCGATAAATGTGATTTAAAAATAATCAATTTTGGGTTTACGGTGCCTCAATTATATTTTTTTATATGAACCGTTATAAATGTATGTACATCAGGAAATGGATTGATTTCTTACCTTTCTTTAGATACCTCTATGAAATAAATCTTCCCACTTAATCAAAAGTTATAAACAATCTAGTAAGGTTCTATCGACATTTTTGATGATTTTTTAAGTAAAAAAAATCATCCCTCGCTGCAACCGAGTCGTGGTGACGATCAACAACATACATTTTGTTTGTTTGGGCTTTGTTTGGTGCTCTTGATGAAGGTGAACACCAATGCATAAAGATTAATAAGGGAAAACGATTTCTTGTGCTTTTTTTTTTTGAATTTTTTTGTATGTGGATTTAAGTTAGCTGGGTGCGCTGAAGTAAGGAGAACACCCTACGAGGAAATTTTTGTTATTCGGCACTTCTTTGACTGGTAGGTAGGTAATTTGAATTATATGTTGTATGTGGATTTGGGTAAGCTTGCGGTGCGCTGAAGTTATAAGAAATTTTTTCGTACTTTGAATGGAAGTGAATTATTTGTTCTGATTTTTGTTTGAGGATTATTTGAGTTCGTACACAGATCTTAATTATTTATTGACGTATGTATTGATAGGTTATTAAAGAAAAAAAAGACAAATGCGTATTTTGGAGAACTTTGGCTATACGTATGGAAATTAAGATGTTGGTAGGGTGTGCGGTGTACACCTGCGCACCTTCGAATAAACGTCACTGGACATTATTCAACGAAGCGGCTAGTATTCAATTTTGAATTCAATGGTGTTGCGTCCGAATACTTGTTGTACATAAGTTCATCTACAAAATTACTGAAAAATCAATAATTACTAGAAAATTAAAAAAAATAGTTTGTTCATTTTTCTTTATTATTTATACGTTTAAATTTAATGGTTACTTAAAACTATAAAGACTTAAAAAATGGTGTCAGTATAGATAATATTTGAGTTCGTTCATATCTATTCAAATAAATTTCGATCAATATCTAGATATTTTTGACTCTCGATAATTACCTCAGAAATAATTTCGAACATAAAGGTCAGAAATTATGATATAAATGTCTGAATTGGAAAATTAAATCAAAAGATCGGAAACCATATTATAAAATATAAAAATGGAAACTTGGAGAGAATTAAAATTTTTGGCTTAGTTTCGCAAAATTAAAACAAATTTAAGCTGGAAAAATATTGTCAATATTTTTATTTGAGGTTACTATGATTTAACCTTATTTTAAAAAATGTATGCATGCATACATACATATATAATTATATTATATACTTGGGTTGATAATTTGTAAGAGACTGAACTTTTCTTTTATTGTTACTCAAATTTTTAAGCATAACACAAAATTGTGACATATTCCCGCTGCTGCCAGCGCTTCTCCAAATTTGTCCTTTGTTTCTTCAATCACAGGATGAAAAGTGCTCAAATCTTAAAAGCTGAATATTTTTTGTCAGCTTATTTTTTCTCATCGATCAAAAGGATTGGAAAACCAAAGGGGTGAAATGTTTGAAAAGCGCTAAATATTTATTATTATTATTTTAAAGTAAGTTTAGAATCTAATGTGAGAAAGGGGTAGGTGTCAAATATTAAACTTCTTTTTTAAATATTTCCATACAAAATAAATATAAAAGACTGGATTGCACGAATTTGATCTTTACGTGATTTACTCTAAAAAAAATTCACAAACCTAAAACGGATTTTTATTAAAATCATATTTTAATTATTCATCGTTGAAGTAGTTTTATAAAAATTAAAAAAAAAAATAATGAGCTAAGATTCGAATTTTTTCTCTATGAAATGACAAAGAAATACTCTATCTCTTTACCTAATATAATCCCGTTCGGGCTCTAATTCAAATAACAGTGGATGCACCGATACTCAAGAGTAAAAATGACACCTAGACTGCTAGACTGATAGATGGTATGACTTAACACACTTTTTCACACCTATCAGTTCTCCAATATGGTAGTGTCAAATAAAAACTACAATATTCTTCTTTCAAAAAAAAAAAGAAGTTTTTCATCAGCTCTTTCATTTAATAGGCATCTTTTGATGACATTATTATTCTTTCGTTGATGAAAATTAAATCTCACTTAATTTGGTTGGGCAACAGTTCCAGAAGAAACAGGGTCAAATAATTCACAATTCTCGGTGGGTGGGGATATAGGAGGAACCTAGAATTTTCTGGCAAATCCGAAATCCGAATGGCTGAAAGGCAATTTTTTAAGACAAGAGAATTTGACGAATCTGTCAATAATTACACTTTCTATTTTAAGGTGGTAGAGAGACTAGTATTTAACCTCCTTACAAAACAAAAATACTTTTTTGTTTGTAGTGTTAACTGCAGCTACAGATAAACCCTAAAATTTTTCAAAGTTTTTAAGTCAGCGATGTTTGATTATATTATGCCAAGAAGAAGATTTTGCATTACGTATATTAGTTTTTTTTTTAAATATATATATATATCGAGCTTAATCATACGTTATAAGAACACTTTTGTTAACATCATAACCAACAACACTTTAAGAAAAACTGGATTTTGGTTTACGTTAATTTTTGGTTTATGTTCTTTCAAATCCAGCAAACAATAACTATCTAATAAAAATCATTGAATCCTAATTTCATATCTCTCTATTCACAATTCATCCAACCGCAACAATTTATTCTTAACAGAACTTTAGACATTTCAAGAACCCAGATCATCATCAATCACTTAATCATAATTTAATTCAAGAACAAAACAAAAAAAAAATGATAAAAACAAGAATGATAAAAAAAATTCAATCGGTCATTCTCTCATAAAACCCCAACGTAAACGTAAAACCAGAGACCAATTCAATTGCATAATAAAAACATCAGACAAAAACATTCTAAAGAAAAAAAAAACAAAACGTGTTGAGTATTTTTCCGTCTTTATTTTTCTCTACTTTTTTATTACTATTTTTGTATAGTTTTTTTTTTTCATATTTACAGCTATCGAAGAACATACCTACAAAAAAAACCTAGAAACCAGATAAACTCATAACCTACTTCAATAGCATGATTTTCTTTGTTGATGTAAGATCGATGGATTCATTAAAATGAAAAAATAAAAAAAACAAATTCCAATCAAATCTTTAGTTCAGCCATTTGTATTATTTGCATATCAATACACAAAAAAGACACGCCAATATGCTGATCAAAAAAACGGTACTGCTGCGAATTGAAAATGGACATTTTAAATTAATTATATTTTTTATATTCAAATATTAGCCTAGTTTCGTGAAATTAGGATCAAGTTTTTCTAGTTTTTTATCTCGCTCGCTAGGTTCATATGACTAAGCGGGCGAAAAATTCTTTCGTTGTTGGATCAAACTATTTGATTATTATCAAATCTTAGAGAAATCAGTTTTCTCAGAAATATAAATACGTTATTTCTGGGGTGCCTATGACCTTAGGATCCGCAACTGAATGAAAATACATCTAGCTCAGGATATGTGAAGAGACCTTTTAAAGAGGACCGAGACTGGTTTTAGAGCTAGTGATGAACATTTTATGATTGTCTGTCAAAAATTTGATAGTAAAATATCAAGCAATACAACTCAGAAACCCATTCAGTAAGTTCCCAACGCATAAAACTAAATGTTTAAAATATCATCAACAAATATACCTTAGCTTTTTTTTAATTTTTTTTTTTTTTATTATTTTTTTTTTAATTGCTTTCATATTACATGATAAATTTTTTAAAATCTTTAAAAAGTATACCAACTTTGAAATTTAAAGAATTTTTTGCTTCCAGTTGGCTCCTTCTACAATAACAGCGCAACTTCAGAAATCTTACAATACTCGAAAAACAACTTCACCTTCATTCAAAGCCTGATATTAAAAGAAGGCGCTGCTGCACTTAAAATGTAGTGAAAGCCTAATAACACTGATGATTGTCTCATTAGCGAAGCAGAAAACGAGAGTAGAACAGCACTCTTTTACTATAATACTCGTACTCGTAAGTACAACACACATTGACGAGGTATGGTGTGTGTGTGTGTGCTAGAAGAAAGGTTCTATCGCCTATAATACCCGTTAGCTTATAAAGTGTGCAACTTTCTTGAACATGATTTTTATGTCAGTGGTTTTTGTTAGCAAACAAATAAAAAAAAGAATAACAAAAAGCACACAAAATAGAATAGAAAATATAGTAACTCCGTACGAAGAAGAAAAATGTAATATTAGAATTAGAAGCACATCAGCTAAAGAAAAGAGAGGTAAAGAAGTAGATAACTGCTATTTTGTGCCATAACATTTATTAATGATTGCCTCGAGGTCTGAATGTACTCGTTGTTGTTGTTGTATCGCTTTGTACATGCAAAGACTGCACTCTGCTAGTAATTAGCATTAAATAATGCAGGTATAGAATTTTAACTCATTCAATCTAAAAAAAACTTGGTATAGGCATAGGCATATATGGGTTCAATGAAACTTATGCAGAGAAAACATGGTTGCTAACAATTTTTTCTTTTTTTTTTTTTATTGCATTTCATACACCATTATCTACTATTTTTTCTTTTTAGTCGTTATTTATAGACGTAATACTCTTTAAAATTAATAATTTATGATGTTTACGAAAAACTAATTGCATTAAATAACGCACGCATTGGCTGGAAATTGTAAAATTTGCAACATTGTGGATTAAATTCGAATTTGATAATTTCATAAGGTGGAAATTTATGAATAAAACCTGAACATGCACTTAACCCAGACAAAGCTAGATGTGCCGACTTACAAATAAAAAAATACAAATAATTTTATTAATGTTGTTTTGTAACTTTTTTATAAGAAAACATAGATTTTTTTCGTGTAAAAAAAATTAGTTCGAGGTTTTATAACAAACCCTTAAATTACGTTAAAATTCCAAATGAAAAATTCTCATCATAAGAATTATCTAGGACTATGTTATTATTATACTCCCATGTGTACATCGAGCTAAAACCCGAACAGATTGATGGATTTTTTTTAAATATGCTTAAAGAGAACACTATTTTATCTGTGAATCTGTTTAAAATTGACCTTAAAAATCTATTTTTTCATAAACATTTTTCAGAAAAGAAATTTGAGAAAGACAAATATTGTATTTATGAATGGCAGAGTTAAAAATAATTATCAAAAAAACTCATCCACCCAATTTTGAAATATCGAATTTTCAGAAAAAAAAAAAACAGATTTTAATTTTTTTAAAAAATCCAAATTTTGTTTGTTTTTTTTTTTATGTAATATGATTTATACTTATTGAAGACTCTTGTATAAATTTTTTTACTTAAATCGAATATAAAGGTAATAAGATATTTTAAAATTCAAAGAAAAAAAAACATGATTCAAACACAAAATCAATAAAAATCATAGGAGGAGTTTCCGAGAAAAATAAGTGTTCTTACCAAACCTAAAATAGACCAGTTAAAATGAAAGTCTCAAGCGATGCGGAATATTTTTGTATTATTTTTTTCAAACGTAACTCAGTTAGAAATCAATACAGGGTGATTCACCTAAGGTGTTACAAAAGTCTAGAGCGTACAGGTTGAGTCGAGACAAGAAAAAATCGTATTGGAGGGTGGGTCTATTTCACCCCGTTCAAGCGGTAGGGGCAATTTTATAAAAATCGACTTAAAATAGAAAACAAATGATTAAAATAGAACGGCAATACTTACATTGTAATGCTATATTTTTTTTTTTAAGCCAAAAGTCTTTTCTTTTATTATGTTCTTAATTCAAATTATTTGAGAGAATAGTTTTTGAAAAATTAATTTTCAAACTCAAAATTTTGAAAAAAATAATGAAAAAGTTGTATTGAAAATACATACATAGTTTTTTTTTTCAAGTAGTATTTTTGTTTTTAATATTCGATGCTCTTATTAATTTCTAGTCAAACACTGAAAATTAGATGCTCAAGTTTTACTTAGTTTTTGAGAAAATTAAAAATAACAGGAGGAGAAATTTACTAAAAAAAAATTGACTTAAAACAGAAAAAAAAAATATTAAAACGGTAACAGTTATAACAGCATGCTATACTTTTTTGTAAAGCCAGAAATGTTTTCTTTTGTTTTCTTTTTAAATAAAGTTTTTTTAGTGAACAGTTTTTCAAAAAGTAATTTTCAAACTTAAATCTTTGAAAAAAAAAAAAAAAATTAGTTTAAACTGATTTTGTTCAAAATTTACATTATTAAGTAGTATTTTTGTGTTTATTTTTTAATGCTACCAATAATTTTCAGTCAAATATTTAAAACCAGATGTCAAAGTGTTTTCTAGTTTTTGAGAAAATTGAAAATAACAAAAGTAAGTTTTCCTTAAATTCGACTTCAATTCGTTTTTGTATTGCTCCAAAGAAACTACATATGTTCATATATTCACTAAGTACTAAAGTAGATTTTGTTAATTTATATTTTCTAAAAAATCTAGAAATATCTAAGTATCTGGTTTTTAGTTTTTGACTAAAAATTGGTAAGAGCATTGAATTATAAAAAAAAAAAAATATAGTATACTTTCTACAATTTTTTAAATTTTATTTTCAAAATTTTGAGTTTGAAAAATTTATTAACTGATTTAAAAACGGGATACAAAAATGGGCTTCTAACTTTAACAAAAAGTATATTCTGACCTTTTAAGTAGTGCCATTTTTTTTTTAATATTTTTTTTTTTTTAATTTCAAATCAATTTTTTAGAAAATTGACTCTCCGGCCTGAGCGGGTTGAAATAGACCCCCTCCTGTACTATTTTTTTGTCTCGACCCAACGTACACACCTTTTGCCTCGTTGTCATTTTTTTTTTTTTTTTTTTAGGAAAGGTTAAACTCGACTTTTAGTCAAGCTGGTAAATATTAAAATTAAAAAATTAATTTGAGGTATAATTTATAAAAATGCAATTATTAATTTTTAATCTTAAAATTAAATTTCAATCACAAAATACGCACTTATCTCTCATTTTTTGAGTTGTCTACACTATGTAGAAATAATAATAAGTTATAACGAAGTTTGAATAATTATAAAAGTTCCTTTTTGTTAATTTATTATTTTTTATAAGAAAAATTTTTTTTTGCAGAAATCGAATTTTGTTGTGGTTATTACATTAAATTTTATAAAAATATCTCCAAGTTTACTTTTAAATAATAATAAATTTTATATAATGCATCAGTTTTTATTTTAAAAAAAATTTGTCAAAACAATAAGTACTAGAAAAAATCCAAAATTTACTCAAAGTTTACATAAAAATTATTTAAAATACCATTTTCCTTAAATCTCCTGTTCATTTTTATAAATAATTAATAAAAAAAAGACTATTTTGTTTTTTGGATAACTTAAATTTAGACCTACTATGCAAAAGTTTATACCTACATAGATAAATAAATTAATGAATAAATAAAATTAATCATTTTTATATTAAAATTAAAAATTATATTTAATATTATTTCTTGGTATGTACATATGTCCTTTTTTACATATGGCATCTTACATATCAAATTCTAATTTAATAAACTAACCTATACCTTTAAATATAAACAGTTACTGTACACAATTTATACCTTCAATTAATTTTCATTTTTAATTATAAGCTAATAGAACTAAAATAGGTTAACATTATCATAATCAGTGCTTTGTGAAAACGAATAACCCCCACACAATTATGCTCCTCCATAACATAAACGAAACCAACCTTTCAATTAGCTATAGGAACCTTACCTACCTCAGCCTAAAGTTATAGACACAAAGTCAATTAAGTGTGTAGATACCTCAACTGTGACTATAAAAACCTACGCTCATATATTTTCACTTCACTCTGATGTCAACCAATAAATCTTTTTCTCACTTTTAAGCAGCAATAAGGTGTGACTTAGTTTTAATTTTTTACAAACTTTTTTTTTCCAACATAATAAATAGAGACAATAGCTAAAACTAAGCTATACGACTTTATGTTTGACACACTCGAGTGATTTTCAATATTAAAAGAAAAAGAAACTCATGTTTTGTTTTTTTTTTTATTTTTCTTGAAAAAAGGCAAAACAAGAATAAATCACAAGCAAAAGCCATCTCAAGTGCGTCAACCTCTTTTTCTTTGACAAAATAAAAAAATCAAGCAAAAGCAAACTTTCAAAACGAAGTAAAAAAAAAAAAAAAACTAGAAAAAAAAAGCAAAAGAAAACTCACCACCTCCGTTCATAGTTGCCGTATGCTTGGTACTATTTCCATTTGTATTTGATGTTGAATTCGGAACCGGACCCATTACTCCATACTTGATTGGCTTAAAGTGGAAGAAGGACGGTGAATATCCCGATCCGGCTCGACTCAAAGAACTAAACTGCTCCTCACGATCCTCAACATAGAGGCCCTCCTTGCCCATGGCGGCCAATTGACGCCCCTTCGGCATAAACATTACCAAAAAAACGGTTGCCGATGTTGCAACTAATCCAAATGCAATGCATGCATCCTTGTGCCGATCGGCCACGGCCAAGCCGCACAACATCCAACCAAGCCAAATTGGTATCGCACCACCAATCGCTAGACCAATGTATGTAGACTCCCGATAATTATCACGAATGCCGCGCGATTTGATCGCGAGAACCGCCACGAACACGATCAGGAAGACAATGTAAATTAAGGACAACAAGAGTTCCGAGAACTGCGTCTTGCACAGGGGTATCATCATCGTGCTACCGTGTTGCAAACGTGTGATATCACTCGAAGTGATCAGCATGGAGGACAGTTTGTTGCCAACACTGCTGGCACTAGTGCCCGCACTAGTTGCACTGCCGAATGGAACTGTCATCGTGTAAATATCTGGCGGCTGGTTCAGCAGCCACTGGGCCCCAATGGCCACTTGAATGAGTACGGCGAACAACAGTAGCAATCCTTGATACGGTGCCGGTAGGTAAACACCGCCGTTCAAACTAATGAGGAACACGCACTTAACGAGCAGAGCCGCAAATACCAAGGCATAGGCGACCCCGGCCCCGAAACGTATCGCGCCACAACTCAGTACAGTTGGCTGTGCCGTGATTATTGCGCCGAGTCCGGCGCAGGCAAATAGGCCTAGCAACAACATTTGGCCCAAAAATAGATGTCGGCGTGAGGGTGAGGTACGCCAAGCCTTGAACAGAACGAAAATCTCAAAGGCAGCCATCATGATCATGGTGAGTGAGGCTAGCACCAACACTGGCACGACCCATGGCTCCTTGCGGAGTCCGTTAGGCAGACGTGTGCTCACCATGGTCGGTGGAGTCACCGCTGCTGATGTGTTGCCATGTGACGGATTCTTGGGGGCCAGAATCAGCACCGGTCTCGGCTGGATGTGGTTGTTCTTGTGCTGACCCGTTGAGTCAACCGATCTGAATAATTTCGTTGTCGTCGAGGGAACGGCTGGTTTCTCGGTCGTCGTCGATGCCGGAACGATGAAGAACTCCGTCGACATTTCTATCAATCTGTCCGCCTTCGAGACATTCAGATAGTCCCTCGACGGAGCTACTTCATTATTGTCGCTTAGTGAGTCCAACGCCGCCGCCGCAGATACCACGCTGGCTACTTCTTCGATGTCACTGTCATTATCGTTACGTCGTCGTTGCGGCTGTGGCTGATTCTCAGCAGTCGCGGAGTTATTTTGTAAAATTATACGATTTTTATCGCTACCGTTATCACTGATGGTTCGAATTTCCACTTCACTGCCCGCTCTCATATAAACCGGGCCAAAATGATTACTCGCCACATTAAATTCACTTCTATTCACACTACTTGTATTGAAACTATTTGCGATTTGTCTGTTTCGTGGAAGCAAGCGATCTCCGAATTTCGGCTGTGTCGCGGGAGCGTTTCTAAGATCACCACTATCTAAGTTCGATTGAGCCCGACTTATTTGAATAAGTATGGTCAATGCCAAAGCAATCAATGGCAAAAAGCGCGATTGTGGTGCAGAATGAGAATAAATGGTTCGCGTACTCGATTTTCTCGTCAGCACTAAAGCCGACCGTCTTGGCTGACGGGCCATGCCTAACTAAAACGTTCATTGGAATCGCGCACTATGTTAGCCACACAGCTAGATTAGACCGAAGTTTGGGCCATTATATTATATATAAATTATATTTGGAAGCGAAGACAGAAAATGCGACTTATTTGGCCAACGAAACGATACGATGTGAACCAGGTGAACAAGAACAATGCTGGACGAAGTGGTTGGTCTTGGTCTTCGATGGTAAAACCTAACATATTTCTTATTTTTTTTTTCATACTTCTTTTTCGTCGAATCGAAGGTTGTGCTGGGCTAGTGCGCTGTTCGAACTAAAACCAAGATCGAGTTGTAAGTTGAAGAAGTTGTTTCATCTCTTGAATTTCGAATTCGAAATTAATATTCTCTTAAGATTCACTGCAGTACTATATATGGTCGTGTTGGTTTATTTTTTTTTTCTTTCGTAGACTCTTTGACGTTGACGTTTTGTAAACAAACCATGTTACAGGTTGTTTACCTTTGGATATTTGCAAAATTTGGCTTTATTTATTGATTACATATAAAATGCATAAAGACCAGTTTTAAATGTCTAATCAAAGTTTGTGAATGAAAGCAAAAGATTGTTTACTATGGTCTCCAAAAATTTCCGAACTAATTGGTTTAAAAAAAAAATACATACATATATACAGGTATGTAGGTAATCTTTTAATATATGCATGTTTGAAGAAAAGCTCAAAAGTATACTTAACACCTGATTTAAGTTTTGTATGCATATCTCAAAAACGCTATTTTGTAAAAAATAATAAATGTTTTTTCTGACACAAAATTAGTCAAGAAAATATTTTTTGTAAGTCAAAATTTTTGAAAAAGTTGTAATTTTTTTCAAGTTGATTTTTTTTTAATTTTTCTTAACTAAGTGCCATTGTTTTATTTTAATATTCAATGCTCTTATTAGTTTTTAATTAAAAACTGAAAGCCAGATATGAAAATCTTTCTTTTTGAGAAATTCAAAAAAAAAAAAAAAACGAAAGGTCCTTAATCATGTTTGTTTTGTGACGCAAAAAAGTGACGATTCATAATTAAAACTCCTTTTTTCGGGTTTTAAGGTAAGTAGTTCATACATAGGTACTTTTCGTTTTTTTTCAAAAATTTTGAATTTGAAATTTAATTTTCTATTCATTTAAAGATCTCGATTTCAAATAAAAGAATGGAATATTTTCTTTTAAAAAAGCTATAGCATATCATTGTATATGTACTTTCATTAATTTTAAATAATTTTTTTCTATTTTAAATCAATTTTTCAGAAATTACCCCTCCCCGCCTCAGGGTGAGAGATCTTATTTTTGACTGTACAATTTTTTTCTTAGAATGATTCAAAAACCAACTTCCAAAATATCATGCAAGAATTAGCAAGCATCTTATATGCATCCAAAATCTCATTATGGAGGAATATTATTGAATTGGGACGCGGATATGAAGGCAGAATTGTTTGAACAAAATGTCAGAAAAAAATTAGGTACGTCAAGATGACGCGCCGCCCGCCATGAAAGAAATTTAAAAAAAAAATAATGATGCAGGATTTATAATCTATAAATAGGACCTAATTTAGTGTCGTAATATTAATTCAATTACTCTAAGATTTAACCTTGAAATGTACCTCAACAGTTTAGCTAAAATTTCTAAAACGCTTATAAAATTCAAAGTTATTAAATTAAGAGGATAGTCCAAAATCCAAAATTTGGACATGGAGGAGTGAGAGTAAAAAATTAATTTGATCCTTTTTAAAAATAAATTTACACACCTAAAAAATGTTTTTACAATAACTAGCTGACCCGATGAACTTCGTTCCACCTATTAAATTATTAATGTTCCTTTCGAAAGTCGAGAAAGCTCAAACTGTTATAACGACTTTCCAACTTTTCTGGCCTAATTTTTCCAATTTTTAACTCCATAGTGTGTTTATCTCATTCAATACAAATCTAACAAAAGAATATCCATCCAATTTGGATGATGTTCAGCCGAGTTATGTGCTTACAAACAAAAACTAATTCAGAAAGTTTTAAAATTTCAAGATGTTTTCACGATTTTCTGACTTTTTCAATTTTCGGCTCCATTATGTGTTAATCTGGTTCAATAACAAATTCAACGAAAAAATCTCCATGAAAATCGAATGATATTCAGCCGAGTTACGTACGAATATCATTTTATTTCAGAAATTTTGAAATTTCAAGGCTTTTTCACGATTTTCGTACTTCTTCGGTCGAATTTTCAAAATTTCGGTCAAACTTTTCAATTTTCGGCTCCGTCGTTTGTTAATCTGATTCAATACAAATCCAACAAAAAAGTTTTAAACCAAATCGGATGATGTTTAGCCGAGTTATGCGAGTACGAACACAAAAAGGTATACCTAGATATGTTTTTTTTTTGCTAGGAAGAAAGGCGATTTGTCTAGAATTTTAAATGTTTTAAAAATTGAAAACCTGTGAAAGAGAATTATTAACTGAATTTTTAGCTATCCAAATCGATCTTCATCAAGTATTAGAAACTGTCACTAAGCTAAAAGTGAGTTTAAAATAAATTTTCTGAGATTAATTTAAATCTGCATAACCATGCAACCTGTCATGTCGTGAAATGTCGACATGACAGGTTGCATGGTTATGCAATAAAAGTAAAATAATTCAAAGAAACTTTTAAGTAAATAAATATAGAAGCTCTACATTCATTGATCCGTTTGATAAAGATGAATTAAGCAAGCGACTTGATGAAAACTATAAACTCATGTCAGATAGATGTATGGGAAATGTCCGGCTCCATGCAGTTTTAAATCGCAGACCATAAAAGGAATAATTACTTTCAAATGCTTCAGAAATTTAAAAGCAAAACTGATAAGCCTCAACCAATAATAGCCTCTATGATTAAAAATAAGGAAGTGCATTTATATTCATAAAGATCTTAAGAAATTTCGAACTTGCGAGTTTGTATCTAAATTATTTTATTATTAGCAATAAAAAAAAAATGTCACAATAAATTGTAAATTCCAGCTTGATACGGGGATTTTTTTTTTTTTTTTGTGAACTAAAGGTCGTTTAAAACTTTTTTGATTGTAATTTTTTTTTACAATTTAAGTCCACAATTATTTTCCTGCTACCAAAGGGATTTAGGACTTAAGAAGTCCAACCAGCAGAACCAAAAATGTTAAATCGGCCCCTAAAATAAAATTTTTTTGTACAAGCCATCTTTTAGAGCTTTAGAGCAAGTATAACGACTTATGCAATTTACAATTTTTAAATTTAAACAGAAAATGCAGTTTTATATAGAGTACAAAAAAAAATAAAAAAAATTTCAGTAGGTAGGTACTGCAGCTGCGAAGGTGTCGATTGCAAAAACAACAAAAAATAACTTCCTCTGCCTACCATCTCTAACGAAGTCCAAAGATTTTCATTCGTTTTGCTCAATTTCTATTCCCTGCACTTCACGGTCTTGTAATAAATTTCCAGATCTGTCAATTATGCGACCATTGTAAATCATTCATGTTGATACAATCTACCACAATAGATCACACCTTCAAGACAAAGGAGGAAAGCCAAAGCTAAAAAAAAAAAAAAAAAAAACAAAGAAACAAAGGTCTATACACACAAGTGGATCCGGCAGACATACTCCATTCGAGTCTTGGACACGAGGTCCAGCCAAGAGGCAGGTTGTGTTATAGATACAACAACCAACAACAACAAACTCAGCCTTACAGCGAAAAGTCTGTGGCAGGTAATAATAATAATTCACAAATAATTATTATTTTCGATTCTATGCGATATCTGGAATTCCCCGTTCCTCGTGTCGTCCGTTTCCTCTAAAAGTCGACACAATCGTCGTCGGTCGTGTCGGTCGTCGTCATTGTTGTTGGCGGCTGGCCGGCCAAGTCAAGGCACTTGTGCCACAGGATATACTTGTGCCTGCGCAACTTACTTAGTCTACTGTGCCGAAGATACCCTAACGGAAATTAGATCAATGTGCACAGCTCGTTGAGTAATAAATTTCAATTTGGAGTATCTGCAAAACGGTGTGAACACACACTTCAAAAGCAAAAAAATTGTTTGTGTTTGGGTTCGCAGGGATTGCGCCTTTGGTTGCGAACCGATCTTCAAAGGAAGTCGAAGTCGGTTTCAGTTCTTCCTTAAACGGACGCGCTGACTGAGTCTTATCTGAGGATTAATCCGAAACAATCTTATGGATGGCTAGTCAATTAGTGTTGCGATTCAAATGACCTACGTGTTTGCCCCATAAGCACTGTGCAGATATACCTATATTTTGTTCTTGGTTGTCTTGGTCTTTTAAAACTTACTCCGAAGTATGAAACTGAAGGCTTCGAAGGAGCGTAGGATGGTTAGCTATCTGTCAATCAGTGTGTCTGTCGCTGCTCCGCATGATCGTCACGGATGCTGCGCATAGCTTCGAATGAGATTTTGTAAATTTATGTCCACGTGAATAACCTTTGATCCGTGCAGTCAGAGTCAGAGGTACAGAGCTAGCAGACAACCAACTATACTCTGAAGTGGCAGCATAGAATGTTTTGAGCCTTGTGTAGGAGAAATGACCAAGTACGGTCACCGTTACCTGCTGGGTACCATTATTTGTCGAAGCAGTACTAATAAATCAGTCAGAGGCTCATCAAGCCCTGATGGGAACTATAGACAGATTCCCCCTCATCTAGAATATCGTCTGTCAGAAAAATAACTACCAGTATGATTCCCGCTTCTCCATCCCACTTCTGCGGTTAGAAGAATTGTTCTTGGTTGACCATCACTGACCACGTCGACAAGGAGATATTGTCTCTTTTGAAGTTGTAGTTTATTTATTCATAAATTTCATAATCACGAGAGACAGAGAGACATAGAACAAAATCTAACAAAGTTGTTCGTATAGATCCGAGTGGTCTAGTGATGCGGTTAAACGTTATTTCCATCGTGCGTCGCATCGTCATCGTCGTCGTGGTCATATTTACCTATTCAATGCACAAGAAAAGGGAATATTATTAATGACCAAGAGGAACCATACAAGAAACGGACTCTGATGCGGAGCCAGAACAACGTTTTTCCCCAAAGTGATTTATGGCAATATGTTGATCGTCAATCTGTCTGGTGACTCCCCGATTTGGATTAGCATATGTATATGCTCAGGACTTAGAAATAGTTAAGTGTATCTCTCTACGCTGATGGAGAACGAATACGGACAGACTGACAGACTAGATTCTGGAACTTGACTCCGAATATGGTTGAAGTTCATTTGTTATGCTGTTTACAACTGAGAAATTGTCTAACGATTCGAGAGGAGAGTTTGCCATCATATATAGAAGATAAATTGATTGAGGTGGATTAGAGTTAAAATCAACCATGATGGAAGTGGTCAAGTTAACTTGACGCGCAGGTACTTTGTATTATACAAAATAACCAAGATTTGACTTGAGATTAGGAATGAGATCAGTTTTGTTTTGCTCAATTAACCATTTATGATAATTCTTTAATTCAAATTTTTTTAGTATGCACTTTCATATTGGTTTGAGAGTGTTGTTTTTTTTTTCGAAACACGTACCTGATTAATTAGGTACCTAAAAATATTTTTCTTTTCGGCTTTTACCTTTTGCGAGTAATTGACAAATCCTCCAAAAGTATCTCATATCTGCCTCTCACCTTAACTGTTTGAATTTTGCAGAAAATTATAGGTCCCTTCTATTCCTTTGGCTTAAAGTTTTTATTACAATAATTTTTTGAGCAAACTTTTTTAAAAATCGAGGTTTTTTTTTTTAATTAAAAATCACTAATATGTTGAAAAATCAGATTTTTTTTTATTGCATTAAACAAACGTTGTAACTGTAAACTACAATCGAAAACTTTCTGAAAGTCCTTCTTTTTTGTATAGATTTCCGATGCACTATACAAGAAAAAACTTTCACAATTCTTTTTCTCTAAATTCTGCTTTTCAATATTCTGATTTCTGTTTTATAAAATTCTGCAAATCTATACATAAAAAGCATTTAATAAATTTTGTCGTACCATTTTCTCAAAAAGTATTTGACTGCTTTCGATAAATTTTATATGGTTGGAAAGCCACAATTGCGAAGATGTGCAGAATATACTTGATACACGCATTTACACACTGTGGGTCATTTTTGTTTTTGTACTGTCGAATACTGTGCATTAAAAAAAAAAAATAATAAGAAAAAATGTTGTTTTTTTTCAATATTTGCAAACAAATTGTTGGCGAAATTGAAAGATTTAAAAGGTCTTCTCCTTCCTAGAGTGTGTCAGTTTTTGCTGGCCGAGTTTCGGCCACGGGACGATACTAGTAATAAAAAAAAAAGTTTCAAAATTATAGCACCATATTTGCGGGATATATTCGCAAAAAAAGAAGCATCATCAAACTCAAGCTTCCAGACAACCATGAAAATGTGCAGTCAAATCATCAACGAAGTATTTTAGAATAAACTATTTCAACAAGCTGAAATTCAAGAAACATGCAAACTTAATGCTGAAGGGAGTTAGTTTTTCTCTGTCGTTCCACCCGCTAATCAGGAAATGAAAGACTTCCGGTGGGTACCGGAAATGCTTTTTTTTTTAACTTAAAATTGAAATAAAAAATGATCCGTGAAAGTACAAAATTAAGAATAAGAAGGAGATAACAGAAATAAAAAAAAATATTTTTGTTTTTGTTTTTGTGGACTGTATTGAATGAAATTCAATTTAAATTTAGGTCACAAAAAAACTTTAAAGCATAAAATTAACCGTCATATTATTCACTCGATACATCCAGATTTAAACTTAAATCCAGATGAATTTACATTGAATTTGTATGATTTACATCCAGATTTAAGTTTTAACCTGGATGTATTGAGTGAATAATAATTCTTGTTCAACAAATTATCATTTTAAAAACTTCAATTTCGGCCAAAAACAAAAATTTAGAAAAATTTAAACTTTTTTAAATTTTGATCGTTACCAGTGAGTATAAGGTCTTGTATTTGATAAAAAAAAAATTATGCTTGCTGCCAAATCGGGATATTCTACGGGTTTCATTTAGTTTAGGTTGACTTCAAATTCGTGCAAAAAAATTTAAATTTTCTCATTTTTTTTTTAGATTTTGGAAGCTCCTTGATAAATTGAATATCAATATAAACATTTAGAGCTACAAATTTCGTGTTTGCGCAGCAAATTAACATTTAAAAAGCTGCGATTTTTGGCCAAAAGACAAAGTTGAAAATTCCATGTTTTTAAGTTTTTCTCCGCCAACAACTTCCGTTTCATTCTAACGGACCATAAATGAACTTTTTAAATTTTGAATTCAAATTTAAAATGAACCAGAAAAGCTATATAATCAATTTTTGCACAACAAATTAGCATTTTAATTACATAGCTACAAATTTATACATCAAAATTTTGTGATTCCGGCAAAAAGTGTCCGCCAAAGTACACGCTACACCGGCGGCAACACCATAACAATATCATTTGCTTTAGTTGTCACTCAAATTATACCGGGTTCTATACTCAACTCTTTTGTATATAAGAAACAAACTTTTCATGTAAATTATTATTCCGTAATAAACCATTAAATTATCACAACGGTTGTTTACAAAAAATATCATTATACTATAAAGCCAAAAGAAGAACGTTAACAAGAACAAATATTTTGTTTGTCCGCATTTTTCTCAGAAAGTATTCAACTGATTTACTTAAAATAAATTTTATAATTTGACTTCTTCTTTGAAGCATGTAAATAGATATTTTTTATTTGTTAGATATATTTGTTGAATTAGATTATTAACTTTTAAGAAAATTTCGTACACTTTTTTGTCGAAGTTGACCAACATATTTAATTATGCTTTTAAATCTGCTTGATATTTTACAAAATTGGAATTTTTTGTATACAGTCAATAGTTTTATGCAAATTTTAAGCCCTAAATCATTTCTTAACTGTACTTCTAAGCTGAGTGATAAATTTATTTACTAATTATAAATTTATCAACTTTTTGTATTTTAGCATCTATGAATTCGATTCAATCGCAATGACTGGGTTGTTGCTTTGTTCCATTTCATTATGGTTCCGTGTTTTATGCATTTTCTTTTGTGTATTTGCTTCTAAATCTCTGTTCACTCAATTGATCGCTCATCCACTCATTTACATTTTTATTTCTCCTTCCATTCCACTCAATTGTTGACTTTTTGTAACGATGACGACCAATGCGTAGTGTGTTTGTTTTTTTTCTTCTTCTTCTTCTTAAGCGAACTTAAATGTTACATACATACTTACATATTTTAAGTATGGGCACCACTGCCGTGCGCACGTAGTGTGTTTATTGTTTGCTTCTTCTGCAGTGAACCGATGTTACATAAATAAATCGATCGTATTTAAATAAAAAATGACTGCAATGCATTTATAAATAAGGAGATGTTCAAAGTCTCGCAAACAAAAATTTCCCAGGAAAATTTTCCCTCGCTCAAACATTTGGAACGTGAATGATGCCTTAAAGTTTCCCTCGGAATTTATTGGTATCGGGAATAAATTTTCATTAGATTTTTGTTTGAGGGAATTTTTTTCCGTGGGAGATTCACGATAACAGACAAATTTTCTGTTTAGAAAAAGGTTCTCTATCCAAAAGTGTTCGAAGGAAATTTAAAAATACGAATGCTATATTTTCTTCTTTTTGTAATATTGTTGTCATTCTATCGATTTTGAGCATTATTTTGCGAATGATTCGCAAGCAATCTAGGTATATAATTTTGTTAAATATACCATTTTTTTCAATGGGAAGAAATACCTTTTGAATAAATACATAGTCCCTATAAACAAATTCAAGTAGCGTGATAATATTGATTGGCATATTAATTATCTCATTATTAAAATTCAATACTCTCATTTTTCATGTCACGCAATCGCACTTATCTTTAAAAATTCGAATGGTCAAAATTTCCATTTCAAACCTATACCTTTATGTATATGTTCGACCTTAACACACGTAGACAAAAGAATATTAAAGCTTAATTTTCATTAGCCTGCGGTTTTGAATAAAATTTTCCATTACTAATCGCTTGACTGAATTCTTCGGGCTTAGTTTTTTAAAATACCTAATACCACAATTTAAATATTTTTCCATTCCCTTTTGTCGGCATAATATGAGGTTTTAATTATTATTACTGGACGCATGATTCCAGTGTGTTTATTATGTTTACCACCCAAGATTGCCCGAATGTAAATGTTTCCGCGTGCAGCTTTACCACCCGTAATGCGTATCGTTTTTCCGCATTTAATTATTTTCCAACACCAAGAAACCTTTTATATTATACCAATCAATTATAAACAGCATATAATTTTAACCGTCTTTAGACCGTCAAAGAAGTTTATTTATTTCTATCGTTTTTTTTTTTTTAAGTATTCAAAAGGCATAATTCAGCGAGACTTTTCATCAGGAAGTGCAATGCCTTTGATTATAAAGAAAAAAACAAAATGCGGTTACCGGTTACCTAATATATAAATTTTATTTTATTTTTAATTATTTAGCGTTTATTTTAATTGTGATGGCAGAAATGTGGCACGTTAATTTATTCGTTTTTTTTTTTTTTTTTTTTTTATTTGAGCAGTTAGCTGTGAGTGAATTTTGGCTATAGTACAGACTTAAAAGAATAATTATTAATTTACCTGGGATATGAGCTAAAAGAACGGTGCTTCCCCTTAATTTTGAGCTTCATAGGCAGTCCATAACTATTAAAGTTAATTGAATTGTCTGAAACAAAAACTACAGAGGAGTTATTTCTTTAAGCTTTTGCTGGCTCTAATTGATTTTTTAAGAAAAGTTGAAATTTATGAATCCTCTTAAAGTGGGGAAAACTAATTTTTTCCGAAATTTAGATACGATCATGTTAATGGGATGTGCATTTGTGTTCTTTTTCAAAATAAATTTTGCGGACCTTAAGCCCACAAAAAATTTATTGACTATTTTAGAGGAGCTTGTCAAAGTGCGTAATTTTGGTTTAGTTCATTTCATCTTACATCGATTTTTTGACAAAAGTCTGTATTCAAGAAGATTTTTAATCATTGGAGTTGGAGACTCTAAGCCGGGATACAAAAAAAAAAAAAATTGATGAGAGTATCCTTGAATTTCTTATCATACTGTCGTCATCTTGTATCCCTACGTGCTACGACAAAAATTCCAAAATAGTAATATTGCACAAAAAGTTATGCACAAAATCAAAAAACCAAAAAAAAAAAACAACAAAGTAAAATGACAAATAACACAAAAGAAAGAAGGTAAATACTCATATGAAATTCCTATGAGAATGCATAAGTTGTTGCGTGGTCAGCCCCCGGTACAGACAAAACACATTATTCGTAGAAAACCTTGAGATTGTCACCGACAATCAGCCTCTATGATCAGCAAACAATAAATTTCAAATCGGTTAGTGTGTCCCTAAGAAATCGTGAGTCTCTATTCTGCATTACAGCCACTCATATCAGAAAAAGGGACAATTCCACAAAAAAAAAAAAAACTCAGTACGTACACAAAAAAAAAAAAAATAAACAACAACAAAGAAAAATTCAAAGTGCTGGTGGCTATGTTTACCAAGCAATGAAATGATAATGCGACTAAATACAATCTATACACCAGCCCTCGATCTACTAGAAGCGGAATAAAGGTGCCCAATGCCCACGTCCTGTCGGCGAATTGCATCCCAACCTACATGCTAAGGCACCTGCATCTTTATCTTGTATAAAACAAACCCAAAGACTTTTGTCCTTGGGAAAGGCTTGTTGGTATAGGCCATCTAGCTAGCCCAGTCAACGAGCAGCGCAGAGGACCCAGACAATAGCAGACCCAAATACGATCGGACAAGATCAGTCCGCACATCCACATAAAACCTATCCTAGACTCTTCAGAGGGTATATCCACATTAGAAGCAGAAGTCAACTGATATGTTGTGAATGTGCATTGCCAATTTTTATTGTCATTATTTTGTGGGCCGTGATTCTAGCTTGGCCAAAGGCTTCTTGCATCACATATACATAATGCACATATATAGTATAATTGATGTGAATCGTGTGCATGTTTTCTTGGGCTTTACGAGTGTCTTCCTCCTCCTCCACGTTCAAGGACCTTCTGCTTCGATTGCAGAAGCGCACGTTTCGACCCAAATAGTAATACAAAAAAAAAACAAAAAAAAAACGCAGACAGTTTTTTGTTTATATTAAAACGATTGGTATCGCAGAGATTTTATTAAATGGAAATCACGATATTATTTATATGAGCATTTAATCATGTAACCTATTTAATCCAAATATAAATATATGTGGAATAGAATGCAAAATCTGTGACATAATTTTTTTGTTCATGTTTTTAATTCACAATAAAATGATACCGATTTTTCTAAGAAGACCGTACAATAAATTTTAAAATTTTCGAGTATTCAAATCCATTGAGAAGCCAATGTTGCAAAGATAGTTTAGTTAAATAGTCAGTGGAAAGTTTTAGTGTGATGAATTACCTATAGGGTCTCCATTTTGGTTTTTTGGGGTCTTGGGACACGAATCTAAGTTGTACAGCAATATTATCCACGGCGATTATGATAAATCATCAAAAAACACAAATAAGTTAGACTTCTTTTTTTTTTGGTTTTTGCCTTATTGCTTAAAAAGTGGGCGTTTTTTTTTTTTAAGTTCTTATGCAGAAATAAAGACATGCAATTACTTATAAGTCATGCTAATGTCATGACTTATATCTAAGACTAAAATTAATATTGCTACAATCCGCTCGGTAGAGCTCCATCCGGACTTGAATAATCCCTAAAGCAGAACTGCGACATACAACAACAGCACACTTTTAGTTTCAAATTTAATATTTCCCTTTCGATTTATGCTTGCGTTCCATTTCTTTGAGACATTCGCCTGGGTGTCCAAACGACCCGACGAGTTACTCCATGAATGCTTGATTGCACCGATGTTTCTGAAGTGTTCCGCAGCGATAGGGGCCCATAGAATCCGTCAGACGTACACAACTGACAGCTCGATTAAATACACACGTTTGCTAGTTTTGTGACGTTTGTCCAGCATACGCATACAAGATATAAAATAAAGCAAGTTCTATAAAACGCGCTGACCTTCCTCAGTGCGCAATAGGTTCGAAAAATCGAACGCAATTTATAATTTGAATTAAGCTGACAAAACAACGCAACGTATCCATTGGGTCAGCCCTATCCGTTGAATAAGTCAAAGTCAACGGATCTATTGCCGCAACGCATGCGACGGATTCTATGGGTCGGGCCCAACAAACAACGCAACGTATCCATTGGGTCAGCCCTATCCGTTGCATAAGTCAATGTCAACGGATCTATTCTCTATTCTATGGGTCGGGCCCTATATATAGTGCCGCCACATTTTTCTTTTTAATAGAACACATGAATCATGAACGTTTTCACGTTTTTTTTTATCGAATGAAAATGCGCACATGCATTGCCGGCAGCGTAAATGTCAAACACACTTTCATTCAAATCGTTTTATTCGTTCTATTTTATCGATCAGATTCGATCAATTTTATCGATATTCAAGCATTAAAATTTTATCGATATTTAAGCATTTAAGCACATTTATAATTGAAAATTTTTTTATTTAACAACGAAAATATTCATTAGAAATATGGCAGAACAACGTTTTGCCGGGTCAGCTTGTTTCTTATATTGAATTATACTTAACGATTTGATAATGAAATTGTTACTTTGGGTGATTAATTTATGTGAAAAAAGTATACACTAATTATTATTATCAATTCCTAGTTCATGAGGCCAGCCAATTCTGTGGAATGTGATAGCTTTTAAAATTATCTCACCTCTGACATTTTATTATTTTAATATTATTAAATTGTAGTCTATTTTTATAATTTTGTTGTTTTTTTTTCAGTTTGGCTGTATATAACAGTCTTTTTCCTCTTAACTTGCCATTATTATTAATTATTATAAATGATTTTTTGTTGTAAAAACCTGAAATGAAGTTTTATTTATATTTAACGAAAACATCTTAAGAAGTATGCAGTATTGTTGAAATTGCGAGCCCCGGATTATTATATTATAAATACTTGATCCAATTATAAATAAATACAATAATTATTTATAAATAAATATAATTACTAAAAAAGATTTTTTGTTGTACAAACCTGAAATGCAGTTTTATTTCACTTGCCTTAGGTATAATATATACGAAGGTTAATCAAAATAGTTACAGAGCCACTTTCCAAAAAAAATACAAGAAAAATTAAATTTTTTGCATAATGGCTACAGGAATTGAAGGGACCTACAGTTTATTGCCAAATCTGAACGGCTTGATTGATGGGCACTTTTCTATGACAAGAGATACTCTTGGAGGATTTATTAATTTCTTGCAAGAGGCAATTCTCTTGGACGGTATACCGTGATTAAAACCATAAATTGTTTGTTTAATACGAAACCTAGGAGTAGCAGCCGTCAGGCTTTGAAAAAATTACAAATGTCATGCTTTATTTCCTATAGAAGTTCTACTCAGATATAAGGAAAGCAGGCATATTATGGCGGCATAAATATTTTCAAAAATTTTACGCTATTTATGCTTTATATTTTCAAACATGCAGTTGTTCGAAAACTGCTGAGCATAGATTTTTATTTAACTGCTCGATCGCCATCCTCTGATCCGCCTCAAATATCACCTTTCAAAAAGAAAAAAAAAATTTGAGGATCGGAAGCACACAAGGGACTTCCACATTTTCATAAAAATAGGAGCGCGTGTTATCTGTAATTAGTCTGAAAGTGTATACGCTATTGCATCTTGCTGATGGCAAACAGTTAGTACAATTTTGACTAAATTAATACTTCCTTAGACTTCCTAAGATTTCCTTAGATTTTTAAGTCTGCCTTATACAAACTAAAATTCATTTTAAAATAGTCGCTAAGTTTTCTGAAATTATCTAAATTTCTGCACAATTTTCTTAATTTTTCTTTCCATAAGAACCTTCTAACAAAACTTCTAAGAAAACTGAACAAAAAAAGATGATTGAAATCGGTAAAGTTGTTCTCAAGTTATGGCGTGGGAAAGGGAAAAATGTCTATTAAAAGCATTTGCTTTAAATAAAAAAACTTTATTAGTTTAGAATTTATGTAAATTAATTTTTGTATATGTTGACTTAATATTTTTTTTCGAAACAAATATAAACCAAAATGATTAAAACATTTTGATTAAAATGCTGAAAGGACGAAATAGGAAACGACAAAAACGAAATAATAAAAAAAAATTGGTCAGCCATAGAAAGTTTTTTATCAATGGTTTAAGTTTTTCAAGGTTCATTATAGACTTTCAGCACATCATTTGTAGGATAAGTATATATTTTCAAAAAGAATATACTATCAGTTATAGGTTTTTTTATAACAAAAAAGTCAATATACAAAAAAAAATTCTACTAAAATTGCTAAAAATAAGTGCAAATTTGCATTATCTAATATTATAAAAGACGGTTTTCACATTGGACTAATTTTAAAAGCTCTTTATTTTATAAAAATAACATCTATCTCATGGAAGAAATATAAATCCACGAAACATTTGTTTCACGATACGAATTCATGAATTCAAATAAATCATTCAATAGCCACTGCTTTGTAATAAAAAATCTGGCAACCTTAATATCACCTTAGCCATTAGGATTTCGGCAATAAACTATGAAAGTCTCCTCTTTTACTGCAGTGACGAACACAGAAAGGGTTGAGAGGTGCGACAGCTCAGCTCGTGAAGAATCAGGGCCTGGTGGCACCATACCAATTTAAATAAATTTGTTTATTTATAAAATTTTTAATTTTTAATTATTATAGGGGTATAGGATATAATTTTTTTGTAAATATGTAGTTTATCATTGCATTCAAAGTTGCAAGAATTTAAGTTATGTAACTACATAGAAACAAAAGAGTTGAGTTACAAACTCAAAAACACAGTATAATGTTTTATTTTAAATTTATACTAATTCAGTCATGGTGTGTGAAGTTAGCATCGCCATTTTCGATTTTCAAAAAAAAAAAAACAAAGTCTGTGCTGTATTGTGCTCAACTTGTGCTGCGTTGTGCATTAAATATTTTTTTCACATTCGTAAAATTTTCATCCGTAAAATTTACAAACTTGTGAACTTGAAAAACGCAGCACAAGTTGAGCACAATACAGCACATCCTATATTTTCCTTTTTAATGGCGGTTCTAACTGCACGGACATAGTTTTCCATCTCAACATAAGTGTATTGAGTTTCAATTTCAAGTTCAAAAAGACAAAAATAAATTCCTAATTATATGTTATAAAAACTCCTATGCTGTTCCCTCACCCCATATCGAATTAAATACAAGATTATTAATTGGTTTTGAACTCCCCTAGAGCGCTGCGACAGAACCAACAACGCCTCTATTTCCATTTAATATTCATTCATTTACCCTGATTCTGTTGCACTTGTTGCCTTTTGCACGACGACAAAATAATATGCACTTTTGCATCCTTTTTCTGCCCTAAACTATGTATAAGAATTATAATTTAATAATAATTCTGTTTGAAATATCAAGACGACTTCTTCAGCTTGCTGGAGAAGCTTAGAGGATATACTAGGCATACACAACACAGGTTCCACATCCCATGCATCGCCATCGTGTCGATAAAGGACCATTGTGATTTCTCTATTTGTTTCGTCTCCGCCTTTTTTATTTGCTATCGAATATTATGATAAAACGCTTTCCATAGAATATTATTATCTGCTTAACGTTTTGACATATTGGTGCAGGTAATATCCATTCATCGTATTTGAATTGCAAATCGTATTATAAGCACTCAATATAGTTTCTTCCCACAAAATGCGCGAATATCTACGCGAGTATGTCTTATACCTGTGCGAAATGTTTATAGATTTATACTTTTTTATATGCCCTGGAGTATTATGATCGCCTTCACATGGGATTATAATCAATTGCATTAAGCATACATATTATTTGTCTGCGCACATAGAACATATTGTGGTGTGTCTATGTTATTGGTTTTCAAGTGGTAGAGACTGATGAAGGCTTTTGTTTACTTGAGCAAATTTATTGCATGCATATATGTACATATAATGGTTGAGAACATGTTTTAAGCTTTAAAAAAAAAAACTGCTTTATTTTTGGAACAAATTTACGAGATTTTAAATCATCATTAAAATTGCATACAAAAAAATATTTCTCTTTAGATTTTGATACTTAAATGTTTATTTTATAATACAGTGGTGGTCCAGTATAACGAATGACATAATGTCCAGAGTCAATTCGTTATATCGAAAATTTGTTATATCGAATACGTTTTTTTCATACAAATCTTTAGATAAATAGAAAGTACAACTGTATTTTTTATTATTTTGTTTCATATTTCACTTAAAAGAACAAAAAAAACATATTTAACTTCATTTACATATACGCATTTGTATGAGGAAGAGATTTATTAATTTTATTCAAATTATGTACATAAATAGTATATACAGATATTTGTGCTCATATTTAGGAAAAAAACACGTCAATATGCATTTGTTTTTTGGGCGTTTAATGTTATGATTGAATGCCTCTGCCCGTAAACTTCTTAGAAATAAGACTTAAGAGTTTTCAATGCTATTTTGTTCTGCATATTGGATGCAATTGTCAAAATTTCCGACAGCTTCGTAATGACTCACTCTTTGAATTTGAGTTTCTGAGCTACCATTTTCATTAAATTTTCTTTAAACCTGTAGCATTTGAGTACGCAAAGTAAGACGTTCCTTAGAAATTTTTCTACCAAGAGCACTCGTTTCACCAGCGTGAACGTATGTAGTGTCTGATAGCGTTTTTCAACACAACCCAGTTTCATCCGCATTGAAAATTGCATTATAGCTGAGTTTATTTTCTTTTATTATTTCAGCTAATTTTTTCTTAAACGGTTTGACAAGGTCTGCTCTCGGTGAAAGCGGTGAAAGCTTTTCACCAGACTCTTTAAGAAATCGAATTCCGAAGCGCTTTTTAAATTTTTTTTAGCCACAACAAAAAATGCGACGAAAAATCCGTTACGTTATTTTAACGTTTGTGCATAGCGAACTAAAATTTTAAACTTAAAAAAAAAAAAAAACTCTTGAGTAATGGAAAATTGTGTATGTATCTTTCAAAATTATCATAAACATACATATAAGTAGATAGTAACACATTTACAGTCAAGAGTTTCTTTAAAATTTGTTGTTTTTAATTTTTTATTTTTTTTTGGTTTCTGAAATTCGTTATTTGTTCGTTATATAGAATACCTAATGGACTTGAAAAAAGTGTTCGTAATATCGATCATTCGTTATATCGGCATTCGTTATACTGGACCACCACTGTATCGTCTATTACCTATATAAAAACCTAAGATCGTTTTAGACAAAATTAAAAAATACACCAAATATATGATGATTCAAAAAAAAAAAACCGTAAAACTGCAACTTTCTCCTCACCACGGTCAGTTAGAAACTAATATTTTCACCCATAAAAATATTATAAATATATCAATAAAAGCTATTTTTCCTCAAAATCATAAATTTATACGGCCCAATTTCATATTTGAAGTAAGTGGCACGAAGTGCTTAATATGGAAGACAAAAGACCAGGTTTTATAAGGCGAACTTACCTTGGAACTTAAATCTTCAATATTCGCCATTTGGGTGCAACTTTATCACACTATGAAAGTACACCTCTTAATTCATACAATGGGACTGAGTAGCACTAAAATGATCCTAAAAAGATAAAAATCGAAAACCCACAAAAATTCTAAGGACCTTTGTTTTATTTTCAAAATTTAACGCTTTTCTACTAAAAGGAAGGAATTTGAATGCTTTCTGTCCCTTTTAAGAAATTATTTCAACAAATGTTGTACCAATATTATTAAGATATTCACTGTATAGAATATCGAAGTTTGATAGAAAAATTCAGCTTACAACCTGGACTGCACTGCAATATGCTATAAAATTTCCATCAAAACCTGAGTCATTGTAATACACAGATACGCAACCAAACTGGCATAAGTAAACAAAAGATTAGATTTCTTAATGAAACTTCAGATGTGTCGACATTTCTAAGAATTGGCCTCTGAACTACGAATTGATAATTTGCAAATTTCTTTTTCATACATTCATTAATTCATGATGAGTACATTGTACAAATGTACATACTGTACGTGTGTTTTTTTTCTAGAATATACAAAAAAACTGCATTTGATTTGAATGAAAAGAATTTCACATTTGAATAGTTTGGTAATTAAATATGACAAAAAAACCTTTGTTAGGAATAGTTTCGAAATAAAACGAAATTAAGAAAAGATTAATGTTGATAAAAAAAAGAAAATACAACGAAAAACTCATAATCCATTAACTATCCAGATTAGACTGTTCGTTAGATCCGGTAATTCAGATTTTTTGCTGAGTTGTTTATAATATTGGCCTCATGAAAACCCCAAATTTTCAAACTCAAGCGTCGACCGCAACATGGTCAAAATTCCAAAAACCCGCTTAGTTTTAGCGCTTTTTTCAGTTATTGGTGATTTTAACCCTAGAAGACTAGTTTCTCGACTAACTTTATTAAATTTTCTTCAATTTGATCCCAAAACTATTCGTGTAGATCCAACAGTTTCTAAACTACAGCTATTCAAAATTTAGCAATAATAAATTTATAACAACAAATAGTAGGTACCTATAATCTGCAGTACCCATAATAGAAACAAATGGTGTTTGGCACAAGATGCATAAAAACACTATAGCATATAAATTGAGTCAAAAAAAGAAAAAAGTTGTTTAGAATGAGTAGTCTACATCCCCTTGTTCAAGCGGGAGGGACAATTTTCCAAAAAAAAAAATACTTAAAATGGAAAATCCAACGACAACATCTAGAACAAAATCTTATACCTTTTCTTGCAGCCAGAATTTTTACTTTTTAAATAAAGTTTTTTTTAATTGATATATTTTAAAAAATTTATTTCCAAACCAAATTTTGAAAAAAAAATTAGGCTAGGTACATGAAATTTGGCTGCAATTAAAAATGGCTGCACAGAAAAAAAAATGAAAAATGACCCCAAAAATTTATATGGAAAGGAACAAAAACAAAAAATTCATGTAGCCAAAAAATTAATGTTTTTTTTTAACTATTTTTTTTTTAATTTTACGTTGTTAAGCACTTGTTTTGTTTTCAAAATTCAATGCTATTATCAATTCAAAGTCAAATACCAAAAACAAGATGCCTAAATGACTATCGTGGAAAAAATAAGAGAATAATTTTTAAAACGCATTTGATGCGGTTTTGCTAGAGGGTAGAAGTTTAGGTATGGTTTAAATAAATCATTTCAACGCAGTTAAATATTTTTCTATGACACTCATAAAAAATTTAATATATGACGTACGTATATACGATTACCAATTTTTAATTTTTCTGATTTTAATTGTAAAAATATGCTTTAGAAAAAAGTAAGAAACCACTTAACTGTAGCTATAATTCATTTGGTTATTTTTTTAATTTTTATTCAAAATCAGAGCCTAACGCGGACATTCTTGTGGTTTTTCATCGTGTCACCGTTGGATGCTTTCTGGATGTCGAGAAATTATTCGACAGTGTATGGATTGAAGCCCTTATCCATAAACTTCGACCACTTGGATTATACCTTCGCCACTAACAAAAATCATATTTTGTTTCTGCAAGTCTTCAATCAAATCCATCAAAGCCGAAGTCGCCCAGGGATCTAAGCTGGAACACTTCCTCTACAGCCTGATGACGTCTGATCAACCTCTGCCAACCGAGTGCGAGAACCTGCTTTTTGCGGACGACTCGCTAACTTACGCCTCATCAATATCGCCTAGCATAGCAGCCCGCAAAGTGAAGCCCACATATCACTAAACTCTTCGAGTATTGCAAAAAATGGGGAATCCGGATCAACACATCCAAGTAAGAACTTGTGTGCTTCAAAAGACCCGTCACCAACGGCGGCGACCGTAGCCGTTCCGCAGCAAACTGCAGAAATTTGGTCGGGAAGCTCCCTGATGGATCAATGATAGCAGACAAAAATAGCGTCAAGTACCTCGGAGTCCATTTCAACGAGCTTCTAAAATTCAACGCTCACACAAGTGCGGTGCTAAAGAAGGCCAACTTTGCATTCCATCGATTGCACCCCCCTTCTGAAGAAAAGGACCGGATTAAGCCAGCCAACGAAACTGCCTATATATAAACAGTTGCTCCGACCAGTCATCAGCTTCAGCTTTCCTGTTTCGTACACCATCTCGAAGGCGGCCATGCAAAAGCTCCTATACTTTTCGAAATGAAAATTCTGAGGATATGCACCGGACTCATTTTTGATCGTCAACGGCGGAAGCACTACAGTAACAAGACAGTCTACGAAGAGGCCAAAATCAAGCCACTGATGGACCAGTTTCTTGTACAATTAGCAAAGAAAGTCATCACAAACACTACCAAATAACCGAACCCGCTGATGATAAAGATGACCACCCAGGAAATACATCCCGAACCTAGATACCTAAGTGCCTTAGATATAATGGAAAGAATCCCAACGGACAACGGAGAAGCAGTTTCCGTTTACGCTGACAGGGAGTCAGCCTTCCATCGTGGCTAGAAACCAACCCGACCCCCAACCCACGCACTAACCCACCAACTGGACAACCGGGACGGAACACCCCGAGCACATCAAAGTCAGCCGACTTTTAATTTAAGCCAATGTATAAAGATAGGCTCCCCATGTGCCAACAAACTTATTTATATTCATCGTATCTTTATAGTTTTAAGTTTATCCAATTGTATATTTAAAATGTTCAATAAAAATCTTGAATCTTGAAAATTCTTGTAGTATTTCGTTTATTTTTCAAATCCGATTTTAATTTCGGTTTACATCAATATAAATATTTTCCCCCTCTTGAGTTTGCTAACAAAAATTCTGTCTTAATTGATACGGCTGACCAACCTTTAATAAACCAACAAAAAAAAAAACACACAACTCCACATCAAAAGAAAATTGTTTCAACTCCGATCAGAAATAGCAATTGCATGTTAAAATAATTTCACGAGTGAAAATGAAAGTGAGCAATTGCGTGAATAAATTATTCGATTTTTTTTTTTTATTTTAAATTAACTGGCTCAGTGGAACGTAAAAATAACTCTAAGATAGTTAGCAAATATGCATGTATGAAGCCTTTTTTTTTAACCGAGTTAAACATGTATCTATATGGCCTACCCGTTTAGACCACCAGAGAGTCTTTCAATTTTATTATCATTCAACATTATTATTTAATATAAGTACCATAGGCATGTCTTTGTCATTTATATTATTGTATAGGAAAGATACTAAAGGCAGCCGCGTCTTCCTGGGATTTTATTTTAAAACAAATATTAATCATCACTTGAAACTTGGAAGAATTATATTTCCAATTCCTCCGCGAAGGAACCATCCATTGTATGTCGGCGATGATGGCGGCGCGGCGGAAAAGAAAACGAAGGCTATCAACAAAGCCGTAGATCATACATCACTTGCATCATCAGTAGTCCGCCCATTTCCAACTTATTGCTGACTGCAAAGAATGTCTTGAAAACTTTTGCCATCTTATTCTTGGGCGAATGCTGGGCTTGGGTGTGTATAGTTGTTGAAGTGGATACCTATAGATCTACCCAGAAGACGGGAAAAAAATCGACACTCGATATTCGAAAATGAAATCCAATTAATAAATGTCTTCGGTCATTCTGGCGATAGTGATGCCACTTGAGCTCAAAACTATTCTGTCTGCGAAAATCCCTGCAGCGCATTTTTGCGCACCTATGGATAACAGCCTCAAGGTAAATTCGTAGGTACAACCAAGCCGCCCGACTTGGGCCGGGTGCGGACGGGCTGGGCTGCTGCCGCCTTATGAAATTATAGGATGGGAATTACTGAAAGCAATTGATCGGTACACAAGGCGTAGTAAATCTATTTGAAATATTGAATCAAAATAGGGCTTTGCGGCGGAAGAGGTAAATCAAGTCTGCCTGCTGGATGAGGGAACCAGGGATTCGGATTGTGTTCTTATTCTTTTGATAAATAAGTGCGCAATGGTTTTGGTGAACGCGAAACCTTTGTGTATGATAAAGATTAAACAAAAAAAAAGATGTGATGAAGGAGAAATATTGTTTAGGTTATTATTTATTTTTTGATTAATTGTATAGAAACAAATAATCTACATTCTTTTAAAGATAATGTCGATGGGGGAGGGTCGTGAAAATAATTCAAGTAACTATGTAGATACCTATACTCTGAGGCTTGTTGTAATGTTTTAAAAAATGTTTCTGCTTGCCCTTCAAGGGCAGATGTTCGTGTTCGAAATCAGAAAAGTTGGTTTTTGATATATTATTAAAATAAATAATTAATAATCACACAAAAAATTAAATAATTAATAACACCATGGTTACACTTGCGGCCTTCATCAGCTTGTTAAATATCGTAATTAATATAGGTCATACAAATACAATCGATTTAAATTATTCCTGTTAAAAAAATTTAAATAATTTTATAATGCAACGAAATTACTCCTTTAAATTTAGTAACTCTAGTTAACCGATGCATTAAACCTTAACGAAGTATACGTAATTTTAATGCCATGTCAATTCATTTTATTTATACTATCGAGTTTTTATTTCAAATTATCAGAGATGTATACATCTATGTAAAACTCACTAGTTCCCAATTTAACAGTGTTGGAACCGGCGGAAGATTTGATCACTGTTGAAAAAAATTATGGGTTTTGGGGTCAAAATTCTGCTGACAAAATTCCGCTTTTCAAAATCCTGCTTTTCAATATTCTGTTTTTCAAAATTCTGCAAATAGTAAAAAAAAAAAACATTTCAAAAATTTAATTTTTATAACAATTTTAATATCTTTATACTCTTGGGGCTATCATCGATTAGTTTTCACGGCGCACAGTGGCCCGTTTAGGCAAAAGTGCTTGCGAGATTCATTTTTCGGGTGCAATGCAAAACTTTACTTTGATTTAACAAATGTTTGGAGCTCTAGAAATCGACAAAAATGATTGCATTTGTATGAATAGTTTGGCTTGTAGAGTGAGACCTATTTAACACGCTAGAAATCTCATCCGATCCACTTATTTCTTCCTTAAGGCATGTAAGAAACCGAAAAGATTACCCCGGACTTAGGTGATAGTTTCCAAGAAATTTAATGTTTGTATATAAATTTGTGTTCCTTTTATTTTGTTTTTCTACTTTTTGAATTTCAATCTATCAATAAAATACTTTATAAATGTACTCTATTATAAAAAAAATAAAAAAAAAATAAAAAATCAATTAATAAAAAAAAAAACATAAACTGATTTTTTTCCCCACTGTTTACTCAAATTAGTTTGTTTTCTTTTTTCTTCACTCTTTCACTTTAATTTTCACTAAAATTACTTCATAAATTGACTTTCCACCTTTTTAGAATTAAAATTACAATTATGTTAACCCCCTTAACTAAAACTTCTTATTTAAGCAGCAGATTCTGAAACACCCTGTAATTTTTTTTTTCTTAAAATTCAAAAACTTTATAACCTTGGAAATTTCCTTCAAGATAAAAAAAAAATTGGCGATATCTTTATTCGTTTAAGAGAAATGATCTTTGCAACCAAAAAAGTCAATACGGGTCACTGTGCGGCGCGGCAGCGCTATTGCAAGACTTTATTTTTTTTTTTTGGTTTATTTTTTTTGTTAATTCAGCAATCCGACTTTTTATCATAACTTTTTTGTTGCGGTTAGTAAAACAAACTAAATCGATATTGTCAATGGAAATCGATTCCGGCGCAGCGCAGCTGGCGAGATCATAAATTTTTAAACATTTTTGGTACAGTTGGCCAAAATTAAATATGACGTATCGAGATTTTGCCATAGGAAATCGATTGTCGCAGGTTTTTACATAAATGTATATGCAGAGGTTAGGTAATATGTGGCAAGTTTTGGATTTGTGTTCATCTACAGCCTAAACGCATAAGTCGATTTTATTAACGCTTGGTAACTGGCGTTTTTTGGACATCCTTCCGAAATGTTTTTTTAATTTTTTTTGGACCAAAAATAACGGTAGATATCTGCCATATAATTTGGTTTCAGCATTTTTGGAAAATTCTACTTTTCTGAAAAATTACTCCACAGATTTTTCTAAAAACAAATTCAATAAAGTTTGTCTGGTATAGGCTGCCTTTTGTTTAAAATAATATTTCCAAAAATGATTTTAAATGGTGCCTCCCATAAAACCATATTTTTTTGTTTTCCTTTTTCTCGAAAAGCAATTAGCTTATTTTGCTAGTTTTTTTTTGTGGAGAATTTTCAGAAAAAACTTAAATAGTATTGCAAACCAAAATTTAAAAAAAAAATTGTTTAGATTTTTAAAATAAATTTAAAAAATCTTTTTTTTGAAAACCAAATATTTCGAAAACGACTCAGTTGATTTTTACGAAACTAGGAACTGAGTGGTTTTTTGACATTATCTAGAATATTTTCAATAAAATTTTTTCTTACGGACAAAATTAACGGTACCTTCCATAAAATTGTTTAAAAACCGTTAAAGGAAATCTAAATTTTCTCGATACGATTCTGACTAAAATTGTTCTAAATAGGTACTAATATTAGTACGGTCTATATTAAACTAAAAACAAAATTTAGAACCATTATTATTTTGATTTTAGACTATCTCATTATTTGTAAAACCGATTCAAATTAAATTTTTTTATACAAAAGCTTATAATAACTTGAAATCATGCTTCATATCAAAATTTTCAAAAAATCAAATTTTGGGTTTTGGGATGGGAATTTTTTTTTGAAAATTCGATTTTAAAATTGAATTTTTGAATTCATAATTAATAAATACTCAAAAATTGTGGAACAATTTTTTTTTTTGGTAAAAATGTTTAAACAATTATATAGGTAAGGTATTAAATTAAAAAAAAAAAACATTCCTACGATTTTGAATTTTTTTTTCTCAAGATTTGTTAAATAAATTAGATGGTGTTCTTTTTTAGTTCTCAAAACAATTTAAGAAGATCTTTTTAATAAATTAAAATTGAATTAAACATGTCAATACTATGTTAAATTTTTTTCGTCTTAAAAAGACAAAAAATTTAAACTTGACACTTCAAATGAGCTCGCAATTGTTTTATTTAAAGATAAAATCTTGACATAACATTGGTAATTTAAAAATTCTTACTAATTTTCATAAACAAATTTTTTTTTCAATAGGCTTTGGCAGGAATTTGTGAAAATCTGTAAGAAGTTTTGTGTTACCATCAAACAGTGTGATTCAAAACAAGTGAAAACTTTGTATTAACTTTTGTGATATAAATTTAAATTTATTTTCCAAAAATTCGGCCATACATAAACTCCAGAATCTATCAAGTTCTGATGGCCTTTTGCATTGGAATATCGATAAAAAACGCAATTTATTTTGATTAGAATATTTTCTAAAGCATAAAGAGCGATCCGTAAAGTCCTCAAGTCCCTAAATTACGCCCTATCTTTTAACACCTCATATTTAATCAAATTGACGTGAGAGCTGCGAAAGCGTAATTTACTAATGAAAAAGAATAATGCCCATCAGGGCTATCTTCGTTACTCTAAAGAGGCATTTTAGCTCCTTTTTTCGCCTCCGTCTCTTTGCCTTCAACTTTCTCAAATTGTCCAAAAACGGCCCTTTTTGAAATATGCGCGATACTTTTTCCTCTTTTCAGAATTTCTTCATATTTTCAATTTTCTCAAAAACTAGAATATTAATGCGCCAGTTATATCTGTCACTGAAATTTTATATTGTTAGTTTTAAGCGGTTAAGAAAGCAAAATCAGTATTTATTTGTATGCCAAAATTTAACCTATGACTCAGTTATTATTTCCAGGCAAAAAAATGTTTCATTTTTGCCAAACCTTCCACATAAAATGACTGCTGATATTTAAAAATCATTTTATGTTGATGTTTATGCTGGATTTGTATTTTTTTATGACTAGAATAGAAAGTCAAGTAATAAGCTTTATTTTGGCATCAAAATAATTACCAATTTGCTTTTTTAAAAGTCCCAAAATGAACAAATAAAAGTTTTCAATGACTTAATAACTCTGTGATTTTCTGTGCACTTTTATTTTTGTTAATATGAACTTTGATAGAACTCTCTGGACTGAAATTCACAAGTATGCACAGAAAATCACAGAGTTTCAAAGCAAAGCAAACGAACTTGAAAAAAATGAGTTTGAAAAAAAAATTGAATTTTTTAAATAATTTTTGGTTTAAAAATAAATTTTTCAAAAGCTAGCAATTAAAAAAAAAAAAAGAGAATGAAAATTAATGATTTATAAAAATTTTAAGCATTATAAAGTCAGTGCTGTCGAATTATTAAAACAATTTTTTTTTCCTTTGAAATTCGACAAGTTGTTTTGATACAAAAAATACCGGAGTAGATTAAACTTGAAAAATTGTACTGCTTCACAAAGATCCAAACTCTATTGCGGTTATTATTAATGGCATCCAGTCGGTTTTGGCTTTGTGTTTTTTTTTTTTTTTTTCTTGAAATCCTTTTTTTATTGCCTCTTTTCCAAAATCTAGAAAGATAGCCCTGATGCCCATACAGAATTTTGGATTAGATACAAAATAACCACCTGTTCCCAAAACTCTCTTCTGAAGTTTGAAAATCTTATTAAAGTCAGACAATACAAAAATACCAGGCATTGTAAGCCCCATAAGACACTCGTATACGAATATACATTCAACGACTCAATCCACCACAAACTATGGTAGTCCACCATGTAAATCCCAGGCTCATTTCTGCAAAAACACATCAACTCCGGGTTTTAGTCAGAATATATTTTATAATCTTCTTGTAGATGGGCAACCTCAACGCACAGAAGTGCAAAAGGAGGCAAAAAAACGTACATTTAATCAGACAATAGCCAAAAGGTCATCGTTTGCATTTGCCCTCACATAGAAGTTATATGTTCCTATAAGTCACACTGCAAGCTATGCCAAGCAGCTATCTTTAGCCAGTCAGCATAACCAACGAGCCAGCATATGTGTGTAGATGCAGCGGTGGCGGTGTGGTGGCGTATCGAGCTGCTTCAGGTAATGCGTCCAATTGACAAAGACATCCATGATGGCATGGGGTATAAGCAAAGTCCTGGTGTAATTATTATGAGCTCTATTGCCCATCCAATGGCATGTCTATGATGGCCAAACCGAAGTCAAAGCCATCGCATCGTGCACTTCGCATAGCCCTCGAGGAATTTGATTTCAAAAGATATGCCATGTAAAGTAGTTGTTGCGCATCTACGCAATTTCCATATTCGTTTAGGTCTTCTCTGATTTAAGCAGCAGCAGCCAGCCAGCGCAGCGCAGCAGCAGGAGCAATATAGCATCAGCCGTATAAGATGGTTCTGATGATGGTTAAGCAGAAGACGACAAGGTTTTGGATTGATGCATCCAAAAATAAAAACAAGAAGAAAAAGACGAAGAAAAACGATGTGTTTTTTAATGGATGACAAGATAGTTCCATGACAGAATGTCTACTCTTCAACTTACAGAGCATAGCAATATTAGAAGGATCAAAAATTGTGTGTGTGTATGCGTCTTTCATAGATACTCTCCACATACTTCGAACTAAAAACCTAAAGATCCATTTGTTGGAAAATGTTGAAAAGTATTCTTATAGCGAATCAAATCAATAGAACACGGCAAATCATCTCTACTTTACAGACTTTTTAGACTCCCTCCATAGCCTAGTCATCCAAAGAAAGAGAACCCCAAAGATTTGATGGCCGATAAGCATTCGATTCGACGTTGATTATCATTGCATTTTGCGTGCATCTTCCAAGGCTTATTTAAAGTTAAGTCTGATGCTTATATTCTGCCGATGCAATTACGTTTAGATATGCTTGTATGTTTGACAAGATGCGCATAGCCTATACCTACATAGATAGAAAAGGTACTTATACCTTAGCCTATATATAGATAGGCATAAACCTATGAAAGATGCTATTAAAGGACCATGGGGGTCAACCAAGATCTTGGCAGTAATAAATTTTACTTAAGGAGATTCTCATTTCGAGCATACATACATATATGTAGTATAAAGTCAATGCGGCAAAATGCAGTCGTAGAACGCATTTAATCTTGGAATTTATCGGGCATAAGGCGAAGTATGCCTAACGATCGATTATATCAATCAAGGGATATACGTTTGTGTTAATTATGCTGTCCTATAAATTATTTTACAAAATTATTTAAATGGTTGCACTTGTAAAAAGTAGTTTTTGTCATTAAAATGTCACTGATGCAAAAGATATATCGATTTTAATAAAAAAGACTCAACAAGTGGTCTACAAAAATGGAAAAAAAAAAAAAACTTGTTAACGAGTCTGACAAAAAAAGTTTTTGCGGAAGTCATCTTATAGAGAAGGTGAAAAATATATTTTGAAAAACTGTTTTCTAGACTATTTGCGTTGCTGAAAAAGAAAATGATTTTCCAAGATATTTTCATGACCTTTAACCTCTTGTAACAAATTTGTTCCCCGGTTAGGAAGGAGGGGCAATTTTCTAAAAAATTGAATTAAAACAGAAAAAAAAAAATATTTTTAAAAACAATGGTACAATTTAAAATGCCATGCTATACCTTTTTGGAAAGCCAGAAATCTCTTCTTTGATTTCGATAATTTTAAATTAAGTTCTGTTAGTGAATAGTTTTTGAAAAATTAATTTCCAAACTCGAAATTTTGAAAAAAAAAAAAAATGAAAAAAAAAAGTTTCAAACTAACTTTTTTCAAAATTTTATGTAATTAAGTATAATTTTTGTTTTCAAAATTCAAAATTAATTTTAAATAAAAAACAGAAAACCGGATGCTAAAATGTCTTTTAGTTTTTAAAAAAAATTGAAAATAACGAAATCTACTTTACTACATATTTTGTAGAAATAGGATCTTTTGAACAACAAAATAACGAATGGAAGTCGAATTTAAGGAAAACTTACTTTTGTTATTTTCAATTTTCTCAAAAACTAGACTACATTTTGACATCTGGTTTTCAATGTTTGACTAAAAATTGATGGGAGTATTGAATATTAAAAATAAAAATACTACTAAATAACGTACAATTTTGAACAAAACCAGTTTGAAGACAATTTAAATTTTTTTTTTTTAATTTAAGTTTGAAAATAAAGTTTTAAAAAACTGTTCACTAAAAGAACTTAATTTATAAACAAAATGGAAGCACATATTTCTGGCTTAACAAAAAAGTATAGCAAGTTGTTTTAGCCATTACCGATGTTTTTTAATAATTTTTTTTCTGTATTAATTCAATTATTTTAGAAAATTGCTCCTCCTGTTATTTTCAATTTTTTCAAAAACTAAAAGACATTTTAGCATCCGGTTTTCTGTTTTTTATTTAAAAGCATTGAATTTTTAAAACAAAACTTATACTTAATTACATACAATTTTGAAAAAAGTTAGTTTGAAACTTTTTTTTTCATTTTTTTTTCAAAATTTCGAGTTTGGAAATTAATTTTTCAAAAACTATTCACTAACAGAACTTAATTTAAAATTAAAATCAAAGAAGAGATTTCTGGCTTTCCAAAAAGGTATAGCATGGCATTTTAGATTGTACCATAGTTTTTAAATATTTTTTTTTCTGTTTTAAGCCAATTTTTTAGAAAATTGCCCCTCCTACCTAAAGGGGAGGAAATAGACCCCCCTCTCCCATACGATTTTTTTCTTGCCTTAACCCAACCTACTCGTTCTAGCAGTTTGGTGCATCTTATACCGATCACCCTGTATATCGAATAATTTTGTATGGACTTTGGGCCTACTTTTAGCATTGCTCAAAAGTGATAAGACTTATGTCATATGAAAGCTAATGGAGATTACTTTATTTTATTATATGACGGTTAATTGAAATCGTGCGCGAAAACGGTTTTTGCGCATTTTATAAAAAAAAAGTAATTAAAGTGGAAAAAATTTATAAAAAAAAAATGGCAAAACTTACTTAAAAGTTTCTTACCATTTTTTTTTTTACAATTTTAAATACTAGGTTCTAAATTGGCTATTCTATTAACAACCTCTTAGAATTTTGTATTTTAAATTGTAAAAAAATTAGTGTCCAATTTTTCGTTTTTTAACATTTTTTAGTTGGAAGTATTTTTTTCGAAAACTATATAAACAGAAATAAGTTGATTTAAAAATGGAATGAAAGAACAGATTTCTGGCTTTCAAAAATGGTAAAAAAAAAATTTTACGTAAGTGTCACCATTCTTTTTTATAAAATGTTTCCATTTTAAATACTTTTTTTTTATAAAAAAAAAAAACACCATTTTCGCGCTCGACTTAAATTAAGCCGCCATATAATAAAATAAAGTAGGTACTTACTCTCCATTAGCTTTCATAATTTTTATCACTGTTGAGCAATGTTAAAAGTGGGCCCAAAGTCCATACTAAATTGCCCATGGTCCTTTGAATGAAATTTATTTTTCTCTTGATACCTATGAAAATTTCCCAGTATTTATTCCTCTTCAAGACCTATTGTTTGGAATATTTTTTGATATTCTAGAGTCACGCGTTTACGATTTTGGCGCAATTTTCCAATATTTTTAATCGCACACATAGTCAAAAAAATTAATTAATTTTCTTAAAGCTTAATTACACGGAAATGAAAATATATATTTTATAGAAACGATTAATTATTATTTAAATCATTTACTTATCCTTAATTCAATTATGCCATCATAAAGGGTTTAGGTGATGTAGATCAAAATAAAATATGATAATGGATGTGACATAAATTGTCAAAGTAGGTATATGTCTTACTTTTATCTTGGCACAATAATACATGACACCGGATTGTCATTCGTTTACATTTTATGTCGCCTACATTGTTGTTATTTAAGTTGTAATCCTTTGTTAACCCGTTACGTTGGGTTTATATAAGTTCATCAGATTTACTTGTTCAAATCAACTTCATAACAGGAGGTGGTAGCTAAGCTATTATACAATAAAAATTCCCTTCCACAATATCTATCTACTTCTACTCTGGCAGATAAATATTAGGTATGTACTTGCAAACAGCTGCAAATTACAATTTATTACAATTGGTATTTATTTTTTAAACCAAAAGCTGCAGTTTATGGTGGTTGGGTATTGAATGCCCCCATCACAGAACTGGAATTCTTACAATAAAAAATATGAATTATAGATCTCTCTCGGATAACGTTTCCATATTTTTATAAACAATAATTCTAAAACGACAATTAAATTGAACAATTTCAATAGAATTCAGCTTTAGACCAAATGAAAATTATTGTTCTTGGGTGTTGAGGGTCTTGAAATTACATAAACAACTGTTAAGTTTTTTTTTTTTATTTCTTTGTATAAGTCTGAAATTGACTTCACAAATCTGTTTTTCTTTAAGCACATTTAAAATTTAAAAATGGACATAAGATACCTATAGGTATCTAGTAGTTTAGAAAATATTATTCTTAATGCAAAGAACGTTTGAGGAACATGGAAAAATTCATTCCTACATGTTAAGTGAATTTGCAATTAACCTCATTTCGCGCATCAGCTATGTAAAATATAGGTACCTACCATATGAAACTTGTAACGCCTTCAGCTATTCGGTAATGGAATTCATGCAAGCAGAGCGCATTCTTCAAAAGAACACGCAATTTCAAACGAAAAGGATGCCTACTCAATTCTCCGTTACAATCACCAGAGAAACGCATAAAATATAGACGGACTAGTGCAATCCAGAGTGAACTTACCCACACTTTATACATCATTTGACAAGCGTTTCCAAATAGAATAATATTATATGTCCCTTCCCTTTAGCATTGCCTTAACCCGCTCAAAATTTGCCTTGCTTGACTAGGTAAGGTACCTTTACCTTGGACATACATCTACTAGGATAATAAATTGTGTCGAGTAGACGAGATGAAGTCCACGTAAAGCGGCCATATAATAATGGCGAAAAAATGGAACCTAAAAAAAAAAACAATAATTCTCTCCTTCGGACCTCGGCTTCGGCTATAATATTAATGTATGCATATGTTAGGTAGGTACCTACAAGTTGTGTCCCTCTAAGCTCACAGTTAATAGATTATCGCACACACCATTGGCTAATAGTATGGCGATATGGCCAAGATCAAGAGGGACACTTTGATAAATAACTTCAGAGCCAGGCTAATAGCTGCACTTGTAATTGATTTTGTATGCGCGTTTAGTTGTCTCCGCGGGGGTGAAATACACTTCGTTCTAAATTGAACATTAAGCTGTTTGCTGTTGAGCGAGCTCGAGATGAGAATTGCGTTGCGATGTGATCCCATCCAATGCCCATATAGGTAGATATATGCAAAGTGAAGCGAAAACTTAGTACCTAGATGTACTTGTAGCTTGAGTCTTGAGTGATATATTATTATCACATTTAGCTGGAGGAGAAAATAGTGTGGGCGATAATACTGGTTATTTTTATTTTACTGACCATATAATAAATTCACCATACGAATATAGTGCGTACGAGATTGAGTCCTTAATGCAAAAATCTACTTCCGCATTTTTGTCAAAAATTAAAGAAATGTCGCAGCGGCGTTTTTAGTTTATTTACCTACCTATAAGTAGGTACCTTGATACATTTTATATAGAAAAATCATTTATGATTATGATGATTGGTTTCCTTTTTACATCAATATGAAAAATTGACTCTTAAATATTGTCTCATAATATGCCTCGAATTCTGTTTAGATTATTTGAAGGGAGAATCAGGATCGGTTTTGCCTTATTCACGACCATCACAGAGTCATCTGAGAATCCGCGGACCATCCATATGTTGCATACAAAAAAAACTTGTTTTAATATTCGAACTTCAGCAAAAAAAAAAAGTTTGTTAGTTATATGAGTCAATCGAAAGCGACCTACAATACCTTTCCTGCAATTGTTTAGTTCGCAAGTGTCTTCAAAGAAATTTCAAAACTCAAAAGCTGCCAGTAATATATGTTGTGGATTCCATAGACCAAACGTACCTAATTGAAATTAAAATATGTGCAATTATTTCATTTGATCAAGTTATCAATGTTGTTTTTCATTCCATTCCATTCCATTCCATCCAGTTCCTCTTTAAACCCAATAAAAAATGAGAATTAATTTTCCAAAACTTATGTCGTTATCAGTTGGACTTTGGAAGTGTTTCATTCCTATATGAAAAATATGGAGTAAAAAGAGTATGCAAAATTTCCATATTCGATGGGAATGGAACACTCCCAAAATCTAACTGAAAACAATATTACACAATAGGGACAGTAGCCCCAGAGGCTGGTCCATAAATATATTGAATGCCGGCTGTTTGGACGAAAATTGTTTCGCAAATCTTACTTCGCAATTATCCAAATAAATTTTCATCAACTCGCATCGCAATAGTTGTTTCGCGAATTTTGGTTAAAATTTTATTTATTTCGCAAAAGTTCTTTCGCGGTGTTTTATATCGCAAATATGTGCAATTTATTTTTTGCAAGATCTCATTGCGCTAACTGTTAATTTCCATTTTGTTATCTCGCCGTTTGGTTATCCCGCCATTTAGTTATCTGGCCATTCTGTATCTGGCCGTTTTCTTATCTAGCTATTCGTTATTTGGCCGTTTTTTATCTGGCCGTTGAGTTATTTGGCCATTTCCGTTTGGTTATCTTACCTATATTTACAGAAAATAGCACAGATTTTTTTACATTTTAAACGTAGGTTTTTTAATGTTTAAGGTGTCTGTTTTTTCCTTTTTTAGGAGAAAGTATGTGTTTTGTTTAATAGGAAACAAAGATAAACTTTGTTGTAAAGAAAATAAAACTGAAGCACCCAATAAAAATAGTTCTGTCTGATTGCCACTGACACTTTAAATAGGTAGGGAACCATTTTTTATTTTACCCTTGTTTCCGCTTACCGCCATTTTGTTTGCTCTCGAAACTTCTTTAACCTTGACGTACAGCGGGCTTTCGCTCTTTTCATTTTTGGCGAGACGTGAACACGAGGAAGACAAAAGGCAGACGGAATAAGAGGCTCACTAAAATTTAAGCCAATTAAACATTCATTAAATTACATATTTCATTAAATTAAAGTTTGAATAAAATTGCAAGAAGCTTAAATTTTGCTCTTTATCTATATTTGTTAAAAAGTTTATGACATTTTTATTGACGGTTTTTCGTACTATAATATGAGTGTTTGAACAAGACAGAAAATTACGCTTGGTGCTTTGGATATGGATAAAATGAACAATTTAACTGCACACCAAAAAAATATTATAGAATCGATTCTTTTCCCAACTAATTTAGTTTATGGAAGAGAATAAAAAACATGGATTTTTATGCCAAATGTTATAAACTACGCATTTTATTATTTTGCAAATTGTTATTTAACTTTTAAATTGTAAAACAAGAAATTGCGAAATGATCATTGCGAAATGAAAAACAGCCAAGCATATGATCCGCCAGATGACCCCTATCCAAATTTATTGTAGGGCATAAACTTTTTATACAGGGGTTTTTTTTTATAAACACTGAATATTATATCTACGTAACGGGGGTTGTCAGGGTCAAAACGATTTCGTCAAAATTCTGTTTTTCAAAACTGCTTTTCAATATTCTGCTTTTTAAAATTCTCTTTAAAAATAAAATTAAATTTTGTTTTTATTATTTGCAGAATTTTGTAAAATAGTTTTACAATTTTAAAAATTATTTTATGTATTATTTGTTAATAGAAATAATTTTATTTTTTATTTTTTTTATCGTCGCTTTGTTGTTCTAAGTTTTTTTAAATCTCAATGAGAAAAGCCCTTTACTTTCAAATCTGAATAGCAGATAGAGCCATAAAGTGGAGAGAACATGAAGAAAAAAAAAAAAAAGAGAAAACTAAAAATCAGAAAATAGAAAATAGAAAATAGACCTAAGCGCTAAGCCTAAGCCAAATAAATTTTTTTAAGAAAATAGCTAAAAATATCCTTCAGTTTTTTTTCACTAATTATTATAATTTGTACCGACCGATATCTTGTTTAAAAACATAATGAAATGTGAGTTTGCCTCCACTAATCAAAATCCTGCGTATTGCCTCAAGCAATTGAATTTTTACTCAAATATTTTCGAAAATGAAGTTTTAGAGATTTTCGTTGTTTTGTTGCCGAATAAATGAAGTAAACTTTTCTTGAAGCTATTTTCTGCGACCCACGATGTTTTATTTGGTGGCCAATTAAACTATTTGATTTCAAAACAAATAAAAGAATGGAATATTAGCTTTCAAAAATACTATATGCTTTCGTTAAATTATTGGTTTTCCATTTTATGTTATTGTAATTTGTCAATTTGTCGAATAGAACATTTTGACATTTCTCCACATTTCGAAGTCTCTGGAATCCGAATCCATTATTTTGAAAGAAATGTCTGTGTAGCTCATACGTTCGTGAGCTAAAGAAAAATGTTGTAAAATGGCTTAGATATATTTGATGAATATCTCGAGAACAATGCTATCGAATTCGGTCGAGTTTCATTCTATACGTATAATGATAAAGGGAATAATTGGTAAGACTTCAAAAAAAAAGCCGTTAAAAATTGTTAAAAAATGATTTTTAGATCGAATATCTTGAGAAATACAAAGATATTAATTTTGGGTATATTTTATTCTATACAACATAATATGCCATGGTTGATAGAGTGAGTAAAAAAATTCAATTGTCAATCGACAGTTAAAAAGAAAAATACAAGAAATAACTAAAAATTGTTGGAAAATATTTTTCAATAGGAATATCTCGAGAACAACCAATGATATCAACTCCGCGATAATATTAATCTACACCAGAATGCCATAATTAGTAAATAATAAGGTTTTCTAGGCCAAAAAAAACTGCAAAAGAAACTGCTGAAAATTTTTCTAAAATGTTTTTCGGCTCGAATATCCCTATAAAAAAAAACAATGATATTAATTTTACTTTACACGTACATACATAAAATACTACAATTAAAAAATTCAATTGACAGTTTTTTTTTCTAATCTACAAAAGAATCTGCTAAAAATTGATAAAAAACATTTTTCGTGTCGCACATATTTAGTGCAAACGCAACAATCCAACTTTGTTCTTCCCCTGATAAGGTTTTCAAAGATTTTGAATTGGTTATTTTCTTATAAAAAAAAATAACATCGGGTAGGTATCGAGGTTCAAAGAGCACCAATAATGGGAAGTTATCAGTGTGGGTCACACCCAGCCTTTTTTATTTACAGTTTTTATCAATTTTTAAGTTAAACAAAAGTACAAGCCTATATAATCTATATAATACACTTGTCAAATTTGCTAAAATTTCTCAATACAAAAAATATAAAGCTTTAGAATGCTTTTTGTTTTATCTCAATATGATCACTTTTCACAGAGATACAGATTTTCAAAAAACACTAAAAAAAAGTGATTTTTTTTGTTCCCTTAATTTTTTTGACAAGTGTATGTTAAATTTAATTTCGCTTAAGAATTTTGTTTATACAAAACTGACATTCTATATACGCTTTTAGCATAAGGGAACAAAAAAAACGTCATTGCAATCTCCGGTTAAGCCAGATAAAATCAACAAACACCTAAACAAATACCAGAGCCCATCCAGAGGTGTCCTAAAACACGTTAATTTTCTTATTTAAATAACAATAAAAAATTAGCTCGCAATAAAATGTATAAAACGACACAAAGATTCTACATAACATTTGAAGAGGCTTGCATCCTGTTCGGTTCGCGAAAAAACAAGAACACAAAAAGGAAGTTATTTCTTCTTTGCCTTTTGCTTTAAAGTCAATAATATTGTATTTATACATTGAATGAATGACATTTGCGAGATGTGCTGTGACAACAGCATCAGTATCTTTAATAAGCACTAACTGCCGTTGAATAAAAAAAAAAAATGAAATATTGGGACAAGTGAATTCTTCAGCTCTGAATACACACACCTTATCCCTGAATTATGAGAAAAACGACACGACTCACCGTGCGCCATATAATACCATCACCTTTAGAATCGTTTTTCCCTGCGCTGGCTGCTGCTAGCAGACAGTCTCCCTGAACCTGAACCTGAGCCAGCGAGCGCGATACAATAAACAGAGAAACAGAACCCTGTGGGATGATTAATAAACCTGGACCGATGCGAAGAGGTTTTTGTCCGGATGGCAATAACTCACCTCGAGTGCATAAACATCCAAACCAGCATCTCTGATTGTTCTATTCTTCTTCTTATTTTTCCAAAGCAAACAGGAGCAGGCAAAGCGAAGGTGGCATCATCATAGGTAAGCAGGCAGGCAAGGAGCAGCAGCTGCTGCCTCTATTCCATTTCATATATAGGCGTATTACAACGTTTCCTTAGATACGTCGAGTTTGAGTTCGAGTCGTCGATCGGTCGAGTATTATTTTAACTCGTTTCGTTTGCGAAGCTCTGGACTTTTGATGGACTTTTGCCCCTATGTGCAATTATAATAGACAGGCCCTTCTCACTTTTATTTGCCATGCCTTTTCTGCAATATGCAAAGACCCTTGCTCCATCACATGCACATCAAGAAGCTTGTGGCCGAAGGTGTGCAAATTTTACCAAAAGTGTATCGAGGAAAACTAGACGTGCGCTCTTCTTTGGACTTAGACTGAATAGAGCTCTGATGGAAGCATCTGAGCACGAGACAGGTCGTATAGCGAATATAGAGTCTCAGTCGTCAAGTCACAGCAGCCTCACGTATATCTATACGCCACGCCAGCCGCTGTGGCTGTGGCTGTGGCTTACCGCATGACAATTCTTTTAATGAGTCTGCGCACCTTTCGAAGCTGTCCCATCGCATCGAAGGTGCACTCGCTTTTCTTTTGCTTTATGGTGATGGCTGACTTGGATGATGCTTGCTTTGCTGAATCAATAGACCAAGTGATGTTGTTCTTGGCCATGATTGTCTGGGATGTTGCCTCGGATATTATGTTTGTTGTTTCTTTTCTTATATATTTTTTTTTTCGTTTTTTTCGTTTTTATGCGCACAAAACCGAATGTACAAAGGTTCGTTTTTTTTTTTTTTTTTTCTCGGGGTCTTTGTTGATTTTTTCGCGATTTTTGTGTTTAGTTTGCTGAAAAAGTACCCACCAGACGTGAAGTTAGATATGGCAAGCCATTTTGAAGGACAAATTTACAATAAGGACATTGACTCTTTTTTAGCTGAGAAAAATAGTGTAGGAACAAGCGGTTATGGCCCTTGTGTAATATTGGTATCTTTGGATGTTTTCAAGTGTAATATGCATGCATTATAATAAGGAGTGTTTGTTCGGGAGTTATATTTTTCTTCTTGGGCTTATATTATTTTTTTCCCTAAGGAATCATAAATGAGATTTGTTTAACCACATAAGTGCATCTCTCTTAGCATACATATGTGTGGTTTATTATTTGATAGATTTACACTTTTACAGCATGTAAATTGGCTTGTCATGCCTGACGAAGATGAGTTGAGGTAATAGTCGTAGTGAGGGAGCATTTAAACTTGCTTTATAGGGTAGGTAGGTGTGGATTGGTTTATTGTAAAAAAAAAATATGGGCAGCTGCGGATTGCATGAAACCTTTCTTACGTTTTAAGGCTTTATACAAGTTGAAAAAGCGTCGAGGGCATAAAGTTTAACTTTTAAATAATAAAAAAATTGTTGAGGGAAAAGTTTTAAAAATTTCAAATGCAAAATAGATTTTTAAATAAAGTATGTATATGTTTTAAGAAAATAAAAAAACCTTGTAAACGATAATTTTCTTAAAAAAAAATAAAATATTGTAAGAAATAAAAATCGTTAGAACCGTTTTTGAAATAACCTGAAAAAAAATTAAACTGTTGTTTCTATCCATTACAGAAATGCCATGAAATAAAGGCTAAAACCATTTTTGATAAATTCGCTTTGAGTCTACGTGAAATGACGCTTCTCAGAAGTGAAGCTTCGTGTAATCTGCACTCGACTACTTACTTGTACTTGCAACTTTAGTTCAAACGGAGCATACCCGCCTAGAAAAACCTGCCAAGTTTTTGGCAAGTTAAGACAAGGCCCTGGCAAGTTTTCGTTTATCTGGTTTTATTGGGGATTTGTTTGTTGGATTAATATTGAACCATATTAACACACAACGGGGCCGAAAATTGGAAAATTCGACCGAAAATTATAAAATTAGACCAAAAAATTAGGAACATCGTGAAAACACCTTGAAATTTTAAAATTACTGAATTGAAATTGTGTTCGTACGCACATAACTCGGCTGAAAGTAACTCGATTTGAATAGAGATTTTTTTCTTGAATTTCTTAAATATTGAACTAAATTAACATGCAGTGAAACTGAAAATTGTAAAATTCGAATGAAAATTAGAAAATTCGTTTGGAAAATTTAGAAAATCGTGCAAACATCTTGGAATTTCTAACTTTCTAAATTAGTTTTTTGATTGTACGCGCATAACTCGGCTGAACATCATCCAAATTGGATGAAGATTTTTTTGTTGGATTTGTATTGAACCAGATAAACACAATATGGAGCTAAAAATTACAAAATTAAGCTGGAAAGGTCAGAATCGTTATAACAATAAATTGCATATTTTCTGAATTGTTTCTTTTTTTTTGTTCGACTTTCGAGAAGAACATTAATAATTTAATCAATTACAGGTGGAACGAAGTTCGCCGGGACAGCTAGTGTCGTAATAAAAGCCTATATGCCGTTGATAATTATTAAATGTGTAAATTTCAAATAATAAAATGGAATCGGTGTGTAAAATCGCAACTGCAGACAAATATAAAAATCGTCTTTTATCAAAACACGATGAAACATTTTGCTAAATAATCATGTGAAGTATTTTCTCTTTTTATACAAAACTAGCTCACCCGTAAGGCGTTGTTCTGTCTTAGCTATGAATATTCAATTTGAACTGGACTAAAAAAAAAAATATTTCAAAACATATTGTTTATTGATATCTACTCAATATTGTAAGTTTTTTTTTTTTTCTGGCGCATTGATAAATAATGTCGATGGTTTTTCGACACGGGAACAGGCGATATACAATTTTTTTCAAAATTTACCCGCTGTTTTTTTGCATTTGAAATTATATTTGTAGTATACGAATATTAAAACAGGCATACTTTCTTTGCGATTGGGTGATACAATATTTGTCAGGGTACCCGTTCAGGTAAAGAGAATCAGCTAAAACAAAACAAAATAAATGTAAGGAAAAACTTGGGACGAACACCAGATGAGTACCTACTTCTAGAGGATTTACCATCATAATTTTTTATGACCCATAAAAAAAATCTAGCTGAACGCTAGATTGCTGTACCTTAATCTATTACATGTGGATTTAAGAAGAGAGGGAGGTGAAAAAATGCTCTTTATTAATCTTTACTTGTTTCTAGTATATATAGCATTACAGACCCTTTAAAATAAATAATACAAATTAAGCATTAACAGAGTCACTGTGGCGTATACGTACTTTTTTTATCAGCATATATTAGCTAGACTTAAAAATCTAAACATCACAGCTCTACAGTTCATTTTATATAATTGGTGTGAGATATATTTTGAATAGCAAACACCTCTTAAGTCAAAATATGAAAGTCTTTATGTGATTTAAGTCAGAGTTTGTTGCTTAAAAAAATAAAATCTATTGCGAATTTTATCCCACTAAAATATTACTTCCTTTGGCATAAATATTTTTTTATCTTTTTATTATTGTAGAGTGGTGTGAAGTTTAGTGAGAAGAAATCCCGAGGAGGGGTAGGGGTAGGGGCGGAATCAAAGTTCCTAACGATGGCGCCCAACGTATGGAGCAAACAATAGAACAACAAGCAAGAAACTATTAAAACACACTAATACAAAGCCGATTCTGAATTTTTATATTTCTTAAAATAAAAAGTGTTAAGCCCAAAACATGCAACTTCTTATTTAATCTCTTAATACTTGATTAAAATAATAAATGTAATAATAATTGATTTAATTCAAAAAGTTAAAAGCAATGTTAAATTTGAATTCATTTAAAGCTTACCCATTATTTTTCAATAATTAACTATCATGTACAGAAATGTTAGACCGAATAAAATGCACATAATTCCTTTTAATTTATTCAAAATTAAATAAGAACATAATTCTTATTAAAACTTATAAACTGATGTTTTTATTATAGAATCTTTATTAATTTTTTCTTTTTCGTTCATTTTACTCCCGAAGCACAAAGCATAGCTTAAAGGTTAAAGAACACATAAAAAAAAGTTTATTGATTACTAAAACATTGTTACACATCGCTTTAATTACATTCTTTTGCATATTTACCCATTAAATATGGACACAGGAAACTCTATAAGTGTCTGATGAGTGCCCAAGGCCGTATAATGCCATAATTGCATTTCTGTGTGGACCAATTTGAAGTAATTTATACATCAGGTTAAAATAATACCGACTTATGGATTTTTATATAGTAAAACATAGGAATAAACGTTCTTCTCAAATGATATGCCCTGCAAGCCTGTATATGAATGTATATGAACGCCACCGGCCGGACGCCCGGCCGCACCGCAGAAGGCAGGACACGATGGATGACATTGCTTTTGTTGACATGACTCTATTAAAAGCCCATTATTTAGTGAAAAATTCACTTGTAGCAATGATTAATCATTTCGCACCATTTCCATGCCCTTGATGGTTCTTCGCAGGCAGTAGATACCCAACCCACATTAACCGTCAATGCAATATGCGGCCGCACTCGCATCGCAAGCGTGTAGAGTAGACGCTTCACTTGCACTTGTTGTAATTTACTGTAGCTGGAGGCCTAACGACTACAATTATTTACCATCAGCTGGATCTGCCGTAACATTATTCCTGCTAATGCCGCAGAACTAAACATATAGCCCCGGATGGTTTTCCACTCACACTCAAGTATCAGGTGTTAGAGGTGATAATGAATGTTGGTCATTTAAGTGATTTCAATATATAAGAATTTCAATGTTGCGATACTTAGACGAAGACGATCCTGATGCTATGCCATCACATAGATCGGTGATGTCCGCATGTCTGAGATTGTATAGGGACCCCATCTCTCGATTTTGCGAGGCCAATCATGGATTGCTCCTCGCCTATAGAATCCATGGGCTTGTTATGGCGATGGCGTGGCGTGTGTAGGTAGTCAGATGGTGTTGCACTCTCTAAACTGGTATGCAAGAAGTGATTGGTAGCAAATAGCAATTCGAAAATAATTGCGGCACCTTCTTGAATTCCTATACTGTCTCGGACTTGCGTCTTGCATTCGGTCTACGGAATCTTCCTATAAGCCTCATGTGTGAGTTAAGGGACGAGGCAGGCGCGCATATACACATTGTAGAGCCATCCTTCCAGATAAATTACGTAAGATGACAAACGGAAGCAATTTGCCGTATATCAATTTGATTTTTGATGCGCGATAGCCGCAAAAGATTTGTCCAACTTAGGGACTCTAAAACACTTATCATGATGGTGTAAGCCTTCTGAGTAGCAATTTAACACCATGCATGCAGTATTACTGCACTGCCCCCTCTTATAGCCGGGTAGAAAAAGAGTTGTAATTATTCTGTTAGATGGGTAGAGTGGAATCTGCTTTGCTTTTTTTTTGTATCTTCCATTAGGCAATTGCATCAATCTTATGGCGGGAGTAGACAATTTTGTATGTTTATAGAACGAATATACTTTTACAGCCAGTGTGTTTACAAAATATGTATAACTTGAATAGCGGGACTTAGGGGTACATAAATTAAAAAGCGATGAAGGCCGTCCTAAGGAATTTTGCTGGAAGTTTCTTCATAAAGTGTTTGAGATAATTGGTGTTTGGAACTAGTTGTTATTAGATTAGGGCTTTCAAATAACAACTATACTGACTATCTTTAATTACATAATCTCGATAACGCTCAGACGTAATCACTAAGTGCAGTAATTTGTAAAATTTCAAAATGAATTAGTTAGAAAGGGATGCACGCGATGTACATTTTAGTGTTTCGCCTATAAGTTAAACCTGAAGAATGGTTTTACGATTTTTAAAAAAAATTAACATTTTTGACATCTATATATTTCATCTTTTCAACCCGATGATACTATAAGTAAAATCGGAATAAAAACGGAACATCATTCAGATACTTCATTAAAGGTAAGAACCTGAGCAGGAGCAAGTGCTCAGATGGAAAGAAACCTGAGGAACTTTAACCCAAAACTTCGATTATTTTACTTACCTCAAATTCTAGGTTGATCGTACATAATGTATGTAGGCAGGGACGGATTAAGACATGTAGGGACCCCCAAGGCAATTCTAACCTCGGGGCCCCCTCCTCTCTAAAAAAATCAATGTATTTCTATTTAAAATTGTCAATTTAATTTAAGTTTCTGAAAAAAAATCAACACCTTTTTTTTAATTCGTTTCTTCCATCATTTTATATTTTCCTGTTCGAACGCTATATGTACATAATGTATTTATGTTTCTTTCATTTATTTATTTTCTTAGTCATTGAGCTAATTTTCTTTTTATTCTCTTCCCATGATTTGTAATTTTCAGTGTTTCTTAAAGAAAATGCATTTTAATTCGACAATTGCGATTTTAAATTTAAAAATTGTTTTAATCAAATTGGCAATCGTCGTTTTCAATCATAACATGTCAATTTTATTGACGTTGGGCTTGGAAAAAGAACTTTTTCATTAATTTTAATATTGAAAATTGTCATTGCAACACCATTAGGTATAGCAGTTATTTAGATATATCTAAATACCAAGACAAAATTCAAATATCTTGTCATTATAAGGTTCGCTTCTTTCCTTTAAAACTCTGTGCATTCAGTTCTGTCAAAGTTCATATAAAAAAAATAAAATGGTAAAATAAGATGCGAGCATATGCAGACTGTGGCAAGACGTTGTTCAGACGATATGCGATCAAAGTGATGACGTAAAAATGACGTCAGAGTCGCAAAAGTATACGACTTTTATATGCCGTCTCTCGTAGCTTAAGATAGTTTAACGAATAGGTTTCGAACAAAGGAGTGTTCGATATCTTTTTCCAGTAAAATGTGTAAAACCTGTCAAATTTTAAAATAAGGGAAAGTTCTCTCAGAAAGGCGAAAACTTCTCAAAATGTTATAACAAACGCACAGAACCACTTTTTGTTCAAAACCTCATTTTTGTGTGTATGGCGCCAAAACGGTAACATGAATCATTTTTATTTTTGACTTTAAATTTTTGACTACATTATTATTTTATATGTTCTCAAAAATTTCTAACAAAAATATAACGAAATAATGCCGCTATAGTCAGAAAGCGAAGACCAAAATACATTTGTTTACATTTTTTAGTCGCTGTCAAGTGGCATGCACTGACAGTTAGGATTTTGACAGTATAATAACACTACTTGCACGCAGGCAGGAGTTGCAACTTTTTCGAGTTAACAATCAGGAATATTTGTGATAATTGCAATTCGACGGTAACTGCTATAATCGTTTACTCGATGTCATAAACTTTTTTCTCGTTATAGGAAACCAATTGCTGGAGATTTTGTTGACATTTTCTTTTGTTTATTTAGCACAAGAAATCTGAAACGGAAAATCTTAGGTGAACGCCCACAGAACACTAGGTCAAGTTTTAGAGAATAGAAGACGAATTTAAATAAAATATAAACAATAGGAGAACACACAAAGAAAAAAGGGCGACAACTCTGAATTTTGTTCAAGTTTAGAAATTTTAGCCTCGTTTTATTTTCTACGGACTAAGATTAGGATCATTTTTTAACACGTAATACAAAAACAATTTGGGATCCTGCTCTCCATATGGATCTATTTTAAAGATCCAAACATTAATTCGTACTCTGGCGGGTAGATGGCTTTTATGGTATAAGGTAGTGTTAATTGCAGTGTTAAGAAAAGAGACAGGAAACAACTGAAAATAATTAAAACGTACATAAGTAAAAAAGAGATGTTCATATAACACTGCTGCCATTGTGATCCATATCGTTTTATATTCAAGGGATAATCCTGATCCAGATCCGTAGATAATAAAATGCATCGTTTAAAAGCAATCTAACGTGCAAACAAAACAATCCAATTTCAACTCGACAAAGGTATTCAAATAGGAAGAAACGTAGTTGAAACACTCATCAACTATGCGTTGTAACGAGAAATTTCTCAAGTTATTTGTGATCTGTGCTAGTTCAAAATAACGAAATTTTTGAAATTGAGTAACAATAGATTAATTCCTTTACTTTGAAAATCTGTTGTTTTCTGTGCATTTGTTTGAATTTCAGTCCAACGTTCTGTCAAAGTTCATATAAAAAAATAAACAGGCATTTAAATGCACAGAAAATCACAGAGTTCCAAAGTAAAGGAACAGACTCAATAATTCACAAATTCAATTTATAATTTATGTCGAATTGCCCCAAGGCACAGCTGCGGGGCCCCTAGGCATTTGCCTTTCTTGCCTTAGGCTTAATCTGCCCCTGTATGTAGGTAATTGATCTATAATTGCTTAAGGTTACAAACATTTTAGTTATTATTGCGTGTTGTAGGTGATTTTTTTTTAGCATAAGTTAATTTAAATCAGTGTGTAAAAAGATATAAGTTTTAAATAATAAATAATTTTTTTTTTGAATTAATTTAAAAACAAGATAGAGATTTAATTTAAAATTTTGTAGATAATTATAAAAGCAAAAGTTTGCAATCATTTCACTTTCTTTGCATTTTATTGCTGCAACAATGCACAAAAGATATGCTGGATTGATTTTTAATTGCATTGCGCTTTTCCCTTGAAATAGTTGTTTTGTTTTTTCTCTCTTATATAGCATGATGGCATTGTCATAGACTAGTGATTTTCGTGACTATGGAAGCTGTAACGGTGATTAAGTTCGTCATTTTTGCACTTGAGCTGTATGATAATGTTTATTCATGTTTTTTGTTTTTAAATTCAAATAAGAATAAAACAATGAGTGAACTATAATAAGACTTTAGACATTATATAAATATAATGTTTGGTATTTTTAGCAAAATTCGATAGCATATCAAAACTGTGTTGTTAATTATAATAATATAATGCTAATATAACAATTAAGCAGTTGCAAGTGCCTGCAAGGTGCACTATACCCATTTAGAATGTCAAGTTGAATATTTTGTATCATTTTTTTTTTAAACAAAGGAAGCAAATTGGTGAAAGTGATGGAGGATGGGAAACGGATAGATTTTTATGTACAACAAAATCTAAAATGCAATGTGTTTTTTGATCTAAACGATTATATACCAATAAAATAATAGGCTGAATTTGACCCACACTGATAACTTCCCATTGGTTCCCTTTGAAACTCGACACCTGATGTTATTTTTTATAAGAAAATTACCGATTAAAAATCTTCGAAAAACTTATCAGTTGTATTATCAAGGAAAGGTTTTTTGCTCTAAATATATGCGACACGAAAAATTTCAATAATTATTAGCTTAGGAAAAAACCGACAATTGAATTTTTTTTAAAAACCTTATCAATTACTAATTATAGCATTGTGTGTAAACTAAAATTATCCCGGAGTTAATATCATTGGTTGTTCTCGAGGCATTCGAACCGAAATACATTTTTTAACAATTTTTAGCAGTTTTTTTTCTGAGTTTTTTGGCCTAGAAAAAAAACCGTTAATTTAATTTATTTACAAAATCTACCGATAATTAAGAATAACTTTGTGTATTAAATAAAATTAACCCGAAGTTAATATTTTTGTGTGATCTCAAGATATTTGATATTTTTTTTAACAATTTTTAATGGTTTTTTAATGAAAAAAAAAAAAGCGGTGAGTTGATTTTTTTTAAGTATTACCAATTTTTCACTGTGTCATTATGCATAGAATGAAACCAAGCCGAATTCGATAGCATTATTTATTCTAGAAATATTCGAGAAACAAGACATTTTACAACGTTTTTTTAAATTACTGCAATAAAAAAAACCGCCGATTGAATTTTTCTGAAAATCCTTTCTGCACGTTATAGCCTTTATATCTGTAAAATGAAATTTTTTTGAAGTCGATATCTCTATGCGTTCTCGAGATATCGTCAGCGAAAAAAAAAGCTTTCGAACGTACGAACGTATGTACCGTACACAGACATATCTCTAAAAACAATGTAATCCGACTCCAGAGACCTCGAAACGTCGAGAAATGTAAAAATTTTCAATTTCACAAATCGGATCAAAAAACTAACAATACTATACTTACCTATATTTGTTCAAAATTAAGTTGGAGATAACTTGGTAAATGGTTGATTAAGTTTAAATAAGTTATGTTAATATGTCGTCATATAAAAACTACATCCTCAGGCATGATTAACTACAGGGTGAAAACGTCAGCAAACATTGTAACTGCTCCGGCCTATCTCTAGGGATCGGCGTTGTCAGCTGGAAAAAAAATTTTACAGGGTGATCGGTATAAGCGTGTCGAAAAAAAAACGAATTTTCTATTTTGCAAAATGATGTTTGCAATTATGTTTGTCATTCATTAGTGTATGAATATTTTTAGTCTTAAGATTAGTTTTTCAGTGCTGGGGTTAACTCTAAAATCAAATTAATTTATACTCATATAAAGGATCATTTTTGTGGGAAATTAACTTTAACTTTAATAATTTGTTTTCAGAAGAAAAATCTATCGAAATCGAATCTATAGTACCCCACTTCAATTTCGACAAATATTTTTTTAACATGCACAATGGCAGCATCTCTGTCAGAAATATTAGTTCAACTAATTCAAAGTATAGTTTTGTATCATCATAAAATGGCTCTTTCTCTTTAAACCCCTAATAACTAGCAGCTCTATTTTTTTTTTTTTTGAATTTTTTCAAAACTCACAATAACAATTTTGAATAAATTTTGTATTGGTCAGAAATCTGCATTTCAGTTTTGTTGGCTGAAAATTCACTAAGTGAAAAAGTGGTTGTTTTTTTTTTAATTAATATTTCGACTGATTTTGTAAACTTCATATCAAAGTAATAAAACAAATTTTCTTTTATAAAAATATAAATTAAAAAAAAAAATATAATAACATATTTTTAAATTGTTCATTGTTTTAATAAACTATGTATCTTGAAGCTTGTTAACTGTTATACGAAGTGCGATATATTCATGCCTTCTTATTTAATCTCGGATTTATTTGGTGGGTCAGAGTTGTTTTGTTCTGATGAAATCAGAATTATTACTTTGTTTTTTTTACAACGCATTTCATTTATCTCCAGGGGAATTTTCGCTTCACTACTTTTCTTATTTACTGTTTTAAAGCTTATTTTTCATGCAACTTTTTTCCATACAAGCAACGCCATCGCCAGAAGATTTTAATTAGTTGATTCGTAAAATAAAAAAAAAGAAGTTTATCCATCTTCGTTCGATATGATGTTTATAACAGGGATGTTCCTTTACTTTGCAACTCTGTGATTTTTTGTGCATTTTAGTAGAGTTTTTTTTTTTAATGTGAACTTTGGCAGAACTCTGGACTCAAAATCACATAAATGGATAGAAAATCACAGAGTTTCAAAGTAAACGAACAGATCTATTATAAACTACTTTTTTAATAACTAAGGCTATAATATTTCCTCTGATTTGTTTTTTATTTTAATTCGTTCAAAAATGTTTAAGATAAAAAAAAAGACTTTTAAACAAAAAAGCTGAAGCAAGAACCTTTTTCCATTAAATGTCAACTTACTTCTATAGTTTAGTGATTTCCAACTAACTATGCATTTAATTTCAAAATGTTATCACTTGGGAATTGAAATTTTTGGAACTGCATAGGAATCAAGTCTTAATATATTGATGTTTTGTATTATTCTATAATTTTTGCTCACTTAAAAATAAGCCAGTCGCATACATTCCTCGTGCATGATTAAGTACTTTACGCGTGTATTGGAAAATAAAAAAAAAAAAAAAAACACTTCATTGGAATGCTAAAGGTCCTTTTGAGTTGTCTACTCTCTCATGTGTCATCATAACTCAATGTCACGAACGATATGCAAAAGTATTGATAATAATGATGATTTTTCCACATTTATAATATTATCTGTTGCAAGAGATCTAGAATATGCTTTTAATGGAGAAAAAGATCAAAGAAACAAAGCGACACTACAGTCAAACTTCCTTATAACGTAATTCCCTCTATAACGAATTTCCTTTTTTTTCCATTCCCCTTAAACAAGATATCCCATATGAATTGGGTTCTTTATAACGAAATTCTTTATAACGAAATTCCCTAAGTGTTCGAATCCATTTATAAAATAAAACACGGTACGACTTTATTGTGGGAAAAATTAATTTAAAAAACCCACATTTATTATCTCCGGTTTAAAATGTGTTCAAACATGACTTGCTGGTCTGCAGGACCAAAGCAACACTGACTTCTCTTCTTATAGCTAACTTTTATATGTATAACAAAATTTCAAATACATAACTGGCTGAACAGAATGGCGATGCAGACGGAACCGGAGACGGAGCCGGAATAGCTGTCAAAATATTAAATACACGCAAATTCAATGTTGCGAACACAACGGAACGTAGACGCATACGGAACTGCAGACGCAGACGGAAGAGTTCACCAACTTTTAACTTTTCACGTACGGCACTTTTGACGTTTCAATTTGTATGAAGAAAAAAAACAACTTTTTGGGTCGGAAAAAAATATTGTGGTTATTTGTATCGCGAAAAAAATTATTTATTAAAAGGAAAATTATTGGAAACAAAAAATGTGAACTCTGAGCTTGTACACAAGAATATTCGTTTGTTTTTCTTTAAAATACTTTCAAAGCTGTACAGCTCCATTGTGGACATGTAAAAAAAATAACGTACGACACTTTTTGACAGCTCTTCCAGTTCCGTCTGCGGCTTCAGTTCCATCATTCTATTCTGTTCAGCCAGTAATAAATTCTGTATATCAATTTTGCAAACATGAATGGCCAGTGTTGACATTCGTAACAGTAAGGAACTTATTTTTTTGGCCCGAAAGCAAAGTTGTTTCTATATAACGAAATGTCAATTTTAAAATTTGAAATTAAAGCCTTCTACGATTTTTATTCCCAATTTTAAAAGGGAACAGGGCAAGAATTTTCTTAAATTGAAAGAATGTATGTATGTATGTATGTATGGATGTATAAAAAGTGTGCATATGTAGTAGAACTTTTAGGCAACAGGTCAATCGTTTCAGTTTGCATTTTGAATCGTTTATAAAAAAATGTCCAAGCGCAAGGCTATTTTACTATCGGACAAATTGTCTAAAATCGAACAAGTTATAAGGGTAAAAATGAATCCGAAGTCCACTGTCGACAATTTTAAAAATTGAAGTAAAACTTCTAAAGTTTGCCGAAGCAAGTTAAAATAGCCAAAAAAAAAAACTAAGAAAACTCGAAATACCGTGATGTGGATAAGGCAATTTTAAAATGGGTGCAGATAAACAGGAAAAGGAATTTACCACTCTTTGGCACTATTATCAAACTAAAGGCTAAAATTTTTTCTGAATCCTTGGGTCAGCACAATTTTAAGGACAGTGTTAAAAAAATTACATTTTCTATATAACAAATTTTGTATAAAACTTCTTTGTTACGAAGCAATTTTTTGTTCCCTTGAAGGTTCGTTATAGAGAAGCTTGACTGTATATGCGATGACGACGATATACTACAATGCTGACTACGACAACGAAGAACCACTGAAGAATCATCTGTATTAACATTCACGTCATTTTCCCACTCATTTTTTTTTTGTGTTACAATACTGCTGTTAAGAAAATCCTATTTCACTTGCCACGTTTAAACATTTTTAGTGATTTGTTGTTTTAGTTTACTAAAATTGATCAAAGTCTCACAGCATAAGAAAAATCAAAGTACTTTTTTAGCCAAATCCGCACTGGTTATAGAAGATTCCATGTAACACCGCCGCGCCGGCCCCCGTCATCGCTGGTCGGCCATCGCATTTGGTCAGACGTTTTGTGCTCATCTTAAATTTAAAACCGCATGCCGACAAAATTCAGTACTGTCTTAACAACAAAATGTGGTTCTGAATCTGGCACAGCAACAAAATCAATCCCACAAGAAAAGGGTTAACAAATTATCGACAATGTTTAAATTTATCATTTTCGCCGTAGATGGTGTCAGTGAATAATTACACGAACTATACGCGAGAAAACCAACATTATAAGTCGAAACGGTGAAGGAGGTGAGCCGCTTGAAGAATTTGCATAGAACCTTTACCCATGCGGCAGACGCATAAAAGGAAAAAGGAAGGAACATAGATGGCAGCAGTTGTACTATGGTAATATGGTGACGATGGGAATCGTCTTTTTGAAATAAGTTTGCTCAATGCCGCGCGCCGGCAAAACCGCGCCACTTCTAGAGCCCTCTTCTGATCACACAAATCGCCTCAAGTGAAGAACATTTGTGCGTGTTAAAGCCATAAGTTGTGTGCGCTTGTGATGCAGTGAAGCATAAAATACACCGCACATATTCGTATAATCGTATACTCGTATATTTGCCTAGATCCTTGATGCATTGCTTCTAGGGCTGTGAACATTATGCTCGACTAGTTGCGATACAAATTGATAGACATTTAGAATGACACGCACTCTATCGAAGATGCACTCGGTATAGAGCTGCAATGCCTGGTGCATTTGTCAGTGCAGTGCTGCATATATTGCATCTAATGTGAGTTTTGTTTTGTTTTTTGTTCTACACGAAGACAGGCGACAGTCACTGAGGTAAAGGCATCATACATCGCACGTGCCGTTGGGCATCCACATCCGCAGCAAAAAATTCTCGTAAAAACGCAAATAAAATTTCTTAATTTTTGCTAGATAATTATTCAAATTGTGAGCGACAGTCGTGAAATTGCCCTTTCTGATGGCGCCATCCATTCAATCTACACAGTTTGTACACCCAGTCTCCGATTAAGTCCATTGCAACTAGTTTTAGAATTTTTTATAACTCGGATGTTATGTTATTTGAAAGTGTCTAGCAAATGAATTATCTTGGAATTTAGTGGAGCAATTGATGGAGTTTGTATAATTTGCAAAGTAAATTTAGATAAGTTAAGAATTAATCTAGAAGAGTCATAAATTTAGTGGCGCAACAGTTCGTAGAAAACCAAGGACTTACAGCCCGCATAGGGACATAAATTCACATTTGGACATAAGTCCATGATAGTCCAATGTCCCATCTCGGTGGGACATAAACTCCATAGCATCATAACTATTTGAATTATTTATATAAAGTAATTTAAATAATACGCTTTCTTGGGATTGGCACCTGCCTGTCAACGGAGCAGGTTACGTGATTGACTGGCTGAACAGAATAGAATCAGAATGACGGAACTGAAGCCGCAGACGGAACTTGAAGAGCTGTCAAAAAGTGTCGTACGTTATTTTTTTTTACATGTCCACAATGGAGCTGTACAGCTTTGAAAGTATTTTGAAGAAAAACAAAAGAACACTCTTGTGTACAAGCTCAGAATTCACATTTTTTTGTTTCCAATAATTTTCCTTTTAATAAATAATTTTTTTCGCGATACAAATAACCACAATATTTTTTTCCGACCCAAAAAGTTGTTTTCTTTTTTTCTTCATACAAATTGAAACGTCAAAATTGTCGTACGTGAAAAGTTAAAAGTTGGTGAACTCTTCCGTCTGCGTCTGCAGTTCCGTATGCGTCTACGTTCCGTTGTGTTCGCAACATTTAATTTGCGTGTATTCAATATTTTGACAGCTATTCCAGCTCCGGTTCCGTCTGCGTCACCATTCTGTTCAGCCAGTGATACAGATGATACTCAAACAGGGAGTAATCTAAATACTATCGCAAACATTTTTTGTTTCACCTATGCATGTGAAGGAAACAAAATATGTCGGACGGTTGGGTGTGATGTAGCGAAAAGAGGACCGTCACGAAAACATGTACCGCTCGCGCCCTACTGCTAAGTGACTGTTTGCACTACAGACATCCTAAATATACCAATCGATAGATAAAGATTGCGCAAAGATTATAGAGGAATTGTTTTATAGCTATCGCCTCATAGTTTCAGGTGATGAGTCATCGCGTTTGGGGTAAATTGCAGCAAAATTAGGAGTACTCAAATTAATTTGAGCTCAATTTCTTCGGATATATAAGTGCCACTGACGTCATTGATATCTCTTTCGAAAGGGTTTGAAAAAGGGCATCCCTACGCGTATTTCCCATATCGTTAATTCACGTTATAGCACATAAGACATGTAATCCATGTTCGGTAGGTGCCACAAGGGCAATCTACCAAGGGTATTTTTTTTATGAACTTTGTGACCCACATCGGTAGGACATACTGTAATTGTGGACTTATGTCCCACTTTATATCCTTCAATTGGTATTTAAAATTTTGTTGATTTATGATTCAAATAAACAAAATATGACTCCGAAATCTTTTGAATATTTAGATGATAATTGGTTTTTTTTTGTATTTATTTAATTTATTTAATTCCCTATATAATTCTTACATTTTAAAGGTTTACAATCTCGAAATTTTTAACCAAAACTACTAAAAAAAGAACCAATACTTCCAAATATCGATCCAATAAATTGACTTATTCCTTCAATTCCTTGAATTACATCACGATCAGTATAAAATTGATGCTGACTTAAAATTGAACTTCCTCCATTTGCGAACATTTTAACATTAATATCAAAAATTCTTCCATTGCTTTCTTCGGTCCATAATTTTTCCCTAAGAACATTGTTACTTTCGTCATAGCAAATGTTTTCTCGATTTATTTTAGAAGGATTTTCATTTGAACTTTTCTTAATAACATGACACCATGTTGTTCCATTAGGACATTCTATTTGATCACATTGAAGTATTCCTATTATTAATTTATAAATAGAAAAAAAGAGATTTTTTTTTTTTTTAAACATTGTTTTTTTTTTAACATTGTATATATACTTGGTAAAAGTTTTAAAAAAAAATAAATTTACCATTGTGATTTGCTAGTTTTACATCTTGGAAATTAGAATACGAATATCGATATGCCGAAATAGAAACAATCAATGAAATTATTTCAGATAAAATAAAAGCTAACGTCTTGACAGTCATAGTTTATGAATAATATGAACACTAATGGATGATAAAATTTAATATAATGCCTTTTGTGAGCTTAGACGATATCATACTGATCTTACGGAATTTTAAACCTTGAACAAAAAATATCTGAAATTAAAAGCTTAAATTTGAAATTGCTTTTCATTTACGAGCTAGAAAATATTTTAAAATATTTGTTTTCTCGTTATATCGAAGCCGATAATTGAAAACGTGATGTGTAATGCCATTAAATTCTTAATAGTCGTTAGTTTATTAAAATTAAAATTGGAAACCTTACGCAGGTGATTTTTATATTCAGGTTTTGAATTATATGATTTACTAGAAAATAAAGCCATATAATTTACAATTTTAATTTAATATTTATTTTCAAATTATTTTTATTTTAGTTTTATAATTTAAGAAGTTTAAAAAAAAAAATCTACAATTTTTCTTAGATATTTAAAGTATTTTGTTTAAATACCCATTATCATCAATTTGCTTCATCTTCGGCTTTTGCGTCTGAAAATATGACAGCTCCATTTTCTTTACCTTCCAATGTGACAGTTATGGTACGATTAAAACTCCCAGTTGGTTCCCTATGCTTTTGTTTCTTAAGTACAGTTCCATTTGAGTCGATGCATTTTCGAATGCGTAGAAAATATCTATCATCATTTGGATCGTAAATTTTTGTAACACGGCAAAGATCTGTTTCTTGTGGGCATATTAGTGAATCACAATCTATATGTCCTTTATGAAAGAAAAGCAAAAAAAAAAAAAAAAAAAAACAGTTTAATAAAATTTCCAAAATTTTACTAGTTTGTAGTGTCCACTTAACCTCTTTGTTTTGCTACTGTAATCCCTTCAACTGTTGTTGCTACATCGGATGAAACACAATTTAAAAGTAGTAAAATTGTTGATACCATTAGGGTCCTCTGTAAAATATATCCTATTGAAATATTTAATCATATTGTAATAGGTTATGTTTTTATGTTCGTACGTAGTTAAGAACTTATATGAAAGAATATAAGTTTAGCCGAAAACTACTTTTTTCACAATTGCACATCCACTTCGAAAAAAATTCCGACAAATTGGAATTTTGGTGGAGAGATTTATTTTTATGCCTTAAGCATTTTCCAAAAAGTATTCTTAATTTTCATAGGGTCTAAAGTTTTTAAGGGGGTGAAGTTTTATTTTTTTTTTTTTGAAAAATGTAATAGGTCAAGTTATAGCTTATTAAATTCTCAATAAAAAAGATTGCAACAGTTTTATTCCTGTACGATCTTCTTATAAAATCTACAATCTACTTATTCTGAGAAAAACGCGCAAACACGTTATTTAGACAACAATAACAACAAAATGAGTGAAATTGAAAATTTCGATGGGCAAATTTGTTTAATTAATATTTTTTTATCTAGGACAAAAACTACGCAAGTTATGTAAAAAATTCATAATAATCGTAACAAAAAACAAGTCGGTAGCCAAACGACACCAGATGAAATTTTGAAAATGTCATTTTCAGCTCGAATATCGATGTCAAAACTCGCCTCGGAATTTATGTATTCCCAGAGTAAAATGAAATCAAAACAAAAGTAACGTGAACGCCTGCCGTAATAAGCTTTAACTAAAGTAATGCTCAGCGGGTCTTATTTTCAACGAATCTTGGGAATATAAGACCGCTTTAAATTTCAAGCATATTTATGAAAAAAAAAAAACAAATTCGGAGAAAAAGTATGTAAATATGAAAAGTGCTAAGTATTTTCATTATTTTCAGTGATTTATGCTATTAGGTTTTTCAAAAACTGAGTTCCAAAAAGAATTAAAAAAAAAAAACCTACTTAGCTTGTCTATTTTTGAATTAAAAAAAAATATATACTATTTTTCAAAACCGTTAGCGATATAACCTTGACCTAAATACGAAGAAGAGAACCTAAATAACCCAGTTCACTCTTAACGAAATTGCAAAACGAGTAATAAGAGAGATAAATAAATGGGAAATGATTGAAAAACAAAGTAAAACAAAAATATAGTAAAAATAATCTAAGTAAACAGAAATAATTATAAGAAAACCAAAACAACGAAATGCGAAGTAAAAAAAAAAAAACAAAACAATAGGCACCCCGCTCTACGAATTCTCAAAACAATCACTTAGGTATTTTCTGAGATTTAAGTAACAAACAGTCTTAAACAACGACATCTGACAATTTCAAATGAGTCTGACAATGTCCGCATTGTCTGACAATTAGCCAGTTCAGGTTTCTCAAGCTCACTGAGATCTCAGAGATCCCAGTAATCTCAGAAATCTGAACGTAATTAATTCCTCAGTGAGATTCCTCACTTTTGCTGTCAAAAAACTGAGACTGATATTTTTTGGATTCGCTTGCTCAATTATTTTTTGTCGCAGTTGATTAATTAATAAAAAAGAGATGGAAATTGGTTTTGACTTTTAGCGGAGAAATTTTGTTCAGGTTTTTCCTTCTGCTCAGTGGAGCTGACGGAACTTGCTCAATGAGATCTCAGTGAGATCTTAGAAACGTGAACTGGCTAAATAATAAAAACTGAGACAATTGTCTGATACCTGACAATTTATTGTCAAATGGTCACCTGACATAATGAGCTGTAAATAACGTTTTTGCAAATATTGCCAGAAAAAAATGTTAGTTCACACGGTTGTATTGTATTGTAAGATCTACCAACCATTTGTACTTAGCTTCAAAATATTTCAAAAACAGATTTTTTGTTTACATGCACCTAGTCTTCTTTTCGTGATGGTGATATGTGCTGATTTCATTAAACTGAACTTCTTATCAATCAACTGTGCACCTAAACGTCAAGTTCAAATTTGTTTCAGTTTTTAAATTATTTTTTAAGAATACCTAACCTATGTTTATTTTAGCCTGTAGATACCTAATGTATTTTTGTTTTAATAATTAATTCCTACAATCAATATTAGCTCACCTCCATTTTAAAACAAAATCTTTTTTTGAAAATACGTGTTAACAAACTAATAGCTATCACAGAACTAACTAATAGAAATCAATTTGAACTTATTTTTATAATGTAAACACGCGAATTGAATTGGTATAAAAACCTTTAATAAGAGATGTTTTCTTTAACAATAAATAAAGCATATTTTTTGCTACATTGCCAATTCAGATGTAGTTTTATGGAAAAGTTTATATTTTGTTTAACTTTAACTAACCCATAGATTGTAGATATTATTTAGCTGTGGGGATTCACAGTTCTTTTTTTATAAGCGAAAAAAAAAATAGAATAAAAACTACCTTTATATAGTGTTTAGATAGAATTATTCCTTTTTTATCAGTTCAACATTTAGTTTTTGTTTTTATCATTGAGGTAAAATTCCAGAGAATAGTTAGAAATATTAAAAAACCTACAGTAGCATCCTGAAATATTGTAAAACAGTGTTTTAGAATTTTAAAAATTATATTATGTATTTGTTAATAAAAAGCCCTTATTTACTTTCAAAGCTAGATAACAGATAGAGTCATAAAATGGAGAGTACATAAAGAAAAAAAAAGAAAATGTCATAAAATGGAGAGTTCATAAAGAAAAAGAAGAAAATTAAAAATTAGAAAATAGACCTAAGTCCCCTTTCACACAAGGCAACTGAGTTGCCGGCAACAATTAGTTCATAGGCGAGAAGGGCAAGAAGAAAGAGGGGCAAACGAAATCTCCCCGGTCAACGAATTCAGGAGAATTTTTTGACGTTTCTCTTCACACTACGTTTGTGTGCGTTCAACCAAGGTAGTTTAAAAGGAAAATATAGAAAATCTCCGGGTTTTTGTTGCTTGCGTGTGAAAGGTACAAGAGATTGTTAAGGAGATTTAAAGAAAACGTCGAAAAAAATCTCCAGGAACTAGTATCTTCGTGTGAAAGGGGTGTAAGCGCTAAGCTTAAGCCAAATAAGATTACTTAAGAAAATAGCTAAAAATATCATTTAGCTTGTTTTTTTTCACTAAATGAATATATAAATTTAATGGCACAACGGCTCATGAAGAACAAGCAAAGTGACTTACAACTCTCAATTATTCCTATGAATGGAGGGGACCTACAGTTTACTGTCGAATCCGAACGGCTAAGGTGAGCGGCATTTTTCTATGACAAGAGTACTCTTGTCATTTCCTCGCAAGAGGCAGAAGCCCTGAAAAAACTTAAGGTTGAACGGCTGATATTAAACTGGCATGACAGTCCAACGCACTAACCATTACGCCACGGGCTTCTACAATGTTTTTTTCACTAATTGTTATAATTTGTACCGAACGATACCTTGTTTAAAAAAAATAAGATGAAATGAAATCCTGCGTACGCCCCTGCCCGGAGGGACTTGGTTATCGGGAATAGCCTTACGCCATCACAGAAAAAACATGATGAAGTTTCCATACAAACTATCGATAACAAGTATGTATTTCAATTCAAGCCGGGAACACAGTTTTTCTCTGCGCTTAAGTTAAGCGATGAGAATTCTCCGCGCTTAGCTAAGCCCGAAGGAGATTTGTTTTTGTTGCATTTAACATGTTTATTATTGTTTAGCCCTGACATCGGTTTCATCCAATTCCTTTCGGACTTGCAAAAAATCTCGACATTTTAAAATGCGTAACTAAATAATTTCATTTAAAATTTGCAATCCAAGTCCAAACTTTTTAATTTCCCATATTTTGATATTAAAACAAAAATTGTTTTGATATTGGAAAAAAGTGCGCACTTTTTTTATTATCAAAACAATTTTTACTTTATAGATTTTTTCAAATACAGAATTTCGGAATATAGAGAATTATGAATTCACAGAACTTTGAAATCTAGAATTTTGGATTTACAGAATTTTCTTTATTTTCAAATAATGCAAATATTATGTCCCGAAATTTTTTTTTTTTTGTTTTTACCCTTATTTCTCGTAATTGAGTAACCTCCTATGTTTTATTTTATTTTAATGAAACATAATATTCAAATGCATATTGTTTTCTTCTGAATATAGAAATTTTATTTGATTTTGAAGTATCTATAAATAATATTTATTTGGACAAATGGTAGCAGCTCAGACCAATATTCCGACTTACTTAATACATTTATAAAAAAAAATATATGCATAAATACAGATAAACAAATAATGTAGTTTGATTAATTATTATTTACATTCGGGTGTTTTAGCGTGCAACAAAATTTTTGTTTTAAAAAAATGCATTACGCATACTCGATCTTATTTGATGATTTAAGTTTGCAGCAAAAGTACCGTCTAAAAACGGTGAAAGATACAATTGTAATTGATTCATAGATTGTGATATTTGATTCTGGACTCTTTGTTGTGTGTATCTGAAATATTCCTCAAGTTCTCTTTGTTCTTCAGGTGTCATTGGACGTCCCCTTCCACCTGATACAACTTGCATATTAACATTGCTGTTGTATGGATTATTTTCATAAACTATTTCTTCACTCAAGATGTCACCATTCACATCAAGACATTTTCGATTTCTTATTATTATATTAAAATTATTTGGATCATTCCGTTTTGTGACTACACAACTTGAAGTTCCTGGACATATCATGGAATCGCAATATAGATTACCTGTCGGATAAAGAGATATTCGATAAAATATAATTAAATAGATTTTTTTTTAAATATTAAAACAAACCATTGTTAAGTGTCTCAATACGAACGTCTCCAACTATAGTAGAACCTTGAGAGTACGTGTAGGATATAGCTTGACTGACCAATATTCTTGTTAGTAAAACAAGTAGAGTACTTAAAATGATCTGAAAAAAAAAATATTTTTTTAATGAATAAGCCAAACAAATTATTATCATTTCAATAATAGCCGTATTTTCGTGAGATTGCTTACGCTTCAATAAATGACAGAATGTTAATTAGGTATAAGCTTCTTTCTACAATCAATTGTGAGTGATAAATACATAATACCTAATTTGTAACTATAGAATTTAAATAACCCACAACTAAGGTCCATTTTATGAAACGAAACTTAAATATTTAAGTGCAACTAAAGGGCTTATGTAACGCTGTTTACGCTGAGGGAAAAAAGAGATAAAACAACTTTTCAAATTTTTCCTGTAGGAAATTATAATATTATAGATTGATTTGAAGCAAAATCCATCCATCTGGTTCAGAATCTAGATCAATATGTGTATTAATAGTATTTTAATCGAAATATCTTGATCAAAGCTTCTGAAGTTCCAGCATGACATCACCTTGGCACTAAACAGCCACCGGGTCACCGTCGGATGCCTTCTAGATGTCGAGAAAGCATTCGACAGCGTGTGGATAGACGGTCTCATCCATAAATTCCATTTACTTAACTTCCCAATAGAACTAATAAAAATCATTTTCTCTTTTCTTTCTTCCAGGAAGCTTTTCGTGCAGCTGAAGAAATGTACATCATCAACGAAGACCATCAGAGCTGGAGTATCTCAAGGCTCGAAACTCGGACCGTTTCTATTCAACATACTGACCTTCGACCAACCCATCCCCAACAACAACTGCGTGAACCTCCTCTTCGCTGATGACTCAATTACATACTACACATCGATGTCACCTCTTATTGCTGTGAAGAAAGTTGAAGACCACATCCATCGAATTGTCCACTTCTACAAAAAAATGGGGGATCAAAATAAATGCTTCAAAGTCGGAACTGATTTGCTTCAGAAGACCATCGTCTAGCAGCGGAAGGGGCCAAAAAGCAGCCAAGTAGAGGTATATCCCTGAAGCTCCCAATCGGATCAATTCTGATAACAAAACGAACCGTCAAGTACCTAGGGATACACTTGCACGAGATGCTAAGATTCAACCCTCATGCAAGGAGTGTCCTAAAGAAAGCCAACTGGGTCTTTCATCGTCTCCACCCCCTGATGAAGAGAAGTACCGGACTTAGCCAGCCAACAAAGATCCTCCTCTATAGAAAACTCCTTTGAGGCCAGTCATCGCCAATGAATGAACTTCGAAAGGAAAATATTAAGGGCCTGCACCGGACTGATCTTCGACAGGGACCGATAGAAATACTACAGGAATGAGGTAATAATATACTCTGAAGCGAATATAACACCGCTGGACAAGTATCTACTCCAAACAGCTAAGAAGCTAGTAGCAAACACAGCCAATCAACCGAACCAGCTTATAAGAAGGATCTGGAACCAACAGCAAATGCCCCAACCGAGGTATCTCAGCGCAATGCACACACTGGACGACAACTTTGCCTCAACAGACAATGATGAAAGCATCGCCTTCTACGCTGACACTGGGTCACAGGGGGCCTAGCAAGGCTAGACAAATTGATTACTTCCTTTCATTTTATTACTATTATCTATTATATTACAATACTAAATAATGGATGATATTTCTTCTTAAAAATTAAATTAAAACACATATAAAATTCTTTTGTAGCGGGTTTTCCAGTAAAAATGATAACCTGTCGATCTTAAACATCGTTTAAAGATACGATGTTTGACTAAATTTGTAGCTAAATATTGCAGCTTTTTTTCTTGGGAAACATGTAATCAGAGTGTAAATAAGTAGAACTAAATTTAAAACTCAAAGCCTAATGTCAATAAAATATAAATTCCTGTTAAATATGATCTGACGCATCTCATTCTCATTCCAAGCTCGTGTGCAGAAATAATACAAGCAAGGGGGAGGCCCATATTTTCAGGGCTAGGTTTTAAAATGAATTAAAAACGAAACTTTTTATTTTCCATAAAAAAGTTTAATTCACATGAAAAACACCAAAAACCATCGATAATCCTGAAATGGTGAATGGCACAAAATTTAATATATTGTCCATATCAAATATTAATATGGTTTTCGAGTAATCGCCATTAAAAAAAAATTCAAAAAATCTTTACCTTGAAGCAGTTTTATATTTATGCTTGTCGAAATGAGATTTTTCAATTTATTTTTAATGCATAATATTGTTAAATACCCAGATTAGTTTAACTATTTAAAAAATATTTAATAATTTAACCATTTTGGTAAAGATAAATAAATAAATAAAACAAAGTGTAAGTTTAACCAATTTTTCGACCTCCACATGTTAAATGACACCCTGTAAAAATAATCCTTTACACTACTCTGGCACTTTTTAGCATTGTTTTTTTGCATTTTCCAAAGCTGTATGATATTTATCATAACTTTTCCTAAATCGTTATAATCATTTGAAACTAAAAAGAAATGCTTTTTTAACATTGAAAAAAAAAGCATTTTTGTTGAAATATCAGTTCTATTTATTATTTTGTTTGCTTTTCTATCTGTGATTTATTAAATATAAGGCGCGAAGTCTTACAATTTGCTTTGATTATTAGCCCTACCTAAAGACGGTTGCTCCAAATAAAATTAAAAATTCCAATATTCGGGCAAAATGAATACGTAATCAGTAAATTTATTTTACTTCAATACTATTAGGACATTTGTACGTAATGTAACTTAGTGCGGAATGAGATGATTTCGAATCGAATTCTGGAGATTTCAACGAAATTATCTACTTCATTTGCTCTAATTAAACCGCTGTAAGGACACATCTTAAGCGCTTAATACACGATACAACCTATCGCACCGACTTGGAGTTGTACCGATATCGCAGCCGTCTTCGCTCCATAGCATTCGACGTGCGATTTCGGTACAGCGGATACCTTCGTGTACACACACGATACAACCATCACATGTGATTACGATAATCGGTACGATAATTGTATCGTGTACTCAGCGATTTTAGTTCAAATGAAATTTTATATTTCAATCCATTAAACAGTTCAGATTTTTTGAGATCTCAGAGTTCTCAAAAATATTATAAATCAAAATGCAATTAGTCAATTTTGCAATTAATTAATTTATTTAAAAACAAAGATGGTGAGTGCGTTCAAAGACTTACTTCCGTATCCGTGGAAATCTTCTTTAGGTGTTTCCTCTGGCTCAGTCAAATTCACAAAGCCACCACTTCAAAAAATAACTGAGATCTTAGAAACGTAAAATGCCTTAAACATTTAACTGTTTTTTGTTCATGTTCATAACAACAATAAAATACATAAAATCAACTTCCAGAAAACATTGCTTTACTATAAACTACTACTGCACAATGGATGGTAGGACGAAACCACCTTTTATGTTGTTTTTTTTTTGCCCTTTAAAAAATGTCAATAGTTTACCATCGGCCGCACAGTGTGACCAGACATGCGATTTTGGGAAAAACAAATTTCAAAATTTAATAATTTTTCATGAAATTTTAGGGTTCAGAGTTTCAAAGTTCTGGTCTTTATTTCTACTGAAAGCTAATTTTGTACCATAAATTTATTATCAACGCCGAATTATATTGAAAATATTTTATTTTTAACAAATTCATAAAATATTTTGATGATTTTTTTGCACTTTCTTAGAATTTTTTTTTTAAATAAAGATGTACTTAAACCATTTTGCGAAAGGATGATTATTGGCTTAATGTAGGTTCACACATTTTGAAAGTACTCCCGAAGTTGCGTTAAAAAATACAAATTTCGAGCTTTTTTATAACTTTGCTTTAGAATTTTAAAGTTTAACAGACTTTCGTCAAGGTTATTCTTTTGATATTATGCTTTTTTTAAGCGATAGTGAGCTGAATTAATATTTTATGAATAATCTAAAAAAAAGACCACAATACACGAACCAGAAATATTATGTACATATACATTCATATATATTTAAAATTAAAATTTTCATTTGCTTCATAGAAGTATAATCATTGTCTATTTAAAATTTTCGGTGGTTGACTTCGTAATGATGACTATTTAGAAATCAGTCACATTTGTTTCTTTTTTGTTTTTATACTGAACTGGCTATAGTTATCTATGAATTTTTATCGCGTTTCTGTTGAACTTTGAGAGCACTATTCAATTCTTCAGAAATGTCTGCTAAATCGGTGATTTTATTTAATTTTGTTCTAAAAAATTTTGATTTTACGAATCCCCACCAAAACTTTTTTAATTTCATATAATTATGAAAAGGATCCAGCGTTGCCAAAATGGCACGATTGTGCTTTTTTGACACGATAATTTCCTCGTGGCATGGTGGTACAAAAAAATTTCAATATGGCACTTTTTTTTTATTTCCATTATGTATTTTACTTAAAACTAAGCAAATTTCAACAAAATTTAATGAAACTTGGTACAAATTCCGTAAAAAGTGGACAAAAACACATATTTTTTGACAATGCCCGAATAGAGCAAATGAATTCCTTTGATTTTTTCTTGTTTATTAGACCCCGTTATAAAACTGATAACAGTTTTTTCAACAAAATCGAATAATTTGTGTATTTTCATATGGCACGAAAATTGGCACGTTTTTTTTTTTTTAGAAAATATGGCACGTTAATTTTATTTCGGGCGGCATCGCTGAAAGGATCATTCAATATAATATAGATACATAGCTTCCCTATTATTAGTGCAAAATTTTCTCAGCATTTTTTAGAAATGTTTTAATATAGGCCTAAAGGAACAATTAAAAAACTTAATTTTTCTTTGTTTCTTCCAACCTGGAAGAAAAGTAAGTTTTTGACAAGTTAAATGTCCAGGACATTTTTTAGGAGGAAAAATCTATACGAGGATTATCTGTCAAATACTCGTAAGACCCTAGCAAGTAAAAACTTTCTGAGCAAGTTTTGCATCACATCAAAATACCTTGTATAAAAAAAAACTTTATTAATACCATAAAACGTTAAAAATTAAAATATAAAATTATTCATATTCAACATTGTACTTTTTGTATCACGCAGCTCAGTAGCATCTATGTCAAAATTTCTAGTATGTTATTGAAAACTAGACAGGTTTTCCAGGTGGATATTTCCTTCGATAAAAAAATATTTATTTTATTTTGAAAATTTAATACAAAATTTCGAAATCTGTAGGTAATAATAAACTATTTTAGTTTTAAGTGTAAATTTAAATTAATAAATAAAATTATCAACATCCTTTAAAATACCAAACACACCTATTTTTTTTATCTAAATTTAAAAATAAAATACACAACATTTTTGCTAACATTTACATACCTACATAAACTAACAAAACAATCGAAAAGGCTTTATGGAAATTTGTTCAAAGTAAATAATTGGATTCCAAATATATCATCTAAATAATTCTTTAAGTGATGACAGAGAATTTGAAGTCCCCCCTCAATTATTTATGCTTGTATCTCAAACTACATGTCTTTAAAAAGCTTCAAGTTTCAAGAAAATAACTGAATAGCAAAAAAGTCTATTGTTTCGCCTATAAAAAAGTTTCTCGTTTAAGTAATTTAAACTCTGTTCACTATAGCGCTAACTTGTTTTATATTCCGAATGCATATTGCCAATATCAAACATTATCGACATCGATTTATTTCCATTATTTCAGTTGTCACCTAATATGTATCTTTTATGTTCTCCTTCCTCCTAAAGTAACATGAATTTCTGCCACATTTTTATATTTTTCCATTTTTACTTTAAAGTTGAAACAATTTTCTTTTTATATTAACGGTACTCCCATGACACTTTGCAATATTGTATACATTTTATTTCTAACCCATCCAAAAGAAATGTATCTAATAAACTGACTCTGAGTCATTTTTAATTTTCAATTACCAAATAATTTGCGCACAACATATTGGAAGCAATTTTATGTTTGTGTTCCTTTTGTTTACTTTATTATTAATGGAATAACATTTAAGGACTCATATTTACCAAAAACAAACTAAATTTATATTTTTTTATTGGATGGGTAGTTTTATCAATTTGAATTCAAGTAAAACCACATTATGTCGGAGGTTCAAATAGAATGTATTCATAGGTATACATATGGATGCCGGTATATTTGTAAATTGTACTTCTATCAATAGTTCATTTCAAAATTCGTGATATATTACCAATAAAAAAAAAAACACACCACAAACTCTATTATTTTTACTCACTTTCATGATAACAATCTTCTAAAAAATAAGTATTTTTTGTAAATTGAATTTAAACAACAAGACTCGAAAGCTAAAGCACCTTAACAGTGACAGCAAAATTAAACGAATGTGATCTAACTAGCAGAGTAAAAGTATTTTATGCGCCGCGAAAAATGTTTATTTTTTGAGCTTTTAGTATAATATGCACAAATCGTTATTGTGACGAGCGACGTCACAACAACAAATTAAATGTGATATTTTTATTATCACAAGTTAATGTGTGTTTGGCTTCATGAAATTTAAAAATGACCAATACAATAAAATGAAAGAAGTTCCAATAATTTTAAAAATGGAAAAATGACCCCAAACTTAATGAACAAAGCCCCTAAAAATTAAAGAAATACATAAACAAAAAGTGAAAAATGCCCCAAAAATGTATACAAGAACAACAACTAGAATTGATTTACTTTTTACGGTTTTTGGATGATTTTTTATATTTTAACCTTTTTTTCATTTTTTAGTTTGGGTTGAAATTTCATTTTTTAATCTCTTAATATTGTTCACTCAATACAACCAGATTAAAACTTAAATCTGGATGTAATTCAATGTAAATTCATCTGGATTTAAGTTTAAATCTGGATGTATCGAGTGAATAATATGGCGGTTAAAACTTACATAAAAATCGCGTGATTTTGGTGTACGATTATTTAATCTGATTATTCAAAATTTAAAAGAATCATTCTGATGTGAATAATTTATCGTATACTATACCCGGCTGGAAAAATGGCAAGTTTTTGGCTAGTTTAGACAAGGCCCTGGATAGTTTTCGGTAAGAAAAATCTAGACGAGGAAAATATGACAGACCCCCTTTAGTGCCTCGCTGAGAATATTTATTAAGTTAAGTGCTGATGAAGCTCTAGCTAGTAACTAACTAGTGAAAACATTTTATGAAAATTAATAAAATAAGGATCGTTTTAAACTCTAATAACAATATTCATTTTTTCGTAAATTAACCTTATTGTCCTTCGTCGTTTTCCAAGCTTTCGCTCCACAAGCTCTCATTATAATTTTATAGTTATTTTATTATTATAAAAAGGACTCTATCTCTATCAAGTCTAAGAATTTCATGTTTTTGGAATGTATAGACAAATATACTTGGCTAATTAACACCATAGTTCAACAAATTGAAGCCCGAAGATGGATTAACATATCAGAAACGCGTCGCTTTTATAATTTATATAATTAATAATTAATGTTGTGATAATTTTAAAGTTTACTTTATAATAATAAAATTAAATTATATTTTAATAATCTAATTATTATTTTTATTTCATTATATACACACAACATGGAGACAACACCCCAAAGATATGTATAGAGTCGGTTCAGTAGTTCAAGACTATACCCCCTACATACAAACCAACAAAGTTTATAACTTTATAATATAGGCTATGTCCATCGTCATGTTACCAATTCTCATACCAATCATTTAATTTATTTTCTGGGATTAATTGGAACTGGTCAGGGCTTAGACAGGATTTAACTGTCGAGGCAAAAAGGTTCATAACTAGAGAGAGCCTAGCAAATGCCTATTGTAACCCTTGCTAGACCCTTGTTAGTAACTATGAAAAACTTTTCAGGGCCTCATTGAAAACTAGATTCTTTTTCCAGGCGGGATAGGATTGCGTGATTTTTTAATTTAACCTGCTTTATTAAATCTGATTTTTCTAAAATTAAAAGAATCGTCCTGTGAATTATCGTCAAGCGATATTAAATTTTGAAAAATTAGACAAAAATCGCACGATTTTTATAAATATGAAAAACTGGCCCTATTATTCGTGTCATTTTTTATTTTTGGTTTGATATAAAAGTATGGGGCCAATTTTTTAATCCCAAAGTAAAAAATAAAAAGAGGGCCCAAAACAATAAAAACTCACTTAAATTGAAAATTCATTTGTGTTGATGTTGTAAGGTTTAAAAGTAATAAATTTAAAATTTTCAATTTTAACTGAATAAACTTAATTTTCCGTTCTATATATACGAATATAACTCTTCAAGCCTTGTTAATACATCAAAGCGAAGTGAAATTCACATCGAAATGAAACATCAATAAATCTCGCGTAGAAAGGTTTACAAAAAAAAATTAATTTTGTTTTATATTTCATTTAGATAAGTCCATTGAATTATATTTACTTCGAAACGAATTTCTTCCGCCTTGTCGCATAAATAATTGCATTTAATTTTATTGTATTTTTCACGCCTGGGAAATAAACTTTATTTTTGTATGAAAATTTCACCTCGCTTCGAACTATAAACTAGGCTTTAGTGTATTTTAGTTTTTCAAAAATTTAATTTTTGAAACTAAGGTTCTCTTACAGATTTTTTTAAATTCAATTAATTCTTATAAACCGTTAAAATGATTTTGAAAGTCATAATTAATATTATTTTCGGATTAGCCACGCGTAATGAAATAAATGAGAGTACAATTTTGTAAATTAAAAAAAAAATGTAATGTACCAAAATTTTCAAACAAATATATTTTGAATTAGGCTCATAATTTTGTTTTTTATCTCAACATTTCGAAAACGACTTGTAGTCGATTTTTATACAACTTGGTTGGTACCCAGAAGTTTTTAATATTGCCTAACCTTATTTTAAACAAAAATTATTCTTAGAGACAAAATTAAAAACTATAAAAATAAATTAATTTTTCTCAAAAACGACTCATACAGTTTTGATATTTATTTATGTTTAGGTACTAATATTAGAACTAATATACCAATTTATGTAGCGATTTTTATTTTCATCATTTTGATGATTTTTTTTTTCAAAATTTATTTATTTAATTCCGAATAAATAAATATTGCAGCAGTGGCATTCTCAACTTTCATAGCATCATCGGATTTCAATTCGGTGGAGTTCTCCGTACAGAAACATTCCCAAAATGTAATTGTATTTTTAAGATATTTGCACCTACTTGGCTGATGGCGCCTGAGATAATTTTTTCATATATTACCAAAACTTACATATAGATGGTTGTGACTGCAAGGATATGTATTATGTATGAATTTATACAGGCAAAAGGGAGTCATTGATATATTATCTATACCATCTGAAATTTCTTTTAAGGTGATCCAAGCATGAATCCATCAGGAAGGGGGAAAATTCTTAAAAATCAAATTTACGCGTTTTGAACCTTTTTATGAAAAAATATTCAACAGTTTATTGTTACAATTAACATTATCTACAAATACCTACTAACTTATACTCTTATAGCAACTTACGGCCATATAATTGACTTTCTCCAAAGCTAGTTTTACGGAAAAACTAGTTCTAGGGGTTTCGAGTTTTAAGTTTTTCACAAATTCCCGCCTGGAAAAAGAATCTAGTTTTCAATAAGGTCCTTGCAAGTTTTTCATAGTTACTAACAAGGGTCTAGCAAGGGTTACTATAGGCATTTGCTAGGCCCTTGCCAGTTATGAACCTTTTTGCCTCGTTGACTAGTAGCATATATTTGCTCCACATATTTTGTTTTTCATGGTTTTCCATTCAACCATTTTAGATATGGGGGTCAAAGCTAGATGCTGTCAGTCGCTCTATATTATATTAATTATACATCTAGTTTCTCGATGCAAACCACCCTGGTTTTACACTCTAAATGATCCTTTTCGTCTCCAGTCCATGTCCATGGAAAAATGGCTCCTTGCGGAATATCATCGACGTTTTGTACTTGTCAGTGTGGGGTGCAGTTGGTTGTAGTCTGTATTATTGACGCGAGACGATTCCTTGATGACGACGGCCAGCAGAGTTAGTTACCATCAAGAGCATCACTAGCACCTACTTTATTAAAAAAAATGTTCTCAGCGAGGCAATAATAGGGGTCTGTCATGTTTTCCTCTTCCATGTTTTCCTTACCGAAAACTTGCCGGGGCCTTGCCTAAACTTGCCAAAAACTTGCCATTTTTCCAGGCGGCCGGGTTTGTATTCCTTTGACATCCAAATCAAAATATTCAAACACATTTTGATATCTAAATCAAATCAATAACAGTTTTCGAAAAACTGGAAGCTTTGAAGAAAGTCAATAATATGGCCCTTAGAGTATAAATTACATCCTTTTTTCGAGATCTTTTCTTTTGATATAATGTATAAACCTAGAGTGGGCTATAGATCAGTTTCTGGTGCTTTAAATAAAAGTTCATTGTGACGATTTATAAATTAAAAAAAATAATTATTAAAACTATATATTAAGTTAAATTCAAAAAACTTACAATTAAAAACAAATAAGAATAAGAAAAAACTCGTATTTGTTTATCTATTTACAATATTCGTTAAATCTTGATAAAGACAAATTAAAAATATTTCTCAGATTTGTTTTTGTTTGAAAATATTAATTCTCAAACAAAATAATTCTACCAATTTAAATATTGAAATTCAAATATATGTAGTTTGTAATCTTAAATTATTAATTCAAAGTTTCCAAAATTGTTATATTTTATATAGAAAATAGACGTAACCTTTTTGTGTAGCTATTTTTTTTATTTATTTATTTTTTTTTTAGGGCTTCACGTTAAGAACCCAAAAAAACCACAACCTTCCCTTTTGTCTTCATAATTTAAATGCTCTGTACTCACCGTTATTGCAAACTAAAAAATATCATACAGTTTTTGCTTAAAAACATATAAATTATTTATTTAGAATATCTGTGTAGATTTGTTTATATGGAAGACTCATTCTAAAGCTCAATATTTCAAAATTTAAACTGCCATTAATTTAGATCAAAAACCAAGTGAATTTCTTAGAGTTTCTTGTATTTGATTTTGTAAATTAGCCTGAAAACTTCCATCCAAAAGAGGTCCCAGCGATGAATGAACTTGATTTAAAGTTCCCTGTACTTGTGTTTGGACCCTTTGCTGTGTCTGTTTTAGATACTCATCAAGCTCCTTTTGTTCTTCGGGTGTCAGTTCACGTCCTATGCTAATTCCGCCTCCTGACACGACGTTAATGTTAACATTACTTAGGTATTTATTTGGTTCGTTTATTATTTCCTCTTTTAAAACATCACCATTCGGTCCAATACATCTGCGGTGTCTAATGATTATTTGAAAATTATTTGGATCATTTCGTTTGGTTACATAACATCGTGCAGTTCCTTTTGGGCAAATCAATGAATCACAATACAACATGCCTGGGTATAAAAAAAAAAAGTTGAAAAAAAATATGAATTTTTGTTTGTTGTGGGGTTGGGAACGATTGACAGCATTTCAAAATTCAAAAATATAATTAAAGCGATAACGTACGAACAGCGAGATTTTTTAAATGTGAAATTTCGGTATTTTTTAAAGAATTTAAAACATTTCGCTATAAGATTTTTTTTTAGTTTGCTGTCAATCGAACCGATACCAGTAATATATTTAAAAAGTTATTAAATTGTTTATAACAAACCATCATTTTGTGTTTGAATCAGAACATCTCCAACAACTGTCATTCCGAGCGATGATACCTCTTCGGCCAAAAAGAGGCAAATACATGTTACAAATAAAGACCTTAAAACGATCTTTAAACATTATATTTGAAAATAAAGAAAAATAAAAAAATATATATCAATGTTTAGTCACTTATGTAAGGACCCCTTCGTCCTTAGCTTATTGAGTGTTGAGGCTTCAGTTAGTTGAAGAAAAACTATTGTTTGTTCGTTCCTTAATTTTGAAAAATCTAATTCTCTACAATTTTGATTTTAATAAATTTATTTCATTAAAATTTGTTGATTTCATGTGTACAAGGCTATTATTTTTATGGTAACGACACGACGTCATTAGAGTTTGATTATTTTATTTTCTAACATAAAATAGCAAAAACAAAATACAAACTAAAGTGAATTTTCGTTTTTCAGGGAAATATCACTAATTTTCTCTCGAAAATACATACATTTTGCAGTGCCTAATATATTCCTTTTTTCGAAAACTATTCATGATGAGAGTATGGGAGAATATCATAAGAATAAGACTCTGTCAATTTAGGCTTTTTGAGATTAAATTTTAAAAAGTTTCTAATTCTGGAAAATAAATTAGCGAATTACAAAAAAAAATAATAAATATGTAAGTTATTTCACAGAAAATAAGTATCTTTGGAATTTAAGATGGCACCTGAACCCCAAGTTAAAAAAATATTTTTCGGGGAATGTCTCCAGATTTGGACATTGAAAGAAGTGTTAAAAATTCTCATTTTCTGCCCTATTTATGTTTTTTTAATACATCATGTGAAAGAACTTAAAAGCACACACAAAGTCAATAAGTTTCATTGGTCTTGAGTCAAAATTAAAATTTGAGCAAGTTTTTTATCACACACACAATTGTCAATTGTTGATTTACCATATTAATTACAAATCGTTGTACGCTTATATAACAATCACTTGTTATACAATTTATTATAAGGCAAGAGTTTATATTTTAGTTTAAAACAAATTTCTCTTAAAACCGAAAACACTCTATTCGGAAAGGAAAATCTCATTAATATTTTCAATTTTCATCAAAAATGGGTTTTATTATGAAAAGTTTCCGATTTTGTGTTAGCGGTTAGGTTAACTAGAATTTTACTTATGTGTATCTAATTTATATAATTTTAAAAACGTGTTTTTTTTTTTTTTTTGTAAGTCATTGGTGAACTAACACAAATTGCAATACGTTACTTAGCTTACTTTCATTATAATAACTGATGGTGAGATAAAATTTATTATTAATTTTCAAACAAAAAAAAAAAGTGTAGAAACTTTAGAACACTTCCACTGCTGTAGCTTATTTAAATGAATTTGATCAGACTCAACTTTAAAACAGTTTTTATACTGGGAGAGATGAAAATATTTAAGTGTTTTTTTTTAAGCTTTTTGTGTGAACAGGTGTATAATGCGGGTTGATGATTTATAATCAATTTTATTTAGTTCATAGTGTTCGGCTGAAGTTTATACTTTAGTTGTGAAAAATAAGCTTGTTGGTTTGAATAATCTTTAGGTATAAATTCCTAAAGAAATATATAAATGTAATAAAGTGCATCTATATTGTCCCCGACGAAAATGTTTTGAAATGGGTTTATGATTTATGTTTGAATAAATGAATGTACATTTTTGTATTAGTTTTAAAAATAAAATATAATCCACTTTTCAAGACCCGATTAAAATTTTGACAAAATGTGCCGAGGGAGTTAAATCTAACTTAAACTGTTGTGTTGGAAATAGAGTCATCCCTCAAAAATTCGCGCGTATTAAATCCAACTTTGCAAATGAGTTCAAATGAAAAATATACAAATATATGCTTTAGCAACAGAATGCATTTTATGTCTTTCATAAATATTTTGAAAGTTATAAGCTGGTTTTGAAAGTTCGATTTCATAAATATTTAACATGCTTTTAAATTTTTAAATGACTTATTTTGTATGGAAAAAACGTCATTTAAAGATTCAAAGGCCTGTTAAATAGCTAAAAGAGCTTTATGAAATCGCCCAAAAGAAAATAAAATGCATGACGTACTGCACTTAAGTAATTATGCCGTTGTCGAACAAGCATTAAATATTTGACGTGCTGAATTTAAAAACGGTGGAATATTTAGGAAACAAATTCAAATACTTAAAAAATTGATTTTTTTTTAATGATTTTCGAGATTTTCAAGATTTTTGTATTTCTTAATTTCGTGTTTCATACATAAGAATCGTTTAATATTGTTTCTTTAAAAATTGATTTCAAATTTTCGTCTCTTGTTTTATTTATTATAATTTACATTAAATTAGAATGTTCACATTAATAAATTTTTATGTTAAAATGTTTAACTTTAGAAAATTAATTTCGGCAGACGGCAGCAGCCACGCTTGTAATTCTTTTTGATATAACTTAAGAAATTATATTTAATTTGAAAAAATAATTAAGAAAAAAATTTCGTGTTTTAAGATTAAAATTTTATAGATCACGAGATTTTGGTTTTAGAAATCTCTAATTATACCCCCTGTTTAAGTATTTTGTCGTCAATATGACCTTTAAAGTTATTGAAGAATATTTCGGAAAAAACGTAACTTCCGTTTTATTCAAAAATTTAAAAAATATATCTTAAACACATATATGTACCTACATACATGTTTAAGTCTTACAGAATTTTTGTCTGAGTGATTCAAAATTTCCGATATTGGTTGAGAAGGAGAACCTGCACTTTAAGACAATTTTATTTGGCTCTAGCAATCCATAATAATAATCGTCAAAAATCACTCTCAAATGAAATAAAATTTGAGAACTAAATGCCCAAGAAAAGCTGTCTTATCTCTCAAACCTTAACAAAACCACATCCATTGGTATTTCCCAAAACCTATTTTTTTTTTTTCATGAATATAAAAATTAAAAAAATATTTTGTTTTCCATTTGTGGCATTTGTTTATTACCCAAAAAAGAAAGAAAGTATAACTAGAATGATCTAATAGACACACAATCTTATACATCCATATACACTTCTATACATATTTTATATGTATATGTATGTGTTTGTATTTTGTTTTGAATCTTTAGTTTGGTAAACAATAGTTAAATAAACATAAATAAATAATCACAAAAAAATTATTTACAATGTATAATATTATATTGTAATTGTTGCTGTTATTTTGGTTAAGGTGTATCATTTTGCTTAACTTTTGAGCATTATATTTAATTGTCAGCTAATTTGAGCTCATCCATAAGTGACATTTTTAACTGCGGGCTCCCTGCCTTGCCAGAAGATGATACATTTATCACGGTACAAATTTGCTGTACATCTTCACGCAGTCTATCTACGGAAGTTGAAATATTTGTTAATTTTGGCACAAAGCTGTTGCTTTTATTGATCAATTTGTATATATCTGATGTTGAGGGTCGTTTTGTAATTATTTGTGACTGTTGGATTAGCTAAAAAAAAATGTACAAAATATTATTATTAATTTAAAATGAAATTAAGATAGTATAGTTTAATTTATGATAAGAGTTTAGTAGACGCAGATAATAGTTGCTGTTATTTTGGAGACTGATGTAGATAGAGTAGGTAAATTATCTAACACCATACGAATTAACTATGTTTTTGAATGCGTATTCTTTTTTATTTTACTGGCTTAGAATTAAGGATATTATAATAATCCAATTTAAACATAAATGGTGGTTAATAAATTTGAATTGAATGTTTATATAGAACGCTAACCATTGCAACTCATATAGTTACAATGAGTCATTAATAGGACACGAAAAATGTTCACATGTTTTCTTTGTTCTTCTTATTAAAAATAAAGAAACTTCGCAAATAAATCTTTCACCCGTAAGTCCTACGTAGTTTAAATATATTATTGCATGTGCTTAGTCAGCATGTCAATATTTACTAGGGTGTTTTAAATGATCATACATCAATAACTAAAAGACGCAGTTCAAGAGATAAAAAAAACACAATCATGTATAAAATGTTGTTGAAATATTAATAACTTATTTCAATTTGTACAAAGTAGAGATAAAACTTTCTGTTTGAAGCACGTTTTTTTAAATCATTTTTTTTTTAGAAATCGGGGCTTACATATCAAAATATTTAAAGTCGTAAATTTATAATAAACTCAACAAGTTGAATGCTTTTTATGGGTTTAAAACTTAGTATTAGCATTGAATAAATACAAATAGAAGTAGACACCGGGAAAATCGGCCACTAAGGTTTGCATATAGGGCTGCTATCGCATGGTAGGTTGATGTATTCAATAAAAAAAAACTTCCTTAATCATAAAAGGGTTATGAATTAGAATGGGAATTTTTTCTAATTACTATGGAAACGAATGTTTAATTTGTTTTGTTTTCATTATTTTTGTATATTTCTATGGAAACGAAAGTAGTTGTGTTTAGTCTGAAATTTAGAATTTGTATAGAATTATTTATGTGTGTACGCACATGAATTCCTAACTTAATATCAAAACACTGGGTGATATGAATAAAATGGAGTAGGTACTCAGAGAAGGTGCTCCATAAGAATCAGAGGAGGTGCTCAATAAAGAAGCACCTGCTCCCGTTTCGTATGAATAAAATTTTACACCAACTAGTGAGAACCTTCTCCTTTATACAGAGTAGGTGCTCTCATACCTCAAACCGAATTTCTGCCTGAAATGTATTATTTTATTATTTTTATTTTCGTTTCCATAGCTTCTATACTTTTTTGTCATTTTCTCTCGAAATATTTTTTTAAATTTCATATTATTTGACAAAATATGTCAATTATTCTGGGTTTAAATAATAAAGAAATTAAAACTAATATAGTAGAGCAACCGAAATTCTGGGAGTTGGTGCATATATGAGGGTTTTTCGGTATACATTTGCATCATTATAGTAGAACACAAATGTCTGGCATGTTGTTAGTGGTAGATAAAAGGATTTTTTAAATTTGTTTCACTGCCATTAAATATCACTTCTAAACTAACAATAAGAGCCCACAGCAATTTTTGGGTGTGAATGATAGCAAAAATTCAATGATATAATAAGATATGTAGGTCTTTACTTTCTGTTCGCAAATATGCAAGTCTTGCAAGCTATGGTTGGGGCGTTGTTGCATTAAAAATGCAACAACGGGCTGAAAGCCCAGATAAAAGGTATACCATTTAAAAAAACTATGTTTAATGAAAGAGCTGAATACCATAGACATGAATATGAGGGTATAAGACATAGGTGAGCCTTCTGTATGCAAGATGCACTATACAAATTAATTTTTAAGTGCGTCTTGCATACATAAACCTTAGAGGTCTTGGACCCTTAAATTCATTTCTATGGTATTCAGTTTTTTTTTATTAAATGCAATTTTTTAAGTCTTCTATATCATTTATCTGGGGCTACAAACGTTCTTACTACGGCTTGCAAGACTTGCATATTTGCAAATAAAAAGTAAAGACTTATCTTATTGCATCATTGAATTTTTGCTATCATTCACATCCAAAAATTGCTGTGGGCTCTCGGTCTATTCTGTTGGTATAGATCATCAAGTTTAATGTGTTTGAGCATAGGAATAATTAAATATCGTCATTTCTATTAAAAAAAGATGTATTTTAGTGATAAAACGCTATTTCCTTCATTGTTGAGCAACCAACTGAGCTTGCTCGCAAATGAGAAGCAGGTGCTCCTCTCAAAGGAGAACGTGCTTCGGTTTATTCATATCTAACAATTGAGTAGGTACTTACCTTTGAGAAGGTGCTCATCAAACATGTGGATGCTCAATCGTTGAGCACCTCCTCAAGTATTTTATTCATACCAAATGGAGCACGTGCTCGAAAAAGTTGAGTTTTGAGCAGGTGCTCATTTTTATTCATATCACCCACTATATTGATATTTACTAGGGCAATCAAAAATATGCTAGATAAGAGTATTTTTCCTAGCAACACTTTTAAAAAAAGGCTGTTAGAAATACGTGTTATGAAAAATACTGTTTTTCAAGCGCATATTTCTTCGAAAAAGTATGGCATGGCATATTTTTGGTTGCTCTATTCATTACTATCTGCATTGTTTAGGTATACCTTACACCTAACTCTACTCAGCTCTACTCATCTGATATTTAAAGTGAAAGTAGCAGGAAATATTTCAACGTGTGTACTTACATTTTGGTAGGTAACAAAATTAGTTTTAGGTCAAGGATAGTGGGTAGGATAGGGGTGTTGTATACCTATAGGTGCACATAATTTCGAAATATTTCGAAGGCTGAGGACGAAATAAAAAACTGCATACGGGAGAACCAAAGCATAATGAAACACCTTCCAACACTTCCTCGGTGCTTATCTGCAGGAATGGAGGGAACCGAAAATAACTTCCATTATGACGCCGCCGCGCCGTGGCATGGTGGTAAGTGCAATGGACTGTCATGCCGGAGGTCTAGGTTTGATCCCCAGCCTCGCCACCTAAATTTTTAAAAAAAAATAAAAACAACGGCTACTGCCTCTTGCGAGGAATTGACAAAACCTCCAAGAGTATCTCTTGTCAAGACAAGTGCCGCTTACATTAGCCGTTCGGATTCGGCAATAAACTGTAGGTCCCCTCCATTTCTGCAGCCACGCACACAGGAATGGTTGAGAGTTGTAAGTCACTAGGTCCTAGTTCTTCATGAGCTGTTGTGCTATCAAATTCATTTATTTTTATCATTAATAAATATTGCCGTGTTAACTGAAAAAACGTATCTGACATTTTTCGTTTTTTTTGGTCAAGGCAAAGTTTGAAATCCTTGGGATGTTTTTTTATCATGATTTTTTTCTTTTCTTAGACTCAACCTACACGCTCTAGCTCTATGTCACACCTTAGGTGAATCATCTAGTAAATAAAATTTTGTACATTAAAACAAAATTGTTACACCATTTTTTATTATTTATTAATGTTGAATTAAAAATTAAATTTCGGTAAAAAATCGTCATTAAAAATAAATGTGTACATTTTTTTAAAATTCCAAAATTTGTTTTCTTTGTAATTTTAATCGGTTATACAAAAATGAGATAGTCCAAAATAAACAAATGGTTGTATGTGATGCAGTGTTAATGATTTTCTGTAACGGGTTTTTAACATTTATATGGAAGGCAACGTTAATTTTAACTAACTGAAAAATGTTTGTTAAAAATATATTAGATCATGTTTAAAAACCGCTCGGTGCCAAGTTTCGTAAAAATCAACCGAGTCCATCCAAAAAAATTTTTGTATAGGTACAATACTATTTGAATTTTTCATAAAAAAAAAATTATCAAAATCAGCTACTAATTAAAAATAAATTTGATGGCACAACAGCTCATGAAGAACTAGGGCCTAGTGACTTACAACTCTCAACCATTCCTGTGTGCGTGTCTGCAGGAATGGAGGGGACCTACAGTTTATTGCCGAATCCGAACGGCTAACGAGCGGCACTTTTCTGTGACAGGAGATACTCTTTGAGGATTTGTCAATTCCTCGCAAGAGGCAGTAACCGTTTTTTCTTTTAAATAAATAGGTGGCGAGGCTGGGGATCGAACCTTAGACCTCCGGCATGACAGTCCATCGCACTAACCATCACGCCACGGCTACTACAATCAGCTACTAATTGCTTTCGAAAAAAAAAACGAAAATAAAAAACAATAGTTTATAATGGGAGGTACCATAGCAAGCTGAGAAAAAATCTTCGAAAATGGTTGTATTCGATATCAAAGCACTTGTACCTATTAACTTACATAATTAAATTTTGGTTATCTTTACCTTCCAAAATTTGTTGTCACCTCTTTGAGACTTCCAAAGTTTTTCTCTAAAAAATTTAAAAAATTTCAAAGTATCGACATTTAAAATTTCAGCAATTTTGAGTTCTGGACAACATTTTTGGAAACAGTATATGTTACGAATGTAATACGAAATTCCATAATAAGTTCCACACGCGCATTTTTTAATCACCCTGTGATCTTCGAATTCAAATATTGGTATGCAAAATCCATTGTTTGAAAGAAAACTCGACCGGAAGCTATAAGTCAAAATGTCTGTCCTCTAGCTAAGCTAGAATTTATCTCTTATCAATCGATCTCTTTTCTCGTGGCCACCATCCAGTTCGGACATATCGCTCTTGGTAAGATAAGAGCCAATAAGATCGTTTTGATAGCGTTGAAAATAAAATATTACTTTCATTTATTTCGGTAGAGTTTCCAGTCAATGAAGTGGCACATAAGAAAAGCATATTTCTGAAACAAACTAAGCCCGAAAGTTCGCATTAAAAAAAAAAAAAAAAAAAAAAATCGCTGGTGATTTTTTAATATATTTTTTTTTTTATCTCCAATTTGCATCAAACTTGTGAAGGTAAAAAAATTTTTGTTTTCCTTTTTTCGTAAGCCTGTGTCATTAGAATAAGCCTACAAAATGTATTCTATTTTCCCATAGTCGATCGCTGATAGTTTCAGTAGCCCGCCAAAACTATAATTCCATTATAGAGGCAATTGGCTGCGTCACGATCTTCACTGGAAGACGAGAACGGGGAGCTATACCGTTCTTTAACAAGAAGGAATTCACTCTCGTATTCACCGTTTCTCAGAAAATAGAGAAACTCAAAACTCACCACGACCGCAATAATTCGACAAGTTTGCTCGCTGTACTTGGGTAAAAATCAGACAAGGAGCAGGTCAGTTCGTCTTGTGAGCTGGAATTGACGACCCGCGAAAATCCCAGCCAATTCGTCTTCGAGCGAGTGCAGTGAGCGTGCCGTGCATGGTTCGTGTTATTTGGACAGTGCGAGTGGGTGTTTTGTGTTGAGCAGGGCAGGTGATTTAGACTCCCAGGAGCCCGAGAGCAATCAGCACAGCGAAGTGTTCCAAGCGTTAGACTGGAGCCCCAAAATCTATAGATATAAAAAAAAAGAAAAAAAAAGAAGAGAAAAAAGAGTAGAGAAAAAAAATAACGGGTCCCTTCTGGACCGCAAAAGAAAAAGGAGCATCATGTGAAAGAAAGACCAATATAAAAAAAAAAAAAAAAGAAGAGAAAATTTGTAGGTTAACGTAAAGTAGAGTATCAAAGTGAAAAGAAAAAAAATTAAGATTAATAAGAAGGCCCATTGGTGAAGTGGGATCGAGTGTGGGTGTAGGTCAGAAAAGTTTAGCAAGTGGTCGCGGTATATTACATATTTTACAGCATCATCGAGAGTACTACAACATCGAAGGATTTGTGCACAATATCCGGACGTATGTAAGTGGTGAGTTTCTTCTCTCTTATGAAATATATTTGTTTTTTTTTGTACCTCTATATTTTGTTTCGTCACAAGTTGCATTTATATATGCCTTGCCAGTCTTATCCGACGTAACGGAACACAAAATTACAAAATACATTTTTGCCTAGATCTAAAGTTGAAAATTATTTAAACTATTCTTATAAGTACCTATTACGTAAAGTTATAACGTAAATTTTATTTTTTTTTTTACTAAATTGGTCTACTTAATTCTAACTTAAATCTGAACTAAACATGCAACATTAAATATATATAAAAAAAAAAAAAAAAAAAAAAACCAGAAAGTTTACTACGTATGAATTATCTACCTAAGCCATAAAAATTTAAAAATCATGCAAATACCTAAAATCGAATTAATAAATTTGTAAATGAACTATTTAATATGAACTAAAATTGGTGTTTATTTAATGGGGTTATGCGTGGTATGGTCGTGGGGATAACAAGGAGCAATGGAATGAAGTGACATCTCATATTGAGATGATAAAGGGACAGCTCTCTTGTCAAAATCAAAGTACAAGCTGTCAAGGTGCACACGAAGTGTCAGAGGGTGGGTCACGTAAACAATGTACTTAGGCAAATAAAACCTGTTGCCCAATGAACAAGAACGGTGAAGAAATGAAAGTGTCCGTCTGTCGTCTTCATATTCAAAATCTTGGCATGAAAAATAATCTTTGTTAACGTCTGGCTACTTGTGGGTCAAGAACCACGCCCACCGGCGTACCTAGCTGTGCCTCCTCCAAGCATGCCAAGTGCGACCCCGACGAGTAGTATCCAGTGATTCAAGAAGTCGTAACATATAGTACCATCGTACTCGGTATTAATATGTCCTTGCACTGATTTTTAATGAAAATTTACCTATGCGCGGATAATTGAAGAAAATCAAAAACCGCCAAAAATTTATGGAAACAATTTAGATTATTCAAAAATTCATTTAGCCAAAAATTGAGGTTAGCTTGAAAATTTGGAAAATATAATTTCTTATCTGCTTTTTAAAAATATAAAATTTATTTCCAGAAAACATAATTTGCTTTCAAACAATAACCATATCTCGAGTTTTAAATTTTTCACAGTTGTTGTATATATCCATGAATTTTGTATATTTAAAATCAATTACAAAAACAACCACCTCCCTATCATTTTTCGTTTAGAAAATAGATTCTGATATTTATCTTTGTTTATCCTTGTTTACCCTATTGAAATTGCGATTTTTAAAAGACCATCTGAATAGTTGGGTGCACTAATGCATGGCACTTATAGTAGCTCAATAGCTATTTCACATAATAAAATTGATAAAAGTACGAAAAAAGCGAGGCCACCAAAGAATTATATGCTTCAATTTTCAGTCTAGTATTTTACTAAATAAAGTGATACACTAAGTGACTATTCATCCCGGGTTTCCCGGGACTGTCCCGTATTTACATAGCCTGTGTCTGTTTTTTTTTAAGAACCCCGGGACTTAGAACCTTTCTAGGGTTTATAAATATGTATGTAGGTACAGACAGAGTTGATTTTCAATAGATTTTACCTTTATAAATTAAGATTTTAAATTTGAAAATAAAAAATAACTTTCTATGAAATGTTACAAAAAATAGGAAAAATTAATTCTTATTTTACTAAGAAATCAGAATCAAGAAAATAATTCAAGTCTGAATAGCAAATAAAATAATCAAAATATTCTCATCCTCATATATGTACATAATTTTGTTCTATATTTCAATATGAGAAATATAATCTTCAGCGTAGCATGTAAAAATCATCGTCATATAAACAAAAACATAAAAAAACAACCAATGCCTCTAAATGACAATACATACATACAAACATTCTTCACATTTTTTTGTAAACTAATTTCAAAATTAAACAGAATATTAAAAATCGTCGTTATGGATACCGATACAAAAAGGAACAATTTAATAAATAAAAATCCCTTTTGAATCGGTTTGTGTACAGAAAAATTTTACATCATCAATTTGTTTCTACAAAACGCCAGAGGACGAGCATATAGAGCTTTGAGTTATTCGGTGTCACTTCTATTTGTATTTATTCAATGGTATTAGTAAGAAATGTATTCGTATTGATGAATTTAACTATACATATTCATTTGATGTCACGGTAAGAAATAATATTCCCAACTGGATCGCAAGAACTTGCTTTTTTAGTTAATAACTATATTGTACCTACATATCAAAGATGTATGTAATTGGTTCAATAATTGAATGATATCTTTAACGAACAAATGTTTGATAAAATTAATTTCAAGATTTTTAAATGCAATATTGTTTAAACTACGCAGAAGCTTCAGATATTACAATCATAAAAACATCGATCAAGTCATTAAGAAGCTATGCGAGAATAACTTGAAAATATGCAATTTTCTAAAAAAAAAAAAAATTATTGCAGGAAACCTGAAACGCAGTTATTCGAATTTCCGCTCTAGAGAATCAAATAAAAATACCCTGTACTAAATGTGACATTTACATTTTGGTATGTATACGACATACCAACTTATTTGTATTATTTTCAATACAAATTTCCACAGGCATTAACGAAGCAATAAATTAACGCCGTAAGCAAGGGATATAAGAACCCTTTGACTCCCAAGGCGAAATGCAGAAAAAGAGGAATAGGCGAAAGATCTTACTCACCTTTTTGTAATCGTCCATAAGATTAGTCAAATCCATCGTATTAATACTTTTACTTGCATCACTAACATAAAACTGCTCATTCATAGTTTTAAGTTGATACTTCAAGTTCTACAAGAAAGTATTTTTAAAATAAGATCAAAACAAAAAAGAAGTTATTTTAGTATAATATGTACATACATCGATTTCCCTCTGACTATTCTCAAACTGTATCCGCATATCTTGCAAAGCAGATTCCATCGCTCGCAACTGCTCAACTTCGACCATGTCTTTTGATTTCGTTATTAAAGCACCGTAACGATTTTCGACAATTTCCAAATTTTTCTTATAGCTTTTAACATTTGACAAAAGTGATCTTATATGCAAATCATAACGAATCATTTTTCTTTGATGTTCCGTTTCTAAAACGTTTTTTAAAATTCGTTCGTGTTCACTCTTTTGTCGCTGATGATCATTATCAACTGTTTTATGTAGTTTTTGAGAAGATTTTAACTGATCAATTTCAGCTTGCATCTTTTCTCGCAAAATATCACTCTCTTCGCTAAGTAATTTGGCCTCCAATTGGAATTGTTTAATTTCTTTTTTATGGCTTTCTCTCTCCCTTGAAAAGTCCTTATTAAATTCTTGAATAAGACGCTCATTTGTTCCGGCAAGATGTGCGATTTCTTTCTGATAGTCAACATTGGCACTTTCTATGGCTTCAATCTGGCTCTCCAAATCATTTATTTTTAAGTTAGCCGTTTGCAACTTTTCTTTCAATATTTTGTTCTCTTCTTGTGCAAGCTTGCAGGCTTTTTTAAGACTTTCACTCTGTCTATGGTAATTTTCATTTAATTGAATGAGCTCAATGTTTTGCTCATCGAAAAGTTGATTTAGATCATCGAATTCACTGCATGGCACATCGAGTTTTTTAGCGCTATCTAGAGACGTGAGCAATTTCTCCCACTCGTGTTGTTCTGCGTTTAATTGTTCAACTTTATCCTCATGAAGGGTCATTAGTTTTTGGATCAATCTTACTCTACTTTGACCAATTTGTTCTTCCTGCAAAACTTTAATTGTGTTACTTGAAATTAGCTTAGCATTTAGTTCTTTTTCAGTTAAAAGTTTTGCTTTTAAATCCTCAATTTGTAAATCTTTCTGATTGAGACTTTCGACACTTTGGTTTGTTTCAACTTTTAGTTTTAAGATCTTATCGATATTGCACTGGTTTTCTACTTTAAGTCGATTCATTTCTTGTTGAGTTTTAGAAAGTAAAAATTCAAATTCGGTACTTAAAGTCCTTTGACAATCGAGTTGATTTGAAATTTCAAATAATTTCTGCCGCAAGGATTTTATTTCCCGAGTATCTTTTTCTTTTTCGAATCGTAGCTTTTCAACAGTAATGTCTTTCATATCCAATTCGAATTTGGATGTTTCATATAATTTACATATATTTTGATATTTTTCAGAAATTTGTTGAATTTCTGCTTTAGTTTTTCTTAAATTATTTTGCTCTAAGCTTTGACTAGATTTTAAGGAATACAATGTATTTTGCAATTCTTTATTTTCTTTAAATATTTGTTCAATCTCTTCTTTAGATATGACATTTGCGACTGATGTTGTTTGTTGTTGGGTATCCACCACTTCACTTAGATTTGACTTTTGTTCTTTTAATCTTTGAAATTTTTCGATTTGAGACGTTTGCACTTGTAGTTTTGATCGAAGCTTATCAACTTCATATTGTTGATCATTGTAAAGTTTTTGTAAGGCTTGAAAGTCATTTATTTGTGTTTTCAAAGAACTAATTGTTTCGGTAAGTTCTTGTATTAATTGTTCTTTTTGAAAAAGTTCTGTTTGATGTTTTATTAGGAGACAAGAGTCTGCATCTTGTTTTTGAGATAACTCATTCTTTAGCGAGTTCAATTCCTGATCTTTGTTGTTTAGTTCAGTGATCTAGAATGAAAAATATTTTTTTTTTGCACTTTTAATTTATAAGCAAATTTTACCACCACATTGCGGTTTTAAAGCCTGTCATTAAACCTTTCCATCCGATTTCAAAGAAAAAAATTATTTATGAAAATGGCATAAAATATCGAATGAATTATGCCACCTTCCAAAATTAATTGAGTTGAAAATTCAAAAAAATTGTTCTACAAAAGTATCGTTAAAACTACTTTTTTATTATTTTTCTTAGCTTCAATAATTAATAGTCTACCATTCTGTGAAACTGTGTAACTGTTTTTAAGAAAAGCATGTAGCTACCGCAATTTTTGGTTCTAATTTTGTTTGAGTACACAAAAACGTTATAAATGTTTCGCTGTAACAGAATTGCCAAACCCATTAGAACTACCTATAATTGTATAACTACTATCGGTAATATAAATAGATTCTTACATGTGAGTGCAGTTTTTCTTGGAGTTGACGAACAACTATCTGCAAATCCAAAACCTCATTGCTCATGCCCTTCCAATCAGATTCCTTAATTGAAATTTCATCGGTCAAAGCGATTTTAGACTCAACTAGCTGTAAACATCTTTTGGTTATTGTTCGATTCTCATCTTCCAACTGTGCAATGTTTTTTTGCAACTGCACAACAATCTCGTCCCTTTCACATCCAAGTTTTTGCAAATCATTCAGCAAGCTTCGTTTCTGATTTCGAAGTATTTCGATGAGTTGGTCTTGGTCAGCTAGTTTTTGTCTATGTTGTTCTAATTCGAAATCCCTCGAATCGGCTTCGTCTGATAAAACTATGGTGCTAGAATTATTTTGTTTCAATAGTTTCTTTGCTGAGTCTTTTTCAATTTGAAGTTGATCCTCTAGCTCACTGCATCGGGCATACAAAGCGATGCGTTCATTCTGAAGATTTTGATTGTCCTGTGTGAACTTTCGCTCGTTGGTGTATAATTTTTCAAGAACTTCCAGCTTGGAGTTTCTTTGCAGCTTCAATTCACTCTTGTACCATTTTTCCGATTTACTCAAACGTTCGAGTTCGCTTTTCAGTTTGCGGACATCTTGCAATGCCAGAAAGAGTGATTGATCCTTTTCACGAAGTAAAAAATTAATTTTATTTTGCTGCAAATTATCACCCGAGATGGAATCGTCATCGGCTGAACTTATTGAAGCTGGACAAAAATTCAAGTTTAAATCACTGATATTACCTGAATCATAAAGCGGCGATGTTGTGCTCGATGATATTAGTGATGAGACTGATTCGCGCCTCGAATTCTGGCGCTCCGCCCCAGCACCATTTCCATTTTGTGTTCCCTGACTCTCAGCTGGCGATTCATTATTGTTATTAAAATTATTTTCTATCATTATTTGATTTGTTATTTTTGCAATTTTCCTATCAGAAGCATTGTTATGCTCCAATTTGGTCTTTTGTATTCTTTTAACTTTTTCTTCACATCATGACGAAGACTTTGGTACTCAAGATCGAGAATGATGATGTCATTATTTTAAGCGTTTATCTATATAAACCCATTAATAAATATAGTTTTTATTTTTTGAAAAACTTAATATTATTATTTAGCATACAAAAAAAATGTTAAGGAAACAATTTGCAGAATTAGTAAATAACAAACACGAAAACAAATTTTTTTTTCACAACTTGCAGCGAAAATCCAACCACTTGAGCAATGAGCTTGTTTTCTTTCACTTTTTTCCGAAGTTTTTTTTTGGGACATGTCAGATGGTAGGACAGGGATGTCAGCTGCTGCAGTTATAGAAGTGGACGCGTTCATAGCCAGTCCATCGTCTCCAAGTCCGAAAGAAATTAGACAAAAAAAAAAACCAGACAAGGCATTTTTATGTTAAAAACAACAGCAAAAAAATTCATTATGGATTTAAGAGTGAGAGTTTCCAGCTTAATAATCCTAGCTGTTTCTTTCACTAGGGATTAAAAAACAAAGCTATAATTATAACTTTGGATACAAATTAAAAACGCGTACAATGGAAAGCCAAGACATAACCAATCGGTTTTAGTATATACTCAAACCATTAAGATTTTCTTACCGAATGCCCAAGCAGTAAACGGTTTTTATTTGAAATAAGCCTTAATCGGTAGCTATAAAAAAAAAATATTTAAAACATTCACGTTATTTGATAATAAATTAAGTTTCTGTTCAAAACATTTTTTTTTTCATAATAAATGTTTAATTGTTTTTCAATTAAAAATTACATTTCTAACTGTTTCGGCATAGTTATTGTCAATTTTTATAACAGCAAATTTATCAGTTGATCCATACCGTATGTGCTGACGAAAAACCAATATAACAGTGCCTGAACTATCGACAATTTTTTTCAATAATGCATACTGCAGCCCATAGACCAATTTCTTATAAGTTTCTTCCTTGTGTGATACTTCTGTTTCCTTTTTCATATCAAATGACAACATCCAAATATTATGATGCATTGATGAATAATTAACGACGCTAGTTATGCTTGTAATGGCCACAATTACCGCTTTTGGTCGACAATGAGCAATTCTAACTGCCATCTCACCAACAGTTGAGCATATAACTATAGCGTCTGCTTGAAAATCATAAGATGCAGCTGCAATAGATCGTGCCATTGTACTGCTCGAACTTAATATCTTATTATGAACTTGCTTATCTAAAATGTTTGATTGCGAAATTCTATGGAAAATAGCTTCAAAAAGGCGTAAAAACTTCGGCTCACAAGGAAGAACGTACTTATCAGGATAAATAAATATATAAGGGTAGTCACAAGGATCTACAAAGTTTGACCAACAACCTTGTAAGAAAATTGGTTTTCTTTTGCGATACGATTCCACCATGAATGTTTGAGCTGCAGTTGAAAGTTTCACGATTTCATTATCTGGAACATTGCTTGAACAATCTATTAGAAAACCATCATACGCTCCAGATATTCTTTCGGCATCTTCTAAATTTTCTAAACATGACAATGTTAGACGGGTAAATAAATAAAAATGATTGCATTTAAGTTCTGCTAAAGTGTCGCGTAGCTCGTTAATGTACTCGACATTCCCAGGTGTATGGGAAATAATCACATTCATATTTGTTCCAATAGCAAAGGTTATATCTTCAAGCTCTTCAGCTGAAACTTTTAAATAAGCTTTTTCAATATCCTTGGGGAATCGAACTAGCATTCGTGGCTTAACTAAACCGGGCACAATAACTTTGCATCTAACTTGATCACTAATGTGACTGTTCTCAACCACTTGCAGTTGAATATATTTACCCAAGCAGATTATATCACATTTTTTTACATCGCCCATAAGAAACTTTGCATTGACATAAATGAAGCTATGACATGATCCAGATGCATATTCCCTATCTGTCGTCAAAACTACCTTTAAGTTTACGCCTTTTTTATTTCTCTTAAATCTTCCAGTGTATTGGAGTCTGGGACTTAACTTCAAATAAATTGATAATGGAATTGAAAACCCCAATAATTCAGATTCTCTGTAAGCTGCATTTTTAAGCAGCTCAATGACTTCCATATTTTGTCGAACAGATCCGAAGAAAAGATCTAAGCCAAAGTTGAAGATTCCACTTTCTTGACAAACACAAAAAAAAATAAAAAAAATAAATAAATTCATTGTACTAGAGAAATTTAAATTGTAGATTTTTTACTTATGTAATTTGAAATTCTTTCTTCGTTATCATCTTGTGAAATCTCAACCGATAACTTATTTTTGGTAAGAATAAGCTTGTTATTTGCATGAATGCTTTCGTTATTTAAACAACAATTTCCTGCAAATTCATGTCTGATTTTCATTCTGTTACATTTGTTTCTTTTTTATTGGTTGACAAAAAATTAATTTAGAACTCAGGAAATGCCTGCCCACGCCACAATTTCCGAAAACAAAATTATTATTTTCACATATCAAGCGGAGCTGTCTTGTGTTTAGTAGAAACAAATTTTACTATGTTTTTATTCATAGTAGGTGCTATTGGAAAATTTGTTTTTGGGTTTTAATTTAAAAGCATTTTAATGCAAGGAAATGCCTGATTCTTTCGGAAACGGAAACATTTAAAAAAAAAAACAAAAAAAAAATCAATATTACAGTAATTAGATTTTATTATCTATCGATTTGTATAATTTATATTAAATTTCTTATAATCTAGCAAAAAAGAACATTTTATACTTAACTTATTGATTATAAACATTTAAAAAATCGGACGACATATTCATTTGAGAAAAAAAAAAAATTTTAAGAAAAAACAAACTAACTCAAAAATACTTATGAAAATCAAATATATTTATTGTAATTTTAGGTGACTAGACTAGTGCAATGAATTATTATTTTACTTGATTTCGCGTTTATCTTTAAACTCTTTGCAGAATTTCATTCGTTAACAAAGATTAAAAGAATTGTATTTAGAGATGTATGTATGTATGTATTTATTTTTAACTTTTATTTATTTGTTCATCATGCCAACAATTTTGTTCTTTTGTTTTTAGAATTATACTTTTGGTATATAACACTCTTAAAAATAATTATTACTGCTTATTAAAATTGAAGTTAAGGAATGAAAAAATATTTGTGTATTAAGTGATTATGTGCGTAGTAAAAATAATTTAATAAATCCTAAACCATAAAAAAAAATACACAATCATTTTGTTTTGGTTTTTGCTTTTTTTCGAATATGAGTCGCACAATTATTTAAAAATATTTTTTTTTTTAATTAAATTTACATTTTACTTATTAAGTAATATTAAACATAATTGAAGATGAACTATGAATTCTTAACATATTATATTTTATATTTTATGATTTTTTTTTTAAATTTATATATAATATATTATGTATGTTGAATTTTTGAATGTAGCAATATTTCTCTAAATAAATGTTTCGTCTTCACTGCCATACCTTTTTGTGTTGTTTTTTATATGTATACATATTTATAATTATTATTGTTTCTATTTTTAGACGTTCATATATTTTATCAAGATCGGTTTTTTATTTATTTTCTTAATTTATTTTTATTTATGTTGTTTAGAGTTTGGTTTTAATTTTGTAGTCTGACATCAAGAAGTTAGTCCGTTTCGTTGAGACGACGAAGTAAGCGAAAGATAAAAAATGTATCAAAATTTAATTTTTAACGATAATAATTATATAAGTACAACACTTATTTTTATTTATTTTTTGTTTATTTAGTATTTTCTTTTAACATTTAAGCTGAAATAATAAATCACATACAAGCATCTTTTTGATTTGTTTACGAAAATGTTGTGTGCATTGTGGAAGTGTTTTTTTGTTTTTTTTTTGTTTTGTGAAATAATTAAACTTCAAGGTGGATGATGTTATAGTTAATTTGTGTATGGATTAAAGCAAGTTAACTTATTAATTTTTTGTTTTGTGACGCAGAAAGTGTCATGAATTCGAAAGCCTTTATCGACGTTTGTTTTTTTTTATTTTTTCATTCGATAAAGTAATGTTTAATGTATGTATGTACCTTTTATCTATTAAATGGCTTGGAAATATCTTGTAAAATATTGCTGTTATTCGAAATTTCGGGAAAATAAAATAAATAGTTCAAAATATTCTCTTAACCTTTTGAATGCTTTAAGATTAAAATATCTTGAAAAGGGCTATAAGATTATAATTGATTAACGAATATCAACTCAACTGCACTTAATAAATGACAGGCGATTTTGCAATTGCTGTTTTTTTTAAAACCGTTCTTTAATATGTCAAAAATTCAACAATTGAGCTGCATGATTTTTTATTCCATAAAAGTTTATAAATTGCACCACTTCCATATATTACTTTATTAATTCCGAAAATATGGGATAATGAAATCCATTGCTTATGAAAGAAATACATACATATATCGAATTCGAATTTACAACGATCAGGGAAAAGTATCGGCTTATTTGTAGCCAACACAATTGATAGAGGTGACAAAGTGGTACCTTAAAGACACTAAAACCTAAAGGTATGAGAAAATAAAACAATAAAAATGTCAACAAGACCACATTATCTCAGGAACGACGGCTGATATTAAGAACTGCTTCCAACTCAAAGTTTTCTATGTAAAAACATAGAAGCAACTTCTATGTAAAATCAAGGCTAAGAATGTAGTTAAATACAAAATACTCCGACATGGAATCGGTAGAGTATATGAATGTGGGGATAAAGAAAAAAAAATGGCGCATAGAAAAAAAGTGTAGTATGTTTTATTGCTTCTTTCGTACTCGTATACAAACGAAACCAATTTGTTTTCGGAAAAGAAAAACAAAATTGTAGGTCCGAGCCAAGACAGTTGAAAACATATGTTTTAAGCTCGTCATCTTTGTTATATTAGAATAAATTTAAAATGTATTAATCCTTTATTCCTCTTCTCTAAAAAGTTTAGCACTTATTGCAAAGCTTTTCTGGTCGAAGGCCCAGCTTTTCAGTGCGTGAGAAAGTTATTTGAACAGATGCTTTTGATGTCTTAATCTCCAAGTTTTTTTAGGTCTATTCGCATAGATTCTTTACAGAAAGACTGTGAACTGTAAATAAATTTATGTCAGGAGTAAATTAACTCTAGTTTAACTCACCACTGAAAAACTGAGGCTTAAAATTTTATAAAAAATCAGTTAATAACACCTGAGAAAGGTATGAGGAATTAAAGACAACATGATACATACCACACTATTCGTCAAATTCTGTTTTTCGGATATATAATTTTTTAAATGAATTGATAAAAAAACATTGCCAATTAAAATTTCTACACTTTTTAATATTTTCATTATTTTTGGTCAAAAGCTTTAAGAAAATTTGGCAAACCTTTTCAAAGATAAGGTTGTGCAGCTTTTCTTTTCGGTTATTTTGAAATGGAAATACTTAATTTAAAATAATTTCCAAATCAAATTATCAAATGATGTCGAAGCATTTTCTATTTCCACATAAAATTTTTCCCATTTTATATTTTTTACTCATTTAACGTTTCATTGCATTTTCTTAAACCAAATTTTAAAAATCTCTTCTTTGTACAATAGGGGTTTTTATTTTTTTAAGATATTTACAAACAAATGAAATCGACTTTTATTTTTCACATGCGATATTTTGATAAGTGAAAATCTAAATTGCAATAATTATTTCACAAATTCACACTTAAAAAAGAATGCAAACTAAAATCGCTGGCCTTAATCATACAAAAATAATAAATTTATATACTTTAGCAATAACATGATTCTACAAATAAAATTAAAAGAAAAAAAAAGAGTCGCAAATCCATAGAAATGAAAGAGATATAAATAAAGTATTTGAGAATGATTATAGACACCTGAATTACGTTTTATAACAAATGCAATACAAAGTTTTTTGTTTTTGTTGTTTTGTAATCTGCTTAGACTCGAAACTGAATTAAAAATGGATGTTATTAAAATTTTTGATGTTCTTTCACTTTTTCTGTACTTCTTTTTTTTTTTTTTGTATATAATATATATTTTAAAATACCTTTTACCTTAGTTCTTACACTGAGAGTGCAACGTCTCCTTTGTCCTTGACAAGTAGCATTAAATGTCAATGTCTTTTAAACCGTTTTTTTTTTTTTTTTGCTTTGTTTTGTTTATAATATGTTTTACACATACTGATAGTTACTTTCTGTTGCACCACCGCACAGCAATGGTTCGTGTTCTATTCCTTTTTCAAATTCAAAAAATTGCATCCAATCGATTTTTTGCGGCTGGAAGAGTCCAAAACAAGAGCAACCAACAAAGTCAATGAAATTATAGAATGGTCCACGAGTGAATGGACTTTTGCCACCCTTGGCCTGAAAGTGACGATATCGCCCACGATTCATCCGTTCATTGGTAGTCATTCCAAGGCAAATAACCTGATAAGTTTGACACACTGTCAAAAGAATCACCCAAGACATGTGAAGCAGGGCATTTGCCATAACCCAACCGACCCATGCGTTGCAATTTCCAATATCACTTAGACTTTCCAGGAAATCTAAAAAAATTATAAAATTGTTGGTTGTAGTTTTGTTTTTTTTTTCATTGAATATACCTTACCATTATTTAGTGAAACGTGACATTCATTAACATAAAAATGAGCCCCTCCATATAGCATCCAACCACACATTATTAATAAGCACCATAGGAATCCCATAAAGTAAGTGTGATTATTTAGACCAATGCAATTTCCCACCCAAGGGCAATGATGGTCAAAACGGGCAACGCAGCGATCACAGACGCTACAATGTTTGGAGCGAATTGGTCTTCGAACTAAACATGCCGAGCAAAATGAAGATGGTTCAAAACCAATCCCACCACGTTCGGAGAGCTCAACAATGGTCTGAAATTAAAAAACAAAATGTATGAATTTAAGTGTTTTTTTAACAAAGAAATAACAAAAATGAAATAAAACTAAGATGTGGAACTAAGGTTCATTAAACAGGTTCATTCTGCTTTCAAAAACACAAAATGTCAAGGTTTTCTTCAAATCTTACATCATGATGATACAAAGTTAAAAAAAGATGCCATAAGCCAATATACGCACTTTCCAACGCCGATATATGGCAGATCGCTGGATATTTGTTTTTTCTGAATAACGTATTTTTTTATTTGAAAAATAAAACTTAGTATGTAATTTATACATAATTTACAGCTACATATATGCAAAGATAATATAGTTCATAACCAAGATAACTCACCCTAAATCGTTGTTCTTGTGTTGGTTTAATAACTCCGGGATCTCCCTTCCATGATTTGAGAAAACACACCCAAAGGAATCCTGAGCAGAAAAGGAATCCAAATGTTGCTGTTGTCGAGACCGCATCTACTATATAAGTCAGCCAAGTTACATAGAACCATACCTTTGTAGCCAAGTACACACTCAGAGGCAACAGAGCCATCAGATGATCATCAAAGAGAGCCTTGCCAATAGAGTGGAAAGTTGCATATAAGCAACCTAGCAGGAAGAACTTAATAATAAATAAAGTATTTGCAGCAAAGACAATTCCGGCCAAGTAGAATGCAAGGAAAGGAGAAGCTGCCATAGTCCACCATCTTAGGCGTTTGTCAGTTTTTAGGCGGGATATTAAACTGCGACGCAATACTGCCTGCGATGATTCACGAACGCGTTCCATTACTTTTTGACTAATCCATATTGCGCCGGCCTGAGAGTCTAACATTGAGAGGGGGGTGTCACCACGTAGATTGGGTGCATCCAAGCTGCTCTTTCCTTTCAAAATAAGCGTACTGATAGCAGTACTGTTGCGTGCCAAGATGGACCAATGCAAGGCCGTATTGCCATGGGTGTAGTCGACTATTGCTGGGTTAGCTCCTAGAGTTAGTAGGAGGCGTACGGGATCGAGCGCACACACCTTCCAGGCAGCCCACATTAAGGCTGTCATGCCGCCACGGTCCTGCGAGTCTGGATCAACACCTTTGGCGATGAAGTACGCCACCAGAGCAGTGTGAGCAAACTGTGCAGCAATGTGAATGCAAGAGCAACCTTCGGCATCTCGAATTTTCGGGTCGGCGCCAGCGGCCATCAAAAGAACAACTGCCCCCAGATGACCTTGCCGTGTCGCCCAATGTAGGGGAGTGGCATTTAGTTCTCCGCCGATGGCATCAACCTTAGCACCCTTTTCCAGGAAGTATTTGATTATGTCGCGACGGTTGTTTATCGATGCCCAGTGTAAAAGTGTGACAGTCTCACTATCGGGCTGGTTAACATCCCATCCAGCTTCGACTAGTTCTTTGACGCGCGCGATCGCACCGTATTGTGTTGCCTTGACTATATCAAAGCCACTGTAATCGGGCTCGATTGGTGCTGTTGGAGGTTCTTGCGATATGAGAGCAGCCTCCCTTTGGTGGTCGTGATCGGGCTCAGCGCACGAACCCGTCGTCGCTGCATTGCATGCGCTCTTATACATTTAATAAGAAAAATTTTCACAGAAACACAACGCAAACATAAAGTTATCGCGAACTTATTGAGCCAGTTTTAAGCACCTCCGACCAAGTGTGGGTATCTTTTTATGGAACTTCGTCTTAGGAAAAATATTATATTCAAGAGGTTTTGTTATCAAGTTTTTTTCATACAAAATAAAATTGAAAATTTATTTTTTTTAGATGGAGTAGGAAAATCGAATGACAGGACAGTCAAGTCGCTGGCTAGGGGTTGATTTTCTTATGACATTTCGTATGAGTCAGCATAAGTCACAATAGATTGTTAACAGGGATGTTTATATACCTTTTTTAAATAAAATGAAAATAATCCCTTCAAAGTTATATTTAACCAAATCTTTTATGCTGGATTTACATGTATCTTCATGCAAGTTCTGCAAAAAATAAGGGATACAAAATATAAAATGCGTGTTTGTTGGATAGAGAGAGAAGAACAAAATGCAGAGATCTTGATTATAGGAACGCAGACGAAGATTATAACGAAGACGAACATGTTCATCTTCATGGTGGTGCTCTTTCACACATTCGGTTTTTTGGTATCACTCTATCCCGCTCTACTTTTCTTGATGTTTGCAGATGAAGATACATGTAAATCCATCATTATTGTCTTGTTTTTGACCATTGGAAGGCGAAAATTGTCAAAATCGGAGTTTTGATAGGTGTTGATCAAAAAGGTAGGTACTTAAAAAATGATCAATCCTAAAGGCTTATCTCGATATATCCAGATTTAAACTAAAATCCAGATGAATTTACATTGAATTTGTATGATTTACATCCAGATTTGTTTTTCATTTCATTAGAACTGAAATGAGGTAATTTGGCAGATTGCAAAAAAAAGCGTTCACATTTAAAATTTCGTAATTTTGTTTGACGGTCAAGATTGTCAATCGCTTGTTTTGTTGTTTTTTTACATTGAATTCTGTCATTTCAAATGGGATCCACTTTGAATGGATTCCATTTGGGTGTGTTCATAAAAGTTTTACGTAATTTCCTAAATAATTTTGTTCAAATTTGGGTTAAATTACCTCATTAGGAAATTTGAATTTTTATGAGAAATGAGATGATTTCGAATTGAATTTGGAAATTTTGAACGGAATTCCTCATTTTATCTAATGAAAACGCAGTATAAAATTATAGAAAAAAGATGTAGTATCATACGGGATTTAAAGCTTATAAAACTGTGCATTAACGTCCTTCTGCAAGCTAGGCCGTGTTCGAATTAAGGCTCTCCCAAACGAGAATATTTGGCGCGACCAATGAAAACAATAATAACAACGGGTTGTTTTGTTTGACAACCACGTGTTGTTATTTTTGTTTTCGTTCGTCGCGCCGAATATTCGCTTTGGTTTGGGAGAGCTTTTACATGTATCTGTACGTGGAAATTATGAAATTTAAACGCGCTAAAATGTCAATCGAAATTTTAATCTATTTCACGCCCGGCCTTCATCGTTCAAAAAGTTTATTCATACTAGGGCCAGTACTAGTGCTTTAGGGGCCTTAAGAGAACCATTTCTCTTGGAAATCCATTCACAATAGTTTTATTTTTAATTTGACGTTTACATTTTTGCAATAAAAAACCGGTGAATCGTGAATTATCTTTAAAATTGCGCCATCGAACACCAACGTCTGTTTGGGTTATATATTCTTAAATATTTAACAATAAATAAATAAATAAACATGAATGCAAAGAGGAAACCCATTGGACAAGGTGGAAACTTTCCAAAGAAATCACGGTAAGAATTATTTACTAGATAACAGATTATCCACAAAGTTACAGCCGAATTATTTAACAGAAACTTTGACGAGGACGAAGAAGATTTCGGTAGTGCCTTCGAGGCTGAGCTGGCAGCTTTTGAGGCCGATGATATCGATACGACACAGCTGCTAGGCGAAGGGCCAGAAAATCAACAAACATGCGCCAAATGGTCGCGTGTGGATCCGCCAAATATGGATCCCGATACCGATGAGTTAATTTTCCAACAAATCGATGTTGAAAATTATTCTGGGACTCCTCTTCCTGGAATGCCCGGATCACAACTAGCACCAGTGCCTGTCGTACGAATGTTTGGTATAACAATGGAAGGTAATTCGGTGTGTTGTCATGTCCATGGATTCTGTCCGTACTTTTATCTTGCTGCACCTCGTGGCTTTGGCAAGAGTAATTGTCACAACTTTCGCGCCGCTTTAGACAAATCCGTACTCGCTGATATGAGAAGCAACAAAGACAACATTCAAGAGGCTGTGCTCGAGGTGGAAATCGTGGAAAAATTGTCCATCATGAGCTATCAGGGTGACGATAAGAAAGAATTCATCAAAATAACCATGGCCATGCCAAAGTTGATCGCCGCTGCAAAAAGATTGCTAGAGAAAGAAATCATTTACTCGGAGTTTGACTTTCAAGATTGCCGAGCTTACGAAAGTAATATTGATTTTGATATTCGCTTTATGGTCGACACTGGAGTTGTCGGCTGCAGTTGGATAGAATTGCCAGCGGGATCTTGGCGACTACGAGGAAAAAACTCAAAACCAATTCCGGAATCTAGGTGCCAAATCGAAGTTGATGTGGCGTTCGATAAGTTTATTGCTCACGAACCGGAAGGTGAATGGGCCAAGGTGGCGCCTTTTAGAATTCTGTCCTTCGACATTGAATGCGCTGGAAGGAAAGGTATTTTTCCCGAAGCTAAAATTGATCCTGTGATTCAAATTGCTAACATGTGCATTAGACAAGGAGACCCAGAACCATTTATTCGAAATGTGTTCGCATTGAATACTTGTGCCCCAATCGTTGGATCGCAAGTTCTCTGTTTTAACAAAGAAACGGTGAGTAGGTACTTCTATATGTTTGTTCAACCTTGAAAATAAAAAATTGCGTCTTAACGCTTAACTACGACTTTTTGCAAAAAGTGGGAAAGTGTGCAGAAAAGCGTCTCAGTATTGTGATTGATCTGGCATTTCAGATTGATTTCACAGATCAAACACAATTTTTTTCCACACAGGCAGATCTAAAACATGTACAAATTTGTTTTCCATTTTTTGATATTTTAGTCTTGAAAGTAGTTTAGCCTTAAATAAACCGCTGCAAAAGTCTAATCAATGAGTTGCTTCTTTTGCAATACTGAAACTCTAGTTAATTATTTAGCCTAAGCTTAAACAATTAATTTTGTCCAGATTTAGTAAACTTCCCCTGAAGAAGGAACATTATGGAGTACAGCACATCAAACATTATCTAAAAAACTGTTCAGTTAAAAAATCAAATTTAATATTTTATGTATGTTTTTTAATTTGCTCAAACAATATATTATCAAGTATTAGTTCTCTTGTACATTCTGTTTACTTGATTTCCAAAAAACATCAATTATATTCATTTCCAGGAACTCCTAGATAAATGGTCAAGCTTTATACGCGAAGTTGATCCGGATATTTTAACTGGCTACAACATCAATAACTTCGACATTCCATATCTTTTGAATAGAGCTCAACACTTAAAAGTGAAAGGCTTTGAATACTTGGGTCGTATTAAGAACATACGATCAGTTATAAAGGATCAAGTTCTTCAATCTAAACAAATGGGAAGGCGAGAAAACAAATACGTTAACTTTGAAGGCAGAGTTCCATTTGATTTAATGTTTGTTCTACTACGGGACTATAAACTTCGTTCTTACACTTTAAACGCTGTAAGCTATCATTTCTTGCAGGAACAAAAGGAGGACGTACATCATAGTATTATTACAGATTTACAAAACGAAAATGAACAAACACGTCGAAGACTGGCTATGTACTGCCTTAAAGATGCCTACCTTCCGTTGAGACTCCTCAACAAACTCATGTCTATTGTGAATTACATGGAAATGGCTCGCGTAACAGGAGTTACCCTAGAATCCCTTCTCACCAGAGGCCAACAGATTAAAGTACTTAGTCAATTGCTACGGAAGGCACGAACTAAAGGTTTCATAATGCCAGCTTATCACAGTCAATCAACGGACGAGCAATACGAAGGTGCAACCGTTATTGAACCGAAACGTGGATACTATGCTGATCCAATATCTACACTAGATTTTGCATCTCTATATCCGAGTATTATGATGGCTCACAATTTGTGTTACACAACTCTGGTCCAGCCAAATATGAAAGATAAGCTGTCATTGTCTGTCGACGACGATATGGAAAAAACTCCTTCAAACAATTTATTTGTCAAAGCCCATATACGTCGAGGTTTGCTTCCAGAAATCTTAGAATCGTTACTTACTGCTAGAAAAAAAGCCAAAAATGATCTTAAAGTAGAAACAGATCCGTTTAAACGAAGTGTTTTAGATGGAAGACAATTGGCTTTGAAAATATCTGCAAATTCTGTGTACGGTTTTACTGGAGCACAAGTTGGCAAATTGCCTTGTTTAGAAATATCTGGCAGTGTGACAGCATATGGACGAACAATGATTGAATTGACGAAGAACGAAGTCGAAGCACATTATACCCGGGAAAATGGCTATGAAAATGATGCTGTTGTCATTTACGGTGATACGGATTCAGTGATGGTAAACTTTGGAGTTAAAACTTTGGAGCGTAGCATGGAACTGGGAAGAGAAGCAGCTGAATTGGTCAGTTCGAAATTTGTTCATCCGATTAAGTTGGAATTCGAAAAAGTTTATTTTCCTTATTTGCTAATTAATAAGAAACGATATGCTGGTTTGTATTTTACAAATCCTGAAAAGTACGATAAAATGGATTGTAAAGGTTAGACTTCTGGCTTCTATCTGAAGTTTTAAGGTTCTAGTTTTTTTTTTATTTTTCTAGGCATTGAAACTGTGCGAAGAGATAACTCACCGTTAGTAGCAAATCTCATGAATACCTGCTTACAAAAACTTTTGATCGAACGCAATCCCGATGGTGCTGTCGAATATGCCAAATCGGTAATATCAGATTTACTTTGTAATCGCATAGACATATCACAATTGGTCATCACCAAAGAATTGACTAAAACAGATTACGCAGCTAAACAAGCTCATGTAGAATTGGCTGCTAAAATGAAGAAACGTGATCCTGGTACAGCTCCGAAATTAGGTGACCGAGTTCCGTATGTTCTTTGTGCAGCTGCAAAGAATACACCTGCCTATATGAAGGCCGAAGATCCTATTTATGTGTTGGAAAATTGTGTACCCATCGATGCAAACTACTACTTGGAAAATCAACTTTCCAAACCGCTTTTAAGAATTTTTGAACCAATTCTAGGTGATAAGGCTGAATCGATTTTGCTCAGTAAGTTTACTTATTTTAGTTTTGTAATATTCTATATTTTTTAATGAGAATAATCTTTCAAGAGGGTGAACATACAAGAACTCGAGCAATGGTAACATCCAAAGTCGGTGGTTTGGTTGGATTTGTTACCAAAAAAACGGCTTGTTTAGGTTGCAAAGCACTAATGCCAAATGGTTATGAAAAGAGCGCCCTTTGTCCACATTGTGAACCAAACATCGGCGAATTGTTTCAAAAAGAAATATTTGCAAAGAGAAGTCTGGAGGAAAATTTCTCACGCCTGTGGACCGAGTGTCAGCGTTGCCAAGGCTCATTACATGAAGAAGTGCTGTGCTCAAACCGAGATTGTCCTATATTCTATATGCGACAAAAAATTCGAATGGAACTCGACACTCAAGAAAAACGAGTACAGCGATTTGGTGCGCCATCTTGGTAACCAAAACCTAAGTGCCTAATTTTTGAACTATGTATATCTAAAAATGAGTTTTGTTTTAATTTTAAATTGGCCTCTAAGTATTTTTTTTTTCTTTTATTTTAACTTAGATTTATTTTCTTGTTTTATAAGTATATATATTAAATAAGTTTTTGTTTAGACTAAACTTTTTATTATTACAAATACAATGATGTTGTTTTTTTGTTGTATGAATGCTTTCTTGCTGTTTTCTAAACTTCTCAAAAAATTTGTTAATCAGTTACTTTTATGTAAACATTTAAACAGACGAAGAGAATTTAATCAAAACATCGCGACAATATACAAATTATAATACAAACTTTTGGAATAATATGATATTCTTTTTGACGTTCGTTCTTATTTCTTTTATTATTAGTTTTTATGGGTAATTACTTTTTTTTTTTTTTTTTGTAATTGGAAATTTTTGAACTGGGAAACTTAGTTAGGCTACTTTCGGCTTTGTAATGTATTTGATAACCAATCCATTGCTTGGTCCAGCCCTTCACCTTTGGTCGCTGATGTTTTAAAAATTTGAAACGTTCGATTTTTCAAATGTTCAAGACCCAAAGCGTGATGTACTTCAGCAACGGTCATACATCCTTCCATGTCTTGTTTATTTGCCAGAACAACAAGTATCGCACCAGCAAGTTCTTCTTCCTAGAATTTAAAAAAAATCCATATTATTATTCGTCTCTTATTAACTAAAAAATTAAAGCAAAACATACCCTCAACATGTAAAGTAATTCATCTTTGGATATACCGATTCGGTCTCGGTCTGCAGAATCAACAACGTAAATAATAGCATCTGTGTTGCTATAATAACATCGCCAATAAGGTCTTAAATGATAAAAAAAAATTATTTTACCTATTAGTCGAAACATTTTTTATGGATGTGTTTTGTAATTGAATGTAAAATCATAAATTTTTGCCGGTATCGAAAATAAATAGGTATGTATAACATGACAATTTTATCAAACAAAATTTGGTGTATCCCCTGTTTAACTGGTTATTGTCCAATCAAATAATTCAATATTTTTAGATGCAATATCTTGAGTTTGTTTCAATTCTCATCATTTTGGAGCAAAAACAAATTTTTGGCGGTAACGTTTTTTCTAACAATTCGCTCAAAATTTCCAATTCCATCTACAAAATTGTACTTGTACGTAGCAGGAATCTCCAACTACATTTGCAAACAAATAATATTTGTTAGATAAATATATTATATTTGTCGGGAACATTATTAGATCTCAATCTATAAAAGTATTTCACGTTCCAATACATGAAACGCCCCCTTAATTAAAGCAACTCACAAAAGAAATTGACCAAATCAATACAAAAAGGTTTTTAAAAACATTTTAATGGGTGTTGGGATTCACCTGTGATAGTTAACCACATAAAATCGGTCTGCTTTAAATTTTTTATTAATCGGAATTTTGCTATGAATTCTAAAAAAAAAAATTTAATTTGCTTATATTACGAAGAAATGTGTGAGACTTAGCACATCGAAAATATTCAACATGACTTTTCAATTTCAAACTGCGTGGCAAGTGTATTTTATAAAACAGAAATTAGTACCTAACCCTACAGGTTCGATATTTTGATTATTTTTGTGTACCAGTCGAGCTACAAAAATGTAATACATATATAAAAAGAGCTGAAAAGGAAAGTTAGACGTCCTAAAGGAGGTATCAAAATTTAAAGCTAGAGCATGACTCATAATGGAATCACGCATTTTATTGTTATAAAAACAATACTAACCCATCAACAACAACTTACCTAATACTAGTTTGTCCTCCTAGATCCCAGACTTGAAACTTAAGATTTTTGTAAGTGACTTGCTCCACATTGAAGCCTATTGTTGGAATTGTTGTCACCACCTCGCCAACTTGTAAACGGTACAAAATTGTCGTCTTTCCGGCACCATCTAGCCCCAGTATTAGAATTCGCATTTCCCTTGATCCAAGAAGACCCCGAAAATAACTAAAAACTCCACCTTGAAAAGGGATATATAATTGAAAATAAATCATTGTCCTTTTTCGATTTTTTTTTTTTTTTGGGCTCAGAATTCGCATGGTGTTCCAATTGAAAATGACGAAACCTGACCTATTGATAACTTACCCATTATGATGAGAAAGATATAAATGCAATAATATTTTAAATTCGAACAAGAATACGAGGACGTATATTAAAATGAGTTTTATTTTTTTATTTTCTCAATTGTAAATATGCCGAAAACTATTTCTTTCCATTCCAAAATTTTGACGGTAATCGTAATAAATGTCAATTTTGACGTTTGATAAAAGTTCAAATGACGTGTCGAACGTGTTTAAAAAAGGTATTACCATGTTAACAATTCCAACAAACTCCACAATTTACATTTGCGATTTTTAATCACGTTGGTCCCCTTGTCCCCTTTCACACAGGGCAACTGAGTTGCCGGCAACAATTAGTTCACAGGCGAGAAGGGCAGGAAGAAAGAGGGGGAAATGAAATCTCCCCGGTCAACAAATTCAGGAAACTTTTTTGACGTTTCTTTTCACACTACGTTTGTGTGCGTTCAACCAAGGTAGTTTAAAAGGAAAATACAGCAAGTCTCCTCCAATTTTGTATCTGCGTGTGAAAGGTACAGGAGACTGTTAAGGAGATTTAAAGAAAACGTCAAAAAAATCACCAGCAACTAGTATCTTCGTGTGAAAGGGGACCTTGCACTCGAAGATTTTTTGAAGTTTTCTTTTAGGCCCATCGCCCACTAGGCATTAGCTACGCAACTTTTTGTTGCACAAATAAAAGTTGCTCGGAGTTTCTTTCCCTCGCGTACAAGGAAATTCCCGAGCAAATTTTGGCTTGAGTATTTTCAATTAAAATGTTAAATTGACCTTGGTTTTTGGATCAGCGCCGATACAAAACTTGTTCAGCGTGAAAATAAAACTTATTTTTCGGATTAAAAGCCTCTCATTGGCCAAAATCTTGGAAAATTCCCAATAGTTGCTGAAAGTTTCACGGAAATGGCCTAGTGGGCGAGGGTAACACGGTGTCTCCACTTGAAATATTTTATAGATTACTGTCAGAAAGAAAGAGCGCTATATAGTATACCATAAAATGTTGGTTGGGCATTTTAATAAGCTTTCGGCCCTTAACCCCACTAGGCAACTTTTTGTTGCTAGCCCCAGCAACTTTTTGTTGCTCCCAATCCAATTACATTAGCTTATATGAGAGGGCGCCCACTAGGCAACTTTTAGTTGGGCAACGTTTTGTTGCTAACCTCTATATTATTCACTCGATACATCTAGATTTAAACTTAAATCCAGATGAATTTACATTGAATGTGTATGATTTACATCCAGATTTAAGTTTTAATCTAGATTTATTGAGTGAATAATATGTCCGTAAGAGTTGCTCGCGGAACTTTTTCCCCGGCAACTTTTTGTTGCATACCCTCGCCCACTAGGCAATTTCTGAGCAACTTCCAGCTATTTTTGGGAATTTTCCAAAATTTTTGCCAAATGAGAGGCTTTTAACCCAAAAAACAACTTTTATTTTCACACTGAACGAATTTTGTATCGTCACTTATTCAAAATACAGGCTCTCCCAAACCAACGCGATTAGTAGCCGCGACAAAAGAAAACAACAATACAACACGGTGGTTGTCAAACAAAACAACACGTTGTTGTCATTGTTTTCTATTGTCGCGGCGATTAATCGCGTTGGTTTGGGAGAGCCTTACAACGTCAATTTAACATTTCAATTAAAAATACTGAACCCAAAAGTTGCTCGGAAATTGCGTAGTGAGCAATGGCAAGCGACTCCGAGCAACTTTTTGTTGCGCAACTAAAAGTTGCCTAGTGGGTGATGGGCCTTCTATTTCATTTGTCTCAAAAATTTCACAGGGCACATAACATGCCGCCTCCACAGGCCATGAACGATGGCAGGATTATGAACATGTCTACAAATAATCCAATGGAGGCACAAAAATCCATGTCCATGTCATGAACATGTTGACGAAAACTAATTTTTGAACAAGACATGAGCTCTGTTCAAAGCTTGGCCATGATATTTGACGTTCCATGTGTGTGAGAGAGGTAGAAGTAGCAATAGGTGTGTTTTGTTCAACTCCTTAATGTGCACATTAAGAAATTCTTCACATTAAGCAAAATTTTCACATGCAAATTCTACCAACAACAAGTTAACAGCACATTTGATCTTCAGTAACTCTATGGCTTAATGTGGAACATTGCAGAATCGGCACAGTAACTAGCTCAACAAAACACAGCTAATGAAAGGATTTTTTGTGTGATCCTGTTGCTCTGACTTATTAGTGGAATTTATCGACATAACTAACGACATGACATAAAGTGCCCACTGCGAAAAAACAAGCGGATTGTTGATTGGATTATGGTTTGGATCTTGGGCATCTGTATGTTCTGTGGAGTCGGCGTGTAAGCATCCTTTAAAAATTAAATTTTAAAAATATTTTATCTGGCAGTGCTTTTTAATACCAACACCGAGAACAAAAAAAAATCGAACTTTTTATGCATAATAGGCGGCGGCCATTGAAGTTTTCATCGCGTCTTTCTTAAAAATTTTCTTCTAAAAATCTACGAAAAACGTAAAAAATCGTCATATTTTACATAAATAATTGCTTAAATTTAAAAGGAAACTTATTTCTTAGTGCTTATATAACATCTGATAAACAGAAAAGTCTTGTTGTGCATTTTATTTCGGTTAAAATGTGGAAGTGAAGTTGCCAGACTGCTAGCGAATGTGTTTTTGTCTAAATAAAAAGTCAATCGATTTTGCAGCACCTTCCAAGGAAAATGGCTTCGCCCTCACCGGCAAATAGTCCAATGCCACCACCACAAGCTCCAAGCCCAATGGGTCCTCCATCGCAAAGTCCAGCTCCCCCACCATCGCCACATAGTCCATATCCACATCAGCAAGGGCCTCCGGGGCAGCAGCAATGTCCTCCCATCGGTCCACCACAACACGGTCCACCGCAACATGGTCCACCGCAACATGGTCCACCGCAACATGGTCCCCCTCAGCATGGACCACCATCTACTGGACAACATGGACCACCACAACATGGTCCACCTGGAGGGTCACATATTCCACCACCCGGGCAACACGGTCAACCTTCGCATCATGGTCCGCCAGTTCCGCATCCTAGTGCTCCATATGGAGGACCCCACCCACATTCACACAACCAACACGGTCCGCCTGGAGGACCGCATGGACCACAAGGCCAACATGGTCCACCGTCTGGACCACACGTTCAGCATGGTCCCTCGGCACAGCATGGACCAGCTGGCTCGCATGGTCCCCCAGGATCGCATCCACCAGCTACACACGGGCCACCCGGTGCACATCCATCAAACTCTCATGGTCCACAAGTTTCGCATGCTCCTAGTTCACATGGACCACCTACGGGCTCTCACCCCTCTGGCTCTCATGGACCTGCCGTAGGACATGGACCCTCTTCCCATGGCCCTTCTCCACACGGCCCATCTCCTCATGGCCCTTCTCCTCATGGCCCTTCTCCTCATGGCGCATCTAACCATGGCCCATCTCCCCATGGTCCATCTCCTCATGGTCCATCTCATGGCCAATCTCCTCATGGTCCTTCTCAGCATGGACCTTCAGGTTCTCATATACAACAAGGAAATCAAGGTCCACCATCGCACATGAATGGTCCACCAGGCCAACCACCACAGTCTCACCATATGCCACCACATCACCAAGCAATGAGTAAGTTCTCTAAAAAATCACTTTATCCCGAAAAATTTTCATAAAACTTTAATATTTATTTAAGGTCCTCACATGGGTATGCAGATGGCACCTCAAGGACCATCTATGTCGCCAATGGGCTACCAATCGCATTCAATGCCATCCAATGTAAGTAGAAATTAAAAAAAAAAAATGTTTTAATTAAGCTAACATTTTTATTGAAATTAATCACTAAGAGCCTTGGTCCAAGATTTGAAAAATTTTAGGTTATTAAATAGGTAAAAAATCCTTTAAAAGCGTGTTCCTCTTAGGTTGGTGAATCAATTCTCCTTCCATAGCTTCAGCTCTTTACTTTTAAGAAATTTACTCCAGTTTTACAAAATTGCTTTAATCTATATAAAAAAAATGAATCTCTTTTTGTGTTGGTACGCGCATAATTCGGCTAAACATCATCCGATTTGTTTATTGATTTTTTTTCTTGGATTTTTATTGAACCAGATTAACACACAATTCAGCCAAAAATTAGAAAAATCAACCGAAAATTAAAAAATTAGATTATTTTGCTAAACCTCGGAAATAAATTTTAATTGATAGAAAATCTTATCGTTTCTTTACTTAGAAGCTCTATGACTCTGTGCATTTTAATACAATTTTATTTAATTTTTTGTATAAAATTGACAGAAAGTAAAGGAACGAACCTATAGTGTGAACAAACAGAACATAAAAAAAAACACTCGATTAAAAATACGAACATTTAAATTACTCAATTGTATATTCGGTAATTTCATTGGCTTCCTTTATCAAAGCCATTACATTTGAAAGAAGCTCTGGTGTACAAGCTGATGTCAAATAAGGTTTCATTATATCAAATTCGGAACCATCACTTTTAACGATGACTCCACCAGCTTCACGTAATATGACAGCGCCAGCAGCAATATCCCATGGTTGTAGGTCTTCAACATGAAAAGTATCAACTATTCCCTTGGCTAGAAAACAAAGTGTTAAAGCAGCACTTCCAAAAGTTCGAGTTCTAATAAAAGAAATAACCAGTTTATTAGGTTGCTTGATTTTTATTTAGTTTAATAAAATAAATTTGTTTAAGGAATATATGTATGTAAATAATAATGATTACCCTGTGGAATTAGCAGCCAATTTTGTTAATCTCTTAATATTTTTATCCCGCACTGATTTGGATTGTATCATTGAGATTTCATATACCACAATGGAATCATTTATCTAAAACAACATTAAAAAATAAATTAAAATAAGCATTTAAATTAACATACTGCATTTTATATGTCAGATACTTTTTTGAGCTAACTTAAAACAATGGTATCTGCCGCTATCTATCTTTAAAAATATATTATAATCTAATATAAAAAAAAAAGATTACATTTTGAATTTTTCTTTAAGATAATAATATCTAAGGAATTATAATATGCTTTGAATGGAATTGAAAAAAAAAAACTTTTAGATTTAAATAATTTGTGAACAGTAGCTAAGGAAGAATCGCATAAGTCTTTTTTGAAGGAAATAACAGATATTGTTTTAAGTGCTTCAAATAATAAAGCTTAGAAAAATATATATTTTTTTTATAACGAAAAAAGACTAAACTTGATAATTAAAACTGAAGAAAAACATCAAAATATTCGTATCACTATCTTTATCAATGTTAAATGCCAAAACTTTATCCCATTATTGAATAACAATAAAAATTACGACTAGGTTTCACGAACTTGTAGTTTAAAACTATAATGTGCCTACACTTTACAGGTTTTTGTTAGTGGTTCAATAATGTATTAAATAAACAGATTTAAGGAACACATTTTTTATATCGTTTAGAGCGGTTTTCTTACAAAATATTTTTTTCTTATACAGAGTGTCCAGTAAATAAAATATAACCTTACAACCGTTTAAATCAGGCCTTAAGAGCTAATATTATAATAGTTTTCAATATTTTGACTTAAAAGGACCTCTTGTATAAAAACTTTGGTCAAAATTGGTTGAGTCGTTAATAAAAAATCTAAAAACGGTTCTATGACAAGTAACATTTGTAAAAGTTTTAGATATTTTTGGTAGAGATAGACAAACAGATAGACCCTCCGGACCCTCTTTGTTCGTATTCTCTATTATCGTAATGTTGGGTTTGATTTAAATCCCGTGGTTTTTATTTTTCTTTTGTATCGCAAGTAAAAATATGGTTCGTAAATGTTATCATAATTTTTATCAGTTCAAAGTATTGAATAAAGTTAAAAAAAGAAAACACAAGATAAGATTGTGGGTTCAAGTAAAAACCGCAGCTATGCTATTATAGTAAGACAATTTATTGAACATAATACATGTTTGTAATCAAAAACATCTATTCAAAAAATGTATATTCTAAAAAAATCAAAAACTCAAAATATCCAGAAAATAAAAAGTGACAGCTACTGGTTAGCATTTTTTCTTCTATTTTTTTTTTTTTTCAAATAACGCTTTATTCCATAGAAACATCGCAGATTACAAGCTATTGTAAACAAGAATGTAAACATATGTATGTATGTAATTCACATACACAGTATGTATGTAATTGTGGTATCAAGAAAAAAAAAATTAAATAAAAATACAAGTGCATTTTGCAAAATTCATTTATTTCTCCTGATCCCTCATTCATTCATCCCTCCCTTATTTGTAGGAGAAAAAAATCACAACACGGTCGAAAATAACTTCAATAATCTTTCCTTTTTTCAAAAAAAAAATCCTTCATTTTAATTTGCTGTAAAATGAAAAAGTTGTAAGTGATCTAATCCAGTTGATCTTTTTATCTTCTTGGATTAAGAAAAAAGTTAAGTTAGTAAGATTCGCAGGCCCAGTTTTTCAGTGCAGAGTTAAACCAGAGGAAGTTAATCTGGGCACAAATGTATTTACTTTTAACTAAGGAGCAGTTTTTTAGTAAGAGTCCATGTATATCGATCTAACAAACTCGGAGGATAAAAGATCAAAAACATACATACATACAAAATGTTAAGTAAAATTTAAAAATGTCAACAAAAAATCAGAACTCTACCATTATAAATATATAATTAACAAAATTAGAAAATGGATCTAAGAGTACTACCCTGTCAATTTTCAATAAATGGGAAAAAAGAAATGTTTAGTGCGTTTGACTGTCACGTCGGAGGTCTGAGTTCGATTCTCAGCCACTGCCACCTAAACACAAAAAAAATGTTTTTCAGTGCTACTGCCTCTGAGAAGTATCTCCTGATAGAAAAGTGCCGTTCACCTTAGCCGTTCGGATTCAGCAATTAACTGCAGACACGCACACAGGAATGGTTGAGAGTTGTAAGTCACTAGGCCCTAGCTCTTCATGAGCTATTGTGCCACCAAATTTAATTTATAATTTTCAATGTTTGAATATTTAACCTTTAATCAATTTTAATTTGGCAACGTCGTGAAATAGCTGACTACTTTTTATAACGCAAAGGGCTGCGTAAGGGCTAGCCAAGTGGCCGGGTAACAGGTAGTTGCAAGCAAAAATGTAAAACATTGTACATACATACATATGTACCTATTTACACATTTTAATTGGAATACAATTTTCGAACTACTTTCACACTCGTCTTGACCAAAAATTTTAAAAAATAACTCACCGCTTTTCTATTGCTCACACTTATCTTTTTGCCATTCATATAAGCGCCATTCCCCTTATATGCAGTGTACATTTCATCATTAATTGGATCATAAACGATTCCCAATACTAACTCTTTTTTAATACTCAATCCAACCGAAATACAACACAGCGGTATTCTTCGTATGAAATTTGTTGTTCCATCTATTGGATCAATTATCCAAGTTGGTGCATCAGTCAATTCAGGTTTAATTTTGGTCGCTGCCGAATTCTCTTCACCAATAAATTTACTATCGGGAAATTCTTTCTTGATCTCCTCAACAAGCAAATCTTCGATTTGTCTATCATAGACTGTTACAAGATCGTAGAAACTTTCTTTAGTTTCAAATACAGCTTTGTTTTCAAAATATCCCTGACGAAATATATCACCACACTTTTTTACTATATCAACAGCCACATTGTGGTATTTTTCCAAATTAGCTTCCATAGCTCTTAAAATTTGTATTGTGTCAGGAATTTCTACTTAGAGGTATTTGCTTGTCAACGCAAGTATGTGCACTAAAAATGTGTTCGCCTAAACTTATAACTAAATGCAATTGGTCTGATGAGAATATAAAATAATGAACGTAAAAGCTCTCTATTGAACTTCAAAGTTCTTAAAAAGCAAGCAATGAAAAAATCGCTTAAGCTCTTTCTGTGTAAAAAAAAAAAAGAATTCTCTTGAATTATTATCTATTCTAAACTTAAAAAAAAAATAAAAATGAAAGATAGCTAAAGCAACTTGAATGAGCAGTCTAAATGTATTATTTTTTCAATTGTGTAAATAATTACTTGTTTGTATTGAACTTTATAAAAGTCAGACGATAGGCAGTAAATGTTTGAGTTTTCCTAGACTGCTTATCATTAGTACATGTAGATAAATAGATATTTTCAAAACACAAATAAATTAATTAGTATTTTAATCATTTTTCAACTTTTCTTATTTTAATTTATTGTATATTTTTGAGATTATTCCAAATGAGGTCAGCAACAGATGTGCTAAATTCTCAGGTAACAACTTAAAATAGCAATTAATAAAACAACTTGTTCGACATTTCGACATTGATTTTACTTCAAACTACATTACAAATTATTAAATCTATTACACGCGCTATATCGATGAGAAAAGAAAATATAATATCTTAATTTCCACCACATGATTTAGATTCATCAGCCTTTTTTATAAGATGAATAATCTCGCGACACAAACTCTCAGTGCCTGCACACACTAAATCTGGTTTCATAATTTGAAAATCACCACCATATGGGTGATAAACAATACCTCCGGCTTCACGAATTAGCAAATAACCGGCAGCACAATCCCATGGGTACATGTCTTCGATGTGATATGCATCTAAATTTCCACTTGCTACATAGCATAGGCTTTCAACAACACTTCCATAAGATAACATTCTGTAATGAATAGAAAACGTGTTTGTGTAAAATAGTTTTCATTTGTGTCATTATTTTGTTTTTTAATGTATTAGTGAGTAGTGTTCTTTAGAATTTCATATATTTATTATATGTTGTAAAATGATTTTATTAGAAGTATACTCTACTAATAGAAATTAAAGCTTAGTAATTTTTTTGAATTAAGATCTCAATTTCTATCAACAGCAAGTAAGAGGTTGGTTTCAAGTAATTATTGTCTTAGTGTTCGCCCAATAAAAAATGTGCGATATTGAAAGTGCCGGCACTCCCCTGAAGGCATATGTAAAAGACATTTTACTTGCGGTATAAGCTAATTTAGAAGAAATTTTAGATTCCTAAAAAATCGAAACTGAAATTTAATTCAAAGCTGACATTATAATGATGGAGAACACCAACAAATTGTTCCAAATAAAACAGCATAATATTGCTTACATCATATTATGTATGTAATGTGTTTCGTTAGCATTACGAATGTATCCCAGGAAAGTATTTTTGTTTTTAAACTGCTTTTAAGAATTTGTCTATAAATGTATTTTATGTTATTGACATTTATGTCGTATAGGCGATCACTTTTTTTTTGTGCACATGAGACAATATTTCAAAACATTAATATTTTGCACTCAAAAATGAACCCTCGCTGAAAAAAACTTATTTTGTAATATAATATATTTCTTATACATATGTATAACTCTATTAACTCAAGAGGTCACCAGATTTGATCAAATCTAACGAGTTTTACAGGTCTTTTTTTTTACGAATCCAATACTATTTATAAAAAAAATTGTAAAAAATAGATACACAGGTACTTATGGTCCGGTTCGTTTTATTTTCATAGGATGTCCTATATGGATTAATCAGCGATAAAAAAATCAGCAATAAAAAAAGTCAGGGGAATGACACAAAAAATGCGTCAGGGGAATGACTGTCCAAAAGGTGTTTTATGGGAATTAAATCGAAGTTATTAGAAAATTTAAAGTTACATAATTATAACTTGATATATAGATACTTTTAAAAGACACCAGAGGAGTAAACTTTTTAATTTTTAAACCACACTATTTAATAAAAAACCCTGATTAGGGGAATGACATATTCGTTGGACGAAAAACTAAATCGTGGTTTTGACTTTAGATATAAAGCAATACTGAGGAGTTCTCAAATTTTGAAATCAATTTTCATAAAGAGCAATCTTATACCTTTAGTTTAGTTTAGTTTATTTTATTTAAACAAAAAAAATTAGTTCTCTTTTGCACCTATGTATATACAGGTTTTTTTTTTTTTAATTCCATTGCTGGGATAGAAATGTCCATTGAACTGGGTACCCCACCAAAAAGCTCTTATTTACCAAAGTGTAGCAACTAAAAATAAATTAACTATTCTTCAGGAAGGGTGCAAGTCGTGTTTAAAAGACTACATTATTAGATTTTTTGTACCGTTTGCAATTTCATTGCTAAAAGTCATTGAATTGAAGAAAATCGGTTGGGAACACGTCAAGAGAATAATATTTTTGGGGTTTAAATTCGGATAACTGGTATGATATTGCGCCGGTTAAAACAAGTTTGTTGAAATTAATTCTGCTAAATACAAAAAAGATATATTTTTTTTTTTTTTTGTGGAAAAAGTGATGGTTTCAATCAAACTTGACATTACGATGATAGAAAACACGAACAAGCTGGCTCCCGGAATTCCGTCTGTCTGTCTGTACCTCGTCCTACAGCCTACACCACTCATTTTCTCTAAACTTCGAAACTTAACATTTTTAGTTGATATCCTAGAGGGAAAATCGAAATTTGTTTAGCCCCAAAAATAACAGAACCTACCAAACGACTGTTTTTAAAAACGTTAATTATCTCGAAAACTAAAATTTTTGTCTGTACTGTCGCAGGTATTGTCTGCATTTCAGTAAAAAAAAATTACCAAAATCTGTTACTAACCTGCCATAGAACTGTTTTTTTTTTTTTTTTATTATTATTTTCTACTTTCTGATTAACGGCTTAATCGATTTTGATAAACAAATTTACTCATGGATTCCTTTAAAGTCGGAATAATATTGCATGTAAAGATTTTCAAAAAACTATTTTTTGGTTTAAAAAAAAAATCAATTTTTTTGAATAATCATTTTTTTGAAAACGGGTTAGTGGATTTTTTTTTGAAATTATGGTTTAAGGTGTATATTATTAAGAAGAATAAACGTCTCAACGTCCAACGATTATTACAGGGCACTCTTATACCCGACCAGGAATAGCTAATTTGTATCGAAAATGACTATACAAAATTTATTAGTAATTAATTTTAATTTTAAAAAGAATATTTTTATTTTTTAAATCGTATTCATTGTATATCCTGGTACCTATTTCTAAGTATAAAGTTCTGTTAAGCATATACATATGTACATTTGTATGTATGCATGTATTCACATCACATACACATTAGTTCACTAATTATAAGAAAAATTAAATTAACTAGTGCGTTATATGGCTTACATACAAAAAATCACCGAATTTTAATATACTAAACATTTTTTAAAAGGTATTTTTTCCCACCAAACTAGGTTACTTTGTATAGTTTTGAATCCATTATGATCTTAATCTAATTAATGAAATGTAACTAAACAAAGAAAAACATGAAGACTTTTTTAGAGACCAATTAAATCCGCTAGACTGCAGTTTTATACTGATAATATCTTCTATGAACTTTATTCCTTTATTATTTTAAAGAATTATTAAATGTTGTCTAGATCATCTATTAGATTAGCATACTTGTTAATTACCTTATCTTGTTTTTGACTTGGCAAATTTTTATGGTTTTATATCTTATCAAATAATACGCAAATAAATTTTGTTTGTACATTTTAAGGTTGTGACTGCATTACTTGGTTTCGTGGTATTATATTTCATTGAGACTGTTTGCAATTTCCCACCATTACATCATAATTGTCAACCTACTTTAACCTACGTCAATTTGTGTTACACATATTTGGGGCTAATATAAAAGCGATTTTACTAGTTTACCTTCTAGCTGCTGATCCTAGATGATACATTCGCTTGATGTGTTTATCGCGCAGATTTGAAGCATGTAATAAAGATACTTCATATGCTATATTAGCATCTTTCAACTAAAAACAAGGAATTACAAATAAATCTATTTATAGAGCGAAATTAATATTGTAATAAATTATTGTAACTTACTTGCTGGCATTCGCTAACATTTATCTTCTCTCCATTTCTAAATGCACCTTTTCCTTTAACCGCCCAATACAAATTATTCAAAACCGGATTGTTAACAATGCCCAATACTATTTCTTTGTTGATAGCCAGTCCAATAGATACACAAGTATGTGGAAGCATTTTTATAAAATTTGACGTTCCATCAATTGGATCAATTATCCAAGTTGGTGCATTAGTTAATGATGCGGTTGTATTGTTCTTTGAAGATTCTTCTTCTGCCACAAACTTATGATTGGGATACACCGCTGATATTTGTTCCATTAAAAAATTCTCTATTTCATTATCGTATTGTGTAACAACATCATAGAAATCAGATTTGATTTCTATATTTTTCTTGCTGTTATATCCCTCCAAGAGTATTTGTCCTGCTTTAATTGCCAGTGGTTTAATAAAGCTAAAAAGCTCATCAATATTTTCGCTTTTTTGGACAGACATTTTGCTTGTTACGAAAGAAAACCAAGGCAAAGACTAACTTCTTTTTAATTAATGCAAGCTCTTTTATAAAATTTTATTTTAACATACAGCATTAAAGAGTGATGAAAGATAAGGACAGAACTACTCCTGTCTCCTTTAACTTAAACGTGTTCCTAAGCTTAGTTATTTATTTACATAATGAGACTTTATTGCGTTGAGTCTTTTATTTTTTATAATAAAAAGCTTAAGTACTCTTTGTCTGAATGAGGCTGAACTTTTTGCTCTATTTGCTAATTTAAAATAAACAAATTCTATTTTGTTGTAATTTTTTACAAACTTTAAAATTGAAACTAAAAGAAAACGTACCTTAATCAAGAATTTTAAAAATATATCTATTCAATACTCAGCATAAACGATGTCGTTAACAGAATCGGTCTCTTTCTATGAGCGCGCTAATCTCGAGAACCAATGAACAAATTTAAATGTAATTTTGCTTTTATCATTAAAATCTTCTGAGGAAGGTTTTTTCTGTGCATTTTAAAATTGATCTATTTACAGTGCTAAATGGGATATACAAACAAGAAAAAGATGTCCGATTTTAAAATTTATTTTTCAGTTTGGAATGTAATATGTATTTAGAGGATGGACTTAGCGTCAATTATGGGATAGATATTTTAGAATTTATAGGGTGAAATGGGTAACAAAGTAGTTTATTTTTTTAAATATAGTTAATAAGTAAACCGTCTGCATAATAAAAGTACAATATTCCCTTGAACCATCACGAACGTCTCCGTTTGTATGAACTGAGGTTTCAATAGTTCTTAATTAAGTTTTTTTTTTCAGATTTAATAATTTTTTAAAAACACCTTTTATTAAATAAGGTTTTGAACATGATGTCACACATATGGTGTCCTGCTAATTAATTTTCTGACAAAGCCCATCCTGCCGGTCAGTTGGGACTGTTTCATTTCAATTTAAAGATCATCATACATTAGCTGACAAGAAGTTATCTTGTGGCTTCAAATCGGATGATCTCTGTGGTCAATGACTTGTCCATTTCGAGTTATAATGTGGTCGTTAAAATTAATTTTTAGTTATTTAATGATAAATGGACAGAGTAGTAGGGAGCCTCATTGCTGCCAATTTTCCTGATCAATGGCGGCCATATTTTCAAAAAATAATCAAACATTTTTCGAAAAAATAACAACAACCGAAGATTGTATTAGGGAAAATAAATATTTTATGGATTTTCTTCCATAAGAATTAATTGAGTCTAATATTTCACCCTCATCCTGGGCTCTTTAACCGGGGTCTGGGTTTTGTCTACAACCACTAGCTTCTTCCCAATCGCAAACTAATATCATTCGAAATTGCATCCGGAGAAAACACAACATTTCAGAGATTTTGTGTATGCAAAAATTATGACAACACTTATGACAACTAGGCAATTAAGCACGCCATGTTACCTTCGAATATAAATGCCTTATCGCCTATCGGTTATGAGTTTTAATTTAGTCTTTTTTTAATTTAATTAGTATTTTTTTTTGAAAAATATTTGATTTTATACTAACAGGGTCCACCAGCACCTGGCCAACCACCATCGGGAGGACCTGGACAAGAAAATTTAAATGCCCTGCAGAGAGCAATCGATTCTATGGAGGAAAAGGGTCTTCAAGAGGATCCTCGCTACTCTCAACTATTAGCATTACGCGCAACATCTAAACATCAGCATTTTACAGGAAATCAAGTTAATATGCTAAGAACACAAATTACAGCATACCGTTTATTAGCTCGAAACAAACCAATATCAATTCAAATTCAACAAATGCTTCAGCAACAACAACAACAACAACAGCAGCAGCCGCCTCAACAACAACAACAACAACAACATCAATCACAACAACCCCCACAAGGTCCTCCACAACCACCAAACTCAGGTCCTGGTTCTCAATCACAACAACAGCAACAACAACAGCAAAATCAACCAGTTCCTGGTGTTCGTCAAGATGGTACTCCACCACAATGTCCAACACCACCCAGTAGCCCATTTCAGCCAGGCGTTAACAAAATGGGCGGACAGCAGCCAATGCAACCAATGCAGCAGGCAATGCAACCACCAATGCAACAGCCGCCTCCTGATCATTCAATGCCAAACGGAGGGAAACCTCCTATGATGGCCGGAGGGCAACCACCAATTTCTAGCCCAATGCAAGCAAGCATGGCCCAAGGCAATAGACAGATGCCACCTGGAATGCCAATGCCGCAAGGTCCGCCAGGTCCAAAGCCCGCAGCTCCGCCACCACAACAACCGATGCCGAAGCCAAATCGAGTTACCACTGTGTCAAAACCAATAGGCCTCGATCCAATAATCTTGCTTCAAGAGCGTGAAAATCGCATTGCTTCGAGGATATCGCTTCGCATGCAGGAGTTGCAAAGGCTCCCTGCAACAATGCCTGAAGACCTTCGACTTCAAGCCGCTATCGAGTTACGTGCACTACGCGTTTTAAATTTTCAGCGCCAACTTCGCAGTGAAATTGTTCAATGTACTCGACGCGACACTACTTTAGAAACTGCTGTTAATGTGAAAGCCTACAAACGCACCAAACGCCAAGGTCTTCGAGAAGCACGAGCAACTGAAAAACTCGAAAAACAACAAAAACTAGAAGCAGAGCGCAAGAGACGCCAAAAACACCAAGAATTTTTGGCTGCAGTCCTTCAACATGGCAAAGATTTCAAGGAGTATCATCGCAACAATAAAGTACAGCTGGCACGTATGAACAAGGCAATTATGAACTACCATGCAAATGCGGAAAGAGAACAGAAGAAAGAACAAGAGCGAATCGAAAAAGAACGTATGCGCCGTTTGATGGCAGAGGACGAAGAGGGATATCGCAAGCTCATTGATCAAAAGAAAGACAAGCGTCTCGCATTCCTCCTATCGCAAACCGATGAATACATCTGTAATCTAACAGAGATGGTCAAACAGCACAAAGACGACCAAAAGAAGAAGAAGGAGGAGGAAAGCAAACGAAAAGTTCGCTACAAGAAGGAGTTGCTTGCAAGTGGTGAATACCAATCAATCGATGAGAATTGCCTGGCCGCTGATATGCGTGTTAGTGTGATGGAACAAGCAACTGGTAATAAATTGAGCGGCGATGACGCACCATACTTGAAAGATTTGCATCGTTGGCTGGAATCACATCCAGGTTGGGATTGGGTTGAAAGTGATTCTGATGACGAGGACGACGAAGAGCGTCAAGAACGAGAAAACAGAGAGCGTTATGAAGCCCGTCATGGCAAGAAAGAGAAAACTGAGGAAGATCTTACCAAGGAGCTCATCAAGAAGGCCAAAGTTGAAGACGACGAATATCGTACGGAAGAACAAACATACTATAGCATTGCCCATACTGTTCATGAGAAAGTTTACGAACAGGCTAATATTTTGGTAAATGGTTTGTTGAAGGAGTATCAATTAAAAGGTCTTGAATGGATGGTATCGCTATACAATAACAATTTGAATGGCATTTTAGCCGATGAGATGGGTTTGGGTAAAACCATTCAAACTATAGCCCTTGTTACCTATTTAATGGAACGTAAAAAAGTTAATGGTCCATTTTTGATCATTGTACCGTTGTCAACGCTTCCAAATTGGGTGTTGGAATTTGAGAAGTGGGCTCCATCTGTTGCTATTGTTAGCTACAAAGGCAGTCCACAAGGTCGCCGATTACTACAGAATCAAATGAGAGCAACAAAGTTCAACGTACTTTTGACAACATACGAATACGTTATTAAGGATAAAGCAGTTTTAGCTAAACTTCAATGGAAGTACATGATTATTGATGAAGGTCATCGTATGAAGAACCACCACTGCAAGTTGACACAAGTTCTTAATACTCATTACATGGCACCGTACCGTCTGCTCCTGACAGGTACCCCATTGCAAAATAAGCTCCCAGAATTGTGGGCTTTGCTCAATTTCTTGTTGCCCTCTATATTCAAAAGTTGCTCGACATTCGAACAGTGGTTTAATGCTCCATTCGCAACCACCGGTGAGAAAGTAGAGTTAAATGAGGAAGAAACCATTCTGATTATTCGTCGTTTGCATAAAGTATTGCGTCCGTTCTTGTTGCGTCGTCTAAAGAAAGAAGTAGAACATCAATTGCCCGAAAAAGTTGAGTACATTATCAAGTGTGAGATGTCTGGATTGCAACGAGTTCTCTATAAACATATGCAGAGCAAAGGTGTCTTACTTACTGATGGTTCTGAGAAGGGAAAACAGGGAAAGGGTGGTGCAAAAGCTCTCATGAACACCATTGTCCAGTTGAGAAAGCTGTGCAACCATCCATTCATGTTTCAGCACATCGAGGAGAAGTATTGCGATCATATTGGCGGTCATGGTGTAGTTTCTGGTAAGCAAACAAAGCAAATTGATACGTTTTTCTCTTAATAATTGATTATTTATCCCTTTCCAGGTCCAGATCTTTATCGTGTATCGGGAAAGTTCGAATTACTTGATCGAATTCTGCCAAAGTTGAAAGCTTCCAACCATCGAGTTTTACTTTTCTGTCAAATGACACAATGTATGACAATTATTGAGGACTATTTAGGATGGCGTCAATTTGGATATTTACGTTTGGATGGTACAACCAAGGCAGAAGATCGTGGTGATCTTTTGAAGAAATTCAACGCCAAGGACTCTGATTACTTTGTATTTTTGCTCTCTACTCGAGCTGGTGGTTTAGGTCTTAATCTTCAAGCTGCTGATACTGTTGTTATTTTCGACTCCGATTGGAATCCTCATCAGGATTTGCAAGCACAAGATCGTGCTCATCGTATTGGACAGCGAAACGAGGTTCGTGTCCTTCGTTTGATGACTGTAAACTCAGTCGAAGAACGTATTCTAGCTGCAGCTAGGTATAAGTTAAACATGGATGAGAAAGTCATCCAAGCTGGTATGTTCGATCAGAAGTCAACCGGTAGCGAGCGTCAACAATTCTTGCAGACAATTTTGCATCAAGATGATGGCGAAGAGGAAGAAGAAAATGAAGTACCCGATGATGAGGTTATTAATATGATGATAGCTCGTAGCGAGGATGAGCTTGAGTTGTTCAAGAAAATGGATGTTGATCGCAAAATAGAAGATCAGGTTATTCATCCTGGAAGAGAACGTCTTATCGACGAATCTGAGCTCCCTGATTGGTTAACCAAAGACGACGACGAAGTTGAAAGATGGCAAACTTATGAAGATGACATTATTCTCGGCAGGGGATCTCGCCAGCGCAAAGAAGTCGACTATACCGATAGTTTAACCGAGAAGGAATGGCTGAAGGCCATTGATGATGGTGCTGAGTTCGAGGAAGAAGACGATGAAGATCGTGATTCAAAGCGTAAACGCAACCGCAAACGAAAGAGTCGTAAAGAAGATTCAGATGATGATTCACTCATAATGATGAAACGGCGTAAGCAACCCGTTGACAAGCGTTTGAAAAGACAAATGCACAAAATTATAATGACAGTAGTTAAATACACCAATGAAGAGGGTCGGAACTTGGCGGAACCGTTTATAAAACTTCCCTCGCGCCAAAAACTGCCTGACTACTATGATATTATTAAGAGGCCTCTTGATATAAAAAAGATACAACAACGTATAGAAGACGGTAAATATGCTGAGTTTGCTGATTTGGAAAAAGACTTTGTACAACTTTGTCAGAATGCACAAATCTATAATGAAGACACATGCTTGATCTATTTGGATTCAATTGAATTGCAAAAAGTATTTTCTGCAGCACGAAATCGAATTCTAAGTTCTAACGAACCTGCGTCACCAGAGCAGTCGGAAAATGAAGACGATGACGACAACTCGGACGATGATGGAGGATCATCGTCTGTTAAAATGAAATTGAAAATAAACAAAGGTGCTGGCAGCTCGGGTAGTGTACCAGTAACACCGACCCCAGCATCAAGTGCATCTAATTCCAATTCTTCGACTGCAAAGAAGTCAAGTCGACGAAAACGTTCTCAGAAAAAGTATACTATTTCAGAAGATGAAGACGACGACATGGATTAGGAGTTTCAAGCATTTCAAATGCATCTTATTCATTAGAATTAAGTGTACAATAGAATCTTATAGTTGATGGTTTGTCTCTTCGGAATCAAATTCTTTTTGTTTTATTTTTGTGTTCTTTCTAATTTTATTATAATTTAATTGTATGAAATATAAGTAGATGTTTACTCATCTGCAATGATTCAACCACAGCTTTCTTTAGAATTCATATTTTAATCCATTTATAATTAAAAAAAAATATTTTTAAAAATTGATTTGAATACCTTCGCATGATTGAAAATGAAAGCAAGCAATTGTAAGTTCGAATTTGAACATGATTAGCAACAACAAAAGTAACAGCTGCTATGTTACAAATTTATTAATTAAACTTAGTGTGTCCTTGATTTTTTTTTTCGATGTAGAGAACAATAAAATATATTTAAATGTAATATGTACTTGTTTTAACTTTTCGTTAGGAAAGAGTCTTTTAGAAACTCTTATTGGGTACGACAATGATTAGTCAAAATCACCTGATTACGACTACATTCTATTCAAATATGTACATATCCCACATGCGCCTTTGTTATAATCGCCTGACAAGGTATAATAGTAATGCAAGATTAATTCCTTGATCAAAATAAATTTTGAGTAAAACAATCTGTTTTAGCTTAATCAATTTGATTTAATAATTAATTAATATGTAATTTGAAATTTGGTACTACTTAACACGAACAGAAAGGTTGAGTAAGTAATATAAAAACAAAATGTTACATAAGTTTAGAGCCCATTACATTGTTTAATCTTTTAACATGCCTTTAAATATTTTATGACTCTAGTGGAAATCTCAGGTGGCAGAAATAACTAGTTATCCATTCGTTGATATATGTATATGTATGCTTCCTGTTAGTCTCAAAACAAGTAATAAAAGAAATCATCGAGGGAAAACTCGTCATCACTATCTATAGTGCGTAATGCTATTTTATGGGCATTTGTATAGAGATCATTTATATCAGGCTCTTCGTCTGAAAAAACAAAATAAAATTAAAATTGGCGGTAAACCGTAAACTATTAACATTTTAACATACCTTTGAATTTTTGTTTACGAGACAGTCTCGATGATGACAGAACTGCCTCATCTTCCAGATCAAATTCATTCTGTGTAGACCTAATTGAATATCTTGTCGGTGGAACAAAAAACCAATAGGACTTTAAAATTGTCCGAAGGCCTGGCATTTCTTTGAGTTCTGTCAGCATTTTTGGTTGCTTGGAAAGCGCTTTAAATGCCCTTAATTGGAGACAATCCGACTGTGATGTTGAGTTTATAAGACGAATGGCAGATTTAGCGGCAGTTGAACATACCATTGGATAAATTTGAATATTTGGGTCGATTGGTATGTTTGTGTATGCGACACCAAGAGATCGACGATTAAGAAAGAACTCCAAGTGTCCACGAGTTAAATCTAAATAAATACCAACAATGCATCCTTGGGAAAATTTGCTTCCATATTCAATTTGGGATCCGTTGTGTTGTTTCATGCCGTGGTATGAAAATCCCCATGACTCCTTATTCGTTCCCAAAGCGGAAACAAAGTGATGCTTAAATTCATCTACGTTAACTTTGTCTGTTCCAACTCCTAACATCTGAAAATTAAAAAAAGTAATGACAAATCTTTGACTGTTAGGAAATTATGTACAAGCTTGTCAAAAATGTATGATTTGTTTTGATATTTGTCGAGTTTAACAATTGCCATGTCGACAAGTCATGACGATTTGCACTGGACGGCAAGGTCGCCCGATTTGACCGCTCCAGGCTTTGTTTTTTTTTGAAGTCACTGGTCTACGAGAACGAGCAATAGACACTGGAAGATCTTAAAGACGCCGACAAGAGCGCGAAATTTTTGCCAAAACGATTGAACACGCAGCGAAAAGGTTCCAAATGGTCATCATCAACAATAGTGGCGCCTACTTGGCAACACTTTTCAAAAAGTAATAGAAAAAAATAAAGACCCAAGTAAAAATTTAATGGATATAAACAATTAACATCGGGTGCTCTAAAGCCATAGATATCCTTTGATTATTTATTTTAAAGAACACCCACATGAGTATGCAGAAAAAATATACAATATGTATATGGTTTTTGAAGACGAAAATGGTTTAGAATTAAGCATCTTAAGAATATTAATATGCTAAAACTAACTTTGTAATATAATTACTTTAAAACATACACTTAACCAATACGAAATCAAATATTTTTCGCTATTATAAAGAGAGTCAAAATACGTTAAAAAAAAAACGAGAAAAATCTGGCAATTCAAATGCAAGTAGCTAAACAAACAGTGAAAATGCATAATTTCAGAGAACAGGTTTTAAAGGACGCAGACTTAAGACGGCAAACAATAAAACAGAAATAAAAGCAGGGTACCTACTAACTGTTTTCATGACAAATAGCATCCTTAAAAATAAAACAAAAAAATATTGTTTCTGTTCTGTTTTATCGCTAAAAAATAAACAATCAATCAAAACAATTATACAATCAATAGACGCAGATAAGAAGTTGTAAATTTTATTTACGTACATACATACAAAGGTATTGTAGTTATTTGAAGTATATTAAACATAAAATGAGGAATAACTTTTGTTTATCAAATAAAAATGTGTATTAATTATACCTACTGTTACTTCCTTTTGGTTTCTAGTTGCATAAAATATTTTAAAATTAATCAAGGCTATTTTTTGCATTTTGTCATAGAACAAAAAACATACATTTATGTTCCTACTACTGTGAGAAATAAAATTTAAAAAAAATGTGAATTTGAATTTATAAATAACACTTAAAGATTCAGACGAAAAAATTGAGGTTAGTGATCTTTTCGATTAAAACACTCGATAAGACACAATAGAGAGTACCGTCCAACACACAAAATGCTCATAACGACAATCCCTCTCTCAGTCGCTTTTTTCAACCGTCCTCAAAACCACGTTATTTTCCAATGAATTCTTTATAAAATATCAATGCAATTCAGGTCAATTGAAATGTTAAATACTCTTCAATAGACCATTGAATGAATTCACTTCATTTCATTGCAGTTGCTTGTGAATTGAAAGGAATGCACTCCGCATCAAATAGCATCTAAATTTGAAGATTTTATAGAATGCTGCAGTTTGTCGCCGTTCTCATCGTCATTGCTAGTTGGGCTCTGAAATCATCGCTAAGATAAGTGCCATTGGAGCAATCAGCTTTAGCTCATGTGGCGTTAACCTATAATGGTTTTTAATGAACTGGCAGACGCGGGCGCCGAAAAAGTTGGCAATATTTTTAAATATTTTGATAAAAGCGCATGACTTTGTTTACTCTTTGATTAAATGAAACCAAAAGTATAAACGTAGTTAATATGCATTTTCCGAAAGCAACAAAAATCTAGCATATAAAATTGTTCTTACCACATCGGTTCCAGAGAGTATCGTTATTATCCGTATTTCCCAATAATGTACCATTCCAGGCTTCAGTGGTTTGTTGCCTCGAACTATGGTCGTTCCTTGGCTATAAATTGGATTAAAGGTTATATCTGGACCATGGATCATTTTGTCAGGGTCACTTTGATCCCATTGCCATTCCATCGTATTGCAGTCTTCCTCTCCACAGCGGCAGGTAACCAGATCTGGAATATTGCCCTTGAACGCAGTTATAGCAGTACATCTTGGAAATGGACAATCGCAGAATGGCGGAGAACGAGGTTCTTGCCAATGGGTTTTGATTAAACGTCCACTTGACATTATAGAAAGTTTTGGAATGGCAGGCGCCACGCGAATATCTTTTCAGAACTGTTGGGGAGTAGTTTTCCACTTACTTCGGTTCTAGGGATAAAGATAACGTTCGTGAAATGTTTTTTTTTTTTTGAGTGAAATGAATTGCAGTTTAACTCCAGAAGCTTCTTATCATCACTGACGAACGCTGATGGCGACTGCAATCTCTACGGGGTGCTATTAAAGTAAAATGTGTAAAAATAAAAACAAAAATCTAGAAGTGTTGAGAAGAGAAACAAATTGAACAAACAGCTGGCTAGGGGTTGTGTTCATAAAGTCATCATCAAATCAAAAGATCTAAAAAAGAGAAAGCACTATGTTAAAGCATCTATCTCCTGTGTCATCATATTCTGGATTTACATTGCTAGATTTTTACATAAAAACTTTTTTAAAAAAATTTTATTGCACGGTGAACGGTGACCACTTTTAATTGCAATAAACCGTTATAATTTGGCATTTGTCTAGCCCCATCCTTTATATATTAAAATGTATTTGTTTGTATTGTATATAAGCAAAGTATGCAGCGCATACAACAGCCGGACATATGTTTGTAAAATTTTTTTTTTTTCGCTCCACAAGTGTGAATTATGTCGTTTTTCTTTTGCAAATAGGGATTTTGATCCCGGATCACGAATCTTCTTGGCAAAAGAAACGCAGATTGGATTTGTTTTTTTGTTTGCAAATGTATGTGTGGGATGTTAAATTTAATTTTGTCAAAAATAATTTTAATTTAATAAAGCAAAAAATAATTTTGATAGGCAAAGTCCCCTTTCACACGAAGATACTAGTTGCTGGTGATTTTTTTGACGTTTTCTTTAAATCTCCTTAACAATCTCCTGTACCTTTCACACGCAGATACAAAGTTGGAGGAGACACTTGCTGTATTTTCCTTTTAAACTACCTTGGTTGAACGCACACAAACGTAGTGGGAAGAGAAACGTCAAAAAAGTTTCCTGAATTTGTTGACCGGGGAGATTTCATTTCCCCCTCTTTCTTCCTGCCCTTCTCGCCTATGAACTATTTGTTGCCGGCAACTCAGTTGCCCTGTGTGAAAGGGGACAAAGAATCAAAAACGGAATGCAAATGAAATAGAAAATCATAGAATCACAGAATCACACAAAAGCACAAAATGACGTTTTATAAATAGTGTGTGTGCAAGTGCGTGTTTCATGTAGGTGTAAATCTCTCTTTAATTCGGGATCAGAGATTTTGATCCCGAATTGTCAGGGATTGATTTTTTTTTGGTTGAATGTAATGCAAAAACTTGTCCGGAATCGAAATCCCTCCCAGGGATCAATTTTTTTTGGCTGAAAGAAAAACGACATTAGTTTTGTGTACACTTTCTAGGCACACTCAAAGTATGCATGAATAAAATTAATTTTCTTTTCACAAAAATCCGTGTACAAATCAAATTTTGTGATTCCGCAAGAGTGAAGTGCAAAATTTTTGACACATAACATGAACACAGATAGGCAAATTTATTCACGCAAATTTTGAGCGTGATTAAAATGTGGTACACGGAAAATTATTCACACTTGCGAAATAAGGCCCCAGTACACAAAAATCTGTGTACGCGTTATCTTTCAAACAGTTTGGCATTTCACTCCTGCGGAATCGCAAAATTTGATAGTACACACTGAACTGTAAACTACAAAAAAATGACAGCAAAAATTCACAAAAAGAGGCAAAAGACTGACAGAATCAAGCCCATTTAGGAATAAACAAAACAACGGTTCATTAATTGTAAATTTTTCATTTCAACTGCATGGAAAATACGAACAAGTCATTGGTAATTTGTTTTTCGAGCGTTGGCTCTTATTGGTTCATCAGGTTTTTCGAAACCTATTCCTTTAGGATTTTGACTCGATATCTATTTGGTGACGTATCAAAAAATATAAACCAATTACAAACAAGATCATTATAATCAAACTACATAATATGGATAAACACAATCGAATAGGATATGTCACGGCACTAAAAAAGAGAATTATTTTAATATTTCCAATACAAACTTAAATCGAATACCTACGTGCAAAACATCTCTAAAACGCAACACATTTTTGAAAAAGTCTTCAATATTTAATTTTGATTAAAACAAAATAGAACAACTATTTTCTCAAGTTTTGATAAATTTGAGTATAATAGCAAAGAGTTTTTGTCTTAAAAGTAAAAAAAGGTGTTCATAAGGGCAATCCAGCCACCCTGTTCGTGTGACTTTTGCTGGTTGTCATTGCTCGTTTCTTCCTGGGTTTAAGTGCATAAAGCTATATATACGAAATCTTTCTAAAAAAAAATTGGAGCTAGAAAATTTACATAAAACTCCAACGGATTACGGAATTTAAAAGAAATGATCAGTTAAGAATCATTAGTTTTATGTGATGAGACCGCCCTGGGTTGATCCATAGGTGCAACTATGACACGATTTGGCTCTCCCAAACCGCCGAGAAACATTCGGAGCGATTGTACGACGACTAGGAGCGCGTTCGGCTAACTATTCAAAGCTATCCGGATAGGTTTGGTGTTGTTAATACCTTGTTGAAAAACTTCTGATATCAGCTGATGCAACAACAACTCAAGCTAGGTATCTGATAATTTTTGGGGTAGGTTGATAGCCTATCTGACTATCATCCCAACGCAAGGAATGTTCGCGTCGCGTCACGCCACAGTTCAGCTAGGTAGCCCGCATATCTGAAGGATGTAATTGTATAGAAAAGGAACGCATCCCTGACGTTTGGTGGAACGCGGTAAATGCACTTATGTCATAATTGACATTTTGTCATAAGCAAATTTTTTCATGGTTAGCTATTTTAATAATTTTTTTTTCATTAATAAAATCACGAGAATATTAAAACGAAAAGCATGCAGTCTCTCAAAAAGCTTCCGCACCGAAGTTATTTAAAAAATTCAGTAATTGGCAGAAATGGAGTAAGGTTCTTTGCAACTGTCAAAGATGAAGAACTAGAAGTCCCCGACAAACCGCCTTCGTTCGCTGGTGAAGAAACGGAAGAACCAAAAACAGAAAGTTTTTTCAACAAATCGGGTTTGCTAGTTCAACACCGAAAATTCCTGCACAATGAACCACCCTACAGTGAGCCACATTCGTGGATCCATTTAACAGAGAAATATCAACGCAAACAACTAGGTCGTTATGGTTTGGCTAGCGGGGTTGATCCCCGAATATGTTTCCCAACACAAAAAGACCTTGACGCTCAAAAGAGATACGAAAAGGTTGCCTTTCCGTATACATTGCAAGAGCTCCTGGCCAGATCCAAGAACGACAGCAAACTTGCGAAGGAGCAAGTCGAAAAGCGAGAAGAAGAAATTGCCAAGAAGCTCGATAAACTAGAACAATGGAAGGCTGACTTGAATGCTAAGGTTGCCAAAAAAGAAGCGGATGCACTCGCTGCAAGACAGCGAAAGGAACGCCTAGTCGAGGAGGTGCGCAGGCACTTCGGCTTTAAAGTAGATCCTCGCGATGAACGATTCAAAGAGATGCTCGAACAAAAAGAAAAGGAAGACCGCAAAAAACAAAAGGAAGCCAAACGCAAGGCCAAGGAGGACAAAATGATGGCAAAATTGATTGCGAAGCCCACAGGCAAGGGTATCATAAAAGACGATTCAGTTCAAAATAAATTGTAAAATTGAAAACCAAATAAAATGTTATTACACTAAAGTTCTTTTTAATTTTTACACTAAAAAATGGAGAACATTGAATAACGTTATTTCATTTACATAATGCCCTACTTGGCACCATCTTGGTTTGTTGCTCCAGATATAAACACCAAGAGAACCACTGGTACAATGTACATCCACTGAAATAATAATAATAAAATGTTTTATTTATACTGCTCCCTTTGCAAAATGAGTGTTGTGGGCTTACGTATTTTGCGAAGAATCCTCGGTTGTCCCGAACTTCACCCTTTTCCCTAGCCTCCCTTTCTCGCTCGACCTTCTGAATGAAACTAGCTGTGTCTGGGACAGGTGCTAGTTCCATATGTTTGATTAGAACATCTGTGTTGAACTCATCCAGGCCGGTAACTGAAAGATGGGTATTTTTACAATCAGCTAGACCTGAACTGAAGATCGTTTGCGTAACCGCAGTGACAAATCCAGTTCCATCGATTGAAACCCACAAGACATCATATAAATCTGATAGTACAAGAGCACATGCCTTTGTGGCTGTCAGAAATGTGTAGCGCGTACCATCTGGATAAACAACATTTGCCTTAAGTCTGTAGAATTCGTCGTTTTCGGCCAGTTTCTGTAACAAAGAAGTAATGACATAAAAATCAAGGTTGAGGAGTAGCTCTTAGGTCCCATAGAACTTGAATCCATTAATTTAGTTAAAAACTATGCAAATAGAGTTAGGATTTAGGAATGAAAGAAATAAAACTCAACTCAGAATAGTACTTATTATCCCTAATAAAATATTCTATTATACAAGTCGTGTCTCATACTTAGCCAGTTCACGTTTCTAAGATCTCACTGAGCAAGCTCCGTCAGCTCCACTGAGCAGAAGGAGAAACCTAAACAAAATTTCTCCGCTAGAAGTCAAAATCAATTTCCATCTCTTTTTTATTAATTAATCAACTGCGACAAAAAATAATTGAGCAAGCGAATCCAAAAAATATCAGTCTCAGTTTTTTGACAGCAAAAGTGAGGAATCTCACTGAGGAATTACGTTCAGATTTCTGAGATTGCTGAAATCTCTGAGATCTCAGTGAGCTTGAGAAACCTGAACTGGCTAATTTCATTATAGTCACTTGTCAGACATGGACCGGTTGGAACAGCACTTAAAATTAATTTTTTCTTGGTACTTTCCGTTCCTACCTGAGAATAATTTTAAAAGAAAAAAAATACCTTCAAACTCTGTCTCTCTGATTGAGTTAGAATTTCCTGATAAGTCTTAGCTTGTCCAAATAAACTTGGGATGGTTACATTGCCACGATGTGAAAACTTTTCAGAATTAGAAGCATCCAGGGCATGATGAAGTTCAATATTTATCCAGCCATCGTTTTCGAGATAACACTAAAAAGTAATGTGGAAACATAATATGCTTTTCAGAATTATTTTAATATTTAGTTACCGATCCGATAAGAATAAATGAAAAAGTTATTAAAAGCAATAGTAATTTGGAGGAACCCATTTTTTGTATGTTGAGTGAAAAATTAAACGATCTGTCACTACAACAAGGACCACAGCTGACATTTCTGAAATTCTCTCAATGCTGATATAAAAAGGATGTTAGAAGTCAGCAGATAAGTATTACCAGATTTATTGAAACAAAAATTTATTAAAAAGTCTGAAAATATATGCCCTATTTTTCCCGGACCGATCTCTTATTCTATAGTGAAGCCTAGTACGCAGATCGGGAAAAATTTTTCTATTCATACAAAATTTTTCCCAGGACAATTTTTGTCTTCAGTCTCTTTTCCACGCAGTACGCAGTTCACGGGCAAAATTGTGACGTTTGTACTCGTTGTAGGGTGAAGTCTCCACTAAATTTTGCCAGGAAAAATAATGTTCGAAGCATTATTTTTCGGGAAAAATTTTGACCGTTCATTAATTTTGCACCATAAGCACGATCAACTATTGTTTGTTGATAATTTTACAAAAAGAAAACAAAAGAAGAAAAACATTAATGGTCTTATTATTAAACATTGTCTAACTTTAGACAGCCGTCCAAGTTTTTAAAAAACCTTTCTAATTTTTGGTAAAGTAATCTATCTTTTTATTTCGCTTTAGACAACGTAATCTATTGTCTAAACCTAGAGAAATGCAATATTTTTTTTATTAAAAAAGCATATTACCGACTGTTTCAAAATACTTAGACATTGTTTAAATAGCCAAAAATCTAATTAATAAGACCATAGTTTGCGTGACTTTTCCAACGTTTTTGTAGAGATTAGCAGTCGTATTAATTAGATTTTCTTAGAACACTCTTGGACAGTTGTCCAGCTAGCCACTGTCTAAATAGTTGGACAACTCATTATTAATAATCACATTCCAGCAGCTGTCTAAATACGACCTCGTATTTCACGTTACATACCTGGATTAATTCATTCTCGAGTGAATTAATGAATTTAACCGACATTTTGGCTACGTTCAACGAACATTTCTTTCATTTTAACATATTTTTTCGTTTCGTAACTAAAAAAATGCGTTATTTGTTCATTGAACGTGCCGACTTTAGAATAGGTTTGGACAACCAATTTCGGTGTCTAAGTTAGACAACCGATGGAAAAATGTTTATTAATACGATTTTGGAGTTGGACAGCTGTCTAAAGTTAGACATACTTTGGAATGGGTTTATTAATAAGACTGTAGAATTGTAGAGATAAAATTTGTCTTTTCCCGATCTGCGTACTAGGCTTGAGCGGAGAAAAAAGTGAGGGGGATAATACAACAAGCCACATCATTTCACTTCCTTATCTCAGTGGATTCATGTATAATTAAATTTTTTGACCGCTACTGAAATTTCTTCTGAATAAAATTCTTCAAAAAAGAAATATTTTGCCATTGCCTCAAATATTGCCTTTGAAAATACGGCGTTGATTCAAAAAATTAAACCATTAAATTGTAAATTTGGCACCACTGGTATTGCACTTCTACTTTCTGTTTCTCTACTACATTCTTCTGTCGTTCCGTTTTCCGGATTTTTTTTTTAAACAGAAAAACGAAAACGCTGATATGCTCAAAACATTTAATTTAAATTATAAATTTCAAAACAAAAAGAATGTTAGATAGACTTGATAATCCTGCGGTAAAGGCTCCAAGTGATATTCACTCGCCAGCAAATAAAAGAATTCGCTTCGATAATTTTACTCGACAAAACACTACGCACATTGAACCATGGCCCGACAGCGAAGAAGATAGTTTCCTTTCTGATATTAAACTATCCAACGAACTAAATAATTCCAAAACGCAAGATTTATTTACCAACGATGGGCACGATAGTTTGTTTTCTGATATCAAAACCGACGACATTGCGGGTCCATCGAATATCAATGAAACTTTGCAAGACTTCAATGATAGTCTTTTCAAAGATATTGAACCGCCTTGCAATGCATTCAGACAGTCTGAAGATCTCATGAAATATTTCGACGATGAGATTATAGATGATTTGAAAGTGCAAAATACTCAAAAGTTTTTAGATGACATTGCCTTCAAAATCCCTAAACAACCAATATCAATGGGAACAAAGATTCTATCGAACTCTATAGCTCACCACTTTGACATAACTAATTTTATGCAGGGCACGCAGTATGAGACTCGCGAAGAAATTAAAAATCGCACAATCGGAGCAACTGCCAATTCATTTCGACAAGAAGAGCACCATCTTTCGGCAATCAACTGGGAAACTGAGGTATTCAACGAAGATCCGATTGATGAGTTCCCAAGTCGTGGAAGCTTTTACGGACTTCCAGCCGCAGTTCAAAAGATGATATTCGAACATAAAGGGATCAATAGTTTGTATGGTAAGTAATATATCCAACTCTCGTTTTTTTTTTCTTTGATGAATTCAGTTTGGCCAAATTTGAGACATTTTTTTTTTGTATTTGGAAAAGGCATTTGTATAGTTTATTATGTTTTTTATCTATAAATAAATATATTGTCCATCAACTATCAACAAAATGATTTTTCTCTTCTTAGAATGGCAGCATGAGTGTCTTAACCTTCCAGCGATCCGAAAACGAAAGAATCTCCTCTACGCATTGCCTACGAGTGGCGGTAAAACTCTGGTAGCCGAAATTCTAATGTTGCGCGAAATTATTTGCAGAGAAAAACATGTTCTTTTTATTCTTCCTTATGTGTCTATTGTACAGGAAAAAGTGAGTAGTTTATACAAAAGTATTTCATATGCTCCAAAGCTTTTTCGACAAAATCTTTTTTTCTAGGTCAGCGCAATGGCTCCATTTGCACTAAGTCTGAATTTCATTGTTGAAGAGTACACAGCAGGAAAAGGCAGATGTCCACCACCGCCTCGAAAGAAACGCAGGTGCATCTTTATTGGATCAATTGAAAAGGGTTCTGTATTATTTGATAGCTTAATAGAAGCTGGCAGAGCCAATGAAATAGGACTTGTAGTTGTCGATGAGTTACATCTAATTGGAGAAAAAGGCCGAGGAGCTACGTTAGAAGCTTTTCTTACTAAGGTCATGTACATCAATGGTACTGTTATAGTTTTAAAATTAAAAATATAAAATATTGACTATTTTTTTTATAAACGCAGCTAGTATACAAATTGTTGGAATGAGTGCAACAATTGGTAACTTACCAGAACTATCTGATTTTCTGGACGCCGATGTCTATACAAGAGGATTTCGACCTGTAGAATTGAAAGAGTACATAAAATGCGGAAGTGATATATTAGAGATAAATACGGCTGGTTCTTGTTTGGAAGAAATTTTTGCCTTTAAAAGAACTGTGAATTACAAGGTAAGTCGATCAATATTTTTACTTTCGACAAACATACATACATACTAGCATATACATTTATGTGCAAGATGCCATGTTATTGAGAATCGAAAAAGAGTTTAAACTAAGACTTTCAGTAAGTGCACAAAATAATTGTAGCAAAAAAAAAAAAAGTTGAAGTTGAATTTAAATCGGTTGTTGAATGGAAGTTTAAAAATTTCTGTAATTCACAATCGTGAAAGGCACGAAATCATACTTTGGTAGTGTATGTATAACAGTGACGTGTTGTCGTGGTTATTTCAGTAGGGTGTTTGCTGTTTTTTCTGCAGAAATTTTATCTATTCGGGGAGAGTACAATAACTTTGGCTCTAAAATTTGATAACGGTGTTTGTAGAGAGGTCAAAAACAACCATTTTTTACTACGAGAGGGGGGGGGGGGGGGTCTTTCTCGCCCCGTTTTAGAGTTAAGAAATACAAATACATATTTTTAAGAACTTTGGGTACGTATGAAAATTAAGATTTTGGTAGGGTCTGCGGTGAACACCTTCAAATTTTTGGTCACTATAGCGAAATACAGAATACAAGTGCAAAAAAGAAAACAATGGTTTCCCGTCTTATTGCTTCAATTCATTCAAATTACTTTAAATACCTGTAAACAAATTGTTAACCGAATAAGCGTTTTATTTTTTTTTACATTTTTAGTATAGTGCACAAGTTGCCAAATCAGATCCAGATCACTTGGGCGGTTTAGTATCGGAAATTGCGCCTAAAGATTCTTGTCTGATATTTTGTTCATCTCGCAAAAATTGTGAGAATGTAGCAGTACTACTAAGTCGAATTTTGCCAAAGTAAGCTGACCAATATATGACGATAATATAGATAACCGTTATCTACTTGTAAATTGTGTTTTAGGTTAAAATTCATCGAATATCGAAAGAGCGAAAAATTAGATCTAATGGATGCTCTAGATAAGATTTGTGGCATTTTATCGCCGATACTTGAAAAAACTATACCCTATGGCGTTGCATATCATCACTCCGGTTTGACAGTTGATGAAAGGAGAATGCTTGAGACTGCATACCGAATAGGTACAATTAGTGTGATATGCTGCACATCGACCTTAGCCGCTGGAGTTAATCTACCAGCAAAACGCGTCATCATTCGAGCTCCATATGTTGGAAGGGAATTTATGACTTTATGTAAATACAAACAAATGGTTGGGCGTGCCGGTCGCGCTGGAATGGGTGATGCTGGTGAAAGTATACTCATATGTTCTAGCAAAGACAACATTCGTGTCGGTGAGATGTTATTTTCTCCAATGGATAAAGTTATAAGTTCGCTAGATCAAAATGAAGGCATTGGACTGCAAACCCTAATATTGAGTTCTATTGGTCTGGGGCTAGCAGAATGTCTTCAGGATTTGATAAACCTCAATAAAAATACCTTGATGTCAGTGCAGAGTGAAAAGTCAGGGGTTTCAGTTAGAGCTTTAATCACATCAATATTACGGCAGATGTTTAAGCACAAAGTATTGCAGTTGAAGGACTTGAACAAAGGCTCTTCTGTTAATAGCTCTGATATCCTAACAACTCAGGAAATGAGAGAGATAACAAATTCAAATTTGACTCATAATCCCCGCCAGCTTGTTCTTTGTAAAACAACTCGATTTGAATTGACAACCATTGGTAAGGCTGCTTTCAAGGCAGGAATTGACTATAAAAAGACAAATTCAATATACAAAGAGCTCAAAAGTGCCCAAAAATCAATGGTACTTTCCAACTATTCACACTTGTTATATCTTGTAGTGAGTTTCAATTCAAATGAAAACGGAGACGATTTTTTCGCTGCTAATCCGTCAGTTCTTTTTAGAGAATATACAAGATTAGATGAAAGTACACAATGCTTATTTAAAGTACTCGGTATAACCGAAGCACATGCAGCTAAAATGGCCAAAACAATGTCAACTAAAGGTCCAATGGAACTACAACTCAGTCGACTGTATAAAGTGTTGATTTTGTTGGATGTTTTAAATGTTATGCCATTGCATTTGGTTGCTACAAAATTCGAAATTGAACGTGGTATGTTGCAAACGCTAGTTAATCAATCAATAGCTGCAGCTAGTGCACTTGTTCGTCTTTGTGAACAAGTTGAAGAATTCTGGTGTTATAAACCATTGTTTGAGAAAATAAGTGGAAAAATGGACAGATGTGGAACATTAGAATTGGAACCCTTGTTGGATCTCCCAGCTGTGAAAATTGTAAGATTTTTGATGTTTCATCATTTTTTTCTTTTTCAATTGGTTTATATATATATTTTTTTTTTCAAAAAAATGTAATTCCAGAACAGAGCGAAACAATTTTATACTGCTGGTTTTAAAACAATCGAAGACATTGCAAAATGTAAACCAATGGATCTAGCTAAAAAGATCGAACATTTAAGTTTCAAAGCTGCAAAAGAAATAATTTCAGCTGCTAAGGTAATACCTATATGAACTTATGTACTGAAGGAAGTTATTTCAAATTTATTGTATATTACAGTTGATATTAATGAAGAAATTAGACAGTTTACAAGAAGAAACCGATGCTATTTTAAGCTGCTTTAAAAATGAAGACGATGAACCTTTACCGCAAGTGACCTAATTTTTCTATTTATGCAAGTGACCTTATTTTCTACTTATACTATGTACAAACTTATATCAATAATAAGAAATAAGAATTAAAATACTTAACTTAAGATTTTGGTTATCATTATTATATCGATCGATATTCGTAAGTTTATTGAATGGATAATACGATTTGTCTTAAATACTCACCCTTTAAAGGAAGTCGTTTTATGAAAACGACAGTAAAACGACACGCCTCTAGAAGCGATAATAGGCGTTTACGTGAAACTAAAACTTTTACTTTATCACCGTTCATCTCCCTTCTAGCCATTGAAACTTTAGTCGTTTTACTGAAACGATTAGCTGGTAAAAAATGTAAAGATAATACAGTTTGAAGGTAATGATAACTTCTATCAAGTGTTCTTTCTCTTGATATCTTGATAAAGGGTAGATATGCGTTCAATCATTAACTAAAAATAAAAAACAAAGCTTAAAAGAACGCCGAGTACAATTTTCTGCGCTGTCTGACAACTTTCTTTGCCATCCAAAATAACAAGCTCCAAGTGCGTCTTTGAAACTCACCTAGATTGAAGAATGCATGAAACAAAATTGAGTAAACTTTGTTTAACTGCTTTAAAGTTTTTTTTTTTTTTTTTTAATTATTTTTTTTTAAATACAAAAACAGAAATTTTTTTAAAATGACAAAACGTTTCGTCTTATATAATGCGACATAATATGTTTATGTATAATTATCTATTGCAAACCATAATTATGTAATAATAATGATAAATAATTACTCTGTTTTGGTAAAGAGTGGACTGACTGCTCTTAGGAAATTAACTTCGAATTCTTTTTCCGAAAAGCGTTCAACTGATGATCTAAATAATAGGAAAATAGAAATTCAAAGTTGAAAGTAAAAAATGAAAACTTGAAAATTTTTTTTAACAAACCTTGCTGCATTACGTATTGCTTCATTATCCTCTTTGGTATTATAAAGTATATTATAAAAACACGTGGCATATTCGATTGCATCAACAGCCAGATATCCGTTCTGGCTTCCTTCTGAAGTCTCAATTATATCCAAAAGTGGCCCGCCCGATCGATTGGCAACCATTATCAGACCGGCTGCCATACATTCGACAATGCTTATCCCGAAATGTTCATTCCACATTGTATGTAAACCAATTTTTGCAGATTGATAAAGCTGCAGCAATTCTTTGTAAGACACATTAACTTTGAATTCTACATTGTTTTCAAGTGATAAATGCTTGGAGAGATCTTGCATGTTTTTCAATCTTACATAATCTTCTTCGTGACGACACGAACCGGCTATGACTAGTTTTATCTTGTTCCATAGATCCTCGTTCTTATTGAGAAGTGTTCGCAGTTCGTAGAGAGCTTGAAGTTGAAGAGGATGGTCTTTTTCCGGACGAAATTGTCCCACCGACAGGATAACAATTTGTTCGTCATCATTTCCGGTGAATTGCAAAGATTTAAGATGACTAACCTCACAAGGGGGATAGACACGGTGTGTTTTGAATGGAGCATTCCATAAATCTAATATGTGATTTTCTGTCCAAGACGAATTTACCATGACCGTTAATGCTCGACAGCCAACCCAAGAATAGATCTAAAGAGAGTTTCAAGTTTTTATTGTTATCGAAATGATTTAATCCTTACCCTGGCAAATATCTTATAATACGTTAATTTGGCCCATGTCAAGAATGGATTGCGAACGACATAGGCTTGATTATTGTGTGCGTATTCTCTGGACCGCACTCGCCTCAGCATGTCAGTGCTAATTGTGGGATAGTGCACATAGCAGCCAACCTTGCACTGTCCTAGAAATCGAAATAGGGGCAATGTGAAGGCATAGCCCATGGTGTCGATGTATACATCTGGAGGGAACTTTGCTATGGCTTCCAGGCCCAAAATCAATGATCCAATACTTTGACCGAGGAGTGTGAAGTAGGGATACATCTTGGCCTCTACCCAATGTCGTTTTTTGAGATAGACAAAGCTAATATTGTCCTGGTCCACTGACACATTGAATATACCTTCGGCTTTGTTAAGAATAGTGTTCGGGGAGGCATCAATGTCGCCGGTATAGATAATTATCTTAACATTGTCATATTTCGCCTTTGAACAAAAACGTTGAGAAAGCAAATTATTACGCTATTTCTTTATCTCGATAGGGTAGGCAAAAAAAAAGAACAAAAAAAAAACAAACCTGCAGAGCTCTGACAGCGCACCAAAGAACACGTTCACCTCCACCACCGGCATTGCAATAAGGATGGAAGATGCCGACGTTAACATCGTTGTTGCCTTTGTGGATTTTTGCTTTTCTTATCAAGATCCAGCGACGAAGAGCATAGATTGCGATGAAGAAGATTGTTATTGCTAGCAAGACTAGTATGAGAAATAAGTACAACCTGAATGATGAGAAAAATAAGGGAGGATTTTATAGAAAATCAATGTTTCTTGTGCTCTAGATGTTTTGGTAGCTTGTTTTGTATCATACTCACAAAATTATAAGAACTCTCATTTTGATTATCGAAACAGATTTGAGGATTAAGTTTGAAATTTTTATTTATTTAATTGAGATGGGGCTAAACATTGTTTTTTATGTAAAATTTTAAGTTTAGATGCAGGAAAATCAACATGGAATAAAAATTTTTGTGTAGGAAAGTAATTTATGACGTGCCGTTTTAGCTGGATGACAGTTTGGCGACAATGTTGCCAGTAAAAAAAATTGGATAGCACTAATCGTAACGTAAGCATACGGTTGTGAATTGATGTTACAAAATGTAGGGATTTTTTCACAGGAAGGTAGCAGTTGAACATGATGGAAATTATAAAAAACTACGTTTATTCACTCGCTTAATTCAGATCTAAACTTAAATCCAGATGTAAATTCTTTTAAATCCAAATGTAAATCCAAGTCCATATTATTCACTCGTTAAATCGGCAGTTACGTCCAAATTTTTACATCCAGATTCAATAAATCCAATTGAATTTAAACTTCTTTGTGGAGGACATTTTAAGAACTTACATCCAGATTGAAACTTAATTTATATTCGTTACAAGTTCCAAGTGTTTGATTTTTGCGCTCCAAAAAAAGTAATTCATAGGATATAAAAATAAACAAATTAAGGCTCTCCCAAACCAACGCGATTAATCGCCGCGACAATAGAAAACAATAACAACAACGTGTTATTTTGTTTGACAGCCACGTGTTGTTATTGTTGTTTTCTTTTGTCGCAGCGATTAATCGCGTTGGTTTGGGAGAGCCTTTATAGTTCAAAAGCAAGAAAAAGTGGACAAATAAAAAAATAATAAAAAATGGATTAGAGTGAATAATATGGACATGGATTTAAATTTTTGGATTGAATAAATCCAGTTGGATTTTAAGTTCACTTAAATCCAATGTATATAATATATGTGAATAATGTGAATAATATGGCCGTCAGATAATATATTGCGCAGGTTGTCAAAATTGAAACTGTCGGAAATTAAAAAATGTTGTTGAAGTGCTCCCAAAAACTTCACACTACATTCGTAAAAACAACAAACAAATATCGAAATTTGAGCAAAGGAGCACTGGATCCACCATTTTCTATCGATTTTGATAGGTGCGCAGAACAGAACAAAAATGAACACGCTAATGATATTACCTTTAATATGTGTATTGTGGCAGTTGAATGTATAGCGAAATGTTGACGAATGATAAAGTTAATTTCATTTGGTCGCTTTCGCTTGTTAAATTATTGGTGCCAGTAGTTTTTGCATGGATATCGTTTTTGATTGTACGTCCAGAAGCCATCAAGAAATTACAGTTTTTTTTTCTTACCCCAAGGCCACAAGGGCAAATACTGGCAAGTCAATTCGTATCTGTGTCTGATTGACATATGTATATGGCGTTTTCGTTTTGTGGTCCGGAAGAATTCCGAATGGTTCTGAAATTGTTCGATCGGCGACAGATGACAGTTCTTTTCCCGAAAAGAAGAGAAAATTGATTCTGAATTTAAAGAAAGAATCAAAACCAGAAGCACGCACACATGCTTAATACTTTAAACGTCAATATCGTAGAATGTAATTTTTTATTTGATTTTGGATGAGATTGTACGTTTGTGATTAGACTCGACCTTCTTTCTTTTATTTACCTACTAAATATCTATTTTGGAGTATTATTATACGATGTATATATGTAATCTCACCATTTACTTTGGAAAAAGCATCAACATTTTTCAAATAGTCTTCGCAGTTTTTAAAAATAATCAAGAATGAAAACAGCTGTAATTTGAAATGTGCATTTGAAGTTTCACAAATACAACGAAACACAAACTTCGGAATTAATAAAATATTTTCAACTTGTTCGTTTAGCATTCAAGATCGGATAGTCCCCTTTCACACGAAGATACTAGTTGCTGGTGATTTTTTTGACGTTTTCTTTAAATCTCCTTAACAATCTCTTGTACCTTTCACACGCAAGCAACAAAAACCCGGAGACTTTCTTTATTTTCCTTTTGAACTACATTGGTTGAACGCACACAAACGTAGTGTGAAGAGAAACGTCAAAAAAATCTCCTGAATTTGTTGACCGGGGATATTTCATTTCCCCCTCTTTCTTCCTACCCTTCTCGCCTATGAGCTCATTGCTGCCGGCAACTCAGTTGCCCTGTGTGAAAGGGGACATACTTCCGGGCCGTTCTACCGGATTTTCAAACGAAAACGCTAAATACATAAAGATACGATCTGAATCGTAACGTAAAGAGAATTCAGTTCATCTCACTTGGCAACCATTTTTTTTTTAGGTTTTCGCTCACACTCCCACACACATGCATATGATTTCTGTCAAAAACTGACAGCTTATCTCTGTGAAAATCAAAATAAAAATTTAATTTTGATAAATTTTCTTTATTGTCTGGTGCTGCTGCATTTCTTCTTTTTTGTTTTCGTTAATCTGTAATGCGACACAATTAAGCATTAGAAAATTAAAAAAATCCACAATCAAATCAAAATGGATTTCGTACGCCCCATTCTCAATTGTTTGTCGAAATTCTGCAGTTGTATCAACTGTGCAGAAGATATTGGTAATCAGGTAAGGATGAATTGCCCGTTTTATGACATTTTTTGCAGGACAAGGTACAAAAATCTATTATAATTTTGATTTAGGGCTTAGAACCAAACGAACGCACACATCTCCTTGTTGATCCAGTCAACAATAGTCCTGCTTTGCGTCGAACTAATTCCGACAATCTCAGCAATGAATATTCACAGTCTTTGCCAAAAAAGGACGAGCAGAATGCTCTCAGTCGACTTGTCCAAAACACAGAAGTGTAATTATGTCTTTTGATATTTTCCTCATGAAATGACATCGAGTTTTATTTAATTTAGAAACATGATTGATGTAGGTGCCATGGATTCCCATAACATAGAACATCAGGAATATAACGACCGAATAAAATTGTATAACCAGCGCCTCATGCAGCAATGGAATACGGTCCAGCATCCTGGGATAGTGCCAATGGGTACCTCTGATGGTAGTTTGATTAGACAAAACTGATTCTTAATAAGTATTTTCTTCTCATTTTCAGGTTTCCTTAAAGACATACCCAATCCGGAATACTATTTGACTTCAGTTCCAATATCTGCCGTAGATCTTGCTCAAGTACTTTAGCTATAATTATATTCTTGACCCCATTGTGTGTTATTAACTTTTTTTTATTCTCCAGATCAAGTCGGCTATCAGTAAAGCAAAAGTTGCAGTCGATGAAATCAGAGTCGAACATAACGAAGATATCGTGGTGCCTTTTCGTATTCCCTAGACTTTAAGCGAACAAAGAACTTTTCTTTTGAACATGTTCACAGCGACATCATTTGAATTGGCCTAATTCATATGGAAACATCAACAACACACACCCCTTTCAACTTATATGTTTCCTGTTTCTCTTTTTTTTTTTAATATTCTACACTCTAAATTGTTGGGTTGGTTTAAATCTTAAGCAAGTGCATTATAAACCACTGTTATAATTCTTCCTACTGGTAATTTGAGAAATAATCTGAAAAGTTAATACAAAATAGAAAGTACCTATTTTAAGTTATACCGCTGCTTGCTTATGACAACAATAATAATAATCATGATAATATTATAGTTACAGCCTACTCTAAATCTTGGAATAATTAACTACACTTACACGTATCATTTCTAACATACTATCCTATTATTAATCTTTATAATTTACAGCCACACTAAACATTTATGGTTATTAATCGAAATACACATGCATTTGTGAAAAGTAATAAAATCCCTTTATTAATAAAATTTAATTTTTTTTGTTGCTGAAAGATAGAATTGTAGATGCTGAAAGCACAGTGGTCCGATTATGGAATTCGACAGATAATTCATTTGGTTTTGGATTTTTTGTTTTGTCTAGCTAACAACTCTTCTTGCATTTTCATCATTTTTGCACGTTTTTTCGCCATCTTATTCGATTTTCTGTACCACTTGATAAATTTTTCCCATACCTTAAAATTTAATTATTTTCGAATAAAAAGGAATGAAGTTCTTTTGTTTTATACCTTTAATTCCAATGGAAATTCTGGAATATCCTTTTCTAAAAACTTGTCTAAGAACTCAATTGTTTGCAAAGGACGCCTAACAAGTTCCATTCTTCGTCTTAAGTTTAAAGTTTCATCAATATTATTCACAATATCGCCAGAAACATAGTCGCGTGTAACCAAAGCCAATGCTGAGAAATCCAAATCTCTTGGAACACTTCGAAATTGTAAAGTGAAATTTCTACGTAAAATAAAATTTGTTGCATATTCAGTTTTGGGAACTAAGAGAATTTTTTGAAAAATCTTTTTCATTTTGCCATTTGCTGACCATGGCGCATCCGTGGTTCCAAGAAGTAAAACTTTATCCTCTTTTTTTATGGATTTCAAAATGCTTTTCTTCAATTGTGGTTGCAAAAGTCGTGGAGCTAAATTCACCGATTCAGGGGGAACTTTTTTCCAAAATACTCGATGTACGTCACGGACAAAGAGTATTGTTGGTTGTAGAATTTTGGCCATTTTCAATACAATATGCAGGAAATATTTTAAATTCGATTGATATTGGACAGTGTTCTCAGGACTGATGTCAAAAACTACAGCATCTAGTTGGAATAGAAAAAGAAAAGTAGTCATAATAATTGCTATTGTAGCATTGGATTTTCCATGCATTGAACACACGAAACGATGATCTCAAAAATAATTTTAGAACACACATTCTTGTAAGTTTTCCAATAGATAGCCTTGATTGCCAAAATATAAAAATATATGTAGATAAATTATGTATCTATGTAGAATCGAAAGATACTAAATCGATTTTACAAAGTTTGATACTATTTTTTGCGAATCTACTCCTCTTTTTATACGGAAATGCACCTGTATGTACATCCCTTTAGTTTTACTCTTCTGTTCATAAAAGATAATGGGACAAGTCAGCTCTTTTTCGCAAAATCCTCAAATTATTTGAATTACATTCGTTATTTTTTACCATATACGATTTACTTGTTTTAACAAAATGTACTATGTATACCAATCAACATACCAATTTCAGTTGCTAAAATATCACACAAAAGTTTTTTCCCACTATTTGTCGGTCCAACCAAACAAATAGATTTCGGTTTCGTAACATTCAAAGGACCCATTCCCAGAACATATTCCATTAAAACATCTTTAATTTCACCTTGATAGGATGGGGTGTCTCTGTACAAAGTAATAAGTGCAAGAAGAAGAAATTTTTGGTTAAAAGAAAAAGATTCTTACTTCATTTGTATGTTAAGAATATCAAATGCACAGTGATTCCGCTCCCCAATGTAGGAATCAATGGTTTTTCTTGGGTAAGTCTTTATAATACCAGCATCTTGTAATTCATAGAAAAGAGATTCTATAGATCGATCAGCTGTCAGATCTTTGGAAATCTTCTTCTTTTTGCCTTTTTTCTTTTTAGTTTTTTTCGTTTTTGGAGCTTTGTATTTCTTTTTCATGTCCTTGGCTAAGGCTCGTTCCAAAAGTTGAAACTCGAGCCTTGTGAAAGTAAAAGGAATGTAGATACATTGAAATAAAACTTTTGTTTAGCATTAAAAGGTATGGTTTAGCTTTAGGCAAGTACCTACAATAAAATGAGATCTCAGAGACCTCTCAGCAATCTTAGTCACATGAAAATAATTCCTCAGTTAAATTATTCAGTTCGTCTGCTAAAATAATAAGGACAAAATTTTTAGATTCACTAGCTTACTCTTTGTTGGAGTGAAATCTCATTTTCTTGACCATGCCAATATTACGAACTCTCACTAATTCTTTTTCGCAGATTAAAAATAACGATACAGAGGGCATCAAAGCGTCATTATTTGATTTATACGACAGATAAAATGCCCATAATATGTGAAATATTTTAACAAGGTATGGAGCGTTCTTAAATTTACATTTTTCGGTATTGCTGGGTCAATTTTGAATGAGAACTATTTTGAATGAGTAACTTTTGCTGCAGTCAAACATGGAGTAAAGAAAAAAATAAATTAGTTGCAGAGTTGGGAAATAATGATAACTTTTTGTAATTTATTTCATTTCAATTACACGTAATTAATAATTGAACTTTTTCCATTACAATTACACATATTGGTAATTGAAAAAAAAAAAATCCTCTTCCATTACTTGTAATTGTAGGTAATTGAGAAAATTCATGGGTGTTTTTGCAAGAAATTGAAGAAATTTAGGGCCGTTGAGGTTTTGTCGTCGAGCAGTGGCTGTAATTGCCGCAAAAAGTGCCGAAGATGTCAACGGAGTATTTGAATTTTTAAACACTTGTGACACCAATGCATATTATTTGAAGTTGCTGAGAGACGTTTCTTCATCTAGCAAATAGCTCTGAAACTCCCAATCCGATGCACTAATAGGTTTACTAGTGATGCCAGAATAGTCTGAAAACAACACACGTACAAAGACTTAACCCTACAGGAAACCTTCTGTGCAATGTCACGTTAAATGTAATTGGCGAAAACGGTACATTAATTACATTTTTGTGTAATGATTACTGAAAAAAGGAATCATTACCGCTTGTTTGATGATAAATTTTGTTTCCAATTACATTAATGTAATGGAATTTCAAGTAATTGAAACTTTTCAATTACATGCAATTGGTAATTGAATTTATTCAATTGCATTTAAATATAATTGAAAAAATATTCAGAAATTTCGATTACAAGTAACTGTAATTGAATTTATTTTTTTATCATTACTTCCTAACTCTGATTTGTTGGCACATTGGCGATTGGCTCATGAAGAATCAGGGCCATCCAACCATTCCTGTGTGCGTGTCTGCAGGAATGGAGGTACCTAACCTATATAGTTTACTGCCGAATCCGAACGGCTGCAATTTTCTATGACAAGCGATACTCTTGGAGGATTTGCCACTTCCTCGCAAGAGGTATATTGGCCTTAAAAAAAAAAACTTTTTTTTTAGGTGGAAGCGGCTGGGAATCGAACCCAGTTAAGAAAGATGGCAGAAAATATTGGGTGTACAAGTACATGTACATATCGGCTTTGATTATAGGAGTGATTTTTTCAATTTGACACAAACGATTTATGCCAAACAATTGGCGAAAAATGGGAATGTAGATAAGTTGTGTAGGTAAAAGTACATAAATCAAGCTTCAACATGTTATGTAGGTACTTTACTTACCTCATAAGCTCATCCACAGTCAACTCAAGTTCTTGATGAATTTCCGCATAATAATCTGATGTTATCCAATTCTTTATTGGCTCATGATTTCTATTCAGCTTTTCATCGATATCTTGCCATTCTTTTTTGTACTTATCAATTGTATTTTCTATTTGAGCTTTCAAAATAGAAAAAAAAAGTAGGTATAAAAGTTAAATACAGAATTTTTGGAAGAAAATTCCATCATGCAAACAAATCCTTTATACCCCAACTACCGTTGCTTAAATCAAGACATTTAAGAATATTTGAAAAATAAAGTTTCCATTCATAAAAAAAACAGCTTTATGGTAAACGTAAAGTGGTTTTAAAAATATAAAAGGCTTTCATTTTTTTTGCTTTTGCTAGTGATCCTTTAACAAAATTTCCACCAAAATTTAGACCTTTTATCTAGCCAGTTTTAAGAACATCTATCTAGTTTCGAGTTAAAAAAAAAGGGACAAATTCAACTTACCAATGCTTTTGCTTCTTTCCATTTCGTCTTTAATATCACAGATTCCTGCGGCCTTTAACTTTGCTCTCCTCTTTGCAATCGCTTGTTTCTCTTTCTTAAGCTTTTCCTTTTGCTTTTTCTTTAATTCTTTTGCTTTTGCTTTAAGCTTCTGCCTTTGTTCTTTTGTTAGATTCTTCTCCTTAAGTTTATTCTGATATTCAAAAATATCCATTGTTTCGCCTTTCACTAACAATAAAGTACCTCCTTTCACTTCATCAGGATATGGATGAAAAGAACCTAATTTATCGTAACTGTTTTCCAAAGATTAGCTATATTAAAAACTTTTAAATCACTTTTTTTTCTCTTACAATTCCCTAAACCATGCTCGAATATTATCAGAGATATCCTCCATAATCCATGGTCCTCTTACCCGAAGAATTCTTGATCTTTCATCTTCACAGAACTTGATGAATTCATCATCATATCTTTCTTTTAAAAGCCTATGCTTTGCTGCCTCCTGTACTTGTTCTTCATAGGATTTTATATTCGCCGATTTAGGTTTAAAGTCCTGAGTCATTCCGTAAATGCGTAATTTTGTATCCAGCAACGCTCGATATCTCTTACGATCTCTATAGCCTCTCCAAATTGTCTGGATTTTTATGGCCGAAAAATTTTCAACTTTTTTCACAAATTCTTCAAAGTTCATTGTTAACTCATGTTCTGTATGGGGAACGTTCAAATTAAATGATAAATAGTAAGGAAAGTGCAATATACCTACCACTTTCATAATCTGATTCACTCTCTTCGAGCGATGAATTTTCTTCTATCTCAGATTCGAATGCTTGCTTAGAAAATTCTTTGTCCCTCGCTGATGACTTTGATAATGATTCACCGTCTTCTTCCCCAGAAATATCATCTTCGGAAAACCTCTTAACCGGAAGAGGAGTAGGCTTGACGTAGTAATTGAATGCCGTTATATCCTTTTTCTTAGTATAATAGTTGGCATCGAAACGTGTCCTTCTGACTGGCACGAGCATAGCTTGCAGTGGTTTATGTGTGAAACTGTATTTGATTCCTTCATCGTCTCGCATTTTTGGTTTGTATACTTTTGGATTGTATCGAATGTTGGTTAAGTAAACCCTTGCAAGACGAGCTCGTTCATGAGATTGAATCAATCTTACAGCTTCCATTAGTTTTTTTTTGACTGGATCAATTATTACTTCAATTTTGTCTCGCATTCTAATATTAGTTTTCTCTATTCTCCTTAGTACCATTGAATCTTCCTGCTTCCTAACTGAAACTGTCATTGGCATTGAATCTTTTGTAATCCTTGGTTGCTTGACTGTTCCCATATTTGTCATATCTCCATCATCGTGCTTCAACAATTCTTCATTACTTTCGGTTTGCTGTAAACTTTTTCGAGGGCCATAAATCATCTCTTGAATATTTGTTGGGCGCCAATATGGAAAGTACTTTGGCGTCCATATTGTTATATCATTAGGGGTCAATCTTTTTTCAATAAGTGTTTTATCAACATAGACAAATTCGGAAAGCTCAATATTTTTCAGTTCATTCTTAAGTTCGAGAAGTCTTTGTGAAGAAGCTTCTACCAGTTGTTTAATAATATCCCGTTTTTGAACTTGAAACGTATGATGGTATATGTAACCCAATTTGTTGACAAGTTGAACATAACGAACGTATAGCTCTGCAAAAAGATAATGGGTAAGCGATTTGTCTTCGATGGGTTTAAGTTTTTTGAAAACTTCTTGACGCTTCAGAATATCATCGAGATCTTTTTGTGTTGCTACCCAGAATTTGTAATTGTAATCAAAAGACATTTTCAATTAAAAAATCATTATAGTTTGTTTTTGAAATTCTAATCTATGTATGTGTATGTAGATTTTCATGTTTTAATATACTAGGTACACATATAGTGATTCTGATTAGAAAGTTGGTAATTTAAGGCTCTCCCAAACCAACGCGATTATTCGCCGCGACAAAAGAAAACAACAATAACAATACGTGGTTGTCAAACAAAACAACACGTTGTTGTTATTGCTTTCTATTGTCGCGGCGATTAATCGCGTTGGTTTGGGAGAGCCCTTATACATAAAATGAAATGAGAACTTAAGAATTTTAGCTCTAAAAATAAGGTTATCTGCCAGAGAAATTTTGTTAAATCGGAAAAGGCTCTCACGATTTTGATCAACATTTTTGTTTTTTTTGTCAGGAGGTCCTTTTAGGCTAAAATAATATTGGCGCAAAATTTCAAACAGCCTGATGTAAAGGTATTAGCATGACACTACTTAACAATTTTATAACTTTAAAACTCTTTACTAAAATATTCTAATACTACGTTTTCACCGAGCACTAAACCGAGATTTAGGTAGATTTAACACAAATCTCCTCACAAATCCCGTGATTTACCATACAAATTTAAATCTCCTCAAATCAAGATTTAAAATAAATCTCATTTAAATCTTCATAGGTAAAATTCGAACAGACCTATTCCCCTATTCAGCGCAATACAAGCTGCGGGAAACCATCTTTTTTTTATCGTTTGACACAAAGCAAACTTGCCATCTCACTTCCACTTCATAAGAAAAATGACCCACCATTTGCATTTTGAAAGGTTCTGTCAAAATTAATCTATTTTTTAATCTTTTTTTCTGGTGAAAACACTGTTTGGGATTTATGAAATCTAAACGAGATTAACTTGCGGTGAAAACGTAGTATAACTATTATCATACTAAACCTATTATTCTAGCTGAATACGCCTAAAACAGTGACAGTTCAACCCATTTTTGCAATTGTAGCTGCCAAAGTGACACTTGGATTTAGTATGGTACTAAAATAGGCATTTGGCGATTTTAAATTTATTAAAATGTTTAATAGATAACATAATCCTAACGCGTTTAAAATTTGGAAAAGCCTGTTTTTAACCTAGCATCATACTAAAAATGCTTTAAAATCATACTAAATCGTCTAAAATTTTGTGCCATTGTGTCAAAAGATTTTCAAAAAATATTTTTTGTATTTACAAAAAAAAATCTATTTTGTTTTGTTGTTTTTGAAAAAAATTAAAATTTTAAAAAAAGAGTAAATTAATGTTTTTGAAATTACGTTCTTGGGCGTATATTGGATGGAAAGAATGATGGAGCTAAGGTTTTACATGTTAAAAGCAGCAGCAACAAATGCTTTTCGGGCTTAGCCAAGCGCAGAGAATCCTCGGTGCATTCCAATTTTACAGAGACAATTTATCTATAAAAAATATTTTTAAGAGAAAACCGTATTCGGTTCAAGAATTCTAACAATGTCTTCATTCTGAAAACAAAATCAATTTTTTTAAAGAAAAATGTCAAAAGGTGGAAGCATTGGAGGTACTAAAACTGATGTTTAATCCATAAGACTTTAAAGAACAATAAAGTCCAAAAACAAAAGGTTTTTTTTTAATGAAAAATAACGGATTGAAAATGACAATTAAATGAGTTTTAAAACACTTGTATATTAGGGCGTCTGTTGTTTCCCAATCTCATATTTTTTAACACCCCCCAGGTCAATAGTTCATGCCTTACAAAACATGTATTGACCAAAAACATTTTCCACGAGGTTACTAACCCATACTTTCCCCAAAAACAAACTGGTATGGGATTTATAAGTAATGTCTAGATCTAGACGACTACCAGGAAATCAGACCTCTATGTAAGCAGTCGATAACTACATCTACTGTACCTACCATTCTCACCCGCATTATTTAAACACTCCGAAAAATTCATAAAAGTAAAAAAAAAAAACAAAACAATTTAAACTAAAATTGATTCAATATTTTTATTTCAATATATATATATATATTTAAATAATACTTTACAAGATATTCGTTTCATTTTTTTAAATTTGTTTATAATGCTATAATTTAATTTAATATTTTTCCTTAATAATTAGGATTTTTTTTTTAATTTTTAAATGCTTCAGCTTACTTATATTAGTTTATAATTTACAATTTTTTACAGAAATGCTTTACATATTTACTTTTTTTTATTTTGGAAAATACAAAATTCCGCAAATATTCACATAAATACATATATAATATATTTCTTATTTGATTTTTTAGCTAAGTTTTTTTTTTTTTTTGTTATATTTTTTAAATATTTTTTTCTTATATTTCTATGGCTAATTTTAAACACTTTTTGTTTTAATTTTATCATTAAAAAAATGGCAAGAATTAGAGATTTCGTGTGTGTGTGTTTTTTGTTTGCTCTAAATTGAAAGGGCAATGCACGCTTAAAATGTGGCTATTTTTATTAAAACAAGGAAAATATATAAAAAAAAATATTCATGAATAAGCCTCTTTAAAATATTTTGTATGTGTGTTTTTTAGCATAGTTAATTGAGTTTTTTTTTATTCCATGTTTATTTATAAAAGGATTATGGCAAAAGTAATGGAATATAACAGCTAATTAAATGGCAAACCTTTTGGCACATTACAACCATTTCTTGTATTAATAACATTTCGAAAATGAGAAGAAATCTAATTGTGCTTTTAATCTATAGAACTCAAGCTTTTTTTTTTAAATAAATATATAATCTTAAAAATTAAATAAATGCAATATTTTCTGTGAACTATTTAAATAACAAGATTGTTGTACGAAATAAAAATAAATAATATATACTTTATATTCCGGTTGTTTATTTTACTTAATTTTATTATATTTGTTTGTTGTTTTTTTTTTTTTTTACATAACTAATTTACATTTAAATTAAAATACTATTTATATCACAAAACATTTTTAATGATTTCTTATTTAAGATTTTTATTTGTTGTCAATAAGAGTGTATACACATTTGCGTTCATTCTAAACTAAGCGCACAGTAGTTGCTTAGAATGAACCATCTGCCGGCGAATATCCTGCAAATAATAAAAAAAAAATCTTTTCATTGCTTTTTTTTTTTTCAGAAATAAGTAGAACTTATCTATCTATATGCATTAATTTATTTTAAGCTAGTCGTGTGTGGAATGTGATTAAAAGTTTTCTTTTTTTTTGTTTCTTTGTTAATAAATATAAATTACGTATTTTTTTAATATATTTATATGTATATATATATATAGCAAGTATTAATTACAACAATGTCTAAAAAACAAAAAAAAATCGATGCAATATTATGTTTTACTAAAAAAAAAAAAACAAACGTCCTGGCGTGTTTTTTTTTTTTTTCTTATTTACATCATTAATTTCAAAAGTTCTATATATCAGAAGTGTGATGTAACACAGGAAGGAGCGTTTTATCATTTTTTATCGCTATCCATTTTACTTTTGTCCAAGGAAGACGATACCATGCCACCACCATTTGGAGGATATAATTTATCTAAGTAATTAAGAGATTCGTTAAGGAAGTTCTGAAATTATAAAAAATTAATTGTTAATTTTGTAAAATTTCAAAAAGTTATGTAGCAATAATTTTAATTACCTGGAATGCATGGAGTACAGCCATAATGGCGGGAGATCCAAATGAATGGGTTATTAATGAAAAATGCGTTAGATGACGTTGCATTGATGGCTCGAGCAGATGTTGTGATCTTGTACCGTACTGTGTCGTTCTGTCTTGACTTAATACTTGCATTAGTTCCTTTGTTATCTAAAAACAAACAAAATATAAAATCATTAATTTCGTATAAAAATTAGGCATTTCAAATGTTGGAATAGTGGGAAGCACAAGCAACTCTCATTAAAAAAAAAAAAAAAAAAAAACAAATTAATGGCGTTGCAGCTCGTGAAGAACCAAGAGTCTAGCTCCTACTCTTACAATTAGCCATTTCTGTGGGCGTCTTATTAGTCAGTAAAAATGGGGAGAATCTACAATGGCTAAGGTGAGAGGTACTTAATCATGGCAAAAGTTAATAAAGTGTAGGTCCCTCCATTCCTGCAGACATGCACACATGAATGGTTGAGAGTTGTAAGTCACAAGGCCCTGGTTCTTCATGAGCTGTTGTGCCACTAAATTTATTTATTTTTTAACGGCGAAAAAAGACGACATTAAAGCTAAATAAACAAATTATAGAATCTATTCATTTCATTGGTTCAAAAAAAAAAAAAAAATTTTCAAAGAAAATGACAATCTTCAAAAAATAAAAAAAAAAAATAAAATTTGTGGCTCGTGCTGCTTCTTATGGTTGCGCAATAACGGTACCTCAGAAAAAAATTATTTGCTAAAATATTTCAACAAAAAAACATAAAGCTTTATAATGCTTTTCGTTTCATCTCAATACGACCACTTTCCACAGAGATACAGCTCTTCAAAAAACCAAGTGAAATTTTTGTTTTAATTCCCTTAATTTTTTTTGACTAGTATTTTCACTAGGTATATAAATAGTGAAATAGACTATATTATTTTCAATATACTCAAAAACTAAAAGACATTTAAGTAAGCATCTAGTTTTTGGTAGGGACATTGAATATTAAAAACAAAAATACTAAACGTAAAATTTTGAACAAGATTTTCATTCTCAAAAAGTCCATCCGATGTAGCTGTTGAAATTGGTAGGTAAGCCAAAATTTTGAAAAGCTTGTGAATATTTTTGCATTATTTCTAATTGTTGGTGACAATTTGTCCCAATTCAAAAATTTGTATAAATTTAGAATTTTCTTCGTTAAAATTTTTGTAAGTTTTTTTTGACAATTATTGAGTTATTGAATCAGAATGCACAAAGAAAAGAGTGTTTACTTATGATTCTCGAACCTCATTTTAAGCTGACTAATAAAGTCTATAAAAGTTGGATCTATATGCTGCTGTTTTAAAACAATCCTTGGAATTTTAAGTTTTTATGAATCGAATTTTTTTAAAACTAAAATATAGGATTATAATTAAAAATAATTTAAAAAATATTTCGGGGGGGAGGTGATGTCAGACCACTTAGATCCCCTCTCTAGTTACGGCCTTCTCCCTATAAATAATCTGTAGGAAAGCTATGCTGATTTCCCCTGTACTAAAATTTAAAACTAACGGCTCAAATTAAACTGGACACACAGGAAGACGAACGGTATGGCGAAACCTGCTTTTTCGGACTTCTCCATAATCGTAGAGTCTATTTTGATTATAACCTCAACATTTTTTTTTTTGTGTTTACACGAAAACAATATTTGCCTTAGCAAAAACAAACTGTTATAAGTTTAAAAGTACTGTAAGCTTGCATTTAAAACTACATTTCCGTATTTACCTGCTGTGAATGCATCAAAAGCTCTTTTCGTCGATAAGATTCTTGAGGCTCGGTTTGATGTCGCACAATATATTCAGCTAATTGTCGGGCGGGAAATTCTGTTTCACATACAAATTGAAAATCTTTTGCCAAATGTGTAGCTTCACCCTCGACTAAAGATGTCAGCAATGTTACATTGGCAGCCTTTCTTCGTCCAGCTGGTAAATTTAAACCGATTTTTTCCAGCTTTTCTCTTAAGAGACGTCCTCCGTTTTTGCTTTTTGCTCTATAGAAAAATTCAAATATATGTATGATTCGTGATTTAACAAATTCTTTGGCAATATTTATTAAAAAAAAAAAAAAATAGAAAATAATGATATTATTTATGTACCTATCCTATGTACAGTACATACCTTCGTAAAACACCTCCTAACAATGAAGCATTGAGACACTCAGGTGGCGATAATCGTCTTTGTACTTCGGCAATTGTGACTTTATATTTCGATGTACTTGATAAAAGGCTAAGACGTCCGGGTACTGCACAAAATACTTCACTAGGTGAACCTGATCCAATGTTGCCGACATCTTTGCCACTTTTAATGCCTAAAAAATAAATTGTACATAAAAAAAAAATTATTATTATTATAGAGGAAGGACCAAAAATATGTACATTGAATTTTCGGAGGGTCGATTTACATTAATCCTGCCAATTAGGTAACTCGACGACATCGGAACTGACTGTCGAAAAAAAAACGGATCTCAGCAGTATTATAATGATTATGTGCTGCAACAATAGTTCGCATAAACAAACCAGGTGTGAATATAACCGCCTCAAAACTACAAGGTTGTATATACACTATACACAACACAAGGGATGAAATAGGAATGCTCGTAATTTTGGCATTGAATCAAACAGGCAGTCATGCTCCTGTAGAGAGAGCTAAGGAATACTATGTTCATGTCTACTTCTCAAAAAAAAAAAAAAAAGACAAACAAAAAATATGCACAAGAATGCAGCAGGAGATCTGGCCGAATTCGACACCTCGACCTTGTTTTGTACTTAATATTGCATCTAGGTTCAAATTTAATAGGATAGGCATATCACAAAAATTCGAGGATACATTTATTGTTTGGACAAAAATATATGAACTAATTGGTAGTGGATTATGAAACCCAATACAAAAACTTTCTTTTTTAATATCTTTTATCTACAAAGATAAGTAGCAATGTCCTAGAAACTGTCATAATGTACCTACAGTGACTTACTTATTTCGTTTCTTCATCACTCATAGAAATATTTACCTGAATTCAGCCTTATGACCTGACTAAAGGTGTTTTAATTTTTATAATTTCCAAGGAATGTCCTTGTAACTTACTTTTTATTAAGGGCAAATCGGACATAAATGCCACATTGTCATCCATTCCGGTGTTTTGTCCATCGTCAACGGCATTCTGGAGTGCTTGATGTAATGCCAGGGGATCATGTTCATGCCCCAGCCTCCCACCGTGACCTCCAGCACCGCTTATTGCACTTCCATAATCACCCCGTCTATCTGTGTAGGGAAACCCATGTGAAAGTTGTGTCTGCAAATGAGTTGAGAACCAAAAAAAAAAAAAAAGAACAGAAATTAAGTTTTGTGAACAATTTTTGTGTACCTTTATGATTTTTTTTTTTTTTTTTTTTGCTACACGAATTTGAACAATTCTTTTCGCGCAAAACTACAAGAATTCCTGAATCTACACAAAAATATTTTTATAAAAGTTATTCTTAAACAATTGCGATGCTCTTCTTTTTATCCTGGTCGACAGAATAAAAGGACGAGGTAAAAAAAATTCCACCTTATTTTTTTTTTTTCAAACTGCTAATGCAGTCCACCCTTCTATCGCTATACTTCTTAACCCAAATAGTGGGCCAAAAATGTGCTTAAATATTAGGTAGGGTAGGAAGGCATATAAAGCATGACAGAAGGAAGGTTATGCTAAGGGTTATGATTTTGCTTTCTTCGAAGTGCATTCTTTGAAAAGATGTACCGCCATCGAGAGATTTCTTGTTTGTGAGTTCAGAAATTCTTCTTCGAAATTCTAAATAACTTAACTGATAGTTGAAAGTATGTGGGCTGGGATTATACCATTGATAACATTACAAGATGTTTTTCATTGTTTTAATACATACACACATACTTACACATAAACCCATATACAAACATGTGTTTTAATACTTGTTTTTTTTTTTTAACTTATTTTATTTTTGGATATAATAATCCCTTTTGCTAAGTCTTCTTGCAAAAGGCTAAGGATTTGTTTTTGAATTTTAGGTTTTTAAAGAAAAATTCATTGCATATTTTCGTAAGATTTCTCTTTGGATGGGGGAGTATTATAGGTATACGTATGTGTATACAACGAGAATGTTAAGGATATTTTCTTTGAATATTCTTGGTGATGAAGATGAGGATAGCCTTTTTCTCATAACAGCCCACCGCCACCGCTGTACTCGCTTCCTCTCTTATGCCAATAAATTGTGGGGTATTTATGGACAACAGCAGAAGCCGCGGCGAACACGTTTAGTCCTTGGGTTTTGTCTGTAATAAATCTCTGAAATGTTTTGTATCGTCAATGTCTTTTTTTTGTTGTTGTTTTGGGTATTGAAAATACCAAAGTATGATGGATGAAATCCATTTAACTTATTTTATAAAATCATATGTTTATCAGTTTATTAAAAAAGAATATTATCGAAATATTATTGGAATTTATTTAATGTTACAGAGGGGAAGGTATTGAAAATTGATTTGCTTACTCTATTTTTGATAAGAAGTAATAAGGAATGCCAATACATATATATATGTTATAAAAATACTCGCGTATACTTCATTCTTATCTAAGTATAAACATGGAATTTGAAGCTAGTCAAGTTTGCTGGTGGATTTGCGTTTTGCTTATAATGTCTGTCAGGCTGTTCTATGGTTAGGCTGAATGTAATTTACTTGCGCGAATGAAGTGAATTAAAATATATTTTTTTATAATTTGAAAGGATCAACACTTAAAATTTAACTGGTTCAACACTTACAGCCAAATTTATAAATAATGAATATAAGAATAGCGAAGATTTAGACCTTATTCCGATGCCAGGACGTTTACTAAGCTAAACCACCGAAAAGGGTGGTTTTAGAAATAGTCTAGTTTATTTTTAAGATCCTAATTTTTTCGTTCTTACTCCTTTCCTTTTTTTAATTTACATTTTCAGTTTTTTAAATTAAAACAATACAGAAAAAAAGAGAATTCTTAGATGCGTTTGGTAACGTGAGCTTTTTGTTTTTGTGTTTTTTTTTTAAAGAATTTATCGCAATATTTGCTGTCAAAATTCATACGAAAAAAAGCTACACAGGCATCTTACTTATTGTAGTAGATTTTCCTAAGAAATTTTTGGTAAATGTCACTTTACTATCCCACAATTATTTTGTTTTTTTAATTGAAAATTTTAACCCTTAGTTTTAATCTTATTCCATATTTTAGTAAATTCGTGGAATAAATGTGGAGTACGTGTTTTTTTTATCAATAAAGCTGTTAAAGTTTACTTTATTTTGTTCTAGATCATTCAAAATTTTGTATTTAGTTTACAAAAAGCCTACTTTCAAGAGCGGAAGTCATAAAGCCGATTTTTGTTGGCTTTTATTTCGCATTTAATTATTTGGTGAGTTATTATTGTAATTGTTTCACAAAATTATCATTTCACAAATTTCACATTGTAATTCAATTTTTCGCAATATATTAATTTCGTATTTTTGAAATCATAAAAAATTTTCTAATTTCTTTAAAATTTGTAATTTCAACCTACTGGCCAGCGTTGCCGCCAAACAAATTAACGTGCCATATTTTCTAAAAAAAAACTTGACATTTTCGTGTCATATGAATAAACCGCAAATTCTTGTAATACATTTTACAACGGAGTGCAATAAAACAAAAAAAAATCAAAGAAAACCATTTGTTTCTATTCGTGCATTGTCAAAACTTATGAGTTTCTATCAATTTTTTTAAGGAATTAGGAAGAATTTTGATTAAATTTCATGAAAATTTAAGTACTTCATTTTAAGTAAAATAATGGAAATAAAAAACCGTGCCATATTGAATTTTTCCGTGCCACTGTATAACGTGTGGATCGTGCACGATCGTGTCACTTCGGCAACGCAGTCACCTAAACATCTTCTTAGGATTTCCTTAATAACTGGACAAATTTTGTTTAAATTTTACAAGGTGGTATTTACGTTTAATCAGTAAAGTAGTATTGGCTTTACAAATATATAAAAAACATTGTTTTCAAAAAAAAAAAAAAAAAGCAGTATTATACTGGAACTGTTTTGATTTTCTTGCTGTCAACATTTAAATTAAATTTATCAAACTAAAATTCATTTCGATTGTTTGTGATTAAAAACTAGTATTTTTTATTTTTATATACAAAATTTTTATTTTATTTTTATATAAAATATTTTTTAAATTTTTAAATATTCTTTAAATTAAATGGCGCAAAATTTTAAACAGCCTGATGTTAAGGTATTAGTGTGATACTACTTAACAACTTTCTAACTTTAAAACTCTGTACTAAAATATTCTTAGTTTAAAATGTTTTCTAACTAATATCAGTCTAAACCTATTTTGATAGCTAAACACGCCTAAAACAGTAACAGTTCAAACCATTTTTGCAATTGTAGCTGCCAAAGTGACACTTGGATTTATTATGACACTAAAAAGATAAAATTGGCATTTGGCGATTTTAACTTTAGTAAAATGTTAAAAAGATAATACGATGCTAACATGTTTAAAATTTGGAAAAGCCTGTGTTTAACGTAGCATCATACTAAAAATGCTTTAACTTCATACTAAATCGTCTAAAATTTTGCGCCAATATTTTTTAATTTAAATATTTTGTTAATTAAAACCAATCTAACTATTAACTATGGCAAAGTTTATAAATTAAAAGCAGTTTTTAGCTATATAAAATTTTCATATACTTCGGAATGCGTCGCCAATATAACTTTTTATTTTTATTTATAAAGCCTAGACAATTATTTATCATCTAAAATTAAATTAAAAACAAAAAAAAATTATTAAACTTTTATTACTTTTACTTAAAAGTTTCATTTATTATTGAAGTGTGCGGCTAAAAATTTCACTGAACATTTTTGAATGGAAGTTTTATACAAAATGCCTCGTTAGTAACAAATCTTTCTTTATTTTATGGACAAAATATCTAAATTTCTAATACAAGTTCTATGAAAATCCTTAAATTTGAGCAAAGCGTAATTGATCTTTTAAATCTATTTGAGGTGTGAAAATTATAAATTGTATAAATTCATATAAAGATGAAGCACTTTTGATTTATTGCAGCTATATGTGCAGAATTGCAGAAATGACTTCATCAGTTATACAGTTTAAGAAATCTTGTAACATGCTAATAAGCTTTGGTATAACATTCTTGTTTTTGTCTCAGAGTTTTGAAAAAGTCCTACAATTTGCTGAATATAAAATGAGAACTATATACTATATCTATTAAATCGCATCAAATATGAAATAAACTGCACCATAAATGTCAAAAAGCTTTAAAAAAATTATTCAATAAATTAAAAAAAAATATATTAAATATTTAATTTTCATTTTTGTTACTAAAATTATTTTACTAAAATAATATTTGCAAACAGTTTTAACATCCAAATCAATAACTTAAGAAAACTCAACCACTCGCAGATAAGTATTAAGCTTCTTGGGTAATACAAATATCTTTTGAAATGAATAAAATCTAAATCTATATTTAACCATTCCTATTTAAAAAAAAATATAGAATTCAATTAACTAGAGAATCTTCTTTAAGATTTCCTATTTCTATATTAATTTTAATAAACTCAAGCCAATTAGGCATTTAACTTGAAAGTAAAAATTCTGAATAATTTTTAACGTACTGAAGAATAATTTAAGAAGAAAAAAAAAAACAAACACGATAAATATTGTTGTAAGAAAAGTAAAAAAAAAAAATTACAACCAAACATGTTTGGACACTCGTCACTTGAAAAAAATATCTTTTACATAATATGTATGTGGATACCTACTGCAAATTAAATTGATGGTGTGGGAGATACTTCAAAGTCTATTGAATATTTGTCAATCAATTGTCAGATTTTCTCTTAATTTTAACTATCCCATAACCCCAAGAAATATAATTACGCACGATTTTTGCTCATTTATATAAAAAAAAATAATAATAATAGAAGTTGCGTTAATTTTTGTTTTGCTTTTTCATAACCGGTAGACGATCCAATTGAATAGAAGCTCAAATGAACATAGTGCTTGTAGTCATCTTATATAAGTATTTTTTTTTTTTACTTGGAAGTTAAGATTTTAATGACCTCTAATTTGAAAAAAGATAATCATAAATGTAAAAATTTAACTGTGCGTATTTACCACTTCAATTAAATTCAAAATAAAGAATTATTTTTAAATAACTTACCACATGCCCCTGGAGTTCAGCATCTCGATGTGATCTATGAATACCAAGTTGATCCTGAGTAGATCTTAGCCCAGCTAATTGATTGTAATGGTGTAGAGGAGCATGATGTAATGATGAAAGCGGTTGACCATATGGATCGGTTCCTAAATATTCTAGAGCACCATGATTCTGTAAATAGGCAGGTAACTAATTGATGTTAGATTATATCTGAATACACTCATATATTTAAAGTATAAAAAAAATTAATTATATTTATACAAAAAGGGAACAACAAATAAAAGCAGCCGAGTTTTTTTTTATTACTTAATAGCTACTCACAAATAAATAAATAAATTTGGTGGCACAAACGGCTCATGAAGAACCAGGGCCTAGTGACTTACAATTTGGTTGCCAATAATGTTATTTGGAGTAAAATTTTCCAGCAGTTAAAAATGTTTGTTTTCTCTTTTGTTAACAGTGTTAGCATAAACATTTTATTTAAGAGTTTACTAAAGTTTAAAATCAGTGCCACAACATTTTAGTCGATTTAGCAAGATATTAAATTATTTTTAATTTTAGGTCAATTTTTTATACGAGCTTAGCATTTTTTTTGAAATTTTATTGAAGTTAAAACCACCAAATGTCTTTCTTTAAACTTAGGAAAATTTCAGTTAGGAGCGCTAAAGTTGTAAAAAACATCAGGCTATTTAAAATTTTGCGCAAATGATTTTAAATTATTCAGTCTAAAAAAAAAACTATAATTAAATTTTACTAAGCATGACAATAACGCAGAATATAGGTCTGTGAGACAGATTAAAAATGATAAAACTTGCAATAAAATAAAAGTTATTGGTCTCACTTTGCAAGATAAACTAGTAAAGTGTCTTTTCACTTTTTGATTTTAAAATAAACCCTTACAAGTTTTTAATTGACAGTTAATTTCTTAATCAATTTTTAGTTATTTGAATCAAATACTTGAAAGTCACGCTCAAATTTAAAAATTGTAGGGTACACATTGACAAAGTAACAAACTGGACTTTCTGATAATTCAGCTAAAGGTATTTTGATTGCATATCAAGATTCCCTACCGGTTTGAAAAAAAAAATTATTTGCCACACATGAATTAAAAAAAATAATCAAAATAAAACAAAACACCGTCACATAAACGTCAACTATAACTTGAACTAATTCACTTTTATGTGCATGAAATCTAAGCAAGGAACAGGAAAATCAGCACTACTGACTTGCATAAATCACAACATTGTTCCTTTTCGACAAGATACTTTTCATTTTCATACGTTGTACCTGCATGTGACTTTCTTAATAAAGGGTGTTTCTTTTTTAAATCATATAAGATTTATAATAAAACTATGACTTAAGGCACTTGTCAGGTGGTAAAAAATTTATAGATTCGATAAGTAACACCACAAAATATCAAAAAATTTTAAGAATTTAGATTAATGTGGGATGCATACAAGAATTTGACAGTTGAAGGCCTATTCTCTCTCTCTCTATCTCTCTCTCTATGTCTCTTTCTCTCTCTCTCAAATGAGCCTTGCATCTCCTAGAAGTATTGGCTAGTTTTTTTATGTTGAATGCATTAAGGTAGTGGAAATAAAATACATATATTCCATTAACTTTTTTATGGAACTATATCTCTGGTGCCTATATAAACAACTCCATCAAACTTAAAACAAAAAGACCCTTTAGAAACTTCGCAAACTTAAATAGATACATAATACATTCAAGTTAACTTTTTATTCTAACAGAAAATAAATCAAAAATCCTTACCTGTTGCTGAGGCGGACTCTGTGTTGCATGATGGAACGGCGGCGGAAAATACGGTGGTTGAAAGTCCGATTGCAATGATTGATGATGCATTGATGCGGCAGAGCCATGCGAGCCACCGTGTCCTCCATGGGCACCAGTTGGTCCGCCACGTCCCGTATGCCCACCAGTATGTGTTGTATAAGCCGGACTGCCACTTGACAGTCCTATACTCCCATGACTAGTCAAGCGTTCCTATACAAACCAAACCAGAATAAAAAAAAAAAAAACAAAAATAATTAGCATCGAAAAAATTATAATCAAAATTCATTTCAATGAACAAAAAAAAATCAAGTTTCAAAGTATTTTCTTTAAGGCCCTTTAAATTCATAAATGTTTTAAATTAATATTTATCTTATTTTTTATTCTTTTACCTGGACATCTATGACAGTTGGCATATCCACATATGCTAAAGTCATAATCTCATAATAATGAGATGACAAAAGACCTCTTCAGAATTTGCTGTTTTATTTTTTTTTTGTAAGTTTTTGGTTTATACTTTACGATATTATGATAAGAATAAATTATATTATGTTGATTTGGTGTTTGGTTTATTAGTTGTAAGAATGAATTGATGGCAAGAGATTTAGATCCATATTCCGGTCTTTTGGTATAAGTGGTGTATAAATTTATTCAATAATAATTAAGCAAGTGTCAGAGGACACAGGTTCTTTTTGTATTTTTTTTACGCATTTATAAGATTCACAGGAAATTTTTCTAGTTAAAAAAAAAACTGGGATCATAATTAAATATTTGTAAAATTTAAATTTGAATTTATGATTTAATTAACACTTAAATAATATTACAAAAACAAGTTTCATTTTGTAGTTGACTGAATTGGTAAAAATATCTTTGATAGTCCAGAGTCACGGATATACAAATTAAGAAGTTTTCGATTTTTATGAATTGTGAAATAAATTAGCTACCTAATAAATTATATTTAATTTTATATTTGCAAAAATAAGTTTTTTTATTCAAAAAATTTAAGCGAAAATAGAATATTTAATGTTTTTTTTTTAATAAGAAATTACAATTTAAAAAATGTGGTAGGAACTGGGTGCGATTACACTGACAACTTATTACTAAATACTTGTTGCGATGCGGTGGAATGAAATGAATTCCCCCTCATAAAATGCCAATGGACCTCATGTGCGATAGGCATTTGAATAGAGGCTTGTATTCGTTGGTCAGACCTCCGGTGGCGTCCGTATAAGAGTCCAACGAACTAACCACTAACAAATAATATTTAGTAATGTTAATCTTCTATATATATATACAAATTAATCCCTTTTTGTGTTCATACGCGCATAACTCGGCTAAAAATCATCCGATTTGGTGGGGGATTTTTTTGTTGGATTTGTATTGAACCATATTTAAACATAACGGAGCCGAAAATTGGAAAATTCGACAAAAAAATTCCACCAAAAAGTAGAAAAATCGTGAAAACACCTTGAAATTCCAAAATTTGTGAAATGAAATTGTGTTCGTACGCGCATAACTCGGCTAAAAATCATCCCATTTGGTTTGGTTTTTTTTTTTGGATTTGTATTGAACCAAAAACTAGATTAACATACCTACAACGGAGCCGATAATTTGAAAATTTGACCAAAAATTAGAAAATTTGAACGGCAAATTCAGAAAATCGTAAAAACATCTTGAAATTTCAAACTTTCTTATTTTTTTTTTCGTACGCGCATAACTCGGTTAAACATCGTCTGATTTGGTTGGAGATTTTTTTGTTGGATTTGTATTTAACTAGATTAAAATACAACGGAGCCGAAAATTTCACCGAAAATTAGAAAATTCGAACAGCAAAATCAAAAATCGTAAAAAAATCTTGAAATTTCAAAGTTTCTTAATTATTTTTTTTTTTCGTACGTGCATAACTCGGCTAAAGATCATCCAAATTGGATGGATGTTTTTTTCTTAGATAAATAAACACACTACGGAGGTAAACATTGGAGAATTAGGCCAAAAAAATCGGAAAGTCGTGATAACAATAAATTACATACTTTCTAAATTGTTTTTTTTTTTTGTTCGAACGGTGTTTCTACATTGGCGATTGATACGAAGTTTATCAATACAGAAGCTTTTTGCGACGAATTTGACCTGTCCGTCAGTGATTAAAAGGCAAAAAAATATATGTGTTGAAGGAAGTAATAAGGGGTAGTAGGGGATAAAAAAGGAAGGAAGTAATAAAGGTTAAAGGTATAAAATTCGCAATCGATTTCAATTTTTTTAAACAACAAGCTCTGGCTTTACTCTTATAATATAAAATGATGTACAGATTTTTAAGCCTAACTAATATATTCTGATAAAAAAGTACGTATACGCCACAGTGACCCCACTAATGCTTATTTTGTATTATTTATTTTAAAGGGTCTGTAATGTTATACATGGGAACTAAAAACAGGCAAAGAATAATAAAGAGAATTTTTTCACCTCTCTCCTTATATCCACATGTATAGATTACAAGATCCCAAAAAAATGGAAATATAAAAATTTATCAGTTTGGCTATATTTTTTTAAGGGTCATAATTATAACATTTGGTTATTTCCTTCTTCATCTGATGGTAATCCTCTAGAAGTATGTAATCAATTTTTTTAAATTAAATATTCCAGTTCGAATTCATAGCTAAGACAGGACACATCGTCTGTCGGGTAAGCTAGTATGATTTTTATTTTATGTAAAGTGTGTTAATGAATTTGTGTTCACTTTATCAACAATTTTATCACCCAATAGTAGATCTTTTAGCCTTAATGAGAATATGGGGCAGTCAATCTTTTGAAAATTACAAGTTGAGAAGACAAATTTTTCAACAGGTTGGATTTTTGACTTTAGTTCTTTCTGTTGAAAAAAATTGATACATTTTGGAGAGGAACTGCAATATGAAATTCTGAATTTTTTTGTGTTTCGGTTCAATTATTTTCTGTTATATTGCTCAAATAAATATAGAACAGCAAACTTCCCACTTAAAATTTTTTAAGGTCAAAACATAAAAAAAACTGATTTTTGAAAACTTTGCAGGTCTATATCATTTTTGGTCACTATAGTTTCGGTTTGACTTTAGGCACACTTTTTCTTTTCAACAAATTATGGGTTTTTAAAAAAAAGTGGTTAAAATGGGGAAAGTTCAATAGGAGAATCAGAAATGTAAAAAAATCAAATTTAGACTTAAAGACTAAAACCAGTCGCACAAAAGTACTGAAGTTAATTAACTTTTATTAAATTGACTGCTGTAACAGAACAGTCAAAGCATTAGCAGGTCCAGGTACTACCAATGACTGCTGGGCTATAGTTAAAGTCTTTTTGTAAGTGAAAAAAAAAACTTGATGAAATCAGTCTTTTAATTAAATTAACTTTATAGTACTGAAAAGACTGTAGACTTTATAACTCTAAAATAAATACGCCAATTAGTTGAGAAATAATAGACATGTTCAGGAAAATGAGATCTCAAAGCCAACAGCAATCTCAGTTACATGAATCGGATTCCCCAGCAAAATTTCTCAGTTGTCTGGTCAAAACTTTTAGGAAAAAAAATTTGGATTCGATTTCTCACTTTTTGACGTGGAGAAATCTCTGAGATGTCATTTTTTCTAAATACTCCAATTAAAATTTAAAATTCAGACTGTGATCCTAATTCCTAGTTTGACTGCAACCTCTACATATAGTATGTGGTTTCTAAAATCGGAAAGCAATTTCTGTAACAGAAATTCCTTCTGCGTATCGGTATCACAACCGTAACAATGGAAACGCCATTTTGAACATTTTTTCAGCTTTAGACAATGCATGATACTCCAGTATTTTTTTTTATAAATTTGCGCAGATGATAGTGATCCAACATTTAAGGCTTACGTATATAAGTGCTAAATATCTCCCTCCCCCCTTCAATCTGACACTGCTAATAGGTGACCTCCTGAAATAATAGTAAAACTAAGAACTAAATGTCTTCATCAGTTCTTTATCAATAAACTGAATGAAATAAATATCAAAATATAATAAATCACATTGCTTTTGTTTCGAGACTTAAATTCACGTTTGTTGATTTTAATTATCTAATTAGAAATCATTAAATTAGTTTGTTTTAAATTCAATCGTTTTTCTATGTTAAATTAAACATGAATTTTTTTTTTTAGTAGAAAATTATTTAATTAGCTACTTGTTAGATAAAATAATATATCACTTAATTAATAAGTGAGAATAAATGGTATCAACATGTTTTAAATTAAAGTGTTTAAATCACAATAAAGGTAGATATATTTCACCGCGATGAAAGATAAACCACGCATAAATTTGCTTAATGCGTTTTTAATTTAATAGGTCTGTTTATATTAGGGCAAGTTGTTTTCTTTAAAACAAAAACAAGATCAATTTTATAGGTTTGTGTAATTTTGAAATAGAGCTTTTTTTACTGGGTATATTTGTATGAATGAAACGCACATCGTAAGGCTAAAAGAAGAGTTGAGATATAGAAGTCACACTCAAATACATTATTTGGTGTTTTCAAGCAGTTTCCATTATAAGCCCTGATTGTTACTTTTATGGGAAGACTTATATATAATTATGATAATATAATGACCGATAATAAAATGTGGCTGATCGGTAATATTTCTCAGGCAACGAATCTCAAAGCTAACAGGCTCGATGGAAGCAAAGAAACATTAATAATATGATTATATGTCGTTTCTGTATAGATCGCTTTTTTTGGGTATGGTATGTTTCGCCAGAATTGTTTGGCAAATTAACGTTTCGCGGTGGTACATTTCGCCGTTTCTCGTTTCGCATTTTTTTATTTAGCATTTTGTTATTTCGCAATTTTCGTTTTGCAAATTACATTTGGTTTTTTATATGATATGACAAACCATCATTTCGCAATTTTCATTTCGCAATTTTCACTTAATATTTTGTTTGATTGGCACTTTTAGGTTTGGCAATTTTTTATTTGGCATTTTGTTATTTGGCTTTTTATTATTTGGCATTTTATTATTTTGCTATTTTTCATTCAGCATTTTGTTATTTCGGCTTGACGATATTTCTCGAAATGATGAAACGGCGAAGCGTTATTTCGCAAAATAATGAAACGGCGAAACAATAATTTGCGAAAAAACACTTGGCCAAATAATAAAATATTTAACAAAGAAAAACTAAGGAATAATCTGCCAAATGAATTTTGCGAAATGATTGAAAATTTTTAAACAAAAAGCGAAATATAAAACCGCCGAATGATAATTGCAGAATGATTGAAAAACGTAATGAATAAAAAGCAAAATGTAAATTGCCAATTAAGAATTGCGAATTAAACAAAATATTTAACGACTAAGGCGAAACAAGAAATGCCAAATGAATTTTGCCAAACAATGGTGACCCGCTTTTTTTGTATTTAAATATGTACCTATTTAAAGTTGAAATAGTACTCTGGGCCAAACATTTAATAGGTACACATAAAACAATTTATGAGGTTGCAAATTAAATTCATAGGGCGCGGTTACGTACAACGCTAGTAAGCGAGTTCCCGCAAACACTAACGAGAAAATCGTGGACGATTGCTCTAGAAAAAGGCTGAGTAGAAAATGTTTTAATGCGGAAGTAGTGCCTACATTTTTCATACTCATCAGCAACGCAAACTTACTGCTTGCTAGAAGTCTGACATTTCGGAATGCAAAAAAAAAATTAAATCGAAGCAGCAAAAAAATTTTTGGATGCGCATCAGTTTGAGCAGTAAATTCACATCTGATGAATTTTGGAACTCAGCCAAACTTTTCGCGCTAGTACGCTTGAAAATCAAATGCGTTTTGATCACTAGCGTTATCTAGCGTATAATCTCTTGCGTTCCACCGGAAACTAGTCCACTATCTTGCTATTGGACCTAACCGCAGCCTAGTCAAAAACCATTTATGAATTATTTAATTTTAATAAAGTTGAAATGATTTAAATAAATACAGTGTTGCTTTGCCAACCGTTTTATTTAAAATTCATGAGGAATCAACAACACGTCTAATTCATAAAATTTTGCTAGCCAGAGGTTAATCTTTATGCCATTCAAAGCAGGCGGGCGGGCGTGGCGATACGTTTAATAAAAATATCATCTATATTCAAATGCTGAAAATGTTTGTGGTTTGGCAAGTCAAACTGACACTTTTATATGTGAGTTAAGTATAAATCAGCAAGAATATAATATTTTTTTTTTTAGTTTTATAATTATTATCTTTAAGCTTCTGTTGAATATTTCGGTTGCTTGAAAGTGTGTTTCAAATTTTACACACCAGGTGAAGAAACGTTTGTTCAAACGAATATTTAATATTTAGGGTAAAAATAACTCCTTAATAATTCTCAATTATGCTCATTGGCTGAAACGGAACTTATAAGTATTTATGTTATGTAACAGTTTACACGGAGAAAAAGTATCACATTAGCTGTTAAGTAGAACTTATGTTACAGATCAGTTTACGACGCTTTTATGAGTAAGTAGAAATTGAGCATTTAATATTTAATTTTCATATCATCAATCGGCTATGCTTTTACGATTAATTTCTCAATGCGAAATTAAAGTTTAAGCCGAGTTAACTCACTAAATTTGGTGGGTTATCTCGGGATTTACTGAACAGATGCTTTTTGTATTTTATCCTCCTAGTTTTTTGGGTCTATTCGCACAAATTTTTATTTTTGAAAAATAGTTTCAGGAGATAACTCACCACTGAAAAACTGGGTTTAATAATTCATGTTTTATTTAGACTGAAATATTAAGTCTAGGTACTAGAGCTTACGTTGTTGGTCGAATAGAGTAGATATTCAATTTGGAGCTTCCAAAATAAGTTTTTTAGGATATTTAAAGGTACATTTAAAATTACAACCACAGAAATACGCTGTCAGATGAACAAATTGAAAGAAAAAAAAACTTTAAAATGACACACTAATCAAAATATTGTAAGTTTTATGTGTGGAATCTTGTAGATCATAAGCTTTTGAGCATAAATATTTAGGTTTCATATCATCAAACGGCTCTTATTGTTATTTGTACAAACGTGGTTCAATATTAATTCTGTGGTTCAGCAGTTCAAATTACCGATTTCGCATGTTTTAACTAAGGTTCAATGCTGTGTCATGCATGTAATAGATTTTTGAATCTCAGTTAATCTGCCAAATCGGTGAGTTAAAATTACTGAATAACGTATAATATTTAAACCACGTTTGTACGTGTTTATATAAGTTAATAATGAAACAGTTTAGAAGTTTTAAAATTAGATGTGTTTTTTTTTTTACTTTGTCCATGAAATAAGGTCTAAAATAAAATAAAGAAATTTGGTGGAATGGAGGTGACCTACATTTGTTTGCCGAATCCGAACGGCTACTGAAAGAATCTCATCATCAATACTTAACTGCACTATTATAGCATATCGGCAATAGTGCACAGTTATGCTGAAGTAAAATGAATATTACTGGTAAAATAAATTTTATGACAAATAATGGGTATCAAATAGCAAAGACCAAGGCAATTTTTCAGTCGCAGCATATCCAGTATTTAACATTAATTTCTTCTCACTTTAATTAACAAATCGGGACTTAACTATAGGTCAACAATTGCGTAATCTTAAGAAGATCTTTGAAAAAAAAAAATGTTATAAATTTACATACTATATTGTTGTTAAGTGAATAAAGATAATGACAATTCTATATTATGTGTGTCTGGGCTTACATTACATATTTTTCTAAGAGAATATTAATACACCGTTTTTTTTTATCAAGGTCAACAATCTGACATTGATAAATTAAGTCATATTACGTCTTCGATAAACTAATAGGTTTCTTTTAAAAATATTTTTACAAGACTCAAATCATAAATTCACAAAAAAAAAATCAAACTGAATCACTTGATCAAATCTTCAGAAATTACAATAAATTTTTTTTTTTTAATAATGTTGCGCAGATTAACTTTGGTTTCAATTAAAGTATTTTATCGTATCGTCATTATAATTTCGATTTCATTGACTAAGCATCAACATTATTATTTGAATTAAAAATAAATTAAAAATTTAAATCAACAAAAAGCTTTAGGCGATCTCACAAACCACACTTCTTATAACGACGACGACGACGGCAACTTCTGATGAATTTTTATAATGACAACGCGACGGTAACGATGAGCTGCGACGATAAGACGTTTATATTTATTAATAAACACGGTTCACCGTTGGCAATTAATAAATAATAGAACTAAACACCATCGAAGCGTTTAATGAAAATTATTCAAACATTTGTTTGTATTATAATGCATTTGATATGCAAAAAGATGCCCGAAGATTTGAGAATTTTAATTTATCACCATCACAATATTGAGAATTTAGGTGTTATCAATATTAATTAGATCACACACGCTATTCTGCATTGATATATCAAGCATTAACTGAACATAACTAAACCAAGCATGAATTCAAAAGTTTTGCCTTTGGCATAATTCAAAATGCCCGGCAACCGTTTTAAAGTTTTTTTTTGTTCAAATATTCATTCATTTATTTTATATAAATAATAATGGACTCATTTAAATAGCCGAAATTTAATATAAAACTGTCAATGAGACTGCTTCGGTAGTCGCGCGATAACTAACCATCAAATATAAACGGTTGCCATCTTACACCGTCAAAAATTCAAATTACAAATAAGAAAAAAAATAAAAAATCTCAAACAAAATAGTTTACCTTACCATCTCTCAGCTGAAAAAATTTTTTCTGCTTCACACAGATACTCTATACACAAAACTGTGGAGGCAAAAAGAAAATCCACACCAAATAACACAGATACACCGAAACAACTTGTATCTTTATATGAACGGTGGTGGATTTAAACAAAAGAGTGTGTTCCTCCAACAGCAGTTTCGACGCGCGCCAGATACAAGAAATGGTAGCAACAAATCGAGGCAAGGGCAACTCAGTACTAAAATATAACCATGCTTACCACTTTTGTAAATTACTATACCAACTCAATTTATTAGATGATTTTCGATTTTCCCTAAAGGGACTAGGAATCTTTGAAAATTCTATACATGAACGTAATTTTGTAGGTATTCAAAAATTTGGTAAATATAGGATTTCATATAGATTGTCTGTTAGATCAGTTTATACCAATCGGTGGAAAAAAAAATTATATCTAAGCCATTAGATTAATTAAAATAAAATTAAAGTTGATGGCACAACAGCTCATGAGAAACTAGGGCCTACTACAACTCTTAACCATTCCTGTGTGCGTGTCTGCAGGAGGGGACCTACAGTTTACTGCCGAATCCGAACAGCTAATGTGAGTGGCGCTAATGTGAGTGGCACTTTTCTAAGACAAGAGATACTCTTGGAAGTTTTTTCAATTCTTCGCAAGAGAAAGTAGCTGTTTTTTATTTTTAAAAATTATTAGGTGGCGAGGCTGGAGATCGAACTTAGACCTCCAGCATGACAGTACATCGCAATCGCACTAACCATCACGCCACGGCTACTACAAGCCGTTAGGTTTATTAAATTGTATTTTTTTTAGAGTGGTGTTTTTTTTTTACTTGCGTAAGATTCGACAAAATTCTAGAGCGTTTAGGCTAGAACGAGACAGGAAAATTGTATAAGATGGTGGTATATTTCCCCTCGCTTGGGCGGGAGAAGCAGTTTTCTAAAAAATCTACTTGAAACCGAAAAATAAAAATCACTAAAAACAGCGGATGCTATATGCACATGTAAGTATCTGTTTTCAAGCCCCAAATCCATTCCTTTGGTTTTGTTTTTAATTCAAATTCGCTTATCGAATAGTTTTTAAATATTAATTTTTAAACTGAGAATAAAAAAAATGTGTTCAAACTAATTATATTCAAAAAATTTACATTTTTCAGTAGTATTTTTGTTTTCAGTATTCAATGCTCTAATTTTCAGTGAAATACTAAAACTAGATCCTAAATATCTTCCAGTTTTTGAGAAAATTTGTAATAACAAAAGCAAGTTTTCCTTAATTTCTATTTCAATCCCATGTTTTGCTGCCCCAAACATACTACATACTTCCATTAAGTAAGCAGTAAAGTAGATTTTATTACTATCAATTTTTTCAAATACTAGAAGACATTTAAGCACCAAGTTCTTTGTTGAAATTTGAAAAAAAAAAAAAATAGTTTGATTTTTTTTATATATTTTTTTTAATTTTTAGTTTGAAAATTATTTTTTCAAAAATTGTTCACTAAAACAACTTAATTAAAAATAAAATAATTTCTGGCTTAACATAAAGCATATGGCATTGTAGGTTTTACCGTTGTTATTTTTAATAACTTTTTTTTTGTTTTAAGTCAATTTTTTTTTAGAAAATTTCCCCTCCCGGCTAAACGGGGGTGGGGGGTAATAGACCCGCTTCTATACGCAAAATAACCAATTTTAATAATTTTTTTTAATTCAAGACCTTCTAATAACTTGCACATAATAGTTTTCACACAAAAACAAATTTTGAATTTAAAAATAAACTACATATTTTTTTTGAAAAATTTCACATAGAAATTTGTTAATAAATTGAATTTTTAATTCCAAATTAAAAAATGAAAAAAAAAATGGTGTACCTTTTTCGTTTTTCAACTGCAGAAGGTTTTTCAAAAAAATCAATTACTGGTTTTTAATTATAGTAATTTAAAACAAGTTGTAAAATATCATTTGTCTCAAATATCTCCAGAACAAATAGCGCTTTCAACTTCACCAAAATTGCATTCTTAACATTCATATAAATTAGGACGTAATGAATAATTGATAAGACAGTTTTTTTTATCAAAAAAAACTTCTAAAAATGATTTTAAAATGTCTATCAGCTCGAGTAACTGGAGAAAAGCAACTGTCTAAAAAAAAATGTATTCTATACAAAATGCCATAATTGATATCTGATGGAGTTAAAAAAAATTAAACGGACAGTTTTTTAAGCAAAAAAGCTCAGAAAAATAAAATAAAATATATTTTTTTTTTGAGCTTTCCCTAGAGATTTATTTTTCGACTTTGGCAACCATGCTTACAACACCATCAACACTTAGCAGCTCTAGACTTAACAACTATAGCAATACCTCGACAGCAGCACAGCAACAGAAGCGGGAGCAGAACCACCAGGAGTTAGGAGTTGTTAGCTCCGTTGGTGGCTTTGGTAATTGTCCGATTTAACTGAGTCTGCGCGAGCGGGTATTTGTCCCGTAGTATTCATCCCATTCAATAGATAGATAGATATAGATAGATGAATATTATTAATTTATACACAAACTGCATTCTATCATCTTCTTCAATTTAATATGAGAATGTCTAATATTAACATTTCTCTGATGGCATCCTTATAGCACCTTATAGATGATTTGTAGCGAACTACTGTTAACGATTTTATTGCCAGTGCCTATATACAATGAGGATGTGTATAAAAGTTAATATCTTATGGATATCATAGAGTATGGCAGAGTGTATAGAGGGTGTTGATTTGCATCAGCAGGTGAGTGAATGCATTTATTATGAATGAAAACTTCTTGGAAGTGATCATAGTAGATCGAGCGGGATGCTATCTTGTTTTTTTCTTTATTAGAGCAGTGTAGGTAATAGTTGTAGTTCTAGTGATAAAGAACAAAAAATAATCTATTTAATAAAAATGAGGCTAATGTTTTACAAATTATTCACTCATATTTTTTCTTTACAAAAATAATTAAAAATATAACAAGTCAGGTTAGTTGGTTAGGAAGAAAAAAGGTCAACGGCTGAAGTGTGTAATTATTTATCTTATTGAATATTAATTACAATATTGACATAATAATATGCAGATGAATATAGTGAAAACTTGTTTCCAAGAGAAAGGAGATTGAAATCTATATGTATAATGTTTGTAAGTTTAAAATAATCTATCAAAATATGACATTCATAGTATATCAGAGATGAATCTTTGATGTTTTGACATTTAGATTAAGATAAGAGCAGTAATGGAAAAGTAAGTAAATTAAGTTATAAACTAGGAAAAATAAATGATTCCATGTTAAGCTTGTAATGTTTTATTCGAAATCATTGTGATGTACTTAATCATTTTTTATTTTGTTCCAATATGCAGATGCAGCATGCAGTGTGTTTCGCTTAAGATGCGACACAAAAAACTAAATGATATAGCAAAGAAAAAAAACCATATCATAAGAAGTTCCGCACTAGGGCCAGGAGAGGGATTTTTTTAAATAACAATTTAAACATTAACAATGGACATTCTACCTATAATAATGTGTTTTAGCATTTTTAAAAAGAATACGTTTTTTTTTTGTACAAGACATCAAATAATTAATAACAAAAACCACAACCAAAGAACATCGGGTGACAACTTTGGCGCCACCTTGCTTATCAATTCTTTAATATGTAGGTACTTAATATTCTAGGTCTTAGTTTTCCAGATTCAGATCAGCATGAATTCTCTAATCATACTATGCTTCTTAAGTTAACTATAAATAAATTTATATCAAGAGTCCATAGTTAACTAAGTCTTACTTTACTTTAGATGGCGCTCACACCCCAGGATAGACTACGGCCTCAACCAACAAGCCCCTCCAGCCAGCTCGGTCCCTAGCTAGCTGCCTCCAGTTACGCACTCCAAGTTGATTGAGGTCGTTCTCCACTTGTGTGCGCCACCTAAGATGGGGTCTTCCTCTGCTGCGCAGACCATCAGAGGTAGATTCGAAGACTCGTCGGGCTGGTGCGTTGGTCTCCATACGCTCCAACGTGTTTCAGCCATCTTAGCCGCTGTATTTTAAGCTTTTTGAACAGGTCGACGTCGCTGTAAAGCCCGTAAAGCTCGTTAGATAATAAGTTAACTTATAGTCTTCTAAGATTATTTCACGACTGAAAAACTCGGCCTAAAAAAGCTAGAGCGTGTAGGTTAAGTTTTGACAAGAAAAAATCGTATGAGAGGAGGGTCTTTTTCCCCCCGTTGCCGTTCAGGCGGGAGGCGCAATTTTCAACAAAAAAAATCGACTTAAAATAGAAGAAAAAATCATTAAAACACAACGGCAACACTTAAAATGTCACACTAAACTTTTTTTAAAGTCCGTTCTTTTATTATATTTTTAATTCAAAAATTTTATTACATATATAAGAAAACAGTTTGTGGAAAATTAATTTTCAAACTCAAAATTTTGAAAAAATAATGAAAAAAATTGTGTTTAAACTAATTGTGTAAAAATTTTAAGTTATTAAAAAATGCTCCTATCAATTTCTAGTCAAACACACTTTTAAAATTTTTGCCTATATAATTTTTTTCCAAACATTAATTTAAAGGCACTCTGTATATATTTATTGATGGGTTTAATTTGATTTTGCGTTTTAATTGAGTTCTCCTGAAGTGAATTTTATACCATAATATTTACAAACATCATCTAAAATAAAAAAGAACTCTTATTAGTTTCTATAAGCTTCACCTTATAACAATGAATCCCTTTTTGTGTTCGTACGCGCCTAACTCGGCTAAACATCATTCGATTTGCATGGGGATTTTTTTGTTGGATTTGTATTAAACCAAATAAACACACTACGGAGATAAAAACTGGGAAATTATGTCAGAAAAGTCGGAAATTCGTGATAATAATTGGAGCTTGCTCGTCTTTCGAAAGGAACATTAATAATTTACTCAATTTTAGGTGGAACGAAGTTCACCGGGTCAGCTAGTTTTATATAGAAATCATAGAAATCTGGTACTGATGGGTGTTTAGAGTTAGAATATCTCAATTACAAATAACTTAATATTAATCTACTTTCAACTTTCTAATCTTTAACTTCCAAAAACGACATTAGGAACTTTGAGATAAATTTAGAGGCGTTTATTTTTAAAAATTTGACCAAAAATGCTCGAAAATTGGACCATGTTGGCAATGCGACGACCGATGGTTGAGTTGAACATTTGAAAGAAATTATTTTTAAAAAATAAATGCATAAAAGTGAATTGAATTTTTTAGTTTTTGAAAAAGAAAAAAAATGAATTATGAAATTGGGTTGATATAGAGACAAAGGTAACAGTCTCTTTTTGACTCTAATAATACCATACACTATATTTTTGTACAAATTTATAAAATGAATTTTCGAAATATGTATAGATACAACGTATAGAATTTAATTTTAATTTCATTCATTACTTAACGCTATAATTATAATTCACCTAAATTAAGATCACGAAAACATAAATTTTTTTTAAATAAAAAATATTATTAAAATGATGAAATACATCCATCTATTCTTATTTATACCTACACATATTATCACATAGTGTTGCTACCACACGCGGATCAGTGTGTCAAATTAAATGTTAAATTTAAAATTTCCACGGCATATGTTGCGTCGCTTCTGTCGGAGTTCGGGTATATCTGTCCAATTAGCCTTCACATCTCTCTTGGCTTGGTCTTAAATTCAACACGTAGTCATCATTACTTCTGTCTCTCTGTTTTTTTTTTTGTTTTGTTTGATTTTATGTTTGTAAAATTGCTGCAAGAGAGCTTCTGCATTTTTCCGCATGCATTCTAAAAATCATTAGGTTATTCCAACTAGGTAATTATTGAGCCGGTATTTTGTTTAAATTATATATAGAGCTACTGGTTGTACACACACGTAGAAGAATCGTAAGAGGGTTCTGTTCTGTGACGTTGTTAGATTGGAATTTTTGGGTTTCTGGTTTTTGGGTTTTCATAATAAATATTTTTTTGTTTTGTTATGTTTTCCAAAACCTGACAGCAAAAAAATGAATGCCAATTATGAAGAAATCATAATTTGAAATTTATTTTTGACACAAAATTTATCGTCTTTCATCATATCGTAGGACGATTGGTTTAGTTAGATTATTGTAAACCTAATCGAAATATAAATTAACCAAAGCAAGTCATACATATCAAATGATTGAGTAAGTCAGTTATATAAATATTGATTGCGTAAGGGTTCTATATGAGTCCTTTTCCAATATATATAAGGGTTGGAAGTATAAAACTGCGTGGCAGTTGTTACCTAGAAATCATTTCCTTATTTTGTATTTCAATTTTGAAATTGAAGCTGTTCGTCTCATTTTTTTTTTTTTTTTTAATTTTTAGAATATGGCCTGAGGCTATGTTGGCCTTACACCGTTGTGCATTCTTTATTATGTTTGGCCATTGATGAAATGTAACGTAAGGTATTCATTTTTATTTTTATTTCTAAAGGGGTTGTGTTTTAATAGCTTGATTTTTTTGAACATGAACATTGTGTATAGGTAAATCAATGTTAGGAATGTATTTCATATTTCTGTTTTGATTTTTGTTAACTGGGCTCATGAGTTTCAAGTTCATTTTAAAGATTGCTTTCAGAATTCTCAATGGCCTTAACTTCGATATCAGTTCTGTTCGATTAAATTTTCACCATGGGTATACGCAATATATGTATCATGAATTATAGACAACCTTTAAAATAAATGCAGACAAAAATCTGTGAATTTATACAACTCAATGGATGCTGAAGCTTTAAACTAAACATGTTCGCGTATCAAGAATAACAAAGCTGTCAAATAATTTGCTGGTACTCGGAAGAAGATAGAAGCCATAGGTTCATCCGGCTTAGTCAATTTTTTTTGTATAGGGAGGGGTAGCACTAAAAATCATCAGGTCGGTACTCGGTAGATTTACCTGCCCAAAATCTTTAGTTCTGCAAAAAAAAATATGTCTAATGATTTAGAGCTCTGCTCAGTGAGCGACAAAATCTTGAGCGACTAAAAAAAAAATTTAAACATGTTAAAGCGAAACGAAAAATCCCATACAAAAATGACATAAACGATAAATTTAATTTTGATTTTCACTTTACAGTACCTACGCTGTTTGACGAGCTGTAGAAGATTATTTGGAGAGGTCTCCGCGATTTTTTAGCTCAGAAATAATTGGCCAGATCATTTAATAGTCGTTCTTTTTTTTAAGTTCAGAGCAGTTCAGAGCTGAGCCCGAACTGTCAAGCAAAAATGTTGTGTTTTTCTTTTTGAGTTCAGAGCGCTCAGAGCTTGGAATTTGTGTTTCTTTTTTCGTTCAGAGTGCGTTCAGAGCGTGCTCCATGAGCTCAGAATAAAATAACCGAGCAGACGGAGTAAAAAACTGAACGCGGGTAACTTCATACAGTTTCCATGTAATTTGACAGATATGACAATTGAGTGCTCAGGTGTGTTTCATAATTAAATCGGAGTGCTCTGAACATACTCTGCTCAGAGTTTACTCCGTTTGGTCAGAGTCTACTCAGAACTCTGCTCTGAACAAACTCTGAACTAAAAAAGAAAAACGCCTAATGTGTTCGAAAAAGTGACATTTGAGCTTTATTCATGTTTGTTTTTGTTTTGTTTTATTCATTTCAATATGGCTTTCTGTGCGTTTGAGTTTAATTTTGAAATTGTTGACCTTTCCAATTGGTATTTCTTCGCTGTCGTTTTGTAGACCACAGAAAAATTTCATTTCGCATCAGTAGCAGATCAGTCCAGATCAGATCAATAAAAACGTACGTTGTGCGCCGTGCGCCTTGAATTTTGTATAAGTCGCATATTTTCGCGAAAAATAAAAAAGTGTCTAACATAACTGTGCGCCGCAAATTTTTTCGTGTGCTTCGAGAATCCATTTGAATTGGATAGAGTGCGTTAAATGTGGCACAAATATTAGTGTGCGCTCGGATGTCTACACTAAATATTTTTTTTTGTGACTACATAAATATTTGCGCCGAATTTACGACCGTTCAATAAAAACGAAAATTTTTCTTAATATGGACCGACAAAAGCGGTATTTATGAGAGTAAGGGAAACGGTGACGTTATGCCCTGTTTTAAAATCTGTTATAATTTTGTATTTGAGCAGCATTTCCGAAGTAGCACAATCGTGCTCTTTTAAAATGCAAATTTTCTTGTGGCACGATGGCACGGCAAAGTTCAAAAACATACATTTTTTTATTTCAATAATTTTACTTAAATAATATTGATTGCGTAGGGCTCTAAATAAGTCCTTTTCCAATATATTTGTATTTTGATTTTGATTTTTCTACGAAATTTGATGAAAATTTGTTAAATTAAAATACACGAATATATATGTATGTATAGGGCAAATGATTTCTTTTAATTTTTTTTTGTTGTTTTTCACTCTGAAATAACAATAAATTATTATCGTTTTTATTCAAGAAAATAGAAGAATTTCTGTTCTTTTCTGATTCAGCAGAGGCTGGGAACCGAACCCAGACCTCCGGCGGCGTGGCAACCTAATGCACAAACCATTACGCCACGGGTTTTTTTTATATGACAGAAAAAAAAAATTATCGTCCCACATTTGCTGAAAAAACAAGCTTTTTCAGCAAATGTGGCACTATATAATTTTTTTTCAGCTGACAACGCCACGATAGGCCGGAGCAGTTACAATGTTTGCGGGCGTTATTTAGAAACAACTCAACAGTACTTTCTCTCAATAAATGGGCTGTTTCAGTTGCCGCTAGGCTTGCCAAATTGCACGAAATGTCGAAAAACGTGAGTTAATGTTTTGTATTTTTCGGCTTAAATTTTTTTTTGCGTCATTTTTATTTTTTTTGCGTTTTTTGTGATATTAAATTCAATTCAAATTGTCAGAAATGACCTCATAAAAATTTGACAAACCTGTATGGTTGCCGTTTGAACTTATCGCTCTGTTGGTCTGTAGCTTACTGCATGAGGATTAGTTTTAATTATATAAAATGTGAAATGTTAAAAAATCAGACAACTAAATATTTAAATCTTGTTGGAATAATCCAAAATTTAAAATATTTTTTTTATAAAAACAGCACATGTATTTAAGCCCAAAATAATTTCGCTAAATAATGTCAATCTGATAATGTTTTGGTTTTTGAGTCTTTCATTTTCGTGCTTCCATATATTTTTATGTTCACTTCAATCTATTTACGTATTTCCTTTATGGATTTTTGAAAATATCGTCTTTAACTCTTTTTTTATCTGTGTATAATGTTTATGTTTGAAAAGTACCATTTTCCTATATTATCCCATTAATCTGTTCGATTTATCAAAATTTAAATCACGTACAATTTGCTATGCACAACATTTTGTATATGTTACATACGACAATGGAATAGCCATTAAACATGTCCGTTTGTAATTTAAGGAAATGTTAAGCGAACTTCAAAATCATTTTTCAAACACTAAAAATTGGCAGTTAAGTTTATTCGCTTCAGGAAGTGTTAACCCATTCAGGATCACATTTCATATCATATAACAGTAAAAAAATAAATTCTCAAACCACATCACCCCAGCTCGGCCCGGAGAAGGTGGAGAATGATGCTCAACTCTTTAGCTTAATGTGGTTTGCCCATTTTACATCAATTTTTGTCTGCTGCTTAAAAAAAAATGTTAGAGCAAAAAAAAAAAAGAGAATAAAAGGATAACACAATGCATTGTGTCATACCTGGGAGTTCACAGAAATATTATGCTTAGAGACATCCTTTGAATATGCAGGACACTGACAGGATGTTGAAGTGTTACAGATAAGATGTGGTATATCTATTAAGTTGTATGTATATGTACCTTAGGTATGGGTATGTCATCCATGATTTTTTTTTAACACAATTTAACCAAAGATGAAAATTATGTTGCAACAATTTTTACTCTTCTAGATATGTATGTTGGAAGGTCCGACCCTAAGCAGTCTCTACTTGCGTCTACACAAACGATAACAATTGCCCTTGAATTTAGTTTTTTTTATTCGAATGAAGTTATATTATTCGAGTTGAGTTCTTTTTTTTATGAATTGTTTAATAATCAAAATGTCCTTGCCTCCGGCTAAACTTGCCTCCTATATTTTTTTTTTCAAATCTTTTGTTGGGCAAGGGGTTGGAACAGCGACACTCTTGTGAGTTGTGATTTCTAAATGTTACTCTTCAGAACGTTCAATATAAAGGAACACAGCGGGGTAGTTCAATGGCCACTGTATTGGAAATTGTTGTAGTCCCTATATTTAAAAAAAATATACTTATAATAGTGTGAGTTCAAAATGGCGGTTAACTTTCGTTAGAAATAGAGGGTCTTTATTAAATGTATAATATCAGGGTTTGGTTCATTGATCTTCAAAGGAAAATAATTTAAACCGAAAAAAAACGTCATTGATATCCGGAAACTAAAGATATATAAAATCCTATAATAATACATAATGTAAAAAAGAAATAACTAGGGCAATAAAAAGCAGTTACACATAAGCAGATCAAATGAAGTGCATGACAGGATCGCACAAACTTGCTCTGATAGTTCAAGTGGGTTAGAATTTAAAAGGCTTTGTAATAAGGTCACAAAATCTTCAAATTGAATTTTATTAAATACAGCCCACTAAAACAAAAATTATTCTTTTTTTCAGTTTTCCTTCTTCTTACATATTTTTATATACATAGCTAAAATGATAGAGAATTAATTAGGATATTCTTTTTTTTCGAATAAAACAATGTTAATTTTGGAAAAAATTAAAAACCGCAAGAGCGATTCTGCGAAAAATTATATTTTACTCATATTGGTTGGTATGCTAAAAAATCTCTTCATTTTATGTTTTCAAAAATCAAAAAATACAAAAAAAAATATAAAAATGTTTTTAATAATATTATTTTAACTTAACGGGAGCTATTGTTTTAAGATTTTGATACTAATCGGTCAACCTTTTTTTTTTAAATAAAAAAATATATTAGGTACACCTTTTTTTTATTTTACAATATACAGAAAAATTACGTAGCACAGTTATTTTTTTTTTTTTAACTTTTTTGGTCTGTTACTTTTTTAATATAACAATATCGAGAAATTGTTCTTCACAAAAAAAGGAACATTTAATTATCCACACTTATTGTTTATTGCAAAGTTTCTTGTAAGACTTACACGAACCAGGTAGGTATTAAATAAAAACTAAAATGCAAGATGAATTTATGTAGAAAAAATTTTAAAAATCGTTGGAGCAGTTTTATTTAAAAAAAAACACCGCTCCAAAGATTTTTATATTATATAATATTTTCTGAAGTTAAAAAAATAGTGTGTGTATTTAATAATCTTTTATATATCTTCTATATTTATATCCTTTTTTGTGTTCGTACGCACATAATTCGGCTAAACATCATTCGATTCGGTTGCGACTTTTTTTTTGTATTTTTATTGAACCATATTAATACACAAAGGAGCCAAAAATTGGAAAATTCGACCGAAAATTAGAAAATTCGACCCAAAAACTAGGAAAATCGTGAAAACGCCTTGCAATTTAAAAATTTTTGAAATTAAATTGTGTTCGTACGCGCATAAATGCGAATGGCATGCAGATTTTTTTTTGTTGAATTTGTATTGAACCAGAATATTAACATTCAACAGAGCTGAAAATTGAAAAATTCGAACGAAAATTAGAAAATTCGACCAACAAAGCCAGAAAATCGTGAAAACATCTACAAATTTCAAAATTTCTGAATTAGTTTCCTACGCACATAACTCTGTTGGATTTCTATTGAACCAGATAAACACACTACGGAAATAAAATTGAAAAATCAGGCCGGAAAAGTCGTGATAACAATTGAAGTTTGCTCGACTTACGAAAACATCAATAATTTAATAAATTATAGGTGGAACGAAGTTCGCCGGGTCAGCTATATAGTTTATTAATTTTTCAAAAACAAATTTTGATTTTTTAAATCTAAAAAAATCTTTTTGTGTAGACATGCAGTATTGTTCAAGCTAAAAAAAGGATCTCCTGATCAAAATCTGTTAAGTTAAAGAAAAAATAAAAGGTTCTATGGCAGGTAACGTGGCAGTTTTCAATAAATTTTTTTCACCAGGCTACAGAATTTTTTTTTTTTTTTATTAAAATGGCGTTACTTATGTAGCAATAAGTTCCAAATTTGAAGAAAATTGCATCAGAGTGATTTAGGATGTAGACCAAGGACAATGTAACAGACAGTGTTGAACTGATGATTTCAAGGGAAATCACCTCTTTTCCAATTATTTATTATTTTCTATCCTTATCCTTGTTTGTATCAATAAACTATTTACTCTAAAACTGAAAGGCTTTTATGTCAAATATTCCCTAGAAGACGCATTCTTATAAGCCAGTAGCATTTTATACAACTATATGACATATCTAATCGCAGTAAAAACTTCAAATAGTGTCACGTCCATATGCTATCCATAAGCCTCATCGTTTAAAAGACCAAAGTGCGCACTTAAAACTCTTTCGATGAAATCAATTAAATGACCAGCAATTCACAGAGTCTTAGTAGGTATACATAAGTATGTATGTTAAAGGCAAGGCGGAGGCATGTTGTAAGATTTTCTGGTGTTTTGTCTTTTTTTTTTTTATTTTCCTCCTAAAACATGCATTTTAAGCAAATTCCTTTATACTTAATGTATACGTATATGTCCTTCCCAGAGGAACCAAAACATTCAATGACTATAAAAGCCAGCTATACCAAGTCAGGTAAAAAGCCACATGCGAAAAAGATTGAACTACGACTATGAACGGGTATAGTTTGTAGAAAATTAGCAGGCATGCTGTGTAAATTTCATCGCGGTATCAACAATTTACAGCTAATGGGCTTTTAGACGCGCTCGTGCGCGCCCACAGTTTACCCAAGCTAATAAGTAATAGATACATGTTGTGCTACTACATTTCAAGCGCAAGTAACGCACGCAGGAACAACTAACAACCGATGCAACTAAATTGAGCACTATAATCATTAAAGGAACATTTTCACCTGAAACAAAACCAACAACAAAAACACAGCGAGAAGGAACAAAACTTCTTGTTTTTTTTTACCCAGCGATAAGCCAAAGAGTGAAACGCTTACTTACTGCACGCTTCCTCCAAAGAGCATCACAGGAGCATCAGACCAGCGTACCTATTCTTCCAGTATTGCTAGAATGATTCTTTTCCTTGCTTCGAACGCGAATATAGGTATGCGAAATCGGATGCTATTGGAAGCGCGCAGGATGAATGCAACAAGACGAAAAAATAAACCATCATCAAGCAATGGATCAAAGTGTAAGATATGGAAGATTATGGAACGCAAAGGTTGTCTTTTCTCTGGTCGCATAAATGCGAAAAGGCTTATAGACACAGTTCTTCCTCTGCTTCACATCTCATATAGTATAGATCCTATACAACTTGTTTTTCTTCATTAGGGCTTGAAAATGCTTAAAAGTATCTCGTACTTATTAAACTAAACCACTATGCCAAGATCATAGTGTGGGTTTTGTTTGTTTTATTAATGCAGCATGTTGCAGCAAATATAGTGGGACAGACTTCAATGTAGATTTGGAACTAATAATTTTTTTAAGAATTAAAAAACGCATTTTTAATCAATTTAAGTTCTCCTTAAAATATTAATCTTGATTTGAATTTTAACTTAAATCAAATTTATCGGTAGTACAATACCCATTGAGAAAATGGCTGGATTTTATTTTAAGTATTTTTTTTTTAAATCAAAAATATTACAAATAAAACCGAAACACCCTATATTATGTTGCCTTTTTGTTTGTAATTCACAATTTCAGTAGGATCGGAAAATACAACGGTCAGAAAAAGTTAAATGGCCGCGTTCGTCACCACATTTGACTGTTGTGAACTGTCATTTTTAGAGCTTCTGATTGGCCAACAGTCATACAAATTCTGAAAATTCAGATGACAGCTAAAAACAAAAAAAAAAAAAACTGTTCTTGATCCAGATTTTTTTTTGCTGCGTGGTCTGATCGTCAGGGTCTCTTATCGCTTTCCGGATTTTGATTTCAAAGTGAAAAAAATAATAAAAAAAAGGAATTAATAATTTTAGACTTTTTTGTGCGTTCCACGTTACGTTTTTCAGAACTGAATTTTCAGATCTGTCAAAAACGTGCAGGTGAACGCGGCCAATGACTTTAAGTGACATTTAGTTTTATTAAAATTGTACTAGAATTTAACTTGAAAATTAAAACAAAACTTTCTTTTTTCAACAAGATAGTGGATCTGGATGTGTTGGGGGGTTTTGTAGATAGTCAGCTCCTACCTTAGTTTCTAAACTACCTTCAAGCGTGAGCTTAGTTAAATTTTCAAATACCAAAGATTAGTTTTAAAGAATTATAGTCTAATCATAGCATTTATTCCAATTGCTTAGCTTTTATGTTCCACTGTGTACAGTCAAAGTGCGGCGCGTACCTATATGTAGCGTGGAATTATCGCGTCAAGGCACTTATTGCGATGAGGACGCGTGTTATGCGGTTGTCGGTGAAATAAAGTAGCTAATTTGTTCATGTTTGGTACATAGAAGACGCGGTAGCTGATGATGGTTGAAAAAGGGCGCACATGAATCATTCCACTCATTTTGGTATCAAAGTTTAATATAACACGTATATGGGATGAGGAGGAGGGGGCAAATTAAAGATTATGAACTACTAAGAGTATAATGTTGGTAACAAAGTTTAAGTTTTTTTTTTGTGTTGTTGTATACGAACAAGCAAGGGGCGTTGAATTGACTTAATTGGTTTGCTAATGTTAAGCAAAATCGCGGAAGTCTGCTCTCTAATTTTTTTTTTTGGAAAAATAATATTAAATGTTTGGTCAAACATTTGGATCTCTGATTAATTGAACTAGATATTATTTTTGTAATACTGATTGTATTTTATGAAGTTCAATTGAAAATAATATATCAATATACAATAAACGTAGCAAAGGTCATCATGGAAACTAACTGAACATCATGCATATACCTAACAGAGATCTTCTACTTTACAATAAAAAAAATAAAACGCACGACTGGAGCGCACAAACTTGCTCATGTAGTAAAAGTTTCTTCGAATTTTAAAGATTGAGTGTAATATAAAACATACAATTAATAAGTATATATCTATTTATCAACTTAATAAATTGAAGAACGGAAATTTCAATATGAAAAAAAAGCATGAAACACGTTCTTTAAATTAATAAAACAAGTACTTAAAATGTTTCAATCTCAGAATGAAGAACTCCATCTCAAATTTTGAGAAAATGTAATCTTATGCAGAAAAAATTTTAAAAATCGTTGGGGCGGCTTTCTTAAAAAAATAATTTCTTATATGTATAAAATTTCTTGAAATTTTTTAGAAATAAAATTTGGTATGCCATTTTTAAGAATATAATAATATACAGTTAAAATCAAAATTTCAAAAAATTCATTTACCCGTTTTCAAAAAAATGATTTTCCAAAAAAAAAATTTATTAACTTTTTTTTAAAAATCCAAAAAATATTTTTTTGAAAATATTTTGTATGCAGTATTATTCACACCAATAGGACCTTCTAAGTAAATTTTTTTTATCAAAATAGGTTAAGTGGTTAACGATAAAATCGAAAATTTAAAAAAACGGTTCTATGGCAGGTACCGTTAATAACGGTTTTTGGTAATTTTTTTTTCTCCAAAATATAGACCATATACCACTTTAAGTACACACAAAAAATTAAAAAAAAATCGTTAAAGCTGTTTTTGAGATAAATACTTTTTTTTAAAATGGGCCTATGATACTGTTATTTTTTGAGCTAAAAAAAATCTTGATTTTCCCTCTAGGGATCACCCGAAAATCTTATGCTCCAAGTTTAAAGAAAATCGCTTCAGTGGTTTATAGGCTGTAGGTCGAGGTACAGACAGACAGACATACAGACAGACACACAGACAGACAGACAGACGGAATTGCGGGACCCACTTTTTTCGTGTTCTCTATATCATCGTAATGTCAAGTTTGATTGTAATCTCGAGTTCGATTTTTTGCACGAATCCATAACTTGCCTACGCAAGTAATAAAAACTGTATTGGTGAATTATTGGGCTCTTGGATCTTAGCATCTCATGTGTGGGATATTCGCAAAAAAAAGAGTATGCCAGCTAAATGCTCAGTATTTGGTTAGTTTCATTAATTGGTCAGCCATAGATTTTTTAAGTGAATTTTTTAAAATTGAAAAATTATAAAAAATAATCTTGGACTGACCAATTACTTAAACTAGTTCACCTTTTACAAAGATCCGGTGGCCTTTCAAATGGTATATGAACATTTTTTTGCTAATATCCTATAAATGAGGTTCTAAAAATCCCTAATCACCTTGGAAAACTTTAATAATTGATTAAAAATAATTTTTAATACATCGAAGGTTTTGATCTTTTTTTTCGAACATCCGTCATATAAGGTGCTCAGTTTAAAAGTGGTGTGACTCACTTATTTAAAAAAATTTCAATGCAGTATTGTTTAAGCTAGTCAGAAGTATAGGAGACTAGAAAATTATGACAAAATAATTTTTTAAAAACCTATATGCGTAAATAACTCGAAAATAAGGCAATTTTATAAATAATATCAAAACCCTATTTCTACAATGCGGTTTTTTTTAGCAAAAATAGACCTCCTCCAATAAGATTTTTTTCTTATCTTTTAAATAAATAATAGTTAAACTTCGACTTGTGGAAATTCTTACCCTTACCCTTAGATTTTTCTAGAAACATGGTTTAAAAGTCCGAAATATTTAGTTTTTATTATTCATTCTTGACTTTTACCAGACCCACCCAACTATTGACATTGGCTTCTTTCTGTTAACTTATCCCAAGCGGCCCACCATAGGTACTGTTATCCAAGAAACCTGCTGAAAAATGTCCGGAATCATTTATTTATCGGACTTTTACCAATTCTTGCTGAAAAATTCCTAATTTTAGGTACAGAGAAATTCTAGAATTTCTACATTTCAAAAATTAATTCATATTATTTTGAAGGACTTTAAAATCCTGAGTACAAAAGTGAATAAGTATATGCCACTTACATACATTTCATCTTATGTTTATTTTTGGATATGAAATTTTTTTAGTGTTGACCCAATAAAAATAAATATTTAATTTTTAAAAAGATTTCAAAGCTCACCGATTTCTATATAAAAAAAATGTATTTAATTTATTTGTATAAATGACATTCAGAGTAATTCCATTGACAAAAACTCCAATATCATTTTAAATTGTCAAATAACACAAAAGTTAATCCGTGCCAGATAATTTATAAAGACCAAAAAATGTGTCAATGGCTTTGGATAAATAAGCACACAAATCTCAATATTCAAAACGAAAACAAAATGAAAAAAAAAAAATATGTACAAGAATATTTAAATTGTAATCAATTAAATTAATCCATTTTTAATCGCATTATTTCCAACAAAAAACACACACAATGCAGAATGCTATATCACAAAATATATAATTGTATCGCTATCACAATACCCAAGTCACCTCACTTAAATACCTTTTACTTGCGTAATGACGTACGAGTACCTGCCTTTTATTTTCAAATAGAAGAAATGGACAATTGTCGCAAGAGCCAAGTTGTCAAAGACGTACGCAGCATAGAAACGCCCCAGCTGCACGCCCCACCATCATCAGACATCATGAGCTTCCAAAATGCGGTATCAGTGTATTGCTGCCGAAATGACAACACAATAGAATGTAAATTTCACTCCGCATGATTTGAATAGAACCAAACGCAGGCAGCTAATAGATTGGAAAATATATATCGATCCGATACGATCCAATCCGAAGACAAAAAGATAAAGGTATAACAGGACGTAAAGGCCATATACAATATAAGATGGTGAATGGAATTCCACTTGACTTCATTTTTCAAGGCATCCAATTAACGAGCTTCAACAAACAAACTATAACAGTAAGGTACTCCACTTCAATTCAATCCTAATCCTAATATACCCCAATGCCAGCAGCCAACTCCCGGTAAACCATCTCAGATCTCACACAAAGTCAAGCTGCCAAACAGCTTAATCTCTTAATGCTTGCGCTAAATGTTTATCAGTTGCCGGTACTTATCAGATTTATTCTGATGGAGACTGGGAACTGGGATCTGTGATGGCACGGGGATGAAAATCCGATTTGGGAACCTGTTACAACAAACCACAAGTTGTCAACAGGCATAAAGTGGGATTAAAAAGGACATCGCTTCTCTTGCTGATGCGGTCGATGCGATGGTTGTGTGCGCGGTGCGTGTCACGATAGCCAGCCCCACAGCAGAAAGAATTATTTTCTGATCAATTTCCGTTGCGGTTTTAATGGATGCGTTTTTTTTTTGTTTTGTTCGTTTGTATCTATATACTGATACACTGATTGGATATTATGGAAGTGCCATGGATGATACCATATTAGGTCGACACAATAAAAACTAACTTGGTGAATGAAGTTGTAAGCTGTCAAAAATATGACAGAGCAAATGCAGTCACAAAAGTTTGTGTCAAATTAATGTCTTGCCATTTGAAATCTACATTTTTGATAATGAGGTTAGTTTGGATTTTTTTTTTTAAATTGATAATAAATTGATGTCAAAGTTCTACCATAAAAGGTAAACACTTTGAGAAGAGGTTTAGGTACAGGTATATGAGTAGATTTTAATGTCAAATGGATAATCTTCAGGAATTTATGAATTTTTAAAAACTGGATAAAATTGCAAGAGTAATTTGAAGTATCAACAAACTTCAGGCAGGTCCTTATTTCTTAGTTTCTAACGGTTTTTTTAACTAGTATCATATTAAACCTATTTACTTAATAAACTTCAGCTGAAAACGCTTGAAACCGTGACAGTTCACACCATTTTCAGATTTTTAATTGTCAAAGTGACATTTGCTGTAAGTATGATACTAAAAAGATAAAATAGGCATTTGGCGATTTTATTTTTAGTAAAATGTTAAAAATTTAATTTTCGAAACTCCCGTATTTAACTTAGCTCATACTGAAAGTGCTTTAATATCGTACTAAATCGCCTTATATTTTGCGCATAATTTTAAGCCGAACACAATATCCTCTTGCAAAATGATAGGACTCTAGTTGAATATTTGGTACCTTAACGGCCATATTCTTGACGTTCTTCAAAACAAGTTTTACCGAAAAACTAGATTTATAGCGGTTTCGAGTTTTGATTTTGTCACAAATTTTTATTACTTTGACGTCTAAATCAAAATATTCATACATAGTTTGACATCTAAATCAAATCAATAATTTTTTTTTGAGAAACCTACATTTTGAAATCCTTATAGAACTAGTTTCTCAGTAAAACTAGCTTTGAAGAAAGTCAATAATATAGCCGTAAGAGTTTTTTGTGCCGTTCAATATTTGATTTCCCCTCTCAAAAATCACACCTACATGTATTTCAAATTGTTTTTGGTTTTTAAATAAGCTGAGAAAATGGCAGATTTAGATAGAATTCGATTGCCATCCTAGAATTCTATGGCTAACCATTTTTCGTTTTTCTATCATTTTATATAAATTTTTGTGAGTTTAGGGAGATTTGTATATGTATAAGGAGCGTATTTCCCATTTGGAACAAAGTTTTTTTCGCAAAGTTATTGAGGGAATTTCTAACCGTAGTAGATTTTATTAAATGATTTTTAATCTTGTCCAAAACACAAAGTTTGGAAATTTTTTTAAAATAAAAAACAAATTTTACACGCTTGTCACTTATTTCTCCGCTAAAATCACCGTCTTCAGCGAGTTAGCTAATACCAAAGAATATAAATGTTAATAAGAAGACGCATCTCATACAAATTTTCTACCGAAAATGGCGCGTTCCAATGTTGAAACCCGCACTTTGATTTTTTATGAGCTTTTCAGTAATTATCTCAGCGCTTTTAAAATGAGTTACCACACACATAAAAACAGTCTGCTTTTTTTTGTGCTTAAAAAACCCATAAAAAAAGCAAAAGCTCTGGGAGCAGGTCGCAATATTGGAACCCACCATATAAAAATGTGCAGTAAAAAATGTGTATGTATAGGTATACGCATTTAAGCGAAAACTTTGATTTTTTAATGTTATAGAAATTTTACAGTTGAACAATTGATTTTTTGTTATTAACCATGATTATGGCAGAAGGAAAGTTGGTGGTTGTGGTGGTATAGCAGATCCACTGTTGTATGTCTCATTGAAACTTTGAAGCAATCTTAATCTTAACATCATTTTAGAGAATATAAGATTATTGCATTTGATATGTCATAAGCGTTTGATACAATTAGGCATCAAGAATTTTATTTAAAATTTATTTATTTTGCATCAATGAATCTTTTCTTCGTATGGTTTAAAAATAGTTTTCAGATCGCTTAAAACAGGTCAAATTATATGTTTTCAACTCTAAAATACAAACACATAAAATAAATGCTGGAGTGCCACAGGGCTCCATTTTGTCACCGACTCTCTTCCTCTTATTTATCATCGATCTCCGGTATTTCATATTCGTTTGTAGATTATCGCCCTCCTTATTTGGATATAAAACTATGACGAAGGCTTTGATGATTCTCTTTTAAGTAACACTTCACGAATGAAGAATTCCTTAACTGATTCTATTAGAACCTCTCCTCACCCAATGTAATGTTTAGAAATTCAAAACCAATTTTGATCAGAATTTCTTAATGAACAGTTTTATATTTTCCTAATCGCTGGCACATTGCAAAAATTGGCCTATAAACCATTTAAAATACACTCATTCAGTTTATTTATCAAGAATTTTTAAGAATAATTCAATTTAACTTTCTCCAAAATATCGAACAAAACAACAGCAGTCAATTTTCTTTCATCAAAAGATCATGGTAAACTTCACTATATTGATATCGTTAAATTTCTATTACATGCTACCATTTTAAATTAGGTTATGTGCGCCTATAAAGGTCTGCTTACAGAAGGGTTTACAAATTCATATTTAATTTTTCTGTATCATTTTAAATTTAAAAGAAAATTACAATTATATTAATTAAAACCAAATATCTTGATACGAATTTAACGTCAATAATATACATTTCTCAAACAAAAAGTCCATTCATAAACAGAAGCCCGCGCCAGATATCAAGTTAATTATCTTTCAATCTTTATGCCTTTGGGTGCATACCACTTCATAAAATTCAACTTTCTACCAAAATAGAAAAAAAAAACCTCAAATATTTTGTAATCGTTCCAATCATTAATTGTTTTTAAATCACATTTAATCGGTTTTTAATACCTATCTATAACCAAAAAAAAAAAAAAAAATTATACCGAAAAACTATAAGGTGTATTGGTGGTCTGGGTTTTTAGAGATTTCTCATCCTTTTCTATGTATGTAAACACGCACTTGTACCATGCGCGTAGTTCTGACAGCCTATGATTATAATTATTCCATATATTTAAAATCTTTTCAATAGCGCGCTATCTTAAACCATATCTATATCAACATAGCTTAGCTACAAGGGCAAAACACCGCATTTATGTGTACCTTCATTCGAGAGCAAGAATACAAAACAAAAAAAAAAACGACTAACCAAAAGAAATATTACTCGTATATTCAAAGTCATCAATCATTTGAAGTTTCTTGTTCTTCACTTATAAGACTTAATACAAAAAAAAAACACTTAACTTCTTGCGATATACCAATACCAACCAAAACACAAAGACCTAGCTAGCCTGTTATAATATTTATAGAGACTTATGGATAGAAAAACTCATAAGAGTGTATTTAAACAGCACCTACAAGAATAGAAACCTAACAAAATATTGTAACCTTAGATATGATTGTTTTTTTTTGCCTATTTTGCAATTTGAATATAACCTTTGACAGTCTTGAACAGGCTTCCTTAACAACAAAAACTTCAAACTGGCAACTTGTTTGATGATGAGGGCAACTTGAAAGAACCAATATAGAGAAAAAAAAAATCTACAAGAATATTTAAAAGATCAACAACCTAAAAACGATTTTGATTTCATGGAATAACTCATCGAAATTTTTTTTTTTTTTTTTTTGGTTGATGAATATTATTGTCTTTGAGATATGTAATAATGTATTTTCAAGAGTTAAGCCAAAGTCTTGAGTTAATTATGTTTGCTTGTAAAAACAAATTGACAAATTGACAGCAACTGGAAATGTAGAAAAAATAATATTGTGGAGTATTCAATAACAATAAATGTATAAGTTTGGTAGTTCAAAATCTGGGTGCTTCTTTCAAATCGAAACGTCAAGAATATATTGATTGCGTTAAAAAGCGTTTTCGAGCTTTTTCAAAATACTTTAATCGAGTATCTGAAACAGTAAAAAATTTGTAACAAAATGACAATAATTGAGGAGTGCAGTTTTTTCAAAAGTGTTCCTATTTTTAATAATTTCTCAGAAAACCCAAAAAAAAAAAAAAAAAAAACAAAATGCTAAATCGTCAATTTCCACAATATATGATTTTATTTTTCAGATAAAAGTCTATTTTTGAGGTCCAATTTCTTTGAATCAATTTGAGAAAGGAATCAATTGATTTGATCACTAGAATGTGAAAAAAGTGTAAAGCCATATTCTTCAGTCTCTAAAATCCGGTTTTAAATGTACACAGATGCCTAAGCTCATAAGACTCATAAAACGTTGTCAAGGTTTATTCGTTTTAATTTAAACAGACTTCCATTTATTATAAATAATAATTAATAATATAATTAAAAATAAAACTTAATAATAAAATATTTTATATTAATACAAAATCTAAATGTACTTGAACAAAATTTTACAAATCGTTGGTGTATAGATTTTTTTTTAAGTTAATTTTATAAATATAAAATTATTTTAATATTTTTAAATTTAAAACTTAAAAAAAAAGCCATTAACTCCACACTGAAATATAGGATTTATTAAAAAGATGTTTTAAATAGAAAATATTATTTTTGTTTTAAATTTTTATTGTTGATCATTTATTATAATTTTAACCAAAAAATTTTTTAAATTGTTAGTTAACATAATAAGATTTTTCTTAGAAGGGCTAAAACAGTTGCATCCTGTCATGTATCATAGAGGTACCGTTATTTTGGTTATACATATATTTTTTAAAAAACTGCAAAAAAATTCATCAAAAGGTGAAAATAAAAATGGTGTCCGTTTGCTTACAATCGACGTTAACTTTAAAAAAACAGCGTATGATAGCTGATAGTTGAGGATTATTAAAAGTAGAGTGCTACATGAAAAAATAACAAATAATGAAGTTTTGGCAGTATTTTGTCTAACAAAAGCATTTTTAACGATGAAGCCTTTTTATCTTGGTGGCTTTGTTAATCGTCAAAAATGTCGCTCTAACTCCCAGTTTTTCAGTAGCAGTTGGCTAAATTTGTGGTAAATCAGTGGTTAAGTTTGAGTCTGGGCATACATTTATGAACAGTTAACTAATGTTTCGCATGCGGATCGCGGATTGAAACAAGAAAAATAAAACGCACGACTGGATCGCACAAACTTGCCCTTGCAGTAAAAGTTTTTTCGAATTTTAAAGATTGAGTGTATTTTAAGTAAATAATTTTACTATGGGTACACAATTTTTTAGTATTAATTTATGTTGCATTAAAAATTAAAGTTCGAAAAAAAATTTTTTGATTTTTTTTTAAATCCAAAATTTGGTTTTTTTTGAAAATTTTGATATGTAGTATTATTTCTAGCTTTAAGAATGAGAAGATTTTGTATAAAAAATTTAATTTAAATCCGTTACACACATAATGAGATAGTCCAAAATAAAGAAAATGGTTCTATGAGATGTACTGTTAATAATGGCTAACTGTAAATTTTGTTTCTGGCAGATTGTAGACTATACTGATATCAGTATTTAGAACAATTTTAATCAAAATCGTAGGAGTGGTTTTCGAGAAAATTTATATTTTCTGTAACGGTATTTTAACATTTATATGGCAGGTACCGTTATTTTTGGTCTTGAAAAGAAAATGAAAAAAAAAACGTGTCGGGGGAATGTCCCAAAAACACTTTACACCAATTTTAATTGAGATCCAGTCCACAGGCAGACAGACAGAAGGACGGAATTGCGAGACCTACTTTTTTCGTCTTTCCTATAATCGTAATGTCAAGTTTGATCAAAATCTCGAGTTCAATTTTTTCTACGAATCCAAAACTTGCCATATAGGCTGTGTGTGACTCACACTGCTAACATACAATTGGTGCCCTTTAAAACTCGATATTCCATGTTACTTTTTTATAAGGAAATCTCCAGTTCAAGATATTCGAAAACCTTATCAGGAGAGCGATCAATTAAAGACCAAAGTTAGGCCATTTGATCCAAATACATGCGAGACGAAAAATATATTTCAATAATTTTTAGCATCAGTTTTTTTTGCAGTTTGTTTTGCTCAGAAAAAACTGTCGATTGAATGTTTTTCAAAACTCTACCAATTGTCAACTATTACATTGTGTATAGAAAAAAATTAGCCTGAAGTCAATATCATTGTGTGCTTTCAAGATATTCGAGCAGACAATCATTTTTATTTTAATTGCTGCTAAAAGCTTTTTTATTAAAAACAAAAAAAAGCTGTGGATTCTTTTTAAGTCTTACCAATTCTTCATAACGCATAGTCATGGATGTATAGAATTAAGTTGAACCGAATAAGTCGATAACTTTATTTGTTCTCGAGATATTTTGGAGATATTTTACAACTTTTTTTTTTTTAATTCCTGTAATAAAAAGAACGATAACTGAATATATTTTTGAAAACCCTTTTTGCAGGTAATTAAATAAAATCTATTTGAAGTTGCTATATTTACTATTTAGTAGTTCTCGAGATATGGTTACTTCACAGACAAGACATCTCTCTAAGAACGATGGATTCGAATTCCAGAGACCTCGAAATTCGAAACGTGGAGAAATGCCAAAGTTTTCGATTTTACTAATCGGTCCAATTACAATAACTTCCAATGGGAAGTTAAAAATCACGATTAAGAGAATAACCAAAAACACTAAAAAAAACAATTAAGAGTTTTGATTTAAAAAAAAAAAAAAACTTGAAAGTTCAAGTACCTACTCTTAACTTGAAGTCAAAATTTGATCTTTCATATTTGGGTAAAAAAAAAAAACAGATGACATCTTAGTAATAAAGATTAATTCTTTAAAAACTTATATATATTATATTCCCAAAAATAACACTCATCAAATAGTTGTTGAAACTTGAAACTTTCCACATGCTTATAAAACTCAACAATAACAGTTTTAAGTGATTGCGTTGAGTGGCATAATTTCTATTTCCAATTGTATGTGCGAATTTTGCTTCTCAATAGAATACACTCTTTTCTGAAGAGGTCATTGTGAAATTGAAACTTTTATTCAATTGATAGACCTCATTAAAAGCGATTGCTTTTGTCTAACATTCTCCACCCATCTAATATATTTAGTTGACTATATAGAAATAATAATATCTTCAAACCAAAAAAAAAAAAATTCCAACAATCTCATAGCATTGCCTTTCACGTTGGAATTCATTTATGATCTTGTGGTTTTTTTCATAAACCACATTCATGAGCTTTCACATTGCTCAACAATAGAGTACCTATAAAAAATCACACACACAGAAAAAAAAAAAAAAACACACTCAGGTGATCCTTAGATGAGTTTTTATTTTTCGTTTATGTTTTTTGATATCCGATACGAAGCTAACCAAAAAGTATCTATGAATGGGCTTTTTTCGAGAATGTCACTCGAATTGTGTGATTTTTTTTTTTAATATGAATTATTAGAGATTAAGATTGAAAGATAGCCTACAATTTGGTTTTTGACAAGACATGACATCTCGACAGGAGATTTTCGTTGAAAATAAAACCAATTCATCGACCGCATCAGCATATAGGTAGATAGATAAATAGATATGCGTAAAAAGTGATATAATCAATATTTGTCAAGTGCTTGCAGACTTTCCTTTTGTCATTTTATTTTTTACTTGTAACGCTAAACTATTGTCATTTTGCTTAACGGCGAGTTAAAGTGAATGAACTATCAATTTACATAGAGACAATGATGGTTCTTTTTTTTTCGATTTGACATTATTGTTGGTTCGATGATTGATCTCAGTCCGCTGATAACGTCCATTCGTCTCAAATCTTTTTTGACTCCTAACTTTCTTTCTTTTTGTGAGATAACATTCATTAAAGGTGACCGAAGTATTGATTTTTAATTTTTGTCTGAAGAGAAAATGTTCAATAAATGATAAGTTAATAAATAAAATACGGTGGGTGTCATTATTAAACCCCCAAAAGTAATATATAAAATCATAATCGATGTGCTGCTTTATTGAATATTATTCAGAGTACTCATTGCCTTATTCTATATTAAACGCTGCCAGGAAAAGTGCTTTAAATAATTTTTTTTGGAAATTCCGAGCCGGGGGTGGCCCCGACGCAGTGGAAGTACTGCTTGACTGCTAACCTGGATGTGTGGGTTCGAGCCCCAGTCTAGGCAGCATTCTTTTCTATATTCCCTCAACTGAATGCCACCCCTGGGATTTAATGAGATAATCAAAACCTTATTTCTCAGTCCACTGTGCCAACGAAAATCTATCCTATCCTTCTATTTCTTCTAACATTGCCTAATTTATAAGACCATAGGTCTTACTGGCAAATATATGTTTGTGTTTGTGATGAAATTTAAGACTTTTCCATCTTTATGATATACTGGTATGACCAAGTGTATACTCAAAAATTAGGAGAAATCAGCAGGGTGCCATCGAAATGACAATATTCTTTTGCAACTCGACTTTCCAGACTATTTAACTCTAAGTTTCTACCTATAAGTTTTAACAAACTTTCGCAAAATGAATAACTTGAAGTCTTACATGAAAAAAATCAATCCCAAAATGGAAACTTAGCTGTCCGTATCTATTTCAATATTGTTAAAATCTTCAAAACTGTCTATAAAATATTTAAAAAAAATATTAATATTTAATTTTGATTTTGACAAATTTTTTTCAATCATAAGTATCAGGTCGAGAGAAACCTCCTACGCGAGTTTTAAATACCACAAAGGTGCGTTACTGCTTCTCAATTGCTATGCACTTGAAAACGTCGTGGAGCGCAGCCTGATATAAGTGGTGGTAGAAGGGGGTATACCATCAAAACACGCCGCCAACATCTTTCAAAAATCTATATGATTGCGTGGCTGCGGCGGCGATGGTCTCGCTTTTAGACCATTTAAGATTTTTTTGTCGTTTTTATTCACCATGGTGTACATAGGCTGAATACATATAGTATTTTTGATTAGATTAAATTGACAATATGTATATAACCACATCAAGAGCTGAATGAAGTGTCTATTATGTGCCTGGGCACACCTTGTTCGTAATAAGTATCTAAGATACGTACCTACTTCTAATTTTTGTATACGTACGTTTTTTTTTTCATCTTTTGTTTATTTTTGTATTTTATACTTGTTTTTTTTTTTTTTTTTGGTTTGAGCTTAATCTTGAATTGATATCTAATGAATTGTCTTTTGGTGGCTAGAAAAATAAATTGTAGAGCGTGTGTTTTTTTCTTCTCGCCAACAACAACGTTGTCTCTCGATGTAAATGAGTTCAATTTGAGTGTAGCGTATTTTTTGTCATTATTTTTTTTTTCTTTATAATTTGCATGAAATACAAGTTGCAAATTTGATGCAAGTTACACTCTGTAAATCAAGTTTAATAGTTGTGATGAAAAAGTAAAAAAAAAAAAAAAAAATAAAAACAAAACAATTTATGTGGCATTAAGTTTAGGTGTGAAAATGGTGCACAAAATGCAAATGTCAACCAAAAAAAAAATTATGGCAATGGTACCAGCACCACAGCATAAATAGAAACATGATCGTGTTGTATTATATATATGCTGTATAAATAATGTTCAAAGGAATATTTAAATCTTTAAAGTGCAGGTGCTGATTATTATTTTATATGCAAAAACAAAAATATTCTGATTTATTTGGAACATCGTTAGAATAATAAATCTGAAGAACAAATACTATTTATTCGGTGTTTAAATGTCTATTGAAAATTTGCTCCTTAGAAATTCTAATTTTAAAAAGGATATAATCAGAAAAATCCTGTGATTTAGGTATGGAATCATAACTTCACTACAAAAACAAAAGAGTTGAGGCCAAAACTCTCTAAGTTGTTATAAACAGAACCAAATTTATTCGATTGAACTATATTTTTCAAAGTTATTCGCCCATTATTCATTTTATATATTCAAAAATGAATATCCGATAATAATTATTCAGAAAGTTGATTAATAAGGACAAATTCCTATGTTGTGGATGGGCACAAATAACAACTATTTTACTGCACTAAAAAACTATCACACGCGATATTCTCTATAATAATAATCTAAAGCAAACCAAGCAGAGCTGACACTATACATTATAAGGAGATTCCAGTTTGTCTAGCAATTTGTTTTACCAGACTTGTTTTTTTTCTTGCATTTTACCAACCAACCTACGCGCTCGCTGATGCAGTTTTTAATTTTCATTGACTCTATATGATGATTATATGATACAAGTAATGGAAATCTAACGAGTAATTAACAAACAATTATATCTTCGACCAAACATAAATGGTAATCGAAACGATAGTTGTATAATTTGTCATTTTATGTCTGAATAGACAAACAATTATTGTTCGCTAAATCTAGCACCTATAACAAAAAAAATAAATAAAAATAAAGGAAAAAGCAACAAAAAAAAATATATATGTACATAAATTGCTTGTACTCTTGGCGAAATAAAATGCACTCTAACGGAACCTTAATTCTCTTGTGCTTGTGATAAAGATCAGTTGATGGTCGCCCTGGCGATGATGATGGCGTGTGGTGCATGTTGTCTGACCCAGAATTAAAAGAGGGCAGGGCGACTTTAGTGATGTTGATGTGCGAGGAAGCGCTCTCGGTGGTGTGGTGAAAACGGCTCGACCGACGACGACGACGCGACCATTCAACGACAACAAGTCTCGTAGATGTAAGAAGAGAATCATGTGCATTGTGTACGTTTATAGGTAGATATATTCATGTACTGGTTTTGTGTCTGCATGGAATTCGTATAACATATTTATAGTAGCTTGGACCTCATGAAATCAAATTTTATATAAATGTAGTTTCAACTAACCCACCTACAACAAAAAAGTACTTTTTACTTTTTAATTATATTGTTAGATGGACTTTCTTAGAAATATTTATTTAGTATTTTTTACTTCAATTATATTAAAGGTCAACTTATAACATTTCGATATAAAAAAAGAGTAGGTATTTAATACAACGTCTGCATCGGTAAATATACAGTGGAACTTCCATAACTCGAACTTCCATAAGTCGAATTTATCTATAACTCAAAGTTTTATTGAGAACTTTGCGTTTTCAACTTTATTTTCATGAATTTTGCCCTCCGTAATTCGAACTTCTGTGAAGTTTTTATGCGTAGATGTTGTGTTTAAATTTTTTTATTGAATAAAAAATGTCAGGAAGAAAATTAAAGCATCTAACTTTTGATCAAAAACTGGAGGTCATAAGTCAATTTGAGTGATCTTGTAATCAAATTCACGCAGACTTTGGCGTGTCCATACATTAATTCAGTGAAATGCAAGAATTTTCCACTAATACACAAGACATGAGGTGAAGCCTTCAAGAATACATTAATTAGGACAATGAAATTATTCTTTGTCATATGATGTCTGACGAAGAGATTTTGCTTTCGGTAGAAGTGGAAACCATGAGTGACGGTAAAAATGATCCAGATGAAGGCTTACTCATCAGGCAGCCGATGCAAGCTTAAGTGTATGAAGCCTTTGAAATAGTTTCTTCAATCCAATTCATTAAACTAAAACATTTTACAAGTTAAAATGCATTAAAAAATGTTAACGAATGATATTTACTTTTTTAAACTTGTGGTTGATTAAAATTTACTGTCACTTTTTGAATATCCTTATAATTAAATAAAACAATAAATCTAAAAGTTTTGTTGTTATTTCTATAAATCGAAGTTTCTATAACTCGAATTTTGTTTTCTTTCATTTTGAGAGTTCGACTTACGGAAGTTCCACTGTATTATGAAATTTGGCTTTATTAACCTCAAGCAATTTTTAAAACCAACGACTACCACTTAGATTCATGATGCACTCAAGTTTTATTGGGTGAGGCATGAAATATAAGTATTTTTTTTTACTGCTGTGGGAAAGCTTCAGGGAAATATACATATAAATATAAGACCGATTTTCAATGTTTTTGTAGAAATTGTTTAAATAAGAACCAATTTTTGTGAAACGAATTTCGGTACACAAAAATAAAATTCCATAAATCATTGTTTTATTCAACTTAATTGTTTCCTATAAATTTTTAATTTTTTTTTTAATTGTTAATTCTTCTTGTGAGTTTCGGTCAGCAATAGTTTTTTTTTTGTTATGCAGGTGCGTTATTATATACGCTATAAATAATATCATTATATTATTGTTACACAGTGTCCCCTAATTCGTGCTTCATATTTTAGGGGTTGACTTCTAAAAGTATTCTAAGATAAATATTATACAGGCAAAAACTCTATCTCCCCCCCCCCCCCCCCTCTGAGGCAGTGTGGGGCAATTTCTGTAAAATTGACTTAAAATGGAAAAAAAATGATCAAAAAAACAATATAGGTACTATAGCTTTTTTGAAAGTAAATATTCCATTTTTGTATGTGCTTTTTAAATCCAGTTCTTTCATTGAATAGTTTTTGAGAAATTAAATTTCAAAATCCAAATTTTTTTTCAAAATTTTACGTAGTTAAGTCCCAGTGTTTTTACAAATATTAAATGCCCTTATCAGTTCTTAGTAAAATACTGAAAATCAGATGTAAAGCAGGGGAAGATGACTTGGTAGGGAGTATACACCAGCTTATCTAAAAAATTTGTTCGGAGGAAAGTATGCCCGATGAATGGAACTTCGGTATTGTGTGCCCCATAATTGAAAGGAGGTGCTCTGAGCTGTGCCAACTACTGAGGTATAAGTCTCCCAAAAGTCGCATACAAATTCTTGTCATCTGTACTTAAAACCGTTTGTCAACGATCTCATCGGCCCCTATCAGTGTGGTTTTAGGTCCGGCAAATCCACCGTCGACCAAATGTTCACACTCCGACAGATTCTGGAAAAAACCCAGGAGTTTCAAATCAATACACACCACCTCTTTATCGATTTCAAGGTAGAGAGAGACGAGCTATTCAGAGCCATGGCGCATCTCGGCATCCCTGCAAACTCGTCCGCTTGTGCAGGATGTCGATGGAGAAATCTCGCTGCTCCGTCAAAGTCGGCAAGAACACCACCGAACCCTTTGATGTCGAGAAAGGTTTGAGGCAAGGCGACGCGTTATCATGCAACCTGTTTAACATCGTTCTTGAAGCAATTGTACGCAACTCGCAAGTCAACAACAGAGGTACAATTTTTCAAAAGTCTGTTCAACTACTTGCTTATGCAGATGATATTGACATCATTGGGAGAACGAAGCGAGCTGTTACCAGTGCGTTTGCAAGTATTGAATCGGAGGCGGCAAAATGGGTTTGACTGTTAACAAGGACAAGACGAGGTATATGCTATCATCGAGAAAGTAATCTCAGCATCGTCGACTTGGGCAAAACGTCACGATGGATATAGGTACAACTTCGAAGTCGTCAAGGACTTTTGCTACCTGAGATTCTTCGGGTTATTTTCGGTTCAGTCTGTATCGATGGAGTACGGAGGAGAAGATTCAACAACGAGCTTTACGGACTTTACAGCGACGTCGAGCAGGTCAAAAAGATGAAAATATAGAGGCTGAGATGGCCGGGACACGTGGAGCGTATAGAAACCAACGCACCAGCCCGATGAGTCTTCAAATCTACCCCTGACGGTCTGCGCAACAGAGGAAGACCCCACCATAGGTGGCGCACGCAAGTGGATAACGACCTCAACCAACTTGAAGTGCATAACTGGAGGCAGCTAGCTAGGGACCGAGCTGGCTGGAGGGGCTTGTTGGTTGAGGCCGTAGTCCATCCTGGGCCGTGAGCCCCATCTAAAATAACTAAGATGTAAAAATCTCTTTTTATTTTTTGAGAAATTTATGGTTTCGTTTACAAAAAAAGCTCGAGTTTTTTTAGTATTTAGAGTTAGATATTAAACTGGTAGACAAATTTGCTTTAAATATGACATAGAACATTTTTGAATATTTATTTTTGCTAATCATCTAGGATGGGTTGCTCCAATATGGCTCCAACGATTTTAATTACACTTCTGTTTTATTAAAATTGTGTTACATATTTTTAGCTAAAAAATTCACACAATACTAGAAAATTATCATATTTTCGGCTTATCTCGTGTATTTCATTTACCATAATGCGTTCTTTATTATTGTTGCCCATTTTTTCTCTGATTCAGCTAATATTCATAGAAAATATCTTTATTTGAAAAATAGGTTAGAGTAAATTGAAACATGTTCTTTTATCAAAATTTAAATCAAAATTCCATCTAGTTACAAGAAAAGACAGCCATATTAATGATCAAGATTGACAATAAAATACATGGTTACCTTATTCAGGTTAAATTTAATTCCTAGAATTGCCAAAATGTGTACATATATAGATACTGAAATGAGGTATGAAATTACATGGCTAAATAGTGAGTTCTTAAGATTTATTAGGTACTTAAGATAAATTTACATCAAAGCACCTACTTAAGATTCTACGAATGATTTTTCTCCTTTACAAAATTATTGTGTTTTTGATTTATCTGCCATTTATTTAAAAAAAAAAAATCATCAGTAGGTTTAGAAGATGCTTTAAGATATATAAAAATGTGTATAAAAGAACCAATTCGAATAAAAAGAGAAATTATTTAAAAAAAATATCGTTGTTTCTTGTATGTGCTAAATTTGTAGTCATGTTAATTTTTTTTTTTGAGCATACCTTTATTTTTTTCTGTTCTGTTTTGTTGCAAAACTATCTCAGCTCTAATAGCAAATGTTAGATCAATTCGATACAAGCTTTTTAAATGGATACGAAAAATAAATACAAAAAATAAAAATACCTATTATGCTCACATCATATCACAAACATCACATACCTAAGTGAGTTGGGTAAGACCAGGTGCATTGAAACAAAAACATTTAGCCATCCGATGTATGTATATTAGTTTTACTCGTTTAGGTATGTACGTCTCATCTATTTTCTCTGATCTCTTAATTAGGTTAATTAAATAAAAAAATATTTTGTTGTTCTTCGAACAAGTTCGTTTTAATTGTGACTTCAACGAGTCAATTTAAAACAGCGTTAAAGATTAAAACAAGAACATGGATGGCTCTAGTAATAGTAATAGTTGAATCAACACGAAATAAAAGTTAAACACGTTTATAGAGATACAAAAAAAAGAAGGGTTTGTTGTCTCTGGTCAGCCAGACTTATAGCAAGGCATGTTGTGTATGGAGATATTTTTTCCATTATTTTTATTATTTTAGTTTTATGATACACTTCCGATTTACATTAGAGAGTATTTATGTTCATTAAGTGAAAAAAAAAAATTCTAACAGTGGCACTTTATTAATTATAAACCGTGGAATTTCACATAAAGGTAATAAATTAACACGTTTATGTTAACATTGTCACTGCAAAAAAATAAATAGATTATATATACTGGTCAATGCTATATTGACAATCCAACGAATACCTAGACAATGGCCAACAAAGCACAACAACAACACTATTCCATAAGAAAGGAGACAAGGAGAACGTTAACAACTATAGACCTATTAGCTTGATATCTACAGTTTACAAACTTTTTTTGAAGACAATATACAATAGAACTAAATAAGCTTTTAATGACAATCAACCAAGAGAGTAAGCAGGATTTCGAGAAGGTTTCCCAACCACTGACCATCTTCAGACAATCAACAAGCTAATTGAAAAACAAAACGAACTCTAAAAACCACCCTACCTTTGTTTTATTGACTTTCGCAAAAGCTTTTGACGCAGTGGAACACAACAGTACCTATATGGACGGCACTATAAGATAACAGAAGATCTACCCTACCATTATCAGGACATTTAGAAACATATACAGCAATAACACCGCCAGAGTAAAAATGCACAAATTAGGCAAAGGATTCCACTTGAACCATTATTTTCTGCCGTACTGGAGAAGTTTTTCGGAAGACTGAAATGGAAAAATAAATATGGCTTAAAAGTTCAGGGGGATCTGCCAAACAAAAATGGAACGAAAACTTTTAAATATTCAACCAATACAAAGGATAAGCAACGAGAAAATAAGAAGAAGGACTAATAAAGTTGACGTGATAGTTCGAATAAAACAATTAAAATGGAGCTGGGCAGGTCACATATCCAGAACTGAAGATCAAAGATGGACCAAAATAGTTACCAAGTGGACTCTCAAAAACGAGAAGAGACCAAAAGGAAGACCTAAAAATAAGATGGACGGACGATTTAAATCAATTCAACTAAAACTGGTATAACGGTGCCAAAAATAGATCTATGTGGACATTAATGGGGGAGACTTATGCCGAATAAATTAAATATACTTTTTGTTTGTATTAAAAAAATTAAAAAATAATGATGTAAACTAAATGTGTGTGTAAAAAAAAATGTTTATTTTTCTTTCTTTTAAATTTCAAAAATAGCAAATACCTAAATCTTTTAATAATAATAATAAAAATATACAGGATCGTAAAATAAAAATAATATACCAACACGATTTTTGTGGGATTTTGTTGAAAAAATTGACTAATACCTCTTGTAGGCTTTAGGTCTTTGCCCTTTTTTATTTCAAATTGTATGCCACGTTTCGGGTGCGATTACACCCTTCTTCAGGAAAACTATATAAAATCTGATAAATTGACGTTTTGAAAATTGCTTATAAACAAATTTCAAAACGTCTTTGTTAAGATATATAGAAAATTGATTTGATTTAAAAAAAAAAAAACAATAGAACGCTTTTTTACCATTTCTTAGATTTATTTAATTTGCCTGAAGAACGTTGCATAAAATATAAAATAAAAAAGAGATAATAATCAATTTTTTCGGAATTTCATAACACTTATTACTAATTCAAAAAATATAGTAGTTAATAGTAGATATAGTGTAAAAATGTTGTAATAATAAATTGAGCATGCAATTGTTATTATAAGAAAATTGCCTATTAGCAGAATGGATCTTTTGAATTTCTAGGAAGAAAATATTTAATGCAATATTTATTTTTTTTTTGTGAATTAATTTTGTGATATTTTAAAAAAAGACTTCAATACTTATTATTCCATAAATAAAAATCATCTCATCATCTCATCTCAAAAAAAAACAACATAGTTTCACATAATTCTTAATTTACCTTATCGTGATTTTAAAATTTATTTTATTTATTTATAATATATGAATTTAACAACCGGCTATTTAATTTTTGGTCTTGGGCGAAGTTGATCTTAAGACAGCTGGCCACAATTTTTATCAAAAATATGTATATTTCCTAATTAACATCTCTTAAAAGAGATATAACATAATTTATTATATTATGTAAAATAGTTTATTTTTCGGCAAATTGAAAATTTATCATATTGATTTAGTAAGTGAACATTTGAACAAGATTCTTAATGTTAAACTTGCTCGTATTTTAATTTTGTCGTTTTTTTTTTTTTTTTTGATTATTTACTACCTTGATTATGTTAATAAGTAATTTCAAACTAATTTGTATTTTATTTGTATATTATTTTTTTTTTTTTTTGAGACGTGATGACTAGATTTACAACTTATACGAAATTGTAAAATTTTTGTAAATATTTTTTTTTTAGTTATATGCAGACATTATTTATCAATTTATCATCACTTATTTTTAGGTTCCAGGCTGACAGTGTTTAGTCTTTTGTCTTAAGATTAAAGAATATTAATGCAAAACTTGGAAAAAACAAAAAGAAAACAGGGTTAGAAATATTATATGGAATTAAATCCCGGGACTTCTATTGTTTTGGTACTCACAGTTTTTAAAAAAAGACAGTGGCAAAAGTTTTTGCTTTTATGGCTATAGGCTGAAGCTTAGCATTGTGGATTATTCCTAATTACTTTTTTTTTAATGGTTTTTAGATTGAGAAAAGTAAGTAGATCACACATGATTTTAGATCTTATTAGAAATTTTCTTAAAAATCTTCTCAGGCTAAAATCTAAACAAGCATTTTAACTGCAGCTAGAAACATCTAATATTTTCTGCATCACTTATGTGTCAAAAATTAGCTCATGAAATAATTCTCAATCTATTTTTACTGGCGAATATGTAGGTACTATAGGGCAAGTTTAGGATTCGGGTAATAAATCGTACTCGAGTTAACAATTAAACTTGATATTACGATGATAGAGAACATGAAAAAAGTGGGTCCTGCAATTCCGTCTGTCTTTCTGTATGTCTGTCCATGGTCTACAGCCTAAAATAATTAAGCGGTTTTCTTCAAACTTTGAGCTTATAATTTTTGGGTGATTCTCTAGTCAGTGGGGTAATCCAGATTTTTTATAGCTCAAAAAATAAAGGTACTTGTCATACAACCGTTTTGAAAAAAGTTATTTATCTCAAAAACGGCTCCAACGGCCATAGAATGGTTTAATTGATTTTGGACTTTCACGTTAACCGCTCAACTGATTTTTATTAAAATTTTTACTCTGAAAGTCCTATCAAGTGTAAATAATACTGCAAACATTTATTTTCAAAAAAATATTTGTTTTGGATTTTTAAAAAGAGTTCAATTTTTTTTTTTTTTGAAAAATCATTTTTTTGAAAACGTGTTGATGAATTTTTTTTGAAATTATGATTTTAGTTGTATATTATTATATTCTAAAAAATGGCATACCAAATTTTTTTTCTAAAAAATTTTAAAAAATTTTATATATAAAAAATTATTTTTGAAGAATACCGCTCCAACGATTTTTTAAATTTTTTCTGTATAAATTGATATTTTTTCAAGAATAAAGATTCCGTTCTTCATTCTGAAATTAAAATATTATAAACACTTGTTTTATCAATTTAAATAAAGTGTTTCATGCTTTTTTTCCATATTCAAATTTCCATTCTTCAATTTATTAAATGCATTTATATAATTATATTAGTTAAATATATTTATATTACACTGAATCCTTAAAATTCGAAGTAATTTTAACTACAAAGGCAAGTTAATGTGGCCTAGTCATGTATTTTATGTTATATAGTTCTTGAATTTTGTGCAAACTTTGCTTTGTGAAAATAAAAATCGAGGATTTTTTGGGAATAAAAGTTTTTTTTATCAAATTCACTTTAAATATTTAAAATAAAGTCTTTGAGTTAAATAAAATTATAAAACTCCATATTTTTCAAAATAGACGTATCTTAAAACATAGTCGTTGTTTTGAGAGAAAAGAATTTTTAAACAACAACAACTTGATTGAAAACCATCAAGTTTTATAGGCTGGAGTTATAGCTATTTCACGGTTGCCAGGCCGATCATCAGACTCCTTTAGTGGTTCTTAGTCTATGTACATATGTTCAATTTTAATTGAATAACTTTTTGCCATCACTGGGGCTCAAACCCTATACCAAGTGTCTCCGGGCCATATGCACTACGCACTGGCTTACCGAAGGTCACGTGATCATGTCGATCCAGTCTAAGTTTTATTGTTTTAATTTTATTATAATTTAATTCTTTACCAGCGTCAAATCTTTCATACAATCTCCCTCCTTATGTATCCAACGAACTGCTTATGAACCGAGTATGGAGAAAAAGAAAGAACCCGAATGAACAACAACAAAGTTGTATGGCTAATAAAAATGCTAGTTGATTCAAATGCAGTTGTCAAACACTAAATATAGTGGACAAATTTTTTTTTTTTAGAATGGTGTATTGAAACAGTTTAGTAAAATAAAGGATTCAAATGATTTTAAAAATATTTTGGACAAAACCTTTATATGGACAGGCTATATTTTGATAATTCTTTTTAATTTTTTTCAAACAAAAGAGTTCACATCCGAACTTCTATTTTATATCAATCAGAATTGAAAAAATATATTTTTGAAAAATCTTTGTATTTTCATCACTTGTAATATTATATTATAAGAAGTAAAGAAGAAGAAGAAAAAAAAATAAAACTTTCATCATTTGATATTTAATCGATACTATTTTACTGTCAAAATAAATAACCACAATTTCCAATAATTCGAATCGTTCAAGGCACAAGCCAAGACCACAGCTAATTTTATAAGTTAGTCCAACGACAAAAAAAAAAACCTAAACTATAAAGTGAATAACTAACTAACAATCCATTGAAGGAAGTCAGCACGTTCGAATAAAACTGGATTCCTCAATGAGTTGTGCTATGCGTAAAAATTGCCAGCAATCAGCCAGGTTGTCGTACCTGCTCGTATTTTATTTATATGGCAACTGAAAAGCTTACCAAGCAATTAAAATTTGTGTGATTTTTTCGCACTAAACAAAAAAAAAAAAAAATGAAAAAAAAAAAAAACTAACAAAACAAAATGAAAAAAAAAAAAAAATAGTTTAACATTTTTGTATTCAATTAAATTCGATTTCCAATTAAGAAAGAAATTACTATATGGAACATAAATACAAATTACAGCAATAAATTAGGATACTCATTTACAATGCGACTACATCATGTATCTTTGTGCATTTATAGGTACATATTTGAAGAGTATAGTAGTAGTGTTTTTTTTTTTCTTAACTTAATGGTTCCTTAATACAATTTTATGCAAGGCTTGATCCCATTGATGTTACTAAATGTGTTATGGCCTTGTTCGTTGGCAATATTCTATGTGGGATGGTATAGCAATTAAATTTCATGTTGGTAATTTTATCGACAAGCTTTTACCTATGTTAAATTTATGTTTTTTTTTTGTCTATCCAAATAGTTCAAACAAAAATTAATGTACTCCAGATGCAATTAGTTCGTTTTCTTATACATACATGTATACATATGTATAAGTTTGACTTAAAATGCAGTCGTATTATTCAATTATTTGATATTTATTATGTATGCACTTTAGTTTTAGGTTAAGGTTTCGGGTTTACCCGTCCATTAAAACACAATCAAGTAAGCACTTACTTCATATTTTGTTCTTCATTTTAAGCTTGAACTATATTCAAAAGGAAAACAATGCGAACATGCAGAGCTTCAGAACTTGTTTGATTGATAATATTGCATTTTCATTATTATTGCAAATGCAAATACTTAAGGCTTTCAACAATTTTTTCTTCAGATTTCTTTAACTTTATTGATATATACATGATCTAGTTCAAATATTTGTAGATTTAGCCTTTTGATAAATGTACATATATAGAAGAATATAGAATAGTATTTAATTTATGAAAATTGGTTTCTAAAAGTATAGTTAATAGAAAAAATAATAATAGAACATTATACGGATTAAGCTTTTTAGCGAAAGAACAATAAATCAATTTTAATGGAAGTGGGAGGGTAATCAAATTAAGTACTTGTATAGTCAAACTTATAAAGGCATATACATAATATACTTAAAATTAACTACACCTTTTATAGACCTTAAATTTAAAGAACACATTTTAAGACATAAAAATTAAAGTGCTTCAAACAGATTTTGATTACCTTAATTATTATTTTATAATTTACGTTACTTAAATGATTTACCTCTGGGTTGACTCTTCAAATTGATTTTTATCTTTTTGTTTGCAAATCAGTATTTTAACTTAATAAAATAATACCTTTCCAAAGTTTTTCCTTTGTTGTGTTTTGTTTATAGCCCAGGCAAAATGTTCTTTTACTGCGGAAAAAATGCAAGTGAAGACTTTTAAATACAATAATCTTCATTTTGGCATAAACAATATTGCCTAAAAAGTCCATTTTCGAATCTGGCTTGCACATAATTTTTAAGAGTTTATATGCCGAAAATATAAATCGCATATAACTTTTTCTGGTTAACGCTTTAGATTTTCTACGAAATAGGTCCTGTTATTTTTCTTTCTCCAATTTACCGTTTAGAAGATATGGCTATTTCAAAAAAAGGAAAATTACAAAAATGTCGGTTTTTAGCATGTAACGGTGTCGTTTTTTGAAATAATATGCTAAATTTTTGTTACATGATCCTTTATGAGAAACCATCAACATTTTTTTCCTGACAAAGATAAGATCTCTTATAAAAATTGGACAAAAGTGAAAAAACACTGCTATTTGCTTCTAACTCTTAAATATCGAAGTTTTTTCAAAGTAATTTATGATTTTTTTTATGCAACATAAAATTTTTAATAAAAAATGTTATCACAATATTTTCCATAAGAGTGATCAGTAAAAAGATATTGCTCCTTCAAAAAAACGAAGTGCCAAAAACATAGGGTTTTCGTATGAAATTCTTAAACGGTAGATTATGTCTATTTTTTGCTCTCACAAATTTTCTAAAATTACCCTCTACAAAAATGCATCAACAGATTTTTCTTTTGATTGTCATATAAAACATATAATTATGAAAAAAATTGGTCAAACGTCAAAAATACTTGTTTTTTGCTATTTACTTAAAAAAAATTGTTTTTTTTAAAAAAAAAAAGGTATTCTCAGATTATAGATCTTAATATTCTTAATAGAAATTATAATGACACTTTTTTCTATACGAGCGACCATCTACAAGATATTTCCTCTTCAAAAATGTCAAATTTTGGAAATATATACATATAGGTCTTTAACACAAAAAATTTACCCACAATTCTGAAAAAAATCAAAGTGAAGATTTTTTAACATAAATATCTTTTTTCTTACATACAAAATACTGTCTTAAAAGTCCAAATCTAGCATGAAAATATTATAAAAGCTAAGCCTAAAGCGGCGCTCTTCAGCGCTAATTGGGTCACGGAGCTAGGTTGCTCGGGGACGCCATTTCTACCTACCTAAGCCTTATGCATTGGCTATGATCAAGTCTAGATATTATTCAGATTCACAAATTTGAAAATTAGGGTTTTGAAAATATTAGAAAGAAAACCACGCCTCAAAATTGATTAAACAAAGACGAAAAGTAATTAAAGTGAAATATATGAAATTATGTACTTTACACGAGAAATTAAATTTTTTTCACCTACAATTATGATTTGTGGTAAAAGCATTTACTAGCCATTCTCAGTCATAGGTATAAACAATACAAAAAAATACATATAGCATCATCTCTTTTTTGTTCACATCCCAACATTTTTTTAAAAATTTATTTATATTTTAGATAAATAAGCTATTTTATACGGCAGGTACCGTTAATTTTGGAGCTTGAGAAATTTGCATTTCTTTTCTAGGCAATGTCTTAAAAAATTTAGGTGCAAAACAGTAAGAAAATTTCTATAGTGTTGGAGAGATAAACCCATTGTTGCCACACAAATATTTAAGTAATCTGCAATTATGACAAAATGCACATTTTTCTGTGAAATTTCTTGCTTCATAAATATTTTTTTTATTCAGATAAAAAGTAACACAAAATAAACGTTAATATTTGTAAATTCAAAAATATTATTGCTTACAAAAAAAAAACTATTCTATTCTCAAAGACGCCCCAATTTTATATTTTTTTTGACATGTTATATATTCGGCTTTTCACGATTCGCAAGATGAAATCTTTGAATTCAGACGAATAATCTATAAAATCAAATATTTGAGGAGACCCTTTTTAGGAATTATGTTTGTATAACCGATGACGTCAGTCAAGTAAACAAAAATTGCAAATTTCAGAACATCGATCCTTACCTACCTAAGATATCTAATTTTTGGGGATCTGAGGGGAAAACAAGTGTGGAAGAATTGTAAATATTTCTTAAGAAAAAAAAAATTGATATAACATAAGAGTGCAGACAAAATCTGGCGTGAAAAAGTGCAAAATCCAGACAAAAATATACTTATGTATGGCAACACTCAAAAACCCTCTTCTATGCGGCTCTATTCTTTTGTATATTGTGCAAAAAAATTAAAACCTTGTTCGTTAGAAAATTAATTTTAGTATCAAAAATTATAACTCAAAATACAAACACAACTATAGTAATGCTCGTATTTATTAATATCCGACAACCCCTCTCCCATCCACTAATTGCAAACAAATTAAGTCAAGTGACATTCAATTTTATGCTAGCCAAATGAATACATATTTCATAGGAAAATTTTCCCAAAAAGTTTTTATATAGAAATCGAGACAGAATTTAGTTTCGTCTTGGAAGAATGTCGAGTCATAAAAAATTTTAACTTATAAAATCCTACAAAAAAAAAAAAATTTCCAAGCCTTTTTACGTAATTTTTACTAAGTTCCAAACCTATATTAATGTTTATATTAACAATAATGTCTTAAGTAAGCTTAAAAAGAAAAGTCAAATAAATCATCAAGTAATAAACAGGGTTTGTATAAAAATTTGTTCAATATGAATTTTAAAAATTATATTTTGAGAATTTTTTTTTAAATTATTACTAAACAATGGAATTTGTTGATTGATTAAATTCCTTCGGCGAAAAAATTGCAAGCTTAAATCAACTTTAGAGAAATTGATTCGAAAATTTAAAAATTGAGACAAAAATTATCATCATAAATAAAAAGAACAAGTAAATTCACTCACACCAATATCGTTCGAATGCACTTCCAGCGAGTTATTCTGCCGATTACACAACAAATGTGACAATTGCAAACGAGCATCATCCTCATCCGTTGTCGCCGGTGATTGCCCATCGTCCATGATATTGGCGCCACTATTAGCCGATGGACTAATACTATTCGTCCTGCCAATTCCCAACTCCGATATAACATTTCCATTGCCAATGCCATTATTATTATTGTTATTGCGATCGCTCATGCATTGTGATTTGTTAATACCATTAACACTGCTTGCCGAACAATCATTATTATCATCGTCTTGTGTCATTATTTCAATTGAAGAAGAAGATGCTGCAACGGTGGCAGTAGCATTACCAATTCTTGGCTCATTATCACGCATCGCATTGCCGACCATTCCTTCATTAAACGTCTTATTTGCAATCATTATGTCACTTCCATTATTGCCAATGTCACTGGGCATGTTGTTGTGTTCTATAACATTATTGTTTTGGTTGTTCCCTTTAACACTGATGATCGCATCACGAGAATTCTTAACTTGACAGTTTTGTTGCGGATGATGGTGGTGTTGTTGTTGTTGATGCTGCTGTTGTTGTTGGGATGATTTTATTATTTCAATGGTATTCTTAAGAATCACATTCAATGAGGAGCAATGTTGCTGATCACCATCATGATGCTGATGGTTGTTATCTTCATCATTATTGTTGTTGTTGTTGTTGCTCGATGACATATCAACATTAACACTACTCGTTTCTGATGCAGAAGACTGTTGCAGAAAATCTAAATTGTTTTTTAAAAGAACTTGTTTTAAAGCGTATGGATCTAAGTCACCAGAATCACCACCTAGGCTGTTATTAGCGTGATTGTTATGGCTATAGGCCGGCATAGTGTTGGCGGTGGAGTTGAAGGTGGATGTGGATGTGACGGAGGAGGCGGAGGAGGTTACTGTAAGGCGATAGTAGTTTTGAAAAAAAGAAAAACAAATATCGATTTATTTGCTTGTCGCTGTTGTGGTTGTTGTTGTTTGTAATAAAATGTCTCAAAACCTGTACTCTAGAGTTATTATTATTATTAGTGAGGCAATTATTGTTGGATACGCAGAACTAATAAATCACGAGTGTTCTTGACATTATCACAGGCCATTGGCTTAAAGCGATTTGCTTTCTCGCTTGTTTAACACAAAAATATCGATATCGATTTTATTTTATTGCCCACTCTTACTGTTGTGTGGTATAAATTATTGATATCTCTGCAGAAGTTGTTAATTACTTAATTGCTTTGTAAATATGTTCGTGTAGGAAAATGCAGTCTTTAATGTTCTTGTTTACAAAGTGAAAGAATGTCCCTTACTCGGCCTGTATATGACACGATTCTTCTGCGACACCATTCAGTTTGTATCTCCATTCACAGAGCACTCACTTTAAAGACATATTCCTTTGATTTGAACTTGCAACAAAATAAATTGCACGCATTTATTTACATTAAAAGAAGGAAAAACTAAATTTTTTTTCATTCGTTCCTTTAGAAGGCACATTTGTTGGACTTAAGTTTAAAAACAAAAATAAAGTTCGCGTCTATGACGATGATGACGACGAAAAGAACAGGCATAAAAGATGACGATATAGCTTTAAGGCACGGCACCAGTACGTTTATAACATCTCGAGTATCACATATTAACTGGAGAGTCCCGAAGAGATCCAAATGGCCCCCAGCTATGTTGTGGAGAAGTTGGCTGATTTTATTACACACACAACGTTCATTGACTAGCGAGTCGAGCGGGCCACTCTTGGTCTTGCACATGTGTGTTGTTAGGTGGTATTGAATTGTTTTTTTTTTTTTTTTTTTTTTTTTTGTGATTTTTTGGTCCAACTTGGGAGTTGGTAGGGGTATCTTGTTTTTTTTTTTTTTTTTAATTCACCTGATGGCAATTTTCTTGGCAAGTAGTTGAGTGAATAACTATACGAATGCATTTGAAATAAGCCGGCCAGACAGTATTTCGACGGTCGGATAGTTTGACACATCAAGCCAATTTTTTTTTGGTTGTATGTGCGATGTGATTTTCCACGAGATGTATGATGTTGTGAGCATTGTGGGTGGTTTTCCTCTAAAGCAGCATGTGATCATAATCATGAGATATATATTTATAACATTTAAAACAACTTTTCATAGATAAAAAATACTCAAACCACGCTTTATCGTTGTTATGGTTTTGTATGGCAGTAGTAAAACAAAAGAGTTGAGGTTAAAACTCAGTGTGGTGCGTGGTTTGTCGTAGTTGCAAAAAAGTATGTACATTATCGGCTATTGAATCACTTGCCAGACAAACAGTTTTAAATATAAATTGCTGTCATACTCAAACCACGCATTTATTATGATGTGAGTAAAAACAAAAGAGTTGAGGTTAAAACTTGGTAATTCACACTCGTTTTTTTTCTTCTCACTTTTGTCTCAATCTAAAGTGAATAGGTGCATTATCGTTTGCTGAATCACTTGCCAGACAAGCATTTAGGATATAATTTGCTCTCAAGAGTGATATCGAAACGTTTGTACAAAAAAGATTTACACACTTCGATTAGGCTCCTTAACATGACAGCCATAATCAATTCGTGTTTTGATTTTCTTTCTATTTTTCTGTTAAAGTTGTAGATACATTTTTGTATTTGGAATAAAAGTGTGGGTTGAGATTATGCTGTTACAACGCTGCTGCAAGTAACTGCTAGTTCATATCTTGTGCCTGCATTGAGTGGATCATAAAATGATAATATTATATTTGTAAGTGTTGCTAATAAAGTTGTTTAGCAAAATGTATGTTTCCTATGATCGTTTTGAGATTAGGATATCGATTGGAGAGAAAATTGGGTGAAGTACGAGTATTAAAGCGAGATTTTATAGCTTCGTAGATGCTTATTTTTTTTTTTGGTTCAGAGATTGTAATTTTAAATTGAAAATGATTTAAGTTGAGATATAAAAGCAATGAATCAGCATGATTGTTATGAGGTCATAGACAACTCACATGTAGGACGAATTATGAGAAACTAACAATAATTTCATTCGAAACTGGTCACAGGTAATTATTTATCATTACAGTTTGTTTTTTTTTTTTATTAAAAGTTGTTAAATTAGTTATTCGGTGTGAATTTATTGCAAAATAATTATTTTATAAATTATATATTCGGCTGCTTTTATCTTAAAAGATTTTTTTTTTAATCTTTTTAACATCACCTTTAACTAGTAATTGAGTATTTATCTTCTACTTTTTCATTTGTTCATTGATGATATTTTGACCTGGATTGTTTAAATCTATTTTATGATTCTTTTGAAGACTAAACCGTTTGACCTGCAAAAACTGTAATAGCTTGCGTTATATAACTATGTTGTGTTTATCGCATTCACAATATTATTTTTAATGTATTTTTGCTCGCTTTTAGTCTATATATCGTCGCGTCGATTCGAAGGTGTTTCGAGAATCACTTATTTTTGTTGAAACTTGTTCTTGATTTTATAGGTTAGGTTCAAAATTCTTGCATTTTTTTAAATGATACATAATATAAAACACACAATATTTTCTCATATTCCGTGAGCCATTTGGCTTTTCGGAATTCTCATTTATTTTTAACTCAAACGCAAAATATGTTTTCAAAAAACAAAAATGTTTTTCAGGGCTACTGCCTCTTGCAAGGAAGAGAAAAATCCACTAAGAGTAGGTATATTTTGTAGAAGAAGAGTGCCGCTTACTTTCGCCATTCAGATTCAGCAATAAATTGTGGGTCTCAGAGTTGTAAGTCAATAAAACCTGGTTCTTCATGAGCTGTTATGCCACCAAATTTATTTATTTATTTATTTTTATCTAAAAAAATCATATAATAATTTAAATATATGAAGATCAACATTGGAGTAGATCCAAATGTTGCTTTCCAAAGTTCTTGTAGATTATATAAATCTGTGTTTTAGTGTAACCATTAATAAAAAAAGCAACACAATCAAATGCCCAGGTTTTCTCAAAAAATTTGCTAGTTTAGTACAATTTAGCTAGAAAAGGTTAATTTTGTGGAATGAAATATAGAAAGGTTGATTTTTTTTTAATACCTGCATAAAGACAACGAGTAGTAGAGAACCTTAAGTTCAGGCATTTAGCACGCCATTCTTTGACCAAGTTTACCTTTATGTGAATTAATCTATACATATCTCTGAAATTAATGACCAACAATCTGTAAATGCGTGTCTCAAGTATATTCTGCACACCTTCGCAATTGTGGCTTTCCAGCCATATAAAATTTATCGAAATCGGTAAAATACTTTTTGAGAAAATGGTACCACAAAATTAATTTAAGTCTATTTTTATATAGATTTGTGTTCATTATATTTTATTTTATTTTCGCTATGCTTTTTTTTATTAGTTTTGGAAAACAGAATGTTGAAAAAAAAAATTGGGAACCAGTCCTTAAATCGAATTAAAATATATGCACGACTCGATCTCACAAACTTGCTGTTTTACTTACTACAATATGTTATGATATCTTAAACGAAAAATGTTAAAAAAAAGGCAAAAGCACTCAAAATATTAATTTTATTTTGTTTTGAAACAAAAAAAAAACACATTATTCTTTAAATTTTCAATGCAAACATTAAACGAAATCGTCTGACGCGTTCAGAAGATACATACATATATACGTGATGAACTCGAAATTAAGGCATTTTTCTCAAAAAAAAAAAAAAATAAAAACTAGTTTTCCTTTTTGGCAAAAATGAAACGAAATTTTCTTACATCTGTTTTTGTCATATCAGGTATCCGGTTTAGACAAAATTAACAAAGTCATTTTTGAGAAAATTTAAAAAGCGAAAAATTTGTTTAGAATTTATCCGAAAGGATTAATTTTTAATTCGCACAAATAAGATGTTTACAGCTCCATGCATAAACGTGGTTCATCCTCGAACCAAGATTGTATCCCACCAATTTTAGAGAATTCACTGTGGTTAAGTATGTGACTAATTATTTGCGAGCGATATAAATTTAGTATGATGTTAAAGCATATTTAGTATATAATGCTAGCTTAAAAAGAGGATTTTCCAAATTTTAAACGAGTAAGAATTGTGTTATATTTTTAACATTTTACTAAAAATAAAATATCCAAATGGCTGTTTTATCTTTTTAGTATCATACTTACTCCAAATGTCAAAATGGTGTGATCTGTCACTGTTTTAGGCGTGTTCACATGAATTTTATTGGGGAAATTGTTGAAATGTTTGAAACTAAGAACATTTTAGTAAGGAGCTTTAAAGTTAGAAAATTATTAAGTAGTATTATGTTAATACCTTAACAACAGGCTATAGTTAAAAAATTATTTATAGTTTAAAAATATTTGTTTTTTTAAATCTGTTCATGGAAATACTTTGATTTAACCCTTAACTGCAGTGGTGGGTCTATTGGACCCACGTTCGAAAACACTGTAAAAAGCGATACGGTCGCCATAGCTCTTTCCGCTTCTAGGTACTTTCCTTGAGTTAGACGAAGTGTGTGCAGTAAGACGGACGCATTTCGCTCAGTATCAGAATACGCTTGGGTCCCCTGGACCCACGACTATATATACGTAATTTATTTGTTCTTGAAATTAATTCAGGTTTACTGTTGTATTTCAGGTATTTGTAATGGCAAACAAAAATATTATGGATGAAAACCCAGAAAACATTTTATAACAGTGGCTGAACGCTAAATTGTCCAGCCATAAGGACAAACTTGGCCCAAATTCTAGATTTGTGCACAATAATAGCTGCTTGCCTTGTTCAAAACTAGTTTATATTTTTCATGCATTTCAATGGGCTGACTTTGACCTATATCAGAATTTTTCTCGAAAAATATTTTAAGGTTTTTTTTTTTTACAGTTTTAAAGAGGAGATATTTTTATTGAACAAAAATGTTTTGTTTGATTTTTTGGATTTTTTTTTTATTTTATATAATTTATTTAAGACATGGAATAATGTTTTAAGGTTAAGAATTTCTTGACAGACTGACAAATTTGAAATAAAACGAAAGTTCCTACCGCTTATTTATTTTAAAACTACAGTAAAACCCGGATAAGTGCCTCACCATAAATGCCTCGTTTTGAGAGGCACCTATGCGGGTTGCGCAGTTATAAAAATAACCCCTTAAGTGCGCATAATCACTTATCTCTATATTTACAAAAATGAAAAAAAAATGACAATAAAAAAAACGTTTAATGTAATTTAAAAAATAAGATACTGGATCGGAAAATAAATGGAAGGAAATATAAAATATAACACGTTTACGGCCATATTGTTGGCTTTCTTCAAAGCTAGTTTTGAGCAAAAACTAGTTCTATTCAGGTTTCGAGTTTGAAGTATTTCACTAATTTTTATTACTTTGACATCTAAATCAAAATATTCATACATATTTTGACATCTAAATCCAATCAATATTTTTTTTTTTGAAAAATTAAAAACTTGAAATCCCTATAGAACTAGTTTTTAGTAAAACTAGCTTTGAAGAAAGTCAATAATATGGCCGTTAATATTGTTTAATTCGATCGCCTTTGCAAAACGATATTATACGTGTACACCTCAAGTTGTAACTATTTGATGAGGTGTATCCGTCTTGTCAGTGATAAGGACTGCAAGAATACCTTTATTAATATAAAAAGAGTTATGAATTGAACAAGTTCTCTATCCTTGTGCCAGCTAAATATGTGTGTGTTAGAACCCGATAATATTTTTTTATGAATATGACTGTTATAATAAAATAAAGTTATATAATTCTTAAGGCCTATCTGGCCTAATAAACTCCAACTTGATAGCTTTACTTTCAAAAACTTTAATAAATTTATATGGTAAATCCCCTATATGCAAATCCATAATTCGTGAATCAATCTTTTTTATACTTATATCTAAAAAAAAAAAATAACCCTTAGGAATAAGTCAATATAAATTACAAACACGCCTCTCTATATTACCATACGGTATGTTTTTTTTTACGATTGGTCATGTCAAAAATGTATATAAACAGTGAAAGTATTAATCTTTATTGAATAGTGTAAAGTTTATAACGACTACAATTATGTTATTTATTTTATAGTACCTTGATTTCGTAACTTGCAATTACGAACGCATTAATCTCAGGCACGCACCTGCCCAATACAATATTTGAACTGTGTGTTCATATAAATATAATAGGTATAGTGTGCGTATACCATAAGTTTGGCATTCTCCTAGAAAACGCCCATATTTCATATTTATACCTCTGCCAGTTTTAAACTAATAACTTGACAGTGCAGCGTGCACACTAACTAAGGTTTTTCAGTTCAATTTGCATCAAATGAATTAACTGCCAATTTTAATCGCTTGTCTCTTAGCTGTCAACGGACACACAAAATATATAGATATGTGTATATATATTTTTTTTTTCTTGCGTTAATATATAGCTCAACGCTGCTGATGCAGACTCAGTCAGTGCTATGTATAGCTAAGCGTTTGAAGGAAGGTTGTGAGCAATTTAATAACGATAAATTGTTCACCCGTGATAGCCAGGTTCATGCTCTACGCACACCAACTATGCTCCTATATTCATTCATTATTATTTCGTTTATCTAAGAAATTAATAGTCCTGAGAGTAGTGTTGCATATTATTTAAAGCCATCAGTGGTAATATCGTTGATAAGTGATTTCTTCCCACTGAGTACAAATCTGACAATATTTTAAGTGAAACTTTAGTTCTCAGTGAAGGTTTTGTGAAAATGGTATTTACCTTCATTGAATGCAACTTCTAGATGAAGTAAGTATACCTGCCTACTTGTTTCAATTGATCGAAGAGCCATCCCAAATAACATCGTTGGAGCTAGAAGAAGCAAATTCGCTCCTTTACAGCTTTAAAAAAGTGATATCTAAGGCTACAGCTTTATAAACGATCATCTCACAGCTCTATATAGTATAAAAAGTAGAAAATGTACCTGGCAATTTTTTTAGGTAAAAAAGAAACTCAAACAATTGAATATAAAACAAATTAAAAATAAATGTTTAATAAATAATTCGATATTTAAAACAGAATGATAAATTGATTGAAATAGAATGAACATTAAAATATTTTAAGAAAATAAACAAAAATTGTAATTTTTTCTAAGAACTCAACTAAAAACTTGATTTTGATATGAAGACCGCTTCAGCAGTTTGAGCTGTAGTTTGAAGTACAGAAAAATTGATTTGTGGAAAAAAGCATTTCTTTTTTCATAAAAAAAAATTAGATGGAATGAGAATTTTATCATTTTACGTACTTATTAGCGATAACTTAGCTATCCTGTGAATTTAAGGATATTTATCTATCAAAAGTTGCCCGGACTATGGGCTAGACGTTATCCAAAATGATTCGTTGTTGTTGGGTCGTTTGGGCAGCTACACAAAACAATTACCTACCACACTACAACAATCGCCTAACATCAGGCTAACGGACAAAAGGACGTACGGACAGTGTGGTAGCTCTTATTTAAAGACTTTATGCAAATGCACACCCGGGTGTGCAAAAAGTTGGTCACCGTCACCAAGAGGTACCACATTATAGAAGTCGCTACACACACAAAACAGAAACGACAACAACAAAAAAAAAAAATAACAGAAAAACGCCCGAAAGATAAAGAAATGAAAAAAAAAAAAAAAAAATATGAATGGATAGTTTTGAATCGAGTGCATTTTTGCTCGCACGCCTTTCTATTTCTCACTCTGTGGCTCCTTTACTAATGGCATAAGTCTTAAAATACAACCGACCATAGAACCAAATCAAAATAATAAAAAAAAAAAAAAACTTCTTGGATATCACAGTTAAGTGTTGTGTGTGTGGTGCCCACAAGCGAGCAACTACAGCTTCTACCCATGCGGTTGATCGTCTAGAAGGGAGGCTGATGCTGGCTAAACTTAGAGCTGCTGATCTCTCTGTGAATTTCTCGCGAATGTGAATCGTTTTATTTATTTATTTTTAGTTTTTTTTTTTTTATCGAAAAGATACATTAATGCTTAAACTGGATGCGACACAAAACCAAAAGACCGGGACCTACTTACTTGGATAGGAGTTTTTTGGTTTGGTACTATTATCGTTTCATGTACCTACTGGCTGTTCGGGATTACATATATACAAGACAACAAGAACTTAAATCTCTTTATGGCTATAAGGCCATCTGATGATCGTACTTTTGCCCTGGATGATAAAAATGAAGAATTTTATTTTTTTTCTTCAAGAATTAAATTGCTAAAAGCAGATAGATAAAGACATAGAGCATAGTAATTTCACTCTCGGATTAAAATAAATAAAAAATGGGTAAGGAATTCTTCTTTAAAATAGCTTGCGAATTAAGTAGTTCATGAGTTTAAAGTATATAAAGAAGGTATACCCACCTATTTGTTTCAATCGTAGTTTTTTTAGGTAAAAACAAACCTTAACCGCCGTAATATTCACGCCGTTTAAAACTTGGTTTATAAGCCCTTAAACCGACTACATTTAACCGAACCAAACCGATAGAATTTAAACGACAAAATCTCGTTTAAATCGGTAATATTCACTCCGTTTAAGCAAAAAATTCCATTCGGTTTACGTCGGTTTAAATTTGTGATTTAAACCGACCGTCGCGTAGCATCGCAAGTATGAAAAAAGGCTTTTCTTGACATTTATTTTTTGAATTGTCATTTTATATTTAAAAAAAAATAAATTAATTAATTCCTGTCAAACAAAATTACGCATTAGAAATGTCTTTCATTCCTCTTTATCGTGTTTTACGTCGCGAAAAAATGTCAACAATAACGTCCAACGCATTGCGTCTTCCAAACATTCCATGAACGATTTGTTGCGAGTTGAATTCTTCTTGATGATCTGGCTGCAGTTCCGCGTCGGTCGTGAATTCGGGTCCAATATCTATCATATTATATTAAGCAAGATGGCAACTAAATTTCATCAACCTAACAGCAATACCGCAGCCCAAACACCTTTATAATGGACATATAAATTGCAACAAAAGTTTTTTTAACCGCTCCAAATTTTATATCTGTCCAAACTGAATTTCATTGGTCTGGCAGCGATACCGTGAAGATTACCATTACCATTATGCACTTTCCTAACAAAAAAATAGTATTAGCATTTTTAAAGTGCATTATAATGGTGCTATGGCTACGGTATTGCTGTCGGGTTGATGGAATTTAGTTTGGACACATAAAAATACTATGTAAACAACATTTGGATCGATTCAAAACACCTTTTTTTTTGCATTAATGAATTTTGAAAATGCATTATAGTGGTGGTAGGTATGAGATATTACTGTCAAGTTGATGAAATTGAGTGTGGACATCAGTAACCACGAACTATTCTGATTTTTTTGGTTGAATTTTGAAAGTGCATTATGGAGATGTTAGGGCCACGGTATCGCTAAAAGGTTTATGGCATGTAGTTTGCACTGCGGTATACAAATATCATGCTCACAAATTTTGGAGCGATATAAAACACTTTGATCAAATCGTTTACCAGCTCTCGGTATATAAGCCCTTTCTGGTTAATTGGTCAACTCTACCCCGATGTGTGAATAACGTGCACAAATATGATGTGTTTGAATAGCCATCATCGCCGAAAATAACACGATTGAATATTTTGCACTGACTGAATAAACCAATAAAATGTTGAATTTTAGCTAAAACCATTTAAACCGTACCTAAACGACACGAAAATGCCTCGTTTAAGTTGGAGTCGGTTTATCGTAGTTAAACCGATAATTCGGTTTAAAATTTTGGTTAACGTCGGTTTAAGTGAGTGAATATTACCGATTAGTCGGTTTAAAAATCTTAAACCGACTTCTGAATCTAAACCGATTTTAAACGGCGTGAATATTACGGGCATAAACAATTGAATAAAAATAAAACTTAAAAATAAGTGTTTAATAAATAATTCAATATTTAAAACAGACTGATAAATTGACTGAAATCGAATAAAAATTTAAATATTTTAAGAGAAAGCGGAAATGGGTTGCATTTTTCTGGATTATAAAAATGCAACCCATTTCCGCTATCTCTTAAAATATTTCAAAATGATTAAAGGATGATATATCATGACGAAAAACTATTCAAAACAATTATTTTTACTGATGGTTCAAAGATGGAGTGCGGTGTTGATTCAGGAATCTTTTCCAAATCTCTAGATCTCTCTAGATTCTATCGGTTACTCAACAACCAAACTTTGCTTGTTTTTTTCAAGCGCAAAAACTATCAATTAGGGGAGCTTGCAAGTTACTCAAGTAAGATCCTAACCAAAACCGCAATATCGGCATCATCAGGGAGCTGTTAAGGCCATTGCTAAATCTCATAAATCTTCTAAATTGATTCAGCAATGCCGGGATGAGTTCGCAGGGTAAATGTTAATAACCTCAAGGTCACACTTATCTGGGTTCCAGCTCACTTTGAAGTTTAGGAAAACGACGAAGCGGACGAGCTGGCCAGTGCCAGGCAAGGATCAGCTCTTAATAGCTCACTTGCGGAAATAGTCAACATTCTCTCGGAGTTATGGAGGGCAATATTTTCCAAATTTTTTGTACTGAGTCAAATCGTAGCTGGAACAGACTATGTATGTTGTGTCTAGAAAGATTTGGCTCACCCTATAATAAAATTCGAACAACTGACTTGATATAGGCAGACCCAGGCGAGACATAGCCAAGTAACTTTTTTCGGTCATTGGTTGTCGAAGAACTTGTGTCGAGGCTGGGGTATTCCTCACGACACACATACTGTAATTCATTTCCTCTGCAAATGTTCAACTCTGGCAAAAACGAGATCACAATTATTATTTGGAAAACAATTTTTGACGGTCTTAACGAATTCTCCTTTTTCAACGCGACAAAATGGCTATTAGGCGAACTCGGTTATATCTTAACTATTTACCTAACTATTTTCATAGTCAGACTTCTGAGACCACGAGCAAGAGGAAAATGGATTACTGAAGCATATGTGTATAAATTGCATTTTAACTCGCAAATTACTCTTCAATTTCGCGAATTATGGTATCAAAACGGCCAGCGCGAGGCAATCCAATACTAGTTGCGTTTTCGAGGAAGGTCTTGATCGGGGAAGCAATTTTTTTACCTATGCCCCAAAGAGGAAATTTGGTATCATTAAATGAAGTCCAATGCAATAGAGAACAATTTTCGATTTTATTGCACTTTTAAGAGTATGTAATAAAAAAACTTTTTGGGCTTCATTGCCTTCGCATTCAATGCAATAAAATACTTTTAAAATTTAACAATTCATCCATTCAAAAGAAAAAAAAATATTTATTGTAATTTAAGGCAGGCATCTATTTATATCAACAGTTTTTTTTTTTTGCTGGCAACAGTTCCATGGGTGCCCCGTTTTGTGGGTTAAATGTATTTGAAATCCCTCTTCGGGTTTTCTGTTACGCTCAAGCAACTCCGTTGCTCCTCGGATATGTCAACAGTTTTCTTCGAAAACATCAGCTTTAGGGGTTGTCTTGAGCAAGCGCTTCTTTTAAATATTAAAATCAAGTTAAATCTCTTAACGTTTTGTTTGATATTATTGCATGGTTTTGGACTTCATTGCATTGAACTTTAGTTCATGGCACCGAAAATTGTATATTTAAATCGTTTCAGGTATCAACTATTCTTAACGAGCATGGAATTTTCGTTTGTATTTATTTGATATATGTATGTAAGTGAAGTATGTTCGTATATTAGGCGTATTTTGTTGAGATTCCTGATTTGCATATTAAGAGAATCTTCACATAAAGCTTAATTATCACATGGAAACTCTGCCAACATCAGCACATTGACTATCTCAACAAAACAAACCTATTTTCGAAGATTTAAAAAAAAAACTTCCAGTTTTAATGATTAGGAATTCTAATCTGGTCGGATATAGTTAACACTAGGTATTTATCGGGAAATCTATTTAAGATGAACTGAACTTGACAAGGCCCTTACTAGTCAGCTGTTGAGTCCAAGTGAGATCGCCGGGACGAAACGCCAATTTGTATAGACTAAGGGCCGTTAAAAGCTATTTTAAAACCTATTTTCATTTATAAGATTTGTAAACTCAGAAGCTTTAATCGAAAATTCAATCAAAATCAGACCAAAGATACTCGTATTGATAATATTGATAGTGTTGATAAGTTCTTTATCCTTTGATTGTTTAAATTAATTTTATTGTTTTTTTTCCTCAAGATACATATACTTCTCAGTTTTCAGTTAATTACAGCTCATCTTTTCAGTGCGAGATCATCCGAATTTCACGGTTAAACTTAACTTGTAAAACATATTTTTGAAACAATTTAAATCCCCAATCGTGGCGTGACGTAAATAATAATTTGAAGTAGAAATCATTATGGTTACCGCTATAATATGGTCTCAGAAGCTGTCTTGATCAGATCTTTAAGACTGAAATGATTAAACTACGGGAAAACTATAATTTGTATTCAAATTTTTATTGAGTTCATTTCAAATTACATAAATTTTGTTACAAAAAAATTTAATTTGAATTATATCCAACAAGATTAAGATTAAGATTCTTATAGTCATTAAATTGAAAGCTTTTGCTCAGGGCCATGCATTGAATGATTTATAGTACAAATTCTATATACTGCATATAAATTAGCCAAAATACATAGTTCGATATAGTTCACGCTGAATTTTTGTCACAAAATTTATGTAAGTGGAACTGAATCACTCGCTTACTGACCGCAGAACAAACTCCAATTTTTGTGAGTACAAAAATTTTTAGTTAAAAACTATTTTGATTCAATAATTATTCAACAAGTCCAATTTAATAAACAGTGCTATATCTCCTACTTGCCTAATGCATTTCAATAATTTATTTTTTTTTTATTTAGATTTTAGATTAATTTGTATAAAACAATTTTTTAAATGTAAACAGAATTTATAATTTCTTCAAATCATTAGGTAGTCGTTAAAAGCTTCCCCACCGAGTTATAATTAAAATCAATTTCTTTTGTTATTCACAAAATCTTATAAAAAAAAAAAAAAAAACAAAATTCCGATTAAAAATTACACATACTTAAATACAAAAATTCGATAATAGATTTGGCGAAAATATCAAATTAACTATTACAGAAGAAACAAAAAAAAAATTAAACCGACACAAAACCGGCCTCCTCTCTAACACTCCCTCCTTCTCTCAAACTTGCCAAACATTTTCTTTTTCAATCACTCAATTTCATTTTCAGCAACAAAAAAATAAAAATGAATATAATAAATAACGGCTGCGTGATTATAAGCTGCCCAACTGGTTGCCATTATGTATCTATGTATGTATCTTTTTTGGCCACCACCGCCACTATTATATAGGTATAACTTGAGTTTCGATCAAATTGTTATTTTTTTTTTTAAGAAAAAAAGAAAACAAAAAAATAAATGAAGAAACTGTGTGTGTCTTCAATTAGTTTGGCATACTACAAGCATTTGTTCTGGTTTTGGTTTTTTTTTTTCATTATAATATTTTTTTTTTTAAGTGAGGAGGAGGAACAATAGAGGTTCCGGGGTCATTTGGGGTTCATTGGGGCCAATGATGTAAAGATTTCATTATTTTGCTATAAAGTTGGTTGAGGTTGGTCAATAAAATATTATTTTTGTTTGATGAAGTAAAAGTAGAGTACAAATTTGTTGACGTATGCATATTTTCTCCATTTAAAGACGACAATAAAGATAATAAATACAAAATTTTTCATTTTAACAAAACTACGAACGTCTTAAATATGCCTTTGTGGTTGAAAAAACGAAGATGAAGGAATTTAGAAAGAATTACTTCTATTTAGGTAATTTAACAAAATTAATAAATGCTTTTGGTTGCTTTCATTATTAAATTAAAAAAAATTACTTTTAAAAAATTTTTAATCAGAAAAATAAATAAAATGGTATACCACTTGGTTTCACATGACCTTAAAAATAACTTTAAATATATAAGTTCTTTGACAACTTTTCGCTAGATAGCGCCGGGACAAAACGTCAATTTGTGGACTAAAGGCTATTAAGGGCTATTTTGAATCAAATATTTCTTTCTTTATTTCTTACTGACTTTTTGATCAAAAGGTATCCATACAAATTTTGAAGCAAAATTTGGTATTTACACATATTACTCTGAGATAACCATCTTTGTAACGAGGAATCTGCGATATACCCATTATGCTGGTACATTGTACCACATGCCTTCACGTGTCCTAAGCAAGGTTCCAATATCAAACCCAAGCCCGAAAAAGTTGGTATTGATATCTCTGCTTGGTTTTCGTTTTTTTTTTTTTTTTTTATGGCAAATAGGGGGTTTCAATTTATACATACAATAGATTTGCAATTTGTTAATCTTTCGTCATTTTAAGATTTAAGCTCTTTTGGTGAATTTGAATGCCTTTTTAATTGTCTGCTTATATTTGAAAAACAAATCTGTAAATCTGTAACTATAAACACAATTTGTTTATTAAGACCTTTTGTTTATTTTAAATTTTTTACCAATTTTTAGTTTTTAAGACCAAAAGAAATTTTAAGTTACATCAAATTTAAATTCTATATCATAAAAAATCTTAGTGTTGCCAGTGTAATATATCAACTTCTTAAATTTGTAGATAAAGTTTGTTTCAAAAGCGTTATACCTACATTCATATTCAGCCTTATTGTGTGTTTCACCCGAACAATATTTCACCTTAAAATTTCTTGTTCGCCTGGAATTTTAAAAGCTATTGTGAGTTTTGCCTGAACAAAATTTACATTTTTTGCATAGTTTTTGTCTCTGAAAATACGTGAAAATTAAAGCTGTGAATGGTACTACATTCCGACTGAAATGAATGTTCAAAAAAGTGGAATTTTCAAAACATGAAATATTTTTTGGGTGCAACTCACAATAGGGGAACAAAATTTCCGGGTGAAATGTTGTTCGGGCAAAACTCGCAATAAGGCTAATTATGTATACTGCCACATGATTTTTTAAATCTAAAATGATGATGGTGTGAATTTTACATGCCTTTATTGCAAGTATAGTGTGCTATCATACATCATACCCCTTTCAAAACTAAGTCAAGTAAAATATTACGCAAAAAAAAACCCTTTTCTATGTAGGTACATACATATAGATACCTATCGATAATGCATCGAGTACGACCAAAAATTATAAACTTTTCAATAATTTCACCACTTCATCTTTTATTTCCTCTGTCTCAAAAAATCAATCCAATATTTAGATATTTGTTAAGAATCTTCACATTCATAATTTCAAATGTCAACAAATGACAATGTATGACAAGAGTCACCAACACTTCATTACTACGTTTTGTACTCCATCATCTTTACATAAAAAATACCTTTATTTTTATTTCAATGAGGTACTCTTACCACATCATATTAGAGATTCAGCAATAAAAATTGCCATAAAATCATGTGTCACACTATGTTAACATTGTACCAACATTTTTCCAATTTAATAAAAGCTTAGTTTCCCATCCTTACCTCTGGCCCTTTTACCCAGAATTTTTAAAGGACTGTTTTGAATTTTCAATCAAATAGTAAAAAGTTTTGATTAAGTTTTCCGAAGGTACGAATTTTTCTTTACTATTTTAATTTCATGGTTACTTTACTTATACGATTTTTCGCTGTATCCATCGCCTCTACTCCCTCTTCGTTCAAACGTTAAAACGTTGAATTATTCTTATGCGATTTCTATCTGAAAAGCCTTCTCAAAACAAAACTTACATTGATGTCATAGAAATTACAAAAAACAAGTTTGCATTCCAGCTCTTTTGTTTTCATTTTAAATTAAAATTGTAACCTTCCTCTCGAAAGAATTTTCTCTATTTATTTGGTGCACTTGCTATAATGGATGTCATGTCACAAATTTTGTTATAAAACAAGTAAGAAATTCACCTCAGAAATCAACACCACTCGATTTCCTCCACTCTTATGTATTTTTTTTATTTTTGTGAGATTGCGCACACAGCATTTAGCTCACCAACATCCTCTGAAGGAAAAATTTCTCATTTAATTTTGTGATGTCTTCGTAGATAGTAGGTATTGGTCCTAAGGCGCAAGTATCGGTACGCAACAAGAAGATATATTTTGTTTTATAATTCTTCTTGTATACTTCGTTTTTTTTTTTATCAAAACAATTTGTTTTAAAATTGGACTACAAATATGTTTTTTTTAATTTGCTGCTAAGTAAAATAGATAGAAATTTCTTGTTTTGCAATTCAATAAATTATTGTGTGGTGATTTTTTTTTTGTTATTCAAAAATCAAATGAATAGTTGTAGAGGGCGTTATTCGATTACTTATCAAAAACTCAAACCATTCTTGTAGTACTTGGATTAAACACAAAAAAATTGGTGTAATAAGTGGCGTTGCGTACGTTAGAATGATTGAATTTCCAAAACTGCTAAAACACCTCTTTGTTTTGTTTTTTCTTTTCTTCAGACAATAATTTGCTCCACTTACCTGAAAATAGAAGAAAGAAATAAAAAAAATATTATTTTTATTTTATCATAATGTTACGTATTATTTTTTTGTATTTGGATTTATTATACTTTGGAAAAATTTTGAATTAGCAACAGGAGGCTTTAGTTTTTGTCAAAATTTAGCATATTATATTGTGTCTTTTATAAGGTAGGTAATGTATGTAGGTATATTATATAAGATATAGTTATTGTAGAAACACAGTTGAAAACAAAAACCTAAACAAATTGAAAATGTTCAGATTGAAGGAGCTACTAAGTTGCAAATAGAGGAGCAACAGAATTGTACATACTACGTATTCGAATAGAAATCAATATTTAAACAAAAAAAAAAGTAATTAAGAAAAATTATTTATGCCTATTTACCTAGCTTAAAAAATTGATACAAAAAATACATTTTCATCTAAAAGCTCCTATTTAGGTTAAGACGGTTAGGAAAGTTCACAAAGTTTGCAGAGATTTTCAAAGAACTCAAAGAAATAAACAGTTTTTTTTTTTTTGCTTTTTTAATACAGTACCTAAATTTGCTCAATCAATTTATTCTCGCATGTGACAGCTTTTTGCCACCCATACGATCGCTTAAAAATCAACAAATTTCGGTAAATTTAATATATTTTGTAATTTAAGTAAAATATTTAGATACAAATAAATTTTTATTCTAAATCGAAGGGTAAATTGAAATTCAGGAAATATGTATTTCCTTTTTAAATATTTTAGTTTAAAAAAAATAGCATTAATTAATTTATGGAAGTATTTTTTAAAACAAAAATAAATTTGAAAAATTCCTATACCTTAAAACTGTACATAAAAATGAAAAAAGTTGAATTTTAAAAATAAATTTTTGAAAGTAGGTACCTAAACAATTATTTTTAGCATATTTTAAAAGGGAATTTGTCCACCTTTACTTATGTGGGCCATTAGACTTGAATGAACACAGTAATTTAATGTGAATTTTTGAATTAACGACTTAAATTTTGACCTGTTTCCCGAGAAAAACTCCTGAGGTTGCTTTACGAATTTTTTCAAGTTATCTACTCAAATCACGAAAAAAGATCCCTTCAACTAACTTTCAACTGATAGGAGAGGTGAATGACTTGAACCCATAAATTAATACCTTAAAAGCTTTTTGAAGAATTCAAGCACTAAAAATTCGTTAAAGTATCGGAAGAATGTGCACAAGCAATTTAATTTAATTTCATTTAAAACGAACATGTCTTTTTTTAAATTGTCAAAGGCGTTAACACAAACAACAACAACAAAAAACCGTCAGTCAAGGAACTCCAAACCAATGAACTGATGATGGAAAAGTCAAAAAGTGTGTTGAGCTCGTGCTTATCATCCGCCAGCAGTTGCTTATGTCTTCGTGGTGATGCTGCATAAAGAGCAGAGCCCACAAAACAGCCACAGTCACTACAAACATCATGATTGGTTGTAGCTTAAAGGAAAAACATTCAACAATCATCTCGCTGGAATTGTATTTTTATTTTAAATACGATTTGTAGTTTTATGAATGAGTTTTTACTACTTCATTAAAAAAATATGCATTTCTTGTGTTGTTATTGCTGGGAGCTGGAAATGGTGATGTCTGAAGCTGGAAGTAGATGATGCACCAACTCATAATAATAACCAGAAATCGATTATGATTCAACTCTGCGTCCAACTATAATATCGTTCGTCCACAAGAGCATCCGTTGCGTTTATGATTTATGATCTCAAATTCGTTTTGCGTTTTGTTGCAGCGCAGTAGGTATATGTGTACGTAGAGAAGTGTGATGGCAATCCTTTGGATCGAAATATTTACCTCTCTAAGATATTCCATCTAGACATAGGCTTTTTTGATCTGCATATTTAAATCATAAAACCCTGGCCCAAAGTGAGTGTCAGAAGAATCCGGTTGTGTTTTTCGTGGCTGCTGTTCGCCAATCCTTCGGACTCCTGCTGCATTTCAACAACATGCCCGACGGTGGTGTGTGGTGAACTGTGGTGACTGTGACTGGATATGCGGACAGTGGACTGGGTGACCGGTTAGTTCGGTCGGTGGTGATGATGTGATGGTCTTTTGCGCGAAGAGTGGGTGCTGAAATTAATTCCATCGGAAGTAATTTTTTTGCCTTGCCCAAATGTGATTAGTTTCGTTTTGTTGGCCTCCTTCGGGCGTATTTTGATGTACCATACCGTCACCCCTGGCCCCGGGGTAAGATCCCATCACGCAGGATTGCTTCCTTTTTTTTTTTTTTTTTTCTCTGCGATATGCTCTGTGTTCATTGAACGACATCTCGCTTCCAGTTGCAGCAGGAAGAGGGAATACATGCGTGCAAATAATGAAACGTTTTATGCGATTGTAGGTATATGTATTTTTAGGCGCTCCAGGATGACGATTCCGAAGGATGCCAAATGTGAAATATACAATTTCTGCAATTTGCGTTGGTTGGCAGGCAAAATGAATTTTGCAATCTTTTTTAATGGGCAAAGTTTTGACAAGGACAATCAGAGGAAATTGGCTTTTAGTTTTCGTGGAGGGCTTCCGTCGACCCTGTTGACGTTGGTTCTTCATTTAGGTATACATATATGTATGTAAAGAAAACTATGTTGCTGATGATGGTGCTGCTCCTGCTGCCGCTGCTTATGATGTTGCAGAAATAACGAAAATGAAGCAAAGTGTGGAATAAATTATTTAAAGTATATTAATTTGAATTTTTCTCAACTCAATTCGTCGTTTGGATCTTTGTTTTTGTTTCTCTGTTTTTATTATTGAATCGCAATCAACTCGGAAAGAGCGAATAATTTCGATTAAGAGAAAAAGAATATTGCAGTTTATTTGGCATCAGCGGTGCATCAGCACGTGCATTTTCCATTGAAGAAGAGTCAATTAATTTGAAATAATGGCACCAACAACAACAAACAGTTTTTTTTTTTAGTATAAATAAAACTTTAATGAAGCGACTGTAAGGCCAGCCAGGACCACATAGTCTTTGGCTGATTCCAACCGGTAATCTTCATTTTGACACCCCAATAATTATATTCTTGATTTTTTTTTCTTCTGCCCATATGTTTGAATTGGAGGTATAAAGGAAGACAAAAAATGCCAACGATGCCCAACCGCCACGTATATAGATTCTGCAAAAGACTAAAGGAACAAATTGCGATGCATTCAGGAATGTGTAACATGTATTTTTTTTTCTTGACGATTAATTGCGATTGAGAAGCCCCCAAAGTGTGGTAGCCGCGGCGTAGACATACAGCCGCGTATCAGACGCAGACGATGAGTCCATTTTACGTAGTAGGTATACGTTTTGACTTCGACAAGAGTGTAAGGCTGCAATCTGCTTCCTTCATGCATTATTGACTGGGGTTGTTTGTGCGGGTATTTAGATGATGATACGACCAAGAAAAAGGGGGCTAGACGTCCCCCGAAACGTATTACAGGTAGCATCTTTAGAAGAAAAGGAAGACAATAACAACAACAGCAAAATCTTGCTACTGTATAATTACACAACAAATGTGAATCAAAGAATTTGCGATTTACTCTGTCAAGGAATTCTTAATCTTTCTTTTTTCTCGTGCACAAAAGGGATAAATAAGGAGAGTTCGTAGAAAGAAAAATTTGTGTTACGCAAATGACAGATTGGATGATATTAATATATATTTTTTTAATAATAGGGGCTGTATAATCATTCTACAGTCATAACCCCATTTAACTTCAGCTTGAGCTTGTTTTATATTTTTTCATATTGATTGTCTTCTTTTTTTCGCAAGAAAAGTTGTATGATGAGTCAGAAATTTATACGTGTGTATAAAGTTATTCTTGTTTTCAATTTTTACAGTATTTCATTATTTATTTTTTTTTTTATTTTTGTTAGACCAAATGTTCAGAATATATCCTTTCAACGCTTAACAGTATTTTGTAAGTAACGTAAAACTGTGAGAAAAATGGACAGAAATTGTTCTTTTCTTTCCCATTTTGATGACAATTTCATAATGTTTTGGAACCATACAATTTGTTCCTTAAATTTGTGTGTATGACTTTATTCATTTGGTACGGAAAAGCTGTTTAATGGATGAATTTGAAATTTTACAGAAATATTGGTGGTCTATATCTTCGAAATCTGGAATCAAAAAATTATTTGGAATCATTACTTTACTAAAAGTCTTTAAAAAGTCGTTTGTTTAACCTTTTCTTAATCTTACGGTGAGGGGCCAAATAAAATCATTATAAAATTTTAAAAAGATCTTGTAGAAAATTTATTCCAGTTTTTAAACCTGCCCTTAATTTTTTCGTTTCGGAATTTATTTGCTGAGATATTGGTAACCAAAGTCAAAATTCTCTTTTTTCATTCAAAGCCGCAGATATTCTTCTGAAAAAAAATTGTAGAAAGACGAAAAATATGACATTAAAGCTATCGAATAAATACATTTAATTGGCTAAAAAAAAATGTTCGTAGAAAAGGACACTATTCAAAAAAAAATTAAAATTAAAAAATCATTTGCTGAAATTTCTGAACATAAAAAGCATCAAGCTTTAGAATATTTTTTGTTTCATCTCAATACGGCCATTTTATAGCCATTACATAGATACAGCTCTTTAAAAAAAGATACAAAAAGTGGTTTCTGAAATTTTATCCTAGCAGTGTGGTTTAGGAATTTTAATCTACGCCCTTGAAGGGGAGGGATGAGAAAAAAAGTATTTTTTTTTCACAAAACCAAAGCATGGTCATTCAAATTTATTTTAATAAAAGTATGAAATAGTGTTGTCATTTCATTAATTATTAGGAATATAATATAAATCTTTTTAAGAGAACCTTATAGCCATTTTTTTTGAGATCTAATATGACGCAAAAAATTGAAAAAAGTCTCAAAAAAAGCCGATTAGTTTTGCTTGAAAAGCTTAAGTAAGTAGGTATGTTTATATCTTGTGCCTTGACGCTTACACCTTTGAAATCATACTCATATTTTGGGCATGCCCAAACATACTATTAGACCGATGACTAAAATGTTAGCTCTAAGATTAAAATTAAGACGGACAAACGAGTTATTTATGCAGTTATATTATAGAAAAAAATCAAATACTTCTATCAACATTAAACTTATCAAAAACATTATCGCAAAATTGTAATCAATTGAGTAGAACTAGAACTAAGTTGAAAAGACGATTTGGCAAAATTTTAGGTAGAAGAAACTTTTTTTTATCAGATCTCTACCAAAGAGTGCTTCATACGAGCAACATTTTAAGATTGCAGATTTGCTAACACAAAATATGTATTCATGATCTGTCTCATCACTTAGTACAGTTTTAGTAATAAGAATATAGAAGCAAACGGGTTTGGGTCAGAATCCCGAAATCCCGATAATCATAAATTCAAAAAACCTAAAATCCAGAAAACCCAAAATCCCCCAAAAAAAAAAAGTTTTAGTCGAAAGGAATTTAAAAAAAGAAATCTATTGGAATGCTCACATTGATTTTATTTTTTAAACAATATATTGGTCGTTAAAAATTTGACTTAGGATGACAATAGTGCCTTTAGTAAATTACTAACATTTTTAGTTGGAACATTATATTAAAACCCAATGCTATTTTAAAATTTTATGTATCATGCCGTCAATTATTGTTACAATTATTTTGAAAACAATTAAAAAGAAAATAAAAGAATTTTATTTATTAACGATGTAATCGAAATCTTGCGCATCATTATCAGAATCCCAAGATGTTAAAAACTCACACACTATCTAAATTTTGCAACTAATACATCTCTCATATCGAAATATTCAAAGCTTGCGAATTAAAATCTTACAAAATGTTTGTTTTTGACAAAATTCTTTGCAACACGGCAATATTTTTATATTTAATGCAATTTTATTAATTCAATAATCTGAAGAAATCTAAAAACCCATTATACGCAGTATAACGTATGTGGTGTGTTATTGCTTTCACAACTCTCAAATTTTAATTTTAATCAAAATTAAAATCCTGAAATAATTTCACATCTTGCGTGGTCTATTATATATTTCAAGATTGACAGCTTAATATCAAATTAAAACAAATAATAATACAAAGCCACACGCGCAGCTATACACACGCGTTATATAAACTACCTATTTTTTTTTTGATTGCATTTAATCGACCAAATTATATCATTTTTCTCATCTTATTTTTTTTGTTTTTGTTCGTTTGTGATGTTCCAAAGTTGTATTTCATAGATTGTATTTTAAATATCATCGTTTATTGTGATCCAAAGTAGACATCTACTTCAATTTAACCAAAATAAAAAAAAATCCAACTTCTGTCCCTATATTCGATTCTATTCAATCACACATCATAATTCGTTCAAAACACGACAAACGAACGTTAGCAGAAATCAAAATATGTAATTAAAAAAAAAATCTAAAGATTTATGATGCCGAAAATTGTAAAAGACTCTCTATATGTTTATATCTGTCAAAGACCTCTTCACTCTTACAAAAGAATGATAACTTGGCTTTAATTTATGATTTTGTGCTTAATTAAATAGTCATTAGGCCAATCACTATACAGTCAAGTTAAGTTTCAAAAATCTGATCTCATGTGTGCGTGAGAGTGTATTAAAAAAAAAAAAAAAAATCACATATTGTAACAGATATAAATACATGTTAATGTATTGCATTACAACTAACACGACGAAATCTAGAGGACGGGAGGACGATGATTCAGATTAAAAAATCAACAAAAAATAAAACAGTCCAAAAGTCCACACTAACGTGCCAAAAACAATGAAAATAAATTTTCCAATCCTTCATGCATGCCGCCGTTGCTGTCGCTGTTAGCCAAGCCGCCAGCCATCGAACAGTGGGGCAGGAGTTCACAAACATCGAAAATGATTAAAATTACCTTGTTAATTATTGACGTATAGTTATGGTTTTGTGAATTAATAGCAACTCATTGCAAAATAGCAAAATTTAATAAAAACAATTTGTTTGACGATTAACAATTTTATGTAATATTTGTTTTTTTATTTTTTATAGCGAAATTTAAAAAAAAAAACTGTATCTATGTGTCATCAAATAAAATTTCTTACGCTATGTTGTGAAAAAATAATGATGGAAATAATCAATACAATAATGAAATCCGCCAGTAAATTTGCATACCAAAATATAACCTACTATTTTTTCTACAATTTAACACCTTAGTTTTGAAGTTCCGACAATTAGAACTCAAGTTAAAGGTTTCAAAAGGGAATCGTATTTGAAGGAAACTTATCGTTGGCACAGGACCAACAAGAATTTTTTTTTTATATATTTTGGTTGATCTTATTGATTTATTGTGTGTGTCACGTTACTTGCGTCACGGCACTTCCGTCTCAATAGGCTTTTCTTTGTTAACTCCCTATCTAGTGAATTTTTTATTAGAAACTACATATTTCGAATCAAATATTTTTACCAACCTTTGCGCTTTTTTACACTTACAATTTGTGTCGCTTTGCCATACATAACGCACTACTGTGAACTTTATCTCAAACATGGCCCCGTAAGAAAGGACCCCGCACTGAGTGGTGGTGTGCGCGCCCAAACCCTATGATTACCCTTTATGGTATAAGACGTCTTTAATCCCGCATCACGGATGATCTCTTATCCCGTTGATTTGGCTAAGGTTTTTCGTGCAATTTTTGTCTGACTTTTTTTTTTTTTTTTTTAATTCTCTTTTACTTTAAAAGGCCCAGATCTGGAGGGATTGAGTATTTTGTTTTATTTTGAATTCACAGGATTCCATGTTCATGCTAGGAAAAAAAGTTACAACCAACAAAAAAACTACTTAAAAAAATATATAATCCCTGACTGGGGTTTGACTCTTTATGAGGCAACAACGATAAGCGGTCGCGCACGCTGAAATAATTTCTGATCGAGCGTAAACATTTCATAAATCAATAATTTCGCAACAAATTACCGCCAATGTAAGTACCTGTAGGACACGTGAGGTTATTCAAGGAATTCCGAGTATTTTCTTTGTATGATTTTTTTTGTTGTTGTCTGTTTTTTTTTTTATTATTTTTTTTTATTTGGGAATATTGCACAAGCAATTAGGGTTCAAAAGAGGATCGATACTTTTGGCATCATCCATTTAAACGTAATAAAGTTAGCAAATCCTTTCATTTTAACTGATGCGAATCCTTCAATTAAATGATTGATTCTTCTCAATTTGGATCAACAGAAAAAGTTTTCAGCATGGTGTATTTTATTTTTTAATTTTTAAAGCATCATCTTCAGTATTGGGATTTTCGATGAAGATTGTGGGAAGATTTTTAGATTTTTTCTCTTTCAAATCATTTTGGTTTAGATGCACACTCAAGGTCTTGGCGGGCGTATAATTGCAAATTATTCGGCAACGCATCACGCAAAGGTCTGTTTTGAGCGAGAATTTGAATTCCGACACCGACATAAGGACTTTACCAATTATATACTTTCCGATACGAAATCGAAATCTGATGATTTTTGGGGGGAAAGTAAAATTCTTTGGAAGAAGTCGAAAATTTATTAAACTCTTCTTTTTTTTTGTATGTATTTGATTTGTTTTATGGGAACTTTTCAAGAAATCGAATATCTTCGAATGGAATGGGGTTAATGGTCTATAATTAAATGTAGGAATGGGAAAATAAAGGAACCTTTTTATGAAATCGAAATTTTTTTGGTCAAATGTTTGAGGTTGATTGATGTGAATCATTGATCTAGTTTTGCTTTCAAAAATAAGCAACTGCAACACATTTTTTCCTACAAGAGATTTTAAATACTTTCGAATGATTGATAAAAAGAATTTTTGTATTAGTTTGTATTTATTTTCTCGAACGCTTGTTTTTTGTGTATGCAATAATAGCTCTTGAAGCTCTTTATATTGATCTCTTTAGCTCAAATACGGCTCATTTAAGAAATGAAGCATACCCTTTAGGTACATATAAAAGATGATTTCATTTCCGATAACCTTAGCGGTGACTTTCTCGCTAAAACCCAGAGTATCCGAAATAAATTGCGCGTGTACACGTAAATCTGGCACTCTATCATCAGGTATAAAAAATATGCCTTTCTAAATGTCATTCCAAAAAAATAGGTGTTTCTTGACAAAATGTAGGATTATCATATTTTCAAGTCAAAAACTTCTCAATGGTCTGTATTTACATAAGATTTAACATCTCTAGCTTAGCCCTGAATACATTTAATTTTGAGACAACGTAATGATTGTGGAGTGAATTATGGGTATTTTCTATAAGATGATTTTTTTCCCCTTAAGCTGATCCAATGAAAATGCTTTTTATAAAAAAAAGTTCCGTATCCATTTGTTCCCAAAAATATATTTTTGAACTCGAATGTATATTACCTTTTTACTTGATCTATAGGGCAAGTATTGGTTTCGTATAAAAAATAAATTTCGGGGTTGTTGTAATCGGCTCGGTTGTTGCCATACTGCCATTTTAACCAAAAATGACGTATATATTTTTTTTTTATGATTATAGGAGCAGGGTTGGGAGTTTATGTATTAAGCAAAACATAAGCCATAAGCTATTTTTCAACTTCTGAATTTAAAACAATTAATTCGCAAGCTAAATTTAATTTGTGAATTAAATGAGTTTCAACACATAAGCTCTTTTGGATTTGTGAATTGAAACAAATTTAATTCAAGAGCTTGTGAATTGGAAACCATTCAATTCCCAAATCACCAGGAGCTTGCGAATTAAATATTTTTTAATTCATAAATCTATTACTGACTTATGAATCAAACAAGAGCTTAAGCATTTTTGCCATTTTTTTTTTGAAAGCTATACATTTTTTTTTTTTTAATAAAAAAAAGGATGTGTTTCGATTGGTTGACTGCTCAAAAAGTTAAGTCAATTTATTAACACGACAGCATAGCTACCGTCCGTTGGCGTCACTGGCTGAATAGAATGATGATGGAGACGGAACTGGAGCCGGAGGAGCTGGAATAGCTGTCAAAATATTGAATACACGCAAATTCAATGTTGTGAACACAACGGAATGTAGCCGCATACGGAGCTGCAGACGCAGACGGAAGAGTTCACCAACTTTTAACTTTTCACGTACGGCACTTTTGACGTTTCAAATTGTATGGAGAATAAAAACAACTTTTTGGGTCGGAAAAAAATATTGTGGTTATGTATTTGTATCCCGAAAAAAAATTATTTATTAAAAAGAAATTAATTGGAAACAAAAAATGTGAATTCTGAGCTTGTACACAAGAATATTCTTTTGTTTTTCTTCAAAATAAATTCAAAGCTTTACAGCTGCATTGTGGACAGGTAAAAAAAATAACATACGACACTTTTTGACAGCTCTTCCAGTTCCGTCTGCGGCTGCAGTTCCGTCATTCTATTCTGTTCAGGCATTTAGTCTGTGCGTCTGTATATGTGTCCGCCCTATCCTCAATTTGAGCTAATGCCTAAACGGGTGAACCGATTTGCTTCAAATTTGGTACAGAACATTTTTATGTACCTAAAACCTAATTCCCTGAAGTTAAATTCGAATTCTTTGTTTGAGTCATCTGCCATACAAATATTTCGGCTCTTACGATTTTGATTAAACTTCATATACTTGTTACCAAAATATTAGGAAGAAAACTGGATTTCAGGTTTTTGCCAAAAAATTTGCATTGTGGAAATAGTTTTGATGTGTTACTCACGTATGTATCTTCTGAATGGGTGGACCAATTTTGATATAATTTTGCAGCCTGGTGCTGTGTTAAAAAAATTTGAAGGTAGTGTTTTTTAAACAAATAAAAATCAGACATAAAATTAATAATTTTAGTCCTTTTGACTTTTTTAGTTTGTTTTTTCCTTAAATATATCATAACCTTATAATAATTTATAATTATACAAGAGCAAGTTCATGGGATCAAGTCGTAAGTATATATTTTTTATTAAGGAAGTGGCTAAACCAATGCAAATTTATAATAGGTCTAAGACTTCAAGAACTGTTTATGCAGTCCCGCAATACCATCCGAACTGTGGGGACAAAGTTTTTTTTTATTTTTTTCAAACCACAGGAAGAGCGTTGATACATGCATTTTTTTAATGACGATAAACTGTATAAATTGTTAAGTTAGCATGACTCAATCAAGATTCATCCTTTTAATAAATGTAGGTAAGTTATAACTACGCCTAAGTATAATTATCGCATTTATTTCTGTGACCATTAACTTTTTATAGAACTCTTTCGCATGTAGGTATACTTTGGGTTTATATTAAACAACAACTTTTAATGTTATTTAAATATGTAGGTATAATTTAAGATCATTGAATAAGCTCCATAATTTTCTTTTATTTCCATTGAATTAATACAATATTAATTTGATTTGCAACGGTTTTTCCTTTTTTAAAAAAATCCGTCTTCAATTGAATATGCTGCACCAAATTCAATTTCTTGAAATTCAATTCTAAAATCACATTTCATTGATTTTATTGTTGAAATTTAACGTTTGAGTCATAAAACCTTAACTTCAACATCAACAACACATCGCATTATCTCTAAAAGGAGCCACAAGTTATTTTTGATGAAAGAACGAACGAAAAGTCAAAGTCGTTTAACTTACAACTCTGCTGGAGTGTTAAGGTTCAAAAAATATTTAAATGTGCTGCAAATGTTTTTTTTTTGTAAAGCGATTTAAATGAACAATGGTCAATTCGCAATTCTCTTAATGTTCAGTCTAAGTCTTGTGTCCATAAAAAAAAAAAAAAAAATAATAAAACCTAAGCATGGGGAATCGTTTGTGGGAGCTATCCTTTTCCTTTACTTAGCCAAATTTCAAATAAAATCCTTCACTTCAAGAACGATATAGAGTGTGCATGTGCATCAGTGGAGTAATTTTTAAACGATCATATGATTTATGGGCATTTAACACATCACATTTTAATGATATACTGCTGAGTTAAGATTTTATTTTGTCCTTGTATCTTGTAGTTTATGTTTTCTTTTAAAATTTCTCTCACAACTACGTATTTAAGATCCTGAAATACACTTGAAAAAAAAAACGTTTGATTTAATTTGATACATAAATTTAAAATTTAAACGCGAACAAAAACAGGACTTGACCACTTTTCACAAGACAAGACAACTCACATACGCAATTTCTTATAAACAAAATGTATATTTCGGAAATAAACTAATTTGGTTTCTATAAAGCTTAAATTAAAGCACGCTTCTAATGTGGAGAAAAATTTGTCTGTGATCTCCAACAACCAGAGAATGAAATGCTAACAAAAACACAGCTGGAAAATACGATATACTGATTCCAAACGCGCAATCCAATGAAAAAGTGACCTAACTGAATCATAAAAGAAGAAATTCACTGTGAACTATGCTGTTCGATGAGCGAAATGCAGATTATTTGGAGAAGTCTCCACTATTTTTGTTCACACTAAATTAACAGGACAAACTTTTATTTGTATCCCGTAAAATGGCATTTCAGTTTAATTCGATTTGTTTTTATTGTTTCTCTCATTTTGTTTGCATTTTTTTATCCATGGATAATTTTTTGTTAAACTCTCCACGCAGATTTTGCGCTGTGCTTTCGCAAGCAATCTGCTGTCAGCTTGAAGACCACAGACAAATTTCGTTTGGAATTAGCAGCGTACTACGATTTACAAAAAATCACATGCATCACAGAAAGCCATTAGAAAAAGAGTGGAGACTTCTCCAAATTAATAGTCTGCTACAAATGTAGTCAATTTTTTTGAGTGTAAGAATTTAAAATTTCTTAAAAGAATTTTATTCTTTGGATTTGTTAGAATATGCGATGGTGCACTGGAGACGCGTTCCAATTTTCTCTGATTGCTTGTTGTAGGTAAATCCGGGATTGCGTGATGTCTTGTGAAAAACATATCGATATCTTACCATAAAATCGATAACATGTCAATCAAACGTAAGCAAACGCACTTATCTTTTGCAACCATCAGATTGTCCATCTAAACGTAAACCTTGTCTATCTAACCGTCCGGTCCATCCGTCTGTCTGTCTGATTTGCCTTTGCTGTAAAGCTGGCCGTATAGTCATCAATTGTTAGGACTTGGACCACGACGACGATGACAACGAAGACGGGTCGAACTTTATATAGTATATAGCATTGAAGCGTTTATTTCTTGGTTCACGTGTTGTGCACTCCGGAGTAACATTAAAATTGCTCATTATTTTAATGGTAATAATTTAACATGTGCGATCGATGCACGCCGGCCGACTCGCGTTCATGTTTAGCAACTCTTTTTGAATTTTGTGCTTGTTAATGCCTTCCTTTGGGGTGCTCGTGAAATTAGTTAAAAACAAAATATACATATCTACACAATACAAAGATATTTATCTATATTATAGATACATTATGTATAAATGTATCTTTTAGAACCTGATTTCTTTTGGACGTTTATCGTCAGTCAGTCAGAGTTAAGCTAACCACGCCATTGCCAGTGCAATGTAATTTGCATTTAATTTTGCGTGGCATACCTCATCGACAAGGTCTCGCGCCGGTAAGATACCGGATTATGTCAATTATGCATGCATAAATTAAATAAAAGAGCTGTAAGAACTTTTTTTTTGATTTTTTTTTTTGTTGCTAAGACTTGTTCGAAGTGGGGCAGAACTGCCCATAGGTATACACAGACTGACTGAGACTGACCATCAGGGCCAATTAAATGCTTCAATACTATAAAGACAAAATGCCAAAAGATTATGGAATACAATCAATCATCAGACCCGAATACCTTTATGTCAATAAAAATATTTTGTTGTTGTTTTTTATTCATATAAATGTTTAAATAGATAACCTATAAGCTTCATAGTTGCCAGCACGACTTTTTATTCTCAGTGAGTTTCTAGGCTCATTTTTACAACATTCTACATACCTTCATATAAGAAATAAGTTTATTCAAATGGAAGATTTTTGCTACCTTTAGTCCAATGCGTTTCGCCCAGTTTCTTTAAAATAAAAAATAATTAAACAAAATATTGAAACAAAAAATATTTTATTTTTATCTTCAACATTTTTGGAGGAACTTGGTAAATTTTAATTGTTCACAATTCAGTTAAATTTGTACTTTTGGTTAAAGTTTACCTAAATCTCTTTAGTCCACAAAAATTGGCGTGAGGGCCTTAAATTCGCAATTTCTATTAAGTTCAGTTCATCTTACATAGATTTCATGATGAATATCTAGTGTGAACTGAATTCAACCAGATAAAAACTATTTTGAATCAATAATTAAACAAGTCCAATAAAAAAGTGTTCTACTTGGTTTTGTTAAAAAATCTCTTTTCAAAATTGCAGAATTTTTATATTCTGTTTTTTTTTTCTATAAACTAACTTACAAGGCAAACTTCGTTCCAATTTAATTGATTAAATAATTAATTTTCCTTTCGAAAGTCGAGCAAGCTCCACATGTTATCACGACTTTCTGACATTTCCGGCCTTATTTTCCAATTTCTACCTCCGCAGTATGTTTATATGGTTCAATAAAAATCCAACAAAACAATCTCTATCCAATTTGGATGATGTTCAACCAAGTTATGTGCTTACGAACAAAAAACTTATCCAGAAAGTTTGAAATTTCAAGGTGTTTTCACGATTTTCTGACTTTGTTGCTGGAATTTTCTAATTTTCGGCTCCATTGTGTGTTAATCTGTTTCAACACAAATCCAACAAAAAAATCTTCATGCAAATCGAATAATGTTTAACTGAGTTATGCGCGGACGAATACAAATTTAATTTAGAAATGTTGAAATTTCAAGGTGTTTTCACGATTTTCGTACTTCTTAGGTCGAATTTTTAAATTTTTGGTCAAACTTTCCAATTTACGGCTCCGTTGCGTGTTAATGGTTCAATGTAAACAACATCAAACATCATTCAACCGAATGGGATGATGTTTAGCCGAGTTGCACGTACGAACACAAAAAGGTACTCATTTGTATAAATAATATTGGACATGCAGCTGTTTTCTATAGAGTTGACAGAAGTTTAGCCAAAATCGAATCCAGACATTTTCTAGTCTAGTAAAATTTAAAAAAAATTGCAATTTAAAGCCCCTCCAGACTTATATCACAGTGTGTTAACGCATGTCGAAAATGTTTGAAACAACACGCAGGTATAGAATTGGGGAAATACTATTGGAAATCTTCTCACACGAGATCTGACAATCTATCTTACACGATTTAAATTATCGATCAAGAACTACATCCACTGCACAATTGCCATACTAAGGTCAAAGGACAGAAATTAATATCAACCAATTTTTTTTTCTTGTAGAAATTATTGATTTTTCTTAGAATAAGGCTATTTTAGATTGCATGATTATTTTTATATCATTTGATAAATATATGCGGCAACCCTGAAGTACATTGTACTTGTATGGTTTATTGACTGCCTATGAATTGTTTATGGTTTGTTTAATATAAAACTCTCTTATTTATTAGCTATGTATGATCATTGTTTAATTCAATTATGGATATTAAATGAAGAAAATAATTAGAAAAAGATGTTTTTGTTTATATCTTTTAGGTATGCTGGTATTATGCAATCTCCTATAGTTTAACTTTAAAATCGTGTAGACTTATCAAATATTATAAAAATATTATTGGATTTTATCTTAAGGCGTTTATGTTATCATATTTATGAGTAACTTATACTTGACACACAAAAAATAGTTTGCAGTCTATGCAAGCTGAATGTATGCATTTTATGCTCATTAAAAAAAAAGCGATACAACAAGAGCTGCATTGCTTTTTTTTACAAATATAACATTCTAAACCTGAGAAACCAAAGACTTTCTCATAGGTTAAGATAAACGATCTTTGCTGCAAAGAAAACAAGAACAAAATATGGTGTAATCTTATTGATAATTTTCTTTTGCTAAGCATTTTCGTTAAATCTCCAATATAATCTATATGACTTGTATACTGTAATCTAAAAACAACAATTTTTTTTTAAATAGGTTAGTAAATGATAGTTCTTCTAGGTATTTTTAATATATGTATTTTTTTTTTTTAATTTTAAATAAAATTACTTATATTTCTTTAAAGTTTTTTAGGTAATATATTAAAATTTTTCCAGAAATTTTAAATAAATATTCTTGGAATTAATTGCAAACAGGATATTTTATCAATTAAAAACTCAACAATTAGGACTTGAATTTGAAAATAAACCGTTAAAACTATAAAAAAAATTTGATAATATTTATTAGAAAGACCACGTACATGCCATTTGTATTTTGAGATGATTAGAGTTTCATTCCACATGGTTTCCAACGGCTTTTCTAACGAAACACTAAAAAGAATATCACTTTTTCGAACATTTGTGGCCAAATGCCATGCAACAAATGATATACAGTAGACGCAAGATATGGTGAAGTAATTAATACCAGGCCTGTTCACTATATCGAGATTGTTAACTTTTTCGAGACAGAATCTAAAATGGTTTTTCGGAGTAAAATTTGACACAAAATTAACATTTTGTCCGGTGTCAAGTTTCAACAAGGCCAAACATTCATAACATAAAATAAACTTCATTATTCATACAAAAAAATGTTAAAACTACAATATCCATACACTTTACCGCACAAAAAATAAAATCATAATTAAAAACTATACTGCGTTACTGCGATAGAAATTGACACAGATGAGCATAATTGTACCCTGTACAGTACATACACCCTTTACTATTTTCTGAAAAAAAAAAAAAACAACTTTGGAATTTGACTGAACTTGTTTTCACAATTTTACAATTTGTCATAAAAGTTAGAATACACCATAAACTTGTCTTTTACTGGGTTTAATGTATACCTCTACTTTCATGATTCAGTGCACAATCCAGATAAATGAACGGTAATTTATTTTTAAAGTCTGCCGAAAATGCTGTAAACGCATTGCAACTGGAATATTCTGGTTAAGCACTGAAATAAAAATGTAAATAAAAAAAAGGCTCGATATAGTGAGTTTTTTGTTCACTATTTAAAGTAGTGTGTATAAAATTTTGTGTGTTCACTATATTGGATAGTTCACTCTACCGAGATTCACTATATCGCGCGTCTACTGTAATATAAAAATATGTACTGATGTAAATAAAACGTAAAATATTTATTAAAGTAAGATTAAAGACAAAAACTTTCTGTTTTATTTTTAAACCGTAATATAATTGTAGCTAAAACAATGCGTTGTATTTGTAAAAAATTCAGGGACAACTTTCTATACAAAGAAAACTTGAACTTTCACACAATTTTCGGTATAAAAATAAAATAATTGACAAACCTTACCACATAGTAAACCCTTTTATGGGATATTTCTTTCTGAAAACGAAAGGCTTAGAAGAGCCTAAGAATAAGAGCAATTAACAGTCATTATTTATTCATTTTACTTAGACCCGAATGTAGTAAAAGGACTGTAAAAGAAATTTACAAGATTTACAAAAAAAAAAGAGTAAAAATAAAAAAAGTACAAGAGAAAGGAGAAAAAAAAGCTGCATTGAGGAGCTTTTGAAATATTGCAAAGACTTATAAATAAAAAAAGTTAAAATTTACTTCTTATAGAGAAATACATATGTACCTAGAGTTTTTTTGATGACCACATTGTTGAGAAATAAAAACAAACATTCTAGTAAGAATAATTCAAAACAAACTTTTTACTACTTAGGTACCTTATATTGGTATGAAATATTATTTAATTTATTTCCATGTCTAAATGCTTTTAGACTTCTTTGGTTTTTTGCTAAAACATTTTATTTCAATTCATCAATCAATATTTATTATTTTAAGCAAAATAATCTATCATTGGGCAATGCGACGATACACACCGACTAAATGTTACTCCGTCGGTTTTTTTGTTTTATATTGGCAGTATGAACTAGAAATATATGTTTAACATATTTTAAAAATACGAATGGCCACGAGACATAGACAAGAAGAGATTTTTGTAAAGTCTTGTGTCGGTCGCGTTAAAATAAAAAAATTGTCGGTATCGTCTCGATCTCGTATAACTAAGTCTCGTGTTTTATGCCTGGTCTCGTCACGTTTTTTATCTGTGTTGTGGCAAAAATTTCGACCTGAAGTTTTGAATAAAAAACTTCTAAATATTTACATTGAAAAATTCAATCATCCTACTAACTCAAATTTTCAATAAGTTTTCGATAGTTTTTAACAACCGATATTTCACAAATAATTTGACCATAATATTGTTCTTATGTGCTTGAATCGTCTGTGGACTTTTTTCATACCGACGACATCTTATCACACCCCTCAAAAAAAGTCCAACGTACGTCGTCAAATCACAGCTCTGACGACCGTGGCGGTCAAGCAATGAAGCAACCACTAAGATGACGATTATTGAGTTCAATGTGTGTTGAATCGGTTGTTGTGTGGCTTGTATTGCACGTCTATCTTTCTGAAAACATACATTTTTAAAGTTGAAATCCGTCCTTTCCGTTTCTTCGGTTGTAATACTGGAAGACAAATGGTTCAATAATGCTGTCACTCCACTTAGGCGCGGAATTTCGTCAACAGATAAAATATCGTTCGGATACACAGAAACATAATACATATTTGATTTTGATTATAAATCAGAAAATTCGTCTCAAAAGTTTCTGTCTAGCAGCTATAGTTGAGTCTGGTCCATTATCTCGACCGAAATGTGAGTTCAAAAACCACACTATTTCGGCATAAGATTTTGGAAGTAACTTTTAATATTTCCTAACGTTGTTAATTCAAGCGTTTATAAATCGATATATGCATTTCGTAACGCAGAAATATAGGTAACACTGAGATCCTATTAATTTGTTGAGGGCTTAAGAGCTGTCAGTGTCAAAATAACATTTACAGACAGAGACGACTAACAGATGGCCCACCCGATAGTTCAAAATATCAGTGTATTTTTGAATGAAAATATATATACATATATGTATATACATTATATATACATAGAATGAAATGAAAATTTTATTTAGTTAAAACTCTCATAAACTATCCACATATATTTTTCTAAAAGAAAGATGTGCCTTAATATAATGAGCAGCATGTCTGAAAACAGGCTCTTGTGAAGAGCCCGAACGTGGTATTCATCGAAACGAAATTTCAGCATTTTCTACAACTTAGTTTTGTTTTAACGGATCAGCGATCAGAAATGCACTTTTTAGACTTTAAATTCAAATAAAAAATTAACCATAGAAGCTACTCAAATATTTTTTACGCAATTTTGAAAATCAAAAGAATTATTATTTTCATATGTTAGGTACTTTAGTCCGCTAACTCAACTTTAATAACTAAGAAATTATGTGAGCTACAAACTTTTTTTTGTATGCGCAACAAATTATTGTTAAATGCTAGTTTGTTGCGCAAACCAAAAATTTGTAGCTCGGATAATAAATAATACAAATTCAGATATCAACATTTTTTGATTCCGGAAATAAATTTCCGCCTAGGGAAATAGTTTCTTCAAATGTCTTTTTCGGTTGAAAGGAAACGAAAATAATAATAACGAGACAGTGGCAACTGCCTACTGTTTTGTGTTTGACCCAATTAGTTCTAAATACATTTGTATTCAATTTAAATTAAAAATATCGGCCACTAACCACCATTCTACTATAAATGTAGAAGAAATATTATTTAATATAATTTATTCCCTGAACAAGTAATCGGTGCGATTTTTTTTTTTACAAAACTATAACGATTAAAGGATTCCAATCCGTTTATCATTTATGTAGACAATATTTACGATTTCATAAATCTTTTTGAAATAAATTGGCATAAGTATTTAGCCTTATTGCAAGTTTCACCCGAACAACATGGAAATTTAAATGCACGGTTGCCACTCCCAAAAACAAAATCCTACCAAATTTTTCAAAATAATCTACCAAACTGAAGAAAAACCTACCAAATTTTTAGGTTCTTTTAATAAAAGCAAAACTTAAACTTTGTTTAAAAAAAAGCATAGTAATTCATATCTACATACATTTGTATGTACAGTAGACTCTCGTTAACTTGAACACATACGAAACCAGGGGTGTTCAAGATATAGGGTTGTTCAAGTTATTGGACCAAGATAAAAAATTGTGTTTTCTTGTTTTTAAATAATTTTACCTAAATAATAATATTTAAAATATGTTGTTCCTTTACTTTGAAGCTCAATTTTTTACAATTTTATTTTTTTATATGAACTTTGCGGAACTTTTGACTGAAATTCACACAAGTGCACAGAAAATCACAGAGTTTCAAAGGAAAGGAACGAACCTAATAATTTGAGATGATACATTTTTAAGACGATACCTAGGAAAAAAATATTATTTTATATCTACTGCTTAGCTTTGTGCAGTACGTTTCTGAAAGAATATTCTCGGAAATTCTGGAGAACTGCAATTTGTGTAAATGTTTTTCCCTTTCAAATGCATTTGAGTAAGACGTACCTAACCCTATGTTTTCTTTCCAATTATCACAGCTTTTTGTTTTGTTTCCTTAAGCCCCTTTTTCTCATTTTCTTAAAATCTTATTCTAAATATTCACTTGTTCAAATGAAATTTACTTTGGTTACGAATAAAGCCTTATATGTAAATAAAAGCAAAACAAATTGCCTGGGATTCCCCTTTTTAAGAATCGTTTCCACTTTTTAACAATTTAAGGTACTTTTCAAATATTCCAATATTGAACTTTGTTCAAGTTACAGAGTTTGCAAATATTTTATATGTTCAACTTATAGAGTATTTAAGGCAAAAATTCAAGGTATCGAGTCTTAAAAATTGTTTGTTCAAGGTATAGAATGCGCAAAGGTAAAAATTATTTGTTCAAGTTATTGGAATGTTCAAGTTATCGTATGTTCAAGTTAACGAGAGCCTACTGTATTTACTTTTGCTAGTTAATATTAGCCTTGTTTTATTATCTATGGATCTGATTAGGATCATCACTTGAAAATAAAACGATGCGGATCATAGTGACAGCCAGCTTTGCCGCCGGAAAAATAAACGTGCCATATTTTCTTAAAAACGTGCCATTTTCGTGTCATATGAAAAAACCACAAATTATTCCATTTTAATGAAAAAAACCTGTTATTAATTGTATTAAGCAAGCGATGTATGCATCGTACAAATAAAACAAACCTTTTGCTCTATTCGCGTATTGTCAAAAAATATGAGTTTCCATCAATTTTTTACAGCATTTGGACCAATTTTTATTAAATTTTGTAGAAGTTTGCTCCATTTTAAGTAAAATTTTAAAAATAAAAAACTTCCCATATTGAATTTTATGCCACCGTTCGTTCTATGGGAAAATTATCGTGTCAAAAAGCACGATCGTGCCACTTCGGCAGCGATATTAGTGACAGCTGACAGCAACCATTTTTCAATCATTTCTTAGATTTTTTCTTTACACTATAACTAACACTAACACATCTACCCGTCAGAGTAATAATCAATGTTTGGATCTTTGAAATAGATTCAGATAGAGAACAGGATCCCAAATTGTTTTTGTATTACGTACGTGTTAAAAATGATTCTGATCCAGATCCGTAGAAAATAGAACGCGGCTATAGAGAGCAGGATCTTAAATTGTTTTTTATTACGTGTTAAAAAATGATCCTGATAAAACACGTGTGTTATTAGCTTAAGCTATAGGACAAATAAATGTTTTCCACACTAAAATAAGAATACAAAGTGAGGGACCCTTAGGTATGTTTTTAACGGTCATATTATTCACATTGGATTTAAATTGGATTTAAGTGAATTTTAAATCCAATCCATTATTGTAATTTTTATGTATAGGTACATAATTAGTTTAAGTTAAATACATAATATCTGTGGATGTATAATAATAGATAAAATAAATAAATATAAACCGGATTTATTCAATTTAAAAAGTTAAATCCATGTCCATATTATTCACTCTCATTTTTTTTATTTATTTTCCATTATTTTCTAACTTTTGAACTATAATTTATTTATTTTTATATCCTATGTATGAATAACTTTTTTTTTTGGGGCGCAAAAATCAAACACTTGTAAGGAATATAAATTAAGTTTTAATCTAGATGTAAGTTCTTAAACTGTCCTCCGGATAGCAGTTGATATTCAATTGGATTTATTGAATCTGGCTATAAAAATTTGGATTTACCTGCGGATTTAACGAGTGAATAATATGCAGTTGGATGTAATTTTTGAATTTAAATTAATTTAGATCTGGATTTAAGTTTAAATCTAGATTAAAGAAGTGAATAATATGGCCGTAAAACTTAAAATTCAAAAATGTTCCCTTATTTTGAACATTATTTTCTGGCGGAATCTAATGCCTTTGACACTATTAGTATCCGAAAGAGTGTAACGTAAATTTCATTCAGGCGAAACTCATAATAGCTTTTGAAATTCCGGCGAAAAAAAAATGTGTACTTTGATTTAATATTGTTTGGGTAAACTTACAATAAAGCCTCTATCTTTTAAGTATTGAATAATATTTTTATCAATTTTTTCAGGAATTTCAGCGAGATCTGTGATCTTTCGCAATCCGAATGTCGGAAGATCTCGTGCAGTTTAAAATGAGTTAAGCATTGCTTGGGCATGAATACAATTTTTGTATACGCCAGATGTGAAGAATAGTAAGTTTTATTGTGTTGCAGCATTAACACAAAGTATCGGCAATCATCTTGAGGAATTTGCAGGCTTTTGTGAATCGCTGTCTGCGTCACATACTAAAAAATCGCTGGCCACAAAATATATCTTGTGAGGAAAAATTTTGTTTGGTTAATTTATGTTTGGTTGACTTTATGTTTTATTATACGATTTATCATTGATTCGTATCTTTTTTTATATTTTAAATCTTATATCTTATGTTCTTGGTTTTCTTTTGTAACCACATCACATACGAACGGCCCGGTGGATTTGCTTGATTTATGTTGCATTATGTTCGATATTTTCTGTGGAAGGTTCTTAGCTAAGAAATTTTTCAAAATTTAACTCTTAAATAATGCAAAATAATTATTTTTAAATTTTGTTTATTTGGTTGCTATGTTCTTGCTAATTTAATTTTGGTTGATGTGCTGTTTGCAAAATGTTTTTAAAAAAAAATTGATTATTTATTAAAAATCATTGGGAAGCCTTGAATCGAACACTGCTATATCTACGTGGAAATCAGCGCCTTTTCGGTGGTAGACTTATATTACTGGCCGGTGATTTTCGCCAAACACCTCCCGTCATTCCGAGATCAAAAGCTTCTGACGAAAGCAAGGTATGTCTGAAATCATCTTATCTGTGGCCGCACGTCAAGATACTCCAACTGACTTTCAATATGCATGTTCACTTGCAACATGATCAAACTGCAGAAACGTTTTCAAAACAATTGTTGGACATTGGAAATTGAGAAAATTGGTGCATATATTTATTTCTACTGGACTTATTACCTTGCCTGAAGATTTTTGCAATTTCACTGCGTTAAAAGAAGAACTCATCCAAAGAGTTTTTCCGGACATTGCACATCAAGACTACAAGAACCAGATTTGGTTGAGCAAACGTTCTAGATTGTCTGCCAAAAAAAAATATTTTGCGGCCATTCAAAATGCGATTCTGGGCCAGGTTGTTTCCTACACATCGGTGGACGAGGTGATCAATCAACCATGACTTTGCCATGGCACCAGACTAACGGTAAAAAAGCTCATGAAGAACTATTTTAAGGGGAAATTATAAAGGCGAAGACGTTTTAATTCCATGAATTCTCAAAATTTCAAATAATTTGCCTTTCGACTTCAATTTCCGATTTGGATTGCTTTTGCAATGACAATAAATAAGGGGCCAAAATTTTAATTATTAATTTTGGGACATTTAGAAAGTCAAATCGGTAAATATTTTGACGCCAAAATATAGGTAATGACTTGAATTTTTATTCTAGTCAAAAAAATATTTCAATTTGGCCAAACTTTCCACTTTAAATGACTTTTATTATTTCAATGATTGAACTACTTTACCAATGGTCATTGAAAAATTCAAAGCCATTTTACATCGAAGGTTAGGCTGGAATTACTTAATTTTTTTTTTTGACTAGAATAAAAATTCAAGTCATGGCCTATATCTTGGCATCAAAATATTCACTGATCTGACTTTAAAAATGTCCCAAAATTAACAATTAAAATTTTCAATGATGGTTTTCAATGATAGATATAATTGGCCCCTAAGGCGCAAGGCCAGTCATTGGAGATTTCCGGAATTATTTTAGAGTATCCGTGTTTTTTTTTTTAAAGAAAAAAACGGCTACTGCCTCTTTCGAGGAATTGACAAATCCTCCAGGAGTATCTCCTGTCACAGAAAAGTGCCGCTCGTTAGCCGTTCGGATTCGGCAGTAAACTGTAGGTCCCCTCCATTCCTGCAGACACGCACACAGGAATGGTTGAGAGTTGTAAGTCACTAGGCCCTAGTTCTTCATGAGCTGTTGTGCCATCAAATTTAATTTAATTTTTTTAATCCGTGTTTTTCACATGGCCAAGTGTGTGCCCAAAACGGCAAAACCAAAAACGTTGTTTATTACAAGGCATTAGAGTAAATATAGGAACATTTCATACAGATTAAATTATCATTATTATTGTTATTATTTAACTCTAAATGTATATAAAATATTAAAGCAAGGCTTAATGCAAGGCAAACTTACCATCATAAACTTTTGATCCTCAAATTGATGATCATTGGTCCTGTGTAGGATATGCATTTGTGTATGTTTTATTTTCACAATGATGAACGAAAATAAAAACCCAAAACAAAATTCTCCACAATAAAAGTAAGCTAAATTCACAAGAAAACTTAAAAATAAAAAAAACACTTGCACTAAATACGTATATTTGTATAGAATAGTATTTACGGATACAATTCTTATAATGTAGTTCTCATGTTAAATTATAAACACTTTTCTATTTTTTTTTCTCTTATAAGTTGTGATTTTTTTTTTTTTTGTATAACTCAAAAATTTATAGGCACAGTTTAATTTTCTAAATATTTTTATTTTTGTACTCGTACGGCACTGTTTTAAGGCAAAATTGTGAATAATAAATTAATAATAAACTAAAGTTATTAAAAATTAATCTTTTGCACTTTGATATATTTTGGATAAATTAAAAAAATCAGTAAAAATCCAAATCAAATTCAATCATCGAAAGCAGTGTGTAGTGCGTTATAATCCGTTATTGCGCCAAAATGTATTTAAAAGCATCACGATTGATGTGCTGTCTCTCTAGACATCAGACATATGTGTTTTACCTAGGTATACACGACCGTGCAGTTGTTAAAGCTTAAGCATAAAATCAAACTATATTACCGCCAACAGTGATACGTGTTGACTGGGCAATTTCGCGAATGTATCTTTGAGATAAACTGTATAAATCTTGTTACTGTTTGTTGTTGTTTTTGTTAGGTTGGCAGCAGTAGAGATACAGTTTTTGCAGTTTATAGTGTTTTGCTTGTGGACTTTCTTTTTTTTTTTTTTGATTTATTTTTCTAAAGCTTTTCTATTGCGTTCGAGTTGTTATGCCTATGATGTTAACATTCATTAGAACAGGTGTTTCACTATAATTTCTATGGGTGTGATGAGCGCGCCTACACCTATGCAGTTCACCAGAAACTATATATAGATACTAGATACAACACTACATCAGGTAGGTAAAGGGGGATTATGTATTAAAACTGCACGAGTGGATGTGAATTGTGATGAGTGTAGAGATTGGGATACCGTAAGCGTTGAATGTGGTTAATTAATTAAATACGAAACAGAAATATATGCATAAGCTTTTTTGACAGCCCGGGTTGTCGTCAGATGCAAGTGTCAAACTAAACTGTCATCAAAATGTCACTTAATGCTTGCGGCAATATTTTGTATTTGTTGTTGCAGAGAATGTCTCTGCGATTGACAGATGTCACAGTTTGTTTACTTAATTCGTATAAATCTTCTTTTTTTTTGTTGATGAACCAGAAAATATCCTTGAAATATTCACGATGTTTAAAGCAAACAATAAACAATAAAAAAAGAGCACATCAAGGAAACATCCAACACACGGAAATAGTATTATTGCTGGACAGTGGACGTTCGACGCGTACACGACCACTCTTGCGCACTAGACGGTTTTCAACTAACTGAATGTTCGACCACCAAAAACCTTCGGGGTATTCGACGCCTCACGCTGTACAACTTGAAAACGTGATAGATACAACAAAAAAAAAAAAAAACAACATCAGCACACAAAAAATGAACGGCGGGCACGAATCGGAGGTAGTGGAAGAAAACCAGCTACCATTGGATAAGTGGGCAGAAGAAGATACCTCCGCCACCACCATACCACCAACACCACCGCACACAGCACCTTAACACACCACCACACCGCTATCTCAATATGATAGCCATCGACAATATTGCCTCCGTGCTGCCACCGAGCCGCGCCATGCGGTGGGGTGGGTATCTGATGATGATGAGTATGGGTATGGGGGTACAATCGCCAGCATTCGCTGGTTGCCGTTGCCGAATTCGATTTGCAGTGCCATTATGTGTATCTATGAGATACACAGAGAGAGGAAAATGAGCCCACCAGCGAAATTATTTCGTCGCTCCGGTCGGCGAGAAGCAACATCTGCTGCAAAAGATACAGCGTGTGCTAGTGTGTGTGTGGAGTAATGGTGTGAGATCTGGTTTTCCGCAGCCATTTATGACTTCCACAGGCCACGCCCCACCACATCTATAATGCGCCCAAAGCCCGCCCCTCGCACGGTGGCCGCATGCATCTGCCTATCAGAAGATACACTGACGCACGTTTATGCTCCAGGGACATTACGACTACGAGAGATGCCTGTTTCTTTGAGAGAGGGTTGTGTTTGTGTGTGTGCAGATTCTCGGGTGTGTGTGAAGAGTGATTCCAGTATATAGCAATGGGTATTAGCCGTAGGGATGTGGCTATCGGCCAGGACTTTGGCGTTGATTTACTTAAGTGTGTGGGGAAGGAATCCTTGCGTTTTCGGTTTGTGGGTGTGTGTGGTAAAAAACATACCTACCTACACACATATTTTTGACGGGATTATCCTTTTTGTTTTTGTTGTTGAAGAAATGATGGTAATGGTGGCATGCAATGTTGCTTGTGGGTGCATTGGGCAAATTAAATGGTAATTTTCTTACTCTGCTGGCCGAAGATTACCTCAGAGGCCAAAGGGTGGTGACTTACTGGATATAAGTACAGGTACCTATCTGTGGATGTATGGCTGTGGCAGCTATAGCACAGTGCACCTGAGCCATTTGTCTGCTTGCTGAGTGATTGACAAAGGAAGAAAACAACAAAATGAATTGCTTGTTGCTGATGTTGATGCTCTAAAGTTCTAGGGACTATTTATTACCTGTGCAATGATTTAGGGAAGAAGAAATCCTTGACAGTTCAACAAATAATCATCTTTTTGGCCAACCTGCGGCGGCGGTGGCCGCAGAAGCGGGCTGATAAAAGATACCTATATGTACCCAGGTAGGTATATGAACTTGCCTTCCTATGAGAGCGCAATGGACAACGACCGACTGACGAGATGGATGGACGGATAGACAAATTAGTCTTCCAGACAGCTGGCTGACGTTCGATGTAAGGTGTGATCTCTGATGAGAGTGTTTCAGGGCACACACATCATGGAACGTGAACTTCTTTCCAACGGACTTCTATTTATTTTAGTTGTTTTTTTTTTTTTTTTTTTTTTTTTTGCGGAAAGAATATTCGTCTTGAATTGGCCCCAAGGACCAAAAAAAAATAACTGAAGGTAGGTAATTTTGTTTTAACATAGCGCACATGCTGTATATATACCTTCCTACAACCCATTAAAATGACCACAATAAAAACCCCTTATGCGCCATTCATGTTGCATGCAACTTTTTAGTTTAGTTTTAGTGTGTGGCATATTTTGTTACGATTTTTCTATATAAAACTATGTTTTATTTTTATTTATTTTTGTTGGTATTGTTGTTGTTTTTTTTTTGGTTTTAATGTGTTTAGGGATTTTTAGTTTTGATGCAGAGCGAGCATAGCGCGCTATAGTCATTTTGACGCCAAATTGCCTGAGGGTTATGCACTGATTTTGACTGATTTGTTAAAGTTGAAGTGCAGAATTCCATTTTTTTGCATCAATCGATTTTTTATTTCTTCCGCATTGAATTGTTGAATTATAGTTATAGTTTGCAACAGATAGGTTTTTATGTTTGTATAGCTATCTAGATAAAACGTACATAGATATATTTTGTACCTATTTATGTATGTTGCTAATACAGATGTCACAAAGAAGATGATTGAACTAACTGTTGTGAGTTTAAAGACAGCAAGTGCCTATAGGTACTTCAGATACAATAATATCGAAGATACATTGATCATTCATTATATTATGGTTTTTATTCTGGAAACCCTCAAGCTGCTGTTTTGATCAAAGGAAAAATAAGAAATACCTACCTGTAATTATCTTTCTACTATTTATAACTATATTGTAAAATATTCGTGAGCCTTTTGTTACCTGAAAACTTCCATTTTAATTTGACAATACATCTACATATGTATGAATTTTTTTTAATGAAGAAATCATTTATGATGATATTTTTTGTAATCTCATCAAAATTTTAACTATATTTATATTTCGAAATAGCTGAAAATTGATTATGACCTTTCTTTCATCAGATCGTATCAAGTGAAAAAGGTCGTGTCTTTTTATATTATAGGGTAAGACGAAATAAAAATTAGTTTATATTACGAGTACTGTAAATCGTGCAAATACAGCTTCAAGCTAATTTTTCTACATAATAAAAGAAATCGACATTTCAAAAAAGTTAAAATAAAAAAAAAAAATATTAATTTCATACGTACCTACTATTTTTGGACAATAAATGTTGCGGAAAAGAACCTTATCTACTACACACTTTTTACTTTTTCATATAATATTACAATAGATGTGTCTAAATCAGTGCTGCCACTCAGAAATTTAAGAAAACATAGTTTAAAAACATGATTTGAGTTCAAAAAACATGATCCACAGTTCTTAGTTGGAAAATAGTAAAAAGAGATCTTTAAAAAAAAACCCCTTCGTGTCAAGTAAAAAAATAGTTTTAAAATACTTTCGAAAATAAATAACATTAAAGTAAATTATAAAGTGAGTGTGTGGTGGTAGCTAAAATGATGAATTGTATAATAGTACCTCTTCCTTTCTTCATGAATTTTGTATGTTGCATTCACATCAATTCACAGATAGGAAATAAAACTACACGAATTGTAGAAAAAACCGAGATTAAGGTAGATTTACCCTAAATCTGCTTCCAAATCCCGTGATTTACCATACTTTTAATCTTAAATTAAAAATAAATCGCATATAGGACCAATAGTTTTACAAATCGAACAGACCATTTCCCCTATTGATCTAGTACAATATTCGAGAATAGAGAGAACATTTTGCGAGAATGGGTTTGTTTTATCGTTGGACACAAATCAAACTTGCCATCAAGCTTTAAAATTAAAATATTGCTAGGAAAGTGTTCAGAAAATGCATTTTGAAATCCAAATCCAAAGGCAGACCTGGATCTTGTGTTGTTTTTGTATTACTTGTATTTATGTTTCCAAATCCAATCCGAATCAGATCTGGAGGAAAATAAAATGCAGCTAATAATAATGTCAAAGTTATTCTACTTTTTAATCTTTTTGTCTGCTGGGAACACTATCAAAGTGCCATTTTAGCTATGTTTGTTTTTAAAACGAATAGCCGTATTCGAGTTTTTAGTTTTAGAAGATATGCATAATTTTTAAAAACAATTATAAAAAATATAAAAACTTTTTGTCAGATTTAGAAAAAACATGATTTTGGACTCAAAAACATTAAATCATTTTTCGGGTCCAAAAAACATGAAAATAATGCTAAATCATGATTTCTGGCAGCCCTGGTGTAAATAACTAACATAGTATACTTCATATAATTGGGATAGAGTCCTCGGCCCTAGTAGAAACTAAAGGCACACATAAGTAGAACGGGATAGAAACTATGGGCGTAAATACCATGATGAGATACAGTCCCCGGCGCCAGTTGAAACTGTAGGCGCAAATACTACACTGGTCCCAGCCGAAAATGAAAGCACAAAATAATTTTACAGCTCGAAAGCCAAAAACAGCGAAATTCATATCAAGTGCACCACGCACTTAGCAGTGTGTCTCTTGGTACTTCTCCTTTCGTACTCGAGAATGGAACGCACATTACTGGTTTACTGGCTGAACAGAATGGTGACGCAGACGGAGACGGAGCTGGAATAGCTGTCAAAATATTGAATACACGCAAATTCAATGTTGCGAACACAACGGAACGTAGACGCATACGGAGCTGCAGACGAAGACGGAAGAGTTCACCAACATTTAACTTTTCACGTACGGCACTTTTGACATTTCAATTTGTATGAAGAAAAAAAAAAACAACTTATTGGGTCGGAAAAAAATATTGTGGTTATTTGTATCGCGAAAAAAATTATTTATTAAAAGGAAAATTATTGGAAACAAAAAATGTGAATTCTGAGCTCTCAAAGCTGTACAGCTCCATTGTGGACATGTAAAAAAAATAACGTACGACACTTTTTGACAGCTCTTCCAGTTCCGTCTGCGGCTTCAGTTCCGTCATTCTATTCTGTTCAGCCAGTTACTGGTAATGATAAGAGCAGAAAACGACTTCCCATACAAATTACAAATTAACTTATCATATTCGTTGGGTAGGAGTAAATGTGAATTATAACAGTGTAGAAAAACTCGTCCAAAATTTCATCATATTGACGTGTTCATTATCTGGCTTATATTGGTGAACCGTATCCGGTGGCTGGCGGATGTGATTAATTTAATTTTAAAATTCAACAATAGCTGAAGTAAGAGTTGAGTCGTCGCGTCGCGTCGTTGAGGGCAATGTCTGGTGGTAGGTAGAATGATGATTAAGAGATGAGGGAAAAATGTTCAACTTTGTTAAAATCTAAATAACTTCACAGAGACTTTTGAAAATAAGTTACAGATCCAGCGGAGCGTTCTCACTGAAGCTTTGCTTTCCATATTAAAAGATTTGCTCTTTCTTCCATTTAATATTTCTAGAGACATTCTAGATCAGACCTCAAACATTAAAATTCAAATCGATATCTTCATATACCTACCTAAATATATTTGTTTGGCCACCACTGTAGGGGTTAAATTAACTATGAATCCGTTGTTGAATTTAACTATGCATCCGTGGTTAAATTTGACTATGGATGCTCGGTTAAGTTTTTCTAAACAATTTCCTGCAGTCTTTCTTCCTATTCTTAAAGCTCCTAATATAAATGCTTATAAAACGAGATACTTATTTTCTTCTAAGAATTTTATTCAAGGAATAATAATTATATCGGTTACATTACAAAGCTTGCATATGCATCAGGCGATGTACCTACCTATATACTTTTCCATATTTGAATTCCATAACAAAACATTTTTATGGATCAACAACACTTAAATTGGTGTGTTGTATATCCATTCGAGTGTAGGATCTTTCATTTTATGCCTCGCAGCCAAAACAGACGCGCCATTCAAAAAAGATGTTGCTTTTCTGCTGCTGCTGCTGGTGCTGGAGAGCAATATGCAACATTCATTTGTATCTGAAGAGTTGCATTGGTTTTAACCGAATATTGAAGTAGGTACTTTTCATATACCTCTAATCTTCAGCCAAAGCCGATTGGGAGAAAGAGCTCAAAATGAAAAAAAAAAAATCAACGTAAAAAAAATAACTACTTCCCGGCTAAATTACCCAGCCCATGCAATTGGAACTGCAACTGGCGGGCGATTCGTGATTGTGAACGCACCCTCCGGTTATCAGGACTTTTCGTAAACATTTCAACAACTCCCTGTTTCATGTGCATCCAGGGATACCAATCCGCAACCAATATACCCCAATATACATATACCAATGGCCATACCAGTCCTCTTTATTTTAATCAGGCACGGATACATAGGGAAGGGGGAAATGGGTATATAAATCAGACCGCTAACAAATATTGTTAAAATCTTTGCTATTGGTGCTATGCACTATGAAACTCAGAGATGTTGTTGCTAGAAGTAACCTATACCTTTTTCTTTCCAAAACAAATTTAAAAAAAAATGAGGTACGAGAAGGGTTGAAATGAGACTTTTTCAAGGCTTGAAAATAATGTTTCTGAAAAAAAAGGAAAATATTAAAATTTCCCCCCATCCTTATATGGAAAAAATCAAATATCCGCCCCTGCTTTTCTTTACAAAATCACAAACGCGCGGTAGTGGATTTTCAATAACAATACATCGCATCGGGTCGACGGAATATGAAGAGGCATTTCGAAGCCTAAATCAATCGATATTGGAGGCTGAAGCTGCAAGATAGAGATTATTGCCTTTCGATATGATTTTATACTGTACAACAATGCGATGTTTGATGCGGCTGCGGTAGATGCCCATTTGCATTTATACACAAAGAAACTGCTAGTTGCATGCATTCTGAGAGGCACACACAACATCCAATTTCGCCCCTTCGTGCTAGAGGCAGCCATGTATTTCATTTTAAATTTCGCTGCAATCACTGCAGCCGAATTGGTTGCCATGGATATTGCTTACTTGTATTACGGTAAAATGTTCATTGAAACTATTTTGCCAAATTGGAACTTAATTATTAACCACCAACCTGAGGATTTTTTAAAAATTTATTTTCAATGTATGTACCTACACATTGTATACCCTACCTAGACACTAAGGTATAGAAGACCTGTCTTTTACCTATTATAAGTTGGGGGCGATAGAAATAAGGTTCAAAAACTACTTCATGCTCTATTAATATTTTTTTTTAAGGATCAATCATTAATAATTGAGCAATCTTCTTCAACAGGTCATTTCGATATCATGAGAAATTTTGAAAAATAAATTCCGTGAACTTAATCCTTGTTTCAATAGAGGAGGACTTAGACAAAATAAAGAAGTGAAATTGCTTCCGTGCCCTCAAGTAGCATATTTACACAATTTCAACAGGTAATAAAGGTACCTCTGTTATGAATAGCGATTTTGATGTAAAAGGAAATCAATTGCAGGCTTACGATTACGTGTATCTAGTTGGATGAGCATTACGTAAATCTTATAAACAAATTGGATTACATTTTCCGGTATTTAACAATCAATTAGTTGCGCACCTATACCTACAAAAAACCATGGTATTCAATAAGATAAAACGTTGCTCTTTTTATAAAGCAGCCAGTTGTTGATTTTTTTTTGGGAAGTTTGTATTATTTTGAATTGTTTGGAATTGAAAAATAAATGTTTTTTTTTTTTGCTCATCTAGAACAAAATACAAACATCTATTTTTCTTCTTATTTCTTTAAAAACGGCCTTAATTATTTATTTTGATTAAACTTGGTACTTACTTATGATTAATACAATGCAGAAAATTCAAAATACATACTGCATTTTAGATTTTTGCAAAAAAAAATCTCATAGTGAAAATAGGGTTTCAACATTTTTTTATGAGAAAATTGCCTTATTTTTGTCATCACGTACATACATATATTTTTTAAATTACCGATTTTGATATAATTTTGCACTGCTACAATTTTAAATAGTTTAAACAATACTGCATTTAGAAAAGTTTTACCAATAATACATATATGTTAAGTACCTATGATTTGAACCGTTAATATAAATCATTATTGCAATAAATATAGCTTTTAACCACATCAACAAGTTCGTGTGATTTAGTGGCGCATTTTTTTTTTGAACAATTGTATACACATATGCACACAAGGGTGAGCATTCAAAAAAAACCGTCTTGGATGGGCATAAATAATCTCCAAAAAAAGAAACAACATTCTTTTCAGATTTTTCAGATTTTTGTTTTCATCGCTATAGTCGTCGTTGTAAGCGGTTAATTTTATATGCTATTTTGCATTGATTAACAGGGTGATCCGCATACATTTTGAAAAAAGCTGAGGTTTGTAGACAAGAAAAAAATTGCCCTGGAAAGGGGTTCTATTTTCCCCCTTTTAGGCGCGAGGGGAAAATTACTAAAGGAAATGTTTTTGGCTTGAGCAAAAGCTATTTAAAAACAACGAAAATTTTCAAAACTTTTTTGACCATTCACAATTATCGTTTTTTCAAATTTGATTGATCCCTATAATAGGACTACTCTAATTGGATATTAATGACCACAGTTTAACTTTTTTTGACACCCGTAGAAATATTTTTTTTTATTTTTGATTTTTATAAAAAAATATTAATTTCAGAAATTTGAAGTCACAAATTTTAAAAACTCACAATTAGCTAAAATGACCACCATTTTGAATTTTTTTGTCTCTTGAAAAAATATTTTTTTTTTCGAATTTTGAAAGCTTAGATACCTTTTACAATTTACAAGAAAACCATTCCCTTAGATCGCTCTAACTTATTAAAAAATATCTTTTTTTTTTTCAAATTCTAAAAAGGTTAACAACCTGCACCACCTATGGGTGGTCAAAAAGTTGAAGGGTGGTCATAATAATGTCCAACTTGAGACCCATCATAAATAGATCAATCGATTTGAAATCTTTGATTTTTTGGGGCAGTGTTCTTTTTGCCCCCATTATTTTTAAAAATCGATTTTTCGATATAACTATGGAAATATGGGTATTCAACAAATTTCAATGGGTGGTCATTCAATTTATCATCTTTTACATAAAAATTGGACATTTTTTGGGACCAAGTTAACACAGCTCAATTCTTACAATATACTTAATTAATAGTTATTATGGCGCAAAATTTTAGACGATTTAGTATGACGTTAAAGCATTTTAGTACGACGGTTTTTTTGAACGTCTCGTTTATTAAATAAATCTTTTTGTTTTTTTTTTTTTGTAGTTAAGACTATCTACAAATACATACAATGTATATGTGAACTGAAGATACCATAAGCGGAGCCGTGGAGTTGCGTGAGCTCCCAAAGAGGGAGTTAAGATGTATATCACGGGTTCAAATATGTTAACTCGTCCTTTCGTCCACCCAAGTGAAGGCTGTTTCACAATGCGACAAGAAAACGAGACGTCAGCGTGACGAGGTCTCTTTGCAGTTTTTCTCTCTTAAAAAAGAATTTTAAATGGTGAAATAATACATAATCAAGCATTTCTCGTCGTCTCGTCACGTCATAAAGTTCGAAAAATTGAAAAAAAAGACGCAACGTGACGACGAGAAATACTTTATTATGTATTATTTCGATGTTTGAAACTCGTTTTTAAGAGAGAACAACTGGGAAGAGATCTCATCACGCTGACGTCCCGTTTTCTCGTCGCATTGTGAAACAGCCTTGACTGTTTACCAAGAAAAAGGGAATAACAAAGTATTATGAAAACAACATATTTTGAATTTTTCAGCAGCAATGGTAACTGTTTCTATCAGGTAATTTCTATATTTTCCACATTTTGGATTTTACAATCAAAATTAAATTAAAGTTTTTTTGTTTGCACGTTATTGTAATTCTGTTAGAATTTGAACTGTAAACTTTAGGCTCAATTACCTACCAAATTCGTTTATTTAAACGAGTTCTCTTACGAAACTCTTGCTTAGTGTAAACCATAATAAGATAATTTAATTATTATTATGTTTGAAATACTTATGCACATATTTTTAAAAACAATTCATAAATATTTTGTCTTTATTTTTAAGCTACTGAAAGATCTTACCAAACCGCAAAACCACATTATTCTATTTTATTTCCAAGATTATCAATTTGTGGCGCAAAAGCCTCCAACCTCCTTTAATATTATTCTAAAATGAAATAAAATAACAACAACAATAATAAAAGAAAAAACAATTCTCTGCTAAAGGATCAAACACCCTTACCTTAGACGGCAAGGCAAGAAAACAAGCTTAACTTTTCTCCTCCGAACCTTATGATGACCAGTAAATTAAAATGAACGCAGAAAAGCAGCAGAAAAGGACTCCCTCACCATCACCATTTTGCAATTTTTATTTGGGGCCAAGGATGAGGGTTAAACAAGAGGGAAAAATCTAATTAGAGTTAGGCAAATTGTTTTATTTTCTTTGATTCTTATCCCTACAACTTTGAAGGACTCACGATTACTTATTTTTTTTTTCTATGCCAGCCGTGAACAACCGAGAGAAAAGCGAACTGTCTAAGGACGAATTAAATATTTTAATTGCCAGAACTTGCTCGGGGGGTTGTTTATTGTTTTCTGTTTTCATTCCAATGATGCTGTTTTTGTTATTGTTGTAATCGTAAATAGTTATTTTACCTTTTGTTGTCGATGCATTAATAATTTGAAATTTTGTTAGCACAAGGAATAGTCTATATTTTGGAAAACATAACATTTATGTTCCAGGTGCATCTGGATGCGACGATGGTGAGTTGGACTGATGGACACGATTTTAAATCGGTTTCTTAAGGAATTCTTTACAAATGGTGTTATTACTGAAATGAGTACTGAATTCAGTCGAAATAACACGAACACAGTCGCCAACTACCTATACTAACCGCAGAGCCTGTAATTTGTGAACTATACTCTCCACCGGCAAACGCACAGGAGTTTTTCTTATAAATTTTAACGGGCGGGCGGTGGTGGCAGCGATGTGGCTGGCCCGGCCGGCGTGGCACGTCACGAGTCGTCGACTTAAAACATTGCGTCGCTTCGCAGTAAGGTATGATAAAAGTTTTAATATGATACCCTAGAGTGGAACTCGTGAGTGGCCTAAGGACATTCTATAGACGTTTGTGATAGTTGGTTAAGAAAGAAGCCAAGTTTCTCCTTTAATTTTGATTCTGTGTTTATTTTTGTTTTATACCGCAACAAAAACCAACTAAATGTTGATAGTGGGTCATTTCGTATTTTCATCACGTTTTTTTATCGAATGATATTAATTAGGCAACAATTCGAAGTAAAAGTTCATTATATAGGAGTAAAACAAGGAACAAAGAATTTTGATGGATGGATAAGTTTGATAAAGTACAAGAAAAAAAAAAGTAATAGTCTGGGAAGTAGTGTTGCTATTGGTCTGGACAAATTTTAGGATTGATCACGAGTTTAAAAATATAATTTATTAAAGTAAGTTTAAAACTTAAAAAAAAAAAAACATTCCAGGTGTGTTTTTTTGAAAAAGTGTGTGGTGAGCTCTAAAAATGTTTAAACACAAAAAAAAAAAGTAAAAAGAATGTAAGACTGTATCACGTATAAGGTTCCTCTTAATATCTAGAACTACCCTTTTACGATTTAATATAAATTTAAACACGTAAAATATAAAACAATAAACGTATAAAAAGAAGGAAAATATTAAAATTATTCTTTAAACTGACCCAAGAACAATATTATGTACTTCTGAAAATGTTCGCTATCTTATTTCTTTCATAAATTTGAATGAAGGATTGAAATTAAATAAATTTTTAAGGATAAATATTAATTCAGTTGAAAATTAAATTAAAAAAATAAAGGATTTTTTGTCTCAATATCAAAATAGGTTATAACGAACTCGATGTGACTGGCACTGGAGACTTTGTTCGTTATATCCGGTGTTTCGTTATAATCGATTTACTATTTTCCGTTTTCTATTAAAAACTATTAAAAACTTTTATTTGTTTACAAAGTAATCTGTGATTTTTTGCTGTAGAAAATGGTAGAAATTGTTGAAGGTGATACAAAAATCTCTGCTGCCAAACCTTTATTGGAATCACCAGCTTCGAGCTTTAAAATTATTGCCAATTTTCCTCCAATCGTAAAAACTCTACGCTTTGAACTCATGTTCTCAATGTCGAATTCTTTTTAACAAAAACTTCGATTTTTTTTTTAAACAAAATCGATTTTTTTTTTTCAATACAAGGAATTTGTTCGATTTTTTCTTCTAAACACATCGATTTTTTTGTTAAAAGGAATGCTAAATATGTAACACATTGACACGTGAATGACAATAATTTATAATTATAATTTAACATGGCCAATGTGTGAAATTAAAAAATTTAATGTTAAATTTTTTAAATCTGTCGAAAGATTTTAAAGATACAGAGTAAAATAATTCTTTGACTTGACAAGTTTTGTCCCCATATAATTCTCCCCCAAATGCATAGTTCCTGGAATCCAAACTGTTTTGTAAAACCTACTCAATTATAGTATAAATAGAGAATGTCAATCCATATACCCTTTCTGCATTTTTTTAAAATTATTATAAAAAAATGATTCATCGTTTGCCAACTTAAAATTTTTAAGTTGACAGCTTTATTGGTCGAAATTTTATGGTTTCCTAGCCCCAAGTTAACTATCATCTAACATGCGCTGTGCAGCTTACATAATAATTTGTCTATACTCGTATATGGGGACAAACTACAGTTTTTTTTATGACTAATCCAAACAAGTCTCTATAATATTAATCCTACCTTAAGTCACAGACATCACTTATCATATCCCTGAGTGTCACTTGATCCAATGTATGAATTATCAGCTATTATTGGCGATCAACATCTATGCTCTTGCGTCAGAAGGTGCAACTTACAACTAAGTATACAAGCTTTTATGCTTTCAGCGAGACTCCATGTCTGAATGTTTTGAGACTAGATGGATAGATATCCACAGATCACAGTGGAGGATATCCTCAGGGCGGATATTTTTATGTCCTCCGTGTAGTATAAGCATTTATATAGTCGGGAGAACTAAACATCGTCGTCTGTCGGTCGAATTGAGTATGGCCGCACAGCCTCTCATCCTACAAAACCAAAGATTTCCACGGGGCTTTTCATGTTTACTGCAAGCTAGATATCGGACTAGCCAACAATTCGAGCACACCGTAGAGCACGCGTTTGCTTTTGACATGCTTGAGTTTTAATGCAACTGCGTCTTTAGTCCTAGTGGCTTTGACTGCACTGCTATCATCGGACGAGTCGGTCTCGATGGTGGATGGCAGATGCAGGATGGTGGTTAGGTTACCTTAACCATTTAATATTCTGCCATGAACATATTTTCCTCCTCCATCTTTTAATTTGAATTCAATTCCTTTAGCTTCATCAAGTGAAGCGCGCTTAATCCAAATACCAAATCCAGGCGGCCTATTCAGGAGGAGAAAAAAGAAGCGCTTACTGGCTGAAATAATGTCTTGCAAGTGCTTGGGGGCTTCTGTAAGGATTCGCTCTGGAATTCGTGGTGAAACCAGTTGCGCTGGCACCTATCCGTCGCGTCGGTTGATGAGAAAGCGAGATAGTTGCAAGACTTTTGTCTGCATCTTTCTTTGCGTACTCTAAACTTTACTGGTCTTTGGTAATTGTTGTTGGGACAGAGAACGGATGCGGCTGCAATTGAAATTGAACGATACCACAGGCGGATGCAGCAACAAGCAACAGCAGCAGACAAGACAGCAACAGCATGTTGGGTTGGCTAACTCTTGATCTTCCCGTTTGCCGGATGGTGGGTTTCTATCAAACTCGCAAAACCCTACCATTGGTCAAGATGCTCTTGGTATATTTTTTAAGTGTTTTTTGTTTTTTGTTGTTGTTGTTATTGTTAGGATGTGAGCAGTAAAAACTAAAAAATAAAACACAGATTTGGTACAAACAAAAAAGAAGTGCGGACGAAAATTGCATATACTACGAAGGCAAGATACTCTTCGTGGAGCATTGTGCACTTGCACTTCGTTGGGCGATGTCAGCCTCGAGGAATTGTCGATGTTGCGTGCTGTCAGTACAGGAACGCAACATTGCACCGTATTTTTTTTTTATGATAAATTGCGGAAGATTTTTTTTTTGTTTCATTTTTTTTTTGAATATTCAGGATGTCGTTCGCACTAATTGGATGATGGCCGTTGGGACATGTACGTGTGCCTCTCAGAACCAATTAAATGTGTGTGATTTTATTGTATAAAGTTAACATAAACACTTTATTATTGCTATAGGATTTTCTGTATATAACTTTGCAGAATAAATATTACAATTTTTTAATGAACGATTTTTTATGCATACGAAAAATCATAGTTTTGTTTAAATTATTCATTCATACAAAAGTAAACAGACACATTCAACAATCGTCATTTCAACATGAAAATACTTTATTCAAAACTGCAATTGCATTACAAGTGTTTTATCCATTGGAATCATCATAAGTTTTTGTTTATGTTCAATTCATTTCAGCAAATGGGCCTTAATTTTTGAGCTAGTTTAGTTAAAAACTGAAAATTTCAAAACATTAAAATAAGGCTTAATAATTTTATTTAAATAGCTCAACTGTAAATATTTAAAACTATGCCAATTGACAAAGACTAATAAAAGATTAAAAACAGTTTTTGGTAAAAGGGATACCTTTATTCCTGAAAACACATAAGAGACTGAAAATAAATGATTATATCATAACGCTGATAAAATTTTAATCATTTATTTTCATAATTCTATGGTTGCAATATGACAGAAATGACGGCGAATTATCAAACTTGTAAAGCAGGCCTTATTTTATAAAAATGAAAAGCGCAGAAGTTTATTAAGATTTGCTAATTTATAACTTGACAATATTAACAATTTTTTTCATAATTTATTTGCAATATTTTTAAAATTGCCAAAAAAATTACATATATTTTACATATAAAAATGAATCCCTTTTTGTGTTCGTACGAGCGTAACTCGGCTAAACATCATCCGATTTAGTTGGATTTGTACTAAACACACAACGGAAATTCGACCGAAAAAATTAGGAAAATCGTGAAAACACCTTGAAATTTCAAAATTTCTGAAATAAAATTGTGTTCGTACGCGCATAACTCGGCTGAACATCTTTCCATTTGCATGTTTTTTTTTTGTTGGATTTGTATTGAACAAGATTAACACACAACGGAGCCAAAAATTGAAAAAAATTAACGAAAATTCGACTTACAAATTCAGAAAAATGTGAAAACATCTTAGAATCTCAAACTTTCTGAATTCGATTATTGTTCTTACTCAGCTGATTCAACCTGGATGAGGATTTTTTTTGTTGAATTTGTATTGAACCAGATAAAAATTGGAAAATTAGGCCAAAAAAGTCGGAAAGACGTTATAACAATAAATTGCATACTTTCTGAATCGTTGTTTTTTTTTTTTTTTGTTCGAATGGTCTTTCTACATTTGGCGATTTATACAAATTGGTTGCCTGCTGTAACACCCTTATAACTACATATGTACATGGAGTAGTGCGATACAACGTTCGCTGAGATCAGCTAGTATAATTAATGCTGATATTTTTTTTTCTGAAAAAAAAAGGACAAACCCGCCAAATTTGGAGATTTCGCGGGATATCGGAATCAGAAAAAAAGAATAAAAAAAATACAAAAATGTGAAATTTCTACCTCAAATCATATTCTAGTTTAAGATTTTATATTTCTAAAAAAATATTTGTTGTGAAAATGTTGTATTTAGCAAAAAGAAATTAATCTTTTAAAAACATTTTGATATTCAATCGATCAATATTGTTCCATCGTCGTCGTCTTCGTCATTGTCACTCGAATCGGCACCAATTTGTTTGTTTGAGTAAATCTGGCTTCGATTTTAAAAAGTGGTAGAATTCTATGCATGTGTATGGCAAATTGCAATTTACAAAAAATATAGCGTTCAAAACATATATCCCTTTAGTTGGTTTCGGCATTCTTTCAATTCAAAACTATTCAAAATAATAACACTAAGCTAAGCCGAACGAATTTACATACAGTGTCGCGCAGATAAAAACAATTAAGACAATTACAACTAGGCAACGCATTTTTTGATCGTTACAGCGTTTTAAACTTAATTCAAAACATTTTTCATTTGAAATTTTCCGAGACTGAAAATGGGATATTAAAAGGACAACGCGGGATTTAAGAAGCGTTCACGGGATAGTTTTTTCAAAGTCAGAAAAAGGGATAATCCCGCGAAAAGAAGGATAGATATCAGCTTTAAGTATAATACAAAAATGAAACTGTCATTTTTCCATTTGTCGGTTAGCTAATTGACACGACAAGGAAAACGTTTTTCTAAGCATACTCAAAATTAATTTTCCACAAACAGGTCAGATTCGAGATATTCCCTTTTATTTTATTCGTGCCGTGTTGGGTTAAAAAAAATATTGAATACGAAAAAATTGTATTAATCTTATATGTAATCATGAACAATTTGTAGTTCTTTTAATTATAAAAAGCCTTTCAAAAATTAAAGTTTTTATTTAGGAACATTTTGCAATCAATTTTAAACGTTTTCGAAAAAAGCCTATTTTACACACAGAAGTACGTTTGCGTTTTGTTTTATCTGTTTTTAATTATCTTTAAGTTATATAATTGCATCAAGTTCCGAAGGTTATATCAAAAATAGTTTCGAATTTAAAAACGAACCGCATAATTATTTAGAAACAAAAGAGTTGAGGTACAAACTTTAAACCAATTTTTTAGAACAAAGTCTTTTGTTGAATAAAAATTGATATATTTTTTTTTATTTGAAAACAATAACCAATTGAAGGACTATATCAAAGCTTAGCAATGAAAATCAAAGTAATAAAGATAAATTGAGACATTTAATTTCAAAAACCATAACATTCTTGTTTTTATGGTTTGTACCTACTAAGGCAAGAACTTAAAGAAAAAAGTTAAAGTTTTTATGGTTACTACTTATGCAAAAACTTAAAGTAAAAAAAGAAAAAAGTGTTGAAGTAAAACATCTACCAAAAGTCTATATTTTTGTGTATTATTATTAAACTAATGGTTTAAAAAAACGTTATACATTTCTGGAACGGCCTCAAAAGAAATTTATCAAAATTTTCTGTGGCATAATTTTATTGCTGAAATATTATCGACGAAACAAAAAAGTTTCTTGTTTCATTAAGGTTCAGATATCTTAGAAGAAGAAATATACATTGAACAAAAAATAAAAGAATTTAGAGTTAAACTAAAACAATTTATTTAATCAATAGGTACATTATATTGAAACAAACAAAATTTTCAAAGAAAATTATGCTCTTAAAAAATGATGAAAATTTTCGTCTCGTGATGTTTCTCAAAAAACATAAAAACATGAGAATGTTTTCATCTCAATACGACCACTTTTTTACTGAGATACAGCTATTTAAAACCCACTAAATAATTTTTTCTGTGCTTTAATATTATTATTTTAATTTTCGGAATTTTGAGTTACCAGACTGGCTGATTATTTTTCCTTGTTGATAACTTTTTTATGATATACTTACATTAAAAGCCTAGTTTTTGGTTATTCCCAAAATCTGGGATTTTACGCTTCTCTTGATTTGTTTTTTATTTTTTTTTCCAAGTATTTATTTAATCAGAATGTCTAATTGACATTTTTCTACGTAAATAAAAAATATTATCTGCACAACTAACAACTTTTAATAACTACATTAACATTATACTCGTATAATTAGAAAAATCTCTACTCTATCATTCTCAAGAGTTTTGCTTATGCGAGATGATACAGCAGCTCCCAAGCTTGAATGCGTGCTTAAGATTAGTTTCACTTACGAAGAGTTTTATTTTTTTCTTCAAGAAACCAACCAACCATCCAGATGATAGTAGTATTTATATTGCATTTAACCACTTGACAATGTTTATGCGCCTTCTAATTAAAAATTATAAAATGTAGTCTTATTAAATCCAGTTTTGCAATTAGCACTCTCTTTAAAGGATGCCCGCGAGGTTTCAAGAAATATTACGAGGAGACATGGAGGAATCATAACATAACATAACATAACCTAACCAGTCAGTTAGTCAGCAAGCATTATAGCAATCAACGAATTGCGGATGAATTTGTCAAGTACACACTTTGCTCAGACCTTGACGGTACTTAACACAATTTTTATATGAAGATGAATATAATTATTTTTTGTATTTCTTATTTAATATTTAATTAGTGACGATGTTAAAAGAAAAATATATTTCCACGTTTTCGTGTCATTTGATTTAAAGCTCCACAAAAAGAAGTTGAAATATATACATACCTCAATTCGATCGCTGCAATATAGGTTTTTGGAACAGATCGTTTATTTTATTGTGAATTGTCCGCCTTCAAGCTCCAAAACGTACCTTATAATCATTTTTTATAAAACCCAAGACGAAAACGAGACCAAAACAAAAAAAAGGAAAATAAAATTTGAGAGAGACCAGACCATCCAGCTAAAGAAACTTTGACCGTAGCCTCTAATTAAATAAGTGATCACGGAAAAGGTCGAAAGCCAAAAACGGAGCAAGTGGAATGAAATATCGGAAGACATAATATAGGAATCGTTCAGCAACGCATTACCTTACCTGTTTGTCTGCAGCGGCGGCGGCGGCGGCGGCGCTATCTGAGCTATCAGGCTCTAAATGGCAATTATAAATGTATTTATGGTTTCATCTGACCCCTTGAAGATATGCGATTTTATTTTTTTTAGATTTAGTCTTTTCTAAAATGCTTCGCAGTATGTTGCCATTTCTTTAAATCACACCCACATAACGTTAAATATAGGTCCAGCCTGATTCAGAGATGCATTCTCAGAATTTTATAAAAATTCTTTGTCATACTCTTGCATTCTTATAATAACAGTATTCTTACTTTTAATTATTAGTTACTCTTGTTTTTTTTTTTAAATATACTTTTAGACAATTTTTGTTTTCACAAACTTACTAGATTAAAAGTATGGAAATTGAACGAATATAAAATTAATAAAATGCAAGACTGAATCGCATAAGCTTGCTCTTCAAGATTCCAGGTTATGAAGTGGCTTTGCAAGGTATATTGTTTATTATTACATTGATATATGGTAAAGAAGAAATTATATAAAAGTCAAACACAAAGAATAAACTTTTAAATTATTCACTAGTCAAAAAAAATAAGCAAAAAAAAAATCACTTTTTTTTAATGTTTTTTAAAGAGCTGTATATCTGTGGAAAGTGGTCGTATTGAGATGAAACAAAAAGCCTTCTAAAGGCTTATGTTTTTTGTGTGGGGACATTTTAGCAAATGATTTTTTTAAGGTACCGTTGTTGCAAAATCATAAGAAACAGCACGAGCTAAAGATCTTCTATTTTGAAATTTTTTTTGAAGAGTGAAATTTTTTTTGAGCCAATAAAATGCATTGATTCGATAATTTGTTTATTGAGATTTAATGTCGTTATTTTTCGTTGCTCTACAATTTTTTTTCAGAAGAATATTTGGCTTGACACAAAAGAATTAAGGCCAGTTTTGAAAATTGGAATTAATTTTCTACAAGACATTTTTAAAACTTTTCAACGAATATTTTTTATTGGCCCCTAACGTAAGATTAAGAATATGTCAAACAATGTTTTTTTAAAGACTTTTAGTAAATCTTTCACTGCTTTACAAATATTGATTTCAGGCTTTAATTAAGTAAAATATTTTAAATAGCAACAGACCACCAGTATATTTATAAAATTTCAAATCAATCCATTTAACCATTTTCCCATACAAAATGATAAAATTCGTACAAATAAATTAAAGGAACAAATTGAAAGGTTCATAAACATTGTTAAATCGTCATCAAAATGGAAAAGAAAAGAACAATTTCTGTCCACTTTTTTCACAGTTTAATTAATTAATTTTTCAAAAAATATTCCATTAAAATTTTTTATTTGAAAACAGAATAACCGAAGGGGTTTATGGCTTTTAAAGATGGTATAGCAAAGCATTGAAGGTGTTGTCGCTCTTTTTTAACATTTTTACTTGCGGTAGATAAATACATAGGTACTATATGGCAAGTTTTGGATTCGTAAAAAAACTCGAACACGAGATTTTGATCAAACTTGACATTACAATGATAGGGAAGACGAAAAAAAAGGGTCTCGCAATTCCGTCCGTCTGTCTGTCTGTCTGTCTGTCTGTGGACTCGCCTACAGCCTTTAGCATTTTTGCAGAATCTTATTTTTCTCAAAAATGGATCAACAGATTTTTCTAAAAAAAATCAATAAATATATAAAATTAAATAAATTTGATGGCACAACAGCTCATGAAGAACTAGGGCCTAGTGACTTACAACTCTCAACCATTCCTGTGTGCGTGTCTGCAGGAATGGAGGGGACCTACAGTTTATTGCCGAATCCGAACGGCTAAGGAGCGGCACTTTTCTGTGACAGGAGATACTCTTGGAGGATTTGTCAATTCCTCGCAAGAGGCAGTAGCCGTTTTTCTTTTAAATAAATAGATGGCGAGGCTGGAGATCGAACCTTAGACCTCTGGCATGACAGTCCATCGCACTAACCATCACGCCACGGCTACTAAAAGAAAATCAATAAATTTTAAAAAATCATTTTCCAAAAAGTGGTTTTAAATGGTACCTCCGATAGAAACATTTTTTTTATTTTCGTTCTTCTCGAAAAGAAATAGACTGATTTTGATAATTTTTTTTATAGAGAATCTGCTGGAAAATTTAAATAGTATTGTATACCAAAATTAAAAATATTTCTTTTTTTTTTGGATTTTTCAAACTTTTTTTTTTTTGAAAACCAAATATTTTGACTTAGTTGGTTTTCATGAAACTTGATAACAAGTGGTTTCTTAACATTATCTAAAATATTTTGAACAAACATTTTTCTTATAGTCAAAATTAATGGTACCTTCCATATAATTGTTAAAAAACCGTTACAGAAAATACAAATTTTCTCGAAAATGACTCCTGCTATTTTGATTAAAATTGTTCTAAATACTAACATAAGTATGGTCTACGATCTGCCAAAAACAAAATTTACAATTAGCCAGTATTAAGGGTACCTCTCATAAAACCATTTTGTTTATTTTGGACTATCTCATTAAGTTAAATTTTTTAGCTTCTCAAAAATTCAAATCATACTGCATATCAAAATTTTCAAAAAAAAACAAATTTTGGATTTTAAAAAAAAATTTCAAAATTTTTTTTTTTGAAAATTCGATAATTCAAAAACTTGTAGATAATTTTTTTCGAAATTTAATTTTTAATTCAGGATAAATAAATACTAAAAAATTGTGTACTAATTTTTTTTCTTAAAAAATATACAAAATTTTATATGTATATGTATAAAAAATTAATTTAAAAAAAAACCGCTCCTACGATTAAATTTTGTTTTTTCTAAAACGAAGATTAGTTAAAGAAATTTAGATCGTTAAATTTTTTAGGTCACAAAACAATTTAAGAAGATTTTTTTAATAAATTTATTTTGAATTATGTTATTTTTTAAAATTCGAAGAATCTTTTACTATACAAGAGCAAGTTTGTGCGATCCAGTCGTGCGTTTAATTTTTCTTGTCTCAACCCAACCTACGAAAGCCTTTTATCTTATCTTATGCGAAACATCCTGCAGAGCATTGCCCATTTTTAAAAATTTTCAGAAACCTGATTTGTTTCAAAAATGCAATTCATGTTCCTGCAAAACTCCATCTGAAAACTCTAACTATTATTCAAAAACGCAAATACGAGTTTTACTGCACTAATATTGTTTTCGAAAATTTACTTAACTGCAACTACTTGCTATCATTCTTACAACGTATGTTCATTTATTTAATAAATTTCATAACTCAAAATCCCATTTAGGATTTTCTTTCAACATCAAATTAAACTCAATACTCAATCAAAATGCATCCAATCACAAAAGAAATTAATTATTTATTATTGATTAAGAATATTGCTATCAACAAACTTCGTTTTACTGCAAATATGGGCTTCGTATAACAAAATATTCATTTCATTTGGAAATGAAAACAAATTGAAGAAACAATCCAAGTTATTCAAAATATCGAATCGAATATCAAGAAGAACACAGGAAATGCAATTTGTCATGGTTAAATAAAACGTCAGTATTTTTAATTTCCTTTCATGGATCATATTGCCAGAAGTTGATTGGATGAATGAGCATTTTTAAATAAAGCAAAATGCGTATATCTGTGGGTACGATGAGTCCTGATATGCCAGAGAGTGTTCAGCTTCATAACTAGTTTCAGTTTCAGCCAACAAATGAAGTCGGTATGCAGTTTTTCCGGCGGGCATTTAGCAGAAAATTGTCCCCGTTGATGGCGTAATTATTCAAGCATTGGGATAGACACCGAATGTTGTTTAATTTTTATAAGGACCTGCATCTTTTTCTGCGTTGCGTTTGTCTTAAGAAGTTATATTAGCGTTTAGGATACAGTATAACCCATGGCTGCCATGCATTTCAATATACAAAATGAAAGAAAAAGTTTCTTTTGGATGCAAAAGATTAATCCCTCCGATAAATAGCTTGCAACCGATAAATTGGATCATCTGCTTCTTCGTCGGAAAGCGCGTCTCTCAACGACCACAAAACGACTTCAACGATGATGGCGCGAAGTAAAAGTCCGCACATAAATGTACCTACATTTTTTTCGGTTTCAGCGGCGAAGAGTGAAAAATGCGCATATCGTTTAAATGAATCCATGCACTGCCCCTGCCCATCAGGAAGATTCAGTGATCTGCCACAAAGATAAACTCGTATGCCGCAGATCCAAAGGCCATTATGCAGATCGCTATATGCAACAGCGCAACGCAGATCAAGCAAGGTACCACGCATCATAATATTCATATATGCTCCCCATAAGTTCGCGGACGCGCAACTCACCCCCGGGGCAAGAATGCTTGTATCCTTACCGATGGTCATGTGGTTTCGAATAGGAGGAGGGAAACTGCGGCAGGACCTTTAGTATATATGCAAAGTCTGTCTATATATATGTAGTGAACTATCATATGCACAAGGAAAGCGCACTACCATTTTTGCTTGCGGAAAAAAACACTTGACAGCAGCATGTGTCCGATGGCAGGTTTTTGTTTTGCTTCTTTTTATGTTTTTGATCGTATATGTTCTTTTACATTAGAGGGTAGTAATTAAAATTTACTTTAGAGCCCCAAAGTCATAAATTATGATATCATAACATATTTATCAAATATATAATACATCTTGCAGGAGATTTTGTGATATATTGTAGCTACATACTATTTTTTGGAATTGATAAAAATCTTTCGTAGATGATTTTCGTGTTAATTTTTTTTGTAAATCATGTAAAAATATGTGAATTTTAAAAATATATTTAAGAACAAATCAAAATAAGCTTAGTAAAATAAGATCATAAAATTTAAACAGAAAAAAAACTAGAAGCACTTAAAATAAAACATGTTCTCGTATAGATCAAAGCTTTATGATCAATGCTCGCCCTCGCGGTTTTAGAATACAAAAAATGAGAAGAACCCTAAGCCAATTTAATCGAAAATTGTTTTCAAAGTCTTAAAATTTAAGTATAAGCGCCTAAAACGTTGTACGTACTTACTCTTAATACAAATTTGGAAAATGTCAGAATTTGAGTATAATAAAAAATTAAGATGAATACATTTTCAATTATATGTAAATAATAGAAACAAATTCTTTCAAAAACATAATGTCTATTGTAATGCTTTTTTAAACACAACGTTGTTGTTTTCTTTTCTGGCGAATATTATAAAAGATGTTGATTATTTTCCGACACGGGAGCAAGTAACATACAATTATCCATGTGATGACTTAAAAAAAACTAATAAGAGAGCGCATGCAGGTATAGAGAATTAACAAAAACAAAAAAAAATAAAACGAAGAACTTGGAAAGCGCACCAGGTGTACCTCCTTCTAGAGGTTTTACCATCGGGTCACAATTCTGCCTTGATTTGCGAAAATACTGTTTTCCGATTTTTTTTTCGATGCGGTTTTACAAAATTCCGTTATTCAAAATTCAGCTTTTCAAAATACTGATTATTAATATTTAAGGAGAAAAGAATTCTGCTCATTCTGCTTTTCCAAAGAAACATTAATTAACAATATGTATTTATGAGAACTAAAAAAACTAATCTGACCAAAGCTAGAGAGTATTTTTAGCTATTTTCTTAAGACATCTTATTTGGCTTTAGGCTTAGCGCTTAGGTCTATTTTCTAATATTTAATTTTCTTCAATTCTTTTTCGTTCCAGGAAATTTGTTTGTTTTTGATCTTGAGCTTTCTGAAAGAATAAATATAAAAAAATATTCCTGTATACAAAAATATAATGTTAGTGTTTAAAATTGTAAAACACAGCTCAAATTTTCAAAAATACTGTTTTACAAAATTCTGTAAATAATATTTATTATTTGCAGAAGTTTATAAAAGCCGAATAAGCAGAAAATTGAAAAGTAGAATTTTGAAAAACAGAATTTTGACCCTAGCAGAATTTTGACCCCAAGCCTTTATGAGCCTTAAGAAAAAAAATCTATTTCCATGTTTTTTTTTTTTGTACCTTAAAATCTATTAAATGTGGATAAAAGAAGAGATTGTAGTAGCCGTGGCGTGATGGTTAGTGCGATGGACTGTCATGCCGGAGGTCTAAGGTTCGATCCCCAGCCTCGCCACCTATTTATTAAAAAAAAAAAAACGGCTACTGCCTCTTACGAGGAATTGACAAATCCTCCAAGAGTATCTCCTGTCACAGAAAAGTGCCACTCGTTAGCCGTTCGGATTCGGCAATAAACTGTAGGTCCCCTCCATTCCTGCAGACACGCACACAGGAATGGTTGAGAGTTGTAAGTCACTAGGCCCTAGTTCTTCATGAGCTGTTGTGCCATCAAATTTATTTATTTATAAAAGAAGAGATAGAGATGTGAAAAATCCCCTTAATTTATCCTAGCCTGTTTTTAGTATTTATAACATTACAGACCCTTTAAAATAAATAATAAAAAATTTGCATTAGCAAAGTCACTGTGGCGTATACGTACTTTTTATCAGAATATTTTAATTAGTTTTAAAAATCTGTACATCACAGCTTCATTTTTAACTGTAATCCTCTTAAATCGAAATGAGTCTTTATGTGCGTTAAATCAGAAATTGTTGTTTAAAAAAAAAATTTAAATCGATTGCGAATTTTATCCCACTAAAATTTCTTCGGCACAATTTTTTTTTTGACTTTTGATCATTGCGGATTGGTGTGAGGTTTAATGAGTTGGTGCTAACATAACCAGTGCTATTATTGAAATTCAGCATGATCTCTTCGTCAAGTTCCTCTCACAATTTTAAGATATTAAGTTTTTCTTAGTACCACAAATACCTAAGTATATGAAGGTACATGAAGTACTACCCGAAATTAGAAACAAATAAGTTATTTTTTTTTTAAGATAAGATAATTGACCCAGCGAACATTGTCCCACTTAAGATTAATTAAATAATTGTATAAATGTTTCTTCTCATGGAAATCGGAAGTATGTTCAGCCGAATTATGCACGTAAAACCAAAAACCTAATTCAGAAAGTTAGTTTGGTTTCCACGATTTACCCGGCCAAATTTTTCAACTTTTATCTTCGTAGTGTACATGGTTCAATACGAATCCAACAAAAATATCCCCATTTTAATCGGATAAATAAAATAAATATTCAGTATTTTCATTTTTTTTTGTCAACAAAAAAAACATTTTTGGATACAATAATTTAGAAACGCAGTGTTCAAAAATCTTCAACCAAATTTCATTTCAAATTTTGCAATGTTCTTAATTTTTTTTGTCCCTTAAAAAACCTAAAACCTTAAAAAAAAGATGAATCCAATAGGTAAACTCATTCTCAAGTTATGGCGTGACCGCAAGGGAAAAATGGATTCATTTTTATATACATATGTACGTATGTACATTCCAAGCATCCGCTTTGATGCTTGGAATGTCTTTCTCTCTACATCTATAATATAACAAAATCTCGTGTCACGGTGTTTGTGCTCGTACTCCTCCGAAACGGCTCGACCGATTTATCTGAATTTTTGTTTGTCTCCCTGTCCCTGTCTCTCTCTCTTTTACCGTTACTTCTACGGACAGTGCTCTAGTGAAATAGCATGTTTCATTCCTTCCCTTAAACAGTTCAACCGTAATTTTCGCGCTTCTAGGAATGCCCACCAGTTTACCTATGAGCCCAACTTCGGTCGTACTGTCAAATACAGGGATTCGTTTTTTAGCCGTACTACGCGAATGTGGAATGCTATTTAAAGCTCTGTCTTTCCTTCTCATTGTGATATTCAAAAATTCAAGACCAATGTACACCGACATCTCCTTTTAAATCCCCTCCTCCTTACCTAATGCACGCACTGTGTCTCTGACATATTAGACATGTTAAGGGTACCAATTCCCTTGAGTGCGCGTAAATTATAAAAAAAAAAAAACACACTTTCGCTCAAATCGTTTCATTCATTCTATAAAATAAAATAAAAATTCTATATTAACGATAAAAGATCGTTCCATTTTATCGATCAGATTCGATCAATTTTATTGATCGTTAAACATTCAAACACATTTATTCGTTATTTTCTACTATTTAACAACCAAAATATTCACTTAAAATTCTATTCTATTTATATTTTTGGCTAGCTTAATTGCTTTTCCTCTAACTGATGTTATCTATAGAAAATCATAAAGACTATGTTTATATTGTATTTTTTATGAACGGCGCATCCAGTGAGATGGGTAGATTTTATGTGAGTAAGAAGGAGAAGGTTAGATCCCACTCAAATGGGCGGAATCTAGCCTTCTCTTTCTAACTCACCATAAAATCTACCCATCTCACTGGATGCGCCGTTCATCAAAAATACAATGTAAACAGGCACTTACATGGCAACATCGCCATCTCGATTTCGATATCGAAACTTCGGTCTCCGTAGTGTTGTACTTCGAATTTGACAATTTTTTTGAAAATTGAAAATAAAGTTAATCATGAACTAGAAAAACTGCTTTTGAGTTAACTCGTATTCAAATTTTTCGCAGGGTGTTGTGTATAAATCCAAAATGTAAGCAGTAATGCACTAATGCACATCGACGTACATCTAGTTATGAATTTCCAAACCAATCCAATCCCTAAAACCACTGCACGAACAGAGATAAGATATAGCACAGGATTAAATAACTCTTGCTTATACTACGTTTTCACCGAGCACTAAACCGAGATTTAGGTAGATTTAACACAAATCTCCTCACAAATCCCGTGATTTACCATACAAATTTAAATCTCCTCAAATCAAGATTTAAAATAAATCTCATTTAAATCTTCATAGGTAAAATTCGAACAGACCTATTCCCCTATTCAGCGCAATACAAGCTGCGGGAAACCATCTTTTTTTTTTATCGTTTGACACAAAGCAAACTTGCCATCTCACTTCCACTTCATAAGAAAAATGACCCACCATTTTGAAAAAATTAATCTATTTTTAAATCTTTTTTTCTGGTGAAAACACTGTTTGGGATTTATGAAATCTAAACGAGATTAACTTGCGGTGAAAACGTAGTATTAACTTAAGAGTAAATAAAACACTGGCCTTAAGTTGCTTTTTCATCGCCCATCACCGAGGAACTTTTGTTGTAAGAAATTTCATCTGTCGACAGTAGGATACCAAAATGGCGAGCGTTTCCGTATTTTTATGATTGCGAAACAACGGTACTTAAATTTTTTTTTTTTTTTTGGAATATCATTTGTTGAATTTATAAAATGAACAAACAAGTCTCAATGTCTGAAATAAGTAAAAATTTAAAGCAAGTTTTCTTTGAGTTATACCACGCAGTAGACTGCATTTATCTGTCTATTACACAAAAACCCTTGAAATTTAGTAACTCATTTACTTACAGTACGCTGCAACCTTTTAATTTCAAAACCAATTTCATTTATCGTTCATGCGTTTAAATTCGTAAAAATTACGCTATGCGAATTTCATATACTCTCTAGGTATATGGGGTCTACCCTTAAAAAAATAAAATTGTAAACCTAGTCTATACAACCGGAGAGAGACTCTTGAATATAGATTAAAGTTGTTTGCCACACTCCACCATCAATGCACAACACAAATATTAAAATACGAAAAAAAAAAAAAAAATCACACACACCACCCACACAGTGTCACGAAAAGAGGGCGCACAGCATCACATCCTCGAGGGCTGTTCTATATCTCCAGTATAATAATAAAGAACCAAAAAGGGGTTGCAAAAATCAATACTATTTTCCCTTCATTAAATCTAACGAGCCTTGATGATGGTTCTTTTAAATCTTAACTCTCTCGTCTTGATGTCGTGTTGTGTTGGTTTTGTTTTTTTTGTGAGTACAAAAATATTGTACCTAACATTGTGTACATAAATAAATGGAATAACGCAGAATGATGAGATTTTTTGATGTCTTCTGATGCCTGTATATGTAAAGGTATGGCAACATATAGCTCATTCAACAAACTGAACGAGATCCTTCAAATGGAGTAGCTTATCAGGCTTGGCTGTTGTTGTTGTTCTTGTGCTGTCCAAACAAAGCTAATGATTTCTGTTCCCAAGTCCCATTGTGTATCGGTGTCGGTGTCGAAGTGCGTGGAAAAACAGTGGCTGCTAACTGCTGCCTGATGAAGCATTCCCATCCCAGCATCGACATTTCACAAAACACCCGCAAGTTCCAAGGATATTCACATATATCCTCTATCTATGTAATATAAATGAAATCATGCGAAATGGCTAAAATGCCGCCTTTAATTTGGACCGTATACCAACCTGCCTTTTGGCTTGGTTTGACTTGGATTTCGTTGGAACATACAAATAATAATTATTTGATTGTCCAATTTATTTTCTTGCTAACGATCACTTGAACGACTTTTTTGTTTTTGGATTTCGGTAACAAAATCTTTTTTGATGACGTCTAAATATATAATTCCATATGGCCAAAGTCAAGATCATCACGCGGGGATTTCACATCAAATGACGTTGTTTGTGCGACGTGTATATGGATGTGGATGGTCGATGTCGATGTGGTACCGCATGGATAAAAAAAGGGCGCCTCACGCAATGCATCGTTTTATTACTCCCATGCGCTTCGCATATCCCGCATCATTGCATGCTGGGGACTTCTATGGAGGAAATAATCATAGGTCTATAATAATAAGGGACTGGGAATTTACACTGTGAATGTGGCTAATAGCAGTGATGCTAACTTTAACAAAATATGGGACTATCAACTAGTACTATTTTTGATATTTTTCTTTTGAATTTTTAGTTAAGTCAAATTCTCTAGAACCATATACAGTTTGAAGGTTTGAATGAAAGAACAACAACTTGGGTGAGCTACCACCAAGTTTTTATAGGCTGGAGTTATAGCTATTTCACGGTCGCCAGGCCGATCATCAGACTCCTTTAGTGGTGCTTAGTCTATTTGTGTTCAATTTTATTCGAAAAACATTTTGCCCCACTGAGGCTCGAACCTAGACCAAGCGTCTCCGGGCCAAGTGCACTACGCACTGCGCTACCGAAGGTCACGTGATCATGTCGATCGAGTGCAGGTTTTATTGTTTGACGAATGCATTTGAATCAACTAGCATTTTTACTAGCCACACACAAGCTTGTTGTTGTTCATTCGGGTTTGGTTTTAATAGTTTGAACTTATTTTAAACTAATAAGCACCTTAACAAAAAACAGTGGTAGTGTCTGTCTGTACCATGGGTATATGGAGACGACTGTCCCTTGCTCAACTTGAAGGGGTAGCGAAATAAAATACTCACAAGTCAAAATAAGTCCATTTTCCGATGTGAAGACCGACATATTTTAAGAATTTTAAAGACCTGCATAGCAATGCATGTCACAAAAAAAAAATGTTCTAAGAGCAAGCGAAAAATTTATAAAAAAACAGGGGTTTCGGAAATGAAAACATTTCTTAAATAATTTAACGTTAAATTTTTTGGAAAATTTATCGAATGTGTATCTGCCAATTAAATTTAATGGATTATAACTTATTTTTTTTATTATGTATATGTATTTGTGGCAGCCGTGGCGTGATGGTTAGTGCGATGGACTGTCATGCCAGAGGTCTAAGGTTCGATTCCCAGCCTCGCCACCTATTTATTTAAAAGAAAAAACGGCTACTGCCTCTTGCGAGGAATTGACAAATCCTCCAAGAGTATCTCCTGTCACAGAAAAGTGCCGCTTGTTAGCCGTTCGGATTCGGCAATAAACTGTAGGTCCCCTCCATTCCTGCAGACACGCACACAGGAATGGTTGAGAGTTGTAAGTCACTAGGCCCTAGTTCTTCATGAGCTGTTGTGCCATCAAATTTATTTATTTATTTTATATGTATTTGCAAACAACAGACTATTTATTTATATACATAAAAAGAGAACATAAAAACACAAAAAATATGCTTACTTATAGAACGAACCGCTGGCCTTACACCCACTTAAACCCACTTTAAAAATGCTAATAGAATTTTTACTTACGATACATAGGTACTATATGGCAAGTTTTGGATTCGTTAAAAAAAATTGAACTCGAGATAACAATCAAACTTGACATTACGATGATAGGGAAGACAAAAAAGTGGGTCTCGCAATTCTGTCCGTCTGTCTGTCTATCTGTGGACTCGCCTACAGCCTAATTAAACTTGGTATAAAGTGTTTTCGGGACATTACCCCGACACGTTTTTTTCCTTTTATTTTTAGGACCAAAAATAACGGTACCTGACATATAATTTTTTTTAGCATTTTTGGAAAATCTCATTTTTCTCAAAAAATGGCTCGAAAGATTTAAAAAAAAAAATCAATAAATTTTATTAGGTATATGCTACTTTCTTGTAAAAATTAAATTAAAAAAAATGGTTTTAAATGGAACCATTTTTTTTTTAATTTTCGTTTTTCTAGAAAAGGAATGAACTGATTTTGATCATTTTTTTTATGGATAATCTTCTGGAAAATGTTAATAGATTTGTATACCAAAATTTTCCAAAAACTTTTTTTTGGATTTTCAAAAAAAGTTTCAAAATTTTTTTTTGAAAACCAAATATTTCGAAAACCGTTCGTTTGATTTTTATGAAACTTGGCACCAAGCGGTTTTTTGACATTATCTAAAATATTTTATACAAAACTTTTTATAATAGTCAAAATTAACGATTCCTTCGATATAAATGTTAAAAAACCGTTACAGAAAATATAAATGTTCTCGAAAACGACTCCTACGATTTTGATTAAAATTGTTGTGAATACTTATATTAGTATGGTCTACGATCTGCCAAAAACAAAATTTACACTTAACCATTATTAACGGTACGTCTCATAGAACCATTTTCTTTATTTTGGACTATCTCATATTGTGTCTGACCGATTGAAATTAAATTTTTTATACAAAAGTTTCTTGAAATTATACTGCATATCGAAATTTTCAAAAAAAAAAACAAATTTGGATTTTTAAAAAATATTTCAAATTTTTTTTTATGAAAATTCGATATTTCCAAAACGGGTAAATAATTTTTTTCGAAATTTGTACCAATTTTTTCTCTTAAAAATGTTTACAATATTTTATATATAATAATAACTAATTTAAAAAAAAAACCGCTCCTACGATTGCAGATGGGGTACTTTTTTTTAGCCCTCAAAACAATTTAAGAAGACTTTCTTAATAAATTTATTTGGAATTATGTTAATTTTTAACAGAAATATAAATGCTTCTGAGAAATTAAACTATGTGAAGTTAAATCAATTAAGACATTTTTAAAGAAATTATAAAAAAACGTATTAAGAAGTGCACAATCTTTTCCAATAACAAAATTACTTTTCTTAAGCGCTTAATACACGATACAATTATCGTACCGATTATCGCAGTCGCATGTGATGATTGTATCGTGTGTGTACACGAAAGTATCCGCTGTACCTAAATCGCACGTAGAATGCTATGGAGCGAAGACGGCTGCGATATCGGTACAACTCCAAGTCGGTGCGATATGTTGTATCGTGTATTAAGCGCTTTATTCAAAATAAATCTACATTTTTTTTTTGTTTGAAATTTTGGGTTTAGAAATGAAATTTTCAAAGACTATCAATTGGAAAAACTTTATTTAAAAAGAAAATTTAAGAATAGATTTCTAGCTGTAAGAAAAGGTATAGGATTTTGTTCTAGATATTGTCGTTGGATTTTGATAGGTCTATTTCTGTTGTAAGTAATTTTTTTTGGAAATCTGCCCCTTCCGCATGAACGGGGGGATGTAGAATTGTAGACTACCCCTCCCACACAATATTTTTCGTTTTTGAGTCAACCTACACGCTGTAGTATTTTTGAGCATCTTTTGCCATCAAACAACATTTTTTTTTTATTATAAGTACTACTTGTTGTTATAATTTTTGTATTGCAAAATTTTGAATAGCTGTACTTTAGAAACTGTTGGGACTACACGGATGGTTCAGGGCTCAAATTGAAGGAAATTCAATTAATTTGAAATCGTTGAGCAAAATTATAATCGATAAATTAGTCCCTAAAGGTTAAAATCACCAATAAGTGAAAAGTGCAAAAATTTCGTCATGACCCATGTTGCGTTTGGGGATCGAGTTCGAAAACTTGCATTTTTCATCAATATCATAAACAACTCAGCAAAAATCAAAACAACCGGATCTAACGCAAGGTCTGATATATATAGTTACTGGACTATTATAATAGTAAAACACTAATATTTTTCAGAATTTTAATTGGTGTTAGCAAATTGGAAGTTAAACTCTTTGTTTTAAATTGGCATCACTGATTGCTGAAATACTCCCATTACGAATACTTTAATTCAGCAAAAAATAAAACCAAACCCAGAAAGATTAAACGAGTTATCGTGCTCGGCGTACTCGTGCGGTATTAGCTTGCTGATAATTACCTATTACGAGGATATAAAGGATAATTTTCAACAATAAAAGGATAATCGTTGATGTCGGTGGCGAATGTTGTGCTTCATATACACGTTGACCAATCTGCCACGATTGGCAGCGGCGGCGGCGTTGGCGGCAGCCGATATATTTTTGTTTTTATATTTTATAATTTTCTTATATTCTTTGGTTCTCGAAATAATGTTCTTATAGTTCTTATAAGGCCAGTTTATAACCCTGGGATTAGTTTAAGAATTTTATCTTCAAATGGTCATTTATATATAATATAAGAAAGAATAAAAAAATAAAAAAGGATATATTTCCGTTTTTGCAAATTCAACTGGATTATGTTTATTGCGCTGCCAACGAACATTAGCACAAGTATCGAGTAAATTGAACATAATTTTATTTAATGTGCTGTGGTAAGTGGCTGAAAATGAATGTTATTTCAAGAATAACTCAATTACATCGAGTGGATTAAGTCTTTTAAGGAGGTTTTGAGATCTTAATTTGATGTTGTCGTTGAAAAGTGTACTTTGTTTGTATATCAAATTTACGGAGAAATGCTATTTCGGGTCCTTGAGTGGCATCAGTCACAACATAAACTGAATACTTTTTATGCCAATATTCTACTAATATTTGTAATTAAGAGTTCACTAAGAGTTCAATATGTAAATCTTTAAAAATATTAAAAATTAAATTTGGTGGTACAACAGCTCATGAAGATCTGTTCCTGTATTCGTGTCTGCAGAAATAAAGGGGACCTATAATTTATTGCCGAATCCAAATGGCTTAGGTGAGCGGAACTTTTCTATGACAGAAGATACTCTTGGAGAATTTAGAGGAATCGAACCCAGAACTCTGACGTGACAGTCCAACGCACTAACCATTGCACCACGGGCTACTACCTAAGTTTTAATTAGGTAAACGTAGCTATTTTGTAGGCAATGAAGTGCTTGTGAAGTTTTGCGTTCGTTTACTTTAATACTCAATTCACAAAATTTGGAGAAATTTCGAAATGTGATTTCACAAAATTTAACTTTCACATGAATTGCGAAAAAAAAAAGAATACAATTGTTTGTTGACCTATACTAAAGCGTTTGCTTGTCACATGTCAAGAAAAAAAAAAACAAAGTTTCTTTTGCTAATTTCTATTGATGCCAAATCACGAAACTAATTTCATTTATTTTCTTTGCCACCCGGCATTAAGATAGAAACCTATTGCGGATGATCGAGTTATCGTGCGTACCTCTACATAAATACATATTTATATTTGAGTATATAGAAGCAAATTAATTACCTATAAATTAAACTGCCCCCAGCAGTCAAAGCAGTCGAATATCATTTCATTTATATATATGCATGCAGATATCCTAATCGTTTGGGGCGTCTCGCATAAGATAAATTTTCATCTATCAACTTAATATGCTAATGTGAAATGATACTGACTGAGCTGCCGCTGCCGCTGCCACTGCTGCGGTGCGGTGCCCAATCCAAACTACTTAAATCCATCAATTCAACACCTTGAGCTACATAGGCGACCATAGAGCTATGCTACTACATTGGCTCAGCACGAAAAAGACACAAACCGCATCGCCACTATACGTCGTGTCGTCCGTCGGTTGTTGGTCGTTGGTTGTTTTTTTTTTTATATAGCTCTTGAATTTGTAAATATTTTAGTTGGATTAGTTTTCGGGAGCTATCTTAACCGAAATCGAAGAATGATTTGAAATCAAATTTATACTTATAAACATATCGTTGATGAAACAGTACAAATCCCATACCTAACTTACTTTTCAGAGGAACAAAAAAATATTTTCCGGTGACATTTTGCACTAAGTACTTTATATACATATATTTTGATATTTCAAAGCAACTACAAATTTCGCGACCTATATCGATAATCAAGACATAAAATTATGCCTTGTGGAACCATGGGAACAAGATATTTTGATGCGAACACAGAAACAAAAGTGTACATAAAAGTAGATAAGGCTTAATAGATGTATACATTCACGACTTTGTGCAATAAAAAGGCAAAAAGTGGACAAGTGAAAAACGAAAAAAATACTCTCGAGATGCTTGTGGGCGAGAACATTGTGTTTCATTTGTCAAAGTTATCCAATATGACATTTCAAACATAATTTTCTTTCATTTTTTTTCACTACACAGCCTTAGCGCATGTAATTGTATTTAACTTTTTCACTTTTAAGCCCCATTCACATGAGAGCGACCAACGAATGCCGAATTTATAAATAAATGGGATTTTAAAACTTTTAATTATTTAAATTCTTCACAAAATCTAAATAAAATGATAGAAGAATAAATTAGATTCATGTTTACATATTAAAATTTTCAGTTTTAATTACTAATACAAGATAAATTTGAGAAAACAAATTGGTCGTACGAATTGCGATCGTTCGCGACGACCAATTTCTTTTCCCAAATTTATCTTGTTTCAGTAACCAAAATGAAAATTTTAGTATTACAAAATTATTTTAGCTTACATTTCTATCATTTTATTTAAATTTTGTAAAAGAATTTAGGTTATTAAATGTTTAAAAATCCCATTTATTCATTAATTCGTCATTCGTTGGTCGCTATCATGTGAATGGGGCTTTAAGGCTTTACTACATTCAAGACATTTAACCCCAAATCTCCCCTTGGATCCGCCACTGGTCATAAAAGTGTATTTGCATTTGTTTCATTTTAATTTGCGACGCCGGCCGTCGCCCGAAAAATGAAACAAGTTTCAGTCTTCTAAGGCAATCGAGCAACGCATATTGATAAAGCGACGTGACATGACCTGACCCGTAGTTTACAAAACGCGCGTGACACAGTAATTAAAACGAAATTTTTTTTGCGAGATCCTGATCGTGAATGTATTTTATTTATTTCCTGTCAAAAAATATGAAAATATTAAACAAACTGTCAGTTAAATTGAAAATAACTAAATCGTAGTTTTTCAAGTTTAGTTTTTTATTAATTGACAGAAGAAATCGTTGCGAAATTATATGGAAAAAAAATGTTGCCAATGAAATTTGTCTTCAATATGCGGATAACGACATGACACGTTTACATTAATCGTTTCATGTGACACGCGTCAGGTCACGTCACAAGCCTCGAACGCGTCTCAATATGCGCCTAGCATAAGCGTCGGCATTTCTCGGTCGCAAGTGCCGTTATTCACATTGAAACTCATATTTTATATTTCTTGCGACTAAACAACCACGCGAACGATATCGTGAGTGCGTTCCTAGCCTAAATAGTCGCGCGATCGATATCGCAAGTCCGTTCCAAGGCTGAGGTAATTTTTGAATTTATTTTAAAATAAAATAAAAGCCTTAGAAATTTTGTCCATAGGTGTACCTATACGTATATGGGTTCATAGGTATTTTGCACAGGAATTACCAAAAAGCTATACAATGTATAGAATAGCTCAAAAGGAAGACAACATCGTATGAAAAGGAATGTCTTTATCTACCCGTTTTGGACGGAAAGGCAATTTTCTTAAAAAATTGAATTGAAATGTGAAAAAAAAATATTTTAAAAGCAACGGCAACACTTAAAATGTCGTGCTATAATTTTTATAATAAGTTTTGAAGCCAAAAATTAATTCATTAATTTTATTTTCAAATAAAGAAAGTATAAAGGTGAAAGTTCTTAAAAAAATAATTTTCAAACTTAAAATTATGAAAAAAAAAAAAAACAAAATGAAAACAAAATTTTTCCTATTTCACCTAAAATAATTGTGGTAAATGCCTAACAACCTAGTTCAGCGGAGATCTTCATTAGTGTTTTTTTTTTTATTGAAATAGATTAAATAATTACACAATAATTAAATTTTCGTATAATTTAAAAGAAAAATCGAACAAAAGCCTATACGTGGTTTTGACTGTTCGATGACGAAATATAATATATTTTTTTTGTATTCGTTTTACAGCCACAATTATGATTAACATTTAATCGGATTTTTTTTTTAAATAAAAAGAAATATAAATGTAACACGAATACTTAGATATAATTCAAATCGCGATGGTTATTATTTATAAGCCTCCTCGTCCTATAATGTCGTGCATTCGAATAAAACTAAATCCAAACCCACATTTTGACCGAAAAATCTGTATAAATATACAGGAACTCGAAAGCACCTCATAAACTTTGGTTGTTGCGCGTGTTAGGTTTCGACGGTTATGTTGTTGGTTTGTTATTTATTTTTTTCTACCTCCTCCAAATAGCTCCGGGTGAAAAGCATATTTTTAGGGAATTCCAAACGAAGAAATAGATGGAATTTGGGTATCCAAAACTTCACATCAGTTGCTAACATGTGCGGCACAGACAAAATCACGAGCCTAGCTACTGGCCATGATGTCGAGCACACTTCAACGTGTGGCCACACCGAAACAAATTAATTCCGTTTCTTTTGTCGGGAAGCTATAAATCACTGATAAAATTAAAAACAAAAAAAATATAAAATCATATATTTTTTTTAATTTAATTTTTTTGTTTTTCGTTTGTTGGTCTTTAAGAGACAGGTGGCGATTTGGTAAACAAGAAAACTGCAGTTAAACAAAGAAAGCCAACAACTTGAACATAGATTTTCAAAAAAAAAAAAAATATTGTCCAGAGGCAGTTTTGAAATTGTAGAGATGTGGTTGATGTGTGATGCTGGAGGGTTTTATTTTATGAAAGATGACCAAAATCTGTTTCGAAGTTTGTTAAGAACTTTTACTGACTATATACAGAGGTTATATTATGAGGAGAAAAATATTTTGGTAGGTATAGCTATCAAAAAGTCATTAATTGTATAGACTAACGAATGGCAATCAAATGATTGACTATGGAAATAATTTGCAACTAATTGGCAGGGTATAGCTATTAAATGTGAATTTTTCTGCTACTTAATCTAAAGTTGAGATTTGGAGATTTGTGTGTGTATAGAGACAGAGAGTAGGCGTTAAGTGGCTGGGCATCAGTTAAATTTGCTTAAGGCAATGGCAATCTTTGGTATGATTATTATTATTTTTTTTTTATAATTTAGTCACCTTAACTTTTTGTCTTCTTAAGGGTTAATGTCCTATAGGAGGAATACGACTATGACGAATAATGATTATCTTAACTTTATACCATCCAATTCATTTATGTCCAGTTCCACAGCCGAAGAAAGTGGTACTTAGGTGGTAAATACGCAAGATATCTAAGTGCACGCACTAATCCGAATGAGTGACTCTTACGAGCCAGTTTCATAGTCCATACTTACCGGATTAAGTGGCACCTAATTTTTCCATATTCACAAGGCCCTAACTAGTCAACTGATAAAAACAGTTTTTTTTTTTAACTCGATTATAGATCCTGATTATTTTAAAGTACAAAGTAAAAATCTCGGGACTAATAAAAACATAAAAAAAATTTTTAACTTTTATTTATAGCTCAAGACAGGTGGCGTGTGCGTAATTAGGGTAGGGGGGGGGGGGGGGGGGGGGGCGGTTGGGCAACGTCCAATTTGAAGATTCAGATATGAATTTATGACGCAAAAGCAAATTTAATCTGCAATTACAATCGAATGTCATAAAAGTTTATCTATGTTAATTTTTGACATTTGACTTCAGTTTACATTTGGTGTGTTAAGGAAAATGAGATCTCAGACATTTCTCTCAAAAAGTTAGCAAGCGAATTCAAAATTTTTTTTTCCTCAGAGTTTTGACAGCAAAACTGAGAAATTTTGCTGAGGAGAGGCTCTGAGATCTCACTGAACATGCCTATTGAAGAGAAACATATAATAGAACTTTTTTTGTTTTAAATAAAATTTCTAGTTAGAAAAGTTCCAAAGACTAAATTTATTTTTATGGAACAAAAAATTTCATTGCCCGTTGGATTTTGGGATTGTTCCATTCCTGTCGTTTATGGGTATTTTTCTAATCCTTCTAGGTAATCCAAATTTTCTATATTTAATAGGAATAGAACGCTCCCAAAATCCGTGCATATCGGCCGTAATTCTCGAACTATACAAAATGGAAATCGTTATTTTTAGGTATACTTATGCAGTTAAGTATTATTCGGAAAAGTTTTTTAGTTCAAAAAGCGATGTGTGTGAAGTTAGCACCGTTATTTTTGATTTTCATAAAAAAAAGGGTTGTGCTGCGATGTGCCCAATTTATGCTGCCCATCTGCTTTAAGTATTAAAGAAAATCGTACCATTTTTAGTGTGACGTTAGCACTCTAGTTGTGCTGTACTGTGCTCAACTTGTTCTGGGCTGTGCCGTAAATAATTTTTAAAATTTGCAAATTAACAAATTTTACGGATGAAATTTTTTTAAAAATTAATTTTTTCTAAAAACTTTAAAATGCGTTGTTTCGTGAAATGAAGACATAAAAAAAATGCGCATATTTTCAACTTTTACGAACGAACACAAATGTTGCGAAGCACGTTTGCGTGAAGTTAGCAACGCCATTTTCGATATTCAAAAAAAAAAAGAATTGTCTGCTTGTTTCGTAATTTTTTTTTCCAAAATTACGATAAAAAAACGAATATTTACAGCTTTTGGAGCTAAAAAGTAATATTACGAAGCGTTAAGTTAGCACCGCCATTTTCATTTGTTAACTAAGATCCATAGCAGGGAGCAGAAACGAGGCACTTCTTTTTTTTTTTTTTACAAAAATCAATAATGGTGGTGCTAACTGTGCTAACTTTACGCACATTTAAAAACACACGAACCATCCATAGGATCTCCCTATCCTATAAGCCTAGTACTCAGATTGGGAAAAGACAAATTTAATCTCTTCAATTCTAATCTCTACAAAAAAGAAAAATCTTTTCTTTTTGTAAAATTATCGATAAATAATAGTTGATCGTGTTTATCGTGCAAAATTATTGACCAGTCAAAGTTTTTCCCGCAAAATAATGCTTCGAACATTATTTTTCCTGGCAAAATTTAGTGGGAGACTTCACCCTACAGAGTGCTTACAAACATCACAATTTTTCGCGTGAACTGCGTACTGCCTGGAAAAAAAAACTGAAGATAAAATTTGTCCTGGGAAAAATTTTGTATGTAAAGAAAAATGATCACGATCTGCGTAATAGGCTATAGTCAAAGAAGGAAACATTAAAGATACTCGAAATAGTAATTTAGGATCGATTATTTTTGGCCAATTATAATTTCTCTTTTTTTCTTAAATTTAAATTAATTCTTTGATAGACCCTCTATTTATTTGAACCTAAATTATAGTATTCTCGAGAAAAATTTCGAAAATTCGTACTACGTATTATACTATCACTCAATTTTAAGAGTAGTTCTGTTTTTAAAAGTCAAATAACTATTCTAGGACATACTTCACCCATCCTAAACGTAAAAACATTTTTTTTTTTTTTCATTTTACTCATCTTCGAAACGTTTGGTTATATATGTAGCTCCACGCATCATAATCCCATCCCGTTGAATGCCCACAACATCTTACTCCCATGACAAGTCAAGGTGCGTGAATTAAAAATTATTATACTAAACGCAGTGAAAATCGCTAATCGTGTTAAGGTACACCATGTTAACCCTAGTCATCGGTGGAAATTATGCCTGTCGAAACACCTAGTAAGTCTGCGTGCATAAACTCCCCGAGGGGTGCCCGTTTAACGACAGGGGTCCCCATTCTATGTTGCTGCTATAGCCCCCCCACAGTAATCATCCTTTTCACTTAGCCAATAAAGTTAAGTCTTCTTGCTTGTCCCAATATCGTCAGGTTCAATATATATTCTCTCTTTCTCCACAAGCTCCCATCACACGGCAAAGTCTTGACCATCTCAAGGAATCGAACAATCGGTCAGCGGAGTTGTGGAGACAGAGGTGGCGGTCGGACGCGGCGTTGCCTCTAACAGCTGGAAGCCTTGTGAAGGAATATGCGCGTGCCAACCCCCATTGACAAATTTGTTACTTGGGCACATTAAATAAAGTTATACCAGAGAATTAATGTCCGTCCGCATAACATTGGAGTGCCAGAGTGGTAAATCATTTTGTAATTCTCGTGCGAATTCGAAAATCAATGAAGATACTGCGCGGCTCCGTAATAATTAAGGATATCTCTTAATCCACATTGAATAATATCAGAAAAGGTCGGTTGTATAAAGACGTCGAGATCTCCTCTTGATCCAGCCCAGTAAAAGGTGAACACTCTTATGTATAGGTAGGAGCATCATCATCATCATCATCATCATCCGACGTCGACATGTCAAAAGGTACTTCATTTTTTATAAAATTAATAAAGTACGTTGGCCAAACACGAGACACGTGACCAACGTAATGTATCCGTTTTGCATTGTGGCTAAGCTCTATAGCTTTAAACCAATAACTGGTACGAGATGTTGAGGTTGAGGATGAGAGCCAGAGGATTGGATTTGGATCCCCTTTCCTTCCTTTCTTTCCAGGTGAACGTTGCTAGCAATATATAAAGGAACAAAAAAAAATGGAATTTATATAAACTACATGAGAGTTCTTCTCACTCCCTCCGAGTTTGCATGTGCCGTTTGAATAACAAACTCTTGAGATGTGCGATGAGGTATATGAATTTTTGTTGTCTGGGATGAGTTTGTCTTTTGGGCTTATTCGATCCAGAAAACTTAACCAGTCTTGACTACGCTTCAAATAGGATAAACATGGTCACGTGGCAGGTTTTTTTTTTTTTTCTATACACAAATTATTGACACGTATAGCACCCCTTATGGTTTAGGGGAATGTGAAGTTCATCATCATCATTTTTGTGACGATATCGCGTTAGACTTCTTCACGGGTCCAATGAATGATATGATGGGATAATATGGAAAATATGATATTCCGAACTTTTTATGCGCTGAAGATGTATTCATATCATTTCACAATGTCAGTTTTTTACTAATAAGCGGGCGTTGGTGCAGATAATGGTATCAACTAATTGTACAATTATTAACGGCAGATTATTTTTCGAGTTTATTAGATTTTATCATAAGGGTGAATGCAAATGTAAAATCCTTATATGTTTTAAGGGATGAAAAAAAAAAACGTATGTATGTAAGAGCAATTGTTTATTGGTATTATACACGAAACAGGATACTCATTCAAAAGCTAGATTATATAGTTTCTTGTGTGGTTGTTCATTTTAGAAAATAAGCTGTGTCAAATTTCGGCTCTGGCGAATTTGACCTAATTATTTAAGGAAGCCTTTTTGCTTGATAAAAGACGGATGCAAAAATGATTGAAATAACTTTAATTAAAAAGATTGCTTCTCCATATATAAACTAATTTTGAAATTACAGTTCAAATAAATTGTGGTCAATAAGAAATATGTGAAACGATTGTGTTTAACTTGGTTTAAATAAAAGCTATTAGCTGTTTATTAATACCGATAATTTTTAAAGAAATTGGGTAACGCAATAAAATATTTTGGTGTTAAAAATAAGGCGAAGTGGAATTTAAAACCCCAAGTAACTCACCAAAATCGGTGAGTTAACTCTAGGTTTACTTAACAGTTGCTTTCGATGAACCAATTTTGGAAATTAAGGTTTGGAAAATAAATCAAATTCTTAATTTAATAAATTCTCTTTTTCTTTCAAATTTTTAGTCATTAAAATTATATGGACAACTGTAAACTTTAAAAATATCAATATAAAAGCTGTTGGACGATTTTTAGATTCCAGCATAGCTAATACAGAAGAGTTAAAGTTATTTTTCTAACCGACCAATAATTATTAACAATTATATTTCCTTGTATTTTGGTTTTTTTTTTGTACATTTTAGAAGACCTTGCCTGGCCTTTTTTTCCAACGAGCGTCATGCAATCTTCCATGTTTGAAATATTTCTCAGAAAGGCACTGAACTGAGTTATTGAAAAAAAATTCAAAAGATAAATCTCAATAAGTTCCAGACAAATTGCCTATGGGGTACATATAATGGTGTGTATTTTTATTAAAAGCACGACGACGTATTTCTACTTTTGTTTAAAACTATTTTCACTAAAATAGTATTTTCACTGAAATAGGATGATTTAAATTGAATTTAAATCCGAAGAAATGAAAATTTAAAAAAAAACACGCATATCCCAAGAATGGATAATTTTAAATCTTAATTTTCAATTAACATTTAGTTATTCATTTATTTTTTTATTAATAACTAGCTGGCCCAGCGAACTTCGTTTCACCTATAATTAAATAAATTAATTAATGAAATCACGACTTTTCGACTTTTTCGGACCAATTATTTCCAATTTATTTCCGTAGTCTATTTATCTGGTTCAATACAAATCCAAAAAAAAAATCTCCATCCAATTTTAATGATGTTCAGCCGAGTTAAGTATGAGCGTACGAAAAAATAACTAACTCAGACTGTTTGAAATTTCAAGATATTTTCACGATTTTCTGACTTTGTTGGTCCAATTTCTAATTTTCTTTCGATTTTTTCAATTTTCGGCTCCGTTGTTTATTGGTTGGTTCAATCAAAGTCCAAAAAAAAATCCGCAACCAAATCGAATGATGTTTAGCCGAGTTATGCGCGTACGAACACAATTTTATTTCAGAAATTTCGAGGTGTCTTCACGATTTTAATAATTTTTCGGTCGAATTTTCTAATTTTTGGTAGAAATTTTCAATTTTCGGCTCCGTTGTGTGTTAATATGGTTTAATGAAAATTCAACAAAAAAATCCGCAACCGAATTGTGCGCGTAAGACACAAACAGGGATTCAAGATATTTAAAAATTTTAAAATAACTTAAAAAAATAAGCGATATTGGTTCTTGGAGATGTTTGTCAATTTTAAACGACTGGGAAGGACAGGATTTAAGAGGTAGATCGATATTTTGTATCATATATATGTTTTTTTTCAGTCTTTTGGAAAATATTTAACTGATTTTGATAAATTTGTTTACATGGAGAATTAAAAAAGTTTAAATTTTTGGTATCTATCTAAATTTCAAAAAAAAAAAGTTCGCATTTGGAAAAAAAGTTTGAGATTTTTTTATTTTAAGCCCAATATAACGAAAATTATATGGTTGATTTTAATTAAACTGGGCACCTAGCGGCTTCCTAACATTATCAAGCAAATTTTAAGGAAAACTTTGATCTTATAGCCGAAATTAACGATACCTTCCATACATATTTGTCTAAAAACCTTTAGGAAGATTTTTTCTGTAAACCAATAATAGGACGATCTACCAACTTACCAGCAATAAAATTTACACGAAGCTATTTTTAAGAGGAACTCTCATAGAACGACTTTTTTTATTTTGATTTTTTTTTATACAAAACCTTCTATAATAAGTTTAAATAATATGTATTTGGATATCAAAATTTAAAAAAAAAAACAACTGGTTTTGTGTCTCAAAAAATTATTAAAATTATTTTTCAAAAATTCAATATTTCAAAAATTGGTGGATAGAGTTTTTTTTAATTCAATTTTAAAATTTAGGATCTTTTTTCTTTGTTAACAAATTTAATGTAGAAGAAATATTTTTTAAGAAACTTTAACGCTTTTGAAATTTGTTTTTCATAAATAAAGATTTGGTAGCTATCAAATGTCTTACAAGTATATACATTGCAAGTCAAAAGAATTTCAGAAATTTTTTAATCAATTTATTACTAATTATAAATAATATTAAAGTACAAACATACATTTTTATTAATTATTTAAAATTTGTTTATCGGATTATGAACTCAATCAGATTGAATTAAAAAAAAATTAGATTTACTTTACCCTGATTTAGTTTTGAATGATTCTGTGGCAAGAACATCTCTTTGAATGCCAAAAATCGACTTGATTTTTTCCACCCTCTCATGGCTTTTGAGTCGAGTTTTTGACATCCACTAATAGTTTTTGCTATTTATTTTAGTTCAGTCTTAAACGATGCGAGACGCACGATTAAAACTGCATTTTGATGATAAGACAATAACCATAAATTAACTTTGAACTATTTTTTTAAGATTTGAGGCTTGCACCTACATCATTCAATTAAAATCTATAATATTCTATTTAGAATATTGATAATAATGAATTGTTTTTGCGTAATCCTGTTTTTTTTTAAATTCTGATATTTTTCATACACTTTTGTATTTCTAAAAATCGAATTGGTTATGGTCTAACCACACCGGTATGAATATTTTGTGTACAAAAATAAATTTTTCTTGATTTTAGGAAAAGATCTGACCATTTTAGCCGAAGTGGTAAGTTTTATAAGTCTACCATATCCATGGGTAAAGTCAGACCCTTTCTAAATATTTCGATACCTTGTCTTAAGATTTTGAATCCACTCTCTTTGGCCTAAGTCCTCGTGCACCTACCTAAAGGAATAATAAAAAAAGATAAATTCACAAAGAAAGCCGCTGTAAAATAAAATTAATTTGTTAAATTCAAGTACGAGTAAAGGTAAAATTATTTTCATCAGCAGACTGAAAAAAAGTAATAAAATGGTATTCACAGTATTCAATTCACAATGAAAACAATATCAACACAGAAAAATAAATGTAAGTAAGTATGATGCCGCCCGCGGTTGCCAATGGGTCCTTCTCCTGTCCTGATGTATAATTCGCCCTATATTGACTGCAACTCAGCTCCGATTGAAATGGAGTGAAGCGGCATTATTTTCTCGCCTGAAACCAGCACGAGCTTGCGTGCGCAAAACGATATTCGAGGCATGCAGCACCATCCTCGATTCTACAACTATATGTACAATATAGCCTCACTCTGTGATGAGCTGACATTAAGAGCTGGTTAGATATAAAGATGCAGTACACTTTAGTCGGGGTCGGTGTTTTCTTGGTTGTCTGGACGATTGAAGACTGGTAATGGCTTAATGGTATGGCATGCATCTACAATTAGAGGAAGCAACTGAGTTGTCCGCCTTCTCCGCCTTTAACCTTTGCTGTATAGCACATAAGTTTATATATGTAGTATCTGCGTATATTCGCTCAGACGCCGCGTCGTGAGTAAAGGAATTATGTGAAGAGATTTTGGGATTCGCACTGCGTCACCCCCAATTGCGTTTATGGGAATATGGTTCATGAAATCAGGAGAGAAAATTATTGATTTAAATATTTCTTTTTTTTTTTTTGGTTTGGATTGGTTTGATATATAATTGGCTTGGAATATCATGTGAATTGTTGTTAGCTGGAATTCAATACTGGAATTTAAATAAAAATGCCTTTGGGCAGGATATTCTCTGTTCTTCCTGATTCTTCGAAGACAGGCCATTATTTTTTTATTTCAATTTCGTAGTCTAAAAAATATTGACAGATATTATATGGAATGTAAAATAATCATTTTTACATTTAAGAGTTTCTATGATGCAAGAAAGTAAATGGAAATCAGCATTTCTTTCTCATGACAATGAAACAGTTTTATTTTTTTTTTTATTACAAATTTGAAAAGAAAAGTATTGTCACCGGTTCTTTGTCTTCAGGTGCAGACTAATATCTCACTCTGTTGGTAGTAGACGCATTCAACAGTCGAAGGAAGTGGCACTTAAGTGGTGAATATGGGACATATGGAACGAGAGGCATTTAAGTCTCCTATGTTGGTCACTTTAAGTAAAACTGACCCTAAGGTCCCAATATGACAGACTCAAATGCTTTTTATTCCGATAAGTATGCACAGTGAAACTGTTCCCTTAAACTATCCATTGGAAAGATTGACCGGGGACTTGGTCTTGTTACATATTAATTGTCTCTTTTAAGCCATGAAAAGAAGTTTCTAAGCTAATCCATTCAAGTTATGAACTGAAAAGAATTTTAAAAAACCTCATTCTTCCTGGAAGTATACAGTATAAAACTTCTTTGCAAAATTCCTTAATTCGTGCCACAATCATCGACGAAATCCAATTAAGGTCTCATTATTCTGTCATGTCCTCAACCATGCATCTATCAAAGTGAATTTCGCTCATCTTTACGGCATACACAATTTTTCTAACATATTCCATCATATCCAAATATTCATCGCAGTGATCCCGGTTTAATATTCTGTGCTGTGTGAGTAATTTAATGTTGGAGGATATATCGAATCCTCCGCAAGTCATCAGTATATCATCGATATATAGTCTGCGGTGTGATGTTGTTATAGATTGAAGCCTTTGCCAAAAGGTGTGTACGATACTACATATAGATGCATAGCATCGCCTCTTCCATCTATTATATATGCCAGAAATGTAATTACAGGGTGTATCATCATCGATGTGATATATTGACTTGGTGTTTATGTAATTTAAATTTTCTGATTGATTACCTTCGGATACAGGTCAATGATTTGATTTAGTGCTAACCGATTCGAGGCGGTTTCTTTAAGTGCATGCAACAGGTTATTAATCGATTTAAAATTAGTGTAGACAAAATATGTTGAAGAAAATAAAAAAATATCGAAAACTCCATTAAAGACGTTGATCTATAAAGATTTTTTTTTTTGTTGAAAACATCTCCAGGAAATTACACAAGAATTTATTTCAAAAAAAAAAACGCCAGAAAATTGTTTCTGCTCAAAATTTGAAAAGAAAGCCAGAAACATTTTTGTCAAAATAAGCAAGGAATATTGGCAATTATGCGACAAGAATATGGAAAAACGAGAAACAGAAGTAGAGAATTAATACTGCATTCACTGTTTTAATTTCCAAAACTCTTTTTGTAAAAAGGGCCAAAACGATTACCCTCCCGCCCGCTCAGCCGATGTAAAAAAAGCCCCAATTTGGGGCCATTTTTTATTTTTATTTTTGGGGCCACTTTTCTTTTGTATCACATATTTCGTTCTTTAATTTTAAGAAAATTGAAAATAACCAAATTAAGTTTTAATTAAATTCGACTTAAATCCGTTATTATGTTGCTCCAAAGATCTTATTTCCACTATGTGATGAGTAGTAAATTAGATTTTGTTAATTTTAATTTTCTCAAAAACTAGAAGACATTTTAGTAGGTACACATTTGATTTAAAGTATTTGACTAAAAATTTAATAACACCTTAACGAAAGATTTAAAAAAAAAAAAACAACAGTTTTTAAAATTTTAAAATTTGAAATTAATTTTTCAAAAACTGTTCACTGGTATGACATATTAAATGTTGCAATTGTTTTTTAATGATTTTTTTTAATTCGATTTCTTAGGGAATTGCTCTTCCATGCCTAAACGGCCGAAAATGGACCTTCCCACTTCCCTCCTATACAATTTTTTTCTTTTCTCAATCAAACCTATACGCCTTTCATGCAAAACACCCTGTATAGAGCATAAGTATCTATGTACTATGTACAAGTTATGAATTCATAAAAAATGTAACTCGACCGATTTAAAATAAATAAAATAAATTTTGGCGGCACAACAGCTCATGAAGAACTAGGGCCTAGTGACTTACAACTCCACAGATTTACCTACAACAAATAGTTGACTATACTTATACATAATGTACTATACTACTACTTTTTGAAAAAAAAAAAAAAAAAACTTTACAAAAAAAAAAAAAAAGATTTTTAGGCGAATCGAACTTTAAATTTTGCGAATTCGCTAATTTCATGTAGCGATTCACTCAAATTGAGTTCGCTTCAAATGTCAAAATATAAGCAAATTTGATTAGAACTTTATTACGAACAGCGAACCTTCTCTAACTTGTGCTTTCGACTTTAGTCGAACGTTCGATTCGCTATTCATAATGAGGAACTTAATTATTTAACAGGGCAATGGCGCAAAATTTTAAACAGTCTGATGTTAAGGTAGGTGTTAACATGATACTACATATACTTAAATATTTCGTAACTTTAAAGCTCTTTACTAAAATACTAAATCAATTTCCTTCATAAAATTCAGCTGAACATGCCTAAAACAGTGACAGATCACATCATTTTCACATTTGTAACTGTCAAAGTGAAATTAGGAGTTAGTATGTTAGGTACTAAAAAAAAAAAACACCCATTTAGATATGTTAACTTAAGTAAAATGTTAAAAAGATAATATGATTTTAACTCGTTTAAAATTTGGAAAATCCTCTTTTTAGCCTGGCATCAACTAAAAATGCTTTAACATCATACTAAATCGTCTAAAATTTTGCGCCAATTTTTCTTCCCTTTTTTCCTGTTTTGAGATTTAGATTGTTTTTTTTTAATTCAGAAGCTTCTGGTCTTGAAAAAAAAAATATTTTTAGATTAAAAAATAAAATATAAATACCTATGAATTATTCTTTTTGAAAATTATAGATTATTATTATTTTTTTTTCCAACAACGATTTTAATTTTTTTCATAAATTAAGGTTTGGTTTCATAAATATTCAACCGGCTTTTAAATTTTTAAATGTCGTATACTTCAAAGCCTGTTTTATGAAATCGGGTATAAGACTTGTTAAAGAAATATTATGGTGTAGATTAATTTGGTATTAAAATAATTTTAAAAGTGTTTTAATTAATTTAAATTGTAAGTTTCACGGATGTTTGTTTACTTTTATTTCTTCAATCAGAGGAATAACAAGTACGACCCAATCGTGCAACTTAATTACATTAGTAAAATTTTTTTATTTGTCATACTGATAATTTTATTTTATTTTATTTTGTATTTATATTATGAACAGATATGTATTTAATTTTATTACATAAAATAATTTATTTTATATTATTTCATTATATGAGTTAAAACACCTTGGGTAGACAGACACCTTGCTTTTGTGCTGTGTCGCTGTTCTCTATCTAAGATGTACGAACGACAGCATACATGCAATGAATTACATTAACTATTTTACGCACTTTCAGAAGGCATGCACCAGAAACTTCGGTAACGCCTCCAAAAAATTGCAAAACCTCTTTACTAATTATACCCCAAAGCGACTCATAGACAAAAAACAAAAAAAAAAAAACATTGACAAACTGCTAATTCTCATTAAATAGAAAAATCCATTTAGGTATACATTCAGAAGATACGAAATCTTGTGGTAACGCCTACGCACCATAGTTGTACTCCTTGGACATTTTTGACCAGCGGCAACAAATAAACACTATACACACAAACGCTACACTGAAAATAAAATTTGTTCAAAACATTGGAAAAAATATTTTTAAGATATTATTTCTTTCTTATCAATAACATATACAGATTTGTTTTCTTCTGTTCTTGCAATGGACTGTCATGCCGGAGGTCTAGGTTCGATCCCCAGTCTCACCACCTAATAATTTTTAAAATAAAACAGCTACTGCTCCTTGACAAAAATTGACAAAACCTCCATCAGTATCTCTTGTCATAGAAAAGTGCCGCTTAAATAAGCCGTTCGAATCCGGAAATAAACTGTAGGTCCCCTCCATTCTTGCATACACGTAGGAGAGTTGTAAACCCTTGTTCTTCATGAGCTGTTGTGCCTTTAAATCTATTTATTTTTTACCAAGCACGAATAAATCTCAAATGTCAATTTTTCGTACACAATTAATGATTTGGGCAATTAATTCTTTTCGAAAAGCGCGGAGACCTCTCCAAAAAATCTGCTACAGATATCAATTTCGACCATCGAAAAGCATACTGCACAATAAAAAGCAGAACGAAATTTTTCGTTTATGATTTCGTTGTGTTATTTTTATGATTTCGTTTAGTCATTTTTGCTTTCAGTGTACCTACTTACGTAATCTTGGTTTTTACGCAATTTTATCAAAGGTGCACCATCACCTGAGTTTAATGCGCATTTGAAGCTTTAGAGAAACCCAAAAGAGACTCCATCAGCGTTACGAAAATATAATTCATCGTACCTACCCAAGAAAGATGTGGACAGAACAACCAGACACAAAAACACGGAACTTTTAGTTACTCCCGATGGAAAAGGTATATAAATACATCTTCATGGCATTAAAGTACCGTATAAAATAAAAAAAAAACAAGTGCAACATATTATTCTTCATGTCTTCCTCCTAATGTGAACTCAACATTTACCCTTGGGGTTGAAGAAAGAAACAAACTTAAACTGCATGTTAAAAGGAACTCCCTTAAAACTAAAATGGAACCATATCACATTTAAAGAGCTTGAAGTAAGCTGTCCCCGTTTGGGAGCAAACTTCTGGGGTTTATTTTGTGTGTGTGTGTCGGGGCGGTAGTCGACCTCTGTGTTGACCATTGGCACCGGCACCGACTGACATCGCACACAACTTCGGCACACAAAGTGTAGACAGAGTTTAAAGTACAACCTATCAAATTTGTCATGATAATTATAGTAATCATCATGAACTTATATAAAGCCTTTCGTGCGTTCTTCTGATTTTAGTCTACCATCGTTACAGAATTTCCTTTTAAATTTTTATGAATTTTTGAACTTGTAGGTTTATAGCTATAGAAGTAAATCTCAAGCCGATCGTATGCACTTTAGCTCAGGTTTTGAGTAATAGCCGTATTGGCCGCCCATGATAATAATAACAACCATCCAGTTTGGCCTCATCGTTTCCTCGTCCTATATGTTGTTGTTGTTGTTGTGGTCGTCTGCTTCATCTTCGTCATCGTCGGGGTGATATATTAAACATATTTTACATTAAGAAATTCAAGTCATTTTGTTGACTGCGAACATACGTGCAGTTGCGTTTTTTTTTTTAAGAATGTAAAGCACGTATAGTGTGGTTTTGCATATTAAGTATAGAGCTCCTCCATATAGACGGGTCTTTCGCGAACAGCATCTGCTGCGGAGATGACCGTCGATCATCTTGATGTGGACCAATTTCTCAATATGCATCATTCTTTTGCTTTCAAAAATAAAAACGATAAACAAAATTGTAGGCATAATATGATGACCGACCAGGGTGCAGGTACATATATAAATAACTGCGTCGAGTCGAGATCATTTATGAGATATTTACAGAATTTCAAGAACAAATTTTCTTGTCCTATTTTTGGCAATCCATCAAGATTAAGTTGCATTATAAGCTTGCATGAATATCGATGGAGTATTTTCTGTTTAAAGCATTAAACAATATAAGTAATGTATGATGGTGGATTATTTAAGTACCTTCCTTTAGTATTTATGTTGTTCTTATAGAATTTTTTCAATTCAATTCAAAAGTTGTTAATTTTTTAAGCATTTAAGCATTAAACAAATTAACTGGTTTGCCACTTATGTACTTGATCTCATAACGAATAATTACAGAATTAAAGTTAAATATTTAAGGTAATTTGTTTTAATAGCAGTAAAAAAGGTGCTTCATTTAAAATATTTCAACAAAAAAAATAATTTAAAACACTTATTGAACAAAAAACATTTACTAATAGCTTTTAACATCCTTCTTTTAGCGCCTTCTATTCTTGACAAAAATAATGAACTGTAAACAGAAACCAGAAAATTGTACACGAACTTTCAAATAATGAATCGAAAATGAGAACTCATAGGTCTAAAAAAAAACTTTTTAGAGCTAAGATATGTTATTAAACTAATTAATTGCATTTATATCATTTTTGGCAAAATTGAAAGTTTCTAAAGAAAATTGTACGGAATGTAAAACTTTAAAAATGTGTACCTACCTTATGTCGTTTTTTTAATATTTTTGGTGAGAAAATTATTTCCCTGTCCAAATATTGTCGGTAATTAATACAATTTGGGAAAGTTAAGACTGAGGATGCTGAATTTGTAGAAGACGAGAGAAAAGGCAAATAAAAAGAAGACAACGTATTTCGTTCAACGGTGGACAAGAACTGAACTCATTTATTCATTTGCATATTAGAATATAACATAACATTTAAACAATTTACAGTTGCATGTGCAGTGCATGATCATACGATCGCTTTACATAATAAAGTACATATTACATAATATAAATATATAAATCATAAAACTGTCGATGAGTAAATACAATTTCAAATAATAGGGTAAATAGATAATGTTTGTACATAATACGAAATGTGAGTTCACATATTAAAGCCTACAGTTCGGCCATTCCTGACATAAAATCGACTCGATTTTTCCTGACATACATACAGTACATACACAATATAAAATTTCTTTTAGTATTTTCAAAGCAAAATGACATTTCGATCTTCACAAATCGTGACGTAATTAAAAGTTTTCCTTGCAAAATAGCAGCTAAATAACGAAATTATTTATTCTGTTAGGATCACAGACCAATTCAAATAATAGTGTTTAGTTTTTGTCTTTTTTTTTTTTTGTTTTGTATATTATATTTATATTTTTTTTTCTAATTGCTTACCACATACGGTTTCATGTTTTCAGGACTAGATATCCCATCATACCGAATGCGAGAAACTTGTACATTTTCGAGATCTCTTATGCGATATCTATCGTTGGGCAGAACTTCATATACTTCATAGGGGCCTTTGTATTTCGGCAAAAGTTTTTTGTTAACGCCTGCAGTAGTGATAATATTTTTAACTACTACATAGTCGCCTACCTTATAACTATGTGGTTTTTTATGACTTTTATCGTACTGAATTTTATTAATCTCTTGGTTTTTCGTGATTTTCAAACTAGCATTTTTTCTTTCTTGAGCCATGTTTATTGGATCGTTTTGAAATACGTTAGTTTCAAGGTAGTCACGAAGTTTATCATAAGCTTCTCCTTTTTGCGAAATTCCGAACAGTAAAATACTTGGACTTGTTCCTGTGCTTCTGTTTATTGTATTATTTATAGAGAATTCTATTTTATTCAAATGCTTAGACCATTCGCCCGGCTCGATTTCGGTTTCCTTTGACAGCATAGCAGTCAGGAGTCTATTCATTCTCTCCACCTGACCATTGGACTGGGGAGAATGAGTAGCAACTTTTATATGTGTTACGTCAAAATCGCGGCAAAATGATGAAAACTCTTCAGAGGTAAAACAGGATCCTCTATCTGAAATTAATCTTTTTGGTCTACTGTAATTTGAATAGTAGTTTTGCAAACATTCTATGACTTCCTTAGTGCTTGTGGATTTAACCGGATATAGTTTTGTAAACTTTGTAAATCCATCCACTACAAGGAAAATATGTTTCTTTAAATTTCTAATGCCTGCTGGAAGGGGTCCGTAATGATCTATATGAATTGTTTCAAAGGGTTTATTACCTTTAGAAATACTATGCAATTCACCTTCCCTTTTTCCAGAGGGGACCGCAAAGTAAATACATTTCAAACAAGATTTGATGTAATCCTTGATTTTTTGCTTCATTGAGGGGAACCAGTATGTTTTTCTTAGGTATTCAAATACTTTATCCGCACCTACATGACAAAGACCATCGTGATGGCTTTGTATGATAACTTTTTCCATTTGTTTCGGAACGTAAAACACCACAGAATCTTTGCATTTTCTGTATATGAGACCATTTATCATTTCATAAAGCGGGAGTTGCCTATGTTCCAAAGTTTTAACTATTTCTTGAATGGATGCGTCTTTGTTTTGGGCACCGGCAAGTGCATATTCAAAAGAATCAGGTTGGATTAAAAGGATGTTATGACACCTGCTTAGTGCATCGACGTGGTTCATTCTACAAGAATCTCTATGCTCAACTAAATAATCATATTCTTGGAGCTCCAACGCCCACCTGGATATTCGAGGGTTAATCATTTTCTTACTTAGTGTGAGCGTTAAGGACTTGCAGTCAGTTATAATTTTGAAACTTATACCCATCAAATAAGTGCGAAATCTTCTTAAAGCGTATATAATCGCAAGAGTTTCAAGTTCGAAAGAATGATACCTTGATTCTGCGGGTGTAGACCTTTTGGAAAAAAAGAAAATGGGATGAAACTTTTTATCTTGCTGCCTCTGCAGTAAAACCGCACCAAATCCTTGTGAACTGGCATCACAGTGAAGTTCGGTCTCGGCCTGTGGGGAGTAAATGCTCAAAACTGGTGCTTGAAGGAGTTTCTGCTTTAAAATTTCAAAAGTTGTTATTTCATGTTCAAGGAACTTGAATTGAACGTTTTGTTTAAGTAAATCATACAGCGGTTTTGATATTAATGAGAAGTTTTGAATGAATTTTCTAAAATAGGAACACAACCCCAAAAATGAGTGCAGCTCTTTGATGTTTTTCGGTATGGGGAAATTTTGTACGGCGGCTAAACCACCCGAGTTAGGTTTTATACCATTTGCACTCACTTCATAACCAAGATATGTGATTTTTTCAACCATAAACAGACATTTATCATATCTTAGTTCTAAATTGAATTCCGAAATAGTATTAGCAACTTTTTCCAGGATAGCAAAATGCTCTTCTTTGGTTTCAGTGGCCACTAACAGATCATCAATATAAACGAGTATCTTACCATCGGCTATTAAACTCTTAAAAATTGAATTAATATAACGCTGAAATGTAGCCGGCGCGTTTTTTAGCCCAAATGGCATGTAAAGGTACTCGTACTGCCCCAAAGGCGTTACAAATGACGTAAACTTTACCGATTCATCTGCCATTTTTACGTGATGAAACCCGTTTTTTAGGTCTAACAATGAAAAATATTTTTTGTTTCTTAATCTGTCTAGGTGGTCCTCTATTAATGGGAGGGGGTAATTATCCTTTTGCGTCACCCGATTTAACTGCCTGTAATCAATGCACAGTCTAAATGTTCCGTTTTTTTTCTTAGTTAGAACAATAGGTGACGCAAAAGGTGAATTACTTTCCCGTATTATTTTCCGTTTCAAAAGATCATCTAAAATTCGTCGCAATTCAATAGTATGCAGGTAAGGTAACCGCCGTGGTGCGCAATTAAAATTTACATTTACGTTAGAAAGATTGATCTTCATTTCATAAGGAACGTTTGAATGAGAAATATTTTTGTCTGAATTGGTTTGCTTCATTATATCGTAAACTCTTTGTGTTTCTTCGTAAGTTAGGTTACTATTTATTGCTAAATTAAAATCATTTTTATCATAACAAGTATCTATATTCAAAATATCTTTCGCGAAATTATCGTCATTTGATTCGATTTTGTCATATTTGCTGTTGAAATTACCATCACAATTTTTCTTTATAATATTTGAATAAGTCTCGTTAAAATTTTTAAAATTATCTGTATCTAAATTTGTAAAATAAGTAGCGTGAGTCTTTAAAATCTTTTTATCATAATTTTTTGCATGATTTAATAATTTAATTCTAGAATTGTCATAACTTAATTTGATTTTGCTAGCTTGTAAAAAATCTCTGCCAAGAACAACAGAGTTATTCATTGTTTTCTTTTTAACTACATGCAACATGCAACTTAAAGAACTATCACTTACATAAATAATACATTTAACTGTCCCAAGTATAGTTAGCTTCGCTTCATTGATTCCAAAATATTGAACGCCGTCATCACTTATTGGCAGGATTACAAAAGATGGTATAAATTGTTCCTGAATGAAGCTTATAGGGCTTCCTGTATCTACCATAGTATTTGCTTGAAATTCAAAGATATCGTTAGTAAAACTACTCAAAAATCTGTACTTAACAAATAGTGTAAAGTCGTCGTTAAAAATTTGATTTATTACTTCGTCTTCTTCAGGTTCAGGTTCATTTTCAGGTTGATGCTGTACCAATAGTACTGCTGTTGGATTTGCAGATGAGTTTATAGTTGACTTGACGTTCTTGCAAGCGGTGGCTAGGTGCCCTTGCTGCCCACACTTGAAACAGCTTCCTCTCTCTCGGCGTGGCCTTGGGCAGTTACTGGCAATATGTCCGGACTCATTGCAGTTAAAGCACTTGTTAACAAATCGCTTTGTGCTTGCTGATGAGGATGTAGACAGTGTTGAAAAGGCAGGTGTATACTCCGTGGTGTAAGACTTCATTTTCTGATATTTCTTCAGCATTCCTTTTAGGTCATCGATACTTTTTGCAGTTAAAAGAAGTTGTTTGTTGCAAAAAGCATCGGGAATCCCTTTTATGATGTAATAAATAAGGTCCTCGTCATCAATTTCGGCATGGAATGCAATCTCTTGCATGGCCAATGTGTATTGGTGAATACTCTCATCCTTCTTCTTCTTTCGGCTTCTAAGGGTATCGTGAACATCAGCAGACGTCACTGCTCGATGAAACTCTTGAAGAAGGCTAGACCTTAGCTCGAGCCAAGTTGAGCAACGGGATGAGCGGAGGAACAGTTTGGCAGTTCCTTTGAGACTCCGTCTTGCATAAATAAACGATTGCTGCTCATCCCACCTATGCAATGTTCTGGCCTCCTCAAAACTACGCACCCATTGCTTAATAGAAAAATTATCATCTCCGGAGAAATGAGGCACAGAGTCTTCGACGTCTTTGTATGAAATTGAACACGAGGCACTGTCACTTGTTCTGCAAAGAGCTGCAAGTTTTTCCTTGAGCATTAATATTTCTTGCTGTTTTCTAATTTTTTCCTGAAGCGCGTTGATTTCAACCTGGAGGTCATCTCCATCGTCGCCACTGGATGCTGATTCATCTTGAGCATCAGGAAAATGAACGCTTAATTCATGTTCGTCTAACTCGTCCACATGCTCCTGCAATCTCAACTTCAAAACGGCTTTATTGCCATCAGTATTAAGACCAAAATTGCTTAACTTTTCTTTTAAAGATGCCACTGTTGCCTCTTGCACAAATCTCTCAGCGCGTGCTTTAGCCATAACGTTTATTTCATTTGTTTCATACAAATCACGCAAAATTAAATCTCAAACATAAATCATAAACTTTAATTGAATTGTGAGACTGTACAAGACAAGAAAAATTTGCGGGGTAAATTGATCCACTTCTGATATGTAGAAGACGAGAGAAAAGGCAAATAAAAAGAAGACAACGTATTTCGTTCAACGGTGGACAAGAACTGAACTCATTTATTCATTTGCATATTAGAATATAACATAACATTTAAACAATTTACAGTTGCATGTGCAGTGCATGATCATACGATCGCTTTACATAATAAAGTACATATTACATAATATAAATATATAAATCATAAAACTGTCGATGAGTAAATACAATTTCAAATAATAGGGTAAATAGATAATGTTTGTACATAATACGAAATGTGAGTTCACATATTAAAGCCTACAAATTGTAGTTAAATCATCTTAAAATTTAGGCACACTTTTATCAAAGTAATTTTTAGGAAAACATATGTCGCTGAACATTGTTTTTGATATATGTACATATTTTACTGAAAATTATTTTGGCAAAATCTGATCGAATGTACTAAATTTAAAATTTTTTAATGTTTAACGATGAAATCCGAATTTTTAAGTTCGGTGCGTTCTGTAACTCTTACATCGAAAAAATCAGTCAAAAAACGCCGAAAAATAGAACAAAACTCATGTATTTTGTTTTATTTTTCATCGTTTCTCGACCAATTTTATGCATGTGAGAATTACAGAACATAGGCACAGTGTTCAAGAACTCGCGATAAACGTTTTAAAAATTAATTCTAACAATTATAAGACCAGGGGTGAAATCAGCTAAGATGATAGTTGACTGTCGCTGTTTTGATAATCCTTTTTTGATTATTTATCAATTATTCTTTCATTTGTGTAGCGATCACTAAAAATATTTGGGTTCCTGGAAGTACTTACAATTCTCAACACAAGCGAATTTTCATTTCGGTCAGCTATTGATTTCGTTTGTGAAAATTCTTTTAAATTGCTTGTATTCCTATTCTTATGCAAATATTTAAAAATTTGAAAGTCATATCCAACAAAACAACAAATTCCTACTATATGTAAACTCATCCCAAAATAGCAACGTTGTACAAATGCCTTATCTAGCACTAGCCAAACCGCGCCCAAAGACAATAATAGGAGCAACTTGTTTCTTAAGGAAACTCTGACCAATTGAACTTTTTTGTAATTATTTTCTTCATTTATCGCTGCGGCATAGAAAATTTCCATTACTTAAATTTTATTAAAATTTGTATAACCTTAAAACACTTGTTTTGTACAAAACTTTTGATTTTTGGAGGAGTTGAAGCCGAAACAACTTATATTGCTCACAAAAACGACACCTTAATAGCTGTCAGAAGAAAATGGTGACAAAAAAGCTAGTCAATTTGATAATCACCTTACGTGAAGCAAAAGTAATAATTTTGACTATCAACTATCACATTAGCCGATTTCACCCCAGTTCTTGATTTCAGATGCCAAGAAGGATTTATGATTTTGGTAGCTATATCCGAAAATCCTAAAGCTGTTTGATAAATAATGGTAATTAAATTAAAATTAAGGGTTTTTTTTGCAACCGTCTATTGACAAAATTCTTAATTTTTTTAGAAGAAAATTATCTTAGACTCAGTTTTTCGGTGGAGAGTTGAACTAGAGTCTGTTAACTCTTGGCCTACATTTACTTGTAGAGTCAACTAAAAGAGCAATTTTTCGTTAGAGAATTCATACAGATCGACGTATTAAACTTGGAAAATAAAAGACCTAAAGCATCTATTTAGTAAATTCAGAGTTAACTCATCAAATTTGATATGAAATATGTATATATATTTGGGTAAAGCTTAAATCTCGCATTGCAAAACTATTTCTAATTTCTGAAAATACCTATAATTTGATGAAAAATATCGAAATTTTTTACCACCACCGGTGGATGGAGGAGGTGGCGATCAGAGTTTAGACTAACTTTTACCTTAACCACGATTACCAAATCTCTGAATAAACAATCCACCTATAGTTTATATAGGTACAACTACTTTGCGAATATCTTTTAGTAAACTCGAATGCTTCGAAAAAATACAGTTATATCGACCTTAAATTCTGGGGCTCTAGTATATTTCTGAAGCTCTAGTTAACCCATCAAACCAAAATTAGGAAATTTTAACTCTTATACGCCGACTTCACAGGACATACAGATGCCCAACATCCAAAAGACAATCCAATCAACAGTCAGCATATGATTAAATTTAGTTGACAAATTGTACTTATTAGATCAAGAGAAACATACACAAATACCTTTCAAAACTGCTCTCTCACACATATGAAACGTCAAATCTCATCACCAAGCTCAGAACATCGCTTATGTCCTCTTCAAAAAGTAGTTTTCTTCAACATGTTGATGACATATGGATATGGATTTTTGTGTCTGCATTGTTTTTTTTTTTTTGTAGACATGTTCATAATCCGCACATCTGGAGGCTTTTTGGGCGTGAGGAAAAAATATTATCCGCGATTTGTTATTGACAATGATTCATCATAAAAATGTATCATCTCATGAAAATAACACCATACGGATCATAATAGTATGACAAACATTGGTATATAGGTGCGATCATCTCTTTATTCCTTGTGTTTGTTAATTTTTCATGTTCATAATTCGGGTCATATTTCTTTGTACTATTTATACCATTTGCTAAACCCGAGTAAAAATTAATTTTTGGGTCTTTGAAAAAGATCGAGATAGAAAGCAGGATCTCTCCCATGTTGCTTCGTATTTTACACAAAATGATCCTGATCCGTTAGCAATACATAAAAAGCTGCTATTGTGATTTAATAATTGTTATTTTTTGAGAAATTAAAGCCTTCAAATCCTTAAAACATAAATAACTTTTCATAAAACAAATTTATTAGATATAATAAAAATACGAAAGAGCTGATGTACGAACTTTGACAAAAGCTAAATTGTAGGTTAAATTATTTATTATGGAAACTAGGTAATTTCTTTATTACTTTAACTATCAGATTAATTGAAATACTTGGTTGTTTTGCCAAAAGAAAAATATACCTAAACATATTGAAATTCCTGAGAACGTATGTAAAAATGTTGACTCATTAAATTGTTCACGTTGTTTTATCAGTACAGTACCTATACAAATATTGAAAAAGAGTTAATATCACACATGTGACTTATTAACTCACTCAGATTCATTGATTTTAAAACCAACATAAAATAATAAATCATTAACTCATTGAAATAATTAAGCTTCAAACACGTATGAAAACCACTGGAATTCATTAGGCTATAATCACGTCCACAGTTAAAACAAACAAATATATCTCACCTACGTGTAGAAAAAAAAAAAAAAAAAACATTTCATATAGCTTTCTACTTTTATTTTAAAGCAATGTATAGGTACAAACAAACAAAAAAAATAATAATTGTCAAATTATAAATCCATAAGCGAAATATTCGTGCCACATATAATAATACTTCAGTTTCAGTTGGAAAATCCACCCGCGGTAGCAATTATCGCCACACTGCTTAAGGGTTTATTTTTCGGTTGTTCACCCTCCGCGTCATCACATACATGTACCTACATGAAATATTTTATTATTTTTTCCACCAAAAAACAACGTCATAGTCATCCTCATCATCATCACCGTGCACACCATACGGGAATAATTGTCCTTTGCGGTTCTTTTCTTATAAACACAAATCCCTCTTTTTTTACTCCTCTTTCCCCGTTCATTCGCAATGAAAATCAAAACCAAAAAGGACGCGACACCATCATCACCGTGTCGTAAAAGAATTCTTTTCAGTAATCAACTGTTGTGGATTTGTCACCCCCTATTAAGGGGTGTTTGATGTATTATTCGGTTCATTTGGTCGACAGGTCTAGGATAAATAAAAGAACGTTCGAGAGTTCGAGTGTAGGAATGAATGAATGTGGACGCAGTAGGTATATCCCTGAAATGTCGGTCGATAAAACAAACTCACCATCATATCACCATAGATGTATTGCGGGCAAAACAAAAGCAAGATTAAATACAAACCTTATAAATAAAGGATCTGTCTGGACTGTAGTTGCATATACTACGCGCGTATGTTACAAACAACAGCCTTATAATAGAACAAAGGACACGTTAAAGTTTACTTTTCCTGTTGCACTCCATTCAAAGAGTGAAGCATTGTCCAAATATCAACAAACAAAAGTAGAGGGATGTGAATAACAACCCAATCAACGAATCGATTTACTTACTCCTGCAAGGATATACACAAGGTTTAGATAAAGGTAGTTCAATCAAGTGAGCAGCAACGATGAAGAGTTGGTGATGTTTTTCCAACAAAAAGGACACTTTTTATTGCATTTGAAATAATTTTAAAAACATGAACCTTAAAAGAGGTCTTCTGCATCATCATCATCAGATGATGATGATGATGATGACATCGCTCAAATCGTGTGTGCTTATTTACACAAGACATCATGTCGTCAACCACAGTACATTATGAGGACATCGGTAGTGTCACGTGGCGGGTGTGTTATCCACTCGACTCGGTACAAAATTCAACAACAAGCATTTATAAGTCAAGATCAAAGGAAAACAACTTCGGAGTAACCTAATTTAAAAATAAAGTCCTCAAGAGTTTCGAGAAAGTATAAACCTTCATTTTCTGGGTTTGCTTCCCACGTTAACTGATGCCGACGTTCCCGCCACTGCCCGACTCGGGTTTAGTCAGTGCTCAAAGAATGAATTTCCTGTTGGGTCCTGTTCCATAGATGTCCATTGGCACTTTCACTTTTACTCTGTGTATTACGGCATGGACCTTATACTTTTGGTCAAGGAAATTGAATTTTGTCAACTTCTGTTATGTATGGAAAATTTTCCAAAACCCAGCGAACCAAAAGTTTTCCAATTTGTTCTCTCAGAAAAAAAAAAAAAAACAGAAAACGCAGAGTGTTTGTGGATCAAACGACCAACCGAACGGACGGAAGTTATTTCCCATTATCCAGTCACCGTCTAAATTAAATAACCTTCTGGAGGAGCGCACGGATGCGTGTCCTTATTTGCTGCATTTCGAATCATAATAAGGTTCAAATTGGGGTTGGCTTATGATGGTTCTGTTCGATAGTCGGGGTTAATGTATAAATTTTACATTTTATGGGGTTAACACCTCAAGAGTTAAACTCATTTTCTTCTTTAGTATCGTTCGTCATTTAAAAAAAGTGAATTTCAATTTCAGATCTTATGTGTTTGTAAGTATGTGTATGTGTGTAGATGAGTATATCCATCCTAATTATCTGGCAGAAGTAGGTACATTGCTGTTTAAATTTATCCTGTGTGACTCTTATTTCTCTCTCCATTATATCAATGACCATAATCATCTACGCACCCACACAAGAATATTGGCAGCAATCAAGTATGCTTCCGAAATTTTGCATGCACAGGAAGGATATCAGATTTCATTGGTTATACCTTTTACCTGAAATGCTGATGCGTAATTATGTTTATTCGACAGGAAATTCAATTTGACTATGGAAACTGTTTTAAGAGCCAAAAGGATATATGCAACATATAACTCTATATAGGTACACGCATTCAACACTGAGTTGATATGCAATGGCGTTTCATTGAAGCAAATGGTAAATTATGCAGATCGAATATCGAGAGGAACCTACCCATAACGGTACACACACGGACGATGAGGATGAGGATAATAAGTTCCCGATATACGGGTATAGTGAATTTGTGTGTGTAGTATGGGGTATAAGCAAAACAAGGGTCAATCCAAATGTGTGCAGTGCATTATGCATAATAATGTGAACGGAAAAACGGAGGAAATGCATTTGACATAAGTACTTTATGTTGATGTATCTCGTTCTGCATATATATATATATATTAACCATCGTTGTAGCTCACTTACCTGCCAAGCATTTGCATCCAATGTGGCCAGGAATGACATGTCCAATTCCTGCAAAATATATTCAAGCGGAAATATTACATTAATTATTATTATCAATTAATTGATACGGTATGGGTAGGTTAATTTTATAAAGTTTATTATCTCAAAAGGGTAAATTTTATCAAAAATTAAAATTGTATAATTAAGTTTAATACTATAGCTTTACATAAAAACTGATATTACAGCCAATTTTTCTTGAAGTATATTCCTCTAGTCATAAAAATAAAGTTCAAAATTTACCCAGATCTGACTCAATATAGACTGCGAAATTGTCAAATAAGAGAAACAGTATTGAGCGATTGAAGTACGATGTCATCTTTGAAAAAAATTCTGACGAAATATACTAAAACTATATCGATTTAAACTTCTTAGAAGCTGCTGCATACAAAAAGTTGGTCAAAATAAGCTAAACAGAAAATTGAAAATAAAAAAGAAGCATTCCTATAGGAAGTAAGTTTTTTTTTCAACTCAATTTTTTTTTATAAAAATCGTCTTTTCAAAAAAAAATATTACTTATGTCGGAGAATAATTAAGAAGAGACGCTGGACGTCTCGTAAATCAGGCTTAAAACAGCTTTATTGCAGAATATTTTTTTATTTTTACAATTTATATTAAAAAATACATATTGTACACCGGCTAGTCACTTGCTAATATAAGGTGCGTTTTATTCGTAATTCATAGCTACCACAGCAATACAAGTTCAATAAAACACTAATATCAACTATTATGTCCACTTTTTATTCTCTGGATGTGTTCATACCTTGTTTGAGTGAAAAACAAACTACGTTACCGGGCATAAATTTGGAGGCGTCTGGAATTTACCCAAATTCACAAAAAAAACTTCCACTTGGATCATCCTTAACGTTTCGTTAGAAATAAGCTTCTGTATAAAAAAATTAAGCAAAAAGCGAAATTTGTCAACATTCCGTGTATTTGAATAGGTTTTATAACATCCGAAACAAATGAAGGTCTTATAGACTCCTCAAAGATTTAATAAGTATACCTACATATATTTAAATCAGGTAAGTTTGAAACTCTTGATGAATTATTTTTGCAAGTCCCTTTAAATTACATAATATGTATGTACATGAATATTAGGTAGGTATCTAGCTTTCATGCTGAGAAAAGTTTTGTTTCCCCCCATAAGCTTTTGTTCTCTTTACGAATAAATAATATCAAATTTTACGCAATACTGCATCGTTGCAGGTATTTCCAAACACTTGGATCTAATTTTTGCCAAAAAATTAAACCCTATAATTGTTCAACTCGCAGATCTACCTACTTGAATTTTTTTTAAATTCTATATACATATACTCAATGAAACTGTCTGTGTCAAAATTCATTGAAATTTAAATAAATTGTGAATATTTTTTTTTATTTAAAGAAAGGATTTATCAAGAAAATTATCTTTGCACTTTGAACGTAAATTCGATTTCAAATATTTGAACATTTTGTTAATGTTGATACAAGAAATACAAAATTAAAGAGATTTTTTTAAAGCACAGAATGCAATTTGTTGAAGGCGGATACCCAAGAACTAAATTTTTTTGGTATAATATCAATAAAATTATGAAAGTTCATTAGGAACATCTTACAGGCTATTGAAAGTGAATCTTTATCCATCAATTTGACATTTTTAAGGTCATTTTACATACAAGCAAGAAGTATTTTTATGAAAATAAAAAATTGTCATACCAAAATGACAAATAAAGCCGTAAAATTTACTACACCAAAACTATCTGAGAATACATTATAGACCGCGAGAGCTGGTGAACGTTTTGCTAAAAGTGTTTTATACCGCTCCAAATTCAAACAAACATTTTTTCTAAAGTGCACTATGGTAGTGTTAGGCTCATGGTATCGCTACCAGACCAATGAAATACAGTTTGGGCAGATAAAAGTTATTTGTGAACCAAATTTGGAGCGACTTGGAAAAGTTTCATTTTTCGCTGCATTTTGAAAATGCATTATGGTAGTGTTAGGCTCACGGTAACGCTGCCAGACGAATAAAAATATGTTTGGACAGATAAAAATTATGTATGCACCAAATTTGAAGCGGTTAAAAAAAAACTTTAATTTGTTGCATTTCAAAAGTGCATTATAGAGGTGTTAGGGCAGTGATATTGTTGCCATGTTGATGGAATATAGTTTGGGTATTTACCAAATTCTTGAGCAAATTTTGGAGCGGTATAAAACCCTTTTTATTTTTTGGTTGCATTGTGTGCATTATGCAGGTGTTATGTTCACGGTATCGCTGCCAGACTTATGGAATTTAGTTTGAATACATATAAGCATTATGCTCACAAAATTTGGAGCGGTATAAAACACTTAAACTTCGATTATTTTTTCTGCATTTTGAAAGTGCATTATGGAGGTCTTAGGGCCGCGATATCATTGAAAGGTTGATCGCATGTAGTTTGCACTGTTACAAATTCCATACTCACAAAATTTGGAGCGGTATAAAATACTTTGAGCAAAACGGTTACGGTCTATTATCAAACAAAAAAAAAAAAAAAACTACACACATCAGTATTCGAACACTAATGTTTCAAATATCTTGAATAACATGAAATATGGGAATCGCAGTTATTTCAAACCTCATAACAATTTAACCAATTTCACAATTTACAATTCCAAACTATTCACTTATCATTTCCGGACATTTATAAAACTTCTAATTTTGAATTTCACAAATTTATTAAAAGTCATTCCATTTTCACTACATAATTTATACCTAAAACTTATGAGATTCTCTATAACCGCCCAACAGATCCCCAAATCGGAATGATTCAAATTTTAGTTTGTTTCGTCGGGCTACGAAAAAAATTCTGTGAATTATAATTGAAGCTTTGATAAAAATATTGATTTGAGAGGGTTCGAAGCTTTGCTAAAAAAATATTCATTTGACAGAGTGACGACAGAAGCTTAAAGTTTTCATTTATTTTTGTAATTTTTTGAGGAATTTATTTCATTTTCATTTATTTTTGCAACCTTTTGAAGAATAACCAATTATTGCAAATAATCGGATACCGAAATGAGGTGAAGTTTTACAAAATGCATCAGCATGTCCGCCTTCTCATCACTGCAATTGTTCAGTTTGGCATCTTGAATTTGAATGAAAATTATAGAAACGATCCAAAGCAATGTGTTATGTCATTTTGACGGATGGAAATTTGACAGATATCTTCAGTCTTTCAGATGTTATATTGTGACAGATTTAACTCTGATAGTTTTGTTAAATAAATTTATTAAGGATTTAAAAAAATTGGTTGCGCTCATTTGTGCTCTTTGTATTGTTTTTATGCAATGAAAATAATTTGTGAACATACAAAAAACAATAGGAAATTGATTAATATTTTTTGACAAACTCAACGGCGGCGCGGCGTATGATTACATTTCTATGTATGTACTTGTACATATGTATGTATGTAGTGTTGCTTGGACACGTATCATCAATTTCGGTGCAGACTTTCTTTCTTATAAAATCTGAAAGTTCAATAAAAACATTTTCAATCTTATTCCTGTATAGTTATAATTACCAAGTAAATAAAATACATACTTACGTATTTAAAATCTTGAAAATAATATGATGGTAACAAAAAGTAAGTCTATTTTTCGTATGTTAACATTCTGTCCTTTATATCATAAAGAAGCTGTTTTTGTGTTTTTTTGACAAAATAATTAAAATTTTTAATTATGTACATATACATACATAATGTTTGTACATAAATTTAAATTTTGAATAAATTTTGTTGACACAGGTTTATTTCAAAGCATGATGCTTATTAATTTATTATCGATCCTGAGTGACAATCTTACTCACAAATTGTTTTGTAAGCAAATAAGGCTCAGTTGTACACAAACGTGGATTCGGCAATAAACTGTAGCTCCCCTCCATTCCTGCAGACACGCACACAGGAATGGTTGAGAGTTGTAAGTCACTAGGCCCAGATAGGCATCAAATTTATTTATTTATTTTAACTGAGGTTCAACGATGGTTAAAGGTTCAAGTATGTGTTTGATAATAGCCAATTACATGCCTGAACAATCGTTGAACCTCAATTCATCCGCTGATACCGGAGAATTAAAATTTCTGAAACACGGATAAATATTTGAACAACGAATGTACAACTTGTACAAACAATTAGATTTGAGTAATATTGTTTCACTAAGGTTTGATAAGAACTATAGTCCCTTTCATTTGGTATCTTTTTTTTTCAAATTGAGAAATTAAGATAAAAGTGAACAAATGCATTAAATAAAACTATTTAAATCTAAAAGAAAGTCGATAAAAAAAACGGTTTCATGTACATACATATGTATAAAGCTTTAGAATTCTTTTTGTTTCATCTCAATACGATCACTTTCCACAGAGGTACAGCTCTTCAAAAAACATTAAAAAAATGTGGTTTTTTTTTTGTTCCCTTAATTTTTTTTGACAAGTGTATTTAAATTTTAATTCAAATAATCGGCCCTATCGAGGTATTCCGTCGGAGCGGAAAATTCTCCGCGATGTCGGAGGATATCGGAAGAAATTCTTATGAATCTGTCAAAAATGTCAATCAATGACGCACCTCATCACAATGTAACGCAAAACACTGTTGTGCGTTCCATAATTTCGGAAAAATGTTCCGAACAGCCGTTCCGAAAAACACCTCGAAGCAAAAATCCTCCGATTCGTATGAAATCGGAGAATTTTCCGCTCCGATGGATACCTCGATAGGGCCGAATATGGATTATAGTTGCCGACGGCAATAGAAATAAAAAAAATGTTCAATCTCTTAAAATCAATTTAATTAAATGATGTAAATACTTACATAAAAGCTCAGAAACAAAAGCAATTTATTATTGAAAAATAATTTTAAAAAACCAATTACATACAAATATAAGTTATCATTGCTTACCTTCCGATTTCTGAAATTTGCAACGAAGTCCAGAGTGACAGCTTATTTCTCCTGCAGTCGTTTTTAAAGTTGTTATATATTTCACCTGTGTTTATTTAAAACAATACAAAAAACAACTCACTGACTTTTAAATTTAAAGCTCAATAACACTTCTTCGCATAAGCACTTAATCGCAAAATTAAATTTACCGACGGCAAAATTAACACTTTTCGCATCGAAACAATGAGACACTGCTCTCCGGCAAAGAGCGAAAAAAAATCACCCGTAGGCTATAAACGTTTCACTAGCCTCTACAGGGGTTGATGATGGTTATGATATTTCGCAACAAGACAGGGCAACAACAACAACAGCAAAAAAAAAAAAGAAGTTACAAAAACGGTAACAGTATAACAGAACACACAACTTTATATCAAAAGAGAACAACTCCCAACGGAAATAAAGAATTAAAGTAATAAACTGTCCTTTTGCTGTTTGATATGATGATTATAATATTGTAGCGGCACTTTTCTGGTTCTTGTTGTTGTTCCCAGATGAATATCCCTCAAACAAAAGGCCAATTGTAGAGTCTTATTCTCTTTAGGTACCTTATAACCTACCAACCAACGTGTGGTAAAGTTAAGAATTTTTCAAACTTACGCGTTAAGCGTTTCAATGCGACTGCAACGATTTTTCAGCCCTTGGCTATCCAATACCTGGGGGGTGTATTCTCCACACATATATAGAACTCCTGTTACTATCTTCATGCGTACATAATACTAGGACGACAACGACGAACGATTCGGGAGATTTTCGTCAAGCAGTTTTCATCGTCGTCGTCCTTAACGTCTGTTCTCTGTTTTTTGTATACATGTACACATTTCGGGCAGGAGATATTCTCTGCACCTCTGCTCCCAATTTTCCGAAAATCATCCTACAACCATCATCACATTCCATTTCCATTTGGGTGTTTTCGTGGGCTTCTACATCTTAAAGTAGAATAGCAGTAGCAGTGGCAAGAGTAAGAGCAGGAGCAGAAGCAACATAAGTGCGGTATCTATAGTTACCAATCTATATCTATGTATCTATAGCAATTGTGATGCCATGTGGACGAACAGAACTTTACGTGTTCCTAATTTCTGGAACTACTGTTAAAGACGAAATCTTCTCTCTATATAGTCACACTCTTGCCATGTTATATTCGGGGGGATCAGGGGGAGAACCAGAGCATACAGGGTGCTGGTATAGAAGCATCACAGAAGGTACATGGCTACGGGGCGAAATGAGACCCATATATGGAAAGGAATTACATTAATAAAGCTCTGCCTGCTGGTGCGGGAGCAATATGCACAAGTGTATACGAGTATAAAATGCTCTCTCCCAGAGCCGTTTGCAAGACAGGGAGCACAAATGAAGGGACAGCATGTTGTTTTGCATCACCCTTGGTCTTCCGGTGCTTTCCTCCTTCATCGCAAACGAAAACAACTCACCCTCTTCAATAAAACCCACCGTTGCCCCATGGGGCTGTAACACAAAGCACCCTCCTCGCTGTAAATTCGCAAACGCACACATTTCCACAGCCATCACAGTCGCAGCCATTTCACCAATATCCAGATCCAGAATATATCAGACTCTCAGACCAACTTGAGAGCAAGGAAATACCAAACGCTAACGCACCGTAGAAGTAGATACCTACTATTGCTTTGGGGGTGGACGTACCCATACAATATTTCGGGTCGGGACCATTTACGCAATACTCGTATACATCATCAGCAAAATGCGCCATACTGTGTTCGTTATATGCGATGGGATACCCCGAATGGGGCATTTGGAAAATCGCCGTCAACTCCATTTCGGCGGCGGCGACGACGATGACGACGATGGCTGCGGCGCTGACGGTAGCGGTGGCGGTTGTATCCGCCCCAAGCAAGGACGAAATACAAACACAAGACTTCGTATTGCTCCTTTTGGTGCGCCACTCTCATCTCGAAATCGTATAGCTATGGAATGGAAGGAGGTTTCGGGTTTGGTTGGCTTTTCCTTTATTCCCATGGCATTTTAACGCTCTCCTCTTTCATCCAGCAAAACTCATGATCACTACTGAGGATGCGTGATATGGGCCATTTGACTATACATACATACACACACACACCCTCAATAAAAAATAAAACAAAAAGCATATTCACTGAGTGTGTGTGAGTGTGGGGGGATAATAATAATATGCTCACCACGAGGCATCTTCATTGCGCTTTTTTATCGCTTAGTTCTTATAACAATTAATATTTGTGTAAACGTGTTTTCGACATAAAAAAGTCATAATAATAAAACACCGAGTACATCATCTATTATTTTAGACGAGCATTACAAAAAAACCCATATCTGTGTTACATATTTTTGATAAAAAAATAAAAATAAACCACATATACACAGAGGAATGTGGTGGAGCTCTGTATAAAGGAGAAATTGAAGTAAAACAAAATCCTAGAAAAATAAAGAGGATACAGAGGATACACGATGGCGATATGGCGACGAAGACGACTTCTTGAACAATCATTATTTCGGCAGCAAAATGTGGTAGTTTTGTGGCTCATGGCATAGGAATATCATCATTTTTTGGATATAATAATAATAATAATAATCGTTTAGCAACGTACCATCATACAAGTGAGCGAGAGTGTTTCAAAGCTTAATAGTTGCGGTAACAGTATAGAGATACCGATGACGACGGCCATTATAAGGATACACTAACTCTGTCAAAGTACCTACTCCCAAAAACGAGTAATGCTGCTATATCCACACCTATACCTACATATATCTACAACTAAGTTTCATATACACTTTCAAGAGTTTTAGGATATTTTCACGGAAATTTATGGTGATGATATTTTTGCTTGGTTCACAATTTTTTGTGTGTTCATTACCATAAAACTACCATCTGGGGAATTGTTAATCGGTTTTTTGTTTGTTTTTGTATATGCGGTAGGAATTTAATTTATTTTTGTTGGAAAAGTGCGTAGAAAATAAAAGAAAATCTAATGGGTATAAAGTGATTTAATTTTAACGGTGAATTATATTAATCGGTTGTTTGTGATAACAAAAAAAAAAAAAAAAAACAACGAAGATTAGAGTTCAAACAGATGAATAATAATAAGATTGATATTTAAGTGAATTTTTTCTGGAGTTTTTCGAAGGAAATTTCAAAAGTTACTTTATTCCTGAGAAATTGGAAGATATTTTGCAAACTTTGTGTTATAGTTTCGCTTAAATTTGAATATTTTAATGTTAAAATATGTTATTAATAGATGAATTAATATTTTCTATTACATTAGTTAATAAATCTAAGGAGTGTTGTAGCTAATTTTATATGTTTTTCTACAAAGTTATCCAGAGTTTCAATTAAAAAATTCAAAATAAGGAGTGTTTTGGACGAAACTAAAACATCACTTGCTTATTCCTGATGTTTCTCTTTAAACCGTTTCTGTTTTTTTTTTTTTCAATTCCATTTATCATTTTATTTTATTGTTTATATATATTTTACCAATCGGTTTTCTTTTGTGATAATGTTGCACTACAAAAATATGTTTTGTCAATGCTTTAACTTTAAAACATATGTGTCAATTTTGTGTTAAAAAGTGTGCTTTTGAAATTTGAGTTTTTTATATTAAATTACGATACAATTATAAAATAATCAGGAACTACGTATAAATAATAAATGAAAGAGAGATAAATAACATTTCGAATTTATAAATAAGGCATATTAATGTAAGAAATTTAAAAATTGTAGAATATACCTGTGAAACAATGAATTTCGGTAAATTATATAAGTTCGAAATGTTATTTCTAAGGAAATTTGTTTTTGAAAAATAGCTGATTTTGTAGAGCAAATTTTTAAAATTTTAGTCCAATGATTTTTTAGAAACATTTGTATACCTTCTAAGAATACTCTTTATCATTTTTAGTTGAACAAATACATCACGATTCATTCATCATTCAATCATTGCACAATTAAAAAATGAGAACATTTGTTTTATTTTTTTAATTTATAGTTATTTCATTATTTCCAAAAGTTTGAATTAAAGTTCTGAATTATTTTTACTTAAGTCTTACGCTCCTGATGCAAAACGAAAAATCCCATACAAAAATGTTCTTTTGGCATTAAGCACACCTACAAAAATAAGGAAATATGTTGTTTCTGAAAATAGAGAAAAAAATATAATAATAAAAAAAGATCAAATTAATATGGATGTGTTGACACCAGTGTCGTATTTAGGTTTTCTGCCGCCCTGGGGTATTTAACATTTGCCGCCCTCTGGTCCTAATCAGAATTTTGTCACATTTTTGACATAAGATATTATTCGAAGAAAATAATAACGTCCATATTCTTGACTTTCTTCGAAGCTGGTTTTATGGAAAAACTAGTTCTAAAGCGGTTTCGAGTTTAATGTTTTTCACAAATTTTTATTACTTTGACATCTATGCCTATGAAACTAGTTTTTCGATAAAACGAGCTTTGAAAAAAGTCAATAATATGGCCCTAACACATCACTTTCAGCATCACTATTTATTCTTGAGGTTACAGTACCTAACTCAGATTGTAGTTTCTACCGCTGAATGAGGATAGGATTGTCATATTTATGAACTGGCCAGCGGCTATGGAGATGGACAATATTCTGCTTTAAAAAAATTTCATTGGTCTCTTGACAAAAGAACATTGCCCGGTGAACTCCGTACCGCACCCACTGTTTTTTTTTTTTGTTTTTTATGAAAAAAAAAACACAATTCAATTTCAATCGACATAAACCAACTCAACGTTTAAAAATGAAAATTGTAGTTAAATTTTTTTTAAGGATTCGATAAAATAATAAAAGTGCGTATACGCCTAAGTGAACCACTATTTCAATTTAATTAATTCCATCTATTTTTATAGGGCATCTCCTTTATTAAATAAAATCTAATAGTTTCTTTTTTTTAATCTTTGATGGTCCATGGCCTTCTAGAAGTCGAAGGCTCTTTGAAATTTCTTTTGTATTTTTTTTATATCAATTTAAAGCTTTCATTTATTCTAACCTTTTTGTTCTTGTAACATATTCTTAACTTTAAAAGTTAAATTTTTAATGTTAATACCTAATCATTTTATTCTTAGCCTTGCACAAGAATATAATTTCTGCTCTTCAACCACTGTCATTGCAGAAAAATAAATTGATTGCAATAAATGAAGTCAACCAATAATATGAAGAAACGGCATCAAATTTGTTGCGATATCAGTAACAGAGCTTCGAAATTTATTTATTTTGGAAATATGTATATTAATGTATTATAAGAAAATATAACATTTTAAAGTCATTTTATTCCCCATTGTAAAAATTTAAAAAATATGTAAGATTTTCAATTATTTTTTTAAATATCGTTCAGAATAAGATGAAATTAATGAATTAATTAAATTATGAAATTAATAGAAATTAATAAGTGAAATAAAACTAAATATTTAGGTTTAACATAAGCCCGTATGTCATAGTTTCCTCAGAGAAATTTTTTGTTTGCATATTGCTCATTATTAGGCAACAATTTGTTATTTTACAATATTTTATTTTAATTAATTTTTGTTCCCGTTTTGTTTCTGTCAATTAACCGCTTGTTTCACTATCTCCGCTTATTAGTTAGGCCCGTTTGCAGGTGCACTGTTGTCCAAAAAGTCAAAAGTCGTGGCAAAAATACAAAATCCAATGATCTCTCTTTTAATTACTTTGTTTTTTATTTTCAATAAGAATATATACAGAACTTTTAGCAAATTAAACAAAATAATTTTTGGCCAAATAGTTTTTTTTATAAAGCTTTTCAAAAAAAATAACAAAAAAAACGAATTTAATTATTTTCTTTTTTGGCAATTAAGCCATACTCCATGAAATATCTTACTTTTTATCAATGTTTCGTGCGTGGTTGTTTTATTTGTAAGTAAATTGAAATTTAAAATTAAAAAAAAAAACATAAAAATAATAAATAATAATAATAAATAAAACAAAAAACACTGTATTCAATTATTTTTTAAAATTTGAAAAGAGTACAAAAAAATCCCGCTGAAAAATTAGAAGGATATTTTAGCCTAACTGTTTGTTAAACCATTTGCAAAATTGCCGTGGCAACTTTTTGCAATGTTTTGAGATAATGTATGTAATTTGTGTAAAAAAAGCATGCGCGATAACATTTTGGCCTTTTAAAGAGCAAATTTACTTTTGGAATGCCTGCATACTTTTCATGTTCAAGATAAACAAAGTTATTCATTTTTCATAAAAAATCATTGTTCATGAAACTGATTCTGCGAGGTTTTGAAAAATAAAAAAAACTCGTCCAAATCGTTTTTCACATCGATTTCAACATCACGATGTCATCTGTAAGGAAAAATTCGAATTTTAAAAAAATGTTAGCCACTTAATCTTCTAAATGTTCCAATTGTACTTACATTACGGTTTTCACTAGATTGTGATTTTGTTGGTGGAATCTCTATATGGACGACGATTTGTTTGAATCATTATCGCTCTGAACTCAAAAGATTCATTATGAATCCAACTTAGTAGGTACACTTATTATCACAGTGAACCCCCAAAAACCTCCCCTTGTGCATGGGCCTGTCTCTTTTATATAATTTAAATCAGCCATAGCATTTTGTATTGTCTTTTAAATAATAAATAATGCGAATTCGATGTAAAATATGCTAAATGATGATTTTGCCAAATAATAACCATAAAAAATATTATGGAAGAGAAGAAACTGCAAATTGATCATTGCGACATGTGAAACAGTAGGAAATAAAACCGCGAAATGACCCTTCTATACTGCCGTGTTAACTAAAAATAACGTATCTACATTTTTTGAAATCATTATAAGAATTAGTTTTACCATTTTTGTATTTGTTATAAAACTATTTTTAATAAAAAAAACATGTGTTTCGAATGTTTTAATGCTCAAAAAACAAGTTACAGCTTCATTTGTTAATAAAAAACCATCCCAATTACTTCAAATTTAGCCTTAACTCAAAAAATCGTCAAATGTTAGATACGTCATTTTCTCTTAACACGGCAGTATAAGCCTACACCCCTCTATGCACATTAAACATTATAACATTGTACTACATAATAAATGGACAAAATTAGACACATTTTCATGGTTGTACTTATTGTATTATGTGGTATTCATAAATTCAAGTATAGGTTAGGTATATTCTTGTTACAGCTTCTCGTTTTTGTTCTATCTACACCACAAAATCACAATTGTTAATAATTGAAATTAAAGAAAGTAAACTAACACCACATCCGGATATAATACCTAACGTATCTTTTAACATTATTTCCCCTAAAATACGATTAAGTAATGCGAACCTAATTGACTATTGCAGTCATTAGCGGCACTATCTGTTCTATACACAAAAAGCCAACGCTCAGTGGTCCAGATAAACGGATTATCTTATTGCGTTCATAATTTGCATAAAATTTATTTTGCGATACTATCGCACAAAAAGACCTCCGAGATACCGACCGAGCTTCAATATATAAATAAGCAAATCCACATAACAAAAATATTCATGACGAGGTCAAGTTTCCCATGGTGAAAAGGATAATTGGCTTATACGCGATTTGGAAAGAGAATCGTGTGCGTTTTTCCTTCTGTATAATATGGCTATACCTCGCCGCCACCATTGCGTGATCCTGAATATTTGTTGTTGGCGATTATGTTAAAGAATATTAGTTTTTCTTTGAGTTTGTTCTGCATTGTGGGAACAAAATTATTTTCGATTTTTCTGTGTGAATTTTTAGTAGATATTGAATTAAGAAATTTTTAGTGATGAAACCATAAACAAATTAGAAGTAGTTTAAAAAAAAAAACGGACCAGTTTTTTTGTAAACACCTTCGCAATAGATATCGTGAGAGGGCAATATATACTTAAGCATGAGTTTTTTCTTTAATTTTTAAGTGTTTACTTTTTTAATGTAGGTATATATTTTTTGTTTTTAGGGTTTGAAAAATCATAAGTTTTAACAGCCTTTGGCATTTGTATATGAAAAGAGATAATTTGGTGATGAAAAAAATTCAAACAGTAGCTCAAGTCAATCATATGTTATAGTTAATTGTACTTTGGCAGCTATAAGCAATAAATAAAGCCTTAAGCTATGCTACAATATTATAAGCTCATGCGTGATATATGTTTATATTTATATGGATAGATACTTTGCATACCTAGCACTTACCGATAGGCACAAAAAATCAAGATTTTAACGGATAATATTTTCTGCATGCGAAGATTTTGATAAAAATATTTGTTTGTAAATAAACTACATTGAGTAGGTCTGCATTTTTATGAAGTATCAAATCCTGTTGTTCTTTTTTTTCGACTTTCTTGTTGACGGCTTTGATTTTGGTCAAAATTCATTAGGTCCTTAAAGCTAAATAGCATTACCTACTTACATACAAAGATTTTCAAGGAATTTTATTTTTGATTTAAAAACAAAAATTTTAATTTTTTTGAATCGATATTTTGGAAACGTGTTAATAATTTTATATCAATATTTTGTTAATACTAAAGAAATTTTAAAAACATATACAAAATATTTTTTAAGAAAACTGATTCTTGTCTGCATATTTACAAGAATTTAGATGGAATTCTTCATTTTGAGATTACAAATTGGTGCAAAACTCATCACCGCATCAATTCTGATGGCGGCTGGCGCGGTGACCCACTAACTTAGCCTATGTAATTTTCTCGACTCATTTGAAAAAAAAAGTAAGACATAAATTGAACATAACATATACCTAATCCAAAAGCTAAACCAAAATTTTTCATCCATAAGAGAAATTAATTAATTATTAATGACATTAGGGGAAGCTTGGGTAGATAACAAATAAAATACACGACTGGGTCACACGAAATAGCTCTTGTAGTAAAAGTTTCTTCAAATTTTAAAGATTGAGTGGATTAAAAGTATATATACATAATTAATAAAAATATACATATGTATATACCCATTTAATAAATTAAGGGAATGTAAATTTGAACATGGAAAAAAGCATGAAACACGTTCTTAAAATTGATAAAAAAGTAGGTAGGTTACCTAAAATTTTTTAATCTCATGAATAACACCAACTCAATTTTTGAAAAAATACAAATTTAGGCAGAAAAAAAATTATAAAATCTTTTGGAGCAGTTTTCTTAAAAAAAAATTGGTATGTCATTTTTAGGAATATTATAATATACAACTAAAATCATAATTTCAAGAAATTCATCAACCCATTTTCAAAAAAATAATTTTTCAAAAAAAAAAAACCTTTGAACTTTGTTTTTTTTTTTTATCCAGAAAATATTTATTTTTTGAAAATATTAATATGCAGTATTATTCACACTTGATAGGACCTTCAGAATAAAAAATTTGATCAAAATCGGGTGAGCGGCTAACGAGAAAGTCGAAAATACAAATTTGGTTCTATGGCATGCACCGTTAATAACCGTTTTTGGTTATTTTTTTTCAATAAAATGCAGAATATACCACAACTAATACATACAAAGATTAAAAAAGACATCCAGACATCAGACAGACGAAATTAAGGGATCTACTTATTAAATGTTCTCTATTATCGTAATGTCAACTTTGATTTTTATCTTGATGCGGAAATCAAAACTATAGTACATAATCGGAAGTAATTATCGGTAATTAGGTACTAAGTAGGTACAGTGCGACTTTCTTCTTGACTACAAATAAATAGCTTAAAATATATTTAATAAGTTTTACATAAAGATTTTATTTCTTTATAATTTTAAGACCCAAATTTAGAAAATGAGACTAGAGAAATGTTCTGGCCATGCAGGTGCGGGGCCGCCCAAAACAGTGCTTTTATAATCAAAACTGTTTGGTATTTCTAGAGTCATTTTCTTAGAAAATGTATCGACAAAGGATATGGTACCCATTCATACAAACTTTAAGGTGCATGCCATTTTAAGTTCATAAATAGAATCTTTAAATGTAACACTTCCAAGGTTGACTAATATTTACGGCCATACACATTTTTTATATCATTTCCAGAGCAAAAAAAATAATTTTTTTTAAATAAAAATATTTAAAAATATCGAATGCATTTTGAGAAAACAAGGGTCGTCATAAGAGTTTTATATGATGTACTTAATTTTATCACAAGATCATTTTGGCAAATCTTACTAAATAGTAGATAAGCTTCTAAATAAAATTTCCTATTTTAGCCTATAATGTGTAGGTATGTATTAATACTGTGCCTGTACACTTAAGAAATATTCCCTTATCAAATCCATGTATTAATAAATCTAAGTTACTTTAATTTAATTTGATATTTTATTTGCTACATGCCGTCGCCACCGCCTAGTCATCACGCTTGCATACCTATTTACCAAAATCGGAAATGCAATATTGCTATGTACCTATGTACTTGTTTACAATTAGGATAATCTTATATACAAAAAAAAACCAAAGTAGGTATATAGTATTTCATTCTTATAGCTTATAATAGACTACACACTTCAAACATACATACATATGTATGTACAAATTTTTCCTATCCGTAAAATAGGGTAGGAAATCTTATGAAAGTAAATAGCCGGAAGGCGGGATCAATTGAGCCATAAGAGTGAATATGAGGGATTCAATTCTCAAAATTTCCATTGCATTTGGTTTGAAGAATTGTTAAATTTTATTTTGTCTTTCTTTTTTTTTATATATTGTTTTATCGTATACTGTTTTAGATATAAGGCAGGATATAGGTACAAGATGCGAGTGAGAGTGATGAACGAACACAGAAAGGCAATCAGTTTTGTTTTCGCTTCTTTTTTTTTGTATAGTAAAAAGAAATTTTCGACAACATGTCCCCTTGTAAACAATTTTATACATATCTGTTATGTAGAAAGTTAAGCTTAGATGACATGGAAATATAAAACAGGGTGAATTTGCTTGATAGGTTCTAAAACTTTACTTAAAAAAACTTAACTCAACTAATTTTCAATTCTAATTAAATGCATGTTTGTGTCGGAAGAAATAATTTGGGGTAAAAGGGCACACAAATTTATATAATGAACATAAATAAATTTAAATTTTCAAAAATTACTGTCAGAATTTGTTAAAAAAAAATCTGTTAACTGCTTTTTTTTATTTTTTCAATTCGTTAAAAAAATTTTGAAGAAGCATAAATACATATTGCACTTCAAAAAAAAAAAAAAAATCAATCCAAAATGAATTTAAACACTTTTTTACTATTGTCATAGTCATTTTAAATTTCCTATTTTGGTTCATATCGAAAAGAAAAATAGACGTTAAATACCCTAATAGCTGTACCAAATTTTAGCATTCTTAAGTTTTTCTTTAAATTTGTGGACCAATTTTTTTCATATGATATCTGATGGCTTTATTGTCAAAATCAGTTCCAATATGTTTGTTTTATATAAATTTCTATTTGCCGTTTCATCCATGTTTTCTCACTGAGAATTATCATCTGGGCTACATAGTAAAGCAACCTATATCAATATTATGTTGGCATAATTCTGATTGTGTTCACCTGTACATTCTAATTCCGATTTCTTGTTGTTTCAGTTAAGGAATAAAATCAATGAGCCTTTCAAAAGAAAAAGATATATCAAAGGCTCGCGCCACCATTGCCAACCCCAATTCGTCCTATATCCTTTTTTTTTTCAATGAATAAAAAATGTTTCAGTGATTTGATGTATTTAAATTGTATTTGGTTTGTATTATTTTTTTTTTTTTGTTGTAACCTTTAAAAGAAATCGTGGAAAACTCCAGCTGTCTGCTTAAACAACAACAGATCTCAAAAAGAACCATGGCATAAAAATATACAAGAATTTTGATTTGTGAAAATGGGATTCACCAATATGATGATGGCAAAAAAAAAAAGTAAAAATGGAAGGAGGATTGTATAAATAATAATTGTTATAGGTATGGGTCTAGCGCTCTCTCTATTACTATTTACTTGTGTAGTAGAAATTGTGGTATATACAGTTATACACCATGCCTCGAGGGCATTACCAGATTTAATTCTATTTCGAATTTTATACTTTTGATTTGTGAATGGAACGCAAAGGTTTGTTTTGATATTACCATTTATATTGTTTTGGTTTTCTGTTTTTTTTTTAATTTTTTTTTTGTAATCGTTTTAGATAGGTATATTATCCATTGGTTCATCATGATGATAATGATTGTCTGATTTAATATTGTATTATTTTTTTTCTTGTCAAAGGCCTGTGTATATATTTTTGGCCTGGAGTTTGTTTTTCTATCGTTTTGTTTTGATAAATTTTCATAACAATATAATTTAGTTGGATTTTTGTTTTCATTTTGTTAAAATGAGATCATCAGTTGATAGAAAATTTATTAATTGCAAAGCATTTCAAAAGAATGATATAAATAGGTTTATAGGCAACATAGAAATATCAGGTGATATTTGGTAAGTTTTTGTAAATAAATCCATAAGGATTTTAGTATGAAACAAGTTTAAGAAAGTGGCGATCGATTCGACTCGTTTTGCGAATCTTAAACTTTTCAATTATCAAAATAAAAAAATGTTATTTTTCTTTGAGTTTTTAAATCAAATTATTATTTGGCCATTTTGGGAAAAAAATTCCCGTGGTTTTTATATCTCCTTTTATTAAAAATTGTTTAGCAAGCAATATTTCAATTTATCAAATTGTTTACCCGTTTTGTCTCTCCATTTGTGTTGTTGCCAAAAAGGCAAACGCTTTTTGAACAGGTTTCAAAAATATACCTAACAGTAGCTTAGCACTTTTACAAAAAAAACAAAAAATAGTTGATTTGTGTCCAGACCAAAAGAAAAATTTAAATTGTGTACGTTTTTTTAGATGCTCGTTATAATTTTATTATCGTATAAGAATAAAAAAGAAAATACTAAATTTTTAAAATTTTTTTTTATAAAAAAGGTAAACAATTCATGTTTCAGTATAATATTTGTAACTGTTCCAATCGTTATTCAGTGGAAATCACTTTTTCACACAATTCTCTTCACACTCCTCTTTACTACGGTTTCTTACATCACCACCTACACAGGCACCTTTTTCAAATTTATGACATGTGTTAGTATCGGGGTTGTAGTACCAACGAGGTACATGCTTACTGCATGGTCCAAAAACAGATTTCGGCTTGGAGCATACTTTAAATAGATAAAAAGATAAGGTATTTATACAATATTAATATTAATAAATCAACCAACAACGAAAATGAAGAAATTTAGAAAGAATTTCTTCTATTTAGGTGGAGCAATTAAATATAATTAAAAAGTAATACGTTTAACACGACAACAGTGGGCTCATCAGTTAGATGCTGTCGTACCCTTTTAAGACGCAAATATTGGAGGATGTTAACTGACTCTTATAAAAAATAATCCCAGCTGGAAAGACTTTCAATTCTATTTTCTTGTAGGTGTCTTAATCAGCGTTGCCGATGTGGCACGATCGTGCTTTTTTGACACGATAATTTCCTCGTGTTACGGTGGCACGAAAAATTTCTATATGGCACGTTTTTTTATTTCCATTATTTTACTTAAAATTAAGCAAATTTCAACAAAATTGCTCCAAATTCCATAAAAAGTGGGCAGAAGCACATCATTTTTGACAATGCACGAAGAGAGCAAATGATTTCAATTGATTTTTGTTGTACTACACTCTGTAATAAAATTGATTACAGGCTTTTCACGACAGTAGAAGAATTTGTGGTTTTTTCATGTGGCACGAAAAAAAGGCACGTTTTTCCAAAAAATATGGCACGTTAATTTTATTTCGGACGGCAAAGCTGGTCTGAATATAAAAAAATTCCCTTAGAATTAAAAAAAAAATCAACAGAATTTCCATTATAAGAGTCGGTAAACATCGAAGGGTATGAGAGCATCTATCTGGATGAGCCCACTGTCGTACCTGATGGGCAGAACTCATTTCGGAGTTGAGCTCACTTTATCTTTTCAATTTAATAATGGTCCCGAAATATTTCTTTTAAAACTTACCAAATGGAGTTTTAGCGGCAAAAGCACACGCGATAATAACCAACAAAACAAATAAGAACTTCATTATGACTGATTTCTGTTAAATATAAATTTATTATTTATTCCAAGGTATGTACTCCGTTAATGGTTGATGTCTGTCACACTTCTGATTTCCCAAATGAAAGAAACCTTCATTTTATACCTTCTAGATACAATTTTTGTTTTCCTCGTGAGATAAAATTAAAAAAAACCAAAACATATCATCACTTAAACGCCCACCAGCTTTACATAACGGTATTATCATGTTTTTTTTTTTAAATATTTTTCTTATCATTATCGCATTTGAATTCCTATAGCAATGAATAGAAATGATCTTAAATAAAAAACCACTAGATTAGATTAGATTAGATTAGATTAGATTATATTAGACATAATTCTATTTTAAGCATTAAACAAATTTATGCATGTTAGTATTCACAAGAAGAAATAAAATAATAAAATAAAATAATAGCCCAGTAATTTTGTGCAAAACTTCTAAATTTTGGTAATAGGTCTGAAATTTGCTTGGGTTGTAGAGCTAGTTTAAAGGAGTATTTAAAGAATTATCCCCGCTTCTAACTGTTGAGAAATTCCTGCAATCAGTGTTTGAAAAAATAAAATTAGGTTAAACAAAAAAAAAAAAAAATAAAAAAAATATTACGGTACATTAAAAAAAAATTTTCGAAGCATTTCAAATAATTGGAAATTTAATTTTATACAATATTTTGAACTTTTTTTTTGTCTATAGTACCCTTAAGTTGGAAAATTTTGTATTGAAAGTTGAAAATGTTGTTTTTTTTTAACAATTTTTTTTGCAGTTTTTTCCATAAAAATACAATAGTTAACTATTTTTAGTAAAAACAAAAAATACATTCTTGTGCACTATCACATTCTACGTCATTTGGTATATTTTTCAAGCTTCTTCCCCTTACCTGTAAAAAAAAAAATTAATTTAAAGTAAAATCGTAAAAAAAAAAATTAACGGTGCATTCAGAAAATTGAAAAATATCTTAAACCACGTAGAGTTAAATTTATTACAAGTTCGTAGATATTATTTTTTTATATAATACCGTTAACTTGTGGTCTATTTGTATTCAAAAGTTTGCAAAAGTGTAAACTAAAAAAAATTTACAATATTTACTATTACAATGGAATAATGAGGTAAATATTACAAAAACAAAAAACACAAGCTTTTTCCGTATTTAATTCTGCATCGTTTGAGATATTTTTGAAGTTTTCATTGCTGACAGTTTTGGAACAATTTTAATTTAATACATAAAGGAATTTAAACAAAAATAAAAAAAAAATATATAACGGTGTATGTTAAAAACTTACAAGATATCTCAACTGATACAAAATTTACTAAGGCATAATATTGCATACAAGGTTTTTTTTGTATTTTATGCATTGAAATTGTTAAAATTATTAGTAAGCGTTGAAGAAATGAAAATAAAAACTGAAATTTTGCAGTTTTTACTAAAAAAAAAATTATGGCACATAAAAAAAAAAAACTGAAAAATACATCAAATAATGTGAAATTCAATTAAGCATAAGACTTTATTCATTTTATTTAATAAAATGTCTTCTTAACCTTTGTATTTACATTAAACGTTGAAAAAGTGAATTTTGTTTCGTAGTTTTTTTTTTTAAATACAACGGTAAATTTTCAAAACTTCAAGAACATCTAAAATGATGCAAAATTTAACTAGTTCTAAGGTTGGTTATGATTTTTTTTTTATATAGTACCGTTAAAATTGTTCTACCAAAAGTCAAAAAAGTGAAAATTTTTACAATTTTTTTAAAGTGTCTATGACTTAAATGGACTATTTAACAGGACTTAATTTAGCCAAGTGGTAAATCAATTTATTCATAATCTAATTTTCCATCATATGGGATAATTCAAAAAATTATCCTGCGCACCTTTGTGAAAAAATTTTGATTTAATTCTTAAGGGATCGTGAAAAAAATTTTGAATGCCCAACAAAAAAAATTAAAAAAAATAATATTGGTACATTTCACAAACTTCCAAAGTATCTCAAATGCTGCAAAATAAAATTCAATTTAAGATTATATAACATTTGTTCGTCTATAGTAGTTTAAAGTTTGACAAATTTTAATTAAAAGTTGACAGGCTTAAGCTTGATGGTAAACGTGTAATGAATGCTATAGCAGCTTTTCTTGAAGGAATATAGACTATTTCAAATTTAAATTGTAAGTGCAGGTTAGCAATCGCTCTGTTGTAACCACGGTACCTTCCATCAAAAAGCTGAGGTGGTATTGCATCAAGTACAAGCATGGACAACAGGAAGTAAGTCACTTAATGCAGTACGGGCAGAAAAGCAAAAGTTCTGATGTTCTGCGGAGCATAGACAAACAAGCAAAACAAGAACCATCGGTTCCCCATATAAAACATAGTAAACATATTTTTAATTATTTTTTATTTACACAGATAACAATAAAACCTAACTGAACCAACCTCCATTATGATTTTTCTTCAAATATTTTACTTTTTGTGAATTTTTAAGAAGCTTCTGCTATAAATATATAATTTTTTGTATTTTATTATTTAAAAATAAACAATTGTCAATTTTTTGGTTTAAAAAACTTTTTTCTACACAAGTTAAATTCCAAGATATGGCCATTTTAATAAAATAAAAATTTCTCGAAAAATTAAAAAAATATTCCCACTAAAATCCCGTTATTTTTTTTTCCTCAACACCCACAGTTGGGGATATTTCTGAAAAGTTGTATGTTAGTATTAGCTATAACGTGTGTAAGTATGAAACCTATTACCAACATTTAGAAGAAACAACATTTAGAACCAAGAGAAGAAAGTGCTGAGTTAAACAACTGCAATCATAGTTTTTTAGTTCGAGATAAAAGTTAAACTCTAGTTAACTCATCAAATTTGATGAGTTAACTCAGGATTTACTATGAGTAGATTCTTTTGACTTTTTATCATCAGAGTTTGTAAGGGCGATTTACACGAATTTTCTACTGAAAATCTACTACTTGAATTAACTCTTGATAAATGTATGCATCTAGAGTTAAATAGCTCTGGTTTAACTTACTACTGAAGAACTGGACCAGCGTTGCCGCCCAAAAAACATTAACGTGCCATGTTTTCTAAAAAATGCGCCATTTTGCGTGCCTTATGAAAAAACCAATTCTTGTATCATTTTGAACAAAAAAAACTAATCAATTTTTTACGAAGTGTATATCGTGCTACTTCGGCAACCTTGAACTGGACCCTGGAAAACTTAACAAAAAAGAAAGAACTTAAAAGTTAAGAAAAAGTTAACGTTCGTATTTGGTTGGTTTAAGATCAATAAAACCTAAAAGCAGAGCTTTTTGTTAAAACAAAAAAATTAACATTAAAATTATTATTGAATAAGTTTCGTAAGATCGTAAGTGTCAGTTTTTCGGGCTACCTTTCTTTTTTTGTCGTTACTTTTTTCTTGTACTCTATTTTCTTTTCTTATTGCCGGATAAAACTTTTCAACTTTTAACTTCATAGCAGCGTTGCCGAAGTGGCACGATCGTGCTTTTTTGACACGATAATTTCCTCTTGGCACGGTGGCACGAATAAGTTCAATATGACACGATTTTTCATTTCTTCTAAAATGAAGCAAACTTCGATAACATGTAATAAAAATTACTCCAAGTTTCCTACAAAATCGACAGAAACTTATAATTTTTAACAATGCACGAATAGAGCAAATTATTTCTTTAATTTTTTTTTGTTGTAAGCCCGTACAAAATTGATTACATTTATTTTTTTTTTTCAAAATAATAGAAGAATTTGTAGTTTTTTTTTCATATGGCAAGCAAAATTAAATTTATTTTTTTCAGAAAATATGGCATGTTAATTTTTAACGGAGCGGCAACGCTGCTCCGTAGTATATACGTGGTTTCTGTGCAAATCGAATGATGCTCAGAAATGTCACGCGCGTGAAAACAAAAATCCAATTCAGTAAGTATGTAATTTCGGGTTTTCATGATTTTCCGATTTTTTGTCAAAATTTCTAATTTTCAAATCCGCAGTGTGTACCAGGTTCAATACGAATCAAAAAAAAAAAATCCCCATATAAATCGGATGATACTGTCAGCCATGCTATGCGCGTACGAACACAAAAACGGACTCATTTTTTTAAAGAAGGTTTTAATTCCCTCAATTTTTTTTTCTAAATAAATCGTTGTGGTTGTGGTGTGAGAAATAATTGCGCGCTGAAGTATTCTTGAAGATTTTGTAAAGATTTTGATCAAACGTCGTACCTGTAAGAAAACTAATAATAATAAAACTGAATTTCAGTTCGCATTGAGGAAATAGGTTTTTGATGGTTTTAGAGAAAATTGTTTTACTTTCCAGTTATTTACGTATGACTTCTTCATGGGTGGACAGATTTTGTAATTCCACATTAGATTCACAAATAAAAAGCAGTATATTGAAATTTTTTGCAGTTTAATAACATATGTATATGTATATTTTCCAATATTTAAAAAAACGCAAATTAACAAAAACAAGATTTCTGCCAGCTTTAAATATTCATCAAAACAGAGCCGATATTGTCGAAAGCCGTATTATTAAGTGGAATGTGAGTATCAGTTTCCTGAAGAATTAAAATGATTGCAATCAATGACAGAATTGAAAAGGACAGTTTTTTGTAGACCAAAAATGCAGTAGATTTGAGTTTAGGGCAGTAGATTTATTTTCAGAAAAAAAATGCAGTAGATCTACTGCTACTAACAATTCAGCTTCGGTTATAGGCCTTACTGAATAGGACTTTTTTTTGGATAAGACATTTGTAAAATGTCTGTAAGTAAGCAAGGAGAACGTTACAGAGGCCTCTAAAAATTTTTTGTACGGTTTATAAGATGTAGAGGTTGAAAAAAAATTAAAAAAAAAAAACTTATTTCTTATTTTTAATTCTTTGCATTGATTTTTATTATATTTTTCCATTTTTAATCTGAAACTGTGTATTACATACGATTATTTATTAATTAACATATTGGTAATATGTAATTTTAAAACAAAACAGGCAGGTACAAACCTAGGGATCGAACTCGGAACTCCAGGGTAATAGTCCACCACTCTTTTTTTTTTTTTTTTTTTTTGAAAACCACTCTACGCACTCAACCATCTTAGATATAATTGGGAAGATACAAAAACTTGAACATTCTTTTAAGAAACTTCAAAATGATTTTTAAACTAAAACCCAAGCTTCGATTAAAAAAAATCATTGATGCGAGGAAACTAAATGCAGAAGATTTAATTTCTATAAAAATCAATTCAGTTCAAGATTAATTTTAGATTTTAATTTTAATGTCGGAAAATATCATATAAAGTAGCACACACAAACGTCAATTTGGTTTTAAGTTCTATATATTTATTAGTGATCTGTGGGATTCCCCCATAAAATCTGACATATCTCAGTTAAGTATTCGATAAAACTTCCTGAAAATTGTAACAAAAGTCTTATAAATACTGAATGACAGTAACTTTATAAAGAAAAAAAAATAGAATTTTAAACAATTTAATGAACTTCCCGCGTCTCTAGAGGTTATATCAATAAGTTGAAATTTCGTCTGTCAACCAAATTTTATTATTGTTTGTTCAGAAACTGTTATTTTTTTTAATTAATTTTTAACGCACACTTAGTTATGTTCCAGTAATTTCATCCAGTCCGAAGTCCAGTTGCGGTCAATCGTTTGTACACAGATAATCTAAAGCCAATAGCGGACTAATCAACGCCCTTTTGCCTGAACTCAACATGAATATCACCGATGAATAACGTTACTAATTCATTTTTAATCATTGATCAGCACAAACCAAATTTATGTATAGGTAAAAAGGTAAGGTATATCTGAAAACACTTGAACCTCATGATGATTCTAAACCAACTTCAGGATTTTTTGGATTTAAATTTTGTCCGCATCTTCTGTTTCATATACCGAATGGAGTCTCTCCCCTCAAGACGTCTGATGCATGGGAGGCTCAACTAAAGCTCATTAATTCATCTTCTGGCTGTTGCTTGCTTGGATTGGGTTTGGGTCGGCTCGGGCTCAGTGCGCTGTTTAGTGCGAGTTGTTAATGAAACTCGGCATCACGTTAACATTTTCCTTAATTACTGTTTGCGTTAAGGAATATGTAATCAGGTGTATAATTAGGCATTCTGGAAACTTTTGTGTTTTTGGAAGAACAAAAAAAAAAATATACAAAAGGCGCAACTGTATCACCAAAAAAAAAACCTTCTTCATCGATCTATGGAAAAAGGCACATCTTTGTCCAGAGCTCAAAAAGGAGTTCCAGAATCTCGGTTTGTCTGTGGCTGTGGTACACTGTGATGCGGCTATCGTCCTTAGAAGCTTCGGCTCCAACATCGATCGCCCTGTGTAGTGTATACTATGCTGCGCGCAAAAATCCTTGGTACATTTATAATATTGTGGCATGTTAGGATCCAAAAGGGGCGGAGTAGAGCGCAAACCGAGTAAAGATGAGTGTAAGGCTTCGCCCAGTTCGGCTCACAGTCCAAAAGTGGGAGTTGCTATAATTGTTTAATTATAGGCTTTTTATTTTGTTGTTTTGCTTGGTTGCCTTGAGTTTGTGTGTCGAAGAACTAGCGCGTATACCTTATTTCACCACGTAACATTAGCAAGAGCCCAGAATAAATGCCTTGCTTAGAAACTGACTGCGACTTTAAGGTGATCGTATAGAATAAAATATAAATTTTTTCTCTCATTTTTTCTTAGCAAGGTATGTGTCATAAAGACGAACGCCAGGACAGAAAAATTCAAAAAATGTTCCAAAGCAATTCCTTTGTGCAGCGCAGACTTCTATGCGCAGATTTATAAGATACGAATATCTCGGAGGTATGGCGAAGCGTGCACTGGCTGATGCCTCCTTCCTTATCTGCTCGAGGGCAATCATGTATGATCTTTGATATTCAGTAGACACACAGATGAACACATCTCCACACAAGTCTCAGCTGGAATGGAAGGTGCGTGGAATGGAATGTCGCTTAGCTATGTAAGCGGCAGAGGTTTATTGTATTTTTGATGTATGTTTGCGAATATATTAATTTAGATGTGTTGATGTGTGCTTGATTAAAATACAGTAGAAGATGCGTAGATTTGAATTAATTTAATAAGAGAATTTATGACTTTATACCTAATAAATGTTAATTATAGAAAGATGACAACAATTTTTGGTTTTTTATTTGTGCAGGCACCTATTTATCAAGTAAAAAAGGTAAGTAGATTTTTATAAAACATTTTAAATACCAAAAGACCATCAATTTTTTTCTAAAATTATAACAATTTCAAAAAAAGAATTTACAAATAAAAATTTAATAGGTACGAAAGCTTTGTAAATTTTTTTAATTGATTTTTTTTTTTCTTTCAAATCTGGTCAGTATTGTATTATTACTCCGTTAACAACTGTTAAATTATACAAAAGCTGTTTTTTTTTTTTGGAACAATACTGCAACTTTGATCATTCGATACGGACCATTCATTTTTCTTACTTTTTTTTAAATAACGGTGATCAAAAAAAATCATAAAAACAAATTGAAAACGTCTTGTAGGCTATCAAATCAAGTTTATAAAACTGCTCTAAAAATGTTCAGCATCATCATCAATTTTTGCTGAGATATTGGTAACCAAAGGCAAAACTCTGTTTTTTCATTCAAAGTCCGATATTGTTAGGCAAACGAAATTTTAGAATAAGAATGACGAAAAAAAGATAAAATTAATCTTAAATAAACATGTTATCTAATCAATACATTAATTTACTCAGCAAAATTTTTCAAAGAAAAAATTTAAAAAAAAAAAAAAAAATTGTCTCGTGCCATTTTTCTTTGGATGCCCAAAATAACGGTATCTTCAAAAAATCATCTGTTAAAATTTCTCAATACAGAATATGCTAATTTGAGGTGGGTATTTATGTACCTATATTCTAATTCATATTACCTTTTACATACACTCTGATGTTATTCCAAAGGGATACATATTTCTAAAGTGTCAACAAAATTCCCCTAGAAAAATATAATTTTCAGCATATCATTGCTGAAATTTTGCGGGTACGATAGCAACTGATGGTCGTGCCTGGCAAAACGCATTGGGCTAAAGGTAACAAAGAATTTTCATTTGGATCATCCTTAACTTTTCCTAATAAGCAGCTTCTGCATACAAAAATTAAACAAAAACCAAAATTTGTCGCATATTCCGTTTATTTGAATAAGTTTTAAAACAGAAAAAATAATCTTGAAACAAATGAGTGATAAGGCTCGTATAAAGTTTCCTCAAAGATTTGATAGGTACCTATTTGAATCTGATAAGTTTGAAACTCTTGATGAATTATTTTTGCATATCCCTAAAAATTACATAATATTTAAATATTAGGGATCTAGGTTTCATGCCAAGTAAAGTTCTCCCACAAACGTCTGTTCTCTTTACGAATAAATAATACCACATTTTACACAATATTGCCTTGTTGTAGGTATTTTAAAACACTTGGAGCTGATCCTACTTGTTCAACTCACAAATGTACCTACTTGAAAATTTCAAAAATCCAATCGATACTCTTCGAAACAGCCTGCGTCAAAATTTATTAAAATTTAAATAAATTTGTGAATATTTTTTTAACGGAAAAATCAGTCAAAAAAAGTGCCTTTTTTACCTCGAACGTTAAAAGTGATTTTAAATATTTGTACATTTTGTTAATATTGATACAAGAAATACAAAATTAAAGAGATTTTTTCAAAGCATAGAATGCAATTTGTTGAAGGCGGATACCCAAGAACAAAATTTTTTTGGAAAAAATTCAATAAAATTATGAAAGTACATTAGAAACTTTTTACAGGCTATTGAAATTGAATCTTTATCCATTAATTTGACATTTTTTAGGTCATTTTACATTCAAGCAAGAAATCTTTTTATGAAAATAAAATGACGTTATACTGAAATGACAAATAAAGCGGTAGAATTTACAAGTCGAGAGCTGGTGAACGTTTTTCTAAAAATGTTTTTATACCGCTCCAAATATGCAAACAATTTTTTTTGAAAGTGCATTATTGTATAGTGTTAGATTTACGGTATCGCTGCCAGACCAACGAAATTCAGTTTGGGCAGATATAAGTTATTTGTGAACCGAATTTGGAGCGATTTGGAAGACTTTTATTTTTCGCTGCATTTTGAAAATGCATTATGGTAGTGTTAGGCCCGCGGTAAAACTGCCAGACCGATGGAATTATGTTCGGACAGATAATTATTATATATGCACAAAACTTGAAGCGGTTAAAAAATTTGTTGCATTTTAAAAGTGCATTATAGGGCAGAGGTATTGCTGTCATGTTGATGGAATATAGTTTGGGTAGCTATCGAATTCTTGTGCAAATTTTGGAGCGGTATAAAACCCTTTTTATTTTTTGGTTGCATTGTGTGCATTATGCAGGTGTTAGGATCGCGGTATCGCTGCCAGACTTTGGAATTTAGTTTGAATACATATAAGCATTATGCTCACTAAATTTGGAGCGATATAAAACTTTTTAACTTTGATCATTTTTTCTGCATTTTGAAAGTGCATTATAGAGGTCTTAAGGCCGCGATATCACTGATCGCATGTAATTTGCACTGTTACAAATTCCATACTGACATGAAATATGGGATCGCAGTTATTTCAAATCTCATAACAATTTACCCAATTTCACAATTTACAATTCCAAACTATTCACTTATAATTTCCGGACATTTATAAAACTTCTAATTTTGAATTTCACAAATTTATTTAAAGTCATTCCATTTTCACTACATAATTTATACCTAAAACTTATGAGATTCTCTATAACCGCCCAACAGATCCCCAAATCGGAATGATTTAAATTTTAGTTTGTTTCGTCGGGCTACGAAAAAAATTCTGTGAACTATAATTGAAGCTTTGATAAAAATATTGATTTGAGAGGGTTCGAAGCTTTGCTAAAAAAAATATTCATTTGACAGAGTGACGACAGAAGCTCAAAGTTTTCATTTATTTTTGTAATTTTTTGAGGAATTTATTTCATTTTCATTTATTTTTGCAACCTTTTGAAGAATAACCAATTTTTGCAAATAATCGGATACCGACATGAGGTGAAGTTTTACAAAATGCATCAGCATGTCCGCCTTCTCATCACTGCAATTGTTCATTTTGGCATCTTGAATTTGAATGAAAATTATAGAAACGAGCCAAGGCAATGTGTTATGTCATTTTGACGGATGGAAATTTGACGGATGGAAATTTGACGGATATCTTCAGTCTGTCAGACGTTATTTCGTGACAGCTTTCACTCTGATTGACATTTGATTGCGCTCATTTGTGCTTTTTGTATAGTTTTTCTGCAATGAAAATAATTTGTAAACATACAAAAAACTAACTTTTTTTTGACAAACGCAACGGCGCAGCGTATAATTACATTTCTTTGTATGTATGTACTTGTACATATGTATGTAATGTTGCTTGGACAAGTATCATCAATTTCAGTGTAGACATTCTTTCTTAAAAAATCTGAAAGTTCAATAAAAACAATTTTCAATCTCATTGCTGTATAGTTATAATTACCAAATTAAATTAGATACATACATTTTAAAATCTTGAAAATAATATGATGGGAACAAAAAGAACGTTTAGTTTTCGTATGTTAACATTCTGTCCTTTATATGATACAGAAGCTGTTTTCGTGTTTTGACAGAAGAATTAAAATTTAAATTTTGAATTATGTAAATATGTAAATTTAAATTTTGAATAAATTTTGTTGACATGGGTGAAATAAATTTTTAATACTTGAGTTTATTTCGTTAATTAACTATCGATCCTGAGTGACAATCTTGCTCACAAGTTGTTTTGTAAGCAAATAAGGGCTAGTTGTACAAACGTGGTTCAACAATTAACTCGAGGTTCAGCAATTTTAACTTACCGATTTCGGTTGATTAACTGAGGTTCAACGATGATTAAAGGTTCAAGGAAGTGATAAAAGCCAATAACATGCCTGAAAAACCATTGAACCTCAGTTAACCCGCTAATATTTGAGAATTAAAATTCCTTAACCACGGATCAATATTTGAACCATGAGTGTAAAACTGGTACTAAGGGTGACAAATCATCATACAGAATGTACAAACAATCAGATTTGAGTAATATTGTTTCACTAAGGTTTAATAACTATAGTCCATTTGGTATCTTTTTTTTTTTTTTTAAACTGAGAAATTAAGATAAAATTGAACAAATGCATTGAACCACTTTTAGGTATAAAACTATTAAAATCCACGAGAAAGTCGATAAAAAAAAACGGATGTATGTATAAAGCATTAGAATTCTTATTGTTTCTTCTCAATAGATGACTTTTCATAGAGATACAGCTCTTCGAAAAATACAAGAAAAACTAAGGCTCCGTTTCAAAGTCGAAGGACTTGGCGCTTATGCCGAAAACAGATGTGCAAAAATTAATTGATACAGGATCTTATGAGGGCTGACATATTCCAGGTTCTGCATGCAGCCTTCGCTGCACGATATCTCTATTTTTAATTTCGCTGCATGGGAAAAAGCTGCACATCTGTTTTCGGCATTATATAGGTGGCCAATATGGAAAGTAATAAGTTAAGTCTCAATATCTCAGTGCACACTAACCTATAATGAGTGGCATTTAAGTCCCCTATCATGGAACTTATTGGCTGAACAGATAAGACGATCGGTCGCGTGAAGCGACGCTTTCGAAAAAAAATTGAATACAATGGAACGCGCGAGCAGCGGATAGAAATTATTGTTTTTAATTGATTTTGTACTTATTTCTTAAACTTTTAATTTGAAGTTTCATTGAAAATATGTATTTTTGCATTTTTAAAATAAAATTGATAACATAAAAAGTTCCGAGATGCCATTAACTGTAGCCGTGGATAATCTTTTTCCTTCTCTGTTGAACGCCGCGTGGCAAAAGTTAGTCTAGCATCGCGACTCGCGGCCGCAGCTCTATTGTATTCACTCAAGCGATTTTAAGGCTCTCCCACACCAACGCGATTAATCGCCGCCGCGACAAACGAAAACAATAACAACAACGTGCTGTTTTGTTTGACAACCACGTGTGTTGTTGTTATTGTTTTCGTTTGTGGCGGCGATTAATCGCGTTGGTTTGGGAGAGCCTTTGTATGTATTTTAACTTTGACATAGCGTTTTTTCAAGTGCCGCGTGAATGATCGCGCGTCTACTGTGCACCCAGTTAAGCGCCACTTACTCATGTTAGGAAACTGATAATAAAGTTCCAATATGAGAAAATTAATTACCACTTATTCCGGCAGGTATGCACTGTGAAACTGTTTCTGAAAAATTAAAAAAACTACTTTTATATGAAGAAATAATTTTTACCAACCTAGAAAAAATGGGGGTTATACATTATTTAAATTTTAAAATGCGTAATTTTTAATTTCTTTTTTTTAATTTCGTAGTAGCCGTGGCGTGATGGCTAGTGCGATGGACTGTCATGCCGGAGGTCTAAGGTTCGATCCCTAGCCTCGCTACCTATTCATTTAAAAGAAAAAAACGGCTACTGCCTCTTGCGAGGAATTGACAAATCCTCCAAGAGTATCTCCTGTCACAGAAAAGTGCCGCTCGTTAGCCGTTCGGATTCGGCAATAAACTGTAGGTCCCCTCCATTCCTGCAGACACGCACACAGGAATGGTTAAAAGTTGTAAGTCACTAGGCCCTAGTTCTTTATGAGCTGTTGTGCCATCAAATTTATTTTTTAATTTTTAATTTCACAAAAAAAAAGAAAGCACTCCGGCTGTTGGAAATTTCTTTCATGTAAAGTAACACCATCATGCACACATACACAAGAAATGGAATATTTGTTATAAGTTAAATGTTTACACATCTGGAGCAGAAGCCAATTCTCGAGCTAATCGTTTACCTACAAAGGAGTAAAATAATAATTCATCAAGAATTTGTTTTTTTTTTTTTTTTTGTTTTCATCGCACAATATCCCTCCTTTAACAAATCGCATGTTTACATATCAGCTTCCAATGAGAAGAACTCTTGTAAAAATTATAAGTGCAATGAGTTACAATTAGTTTGAAGCACCCTTCACACACCAAATACATCATCAGCTCTCACTTTTATTATCCCTTTTATTCTTGAGAACCAACACAGAACATATCCATCTAGCAGCAGCATCACCATCAGCCTTGTGTCACTTTTGAAACTCGTTCATTCTAACAGAGGATGTTTTCATGGCAACGTATTATCCGTGTCCAAAGTAAACATTCTTGTTTATCATTGCAAAAAAAAAAAAAGGAAAACTGAGTAAGTACATCGACTGAGACTGAGTGTATTGTCCTTAACTCCTAGACCCCGAAAAATGTTACCACCCAGTATTATGTGTACCTATAATACTCGAATATCGAAAGGGATATGAGGTGATTAGGGGTTGATTTAAAACTGCAGCATTATAGTAAATCTGACAAGAGGACGATTTTATTAAATTGAATTTCCAACGTTTAAAATGAAGGATATTTAAAAAAAAATCAGCTTTGTCTTGCTGTCAAGGTTTTCTCTGTTATACAGCAGATTCTTTAATCTTCTTAAAATGTACTTATTAAAGAGGTTTTTAATAAATTAATTTTATGTAAGTAAAATTTTAAACTTCCGTTGTCATTGTTTTTTAAATTTCTACTTCTATGCAATTCCAAACCTAATTGAGTGGATATTTTATTTATGGCTGGCAAAACATGCAACATTTCTCACAATAATTGCACCATCACAAATTACTGAATACCGAATGACGGACTGACAATGAAGTGAACATCGAATACAAATTATGAATGCATACGCACCCTTAGCCCTAATATATTACGTTCACATATAAAATTTCCATCCCACAATTCAAATGGTTGATTTTCTTTGAACAACCTGAACAACGTTCAAAAGAGCACTTGCTCATAATAAATTTGTTAACCAGATTAGGACTATAATCCTGTTTGGTCGGGCAATGAATGGTCGATTTTTGGCTTCCGATGGTACTTCAGTATTTCTCATATGGTTCCCATATCGAAAGGCCAATTGAGGCGTATGATCCTTTCGCACAATATATGCGCAATTGATAAGCTATAAGCTGGCCGCTAGACAGGTCTTCGATATAAAAATATAAAAGACGATATAGACCTGTCAATTTGAAATGCTACTGACTTAATTTTTGTGTATATTTGGTATTATTTTTGTTTTTTTTTTGGATTCTATGTTAGATCGAACATCTGTTGATTTTCTTCTTCGATGTTATTTTAAGACAAATTTGGAAAATTTGAGGACAATATTTTGAATCAATTGTTATAAAGTTATAGTATAGTCTATTATGTACCCAAAACTCATAGCAGATTATGTAACAGACGTTTTTTAGTGACGGTGAATGCCTGGAACTCTTGAGAGAGGCGCTTTTTTAGACTCTACAAACATATGCGATATTTGTGTATAAACTCATTTTTTATTTGCTCTATAGGGCAAGTATTGGTTTCGTGTGAAAAAAAAAGTTTCGGGGTTACGTAATCAAAACTAACACTACGATTACAGAGAAGTCCGAAAATATGAGTGGCGCCATACCGTCTGTCGGTTTGTGCGTCCGTGCGTCCACTGTTATTTGAGCTACAGCGTAAACGGGTGGACCGATTTCCTACAAATTAAATCAAGTACAGAACATTTGTATGTGATTCCATAGAGCGAAAATTTGAACTTTTGATTTAGTTCATCTTGAACAGGTAGCTGCCATACAAATATTTCTTCTTTTTTTCAAATTGTATCAAAAACGGCTCTAACGGTTTTGATTGAACTTTAAAACTGCATTCTTCTGCCAAGCAAATTTGCACTGCTTTTTTATTTGGCATTCAATTGTTTCCCATTTTTTTTTTTTGGCTTGCATTAAATTAGATAAATGCCTTAAAATATCGTGTGAAATGGAAGACAAAAAATTGCGAAATAATTTAATGCCAAATAAAAAAGAAGCAAAACACCAAAGTGTCATATAAAAAATTGTCTAACTTGAAAAAGGCAATCAAGCATTAAATAAGTACAAATTTGACATGAAAAATGCGAAGTTATTATTTGTCACATCATTAAAAAAAATGTAATGTGCAAAATGTAAAAAATTACATATCAAAATGCTGAATAAACCGTGCCCGCCGCCGACGCACTCGCGCGCCTTTCCGCGTCCGTGCGCCTCCCGCTTGACTTCATTCAGCGTTGGGTTTTAGTTCCAAAAATTAATGGGAGTTAGTTCATAATGAACCAAGTCCCAATTTTGGTGGGAGTTATTTTTATTGGGAGTAAGTTCTTTTGGGAATTATTTTTTAGGGCCAGCAAAATGCTTTATAAAAAGAGATGAAATTTATTTAATTAAAATAGAAGTACACTCGGGCGTATACGCACTTTTCTTATTTTATTATAAATCTTTAAAAAATTTTACTAAAATTTTCGTTTTTAAACGTTGAGTTAATTTACATAATTATTTCGATTGAAATTGAATTGTTTGTCTGCATTGAAAAAACGGTGAGTGTGATACGCAGGTCACGGACAATGCTAATTCAATTTAAAGAGTTCTTTTGTCAAGATAAGGGACCATCAATCAGCGGAGGAAACCACAATCTGTGTTACTGAAACATAAAGTACAATTAGAAGCATCCAAACAATTAAGGTGAAACTGATGTGTTTTTATGTTCTGAATATGTTTTATATCAAAAAATGTGACTAAATTCTCGAGGCAGAGCGGGCGGCAAATTTTAAAAAGCCCAAGGCTGCAGAATACCTAAATACGCCACTGCTTGTAATATTTTTTCTATCAACAATATTTGCATCATTTGAGTTTGGCATCACTCTTTTATTTGTTTAAATTAAAACCGTCGAACAAACCTATCAGAAGGGATACTTTAGCAAGTTGATTTTTTTTAAATTAAAATTGGTTTCAATAAAAAACAAGAGTAATCCTAATCCCGTGATCATTTCAAAATTCAAAAACCCTTCTGTTCAAAAAAAAAGTTTCGGTCCAAGATAGAAAGAAATCGTACCACAAGGCAAAATTTCAAAGTTAAATATTTTTAAAAATGAACGTTTAAATCTAAGTTAAAATAGTTCAATTTTCTCTCAACTTATAACCTTAAACTCTTAACGCTACATCCCGAAGTGTTATATGGTCTAGTGCTATTTTTGTGAATGATATTTTTTTGCATACTCAATTCAAAACACAAGGCGAGGTGATGCGAGGCAGCGACATGTAACTTTGAAGACAATTTTCCAAGAAATAACTTTATATACTTCGCTGTTCTATTAAGTGCAATTTTTTTTTTAATTTCACATAAAATTGTAAATTCCATATTTTTAAAATTAAATGAAGAATGAAAAAAAAAAAAAACGACTGTAAAAATTGCAAAATTTTTCTCAAGTTAAGTCAAGGCCCTGGAAAGTTATTCATTAAGACCTTTGCTTGTAAGAACTTGTAGGGAAAGTTTTGTTTTCTTAGCCAGAAATACCCATTTGATAAAAAAAGAAAAATCATTTTAACTAACATAAAATGGTATGAAATAATAAATTATAAAGTAATTAATTATCAACATTTTATTTCCATTTTGATGATAGGACTTGGATTGGTAAACATCAGAATAATAATAAATAATTATAAACCTTTTTTTTTTTTAAATTCTTTATGCCTTTCGAGGCAAATTAGTACGTAACTGGCAAGTGCCTAGCTAATTTCTATAGTAAACCTTGCTTCCCAATTGTTGGGATCTTCTTAAAACCTTCCTTTTATGTGGAATGTTATACAAGAATTAATTTTTGTTTAAGATAAAATAACAATTTTAATAACAATTTTTTACAACTTTTTATATATATATAAAATTTTTCAATATATGTATGTAATTACATATGTATATTAGGGCGGCACTTATTTTGGCAATGTACGAATTTCTTTCCCCTCCCCCCTAAAAGTGATGAGGCTGACTTAAAAAAATTCAGTGCAAAATTTCATTGAAATTGGTTAACGTGTTAACACGTGCCACCGAGCACTTGAAATTTCCCATACAAATTACAGGTAGATTTTTAGTCTTTTACTAAAAAAACTCCGCAAAATTGTAATTATTGATGAATAAAAATAAACCTTGGCAAAAATCTTAACAACATAGTAAAGTATAAAAAAAAAATATTTTTGCATTTTATAATTTTTTTTTACCCATTTAAAAATAACGACGGAAAACAGTGATTTTTTGATTTTTTTTTTACTTTTTTCGTTTTATTGTGGCCAATTAAAGATGCTGCGGATATATTTTTTCTTACTTTTTCGTAAAGTTATCAATATTATATTACTTATACATATGATCAAAAAAATTTAAATAAGAGTTAACAATTATTCATACTTACTACACTAAATTTGAATGTTGCGATGCTACACTATTCTTTTATTTATTTTTCATTATAAACAAAATATCGCAATAAAATCTGTACATTTGTTGATCATTATAATATTTATAACTTCATGAAAAAATAAAAAAAAAAAAACAAAAAAAATAAAAACATACCCGCAGCGTCTTTAATTGGCCACAATAAAACGAAAAAGAAATTCGAACATTGCCAAAATAAGAGCCACCCTAATGTATATGATAATGTACAAAAGGAATAAAACTAATTTTTGACATCTCCACAATGATGTTTTTATCATCATAATGTGGGAGTTCTTATTTTAATGAATGCAAATTTATCGAAATTAATTTTTGTATAGCTATACTTGATGAATTATTAAAAGGAACCACCAGGTCCCCTGAATTCCTGCAGACACGCATACCGAAAGAAATTGTTGAGAGTTGCAAACTGTCATTTTTCACGAGCTGTTGCGCCATCAAATTTATGTATATATTACTTTTTAATATTTATGATATTATATGACATAATTTTTGAACAACTTGTACCATTGTTTTATCCTATTTATACATAAATATAGACTTTTAGCTTTAACTTTTAGAGTACCCAAGTAATTTTTAATACAAAAAAAATCATGGCAAAATTTAAGTACATGTATTTGAAAACATTATTTTGTACTGCTAACATATCTGCCACATATACATACTATGCAATATACATATCTTCAATTTTCAGTAATTATATTGTAAAATGTCAAAGCCAAATTCGATTTCATATTGTTTCAATATAAATTCGTGTAAATTCAGGAAAAATATTAAATCACAAACATTATATCTATTTTCTAAAAAATATTTCTATATCTAACTTATGTATTCACTCCTTTATCTATACCAATGTATCTAATACCTAATATCTGATGATTGTAAATCTATACAAATGATTTTGTGATATTCATTTGAATATATGTATGCACATAAATAAAATATACATATACATATGTTCATAGATGCATTATTAGGTGTATGCATATCGGATCTAGGTTTTGGGTATAATTTCATTAAAACTGATGGTAGTTAGGTATAGGTAGAAGCTAAAATATTGCAATCCATTTGCGTATCCTGCCAAAACTCTAAAAACCAGAATCCATAATATAATAAATGGTATGCGTTTGACTTACTACAATAAGATCTGCACTTCAGCCCGGGGCAGCAATATCTCGTTGATACAATCATACGCAGAGCGCACGCAGGATGTTCAATGTATACCTACATATACTTTCTATGGTACACGGATTGGGATTAGGGATGGCCCGACCATGTGCTTGCTTCCAATCTTTCTCGGCGTATTCCGTACTCTTATAGCGTATGGGTATAAACCCTCTGCCTGTTCTCTTGCATTGCATTAAAGAAAAATATTATAAATGTTGCCCAACCGATTCGGGGAAATAAACTTATTTACAGATAACCTTTTGCCCGATTTTAGCATCCGGCAGTTGGAGCTTTAACGGTCGGCTGGTAAAATGCATTCGATTTATTACATCCCGCAAGGCTGCAAAACTAATGTACCACCTGTCGAAAGAGAAGATTTTTTTTTTAAACTCCTATAATATAAATCTATACCGTATTAACTACGTACCTATTTCTTGGACATTGTACGGGTTTTTTATTTTAAAAATCGGTGCACCGCCACCGCACATCATCCACAGGAAATGTTGCGGGTAACCAGAACTAAATTGAAAATTACACGCCCGCTTAGGCACCCCTTAGCATAATACTTTTACCCAATTTTTTTTTTCTATCCATCTGTAATTAATTTCTCGATTGTGGTAAGGGTGTTTGATATAAAACGGGCACGAACAGCTATTTAGACATCATTGACACTCGCACAAAGACCAGGGGAATGAAATAAACAAAAAAAAGTGAAGTACAGTGTCATGCGTGACAATCTGACAATATTGAAATGAATGATGAATGCCTTGGCGTGTTTTTTAACACTGCATGGCGCCACCCTCGTGCCCGATAGCCCCGAGAATATGCCAGACCATGTGGCAACAGCTTATTTTGAATTTACATTTGAAATAAGGGATTTTCGATGTGCTATGGCTATGCTGAATTGCTCACTGCGGTTGTGTAGTTAATTGCATCGTTTTTTAAGTTATGACTTGGTTTTGGATATAGGTTTTCATTTGATAATAGTGTATATATAGCGCATAGTGACGATTATGCCTTAAGGCTCCATCAAAAAGGTGGAGGAGGGAAAAAGGTGTGACAAACAACTGTAATTGGGAGTTCAATGCTGCTGTAATATGTTGGATTTTTTAGGAAATACTAAGCGCACACATGGCAGTGTGAAAATGATTGAAATATAGTTTTTTGCAATTAGTCAACCTTTATGCATTACTTAAATTTCATTTTGGTCATTTAGTCCAGGAAAAATAAAATCTTACTAGGAAAAAATTAGTTAGTGGCTGAAATTTGGCATGAGTAATGCGGAACTCTCTATAAACTGAGAGAGTTGCTTACCGATCCGATGACCGCTAGGTCAGCTACAAGGGGTCAAGGGTCGTAAAAATAGGTTTTTCGAAAAAACCTCAACAACAGTAGATATATTGTAGAGAATTTTTTTTCTATACTATCTTGTAACTGAGCCGATTTTCCACTTAACTGTCGTTGCAGTTTTTTCGTAGCATTTACTGTTGAAAAGTTACTACAATTCCAAAATTCAAAACATCTGTTACAAGGGGCCAAAGGTCATGAAAATTTGAGTTTTTTGCCAACATGTATCTCAATTCTCAAAAACGGTTTATTTTAGGGAAACAAAAAAATTGTTTTACAACTTTGTATCTGAGGCAATTTTCCACCGAAATAATGCCGAAAATTTTGTATGTAGCATTTAACGTTAAAAAGTTACAGCAATTCAAAGTCAGGTATTCAAGGGGTCAGTATGGTAATAAAATGAGTTTTTTTTTAAATATCTTAAATACTGTTTGTTGTAAGGAAATATTGTTTTTTACAAATTTTTAACTGAAATAATTTGCGATAAAAAAAGTTTCATGACCTAAAAATATTTTCATGACCTTTAATCCCTTGGAAAGGGTTTGTTGATATTACAAATTGCTGTAACTTTTTAACGGTTAATGCTACTAAAGCCGATGCTACTACAAGGTTGCTCAGTAATATTTTCATCTAAAATAGACCGTTTATGAGATATTTGCAAAAAACCTACTTATATGACTTTTGACACCTTGCAACTGAACTAGCGGTCATCGACCCCCTGAGCAACGTTTTCGGTTTTTAAAAAGTCCCGTTACCAATATCCATATGCCAAATTTAGCCACTAACTAATTTTTTCCTTTGGCATTTTTTGTCTAATTATTACTGGATGCTGCATTTAAATGTTTTCAAAAAGCCATGATTATTTCGATTGCAAAATGAGAACAATTATCCTTTTCTTCGGATTTTTTATTTCAACTAACCCGTCAGGAGAAGCTATTCCTATAGGCATATTGAGTGCATGGTTCTCCAAAAGTTTCATGCCAAGTTAAATTTTATGGGGGTCACTGTCCTCAAAAATAAATACATATGTAAATTATGGAAAGAACATTCGTTTTTACATACCTACCTAAAATTTAGTTTTTAAGGCCCGTTTGCTGGCACGAAACGTTTAATTTTCTTATCAGCGAACGGGCGTATAAGAAACTCAAAATCATTCTGAATTATCAATTTATTTATGACGATATTGTGGTACTCGAAATATCGGCTTAGAAATATCATTGTTTGCCTCCTTTTCACCAAGGAAACAGAGTTTTCAGCAACATTCAGTTCATGGGCGAGAAAGGCAGGAAGAAATAGGGGTGAACAAAATCTTCCTGGTCTACAAATTCAGGAGATTTTCTTGACGCTCCTCTTCACACTACGTTTGTGTGCGTTCAACCAAGGTAGTTTAAAAGAAAAACAGAGCAAATCTTTTCCGATTTTGTGTCTTCATGTAAAAGGTACAAGAGATTGTTAAGCAGATTAAAAGAAAACGTGAAAAAAAAATCTTCAGCAACTTGTTTCTTCGTGTGAAAGGGGACTTTAAGTTTTTGCCTATATTAAAACTTTTATATCCGAGAGCCTTTAGAATATCGTAAGTCATGAACTTAATTTTTGTTACATTTACCCCGCCCGTATGTATACAAGTTCAATTTTTTCGAAGGTCATTTTAATAAAAAAAAAAAAAAAAATACGCACATACTGAAATTAAAAAGAACGATGCGATTTTAAAACATTTTCTTATATTTAAATACACTTGCTGATGTTATCTACTCTGAGTTTTCGAGATAAAGCATACCTTATACCTACAACCGTTTAAAAAAAAAACTCCCCTTATATCATCAGACGTCGTATGTACGTAACCAAATTTGAAATAATTCGTGTATGCAAATTAATTTATGTTAAATCGAAAATTCATCTTTTAATTTTCCACTCAAAAGTCAAAAACGTGGGGTATCAAACATTAGGGAAGTAAATCAACAGTTGTAAGAGCAAATTTTAATGACAATTATGTTCTTTTAAGTGAAGGCCTTTTTAAAAGTGACATTTAACAGCTTCGGAAATTTGAATGTGAATGAAAAAATAAGAAAAGAAAAAGTGAATATTGTAAAGCTGATGGAAATTTGGAAAAAAAAACCTGTTAAGATATTAAAAGCAGGTCAGTTTAAGGTAAAACAACTTGATGGTTTATATGATATGATTATGGTCGAGTTCGTAAAAGTAAAACTTCGACAACACTGCCACATTTAAGTCGCATTTCTGCAGGCAAACGTCCGTTTCAAATTTTGTTCACTGTTTTAGAAGCGCTGATGTTTGCTCTCAGCATTTAAATCAATTTTTGCCCAAAATGTATATTATTACTACCATTTTTTTTGCAATTGTTTTTAGCAGTGATTGAGCATGTTTACTTTTACGATCTCGCTCGGGGCAATATGTCAGTGTTTTATAGCCCAAAATAAAAAATTTGGAGATTTTGTATATTCTAATCTGATTACTATATTTTTTCTTTAGCAAAGTCTAAGAAAATTAGTGCTCTGAAAATTTTATATTTCGTTCTTTTTATTTCAAAACAAATAATATGCAAAATGTGTCTACTTTGTCTATACTCTGATCTAGATTTAAAAAAGTCGCTGGGTCCGCCACAAATTGAATTCAAAATTCTAATGATGTAGGAATTTAGTTCCAATCAAGTGCAAATTTAGTACCGCGATCCCGATATGGAACTAAAATCCTCTCCTCATCAAACTTGTGGCGTACCAAGCTTGAGGTCAAGCAAGGACCGCCACACCTCCAAACACGGAAATTAAAAAAAAACTAATGATGAAGGCATTTAGTTATGATTTTAGTGCTACTAATTTCCGAAACTTCTAATTGAATATTTGACCTTGAAGTTAAGTAACAGACACAAAAAAGGAAAAAGTAGAACATAAATATTTAATTAGTTTAAACAAAATTTTTTTCATTATTTTTCAAAATTTTGTGTTTGAAAATTTATTTTTCAAAAATTGCCTCTTAAATAATTCGAATTAAAAATAAAATAAAACAACGAACTTCTGGCTATAATAAAATGAATAGCATGTCATTGTATGTGTTGACGTTGTTTTTTAACAATTTTTTTTTTATTTCAAGTCGATTTTGTAGAAAATTACTCTTCCTGCCTAAACGGAGGGAAATAGGGGGGTCTATTTCCCCCTATACGATTTTTTTCTTGTCTTGACTCAATCTATACGCTCTAGGTTCTTGTCACACCATGCGAATCACCCTGTATATTCTCTTAGGGCCGCAATCTGCAAAATTAAAATGATGGCTTAAGCCTTAACTATATTGGCCAAAAAAGTGAAAAAGTATACAAAAGTAAAAATTTTAAAACTCGTTTTGGGATAGTGTTTCTCATTGGAAAACTTTTAAAAATGATGCAGAAAGCTTAAATGTTAGTTTAAAAAAAAAACTGTGTATATTCTTTTTCACAAATAAACTGCGCTGGCGGGAAAAAATATTTTTACTTTTGTAATTTTGCAAAAAGTGGCCAATGTAGGTAAGGCTTAAGAAATATTGCGAAATGTACTTTTCTATTTCACCCGAGGTGGTTCCGAGTTGCCATAGTTTTTTATTACGGAGCTTAAAGGCAAATTTCCATTAGTTGCTATAGAAATTGAAAAAATAAGTAGGTAGGCCGTTAGTTCATTTACATAAATATTCAATATTCTAATCGTAAGTTCAATACAATTTGTACTCGTATAACATCATTTTGATTACCTATAATTACAACAAAATATCCTTTAAGCCCTTTTTCCGTTCCTTTTGATAAGCTCGTCAAAATATTGTGATAACCCCTTGTAAAAAAAAGAAAACAAATTACTTACCCAAAAAGAAAATTCTTGCAAAGCTCATTAAAGGCTCTGAAGCCAACAGAACAAATATACCCACTTACTTCATATTTCCATCAATTGGATATCAAAGATACAAAATTCAGAAGATCAAAACATTTTTGTATGTTTTTTTTTTTTTTTAAGTTGAAATGTTGCCATCTGTCAAATTTTCCAATGTCGAATTAAATATTTCAATTTTTTTTTTTTTACAAAAGGGGTAAGTATAGGTAATGTCGAATTTTTGTTGGGCTTTATCTTAACGACAATCGCATATTATAATATTGTTGCAGGTTTTTCTTGCACCCTTTTGAGGGTAAGCCTCGGCGGTTATCCATCATATCAATCTTTTTTTTTTTAAGGCGATCCCTTGTTCTCTTTCTGACTATACGTAGTTATAGTTTAAATGGTATCAAAGGAGGGTGTTGAAAATTGACAGACTTTAAACCGGAACTTAACCGACCATTTAATAGAGCTATTACACCCCCAATTAGGAGTGAATTAGTTGAAGTAGGTTTACCCTTTAAGTGAGCGCACTAAAAGTAAACATTTTCTTTTATTTCTTTTTGTTCTTTTGATACTGCTCTGACTCTCTATATTCCAACATTAATCGAAATTTTAAGCCAAGGCAATGACACTAACAGACATATGACATTTTTTGGAGGATTATTTAAATTGTCTTGAAATCGATGTTTTGGAGAGGGTGGTTTTTCAAAGTGGTATTATGCATACGTATATGTATACTCTACATTAACGTGCATTGAATTGGCTTCAAAAAAAAAAGGCACGGGAACAATCTGTTCATTTTGTTTTGAAAATCTTTGATCTCTCGAAATTAATTTACATAATATCCTTTAACATTTTTTTTTTTGGCACAGTAATAAATTATTTTTTCTATCGCGTGGAGGAGTTTTTGAAAATTGTAGGTATATTATGTATGTATTGTTAAAATAGGTGACAATTGTAGAATTAATTTTGTAGCTTTTACGGATCATTTTTACTATTTACTAATATGGTTTTATCTGTATATTATTATAGGGGAACCCGGGGCATAGCGGGAACCCGGGGCATAATGGGCCCCCTTGTATTTCTACGTCGAATAAAGGGTCAGCTCCGAAACGCATTACCAGTTTCAATACATCGCTCGCTATTAGGAGAAATCCATTTTTTTAATAAAAATGGCAGTTGCTCTTCGCTTTGAACAAAACAAAATTTTCGATAGTGTTTTTATTAATTTGAGGTTTTTTAAGTGTATTTTTCGAGGAACTTGTCACTTGAATATTGGATTCTCTTTATTATTGATACCAAGATAAATAAATAAGTTCATATACATAAATTAATTTTTCCATTAGGGTTAAGTTTTTAACTGATTTTTTTAAATGTTTATTTATAAAGAGGTTTGGGGCAGAATGGGCGGGGCATAATGGGCATTAGGTGCCCATTTTGCACCGTTCATTTTTTTAGTATCAATTTCTATATGATTTTATCAGCATGTCATACATTTCCTCAGATGGTTCGCTTTTATGACAGGAAGACCAAGTGACAAGAATGAAGCAAGAAAAATTTGTGTTTCGGCTACAGGGTTAAGGTTTTATCACGTCGCATAACAAAAATTGAGAAAAACAGGAAGGAAGCAAATTCAGAAGACGAGGCGAGTGCTTGTATTTATGCGGGTATTTACACACCCAGTCCACAGAAAGATGGGTTTCCCGCAGAGCTTGTTGCAAGTGGTATCATTGTTATTGTGCTTGGCGAGAGGTAAATGTTGACGAATGGAACCAAACATGCTCGCATCGATATCCAATTTAGCTCTGTGCCCATTGTACCCCACATATATGCCCATTATGCCTCAGCACCGGCGCATAATGGGCAAATTGAATGACTTTTTCAAATCAAAAAAAAAAGTGTACTAAATATTTATTTTTTAAAAACTCTCTTTCTTTTTCTTAATCATTAATAAATTTTCTTTCTTTTAAAAGTTGTTCCAAAATTCTTTTCAAATTTTTGCAGTTTTTATTAACAGTAATCCTTTAGGGGCCCGTTATGCCCCGGGTTCGCCTATTCTTAAAAATTTTATTTTCTCTCACTGAAACGGTTTCATGATGCCAACTATACATTTCCTTTTATAACTATTTTTTTATTTTTTCCCTTGGACGGAAACTCCCTTAGACGGACAACAGTGTTGCGACCGTCACTGTCCGGCTAAGGGAGCTTGCACTGTATTTTATTCCCTACTCCACTCAGTTGAAATCAGTAATGTTTCATTTTCATAATCTTTAGCAGCTTTTTCAGTAAACCTTTTTTTTTCATGCAGATTTATACTGAATGCCCTGCCCATTTTCCTTTCAAAATATGTACATTTATGTAACATCGGTTCACTGCAGAAGAAGCAAACAATAAACACACTGCGCACGGCAGTGGTGACCATACTTAAAATATGTAGGTATTTATGTAACATTTTAGTTCGCTTAAAAAGAAGGAAAACACAAACACACTACGCATTGGCCGTCGTCGTTACAAAAAGTCAAAAGTAAATGAGTGGATGAGCGAACAATTCAGTGGACAGAGATTCAGAAGCAAATACACAAAAGAAAATGCACAAAACACGGAACGATAATGAAATGGAACAAAGCAGGCAACCCAGTCATTGCGATTGAATCGAATTAATAGATGCAAAAATGCAAAAAATTGATAAATTTATAATTAGTAAATAAATTTATTTCTCAGCTTGTAAGTACAGTTAAGAAATGATTAAGGGCTTAAAATTTGCATTAAGCTATTAACTTTATACAAAAAATCCCATTTTTGTAAAATATCAAGCAGGTTTAAAAGCATAATTAAATATGTTGGTCAACTTCGTCAAAAAAGTGTACGAAATTTTCTTAAAAGTTAATAATCTAATTCAAGAATTTTATTTAACAAATAAAAAATATCTATTAACATGCTTCAAAGAATAAGGAAAATTATAAAATTTGTTTCAAGTAAATCGGTTGAATACTTTCTGATAAAAACGCGGACAAACAAAACATTTGTTTTTGTCTTTATATTAGCAATGATTACAACAATTACCAGGACAAATGATAGGTAAATTGAACAACAAATCTAATCTTCGAAACGATCGGCATATCATATGGGATTCAGCTTTTCTTTAAATTGGTAACGAGATATCGCTCTATAATGTCTGCCAGCTTTTCTATAATAATTTCGATGGTTATCTTTTTTCATCTACGGAACGAATGCATAATATAAAACATAAAAGCTTACAAAATGCATTTCATGGTTTACGTAATATTTGAAAAACTCGTTATCGAAATAGAGACCATACGATTTCTTGAATTGTTACAAACAAAAATGCCATTCATTTAATACAAAAATAATTAAAAGAATATTCAAAAGGATTTTCTTTATACGTTTTTGCATTTTCTAAAATTTTTCTTTTATAGATGAACATGAAAGCTATGCGGATAGATATATGTAAATGTATATTTTTATTGCACTTTTAGAATAAGTAGCCAGACAGTCATTATTATATCTTGAATAAATCATCAAAGATTTTCTTTTTATTTTTCTGCATTACATAGAGATACTGCATATGTATGAAGGTTTTTAAATAAAAAAAAAGAAATATTCTTAGGTTGCATATTTAAGTTGCAAACAATTTTTTCCTGAAAACGAATGAATAAATAATAAAAACGATATAAAAAATGTTGATATAAAAACCTCTGCTTTTCTATACGAACGATGGACACTTTAAAAATAATGGCTCTTTTCCAAGGACTACTGTAAAAATACAAAAACTGAAAATCACTGAACGCAGAATATTCTGGACATCTACATAAATATATATATACATAGCAATATTATAAATGTAGATAGGTATACTCGTACTATACTTTAAACGTAGTGTGTAAATTTTAATTAAAATTCTCTTTTGGATGTACAAGGAAAATAGAGAAATTTCGATTCGGATATGCATGCATATATGCATTCAGAGAATCATAATGAAAAAAATATAAAATCAAGCGAATTTGGTATTCACAAAGAATAAGGACACCGAGACTCTATTATAAGGACGTTGATACTTTTTGCTTCCAATTTGTATAGAATCGTCGTGGTGTATATGATGGACAGTGTGTAGGTTCTAAAGTTGTTATGATATGAAAAAACTCACTATCCTCAGTTTTAAAATGAAAAAAAAAAAATACCATCATCATGAGTGAACTATTTTGTGCGATGTGAATAGTCCTTTATAGTTTATTGGCATTCATCTCTTTTTGGATTCAAATGTTTATTTTTTGTCTGCGTGTCCGCAGGACCTTCTTTGGCCTAATTTTTAAAATTCATCAGTGATGGTAAGAGCACCCGTATTTTTTTTTAAATAAATTGTTTGCCCACACATATCTATTTTTATTTCAATGGGTCCTTATAGAAACAAAAAAAGCTTTTAGAAAATGAAGGTGTTATATATTTTTTTCAATGTTTTATTTTTTTTTTTTTTGATTTTTTTTTCGGGTTGATGATTATTTTCAAAATCTTTGCATTTGTTTCCATAAAGCACGAAGATATGTACATTTTACATACCTTATTGTTTATCTTAAGTACACTATTGATATATAGATTTTAAAATTAATTTCATTAAAAATACATACTTTTAAAAAATAATGTTGCGTTAAAAACTATAGCTAGCGCAATAATAGCTGCGTTTTATTTTCTACGGATCTGGATCAGGATAATTTTTTAACACGAAATACAAAAACAATTCGGGATCCTGCTCTCTATGTGGATCTATTTTAAAGATCCAAACATTAATTCTTACTCTGGCGGGTAGATTGATTTTATGGTAAGGTAGTGTTAATTGCAGTGTTAAGAAAAGAGATAGGAAACAACTGAAAATAATTAAAACGTAAGTAAAAAAGAGATGTTCATATAACAGTGCTGCCATTGTGATCCATATCGTTTTATATTCAAGGGATGATCCTGATCCAGATCCGTAGATAATACAACGCGGCTAATATTTCCGTTGGTGAACAATAACAAAACCAAAAGTGCCGATAAATTAGCTAGTAAATTAGTGAATATAAAAGTGGACAAATAGTGTGGACTTGAACCTTAAATGTCGGTAAAGTAGTTTGTTTTTCACTCAAAAAAGAGTATGAACACATCCAGAGAATAAAGAGTGGACATAAACGTTGATATAGCGTTTTATTGAACTTGTATTGCTGCGCTAGCTATGAATTACGAATAAAACGCACCTTATATTGTGATATTCAATATTATTTTTAAACTAATAAGAAGCTTCTGTACATGTATTTTTTTCAAAATAAAAAAAAGTTTTAGGACAAGTTTAGTTTACAACAATAGCTTGCAATTAATATAATTTTTTTTCCTGTGAAATCATACCTACTAATTTTAACGCAATATAAATAAAGACAATGCATTTTCAAAGATTTTTTTTGGATAATAAACACATGCAGTCAGGCTGCGAAGTAAACATCAATTACATAAAACATTTATGAATGACCAACAATAACTTATGTGTTCTACCACCAAGTTTAGGCTGGAGTTATAGCTATTTCACGAGTGCCACCTCGATTATCAAACTCCTTATTAGATGTGCTTTTGATAAGAGTTTTTAACAAAATTAACTATTTTTGTAAAATAAGATTTTCTTTAACGGCAAAACAAAATTTATGGCAGATACCGTAATTTTCGCTCCTAAAGGTAAGTGCCTATCAAGTCTGTAGCCGAACGGACAGACAAATGTACGGAATAGCTATTTTTTTCGTCTCCCCAGATTAATAATTGAAGTCAAGTTCATAAATAAATTATAGCCACAATCACGTGCTTGAAACATGGTTGAACATCAATATTACTAACGGATTAATATGGGTTCAAAACATGATCCGAGGAAGGAACACATTTTTATAACTTTGGTTAAAAAATTCTAGATTCATGATAACCAACCATTAACCGCTACAATACCCTATTATTAAAAATTAAAAATAACGTAAAGTAACTGACAGCGACATCTCTGGAGAATATGTTTGCAAAAATAATATTTCATACAAGAACCTAGAACAAACAGTTCTAGCTTGAATACCAATGAAGATTTTGGCGCTGCAAGCATGTTCATTACAAAAGATTCATCCGTACCGTGTAATGTAGATTTTTTTCTTATTATTTTAATTACATATTTATTAAGATTAAATTATTTCAAATATTAAATGTATCTCCAAATTAAAATTATCCACCAATTGTTTTAGCAACATTTTTGTAAAAAATAAATCAAAACTAAACTTTTTTGTCAATTGCAGTGAATTGACATTTAACTTGCCTGAACGCGATGAATTTCGTTAAATATATATTCATCAATTCTATCTAACTTCACTCACAATTTAAATTTGCCGAATATCGTTGTTATTTGTTTGGTTTTTGTGCGAAAAATATATTTAAACTGAATATAAAGTAAATTAAACGTTGTTTTCAATAAGAAAAAGTGTAATATTGCTTCATTATGATGGACGTTGATGAAACTGAAGAAGGCGGTCCAAACCTAACTGGAAAAATAAAATCAATTTGGGTCAAAAACTTTGTGTAATAGAGAAAATTATTTTTCTTGCAAAATCTTACCATCGAATTGCGCTTTTATTTAATAACTTAAGAACCAAATTCACACAATATTTGTATTTTAACAGGACTTACGAAGAGTGCGTTATGCATCCTACAGAATATCTCAACATAATCATCGGTCCCAATGGCACGGGTAAGTCAACACTTGTTGCTGCAATTGTCCTCGGAATGGGTGGCAGTGCGAAACTTCTAGCTCGTTCGTCAGCTATACAGGAATACATCAAGAATGGAAAGACTGAAGCTGCTGTTAGTATTAAGATCTATGTGAACAATCAGGGTGAGACTAAGAAGTTTGTAAGGGAATTTGATTCGGATGGCAAATCTCAATTTAAGGTGAGTACTAAACTTGGGTTTGGTCTATTTCCGTAGTTGGCATTGCTAATTTCGAGTTGATTCTCTTCACAGATAAATGGAGTTATAGTTAATCACAAAACTTATATGCGATGCATTGCAGAATTTAATATTCAAGTCGATAATTTGTGCCAATTCCTTCCACAGGATCGCGTCCAGGTAAGAATGTATTTTATTTCAATATTTTAGTACCTAGTTAATTACAAGATTCTTCTTAATTAACGTACTCAAAATTACGTATAAAAGTGTTTTTTTTTTTCAAGAAAACCCTTAACGCAGTCCAAATTACTTATTTAAGTGTTTTTTTTAAAAAAAACCTTTAACTCGTAGTTTGGGCTTATTTTTTTTAAATTCTTGATGGCATACGATTGTGTTCTGTAAGCTTTTGATTTGCCAAAGCAAGGATAGGTAGGTATACCTATTCAAATTTAGCTTTAGAAAATCTAAAGGTTGATTTCGTCATCCCTCATCACTTATTGACTTTAGCGCTTTGCAGATAATCTCATGTTTTTTTGATTTTCAAGACGCCCATTGTGGGTGACTTTCAAATGGATCTGAGGGAACATCATTATCCCTGAAAAGCAAAAGCAATCTTACCTAATAGGTGCGCCTTCATTATATAGGCTTTGATTTTCCTTTCATTGTTCTTTTTTTTTTAAAGTACCTATTTGTTGCATCAAGAATTTAGTTTTTGCCGTAATACAAAATTCAAATCGCAACTTTTTGTTTTTAATTTATACCTACATACATTTCTTTTAGGATTTTGCGAAAATGAATCCACAAGAGCTATTAAATAATACAATATCTTCCGTGTGCGAACAAAGTACTATTGAAAGATTTGATCAACTCAAAGATCTACAGAAGAAAAAACAAAATGCAAAAAACAATTTAATTGACGATGTTAATAGATTAAATGATCTAAAACATCGTAACGAAGGGTATGTTTTGTATTTTATTTAAAATAAACTTTTTACCAAAACTACTTTTTTTTTTAAATAAACAGTTTAAAACAAATTATTGATCGAATGGCAACGAAAAAGAAATTTGTCGAAACCATTAATATATGCAATGCAAAAAAATTATGGATTGAAGCCAAAGAACTCAAAGAAAAAGCTGCTCAAGTACAAGGGAATTTAGAAGATGCTGAAAAATTGGTTCACGAAAGACAATCAACATATAACAAACTCATGAAAGAACAAGGTAAAATAATTCAAAAAACTGCCGACCTTGCAAATGAAGTACAAAAAAAAGTAAGTTCAATATTTGAATAAATCTTGAAGAATAAAATATATCATATTTTTTTTTAATAATTATTCAAGGGTGCCAAATGTGGTGAAGCAACAACAAAAATCGAAAATATTATTGGAAATATTGAAGATCTGGAATCTAAAATACGAAGAGCAAAACAAGAAATTGAGGTTTGTTTATATTTATAGCATCTTCTATTTTAAGATTTTAAAGCATAACTGACTGAAAGTTTAAAATATTTTATTCAGTTTACTTTTTTTAAAACTTCATATCCATTGAGAAAGCGAATCCAACCTAAGTATTCTTGCCGAAGAGTTCGCAGGTTAAATTTTTTTTTTTTTTTTTATTTGGAATCGTTAATCAAGTGAATTAATTTTTTGGCATTTTATTCAAATTAGAATCATGAGTCTTTGTAGATGTGTTTTCTCTCGTTCAGAAATATATAGGGATTTGTATGAGATCTCAGAGATCCAAGCTAACCTGAACTGTTATCTAATTACATTCAGATTTTAGACTGCTGAGATCTCAGATTTAAACCTGAAATGGCTAATTATTTATTTAATTAAAGAACTTTCGGCAAATGCTGGTAAGGTTCCTTCATAAGTGAATAAAAAAAAAGTTATTGCCATCCTTACATATTTTTTCAAATTTATTAAATTTTTGCTGTGTTTTTTTTTAAAACCAAATTCGGAGAGTCGCCTCAATTCAGTTGAACGTGATGTTGTGCGCTAGGCTTCAAGTTTTTTTTTTTTTAAATAAATTTAAATATTTTCCCCAAAATTTCTAAAAAAATTAAATTATTTAATTTAAAACCAGAGTAAAAAAAAGGAACAAATTGAACGTGATAAAGATATCGATGTAGAAAGTCAAAATTTAAAAAAGAATAAAGAAGAATTAGCAAGAGCGGCCGCAGCTAGTGGAAGCTCAGCAGAACATGCTTCAAAACAAGAAGCAATCGCCGAAAAATTGAGTAGCTTAAAAGTTCAAATATCAGCTCAAATGGCAAAGCGTTCAGAAATCAATAAAGTTCTCGATGAAGATTATGTTGCAGAAGTACACATGTTAAAACAACGTATACAAACCATGGAGAGTTATAAGGAACAACGTTTAAGGGTAAGTTTATTATTTAAATGATTGTAATCATAAAGAGCTTAATTAACTAAATTGCATTCACAGTTGTTAGAGACAAGGTATTCTGATCAATACAAAGCAGTAATGTGGCTAAGAGAAAACCTAAATATGTTTGTAGGCAAAATATACGAACCAATGATATTAGAGGTAAGTTTTTGCTTTCCGCTCCACAAACTTAGTATTAATAAAATTTTATTTATACAGTTGAACGTGCAAGACCCGAATCATGCGAAATATTTTGAGAGTAGCATCGCATTAAGAGATCTATTAGCTTTTACATGTGAAAATAAAGAAGACATGTCCAAGCTGATTGATTGTCTGCGAATTCAACAAGGGCTGTCGATCAGTATTTTATATTCCCCTCCAGCTGAACAATGTCAATATCGGCCTAGTCACAATATAAGTTCTTATAGGTAATTTAAATTGTATTCAAATTGAAGTGTTTTAAAAAATGCATTTTTTTTTCTTTTTCAGTGGTTATGGTTTTTTTGCACATCTAATTGATCTGGTTGAAGGGCCACCTGCAATTTTGAATTATCTTTGCCGGAATTATAGTATCGACAAAATTCTTGTTGGGACGGAAAAAGTAAACGACTCTATAGAATCATTGCCCAGCAATATTCGAATTTTTTATGGAGGTAAGATAAAACAAAATACAGTGGATCACAGCTTATTTGATACAATGCCTAGTTTAAAATTTAAGTTTCAATTACTTGTAAACTTAAAAAGATTATTGGAAAATTTCAATTCTATTTATAAGGAAAACAAATTAACTTCAACAAAGAACAATAATTTATTTAAAAATATTGGTATTTAAGAACATAATAATAAAAAACTAAAAACCCTGTTAAATTCAAAGTCACAGCTTAGTTGATAATTGATGATCAGTCTTAGAAACAACTACAAGTTATTAAGTTTTGGTGGTATTTTAATATTTTGTGTGATAACCTTTGGCCTTTTCGAGAGCCTGGAGTCGTTTCGGCATGGACTTAACAAGTTTCTTTGTTGTTTCTGGTGTAATGTTTTGCCATTCTTCTAGCAGTGCATTTTTCAGGTCATTTTTGTTCGAGATTTTGTGTTTTCGAATGTTATTATCCAATAAACCTCAAAAATTTTCAATTGCATTCATGTCAGGTGATTGTGCTGAAGGTGTCATCAAATAAGGGCAATTCCAAATGAGCCACGTCTGGACAATTCCCGACTTGTGATTCGGGTCATTATCCTGGTAAAATCGGAAATTTGGACGAATACCCAACTTGTCGGCACTTTGAAGCAAATTATTTTTCAAAATATGGAGAAAAATTTTTTAGTCCATCGTTCCCTAAATGAACTCCAAATTTCCCACCCCGGCTGAAGACATACAGGCCCATACCATAACGCTTTCTCCACCAGCTTCACAGTAGCTTTCAAGTTCTCTGTGTTAAGCTCTGTAATTGGCTCCCGCCAGACGTAAGAACTCCCGTCAGAGCCAAAAATATAAAATTTGGATTCGTCCGCAAAGATAACACTATCCCAGAACTCGGAGTCCTTGAGAACATGCTCCTTAGCAAAGGTAAGTCCGCTTCTTTGATTATTCTTGCTGATAAAGGGCTTCTTACGAGCAACTCACCATTAAAATCATGTTCGCGAAGCACACGGCGAATGGTCTCAGCACTGCATGTCTTCCCTAATTCTTGCAAGTTTCGGGGCCGATAACTTAGGATTAATTTTAATTTTTCGAACAATATATCGTTCATCGGACTGGCTAAAAATTTTGTTCGGTGCGTTTCTTCTCTTGTTTCTAACACGATTTTCATGAACAAATCGCTCTACGATATGCTGCACTGTAGAGGCACTTAAACCAAAACATTTTGCAATTTGCCGAATAGATGGTGCATTTTTATAGTGGTGAATAACCGGTTCCCGAACTTCTATTGTTGTGCGACGACCCATTTTTCAAAAGAGACGTGTTACCTAAAGTAACAGAAAAACAATATATAACAATCAACTGCCTGAAAATTTGGAGCACTGATGCACTAAGTTAGCTGTATCAAATAAGCTGTGAGGTGATTTTTTGGCTCAAAAATACTATTTCTTATTAATAGTTTGAATATGTGAATTTGTAAATACTCAAATTACGCTATATACTCTTTTAACATGGGACTACAAACCTTCATTAAAATTTCGGACATATACATCTACCTTTGAAGATACACTGTTTTTATTTTGCAAAAAAACACTGTATCAAATAAGCTGGAAGCCACTGTATATGTTTATATTTAAGTATTGGGTCGATCTTTAACTGAACAAGCCCGTATAATTATTGTGTTTAACATCCAGTACAGGTATATTGATGAAAGAAATTTGAATATTGAAAAACTAATCGCTTTTCTAAACTAAAAATTTTTGTTTTGTATATTTTTTTTTTCAGGAGACATACAATATCATGTTTCAGTATCAAAGTATTCAAACAACACAATACGATCGCAATTAAGAATTCAGAATCGAAACTTGCTATCGGGTGTTGACAGAAGTGAATTAAATGCCTTAAAAAAGAGGTACCCATATACAAATTTTGTTTAAAATTAAATTACAAGAAAAAAACAAAACAATATATTTTAAATTTAGATACACTGAAAAAGTTCGAGCAACAGATACCCTTCGAAATGAACGAACCCAAATTGAAGCTAAAACCGATGAATTAGAACATCAACGAACTGAAGTTATGAAAGAGCGACGAGCACTCGAAATGGAAGTTAGTAAATTGAGAGATTTAAAAGAACGACTCTCAAGAAGTTTTCGAAAATTGAAAGCTTTAAAAGACGCCGGCTTAGGTGAGTGAAATTAATACTTTTCTCTTTTTTATTTTAAAGCATCTTTGAAAGCTCTCGTACATATTTTATTTAGATATTCCTCGCTTTCAAGAACTTCAGAAAGAGAAAACAAAACTGTACGTCAAAGAAATTATTGAATTTCAGCAGACAAAGGTGAAATGTTTGATGGAATATCAAAAAGCCTTGCAGGACAAAGAATGTGCTGCTGCTCGTTCAAATATTTTCAAGCTTGAAAACGAAGATTTAAATCGAGCAATAACTGAAGCAACAGATCACTTAGTACAAGGAAAGGTATAAACACAAGATGCAGGTCTTTTATGTAGAAATTTAATAATTTTTCATCCTTCAGAGGCTCGTTGAAAATGTTAAAGCTGCCATGGATTCTGCTGCCAAAAAATATCGTTTAAGATTGGTGGAAGCTAAAAATCTTACCAATGGCTTAAAACCTACAGATCCAAATTTTCCATACACACAGCAATTTTTAGAATATCCTGATGATATAGATAGTCTTAAAGATGTCATAAACGATACAAGTGCGCGGTTAGAATGTTTGGGCGAAAATGACAAGAATGTAATGAAATAACACTTTCATATAAATTTAAAATATTCTATAAAAACATAATTCATTTTAAGGTAACTGAAGAATACGAACGCCGCAATGGTCAAATCGAAACCCTATCAAAGGCCATTGAAGAGGCCAAAACTGGTGATGAAAATCTTCAGCTACAAATCGAAGCAATCCATAATGAATGGATACCAGAAATCAATAATATCATTGAAGTTTTAAATGAGAATTTTAGTAATTTTATGAAAAATATGGATTATGTTGGTGAGGTTCTCTTGTCAATGAAGGATAAGGTAAAATTATTTTTTTTCAATTTTTGATTAAATTTTTAATCAATTTTGTCTTTATGTTTGTCTTTTTAGTGGGATTTTGAATCATATGGCATTCAGATACTGGTTCAATATCGTAGTGGTGTTAAATTGCAAGCACTTGATAGATATGTTCAATCTGGCGGAGAAAGAGCGGTTGCTATTGCTAATTATACTTTGTCACTTCAACAATTAACCCATGTTCCTTTCCGGTATGTTATAACGTTAAGTTGCGTGTCCATTTAAGAGTTCTTTCGGTAAACTCTCAAAAGCTATTTACAAAATACGAATTGTGCTGGAATTCTGCGAATTAATACTCTCAAAGCTGTGCCCACTTGCAAGTTTACCCACGATAGTGGCCTGATACCTAATTTTAGTGTTTTTATTCTTAAATGGACCCGCACCATTAAAATATATACATAACTAATTTCTTAAACTAATATTTGTGTATTTTAGTTGCGTCGATGAAATAAATCAAGGAATGGATCCCAGAAATGAGAGAAAGATATTTGATATGCTGGTGGATGAGACAACCAAGACGGGAAGTTCGCAGTATTTCTTCGTGACACCTAAGGTAAATATATTTATTTTAAATTAATAAAATTTGGTATAATGTACAAAACTTATATAAGTTGATTAAATTTTAAGACAACAAATTGAATTAAATTGGTCATAATGACTAGATGTCATCTGATCCAAATTCTAATGGTCATGAAACCTATTAATTGAAACGGAAAAATAAACTTTTTTATTATTTTTTTTTCGATAGCTAAAATTCTCATAATTGGTACATATTGAATGCAAACACTTTTGTTGGGTAATTATTAGAATTTAAGTTTCCATAAGAGTAAAACATTTTTGTGGCTTGAAGAAAAGAAATATTCCCAAAAAAGGTTTCACTATCTCATGGTAGTAAAGTAGGCTCGAGTACAGACTTGGACTCATAATAATAAAATACAGGATTGGTTTGCACGAACTTGCTCTTGCAGTAAAAGTTTCTTCGAATTTTTAAGATTGATTGTATTATAAACTTTAAGTTTAACAAACGATCAATATAGCACAGTGCACTTATACATAGCATACATATGCATACATACATAGGACTTCAAGCAATTGAAAAATTATTAAAAATCAACATAATGTCGAGATAAATAAAGTAAAAAAATCTTCTTAAATTGTTTTTAGAGCTAAAAAAATTACTTCATCTGATTCCTTTAACAAATCTTAGTTTTTGAGAAAAAAAATTCAAAATCTTAGGAGCGGTTCTTTTAAAAATTAATTTTTTATATATAAAATTTTGTAAACATAGTAACTTTTCTATATACAAAATTCTATTTGAATCGGTTTAAAAAATAATGAGACAATCTAAAACAAAATGATGGTTCTATGAGAGGTACTGTTAATAATGGCTAGATTTTGTTTTTGATTAGTGATAGACTGTACAAATATACATAAGTATTCAGAACAATTTTAATCTTTTTTTTTTTCAAAATATTCTGATAATGTTAAAAAACCACTCGGTAACAAGTTTCGTGAAAATAAATCGAATCGTTTTAGAAATACAGGGTGGCTGATGAATATTGCTACATTAAGAAACTCGAACAACTTTTTTTAGAGAACGTTTATTTTCTTTTTTTTCATACAGTTCAAAAGATAATTAAATTTTATTAAATATTTTCAATCGTTCTTAACCCTAGAAAGCTAACGTTCGTCAAAATGACGAGCATCCAAAAAAAATTCCTCTCTAACTCTTTTATTTTTTTACCAACGTAATTATGCTTTGGCGCCAACTCAGTTGCCGGTGATCTGTCTCGAATGGCGTATGTGTTTTGCTTGTAAGTTGTTTGAAGAATTGTTGTAATAGGTGCAAAGTTCCTATTTAGGGTTAAAAATAATAGAGTTTAAATGTCCTACATGTTCGTTGACACATGTGCGGCATCTTATTCGGCCCTATCGAGGTAAGGAGCAGCTTTTGACAGAATTCCAAGCGCACCGGAAAGTCTGAGGTGTTCAGTTTGCTTGTAATATGAATCTTGTACAGAAACAAATTCAAATAATTATGCAATCTTGTCTGCAACGTTTGTCTGCTGATACCCAACACTTGGAGTATCGTGTATGGCATCAGCTACATCAGCAATTGTTTCAGGTGTCCGAACGGAAGGATTTCGGTGGTAACTCCTTCGGCCGACTGTCCCAAGATCGGAAAAAGATTGAACTAGCCTCATTATTGTCCATCTGCTGACAGGCGTGCCGCCAAACGTGCGCCGAAATTCTCTTTGGACACGAATTATAGACTCTAGTTCGTGATAGCGGCGTACAACTCAAATGCGGGTTTTCTCATGCCAATCATCCATTTTTATTAATTTTAAAGAACGATCTACAAACTAAAAACAAAATTGAAGTAAAAAAACCATTAAAAAAAAAAGTAATTAAGATTTGTTTTTGTAGCGCGATTCATCAGCCACCCTGTACATACATATTTGGTTTAAAAAAAAAAAAAATTGAAGCTTTTTAAATCAAAAAAAAAATTTTTGGTATGAAACTATATTTTTCAAAAAATTCCCCACAAAAAAAAAATGATCAACATTAGCTGATACCTTTTCGAGCAAAATGAAAATACAAAAAGTGGTTCTATGGGAGGTACCATTTAAAACCATTTTCGGAAATTTTATTTTCAACACAAGGTAGTCTATACCAAATAAAATTGATTAAATTTTTGTGGAGCCGAAAATTAAAAAAAATGATATGGCAGGTACCGTCATTTTTGGTCTTAAAAAATGAAAAAAAAACATTTCGGCGGAGTGTCCAAAAAACGCTAGATACCAAGTTTCAATAAAATCAACCCATGCTTTTAGGTTATAAGCGATTGCACAGACCCACCCACTTTTATCCTCTTCCCAATAATCGCAAGTAAAAATCACTTGCGGAATCGCAAAATTAAATATGTACACGGAACTTTATGTACCCATAGAAAATTCACGTTTGCGTGCTTGTTCTTTGTTTTTTGTTTTTTTTTTTATTTATTTAATGACACTCGTTTTCTTCAAGCAAACCGTATTTGTTTTGTTAGCTTATAAGATTGGAATATCATAACCAATGTGCATCGTTATCTCCTTGTATTTCAAATCCTTTATTATTTTCCTAATATTCGCACTTGATTGTTCATTTTAAGGTAGTTTAAGTAAAATTACACCAGCACATAGTCATTGATTGTTTTTTTTTTTTTTTTTTTTTTTAATTTTATTTTCAGCTCCTTCCAAATTTAAGCTGCAACGAAAGAATGACTGTGCACATAGTATTCAATGGAAAATTTGTGAAACCAAAAAATGCGTTCGATTTAAATGTTGCATAGTTACTAGTTTTACTTACCTGAAATATTTTTTTATTTTCACTTTCTCTTAACTATTAAAATGTTATTTATTAATTAAATGTTAGCTTTAAAATAACTCTGTTGAGTTCATTGTTTTGTTTTTAATCATTCCTAATTTACATCTTCGATTTAACAGTGAAATAATTTTTAATGCTCATTTTGATTTTTCAAAATAGCTTGTAAAGAGTTCTTATAGCAAAATGTGTAACAAGAAGATAGCTGTAAGGTGTAATCAAAAAGAATCTGTGCATAAATAAAAGCCATCACACTTATTTTGGCATCGAAATAAATATTATTTGCTGATTTTAGTTTCTAAACGTAGCAAAATAAACGAATAGTTCAATAATAGCTCTGACTGGCACCTAAATAAATCACCAGCTACTATTGTCAATCAAATGATTCTTTACAGTTTTTGGTCTTTTAAAAAATTAAAAATTTCTTGGTAAATTTCGAATTGTCATGCGCAAGACAATTTTTGAATCGTCCGAAAACATGACAACTTTTGATTATTTTTCTCAAGTTTTATAAAATTGTTAGACTAAATTATGGGAACGAACAAATGTTGACAATTGCGAAGTTGCCAATTAATAAATTGTTATCTAATCTATCACAATTTTCAACTTTTAAGGACTGGTTATAAGTAAAGTTGACCGTTTTGAGTATATTTAATTGTTAAAAATTCTGTGTTTCATAAAATTAATAACATACATTTTAGAAATAATTTTCACGCCTCAATACGTGATTATTACCCACCCACCCACTGATTATTACCCACCCTGCTGCTCCTTAAAAAAAAAAACCAGTCCAACTTTACAGAAAAAGAGGTCAGTAGCAACCTACCTGATCTAGAAAACCGTTGTTATTTAATTTTATCAAAAAATAACAATTTGTCCTCCAAAAATCTAATAAAACAGTCAAATTCCGCTTGAAATTTATTTCCGATACCAATAAATTCCCGGGGAAATTTTCGAGCATCATTTAAGTTCACAACTTTTGAAACACTGATACATTCTAACATTTTACTGAAAAAGAACCATTGCAACTATTGATAAAATATATATGTACATATGTATGTATTACAATTATTTATTATCCTTTTGGATAAACTTCTAAAATTTTGAAGCCTACGGCAATTGAAAGCAATACAATTTTTTTTAATGATTAATGCAAAGTATTAAAAATTATTTCATTGGTTTATTCTATGAAAAAAAAAGTTAGTTGTTCAAATAAATATAGAATATAAACCATTCTTAATATTTTTGTACTTTAAGCCATTAAGGAGCTAGTATTTATGTATATAAAATAAATTGAATGAAAATATATTTTTTTAATATTTAAAATCAGACTAAAAAATACCATTTATTTATTAAAACTTTTTTAACAGATTTACATACGAAATGTTTCCAGGAACATAAAATTCAGTTTCATCTCTATAAACCATCAAAATAGTAGATTGAATCAATGAATACTGTGTTTGGTCAACTAGTTGGAAACTAAATTTGTAAAATTTTGGAAGTGGTCCTCAGTGAGTAGTTCAAATTTTCAGTCAGATGAAAAACTTTTACCGAGACACAAATACTTCTGGTATCGTTTTTAGCAGTGGGTACAGACATTTAAGATACAAACAAATTTAACAGGTAAGATTATAGAAGTTGTACTCGATTTCGCCTCATAAATCATTTTACTTCGATTCCGACGCCTTGATTCTACTGAACCCTTTCCTTGGTTTGGTCGTACGAGTTCCTAGAAATATCACTTTTTCTGAAACAAATATTTTCTTTCTTAATTATTTTGACATATTTACCTATTTAATCAGACCATAATTCAAAGCACCATTAGATTATCCGCAGTGATTTTCGTGAGCCAAGCTAGGTTGGTAGGCCAAAATGTTTAAATGCATATGTCCAAAATTTTATTATGTCAAATTATTGGGCAGGAATCCCGTAAAAAGTGTTCATTTCATTTTGGCATTGAATTCCATTCAAATTTAATGTCGTTTCGATACTTAATTAGCCAGTTCACGTTTCTGAGATCTCACTGAGCAAGCTCCACTCAGCAGAAGGAAAAACCTGAACAAAATTTTTTCGCTAGAAGTCAAAACCAATTTCCATCTCTTTTTTTATTAATTAATCAACTGCGACAAAAAATGTCTCTGAGGAATAACTTCAGATTTCTGAGATTGCTGAGGTTGAGAAACCTGAACTGGCTAAATTTCCTCTAATTTTACTGAAACTCAAATCGACGTAAATGACTGTTACAAAATCATTGACTTTTCAAATGCCTGAAATATTAAAAAGTTGATATCTATCAATCCATTCCTATTATAATTTTGACGACTTCATATTAGACATTGGAACTTATCAGCTAAAATTATAAAATAACATAACTTTACCTATTTGAAGACTATATATTAGTTGTCGGCCCTATCGAGGTATCCGTCGGAGCGGAAAATTCTTCGATTTCATACGAATCGGAGGATTTTTGCTTCGAGGTATTTTTCCGAATGGCTGTTCGGAACATTTTTCCGAAATTAAGGAACGCACAACGGTGTTTTGCATTGCATTGTGATGAGGTGCGTCATTGAATGACATTTTTGACAGATTCATAAGGATTTCTTCCGATATCCTCCGACATCGCGGAGAATTTTCCGCTCCGACGGAATACCTCGATAGGGCCGATTATTCTGGTATTCTATCATCAAAATTTGGTTTCAAATTTTCAACTGCACCAAAAGTATCTTCTGTGGTCATATCCGATAAAACTGGAACTTAGACTCAAACAAAAAAAAAATCACATTGACCCTTATTTTTCGATAGAATGTTATCGCAAAGACCTTTTAGGCATACTGATATCTATTAAAAGGCAAAAGAAGTGCAATTTATACCAAATTATGCTGCAACTGCAACCAAATGTATACAAGAATAGCAATGAAAATCGAAAAGGGATTAAAATTTAAAACAACCATCAGGAGGACCATGATAGGAGGGAGGTTGGGGATGCGGTAGAACTGCATTGTAAAACAGAAACAATTACAAAGTTAAAAGAGGAGAAATGAGGCCGATGTAATGCAGCCGATTGAATGAATGAACCTCACGACTGGCCTTTTGTATGCAAACGGTCCGGCGATGGATGGAAATGACTGCGCTCTGGCTGCTTCCACTTGTAGTAATATCAGTGAATTAATCGGCGCGTGCTTAAAATCGTGACTGGAGAGAATTTTTATTTTATTTATAAATTTTTTGTTTTTATTGTAAACTGGGGGTTCTTCATAATCGATCTTTGAATATAATGAGGAAGAATTTGTTAGCTGCACAATGAGAGGCAAGGTTGGCGAAAACTATAACCAAAACTCAATAAAATAAAACCCTCGTTTTTGTTGTTGTTGTTGTCATCGTCTTCGATGTTTCAGTTGCAGAACCTCGTCGTTCGTTATTTGTATTCAATCGCCAGTTTGACTTGTTGTTAATTGGCTGATGTATAGATTTCAATGACCATTGAGGTCAGACATTGAATAATCGTTGAAGTTTTGGATATTAATTAGAATTCATTTATGATAATCTTTTACATATTTGAAATTTGTAAAAAAAAGGATTGCAATAGTTTGGTAAATATTACTGTTTATTTTTGGGAAATTAATTGGAGAGGAAACTGAAATTTGATCCCAATTATATGTTTATTGATTTCTGTTAGCATAATTACGAGAGAATTTAAATTGGTGGAAATGAGATATAGGTAGGTACAACTTCCAGATTTGAGGTGAAGAAGTGTCCTTAAGTACTGATTTCATATGTCTTACTCGTGATAAATTTAAATTTACATTATAATCTACATATATAAATAAAAAAAATGAATCTCTTTTTGTGTTCGTACGCGCATAACTCGGCTACACATCATCCGATTTATTTGGGGAATCTTTTGGATTTGTATATTGAATCAGATTAACACACAACGGAACCGAAAATTGGAAAATTTGACCGATAATTAGGACATTCGACCAATGAAGTACGAAAATCGTGAAAAAGCCTTGAAATTTCAAAATTTCTGAAATGCAATTGTTTTCGAAATTCGAAAATTAAGAAATTCGTCCAACAAATTCAGAAAATCGTGAAAACATCTTGAAATATTTTAAACTTTCTGAATTAGTTTTTTCTTCGTACGCACATAACTTTGCTGAACATCATCCAAATTAGATGGAGATTTTTTCGTTGGATTTGTTTTTAACCAGATAAACACACTACGGAGATAAAAAGTGGAAAATAAGGCCGGAAAAGTCGGAAAGTCGTGATAACAATTTGAGCCTGTTCGACTTTCGAAAGGAGCATTAATAATTTAATCAATTATAGCTGGAACGAAGTTCGCCGGGTCAGCTAGTTTCTTATAAAGCTCAATTTGTAAGCTGAAAAAAGTATTTGAAGCAAAGTCGGGGCGCATTAAAACATTTTTATTGCATTGCTTATTTTTAGTCAAACGCACAAAGTGAACACAAAAATATAAATATAGTTGGACTTTTAATATAATTTTCCCTTTAGGCTTCGTAAATACTTAAATTGTACCATGTCTTGAAAGTTGTACTTGAGTTCAATTTATATACTTTATGAGGTTAAATTCCAACCGCTTTGATTGTCTATGCGAATGATTTTATTGTCTCCAAGATACCTACTCCACCACCATATATGATAACCAAGTAAAAATAATTGTTCCGCTTTGTTATAACGATTTTGAACTGACTTCAGGCCTTTTGTTTGATCTTTGTCCAATGTCCACAGAGGTATACAGAGAGAGGTCCACACCCACCACTCCTAAATATTATTGTTGCACATGTGATTATTTATTTCACAACCATGTTTTGTCCCAAAGACACAAAAATCGATAAACAAATTTTATCAAGCGACACATTCATTTCAATTTCCATATTTTAAAATCACAATCTGTGAACCGGACAACTTAAAAATATGTTCAAATCGCATAACAACATTGTTGCAATACCATAACGCAGCTCAATGTGAGCTATGTGTAATATAAATATTGTAATTCCTTGACGATGACCAACTGAGACGTGCGATTATAGCTCATTCCCGTGTGTATATGAGTTGACTATGTCTATATGAATATCAATAATACAGGAGGTAGAGTGTTAGCACCATATACCTACAATGAATGGAGCTGTCAAAAGATCAAGACTAGTGGCAAGTCAAGATTTCCGCGCGATAGAATTGTGTGGGATGTGATTAAGTCCGCGGGTGGTGCATGTCAAATGTTGCATGGCTGCATATTGGGACTGAGACTTCTAATTCAGTATGATCTTGTGTCCTTTAAGCAAAAAATCATAATGATTCAATCAATTGAATTATAAAAACAGTAAGTACCAACCAGCATCTTATAGGGTGTTTTTCTTTTGTTTAAGAAGTCATAAAATAAAGTCGAATTCCTATACAGCGTTCTTTTAATTTCGAAGATAGTAATTGTGGTCCACTCATATTACACATAAAAACAGCCAAATTCTGGAAAAATCCCCGGAAAGCTGGATTCTGGTATACAGGCTCCTGATCCTGATGGTGTTCTTAAGAAACTGTAAAAAGTCTCCATCGATAGGAGCGCCGCTAACAATTTTGTATGGAGTGAAATGCCCCCCCCAAACCGATTTTTCAGGAATATATCTCTCTAACGGTCTCTTGTACAGATAAAAAGTAGGTACATAACTAATTTGTGCAGAAAATTTCCTACAAAAAAAATTATGGCACTTTTCTTCATAAAAATAACGGTTTTCGAAATAATTCAATCGATAGAGTTAAATTATTTAGTTTTCTACAAAAAATGGAGAAAGCAACAAAATCGGCCCTATCGAGGTAACCGTCGGAGCGGAATTTTCTCCGATTTCCTACGAATCGGAGAAATTTTGCTTCGAGGTAGTTCTCCGACGTGCAAAATGTCTCCGATTCGTAGGAAATCGGAGAGAGTTCCGCTCCGACGGTTACCTCGATAGAGCCGAATATATAGGGTTATTCGCATACGATGTGACAAGAAGCTAAAGCGTGTAGGTTGCGTTAAGACAAGAAAAAAATCGTATGGGAGGTGGGTAATTTCAAAAAAGAAAAGTAAGTGTTCCTTTTACACGACTTCAATCCTTTCTTTTGTTGCTTCGAAGAACCTTTTTCCACTTATAGTGAAGTAGATTTGGTTATTTTCAATTTTCTCAAAAAATAAAAGACATTTAGGCGTCCGGTTTTTAGCGTTTGACTAGAAATTGATAGGGGCATCGAATATATTTTTTAATAATGTACAACTTTGAACACAATTTTACCGAAACAAGTCGTAAAAAAATCCAAAACTATGTAGTACTAAATTAAACTGAGTTCCTAAGTTAACAGTAAAAAAATCATATCAGCGACTCGTAATTTCCCATTTCTCTTGAACGAACCAAGTCAGTGATATTTAGTTTTGTATGTTTTTACAAAAAAAAAAAATCTATAATATTACAAAACTTCTGCTAATTTCTTGAAATAAATTTTTTGAAATAAAAAAAATTCTATAATATTATAAAATTTCTTCTTATTTCTAGAAATAAATAACTTTAATGCTTTTGTTACTTTTTTTTTTAACTTAATTTTATTGAATGACAATTTTTCAAAGCAAAACATTTTTTGCTTATTTTTTACAAATTTTTGAAATATTTCGAAGTGAAAATAAACCAAGTCAAAATTTTCTTTCAAATGTTTGTGAGTGTTCTTCATCTTCAGTTTTTCGTTTTTTAATCGGAAGAAAATTTAGAGAATAAGAGTTTAAAATTTTCATTATTACGAGTAAAATATTGGTTTTAGTTATTAATGGCAGTTTATTCTTCGACTTCGACTTAGTTTAATTCAGCACTTATACTGAAATGCAGATGAAATAAAGAATAACCTCGTTCAAAACATTGAGAAAATCGCTTCAGTAGTTTCTGTAATCTGTCCGAAAAAAATGAACGTGCCATATTTTCAAATAAAACATGTCCTTTTCCGTATCATATGCAAAAAACTACAAATCCTTTTATTTTGTTAACGTGTCTTCAGGATTGGAGGGGACCTACAGTTTATTTCCGAATCCGGCTAAGATGAGCGGTACTTTTCTATGACAAGAGATACTCTTGGAGGATTTGTCACTTCCTCGCAAGAGGTAGTAGCTCCGAAAAAAACTTACGGTGGAAGCAGCTGGTATTGACCCTAGACCTCTGGCATGACAGTCCAACGCCCTAATCATTACGCCACGATAGCTACTACTACGAGGTGTTATAGGTACAACAAAAAAATCAAAGAAAACTATTTGCTTTATTCGAACGACAATAAATGAGTTTCTGTCAATTTTTTACGGAATTTGAACCAATTTTCATTAAATTTTGTAGAAATTTCTTTTATTTTTAGTAAAAAAGGAATTAAAAAAACGTGCCATACGTGCCAGGTACATACAGATACAGTGAAAGCTCCTATTGCGGACAACTCCCTTAAGCGGACAATCCCTTTAGGCGGACAAATTCTCACGACCGTGGATCTTGGATGTAAATTTAATACATTTTATGATCCCTTAAGCGGACACTCCCTTATTCGGACGCGGACAAGAATATTAGCCGCGATTTGTTAAATTAAATTCCCTTAGGCGGACAAACACTTTTTTTTAGTATTTAAATTTCAACCATTATTTTTAGTAATACTTTTACAAAAATTTATTCTGCATTAAAAACGGTCCCCCTGGTTTACAGCGACATAGATACGATTTCACCAAATTACTGCCTGTGATCAAATTCATAACGGATTCTATTTCTGCAGCTGTAGTTTGTTTTTGTATCTTTTTTCTTGTATTTTCATTTTAATTTTTAGTTTGAATGAATTTCATGGCTGGTAGGTGCAAAAATGTTTTATGATGCCACTGTATATTATACATTTCCTTTCATAACTATTTTTAATTTTTTCCCTTGGACGGACAACTCCCTTAGACGGACAAAAGTGTTACGACCGTCGCTGTCCGGCTAAGGGAGCTTTCACTGTATAGTCAGACAGAATTTAGACCCCCTTTTTACGTGTTCACTCTCATCGTATAATGTCAGGTTTTATTAAAATCCAGTAGTTGATTTGTTTTAAGAATCCAAATCTTGCTAATTAATAATTCTTTTTGTCGTAAGTAAAAGGGAAATTCATTTCATCAACGTTTTATGTTTATACCTACATACATTTTGAATTCAAATTTTGTTCGTGCTGTAAAAAACACCCTTTCCCGATACTCCCAGCTACTAATGGAGTTCCACATCCACACAAAATAAAACAATTAGCAAAGTAAAACAGATAATCAGAAAATAAATTGAGTGCTGGACACAAACTTTTGCTTAAATTATAAGTAGGTATACCTACCAACTACTCGCATAATAAAACTCCAAAGCGTCTCATATAAACTTGAGCTCCAAGGAGTCAGAAGTATAAGTAGATGCCTTTAGAGCATTATACAGAAGATACAAATCGGAATTTGAATTATGTAAATTTTGCATTAGCTTATAGTAAAAGTACTTATTGCAAGTCTTTCAAAGATACAATCAGCTCTGGAAATATAATTATGGGTGGTTTTCCTCCTTATCCTTGTTGAGAGCAAAAAATGCGCACTCACCTGGTGCCAGAAGCCCAAAGAGTTAAGTTAAGTTTGGTCAAGGTATTTTCTTACGTATCGTCTCGTCTTCGTCGTCGGTCGTCGTCGTCGATTTATTTGTACCTAGTGACTTCGAACTTGGGAATTGCTTGCGGGAGATGCAGAATTACAGACACGACATCACACATACTGTAGATATCCAATTTCAATGCAACTGCAGTGCGTAGCACTTAACTAAATTATATGCGAGAACTTATGTTCGTTGTCATCCGAAGGTGACAATATTAATTTATGAGGTTTAATACCCAGATTTATATCTTTGTTCACACTAACGATTTCTATTTATGACTTAGTCTGATATTGGAGTTCTACCATAAGTGATTCGTACGTATGATACTCTATGAAAAGTAACACGTGTAGGTAGTTAAACAATTTACAAATGAGTACAGTATTGCTATCATCATTAAACTAAAAGAGTGCGAAAATTCTGATTAAGCTTATAGTCATTGCTCAAGAACAGCGGGATAAAAGTCATAGCTTTTGCGGGTGAAACTGTTAATATGTAGTGACAAGGACAACTGTTAAAATAATTCTAGTAGGTTTACGAACTTTTGTAAACCTTAAATAAGAAGGATGTGATCCGGCAATTAAAAAAATTACAACAGGAACTTGTTGGTGATGATCTCCAGAAGCATGTACAAACATTCTACATACATATGACTTTTAACGACCATTAAATGAAGAATTTTAGATTCCGGATATTCACTACCCACCTAGTTCGAAAAACGAAAGCTTTCTATACTAGTGTTAGAGTAGTTGATTTAGAAGAAATATTCGGTTTAGTGCCAGTTGTACAAACGTTGTACAGTTGCCAGTTGTACAAACGTGGGTCCGTGATTCAGGATTTTTGATTCACCCATATCGGGGTGCCGTGACTTAAGGCCAAGTGACATAAGGCCAAATTTGGGTGTTTAGCCTTATGTCACTTTACAAAAGCGACATAAGACCAAATTTACATATTTGGCCTTATGTCGCTTTTGTAAAGTGACATAAGGCCAATTTTCTTTGAGACATAAGGCCAAATATAATTATATAATTATATTCCCTTAAGCTCCCCTTACAGTAAAAGAGGTTTCGGACATCTTTCAAAAGGAAACTATATTGAATAAATTCGGCATGTCGCCACGTATATGTATATATTACTGTAAAAAGCCGAAATAATGAAATTCTAGAATTTACCGGTAAATTCTAGGGCACTCAGCATTACGGCGTATAAAAGGTGAGGTATGTATGGGGGGCATGCTGCCCCCCTGCAACCCCCCTGCTTGGCCAACTCTTAAAATTTGGCCTTATGTCGCTATTGAAAAGTGACATAAGGCCAAAAACCCAAATTGGGCCTTATGTCACTTGGCCTTAAGTCACGGCACACCATTTCGGCATATTCTTAGCTATTATCACATACTTAAACCTTGAACCATCGTTGAACCTCAGTTAATCCGCCGAAATCGGCCAATTAAATTACCTGAACCACGGGTTAAATATTGAACCACGATTGCACAACTGGCCGTTCGTAATAAAACTCGTTTTATAGAATAATAACATTTTCACTTATATGTTATTAATTATTAACATGTCGAGTTTAACCCCAACAAAATACCACCCGAAAAATTTGACGACTCACTTTTTATCTATTGTGAATTTCCCAGAAATTTTTCATGATCGAAAAACTCCCTTTGTTTTTCTTTTTTATTTCAGGTGGAATGTAATGCCATTTTTTTAATAATAAATTTTGGTGTTATCGCGAGTAAAAATTACCTTTGAATTTATCCCTCAATCGGAAATGGGGAAAGTGAATGATGGTCAAAAGTTGGATTCAGCCTTATTGTGAGTTTCAACCGAAAATTAATTCACCTTAATGTTTTTTTTTGTCCGAAATCTATCTATCTAAGGCTGATTTTGAATTTCACCCAAACAAAATTTAAAATTTTATCTTTGATGTTCTCTTATTCGCATAAGTGCAAATTTAAACTGCCAATAGCATTACATTCCGCCCCAAATAAATATTCAAATTAGAAGAGGAATTTTTTTGATCATAAAATATTCTGCTAGTGAAAGATGGAAATGAAATGTAAAAATTTCCTGGGTTTAATGTTTTTCGGGAGGCTAATTGGGAAATTCATTGAAATCGGGAACAAAATTTTCACGGTAATTTGATTGGGCCCTACCAATAATCAAATTTAGTTAGGACTTAAATATTTCATTAAAATGGACAATAATGGAATTGGCTCTAAATAATAAACCGGTACTGTATTACCTAAATTTTTATTAATGATAAACCATATATGTATCAAATTGACTCCATAAAAAATTGAAAATATGATGATCCACAATTTCCAACAAGTGTAACCAAATTTTTAACAAAAAGAGTATAAAATATTCAGGCGGAAACAAAATTCCCATCGAATACCACTATATTGCCTAATACAAGTTGCCTTACTTAAAGTCATGTTGGATTTACTCCCAATTTAAATTTATTGAGGTACGAACGGAACTTGCCGCTAATTTCACATGGGATGTTCCAGACTTTTTTGTTTCCCGCTGAAGACGTATTTTCTATAATATACTTAATTCGAAACACAGTGATTCTGTAGGACTGATACTTTTTGTTTAAGAAAATCAAAGAAGAAAAAAGTATGCTTTCATTAATTGATCCACTCTAAATAAATAACCTGACGATATACGCTAGCTAAGGAATATAACCTGCACGCAATCTAACCATAAACTGTCACACAAGGCAATCGGACTATCACATCAATTTCAAACTGCAAATTGTTTGATTTTAAAAGGTTCATCTTGGCGGTGCTTTTTAATTTAGACATCAATTGACCATCATTTCCCCTGTGATTAAACAATTTTCTTCCGTTCTTATACGGCTACTCATCATTTGGCATCCCATCTGATGGTACTTTTCTGCACCATGGATATGACCACCGCCATCAGCACCAGCAAAAATCGAAGAAGGACCGGATGGCTGGACTATGCTCTTAGCTGGTAATAGTGAAATCATCTTTAAGAAATCTGCGGTAAACAATTTAATTGACAGTTTAACCTGAGACGATGATGATGAAAAGTTTCCCGTTGACATTATATGCAGCATGTACCCTCTGCATTTCTATTTCTATATTATATGCTGATAAATGAGCCTTAGAGAAATCATCACACGGCATGCATACGTAATGGAATTGACACTTTTAATCGCACGCAATATCATCAATAATAAAATCAATACTTTTCGAGTCTGTCCGTCGATACGTCTGCATGCATCTGTTGCATAACTTAAACCTCAAACACTATAGGTTGTGCGTACGGTGGCAGTTGAGTAAAGTGGAAGCGATCAACAATTATCCAGCATTCGCTTGAAAACTTAAGACACTACACGACTTTACTCCTCCTTAGGCCAGTTCCCACTTAAAGAAAAAGTAGATTTGCGCAATGTCAAGTGTTTTTGCAAGAAGACTCCTCCAAAGCGGAATTAGTTCTTAACGTCATTTCAATCATTTGCTTGGACATTAACACGTTTGCGTTATGATTTTCCATCATTAGGGATCTGCCAGTGGGTTGCTGATGTCAGTTCCACCATCAGACAGTCAATAAGAGAGGCCAGAGACTGCAAGACCAATGCCATTTTAGACGTCCAATATGATAGACACATGATAGCTGGTGCTCAGCAGCGAACTGTCACAAGTGGTTCCACTTTTGCCATGTTGGGATGGCTAATTGTCAGACTTTGAATCCAATGAAGCTGTTCAAAGTTCTACTGCTGTTGCTGATTGCTATTTGTGGATCGGCAGTTATACCTACGGCATATGTGCACGCATATTTTCGATTTGCCCCGTCAGCGTCGAGCACTATGATCTGACGTGTGTAATTAAAGTTGTACGTCAGAGCATCTGGTGCGTGTTGTCATTTATTTTCTTCATTTTTATCGCAAAGGCATTAGATCACTGTGAATTCCCCGACGGGCACCTATAGAGGAGCACTGCGAAACTAATGAAGTTATTAAAGCATTGTTCTACTGCTACTGGGTACTATGGAGTACGGTTCAATGGCGACATGGGTTTATAATTGCCTGCGGCAGGAGTGATTTATATCGTTTTTTTTGTTTGTCTCTAGTCAAGAGAAGAAGCGTGGTTGGTTACAGTCCTCAGCTGATGGGGTGTATGACAATCACCTCGAAAAGTGAAGAAAAACTTTGAGTCGATGTCATAGTCTTTGTGATATTTCAAGCGGGTTAACACCACAATTTAAAGAATGCAAGATAGTTTTAAGTTCTTATATATAGATCGTTGCGATGATGGTGGTTAAAAATGAAACATGCTCTTTATTGTAGACAAGCAGTAATACATCTTCTTGTGGTTTTTTTATTAGTCTTGTTGGAAAAATCACCTGCCCATTCAAACTTGTTAAAAAAAATAAAAATAAATATTTCTTAAGGAAAACCAGGTTTGCTCATACAACTTGTATAAATGTTTTCCATTTAATAATCAAACATGTTTAATAATGAAAAACAAGATTTTGATATCTGCGATCTTAGAATTGTTTGGTTATAATTTTTTCATAAATGGCAATCAACTGAAAGAAAAACGTCGCGTTGTCAAGAGCTCTTTCTGAGATGTATAATGTGCATGTGTTTTTTTTAGAGGCATTTAAAGACGCACAAATGCGATGGCAATAACCTTGTTATAATTTTCTTACTACATACTGTTATACAATTCTACCTTATTTCGTTTACTTCCCAAAGCTGCCAATTTCTTCCAGATTTAGAACAAAGTTTTGTCAAAGTTTATACAAAAATTAAATTGGACTAAAACTTTCAGTACGCAACTCGCAAGTCAACAACAGAGGTACAATTTTTCAAAAGTCTGTTCAACAACTTGCTTATGCAGATGATATTGACATCATTGGGAGAACGAAGCGAGCTGTTTCCGGCGCGTTTGCAAGTATTGAATCGGAGGCGGCGAAAATGGGTTTGGCTGTTAATGAGGACAAGACGAAGTATATGCTACCATGGAGAAAGGAATCTCAACATACAACTTCGAAATCGACAAGGACTTTGTCTACCTGGGCTCCACTATAACATCGCAAAATGACATCAGCGCAGAGATCAAACGAAGAATTACTCTTGCCAATCGCTGTTTCTTCGGGCTAAGAAGGCATCTAAGTAATAAAGCCCTCTCTCAGAGAACCAAGGAGACCTTATATAAGACCCTAATCATCCCGGTCCTGCTATATGGGGCAGAGGCATGGACCCTGTGAAAAACGGATGAGAATCTGCTTGGGTGCTTTGAAAGGAAGATTCTTCGGGTGATCTTCGGTCCAGTCTGTATCGATGGAGTATGGAGGAGAAGATTTAATAACGAGCTTTACGGGCTTTACAGCGACGTCGACCTGGTCAAGAAGCTGAAAATTCAGCGGCTGAGATGGCTGGGACACGTGGAGCGTATGGACACACGCACCAGCCCGACGAGTCTTCGAATCTACCCCTGACGGTCTGCGCAGCAGAGGAAGCCCTTACCTTAGGTGGCGCACACAAGTGGAGAACGACCTCAACCAACTTGGAGTGCGTAACTGGAGGCAGCTAGTTAGGGACCGAGCTGGCTGGAGGGGCTTGTTGGTTGAGGCCGTAGTCCATCCTGGGCTGTGAGCGCCATCTAAAGTAAGTAAGTAAGTAAAACTTTTAGTTTTTGGAAGTTATTAAAAAGAACTTCTATTGATTTCCGAAATATATGTATGTAGTTGTGTCGCGTAAAGTGAAAAAGTGTAGGCATAAGTCGAGTTCGTAAAAGTAAAACTTCGGCAACATTGCCACATTCAAGTCGCATTTCTGCAGGCAAATGATGTCCGTTTCATATTGTGTTCACTGGTTTAGAAGCGCTGATGTTGCTCTCAGCATTAAAATCAAATTTTTGCCTAAAAAGTACATAACTACTATCATTTTTTTTGCAATTGTTTTTAGCATTGATTGAGCATGTTTACTTTTACGAACTCGGGGATAGTGTGTAAGTCCATTTTTTGACCATTTTTATACGAGCAGCATATTAAAGTGGGATTCTTACGGTAAGTCTCGCGGATTCAACCACAATTTTCGAAATATAATCGAAAGCATTTAGCCCTATGACGAATTCCATCGTAATCGGAAACTTTACGAACCCAAAAAAAAAAAAAAAACTATCACCGAATCCGTTCTTATTGGAAATTTTCCGATTATAGGACTGAATATTCTAGTGTTTATGATGAAATGGTAAACCATAGTGTCAGCTGTTAAATTCATTGGCTTTCATGCGTAGTGCATACGGCTTCGAAGACTGAGCAAATCTTATGCGCGGGTTCAAATCTCGCATGATGTAGAAAGTTTTTCATAATAAAATTGGATTAAAGCTCAGCACCACTAAAAAGGAGACTGATGTTAGGGCTTGGCACCCCTTGAAATTGCTATATCTCCAGCAAAAACAAAGTGAATTAAAAATACCCAAAAAAATTTATTCGTATAAGCAATTGGTGGTAGCGCCTTTAAGTTGTTGTTGTTCACAAATTCAAATTCATTGGCTTTCGTTGGAAAAATTTTCGCTGATTCGAAAAAAAAAAACAAATATTAAATACGATGGCTATGGTTACTTACATAATGTATTTATTGTTTTATTCAAAACTTTCAATATAAATATAATGCTGCGAAAGCTTTGCAGCCTAGCGAAAAAACACGTAAAATGCACACATATAAGCAGCTCGTCAGTTCACTACCCCGTTAAATTGTTGTTAAAATTCAAATCTATTTATCGACACCGAAATTACAAAAACAACAATTTAGCAAATGTGTGTTTGGAGAGTGAAACGTATAGGAAAGATTCATATCTTTATATTCACTATCTTTGGTTCTAACAGACATTTTTGAAAAACTTAATATCTTCATGTCCTCAGGTCGCGATATGGTGTCGCCCTTTTTTTTTTATAGTTAAGTGATACGTCGCAGAATATATGTATTCAGTTTATCCAGAGTTAAGTTAACTCACCAAATTCATTGAGAACTCGGGATCGAAATTGACTGAAAAAAAAAAACACATTTGAAGAATAAAGCTAGGTGTTTAACTTCGAAACTGGAATAATTTCGCACTGAAAATCTGGGCCTAAGATGCAAATTTTGTTCGATGTTTATCGACTCTTATAAAAATCACAGCATGGATATATCACTCTAATACCTATACTTTTAGAAATAGAAAAGGGTAACCATAACCAGGTTGATGCAATCTACACTGACTTAAGCAAAGCCTTCGACAAAATTGAACTTGGCCTGCTTTTCTTTAAATTTGAAAAGTATGGCATTCAATCAAATTTATTAAATTGGATGGATAGTCTTATTTGTCAAAACGAACTCAGTGTGTCAAGTTCTGTGATGTTTTTTCTCGTCAGATACATGTCACCTCTGGGGTACTCCAAGGTAGCCATCTTGGACCACTCCCATGTCCCTTATTGTTCAAAGGGTGTAGTTATCTTTCATACGCAGATGATCGTAAGTTGTTTCAGAATGTTAATAATTCACTAGACGGAACGTTATTGCAACAATGCCTTAACTCGCTTGTTCGATTGTGTAAACTGAACGGATTGATGCTAAACATGGAGAAGTGCAATATTTTTCAGGAAAAAAGAATGCAATACATTTGGACTACACTATTGACGGACATAAATTATTAAATTGGTTCGAAAGGACGTAATAAAGGACTTAGAAGTTATTATTGACAGAAAACTGACTTTAAAACACCATATCGAAACTCTAAAAACATGTGTATGCTTGGATTTGTCAAACGTCGCTCTAAAGTATTTAACGACCCATTACATCACCAAAGCGATCTACTTCTCATTGGTGAGGCCTCTTTTAGAATATTATAGTATTGTTTGGTCTCTGTATTATGATGTTCAAGTTAATAAACTTGAATCTGTTCAAAAACAATTTTTGCTATTTGCATTAAGAGGTCTGGGATGGAGCCGTAACTCCTTTTTGTTACCTTCTTATTCTCATCGTCTAAAACTTATTAATATGTGTAGTCTTCAGAATCGTAGAGAATTACCTGAGGCTTCAACCTTTTCAATGGTAATATTGACTCTTCTTTTTTATGCTCCAAAATATCTGTTAATCTAAACGCTCGAACTTTAAGACACACAAGGTTTTAAAAGAAGTAAATTCAAGGACTAATTATGCACTCTCATGACCCTGTTTTACATTACCTATTAGCAGAAAACAATATCAAAAGAAAATCATGCAAAAAATGATGGATGCAATCTCTTCATTTTATTTCTTTTATTTTAATTTACATACTATTGTTTAAATATTAAATTAAAAACAAATCATTAACTTTAACTTTAAATTTAATTTATTTACATATATAAATCAATATTGTTATTGATGATATCTTATAAATTTGTTGTCTTGTTTTTTTTTGGCAAAATAAATTAAACTAAGCTATACACATCTTCTGAAAATAAATGTCCCTGGTCAAGCTTTTTGTAATAACAAGCTGGAAAAAAAAAACAGGATTTAATTCTTTCATATTTTCTACATCTTGATTTCTGCACGCTTGAATGTACCGGAAATATTCTTAAAAATCAACATAATATAAAATAAATTGATACAAACATTTTCTAAATTGTTTTAAAGAAAACGCGATGCACAAAATCTGGCTTCTTAACAAATCTTATAAACAAAATTAAAATCGTTGATTCTGTTTCTTAGTAAAAAATTAAAAATATTTTTTTATATACGTACCTACATTATAAATTATATAAGTTAAAAAAAAAAAATAATAAAAAAAGCAATGCTTAAGTTTCATTCAAATTTAATAAATCAAAAGAGCCTTTTATTAAAATATATGCATATAAATTTCAATTTATTTAATTAACTTATTTTTCTACAATAAAATATTTCATATAATAATAAATATACATTTTAGCTTTTTTTAAAAAATGTTTCGTGCTGAAGTTTATTCTTCTAATTGCAGTTGACAGTTGATGATTATGATGCCTGTATTAGATTTTTACGATATATTCCTCGTAAACAAAAGCTGGTCTCTTCAGAAATCTGCAGTTCATTCGATGTCTGAATAAAGAAATAAGAAAAACATGATTTTAAATCGCCATTAAAATATCGCTAGCTTAAATCACAGAATTTCTACATTGAGACATCTACTCTTATACCAACTTTTTTTTCATAAATGTATTAAACCCTCTATCGGCTTGCGATTTAGATACTCGTAAAAAATTTACAGGTTATCATAAAATAAAATCACATTAATGCTCACATTTTGAGGCCTTATACGATACTCACTTATATGCATGTCATTTATTCGTTTATAGCTACTGTTATTGTCGATGATGATTTTATTGCAATTGCATGATATCTCAATATTAAAATAAAAATTAAATAGTACCAAACCATTTTATAGTCACACTTAAAATTATTTTGAACGGGATTTTGGATAATGTAATAAAAAGAATTAACTAAAGCCAATAAAATTTAACTAATTTTATTGAGAAAGAAATTTTTGTATAACGATTTTTAAAGTCGATATAGTAAACATTGATCGAATCGGCTTCATTGATTTACATATTTTATGTGAAGAAGATATTTTTTTTCTTCAGGGATTATTGTGTATGATTTTTTTAAAATTCCTTTAAGCTATTGTTGGTTCGCTCAGAAGAACTATATTTGAGTTCAATTTGTGTTAAGTCGTTTTTCCAGCTTTAATATTGGGTTTAAAAAATAAAAATCATTCTTGAGGGGTTGTTTTGTATGATGATCCTACCTAACCGTACCATACCACACCTTCAGTTTATTAAAAATAAATACATTGATAAATTTGTCGAAAAGTTTAGAAAAAGGATTTGATTTTGATTTCGCTGATGCATATCGAAAGTGTCAGTTTTATTAATTGATTTATTTATTTATTTGTTTTAAACTCTAAAAAATTCGGAGTCTTCGGTTTTATCCGTGATCAGTGATTATTATCTTTGGAATATTTCAACATTCTCTAAATTGGCATTAAGACAATGATTAATTGTTACTTGCTTCTAAACAAACAGCTAACATTCAATTTCTTACAAATGTCAACATACACCGATTGCAAATGTCCATCTAGGCTAGGACATTGATTTGCTTTTTCTTATAGCGTCACTTTCTGGATCTTGATGTATTTATGTTGCTCATTTAATTATTTAATTAATCGTCAAAAATATGTCAAATTAATTCTCCGATTTGTCTGTCTGTTACGTGTCTTATATATCGCTTAGATTTTTTTGATTTCTTCCTTTCAATTTTGAAATCAAAGATATTGCCGCATAATATAGAGTGTCCACTGTAAGGGATATAGTATTATACTATCCTCGCGGTCGTTGGTGAAGCACAGTAGGATTGAAAAGCATCGAATGCTGTATACTGACATGTAAGAAGATGAATTAATGATCTTGCCGGTTCTGTTTGATTTCTAGGTTTGGCCGCAAGGTAGTGGCCAGTTCGATGGATATGTGTGTAAGTTTATAGGCGCCAGAATTGGTTTCATGTGTGATACCATCTATACCTTTATGAGAGAACTTCTGTGTGGAAGGACATTTAGAGTGATGGTTATAAATTTTAATCTGTTTTGTAATGTCGACAACCGTACAAATCATTCTATATCATTTCGTATAGTGAACAGTTTGTTAAGAAGTTGTCATATCTTGTTGATCAAATTTTTTAAATTATGATGCATGATGCAGCTATTTCAATGGGTGCCAAGCCCTATCATCAGTCTCCTTTTTAGTGGTGCTGAGCTTTAATCAAATTTTATTATGAAAATCTTTCTACATCACGCATGATGTAGAAAGTTTTTCATAATAAAATTTCTTCACAAATTTAATGATTTTAACTTACGTAAAATGTTTAAAAAATAATACGATGCTGTCTCGCTTAAAATATGGAAAATCTTGTTTTGACCTAGCATTATATCAGGGCTGTAGTTTCCTTTTTTGAGTTTTGAGTACTTCGAGAAAGAAAAATCAATAAACAACAGTACAGCAGTGAAATAAATATTTTTCACATAAACATATGTATGTACGTACTCCTCTAAAAAATGTTGGGAACAAGATTCAATTTATTTCTTTAGTATTTTTGAAGTGTGCGTGACTGAAAATTGAATATGAAAAAACAAAAATTGTACTTAATATCGTACAAATTTTAAAATAAAAATCAATTTAAATTTTTTTTTTTCATTTTAGAGTTTGAAAGTTAATTTTTCAGAAACTATTTACTAAAACTTTACTGAAAAATAAAATAAAATAATGGATACATACAATTACCATTAAAGTTGTTTTTTTTTGGTGTTTGACCTTACTATTTTTCACTAAAGCCGCACCGGGAATGCAATGCTTTCATTTCTGTCATCAACTTTACCACAGCTTTCGACTAATATGTTTATTTTTTTGGTTAACTTTCACACCCAAAATTTTGATGTGGACTCTTGGTCGAAAATAGATTAATTATTAGTAATTATTAATCATGAAAAATGTTTGCAAGCAAATAAAAAATATCGAGTATCATAATAAAGGTTCTTACATCAACTCTTTTGTTTCTTTCAAATCGCTGTGTTGTGTTGTTTGTTTTTTTAAATTTCCAGATCTTTCAAGTTCTCGGTACTAATTTAAACAGGATAAATTCTTTGGTTTTAATGTAATCCAGTATGATGGATTTAACCAGTCCCAGAACGGTTGTTAACGTTGGGAGGCTAGAGGATCTGGAACCTTAAAAAAAAACATAACTATTGCTTTAAACATCTTTTGAACTGTCAAACATTTTAATATTAATAGGTACTAATGGCGTACAAAAATTTTACCTAACCTATTTTCTACCTTTTCACTTTAAAGGTTCTCATAAATTAACCAAAAGTCTTCTTCTTTTCAAAAAGAAAATGCAAATGGTTTTTATAGTATCCACTTTGACTTTATATGTTAAATAGGACAATAATTTGATTTTTTTTTTGATAAATTTGCGTATGAAATTCTTTAATGACAAAAACTTATGTTAATTGGCTGAGGGACTGATCTTATAATTTAACTTTTTCTTTCAAACTTGTATTAATTATTAAGGGTGCATATTTGGATTTTGAAAACTATACCATCAAATAACTGACAATTGAAATCTAAGAACAACAGTTCTAACACTGATTACAAATGTATCTTCTTTTCAAAAATTACTTTTCTTTTTATATACTTAGTACAAGAAAAAAATAAACACAACTAAATCAATAGCTAAAGTGCGTTAAAAAAATATCATAATTAGAATATCTGATAGAAATAAATACATAAATTTATATCCAATTGAGCTTGTACAAGACTCTCTTGCCACATATTCTATAATAATGTTGGCAGGAATCGGCAAACATCCAGTCATAATAGATACTTAACTTTTAACAAACGGCTTGCACAAGAAGTTACATATACAAAAAAAAAAAAAAAAAAAAAAACAAAATCGAAATTCATACTGATATAATATATACAAATGGTAACTGCTTGATACGGTCCTAAGGCCTGAGGTCTGATATCTGAAACTGGGGATACACAATATCTCGCTGATGATTGAATGAATGAGCTCTCTCGAGCAGAGCTGTTACTGGTGCTTGGTAATATGATCAGCAGCAAAAATATACTTGAGCCAAAAAAAAACCAACGAACCATACGTGCAAGTTTACACGTTACCTGTCATTATATTTGGCACTCTATAGAATTTATGTCCTATTTAGCATTACTTTATTGTTATAGCTATCTGTAGTCCATGTTCATACACAATCACGTTGCAATCCTTGCTGATGATGCAGCAAGCGAATGGAAATGGTAACTGGAAGATACTTTGAACAAGGGCCTCCGCACATGGCACCGACGACGGATGGCCGACGACGCGACGCGACGGACGAACTGTGGCGACGAAGCCGGCGCGGGACAATATTGCCGATTCTTTGGTGTCTCACTCGACAGTTATGCCATACTTAATATTAACGGGCTCTTTTCAGTTGTTTGAACAGTGGTGTTTCAATGCACATAATAAGATCCCAAACGCCATGCTGCTGCCTCAGTACCATCACCACCAGTTGCAGCATCAGCCTCAGCCTTATAGCCAATAACATGCGGACCAAGCATGCCGATTAAGATTGAAAGTCATGAAGCTGGCGACAATGTCATCATTGTACTATCTGGCGAACAATAGATAATTGAGGTGGAAATTTTTGAAGAACAATAGCCGAACGGCATCCACGTTATTTATTGCTTGTTTTCAAGAATGTTATTATGACGCTATTAATGGGCGCACAGGATGCACTCGAAAGGAGGCGCGCGCGAATAATAATTGGCACATATGGGTGAATGGTAGTTTTCATTTTTTTTTGTGTCCGTCGAAAATAAAGGGTGTTTATTTTTGAAAAAAAAAGCCAAGTTACTTTTATATGTAGGCAAAAAAACCTATGTGTCTGTGTAAAAGGTCAGCAGCGATCTAAAAGTACGTCAAGTTTTATGGTATGGTATTTTTTGTTTTTGTATTTATTTTTCAATTTTTTTTAATTTTTAATACAAAATCTTTTAATTTTGTCAATTTTACATTTTTTTTAACAATAAAAATGAATTTGATGGCACAACAACTCATGAAAAACTAGGGCCTAGTGACTTACAACTCGCAACCATTCATGTGTGCGTGTCTGCAGGAATGGAGGGGACCTACAATTTACTGCTGAATCCGAACGGCTAATGTGAGCGGCACTTTTCTATGACAAGAGATACTCATGGAAGTTTGTCAATTAGGTGGCGAGGCTGGGGATCGAACCTAGACCTCCGGCATGACTGCATGAGAGTCCATCGCACTTACCATCACGGCACGGCTACTATACTGTTTTTTTTTTTTTTCAAATAATTGGTAAAAAATAAAACAAACATTTATGTGAACTAATCAATTGCAGTGAGAGTAGGTACATGGGTTGGGGTCAAAATTCCGAATTCCAAAATCCCGAAAACCCAAAATCCCGAAACCCAAAATCCAAAAAACCCCAAACCCCAAACCCCGAAAACCCAAAATCCCGAAAACACAAAGTCCAGAAAACATAAAATCCTGAAAACCCAAAATCCAGAAAACCCGGAAACCAGAAAAACCCAAAATCCCGAAAACCTAAAATTCCAAAATCCCGAAAAATTATATATGTAAAATGAAAATTTGCGCAAATTTTTCATTTTATATAATTTTTCGGAAAAATAGTTTTATGTGTAGACTGTATAGAGTCAAATAAGTATAATAGTTAACAAGAAGATAACTATTCATTCCCGGACACAAAACTGTGTAGAAGCGTGGCAATTTTGCCGTAGGTCGGTTAAAGTTCTAGCAGGTGGCTCTCACATTCGTGTGTACCTATTTGTTACTGTAAAAATCCAAAATAATGAAATTCAAGAATTTCCGGTAAATCCTAGAGCACCCAGCATTACGGTGTATAAACAGTGAGGTGAATATGGGGGGCATCATGCTGCCTCCTTTAACTCCCCTGCTTGGCTAACTATAGAATTTGGGGTAGGTATGCGAGGTTGAGTGTATGCAAAGTTTCTTTTGCATTTAAAAAATCTGGATTTAAAGAAACTTTTGATTGTATTTTATGAACAGTGAGGTAAATTCCAGAATTTCATTATTTCGGCTTTTTACGGTAACATATATTCACTGATTACTCTTTTAGGTGAAGAGCAAATTTGGGTGGAAACATGCCTCGAAAAGATTATCTCCGGCGAAAAAGAAAATATTAGAAAACGCTACAAGATGAAAGAGAAAAAAAAATTAAAAAAATCTTCTTGGAACGTAAGAAACGTTCAGAAATAAATTTTTTAAATGGAATTTCTTATAATTTATGTTAAATATGATCTGTTTACGCCTTCTGACTATTATTGTTACATTTTCTCTATTTGTTATAGGATTATTTTGTTTTTGTTCAATAAAAGTTTACCAGACAATTTTGAAGTTTTTTTTTTTATTAAATAAATTAAAAAAAATGTACACATTTCAATTTTCGGGATTTTGGGTTTTCGGAATTTTGGGTTTTCAGGATTGTGGGTTTTCGGGATTCTGGATTTTCTGGATTTTGGGTTTTCAGGATTTTGGGTTTTCAGGATTGTGGGTTTTCGGGATTCTGGATTTTCTGGATTTTGGGTTTTCTGGATTTTAGGTTTTTGGGACTTTGGGTTTTCTGGATTTTGGGTTTTAGGGAGTATGGGTCTTCTGGATTTTGGGCTTTCTGGATTTTGGGTTTTCTGGATTCTGGATCTCGGCATTCTGTCCGACTCCCTAGGTACATATATGTATTTTAATGTAGTACAATAAAAATCATATTTCATTAATGTTTTTAAAGGTTTCCATGTGTCGGTAGCAATATCATACTCAGATAGGCTATAAAAGTCTTCGCCGCCAATTATAATTTTATTTCCAAAAACTGTAGTTTTCAAACTTCTGCCCTTGAATGGTAATGGTGCTAATGTACACCACGAACCATTGGATAAATTGGACCGCTTAACAGTTTTTTCATTTCCTCTTTTTTCAAAATATTGTTTTCCTTGAACATAACCACCAAAAATGTACAAAAATCCTTCATGTGCAACAAAACCAAAATTTATTAACGAACATTCCTGAATCGCTGTTGAAGTCCATATATTCGAAGAGACGTCATAAGACTGCAAAATACCGTTAAAAAAATCAAGAATATGTAACATTCCATTGTGGGCAGCTATTTGATTGAATTTGCTTGGTTGAGACAATAGTTGTACTGTATGCCATTTGGTTGTGGAAAAATTATATAGCTCCATGCAAAAGAAGCGTGTAGAAGTATCGCGACCAAAAACGCACAAATATCCTTCCGAATGTGCCAACTCGGAAAATTCTAGGGTTTTTTTCATTGGAGGAAGACTAATCCATTTGAGAGTGTGTAGGTCCAAACTTTCAACGCTCTTCGTAAAACCTCTATCGTTTTTACCTCCAACTACGATTAGCTTATGATCAATTACAATTATCGAAGAATAATGTTTTTTAAGTGGAAGTTTTGCTTCTATTTGAATAGACCATGGATCGAATACATGTGGATTAAATGATTCAATGTTAAATTTGTGGGAATCTAATTTTCGAACAACTGCAATCTTTTGAGGCATCTTCTTAAGTTTTGAACGACAATTTTTTTGAACATTTGATTGTGACTTTGATGGCGACAAATGCCATTTTAACCAACTATGAATCAATTTGTAGATTTCAACATCCATTTTACAAATTGACTCTGTATTTTCTGCGATGAAATTGGGTGTAAGAGCTTGAAAATTAATCATTGAGAGCAGCTGATGAACTAGATGTTCGCGATTTAGTTTGTCATAATTTGTCCATGCCACCACGGCATTAAATACATCCTCCTCGAAGTCGCGATGGATATTTTCGTTGAATAGTAAATCTTTTAATTCATTTTGTCTCAGCTTCAACAGTTCTTTCCTCTTTGATATTTTCTCGATGTGTATGTTAGTATATTCTAGGATTTTGGCCTTCAGTCTGGTTAAGCTTAAATCACAAGCCAATTGAAGCCAGTTCAAATAGTTGTTGGAATCGACGTTTTTCTCAATCAATTCACAACAACCATCGATTAAAGATTTAATTTTTAAGATCGATGCAGCTCGCAAAAGTTCGTCGATTAATTCAAGTTTCATTTCAATCGAACCTGAATGCATAAAATCGATTATAAGTTTCAAGGTTGAAGCTTCGATATTTTCGAGTTTCACTATATTCCCTATCAAAGCTGATTGGTCAGCACAGAATATGCCCAGGAAGTGGTCACTCAATGCACACAGGACAACTCTATGTGCTTGGATATTGACGCAATTGCTTCCAGCTTGCAAGACAATGTCAAACAATTCGTTTTTTTCATTAAATCTCTGCAGTTTTTCCGAGATAATTGCAGTTTTTTGATCACATTTGAAGATGATTTTGTCATTGTTTTCTGGAGGTGCATTTGTTGATGCCATTCTTTAGATCTAAAAATAAAAGAAATTCACTTATCAGACATTGCATAGTGCAGAGCCCAGATCGCGTAAAACGATTCGATTGAACAATAATTAAGTATCGCTTTGAAAACGATTGCTGTCACTACATATATTTCACTTTACATGTGACAGCTATTGCCGAAAAGATGATCGTTCAATCAAATTGTCTTACTCGACCTGGACTTACGTTAGACGGAGAAAAAAATGTTCACTAACTACCACTACTTTTTTTTTTGTTTTAATAACTTTTATTACGAGTATTGCTTATAAAAATTATGATTAAGACTCAAAAGTTATAACAAACCTCTGACTGCTGTGAACCACTTCGGCTGTATGTTATGTTCGAACTAAATACCTGAGATAAATTATGAATTTACATTAACATGATGTAATTTCATTTATTCAAAGAAAAAAAAAACTATAGCATAATGTTAATTTGGCATCACTTAAAAGTAATATTAAAGAGTGATTTTGTTGTTTTTGTGACTTCTGGACATGCCAATTTATAATTATGGACCCCATTGCTTCAACTTTGCCCAGTTATGACCTATTCCTAATCTTTTTTTTATTTCTTTATAATTTATTCGAAATTTTTGACCAATAAAACCTGGCCTACAATTTTTGAGCAAGAGCCTAAACGGGTGGGCCGATTTGCTTCAAATTCGGTACAGAGCATTTTTATGTGATTTTCTAGAGGGGAAATTCAAATTTTTGATTTATTTATTAAATTCCGTACCTGTAATTACCATAATAGTTTTTAAAAAACTGCATTTGATGACTTCATGTTTTTGCCAAAAAAATCATATTGCGGAAATAGGGCCTTGACGTTTTTTGCGAAAATTGCCTTAAGCCGAAAACAGATGTGCAGCTTTTTTCCATGCAGCGAAATTAGAAATAGCCCGCCTGGAAAAAGAATCTATTTTTCAATAAGGCCCTGGCAAGTTTTTCATTGTTACTAACAAGGGTCTAGCAACAGCAAGGGTTACAATAGGCATAGGCTCTCACCAATTATGAACCTTTTTGCCTCGTCAGATAAATTCTGCCTAAGCCCTGACAAGTAAAAACAAGATTTGTTCCACATATATTCTCCATGGTTTTTATTTCAAGAGACACTTCTTGTTGTTGTGTTGCTTCGAAGACTTCAATGTACTCACCACGTTTCAGCTTGCCGATGAACTGGTGGTCATCCTGGTTGGACCTGTCGCCAACATAATTCTCATGGTACCTATCCTGCCGTTTGTGGTGCATTTACGTGTCGGTTTAAAAACGAGCAGCGTCCGGTAGTGTCATCGTTTGTGATTCTGCGGTGATGCGCTTTCTGTTGCTTATATTGAGAGGTTTGGAGGTATTCAAAACACGTTTTTTCTTGTTTAAGATAATAAAAGTTGACTAATTTCACGAATTAACCGCGAATCCATTTTTTAAAAAAAATTTATTTTATTAAAAAACACTGACACTAAAAAATTCTTGCACTTGCTTTTTAGGTAGAACAACCTAGAACAGATTTCTAATAAATGTCAAAATTAGTTGTGATTCTGTCTTGTTCTGTTTTGTCTGCAGTTGCGATTTTACTACTTGACACACCGATTTACAGTCATTATTTAAATAAACGTTCTCAGCGAGGCACTAATAGGGGCCTGTCATGTTTTCCTCTTCCATGTTTTCCTTACCGAAAACTTGCCGGGGCCTTACCTAAACTTACCAAAAACTTGCCATTTTTCCAGGCGGGAGAGATATCATGCAGCGAATGCTGATGCATGCAGAGCCTGGAATATGTCAGCCCTCATAAGAACCTGTGTAAATTTATTTTCGCTGAATTGGAAAGAGCTGCACATCTGTTTTCGGCTTTATTTTCATGGTTTTCACGATTAGCTAAACATTCTGAACGGGTCTACTGAATTTTTTATCATTTTGCAATCTAAAATTTAAAAAAATAAGCTTGGTGGCACAACATGAAGAACTAAGTGACTAAGTGACTTACAACTCTCAACCATTCCTGTGTGCGTGTCTGCAGGAAAGGAGGGGACCTAAGTTTATTGCCGAATCCGAACAGCTAATGTGAGCGGCACTTTTCTATGACAGGAGATACTCTTGGAGGATTTGTCACTTCCTCGCAAGAGGCAGTAGCCCTGAAAAAAAAACTTTTGTTTTTAGGTGGCAGAGAGAGGTGGAATTGAACCTACCCTCTGGCGTGGGTACGCACTAACCATTACGCCACGGGCTACTACATTTTGCAATCTGGTGCATCTTTAATTACGTAGATACTTATGAATGATTATACATATATCGTCTTATTTTTGCGGAAACTTTGATAGCAAAAAATTGCGAGCTACAAAATTGAGATTTGCACTTTAATTGAATTAAGAAGCAAAACTTCAAAATCGTGCAAAAAAAATTGGAATTTTTCCGCCTTATTTAAACGGATAGGAAATGCGATTTTTAAGAATAAAAATTCAAATAAAAATGCATTTAAATTAGAATTTTCATCTGCTAATTTCAGACTTACTTTGGCACTAAATTTTACAACTAAAAGCAAAATATAAGGATCTTATTAGCTAAAAATTGTGATAAAAAGTTTTTTGATTCCGACAAATATTATCTGCCAAAATAAAGGACGTCCACAATTATCCATTCCCCTTATCTAACGGCGGCGGGGTAAAAAAAATAGCAGAAAAATGTATTTTTGTCATTTTTGTATGGGAAAGTTCTGCATCACCAGCGTACCAGACTTAGGCTCATTTGCTGAAACGGAACTTAAATATTCATGTTCTAAATTTTTCCTAGCGTAAATTGTCACATAAGCCCTTAGGTTGAACTTAAATATTTAAGTTTCGTTTCAGCAAATGGGCCTTAAAGTGGAACTATTCGCTACGCTAAGAGGTACTATTTAATTTTCCTCAATATCTATATGTAGTAAGCCTGTGGCGTTTAATGGTTAGTGCGTTCGATTCGACTGTCACGCCAGAGCTTTGAGTTCGACTCCCATCAACCTCTGCCTCCAAACAAAAATGTTTTTAAGGTCTAATGCCTCTCGCGAGGTAGTGACCAATCCTCCAAGAGTATCTACTATCACAAAAAAGTGCCGCTCACCTTGGCCTTTCGGATTTGGTAGTAAACTGTAAGTCCCCTGCATTCCTGCAGACACGCACACATGAATGGTTGAGAGTTGTAAGTCACTAGGCTCTACTTCTTCATGAGCTGCTGTGGCACGAAATTTATTTTATTTTGATTTAAATTAATTTTTTTAAATTTAAAAATGCTTCAACTTGACTTTTGTCAGTTATTCTTTCATTATAAGTTGTCATAGAACCATTTATTCAAAGTATGTAGGTAGATAATAGACATAAAGATTTTTAAATTCAAGCGTTTATATTTGATGAAAATCGGCGAGCGTTTTTATTGGAACAAATGCAATAAAGCTTTCAAACATTTTCTTCATAAGACTAGGTATAGGTCTTAAAACTACTTAATCTAAAGTTAGAAACTAGCAATATCAAGTCGTTGTCCTGTTTCTGCTAAAGATCAGAAAATGAAGACACCTTCGAAATTCACCGAATTTACTTTATGTCCATAAATACATATTTCATTTCTTTTACGTAAAGAGAACTATACCCATGGGAGTTCTTTACTATTTATTCTGCTATAAATCAATTGATTTGTGTTTTAATTACAGTTTGACGTGTAAGTCGGTCTTACTGGCTGAACAGAATAGAATGACGGAACTGAAACCGCAGACGCAACTGAAAGAGCTGTCAAAAAGTGTCGTACGTTATTTTTTTTACATGTCCACAATGGAGCTGTACAGCTTTGAAAGTATTTTGAGGAAAAACAAAAGAATATTCTTGTGTACAAGCTCAGAATTCACATTTTTTGTTTCCAATAATTTTCCTTTTAATAAATAATTTTTTTCGCGATACAAATAACCACAATATTTTTTTCCGACCCAAAAAGTTGTTTTTTTTTCTTCATACAAATTGAAACGTCAAAAGTGCCGTACGTGAAAAGTTAAAAGATGGTGAACTCTTCCGTCTGCGTCTGCAGTTCCGTATGCGTCTACGTTCCGTTGTGTTCGCAACATTGAATTTGCGTGTATTCAATATTTTGACAGCTATTCCAGCTCCGGCTCCGTCTCCGTCTGCGTCACCATTCTGTTCAGCCAGTTAATCAGATAACCGAACATCAAACAAAATTTGGCGGGGGAAGTCCAATAGGCGAAAAGATCTTCTAAAGAGGAAGAACGTATGACAGTTTAACTTGTATTCATGTACTGCCCGCCCTAAACACAAACACCCTTCTTTATATGTTTGACAAAGTTACCATACAAAAAGTCTTTTGTATTAACGACAAAAAAATGTTATAGCTTATATGCGTACACATGGCTTTTATGTAGACTATTAACTCGATACAGTTAGATCAGCGATGCATTTACCTAAAAGACCATATAATTAACGCATTAATCATCAACACAAAAGTTAATCATTATTATTTACCGAAGAATGCTTAGAATGCAATTAAACGCACCCTAACATTCCATGTTAGTGTTCATAGCAAAATACCCATTATGCCAAAGAAACCGTCAGATGAATGCAGTCCTGCCTCAATAAATCTATTTATGGTAGTAATTAGCGATTTAAAGTTGCTTTGATTGCCAAGTGGTTAATTAATGCCCCAGTATCTATCTGATGATGGTTGCGATGTTGGGATTCCGGTAAGTAGGTATTAATTGGGCCAATGATAAACCGTGTTTGGATCTGATGTAGCAGCTATTGTTGTAACCAAAAAAGGCATATAAACGTGACAATTGGCCTGGCCTGGTCGGTGGTGGTGGTGGTGTTATGGTCTGGACTTTATTAGGCGATTATAGCGGTGAAAAGGGTGTAGACTATCTTGCTCAGGCTGGCCACTCGCTGTCTTCCGTTCTACTATAAGCTATAACCGACTTGGCGGTGGTGTCTTGATTTTTGTTTAAATGATTTTAGCACCATTTATAATTCTTGTGGATGGTTTCTATAAGTCAAGTCTATAGAGCTCGATAAGGTTCAAATAAGGCAGGCGTTGGGCTTATGTTTTTAGCTTGCTCTTTAGTCGTGTGTTAGTGTTTTAATTGACAACATTTTTATTTCAATTGTAATGTTTTGTTAAACAACTGGTGGTCATGATGGCGAATAGGACTGTCGTGTTCAATTCCAATATGTTATGTCGGATATAGACATAGTTTTTTGCTCACAATTTGAGTTGTTTAGTACAAAATAAACAGAGAGATTTTTGCACGAAGATTAGTAAACGTCAATTGAAGTAAAATTGTTGATTGCTTTTTTTGTATGTCTTTTTTTTTGTTGTGGGCAATTAAAATTGAAAGACTATAGTTTTGCATTATATAGCAATGTTACTTACTTGAACATTTTTATTTTTTACTTACATACATTTGTTTGGTAGGTTAGTACAAATTTTAACAATAAATGGGTCAAAATTTAGTTGATGCATTTTTTTTCTGCATCCAAAACCAAACCCAGCTGCTTAGAAAGGCGGTAGATAATTTTTTAGCTCCTTTTTTGGTATCCCTAATGGCATTTTAAATGAAAGTTAGTTTTTTTTAATGAATTTAATTGATAATAAAAAAATAAAAAAATTAAGACCAAAGGGAATTCTATATAGTCTAGGCCCTATAGATCACATATAAAATCATTATCGTGTTGATGATTGTTCTCTCTATTTTTCCCTAAGATGTGATAGAGACAGCTATCGTCAAAACGAATCGTGTAATCGTTTTGGTCTGTATATATGGGCTCTGTACAGCCTCATATTATATTTATTTTAAATAAGCAAGAACAAGGGGTGATATAAATAAAATGGAGTAGGTACTCAGAGAAGGTGCTCTATAAGTATGAATAACATTTTACACCAACTAGTGAGAACCTACTCCTTTATACAGAGTAGGTGCTCTCATACCTCAAACCGAATTTCTGCCTAAAATGTATTATTTTATTATTCTTATTTTCGTTTCCATAGCTTCTATACTTTTTTGTCATTTTCTCTCGAAATATTTTTTTAAGTTTCATATTATTTGGCAAAATATGTATGTCAATTATTCTGGCTTCAAATAATAAAGAAATTAAAACTAATATAGTAGAGCAACCGAAATTCTGGGAGTTGGTGCATATATGAGGGTTTTTCGGTATACATTTGCATCATTATAGTAGAACATGTCTGGCATGTTGTTAGTGGTAGATAAAAGGATTTTTTAAATTTGTTTCACTGCCATTAAATATCACTTCAAAAATAACAATAAGAGCCCACAGCAATTTTTGGGTGTGAATGATAGCAAAAATTCAATGATGCAATAAGATAGGTCTTTACTTTCTGTTCGCAAATATGCAAGTCTTTCAAGATATGGTTGGGGCGTTGTTGCATTAAAAATGCATTTTTTTTCTGAAAGCCCAGATAAAAGGTATACCATTAAAAAAAACTATGTTTAATAAAAGAGCTGAATACCATAGACATGAATATGGGGTCTAAGACATTTTAGGTGAGCCTTCTGTATGCAAGATGCACTATACAAATTAATTTTTAAGTGCGTCTTGCATACATAAACCTAAGAGGTTTTGGACCCTTATATTCATTTCTATGGTATTCTGTTGTTTTTTTTTTATTAAATGCAATTTTTTAAGTCTTCTATATCATTTATCTGGGGCTACAAACGTTAACTACGGCTTGCAAGACTTGCATATTTGCAAATAAAAAGTAAAGACCTATCTTATTTGCTATAATTCGCATCCAAAAATTGCTGTGGGCTCTCGGTCTATTCTGTTAGTATAGATCATCAAGTTTAATGTGTTTGAGCATAGGCATAATTAAATATCGTCATTTCTATTAAAAAAAGATGTATTTTAGTGATAAAACGCTATTTCCTTCATTGTTGAGCAACCAACTGAGCTTGCTCGGAAATGAGAAGCAGGTGCTCCTCTCAAAGGAGAACGTGCTTCGGTTTATTCATATCTTAAAATTGAGTAGGTACTTACCTTTGAGAAAGCGCTAATCAAACATGTGGATTAATTTTTTCTTCGCATAACTAATTAGGAACTAAGTAGCAGCTAATTACAATATACTTTTTAATCTGCATATATATATGAGGAAAAAAAATTGTTAGAAACAAAAAGTAAATAGTTTATAGGCTGGAGTTATAACTATTTCACGGTCGCCAGGCCGATCATCAGACTCCTCGAGTGTCTCTTTTATTGTTTGACAACTGCATTTGAATCAACTAGCATTTTTACTTGCCACACACAAGTTTATTGTTGTTCATTCAGGTTCTTTCTTTCTTCTCCATACTCCCCTCATAATTGTTTGCTCTGAAGAAGAAACTATGACCGAATGAAATTTCTACCCACATAATATGCATAGGTAATTAGTAGGGCTAGGATTTTCATGCGTTGAAAAAAAAAACGCTCTTAAAAATGAAAAATATGCACTTTAATTATGAATTTAAAACCATAATATTTTAACCTATACAGCTCATATCTTCATTTTACAAGCAAAACTTTGGAATTCGTTAAGCCGCGTCCAGATCAATAAATTTTTTGCGTTGTGTGGTATATTTGGCGCAAATATTTGTAGAGACGAAAAAAAAATATGTCAGTATGGACGTTCGAGCTTACTCAAATTTTTGTTTCAAATTCAACGTACGCTATCCAATTCTGGTGGATATAAAACAGCATCTTCAGTTCAGTTCTTTGATTCTTAATTAAGAAATTTAATGGTGTATGTCTATTTCTTTGAACCCGATGTTTTTATATTTTAGGTTTATTTTGAAAATATGAACTAAAAATATGCATTTATTATGAAGAATAATGCAAAAAATATGCAAAAATATGAAAATATGCATTTACAGTAAAATATGTAAAAATATGCACTAAAGATTGAATGGTATACCTATTAAAGGAAAATTCATGATTCGTAAAGGTAATTTGTAATCACGCTTCTAAAGGTTATCAAAAAATATATGCATTTGCATGGAAGTCCTAGCCCTAGTAATGAGTTATGAGTACATACAATAATTCCTATAACTGTGAATTAAAAACTGCATCAAATTTGACAATAAAAAAATATGTTTGGGATATTTTGATATATGTACTGGCAAAAAAAAAATATATTGAGGATTTTTTTGTTTGGGCGCCTGTCCCCATGGGGATTTTGTCGTGTTAGATTAATTTTTTGTGGGGAATTCCACCGATTGAAAATTTGTTTTTTAGAGATAAATTATGTTTCCATATTTATAAAAATTATAATAGCTATTTTTTTGTTTTGGTAAAAGTCTGTTCAAAACCCTTTTCTCTGATATATTTAGCTTTGTTTTTGAAATTTTTCATCAACTTGTAAGGAACGAAAAATTAAATAATTATTCCTCAACCCCCTCAATTCAGCAGCTTGCTTGCCCGTGTAAGCAAGCTGCTGAATTGAGGGGGTTGAGGAATAATTATTTAATTTTTCGTTCCTTGGGCACGAAAAAACTGAAACCGAAAAACTCTCATTCTTAAAAAAAAAAAAATTCACTTGAGAACATCTAAACGAAGGTATAATACACCAAAACTCAGATACATTCATGAAAAAAACCGTTTGGGAAGCTTTGACCTCCTTCAAAATTTTAATCACTATTCATATCAATATGAAGAAAAATTCCAGATTCCTCCCGATTTTACCCGAGTCAGTGTATCAACAAAGTTCCAGAAATCAATTTCAAAAAACATTTGTTGATTTTTGAGCTTAGGACTTAAGATTTAAGACCTCGTGTTAAAATAATAGCGTCTGCTTTTTTCGTACAGATCATCATCAAACTTAAAAAATTAAAATTACGCCATGTTACAATATTGAATATAGGGTCTCATATAGCAAATTGAGCGTCTTTTACAAGTTTTCGGTAAAATTTTGTTTGTATTTGACGTGTTTCATCTAATTACAGATATAGTCAGAAAGATTTTAGAAATTTCGTTTTCACTCGGCTCAAAGATTTTGTTAATATAAAATTAGATACTGTATACTTTTAAGTTCATCTAATACTTGTTCCTGCGGTGCTGCGTCTTTTTGATATCAGTTCAAAGAACGTTATGTTTCTTTTTTATCCTTATCTCAACGATAAATTAGTTAATTTTTAATAAAACACAAAACTTGAATATTATTTATTTACTTTATTTAAAATATTTTTTTTTTTTTAATTTGAAAAATTGTTTGAATTAATAATCCTCTTTCAAAGGTGGACTTATTTTTGTTTCACTCAAAAAGTAAAGATTTAATCCATTTGAATTTGACTTAAACTACACATTGTAAATGAACCTCATTTTTCTTTAATAACGCTCACTTGCTAAACAAGGCGTCAAACTTGAGCCAAGCCTCAGGCACCCTTCCAAGACTCCAGATTTATAAGCTTGACGTGGTGGTTGGTTAACTTGCTTTTCGATCCTAATCTGAAAATTGGAGAGTTGTTTTTTATTTTTAATAAAAATTGAAGAAACTCGAAAAAAATGATCTAAAACATTCAATTCATACAAATCTGATAAATATATATCAACTTTTTTAATCGCTGAGCTAATTTTAATTGCAATCATTCATTTTATATATGACAAATCATTAAAACGAAATAAAATTGAAAAAAAAAATTGTTTTGTTAGGCCTTTAATTTAGCCAATTCACTCTTGCTGAATTTAAGCCCCTAAGTCATATCTGTCCAGTGTGTCCAGAGATGTAGATAAAGCTTCTAGGTGAATATTTAACGGCTAATAATATTTTCCCACGTTCGTTCGTTAAAAACAAAAATTATCTCCAAATGTCTGCACTTTAGTTTCCACTTGTCACTTGGGAATTTATGCAATTCTTAGAATTAATATTAACCAGCAACGAGTTTAATATGTCTACTTTTTTTTATTTATTCGCTATCAAAGTATATAAAACCAATTGCGGTGGTTTAAGATTTTGAAAATTTTGATTGCGCTGGGTGCAGTTTTTTCAACTTCTTGATTATTATCAGGAGTCGTTTGGCTGCAGAGAGTAAAAAAAAAGAAGAAACTGAATAAATCAACTCACATATGTTGTACATACCGAATCAACTTCTATATGGAGGCTTTTGAGTTTCTCAACTTGTCGGGTGGGTAGCACAAGTTAGATAGGTTTTAAATGAAACAAATGAAAATTGTAATTACCGCCATTAGGTACTCGCGGGTACATTTGAGGCCTCAAGCTCATTTTTAGAAAATCTAAACGTGAATTTATTTATTTTTTTCTCGCGAAATTGCAACTTTAAGATAAAAGGTTTTTGTTGGTAGGAAATATGAACAACATAGCTTTTTTTTATTTCGATTGCATTCGCAATAAATCAAAACTAAATTTATTGTAAGTTTTAGGATACCATTGGGTAATCAAATAGACAAAAAATTATACTTAGATTGTTGTCGCACCCATGGTATTTAAGGTGTATGGACTGGTTCAGCAAGTTACCTACCACTGATGATTTTCGCTAAAAAGATTTTTCGACAAATTAAAAATATTAGCTTAAAAAAGAAAAAAATGGAAGACATTTTCGCCGAAAAAAAGAAATGTACAACTTAAATGGTTTGTATAAGCATTTTCATCTTCATCATCGTCCTTTTGGAATACCATTTAAAAAGCATCACCAACATTAAAAACGGAAGCCAGGCTTGAAAATTCAGGACTTATTGTTGAACAGCATTAAATTTGGTGAAATGAAAAATTTGTAGAACAAGAACTAGCAGCTCATTTGAATAATCCACTCTAAACAGGGTTAAAACTTTGTGTATCTTTTTATTGGCGATGAGTTCAGTGAGAAAATCACAGTGTGGCAGGGTTGCCGAGGGTGTATTGTTACCATCCAGATTTTTTTAAATCAAAAAATGAACAAAATTAACGTTCCCTGCGAGGTGGCTTCTGAATATGTTTTAATTTATGAATTTATAAAAAAAAAAACATACCAGAAGTATTTGGTGGGTGCAAACGCAAAGGCTTGCCAGACGAGCTTTAAATTTTATGGTATGAAATGTCATCAAATAATTTGAGAAACGTTTAAGATACAACGCAAACAAAACAACAAAAAAAATTATCTGGCCGTATTTCCACAGTTCCAGGGTTGCCACCTATTTTTTCAAAAAATTATATAAATATGCCAAAGTTAACGTCCGTCTATAAGGTTGGCTTTAAGATATGTTTTAAATTATCTAGTTTATGCATGAAACAAAAACATGCCAAAAAAGGCTGGTAGGTGCAATGGCTTGCCAGACGAACTTAATGATATTTTATGGTTAAATGAAATGGCATTTTTTTTATTTTTATTTTTTTTTATACTCGACTAGTTAAGGCAAAAAAAATAACAATCTGACGTATTTACTTAATTCCAGGATTGCCATCTGATTTTTTTTTAATTTAAAATAAATGAGGTTGCATGTACCAAATTTCTGCTCAAAACATTAACACTGAACGCAATGTTAAAAATATAAATATTTAACAAAATGTCATGTATACCACTGTATTTAACAAATTCTTTGTTAAAAATGCACCACAAAGTGTACATAAACTTCCACAAAAAATCATATCAATCAGCTGACACAGAGTGTTTATTTGTGATGATATTTGTATTTAAAATTTAATTACTACTTATACTCTTTTCTGGTTCTTATTTTCACGTCCGCAGAGCAAAATCACTCTTTCAGGTTTTACATGTTATTATTACCCAGCTATAAATCAATTTTAAGTATCTGTTTGAAGTTTACCATTAATTAATACCTTTTAGTTAATAAACTTTAATCTGTTAAATTTCTTTATTAAGGACTTCGTGTATGGGGAAACGTTTATAGACAAAACGTTTCCTATTTTAGTGCTCCCGATTTTGTATTTACTAAATTTCTTGCATACGCTAAGCTAAAAGCTGTTTAGCCATTCAGTAATTGCAATAATCGTGTTAGTGAAAATTGACTTCACTCACATCGTCGACATACATAGATTACAGGAAACATAAAATAGTGAGTATAATGTTCTGGGAGATAAAGTGATTATTAAAGGCAAGTGCTATGTAAATGCAAATGTTGCAAAGTAGCACACAAAAGGATGTGTTGGATTGTTAAGTAAATACCAATATAGAATGTTGGTCAGTTAATGGCAGGTCGTTAAAGTTGAAGTTTAACATTGAATTTAATTGGGTTTTGGGTAATATGTAATGGTCAATAATGCAAGATGTTATAAAAATAGGTTCTACAATATATATAGAAGCTATTGAAATAAGAATTTAAAATTTAATTTAAGAATTGTTTGAGCAAGTTAAATGGATTGCTGTTTTGGTTATTTATTTTAAAGAACTTTTCGTTGCCTTTAATTGCTTCGAATGAAAAAAAGTTTTCATTATGTTTTCCAACATTATACAAAAAATTCTAAAAATTCATTTCGTATTTTATTTAGCTTTTTGTGTTAAACTGGTTGCTATTTTTTATTTGTAGAATAACGTTTCGCGGTTTCATTATTGCGAAAAATTATATGGAGCTAATTTATTCTTTCACTAATAGATCCGTTTGACCATTTATTAGCATGAGCTCTTTATTAGATCTTCTGTTTTTTTACTTGCGATATATTCGGTCCAGTAAGTACATTATACATATGGCAAGATATGGATTCAATTGTCATGGAAAACAAAAAAAATGAGTCTTATGTTTTTTAGCGGTGTGTAATATCAAGATACCATCGTTTGAAGATGTGTCGCTCACTTTTTTTTTGCAATTTCTTGAAGAAAAGAGCAAAACTTGTTGGAATTGCGTTTGTGTTAATTCTATTTGCGTTTGGGTTAAATCTATTTGTGTTTAGGTTAATTCAATGTGCGAATGCTATATAATGCTACTATATAGATTCTTCTTTTGATTTCCGCTTTTCTCGAAAACGAATCAGGTGATGTTGATTAATTTATGGAGTACTGTTATATTATTAAAAAAAAAAATATTTTTTGGACAGAAAAACTTAATTTTTTTTTGAAAATTCAATATTTTAAAAACGGGTAGATAATTTTTTCTTGGAAATGAGTTTAATAAAAGAAAAATTATATTAAAAAAAAAACGGTTCGATGATTTTTTAATTTTTTTTTTCTTATATAAACTCACATTGGTTGAAGAAATCAGATGGTGTACCTACTTTGTGTTGCTCTCACAACAATTTCTGAAGTTTAAAAAAAAACTTCATCCATTTCTTGTAAAATTGGATTGCTTAAGAATGATGGAAAAAAAAATAATATCAACTCGCAAAAATTTCGATTTATATTGCGACTTCTCTAAAATTTAATTTATTTACTTTAATGTTTTTAGATGACATTTGATTTTTCAGCTTATTTTTATTTGAATTTTTTTTTATTATTATTTCAATTTAGGTGTTCAAAAATATAGATATGACTTACATATGAGTATTATTCATTCAATTTTTTGGCTTCCATTAAATAAAATGCCTTAAAGTTTTGAGCGAAATTCGTACAAGTACGTTCTACGATTCTCTAAAATCAGCGCTTGTTTCCCCGTGGAATGTCCAATTAGTTAAAAGATTGATTATCCTCGCATATGAAACTTTACCAAACCTCTATATTTTTTCATAAATGCACTGCTGTATCCAGGGCCGGCCTAAGCCAAACTTGCGCCCTGTGCAAGATTTGTAGAAAGCGACCCTTTTTTATATTTACACATATACATACATAGACACAAAAAAAGAACAAATCAAAACAAAAAAAAAACTGCCTGCGCAAGAACGATTCGACTATACATTCACCCCTCCTAGCTTTAATTTTTTTACTCTATTCTTCTTCTCCATTCTTTGCCTTTACACAGATACACTGTACAGTGCGTAATAGAATAGGTAATATGGTAAAATGCAAATGGAAGTACATATTTGTTTGCGCGACATCATTATATTTTCTTGCACCTGGTAATGCGCCCCCAGAGCTTTGCGCCCTGTGCATTTGCACATCCTGCACATATGGTTGGTCCGGCCCTGGCTGTATCCATTGATTAGATTTCCAATAAGTTGTAATTCAATATTGTTTTTATTTCAAATATCTTAGATAATTGAAAAATACTGCGGTTATTCACTCTATAAATAAAAAGATAATAAATCCAATCCATATTTTCTAATTACATAATCTAATGAATATATTAATATAATGTAGGTATAAATATTTACACCATTTACCTCAAGTGCGACAATATATCTGGGCCAGAAAATTGATATATGATGCACTAGTTCAGCTTGTCAAGCTGTTAATGCGATACCCTCCGTGAACAACTAGATCAATTTACCCTTTTTTGTATGCTTGATTCAACGCATTATACCACTATTATGTAGATAGGTATATTATTTCACAATTATATAAGCCTACCTCATGTTATTAAAAATAATGTGAACATGATTCGAAGTTCGCGATAATGTCATATAAGAACACCAAAGTATCATGGTGGTATCGGGGTACATTAGAGCAGTCTATACGCTGAGTTGGAATAAATTAAAAAGTAAATTAATAAAAAGAAAAATGTGTTAAACGTTTTATTTTTCAATTTTTTTTAAAATTGCATAATGTGTTTGTAATTGTCTGTTTGAAAAGAATTAAGAAAACTAAAACCGTTTCAGAAAAAAAAAATAATTATAAACAAAATGTAGCTTAAAAGTGGGTGTGTTTTTTTTGACCAAATATTACCATGGTCTTAAATTATTTTTTTTATCTTAAACAAAAATAAATTAAAAATAAAAATATAACTACTCGTAAAATTAAAACTATATTTAACAAAATTTGACAAAATGAAATGCAAAAATTTTGGATTTTGGCTAATAAGTGTTGATTGAAAATGTCTGGCTGGATTTAAGTGTAGCACTGAGTATGATAAGTTTAACATTCTCATTGATTGTTTTATTTCATTCCAATTTTGATGTAGTGTTGCCCCACTGTGAACAGATTTTATTATTAATGTTGGAGTGCACTTATTACAACCATCGATTGAAATCTAATAATTTATAAATAAAACCGCTGTATCTACCTGAAAAGGTGTACGTTTTATTAATATTAATAATTATTTTATCATAACTAATGTTACAACTTGCTAATGATAATAAACGATTGAAACAGTTCGGAGCTGTCTCATTAATCTGAGTGAAATCAAATAAATCATAAATTTTAGAAGCACACGAACACAGATGGACGAGACACGATAATATGACGTTGAAGATGGACTGAATGAAAATTCCTTTGAATTCTAGGCTGATAGTATATAGTTGATCATGGACTGGACATGGGGCTCCACTCCACATCGATCGTCCATCGTCTGATTTTGTCATCATTGCGGTCGGAAGAAGAGGAGTTGCGCTTTTATTTATTTACTTTTTATTGTCAATAACTTGTGCGGTTCTCTTATACCCGGGTCCCCATACATCGCTATATCAAAACCACAAAGAGCGAGGGTATAAAGACAATCTTGAATGTTAGATCTGGAATGATCGGTCTGGCTGGTTGTCACTAAATATTTTTATATATAAATCTTAGAACTTGCGCGGCAGCGGCCGGCGTTAGCTTGTCCAGGCCAGTAATATTTCAAACAGGCCATAACTAAAGATCCAATTAAAAATAGTTGAATCGTGCGGTTCCTGATGGCTGGCGCGGCAGGTTGAATATTGGTCAAGTGAATATAAAATTGTTTTGAAGGTTGGGTGGCACAAGTGCAGCTCTATAATGTTCATTGAAATGTTCAAAGGGGACAGATATATTATTATTATACTCCAGACACCGATTTATTGGTTTAAGTGCCACTTTGAATTAAGGAAATGAATGACGACAGGTTTTTTTTTTAAGAGTTAAAAATATAGGTCCTTACAGTAATAAAAATTAATCATCATGCTAAGTAGGAGTAGAGGAGTAGGAGGTCGTTCCAATTCCGTTACTGTGGATATTAAACTCCGAGGACTTAAGAAATTAAGAGCAGTCTTTTAATTTTCTTTACTCTTATACTATTTTTCTCAAAATCATCAACAAAAAGTTGAAATTATGTATCATCTCTGTGCTGATGATGATGTTCTTGAATATTTTTTAACGCTGGTAAGTATGTCAAATCAATTCTACGCCTTTTTATTAAAGATTTCGAATCTCAGGAATTACCATCAAAATCTTTTGGCTCACGCGTAAATTGTAAGTTTATTTTTTCGAATTTTCATAAAAACAAAACATAATTGGTTCGCTAACAACCGACCGGGCGCTCCAAGCCAGTGTGTCCCATCACGCTCGCACGCTATGTTGTCAATACTTTGTATTACATTTTGTGCATATTATAATGTAAGTACAAGTTGGAAAAAACAACAACAAAAACTATGCTAATCCTCATGTTAAGGTATACCTGCATTGTGGAGATATTAACATATAGCTATCCATAGCGCAGCAGCAGGTTAATTAACAATTATCGCAGATTGGGGCACGTTCAAGCAATTACGAATTAACAACACACCGCGCGCCAATATATGCGCGGCTGCTGCAAGTCTGAAAGTGAGTAGGTATATGCGCTACGCTACAAGTTGCAAGGGTCTATTTAAAATTTAAATTGCAATCAGTGCAACACATAAATACAAATTAACAAAATTGGTATAAACATTCGTTTGGTATTCTTCCGCATGCACAAGACGTTAATCGTCTGACGGTGTCCGTCCATTGGCGCGCGTTGCCATGCAGTGTGCGTCATCGTGTCGTGTCGTCAAATGTTTTCTTGTGTGAAACTGAAACCGTTAAAATGTCAATCCATTAGCGGCTAACCTAACATGAATCAAAAGAATTTGTTGTTTTTTTTTTATGTTGGAATTTATATAGGGTGCCTCGTTGTTGTTAAAGCATCAAGCTTTTAAGTTATATCAAATTCCAAAAGACGCTATTGTCAGAGAAATGTCAAAAGTCACAAATTGAAGAAGAAAAATGAAGATTTTATATTTCTGTTCTATATTTTCGTTTGAATTTATAATGAATATTAATAGGTTGCGTACAAAAAGCTTTATAGTATATCCTTCGTATTTGTAATCATACTAAAACCCTTTCATAATATTTTTGCTTACAATAATAGGATGGATATAAATAATGAAGTTTATATGTCGACCACGCAGAAAACTATTGCAATTGTTTCAGGTACGAAATTTAATGAAAATCGTTACAAAATTTTAATACCTTTGGTAAAACAAAATTTCCAAAAAAAAAAAAAAAATGGTAAATAATCTCGTGAATAGAATCATTTTGTTGATTTGGAAAATGTTTTAAAAAGTTTAAATACTATAATTGTATACCAAAGTTTAAGCAAAAAATATTTTTGGTTTAAAAAAAATGTTAATTTTTAAAATTTTTTTTTTTGAAAACTCAATACTTTGAAAACGACTCAGCTGATTTTTTTAAAAACTTGGTAAAGTAATGATTCCTCCAAATTATGTAGGCGATTTTAAACAAAAATAGAATACAATAAATTTAAAAAATTATCAAAATTCTTCAAGTCGTGGTTTTTTTTTTTTATTAAAATAATATGACTTCTCAACGACAAAAATGAATGTCGTTATTTTTGTCTCTATAATAGCAATGGCGCAAAATTTCAGACAGTTTAGTATGATGTCAAAGCATTTTTGTATGATGCCAAGTTGAAAACGGGCTTTTCCAAATTTTAAACGAATTAGCATCGTATTATTATTTTACCATTTTACTAAAGTTAAAATCGCCAAATGCCTAATTAATCTTGTTAGTATCATATACTAACTCCAAATGTCACATTGAAAATTACAAATGTAAAAATGGTATTAACTGTCATTGTTTTAGGAGTGTTCAACTGGAATTTATTAAGAAAATAGGCTTAGTATGATACTAGTTAAAAAATGTTTAAAATTGAGAACCTTTTAATATAACAAGCTTTAAAGTAAGAAAACTGTTAAGTAGTGTCATGTTAATACCTTAACATTTTTAGATAGTATTATTATTTATATTTTTCATTTTTTTTAAACAGCTTATTATCAAATTTTGGAAAATCGGATTAAAGTCAAAATGAAGCTTCGATATAAGATGAATTTCGACTTTTTCAAAATTAAAAAAAAAAAAACAACAAACAGATACAGTAAATTTTTCATTGAGATTGAGATTGCTTGTTTTTGTAAAAAAAATTGGGCTGAAAACATTTGCAAATAAATCGAGCGTTATTTTATACTTTTCCTCAGGTTTTTCCCAGCTTAAGTCTAGTTTATAGATCGAAGCGAAGTGAAATTTTCATACAAAAAAATTGCTTTTTTCCCAGGCGTGAAAAATACAATAAAATTAAATGCAATTATTTAAGCGACAAGGAGGAAAAAAATTGTTTCGAAGTAAATAATAATTCAACGGGCTTATCTAAACCAAATATAAAACAGAATTTATTTTCTTTGTAAACCTTTCGACGCGAGATTTATTGATGTCGTTTCATTTCGATTTGAATTTCACTTCGCATGGATGTATAAACTAGGCTTTATTTAGTATTCATATATGTAGTAGGAAAAAAAATCTGAACTAACGCTCGATTTATTTGCATAAGGAATCAAATGATTAAAAAAGGTATAGATTTTTCATAAAAACAAAAAATTATTATCATTAAAATAATTATGGCCAAATTATTATTTGTTCAAAGAATTATTGTTTTTATAAAAAATTGTCAAATGCAGTTTTTTGTGAAAAACTTTTCTTTATGGCAAACAAATTTTGTATGTACCGTTAATTGTAGTCTTAAATAAATTATAAAAGAACACTGATGTAGTTTTCGATTCAACCATTTCAGATTTGGGGTTCGAAACACAGATCAAACGTGGTGAATCGAACGAATCTGGATTTTTTTTTTTTTACTGTGTGAGTGCTTTGTGTTGATATTGGAAGGTAGGCAGAACGCGTTTTTCCGTAATAAAGAGGAAAAAACTTCATTATTGGCACTAATTAATCGATTACATTTTATTTTATTTTTTATTTTGATTTTATTTTATTATTATTACGGACCACAAAGAAATTCTTGCGTATGAAAAATTAAATACCTACCAATTCAAACTGACGTTTAGTTATGCCATTTATTTGGTGTATGTGCAAGTATACGTGTGAGAATCTGTGTAAATCTGCCATAAAATCGTGATTTAAAAGATCAATCTAAGGGGAAATCTGAAAAAGATCAACTTAACCCCATAAAAGTCAACTTTTTTGGTTGAATCGAAAACCGCATGAGTTTAATTGCATTATATCCATTTTGTTCGTGTGCATTATCATCTTATAATGTCTATTTGGTCAAAATCAGAAGTTAAATTTTTTTTAGGAAGACAACCTATTTAAATACATATAATATACAAAGATATACTTTTGTATCACAAAGTAAAATTTTAAGTATTAGTGAAATCTGTCAGTTTTATCAAAACAATACTAAATCAAGAAGTTCATGTCCATTTGAGTGTAAACATAAAAAAAAATGGTGCAAGTAGCTCTCGAGAATAAAAATAACGGGCAAACTAGACACAGTCATGACATGAATCATGAGATAACCTCTCAGCAACCATAGGGTGTGACAGTTACACAATAGTAACTTTTGTAAGCGTGTAGACTTTATTGTTCGAATGTTTTATGAGTCTTGACAGCCATTTTTTGTGAAATATTTTTTTAACAAGAATAATTTTAATGTACTTGTTATTATCTACCTAAATTAATTAAACAAAATAAAAACATAATCTAAAAACAGGAAATAAAATACAAGGAGACACCCTATATAAATTATATTTTGTTTAAATATGTTTTCCCATATGTGAAATTTTGACAGAAAGGTTATCTTTTTTATGTTAAAATTCGATGCGTATAAATATGTACCTTAGTTAAGTTATTTTGTTTTATTAGAAACGTTTTTATATGTTTAATTAAAATTTTGAAATAATTAAAAGCGAATGTTTTATTATTTATGGTGATGAGTGAGTGTGATGCAACTGAGTTGGTTAAAATGATTAATATTGACAATAAGAAAACACAGACCCTTTTGAAAAAACGTGTTAATCAATGGTCACATGAAGTAAGAAAGGTAAGTTTTATCGAAAAAAAAAATGTTTTTTTTTTACAGAATACACAATAATTTGATCTTAGACAAAAAAAAAAATGCAACAAAAATGCTATTGAAATGTTAGATCATTTAATTGAAAAAATTAGCAAATTTATTTTTCTTAATTATCAGTTTAATAGCTCAAAGTTTGACAGAGCGTGGGATGACATTTTCGATAATTGTTATTATTTTTCTTTATTATTATCCTTTTCTTGGTTATTTTTGGGCCAGTACTTTCATTGAACATTTTAGAAGGTTTATAAGGTCTTATAATGCAGCTTGGGGAATTGGTTATTAAGGAATCCTCGACACTAAAAATTACTGTTTGTTATTTTATTAATGTTAAAGAAATACATAATCCAGATATGTAATTATTTGCAATCCCAAATTCAACTGATTCTCGATTATGAATCCTGTTCTTGTATATTATAGTCATTTTATTTTTATATTTTTTACAAAAACAGAATATTAATTACCTTTATTTGCAAAAACGAATTTAACCATCGATTTTAAATTATTTAAAATTTGCATAAACTTAATTAACTCCTTAAAATTATTAAAATAAGATTTATTTTTGTTGTATTTAATATAAAACATGAGAGTTAAGGGTTGTGCCATTTTTTGGAATTTCCAAGGGCATTACGAGTACAATTTAATACGCAATTGCCACAGAGAAATCCCAAGTCAGCGCAAACGATGATTCCAAGTTTTACAATTAAATTTAAAATCACATTATTTTTGTGTACAAAGAAATAATTATTTAAAAAAAATTATTATTTTATCATCTAAAGTGAATTTAAGACGGTTATGCAGCCATTATGTTGGGACTTAGTAGGCCAGTAGATATAAAAATCATCGAAATTTATGAAATTTTTTTTTTCGAACTGCTGGTCCAAAAAATCCCAACCATAACAACAACAGCATTTTGTTCTATGAATTAAATAAATGGAATAATGTTATAAATATATTAAAATAGAAAATTCTTTTTTCAATTTATAATTTGTGTAGGTATTAATTTTTTTTTTCAAGTTTTTTAGCAAAAACTTTCACATATATGAAACTCAAACGAGAATAACAATTTGAGTTACAAAAAAAATTGCCAAGTTTTGATATGCAATATTATTTAAAGTTAAGAAACGTCTATATATTTTTTTTTATTAAAATCAATAAAGCAGATAATTACATCAAATTACACTTAAGTTGCTCACTCGTTTTCTCTTGCAAGTTTGTAAAAATGCATGCAGTAAAATTAATGCGAAAATATTTTTGACTCGAGGAGTCAAGCATCAGGCCGAACTAAAATTACCTCAATTTATGAGCCAAAGACAATTTAAAAAGGCGTTCTTGTAAAATTAATAGGTCCATTCAGTCTTTACAAGAAAAACTTGTGAATCTTTGTGTTCTTGTTAAATTAAAATTCAATTCCAATAATTAAACTCATAAGTTAAAGCTCATTAGCACCAGGTGTACCACAATTCTGTTCTGAATGTTGCGGTGTATATAAAACCAAGAAAAAACAACTAACCAGAAGCGTTAAAGCGTTAAGGTTTTTCCATGCATCTAATCACACAGCTAGTTCACGATTTGGTGCTAATTGTGATACAGTGGAGCACCCGCCGATACATCGCTGATGATGCTTCTTTGCCCCACTGCGCCCGTGTCGCCGCAACGCACTGCAGCTGTAGTGGCGCTCCGCATGTGCTCTTTTCAAAGGATGCACTGTAAATTCACGAGAATTTATGTAAACATGAGCTATGAATTTAAACGTTGCCGTTGGCTAGTTGGTGGAGTGCGTGACCAGGTTTCTATGTCATTAATACATTTTGGTTTAAATGACCTGCATTAACATTGCTTATATTCTGGAAAGTCATTATATTCGATTTAATTACAACCGTTTTTCTCTGATGATTTCCACCATTTAAGCACATAATTAAACAAATATTATAAAGCAGCAGCAAGTTATTGGGTACTATTTAGCTTTTCTAGACTCTAGAGGATTTTATATTATAGCATCCATAGCGCTTGGGGCAAAGTCTTAACATAGAATTGCCATTGGGAGTGTTTAGTTGGTGGCAGGGGTTAGTAAGGAATTTGGTGTTTAAAATCCAATAAATACGCAGTTCTTTCAACTAGATTTTTAGATTTTTTTTGTAGATTTAGTTTTAACAAAACATTTTTGGAAAATCCTATTTTTATCAAAAATGGCTCCACAGATTTTGTTAAAAGTGAATTAATATTGTTAAGTATGGGCTACCTTTTGGTGAATATAAAATTTCCAAGAAATGGTTTTGAATGATACTTCCCATAGAACCATTTTTTGTATTTTCATTTTTCTCGAAAAGAAATAAGCTGATTGTGATAATTTTTTTTTAATGGTAAATTTTCTAAAAAATTGACATAGTATTGTAAATCAAAATTTTCAAAAAAAATATTTTTTGGATTTTAAAAAAAATTTGTTTTTTTTTTGAAAATCAAATATTTCGAAAACGACTCCATTGATTTTTACAAATCTTGGTACCGAGCGGTTTTTTAACATCATCTGGAATATTTTGCACAAAAATTTTTCTTATAGTCAAAATTGACGGTACTTTCCATATAAATGTTAAAAAACCGTTACAGCAAATCTAAATTTTCTCAAAAAACGACTCCAACGATTTTGATTTAAAATTTTTCTGAGCACTTATATATTAGTACGGTCTATGATTTATCAAAAACAGAATTTACAGTGCAGTTAGCCATTATTAACAGTACCTACCTACCTCTCAGAACCATTTTTTTTATTTTAGACTATCTCCTTAAATTAATTTTTTTATCAAAAGATTCTTAAAATTTGAAATCATACTGCATATCAAAATTTTCAAAAAAACAAAATTTGGATTTAAAAAAGAAAATTTAATTTTTTTTGTTGAAAGTTCAATATGTATTTCAAAAACGGGTAGATGATTTTTTTCGAAATTTAATTTTTACTTCAACATTATTTAATACTATAAAAAATGGTGCACCAATTTTTTTTTCTTAAAAATGTTTACAAAATTTCATATAAAAAAAATTAATTTAAGAAAAACCGCTGCTACGATTTTGAATTTTTTTTTCAAAAACTAAAATTAGTTAAAGAAATCAGATAGTGTATTTTTTTAGCATTCAAAACAATTTAAGAAGATTTTTTTTTATAAATTTACTTCGAGTTATGTTGATTTTTAATAATTTTTCAATGACGGTCTTTTACGTTTATACGGCACTAGTGCTATGGAATGTGACCAATCCTTGCTAGTAATAAGGGATCAACGGAAAAACTATGACTGTCACATATAAAAACGTCAATCTTACACTCCAGTTCGATCAGTTAGGTGCTTAGTTTCGGTTTTGAAATAAATAAAGACAAAACCTAAACTGATAGCCTAATCGATTGAACTGAAGTGTAAGATTGACATTTTTGTATTTGACGGTTCTTCCTTAAGTCAAATTTCTATCCTTTTTAGACTTGTTAGGACAAAGTTTTAAATATGTTAAACGCAAAGTAAAAAATATCACAAAAGTGGGTCGAACTCGCGCCAAAAAAAATAACTTCTTTCTATCAAAAATCCTTTAGAGAACTGATGTAGAAGCATGTACGTGCGACCAAATCGTGCACCTTATTCAAATCGTTTAACTAAAAATTGTAATCAAATTTTTATTACTGATGGTTTTTCATTCTGACTTATTTTATAACCGTGAGATTATAGATACCTGCATTCGATCAGTGTGTGATGGCGTTTTCCTATTTTAATTGCTTCTTCTCACCTCGTTATTCCAATGGCAGTTCAAGCCATGAGCAGATCAGAGCACCTCTTCCTCTCAAGCACACGCAGTTTATTCGCAAAATAATTGCAGATATAAACTGCGAGTCGAACAAATTGCAAACGACGACGACGATTTAATCCAAATGAAATTGTCAAGTCCACGAATGACTGCTGGAGAGGGGCATCCTATTCAAGTATTAAGGTATACTGCTTGCTGCAAGCTGTGCATTTTACACTGCAACTGCACATAATTATTTAGCCAGCAATCTGTAAAAAGCAAGAAACAGGTATTATGATGGTAGTTAATTAATTTGATGAGTTATGCGCTTAAATATGTTAAATCTCATCTCATTGAAAACAAGATGCGACTGCAATGTTGTGAGAAGTTATGTGAGTTTATAAATTAATTATTATGGGAAAATACCATCTCTAAACGACAAGATGAATTCCGCTGAAATGAGTTTCTTATTTATGTGCACTCGTAATTGTTTAATTTTCCAAATTTTTCTTAAGAAAAAAATATAAATAAATTTTATTTATCGAATAAACTTGTTTCCAAAAGATAAGCTTAAGTTATGACAATTAAAATTAGACCAGATTTATGGAATCGACATATTCTTGGCTATGTAGGATGACGATACCAATGTTCCAAAACGCACTTCTCTTGCTTAGCAGGTATTGAATTTCTATGGAAATTGTTAGTATATAAAGTGGAACATACGAAATTGCAATAAAGTGTTAAGAAATAATTGCATTCCGTTTTGCATAGCGAGAAGTAGATGCTGCTCCGATATAAATAAACTGTTATGAGGATAATAAGCTTAATGATAATTTATGGGAAAATTAATGACATTATATTCAAATTGTATTGACGTGAAAAACCATTTCATTTAAAATGGAAGTAATTTTACAAAGTTTACAAAGTTGCAGTTCAAGTATATTATATTCTTTTATAGAAAGAACTCTTGAAGAGAGTTGGAAAACTACGTTTATGGGGTGAAAATTTGAGGGTCTTTTTGTTTATTTATTTACAAGGTTTTAACGAAATAACAACTTTAGTGTTCTTCCAGAAAGTCTGAAATCATATCTATTCGACCAAAATCTACACTTGGTGGTGTGAGCCTCCATGAAAATATTAAATGTAAGTGCAAATATTGCTGCTATAAAAAAAGAAAGTTAAGAGCCTATTTAAATACTCGCTGCTCCATTGTTTCCAAAATGTTTGTAATGAGGCTTGAAGACGTTTCCATCGGTCGAGGTAACCAATTCTTTCGTTCTCTAGATCTGCTTCGGGAACAACATGACTTGAAGTGTGCTGGTGTAAGTGCGGTGAAATCTTCGAAACTATATCTGTTAGTGGGCAGAGGGGTCTCGAGTTTAGACATGCTTCTATTTGGCATAGAAGCGTGCTGAGCTCCTCAAAGGTTAAAGATTCATTTCGGGCAACGCGTCTCAAATGGTATTTTACCGATTTCACTCCTGCTTCCCATAATCCACCGAAGTGAGGAGAAGCAGGAGGAATGAAATTCCAATTTATGCCTGATTTACTCAATGATTCAGCTATCTCTTTGTAGTCGTGTTTAGCAGCTTTTAACATTTCTTGCAATTCCGTATTAGCTCCTTTGAAATTGGTCCCGCAGTCACTATAGATTTGGGAACAAATTCCTCGTCTGGCCGTAAATCTTCGGAATCCGGCTCGAAGGACCAAAATGTTCGATCTAAAATCAAATCGTTCGTAATCAAAATCACTCAAAAATCGCTTTCTAAAACACCTCGAAATAAAACACATCTATATACTTTCAATTATTAATTTCCAGTGTTTATTTGTTGTTTCACCTCCATTTAACCTTCATATACAGGGTTGACATAAGGTAAGTACATTTGGTATAATTTTAGGGAAGTGCCTCGAATATGTGACAGGGGTTTCGTTCAGGCTCAGTTGTATGATGGGTCTTTGGACAGCGTCCAACAACTAACAAAACGTGGTTATCACAATGCGACCATTTAAACTAACTGCCTGAACAGAATAGAATGCTGCAAACGGAGCTGCAAAAGATGCCAAAAAGTGTCAGCACCCATAATGGTGCTGTACAGCTTTGATAGTATTTTGAAGAAAAACAAAACAATATTCTTGTGTAAAATCTCAGAATTCACAGTTTTTATTTCCAATATTTTTCCTTTTAATTGATAATTTTTTCGTCACACAAATAACCACAATATTTTTTTCAACGCAAAAAGTTTTTTTTTTTTTTCTTCTTACAATTTGAAATGTCAAAAGTCCTGCACGTGAAAAGTTAAAAGTTGGCGAACTCTTCCGTCTTCCGGCTGCAGCTCCGTATGCGGGCTACGTTGCGTTGTTTTCGCAACATTGAATTTGTGTGTATTCAATATTTGGCAGCTATTCCTAGCTTCGGCTGCAGTTGCAAAACTCGAAGTTGAAATTTCTGTCAAAGTTCATATAAAAAAAATAAAATTCGACTAAAACTGTCAGTTTTGGGCTCGTCTTTTAGTGCTGGAGCATGGAAGTTAGCTTCATCCAGAGTTTAAACCAGAGTTAGTTAATGCTAGAAATTCATTGAACCCGAGTTAAAGCAGAAGCATACCTAGTTTATAAGTTGCAGTGCAAGATCATTCCAGTTTCAAAGTTAAACTCAATCTCTATATTTTGAGCGATTTGACTCTCATTTGTCATTAATATTTTTACAATTACGTTGAAAAACGTAGGGAAGTATTTTCGACATGACACTTTTGAAGCAGCAACTATCTTGGAACTGATGATTGTGCACACACAGGTCTTGCATAGCCTTTTTTTTGTAGGGATATCATGATCTACAAAAAACTAAATACAAATTATTTTTTCAAAAACTTCGTCATCTAATCTAAGAACAAAACCAAAAAACTAGTTAATATTTTTGATTTTCGACCAAATCTATATTTATAAAAATTAACCACTTTTTTTTTGTACGCGCAAAACTCGGCTAAACATTCGATTTGTATGGACATTTTTTTGTTAGATTTGTATTGAACCAGATTAACACACAATGGAGCCGAAAATTAGAAAATTTGAACGAAAAATAGAAAATTCGACCGAAAAAGTCAGAAAATCATGAAAACATGTTGAAATTTCAAACTTTATGAATTAGTTTTTTGTTCGTACGCGCATAACTCGGCTGAGCATTATCCAAATTGGAAGGAGATTTTTTTGTTGGGTCTGTATTGAACCATATAAACACACTGTGAAGCTAAAAATTGAAAAATTAGGCCAGAAAAGCCGGAAAGTCGTGATAACAATAAATCGCGTATTTTCTGAATAGTTTTTTTGGCGAATGATATACAAATTGGTTGCCAACTGTAACACCCCATATAACTACATGCATCGAGTAGGGCGATACAACGTTCGAAGGGATCCGCTAGTTTAAAATAAATATTTTTTTTATTGCTCTTAAAAAAGCGTTGATATTTTTTTGTATGGCATCAGCGTCGTATCTTTACCTAATTTTCCAACTTTACATTATATTTAAACTGCTTTTATGTGTTCAAAACCAAAAGTTTTAGTCGGCATTTCGATGTCAACATACAAAAATCTACCTTTTTGAACCAGCCACAGTTTCCTTAAAAAAAATGTGAAATACAAGGTAATAACATTGCAGTATGGCGGGGTCAGCGTGGCAGCTGTTTCCAGATAAATATTGGAGAATGAAGATTCAATTCTATGTAAAAAAATCCAAGAACTACATCTACTGCACCACAACCCGCTTTTTGAACTTTAACTAAATAGATAACCTAAGTGCCACAAAAGTTCTGCATCAATTTTAACTATCTTAATCCGAAATGGAAGTCTAAATAATCAAAGTAGGTATGTAGTATTACTGTTAAGACGTTAAGAGCTTTTTTTTCCAGATAATTGCTACAAAACTGTCATTCTTTACACAAGGCATTGACACAAAAACACCAAAGTAGTAACAGGGTACAAAGCCTTGAGACTTACAGATATGCTATAATGTCCTGTTATTCAGCAATAGTTGTAATTCCTTCACCAAAGTGATTATAGTTATAAATTTAGCAATGGCAATTAGTGCTTGTGCAACACGCCCGATGTACACCCCAATCAAATGCATTAGCACTTAAGTATATACTGTAATACACTTACGCCATCATCGAATTACAAAAAAAAAAAATCTAATTCCATAAAACAAGACAAACCCTGAATTAATTGCTGCTGGAATTCAGCTAAGTTGTTGGCAAAGTAGATTTTATTGTAAAACGTCAATTTTTCGGTTGGAAGAATCTCAAGAGTTAAATTACCACTTACACTGTACAACGCATAAAGGCACCACCACACCACGTACCACCCCTTAACACTGTTTGGCCATCGTCGGCGGCGGCGTCCGTCGTCAGTCGTCACACCGTTTAGGCTCCGATTTCCGCAAAAAAAAAAAAAAAAAAAAAAAAGTAAAGAATCAGAGAGGGCATCATCATCGCAACATCAAGTGCCTTGGAAAAGTGTTTATGCTATCAGTGTAATCCATCGTGATCTCTTTAGCTACTGGCTGCTGTCATGACCGTCTATCACGGTAACTCAACTGGCTGGTAATTAACATAAATCATATTATATGAAACCCACTACTTGGGAACCGCCTCCCACTTACATGCGGCCCGGAGGCATATTACCGTCGTCGTCGTCGTGATTCGCTTCGGGTCCAATCAAAACGTTCTGCACTTGCAAAAGTGTAATGGAGGAGTAGCATTGTAATTATGTTCCATCAGATGATGCTCTGCATTCGGTGGCTTCAAGCCTCCTTCTGTAGTTGGTGATCTCCAACTCTGACTCTGGCATCATCGTCATCGTCTTGTCGACAACGTGCAGCGATGCAACAAGTGAAAACAAGAGTTTATTATAATTTTAATCGCGTGCCTTGTCGTCGGGGGTCGGAGCCGCAACAAAGTGAAGTTGCACGAGGCAGCAAAAAGCGCGCAAAACTATTCAAAATTCAACTTCATTCGTTTCAATTACCTATGTATGTGCATTTTGGATGATTTTTTTTTTGTTTTTGTTGTTATTTTGTTTTCTAGACGTCATGTGTCAAGAATACGTCGTACAAACATGACTGGCGGGAGATGGCTTGCGTGTGGCCTAGCTCAGTAGCTACACATAGCAATTGTGTAACCATATCAGCTTCTGATTGAAGAGTTTTTAAAATCAAGTTTATGCATCTGAATTTTGTTCGCAAAAAAGATTTAGTTGAATTTTTTTTTTTTAAATTGAATGACAGGCCTTCAAGGAAAGTATTAAGGTATGTATATGGCAGCAGGTTTTATTTACATCATTACAATTAATTAAAACAGATTTTAAAACTACATTTAGTGTAGATTTAAACGCTAAACTCTTCAATATTAATTTTTTAATATAATATAAGAAGAAGAAGGCCACATCATCATGACGTTTCATATTGAACGTAGTAACTGAAAATATTCCATCAACATAAAAATATCGAAAAAAGCTAATTTATAAAAGTTTGTAATTTAATGGAAATATTTATTTTTTTTTTTTAAGGCTAGATACTCCTTCTATATTTTTTCATTTCATGAAAAAGTGTTTTCCTACCTAACTTGGCCCTTCAGATTCGGCAAACTTAAAAAATTTACTGACAGTTTTTTTTTTATGAAAAAATCTGTTAAAAATTATTAAAAAATGATTTTCTGCTCGAATATTTCGAGAAACAAACTATACTCTAAAATTTAGCCGATAATTTGTTTTCTAAGCAAAAGAAACTTCTAAAAATGTTGTCTTTACTTCATTGCACAACCATGACATTAGATTTTCGAAGTTCTTGAATTGAGCCGATTAACTCCATTTGGTATAGTCATCCAAGTGCTTTGACACTCAAATTTAAGATTTTTCAAAAATTGGAGTTAATTGATTTGAGCACTGAACGGCTCAATTGGCGATTTTCTTCTAAATTAAACATCGGTGGTCTTATTAATTAGATTTTTGGCTGCTTAAACTATGTCTAAGTATTTTGAAACAGTCGGAAATATGCTTTTTTAATAAAAAAAATATTGCATTTCTCTAGGTTTAGACAATAGATTACGTTGTCTAAAGCAAGATAAAAAGATAGATTACTTTAGCAAAAATTAGAAAGGTTTTTTAAAAACTTGGACGGCTGTCTAAGGTTAGACAATGTTTATTAATAAGACCACGGATATCGAGTTTTCAAGTGGCGCCAAATTCATATGTGTCTGAAAAATTGATGAAACATGCGGGAAATTTTGAAAAAAAAAGACTATAAGAGGTAGTTAAAATAAAATAATTAAAACATACCTGCGTTCAACAATGAACTATCTATCTGACCACGTGATCATAGCCATCGAACTTAAAACCATGTGACGTAATATATTCTCTTGCTGAAAGGAAAACTTGAAGTGTTAAACTCTAGTAAGAAAGAACCCAGGCTAAAGATTTATTATTTAATATTTTTTTTTTGTTCATTTTACTACTTCAGTTTATTGCTTCTGCTTTTTTTTATAAAATGAAAATTAAATAAATAACTATGTACATATGTACTTTATTAGTTTATTCATCTAATCTTTGCCCAACAACTTTAAGTGAGGCTTTTTTCGGCTCCAAGATTGTTCAAATTAGGCTCTTCTTCTTTTATAATCTTTTTCAAGACTGTATGGTGTGTATACTAGTTTAGATTGAGCGTATTGTATCCCACAAAGAAAAACAATTTAGTTTTTAATAAAGCCATAGAGCCTTACTAATAATCAAATTTAGTTAATAGTTAAATGAAAATCTCCAGATTTCGTAAAATTCACATACCAATAATGAATTTAGTCTCCAGCTTAGTCACTAGCAAAACGTTAAAATTTAATACATGGAAGCCCATGTTTAAGCAGTTTTTATCACTTTTTTTTGTAAAAAGTAGTGAATGTAGTTATACCCCTTTTGAAAAACAAAACTCATCACTTGATCAAAAAAGTTGATAGATTGATAAATTTACTATATCCGATTAATATAAATCTGCGATGCTTTCATTTTTTAATAGCAATCGAAACTGGCTTTAAATACAAACTTCAAAATGAGGTTACACTTAAATGTCCGACAGCCGAATTTCTTACGGAGACTGCTATCGGAACCGAAAATTAATTTTTTTTTATAGGACTTTTCTTACTGATATGTTGCGAACGTGATTAAATACTTAATTTAGTAAAATAAAATCAGTGATTGCTAAATGTGATGTAGAAAAAGTAAAATAAAATAAAAATCATTCAAATGCTTTACATAATTAATTTACTATAAGTAGTGAAAAAGTAACTGTTGGAAAACAATACGGCAATACTCAAATATGAAGGTATCGAACAAATTTTGACAGTTCACTCCGCATTTTTTTATTTGACTGGAAATTGAATTGAAATTGAAATTGAAGTAGATTAGATTCATATAAAGTGTGGGGATTTTTTTTTAACCAGAAGGTTAAATCATTTATTGGTAGGATTCTATTTAAGCTCCACACTTTATTTTAATCTTACATTTTACTAATAGTCGACATTAGTGATTGATTATTGGATTATCAGTAAAGGCTGATTTCCAATGGCGCGTTCGCGTTAGAGACACTTACGTATACGTTTACAAGCTTTACGAACGCGTCGACATGACAGACGACTTGAAGAGAACCTGAAAATCAAAATGAACCTACATAACTGTAATTTCGAAATCGATTTTTTTCTTTCAATAAAAGGAATTTGTCCAGAAAAACCGATTTTTTCTTTTAAATAAATCGATTTTTTTATTGAAAGGAATTCGAACATTAATTAAACTGTCAAAACGCACGCTGAAGTTGATTTTTTTCAACTTTAACGTTGAGGTAGCTTATGTTACGTTGGTTTGTGTACATGCTAATAGGTGCCAAATCGTAATATAATACCCAACGCGTCATTGTAAACAATTTGCTTAAATTGCTGTGTGAGCTTTCGCGTTAAAAGAAAAATTTGTCAACGCGACGCCCAACGCGGCATTGGAAATCAGCCTTAATGCCCATACAAAGTTTTAATAGAAACTATCGAAGGGCTAGCAAGGGTTACTTAGTATCGTAATTAGTTAGACACTCAGCAGTTATGTGTCATTTTGCCCCGAGATTAGTCCTGATTTATTCGGAAACTTCAAAGTCCATCATGTAGTGGCCCGTGGCGTAGTGGTTAGTGCGTTAGACTGTCACGCCAGAGGTCTGGGTTCGATTCCTAGCCTCTGCCACCTAAAAATATTTTTTAAGGGCTACTGCCTCTTGCGAGGAATTGACAAATCTTTCAAGATTAATTCCTGTCATAGAAAAGTGCCCCTCACCTTAGCCGTTCGGATTCGGCAATAAACTGTTGGTCCCCTCCATTTCTGAAAACACCCACACAGGAATGGTTGAGAGTTTGTAAGTCACTACACTCAGAAAAAAAAGTTGTAATGCCAACAATTTTATACTTTGGCTCAACAATTTTCGTTGGTTAAAATGAACCCAAATGTCTAAATTCTTGAATTAAGAATGCGTTGTTGACAACGCTATAAGAATTTAAATTTTTAAATTAACAATAAAATTGTTAAACCCTTAAGAACTAAAGTTCTTGCCTCAAAAACTAGTTTTTTAAAATAAGTTAAAAATTAAGTTCTTGCCCCAACAATTAAAAATGTCAGATAATTGAGAGCTTTCATTGTTACCCCAAATATTTAATTGTTGAGAAAATTTAAAATTAATTTGTTGCGCCAACAATAAAAATTCTTAAAAGTTTGTTGCAATAAAAATGTATTTTCAATAAAATGTAAACATATATACATATACGTACCTAAAAAAAAATCAAGATTTTCATGAAATCTTGACTTTTTTGTAGGAATATTTTTACATTTCCTTGAAAACACATTTATTGCACAAACTTTTGTAAACAATGTACTTCTGGAAGAAACCGGCTCATTAGTTCAGGCTTCAGGGGAGCGGCCTTCTTCGCTTCCAATTACTAAGAGGAGGGTATCGTCACTTGGGCAGCATGATAAGTGTTCACTAGAAAAGAAGTTTTTAAAGGTAAAATTAATTTTACTTGGTCACTATACTCTTTTACTTAACTCAATGGATTAAAACTGAAAAGAGAACACTTGTAAAACTTATACGTACTTCTAATTTGCACTCTCCAGTGAAACTACTTGAATCGGCGTCGCGTCGGCTGCCACAAAATGAATGGTGCATTTTGTTTAATTAAATTTACAGTTCCCACAGTTCAACAACAAGTTTTTGTTGTGCGAAGAACAAATTGTTGATATTTTGACAATTTTCGTTTTAATATCAAGAATTAGTTCTTGAACATAAGTAATAAATTAAAATACTTAAAGCAACAATTTTCATTGTTGTGCCGAGAAAAATAATTCTTGAAAATAATTGTTACCGCAAGAACTGATTCTTCAACTAACAATTCCATTGTTGATAGGAAATAATACAAATAAAAATTGTTTCCACAACAAATTTATACTTGGGAGAACAATTTTGCATTTTTAATTGCTTTTAACAAACAGAAAATTGTTGTGCCAAGAACCTTGGTTCTTGGACATTCAAAAATTAATTCTTGTAGTAAAAACTAGTTCTTAAGGCAACAATTTTAACCTTACAACTTTTTAAAAGCGCTAAATTCTTGTTTTAACAACTTTTTTTTTTCTGAGTGTAGGCCCTAGTTCTTCATGAGCTGTTGTGCCATCAAATTTAATTTAATTCAATAGCCCATTACTATTCATAAAATTAAGAGCAACTTTAGATCACATTTTCATTTTACGGATTTTTTTTGCTCTTGCACCACTATAATGGTGCAATCAATCTTCAGAATTCTAAATTTCATTAAAATCTTTAGGTATAGTGTTTTTTTTTTTAACTAAAAATTGCTGTTATGTATAGAGCATGTAAAAATGAGATTAAATTGATATTATAAATTATGTTTCTATACTAACTGGTGCCTAGAACAAGTGTAAAAAATCTAGTTTCTCAAATAATATCTAATTTCAAATGAAAAGTTATAAGCACCACCGATAGAATGGAAATAAAATTCATGAACATGAATCGTTTTCCAGAAAATAAAAAAGCCCTTGGGAGTATTTTATTTCTATTTACGACCAACAGAAATTGGTTCTATTAAACTGATCATACAGTAACCCCATATATTTCTTCCTTCTGTTTAAGTTCAATTATGAATCCTCTGTCTATGAACAAAACATGTATAGTATTGATCAAAAAAGAACATTTGCATCATGATAATAAACCGGAAGCAATTTTATTTATATTTGCATGAGATGCCCTAGTTCGATATACTACCCAACAAACAGTCCAGAGTCGCTGTCAAATTGTCAAGCCAGTTCACCTTTGATACTCTTGCGACAGTTGCACCACAGAGTATTATATTTATAGCCTAGCTCCCAGAGTGACGCGACAGAGGATAAATAACTTAGGTAATATAATGCTTTAGTGTAGATGATGTGACCTTAGAGCTGTGTGGGCAACAAAACACCGGTAGAGCTAAATTTATTGAATCCTACATGAATTCTGATCTTCTGACTATATATATTACGAGTATACGCGCAAGACCTGAAACTGAAAATTGTATAAAATGTGTAGCTGTGGTCAAAATTATTGAATTTGTTGAACATTAATTTCGTTACCCCAGCGCAAGGCGTATTTATACAAGTTTTTTTGATGTCCGCAAATGAAAACATGGTTTTCTTGCTTAAGTCCATAGCTGCGACTGTGGTGCACAGTGCGCAAAAACTCAGGAAACTTAGTTGTGTATTTTTCTTCATTTTATTTTGTTGTTTGTTGGGGTTTTTGTCTTGAAAGAAGTTAAGTTTCATCTTGCAATGTGTACAGAAGACACAAGGATAGCTTCAAATGCAAGAACACAATTTTGATTCAATTTGGAGAATACATCAGTTGCGGTGTGAGAAGAATAGCAATTCTAGGCAAAAGTTATTATTCTATAAAAATAATATTAAAAATATATGTACTAAGATAAGAAATTTTTGGAACATTAGGCGCTTGGCCTTAATATTAAAAAGATTAATAATAAAAATCATTGACCTAAAAAAAATTGATTTTAAAATTAACAGATTTTTAATTTGAAATGTTAGAAATTTCTAAACAGGGTGTCCATATGCAGAGTCGTTAAAGTAATTTAAATAAAATCTACGCACGCGTTGACAGCATAGAAATCTGAAATTTTGAAATTGACCTCTATTGGGTCAAAAATTTTGAATTTAGGATATCTTTAGCCAAACACGACATTCATAATGTTCGATGCTATCTTAAAATTTTTTTAAGATGATTATAAAAAGCATAATAAAACTTGCTATAGAATTAATTTATTAAAATTCTCTTACATATTATATTTAATTAATAATAATAAATAATATATACATATAAAAATGAATCCCTTTTTGTGTTCGTACGAGCATAACTTGTCTAAACATCATTCGATTTGGTTGGTAATTTTTTTGTTGGATTTGTATTAAACCAGGTTAACACAAAATTTGATCGAAAATTAGAAAAATAGACCAAAAAAGTAGAAAAATTGTGAAAACACCTTGAAATTTTAAAATTTCTGAAATGAAATTGTTTTCGTACGTGCATAACTCGGCTGAACATTTATTGATGTGCATGGAAATTTTTTTGTTGGATTTGTTATGAACTAGATTAATACACAACGGAGCCAAAAATGGAAAAATTCGAACGAAAATAGAAAATTCGACGGACAAATTTAGAAAATCGTGAAAACATTTTAGAATTTCAAACTTTTTGAATTAGTTTATTGTTCGAACGCGCATAACTCGGCTGAACATCATCCAAGGGAATTTGTTTGTTAAATTTGTATTAAACCAGCTATACACACTACGGAGCTAAAGACTGGAAAATTTGGCCGAAAAAGTCGGAAGTCGTGAAAAAAATAAATAGCATATTTTCTGATTTTTTTTTTTTTGTTCGAACGGTCTTTCTACATTGGAGATTGGTTTCCTGCTGCAACACCCCTATAACTTAATAATAATAATATAATATATAATAATAATAACATAAAGAAGCGCGATACAACGTTCGCCGGGATCAGCTAATAAATAATAAATTTACTCTTTTCAAGTTTGCATGTCAGCTCTTTTGTTTGGTCGATACACTATGGCTTCATGCCTTATATTAATACACATTTTTAATTCTTATTGTATCTGATCCAAATGGCCTAAGAACTGAAAAAAAACAGAGACAATTTATGCATTCGAAGTGGCGCTGTGAGCTGTGATTAACGATAGGAACAAGTGAACTAACAAGGTGGATAAAATAAATATTTTTTTTTTTTATTATAGTTTATAAAGGATGAGCTCTAAACGACAATCTGTTTATTTCTTCAATTCTAGATATCTGGATGATCCACTTAGAGTGTATTGAGGAAGCCTTTAAGTACAAAAAAAAATACTCGTTAATAAAATGTAAATTAAGTACTTATCTATTTATTTACCTACTTATCGTATTTTTATTAATTTGGAATAACTTTTTTGAATTTTATTTCTAACTCTTATTTAGAACCAATTTTAATTAGTATTATAGCCTCACAATTTTTTTTCTCTACCGGTTATAATATAATTATTTCAAACGGACTTCTGAAAATATCTAATTTGTGCAGAGCTACATGAAACTCCTTTCGGAGGGTTTGTCACGCGATTTTAATGGCTCTACTCATCACCAACCGCGGAGCAGTTGACCATCTGCACATGACTTCCTGCTTTTTGCATTGCGATCCACAACAACACGAAGTCGTCCACGGTGTACCTACATTTTCTGTCGCCATCAGAGCCATCATGCTCTCCTATAACTTGTGATTTAATAAATTTCAAACGGCATCCTCGTCAGGTAAACGATGTTTTATGCAAATCCTAGCAGCTGTTCGATCCATTTTATCGAAGTCTTCCTGGCCTTATCTACATATTATTTTATAAATATGTATAAACATCGCAGAATAGCTATCTTATTAAGAGTAGAGTTAAACATAATAATTATAACGAGCAACGGTTGCTTTGCTGATGTCTCAGCGGCTGCGCGGTGTTGTCCCGGGAGTAACAACGCCGACACTACAGAAAACTCATGTTAACATCGAATATGTTGTACCAACAAATTCCAAAGTTCTTCATGAGTTGAGTGTATTTATACAACATTCCAAGACAGATCGTAGCAGCTTGTGTACAAACAAAAAAGTCTAAACGTGCCAAACACTCTTCTAACAAAATACCCCGACGCGATCGACGACGCTTACCATGCACAATTTGCCAACCTCATGTCATATCAATTTGTCACGCAAACTTTAAGTTTGTAACTCACGCCGCCGCTGCCGCTGCCGCTGCCACTGCCGCCACCACCGAACCACTGCGCTGCTGCTGCCGACTCATATCAACAATAATTATTGTGCTTCTACATAATCGTAATTAATCCGAGAACAGATATGTACGTACATTCGCCCAGCTTCGGCTTCAGCTTCGTCTGACGACGACTGCGACGACGAACGGACGAAGACCAACTATAGGCCGGGGTTATTGTCGTGTTGTTTAAACTTGTCAGTAGGTCGCGCCAGTCGCACTGAAGTAGAATTGGCTTTGCAAGCTGAAATCTTTTCTTCCATTGCTCCAATACCGATATAGTCTTGTCTTATCCACAGAGCAGCGGGAGAATAGAGGTGGTTTATCTATCTGTGCAGCCTCCACATCGAATTGGCCATTATATTCGTCAAGCTACACACAAACAAACAAAAAAAAAAAGCATCAAAATAAATTCAATTGTGGCGGCAAATTAAACGACATGACACCGTGCCGCTTTGATTTATGAACTTAGATCGCAAAGTGACAGGAAACACGTTCGGACCGTAAGCGTTTTTCAACCAAACACGTTATATCTATTGCGGGAGACGATACCTACGACGGACGCCGCCGACAACGACGACAGGCGGACATAACCCAGATGGTGTGGTGAGACTGCGCGCATACACAAGGTCTATGATCCTGGGGCGGCTGGTCGCGTGGACCAACTGATGAGGTGAGGAAGTCTCCTCTATTGGGGGTGTCATGTCGGCCTTTCAAGTCCGTTGTTCAACTGTCGGCTCAGCTTCAAGGTATATACATTTGCATCAACATTAGCAAACCAAAAAAAAAAAACAAAGTATCTAAACATTGTTTCCTCTAGATAGTAATCAGATTTTCACGGAATATTTTTTATTCTCACTCCACTCCACATGGATATAGGGAAATGATCAGGGTTGTCGTTTTAAAAATTCAAAGGCCAGTATTTAAAAAAAAAAGGTATTTTCTATTTGAGATTTGCCACGATGGATTTTTCGTTGTTAATATTTTGGCAATAAAACCTCTGGAATTTAAGCACGCATCAGAAACGTTAAATTACTTTTCATTTGATATCCCGAGTGAATGAATGAATTTTCTCATTGATCAAGAACCGTATGGGAATTTCTACCTTTATATGTTATTTTTTTCAAATTCTTTTTTTATAACACTAAATTTTCAAACTTCTGCGAAGTAAAACAAATAATTTAAAAAAATCGAAATGATTTTTGAATGACGTAATTTAAAGAGAAAACGAAAATCAACACTTAAGTAGGTGTTTTACTGGCATATAGTCCATTAACTTTGTCGTCTCATAGGAGAAAAACCTTGCGTCAGATCCGGCGGTTCTGACTTTGTACTAAGTTGTTTATAACGAACATTGGTATAATGAGTAATCCAAGCTTTTAAACTCGAGCGCGGGATGAAACATTTTCACCTCTTGGTCATGGTTTTAATCCTGAAGAACTAATTTTTTATTATAATAAATAGATGATCCCGGGGAATATTGTATCGCGCTACTCCATGTATGTAGTTATAGGGGTGTTATATACAGTCAGCAAATTCGTATCAATTGCCAATGTAGAAAGACCGTTCAAAAAAAAAAAAAATACAATTAAGAAAGTATGCAATTATTGTTATCACGAATTTCCGACTTTTTCGTCCTAATTTTCCAACTTTTATCTCCGTAGAGGGTTTATCAGGAACCATGTTCTGTAACTTCTCGCATGCCTAAAATCGGTCGAGAAACGATGGAAACTGAAACAAAATACATGAGCTTTGTTCAATTTTTGAACGTTTCTCGACCGATTTTTTCGATGTGAGAGTTACAGAACATGGGTCCTGGTTTACCTAATACAAATTCAATAAAAAAATTCCAGGTTGGATAATGTTCAGCCGGGTTATGTGCGTACGAACAAAAAACTAATTCAGAAAGTTTGAAATTCTAAGGTGTTTTCACGATTTTGTCGGTCGAATTTTCTAATTTTCTTTCGAATTTTTCAATTTTTGGCTTCGTTGTATGTTAATCTGGTTCATTGCAAATCCAACAAAAAAATTTCCATGCATATCAATTGATGTTCAGTCGAGTTATGCGCGTACGAAAACAATTTCATTTCAGAAATTTTGAAATTTCAAGGTGTTTTTACGATTTTCCTACTTTTTCAGTCTTTTTTTCTAATTCTAGTTAATTTTTTTTTTCAATTTTTGACTCCGTTGTGTGTTAATCTAGTTCAAAAAAAAAATCCAAACCAAATCGAATAATGTTTAGGAGAGTTATGCGCGTACGAACACAAAAAGGGATTCATCTCCACGAGTTCAAGGCAAAGAACCATCTCGTAGGCTAAATAGTTTGCAATATACATGTAGCAAAAATTTATTCAAAGGAAGGATATCTTTGATAAATATACAAGATTTGAATTTCTATAGAAATTTAAAAAACTTTTTTTTTTGTTTGTTTTTTTTTTTTTTTTTTTATTTTTGTTATGAAAAACTTCAAAAAAATCAATCTGCATTTGGAGAATTACTCTAAATTTTCGGTTTTGGAAAAACCATTAAGAGGGAGGATTTAAAAAAAACTTTTCGTTAAAAAAAAAATATTTTATTTTTTTTTGAGAGGTAGAAGGCGTTGAAGTATTTTCTAATGTGATTTAGAACTATTATTTTTTAAGAACTTTACTTCAGTTAAATGTTGAGGTATAGTTTATTATGGTTTTTGGTAGGGTTTGAAATTTTGTGTATGTAACAAATTTAAAGAAAAATGATTTTGAAGCTGTTTGGATAATTAATAATTAAAGCGGAGAAGGAAGTTTATATTTTTTTTGAATATTTAAAGGGGGAGTTTTTCACTGCTGTTCAGTTTTAGCCCTTCGAGTATTTTATTTATACTTCCTTATAGTACTAACTTTGACAGCCCTGCTATAGGGATATCCTCCAATATCCTAAGAGATAGATAGATACTTTGCAAACTATAAAGCAGTAAGAGTCTTGATGTATTCGGCATAATGAAACATTCTCGCTAACACCGATCCTTCCAGATAAAACACTTTTATTATGGCTTCTTTTGTAATCCATGTTATAATGGTGTTAAACTATTTTTGCGCAAGCCACCTCTAGCCTTTGAAGATCTCCAAAGTACCTATGTCTCTGCGGGCCAGTCATAGGCACTCTAACTCCTCCAAAAGTAAATTGTAGGGTTTTCAACGATGATTAATGCTTACAAGTGTTCCACATTCCAGTTGGTTTGTTCTGTTCTGTTTGGAGGTAAGTTGGTGGTTGAGCGATTTGCTTATAGCAATTCAACGATCTGTGTGCATCTCTGAGGGAGAACTTCCTATTTCGGTCAGGCACTCTAATTGAAAATGTCCGTAGGAACGAATTTAACAGCAAATAGCATCACGTCTTAAAAGGACACACGGAGAAAGTTGTGGTGACTTTTTGTCGCCATACGACCACGATGGACAGTTCTTTCGAGTTCTGTTGGCTGAAGAATTAGTAGATGCATGCAGAACTGCAACATAACACAGAAATTGGATAAAGTACCTTATACAACCAAAAGAAGAAACAACATCGATTGGTCGCAAAGGTTAATTACAGTTCTAGGCATGTTGTGTTGCACTCCCGTGTTCGTTGTACTTAAATTTATTGCAATCGCAGACGTAAACTTCAGCCTCTATAACACCTACATACATTGGCCAGGCTGGATGGTATTTCGAATCGAATCGGGAAACGAAGGATCGCAATCGGGACAGCCGGAAAGAGGGGAGCTGGAGCCCATCAACAGATCTTAAACCACTTAATCGGTAGGCAATATTATAGGAATTCTATATGAAAAGGTGCACAGTACATCTCCGATAGTGCAACAACTCGAAAATTGAGATGAAGCAAGTACTTACGTATACCTACTCGTATTTGTTGCATATTACAGCATCATCGATCGGGGTGGTGCAGTGCGGTGCGGTTAGCGGTTGAAGGAATCTTCGAATTCCGTGCATCGCAGATATTATTATTATTTAATAGTAGCATGAGTATAAATCATCGAATAATGCCACATAGAAACGCTCGGATCGTGTAATCTAGATTCGAGTTCTGTTGTGCGGTAGTTGGTGGTCATTTGAGCAATCTGATCCCGAGGAATTGAAAACCATACCCAAAAGCTGCTGCTTTGGCTGTTGTTCCTTCTGTTGCTGCTGCTGCTGATGGTTGATGCCCCATCCAGTCATACCTATTTCTATTCATATACTTACATAGGTACATAGGCACTACTTGAATCGTTTCATCGTGGAAACATGCCTGCGCGCGGAATATCAGTTGCGCCGTCAGTTGCTGGCTTATCTTATGAATGGTTGTTGAATCAATGGTTGGAATTCGTAATAAAATGGAAGTGGGATGGAAATACAGTGAGCGACTGAAAATTTGTAAGATCACCGTCATGTCAATCTGATTTGAAAAGAATGCTGGTAATGGAGTAATGGAAACTTGAGACACGCTATATTTCTTTATGATAAAACGCAATTCTATGTATCATAGATAAATTGGTAATACAGGGTGTTTTTTAGCTGTTTTAGAAATATAGACAAAAATTAAAACATTGAGTTTTGATGGTATATTTATGTACATATGTAATGCCTATGCCTTCTCCTATGAATATATAAACAAAGTAGTTTTGGGATCATATCTGATGATGGTATTTAAAAAACCTAAGGAAGGCTATTAACTTTAAAAATTGAAATTAAAAGCCACTTTTAATAAATAGTCATTTTTTTGAGATAAGGATACGATTAATCCGGATCCCTATCTAGGAAAAAGTGTCCTCAAGGTTATAAATCTGTGCAAAAAAGTAAAATTTCTATAATTATGGTTATGGAGGAGGACTTTTTAATCGAAAGAACACACTTTTTCCGATAACGTCTCCCATTTCCAACAGCAAATCTTGTTTAACCACCGAATTCCACTAGCCACTTTTCTACCGACAAACATCGAAAATGGAAGCAATAACCTCAGTCGTGGGAAAATATTGCTAGAAATAGGAAGAGAATGGTGGCAATGCAGAATTGCATTTTTTTTTTCAAAGTTTATTACTAGTTGTGAAGAAATTTAATGAAATGGAGAAGTTGAATTCACGAAATTAAAATGAAAAATATTGGTTAATAAATATTTAACCAAGCATGGTATTTTTTCGTCTCTATGCAGTAATGTTAAACTAAGCCCCATTTCTACAAAAATTTTTTTCTTTTTTTAAATTCCTGTACCTGTGAACATTTTTCAGCGGCATAATAATTATTACAACAAAAGTATTATGAATGAATCCGTTCTCATGATTTGTTCTGTACAGAAAGTTAAATTCACCATAAATTATTGATCTCGTTTGCTTTATTGGATGAACAACAACATCCAAAACATGAAGGCCTTTAATCTCTTTTTCACAGAAGCACTTTTTCAGTAAATCTGCGTTAAACATTTTTTAAACAAATCTTCAAATCTTTCAGATAAACAAAGTCTTGATTCAACTGTCAAATAGTTGACGTTTTATGGAAATGTTGAAATACACTAATTTAGACTCTTAGTAGTACCCTAATAATATATTTGTATTCTAACGCCGAAATCCCGTATTTTAATATTCTTTTAAATTATAAAAGAAATGTTTTTTTTTTAGTTTGGAATTCAAAATTTTGGATTTTTGAATTTTGTATTCACAGAATTTAAAATTTTGGAATACAGAATTTAAAACATCGAATTTTGACACAACAGAATTATGACCCACACTTCAATTCCATGTGACCTTATACCTTTTTCCAAATATGTATGTACATAGTACGTATTTGAAATATAATGCATATGTTCATAAATATACTGCGTTTTGTAAATATTTTCTTTCTTTTTTAATTTTTTAATCTTTTAAACAGAAATTCGATTAAAATTTAAAAATTTTTAATCGTACAAATTTTTGAATGTTTTTTTAATTATTGTAAGTAATTTATAGGGCGTTTTCATTAGAGCAAATGAGGAAATTTCGTCAAAAATTTCCAAATTAAATTCAAAATCATCTCATTTCCCATACAAATTCAAATTTCCAAATGAGGTAATTTCAACCAAATTTGCACGAAATTCGGTAGGAAATTACGTAAAACTTTTATGAACACACCCAAATGGATTCCATTCAAAGTGAAACCCATTTCAAATGACAGGATTCAATGCAAAAACAACAAAAACAAGCGATTGACAATCTGGGCCTTCAAACAAAATTAGGAAATTTGAAATGTGAACACTTTTTTTGTAATTTGCCAAATTACCTCATTTCAGGTCTAATGAAAACGCAGTATTAGTTAAATAAGTCCTGGTTTAATTTAATTTTAACGAATTTATCGAAGAATTTCGAATTTTCATCATTTGAAGATGTCTGCGTTAGGTTCGTCAATTAATTTTTATCTTAATTTTTGCGCTGATACTTATGGGAGTATCGTGTAAAAAATGGCGGCAAAAAAATTATATTTCGGTGAGGATTTAAAGGTTAAACATTACGCAATTTTTTTTGGAAACTTTGTATGAAATTGTACATATGTTGGTCACACCAAAATGCAGGCAGACTCTTGTTCAACGGCCCAAATAAACAACATTAAATAAATTACTTGACTTATTTCATTTCTGTCACACTTTGGTGCCAAATTTTACATATGTTAGTCACACCAAAATGCAGGCAGACAAGCAGATTCTTGTACAACGCCCCAAAGGCTTTCTGTTGACATGCCCTACAACATTAAATAATTTACTTGACTTGTTTCATTTTTGGCACACTTTTGTGTCAAATTTTACATATGTTGGTCACACCAAAATTAAATAAACATTAAATAAATGACTTGACATTTTTTTTCGTTGGCTCTTAGACTATAATTGATTTTTCGAAAAAATGCACTCGAAAATTTCGTGTATAAGTAGAACCTCGGTTAATTGAACCCAACGGATAATTGATCGAAAAATCTAACAAAAAGGTAAGTGCTACCAAGCGGGGAATAAAAAAACCTGAAGTGCGTCCACACAAGTCATTGATAATATCTTTAGATTTTTTTCTCGGTGAAATTTTTCAGGTTCGTCAGAACAAAAAGTTTTACAATAGAGGCTTTCTATATATATTCGCTTCTGCAATCTTAAGATTTCGCACTTTTCAAATGGAATGCGATGAACATTTTAACGAAGTATTGACTGCTGAAATATTAAAAAAATATGAACCGAGAAGGTTTAACATTCACAAGTTTTAAACTTTTCTTTACTTCATCATGAACCTGTCACGGTGTCATTATAATAAAGAGTTATGAAACATCAAGCAAAACTGGGCCAGGTTTTGAGTTCCTTTAATGTTATCTTTGTACATTTGTTAACATAGCATCTGTGCTAAGGCATGAACATGGAACACTACATCATCCAGCCCAGCCAAAGGCAAAGTTGTTCCAATGTGGATTATGTAAATTTTGTGCGTATGCTGATGGCCTTCGTCGCATGTTGTCGGCAACAGCGCGAATGAATTTAACATACGTACGCATTTTAACAACAAGGAAGCATCCCTACGGACACTTTTGACCGAATAGCAAACCTAATATACGAGTATAATGCCTCGAAACAATTCTGTTAGCTTTGAAATTTCAATGTGTCCAACTGCACCTACACACCCATACATAGTACGTATTTGAAATATAATGCATATGTTCATAAATATACTGCGTTTTGTAAATATTTTCTTTCTTTTTTAATTTTTTAATCTTTTAAACAGAAATTCGATTAAAATTTAAAAATTTTTAATCGTACAAATTTTTGAATGTTTTTTTAATTATTGTAAGTAATTTATAGGGCGTTTTCATTAGAGCAAATGAGGAAATTTCGTCAAAAATTTCCAAATTAAATTCAAAATCATCTCATTTCCCATACAAATTCAAATTTCCAAATGAGGTAATTTCAACCAAATTTGCACGAAATTCGGTAGGAAATTACGTAAAACTTTTATGAACACACCCAAATGGATTCCATTCAAAGTGAAACCCATTTCAAATGACAGGATTCAATGCAAAAACAACAAAAACAAGCGATTGACAATCTGGGCCTTCAAACAAAATTAGGAAATTTGAAATGTGAACACTTTTTTTGTAATTTGCCAAATTACCTCATTTCAGGTCTAATGAAAACGCAGTATTAGTTAAATAAGTCCTGGTTTAATTTAATTTTAACGAATTTATCGAAGAATTTCGAATTTTCATCATTTGAAGATGTCTGCGTTAGGTTCGTCAATTAATTTTTATCTTAATTTTTGCGCTGATACTTATGGGAGTATCGTGTAAAAAATGGCGGCAAAAAAATTATATTTCGGTGAGGATTTAAAGGTTAAACATTACGCAATTTTTTTTGGAAACTTTGTATGAAATTGTACATATGTTGGTCACACCAAAATGCAGGCAGACTCTTGTTCAACGGCCCAAATAAACAACATTAAATAAATTACTTGACTTATTTCATTTCTGTCACACTTTGGTGCCAAATTTTACATATGTTAGTCACACCAAAATGCAGGCAGACAAGCAGATTCTTGTACAACGCCCCAAAGGCTTTCTGTTGACATGCCCTACAACATTAAATAATTTACTTGACTTGTTTCATTTTTGGCACACTTTTGTGTCAAATTTTACATATGTTGGTCACACCAAAATTAAATAAACATTAAATAAATGACTTGACATTTTTTTTCGTTGGCTCTTAGACTATAATTGATTTTTCGAAAAAATGCACTCGAAAATTTCGTGTATAAGTAGAACCTCGGTTAATTGAACCCAACGGATAATTGATCGAAAAATCTAACAAAAAGGTAAGTGCTACCAAGCGGGGAATAAAAAAACCTGAAGTGCGTCCACACAAGTCATTGATAATATCTTTAGATTTTTTTCTCGGTGAAATTTTTCAGGTTCGTCAGAACAAAAAGTTTTACAATAGAGGCTTTCTATATATATTCGCTTCTGCAATCTTAAGATTTCGCACTTTTCAAATGGAATGCGATGAACATTTTAACGAAGTATTGACTGCTGAAATATTAAAAAAATATGAACCGAGAAGGTTTAACATTCACAAGTTTTAAACTTTTCTTTACTTCATCATGAACCTGTCACGGTGTCATTATAATAAAGAGTTATGAAACATCAAGCAAAACTGGGCCAGGTTTTGAGTTCCTTTAATGTTATCTTTGTACATTTGTTAACATAGCATCTGTGCTAAGGCATGAACATGGAACACTACATCATCCAGCCCAGCCAAAGGCAAAGTTGTTCCAATGTGGATTATGTAAATTTTGTGCGTATGCTGATGGCCTTCGTCGCATGTTGTCGGCAACAGCGCGAATGAATTTAACATACGTACGCATTTTAACAACAAGGAAGCATCCCTACGGACACTTTTGACCGAATAGCAAACCTAATATACGAGTATAATGCCTCGAAACAATTCTGTTAGCTTTGAAATTTCAATGTGTCCAACTGCACCTACACACCCATCACACCGACAGCAATAAGGGAGTGCATTGCAACAAAATCCGTAGAGTTTGCATTGTTCCTGTTTATTGTCTTGTATTATGCGAAGTATAAACTCTAGGAATGAACCTCGTATATAGCTTCGAGCCTGGCCAATTTGAATCGTGCTGGAATATTGGAGTTCTGTATACATAGCGCACGGGATTTTCTCCACTATAGGTACACAATTGCAATAAACAGCCGGAGGACAACACACAGCGCAACCAAACTGAGCCGACTATAAATGCATGGGAGAGAGGTGCGCTAAGGAGGTGCTCATAGTTACACCCAATAACTTCTGCACTTGGGCCTTTGGTCCATTAAACATGAAAGGAACACGAAGACCCTTGCTTTGACATTATTTGTGGTTTGCGTCCGTCGTCACCGTTCGCGTCGGTCGTCGTGGTCTTCATCGCAAAGAGAAATTCATTCAGTTTTTGTTCTTGTTTTTTGTTTATTTGTTGGAGCTGGAGGCTCACTTTTTGACTTTTGTTCCGCGCAAAAGTATTTCACCGCGCTGGCACAGCATAACTCGCTTTCGTATGCGAAAGAAAATGCACTTAATTCATCTTCCTCCACATTTCGCAGCCGAAGGAGATGCCAAGTGAATGCCGGCTGATAGCCACAATTCTCCGACCATTTATAGCGAATATATTATAATCGGCCAAAAGAAGCTGTTCCGACCTCCGACGCGACGGGCGTAGCATTAGCGGTGGCATGGCGGCATCCGCGTTGTCGTCCTCTATAAGTCAACTGCTACTGGTATTGCCGCGAAGTATACCGTAAGCGCCTGGGTGTATGGAGCCACTTTGAAAATTTCTCAACAGGGAGTTGGTGGAGTCGTTGCGAATGAGACTTTTAACATGCTCACCCAAGGAATTCGCTTTGGCTTTGGCTTTTGATGGGTTTCTGTTTCTGCTCGCTTGTCCACTTTTCTGGGCGCACTTGGAGAATATCTATAAACATTTATTTATAAGTTGGAAGACAGAGCTGTCTGCCAGCAGCGGCGGCGTCGGTGGCGGTGGCGGCTGGCGGCACGGATATCTGATGTAGGCGGGTGTCGTCTTTGGTTGCCATTTGGAAACCGGTGTGGCAATGGCGGGCGGTTGGCTGGCAAACGTTGACAACGATTGGTATGGTCCCACATTATATTTGAATTTCAATTGAAAAACATTCCAGCTGTTTGCAAGTGTTATGTTCATGTCCAATGTCCATATGGTCCAGGACAGGACAAACAAAACAGGACACAGCAATTGAAGCGAAAAATTTGAGAGCAGCATTTTTTGTTTGTATTATTCCACAATGAGGAGAAGAGGAGTAAAGAAGATAGGCTGCACATTGCACTGGTTTAAAATCAGAGAGAAAAAAATGGTGGCACCTACTCGATTCGAGCGACATGAAAAGTAAATATAAATGCGGGCAGTATATAGTCAAGTCAGACCATACTTAACATAATCTATTTTCATATACATTGAAGACCGAGACCACCAAGAAGCCATTAGCTAAGGATGATATGCATCGAATTAAGGAGCTTGTCAAATAGGAATTTAAATAGAGAGAAAGTCCAATGGCAATAGGCTCCATACTTAATAGGTACATTAGGAAAACAAAAATAAAAATCTGGTTTTAGCCGGTTTGAGGAGGTAAATTTGACTAAAGACGATATGCCTTCATATTATTTTTTATAAAATACTTAGATAGATATTGTTGGAACGAAATTTAAATAAATATCGACAAGTCGATATTTTCGTTGAATTTTGTTCAAGACAGTCGACTTTTTGTCAGGTCAAGATTTTATAATTCCTACATTTCTTTGTCGTCGGTCGGTTATAAATATTTCGACATTTTTCAAACTTCACTTTTAAACAAGTCGATATGAATTGATATTTTGACATTTCGATATAAATCGATTGTTTTTTGTCAATCATTCGTACATAACCTGAAAAATCGATTTGAGATAATTTGGGTGTCGAAGTTCAAGCCGAGTTATAACTCCTAAAACGTATTTTCATTTAGTCCAATTGAACTTTAAGTGGTTCACTCGGGCGTATACGCAACTTTTCTTATTTAATTGAATTTTTAACAAATTTTACAACAATTTTTATTTTTACACTTTTTTTCATCGATTGAAAAAGCTATTTAAAAAAAAAAAGTGGCCGTGATACGGAATTCACGAGCAAACGCTTATTTATTTAGTTATTTTATTAAGTTTTCTTATCAAGCTAAAAAGTAAATTCTCCATTTCCACAGCCACTGCTGGTGAAAACAGCTGTGATATCAATTTTATTCTCTACACACATACAATATCTCTATCTTCAATCAGCAGTTAGAACCACAATTTAAGTATTCTCAACCTAAGGTACAAGGAAGAGCATCCGACCAGTGAAGGTGCAATTATTTTCATTCATTAATATTTTATGTCAAAGATGTGACAAAATTCTCGTGTGGATATAGGAGGTGGTAGGTTTTAAAAAGCCCAGGAAGACAGAAAACCTATAATACGCCACTGCATCAATTAAAAATAATTGGAAAAACATAAAAAAATAATTTATACATACAAAATCAAATACTTTTAATTAAATAAAAAGAACATTTCGAAAATACTGAGAAAAGCATTGCGGCTTGATCATAGCTGAAAAAAATTAATAATTTTTCTGATTTTTTGTTGAGTTTCGATAAATAAAGCGCGATACTTTTTTTTTTTTTTATAATTTACGCGCACTCAAGGGAATTGGTACCCTTAATATGTCTAATATGTCAGAGACACAGTGCGAGCATTAGGTAAGGCGGAGGGGATTTAAAAGGAGATGTCGGTGTACATTGGTCTTGAATTTTTGAATATCACAATGAGAGGGAAAGACAGAGCTAGGAAGGGCATTCCACATTCGCGTAGTACGGCTAAAGAACGAATCCCTGTATTTGACAGGGTAAACTGATGGGCATTCCTAGAAGCGCGAGTATTACGGTTGAATTGTTTAAGGGGAGGAATGCAACTGGCTATTTCACTAGAGCACTGACCGTAGAAGTAACGATAAAAGAGAGAGAGACATGAAACGTTACGACGATGTTCGAGAGACGTAAACGATTCTATAATGTTCCTATCTCCAATCATTTTAAAGGCTCGTCTTTGAATATTGTCCAAGAGGCTTAAGTAAGTTGCTGGAGCACCAGCCCAGAGATGGGAGTTATACTCAAGCTTTGGTCGTATATAACTTTTATAGATAATAGCCAGATCAGAAGGGGAAAAAAATTTCTTGCATCTCCGAAGGAAACCTAGACATCTTGCGGAATTCTTGGCAACGTTGAGTATGTGTTCCTTCCACAAGAGGTGGTTCGTGATACTCATACCAAGAATCGCAAGTTGTCTGGTTTCTTCGATGCAAGTGCCACTCATGGACAGTGGCAAGGGGGGTAAGTCTCGCTTTAACGACAAAAGACAGCATTGAGTTTTCGAAGCATTAAATTCTACGCGGTTATTCATTCCCCATTGTACAATGCTATCTAAATCAGAATTTAATGAACTAATCATATTTTGCCGTTGCTGTTCCACATCCGATGAGCAGGGATGTGAATCAGGAAACGAATACGAAAAGCTAAGGGTACTATCGTCAGCGAAACAGTTTATTGGATTAGAAGTTACAGACAGAAGATCATTTATAAAAATGAGAAAGAGGGTTGGGGACAGAACGGAGCCCTGGGGCACACCAGCATTTATGCTGTGGGTTTCAGACTTGAATCCGTCTAATACAACTTGTATAGAGCGGTTCGAAAGAAAGTTTCTAATCCAACGAAGAAGGGATTTATCAATACCGAAAGCACGCATTTTCGATAAGAGAGCAAGATGCCAAACTTTATCAAATGCCTTTGAAATATCAAGTGCAATAATCTTACTTTCTCCAAAACGATCTAAAGATTGGTTCCACTGTTCGGTGAGATAAGCCATTAGATCACCAGTGGACCTATTGCTGCGAAAGCCGTACTGCCGGTCATTAAGAAGCTTTCGGTCCTCGAGATATTTCTTAAGCTGATAATTTATCAGCGTTTCCATGACCTTGGAAAGAAGGGACGTAAGTGCAATCGGTCGGTAATTGGAGGGTGAAGAAGATTCGCCTTTTTTGGGGATTGGCTGGACAAATGCTGTTTTCCAACTGCTCGGAACAAGCCCAGAAGAATAGGATAGATGGAAAAGCTTACGCAGAGGTTTTGCCAGCGTGGAAGAACACCTCTTCAGAACAATGGCGGGGATACCATCTGGACCAGCGGATTTATGTGTATTGAGATCCTTCAAGACTCTCGCCACAGAACGAGTGCGAAAGTAGATTTGTCCCATTGAATCGTTTACGCGCTCAAGAACCGGGGGAGTCATGACACTATCTGGCAGCGTAGAATTTGCGGCGAACTGCCTAACAAAAATGTTAGCTTTCTCCAGAGAGCTAACGAAAGGAGTGTCATTGACAACGAGCGTTGGAACCGAGGAAGACGAAGTATTCCGGATGTTTTTTACAAATGACCAAAAATTTTTACTACTTGTGGGACATTGTAGTATTTTCTGCCTTAATTTTTGGTCATGTAAAAATTTGGTCCGTCGAATATGGGCGTTGCAGGTCTTCTTGGCTTGTTTGAACTTTTTCCGGTTTTCCTCAGTGGAGTTGGCTCTAAAACACCGGAAGCTTTCCTCTTTAACCCTAATAACCTCTTTACAGCTCGAATCAAACCATGATTTTTCTTTGGGTCTGATGCCTCGTTTAAGTTGGAGTCGGTTTATCGTAGTTAAACCGATCATTCGGTTTAAAATTTTGGTTAGCGTCGGTTTAAGTGAGTGAATATAACCGATAAGTCGGTTAAAAAAAATCTAAACCGACTTCTGAATCTAAACTGATTTTAAACGGCGTGAATATTACGGGCATTAGGGTTAGAGTACCTATAACTCTGCCATGATTGAATTTTCAACGGTTAATGTGACTTTCAAAGTCCAAGTGACTTAAGTATTTCTTCGAATGTAAACTTAGGCTAGTCGGCAAAGCTTTTTTTTGGCAAAAAATAGTGATCAAATTTTATGATTGTAATAACTAGTAGGTGTGTTGTTTTTGAGTACAAAAATTGAGCGGCTGTAGGTCTTGCGTGCATCGGCCGCTATTTCGAAAAACGCATTGTAACCAATATCTTAAGAACGGCTCATTGTACACAAAATATTTAAGCACTTTTTTCATTAGAAATTTAACGATCTTTCTTTTTTTCATGGAACATTATTTTGAAGGATTTATACTTTCAGAGTTAAGGTACCTTGAAGTATGCTTTTTCATTTTTTCTCCAATATCTCCTTGACGGTTGATATTATGGATTATTAAATTCTAGAACAAAGCATCATGCTTTAAGGTGCCTTAACAAATCGTACAAAAAAATGTTCAATGAAAAAAAGAAAGGTAATTTAATTTCCTATGGAAAAAGCACTTACAAATTTTGTGTGCTATGAGCCGATTTCGAGATATTGGCTAAAACGTGTTTTTCAAAATGGAGGCTGACACAACGCACAACAATTAGTATACCGCTGTTTTTTAGTATACCTACTTAGAAATTACCCATCAAACAATTCCAATAATAAAATTTTATAATATTGTTTTGCCTCTGGCGATGGCAGTTGGCCTAACTTAGGACTGTGTGCCTCTTAGATGTGCCTGCGGCCGCCGGCGCGGCGGTCAGTAAGCATCCTTTATGATGTCTTAGGAAAAAATCTCCATATGCATGCAATAAGAACCTATATATGTATATTTAAAAGGCCTTTTAGATCAGTGTTGCCAGATGAAAAAAAAATCTCCCCCCAGAAAATTTTAAAAACCCCCAGATTACCACATTTTAAAAGAAAAAAAAACCCAATTTTTTTTTTCAACTTTTTTTATTTTTATTTTGTATTCACAACTCATACAAGTATGTTCCTACAAGTAGGTACTTTAAGGTATTCAAATAGTATGTAAAAATATTGTTTTTATTTAAAATTTAATTGAATAGAAGTTGTACTTTTGAAATAATTGGATATTTTTTCTCATTTGGCATTTTATAAAATTGTATGTAGATTAAAAAATATAACATACATTCCAATGACCAAAGACAACAAATAAAATTTCAAATAAGAACCATAATTTTAAAAGCTGACATTTAAAATTGAAAGTGTAACGAATGGCGATTAGAAAACATAAAAAAAATAATGTTATCCATTTTTCTTTATTAATATTTTGTAATGTAGTATGCATGTGTGTGTATGCCCTTAAGAAAAATCAAGAGTTTTGGAATACTACACGGGATACATTTGAGAGGAAAATTCAGGTATTGGAATAATCCCCCCGAGACGATGAAAAAAGCCCCTAAATCTGAGTGGGAAACTCTTAAATTGGCCCCCTGTTTCAGATGTTCCCAAAAATACAAGTAAAACCGATGACTCGAATTCAACTGATATTTTTACAAAAATGATATGTAAGGGTTTGATATGGTCTAAGGCCGTCAACTACAGAAAAAACCTGCAACTTTAATCGGATTGACATTATATTTGACAATATGCATTCCTTTACACAGAATTTTTATACAGAATTGACTGCACTAGTTCTGTCTTCACGGATGGCTCCAAGACAGATGAAGGGGTAGGGTCAGGCATCTTCTCAGAAAATCCAACCCTGGATAGATCAATAAAGCTTCCAAACTTCTGCAGTGTCTTCCAAGCTGAAGTGTTTGCAGTTTGTGAGGCCGCAAGATGTCTTGTCACATGTGAATTAACAAACAAGAATATAGATATCTTCATCGACAGCCAGGCGGCAATAAAAGCCATTTCCTCAGTCGTCACAAAGTCTAAGCTGGTAAACTGTTGCCGTAACGAACTGAAATTGCTCAGTGCAACAAATACAGTTTCCCCTTCGATGGGTCCCAGGACACCGCGATGTATATGGGAATGAAATGGCGGATGAACTGGCCAAAGCCGGATCTTCTCTTGATCCGAGCCAAATTGAATCCTCTGTATTCATGCCACTGGTACAAGAGAAACATAGAATACGCCAGAGCTTCCTAAAGGCCGCCAACGCTAAGTAGACCTCAACTGTCCCTCTTGGTTGGAATCCTAACGGGTCACAACTCAATGGGAACCCACATGAGCAGAATGGGTATAGCCACATCTGACTTATGCAGAGGATGTTATGATGAAGAGGCGGAAGAGGGCTCTTATCACTTCCTTTGTGAGTGCCCCAGCTTAGCGAGAGCCAGGAAGAAAGCCCTCGGAGAATACTTCTTCGATGAATTGGGCGACATCTCGTGTTTGCCACTGAAAAGCATCATGAAATTCATCCAGAATTCAGGATGGCACCCCACACCTAAACCCCAGACTCCACTAAGTCCTTATTCATTCCCTAGCCATATCCTGGGGAGCACAATGGATCCACTGAGATCCGGCTTGCCATATCATCACCCCTTAAAACCTAACCTAACCTAACTAGTTCTGTCAATTTTTTAAGCAAAATTTCTTTAGCAGCTTAAAAATAGGCACGACTTCTGTTCCAGAAAAATGCTCCACTATCTGAGGCATGATTAAAAATATCTGCGATTATTTTGTGAAAAGAAGACTGTCTTCTATGTAGCTATTTCATTAACTTTCTCATGTCTATAGGGACGCTTTTTAAAACATATCTGCTTATTTAAGCATGCAATGGTTTCTATAAATTGGTCTACAATACAAATTACAAAACGTGAAGCCTTTTAAATTTTTTTTATATTTTAAAATACTTGCTAGACATACATATATGAATTGCGATGAAGCTTTATTTTAATAATTTCTTAATTATTTTTACAAGCTCTGCTCATTTATAAATAAAAACTAATCAGCCCATACAAATTATGTATATTATTCTCGAATAGCTTCACATTGTGTTCTTAGAGATTAAAAAAGTTTACTCTATGATTTTCAATTAATCAGGAAGTCGAATTATTTTAATCGGTTAACGTGCTTTGAAATTGTTCCTCTGCATTCACCTCTGTTGATAAATTGATGGCGTGTCCTCAACTGAAACCTAATACCTTGATGTAACGCGGGCAAAAATAGAAGAAAAAGAAGAAAAAAAAACTTTAATATGGAGTAATTGCAATAGTCGCTCCACACAACACAGATAATCATTACTCTTCAACACCACACTCATGGATCTTCTGATCCAGGCATCCAGCAGAAAACGAAAGAGGATCGTTGAGTTGAGGCTTGAGGAGGCTCACTATAAGGCTCCGCTCGGTCAAAAGACTAAATCTACCATGTCAGAGACGAACATAATCGATGACCGCATTCAGCTGCTGACTAATGATCGATCCAGAAGCAACAGCAGCGAACTTCACCGTCAAAAGAAACAAAATTAGTTTTTGTCAGTCGCTGAAATTAGCCGCAGAAGATCCGGCTTCGGGGACGACCTACAACAACCGACGGCGACGACGACGACGACGCGACGTGGTGCGCAGGAGTCATAGACATGCCATGCCTGATGCCGCATGCGACTATAAGAGCTGCATGCTGCTGCCTTGATGCCTATTGCCAATGGTGTGCACCCGAAACGGAGAAATAGATGACGAACGTCGTGTACGCGGTCCGCTTCTGCATTGGCTTCTGCTGCTCCTGTTCCTAGGTTTATATATGTATAAGTACGACTTCGACTCCTTTTGCCAGCTAGCGGCTCAAACTTAGAGGGTGTCAATGACGCTGGAGGCTGCTGCTGCTGCTGCAACAGCTCTAAAGCTATGCAGTTGAATGCGAATGTGATGGGAGTTTATGCAGATTTACCTTTTTGCTCGAAATTGGAATTGAATCGTGTTGACGGCTTTTTACCTAGCCCTAATGAGCTCACAGGAGTTATTTTGCGACTTGCGAGTCGGTTTCGTGTCATTTGCTTGTGATTTGTTGGATGTGATTATGAAGACATGATACTGTGATACTATTAAAGGATTTTGTCCATTAATTAAGTGTAAGTCATCGTTGCATTCGATAGAGTATTTTCATATTATTTCGTCACGGAAAGGAATGTGTTCCTTTCCTAAAGGCAATTTTAAACTAAGAAGCAATCCTAGATGCTGTATAGAAGCATCTGTGTGCCATCGTTGTATGTAGTTTGGGTTTGTAGGCGCGGGTGTTGTCACACAGACTTTATATGACTTGTGTACGTTTTTCGAGACTTTTTCATATGATTGTATGACAATTTGAATGCCTGCTGTTAGGAGCTGTTTGTCAATTAACAAGAGAAATATAAATTGATGTTGACAATGTCTCGAAGCGTTATTATTCTGAGGATTTAAACCGATTAGTTGTTATAAGTTGCATGATGTACGATTGGAAAGGAATAACATGCTAAATGATTTATGTGATTGCGCACTTATGGAGCCTTAATCATCGTAAAACGTAAAGTTGTTGTTAGTTTAATGATGTTTAATAAGCACTTTCAAATAAAATCAAAGTCATGCTAATCAAGTGCTTACTTTTGTGATAGATTTTTCTGAAGCTTTAATTTTATACCCAATAAAATTCGTATAGAAAAAAAATGTTCAGGTTGGAAAAAAATTATATTTTTGTGCTTTTATTGTTATGGCAAAATTTAAAGAAAACTAAATTTTATGTAATACACAAATCAAAAAAATTATGGGAACAAGAATTTGTTCAGTTTTTTTTTTAGTGTTTTTTGAAGAGGTATATTTCTGTGAAAAGTGAATGTATTGAGATGAAACAAAAAGCATTTTAAAGCTTTGTATCTTTTAACAAATGATTTCTTTTAAGGAATCGTTATTGCGCAATCAAAAAAAAACAGCACTAGCCAAATATTTTTTATTTTTTTTTTTGAAAAGTGTCATTTTCTGAAATTTTTTTTTTTTTTGAACTAATACAATGTATTGCCTCGGTACGAGTACGATAACTTTGGCGACAAAAATTGATAAAGTTTTCTTGTAGAGGGGTGAAAAAAAGTATTTTTTTTTACTATGGGAGGGGGTGTATCTCACCCGTTTAGAAAATAGGGGCAATTTTAGAAAAAAAATGACTTAAAATGAAAAAAAAAATTAAAATACAGCGGAAACACTTAAAATAAAGTACGATACCAGTTTTGAAAGCGAGGATTCTACTCTTTAATCCTGAATTTAAATTATTTCAGATTCAAAATTTTAATAAAAAAAAATGAAAAAAAAAATTATGCCAATTTTTCTCAAAATTTTGAATTGAAGTGCTATATTGGATTCCTGTAGTCAATGCGTATATTAATATTGAACAAAAAAACCGAATGGTTTTATGTCTACTATAGTTTTTGAGAAATTACTGAAACTACTTTTTTATGAGATTTTAATTTTTGGGGTATTTACGGTGATCTAACTTTGAGGATTAATGTTAAACCGTTTAAAGGCGTACAAACGATTTAAAGGATTAAATTGCATTGTTCCTAGATATTGTGAAATCGTCATAAAAATGGAAAAGAAAGAAAAAATTTCTGTACTTTTTGAGAAAAAAATGAAATCAAAAATTAATTCATTGTTAAAGTGGAGTACAAAAAAGTCTAGCTCTACATATATCTAGTTTTTTTTATTAATCATAAAAAAAAAAATTTCCTATTTAAACCACATTTTTATTCAAATTGCCCTTTTTGTGAATTATTTATTGATTGCTTTAAATTGTATCATAAAACATGTTCTCTTAACACTAAAATTATTTCATAAGTTTATTATATCATACCGCGCGTATATACGCACCCATCAGTTGCTTGCTGCTTATTAAACAACGCGCCGCCTAAAAAAATATATATAATTTTATTACACATGTAGGTAGGCACTTACAAATATTAAGAGACTGCCTTTTTAGGTGAGTACCGGTTTTTATTTTTAACTGAAATGTTCAATAGTTAATTTTTGAGTAATAGATCAGCGCAATATAGAATCGCCTTACTACTGCTGCGACAGGGGAACAGCGCCAAAGTGATATTTTACTTACGGTTTTGACAATTCAAGTAATTTATTGCCAGATATCAAATACACCTTGCGGGAAAACCAACCAAACCAAAGAAATGAATGAACCATACGAACGGAACGGACCCAACATTATCCACGACCACGACAGACAACTTGCCTCCGCCACATAAACAAAGATTTATGCGAATGGGAACTGTTTGGCATCACCTGTAATTTATTGGTACGTTATTTCACGCATCAACAGCAGCAGCAGCAACATTATGCTGTACAAGGAAAGGGGTTGGGGCTGATGGGCAGGTATGCAGCTCCATGTGGCTCCATCCTAATCTGGACCTAAGTTGGTTTTTCCTCAGAGTCTCGTAAGACATTTTTAAGCCTTCAATTATGGGGCACCAACGCCTACATCTTTAAAGGGTACGATTGCGGATGCGAATTGTTAGCTTACCCTCCGGATAGTCTTATTACATATGTGAATGCGAAGTTCTGTTCAATTAAAGTGTAACACAAAAATCGAAAAAAGGTGTGTACACATTTTCTATTTATCAGTTTGTTGTATACGATAAGGATCGGGGGCAAATAGTTGATTAATATAGTTTCAGGCAACAAGATTGCTAATGAAATTGAAATGCCATGAAAATGGAATCGAATTACATCGAATCGGGACTAAAACTATCAGCTTGTAATTAATTTAAAGTTTCAAACTGTTAGACATTCAATATACAGGTACTTATTAGCCTTTTAGCTATCATGCTTGTTTTATTTACCCTGCATGAAAAAGTTTTTAAAAACAAAATTTCAAATGGCATACAACTTGTTTGATTAATGCTATGTGTACAATCGCTATACAAGATCTAAAACAATGACAAATTTTGTACTTTGACTTTTTTACATCTTTCCTGTTCCAGATATAAAAAAATAGCTTGGGATCTGAATCAAGTTTGGGAGGACGAGCTACAGCTTATCATGACTTTATGAATGGAAAGTAACGGCCATATTATTCACTCGTTTAATTCAGATTTAAACATAAATCCAGATGAATTTACATTGAATTTGTATGATTTACATCCAGATTTAAGTTTTAATCTGGATGTATTGAGTGAATAATATGGCCGTAAGTAAAATTTTCATTATATCGATGGGTGACAAATTTTGATTGCTGCCTCCCATACTCTAATTCTTATTGCTTCTTGCTTCTTTAAGCACACACAAAAATGTATGGTCTCTTTTCTATCTAAGAATTTCGGATTAAGGCCTGGTCAAACAGAGCGCGGTCCCGGCGCAGCGTTGCCGCCCGAAATAAAATTAACGTGCCATATTTTCTGAAAAAACCTACCTTTTTCGTGCCACATGAAAAAACCACAAATTCTTCTATTTTCGTGAAAAGCCTGTAATCAATTTTATTACAAGGTGTAATACAATATAACAAAAAATCAATGGAAATCATTTGATTTATTCGTGCATTGTCAAAAATGATGTACTTCTGCCCACTTTTTATGGATTTTGGACCAATTTTCATTAAAGTTTGTTGAAATTTGCTTCATTTTGAGTAAAATAATGGAAATAAAAAAACGTGCCATATTGAAATTTTGCATGCCACCGTGCCACAAGGAAATTATCGTGTCAGAAAAGCACACGTGTGGCACGACACTTCGGCAACGCTGGTCCAGAGGTCTTTGTAAAAATGTACAAACAAAATTTGACCGCCGCGTTCTTTCTTTCCCAGTAAAGTATTGACCGTCCCGTTGTTGGTCCGCGCTCTTTTTGGCCAGGCCTTAATTTTGATTTGGGCTAGGGTCAAAATCACGCGATTTTTTTGGATTATTTGCAGAGCCTTTTAAGCTGAATTTTCAAAAACTGAGATTTTTTTTAAATAAAGTTAAAAAAAGCTAAGTTTCGATTTTTTTTAAATTCTTTTATAAATTTCTTTCAATTTCAGTTTTTGAGAATTCTGATAGCAAAGCACTGCTAATTTTCATACTTGAAAGAAAAGAGAGAGATAAAATTTTTAACCTATAAAGCGGGACTTATTTATTGTCCAAGAAAACGGGTCGGGCACATCAGTTTACGATATAACGATTAAAAAACTTGATTTTTGAGCATAGTGCAAAAATACACTTATTTGAAAGTTGCGAAAAAGTAGTGAGATTAATTCCTACACTAAGTATGAAAATACTCCACTTATTAAAGTGAAGTTCTATCTCACTCTAAATAGTGTAATAAATTCTCTCTCTCAGTAGGAATTAGCTCCCTTTTTAAAAATGGAATAGATTCCCACTAAGAGCAGAATAAATTCTCATGTGGAGCAGAATCCCTTGGAAGAAATTCCCTTTGCCGTCGTATTTTGTATTTTATAAAATTTTTTACCATCGAAATATTTACCCATTTTCAAGATATTGATTTAAAAAAAAAATGAACCCCAAAAATATATTTTGAAATTTTTCGTACCTTATATTATTTTGATTTAAAAGGAACTTCTGTATTTTAAAATATATCGGATTCGGTTAAGGGATTAACGAGATAGTTGCTTGATAATCAAAATGCAGACCCTATCGGGTATGTTAACCTATACCAAATATATTCTTACTACACACAAAAATTTCTATTAAAATCATTTAAGCCGTAGCAATTGTATGGTAGGTTTTATTATGTTTGGTGCTAAAATAAGCTGTGTTCGCTTTATTTAATTTTTTTTTGTAAAAGATGACCAATCAAAGATGACCACCCATTAAATCGAAAAACTCGATTTTTAAAAATTGTGGGGAGGGGGGCAAAAGAACACTGCCACCAAAAAATCGATTTTTTTTTTCAAATTTGATTGATCTTTATTAAAAATCTTTAGTTGGACATTATTGACCACCCTTTAACTTTTTTGACCACCCATGTTATACATTTGTACTCCTGTTCTTTTTTTTGCTTTCAAGAATTTGAAATCAAATTTTTTGTGTTACTTAAAGCAGGATGCCTGCACGTGCTTAGAGACCCTCAAGATTAGAATAAGTTCAGCAATTTGATCATGCGTTGACATCAAATCATCGATTTACATTGATTCTATAACTCCTTCAATTCTAGAGGTACTCAATAAATAATTTCCTAAATAAAAATGGACTTATTTATTGATTAAAAAACCACCATTATTTTATTTTTGAGTTTCTCAATTACACAGTAAATCGAGCAGTTCATAATTTTAATTTTAACTGACACTTTTACAGAAAAAATTATGCGATTCGATGTCATGTATGTCGTCTGATACGAACAAAAAAATGACATCTAAAACTGCCATAAAACATCGAATACATTTGTTAGTTCGTCTTGTAACATGGCATTTCAATCATACATAAATATTACTTTGCTACCCTTTATGGTCATGTAAGGCATTTAGGTTTTACGAGTGAATTACTCATTGATATTGATTTTTAGGCCGAGCGCCACCGCGCCGTCGCGTCGCTGCACCCCACGTTTACTGTAATGCAACTATATGCTCTGCGGAGGCTGGAACAACAAAGTGTCCCCCTTGCCTGCTTCTCGCAATTCATTACGCACCAATTGTCCATTAATCAAATTACCACAACTGCTTACCCTGGGCCATCAAATTGACATCGACTCAAAGCGAAACAGGCGCAATCGATCGTTCATTCAATGGATCGATGGCTTTTGCTTCCAATCAGCATCGACGAACGACGACCGACGACGATCGATGACGACGGCGACGCAGACGCTTGATATTGCCTCGCTTGTTCGGTTCAGTATTAGTGATTGAGCGACACTGTCATTGCGTAGACGGCAAGCAATTAACCATGGGCCATGTTCGTTTTTATGACAACGACACACAAGAGGCGCTCAAAAGCAACTGTAACAAAGTCCATTTATGGCCATTATGGGGTCCTTAAAATTGTTCGCCATCAATCGAAGAAAAAAATTTGAGAAAAATTGGAACTTAACTTCGAGTAAGCTACTATCGTCAGCAATATTTACAGCCACGCATGCAAAACAGTAAGGAAATAGATGTTTTGAAGAAACCCTTTAAATGTTAATGGGAAAGAAGATCAAAAATTGTGCATTTAAAGAGGAAATTTAAAGTGTTAGTAAAATTATTTAAAATTAATTCCTACTGTTTAGCCTAGTACGCAGAACGGGAAAAATTTTTCTGTTCATTTTCCCAGGACAAATTTTGTCTACAATTTTTTTCCAGGCAGTTCGCAGTTCACGCTCAAAATTATGACGTTTGAACCCGCTGTAGGGTGAATTCTCTACTAAATTTTGCCAGGAAAAATAATGTTCGAAAAATTATTTTGCGGGAAAAATTTTGACAGGTCAATAATTTTGCACGATAAACACGATCAACTATTATTTTTCGATAATTTTACAAAATGAAAAAAAAAAGAAGAAAAACATTAATTTTACGCGATTTGTCCAACGTTATTGTAGAGATTAGAATTGTAGAGATAAAATCTGTCTTTTCCCGATCTGCGTACTAGGCTTCAGCAGTCAAATATGTTTTTGAAGACTAAAACACTTATTGCATAATCAAACAAGCTTTTGGGTATTATCGTCTAAGCTAAGAAGACAGTCCAACCAGCAGAGATGAAAACGGGACAAAATGCCAATCTTTGTGGACTTAAGACCATCAAAAACTATTTTGAAACAATATAATTTTTATCCCAAGAATTTTGAAGATATTTAAAAATGAACACTTTTAAAAATTTTATCAAATAGCGACAAAACAGAAGATTGTTTCTTTCATCTGTCTGAAAGAACTCGTCACGGAAAAACCGCGAAACAGCTTCCATACAAAAAAAAAACACCATAAAGGTAGGTACATTATAGTTATTTTACAGTCACAGCAGGGAATCAGGAGGCTTCGCTTTTGCAATTGGATCAAATTGTCTCGTTAGGCATTTGGCATGTCTAATGCCTTACCATATTAGTCAACAAAATTTATTGCCTACACGTTTAAAGAAACAGACAGACGATAGACGGCAATTGACCACGCACCACGGAATAGAACAGAACACTCTTCTGTTTGAGCGCGCGGAGCTTGTTTCCATGCTAAGCAGTCAATTTGAAAATTGCATTTCTTCTGCTATATCCAGTACTGTGCAGGTCGGTTGTTTTTTTTTTTTGTATAAACTTTTTTTTTTTTTTTGGTTTTTCCTGCATTTAGTTTCCTTATAAAACATTCAGCCGCGATGGTTGACAATCTTCTTGTGTGGCTGTTGTGGCACGAGAACAAGACCCACCAAACAGCAAACATACTCGAAGCAAACATCTGACTAAACACGAACTAAACGAAATCAATGCACCAATTGCATGCGCCAATTGAGAGCATTTCTAGTGTAATTTATGGTCATGGCTAACAGTGGGAATTCTGAATTAGAAAATCAATGGATAACGTATATAGATTTGCTTACCTATATACTTAACCAATCTTTTGTAGAGCACGTATGGACTGATATTGATACGATTCATGATTCAACCGGAAGAAGCATTTTACAAGGCAGTTAATAAGAGAAGCGATTTTTTATTTTTTTTTTTTAAAGGTACGAGTAGGTACCTACCACGGTAATAAATAATTTATGATTTTATTTATCATTGCAAAAACCCAAGGCAACAAGATTCGATTGGAATGCCATAATATATTTTTTGTTTGAACTTATTTCAGCAAATCACGAATTTGTGAACTAAATCAGGAGAGTTAAAAGGACTAGGGAATAGGAGAAAAAGCTTTTGCAATGCAATTATTCTTTTTACCACCATAGCCGCTCGCAGAATTTTCCCAGGGGGGAGCAAACAAAAATTAATAACGTCTTTATAATAATTCATAATGGCCCTGCATGAAACCAAGGATTTTAATAAGTATGAGTGGCCGTTTAAGCTGTTTATGATAATTCTCAGCAATAAGAATGGATTTGAAAAGAAAAACAAAATTTTTGTGAGGTTGCTAAAATAAAAAATCAAATTTTCTGTCTGACCAAACGGGTGGCTCTAGCTTTGAGGAGCTTCTTCCTTTTTGAGCACCTACTTTTTCCATTCCAAATAGCACCTACCTACGTTGAATGTTATTTTTAAAATAAAAAAGCTAACTTCTTAAAAATGCTATCCTATTGATCATAACAGAATATGTACAATACCGTAAATAGTGATGAAAACTATGAATTAAGAATATGTTCTTTTATTAGTTGAAAAAGTCAAACATATTCAAAGAATATAAAAATTCAGTTCTTTGGCATTTTAATTACTAGCTTTACATTTCTCCTTCATGAAAATTCAGATCGAAACTTTGCTTTCGAGAATCTGTTTTTCAAAATTCAGATTTAAATACCTCTAAAAAATTCTGGGTTTCAAAATTCTTTTTTTTTTTTTCAATTCGGTTTTACGAAATTTTGCTCTTCAAAATACAGAGTAATATCAAATTTTCTTCATTCTCTTTTCCAGAGTATCATTTATAAGCAAGTACCCTTAAAAATTCAAGTCGCAACAATGAACTTCATTTTATCCAATAAAGGCTGATTTCCAATGCCGCGTTGGGCGTCGCTTTGACAGATTTTTCTTTCAACGCGAAAGCTCACACATAGCAATTTAAGCAAATTGTTTACAATGACGCGTTGGGTATTATGTTACGATTTGGCACATATTAGCATGTACACAAACCAACGTAACATAAGCTACCTCAACGTTAAAGTTGAAAAAAATCAACTTCAGCGTGCGTTTTGACAGTTAAACTAATGGTCGAATTCCTTTCAACAAAAAAATCGATTTATTTAGAAGAAAAAAGCGGTTTTTCTGGACAAATTCCTTTTATTGAAAGAAAAAAATCGAATTTGTTTAAAAAATAATGGAATAGTTTGTTGAAATGAATTCGAAATTATAGTAATGTAGGTTCATTTTGCTAGTTTTGCTTCAAGTCGTCTGTCATGTCGACGCGTTTGTAAAGCTTGTAAACGTATACGTAAGCGTCTCTAACGCCAACGCGCCATTGGAAACCAGCCTTAAGAAAGAAGCGCGCGCTTTTTTTACATTTCTAAAACTTATTTTTTTTGCAAAATTTTGTTAAAGAGTATTTTGAAAGGTGGCAAAACCTGGGCTTCGACTAAAAACCACAAGAAAACAGTCGTATTTGTCATACGTCCCTAGTAAAAAATAAAACATATATTGATAAGTCCTTATGTCCCACAGGAAAGGGGGGCAACTCCCCTTTCTTGCCCCCCTCACCAGCGGGCGCCTATGCCTACCACTATTTTATTCAAGATTTTAATAAGTGTGATGGTGAAGTCGAAAAAAAGAGGTATCGCATATTATCAAAAAAAAAAAAAAAAACGTTGCTGATGCGGAATGAAATTTTTAGTACGCCTTCAACATGACAACGAAATGTTGTCAACGAAAAGTTACCCCTTGAAAGTGTCACCGCCAAACGCCTAAAAATCACAGAAAGCCATGTTGTGATAAAAGAATCAATAAATACAAACAGGAATAGAGAGCAAATGTCATTTTTCCGCACACAACTCATGGTACAGGCAATTAATTCTATGCGAAAAAAGGGGGGTGATCTCTCAAAAAAATCTGCTAAAATCAGCGTTGCTGCCCGAAATAAAAATAACGTGCCATATTTTATGAAAAAACATGCCAATTTTTGTGCCATATAAAAAAATCACAAATTTTTCTATTTTGTTGAAAAAACTGTAGATACCTTATAAATTTTATAACGGTGTCTAATACAACAAAAAAAAAATCTGTCTACTCTTTACGGATTTTGGACCAATTTTCATTAAATTTTGTTGAAATTTGTTTAATTTTTATTAACATAATGGAAATAAAAAAACGTGCCATATTGAATTTGTTCGTGCCACGAGGAAATTATTGTGTCAAAAAAGCACGATCGTGCCAATTCGGCAACGCTGGCTACAATTATCAATTTCGCTCATCGTTCGTTTGTGATTTCGTTCTGTTAGTTTTGCTAATGGGATTTTTCGTTTCGCATCAGCAGCATATTAGGCTTTAATGAGAAAATGAGACATAGGGCCACTTGCACGAAACAAAACAGATGAACCAATTAAACTGAGTTATCCATGTTGGATGCCATATCCCCAAATCCAAAATCCCCAAACTAAAATCCTCAAATCATTCACAAAGCCAAAATCCACGAAACCTAAATACTTAAACACAGATTCCCCATGTTTCAAGTACGTATGTATAGTTTGGCGCCAAACATAATTTCTTAGATTTACATACCAATTTATTCTCGAACATGTTTAATTTTCAAGTGGCAAGCGAGTGGTGACGAAGTGGATTTTGTTTTACTGTAGGTCGTCTCGAATATTTTAAAATGGCAAAATAAATTATCATTGTAACTGATAAATCCTAGATACCATACGTAGTTTGCCACCGCAGTGCGCGTTAAATCAATTTCGTTACACTTCGCCGCCACTCCATCTAGTTCTAGTTGACAACTCTTCTGCCACTTCGTCACCACTTCAGTGCCCGTCTTGCCTAATGCAAAGAACACACCACCTTCAAAAAGTCTGAACTATTTTAGTACTTGATGAAGACTTAGGCTAAAAATGTCTTTTTTTGCGCGTCCATTTGGAAGTACTTCCTGAGAATCAAGAAAACTTATAGGAATGGACACACGAGCGTCCACTTATTTTTCGATTTCCTCCACGCGTTCAACTTTTTCGATTGTTTGAGTCTCATGCCGCGCAGATTGTAAAACGGCATAAGGGGTACTTTTGTAAAGCCTTACAATCTTAATTTGAATTTAATCGCGAAATCGAAAAAATTGCATAAAAAAAGTGTGTTTGGTTCATTGCTCTCGGTTGTCTACCAGTGGAGAAAGCGTCCGTTAATTACAAAATTTTGGTAATTTTTAAAGTTAAGCTTTTTTTTTTAAATTATATCTTTCGTTGTAATGATCCGATTTTCAAGGTTAAGATCTTAAAAGATAGATTAAATGTCAGGCTATAATTTTTAAGGAGGGGTACCCCCCTTCAATCCTAAAAACGTAATGGAGGAGCAATTGAATTCGATTGTTAGAATTGTAAATTTAAAAGTTGATGTGAAATTTCAGAAATTTGGAAAAATTTAAAGCAAAAAAGTATTCTAAATTCAAAAGTTGATGAAATTTTTTAGAATTTTGAAAAACAATATTCTACATTTTTACTGGCCCAACTCCCCTCTACAAAAATGTAATACATTTAATAGGGCTCATTACAACAGGGAAGGTGATAGAGCCGTTTTTGAATTTTCACCCACTAATTTAATTAATTTAATTTTATTTATAAACCAAAGAAAAGGAATTAACTTAGTTATTCCGTCCGCGCGTAAAAAAAGAAGATCGTGTGATATCAAGAGAGTTTTATATTGAACGCGTTTCCAAATGGAAATTCACCCATTTGGACGCTCGTGTGTTATTGGCCTTAGATTTAACAAAAGATTCAAAAAAAAAATTGTTATTGTGAGTAACTTTATTTTGCTGCTGCTTTGAATAAAATTCAGTAGGTAAATCTTGATTCTCATAGGATTAAACTTTTTCTTCCACAAAATAACTAATGCATTATTTGAACAAACGCCTGGAGGGAATACTGATGTTCTACAATTTGTACTTTTTGACTTTTTGGTGATTCTCTTGATACTTAATCTTGCGCCTCTCAACTCTCGGGTATAATTTTCCCATTTCAGGAAATCGTTTGATAGATAGACGCTACTCTTCATGCAAACGAAAACCTTTTATTTTGTTTAAAGTTGAATGCAAAATGCTAGAATTATTGTGGTCATGCTTCATGGCGACACCTTAATATCAGAATTTAAATTCATTTATGCTGTATTTTCTTGCACCGCTTGATCGTGGTCGTCATCGTCACACCAGTTCCACCTGACATCCAACCGAACCAAGAGCTATTGCATTCCGAAAGATTCTTGTGTCGAATTGGTCACTGATGTGAATTGTGCGGTGCAAAAGTGCAAGACTATATCTGCCGAAGAGAAGAGAACAGAACAGATGATCGAGTAGTGAACGGTGGACGGATAAACTATACGGAACATTGCATCGGTCTTAGAAAAATGTGAGGTGTCGGCGCGGCGTTTTTCTTTTAAATCTTCTCGCGGTCGCACCGTTTCACTTAACTGTCGCAGAGCATCCCATATAAACATTATTCTTCTTTTTATTGCATCGACGAGAAGCGACGCGACGATCTATGGAACTTCAGATCGTGCGAGAAAATCTATGTTTTCCTAAGATGTCAATCGCTTGGTGATGGTGGTTTAACTGCCTTACAATGCTCATCGGTGACACTCGATGCGAACGCAATGTGGTGGCGGATGTGTTGCCACGCCATTATTGCCACTTCACTCCGCGCGCCTGCCCTCCAATCCAATTGTCCGCCAAACGCCATTCCAACCACTTCGCGGTCTGATGTCAATATTTGATCACTTTGGTTGTTAATTGTCAATCATAAATCAAATCGACGGCTTCTTTCTTTGGTGACTAAATCGAGCCGCGATTTTCTCTCACAATTATTGCTTTGCGTGCTGATATTGAAGGAAGCTGCGAAGCTATACGAGCACCTCGACGCGGCAACGTTTCGATTCGAATAGTTGGCGTTTCACGTAAAAAGCAGCCTGTTGGTGCGGCGGTAAGGCAGCATATTGCGTTAATGCCTTATGAGCAAGGCTAGTTTAATTGGTCAATGGAATCATAGCCATCTGACATGATGATTCTTTTAGTGAGCGGTTGTATAGGCAAAGATGAGTTTGTATTTTATTTTTTTGTTTGGTCATTATTGCTCTATAATAATTGGTCTCGTTGGGTTTGCTTGGTGATTCAACTATTTTTACTGCCGATAAAGATACCTATACCTAATTCTGCTGCCATGATGTGATGGTGCAAACTGATTTGGAATAAGATCTTGCTTACTTGCAATTGCAATATAAGTATTAAGTTGTAGGTAATTTGCTTGGATTTTTCTCTAAAATACCACGCCTTTAACGAATAAAATATTCCAATCTTGGCATAAAGATATTATTATTTTCTTTGATTGGTATTTTCTGTATAAGCTGAGCCGGTCGTAAAGAATTGTTCAGGCTTTGTTATAAAGTGATAACTAACATATTGTGGGATACCAGAGTATCTATATAGACGCGCTGTTTGTCAGAAGTAATCATCGTATAAAATTTTATTTCTGATAGAGGTGGTATCACATCACATCTGGAACCATTATGATGTCATAAACTTTTTCGTAATTATTATGAGCTTCAGATTTTGCAATAATATTTCTAACCGTTTAAAACTTGACTTTAGTTAGGTTGTTAGGTACAAGTTTATACATATAATGAAAATAGGTATTGGGAGTTTACCAATTAAAAAACGTTAAACCATAAGATCTTTTTGAATTTATTGTGAACAAAATTGCTCTTCGAACTTTCTAAATTTGGTACTCTGTTATTTGAACTGTTCCGTTCTTTCTTTGCTGAGCTTTTATAGCTACCAAGTCAAGAGTAGGTATTCACCTAGAAATATTAAGGAAACCAATTTTTACCAGAAAAACGTCTCGATTGTGAATTGATTTTTTTATTGGACATTAACATTGTATGGTTCTCGGTACAAGTGAAATAACATTTCAATAAAATTACATATCAAACATTTTGGATAGACGAACAAAATAATCGAACATTCAAATTTTTTCGAATTTTCTTTTTTTAAGTTCCCATTAGAAGTTATTGTAATTGGTCCGATTTGTGAAATTGAAAATTTTGACATTTCTCGACGTTTCCAGGTCTCTGGAGTCAGAAAAAATTGTTTTTAGAGAGATGTCTGTGTACCATGTACCATGTTCGTACGTTCGTATGTTCTTACGTTCGTGCATTCGGAAGCTTTTTTTCGACGACGATATCTCGAGAACGCAGAGAGATATCGACTTAAAATAAATTTTATTTTACAGATAATAAGGTCATAACGTGCAGGAAGGATTTTCAAAAAAATTCAATAAGCGGTTTTTGTATTACAGTAATTTAAAAAAAAGTTGTAAAATGGCTTGTTTCTCGAATATCTCTAGAACAAATAATGCTATCGACTTCGGCCTGGTTTCATTCTATGTATAATGATGTAGTGAAAAATTGGTAATACTTAAAAATAAAATCAAGCCACAGTTTTTTTTTAATTAAAAAAAGAAAACAATAAAAATTGTTAAAAAATATCGAATATCTTGAGAACACACAAAGATATTAACTTCGGGTTAGTTTTATTTAATCCACAAAGTTATAGTTGATAGTCGGTAGAATTTGCAATAAATTCAAATAACGGTTTTTTTCTAGGCCAAAAAAACTGCTAAAAATTGTTAAAAAATGTTTTTCGGCTCGAATGTCTCAAAACAAGCAATGACATCAACTCCCGTATAAATTTAGTCTACACACAATGCCATAATTAGTAATTGATAAGTTTTGTAAGAAAATTCAATTGACGGTTTTTTTTCTAGGCCAAAAAAAAAAAACTGCAAAAGAAAAAACATAATTGTTGTAATTTTTCGTGTCGCATAAATTTAGAGCGAACAGCCTTGCGTTGATTGCACAACTGATAAGTTTTTGGAAGATTTTTAATTGGTAATTTTCTTATAAAAAATAACATCGGGTGTCGAGTTTCAAAGCGATCCAATGGGAAGTTATCGGTGTGTGTCAAACCCAGCCTCTTTTATTTGTTTTATTTTGGTAATAATTTTAAATATATTTTTCGGTGAAAAAATATCAATTATTAAGAGAATATAAACTGGACTTTAAATTTAAAAAAGGAAAAATTATACTTAATTAAGTGTTTTTGTGAAAAAAGTAATACCAAAGTCAAAATAACATAACCTAAAAATTATTATTATTTGTATTGTATTATTTATACTAGAATGTCAGTTTATTAGACTTGACCATTCTTTATTCCGTCAATTTCATTGAATTTTGAACAACAACAACAACAACTTAAAGGTGCTACCACCAATTGTTTACGAATTAATTTTGGGTATTTTAATTCGTTTTATTTTTGTTTGGCTAGAGATATAGCTATTTCAAGGGGTGCCAAGCCCTATCATCAGTCTCCTTTATAGTGGTGCTGAGCTTTAATCCAATTTTATTTGAAAAACTTTCTACACATCATGCGGTATTTCAACCTGCGCATCAGATTTGCTTAGTCTTCGAAGCTGTGTACACTAGGTACTCTGCCACCGTTGACCACTGACGTCACAGGTCTAGATGTGCTGTTTGTTTATCAATTGCATTTGGAGCATCAGCATTTTTATAAGCCCCTTTAAGTATGCTGTCTTGTTCCTAAAAAACCTAAAAACCTAAAAATGTTAACAATTTTTTTTTTTTAAATGAACTGCGAAAAAACCGTTAACCGCATAGAAATAAATTGTGGGGTGGGTAAAAATTCCTACCACCCTTGTATAAATGTAAAAAAAAATCAAGAATAGGTTGAAGTTTGGCAAAGTTAGGCAAAGTTAGGGCCACTCAAAGAAACGAGAACAAAAATCTTTAAAACCGTTATAATTCGAAAAGGAAGCGAAAGTGAGAAAATTACCTCGTAAGTTTTTCGACTTAAAATTACTTCAGGAACCTATAGTTTTGTCTGCATTAGAAGACGTCCTACTGTATAATAAAGGCCTTTGGAAATCACTCCAGAATTATTATTTTGAAAAAAGACCAGAAATATTTTTGGAAAAAAATCCTGAAATATTGGATTCCAAATTTGTATCGGGATTAAAAAAAAATCAACTTTTTCAGAAAAGTAAGATTTTCACTAACGGTCAAAAAAATTCATAACATGAAAAAAAAACTCTAGACTCCAAGTTAAAAAAAAGTCCAACCATACCCGGTAGCACTATAGTCTTTATGTCAAACCAGAACTTGCAATGTTTTGCAGAAAAAGTTGGTTGGCTTAATTTTGTTTTTCTAAATCCTAAACATTATTTTTGTTATCCTTGAAGAATTTTTCTATCATAAAATGAGACAGGAAAAATCCCTAAAATAATCTGCGCTAGGGCATTTGCTCGTATAAAAAAATATCGTTGGCACCGTTTTTGACTTAATCGGTCAAAATTGGTCATAATTCTAAATTTTAAACTCACCAAAAGCACTGCCCAATAAATAAGAAAAAAAAAAAAAAACAAAACAGTTTAGAGTCAATTGCAAACACTACTCTTCAGGGTACAGAAAAACCTCATTCGATGCAGACATTTCCAGGTGTCCATGTCCATCTTACATATGTATACATTTTCTGGAACTAAAGAATAGAGCTCTTAAATTCAGCATCATAAGAAAAATTCCAACCTTTATTTATTTTACTCACAACTAAGTAAAATGCAATATTGATAGGCATGCACGGCATATTATATCTTAAAATCATAAATCAATTGAGTATATCTTATCCACCCACGATCTGACAACAAGTACCTTTGCAACACGCGCCAAACCATAAGAAAATCTTATCCAAGATAGAAAAGGTACGCTCAGGCTAGGACTTATATAGGACATCACTGGAATGTTTCTTACTTTATGAGATGCTTGGAAAATTGAAAACCTTAGAGGTACCTACATATGCACGCGTGCGTCTAACTAAAGTTTAATCAGATCAACATAAATAAATTGTTATATCAAGATGCATGATTCGTTTGAATTTTTGAAAAGACCTGCGATTACAATCAAAGCAAATAGGTCTCAATCAATTTGGAAAAAAATATTGCGGATAAATGACCTCCTAAGTTATAGAGCCTCTGGTGAGATAATTTAGCAGAAATAGCATAGTGTGAGCATGTAGTGATCCTCCGCGCAATACCTATCAATGACTAAGGTTTGGAAGGATGCCCATTTTCTCCACATATTGTATAAATTGAAGCTGATTCTCCTTATAGCGATTCGTTAGAGTTTAGATACATAAGTGGGCAATAAAAATACCATCGAAAAGTATTCATATTGTTAAACACTCTAAGGCATTCATTTGAGCTTTTATTAGATTTAAATCAAAGCATTGGGTTTCCGCAGTGCGGCACAAACCAACTTGATCAGCAGGTCTAACTCTCTGAGTAAGTATTTGATGGAAAATTCAACCGATGCGGTTTCCAGTAAGAAATATGCAATACTTTTACAAATAAATCTTCTTAGGCGGTATAAAAGCCACACAGCCTTGTGCCTGATTTTCTTTCAATTCTTTTTACTAGAATTGCGAATTGCGATACCGATACTGAGAACGACCACAAGAACGGGCGTTCCGGTCCCCATCGCATCATTATCATCATCATCGCCATCATTCCATAGGGGAATCAGCATAATCCATGCAGATGTTTTATTAATGTCAAGCTTCATTAATAAAACATACACTATAGAAAATAGAGTCAACTGATGCGTTTGTGTATTGTGTTGTGTTGTGTTAAGTTAAGTTGGGGTTTTGTTGCAAAATATAATATCGGAAGGATTGTGATTGTGCTCTTCACGATCAAGTTCCAGTTCCAGCTGTCATCATCATCAGCCGTGGTCGTTTGTTGCGCCCCGGTGGGAATTCAGGTGTCTGCGACTGTTAAATCCTTTTCCAATCGTTCGTTATATTCATTCGAATTGAATGCGTTGTGGATAGATATTTTATATACTGCACTATATCTATACTGTCTATACAACATGCAACCGCACAAAACATCAATTGTACATTTAATAAACTGGATACGCACTTTAGTGGGTAAAAACTGAGTCTCCTCAGTGGTCATAGTCAGTCGGTATCGTAGTCATCATTGCCTAGTTTTTATGAATCACTCTTCTATTCGCATCTGGTATGCTTTATGCATTGCTACATTGCAATGTTGCGAACGCATTCAACGCATAATCAGAAATTCCTCCTGCAGTCTCACACGATTAAATATATGTTTCATTAAGAGAAATGTAAGCTGCTTTCAAAATAGCGATGGGAAATAAAATAAGGATAATAATAAAGATAAAAATAGTTTGGGGAGACGGAGTTGCAAAATTTGGTGGCAATTTTTTTAAGATCGATTTGTATTTATATTGAAGCTAATTCACCGATTATTATCAATTACTGCCCTTTTAGATAGATTAGGTAATTTTTCCGAACAACCCTTAATATGTGGGATATTCGACCAAAAAAATGCTTAGATCTCGAAGCCGATGTAATGACATTTTTATAGTTTAAGAAATACATCGGCTTCGAGATTTAAGAATTTTTTTGGTCGAATATCCCACATATTAAGGGATGTTCGAAAAAAGTACCTAAGCAAGCTATCTAAAAGGGCAGTAATTGATCATAATCGGTGAATTAGCTTCAATATTTGGTCGGCTGGAAATGTTAAATCATCAAAAGTTAAGATTTCAAGTTATACGAAATTTTTAGCTCCGCATTTATGGGATATTCACAAAAAAAAAATAATACCTCCCATTAAATCCTTACAAAAATCCCATTCAGTGATGGAAAATTGGTCATTCACAGTGGGAAAATTCGAATTTTTGATGTAGCGTATAAAGAAAACTATGCCATAAAACAATTTCGGTTTTTTTCCCAAAATATCATAAAGACGTCTCTTAATTAAAAAATAAATAAATAATACTTCATTTCTAGTTTTTGTTAAAAAATTTGCAACACTCAAATGAGGTTTTAACTTCATAATGGGTTAGGTCTCCAAGTTGTATGATGTTAATAATATGAAATAAAAGAAATATTTAAGTTTTTTATTAAATTTTCAATTTATATTTTATTTTAGAAAAACAACAATTTTTTACAACTTTATTTTTATATTGTTACGACGCGTTTCATAATTTTAAAATTTCATCTTCAGGCGAAGGTTTTGTTTGTTGCCACTCAACTTTGTTTTGTCTTTTATCATGATGCTTTGATGTTGTCCTTGTTTCTATTATGTGTATTTGTTGTTTTTTCTTCAATATATATTTTAATAATTTAACTTTTTGTTCTGTCTTTATTACAAAATTGCATGCCTTATTATTTGAAGATTAAATCTCAATATTTGCAACGTTACCTCTTAGACTATAATAATTTTGAAGCATTTTTTCTTTGAATTTCTTTCATATTTGCCATATTTTGTTTTTACTTTTTTTTTTGAGAATGTTGTTGAAATTCATTAAAATCAAGATTAAACATTAAAGCAAGATTAATGAGTGAATAGCTTTATTTTTTAAATTGATCATTTTCAAAAAAATATTCCATTTATAATTATCGGTATTTAAGATCTCTGTGTTAAGTTAAAGCGATACTTAATTGATTGGTTGATAATTTATAAAAATGTACATATTGAAACAAAATGTGAAAAATTGATTAATGAAAATCGGCATATTTTTTATTTGATATCTCTTGGTTATAAAATGTGATAACAAAGTTTCTGATTGGTAAACCATAGAACAAGATTTTTTTTATAGTTTCGATTATTTTTTAAGTCTTATTATTATTCTTATAAAAAAATGAATGGACCAATATCCGACGCCCTATATGAACCTATATATCTACTCGTACTTTAGCTTCAATCGATTTTCAGCAAATACTTTTTTTATGTAAATGTCTATATTCTGTTGACAACCACTATTCAAAGTGCATATTCCCTAGTGGCAGCACAAAGGAGGGTACTTGACTCTTCTAACATCATTTTGAGTCAAAATAATTCCTCCTATAGCTCCTACCATAGCGCCGCCTGCCGGCGCATCGACCGGAGTGCCACCAGTATCCAGGTTTCTTCAATTTAGTTGCACCTCAGGCATCAATCAAAGATATTGTGAATTATTATATTCTTCCTTTGAAATGCAGCACGCACTGTACCTACTGTTGACTCGATTTTGGTTGCATGATGCTGGTTGCTGCCGTCACGGACGGCCCCATTGATCGCTCCATATTATTATGTTCGTTAGATCATATCACGGCAAGTCATCATCGAAATGACAATGACGCGAAGTCTTTGTCGTCGATGCAATGCAGATATAAAAATATCTTTTCCATAGCGAACTTTAAGCCAAAGAAATCAGCTTTTGAAGTAAACTGGTCGCCTATACTAAATTGCTCGAGGTGCTACCATATTTGAGTTCCAGTGGCTACATCGTAAATTGAAAATTTTGTCACTGCGCTCTTATTAAAAACTCAATTTGTAATATGTATTGAATTGATTGAATAGACGTGCCGTGCAGTCGTGAAATACATATGTCAATTAAGCAAACATTTTAGTAGGAACATTATAATATTCATTTTGAGAAACGAGTGATGCCTACAACTTTGCAATATTTACTAGCTAATTTGTTGTTATCTTTTCAGTAAACGAAATTAAACAAATACATATAGCGCTTTTTGGCGTATTATTTAGTTGATCATGAGAGTATAAAACCATCATTACTTAAAAAAATATTTATAAAAATACGGTTAAAATATGGCTGAGATACATAACCTCCAATTTAACAACAAGATATATGGTTTTGGGCCTCTGATGGGGTCTAAACGGTGGCGATAGTCCCCTTTCACACAAAAAACAAGTCGCTGGAGATTTTTTTGACGTTTTCTTTTAATTTCTTTAACAATTTCTTGTACCTTTCACACGAAGAAACAAAATCGAAAGAGATTTGCTGTATTTTCCTTTTAAACTTCCTTAGTTGAACGCACACTATCGTAGTGTGAAGGGGAACGTCGAAAAAATCTCCTCAATTTCTTGACAGAGGAGATTTTCTGTACTCCTCTAGGCTGTTTCACAATGTGACGAGAAAACGAGACATCAGCGTAACGAAATCTCTTCACAGTTGTTCTCTTTTTAAAACGAATTTCAAACAACGAAATAATTTTATGGCGTGACGTGACGACAAGAAATGCTCAAGGCTGTAGGCTGTTTCACAATGCGACGAGAAAACGAGACGTCAGCGTGACGAGATCTCTTCGCAGTTGTTCTCTCTTTAAAACGAATTTAAAACAACGAAATAATACATAATAAAGTATTTCTCGTCGTCACGTTGCGTCTTTTTTTCAATTTTTCGAACTTTACGACGTGACGAGACGACGCGAATTGCTTGATTATGTATTATTTCACTGTTCAAAATTCTATTTTAAGAGAGAGAAACTGCGAAGAGATCTCATCACGCTGACGTCTCGTTTTCTCGTCGCATTGTGAAACAGTCTTCTTTCATCATGATTTTCTCGCCTATGAATTGGATGTTGCTGGAAATTCTGTTTCCTCGTGTTTTGGGAAGTAGACAACAAAAAATATTTCGTCAAATTTAAATAACAGCAACGTGTGGTTAGTTGAAGTTTTAATATGATTTGTTAAGTTTAAATCACAACGCATTAATGCTTTTGTAAATATTTAGAAATGTTTAAATACCTAAATATAAATTAAATAAACAGCTCATAAAGAATTAGGGCCTAGTGACTTACAATTCTCAACCATTCCTGTGTGCATGTCTGCAGAAATGCAGACAGTTTATTTAACAAATAAATACAGTTTCTTCTGTGCTGATATAAGCTTGACGTTTTGGACGCTTTTCTATAAAACGACACGATTTAAGATTTCGTGACTTTATGGCCGATTTTTAAAATGAAGACAAAGCTGATCTGGTGTATTGCTGTGCCTTTACGCCTACAAAAATATCATTTTTCTGCCACATTTAAGCTTTCAGTATTTACTTTAATTATATTGGGGGTGGCCCCGGCGCAGTGGAAGTAGTGCTTGACTGCTAACCTGGATGTGTGGGTTTGAGCCCAAGTCTAGGCAGCATTCTTTTCTATATTCCCTCAACTAAACGCCACCCCTGGTATTTAATGAGATAATCAAAAACTTATTTCTCAGTCCACTGTGCCAACAAAAATCTATCCTATCCTTCTATTCCTTCTAACATTGCCTAATTTATAAGACCCTATGTCTTACTGGCAAATATATGTTTGTGTTATATTGAAGCATGCATATATTGAGAAAAAAAATGGATGCATAAAGTAATTGCACCATAAAACCACTTTCACTTTAATTTAAAAAATCACGTCAAGGCCACGAAATTCCTGTTCGCCACATACAGGGTGATTCACGTAAGGTTCGACAAAAAGCTAGAGCGTGTAGGTTGAGTTGAGACAATGTATGAGAGGGGTGTCTACTTTCCCCCGTTCCGTTAAGGCGGGAGGGGCAACTTTCATGATTCAAAAATACAATAAAAAAAGAGGTTTCTGGCTTTAAAAAAAGATATAGCATGCTGTTGTAACGCTTACCGTTGTTTTTGTCTGTTTTAAGTCAATTTTTTTTTATAAAATTGCCCCTCCCATTCTAAAAAACTAAAAACAGTTTGAGCATCTAATATTCAGTGTTTGACTAGAAATTGATAGGAGCATCGAATAATTAAAACAAAAATATTATAACGTAAATTTTTTTATAAAATTAATTTAATGTCGTTTTCGATTGGATTTTGAGAGTTTTCCATTCCTATCGAATAAGGAAAATTTGGAGTGAATGGAGTGAAATAAATTTCCACATTCGATAGGAACAAAACACTCCTAAAAACCAAACGAAAACAACATAAGTACAATTTTTTTCATTTTTTTTTTCAAAATTTTGAGTTTGAAAACAAATTTTTCAAAAACTATCCTTTCTAATTTGCATTAAAATCATAATAAAAGAACGGATTTCTGGCTTTAAAAAAAAGTATAGCAAGACATTGTAAAAGTTGTCGTTGTTATTTCATGATTTTTTTCTACTTTAAGTCGATTTTTAACTTAAATTTTTGAAAAAAAAAAAGTATTCAAAATTTGTGTTCAAACTGATTTAGATCAAAATTTCACGTTATAAAGTAGTATTTTTGTTTTTAGTATTCAATTATTCTACTAAGTTTTAGTCAGACACGAAAACCAGGAAAAAATCAAAATGTATTCTAGTTTTTGAGAAAGTTGAAAATAACTAAAGTATTGAGGATAAGTTTTCCACAATTTTTTGGGAATATATTCGGTCTTGTGTGCAAGGAGGCTGAATTTTGGAAAAAGATGCAAACGCATGAACTCTTTAAGCTGTAGGTACCGAAAATTGATCCATTCTAAAGAATCTCCGAATCCCAACCCTTAAGCACTACTAAAAAAGTCTCCTGCTCGATCTGGCCCCCTGAACTTGCTTCAAATTCAGCCTATAACTAGCACACTCAACGTAATTAATTTTGTCACACTCAAACCTTCAACATACTAAATTATTGAAAATATTCGTCTATACGTCTGAATGTAAACTTTATTAAGCAATGGAGGCGTTTTGTTATTACATATATCAAGTTGTATATCAACTTGTAGTTAACTACCTCAATCACATAAGATTTTCTAAGATAATTGATTTCATTCAAGTCAAAATTAATTAAAAGAACTTGTTACTATATAGGTAAATGCCCCTATCGATCATACTTAAAAGGTGTTTTACACTATACGAGCATATATGTACGTTCGATTAACCTGTCAGCTAAATATGACAACTATTTTGATTAAACAAGATTTTTTTAGGTTAACTTCAAGCTTTTAGGCAAAATAAAATAACCAACAAAAATGTTATAGAACAACAAGCAAAGCTGTTTAGTTCGTTTTGACAAGAGTAGTAACTATACTCTCAAAATGAATATAATATTTTTTTTTTTTAATGTTAAACTATGTCTAAAGCGGTATTAGACGTTAAAGAGAAAATTAAGAGTAGGTATACATAAAAGGTCAAATGATTTAAAGAACTATAATTTAGATAGACGGTCACTTAATTCGTTTTACGATATCAAGAGAGTGCAAGAAAAATCATACAGCGCACCCAAAATTGCGGATTGCTACTTTTCGTCCAGTTTAAGTTAATTTTAGCTTTCGTAATAGAATATTATTCCCAATCGTAGCTCACTTGAGTGAAGCTGACAATTCCTGTAACATTTTTCTTTAAATATCCTTGAAGTTACGTATCAACTTCGTGACGTTAAGTTCAAGTTAAATTTGTATCTGTCATTTAAAATACTATATACGTGCTACTACTTTTATAAAGGGATTAAATAAGTAAAAGCAGGCTCTACAGCTTAAATTAAAATTCTTTAGGATGACTTGTTAAATTTTTAACACAAAATTCTTATAATATCCTTTTATAAATTGAAAGACATTTAATAAAAAAAAAAACAAAACGAGTATTCTCTAAATTCATCATAAAATGGATAAGAAATGTTCAGCAAAAAATTCATTAATTCAAGTGAAAATGTTTGGTACACTCGTCTTGATGCCAGCCAAACTATCAAAGATATTCAGATTACTCCAATTATTCAACCATCGTATACTCGTACAGCGCGTAAATTCTAAACTGTTGCACACCTTGCAATATTACTTTCAAGTCAACTGCACAAACGATGCTCAGAAGGATTAATATGTAAATAATTATATCCACACACCTCTCTTTAGTCTGAAGTCCTATAGGAGCCATCTGTTTTCGTTTTCCAAAGTTAAAAGTTCCAATCTCGTAACCGGTATGATTTCCTCCGTCAATAACCTCTTGATGAAAACCTGTTGATGTGCGGAGCAATGTTCAAGCCCTTGCATATCTTAATCAATATTTCTTCCTTTTTCATGTGCAATTTTTTGTTGTCTTTTTTATTTTTTGCAAACAAAAATCCTACTTCACGTTGGATAAATTAGAGCAGGAGGTGCTTACAGCTACACACGCTTTAATGGCGCTATAGTTGGCATTTAAATGGCAAAGTGGCACAGAGTAAAGAAAAAAAAAAAGGAAAAAAAGAAATAAGGAATATAATTTGCTGAGATTTGAAGATATCATTAAGTAATTATCATCTTATTATGTAAATTGTACCTGCTTCTACTCTTGCTCTGATTAAGATGCAGACGTAGATGACGACGACGGACGCCACGACAACGACGAAGACTAGGGCATTGTACGTCAGATAGTCAAAAGGAAGGCTTGTTATTCAAGCTCAAGATCTACAAATAGAGTTTTTGCCTTCATTGAAGATAAGATATCGTTTCGATATAGGGGATTATAGTTTTGGCGAGTTCACATAAAGACGAACACAGGAACAAGAACCGTTATTGAATCAAGGTTCGATGAGTAGAGAAGCATCATAGATAAAATTATTGATGTTGACATAATTATGTATAGCAGATATTTGGAGATAAAGAATGTTATGAAGGATTTTTATTTGCCCTAATGAAAAGAAGAGAAATATCACATTTTGTTTGTTAGTACAGTAAAACCCGCTTAAGAGAAACTTGAAAATGTCACAGTCTTTCTTTCACTTAAGCGGGGTTTTCGCTTAAACGAGCCCCGGTTAAGTGCAAAAAAAAAATTCACTTAAGCGGATCTAAAAATTCCATAAAGCGGATAATTAATGCTAGAAACAATTATTTTTTTCTTTTATTTATCTTGGAATTATGAAAATGTAATTTTCTTTTTGATAAATGTCAAAATACGTATACCTTCTTGAGCCATTTGAAAGGTTTTTTTGGATTTTTGTTTGAGAGGACAAAGCAATTCGTTTGTAAAATGTAGATCTGAAATAATCAGAAATTCAAATTTCATTTTCGTGGTGAAAATGGTGAAGGTGAAAAATAAAGAAGAAACGAATGCATTCAGCAAATTTTTCGTTCTGTGCGATTAAATTTTTTTTTCACCTAAGAGTTTTTTTTTCAATGAAAAATATAAAATTGAACTGAAAATATGTGTTAGGTATTCGGATTTTTCACTTAAGTGAGTTTCGCTTAAGCGGAGTGTTTTAAAGGTAAATGGTCGAAAAATACTCGGGGATGAAAAAAGTGTTTCGGATAAGCGGGTTTTTCTCTTAAGCGGGTTTCTCTTAAGCGAGTTTCTCTTAAGCGAGTTTTACTGTATAGAGACACACTCAAATAACATGAATTCCCACTTATACTAATGGCAGTAAATAAATTTGATTGATTATTATTTTTTTATTATATCAAGCATAAATAACAGTAGTTTCTATAAAACTTATGGAAACATGGGAATTGAGTCCTATTTTCTGCTTCCTAGATCAAGTAAATTTTATCAAAATTAGATAAATGATTTAAGGGAAATAGCGACACAAATACAAACTGGCCAACAAGACCTATTGAGGTAATGGTGGAATATAGCTTCTAAATAAAAAAAAATGACGCTTTATTTAAATTTACATTTAATACCATTAACCAATAATTTTGATCAGAATTTTATTTTAACTATCCCGATCCCGAAGATCGGGAAAAAATTTATTTCCCATACAAATTTTTTCCTAGGACAAATTTTGTCTCGGATTATTTTTCTTGAGCATTACGCAGTTCACGCGCAAAATCCAAAGTAATTTTTCCAGACAAATAATGTTCGAAGCATTATTTTGCTGGACAAATGTTGACGTTTTATGAATTTCAAGGTTTTTCTTAACCAAAAATATATCCCTGTTTTAGTTTTTTTAATATTAAAAGACATTTGGGTAAATGATCACAGAAAAATATAAATTAAAATGTGAAAGAGAGTAGGTAAACAGGAACAGATTTATTAAAAGAGCTGTTTTCACTGAGTCAGTGGCATAGCTAATAGGAAAGGTTTCGAAGGGGCCCAGTATTATTGCTCACCAATTACTTGGTGCGACAACATTTTTTTTAGAACATTCACGAAATAAAACTAAATTTTATAGAAATGATTCATGTATGATAACACGAATAATCGGACCTCGGGGTAAAAATGCATTTTTTAGACTGAATTTTGTTATTTTTGTATTGTTATTTCAATACCACAGCCTAAATTAGACTTCTGTGAAGTCACGACCATTTCGAAACTCAGTAGTGAAGTAAAGAAAAGGAAATTATAAAAAAAAATTGTCGAATATCAATGACATTAGTTACTGCAGTATTATTTCCCATACTAAGAATTTTCTAGCTACGCTACTGTTCATATTTCAATTTCTTATTTATTTCTACACCTTCAAAATTTGTCTTGAGAAAAAAGAAAATGTATAGATAAAATTGGGTCTGAAGGGATTTAAGTACAGGGTGGATAATTTTTGAGGGTGCAAAATTTTCCTAACTTTAAATAATATTGGACATCTCTGTTAAGTTTTTCTTTTAATAATATGGAGGTTAATTTTTTTTTTTCTAAAAATAGCAGCACCGTAAAAAGATCGTTTTAGGTATAATAAATTTCGGAAAATCCGTTAACCGCAAAGGAAAGAGTTGCCAACTATGTTTGAACTATAAGTAATTTTTTTTTTTAATATCTTATAACGCAGGAATGTAGTAGCCGTGGCGTGATGGTTAGTGCGATGGACTGTCATGCCGGAGGTCTAGGTTCGATCCCCAGGCTCGCCACCTAATAATTTTTAAAAACAAAATGGCTACTGCTCTTGCGAGGAATTGACAAAACCTCCAAGAGTATCTTTGTCATAGAAAAGTCCCGCTCACATTAGCCGTTCAGATTCAGTAATAAACTGTAAGTCCCCTCTATTCCAACAGATGGTCAAATTATACCAAGAATTATTTACTTATCTGAATTTTAGTGTTGAGCTTTATTTTTTTTATCGTAAGTATTTTCAAAAAAGTATTTAGGTAGGTACCCTGAATTTGAACCGGTGCTAAAGTTTTTACGGTGGGTAGAAGTGGGCGAATCAACAAATCAACGAAATCGACAAACGAAAAATTTCGTTCTGCTTTTCGTTCTGCGGTACGCTGTTCGACATGTGCAAGATTATTTGGAGAGATATCTCGTATTTTTTTTGCACAGAATTAATTGCCTGTACCATTAATTGTTTGCGGAAAATTTATATTTTTTATCAGGCGAACCTACAAAAAAGAATTGAAAAGATTCAAAATATAATATTTCGAAAAAGAAGATAAGTATCTACAATGCCCTTCCCTTACTCCAAAAATGCCATTAACTCAAAATCGGAAATTTTGTAGTTAGGGCTTTTACGAAAATATTGGAATAGTAAGGTTTAATCAATTATTTAGCCCTTTCCGCCAAATTATCGTAAGCGATATTTTCATATTGCCACTTAAAATTAATTATTTCATTAATAATATTCAATGCTGAAATTTGGCCTGATTGGTTCCGTTTTTGAGCAAATAAAAACCAAAATGTCGCTTACGATATGCTTTTATTTTTTGTCGCTTATAATAATTTTGCAGAAAGGGCTCGAAAAATTCAATGTACTCCTGAACAAGTAATTTTTTTTTTTAAATCACTAATAGAAGACATCAAATATATTTTCTTTTTAAGAAAAGAGTTTTCCATGATTAAAGCTCTACAAAATTTATTTGGCTTTGGTGTATCTCGAATTTTTTTAACAAGCTTCATTTTTTCTTTAAAGCAAAATGGGTTAATAAAATGAATAAAAGTAAAATAAAATAAAAAAAAAGACTAAACAACATAAAACTACGTAAACCTATAATTAATTTTATAAATTTCAAGAACTGAACACATCAGGATGTGAAGTTAACAATTCGTAAGACGCATTTCCAGAAAAGCTCATAGTTTTTTTATGCTACAATTTATTTTATGTAGATTAAAATGGTATTACATATACTATAGCATCAAGTTTTCTTTTTATGAACGTGATTATAATTATCCTGAAGTTACTTTTGAATACGTCGTCTAGAAATCTTTTGAACAATCCAAGTTTTTTCAATTGAAAATCTATTTTTTTAGTGAAATATTAATTTTGTAATTGACAAAATTTCTAATTAAATTCTCCGGCAAGTAAAAATTTGTGTTTTATTTTAACAATTGTTGAACGTCAAAATGAATCGGTTGTGTGTGTCTGAACACAAGCTGACTGAGTTTTGCCAAAAAAAAATCGTAAATCTGAGTCCAATGTGAACACCATCTATAACAAAAAATTCGATTTTTTTTTTTATAAACAGAATTTTTTTTTTTTTCAAAACAAGGGATTTGTTCAGAAAAATCGATTTTTTTCTTCTAAACAAAGCGATTTTTTTGTTAAAAGGAATTCGACATAAGATTGCTTAGGGCTCTGAGATCTGATTTTTCTGAACATGCCAATTAAAAAAATCCCTTATTCTTCGGAATTTTACAATTTTTGATAAACAATTTTTTTGTATTGGCTTGATTGTCTTTTTTTTTTCTAAAAAATTGATGTTGTTGTGCAAAAGTTCAGCAAGGTTTTTTATTTAAATATTTTTGTTTGAGGGTACATTATTTATTCCAGCAACAATCAATATTTAAAGCAAATGTTCGTTCTGAAACGTCATATGTATACAACGCAAACATTATGCTTTTGACATTTAAACTTGCATTTATTTTCTTTGGATTTTTGCTTTGAAAATCTTGCATTTAGAAGATTTGAGATGCATGGACTATCAATTTCCAGTCCTTTTGAGCCTTCTCTATATTTGCAACTGACTTGAATCCTTTATTATGTGTACAAATAAAGTCCAGGGTCTAATAGTGTAATTTAAGTCCATTTGCTGAAGCGAAACTTAAATATTTATGTTCAACTTAAACTGTCACATAAGCTCTTATGTTGAACTTAAATATTAAAGTTTCGTTTCAGCAAATGGCCCTCAGAGGTTGTTCAAAACTTAAATCCTGTAAACTGTTAACATTTTACATAATTGTGAAACAATATTGTCAAACGTAATAGGTACATATTGTACAAAAATTTTCAACTTATCCGAACTTACCTTCCATACTAAAATCCCTTTCGAAATTCCTGACGTCAACTATTTCATTACAATTAAGGTATTAAAATAAACTTCAACACTTTATTCCATATTAATTTAAATGCACAAACAATATTGGGTAGGTACCATTGAAAAGTAAAACACACTTTATTTGCATCTTGCATCCTTCGTAAACACTCAATATCTTCACATATTTAATTTTTTTTCCTCTTCGCACTTTTGAAATAAGTACACACCAATCATAAGAATATTTATAATTTATATCCTTAGTTATATTTCTTAAGTTTACAGGCAACAAAAGAAAAAGAACAATTAATTTAGAGCTATATAAGACTCATTACAAATATTGCGAGTTAAATAATTTCCGATCTTAACCCATCAAACGTTAGAGGCCCACTAAAGACAGCATCGTGCTATGTATCATTAAACTCGATCGGATCGGCTTATTGCAATGACTCTAGAGCTAGGAGTACACTGAGGCTGGCTTCGACTAGCACCACCAATAATAGTGGTGGCACCCAACAACGACTATAGGTTTGGAGACGGCAGCAGCCGCAACATTGGAAGCAGCTACACAACCGAGAATCGCCCAAATAGTGTGCATGTGTATCAAAAGTAGTCTAGGCTAGAAAAAAAAAAAAAACAACAAAGTATCTTATAATCTGGAGTAAGTATCCACAAGACGAGCGAGCGAGCGACTTGCATGTGCTCACGCTGGCTGTAAGCACCTACCTATCTTAGGACGTACGGGATGGATGGAAGCTCGACCGGACGCACGGGACGGACGGAAACTCTATGCACAAACAGGGATGAATGGCTCAATGGTCACCTGGGTTGGTCTTGATTGTGGCCTTTCTTCTTGCAACGTTGTTGTGTGGCTCTGACTGAAAACATATGCTGCTTCGGGCGGATAGTAGTTATACTTTGGCTCGCTCTGGACCAAACGAAGAAGAGTAATGGTCCATTGCGCACGAATGATTGCTCGCTTGTGGCTTTAACTGGCAATTGAAGTTCGCACTGCTGCTGGGATCTTATCGGTGGCGACGTGCGGCAAGCTCCAAACTCCATCCACAACACCCAGAATTTCTCTCTTTTCAAAAAATAGAAATCTAAGAGCTGTTTCTAGAATATCCATTTCTATGAAGTAAAGAGATTTGAGCTACAAAATAAAATTGAGCAAAAAATTTAAGAGCAGCTGTATTAGCGATCGATAAAGTGGATAAATAGAGTTGCATGCTGCATGCAGCAACCACTCTGCATCTCGTCTATGCAAAGCACAAATAAAAAAAAATTAACATGGAATTTGTGTCGAAGATTAAATTGGAAGAAGGAATAGAATTTGTAAATTGTAAGTATCGGTATGTGGATACAACTTCTCATTGTCAATCGGGAGAGGCGCTGCTGTTCGATGGGTGAATTTGAATTTATTGTGGGATGCAGTCAATAGGTTGGGTTGTTTTGGATTTGGGTGCTGCGCAATTTAGACATCGCCATCGATCCGATCGTTTGGTTGGTATGGTTGGTTATGTTGTGTGATTTCTAGTTTTCTAGTTTTTTTTTTTTTTTTTGAGCTAAAGCATTTCGATTTCGTGTTTTTAATTTTGTAATTTGCTGCAATTAGAGTGGTAACGTTCATGTTTGCTAGGTGTAAGGGTACAGTGACAAGTTCGGTTGTCACACTTAAATTTATCGAACATAATTGTGGTGTATTTTCTAAACATAGCTTATAGTTAATACCGTTATTGTAGTATACACTAAAACATGCTTCTAACATTTTAACCTAATCTATGTACCTACTCTAGTAAGCCAAATTTTAACATCTAGGTAAAACAAAAAATTTTAAGGTATGAAAAATGTTACGGTATGCAATATTCTGTGGAACGCCGCTGCGCCATTAGATTGTCACGCTGTATGCTTGAGTATTAGATATCAGCCTTTTCCACCTAAAAGCAACAGATGTTTTTTTTTACTGTTTCTTGTGAAAAATCCTCCAAAGATGTATCTTGCCATGATAAATTGCTTCTCATCTCAGCAATTCGGAAGAAATTGGTAGGTCTACTCAACTCATGCCGATTATTAACGACACACACAGGAATATTAAGTTGAGACTGTGTTAGTTTTGTTTTCACAAGAATTTCCGTATTTGCAGTTTTTTATTCGGAAGTGGAGTTACATTTAAGTTCTTAGGAAGCTTGAAAAGGGATTAGATTTCGTAATTTATTTAAAAATGGCTTGTTTTTTCAAATTTGTGTCAAATAGGGTTTGGGAGTTTCACACATTGACGACGAACAAAAAGCTTGGATTAAATTTATCATCGGACATAGCCCGCACTATTGATAAATCGATAGATATGGAGCGCAGCGTCTCCAAGAAAAGCTGGGGAAGTAAAAAAAGCATAAGAAAATGTTGAAGTTTTTAAATGAAATTCTCGAGGTATTCAACTACAAGCCTAGCGACGCAAATATTCAGTGCCTAAAAGTCCCGTCGAAGTAGATCATCTTTTTAAGGAAAAATTCGTGGAGCTGAAAATGTTTCGTTTGCTTATCTGTACCTCAACCTACAGCCTTAACTAGTGAAGCGATTTCCATGAATTTTCCACTTTCGCAATTTTAATTTCGCTTCTAGGGAATCTGTAGTGGCGTGATGGTTAGTGCGATGGACTGTCATGCCGGAGGTCTAGGGTTCGATCCCCAGCCTCGCCACCTATTTATTTAAAAGAAAAAACGGCTACTGCCTCTTGCGAGGCATTGACAAATCCTCCAAGAGTATCTCCTGTCACAGAAAAGTGCCGCTCGTTAGCCGTTCGGATTCGGCAATAAATTGTAGGTCCCCTCCATTCCTGCAGACACGCACACAGGAATGGTTGAGAGTTGTAAGTCACTAGGCCCTAGTTCTTCATGAGCTGTTGTGCCATCAAATTTATTTTTTTTATTTATTCTAGGGAATCTAATAAACCAATAATCCTTAGTGGCGAAATTGCATTTTTTTAGCTTCAAAAACTGCACTTGTTATTCAATTGCTATAGAAAAGACATGGTTTTAACGGCTTTTATGAATTAATTTGTCCTTCAGGGCTCGGATTTTTTTGTGCTAAGAAACACAAAATATGCGCATAAAATGAGAAAATATTCGCTTTAAAAATTTAAAATATGCTTTTAAAAAGTTTTTAAGAAAAGATGAATTACACGAAAATTTAATAATAATCAGTAATGTTCAGTTCGCAATTCCTTGCTTTGCAATTCAATCATTTCGCATTTATTTTTTTTTTTCACAAATTTTTATTCCGATATGTTATTCTTTCGTAAAATCATCGCTTAAAAAATTTTTAAACGTATAGTTTTCATTTTGCATTCCATTATTTCGCATTACAGTATTTCGAAAATTACCTAATGATTGCATTACATTATTTCGTTTTATTTGGGCTTTCAGAAAAAACGCATTTTTAATGCAGCATTCTTTGCAAATGCCCCAACTACAGCTTGCAAGACTTGCATATTTGCAAATAAAAGGTAAAAGAAAGATAGGTCTTATTGCGCCTGGCAAAAATCCAAACTTCCAGTTCATCACTATAAATTTGAGCCAAAGACTTCATTGAAATGGGACATGACAATAAACCTAAATAAAAAGAAGAGTGTACCAGAAGCCCTCAGTATATGCAAAAGGAACTATCCTAACTGTTGCTAAATCAGCAATGCATCAGATGCAAAAGACCTTCAAACTAAAGACAATATACACACGGACACGACTACAACGAACTGAACCTAGCCTCAATTGCCTTGACCAAAAGGCGCATAACACACTTCATGCGCCTCATTCACAAGAAGACAAAACAAAATCATATAAATTAAATCACACATAGAGCACAAAAATACAATTCCCTGTCCGATGATAGATTACTTCAACTGCAACAGAAAATGTTACATTACTCCTGCCGATGCCTGGGCAGCACCAACAGCAGCACAATAAATTTATTTATTTTTTTTTCCTTTCCTTGACTCCTCCATTGAAGTTTCACATTTTTTTGCTGTATGTCGTTTGTGTGCTTTAGCTTGTGCAACCGCGCCTGCAATGTTTTTCTTTTTCCTGAATAAATCTGATGTTACCAAATGTTGAAAGACGTTGAGATGCTAAGATGGCCTAAATAAAGAACCCAACTGCAGTGGATAGTCCGTGTCTGCTGCTTAAAGGCCAGAGCCTGATGATGCAGACTTCTGGACCGCAATATACAAATTACATCAAATAGGTACATAGAACATTGAAACATTACAGCAAAATGTTTGTTAAATGCAACCGGAGGATCGTGTCTTCGATGACGCGAAGACCGACGACCAACAACGTTTCATTCGGTTTGGGGGCTTCGAGTATCTATACATATTTCCTGCGTCTAACAGCAGCAGCGGCAGCAGCACACAAAAATTTACAACAGTTTAGTTGAAATTGCGTGCAGCTCTAATACATCTAGATAAGTGAAACTCCCATATTAATTAATCGCTTTTCAGCTGATCGAAGGAATTCCTGAAACAGGTGTTTGCTTTTGACAGAATGGAATTCTGATATTTTGAACTAATTCTGTATACAAGTTGTAAGATTTTCAGATAAACTTTAATATAATTTTTTTTTAGTATAATTTGCCGACCGTTGTGCGAGTAGTTTTAATTTATTAATCTACTTCAAGTCAGTGTTTGAATCATTCTTGTCAGTTCAGTTAGCTGATCATGTATTCAATTGTAGATATTAAACTATCAGTTTATGTAGACGGTATTAAAATTCAGGAGACTCACAAGAGTAGGCATAGATGTGAAATGAAAGATACATTAATAGTTTATGTCTTCATGTTAACAATCTAGAAGAATTAAACACTGCTAAACTGCAATGGCATCCAAAATCACGCAGCCGACATGCCAATTAATAAACTTTAATAAGTATGTACGAAATTATTTATACAGGGTGATCTAGAGAGCTTTGGTTTGATCTATGCAAGTAGATAAATTCTTATGAGAGTAGGATCTAATCCACATTCTCTGGTTAAAGCACATACACAACATTGTTATTTTTCTTTTCTGGTGCACAGGGAAAAAGGCGACATACAATTTCCATGTGAAAACTTAAAAGAAAAAAGATATTCTTAGAGTGCGCATTCAGTTAAAGAGAATTAACAAAAACAAAACAAACAAATAAAGGTAAAGAAAAACTTAGGAAACACCATCAGGTGAAGAAGGAAATGACCAAATGTTATCAAAAAGATTATGACTTCAACAAAAATCTAGCCAAACGTGATACACAATTACAATGGTAAATTTGTATATTTCCATTTCTTGTTTCGGTATCTTATAATCTATTACATGTGGTGTGGATATATGAAAGAGATAGATATAAAAGTCGTCTTTATTAATATTTGCATGTTTTTACATATGTAGACTCTTTAAAATAAATAATACAAAATAAGCACTTAGCAGAGTCACTGTGGCGTATACGTACTTTTTTTTTATCAGCATAATTAATTAGTTTTAAATTGAGTTAATGGGATTAAGTGAATTGGTATTAATATAACAAGTGCTATAATTCAAATTCAGCATGATCTCTTCGTCAAATTCCTCAGTACCACAAATACCTACATGAAGCTATAGATATGAAGAACTACCCGAAATTCTGAGTCGATAGAAACAAAAAAGTTATTTATTTAAAAAGATAAAATAGTTGACCTGACGATCTCGTTTCACTTCAGATTAATTAAATTCTAAATGTCCCTTCCTATATGCAAATCGGATGATGTTCAGCCGGATCATGATGCACGTACAAACAAAAACCAAATTCAAAAAGTATGATGTTTTCGCGATAAACCAGCTTTTCCGAAAAAAAATTTCTAACTCTGTAGTTGTTTGTTAACCTGGTTCAATCAAATTTTACTGTTAAATTTTGCAATTTTCTTAATTTTTTTCTTTCCGTAAGAGCCTTTTCAGAAAGTAATAGAAATCTTTAAAAAAAGATGAATGAAATAGGTTAAGTCGTTCTCAAGTTATGGCGTGACCAAGGGAAAAAGGGATTTATTTTTGTTTACATATATATATTTGAAAAATACGAAACTAATTAAGTTTTCTTACCAAAATTCAGAAGAAATTTTATATTTTTAAAATAATTTCTCTTAAAAAAGTATTATTACAATTTTAAGTATTTTGCGAAAAAGAGATCGACCCAAACAAACATAATTAAAAAAATTAATGCACGCCCTTAGCTCTTATAGTACAATTACACTGTGGTTTTAAGGTTTTATATTTTAAACCTGATTATCTGAAAGAAAGAAAAAGTTAGTTGTGCCAAATTCTATTTATAAAATTATTTTTCTAACATTAAAAAATTCAATTTAAAGATTTTTGTGACCTTAGTAAAATGCGTTTCGCCCAGGCACCACAGTTGGGCTCATAAGTTGGATTGGACTAAAGGTCACAAAAATTTTGGAATTGAATTTCATTCAATACAGTCCACTTAAATAAAAACAAAAATAATTCTTTTATTTTTCCTTCTTCTAATTCCAATTGCTTAGTATTTTAACTAATTTTAATATTAGTTTATGTATTAATAATTTAAGTATTGATAAATTAACTTAAAATTCAACTCCCAAAATTATTTATCAATTTCTAAATATAATATTTAAAAAAAAATATATTTAAGATGTTTTTCTAATCTATTTTTTTTTTAAATTTTAATATCAGTATTATTAAAACTTAACTTTTGCATTAAAAAAAATAAATAAAATTGGTTAAATAAATAATGATAAGAGTCCGAAATGAAAAAAGTTTCTATATGAGAAGTAATCTTAACAATGGCATAGTGAAAAATGTATTACTGTAAGTTGGTAGATTATACGAATTATATAAGCTTACAGAAATATTGTAATCAAAATATTGAGAGTCGTTTTTGAAAAAAAAAATGAAAATTTTCTTAATTTTTTGTAAATAATTGTTTGAAAGTTCTTTTAATTTAATTAATATTTAAAAAAAAAACGTTTGAGGCTAAGTTTCATAAAAATCGATCAAGTATTGTTCGAAGAACAAATTGAGTTTAAAAAATAAATAAACTTTTACAAAAAAATATTTTTTGGTATAATCCTAAATTTATTATAAATCCTATTTTATAAAATTAATTAAACCATTTTCGAGAAAAATAAAAAAAAAACGAACATTTCATTTTTTATTTAATACATAAATGCTTTGTATTTATGTAGATTTTTAATTGTTTAATTTCTACTCTTTTTCAGACAACTACCAACAATCCGGAAAGAGTCATTCCTCTTTTCTACGGAGACCGTTTTATTCCAAGACGATATGCCCTCAAACAAAAAGACACTAATGAAATATTTCTCTTTATGGGAGAAAAGGAGGATTTCTTAAGCATGGTAAGTTAAAAAGGTGATTTTGACAGCAAATTATTTTTTTTTTATATTTTTTAAGTTCTAAATAATATTTATCCAAATTAATTTTATTTGGAAAAACAATTCGTAGAAAAATATTTCGTCATCTAAGTTCTATTTTTTTTTCCATTTTAATGCTTGATTTAATGAATAAAGTATCTCTGCTTAAGATCAAAAATAAAAGAGATAGAAATAAATGGATGGACAAGCGAAAGAATTTCTCCCAATTATGACAACTAAATTTAAAAAAAAAAAATGTCTGTATTAAAAATTATAGAACTCCATTCACGATTTGAAGAAAAAAGAAAATTTTATTCATTAGAGATTTCGAAAACGTATAAATGTGCATTTCCAACAATCACTTCACAGACATCTAATTTAATTTAGCTTTAATTTATATCAAACCTTGAGATCTTCCGTTTAAATTTATTCTGTTTGTTTATTTTTCAAATTGAACTTACCTATAATTGACTTACATAGATTCGTTTTAAGTGTCAAACGATAAAAATAGCGCTCAGAAAACCATTTTCATCGTTTGACAGTAAAAACAAAATATCCTTCAACTGAAGCCTTTAATCTTTCCAACACCATTTCTCCTCCATTTTACCCTTTTTAATTTTCAAATCTAATTTTTGCAAACCTAATTTTTTTTATAGAGGTTTTCTTCAAATAACTTGCGATACAAAGGACTCAAAGTAGCTATTAACAATTCCTTCGGAGTCAAACAAAGACGAATGCTTGAATTTGTTGATTTGACAGAAAAGAGTTCATTCCTTTCAAATTGGAACGTCCTCCCATCAGTGCCAAATTATGAATTTATCTACGGTAAATTGGATGGATACGATTGGCCATGTGCACCTCGTAAAAAGTTTTTAGCTTGTGCAGACACAACTCATGATTTACCTAATTTCGATATGTTTACTGGTAATTTTAAATTTGGGCATTTTTTTTATTAAAGGAACATTTTGTCCAAAATCCTTAATTCTTTAAATAAATACTTGTATTTCAGCAGATACAAATCTTATTGACTGGTCTGTGCATGGTCAGATTGCTGCTTCATTTGGACAAGAGCTAGTTCTCTGGTCTCCATCCTTAGACTTGACATTAATTTATAAAATTCAAAATTCAAGCTCCATAGCTTATTGCCCACGAGGAAATTTTTTGGCTATCGGTAGTAAGAAATACGATTATCCAGGTAAAATATAAAATTACTTAAAAGTTTTTTAAATATTTTTTTTACTAAAAAATAATTAATTATTTCAGTATTTGAACTTTGGGACGTGAAACACAAAACAGAGCTTTTAATTTTCAATGGATATTATTTTAGTAAAAAAAAGAATTGTATGGTTTTATGCATTGAATGGGCTCAAAATGGCAAAGTTGTTGTATGTGGTACAACTTTAGGCTGGGTATATGTATTTAGCGTTCCATATTTAGATCTCATCAGGGTTTTCAAGAACCATCAGCAATCAGTGTTTATGATAAAATTTTCTCCAAATATGCGCTATATAGCGACTTGTGATATTGAAGGTAACACTTATATATATAATTGGCCATCTTGTGATATACACGTGGTATTAAGATCGAAGAGGAAGCTGAGGGTTGTAATAGATTGGCATCCATGGAACGGAACAGATTTGGCTATTTGTAAGTTACAAAAGAGTAGTATTTATGGGGAATAAACAGTTTCATTTCAGCTGAAGATTCTCCAGCTTCAATTGTGATATTGCATGTGCCATCGAGGGAAATAGTGGCATATTACCAACGCAAGGATAGAAGGGTTGAAATTGATTTTATCACATTTAACAAGTTGACGGCTGAACTTCTTGTCAGTTTTTCCAATAAAGGTATGGTGAACACCTAACTTTATACAGGGTGGCCCAAAAATTGTCACCCGATGCTCTTTGGCTATAATTTTTTCTATTTATTTATTATTTTGATTTAGTTTAATTTGTCCTTTAAGTCCAGAAATTTATATCGGCTAAATGGCTGCCGCCAGAGCTTAATGAAATAAATGCGCCATCTTGTCGTAACCTTTAAAATAAAAAAAAATTAACTTTTTTCTGTTTAAAAAAGATAAATTAATTTTAAGTTTATAATTAAGATTCGCTCGACGAAATGGACTTAAAATCTTACATTATATCGAAATTATAGTCAATATGTTGTGCTAACTAAATTTTAGATGATGATGGATGCATTACTTCGGAAATTGTTGTCATGTCTTCGCTGGACCATGTGGTAGATGTTTTACGTGTACAAGATAGTTCGGTTCGTTTTATGATGTGGAGCCCAACTGGAATGCAACTTGCAACAGCCGGGAACGATGAAACTCTGACCATATGGAATTATCTACCAAATCATATTGGGCCACCAGTTATCGAAAACATGCGCAAATTTTGTCCTGCAGTTAGGAAATCTAAATGTGCTTTTGATTTAAGTTATGGAAGTGAATTTAAAAAATGGGCTCAAATGAAATGAAACCAAAATGTTTTTCACTTGTAAATTTATGTTTATTTTTTTGTGCTTCAATTGTATTTTTTGTTATTATTTATTTTGTTTGTTTGTGATCAATAAAGTTGGACAAAAAATAAATATTATGCATTTTATTTGGAAAAACAAAAGAAACGAAAAATAGATACATGAAAAACTAAAGCATTTTAATTTTTAATTTTTTAGTAAAAAAAAAGTGTGAAAAACTTACTATAAAAATTTTACATAGTGGGCTCGTAGTAGCCGTGACGAACTCAGTGGCGAGTTCACATAACCTCCACGTGAGATGGCTATGCCCTCGAATCACTCGTTCAGAATTTCCAATGTGGCGTTAACTGGCTGAACAGAATGGTGACGCAGACGGAACCGGAGCTGGATTAGCTGTCAAAATATTGAATACACGCAAATTCAATGTTGCGAACACAACGAAACATAGACGCATACGGAGCTGCAGACGCAGACGGAAGAGTTCACCAACTTTTAACTTTTTACGTACGGCACTTTTGACGTTTCAAATTGTATGAAGAAAAAAAAACAACTTTTTGGGTCGGAAAAAAATATTGTGGTTATTTGTATCGCGAAAAAAATTATTTATTAAAATGAAAATTATTCGAAACAAAAAATGTGAATTCTGAGCTTGTACACAAGAATATTCTTTTGTTTTTTTTTCAAAATACTTTCAAAGCTGTACAGCTCTATAAATTGTGGACATGTAATAAAAATAACGTACGACACTTTTGACAGCTCTTCCAGTTCCGTCTGCGGCTTTAGTTCCGTCATTCTATTCTGTTCAGCCAGTAACTGTGTAGCACGAAGCGCCGCCGTCATGTTGAAACTACCTGCTGTTGATGTCCATGTTCATATCATCCAATTCCGCTAAAAAAAAGTTGGTAATTATTGATCTATAGCCCTTGCCGACGGTTATGGCGTGATCAAAGTCGCGTGCGTCGGTCGTTATCAAAGAAATGTGGAACGATGACGCTAAAATCCACACCCTACCCTACAGTGAATTTTTTCCAGATATATTTTACGCTTTGGTATTGGTGGGATCTGTTCCAAATTCGACAATTTTTCTGTTGATGTACCCATCCAGAAATGGGCATCGCTGAAAATGATTTTTCGAAGAAAATTAGGGTCAGCTTCCAACTGCTACACAGAGCCCATTCAACTCCGGGTCAGTTGAATGTTTTACGGATACTAGTACCACGTCACAACACAAAAAAAGCCGAGTTCTTGTGAGTGACGCCACGTGAAATCGACTGCCTCGGATTCTTTTGCTCGCTATCACAGACAGCGGTTTTAGCAGATCTTTCGTTTCGTCAACGGCAACGTCTGGTGTTGGTTGATCGTTTAATGAACCAGTAGACTCAAATTTATCTACTACATATGAATAGTCCTCTCGGTAGGACGATTATAAAAAATAAATAAATTTGATGGCACAACAGCTCATGAAGAACTAGGGCCTAGTGACTTACAACTCTCAACCATTCCTGTGTGCGTGTCTGCAGGAATGGAGGGGACCTACAGTTTATTGCCGAGTCCGAACGGCTAACGAGCGGCACTTTTCTGTGACAGGTGATACTCTTGGAGGATTTGTCAATTCCTCGCAAGAGGCAGTAGCCGTTTTTTCTTTTAAATAAATAGGTGGCGAGGCTGGGGATCGAACCTTAGACCTCCGGCATGACAGTCCATCGCACTTACCATCACGTTACGGCTACTACGATTATGGCGACCGTAAAATGGGCGAAGCACGTGTTGCCCGAACGCGTTGCCCGAACTGAACCCTCATTTTGATAAAACAATTTTAACATTTCCATGTAATGTTGAATGCTATATCTGGCTATTGTGATTTAGCAAAACAGACTGAATAAATGACAGTCAATTTGACAGCTGAAACTTAAACAATATGGCCGCTATATATTGAAAGATCTTGTTTCAAAGGAGAGAACAATAGTTCAATTTTGCAGAACAGTTTTATTTGATCTTGTATAATTGAACTGAAAACTGATAAATTGTGTAAACATTCTCTTCTCTCTACGCAGGATCTTCTACTCGTCCTTTCAGCTGGCTCAATACTCTTCCGGTTCCCTCGATAGTCTTGTTTATCAGTCTCTTTTATAAAATTGCACATATCAATGGTGGAACCATTAATTGCTGTTAACGTCTGTGGGGTAGGCGAATTCTTGTTAAGAGGAGAGATTATCTTTCACGTGATTTTTGTAAACGCTAGCAGCCCCAGATGTGCTAAGATATCCCGCGTTAAATTGCTTAATGTATGCATGGTTGGTAATTTATTTTCATTAAATAGTGAAGTTCTGAATTCAGTTTTGGAGCAAAAGAACATGTGTCCTTCGATCTTTTGAAATGGTAGATATAGCCTCAATTAGCAGCACATGGTGGGTGTTTGCTGTTTGACACCATCTGTTTTAAAAAATGTTATTAAAAAAGGCTACCTTTCCCATAAAAAACAAAGCCATTTGTAAAATTCGCTTGTTCAATCTGATAGGTTAAGATTAGCATTGAAATTGTCGATCACCTTCTCGATTGTATCTGCAATCAGATAGGTATACCTTGAAGCTTATTTCTTACACATTTCATATGACAAAACTTATCAACCAAAATGAATATCTCCATCTAGATCAGTTGAACAGCTGGTTTGCAGTCAGGCCTTATTTTACTATGTCATCAGGTGCAACATATCAAATCTTACAACAGGTACCTATATCAATTTAACCACCTACTATTCCAGTTAATTTCAATAGATAGAGATACCAATATCGCTCCAAATTACTATAACTTTGTCTTAAAATTGTGCAGCAGCAGCAGCAACAGCGCACCGCAATAATAAGTCACCTTATACCAATCTATACTTTGTGCGTTCCACTTTTCAACGATTTTATACTATATACAAATATTTCCTCGATACGATATAATAAATGTAAAATCACCTCTATAGTTATCGGTTTGAATATCAATTCTATTAGATCAACTACAATAACAACAACAACAAACAACTCAGTGCGGTAGTGCGAACTGAATCCGAAGTCGATACCGATGTGGACGGGACAAATGATAGCTATCTTGTGCAATTTGAATATCGATGTCAAAATGACATTCGACACAATCTCCAACAGCTTAGGTGACAGTGACGCGAATGGTGTGTGTCTTTTGTGTGGCGTGCTGCGTTCCAAATGACACACTCGCTTCATGGCGACACAGCGCGTTGCTTGTAAAGTTTCACGCGGGACGCGATATTGTTAACAAACTGCTTTCGTTCGATGCAACTTGAACGAATAACGTAGCTTATAGAAGCCAAATACACACAACAACAACACCCATCCAGGCATCAGTAGGGTGTTAAGTGTTTGACACGGTGAATTGCATTCCATTCAATTTGTTGCAGTTGCAGTCCTATTATACAATTCAACGAATATATAAAGTTGCCAAAGCTGTATCTTGTCTTAAATTTGCACACAGCCACCCCAGGGCCACTCCTTTTATATTTATAAGCCAAAAGGAGTGTTGTTCCCTCACAGATGGTAATAAAGTGATTTGTCTATTATTCCAAGATCCCAGAGCTATCCAAAGATGACGAATTCCGTTGAAAATATTGTCCAGTGCGGTTGATCTATCACCACACGCTGCGATGGCGATCTACGGCTACGATGACGGCTATAAGACCGGCCGGCCAGCAGCGTGGCGGACTCGGCGCGTTCAACTTTGATTCCGGAAAATATTCCTAGTTATCTGATTGAAAATGCCAACACGACCTCATTCGAACTTATCCCTATATAGAAATTGCAGTGTTATTAGCTAAGAGTTGTCCATAAGGTTGGTACCTAGGTATGTAGAAAAAAAAAATACAACAACAACGATCCGAAAGAGAATCTCCGCTGCCGCGCCCGCTATGGTAAATATCTCCTTTAGGCAGACAGAATGAGCGGATTATAAAAAGTCATACGGGCAAATTTATCTGCATACACTGAAACTAATTTGAATATAATAAAAATTAAGATATCGTCGATAAACGGTGGCCAAATGGTCTCTGGGGAGGATCTGAAGACCTGATGATGGTGCACAAAGCTAAATGGGGGCGCATGAAATCAGAGCGTGCATAAAAATGCATTTATCCTACCTAAACAGCAGCAGCAGCAACAGTAAGCGATGTTCACATGTGCTTCACTTGCATCAGCAATTGTTCCACAAACGGCAGCGGCAATGACGATGCGGTGGCATGTGCGGTTGATGCTGCACCCATACTCAAGATCGATTCAACTTATATATATTTTGTTTTTAGTTTTAGCATCATCCTTAAACACGGACCTACTATTAATATATATACCTTAATAGCATACTAAGAATTTTTTTTTTTTTTTTTATTGAGAACAGTTTGTCCGGCCCGTTTCGTTGTCGCTAAGAGGGAATTATCTGCCGTTATCATATCACCCACATTTGCATAAGCCGACCTAAGCATAAATTCAAAAATATCCGATAAGCTATAGGTTTATGTATAAGAGTATGAAAATGAGGTGAATTGAATAAATGGTAGAAATTAACCCTGATGCAGACAATAATCTACATAGAAAAGATGCGCATCCATAAAACTGTTCACAAGTAGGAAGTTCACATAATCTAGAAATAATATAGAGGACGAGATGAGACGACACAACAACCGACGCGACCGACTATGCAATGGACCGGATGGCCATGGTCGTGTCGGTTAAGGCATTTCTGATCGTAGACTCTGTAGGTTGCAAAAGATACGCAAAATTATCATATCGTCACGCCCGCGTGGATAAAATAGATATACCTACCTACAAATTTTAATGAAAATAAAAAGAAATGTCATTAAAAGCAAAACTTCTTTTGTGTTATGTTTAAGTAGCTAACCTAAAATGGAGAAGAAGAAGAAATAAATTGCCATAGGAATACGAAAAGCCGAACTTTCAAAGTATCTTTTCAAACCGTCATGCATGTACTGTATACATAGTCGGTTTTTATTTACGATTTATAGAAAATTATCGCGTTCAGATATCTATCCAAAGCGATAAATGTAGTAGGTTGGTGCTGTTGTTAATAATACCTTATAAAAAAAAAACAGAAACAAACCATTGAAGGTAAATAAAAAAATAAATTTGATGGCACAACAGCTCATGAAGAACTAGGGCCTAGTGACTTACAACTCTCAACCATCCTGTGTGCGTGTCTGCAGGAATGGAGGGGACCTACAGTTTATTGCCGAATCCGAACGGCTAACAAGCGGCACTTTTCTGTGACAGGAGATACTCTTGGAGAATTTGTCAATTCCTCGCAAGAGGCAGTAGCCGTTTTTTCTTTTAAATAAATAGGTGGCGAGGCGGGGGATCGAACCTTAGACCTCAGGCATGTCAGTCCATAGCACTAACCATCACGCCACGGCTACTACCATTGAAGGTATCGGAACATTTTTGGAAAGGTTGACACCCTATCAGATACGTTCGTAAACACAGGAAATGATTTACAGATATAAATATTCTATACGGTGTCAGGAAAGGTTCCATGTTCCATAATTTGTATGAGCTAATTCATTCAGTCAGTTTTGCGTCCTTGCGATTTTTGAAGTCTTTCATCTCAGGAACCACTAATATTCAATTATCTACACATTTTAAGGTGCCTCTGCTTGATCAATTAAAAAAAATGTTCGAATTTGTTTCTGACTTAATTGGTTCTGAAGCAGGGTTGCCACTTTTCGGCAAACTTTCCGCACTAGATTCACAAGAAAAAAAATGCAGTAGATTGAACTTTTTTGCAGTAGATTTATTTTATTATTATTTTTTTCAAAAAACAAGGAAAATTAAAATTTAAAAAAAATATTACAGGTAGATAATTAAAAAAAATATTAAAAATATTTTTCATTAAAAATAAAAAGTGTTCTTAAAACTATATATTGTTAAAATATCAGACTATAAGTTATCTCAAACAAAAAGAAAAGGTGTTGTATTTATCAGGTATAACTGTTTTTTAATTTTATATTCCCTGTCGCTACTATGTCTTTCATGACTTTGGCCTTTACCAACACTGTGCATCCACTACTTAAGAAATGCATATAAACTACAATTGCATATACTTAATAAGAATTTAAAGCTTTTTGTGCAGATTTTATTAAAAACTTGCCCATTAAAAAAAAAAAAAAAACGAAAATTAACAAAAACAAGATTTCCGTTAGCTTTCATCATATTCATCAAAATAGAGCCGATATAGTCGAAAGCCGTATCAATAAGTGAATTAGGATGTGAGTATCAATTTCCCGAAGAATGAGAATGATTGCAATCAATGACAAAATTGAAAAATTATTTGTGAGATATTTGTTTAGGGACAATTTTTTGTAAAACCAAAAATGCAGTGGATTTGATTTAAAGGCAGTAGATTTATTTTAAGAAAAAAATGCAGTAGATCTACTGCAATTGCAGCAAAGTGACAACCCTGTTCTGAAGTAAGAGTATGTCATGAATCACTTGACCTTGTTACTGTAAAAAGGGTTGGTGCCAAGAAATTTATTGGGCACTACCCTATGCCCTGCACTGTGATTACTTTTTATATCTGTGATCGACTGACTCTATGCTGCGCTGTGAAAAAATATGGGGAAATATTTTTCAACCACACCAATTTGTCATTTAAGAGGAAGGCTCTGTCTTGCTGATTGCTATCAGTCCATAGCTTATTTAAGGTGATCTAAAATCGAAATCACATAACTTGAGAATGACTTTACCGATTTCATCCACTTGTTTTTTAAGTTTTCTAATAATTTGGTTTTTACGAAAATTAAAATTAAGAAAATTGCGCAGAAAATTGGATATTTTCAGAAATTGTAGGAGCCTCAAAATTTCAGAAATTTTAGGTTGAAGTTCTGGGACGTTCGTGTGTTTATTTGGTCAAAATCGGCCTAGCAGTGTGACAACAAGGTGCAACAGCGCATGTATTTTCAGACTAATAACAGAAAACACGCTCCGATTTTGCTCAAAATTTCAGGAAATCTTTAGGTTGAAGTCCTGTGTGCGTTTGGGTAAAATGTAAAATCAGTCTTGCAGTTTGTCAACAAGTTGCGAGAGCGCATGCATTTTGGAACTAATTTCAGAAACCATACTGTACAATTTTGATTTTTGTTTTGTTTAAAAGGTTATACTTAAAAGATGGCTTCAATGACAGGTACAGGTAAACGCAAAAAAAACTGTTTCCTATCCTTAAAAATTATTTAGTGTGTGAAAGGTCACATTTGGGAGATTGACTTAGTTAAATAAAATTCGGCTAAGCATAGTTTTCCAACAACTGCATTTTTAAAAAGCGTACGATTTTTGAAAATCTTTCTGCCGCCAAGTCTGCTTTTCTTATATCTGAGTTTTCCCTTTAATTGAAAGAAGTTTGAAATTTTTTAAAATAATTTCTGCGTTGAAAACAAAGTACCTATGGCATGTTCAATTTGTTCAAAGCCTGTCTTGCAGCAAACAAGCTTTGAAAAAATTGAAAATGCGAATGCCATTCCTAAATATACATACATACATACATATGTATGTACATGCACACATACATAGTTACACTTTGAACTTTTTACATTTCTATGCAACATATACGAGCTAGCGACATTATTCTTATTCTTGTAAATTGTTCCAAACAAAAATTTTAAAAGAATAGAGCTGCCAATATGACTTCACTTTATCGTAAACTATGTAAAAAAAACTCATCTATTCTACCTAATAGCTATAGCGTGTACTTATACTAACCGTTCTGCTTTTCTTATTGCTCCTTCAGGAATTTGAGGCCCATAAAATGTAAAAATCTCTGATAACTCAAAAGTGAAATAAATAAGTCATGCCTTTTTAGTACGAAAAACATCTTTGCTGAAAACGCGGGGACTAATTAAGCTTGACAGCCCTAGGACTTCTTTGTACCGGACCGATTTCTTGTCAAAAAAAAATGAAATGTGAATTATCCCCCCTCACCCCTCCAACACCCCCAATTAATTCAAATCCTGCGTACTCCTTTGTTGCAAATGATTTTTGAATTTTTTGACACTGTTTTCTGTGCGGGAAACAGTTTTCCCGCATTTTTATAGAACGTTTTCTTGACAATACTTATTCTGTATTTTTCTGTATTATAATAGTTAATATTTTATTGCAAAACCTTTCGTTCTTTAAGGTTTTATATCATTACAAGGAAGATATAATTTGAATGGTGTTTAAGCAGCAGCGTCAATAGAAATTTAAAACCGATCACACCCATTTATATCTTGTATATGTTCATCAAACGTTTAAGATTAGGTACCTACCTATTAAAGCCTCTTTTCTTCAATATTTTATTTACAATTTTAGTTAGCTCCCCATAAGCGATTTTGGGAAAAAAAAATGTTAAAAACAAAAATAAAATTCGCATAATCTGCAGCATCATTCCTATGGCTATAGGCTTATATAGAGGCATCTATAGCTTAAACGAAGTCGGAGAGATGCCTATATTTATATGAAGCATAAAAATAAAATTCTCGAACAAGATAAGTGGATTTATCGTTAAGGAAAACTGATACCCGCGAACATGATAAATAAATTTCACACGTAGAACTCCTAGTCTGATGCCCCAACAACGATCCTCCAATCCTGATAGTGTTTATAGCTTGAGCGCAACTTGCGCACATACCGCATGATGCAGCATAGCACTTGAACAGCAAAAAATATATACAAAATTCGCTCACACACACACACTCTCTCCGGCTAAAAACCCGGATGGTTTATTAGCATGTTACCAGCAAAAACATAATTTCGTTATTAAAAGTATCCAAAAGGCCGACAACGTTATAAGAATTTTTTAGGTCAAGCCAAGGTTCAATGCGAAAATTCGCTCATGGTGGGCAAAATCTAGAAGGAACTGACGGACGGACGTTGGAAAAGGCCTAGATCTCTTAAAAAAAAAAAAAAAGATTCATGCTCAAGATGCATAGTGCAAATTGTGTGCTCTAGTTGCTGCTATCTAACTTAACAGGCGATGCGATGGCGATAGCGATGGCGCATAGATGCTGAAATGTTGATGCTGTGAAATTGATATCGTGTTTAATTTATAAACGATTTGATTTCAACCAGCAAGCGACGAAATTAATTTCTTTCCAGTCGATCTGCTCTCGCAAACGTCTGTCGGTCGGTTTTTTGTTTCTTAATTTTATTTTTAACTTGTAATCGAGGTACCTACTTTAAATGGCAGGCTTAGGATTCATAAAAAAAAATCTAGATTTCAATTAAATTTGAAATTTAAGTCGATTTATTTTAGGAATCATTATGAATATAGATTTAAGTTCAGATACACATAGGACAAAGCAATTTAATGGTGTCAATGGATATCTGTCAACTTTTAATTTTAGTATGATGTGTCAAAAAAATCGGGTGATTTAAATTTTGACAAACGGTTCTTTTTGTTTTATAAACAGATACATACAAAAAAGGGTCATAGAAGCATTAAGATTTCGTACTTCGGTTCAAAGGTCTGAAGTTAATAAAGATGACAGTTTTTTTTTTAAATAACCGTAATAGCCCTTTAAGAAAAGCTCATATATCAGTTTATACAAATTGTTATATATGTATACAATTTGAACTAAAAAAAGACCACTTTGCCCAATAAAAGAATGCATGGTAAAATTTGCAATTATTATTATAATTTTCACAGCAAGTTCGTACGACCCCTTAGAGCATACACATTTTTATGTCCATCCGAAGCAACCAGCACAGGTTGAATTACGCAATTTGGCCTCACAACTGGAGGTGTTGCATGTCGGTGTTCCACGCCGCGACGGCCGACCCTCCGTCGGCCAGCCCAGCCCAGCCCGGCCGAGTAAAGCCGACACCAATTCAAATCGAATGTTCGATCTTTCTAACAGTTGGGGGCTTGCGTGCTGCGTGCCAGTAGCCAAGAATTGGAAGCGTTATATAGGGGTTGCAAATGGAATGCAAAAAAGAATTCAATTACTTGAATTTTGGTCTGTTTGAAAATTTGTCTCTGATATAGTTAACATTCTAAAAAGTGAGTTTAAGTAAAAGATTTTGCATCCATACCTGAGGTTTTATTAATACCAAGTTATTTTAAAAGCCTGTTGATCGGGTTCTAACCATAATTAATTTACTGATTGATCGTTATTTAAATTTGTTAAGGTTTTTAATGTATTTTTAAATCATATGTATGTATTTTGATTTCATATTATGTAGGTATTTGTATAAACCTTTCAGCGTAATTCTTAAAAATTGGATTTAATGAAAATTTTGACAGTTCTATTTGATAACGGAATGTAAGATGTATAGCAACTCAATTAACGACGTCATATGGTTTTGAAATGATGGCTGATTTGAGTGACAAGTTTAAGGTACTAATAACGAAATATTTAGTGAGCTGTCAAATAAATACATTATAAACCTATAGAAAATTTGATTAATAGATCAACTATATCCAAATGCTTTGCATTGGCTAAGAGAATACGAGCATTTTAAATCGATTTGACTTGCATGTGCAAACAATACCCTCCTTGAAGACAAGAATATTATATAATTAAAAATTTGGTGTCGTAAAATAACGTTATTTTTCCTACCAGCTTTATTGATCTTATTTTCGGAAAAAGCCACACTTCATTGCATGATTTTGGTTTAAAAGACAATTTAATGTTTAAAAAGCAAAATAAATTAAATTCACGACTGGATCGAACGAACCAGCTCTAATTGTTCAAAGCTATAATGTGGCTATATTGCAGATGTATTGATGTTTATGATTCAATAACGTATTTAATAATTAAGGTTTTTATAATACAAATTCTATATGCTACTGTAAAATATATCAGCTAAGTAGAAGACTTGACACTATAATTGGACTCTCGGAATTATTGATATGATTTTAGTCAAAATAAAATGGATTTTCGGCCCGGACATTTCACTTGGGTCAAAACACCATTTGTTTTTTTCTTTTGGCCATATATGTACATATGTATGTATGTTAATCGATATTAAATTCATATGTAATTTTATTATTATTAGCATGAATGAACTGCTACAGATAAGAACATTTAACAAAATTTGAATGAACAAAAGTTTATAATAAGAATATACAATAAATAATTATTTAAAACACATGTACCTACTATAAACTTACGTGTAGTTGCAAATAAATATAGAATTTATTTAATAAACGAAATGCTACATAAAAATTGATAAAATGTAATTAATTAAAATAGTGGTGCACTTGGGCGTATACGCAATATTTTCTAATTTTATTGAATATTTAACAAATTTTACTACGATTTTGTCTTTGCACGAAAAATTAGTAAAAATTAGCAAAGTTCGAGATTAATTTATTAAAAAAAAAATCTTGTTAAATTGTTTTGAGAATTAAAAAAGTAAACCATCTGATTTCTTTAACTAATCTTAGTTTTTGAGCAAAAAAACTTCAAAATCGTAGAAACGGTTTTTGTAAAAATTTATTTTTTATATACATATCTACATATACAATTTTGTAAACATTTTTAAGAAAAAAATTGGTAGGAACACCATTTTTTAGTAATTATTATTATTGAATTAAAAATCAAATTTCGAAAAAAATAATCTACCCATATTTAAAATATCGAATTTTCACAAAAAAGTCCAAATTTGAAAAAAAAAATGGTTCTATGAAATGTTCCTACTGTTAATGGCTTAATATAACTTTTGATATTGCTAAACGATACACCTTACTATTCTTAATCTTAGTATTCAATACAATTTTAATCAAAATCGTAGTAGTCGTTGTCGAAAAAATTTAGATTTTCTTTAACGGTTTTTAAACATTTATTTTTAAGGTTACATTTGTACCGTTCATTTATATTGTAAGAACATTTTTTGTTCAAAATATTCTAGAAATGGGAGCGGGTCAGAATTCTGGCTATCAAAATTCTGTATGACCAAAATTCTGTTTTTTCTTTTTTTTTTAGAAAATACTGTACGACCGAAATTTGTTTTTCAGAATTCCGTATTTCAAAATTCTGTATATCCAAATATCTGTATATTCAAAATGCCCATTTTTTATAGGGCAATAATAAGTCCGTGAATAAGCAACTCCCAGCCACCTAATAAATTCACTATTGAATTTTCATTACATTATTCATCGATAGTAATAAGCAGATGAATAAGCGTGTTACATTTATGGAATGATTTCTCTGTTTAATACATGTACATCATATTTTGCATCGTTTTCCAAGCTAGCGAAAAAACAACTTCCAACGAACCAGTGATTTCGTTCTTGAATTTTTATCGAGAAAGTGGCATTTGCCTACCGCTAATGACATGCCCCTGTTAAATTCATCAAAGAAAACAGCACAAACGTGGAGGGTGCAGCTTCTTTTTCTCAAGGAAAATTTCTAGAAATTTGCTACTGGGTAATTGATACTGATACAAACATTTCTGAGTGGAGTAGAAACATCTCTGAATATGTAGGTAGCAACAATTCCATATTCTATTATTTACCTATGTATATTTACTTATAAATCTATAGAAATGTACGTAGTGAAAGAAAAATCATTCTGTATGTTATCAAAATTCTGTATTTAAAAAAAAATCGTTCTGATAACGTAAAAAAGTGCGCACTTTTTTACATTATCAAACCGTTTTTTTTTTTTTTTTTAACAGAATTTTGATATACAGAATTTTGACCGCACAAAATTTTAAAATACAGAATTTTGTGTTACCAGAATATTGAAGTACAGTATTTTAAAAACAGTACTTTGACCCTCTAGAAATGTCAAAAAACCGATCGGCACTAAGTTTTGTCTTAGTCTTAGTCTTTTTCAAAAATATTTCGTTTTCCAAAAAAAAAATAATAATGAAACTTTGTTCAAAAATTAATTTTTTTTCTTCAAATTTTACTATACAATACTATGTACATATGTATGTATTTGAATTTTCAGAAAAATTTATTAAAATCAGCTGATTTCTTTTCGGGAATAACGAAAATAAAAAGATAGTTCTTTGATGGGAGTTACCATTCAAAACCATTCTTCGGAAATTTTATTTTCACTAAAATGTAGCCTGTACCATGATACATTGATAATCTTAATGATTTAAAAAAAAAAAAATCTGTAAGGGCCATATTTGTGGAAAATAAGACTTTCTAAAAATGCAAAAAAAAAAAATTATATGGCAGGTTCCGTTACTTTCTCTTCTCAAAAAAATTGAAAACAAAATGTTGAATGTCCAAAAGACGCTAGATACCAATTGCTTAGGCGCATTTATTTGTCATCTTATTCTATGAAAAAGGTTACTCATACGCCACACATAATTTCTATTAGAAAACCTTATTAAAATAAATTTGATGGCACAACAGCTCATGAAGAACTAGGGCCTAGTGACTTACAACTCTCAACCATTCTTGTGTGCGTGTCTGCAGGAATGGAGGGGACCTACAGTTTATTGCCGAATCCGAACGGCTAACGAGCGGCACTTTTCTGTGACAGGAGATACTCTTGGAGGATTTGTCAATTCCTCGCAAGAGACAGTAGCCGTTTTTTCTTTTAAATACATAGGTGGCGAGGCTGGGGATCGAACCTTAGACCTCCGGCATGACAGTCCATCGCACTAACCATCACGCCACAGCTACTACGAAAACCTTATTGGAACATTATTTTTTGCTTATAGTTGCTATCCTCCACTATCAACCTTTTTTCTTGTCAGGAGTACAATGTTCCCCAAAAATTTGTCGTTTATATCAACTAATCAGTCAATTTATCAGAAAGAAAATAATGTTTATAAATTGGGCCACATAAAATACGGTTTTGTCCCTAAAATTACAAGCGGCAACAAAGCCTTGTTAATAAATAAATATTTCTACCAGCCTATAACAAATAAAACTTATAAGCCACCTGCATCTTTCTATAACTTGAACATGTAATAATCTTGAACAAGTAAAACATCTATAAAAGCAATAATTGTTGGGGTATATCAATATCTTCTCGTACACTAAACAGCTTGTTATGCAACACTTTGCTGCAGATAAATCATCCAAAATACCTTGGAGATGGTTTGAAATTTCAGCTGCATTCCGATTACACTTTAGATGTACCACCATAGATTGTCAATCAATACCACAACTATCGAGATCAATTGAAGCAGACCACATTTATTTCCAAGCATTTTATCGATATCTCTATAATATCACTTTTTGCATAAAGCCATTCACAAAAATATGCAAAAAAAAACGGTCTATTTTTCTATGTTTTGTTTGTTTGAAGCCATGTGGTTTATGATTCATTGAGCCAATCTTGAATTACAATCTGTGATCGACTCGTTTCGGTGAGTTGTACACTTAGTCTTTTGAACTGCGTGTAACCCCCTCTTGACTTGGAGTACCAGCAAAGGTGCTGCATTTGAATGTCGAAAAGATTTATTGTGTGATACGGTATTGCACCGAACTGACTGTAAGTCATATCGATTACAATTTTATTGATGCTAAATAACAATACCTACACAATGACCGCGCGCCGGTCGCTGCTGCCACCCGCCGCCACTTCCGTGCGCCATAGCTTGACCGAATTTCGTACACCATTATGCCAGCAAAGAAAAAAATATCTTGCATCTGCATCCGTTAAAGTTTCGCAAGGATAGGTTGGCTCATGCGTACGTCGCGTCGCACCGTATTCCGACTGTGGCTCCAATCGTCCAATGTGTGGTTTGTCGGTAGAAATGTCTGCGCTAGAATTCTATCTCTCACCTCCATATAGATCCCCGAAGAACAATCCATGAAGGTGTAATATCCATAATGCTCACAGCAGGAAAATTAATTTCCTTGGAAACGTGTTAACAATATTTCATTCTGTTGCGGATTTCTGCTATTGCTGCAACCGTAACGTACATAGATGAACGTCGTAGTCGTCGTTTTTGCTATGACTTTGTTCTTTTTGGACAGACAGACAATCGCAATGAAATATTAACCGCCAAATGGATTCTGGGCTAAGGGATGAAATTACAGCGGATTGCTTGCAAATGGACTTATGGCAGCTGGAAGATAAATGGAAGTTGCTGGCGTTTTGAGACCGCCCGGAAGGCAACGGTATTCTGATTTGAGAATATTCTGATCAATCGTAAAAAAATGTTTGCTATACTGAATTTTTGTTAACTTAATTTTTGCATGTACAAAGATCACTACCGAGCCTTTGACAGTCCTATCCGAATCCGGCATACAATATTCTATAAAGTACATAAATGAGACTAGACAGTGCTGTCTAATAAATTTTTTGGTTCATTTATTGTTGTACGTATAAGACGTGGTTATGATTGTAATAAATTAATTTGAATATGCATATTTTATGCATCTATAGACATTTTGCCATGTTTAAGGCTGTCAAAAAAAGTTTTGGGTCAAATATCACGTACTTAATTCATTCTTTTTTTTTTTTGGTGGATTTTGGCTATGAATCTGAATATATTTTATTTGTATACTCAAAAATAGTTCACCTACTAATTCCAATCTAAAAGATCAGTATATTTTTGCAAAAAAAAACTCTGCTGACTGCCCCATTTCTCTGTCCAATAGGGTGGAGCGTTTTTAGATATATTTTTTTTTATCACTGCATGCAACTAATGGGCGCGTTCGGCTGACTATCCAAAGCTATTCGGATAGGTTTGTGTTGTTTTGCCCGAAAAAAAACTTAAGGTGAAAGCGGCTGGTATTGACACCAAACCTCTGACATGGCAGTCCATTAATAATTTGGAATGAAATTAAATATACATTTGCCTAAAAATTTAAACTTTAATTTTTCTTTTGTCAGCTTTTTTTGAATTTTGACAGAAAATTTTACCTATCCGGATTTGTTCGTTTGAAAATATATCAGATACTAACCTATCTCAGATAGCCTATCTGACCGCCAACCGAACGCGTGCAATGGTTTATGCGAAGTGGTTTTTTGAACATATTCTGATTATGTATTTTTAAGTTACCAAAACTTGCATGCAACTTGCATGCAACTTGCACAAAAAACTTGCGTGCAACTTGCATGAAAAACTTGCATGCAACTTGCATGAAAAACTTGCATGAAAAACTTGCATGCAACTTGCATGAAAAACTTGCATGCAACTTGCATGAAAAACTTGCATGAAAAACTTGCATGCAACTTGCATGAAAAACTTGCATGCAACTTGCATGAAAAACTTGCATGAAAAACTTGCATGCAACTTGCATGAAAAGCTTGCATGCAACTTGCATGAAAAACTTGCATGAAAAACTTGCATGCAACTTGCATGAAAAACTTGCATGCAACTTGCATGAAAAACTTGCACGAAAAACTTGCATGCAACTTGCACGAAAAACTTGCATGCAACTTGCACGAAAAACTTGCATGCAACTTGCATGAAAAACTTGCATGCAACTTGCATGAAAAACTTGCATGCAACTTACATGAAAAACTTGCATGCAACTTGCATGAAAAACTTGCATGCAACTTGCATGAAAAACTAGCATGCAACTTGCATGAAAAACTTGCATGCAACTTGCATGAAAAACTTGCATGCAACTTGCATGAAAAACTTGCATGCAACTTGCATGAAAAACTTGTATGAAACTTGCATGAAAAACTTGCATGCAACTTGCATGAAAAACTTGCACGAAAAGCTTGCATGCAACTTGCACGAAAAACTTGCATGCAACTTGCACGAAAAACTTACATGCAACTTGCAGGGAAAACCTGCATGCAACTTGCATTAAAAACTTGCATGCAACTTGCATTAAAAACTTGCATGCAACTTGCATGAAAAACTTGCATGAAAAACTTGCATGCAACTTGCATGAAAAACTTGCATGAAAAACTTGCATGAAAAACTTGCATGCAACTTGCATGAAAAACTTGCATGCAACTTGCATGAAAAACTTGCACGAAAAACTTGCATGCAACTTGCATGAAAAACTTGCATGAAAAACTTGCATGCAACTTGCATGAAAAACTTGCATGCAACTTGCATGAAAAACTTGCATGCAACTTGCATGAAAAACTTGCATGAAAAACTTGCATGCAACTTGCATGAAAAACTTGCATGCAACTTGCATGAAAAACTTGCACGAAAAACTTGCATGCAACTTGCACGAAAAACTTGCATGCAACTTGCATGAAAAACTTGCATGCAACTTGCATGAAAAACTTGCATGCAACTTGCATGAAAAACTTGCATGCAACTTGCATGAAAAACTTGCATGCAACTTGCATGAAAAACTTGCACGAAAAACTTGCATGCAACTTGCACGAAAAACTTGCATGCAACTTGCATGAAAAACTTGCATGCAACTTGCATGAAAAACTTGCATGAAAAACTTGCATGCAACTTGCATGAAAAACTTGCATGCAACTTGCATGAAAAACTTGCATGAATAACTTGCATGCAACTTGCACGAAAAACTTGCATGCAACTTGCATGAAAAACTTGCATGCAACTTGCATGAAAAACTTGCATGCAACTTGCATGCAACTTGCATGCAACTTGCATGAAAAACTTGCATGCAACTTGCATGAAAAACTTGCATAAAAAACTTGCATGCAACTTGCATGAAAAACTTGCATGCAACTTGCATGAAAAACTTGCACGAAAAGCTTGCATGCAACTTGCACGAAAAACTTGCATGCAACTTGCATGAAAAACTTGCATGCAACTTGCATGAAAAACTTGCATGCAACTTGCATGAAAAACTTGCATGAAAAACTTGCATGCAACTTGCATGAAAAACTTGTATGAAACTTGCATGAAAAACTTGCATGCAACTTGCATGCAACTTGCATGAAAAACTTGCATGCAACTTGCATGAAAAACTTGCATGGAACTTGCATGAAAAACTTGCATGCAACTTGCATGAAAAACTTGCACGAAAAACTTGCATGCAACTTGCATGAAAAACTTGCATGCAACTTGCATGAAAAACTTGCATGCAACTTGCATGAAAAACTTGTATGAAACTTGCATGAAAAACTTGCATGCAACTTGCATGAAAAACTTGCACGAAAATCTTGCATGCAACTTGCACGAAAAACTTGCATGCAACTTGCATGAAAAACTTGCATGAAAAACTTGCATGCAACTTGCATGAAAAACTTGCATGAAAAACTTGCATGCAACTTGCATGAAAAACTTGCATGCAACTTGCATGAAAAACTTGCATGCAACTTGCATGAAAAACTTGCATGCAACTTGCATGAAAAACTTGCATGCAACTTGCACGAAAAACTTGCATGCAACTTGCATTAAAAACTTGCATGCAACTTGCTTGAAAAACTTGCATGCAACTTGCACGAAAAACTTGCATGCAACTTGCATGAAAAACTTGCATGCAACTTGCATGAAAAACTTGCATGCAACTTGCACGAAAAACTTGCATGCAACTTGCATGAAAAACTTGCACGAAAAACTTGCATGCAACTTGCACGAAAAACTTGCATGCAACTTGCATGAAAAACTTGCATGCAACTTGCATGAAAAACTTGCATGAAAAACTTGCATGCAACTTGCATGAAAAACTTGCACGAAAAACTTGCATGCAACTTGCACGAAAAACTTGCATGCAACTTGCAGGGAAAACTTGCATGCAACTTGCATTAAAAACTTGCATGCAACTTGCATGAAAAACTTGCATGAAAAACTTGCATGCAACTTGCATGAAAAACTTGCATGAAAAACTTGCATGCAACTTGCATGAAAAACTTGCATGAAAAACTTGCATGCAACTTGCATGAAAAACTTGCATGCAACTTGCATGAAAAACTTGCATGCAACTTGCATGAAAAACTTGCATGCAACTTGCATGAAAAACTTGCATGCAACTTGCATGAAAAACTTGTATGAAACTTGCATGAAAAACTTGCATGCAACTTGCATGAAAAACTTGCACGAAAAGCTTGCATGCAACTTGCACGAAAAACTTGCATGCAACTTGCACGAAAAACTTACATGCAACTTGCAGGGAAAACCTGCATGCAACTTGCATTAAAAACTTGCATGCAACTTGCATTAAAAACTTGCATGCAACTTGCATGATAAACTTGCATGAAAAACTTGCATGCAACTTGCATGAAAAACTTGCATGAAAAACTTGCATGCAACTTGCATGAAAAACTTGCATGCAACTTGCATGAAAAACTTGCACGAAAAACTTGCATGCAACTTGCATGAAAAACTTGCATGCAACTTGCATGAAAAACTTGCATGCAACTTGCATGAAAAACTTGCATGCAACTTGCACGAAAAACTTGCATGCAACTTGCATGAAAAACTTGCATGCAACTTGCATGAAAAACTTGCATGCAACTTGCATGAAAAACTTGCATGCAACTTGCATGAAAAACTTGCATGCAACTTGCATGAAAAACTTGCATGCAACTTGCATGAAAAACTTGCACGAATAACTTGCATGCAACTTGCACGAAAAACTTGCATGCAACTTGCATGAAAAACTTGCATGCAACTTGCATGAAAAACTTGCATGCAACTTGCATGCAACTTGCATGCAACTTGCATGAAAAACTTGCATGCAACTTGCATGAAAAACTTGCATGCAACTTGCATGAAAAACTTGCATGAAAAACTTGCATGCAACTTGCATGAAAAACTTGCATGCAACTTGCATGAAAAACTTGCACGAAAAGCTTGCATGCAACTTGCACGAAAAACTTGCATGCAACTTGCATGAAAAACTTGCATGCAACTTGCATGAAAAACTTGCATGCAACTTGCATGAAAAACTTGCATGAAAAACTTGCATGCAACTTGCATGAAAAACTTGTATGAAACTTGCATGAAAAACTTGCATGCAACTTGCATGCAACTTGCATGAAAAACTTGCATGCAACTTGCATGAAAAACTTGCATGCAACTTGCATGAAAAACTTGCATGCAACTTGCATGAAAAACTTGCATGCAACTTGCATGAAAAACTTGCACGAAAAACTTGCATGCAACTTGCATGAAAAACTTGCATGCAACTTGCATGAAAAACTTGCATGCAACTTGCATGAAAAACTTGTATGAAACTTGCATGAAAAACTTGCATGCAACTTGCATGAAAAACTTGCACGAAAATCTTGCATGCAACTTGCACGAAAAACTTGCATGCAACTTGCATGAAAAACTTGCATGAAAAACTTGCATGCAACTTGCATGAAAAACTTGCATGAAAAACTTGCATGCAACTTGCATGAAAAACTTGCATGCAACTTGCATGAAAAACTTGCATGCAACTTGCATGAAAAACTTGCATGCAACTTGCATGAAAAACTTGCATGCAACTTGCACGAAAAACTTGCATGCAACTTGCATTAAAAACTTGCATGCAACTTGCTTGAAAAACTTGCATGCAACTTGCACGAAAAACTTGCATGCAACTTGCATGAAAAACTTGCATGCAACTTGCATGAAAAACTTGCATGCAACTTGCACGAAAAACTTGCATGCAACTTGCATGAAAAACTTGCACGAAAAACTTGCATGCAACTTGCACGAAAAACTTGCATGCAACTTGCATGAAAAACTTGCATGCAACTTGCATGAAAAACTTGCATGAAAAACTTGCATGCAACTTGCATGAAAAACTTGCACGAAAAACTTGCATGCAACTTGCACGAAAAACTTGCATGCAACTTGCACGAAAAACTTGCATGCAACTTGCAGGGAAAACTTGCATGCAACTTGCATTAAAAACTTGCATGCAACTTGCATGAAAAACTTGCATGAAAAACTTGCATGCAACTTGCATGAAAAACTTGCATGAAAAACTTGCATGCAACTTGCATGAAAAACTTGCATGCAACTTGCATGAAAAACTTGCATGCAACTTGCATGAAAAACTTGCACGAAAAGCTTGCATGCAACTTGCACGAAAAACTTGCATGCAACTTGCACGAAAAACTTACATGCAACTTGCAGGGAAAACTTGCATGCAACTTGCATTAAAAGCTTGCATGCAACTTGCATTAAAAACTTGCATGCAACTTGCATGAAAAACTTGCATGAAAAACTTGCATGCAACTTGCATGAAAAACTTGCATGAAAAACTTGCATGCAACTTGCATGAAAAACTTGCATGCAACTTGCATGAAAAACTTGCATGCAACTTGCATGAAAAACTTGCATGCAACTTGCATGAAAAACTTGCATGCAACTTGCACGAAAAACTTGCATGCAACTTGCATTAAAAACTTGCATGCAACTTGCATGAAAAACTTGCATGCAACTTGCATGAAAAACTTGCATGAAAAACTTGCATGCAACTTGCATGAAAAACTTGCATGCAACTTGCATGAAAAGCTTGCATGCAACTTGCATTAAAAACTTGCACGAAAAGCTTGCATGCAACTTGCACGAAAAACTTGCATGCAACTTGCACGAAAAACTTACATGCAACTTGCAGGGAAAACTTGCATGCAACTTGCATTAAAAACTTGCATGCAACTTGCATTAAAAACTTGCATGCAACTTGCATGAAAAACTTGCATGAAAAACTTGCATGCAACTTGCATGAAAAACTTGCATGAAAAACTTGCATGCAACTTGCATGAAAAACTTGCATGCAACTTGCATGAAAAACTTGCATGCAACTTGCATGAAAAACTTGCATGCAACTTGCATGAAAAACTTGCATGCAACTTGCACGAAAAACTTGCATGCAACTTGCATTAAAAACTTGCATGCAACTTGCATGAAAAACTTGCATGCAACTTGCATGAAAAACTTGCATGAAAAACTTGCATGCAACTTGCATGAAAAACTTGCATGCAACTTGCATGAAAAGCTTGCATGCAACTTGCATTAAAAACTTGCATGCAACTTGCATGAAAAACTTGCATGCAACTTGCATGAAAAACTTACATGCAAGTTGAATGCGAGTTTTTAGTTTTTGGGCAACTTGAAAATAACGATATCTATCTATTTTTACTATACTCTCTTAATGGAAATAGGGGCTTTACAAAAAAGGAGAGCATGATATTTTAGGTATTTTTGTTTATTTTTATTTTTTTCCATTACAAGTCTATTTTTTAGAAAATTGCCTCTTCCGGCTAAACGGGGGAAATAGACCCCTCTTTCCATTAATTTTTTCCTTTCCTCAACCCAACCTGCACGCTCTAGCTTTTTGTCACACCTCATGCGAATCACCATATACCCTTGTATATTAGTCATCAACTTATCAAAATTTTCACTATTTTTTAATAATGTTTGTATTTTAATTTTTTTTTATAAAATATAATAATATCTAAACTTTTTGAAAATTCTCTTTTTATTAAATTTAAAATTATTGCATTTAATTCCACTTCACACTTGATTCCACGCGTTTACTTTGTCGTACGTGTATGGGGTGCTAACAAAGTACTCATTTTCGAGGCGCATACGACAAAATGATTTTAGGGAAAAACCTCTATAATTTGAAAACCAAAACAGACTCAACAACTTACAATACTTCAATCAAAAGAAGATATTTTAATATTATTCTGTTAAAAATACAGAAAGTTCTATCGGAATGTTTCGTTTTTATTCAAAAGTGAAACTTAAAATACGATTTCCCAAAAATGCTCAAATGGCGTATACGACAAAACTATTCTCGGGCGACGAACTGTATTTTAAAAAACGAATTATTGAATTTTCTTTAAATTACGAGTTTTATTTGTATATTATTTAACACCTAAAAATGGCATGAATTTTGTTTAATATTAAAGAAACAATAATAGCAATTTCATGGGTTCCGTACTGCATTTTATTTTTGAAACAATTCTGCTCGTTAATACTTTTTTGGAGCGAAATCAATTTTTACTTTTACAAAAATGATTTAACTTCCCAGATATAAGGTCCTTACTCATTCGTATACCTCACAAGAAACTTCATTTTCTAGTAATATTTATTAATGTGGTAAATAGTAGTGAAATTATCACTTATTTGCTCTCTATTTTTCACGCCCATCAATATTTTAATAAGCTCATTTCCATTTGATGTTTGCTTTTTTATTCTCCGTTTATGTTTTTCTGTATATGACAAAGCAAGAGAGAATATATGGAATTCCAAATTCAGCATCAATATGAGTATATGATTTCCAGATACAAAGTCCTGGTTTATTGAATTTCATAAATCTTAAAGTGTTTCTTTTCGCACACGCATCAAGATCTGTAAAAGATTCCGCTTCAGTGAGTGAAATATTCCCAAGGGTGTGTTAGTTAAACCAAAGCGTATCTGTCAACTGGAAATAATATGACTGCGACTGCGTTTGACCATCTCAACTGATTGCGATATTCGATCGACAAGCGACGACGTCAATGTCAATGGCTATCAATCGCACCCACCTGTTAAGTGAACAATTTTTCCCTGGAGAAAACACGTCAAGAGTTTAATCGTAGATTGACAAGAGATATCCTTGTTTAGACCCAAAGATAATTATGTTGCCTCATACCGAATGAGATTTCAATTTCGATAACACTCTCCTTTGGAATGATATACATACCTATGGAATGTTCCTTTCGCACCGGATTCAATATATGATTCCATAATAATAACCATTGCTCACGCGTAATACCTTTGGGATCCCGGAGGATATCGTTCCGAACGCAATCACGATCGTTTGCCTTGCTTCGAACTCCAGACTAAAATAATGAAGATTATTTCTTGTTCAATATAATTCACTGATTTCAGTTATTGATAGAATATGTCCAAACATGTGCCTCCGCGCACATTATCTAGGCCTGAATAAAAGTGCAATACCTACTTTAAGTTAATTGAAAGACGTGTTCCACAAACAAAAAAAGCCTCCACTTCCACATGAGTGATATTGTGATTCACATAAATGGTAGCTTAATCGAATTTGCCGCAAGGATTTCTTGGCGTTATTTCCAAAATCTATTTGCTCTCGTTGTACATGTACAAAGCTAAATGAAGAGTATTGCCAATCAGGACGGAAAGTCTTTCAGCCATCAGGCAGCAAAAGAAGTGCGCCAGGCACAAACTATAAACCATATTATTTATTTTATGAGGGTAAAGAGACTTTTGCGAGAGTTAGGGCTCTCGTCCACAGGGCTCTCATCCACACGACGGCGACGTTCGTTGTTGAGCATTCTGCAAATTGACCAATGATGCTGAACTTATATGGTCTGACGGATAACAAACGAACATGAACGAACCTACACCTAAATACAGGCAAAAGTGAGGATGCTAGTTGATAATCATGATTGTTTTTTAGTATAGCTTTAGCTACATGCAACAAAAGTCAATCTAAAAAACAGGATGTTACTATGGGTTTTTGGTATAATCAAAAATGATAAAAACATTTAGTACCTAAAAAATACAATATTGGGTTAGGTCCGTACTTGAACTTTATCTAGGGGGGGGGGGGACTCTTCTGATATTACGTGTTAGGACAAGTATAATGGTTTTTTTTTAGAAATTTTTTCGAAATTTTTGCCAAACTTAACATTACGATGATAGACGAGAATGTAGTTTCCGTTCATGGCAGCCTGTACATTTATTCGCTTGTGAGTCGATTTTTGTCGACTGTATAGGCAATTCGATCAACAACCTAGGGTTAACGGGTAGCTAATCCATTTAATTTAAATTTTTTTGTTTTAGCTTATCTTATGCAGAGTGATTCACCTTAGGTGATGTGAAAAAAAGCTAGATCGTATAAGTTCAGTCGAGAAAAGAAAAAATCGGATAGGAGGGGGGTCTATATTCCCCTGTTTAGGCAGTAGGGGCAATTTTCTGAAAAATCGACATAGAAACAATCATTAAAAATCAACGGCAACACTTACAATGACACTATATACTTTTTTTTAAAGCCAGAAGTTTGTTTCTTTAATTTGTTTTTAATTCAAATTATTTGAGAGAACTGTTTTTTAAAAATTAATTTTCAAACTCAAAATCTTGAATGACAAAAATTTTAATCAAAATTTGTTCAAAATTTTACGTTATTAAATAGTATTTTTGTTTTTACTACTCGATGCTCCTATCAACTAAGTAGGTGCTTAAATTTCTTTTGGATCTTGAGAAAATAACGAAATCTATTTTACTACTTAGTTGGTATCAATAGGATCTTTGGATCAACAAAATAACATAATATGGAAGCCGAATTTAAGGAAAAAATACTCTTTTAATTTTCAATTTTCTCAAAAACTAGAATACATTCTGGTTTTTAGTGTTTGACTAAAAATTGATGAGAGAATTTATACATATTAAACACAAAAATAATATTTAATAACGTAAAATATTGAACAAAAGCAGTTTGAACACAATTTTTTAAATTTTGTTTTCAAAAATTTAAGTTTGAAAATTAATTTTTGAATAACTGTTCACTAAATTAACTTAATATTAATAGAAAGTAAGAGATTTCTGGCTTTAAAAAAAGGTATAGCATGCCGTTGTTAGTGTTGCCGTTGTCTTTTAATGATTTTTTTTTTTTTAAATGTTTAAGTCAATTTTTTTTTAGTAAATTGCCCCTCCCGCCTCAACGGAGTGAAATAGACCCTCCAAGATTATTTTCATCTCTCGACTCAACCTACGCACTTAAGCCTTTTATCACACCTTATTTGAATCACACTGTAGAACCACCTTGTGTGTCCATCCAACATTGACTTCTGCTTCCTCTGCAGCCTAAACGAACGTTAGGATAGGCTTACTTCAGAACTTAATAATTTTCTAGAAGACAAATAGGAATTTTCAAAATTTGTCTTCGGTTTTTGCAAAAAAAAAAATTGTTTTTTGTTGTATAAAAGAAAATTTGAATATATCAAAAAATGCACCATTTAAAAATAGAAATTAAAAAAATTGATTTTTTTTGCACCATATTGCAAAACTGTGACAAAAATATTAAGCTGTACGTGAGTCACTCAAAAATAAGGCCATTTTCTGAAAAAAAGTCAAAAACCTTTCATACCGCAATTTTTTTAAAATCAGCTATCCTATCTACAAAATTTCCGATTTTCAATTTATGTGATTAGAGTTAGACTACTGTTTCAGATTTTTATACAATACAGGATGTTCCTTAATTCATGTACTATATCTCACCCCCCCCCCCCCCTCCTTCAGGGGTTGGGAGAAAATTTCTGAAAACTTGACTTAAAATGGTAAGAAAATTATTAGATATCTAAGAAAGCACATAAAATAATGTTTTTTTGAAAGCCAACATTCCATTATTTAATTTGTTTCATCAAGTTGTTGGAGTGAATAGTTTTTTAGAAACCAAATTTCAAAATCAAAATTTTTGAGAAAAGTTATAACTATTTGTGTCTTTTAGTTATTTTTTTTTTTTCAAAATTTTACGTCATTAAGTTCAAATGTTTTTCGTTGATTTTTAATATTAACTAAAATAAGAAATAATTTTTTTTTTTTGATATTTGAAGTCAATTTTTCAGAAATTTCAGCCTCAAGGAGAGAGATTGAATTTTTCCCCATACAATTTTTTTCTTAGAATGCATCATCCCCCCCAAATTAAGGTACACGAAGAATTAATAAAATTTAAATCTTAATCGATTTTTCATTTTTGAAAATCATATTTTTTTTTCAGATGCTGAAGGTACATACCTGCGTAGTCAGCAAAAGTGGCAAAAGTGATTATTTAAAAATCCATCTTTAACAAATAAGTCAAAAGAATTTAGACACGCAATATATTTTATTTCAAAAACAAGTCTATTCATATGCCTTATAATTAATTTTTATTTTTTCCCATATCTTTTTTTGACTACGCCTATGAATATCGGATTAACTGAAATTTGGTTAATTCGGCAGAATGTAATGCGATTATAAACTCTTGCTGCCTCACACAAAATTTTCCAGATCACTCCTACAATATTACGAACAATATGGTTTCGTATAATCACATCACATAAATTATGTTTGAGAAAAAAGGGGGTTCATTAAAATGCTCGTATAGTGTTGTATATCCTTCCATACTTCAAACGCATGTCAAGTTTGTTCAACTTGTATTCCTTATTCGGTCTATTACTGCATCAACCACTTGAATGCACTTTTACTGACACTCGACACTGCATACACGACATTGAGTGTTTCTGTTAAAGGACCTGCTACTACTCGTACAATCCACCAGAGTGTTGGTTTTTTTGTTTTTTTAATTTTTTTGTTGTTCTTGTGTTTTTCTTCCTTGCAACAACGTTAACAAAAAGCAAAAACAAGTAGTCTTCTTTAGATAGACACACGGCAATGAGAGACGAATAAAAGTTCAATGTCAATGTCAAACGTGTCTTATGTAGCAATGATAACATGATCCGCAGTAAAAAGCGAACTCGTATTATACGTTCTGCATCCAACGATTGTATTGGGTGTGTTGGAAAAAAAGTAAATCCCCCTTTGAATATGTCTGATGACTTGATGACGGAAATCGTGAAACACAAAAAAAAAAAAAATGTTTTAGATTCTTACATCTTGTTACTGATTAGTCTTTGATACAACATGAAAGGAATTTTTGTACCTGTCAATATAAGACATTGAAGCATATTGACAAAAAAAAACAAACAGAAGCATAATATTTCTCGTGTCTTCATTTACGATTTATAATTGACTATCAACACTCAGAAAAAAATAAGAAAAAACAGATAACACTGGCATCTCTTAACTATTATACTTTGTGTTTTAGAATATAACCGTCTCAATCACCCTTATGGCATGTAGGTACGGTAGTGTTAAGTAAAGAGAAACTTTTTATGCAGTGCGAAATACACAAATGTAAAATAAACTTAACACGTTAATTTCGCCTTCTATTATAAAACTCAGTAAAGCCAAACCAATATAAATCCCATCCAATTTTTCTAACAGTACTTAGTTTAACGGTTTCTAGTCACAAGAACCCTTTGATTCAGTCTAAAGTATTGATTCCCTTCAACTGAATTCTGGAAAACACTTCATTTTTTTTATTATAAATAAATCAAGTTCAATGTGATCATAATATTGTGAAAAGACATTCCTTTATAGCATTTAGATTTATTTACTTTTAGTCTCTAAGGAACAATAAATTGCAAAAAAAAAAAAAAAAAAAAAAAAAAATATAAAAAAAACAGAAACAAGAAGGATCATCGACCAAAATCGGAATTATAAATCACGCCGAACAAAACAAGACCCCAGCGACACGAAAAATTACTGCACCGCCATCAAAGGTCACCTCACGAATGAATGGTTCTTTCAACGCTAAGTAAACGATTTTAAATCAATCGAAAAACACAGGTAGACTCTATCTGATGTCCATTCAATCGAACTTTAACATGTTTTTTCGTTGTCACAACAAATCACTCCACCAGATGGTATCGTCAATGTGCGATGCCATGCTGACTGTTGTCCATTTTTAAATGTAATGTGCTGTACATGTACCAACTGCATGATGACTTCAGGATCAGGAAAGTTGTATGTTCTGTGAAAAAATATCATAAGAAAAAATTTAGACTAATTTTAAAAGTTTTCAATATAGGGTTTAAAAATAGCTTAAATAAGGTATTAAATCTTAAAGCTTAAAGGTATTAAATTATAATATCTTTCAAGGATACACTGATATGTTTTTAAATGATTTAAATGTATTTAAAAATTATTCAAAAAAAATAGTCAGTCATAATTTTTGTTTATTATTCATTATTTATAAAACGTGTGCACTCATATATTTTAAACATTAGGATTTTAAATTTCAATAGATAGTTAAATTATTGTTTGTACAAAAATCTTAATTGTCGAATTGAACCTTATTGTTTTCTGTTGGTATTGGAGGTATTATGAGAAAAATGTAATTAAATTGAATTGAATTGAATTGAATTGAATTGAATTGAATTGAATTGAATTGAATTGAATTGAATTGAATTGAATTGAATTGAATTGAATTGAAATTTCTTTGAAATCGTTTATTTAACTTTAATTTTATTTGTTTTTCTCATTATAAATGTTTTTTTTTGTCGAAAAATATCTGAATTTAAATTTAAAAAAAGATACTTTCACTCTTGTCACCAAAAGCAAGCAGTTTTGAATAACTAAATAAATTTCCTACATTTATCGATAATTGAAAAAATTAATACAAATAAATAATCATCAAGGATACTTTAAAAACCAATGGTTTACTTAGGCGTATACGTACTTTTTTGTTCCATTTTTTTTTTTGTTTTTTGTAAAAGCGACTTTTTATAGACTTTTAGTAAATCTTTCACTACTTTAAAAGTATTCATTGCAAGACTTATTTCGGTAAGACATTGCTAATACCAACAGACCCACCATTATTTTTGTAAGATTTCAAATTGATCAATCAAACCGTTTTTCTATACCAAATGATGAAAACCTTACAAACCAACTGAAGGAACAAATTGTATTGTGTAGCGTAAACTGGGGTATATTTGACACAGGGGTAAATTTGACTTTCCTTAACTTTCTAAACACTTCCTAAAAGAAAAAAAAATTGGCATTGTGAGAAAAGCATAAGGAAACACTATAAACTCTGAAAACTTTTGCTTCAACTCTTCTTGGAATTACTCGTAGTTTTGTGGTTTTTCGATATTTGATGTAACTAATTTTTGACCACCGGTAAGTAAGTGATTTATGACCTTAACAAAAGCGTTCGCCCTAGTACCTTGTTGGAATATAATGTACGATTGTGGTTTAAAACTGCTATTGTCAAATGTTCCCTTTGTAAAGTCAAAGCTGCCCCATGCAGGGAGCATTTTTGACAAAATTACCTTTTATTAGAATTTTTTCCAAATGGTTAAGTTTGTAGAGAAAGTACGTCACTGGACCTTATCTGGGGCAATCCATGTATCAAAAACATAATCAAATTACATTCATCAACAAACACAGATATTTTAAAATAAAGTGTCACATTTACCCCAGTTTCCCTTACATGGCAAAGCCCACTTTTTCGGACATCTCTATCAAGTGGTGTCAACTTTGATTACAATTTCGATTTTTTTTTAACGAAACCAATTTTTGCTTCATAGAGAATGTACAAATTGTTGCATTTACATTTAATTGTTCAAGCTGATTGATTTTTCTTTGGAATGTATTTTTAAACTTTGGAAAAAAGCTACATAACAAATTTTTTATATCTATCTACATATGCCTTGTGCTATAACTCGACACATATTTTGATATCACGGTGTTGCTCTGCGGGACTTTTTTAAACTATTAACAGATTTGTCTCTTTCACTTTATTACTCAACTAATTCCACAATCCTAATGTTAAAATTTTTATGGGCTTAAGACTACTTGTCTAGCTTATTTTTCTTTAAATATCATTATCTTCAACTGTATGTTCTAGACGTAAAGAGCAATATCGAAAGTACCTTTCGATTTTCTTCAATTTTATCGATATATTATCAATGAAAGCCACACAGAAGGCAATTCCATGCGAATCAATTTCGAAAGAAAGTAATTATCTTTGCCAGTCATTCCAATTAACTCATTTAATTGTTGGTTTAAAATCCACCATCGCAATAGATTAACTATAGTCTTCGCCAATGTATAGCAACTCACTGTATATGTGCTCTGCATCTATAGCAAATTGGCTTTGTCTTTTTATTCTAAAAAATCGATTTAGTTATTTTGTGTGTACCAACCTTAACGATTGAAAGGATGGAATTAGATAGTGATGATTTCACGATCTATATGGAACCACTTGCAACATCAGCAACTGATTGCACGGTTTTTCTTGTGAAATATACTCGCTGCAACCTAACCACCAAATCAAATGGGAAAGTATATCTATCGGCAAGTCCAGGTGTACCGTAATGGGTTCTTATAAATAATTTTCCAGAAAACCAATCCACTCGCCATCGCCACTTCCAAGAGTGCACTTAATCTCGAAATATACTACGGCGGTCCCAATCCAAACCCCAGCCCCAGCCCATAGTATACGAGTAAGTTTGCAATACCATGAGCCGAGTTAGCTGTGCTGTGCTGCGTTGTGTTTTTAGTGGCCTGGCCCTATCCCATATCTAGGCGAACGAAATCGTGTGCTACTCCGTCTCTGCCGTTGATGCTTCCAAGTTCCAAAGGTAATATCACAATATCGCTCAATTGATCGGGCGCGTGCTTGAGTTCGTGATCATTTTATGAAGATGGAAACTCATCCGAAATAGCTATGTATAGTGCTATACCCAGGTATAGTTCGAGGGCCTAGCAAGTTCGGGTAACGGATGGGGGCGGCTTAACCCGGTCGATATTTCGATATCCTCGTTTATATTTTACGATGGCTATTAGTTGTAGTCTGCTATATTGTTTCTACTCCGGCGATGCGATACGGCATACGGCTTGTTGCATGAGCTCCTAAAATGAACTGGATTATCATGGGCTTCGTTATGGGTTCTTCGATTCCCTACCTATAATACAATGGCAATGCCTTGGCGTGGATATTCCGCATTCCGCAGTTGGATCTTCAATTTTACATTATTATTTCTCAAATTACGTTAAATCGTTGTAAGTTATATGAAAACATAACCGGTGTTGATACTGATGCAGTTCGGTTTTCGGTTTTGCAGTGCATCCACAGACAGACAGACAGATGGTTTTGATGTTTTATATACTTAGCTATGGCTTTGCCTTTATTTAACAGTGATGATGTTGGTGCGCTGTAAACTGTGAGTAAGTTGTGGTGTTTGATTGCATGCCAAAACAATCTTATGCCTCAGGGCGAATGCGCGGGGGTTTTCTCATTCATTTTTCTGGCAAGAGTTTGCGGATTTTATTTCAGTGTGGTTTACCGCATAAAAACTTTGGCTTCTGCAGGTGTTATTAAAGCAATCAGTTTGCAATCTTACATTTAATTTATGAGCTTCTTATTTGACATAAATAATAATTCACTCCATCATAAGTAGTATGTTTAACATTGTTTTTGAATTTTAATGCATGTAACCTATACCTTTGAGTTAGATGTTAAGATTTTGTAGGTAGATCTACTTTTAAGTTAAACTATATTAAAAAAAATCGAATTCAGAATTTTATAGAGAAGATTTAAAAAAAAGACAGTTCCCTCAATTTTAGTTGGCTGTATGCACCAACTAACGAAAATATGTTGTTAACAGTGGGATTTATTAGATTAGTGGTTGTCTAGTTAAACGTGTCTAAACAGTAGTTTGGACCTACGATTTATGTATGTCATTTTCGATTGGATTTTCAGAGTATTTCACTCCTTTTTGATTCCAATGGAATATGAAATATTGCCTTTCGCAATGTGTGTACGTAGTAGTAATAATTTTAACTCCAGAACGGCCCAAGAGGAGCATTTATTACTTTGACAATTAATCCAACGAACGAATTTTAGAAGTACATATATGTAGGTTCACAGTGGACTCAAATAGAGCAGTAAACAATTGTCTTTAGTTTTAGTCCGGGAAATTCTAATTCCATTGGGTAGTTTTCCTAAACACCGGGAGCAGAAATAATTATTTTTACTTTATGAATACCGGAGTTAATGTTTAGACAACCAATTCCGGTGTATAAGTTTAAAACTGCTTCATTAACTAGCAAAAATGTTTGGTCATAACTTTTTGTTGTTAGACTGGCTGTCTAAAGTTAGACAGTATATTAATATATCTGTAGGACCAAGTTTTCCTGAGTTTGAGCGATTACTTGCTCCGAATCGAACCTTTAGGCAGAGTTTGGGGTTCATGAGTTTCAGTTTAGAATAACTTTGAGTTGTAAAAAAATTATTGAAATTTGTGCGACACTATAATACTAATAAAATGGCGATTTCCATATTCTAATGTCCAGTTTTTTGGTGTGAGTTAAATCAGATAGTGATTTAGTGCTGGGCAAGCAGTTTTTCAATCAAAAATTCATACCAATTGACCTAGCAAACTCAGAGAATAGAAAATTTAAAATAACTGCAAAACAAAACCAATATACCAAAAACTATTACCGAATTGGGTAGGTCATCTTGGGTTAAACATTTATCTTGCACTTAAAAAATGAGCCTCATGAGTTTCTAATTTTTCTCGAAAACAATTGAGGCCATCAGAAGCAGAGTGGTTTAACTGATTTTTGAAATTATTTTTAAAATGGCAAAAACTAATATTTGTTATAGTTAAAAACTAACTCTTTTGAAACAATTAAAAATAAATAAATTGATGGAGCGAATAAATGTTCCATAAAACGCTCGTTTTTGTTTTTTAATAAAAACTAGTTTTCGCCGTTTTAAAAACAAGTGCAAAAACCAGTTAGGCCACTATGGCTCTGACGGCCTCAATTCGAAACGGTTTTGAAAAACAAAAATTTCTTAAATTATTTAAAAAAAATTAATTTCGATCAAGAAATCATTATAAACCGTCAAAGGATTTTGGTGAGATAGTTTTTCATTTTCTTTGATAATACTATAGGGTTCATCTTGTAAGCAATTAACGTATGAAACTATGTAAATATTATATTATACCATCCAAGAAATGAGAAGGTATGGGTCAAGCAAAAGCTATCTAAATATATTACGTTAGCTGCAATATCTAGGTATACCAGTGACACAAGAAATAGTGGATTCTCTTGTGTTTGATATTATATATAAGTGGAGCCCTTTAAAAAAAATTCACATGCATCAAGATTACATTCAAGCCTAATGAGTAAGATAAGTCGAAAATGCCAATTCCCCATCAGAGGAGAATACCGATGACACCAAAGTTAGAATTCACGAGCCTTAAAACAAAAAAACAGCAGTGCCTTCGATATGCGATAAGAGATTATAATATGTATTTTCCTAAGAAACCAATCCTTTTTTATAAAAGATACCCAAGAAACCAGCGTTGTCTCGATCCACTACCAACCCGCCTCGTAGCCAAGTTTTTGGAAATTCCGACCATCTCACTGCAGCGCATTTTGATGAAACCAATACCCCAAAGAACAAATTATTTGCTGAATATTGGCAACTCTAATACGTTCTATTTTTACATATTTTTTGACGCACAAAAATCCTTATACATATACTTAGATAAACAAAATTCTATACAAAAATGTTCACATTTCGAGACAGTTTTTCAAAAGGAAATTTTTAAAACAAATAATTGTCGTAAAAAATATTCTAAAATATATTAAAATATTTTAATTTTAAATTAATATTTTAATTTCGAGAAATAAATGTTTAACAAAAATAAAAAAAATATTTCCACCACCTTCGGGAATCTAAATGCACAAAGTTCAAAAGAAAAAAAAGGTCTTCGTTGTCTACCACTTTGAAAGCGTTCCAATATAATCTACTCGATATTAACGTCTCTTCGCAGTGGACAGCACAGATGGTAATATTTCTTTGTTCGAACTTTGTGAGTTTAGATTCCCCAACAAATCCTTTTATTATCAGTTTTTCTAGGACTATAGTAGCGCAATTTTTGGAACAAAAATTAACACCATGCATTTTAATTAAAAAAAAAGTTAACTCCAATAGATAGTGAATTCGAAAAGGATCAAATCAAATTAAACAATATATTTTCATACATAATCCTCACCTCTTGGAAGAAATATACAAAATATTCAAATCAAAATCTAAAGCTATTAATTTTATGGAAATATGTTGCAAACACGAATTGAATTATGCATATATGCAATATGCATATACAGTAAACTTGCACACCAACTATACTGTAGGTACCTTTGAAAGATACAAACTAAAGACGTAGTACTTCTAAACGAGCCTCCGACATTTTCAATTCAATTTGGATCTCGTCCAGGGATTATATCTTATCTGCCAACATATATTTCCTTTCGGACAGACAGCGAGCGTATATAAATCTCCATTCCATATCCGCGCGCACCATGTGAATACAACCAAAATATGGATATCATCTGGTGGAGGTATAGACAAAGTACCCATAACCTAATGTATACCTAGTTGCATCGATTTGGGCTCACTGCGAATATAACTACCTACCTTACCTACATACAGTGCCCATGGAATTTCTTTAAGTTCACAAGTTTTGAATTCAATTAAAGATAAGAATTGGCAGTTTTAATTAAAAGGAGGACTTAAAATTAAAACCTCGACCGACATCAATCGTGAAAGGGGTGTGTGTGCAGCTGTTTTAATACGAACATTATTATACATAGGAGGTCGTTCATAAAACTGAATCGTGGCTTTTATGAAAACTATGAGAGTCTGAGAGATATGATAATTTTCATAATAATATAAGGTGAAGCAATATAATCGATAGTTTTGTGAAGATTTGCAGAAGACAATATTTAAAGTGTGTCCTTATATCAGTAGGTACCTGGATGATTCTTAAACGTTGGCAAGTAACAATTTTGCAAGTTCGTTGAAGTTATATATATATGTATCTATTTTGAACATTACACGCCGTGTCCATAGGACATACAGATGCCCAAGATCCAAACCACAATCCAATCAACAATCAGCTTGTTTTTTTCGCACTGGGCACTTTATGTCATGTCGATAGTTATGTCGATAAATTCCACTAATAAGTCAGAGCAAGAGAATCACACAAAAATTCCTTTCAGTACTACTTCTACCTCTCTCAACCTCATGGAACGTCAAATCTCATGGCCGAGCTTTGAACAGAGCTCATGTTTTGTTCAAAAATTAGTTTTCGTCGACATGTTCATGACATGGACATGGATTTTTGTGCCTCCATTGGATTTTTTGTAGACATGTTCATAATCCTGCCATCGTTAATGGCCTGTGGAGGCGGCATGTTAAGTTTTTAGTGATTTCCTAGAGGCGAAGATGAACTTTGTAGATGCTTCTGCATTATTAACAATTTGTACTGAGTGGTAAATCCATAGGAGGGGTCATTTTTAGTTTTCTTACCATTAAACCAAGGCCAACGAAATTCTTGGTAGATTGCAGTCCAAAAATATGGTCTCAAACTAGATCCTTTGGAATGTCTCGGGGAAGCAAGATGGACAGAAAATTTTATTATCTCGTTACACAACCCTATAATTTTATTACTACTGCGTTTCAGGATTCTGCAAAACTTAAAGGGGTTTGTTGAAGAGAATCCCTCATTTTCATGTTACTCCCGTAATATCTCATAATCTTTCGGACGATTTAAAATTTTGCACTTCGCTATTTAAGTAATTTAAATATCTAAATTAAAGACAACATCCGTTTTTGAATAGGTACGCACAATACTCTGTTCAACAAAAATTGTCAGTACAGGGAAGATAGGATGGTTTCCTCTCAGTCTTGTTGCATTTGTTTACATAAATATTTCCATTTTAAAGCACTCACATGGATTACAAGTTTGCATCATAAGTCGCTGCAAATCCATAAAATTATCAAAAGCTTCAAAAATCTACAAAACCCGAAACTCTATGAAAAAAAAAAACATTGAAAAAGCTGTAACGGTTTGCTTTCATTTCGGAATGGTAACTCTATTTGAATGCACAGTGACTAGTGAGGATAGAACCAGCGTTGCCGCCCGAAAAAATATTACAGTGCCATATTTTCTAAAAAAAAAGTTGCAATTTTCGTGCTATATGAAAAAGATCACAAAGTCTTCTATTTTGTTTAAAAAAAACTATAAACCAATGTTGAGCGTAATTCAATAAAAAAAAAATAAATAAATCAGTTGATATTATTCGTGAACTGTCAAAAAATAAGAATTTCTGCCATTTTTTACAGAATTTAGGCTACGCGCATATTGAGACGCATCTGACGTGTGTGACGTGACATAACACGTCTCTTGTCATTATTTTATTGAAAACATTATTTATATTGAAATTGGTGTAAAAGTAGATTATGTACCTACAAGAAAACATAAATGGAAAATTCGAAAGTAAATTTGTATAAATTTGCTAAATTTAGAGTTCAGAGACCGGTCATCATGGTGGAGTGCAGGAAATTTAGCGGAGGATTAAAGCAACAATTCCTGAATGTAAGTCAGTAGCAGTTTATTAAATTCAGTGTTGTGAAAGTGTATATCGTACTGGCATCACTCGTTTCGAAAAAAGCTCGCCCATTAGTTACTGACAATTTTTGTTGAACAGAGTAAAGTACTTCTCATAATATTGATCATTGACCTTCTCCACCAACTCGGAACAGAGTTCCTGAATCCGCAGCTGTGTGGACTTGCCATACAACCGTTATGAGAGACCTTACCTCAAAAACTGATCCAGGTTAAAAAAAAAAAAATAAGTGTATTTTTTTATTTTTTAATATCTTTTTAACGAGTTAACAGGTTTAGTAAAACTTTTATACGGAGGGTTTTTTTAAGTCAAAAAATGTTGCATACACATTAAAAAAAATTCTGGATTTAAAAAAAATCAGTTTCTTTTTAACTTTTTTTTAAGTTTGCACATACCTTAGGTTTCCATTTACTTCCTGTTTTTAATTTTAGCACTAAAGTTTAAGATGTTTAAGTATGCTGTACTTGACTTGACTTTATGGAAATTGATAAATCGATTATTTTAAAAGAAATTATTTATGTGATATTAAAAACTACGCAAATTATGGGACACCCTGTAGAAAAATAACTAAAATCATATAGAGGAATTCCTTATTCGACAGCTAGTCACCGGATGTTCATTTAGAAGTTGAGATTAAGTCTTATATAATTGACAGTTAAGTTAAATTTTAAACTCACTTAAAATAAATTCGTATGCAAACTCAAATTATGACCCAATGAAGCTTGTTAAGCTAATGTACCTCCTCTCTCAGTTGTTATAGTTACAGTTTAAGTTCGCTATATTATACTCGTAGTCCTACAGCTCTGGCTTTCTGCCATAAAGTAGCAAATGATTATGTGAAATAATGGAGCTAATTTTATGCCGACAGTTAGCCCCAAACAGTCTTTCGAGCCAGAGAGATAGACTAACTTGGCTACCAACTTGATGGACAAATGAAAAGAACCGAAAAACAGATTGCACCGAATGACGGCCGTATCGCACGGCAATGTTTGCTGTGCGCATGCGCACCGTCAGCAAATCATTAGGGCTTGTTTGAGTGCGCTTGCAAAGGCGAGAGTAATTTATCACTCGTGGTCAAACTGGTCCTTTTCGTGGGGGGGCTCTGGGACTGGGAGTATTGCGTTCGTTCGTAAAGCAAGGAGGCCGCAGTGCAACCGTAGCACGGCAGCAACAAGACACCTCTGATTTCCGTAACTGCCGCCGTCTATGTATAGCCTTATAAAAAATGAGGTTCAACGGGATTATCGCACACAAAACACACATATCGAGTGTATGTTAAATTCAAGCCACCTCTGGCCATATAGTCGCTCTCACTATAGCTGGCCAGGCTTTTGGGGCTGACAGACAGTTCCTTTGCGCTTTTGCCTTCTTCGATATGAGCATTAATGGCCAAGTCAATGGAATCAGTGATCTGCAGTTGCTACTTTTTTTTTTGTTCTTTCTTTTTTCTTTTTTCCTCCAACGACGCGACGCGGGCCTGTTGCCGGGATTTTGAACCTAATGAATGGTCAAATTGACAAGTATATTGCGTTTTAGCTGTTTTATTGTGGGAAATGTATAGCGTGCGAGATTCGGTAGCGAAAAAGCCAGTCAGCTCAGTGTCGTGATTTTGATAAAGTCAAGTCCAAATGTGGGTGGGCAAGAATGACAGTATGCAAATTGGTTTATACACTTCGGAACATTTTTTTTCATTTTGCTCTTTATAGGGCATTTGCGTATAAAATATATTATGAACCAGTAAGATTTTTATCGAAGTTGAATAAATAGCTTACGTGACAAAAGACTTGTACTAATTTTGCTTTTGTGCGCGGAAAAGATAAGTGCAAGGAGATAAGTTGAAAAGTTCAATAGTTTTTTTTTTTGAAGAATGAAATCGTTTAAAATATTTGAAGTTCAGGAGTCCAGGAAATTAATACCAGATTCACTTACTCATTAGTTATTTAAGGTTATAGCTTAATTTAAGCTTATAGCTTATATTTATAAAAAGAAAAAATTGTGAGGGGTGGACTTGTGTTTTTTCTTCTACGGCATACAATACAGTAACAATAACACATTGAAGGAAACTTTAAGTTTAAACTAAAAACTTGTAAAAAATAAACAAAAACTAGAGAAATTAACAATACGTTTTAGGTACACCAACAAATTTCTTTAACATATCTCATTTAGGAGTAAAAATTTTGTTAAATAGTAGCAGCGTTTTTTTTAAGAATCATTTTTTATATACATACTAGCTGACCCGGTAAACGTTGTTCTGCCATATAAATTATTTTTAGAGAATATTTTGGTTTTAAATAAAAAGTAATAATGAATGTATTATAAATGTGTTTGAATGTTTAACGATTGATAAAATTCATCGAGTCTGATCGGTAAAATAGAACGAATGAAACGATTTGAACGAAAGTGTGTTTGACGTTTAAGCTGCCAGTAATGACGATGCGCATTGTCATTCGATAAACAAACGTAAAAACGTCGCGTGCGTCGTCGGGTCGTTTGGACACCTTAGCGGATGTCTCAAGGAAATGGAACATAAGTATAAATCGAAAGTTAAATATTAAATTTGAGACTGAAAGTGTGTTGTCGCAGTTCCGTTCTAGGAATTTTTCGGGCCCGATTTCGGATGCAGCTGTACCGGGCCGGTCACCTCAAGTACGATGACATATTGGACACACCTTATTCGCCGTTGCGAGGATAGATTCCATACGTGGATATCGAGCAAATATGTGTTTTGTTCTTTTAGTATTTTACCAATGTTTCACAGTCACAAAACAATACTGCAAAATTTTGCACGCACTGCGTTCTGATACATAACAAATGCATCGAAATGACGCAATATTTAACGTCAATGACTTGCGCATGTATGGATGAAAATTCGATGAAGCAGACCTAAGCGCCATCTGTCATTCAACCATATAAATAATTTGGTTCTGTTTGAAAAAAGAATGATGACGGTTTATTTGTATATTTTTCATAAAAAAAAAATACTAAAATCGCGATTATAAAATGTGTGGTGGTGGTACTAGGACGATAATTTGGGGTTATAAGTATTTTCGTATTTCAAATTCAAAAAAATGTTCGTCAAAAAAATATAAATTTTTTTCTGTATATGGTCACCCTAATCATCTAGCGGTATGAAATATACTTAAAAACATATTCTCATGCTTATACCAAATATACAAAAAAAAAAATGTCATAAAAATCGTTCGAGCCGTTTCGGAGGAGTAGATACGACTAGAATAGTTAATTTATAACCGTGCCAAAAATTTTGTTTGTAAATTTTGATTAGAATATCCGGATTTATTTTATTTAAAATGCGTTAATGGATAGAAGATTCATATCAGTTACTGGCTGAACAGAATGATGACACAGACGGAACCGGAGACGGAGCTGGAATAGCTGTCAAAATATTGAATACACGCAAATTCAATGTTGGGAACACAACGGAACGCAGACGCATACGGAGCTGCAGACGCAGACGGAAGAGTTCCCAACTTTAAACTTTTCACGTACGGCACTTTTGACATTTTAATTTGTATGAAGAAAAAAAACAACTTTTTGGGTCGGAAAAAAATATTGTGGTTATTTGTACCGCGAAAAAAATTATTTATTAAAAGAAAAATTATTAGAAACAAAAAATGTGAATTCTGAGCTTGTACACAAGAATATTCTTTTGTTTTTCTTCAAAATACTTTCAAAGCTGTACAGCTCCATTGTGGACATGTAAAAAAAATAACGTACGACACTTTTTGACAGCTCTTCCAGTTCCGTCTGCGGCTTCAGTTCCGTCATTCTATTCTGTTCAGCCAGTTAATGTGTTTTTTAGTTAGTTGACATCAGTTCGCTTATAGGACACATCTAAGCTCTATATGCGAAATGATTCAACAACCAAGTAAATTTGGAACGTCTGGCATATTAAAGACGGACACTGTTGACAATGACCAATAGAAGTGTTGTTGCACTTTCGAAAACTCATATAAGTAAGTCGTACGTTCTTGCTTTTTAAACTAATTTCTATGCAAGATCAAATTTAACATTCTAGGTACCTAGTTTAACTTCGAAACTGCGATCTCACACTAAAAAACTTGAGAATATTTAAACTTTTACAATGAAGACGCTTACAAAATTTTATGTAGTCAAGGGTCGCTTTTCTCACACAAAAGTAGGTATTCTTTTTAAAAATCAATGTCAAATAAAATAAATTTTGATAAAAATAAACTCAACTAAAAAAAGCTAAGAGGGCCGGTTTAAAAAATATTATTCATCTTGGGTTACGATTTTAACGCATCAAGATTCAACCAAATTTCAGGGTTCAAAATTATAAATAAATGATTGAGATCCAATAATATATCTGTGATGTCAAAACATCATCTCTTTCCTTCAATTAAAAATCTTAAAATTTTAAAAATCGCATATTTTTCTCATACAAAACCAATACTTGACCTAAGAGAGAAGTAACCTTTTATATAAAAATAAAAAAAAATATTAATGGTCATGGTACATTTCTAAATCACCTTTTCAATCGCCTTTCGCCTATACAATTGGATATACGTGTGGATGTACTGTACGTATACTTGTAGATGCCGCCACTTAAATATAAGAAAAGTTTATCGTAGGAGTAAGATGAAGGACGACTTGCACGAGTTGCGATAGAGATACCAAGACCATCTGTCAGATAAAAATCCTCGCACTATAGTGCCCCTGGACATGCGAACACCGAGATTAAACTGAGAAATCGGGTTTGTCACACACAGAAGCTAGTTCTTCTTTTTGAGTGATCGTCGTCGTCTTCATGGACGTCCGTCGCGTCCGTCGTCTTCGAATGAACGAGGTTTGCTATATTACAGTAGTCACTTATTGTAAGTGTGGGTCTCTTATATCTAAATAGGTGGGACCCTTTTCCAAATGGCAGGATACTATGGATGACAAGATTTTCGACGTGGATTAGCTTTAGAATAGTGCAAACAGATTTCAAGAAAAAAGCCATCACACTTCTTCTGTGGCATGGTAATTTGTTCCAGTCATTTGCACAAAGGAGCAAACGTGTATATATGGACAAAAGACTGTCCCACTCTGGTCACTTGGAATCTTCATCCCAGTTCAATGGAGTAAATCTGAATAGGAGAGTTGTCTGTCTCTTGCTGATGATGGTGTGTGTTTCTGGTCTTTTGTTACACACACGAGTAGGTTAGGTAAAAACCTGTAAAATGCTAGTGTGATGCATATAACTATATAAATTTAGATTGACTTTGTGTTTGTGTGCCATTGAGTCGATAAAATCCAATTCAATTGCTGTGATCAATCTTCAAGTGATCAATCCAATTTGGAGACGTAATCTTTATATCGTCAGTGTGCCAGTGCCACAATATAGCCAGCGGCAAAGTCTGGGGCAGTGGCAGTTTTGTTAAGAAAAAGTGTTCGATTTGTTTTGTTGTCATGTCTTTTGAATTAAATAAGCTCAAGCATTTATTGGTAGTCTGATGTTGGAATCGATAAAACTGATAAAATCGATAAATTTACTTTGAAAACTTTGGTGACAAAAAGACCAGAGTGTCTGTCACATTGTTTGAATAGCCGTTGACTAAAAAATTATTATATTCGTTGCAATCATGATCAGAATGACATTCGAGCATTTCTATGGACTTTGTCTATAAAATATTACCGTTCGCAAAAAAGGCTTTACCTATAAATATTTTTAATGATGATAATAGTTTGCAAGAGGCTAGTAAAAGGAAATTTCTTGAGATCTAATATAAGATGCTTGATTCTAGCTTCTTAAATTCGTTTAATATTAAACTTCTTCTGTTAAGGTGAGTTTCTTGAAAATCTTTTTTATAACTTTAACCAGCAAGAACAAATAAAATAAATTCGCTTTTAAAGACTGACTTATGTACATAATAATCTTTTCTATGTTATATGTCGATACATATCTAAATGAATCCCTTTTTGTGTTCGTACGCGCCTAACTCGGCTAAACATCATTCTATTCGGTTGCGGATTTTTTTGTTAGATTTCTATTGAACCAGATTAAAACACAACGGAGACGAAAATTCGAAAATTTTACCGAAAATTAGAAAATTCGACCGAAAAATTAGCAAAACTGTGAAAACACCTTGATATTTCAAAATGTCTTAAATGAAATTGTGTTCGTAAGCACATAACTCGGCTGGAACACCATTCGATTTGCATGGGGATTTTTTGTTGGATTCATATTCAACCAGATTAACACATAACGGAGCGGAAAATTGGAAAATTCGTACCGAAATCAGAAAATTCGATCGACAAAGTAAAAAAATCGTGAAAACATTTTAAAAATTCAAACATTCTGAATTAGTTTTTTGTTCGTACGCAGATAACTCGACTGAATGTTATCCAAATTGGATGGAGATTTTTTTGTTGGATTTGTATTGATCTAGATAAACCCACTACTAAGATAAAAATTGGAAAAATAGGCCGAAAAAGTCGGAAAGTCATGAAAACAATTGTGGCTTGCTCGACTTTCGAAAGGAACATTAATAATTTAATCAATTACAGGTGTAACGAAATTCGCCGGGTCAGCTAGTCTACTATAAAATAAGTCCATGAAGTCCTTTATAAATATGTAGCCATTTTCTCGTTGCAGCGGTTTTCTTAAAAATTTTAATTTTTTATATATAAAATTTCTTGATATTTTTTAGAAAAAAATTTGGTATGCCATTTTTAAGAATATAATAATATACAGGGAAAACCATAATTTCAAAAATATTCATTGAACCGTTTTCAAAAAATATGATTTAAAAAAAAAATATTTTTAACTTTTTTTTTTAAATCCAAAAAATATTTTTTGGAAAATATTTGTACACAGTATTATTCATACTTGATAGGACCTCCTTAGTAAACATTTTGATCAAAATCGGTTAAGTGGTTAACGAGAAAATCGGAAATAAAAAAACCGCTCTATGGCAGGTACCGTTAATAACGATTTTTGGTAATTTTTTTTTATTGAAATATAGACCATACCACTACTAGTACACACAAAAAATTAAAAAAAAATCGTTAGGGCCGTTTTTGAGATAAATAACTTTTTTTAAAACGATTGTATGGCAATTACCGTTATCTTTTAAGCTAAAAAAAAATCTTATGCTCCAAGTTTGAAAGAAAATCGCCCGAGGTACAGACAGACATACACATAGACAGGCAGACAGAATTGCGGTACCCACTTTTTTCGTGTTCTCTATCATCGTATAATGTTAAGTTTGATTGTTATTTAGAGTTCGATTTTTGCACGAAACCATAACTTGCCCTATATACATAGTACCTATATCGCAAGTAAAAATCATAGCTTTGTAGTTCCTTTAATCATTTAAATAGAATTTTCACGAATATATAATTCAATTTTCTGGTCTAATACATACTGTAATACTGTCAAAAGCCCTGCACCTGTTTTACTATTCCATTTTCTTACACAAAAAAATTGCTTCCATTAAAATTTTCCATGAGAAAAGTCATTTATATACTTTCAACACTTAACCCACGCAAAACAAGTAAAATATTTCGCTTCTGTCTTAAGTACTTTCAACACCTTGTTTCCCATTAAATTTATGAAAGAGTATCAATGTATGAGGTAAAATAGTAAATGTATATATGCATTGCCAAAGCAAACACGCGAAAAAGAATAACCGGCAATTTATAAGCAAATTAGACATGCGTTCAAAATTCCACCGCCTTCAGTCAGTCGTGTTTTGATTTTGAGTTTTTATGTTATTCGGCTTCCCCATAACTCTTCTTCAACCCGCACCAAAAAAAAAGCGGCACCTTAAAATAATATTCATATTCACTTTTTTTTTTGTTGCCAAAAAACAAAAAAACCCCAACAAAAACTACAGAAACACCTGTGTCGAATAATTCGCCTTAGCAGCAGGGAAAATTTTGAATTGAAAAATTAAATCTTGCTCTACAAGTCGAACACAAGTACAATGTCAAAATGATTTAACGCTAGTCCACATTTTATGTCAAGTGTTTTCCCTAAGCGGCATAATTAATTTCAGCCACAAATAATTCCAAGGAGCCGCAAACTCCATCCTTGCCAGTCAGCCACAGTTAGGCAGCTAGCATCAACTCCAGCTCCAGCTCCATCAGTCTATAAAAAAAAAAACACCTCGAGCTCACTTGTTTCAATGAGCGCATTCAGCGTTGCACATTGCATGATATTATAAAAGACACGTTTCCTATTCTGCTCCACACCAAACGACACCACTGTTATAGGCTTGTTCAGTCCGGAGCGTGGGAGGAGCGCTCACTATTCCAATGGTAAATTATGAGCTAATTCACTTGAAATATATTTCCAAATAAGAACACCATCCTGTTGTAAACCGCAAAGCAGTATAGAGCAGACATTATGTACATACGGTAGGTTCGGCAGCATACAACACTCCATCGAAACAGTTAAAACCTTTTTTTTTTATTTTTGGGTTGAAAAAGTCACACACTCTTTGGGGACAATCATTTTCAATTGAATGAGGCTGAAGAGTGTGCTAAAAAAAAATATATAATATAATTCGTGCCGTAAATGAGTCAAAGCCTATGGCACTTCACACAGAGGCCTAAACCTAAAGTCGGACAGGCTCAGCTGAACAGCCACGCCAGCGCCATCAGGAGAGGCTGAATGCTGAAAATATTGTATCAAATGCATTCATCGACCACCTGAACAACCTGTGCAATGATAAACTGCCACTAATCGCATAAAGTGGTCAGTTAGGTAACAGCCTTATAAAAACGGTAAAATGCAATTAGACCCACACCCAAAGTAGGTAAATTCAGCGGGAGTATCTTTTCACCAAAATAAATTATAAATGCGAATCGTGACTTGTTCATTAGGAGGCACCTCCTTGTTGGAATTTGGTCTAGAGTCCAGTCCCGCTCCACTCCAAGCTGAGATGAAGCGATGAAAAAGTACCTATAAGCAGTCTATATAGGTAGGTGATGCTTTCTCCTCATGATGGTTTTGTCCAAAGACAGAGGGTATAGGTATGAGCAATAGATGTAGATGCAACTTATAGACTTATAGGTACATATAAAAATGTTTAGGACCTCCGTCTCTATGAGGCATAATTCAACAACTATAAGATACATTTCAGCAATCAGCTGAAGTCAAGAGACCCTCGTTTGATTGCATATCCAAAGTGGACATTGTGACTTTGACAATGGACACTTACAAACATATTCTTGTTGTGGTATACTCAGACGAAGAGAAAATGGAATTTATGGTTGCGACGCGAGATACATTTAAAATAGCCTTTTCAAGCGTACTCGCCTACAATCAGACCAATCAAGCACGCTCTAAAGTATATATATGTATATGGCACTTTTACCATTTAATTGAGGGCTTGCAACAATAATAGTTTTAAGGCCTTATACAAATAATATAAATAGGTACGATTTTATGATTATACTGACATTCAGTTTTTTACAGGCATGCATAACTGTAACGTGACCTGCGCAATTTAATTGAAAGATTTATTCACTGTATACTGATGGGTCTGGCATTCAAAATACACATCATGATCATATACACAATACATGGGTCTTACTTGTCAATAAGCTTATTTTCGTTTTATAGCCTCAAAGCTTGGAGTTTAATTGAAACCCGTTTCTTTAGATACACATTTTACATTACCTTAATCCATATCTATGTTTCTTAGGGCCAGTGTTTCAGTCGTGAGTTAAACTAGGGTTAGTTAACTCCAATTATAAATGTTTGTACAATTATCTCAGGAAACACATTTTCAGTAAAGAATGCATGCAGATCGACCGACACGGCAACGTAACAAACTGGCAGGGTAAAAAATCAAAACAATCTGTTCAGTAAATCTAAAGTTAACTTTGCCAAATGTAGTGAGTTAACTCGGGTTTAACTTTAATCTCGCACTGAAAAACATGGTCCTTAGAATAGCGCAGTAGAGAAAAACCTGGGTTCCTTATGAGGTCATTTTAAAGCCGAGTTTAATATTTTATATACATACTAAAGTTTAATTAGCAGCGTATTTTTATTTACGGGTCTGGGTCGGGGCTGAGGGTTACCTTTCGTCCCCCTTTTGAGGGGATTGTCCCCCTTTTTTGTCTCAAGTCGCGTTTTATTATTTACGGGTCTGGGTCGGGGTTTAGGGTTACCTTTCATCTTCCTTTTGAGGGGATTTTCCCTCTTTTTTTTATCAAGAATTTTTTTCCGCCCCAAGAGAAGGGGGGACGAGTGTCCCTCTTTTTTACACATCCATAATTTTTTTGTATTTTAGTGCTACATACTTATTTCTAAATATTTTATAATAGAATTCGATTCCCTTTCGCCTTTCAAAAGTTCAGTGACCACACCATCAGGGCCTTGGATTAAGCCATTCGTACGCTCTTAAGCACTGGACATACGTCCAGAAAATGCAAGAGTCTCCACTTCTCTCATGTTGCATAGAGAACTTCATGATACATGAACATGATACAGATAGACTGTGCGTCTTGTTTACTGAGCTCTTTGCAGAACCTCGCCAAACCATCAATCACCATACTAAATAAGTTTTTATTAGCTACTAGCTCATCCAGCTGACATATCTTTACTACTGAGGCTATTTTGTCAGCTTTTAAGCAAAAGATTTTCTGTATCATTTTTAGAGTAAAAGTATTATTAGTTTGCTCTTTTAAAAATATTTGAATCGATTTAAATACGTTTTTTTAAATTAAATAAAAAAAAAAATCAAGAAAATTTAAATATTTAATTCAATAATTTCTTTATAAAATTTTCTCTAATTTGTTTTTAAATATTATTTCTTTTAAAAAGTTAATACACATAGAAGTGGTTTTTTATTAGTTTTTATTTATATGAATATTCTTAAATTTAATTTTTTTTTTTTTGTTTTAGTTTGTTATACCTACAACTGGTATTATTATAAAATTGTATTTTTGTAGAACAAAAATGTCAAGTAGGTATTTTTATGAGAATAAATTTAGCTTTCACAATAAAAAAGGAAAAAAGACACTTGTAATACGTAATGCTAGTGTAAAAAAAAAAATTGTTTCTAGAAGTAAACCCAAGCTTAGTATTTCCTCCTCTCGCTATTTCATATTCACTACCGCAACAATTCTCTCGCAAATTGTAAATAAAATCCCTGAAAATGCTTGTTTCCAATTTTATTCATAAATATATATTTTTTTTTTTTTTATATTAGAAAATTCTTTACCTAACTAGTTAGTTAATAATTCAAACAAAACAAAGAAAAAATAAACACCTAATAATCGGTAACGTAGTGCGGGAAATATTTCTGACACACACCACCGTGTACTAAAATGTGTCTTATCAAATATCACAACCGAGTTTGTGCTATAAAAAATTGTCTGCCTATAAAAAACAATCTGGTTATTTTTTTACTTGAGAAACATACTCGTAGCGTAATCTTATGAAATTAAGTTGAATGTTAATTATATGGCACAGGACAGTTAATAAATATTTATTCAATGCTCAGGGCATAGATATCTTGAAACAATTCAAGATTTAAATTCAAAAGCAACAAAAAAGGAAATATTGAATCTGCATAGGATTCTCAATTGAAATTTCCTTCGGTAATTTCATCTACCATAATACCCTTTTGCTGGTTTTATTTTAAAGAGGTATGATGAAGGTAGGGTAATATTTTGAACGTTGAACCTTTGCATATAAGGATAAGGAATTAGGATATTACTTTTGTATATAAAATCTGTAGTACTATAATGGAGCCATTATTTTTTTTACAAAGATAGTACATCAAAAATCCGCACTATCAGAGGGTTCCTTCTTACATTTTTTCTTTCTCAAAATTGAAATACACGTGGAATTTTATTTCTAAAAATGTTGTTAAAAATATTCGTAATTTTCAAGAGTGCAGTTAAAAAAAAAATATAATTAAAAGTTAAACGAATTTTAGAACAATTTTTGTTTTTATTACAAAAGAATCATTATTTTCCATTTGCACAATAATTTGTACACAAAGCTTGTACATAACTAAAATTAGACTCTCGGAAAATAGACTTTTCGAAATTTTATTTCTTCTGAAAATTGTGAAAAATTATAGATATTCCAAGATTTTCGATTTAATGAAAATTCGACCATCAAAGTCAGAAAGTTTAAAACTCTCTGAATTAGTTTTTTATTCGTACGCACATAACTCGGCAGAACATCATCCAAAGTGGATGGAGAAAATTTTTTGTTGGATTTGTATTAAACACATTTCGGAGATAATAATTGGGAAATTAAGCCGGAAAAGTCGTGATAATAATTGGAGCTTGCTCGAATTTCAAAAGGAACATTAATATTTTAATCAATTATAGGTGGAACGAAGTTCGCCGTGTAAGCTAGTAAAATATAAAAATATAAAATAAATAAATAAATGCGCAACTGGGTCGCACGAACTTGCTCTTGTAAAAGTTTCATCGAATTTTAAAGATTGAGTGTAATATAATATAATATAATAATATATACATATAATTAATAATTATATGTATATTTATTTATCCATTTAATAAATTGAAGAATGGAAATTTGAATATGGAAAAAAAAGCATGAAACACGTACCTTAAATTGATAAAATAAGTACTTAAAATGTTTTAATCCATATCAATTCTTGAAAAAATATGAATTTTTTGCAGACAAAATTTTCAAAATCGTTGGGGCGGTTTTCTTAAAAAATAATTTTGTTATATATAAAATTTCTTGATATTTTTTTTTTTTAAATTTGGTATGCCAATTTTAGGATATAATAATATACAGTTAAAACCATAATTTCTAAAATATTCATCAACCCGTTTTCAAAAAAAAAAAGATATTTCAAAAAAATTTTGAACTTTTTTTTAAAAATCCAAAAATTTTTGTTTTGAAAATATTTGCATGCAGTATTATTCACACTTGATAGGACCTCCTAAGCAAAAATTTCGATCAAAATCTGTTAAGCGGTTAACGATAAAATCGAAAATAAAAAAACGGTTCTATGGCAGGTACCGTTAATAACGGTTTTTGATAATTTTTTTTTTTCACTGAAGTATAGACCATACTACTACTAGTACAGTAAAAAAAGAAATCGTTAGAGCCGTTTTTAAGATAAATAACTTTTTTTAAACGGCAAGAACCGTTATTTTTTGAGCTAAAAAAAAAATCTCGATTCTTCCTCTAGGGGATCATCCAAAAATCTTATGCTCCAAGAAAATCGCTTCAGTGGTTAAGGCTGTAGGCCGAGATAAAGACAGACAGCCATACAGACATACACACAAACAGACAGACGGAATTGCGGGAACCTTTTTTTTCGTGTTCTCTATCATCGTGATGTCAAGTTTGATTGTTATCTCGAGTTCGATTTTTTGCACGAATCTATAACTTGCACCTAATCGCAAGTAAAAATCGAAAAACAGATACCTTTACCCCATTAGGGCGTTTTGGGTCTTTTACTTTCTAGACATTTTTCCAAAAAATTCACTTAGAAAATTTTCAGGTCTTTTTCAAGTAGTCTTGGAAACCGACATTACAACCAAACTATTGATTTTCTACTTTAAAATCTAATCTCTACATTCGTTAGTTTGTTCTCTTTTGTATGGCGCTTAAACTACGGATTAGGAGTTTGTTTCATCTTTTTTTAGGACTTATTTCCTTTTTTAAAAGAAAAGGGTCATTGCATATATTGTTACGAATTTCTTCATTAGGATTTTTCATTTGGAGTTAATACGTTAAGGGATACTGCATAGCGCCTTTTTGTATGCGTATATAAATCTTTCTTTGAACATCGATGATTAACTTGGGGTTAATTAAAAAAAAAAAAGAATTCTTGATAATCAAAAATATTAAATAATTATAATTACATCCAGATGGATAGCTGAATAAATAACATTCAAAGAAATGAAACTAAAAATTAGTCTGGCTCACAACATCAAACGTTTTGTCCATTTGAAGTATGTATTTTAATATTAAAAATTATTATTAAAGTCATAAAATAAATATTTTTCTCCAAACTTAATTAATAATTATAATATTTAAAATCCGTCAAAAAATCTTAATTGAAATCTGCGGGAGATTATCATTTTTTTTACAAAAAATTACGAAACAAATTTGAATTAAACGAAATTCATTGAAATATTTTTGTCATTAAAAGAAAAACCAAAAACAAGCAAGGCAAAAATAAAAAAAGAAAAAAACATTTAGATTGAAATAATGAGAATTCATAGTGAAAAAGAACTCAGTAGGTTGACAGCGGTTTTATGCTGTAACTGACGTTGATGGCTGACCACCTCCAACTTGTTAATATAATATACTCTAAAAAGGTTTTCATTAAATCCCTAACATGAACATTTCGTTTTGAAATAGTATACGCAATTACGCATATTTATCCAACCAAAGCTATAGGTAGGGAGTAAGCAGTATACTGTAGGCGGAAGTCAATGCCGACGTAGGTACAGTTGTTGTACACATTTAAAAAAAAATTATTTTAACCAGAAAATTCTTTTTTTTCTTTTAACTACGACACGCAACTGTTTAAAAAGATTTTTTCTTAAGGATTTTTTTTTGTAGGGGAGAACTATAGGAATTGAGTACCCAAGAGAAAAGTTCAGTCCAATTACTTAGTTTCTATGGTATCATAACTTAAAATATAAATGAAATTATAAGATGTATTCTCAGGATATGTGTGTATGTAGTATATGAGGGTAGAACAAATATGGCAAACGAAAATCGAAATTTGTTCAAATTCGTTTTTCGTGTGTTGGTAAATGATAACCCGCCCCCCTATACATATTAGCACATTGCGAACTCCGTACCGTGCCCACTGTTTTTCTAGTAGAAAAAAACAATTCAAATCGATATAAAGCAACTCAACATGAAAATTGAAAATTGTAGTAAAATTTGTTAAATATTCAATAAAATAAAAAAAGTGCGTATACGCCCGAGTGACCCCAACTAATTTAATTGTATGAATTTGATCGCTATTCGTCTCGTTTGTGAATTAAATCACATATTTTTTGTATTTAAGGCTGTTTAACATTATGTAAGTATTTATTTATTTATTTATTATTGAAATTACTTTTGTTTTTCTATCTATGCCAAACTTTTTTTTTTTTGTTGTTTTTTAAAACTAGACAATTTGTGTGTAATTATACAAATAGTACCGTAATGAACCTTATGCAAGGGGGAAAATAATATTATGCTTGTGGGAGAGTTATTACTATGATAAATGTATTGAATTCTGTTCATGTGTTGGTGTCCGTACTGAGAGAGTGCACTGTAAGTTTAACATAATTTTATTGTGAATGTAAAATTATACAATTTGGACAGACAAAAATTGAAATCATGAAATACTGTATTATGATAATAGATTTTTAATAAGGTCTATTTCTGGGCATCTATTCTTATATAACTTCTATTTCTTTCAAATTTTCCACATTGGGTAGCTGACGTCAAAAAAATTAAAGGAACAAAAAAAATTCACTTTTTTTTTAGTGTTTTTTGAAGAGCGGTATCTCTGTGGAAAGTTATTGTATTGAGATGAAACAAAAAGCATTCTAAAGCTTTATATTTTTTGTGTAGAAAAATTTTAGCAAACGATTTTTTTAAAAAACAGTTATTCCACAATCAAAATAAACAGCAGGTGCAAAATATTTTAATTTTTAAGGAATGTCATTTTCTTTGAATTTTTTTCTGAGCCGGAAAAATGTATTGATTCGATAACTTGTTTATTAAGCTTTACAGTTTTACAGGCGCTCTAAAGTTTTTTTTTTTTTCACAAATGAAAAAAGCGACTTTTGACACAGCAAGTAATGCCGACACCGAAAATTTAAGGACAGTTTTGAAAACTGAAATTAATTTACTACAACATATTTTTGAAACTTTATAAAGATTAGATATTTTGATAAGGATTAAGAAAAGGTTTGATTAAGATTGAGGAAAGGTTAAAAAGGCGAAATTTTGAAGACTTTAAGTTAATCTCAATTGCAAAGAAAATGACACTCTTCAAAAAAAAATTAAAAAATTTAAATTTTTTGCTTGTGCTGTTTTAAATGATTGTGCAATAACAGTATCTTAAAAAATCATTTGCTGCAATTTTTCAACACAAAAAACATAAAGCTCTATATTGCTCTTTGTTTCATCTCAATACGATCACTTTCCACAGAGATAAAGTCCTTCAAAAAACACTAAAAGAAGTAATTTTTTTTTTGTCCCGTTAATTTTGTTTGTATTAAAAATTGTCAAGAATCAAAAACATTTAAAGTAGAAAAGCTTTTGTTTTTGATTGCACCAAATATCCAAATATTTTTATGTAAAAACTTGCATAGAAAACACACCATACTTTGGTAGAAGGAAAAAATTCTAACGATTATCTTATTTTAGTATTAAAACTCAAATCATTCTCATGAAACAAATTGGCTTTGTTAGCCGCACGTTTTTGAGAAATTAATTATTTTATATTAAAGCTCCCCAAGTTTCCCCTATATGTATACATACATATACTCTGTTCTGTAGTGAAGTCCCAACTCTTGAATTTCCTTTGCAATTCTAACCATTTGAGAAAATAACATTTTTTGTTTGCAGTTTTTCATGCTTTATAATTTTCACGATCCATAAAACTCAATTAACAGCTCCTTTATACCAACACAAACTCAATTCTAATTTATTTTAAGAGCAGGACGAAAAATGTTCAACATAAGGACAACTGTTATACCATTCACAATTTCACATTATAAAAATAAAAATAAAATAAAGCAAACAAAAAAAAAAAACAACAACAACAAAAAAAAAGTAAAAATTAAATGAATGAGCAAAGCATGATAAACATTTTCCTATACAAAATGAAACTTCGAAAAAAGAAAAATAAATAAAGCGTGGCTGCTAAAATAAGCAAAAATGAAAAAGCAGTTAACGCGCTGAGCGTTTCATCCTTGTTCAACATCGAAGTCCTAGAAAAAAAAAATTAAATACAAAGTAAAAGACTAAATGATAAAGATGAGGAGGTGATTTTCTTGTAATGGTCATGTAATTTACTCGTAAGATTAATGCGAGTACATTCAACTGAGCATACAACGAGAAAGTTCTATTTTTTTTTGTTGTGTGTTGTTACTGGTCCTGCTGCTGATGCTACTGCCACTGCCGCTGATGGTATTTCTTTTCGTGTTTAATGAACAGACTTAAATTTCCATTTGCCGATTTGCTTCTTGAAGATTTTTACAAAAAGCAAAAACGTCATCAGCGAAAGCGGGACTAAATTAAAAACAAAAAACAAAACAAAAAAAAAAAAAAAAACACAAAAAAATTACTTAAAAACAAAATCCTTTCAACAATTCAACAATACTTTTTCTACTACTTGTATTTTAGCTTTAGTCATTTGAAAGAGCTTGAATTTTTAAACAACATTAACGACAGGTGCCACTGCTGTGCAAGTGCTTTTGCATCAAGAAGTTTTAAATGCGCTCTAATGTCCGTTTTAATGCTGCTTTTTTTGTTCTTTGCATTTCCTGTGCAACTACAGCACAGAGCTGAATTTATTCAAATGCCAATGCAAGTCTTTCTAATTTTACATTTTAGCAATAAAGAAATAATGTTTTCTTTTGATACTACTGCATTATGCAGATCCAGATGTAGGATTTTATGCAATGGGATTTGTTATTTATGTATTTTTATTTTAGAGGCAAACTTCCATATTTCAACCCACCCCTTGTTGGAGGACATTTATTAAAATTCACTTAAAAATTAAATATTATTCTCTGCTGAAACTTTCATGCCTATTCAAATGTCTTTCATCTAATTAATATTTGAATTTATATTTTGATAGTCGTGTGTACATACAATACAAGTTTTAATTTGCATTTTTGCATTTTATCAGCAAATTATTGCTGAGTTAGGGTTTAACCTTTTTTTTAAAGATTTTTTCACAAAATAGGTGACTGGAAATAATTTTGTTGTAGATATACATAAGTATAATATTTGAAATTTATAAAATATGAAATTTCTTCAAAAGTTTTTTTTTTTTTTTTGAATTCTTGAGGATCCTAAGCTTCAAGAGAGGTTGGATAAAAAATGTATTTAGTAAGAGAAATTTTAGTTTATGTTACATTTATACATAAACAGGGTGTTTTGCATAAGATGCGAAGGCTATAACATATAAGTTTGGTCGAGACAAGAAAAAAAACGTGTGGAATGTGGATATATTTGGGCTATATGAAATTTAGACCCAATGAGACCCCAAATGAAAAATGAAAAATATCCCCAAAATTGAGGCTTTTCTTCATAATGAAAAATAACCCCAATTTCAAAATGGAAAAATGACCCCAAACTAAGTAAGAATTACTCAAACCGAATCAAAAAATTACCCTAAAAATATATACGTAAAACAACAACAACAGATAATAGTGGGGCCATTTTTCATAATGAAATTTAACCCCAAAACGAAAAATTACCCCAAATCACAAAATTTAATAAAGTTTTTGTTGTTCTTGCTTTTCATATACATTTTTGGGGTCATTTTTCATTTTTTGCTTGGTGTCATTTTTCATTGGGGCCAAATTTCATGTAGCCCTATTTAGACGGGAGAGGCAATTAATATTTAAAATGTTCAGAGAATCGTTTTTAGCAAATTACAGGTTACTTAAATGGTTAAATTAACAAATGAATTCAAGATATGGAAAATGAACAACTGTGTATAGGGGGACAACTATGAAATTTTTCGTTTGTGTTACCAAAAAGTGATCAAAAGGGTTGAAATTAACAAATAAACGAAACGAATTTCAGTAAGCACTAAAATACGGGAGAAAACGAATTGTTCGTTTCGGTTTAATCTGAAATATCTACAGCTCACATTAGGTACGTATTATTGGTAATTCATATCCAGTCCAGCAAAACAAGTTCAATAAAACTCTCTATTTTGTGGCTGTGTTCACAACCTTTTATGAGTGAAAAACAATCTACCTTACCGACATTTAAGGTTCAAGTCCAGATTCTTTGTCCACTTTTACATTCACTAATTTACTGGCCTCGCCACCTATTTATTTAAAAGAAAAAACGGCTACTGCCTCTTGCGAGGAATTGACAAATCCTCCAAGAGTATCTCCTGTCACAGAAAAGTGCCGCTCGTTAGCCGTTCGGATTCGGCAATAAACTGTAGGTCCCCTCCATTCCTGCAGACACGCACACAGGAATGGTTGAGAGTTGTAAGTCACTAGGCCCTAGTTGTTCATGAGCTGTTGTGCCATCAAATTTATTTATTTTATTTATAATTTACTGGCTTATTTATCGGCAGTTTTGGTTTTGTTATTGTTCACCAAGGGAAATTTTACTGTGCTAGCTATAAAATTGCAAATAAAACGCACCTCTTATAAGTTATACAAATATAATTAAAAAAAAAAAAAATATAATAAAAAAAACACAAAAATCAAATTTTTAGAAAATGTCAGAAAAATGTGTACCAAAATTGTGATGGCGTTTTCTGGAGAACCTATTTTGTTCACGGAGGATTTTCACTTCCTCGCAAGAAGCATAGCCCAAAAAACATTTTATAACAATTTTAAACGCAAAAGTTCTGTACGTGAATTACTTAAAAAATAAGGCGATGTTTTTTTCAAAAATAAAAACAAAAAAAGTGACAAATTTATACTTCCGAAGTTCGAATCTTTTGGCCAAGACCTCAAAAGTACTTTTCTTCAAATCTCTTTAGTCTTAACAATTTTAACAAAATATTTAGAGTCGTTTTCGAAAAAAAAATGGAAAAAAAAAAGATATTTTGTGGCAGCTACATGTTTTATGATTTAAAAATAAAAATGCAAATTTAGCTCCAACGGAATCACATTAAAATGCTGTGTATACCAAATTTGAAGCAAATTCGTCCGCACTCGTTTAGGATCCAGGGCTTTATTGTAACACATTTATGACTTTAGCATCTTATCATAACTGCCCATAATACCGTACCAATTTAAGGTCAATAAACACTATTTAATATACCCCACTCCAACAATATCGAATCACAAATTTGTAAATTGATAAGTAGTTGATGCAGTAAGGCCCTGGTTCAAATCACAGTTGTGACACAAACTATCACGACGGACAGTATGACAAAATCCACTTTTTCCGACTTCTCCGTCATTTAAGTGTTAATTTTGATTATGTTTAAAACCTTAAATTTTTTTTATACGAAACCAATACTTATTGGATTTATAGGAAAAAGTATTACCAAAAATAACAACTCACTCTTCATAATTTATTTAAAGGTAATTTCAAGCGATAACCTTAATGAACTGCCTTAAGAGTTCTCAATTAAAATAAGTAGCGAGTTGCGTTATGCCAAGTGCGTTTAAATGACACGCCTCGTGTCGTCGTGACTCGTGAGGTCTTTCACCTAAAAACAAAAATGTTTTGTTTTCTCATGGCCACTGCTTCTTGGGAGAAGTAACAAATTCTCCACGAACATCTCTTTTTAAAAAAAAAAGTGTCGCTTGCCGTTTGGATTCGGCTTCTCTGTCGAGTGCAGTGCTGCCACTCAGATATTTAAAAAAACATAGTTTAAAAACATGATTTGAGTTCAAAAAACATGACCCACAGTTCTGAGTTGGAGAATAGTAAAAGGAATCCAAAAAAAATTCAAAAAGTATTTCAAAAATAGCTATGTTTAAAAATACAAAAAATGGAAGGACAATAAAATAACATTAAAATAAACTATAAAGTGTTTGGTGGTAGCTAAAATGATGAATTGTATAATAGTACAAATTCTTTTGTATGGTGCATTCACATCTATTCACAGATAGGAAATAAAATTACACAAAAACGTAGTTCTGCATTTGAGTCAAATACTACGTTTGCACCGACCACTAAACCGAGATATAGATTTACCCTAAATCTCCTCCCAAATCCAGTGATTCACCATACAAATTTTAATCTTAAATTAAAAATAAATCCCATTAAAATCTTCATAGGACCAATAGTTTAACCATTCGAACAGATTGTACTATTGATTTAGTAGATACAATATTCGAGAATCGAGGGAACAATTTGCGAGAATGAATTTGTTTTTTCGTTAGACACTTGCTATGTGACTTCCACTTCATAAGAAAAAAAATACCCACCATCTACATTTTGAAAGAACCTGTCAAAGTTATTCCACTTTGACAGGTCGTATTCGTGTTTTTTTTTAGGTATTCGTGTTTTTTTTTAGATTCTAGCCTAGGGTAGACATATTTTTTAAAAGCATTTATAAAAAAAACAACAATTTTTTGTTAAATTAAGAAAAACATGATTTTGGACTCGAAAACATTAAATCATTATTTGGGTCCAAAATACATGAAAATCCTGCTAAATCATGATTTCTGGCAGCCCTGGTCGAGTGTCGACTAACAACATGCTCCAGCTCCAGTCCCAAGAAGTTGAGATTTGTAAATCATTGGACTCTTGTTATCCACGAGCAGTCACGTCACGGCACCAATTTATTTATTTTATAGTTTTATGTATGTATTTGTTTATCTTACATTTAATCATAATTTTCGATATTACACGGTTTTAATAATCATCACATTTGTCTCTATTATGTCTGTACAATGACATACATAGTTGTGTGGAGCTTTTAATTGAAGAAAAGTTTAACATAATGAACACTTAACTTATGCGTAAATTCCCAAAAGCATAGCTATATTTAAAAGTTCCACAATTATTTCAAATAAAAAGCCCTAACACAATATTATTCTGATAAATCTGACAACTTCCAATAACATAATAAGTACCTACTTTAAATAAAATCATCTTGCTTGTTTACATTTTTTTTTGCATATTAAAGATCAGTCTAACCAAGTGTGTCGCACCATCGTCTTTGACTAATTTGAATTTATATTTTAAAATTCAGAATCTATAAAAGATGTTAGAATTCAACCTAATTTAACCAATAACATCTTTTACCCGACAACATCAATAAATCACGATTAAGTTTAGAATAAAAATTTAACCCTAAAAGGTATTTGACTTTTTCGAGTTTTGACATTTTTATGCTAATTTATACACATGTTTTATTGTCAACGGTATATGAATAAAATTTGGCAATCAAGTTCGCGTTATTGGTGAAAGTTCTAACAAGAATATGGAATTTTGTTAGATTTATTTTATTATAACCTCAGGCACACATTCGTATAGGTAATGGATGTTTTATGGTTAAGATTTAATATAAAAGGGCTTGAAAACATTTTATATCTTTTGAGTTAGTCATAAGTGGCCATATAGCCTGCACGCAGATGCTTTATCTTGCAATCGCTTTTATCGTAATTTCATCGGTTCAAACGGAAGCAGTAAAAGTAATTTTACGACATCCAAACAATGATGATGCAGGTAATATTACCCGGATAATAGGCGGTGAGCCAATTGAAATCGAAGACGCACCCTGGCAAGCTGCCATATATTACGATTCAGAACTTATATGTGGAGGATCTGTGATTAATAAAGGCCTCATCATGACAGCAGCGCATTGTGTGGTTGATTATCCAAACGCCAGCTTATTCAGAGTTCGTGTCGGTTCTAAATATCTCAAAAGGGGAGGTCAAGTGAGGAGAGTTACAAAAATTGTTTATGATGGATCATACAATGCCAAAACAAACAACAATGATATAGCAATTATGAAATTACGCAGGAATTTGCAAATAAATCAATTCGTCACTCCTGTCAAACTAGCTGCCAGTTGTTCGTCTCAATCGGGATCTGCGTCAGTGACGGGCTGGGGTGTAACTCGTGAATCAACCGAAAATCCTTCACCAGTTCTGCGGGAAGTGACTGTTCAGTTTGTACAATTGAAAAAATGCCAGCAGGACTATAAAAAGATTAATATTAGTATAACCGAGAACATGGTTTGTGCTGGTGCAACTAATGGTGGAAAAGATGCTTGTCAAGGCGATTCCGGTGGACCTCTGGTGGAAGATGGTGTTCAATATGGTATTGTTTCAATGGGTGTTGGCTGTGGGCGAGCTAAATACCCAGGGGTTTACACATGCGTGCAAAGAAAACTAAGATGGATTCGAAAAATTGTGGCAAAAATTTGATAGTGTTGTCGGATGGTTGTTTTTTTTTTTAACCCGGTGTTAATATTAAATCCAATTATCTTAAATAAAATAAAAGCAATACCTACAACTGAAAAAAAAAAAAATTCTGTGTAGTTTAATGTTTAATTTATTTCCAGGTTTATTAAAGTCTTATAAAGACACTTTATTCAAATAAAAAATATAGTTAGTAGGTAGGTACATAATCTCCAGTGATATCTGATCGAACGATTGAGTTAATTATGGGGTTTTTCCTTTTTTAGTTCAGACTAGAGCCTTAACTGTCAAACAACAAATCGTGTTTCTTTTAAAGCTCAGAAGTTAGAGTGTTCAGAGCTTGTTCCGAGTGCGCTATATTTGGTCGGTATAAAATAACCGAGCAGACCGAGTAAAAAAGTGAGTGCGGCCTGCTTCGTATAGTTTCCATTTGAAAAAGTATGAATTTAGGCAGAAAAAAAAATTTTAAAATCGTTGGAGCGGTTTTCTTAAAAAATAATTTTTTAATATAAAATTTCTTAAAATTTTTTAGAAACAAAATTTGGTACTTCATTTTTAGGAATATTGTATAAACAATATGCAATTAAAACCATAATTAAAAAAAATTATTAACCCGTTTTCAAAAAATTGATTTTTCAAAAAAAAAAAAAATACCTAAACCTTTTTTTAAAAATCCAAGAAATCTTTTTTTGAAAATATTTGTATACAATAGGTGCGTTTTATTAGCAATTTTATAGCTAGCGCAGTAAAATTTCTCTTGATGAACAATAACAAAACCAAAAGTGCCGATAAATTACCCAGTAAATTAGTGAATATAAAAGTGGACAAATAGTGTGGATTTGAATCTTAAATGTCGGTAACGTAGTTTTTTTTCAATCAAAAAAGAGTTTGAACACATCCAGAGAATAAAGAGTGGACATAAAAGTTGATATAGCGTTTTAATGAACTTGTATTGCTGCGCTAGCTATGAATTACCAATAAATCGCACTTATTATTATTCACACTCAATAGGACCGTTAGAGTAAAAAATTTTTTTTTTTCCCTAGTATACATTTGTACATAAATAGCAAGCTAAAATGAGTCAACCGTTTTCAATGGGAGGGCTTACCAACGAACAGCATTTAATTTTCTATTTATAAAGATAGAGATTTATAGATAAATGAAATGACAACGAAATATGATATGAATTTAAGCTAAATAGCAACAAATCTATTCATTGTGTTCGGTCCTGAGTTTAGTTAACCTTTTTTTTTTATTGCATGTAACTTCATTAACTAAAACTTATTTTGGGCACAACTCTAACATTTTATTGTAGTGTACTGTACTAATATTTTTCTATTTTGGGTTCGTAGATTTAATCATTATTTGTATTAGGAAGGTACTTGTTGTGTTTAAAAGTCTGAAATTATTTCGTAAAATAATTATATTTATAGTAAAAGTATGAAAAGAATTCCAAAAATATCACTGACAATCTCAATCTCAATAATAATTATTTCCAACGGTAATATTTTGTTTACCTTTAACATAGAAAAAGCATTTTTTGTACGTCATGTCAGTTGAAAGGCTATATCGAATATACTTAAAATTAAGTAAGGAAATACATAAAAAAAAACAACAACAAAGAAAATTATATTCGAATGCTCAACTATTTTATATGCTTAAACACTTCAGAAAATTCAGTTTAAAAATAGCCGACAAAAGAAAATTTATAGGTATAAAAAAAAAAAAAAAAAACAAAACAAAACACCAACGAAACAGTTTTCATACAAAAAAAAAAAATGATAATATATGCCAAAGGGCACGATTTACATATGAAAACGAGAATTCAAAAACCCTCTTAAAGATTGTATGATTGTCTGAGTACTTGTGTGTATTGAAGTTGTGTGAGTGGTTTTCGTAAACTAAATGTACCTACCTTTCCACAAAAGTTTGTAAAGTTCCGTATAGATGCAAAACATCATCATAAAAAGGACAAAATGCAAATCCACTTTACCCGGTATATTTCAACAACTTATTCACACATATCCTCAACGACTTATACTATTTTATTTTTGGGTGTCATGAACATTTGCAAATCCCTTTGTCCGCATTCAAAGCAGAGAATTATACATACCCCCGCCCGCATCATATACTATAGACTCCACATCTCCACATACATATCCTTGATCCTTCCTATATTTACCTAGGGCAAATTTTCACAAGTGATGACAACAAAATTTGAAAGTTTACTATATGGGTTTGGTTGGTATTGAAAGTCATTACCATATGAATGACTTAAGATCCTTAAGAATGTTAAAAATGCATTAATTTCGAGAGATACAAGTAGGTGCGCATCACAGATATTGACTATATTATATACGAAAGAAATTCTCTGTTAAGTTGCGATGCAAATGAAATGGATTTCAAGTGGATGCAGTCTTTTGGCTGAGTTAAGGATTAAGTGTTAATAAAAAAGTAGAATATCTGAGCCAGAAGAAAAAGCAATTTTTTATTTTATCTGATTGTTGAAGGAAATATGAAAAAGAAAATTTAGGACAAGCAGGTTGTAAGAGAATGCAGTCTTTAAAAAAATAATAATTGAATTTAATTTAACGATTCCATTCATTGACTTCATTTTAAGACTTCAGACTTTAAAAGTTATGCAATCATTATTAATTTAAATCAAAAGGATTTATTTTCCCATTCATTTTACAGCAATCAATTGAATGCAATCTTTTGAGAATTCATGCATTCCCAAAATTTTCTTGCATCTTTTGAATTCATGAATCTCTCAAAAAATTATAACAAATCATGTAAATGAAAGAATTTAATGTAATTTAAAAAAAAATTCAAAAGGATTCAAAAGAATGCATGAATTCTCAAAAGATTGCATTCAATTGATTGCTGCAAAATGAATGGGGAAAAATATGATTTTTGATTCAAATAAATTATGATTGCATAATTTGTAGACTGAAGTCTCAAAGTAATTTTTAATGAACGCAATCATTTGATTGAATTCAATGAATCAGGCTGCATTATCAAAAAGTGGGTTGTGGGATCTTAGCACCTCATAATACTTATGGGATATTCGCAAAAAAGTATGCCATTTATAAAAAGTTATTAAAAATAAAAATAAATTTGATAGCACAACAGCTCATGAACAACTAGGGCCTATTGTGACTTACAACTCTCAACCATTCCTATGTGCGTGTCTTCAGGAATGGAGGGGACCTACAGTTTATTGCCGAATCCGAACGGCTAACGAGCGGCACTTTTCTGTGACAGGAGATACTCTTGGAGGATTTGTCAATTCCTCGCAAGAGGCAGTAGCCGTTTTTTCTTTTTTTAAATAAATAGGTGGCGAGGCTGGGGATCGAACCTTAGACCTCCGGCATGACAGTCCATCGCACAAACCATCACGCCACGGCTACTATAATTGTTTATAAAAGGACAACTATTTTCAGAAATTGGTCCGGCTTAGAAGATTTTTAATCCAGGGTTAAAATTTTTCAAGGTCATCAGCAATTTTTGGCACCTCATTCATGGGATATTCGAAAAAGTATATATTTACCATCTGAAAGATAACTTTTTCATCTTAAAAGGTTTAGGCATTTTCGGGAATTGGTTCAGCTATAGATTTTTTTTATGAATTTAAAAAAAAAAATTAAGTTCATTTAACATTGACCTTTAATTTTTTTTTGAAAACTTATTTTAAAAAAATCCATAGCTGACCAGTTTTTTGTAATTTGCTGACCTTTTATGAGGGAGAATTTAGCTTTGAGGTGGTATATATTTTATTCGAATATCCCATAAATGAGGTGCTAAAAATCTCTACGGCCTTGAAAAAAATAAATTTAAAAAAATCATACAAAAAATACGAAATTGAACAAAACTTTCAAAATTTACAAAAAAAAAAAATTAAACCTGACCTATTTCTGAAACTAGCTGACCTTTTAGGCAAGGCACTCACTGAAGTGTTGGCAAACTGGAGTGGTAAAGGAGTAGCGAGTGGCAGTGGAGTGGCGGCGAAGTGATTTAACGTGCACTGTGGTGGCAAAATACGCTCACTAGCTCTCGCTATATATAAGTCAATAATCACAAAGCATACTCGTATGTGCGGTAGAAAAATCCACTTCGTCACCACTCACTTGCTACTTGAAAATTGAACATGTTCGAAATATGTGGCAGCAGACTGGCACCACACCACCTGCAAAATGTCATATGCCACCGCCACTTCAGTCACCACTTCAGTGGGCGCCTTGCCCTATAAAGATTATGTGGCCTTTCAAATGATGTACTATTTTTGTGAATATTCCATAAATGAGGTACCACAAATCGCTAATGACCTTGAAAAATTTTAACCTTGGATCCAAAATTTTCCAAGTTTGACCAATTTCGACAAACAGTTGACCCTTAATGATCGTTTACTGACCTTTTAGAGGGCATACTTTTTTTTTTTGCGAATATCCTATATGAGATGCTAAGATCCCACAGCCCGAAAGATGAAATTATCTTACAACCCTGCAGAACAGGAAGAAATTTCTTGAAAAATGATCTTGTTTTATCGAAATTTCAGTTCTCTTAGCATTGTATTTGTATTCTTATTGAATTGAATTCCAATTAAATGATTGCCTTACCTAATTCTTTAAGGCTATGTACAATAATGCCATACAAATAAAATAATGTCGATACTGTTTGTGGGACAAGATAATCAATTTGTAGACCTACACTAAGTTAGTACCTATATTTTTCACAATTCTTTTATCTACCCTCTACATTACATTTGTAAAACTTTTTTTGTGTATAAAATAAAATGTAAGTTCTTTTGGAGAAAATTGCTTTGAGAAGTGAAAGTTAGATTTTTTTTTTGTATCCACAGCATTTATCTTCGAATTGGATCATCTCGTTGAAAAATGGAATAATGTTTCGCTGAACATCAAAACCAAAATTCAATTACATAAATGAGTTTGTGGAAAACTAAATGTTATAGGAAAACTGTCAAAGAAGAACCATTCACAAAGTGAAAGTGTATATCTTTGCCACCATCACCATCACCATTTATATACCATCACCACCATCAACCCATAAGTTAAGTCCCATCCCATTATAGTAACAATAATCAAGGACAACTTTTATGTTCTTTGGAAAATTGATATTCTCGCTTGATGTTGTATATGACTATAAGTCCACATTTGGCTACCAAAGATATTTCGTAAACCACTTCAAAACAAAAAAAAAAAAGAGGAGCTCAAGGCTTGAAAGAGTATCAATTAAATCCTATAATTGATTGAATAAATTTTATACTAAAATCATCCTTTGATTTAATTCCCCCCAAAAGCAAAAGCTAGGCCGAAGTCGTAGTTGAAGTCGAAGTCGAAGGCAAAGGCATTATTGAATTCTATTTGGAAATTTTTGGTAAAACGACTTGAAGACTTCTTAATTAAATTATTTCAAAGAGGATATCTTTCATGATTAATATCTTGATGCCTTTGGTTTTATTTATATTTGTGAAACAAAGATCGTACGAACCGACCGACCAACCGACGCGACGCACGACGACAACGACGACGAATATAATGCTTTTCATATATCCCATCCCTAGGGTGCCTTTAGGTAACGAACAAGAACAACAATTAAGCTTATGTCCTTAGGGAAAGGATTTTGGAATAATTGTATTGTTTTGGCAAAAGTCGTATCTTGTGCGTAGAAAGTTATATTTGCATATTGAATTTGTCAACCCTCTGTTTTTACAAGATTAAAGGATTTGTAAATAGAAGGTTGAAGAGTATAATAATAATAACATTTTCGATTTGAATTTAATTCGGTAAGAAAACAAAATATACATACATACTTACACTCCTACACAACACACAGAGTGCTTCAATCTAAAATTTTCAATCTTATAGCTATTTCGAAATGATTTCAGTTTGATTTGATTTGATAAACATTCAAGTTTATGGAGATTTAAATTCGTCAAATCAATATCTAAGTGAATTAGAAACGATGAAGGAAAATAAATTAATGTTCTTAACTCCTAAGAGAAAAATCTCAAGAACAAATTGTAATGTTTTAACTGAAAACAAAGATTTCATCAAAAATAAGCTTTTATAATACTTAAATCTGGGGACTCATTCTGTAAAACGATTATCACCCGACGATAACGTTTCGACGATAGTCCTACTACACGTAACCCTAATAATGAATATCGTCTGGACGATCACGTTTTGACGATCAAATATTTGCTTCACGTAAGTCGATTATCATCAAAACGCTATCGTCAAAACGATGGCTAAATAGGTATCGTTTCGCATTTGTTTTCATGATTGTATGTAAGTTTGTACGCGACTATAGTTAAATGAGTGAAATAATTTACTTATTTTGCAAAATGGCAACAAACATTTGAGAAAAATACAAATTATATGAAAATTAAAAAAAAAAAAACGTGTCGCCAGCAGGGATCGAACGCAGAACCTTTCGGTTAAGAAGCCAGTACCTATTCCATTACGCCACTATCTTATGTAAATTTCTGCCGATTTCTTGGGTTTACAAACAAACCGTGCACTAAAGAACTTCGTTCTAATAACGCAAATTGTTATTATGACATTAAAATGAGGGTTTGACAATCTCTGGAAAAACGATAGACGAGGAGATAGTGTTTGAATTACGTGAAGCAAATTATTGACGATCACGTCAGCGATAATCGTTTTGATGATTATCGTTTTGAAAATTACGGAATGACCCCCCTGGTGAGAAAATTTAATTGTACTGATTTTTACTGGCTGAACAGAATGGTGACGCAGACGGAAACGGAGACGGAGCCGGAATAGCTGTCAAAATATTGAATACACGCAAATTCAATGTTGCGAACACAACGGAACGTAGACGCATACGGAACTGCAGACGCAGACGGAAGAGTTCACCAACTTTTAACTTTTGACGTACGGCACTTTTGACGTTTCAATTTGTATGAAGAAAAAAAAACAACTTTTTGGGTCGGAAAAAAATATTGTAGTTATTTGTATCGGGAAAAAAATATTTATTAAAAGGAAAATTATTGGAAACAAAAAATGTGAATTCTGAGCTTGTACAAAAGAATATTCTTTTGTTTTTCTTCAAAATACTTTCAAAGCTGTACAGCTGCATTGTGGGCAGGTAAAAAAAATAACGTACGACACTTTTTGACAGCTCTTCCAGTTCCGTCTGCGTCTTCAGTTCCGTCATTCTATTCTGTTCAGCCAGTTATGTATAAGAATAAGGATGATTGGAGTCAAGGCCGTAACCAGTGGGGGGGGGGTCCCAGAGTCTATTATGGTTATAAATCACAATACTGTTTAAAAAAAACAAAGTCCTATCGTTTCAGTTTTGAGCATTAAAAATTACCCTAAAACCATTGTATACATTCCAAGAATTGTGTCAATTCAGCAGTATATCTAGATCCATTATTAGCACGACTGATCCGAAAACCTATTTTAGGATTACCTACTATTTTCATCGCACTTTTAGATGATTTTATTAGTAAGATTGAAATTAAGTTCGAGAATCATAAGTCTATAATCTCTTCCCTGTGCTTTCTGATTCCATCAATTTGGACAAAAAAAAATTTTAAAGAAAAAAATTTCAAATTTTTTTTAAAGTTTTTGAATTGGCATTAAAGACTGAATTCCTGCTATTTAATTTGCCTACCTTACCAGTTTCAACATGCGCACCAGAAAGAACATTTTAAAATTTTACATTATTAAGTTGTATTTTTGTTTTTAATATTCAATGCTCCTAGCAAAAACAATATTTTTAAATATCTTCTAATTTTTGAGGATATTGAAATTTATTTTTAAAATTTTTTAAAAAATTTCTTTTCAAGCCTAAAAAGAGGGAAATATAGAAAAGAGGTTAAGACAAACATAAACGGTGCAAAATAGGTGGAAATTTGAGCTAAAGATTATTTTATTATTAGTTTCATAGAAAGTAAATAGTTAAATAATTTTTTTTATGAAAAATCATATCCCCCACCGAAATATTTGTCTGGCTCCGGCCTGGAGTTGAAAGCAATATTTCAAAAAACTGCTTTTAACTACTGGCTCTATCGGGCAAGTATTGGTTTCGTGTAAAAAAAACTTCGATATACGATGACGGAGAAGCCTGAAAAATTTGTTATCTCCATAACGTCCGTGTAACCAAAAAACTTTTACAAAATAGGGGTTTTTGGAAATTTCAAAAAACAGCCGTTAATCGAAAACATTTATGATTCAGTATGGACAAGTTTGTAAATTCTAAAAGGACATAGTCTATCCTTTTACGTGTTTCAGTTTGAACTATGGACAACCTGTAGTGGCGTGGCGTGGATGATTTCAAATGGTAAGTAGACAAAAAAATTAGTCACTCATAAACGTTGGTAACTAAATTATGAATTTCTACCTTAAATTGCCTATATCGCGTTTTTCCGATGCCGATCAGCTTTCCACGTCATGATATAGGTAATTTGCTTTACAATTTTTTTTTTTAAATAATCAGGGTCATAAAAGTTTAAATTTAAAATAAAATAAATATGTACATAAACTGATTTTTTCGAAGAAAAACCTTGATTTGCTCAATAAACTTCACACAGCCACCTCATCGAGACATACAAAATTCAATCTTTTCCAACTCCACATACCCCAAAAGAAATACAAATTTAACTTATAAAAATTCTAGCACACGGTTTTCTTCACAGAAATACACACATATTTTGACTATTCATTTATATTCATGTTGCTCATATTATTTAATAAACATGGTTGAATGTTGAAAGGTAGAATTTCAAAAAGGTAACTCGATAGGAATTGTGTTATATGGACGCCACGCCACTGCAACCTGCATAGATTCATCATACCTATTGTGTTGTTAACTACAAAAAAAAGTTCATGCGATCCAGTCGTGCATAATTTTTTTGGTCACTACTTAGATTAAGCTGTATCAAATTATATTTGTTGACAATACTGCGGATAGTTTTCTATACAAAGGATTCACTATTCACCAATATTATTAGGGCTTAGGGATCTTGTATTTAAGTATTCTAGTTTGAGGATTATTCATTTGGATAGATATGTGAATTTAGTTTTTAGGATAATCTCATACGTATCGGTATTGCTTTAATTTACTTTATATGACTGAGTTCAGTGTTGTTTTAAAACAAAATGGTGCTATGTAGCTTATAAATAATTTTTTTTATTTTTTTTTTTGTGCCTTTATGTTTTCTCCATTTTATGGCTCTCTGTACTTCAGCTTTGACAGAAAATAAGTTCTATTTTTGTTAAGATTATAAAATCCTCATTCCATGACTCTGAGAAACCAACACTTTTAAGCGACGATAACATTCTGTTTTTGAATTCGAGCTTTCTAACATAATAAATATAAAATTATATAAAAAAAATAAAATTAACATTATTTCTATTAACAAATACGTAATGTAAATTTTTAAAATTATTAAACCACAATTTAGAACTCAAAAATTAAAAAAAAACTGAATTTTGAAAAGCAAAATTTTGGAAATCAGAATTTTGACAAAAGAATTTTGACCCAGGCAGAATTTTGACCCCAACCCGAATTCTGACACCAAATCTTAAAAGGCATTGCACAACTACAGTTAGTTTATTAGGTCACTAGATCTTAGAACAAATAATTTGTAAACAAACTAATGAACAAAAAATTTGTCATAAAATTAAGCGTTACATTCAAAGCGATTTTAACCGAAACCTTTTCTAATTTTTTTTTAAGAAACCCGACACTTCTTTATCATTATTTGAATCTAAGGCGCCAGTTATAGCTATCATTGAAATGCATCATTGAAAATTTTAATGATGTATTTTAAGACGTTTAGGATGCAAAATCTATGATTATTTTGATGCCAATATAAAGCTGAAAACTTAAGAAATATTTATTGTCAAAAGAAATTTAATTTGAGCCCATCAGCCTTTCATATAAATTGACTTTAATTATTTCAAGGATTGCACTACCTTATCAATGATCACTGAAAAAAGAAAAATCATTTCATGTGAACGGTTGGGCCGAAATCAATTTTTTGTTTGGCCAGATATATTAATTAAGTTATAAGCTTTATTTTGGTATCAAAATAATCCTAGATTTTGCATCCTAAATGCCTTAAAATACATCATTAAAATTTTCAATGATGAATTTCAATGATAGTTATAACTGGTACCTAATTATCAATCTTTTCGGAGTGCATTTAAATTTTCTGAAATCCTTAAATCTTTTCAGAAAGAAGCACTACTTCTTGATACCTCTACTTTAATTATAGCTGGTTGAACACAGCTTATGGAGCTGTTTAAGTTTATTACTGGAGCTGTAGCATTAGTAGAAAAATAAAGTTTGCTCCATACCATGTGGCAACACCGCATAAATATTTATCTTTTAGAAAGTGCCTTAAAACGTTTGTGTCTTTTTTGCTTTTAAGTCAGTTTCATAGTAACGAGTTTCCCATTACATATTTGTTTAATCGATACATTTAGTCCTCGGCAAGCTCTATATTCACTTACATCGATTGTAATTTTTTCATTTCTTCCATTCCCTTAGAATACCTATATATACTTCCTTTACAATTCGCTTTCATAAATTCAACTTTAATATTATAAAAATGAACAAACTCGAGGACATTCTGGGTAAAAAGAAAACCATTGTTCCAGTTTTAGATCTAAGCAAAAATATCATCCAATCTAAGGAAGAAATAAAACGCTTAATGGAAAAAGTGCCCGACTATAAAATGCGACCTATTAAAGTTCGTTCGGAAGAAATAAAAATCAAAGATAAGGATTTTTCATTCAAGACTCCAAGGAAAGAAGTGCGAAAATTACTAAAGCACAATGGCGAACGCGAGCCCATCTATACATATACAAATCCAACCCCAAGCGAAATGCGCGACGTTGTCCTAATGGAGCTTTGTGCTGTTCCCATTGATTGGAAAATGCTGACCACACTGCGGCCAAAATCCAAACTCGAAGAGGAGTACTTCAGTCGGTTGGTCGAAATGGGGAAGCTTCAGCTTAAAACGGAAGCACGTGACAAGAGAGAATTCACCCTTAACAATGGCATCAAAAAAATAAAAAACAAGTCCGGGGTCATCGAGACTAGACTGCTGACATGCACTGAATGTGGCGAAGAGTTGTGCTATGGTTTGTATATATAATTTTTTTTTTTTTTTGAATGTGTACCTTTGTATGTACTGCACCTATATGCTGATGATGAAATGAATGTTGGCCAACATTTCTGTGTGATGTTCAAAAATTTTGAATGTTTCATCTCAATTTTCCCATTTTTTTTGTGTGTTATCTCGTTGCTTTCAACAGGGCGCACATGCATGGATTTCAATTATGATTTGTTTGTGAGAGTTGAACTGAAACCACCAAAACCAAAACCGCCGCCAAACAATTCCGTCAATAAGGGAAAGAGTATCCTGAGAAATAGCAGGAAGAAATCTGCTGCAGCTGCGGCGGCAAGTTCTGGCAAACAAAAAAACCGCAAACATAGTCCGAGTAAAAAGGGCACAACCGACCCAGCATCCTAGAGAAGAACTGGAAGTAGAACGCTTGCCATTGCAGTTGCACTGCACACTGAAATGAAATAAAATTCAGATTAATTACATTTTGTTAAAAAATAAAATAAAATACCTAATCCTAGAAAGTTTTATTTGTGTGTGTTGTATGGGAACCTTGTGTATGTGTTTGTGTGCAGCCAAAGAAGTGAGGTTAAGGTTGCATTTGACTTTAACTCGTTTGGATTTTGAAATAGTTTTATGAACGTTTTTTTCGGAGCATGTTCTGTTTTTGGCATGCGCGTAGTTAGGATGGGGCAAGGGGGTCAATGCCCCCCCCCCCATAGAAAAATTCTTGCCCCCTTAAAAAAATCGACGGAACTTAACTTGTGTACCTAGGCCGTGTGTGAATTGGCTTAAAATCGTGTTAAATTTTATCCGAAGATTAATTTTTGACACTAGTGAGGTGAATCTGTACGTAGAAATGTCAAAATTTAATCTAGGATAAAATTTAATCGAAATTTTAAACGAATTCGCACACGGCCCTACTTGTTTGCAGTAACACCTGAGGGAGGTTCTTCTTGATAAAAAAAAAAAGTATCTACTGATTGACAAACAGCAATCAAATACCAAAACCCACCTTAAACTAATTGCCCACCCTAGAAACCCAATGGTTGTTGGGTGAGTTTTTTTTTTTAAAAATCATAGCAACTTGAAATAACACGTTTACTAAAACCTCAAAATCTTCTGAGAAGAAAATATTTTTGACAAAAAAAGAAAAATGTTTTGTTATGCGTGTTATTTTTTTGCACAAGAAAGCGTTATGCATAAAAATAACACGCATTTTTTCGGGCTATTTTGCGAATTTTGTATGTATGTTCATATCTTGCTGCGTGGGAGAAAGCTTTCTGTTTGCAAAATTCAGTCTATTTGTAAAAAATAACATGTATTTATTCATCTTATTTGGTTTAATTTTGTATATGTGGCTCACTGCCCGCTATGTCAACTTTATTGAGCAGGTCGACGTAGGGTTTCTGTTTAAAAAATTCAGTTCATGTATGTAGTTTTTTTAAATTTAAACTTTATTGACCTATCTGTACAAAAATAGCTTGAATTGCATTACTTACTTTTTGGGTGACTAAATTAGTCAATTAGTCTTTTCTTCGAATTTACCATTGGAAATAATCCATTCCACGCCAACGCTATATACACATAGTATTTTGTATGTGTTGTCGTTCCATATTAGTGAGTAAAATTAGTTAAAAAAGGGCATAAAAACTTATTTTTCGATGGACAAAATTGTATTTATGCAGTGATGGAAATCGACTTTTCTCGATAGTACTGAACGCTGAAAAAAAATAGTACTGAAAATGATCAAATAGTACCGAAATTTGTCAACTCGTGAATTGTAGAGGAATTTAATATTTTATTGGAAGTTGCCATCGTTAGAGGAAGATTTGGTTCGAGTATTCTGTCATCGACCTTTTGCCCGCCAACTCTATTTTTTGAACAAGAAGATATAAAAACATTTTTTTTTTATAATCGATCTATTTTTTAAAAAATGTCAAAAAATTCTGAAAAATCAAACTTTTAAAGGCTTAACTACATTCAAAACTTTTTGCAAAAAGTACAAAAGTGAGAAACTTAAACATGCGGTAAAAATGTCTCTGTGCAAAAAAGCGTACGAAAATTGAGTTTGATATGTCATTTTCAGATTGATTTCACAGACCAAACACAATTTTTTCGCATACAGGAGGCGTCTCTAGGCATATTTTTGTTTATATATACATATCACTTTTTTCCCTACTTTTTGCAAAAAATCTGTAATGTAGTTAAGCCTTCATAAATAATTTGAGATAAATCGGAATCATAGTAGGGTCGTTGTTGAATTTTGTTAAAAATTAACTACAGGAACTTCTTTTTGAGTTTTTGACAGTTTTTCAGTGGGAAATAAAATACAGAATTTGAAAAAAAGGAAAATGAAAATGTTAAAAAAAGGCAAAAAAAGACCATTTGAGCAGAAGAAGACGGTAAAAACATTTATTTGCTCGCCATTTTCGGTATTTTATTTTTTTTTTATCTAAAGAATCAATATAAATACAAATACAGATACGCTCGGTGTCCTGTTCTCAATTGTCAAAATGAAAATCGTCTTCTCGGCGCGTCTTTTTTTTTTTTTTTTTAATTTTTCGAACTCATGGCGTGACGGGACGACGAGAAACGCTTTATTGTGATTACTCTGGTATATTCTCATTGCTTGAAATTGTTTTGACAGCTACGATGAGTTCTCGTCACGTTCACACATCTCGTTTCCTCGTCGCATTGTGAAACAGGCTTCACACTAGTTTAACTCACAATGGAAAAAATGGTCCTAAGAGTATCTCATGTCATGAGAAATGGGTTCTCATCTTAACCGGATTGGCAATAATTTGCAGGTCCCCTCCACTCCTACAGACACACTCACACCGGAATTTTTCAGAGTTGTTCAAGTATATCACTTTCGCAAAAAAAAAAAAAAAAATATTTTATATGTAATAGAATTTGTAATCTGTCTTGAAAGGTTGAAAAAAGTATATAAAACAGGTATAGATAGAAACAATATAATTATTAACTTTTTTTCAGTAAAATTTGAATAGTTATTGCTTGCACCCCATCAAAGAAATAAGAAATGTACTTGCATATCTGTGTTAGCAGATATGTACATAATATCCATTTTTGAGTTTATAGCTATAGGCTAACCTATATTGCTAATTAGAAAAACGAATAACGTTTGATGTTTAAGACCTTATTATTAAAAGAAAAACTAACCATAACATAAACACTGACACAAACTCATTTTGAGTGATGTTTAAATATTAAAAATTATTTTCAATCTGACCACACATTTCAAAAATAGCCACATATAGCTTCGAGTAGCAAAAGAAAGAATATATTTTTCAATAGTATTTTGATGTATGCATATTATCATGTCAAAATAACTAATTGCCGCAGTCATATTAACTTACCACTGAGGCAGGACCAATTAAAACATTTTATTGCCATTATAAATTTTAAAATGTTTACCTCTTTTTACCGCCATTGTGGGGTTAATTAAAACAAATATAAGGGCGATGTGTGACGTTGATTGCGTGATGCAAAAGTAGCCAGCAAAATATAATGTACAATACCGCATATGTATCTATACACAGCCATCATTTTCGAAAATTCATTAAGTCTAATTAGTTGAGCTTAAAAATTATTGTGCAGGTGGAAATAAGTAAATTTTTTTTCCTCATTGTGATGCTTTGATTTAATTGTTCGGTTGATTAAAAGCCAAAAAATGTATTGCAAGAGTGAAACGAAAAATTAACTGCACGCAAATATGTAATGTCCGTAAGTATTTTCATTTAATTATACAGGGAATGTCAATGCATTCACAATTCATATGTAGTCACCATGGCCAATAATAAATTTATTTTTGTTCTCTGAAAGCGACTAAATGGGAGTATTTTTTTTTTGTTTAATAACAGAACATGCAACATTGGAGAACAATTAAGAAGTCAACACTTAAAAACCATTTAATGTTGTTATTATTAATTTATTTTTGGGACGTAACCTATGAAAAGTACACGGCATTCACCTGAGTTGTACTTTAATACACGTCTGCAACTTGAGGAAAATCGGTTTAAATTAAAAAAAAAAAAAAAAATGAGAAGAAAATTAAATATATGATTATGTGTATTTTTGAAATATTTACAAATACAGTATCGCCCACTTAATTACGTCGACAATTTTTAAGTATTTTTTTTTCCTATGCTATAGATTTATTATTTGGGTATAGTAATTTATCTAAAATCACTTCAATTTCGTATCTCGTGCTTATTTGTTTAATACTTTTTTTTTTAATGTTAAATTTTGAAATCTCATTTATTATAGGTAAAGTACTTATTTGTAAAATGGAAACAGAATTATAGTAGGCCAAGGTCTTACCTGCTGAGGAGATACATACATGCACGTAACATGTATGTATGCTGCTGTTGCTAAGAAAAAAAGGTACAACTATCAATAAATTAAATGAAATGCACGGCTAAATCGCTGGAACTTGCTCTTATGGTTTAAATGACTTGTAATTATGATTGATTGATTGAAAGATTTAAAAAAATAATAAATATATATTTTTTATTCATATAATAAATTAGAGAAACTCGGTCTTTAAATTGCTAATACAACTTCCTCAAATGTTCTAATCTCAAAATAAACAGCCGTCTGAATTCTTACCGAAATATGACTTTATGCAAAATTAATTTCAAAATGTTTGAAAGTTTTATTTTATAAAACAAAACATTTCACATAAGTACATACATATAAATTTCTTTTACATTAGAAAAAAGGTAATCTCAAATTTTCCAAACATTGATTTAAAAAAATAATTTAGATTTCTTTTTAAAATCCAAAAAAAATATTTCGTAGAAAATCTTTTGTTATAATAATTAAGAATTAAAGAACTTTCTGAATAAATTTTTTTTTTTAAATTATGTTAACGACTAAGTCAAAGGTAAAGAAAAAAGCGTTCTAAGGCAGTTTTAATAACATTTTTTTCAATAAAAGGCAGACTTTACCTGCAACAGTTACACCCAAAACCTTTTATCAAAATCGTAACACCTTTTTCCGAGAATAATAATCTTTTTCTTCACGTTGTTCATTTTTATTTTTTTAAGGACCAAAAACAAAGGTACCTGCCATAAATTTTTTGCAAATTTTTTTTTTCAAAAACTCCTCAAATATGTAGATTTTTCTAAAAAGTAATTCAATTAATTTTTACTTGCGATATAGGTACTATAGGGCAACTTATGGATTCGTGCAAAAAATCGAACTCGAGATAACAATCATAATGTCAATTTTGATGATGATAGAGAACACGAAAAAAGTGGGTCCCGCAATTCCGTCTGTGTGTATGTCTGTATGTCTGTCTGTACCTTGGCCTACAGCCTAAACCCCTGAAGCGATTTTCTTCAAACTTGAAGCATAAGATTTTTTGGTGATTCCCTAAAGGAGAAATTGTGATTTTTTTTTTAGCTCAAAAAATAACGGTATACAATCGTTTTAAAAAAGTTATTTATCTCAAAAACGGCTCTAACGATTTTTTTTTTAATTTTTGTGTGTACTAGTAGTGGTATGGTCTATATATCAGTGAAAAAAAAATTTACCAGAAACCGTTATTAACGGTACCTGCCATAGAACCGTTTTTATTTATTTTCGATTTTCTGGTTAACCGCTTAACCGATTATGACCAACATTTTTACTTATGAGGTCCTATTAAGTGTGAATAATACTGCATACCAATATTTTCAAAAAAAAAAACACTTTTTGGATTTTAAAAAAAAGTTCAAATTTTTTTTTTTTTTGAAAACGAGTTGATGAATATTTGTGAAATTATGGTTTTAGCTGTATATTATTACATATATTCTTAAAACTGGTATACCAAATTTTTTTCTAAAAAATATCAAGAAATTTTATATATACAAAATTAATTTTTAAGAAAACCGCTTCAACGATTTTAAAATTTTTTTCTGCAAAAATTCACATTTTTTCAAGAAATTAGATGGCGTTCTTCATTCTGAGATTAAAACATTTTAAGTACTTGTTTTATCGATTTAAATAACATTTTTCATGCTTTTTTTCATATTCAAATTTTACTACAAGAGCAAGTTCGTGCGACCCAGTCGTGCATTTTATTTCTTTTCTTAACCCAACCTACTCGCTCTAGCTTTTTGGTGCACCTTAACACCGTGCATTTAAAAACAACAGTATAATTTACAATTCCATGCTATACCAGAAATGTATTCTTTAATTTTCATTTTAAATTAAGCTGGTTTAGTGAATAGTTTTTGAAAAATTAATTTTTAAACTCGAAATTTTGAAAAAAAAAAAATGAATTAAAAAAATTTGCAAACTGATTTTTTTCAAAATTTTACGTATTAAAGTACTAATTTTGTTTTCAAAATTTTATGTTCCTATTAGTTCTGAGTCAAAAAGAGAAAATTCGATGCTAAAATGTATTTTAGTTTGTGAGAAAATTAAAATTAGCCAAAAGAAAAAAAAACTTCTGCAAATGGTGCGAACAATTTAATTTCTTAATTTTGAAAATTAAATTATTTAGGTACCTGACCCAGTTAAAAATTGTTTTAAAAAGCAGGCTCTATCCTAATTTTAGGTAAAAATTCAAGCAATAGGTAAGCTCAATAATTTATTAATTTTCACTTTAAAACATCAGGGTCATCATCTGAAAACTGGCATCCTCAACTTTTGGCTTATTAAAAAATATCCATAGCAGCTATTAAAATTTTAATTTACAAAAAACCTTGCCCTGCAGTTGCATAAGCATCAACCATAATGCATATAAGGTATGCGCATGCATTATATTGCCCGCAACACAGGTCTGTACACATAACATGCGTATTATTATAATAATTACTCCTGTAACCGAACCCGAGATTACATTTTTATGTTTTCTTCTTTTTGTTTTAACTTTAACTAACTCCGTCTTATTTTCTTTTATTAATGAGTACGATGAATAAAGCTTATTGAAACACTGCGCTGATGGATGGGAAAAAAAATCGAAACAATGAAATATTTTTCTGATTTCCAAGGTATTTTGCATTTTTTTTTCGTATTTTTTTTTGTTGCATTTTGTTTCCATACCTTCATTACGTGGTAGTTGTTGATGATGGATTCCGGCTTTACTAGAGCGCAAAAACTCATCTAAAGAAAATTATATTCTCCGGGTAAATAAAATGGCAACTTTAATTAAAAACTGTAAAAGCAACCTATTGCACACAGTAATATAGGAGAGGTGTATGCAGAGAGGAAAATAGGGTGGCAAGAGAGTGGGTTAAGGGTAAAGAGAACTATCACAATTGAATGTTCTGATGCAGACCCATAGATGCTCTGCAACAACATAGATAGATAGACAGACACATGCTCCCAGGAATGATCTGTTGAATGCCGGTGAAGTAATTAGTTCCTTTGGTGAATGCAAAATAGCTCATTGTGTTATACAGCTGCATCCGCCCATCCTATGTCTTATTGCCATCTATATCTACAGATTCACCTCTATACTTACGTACTTACACCCTCCTGATTTAATATATATGCAGGATTTTAGATGCATCATCAGGACTTACTTACCAACCATTGAGTAATGAATACCAAAATGTTATGGAAACCTCCACTTAAAACAGAAAACTCAGAGTTCTTCAACAGAACATTTTATTCAAAAGCTCTATACTCTTGCACTTGGAAAAATAAGAAAAACCTTATTCGGAAAAGTACAACAAGGCAAAAGATTGAAGGACCGAAGCGAAGGAAGGAAAACGCTGTCTGATATGCTTGTGTTCCCGGTTCTGCACACCAGCTATTGTGTTTTCAACTTTTATTCTGAATTCCATTTCCAATGCTATACCAAGGAAATTCTTTGTATTTTTTTGCGAATGACAAAAAGACGAAGAGGTTGCATCATTTTTTTATTTAATTCAGAAAGAGCAGACATTTGGAATGATTTTTTGACGAAGTAAATGTCTGCTGGCCCTTGAAACTGAAAGAGTATTTTAATCCGTAGACGGTTTTTATTTTCAACTAAAATGAGAATTACCTACAGAAATATTCTATTGTTTTAATTCGCTGGCCGTCAAAACAAAGTTTTAAGTATAATTGTTGGGTTTTCGTTTTGTTAAAAAAAAAAAAAAAACTAACCTATGTCATAAAAATGTAAAAAAGAATTGTTTGCCTTTCCCTCTACTTCTGTGGGTTTAAAACTTATTAAGGTTAATCTATACTGACAATTTCTACAAGGTTAATAAAAAATTTAGACAGAAAGTATTTTTTAAAGAATTTTCGATTCAAACAAACCATTAATCCAGTAACTTTCTAATTGAAGATTTTTTTCTCTGAAAACCTGTTAAATATTTTTATTTTTCAGTCAAAGAATAATATTAATTAAAAAAAATGTAATATTTTTTTTTTTTATAATAAGACTAGCATTTTAAAATCTGAAATTAAACCTTTTAATTTATTTTTTTTTTTTAATATTTGTGAAACGTTAAAAAAAATTGTTTTGTAAAATTAAAGTATTTATTAAGCTTTAAGAGTCCGAATCCCAACACGAAAAATCTTTAAAAAAAAACACAAATTGCAGAAAATCCAAAATTCCGAAAAAAATTTTAAGATTAAGAGAACTGGGCACTGGGATCTAAGCACTTCATATGTGCGATATACACAAAAAAAAATTACTATTCTTTTTTTTTACGAATTGATATTTAAAAAAAAAAATAAATAACCTCTGAATAATTCTCATAAAAGTCACTTAATAGTTTAAGTGATGGTCAACCAAAAATCTCTTGAACCTTTTTAAAAATAAACTTAAAAAATAATAAAGAAAATCTTTGTTATATGACTATATTAATAAGTATTGAAAGTACGATCGGGTAGCCTATTTTGAGAATATCTTAAATGACCTTGAAAGGTTATAAACTCTAAAGAATCAGAAAAACAAGTCCGTTCCCGTTAAAGCTAATTATTTTTTTGATATGATCTACGTTTGGTATTATTTTTAATAACAAATTATGTTAACGTGAAAGAACAGAATAATTAAAATTAATGAAAAAAAAAAAATATTTTTTTGAATCTTTTATTTATTTAATTAATATTTTGTTTAAGTTTCATATAAGCTTCAACGGAATTTTGAGCTGTCTGGATTTTGGACATTTTTTTTATGGGGTTTCTGGATTTTGGAACTTTGGGCTATTGGTCTTGTGAGTTTTATGGATTTTTAGTTTTCTTCATTGAAGGATTTTTGGATTTGGCTGTAGAGAGTTTGTCAAACTCTCATTATTTATCAATGTAGATTCTAAAATTTTGAATTTAATTTAAATTTTGATTTTAAGATTCCACTACTTTTTTTTTTTTTAGTAACTATTTTAAAAAAATTATAAAACCTACATATTAGAAGCTTCTAAATACAAAAATTATTTTAATCATTTAAGCAGATAATACGATAGCTGACAAAAACTGTTCTACATGAGATGTATTGTGAAATAATGCAAAGTTTGTAACGTGAATTTAGCACCGTCATTTTTGATTTTCATAAAAAGAAAAATGGTCGTGCTATATTGTGCTCAAATTGTGCTGCGTAATGCAGTTAATAGTTTTCAAATTCGCAAATTTTACGAATGAAATTTTTTCAAAAAATCAAGTTTTTCTAAAAACTTAAAGACCGAAGAAATACAAAAAAAATTAGCATATTTGCAACTTTTACGACCGAACGCAAATGTTGCAAAGAACATTATTTTGATGTTACCACCGCCATTTTCGATAAAAACAAATAAAGTTGTGCTGCATTCTGCTCAACTTGTGCAACTTGTGCTGCAAATTTGTGTTTTAAAATTCGAAAATTAAAATTAAGGATGAAATTTTTTCCAAAATTGCGATTTTCAAAAAGTTTTAAACTTTTGCAGTTTTGTCCTAAGTTTGGGCTGCCAATTACTGAAGAGATAAAAAAAATAATTTGCGAAGCGTGAAGGTAGTACCACAATTTTTAATTTTCGTAAAAAAATGGTTATGCTATGCGCTGGTCGAACTTGTTCTGCCATTTTCTTACAGCGAAAGTTAGCACGGCTATTTTCGGTTATTAAATGTGTTCCATTTATTTCCAGAAAAGCGAAAATTAATAAAAAAAAAAAAAAAGGCTCTATATATGAGAGGTGCCATACTGCGTACGAATTTGTAATTAAACAAAAAGTAGCCTTTACCCAATGCAATAAACACTACAGAATTCTGTGGAGTCGTTTTGAGTTTTGGAGTTTTGATAAAAATAATATTTCCTTAACGAATCAAAAATTTGAATTGCAGGTCGTTACCCATATTTCCTGTATAAAAGAATTGGTAAGGGAATTTCCAAAAAATGCATGATATAAGGTTTGTTCCTGCCGAACAAAAAGTCGACCAGAGAGACAGAATTATGAAGTCTACTTTTTCGTTCTGACCTAAGTACCGGGTTTTTCTGACCAACAGAAAATGAAAAGCTGTAAAAGTGGGGCAGTCGGAAAAACATCAAAAGTTGGGGGTACTGTGGTATCAATATAATTTTTTTTTTTTTTTGAAATTAAAGGTGTCACACAAATTATGAAAGCATATTGCTTTTATTCATTTGTTGAGGACGTAGTATGAAAAAAATGATTGTTTTGTTTAAATCTTCCAATTTCTATCTTCTTGGACATTAACTACAAAGAGCCTGGCCTATGAAAACAAATTTTGAAAATTTCAAGTTTGATGATTTTTGCTTCTTTCTTCCTTTTGACTTTGTAAGAACAACAAAATGCAAAGCCCGCCTGTTACAAATTTTTGCGATAGCCCCTCATTTCGTATTTTGTTTGATTGTTCTATTAAAGCTTGAAAAAATTAATTAAAAAAAATATGTTTTATTTGTTCATAAATGAAATTATTTTGTTTTTTTTTTTTTTGCGATCTTAAAGGTTTTTATAATAAAAATAAACTTGACTTATGATTTTCATCCATCAGAACCAGAATTGATGTGGTTATAAATATTTCATTATTATTTTTCTTTGTTATATTTCTTTGCCATATGAAAATAACGATATAGCAAACAAAAGAACTTACTGCCGTCCTTATTATTTTGAAGCTCATTATAATGAAAACCACCATTTAATGCCTGACGAGAGCGGGCTTATAGCGTACCTCTATATACGCGCAATATAAACGAGTCCTTTTGTGCGTTTTTATATTTTGTGGACGTTTGCGAGATTTTTTTTTCCGTTTGAGATACTTTGAATCGCACAACTCTTAGCCTCTTACTCTTGAATAAGAGATTTATAATACCATGTAAGTACTTGACAATTTTTCCAGGAAACATAAAACCAGTAAAGCGTTTTTTTTTTTTTGGAATATTATAGTTATACCTTATAGGTGCGGTACCTACCAACATAATATTTCTATATTATATATATTTTTTTTTCTTTTTATTATTTTCCATGAAGGTTTATTTTTTTTTCTTATTTTCTGTTCATAGCTCCGTTTGATGTGAGGCCATGGTGGGAGTTGTTATATTTCGCCTGCTTAATCAAAAACAAAAAGTAATATGGTTACGAAATGAGGCAATGGAAATTCGTTCAACAAAAATAAGGTAGAAATAAAAAATAAGCACATTCTCCAGCGTCAGCACCTGATGGTTTATATGCGGGGTAGCTTTTGCGAAAACTCCGGGTGATTTTGACCTGTTAGCAAGTCATGCATATTTACTTCGAAAGCAGAAAGTCGCCCCTTTGAAAGAAAACGACATGGAGCATATTATATGTTTGTATGTATATGTACTTAAATGTTTAAACCTTTGAGGTCGTTGGGATACATTCAAAGAAATTGACATTTTAAAAGGTGTATTTTCCAGACTTGTTTTTTTTTTTTTTTTTTTTTTATGGAGTTAACTTTCGCAATTTAAACACACACTCATACTTTGTGCATTGTAAAAATCAACTTTTATGTCAAAAATTTGAATAACTTTACTCAAGAAGTTTATTTTTACCTGTAAAGAAATTTTGTATAGACTGCTAAAAGCTTTGATGTATACAGAACTTGATTTAAATGCATTTTGGGTAATAAACATTTTATACACACGATGGATAATAATGTAGAAATAAGGATGTTGGTTCAAAAGGTTTTATTTTTGTTCATTTAATAGTTGAAATTTAATTGGTAATTTTCCGTCTGATATTATAAGTATAAAATTCACTGAATGGTAATAAAAGAAATATGAACAAATTTGAATTAAAGAAAAGATAAACCTTTACCAAACCGGTCCCAAGGGGAGGGCCATTATAAATAGGTACTTTTTCCCTAGCATTGTGATTTATCAGTTTTTATGTAAGCACTATATTTTTTATTTTTAACAGTTTTTTTTTTTTTTAACAGTGTTAAATTTGAATTTCTCATAAAATAGGTCAACATTTTTAGCCTGAAAACTAAGGAGAGTAGTAAGTAAAAATTTTGTGTTTGAAATTAAATTTTTCAAAATTCTTCAATTGAAGAAACTTGATTTAAAATAAAATGAAAGAATACATTTCTGTTGATGTTGCTGATATTTTTTAAAAATAAAGGTTTTCGAAATAATTTAATCGGAAGAGTTGAGGTTTTTATTTTTCTACATAAAATAAAAATGCCTTAAAATGTATGGGCAAAAAACCCAAAATCGATTAACAAAAAACGTACATAATGTGGATTGAAAGAGCATACATTTTAGTTAACAACACGTGATTAAGTAACATTTTTACTTGCGATATAGATACTATAAGGCAAGTTATGGATTCGTGCAAAAAATCGAACTCGAGATAACAATCAAACTTGACATTACGATGATAGGGAAGACGAAAAAAGGGGGTCTCGCTATTCTTTCCGTCTGTCTGTCTATCTGTCTGTCTGTGGACTCGCCTACAGCCTAAACCAATGGGTCGATTTAAATTAAACTTGGTATAAAGTGTTTTCGGGACATTACCCCGACATGTTTTTTTTCTTTTATTTTTAGGACCAAAAATAACGGTACCTGCCATAGAATTTTTTTAGCATTTTTAGAAAATCTTATTTTTCTCAAAAATGGCTCGACAGATTTTTCTAAAAAATAATCAGTAAATTTTATTAGGTATATGCTACCTTTTTGTAAAAATTAAATTTCCAAAAAAAATGGGTTTAAATGGTACCTCCCGCATAGAACCATTTTTTTTATTTTCGTTTTTGCTAGAAATGAATAAACTGATTTTGATAATTCTTTTTATGGAGAATCTTCTGAAAAATTTAAATAGTATTGTATACCAAAATTATCAAAATTTTTTTTTTTTTGATTTTTAAAAAAAGTTTCAAATTTTTTTTTTTGAAAACCAAATATTTCGAAAACGACTTTGTTGATTTTTATGAAACTTGGTAACAAACGGTTTTTTAACATTATCTAAAATACGAAGAAGAATATTAACAAAAACAAAAGAAAATTATTTTTGTTATTGTTTTAGTGGACTGTATTGAATTAAATTCAAATGGAAGATTTTTTTTTTGCGACCTTTAGTCCAATGCGTTTCGCCCAGGCACGATAGTTGGGCTCATCAGTTAGATGCAGTCGTACCTTTCTAAAATATTTTGAACCAAAATTTTTCTTATAGTCAAAATTAATCGCTCCTTTCATATATATGTTAAAAAACCGTTACAGGAAATATAAATGTTCTCGAAAACGACTTCTACTAAAAATTAAAATTGTACTAAATACTAATATTAGTATGGTCTACGATCTCCAAAAAACAAAATTTACAGTTAGCCATTATTAACAGAGAAAGTCCAAAATAAAGAAAATGGTTCTATGCATTTTCTTTATTTTGGACTTTCTCATTATGTGTGTTACCGATTTAAATTAAAGTTTTTAAATAATACTGCATATCAAAATTTTCAAAAAAACAAATTTTGGATTTTTAAAAAAAATTTCAATTTTTTTTTTTTGAAAATTCGATACTTCAAAAACAGGTAGATAATTTTTTTCGAGATTTAATTTTTAATTCAACATAAATAAATACTAAAAAATTGTGTTCCAATTTTTTTTCTTAAATGTTTACAAAATTTTATATATAAAAAATTAATTTGAGAGAAAAAAAACCGCTCTACGATTTTAAATTTTTTTTTCTCCAAAACTAAGATTAGTTAAAGAAATCAGATGGTGTACTTTTTTTAGCTCTCAAAACAAATTAAGAAGACTTTTTTAATAAATTTAATTCGAATTATGTTGATTTTTAATAATTTTTCAATTTTAAGCTCTATAATGTATAATAGGTACTAGTTTAAACTTAAGCCTCCCATAAAATAATTATTTACTTCTATCACACTCAATCTTTAAAATTCGAAGAAACTTTTACTACAAGAGCAAGTTTGTGCGATCCAGTCGTGCCTTTTATTTCTTTTTTTCTTTAAAAGCCCAATTTGTTCTCTTAAAAATACTTGACATTTTTTTAGCAAAAAAATGCATTTAAAAGTTATAAATAAAACAAAACAAAACAAATTTAAGAAAATTTGAATATTTTAAGAACTACGTCTATGATGCGTCTATTGAGTGTTGGAGAGTGCTCAAAGTAAAAAACGAATTAGAAAAACAGCTATATAGGCAGACGTTAAAAAGAAGTTTTTTTTTTCAAAATTGAGCAAAGCTTGGTATGTTGCCAAAAATACTCCGAGGTTTTAATTAATAAACTATAAAATGAAAATTTATATTTTTCTCCAAAAATGTTGTGTATCAAATTTCAAGCGGCTCAAAAAATAGTTTTTGGGTGCTATACTATATTAATTTTTTGTTATATCAGAAAATAATTAACCGGAACTAGCATTATCAGATCAACAGATAAACATCGAATTTCTGTTATTTTGTCTCTCTTTAAATAGGTACCAATTGAAATTGATTTTTTTTTTGTATTGTGTTTAAAATGTTTAAATGTTTCTCAAGCCCAGCAATTTTCAAAATAATAAAACACACAAAAACACAAGAAGAAGATTAAAGAGCAATTTAAGTAAATTGTATTGATGTCGAAAATAAAACAAAGTTAACATGACAGAAAGGTAAAATTGGGGCGATAGAAAACAGAAGAGAAATAAAATTGGTTTTCCTTGAATGAAACAAGGAATCACGTTCCTAATTGATTTGATGTCGTTACCACTCCACCACCAACCAACCAACCAACCAACCAACCAGCCAAATCAAACCATAGCCAAAGCTAAAACCAAAGTCAGAGGACGAGGAACTTTGGTCCTTTGTGAATTTGTGGAGATTTGCCACAAATATCTCTCAAATTGAGGTCAATTTCTTCACTGATGACAGGCAGTAACTCACGTTCATTCGATTTAGATAATAACCGCAAGGGTTTCCAAATAATACACGAATAAAGTCTGTTCTTTGGTCTATAGCTTGTTCTTCTGATATACAACTATCAGTGCTATTGAAATATGTATATAGGAATTGTATAAGAATATTAGCTAGGAAAAGTATAATGTAATAACTTGACAGCTTCATTAATAACTATACACAGGATAATAACTGTTCATGGTTCATATAAGCGTGAAAAAAAATCAGATCCATAATTCATCGTTCAACGTGTCCAGGTGGATTCTTTTCTGTTGAATTAAATGAATAGATGAAAATATTTTGCAGTCATCAATACTTTGGAATAACTGTAGGCATAGACACATATAAAGTTGTTAGAATGTAGTAGGGTTTATGGCAATGGCGGCCGTGATAGAAAGCTAGGTGTCTTACTTTGATTATCTTGAAATTAAAAGTAAGTATTTAATTTAAGAAATTTGTCAATTGTCATTTTAATGGAGAGACATCAATGTCTGTATCTTTCGAAATTCTATGCACTATTTATCACAAACTTTAATGGATTGCTTAGTTAATCATCCTTGTTCCTTGAAGATTGTAGATAATTGCTGGTTAAGCTAATTATAGACGAATTTAGTTGAAAACTTCAGAAGTTCAGTCATATTAGAAACACAATTACCTACCGAAACCGTACGGCGGCGGCGGCGCGGCGGAGAAATTGCCAGAATGCTATGGCTGTTTGTAAAAATCTCCCCTATGAAGAACTGTAAAAATCTTTTGTAGGTATGGTCGGATATCTTGTAAAAAAGAAAACATAACTATTTCAATGTTAACAAGTTATTCCAAAATAATATCAAATTTATAGAATGATTTTATAGTAAGTACTTAACCAATATAATTCTATAAACACATCTGATGTCAAACACTGAAGCAAGACTCGACGATGTAAATGGACCAACATAATATATTAATAAAATAAAATTAAACAGGATACAAAGCATAAAATGTCATTGGAATTAGAATTGGAAACATAAACAAAAATAAAGCATTTATGTATTTTTTCCCCAGTTTAGGCGGAAGGGATTATTTACAAAGAAATACTTAAAACAGAAAAAAACGGCAAGGTGAATTTTTGAAAAACTGAAATTTTGAAAATAAAATTCCAACTGACGCCCAGCGCACAGAGGAGTATTCGTGTTTAATTTCCGATCATAAACCAACATTTTAAGAAACTACACTCAATTGGCATGTTTTGCACATTTCACTAATCAAACTAACATAAACCAGTTCTGAAAAAGCTTTTGAGACCACCCGCGTCTAGCAGATAGGCGTAATAAAATCGACTAATATGCACGTCTTCAAATTTATATTAGACTAGCCGACCCGTGCTCGCGTTGCTTCGCAAGCTTTAAATATACTTATTAAATATGAGTAGGTAAAAGTATATCAAATGCTCCATGAGACTAACCGCAATTTCTACTATATTATTAACAAAAATTTTATATGCATACTTCCATATGCTTTCCGTAACCAAATAAAGAATTTTATTTTCTCTCACTGAAACAGTTTCATGATGCCAACTATACATTTCCATTTATAACTATTTTTTTATTTTTTCCCTTTTTCCGGCTAAGACGGACAACATTGTCCGGCTAGGGGAGCTTGCACTGTATTTTATTCCTTACTCCACTCAGTTAAAATCAGTAATGTTTCATTTTCATTATCTTCAGCAGCTCAGTAAACCTTTTTTTCATGCTGCTTTCTACTGAATGCCCTGCCCATTTTCCTCTCAAAATATGTACATTTATAACACTTCGGTTTACTGCAGAAGAAGCAAAAAATAAACACATCGCACACGGCAGTGGTGCCCATACTTGAAATATGTGGGTATGTATGTAACATTTTAGTTCGCTTAAGAAGAAGGAAAAAACAAACACACAAAAAGTCAACAATTGAGTGGAATGAAAGGAGGAATAAAAATGTAAATGAGTGAATGAGCGAACAATTGAGTGGACAGAGATTCAGATAGCCAATAAAAAAAAGAAAATGCACAAAACACGGAACGATAATGGAATGGAATAAAGCAGCAGTCATTGCGATTGAATCGAATTCATAGATGCAAAAATACAAAAAGTTGATAAATTTATAATTAGTAAATAAATTTATTTCTCAGCTTAAAAGTACAGTTAAGAAATGATTTAGGGCTTAAAATTTGCATAAAACTATTGACTTTATACAAAAAATCCGACTTTTGTAAAATATCAAGCAGTTTTAAAAGCATAATTGAATATGTTGGTCAACTTCGACAAAAAAGTGTACGAAATTTTCTTAAAAGTTAATAATCTAATAAATTCAACAAATATATTTAACAAATAAAAAATATGGTTTTACATGCTTCAAAAAACAAGGAAAATTATAAAATTTGCTTCAAGCAAATCGGTTAAATAGTTTCTGAGAAAAACGCGGACAAACAAAATATTTGTTTCGTCTTTATATAATAGTAATTAGTAATGATAATGATAGTAATGATATCGCCCTTGATTTGATTTTTGTAGTAGCCTAGCCGTGGCGTGATGATTAGTGTGATGGACTGTCATGCCGGAGGTCTAAGGTTCAATCCACAGCCTCGCCACCTATTTATTTAAAAAAGAAAAAAACGGCTACTGCCTCTTGCGAGGAATTGACAAATCCTTCAAGAGTATCTCCTGTCACAGAAAAGTGCCGCTCGTTAGCCGTTCGGATTCGGCAATAAACTGTAGGTCCCCTCCATTCCAGCAGACACGCACACAGGAATGGTTGAGAGTTGTAAGTCACTAGGTCCTAGTTCTTCATGAGATGTTGTGCCATCAAATTTATTTATTTATTTTATCGCCCTTGATTTTAACAACCTTGTAGTTTATGTTGTGATTAGTTCTTGGTGCTAATTGTGAAACATTTCAGTGGATACCGAAGTTTAGGGTATGTATTTAATTATCATAACAAAATACATAATATGTCATCGAAAAGGCTATAGTAATTGGCTATAAAAGCTGAGCTATTTTCAAAAATTGGTCAGGCCTAGAAAATTTTTTAACCCTTGGGTCAAAAGTTTTCAAGGTCATCAGTGATTTTTGGCACCTCAGCTATGGGATATTCGAAAAAAATATATACTATCAGATGGTTTCAGAAATTGGTCATCCACAGAGATTTTTTGATGAATTTTTAAAATTTATTTTTTTTTTCAAGGTCTTAAAGATTTTTAACACTTCAATTGTGGAATTTACAAAAAATAATTATGCCATCTGAAAGTTTACTGAATCCTCATAAAAGGTCAGCTAGTTTCAGAAATTGGTCAGGAATAGATTTTTTTTTTTATAATTTTTATAAAAAAAAATTGCAAGGTTCAGGTCAATGACCTTACATTTTTTTTTTAAATCCATAACTAAAAATCTATAGCTGAATAATTTCTGAAACTACATGACCTTTTGTAAGGATTATATAACCTTTCGGATGGAATGGCGAATATGCCATTCATATATGGGGTGCTAAAGATCGCACAGCCTAAAAATTGTCAGATTAAAAATTAACGTTTGCAGTAAAAAAGCACTGGAAATTAGTTCAAATTTACATAAACAAGTAACTAATTAATGTACACAAAATTATTTGAATATGATTTTTTGTTGTATTTAATTTAAAATAATTTTTTAACTAGCAGGCCCATGCTTGCCTTGCTCCGCATATTTAAATAACTTTATGGTTTTAATATTAATAAAAATATTTTTATTTTAATAAAAGTAAGTAAAAATCAGAAAAAAAATAAAACTCATGTCAAAAACGAAATCTTTTTAAAGGAAAGATTAAAAGTGTGAAGAGCTATATTGTATTAGTATTTTATTGCTATGTAAAATTACTACTCTCCTGATTTTTGTTTGTGATAAAGGATTGGTAGTCCATATTGATTCTCTTAATTTATTATTATTCGAAAAATCTTTCCATGAAATTTGTTTTGAAAAATAGCATGATTTTCGAAAAATAATAAGGATAAAAAAAATAGTAATATATTATAATAGCTTACCAAACGATTGCTCAAAAATTAATGAAACGAGTTTATTGGAGAAAAATTATTTCGATGATAACGAGTTAAAGAAAATAAGATCCAATTGAACGATTATAAGGTACAATTAAGTTTTGATTCTCAATCATCAGGACATACAAAACTTTAGGTTTTCAGCAAGATTAGAATGTTGTTGATCTATGCCATGGCATTAGAAAAATTAACAAAAAAAAAATAATCAACAATACTTTAGAAAAGGTTAACAAAATGATTGATTTCTTTGACATAAACACACAAAGAGAATTTCCTTTATTCCAAAAGCAGTTTCACAATATTGCTAATATATAAAAGTTAATAATTTGTAAAGCCATTTGATTTATTCAAATAACTACTCAATTTATTTCCGTTTTCGATTCGCGATTATTATTTGTTTGTTATGTTGTTTTGTCATTTAGAAAACAAAATGTCTTTTGTTTAAAAGTTAAACCCCACTTAATGCCCTCAAGCGTAAAGGTTTCAACATTTGACCATAAAATACAATGGTTTTTTTTTTAACAAAAGAAAGTGCTTTTGTGAAGCGAAAAGGAAACTTTTATTACATAAAGTATTTGAAGCCGATCCTTGTGATGCTATTAAACCAGTTTATGACAATATCCTCGAAATTATTAGTCGTCGTGTACGGTGTATAAGGTACTTTATTGACTTATTAGGGAGTTTTGCTATACTACAACACAAAGTAAATTCCAAAACAATGACATACAATGAATATAATCGATACGTACTATAAAATAGGCTATAAAAAAGGATACTAAAATGCAAAAGCCCCGGAAAGAAAAGCCTTTTTATTGAACGATGAAAAACACACTCACTCACTCATTCACTCACTCACTTACTACTAACGTACCCAATACCCATCCTTCTTCAAAATCTTTGTTCGTCATTAAATACAACAGAGAGCAAAAAAAAAAAAAAAGAAAGAAGTAAAACAACGGTACCTATGTCTACTTGCTATATATGCTCCTATTATTTGCAGCTGGCAGTTTGAATATTTTTTAAAGGCCTTTAAAACAGCTTAGTCTTAAATAAATAGCACTCACTTTCAAATTCAGTAACCATAAATTTTTCTTAAAGATTGTTTAAAACTTGTTTATGGCTATATCATTAGCTATATATGTGTGCGGGGATGGGTTAGGCATTAAAAATAATTCACATGAATTACTTTGTGTTTTTATCGCTATGCCACTCAATTAATTTCGCTTTTCGAAAATAACTCTATTTCACATTCAAAGAAAATTAATATTTAAGAATGAAAGGTATGTAGGTACATAGGCATTAAAAAAAACTGTAGGTAGGTACTAAAATCATAAAAAAAGTAATGGATTCGCTATTTTTCTAAATAGTTGTGACAAGTCGAGTTTGAACTTCCAAATCTTGGAAGTAACAAAAATAAAATGCACGACTGAATCGCACTAACTTGCTCTTGTAATAAAAGTCTCTTTGAACTTTAAAAGATTGAGTGATGTATTTAATAATAATTGCATAATATTTATCTATAATTCGATATACTTAATAAATTGAAGAATATATGGAAATAAATTGAAAAATTATTAAAAATCAACATAATTCAAAAATTATTTAGGAAAAACTTTTCTTAAATTGTTTTTAGAGCTAAAAAAGTACACAATCTGACTTCTTTAACAAATTTTAGTTTTGAAGAAATAAAAATCAAAATCGTAGGAGCGTTTTTTTTTTTTATCAATTTTTTTATATGTATATAAAATTTTGTAAACATTTATAAAAAAAAATTTGGACTCAATTTTTTAGTATTTATTAATGGTGAATTAAAAATTAAATTTTCAAAAAAAAAAAACAAATTGAATATAGATTAGTGAGCGCCTTGTCAATACGCAATTTCCATTAAGTTCAGTTCATCTTACATAGATTTCATGGTGAATACCTAGTGTGAACTATATCTAACCAGATTAGAATTCCTAATCATTAAAGCTAGAAGTTTTTTATGCCTGTGGCCTGGCAATGAAATCTATGTAAGATGAACTGAACTTAATGGAAATTGCGTATTGACAAGGCGCTCACTAGTCAACTGATGAGTCCAAGTGAGATCGCCGGGACGAAACGCCAAAAATTTTCATGGACTAAAGGCCGTTAAAAGCTATATTGAATCAATAATTCAACAAGTCCAATAAAATAGTGCTAAGTCTTCTACTTGGCTGATTTATTTCAGTAGTATATAGAATTTGTATTATTAAAAAAAAAAAAAATCTTCAAATTAAATATATTTTTAAAAATACAAGTGTTTTTTTTTTTTTTTTTCAGTAAGATGTCAGTGTTTTTAGAAGCTTTTGTGTAATAGGTACATATTGTTGGTTTTCGTCTCCAAAGCGTGTTTGTTTATTAAAAACGAAATAAATAAAATAAAAGAAAATTTAATTATTTATTACAAAATGTTATTTATTTTTATAGCTTTACTTAACACAACATCAAAATTATATACAAATCTAGCAATCTTCGGGCTTTTGCAACCTTAAAAAATTTAATTTAAATCGGTTATACAATTAATGGGATATTCCAAAATAAAAAAATGGTTCTGTGAGAGGTACTGTTAAAAATGGATAACTGCAAATTTTATTTTTAATAAATGATAGCCTGTGCTAATATTAGTATTCAGAAAAATTTTAATCGAAACCGTAGGAGTCGTTTTCGAGGAAATTCAGATTTTCCGTAACGGTTTTTTAACATTTATATGAAAGGTAATTTCGAATATAAGAAAAAATTTTGTTCAAAATATTTTATATAAAATAAATAAATTTGATGGCACAAACGGCTGATGAAGAACCAGAGCCTAGCGACTTACAACTCTCAACCATTCCTGTGTGCATGTTTGCAGGAATGGAGGGGACCTACAGTTTATTGCCGTATCCGAACGGCTAAGGTGAGCGGCACTATTCTATGACAAAAGATACTCTTGGAGGATTTGTCACTTCCTCGCAAGAGGTAGTAGCTCCGAAAAAAACTTAAGGTGGAAGCGGCTGGTATCGAACTCCAGACCTCTGATGGCATGACAGTCCAACGCACTAACTATTACGCCACAGGATACTACAAAATATTTCAGATAATGTTCAAAAACCGCTCGGTACCAAGTTTTGTAAAAATCAACCGAGTCATTTTCAAAATATTTGATTTTGAAACAAAAAATTTGAAGCATTTTTTAAAATCCCAAACAAAATTTTTTGAAAATTTTGGTATACAATACTATTTAAAGTTTTAAAAAGGTCCTCCACAAAAAGAAATAGCAAATCAGCTTATTCCTTTTCGAGAAAAAACCGTTAAAGTTGAACATGAATATTTAAATATTAAATTAAAATTAAGTTCCTATTTATAGATGTAAATAAAAAAAAAGTTTTTCAGAAATCGCCCCTCTCCACCTCAGTGTATAGAATTTTGTACCTATAAAATTTTTTTCTTAGAATGATCCCACGAAAGAAATAATCCCCCAAAATATCATACACGAATGAAGGGACGCCCGGTATATAACCGACCAATTACTGAAACTAGTAGATTTTTTATTACGAACCAGTGGCTTTTCAAGTGGTATTATTTTTCTCCAAACATCCGATGAGTGAAGTTCGCTAATGACCTTGAAAAACTTTACCCATAATGATTAAAAATTTTCTATGACCGAAGATAGTTAACCTTTTTGACCAACTCCTGACCTTTTAATTGGCATCCTTTTTTTTGCAAATAGATCCCACATATGAGGTACTAAAATGTCGCAGAGCCCTGCTTACATCATTTCCAAGTCTTGTATTTTTTTACATAAATAATTTGTTTCAAAGAAACTATTCAAATTTTAGTTACATACACAAGATTTTTACGAGTATCATAATCTTCCTTTTACAAAAGAAATTTTTTTTGAATAGTTTGTGGTTGTTCAGAATATCGGTGCATAAATTTAATGGAAATTGGATATAATTAAAATACTCAATTTTCCATTCTCTAATTTGACTCTTATTAATATCGCACTTTTAAAACAGAGAAACATTCAAAACCAACTCAATTCTCAAAACAATGCAAATTAACTTTGGCTTTCGTAATTTATTTTTCCAACTCAGTTTTTTTGGTAGAAATATGTATGTATTATGTCGACTTTCAATTCACGAGTAAATATTTTACTTTTGTAACTGCAAATCATTTTTCAATTAAAAATTGAAATGAAACTCAATTGAAATAAAACCGTAAGCTAAATTAGAATCCCAGGACTATGAAGAAGATATAGCAAGAATTTTCCAGAAAAAAAAATAAAAGAAAATATTGAAAAATAGAAGAAAATGAAACGAAAACTAGACAACTATGGCTGATGTTGAAGGAAATAAAAGGATGATAACAGAAAATTTGTCTGCAAGGGCACTTCAAACTCAACTTGCATCTCTATTAACTTGTTAACGGCGGCGGTTACGTCTGAGGTAGGTAGAAAGGTACATACATAAATAGATTTTAGGTTATATATACGGTCCTGGGCTCTCGGGAGACTTGCCCAGTTATACCATATTCTGAATATTCCATTTATATGAAAGTTAGCGGAATAAAGGGTTTATCCCTGGAGAAATTTCTTTTCAAGTGCACTTTGCATTCTTCTTTTCCATCTCCAATAGTCATAGTCATATCGTTGTCGTTGTATAGTCATCATCGTTGTCGGTCGTTTGGACGAATTTTATACTTCATCTCGAAGAAGGAACAAACCAACGGGTTCACATTTTTGCTGATGGAATTGAAGCCAATTAGAGCTATTTCCAACTTCCAAGTGCATTTTGGAGAAAAAAAAAAAATTATAAAAGAACCAGAGCTGAGTAGAGAGGTAGAGACTTATTAATTTGTAGAACATTTACATTTTGAACTTTGTTGATTTTATTCAGCTGATTATGCAGTGAATATGTAAAGTACATATACCTATCGTGATATTCATATATTTGGTTAGTTTGGGTAACTATTATAAATTAATTCTGATGATGAAGTTCAACAATAATGTATGTGTAGCCTAAAATATATAATTGGGTAGTTAACTGTTCTCTTTTTCTTTCAATTGGTTTAATTTAATTGATGAAATGAAATTGAAAAGCTAATAAATAATTAAGCGATGGAAATATGATATCTACAGAAAATTTAGCTATAGGGAGCTGGTGGAAGTCAAGGCATATGATTCAAATTACGATAGTAAGCAATATTCGTATGACAATAGTTGTGTTTTGTTGAGCTAGTTACTGTGCTGATTCTGCATTGTTCCACATTAACTGGCTGAACAGAATGGTGACGCAGACGGAACCGGAGACGGAGCCGGAATAGCTGTCAAAATATTAAATACACGCAAATTCAATGTTGCGAACACAACGGAACGTAGACGCATACGGAGCTGCAGACGCAGACGGAAGAGTTCACCAACTTTTAACTTTTCACGTACGGCACTTTTGACGTTTCAAATTGTATGAAGAAAAAAAAACAACTTTTTGGGTCGGAAAAAAATATTGTGGTTATTTGTATCGCGAAAAAAATTATTTATTAAAAGGGAAATTATTGGAAACAAAAATGTGAATTCTGAGCTTGTACACAAGAATATTCTTTTGTTTTTCTTCAAAATACTTTCAAAGCTGTACAGCTCCATTGTGGACATGTAAAAAAAATAACGTACGACACTTTTTGACAGCTCTTCCAGTTGCGTCTGCGGCTTCAGTTCCGTCATTCTATTCTGTTCAGCCAGCAAGCCATATAGTTACTGAAGATCAAATGTGCTGTTAACTTGTTGTTGGTAGAATTTGCATGTCCAAACTTTGTTTAATATGAAGAATTTCTTAATGTGCACATTAAGGAGTCAAACAAATCACACCTATTGTTTTTAAAATCTTGAAATTTATTAAAAAAAAAAAAAAAATAAATAAAAATATGTCCTTGGATTACTAACGATGATCCTTACCATTTAACCAAGCCCTTCCAGCCAGCTTGGTCTCTATCTATATGCCTAAAGTTACGCACACTAAATTTGTTGAGTACATCTTCTCCACTTGCACGCGCCCACCTAAGGTTTGATTTTTCTCTGCTGCGCAATCCATCAAGGGTAGCTTCGAAAACTCTGGTGCGTGGAAGTTCATACGTTCCGCACCTGTCCCAGATTTGTACCGTGTTGACGTGCGTCGCTGTATAGCTAATAAAGCTGAGTCTTTTCTTATCTCCTTCACACTTCTTCGCTAAAAACTGGACAAAAAAAAAAAACAATTAAAGAATTTTCCTTCCAAACCAACCAAACAAATTTTAAACGGTTCTTGACAATGACCATACTTTTGCACCATTCAGGAGGACCGGGATGATAGCTAATCAACGCCTTCTACAAGGTCATCTTGGTTTTCTGTGAGAGGGCCTTACTATTTAAAAGCCTAGTCTGTGAGAAACAGCGATTAGCAAGGATAATTCTTCATTTGCTCTCTGGACTGACGTCATTTACCGAGCTAATAATGAAGCTTAGATAAGAAATGTCCTTAACTATTTCAATTTTGAAGTCGATGGTGTTGAAACTCCTTGATCGATAACATTTCCATTCATTCAAATTCAACCATGTCAACTTCAGTTCTTGAAAATTTATTTTTCTTACCAAACCAACTTTAGGCTAGGAACGATTCCAATCGTGCGACTTTTTCAGTATCGCCAGAAATAGAAAATATGAATTTTATCAATATGAATGACGAAGAAGTCGTGACGTCCTTGTCCTTAATGACCTCGCGATACTGAAGTAGACTTGGGAATTTCCAATTTTCTCAAAAAGTAGAAGACATTTAGACATCTAGTTTTAAGTGTTTGATTAGAAATTAATAGGAGCATTGAATACTAAAAACAAAAATAGTACTTAATAAAAGGCCTTCCACACTATCCCACTGAGTATTAATACATGTCAAAAAAGTGGGAAGTAAATCGTGTATAATAGTGTGGAAACAAAATATGAAATCACATCCCACACGACTTGACAGCCCATTTCACACAATTTGACATGTGTTAATACATGAACATTTTTAGGATTGGTTCTAAAACCATCACACATTCTATCCCACTTGGGGGTTTGAGGTTATGGTGAATTGATTTTTTGGATTCAGGTGTGGAAGCAAAATATGAAAATCGTTTTCTTCACACAAATTTGGCAGTCGTAAGTAATTCTATCACACTTTTTTTTTGACATGTATTAATACTCGATGGGATAGTGTGGAACGGCTATAACGTAAAATTTTGAGTTTGAAAATAGTTTTTTCAAAAACTATTTTCTAAAATAATTTGAATTAAAAACAATATAAAAGAACAGACTTCCAGCTTTAAAAAAAAAGTATAATGTGACATTGTAAGTTTGCCGTTGTCTTTTAATGATCTCTTTTCTATTTCCAGTCGATTATTTAGAATATTGCCACTCCCGCCTAAACGGGGGGGGGGGGGGGGGGGAATAGACCCCCCTCCATAATTTTTTTTTTTTTTTTTGACTCAACCTATACGATTTATGCATTCTCCATTTGTATAGAAAACTGAAAGCCTTAACTCTACCGATTGAATTATTTCGAAAACCGTTACTTTGATGAAAAAAAGTGTCATAATCTTTTTTGTAGGAAATTTTGTAAGCTACAAATTTGTCATCAACATTTTTTTCTGTACAAGGTACCGTTAGGGAGATATTGCTGAAAAACCATTTTGGGGGGCCTTTAACCCCCCGTAAAATTGTTAGCGGCGCTCCTATGGATGGGGACTTTTCACAGTTTCTTAAGAACACCATCAGGAGGCTGTATTCCAAAATCCAGCTTTCCGGCGATTTTTCCGAAGCCAAACGTCTAATATGACTGGACTTATACAATTATACATACACATTTATGATCAAACTTGTAATTTAAATATGAGTACATATATGCGACTGAAAAACTAAAGGCTTGAAAAACATGAAACAGGTTCCATTTCTAGAGCGGTTTTGCGAGTCACAAGATCAAATAGATCAAAAAGAACCAAATGAGACTTTCTGTGTGTGTTCTAATCCTAAAGTGGGCTTATATATATACACACGTGATTACGTACTTCTTCAGGTCTCTAAAGAAATTTTAATTATTATTTATTTTTATTTTATAACATTAATTATTTCTTTTGAAGAGGAAAGAGAAACACATGATCGAAGAACATTTTTCCTGTACGGATGGGAGAGTTAATATTTAAACGGCAGAATACAAGCGTTCAACTTAAACTGCAGATTGAACTCAGTTCAGATTTATATAGGTACACTGTTAAATTGAATTAAATGTTGAACTTAAGTTTAAACCAAAACAGAGTTTAAACTTACACTTTAATCGGCCTATTAAATTTTAAAACTAAAATTGATTTTTATTGGTGTTTCATGAGTTTTTTAACGAACACTAGATATACATCTATGCTAAAAACGGTGGTTCGGATTTCAGAGACCTTGAACGGGGAGGAATGTCAAAAATTTTCGATTCGACAAATCGAACCAATTACAATACCTTCCAATGGGAAGCTAAAACATAGCCGGAAATTTATTTTTTAATGGCAAACCTTAACTTTGAAAAAACAAGATCTCATAAGTTACCACAGCAAACTTTGGGGTGTAAAAGTGAACCAAAAAAAAGGTATATGAGTCGAAAGCAGTGGTCAAGCTGATGACAGAAATGAATTCCTTTATTGTCATGGTTGAACTTATACAGTGTAAAACCTAGCTTTTTTCGCATTTTATGCGAATCGCCCGGTTTAACCCCTTTGCGTTTTCAAATGGTCTGGCAGGGCAAAAGCCGCTTCCAAATGATCTTGGACCCACTGTTCCGTATTCAGGGGAGCATTAACTACAGATTGGTGAAAACGAATTTTGGTTCATACAATTATCCCCAAAGTTGGTTTTTCGGGGTTTTTCAAACGGTCTGGGGCAGAGCAAAAGCCGCTTTCAAATGGTCTTGGACCCACTGTTCCGAGATCAGGGAAGAAATATCTAGGGATGGGTGAAAACGAATTTCGGTTCATACAATTATCCCCAAAGTTGGTTTTCTGGGTTTTTTCAAACGGTCTGGCAGAGCAAAATCCGCTTTCAAATGGTCTTTCACACCCTGTTCCGAGATCAGGGGAGCATTATCTAGGGATGGGTTAAAATGAATTTTTGTTCATACAATTATCCAAAATTTGATTTTTTTGGGTTTTTACCGTACCATTGCTCCGACCAGGGACTGCAAGACTTTCATTTCTGTCATCAGCTTGAACACTGCTTTCGACTCATATACTTTTTTTTTGGTTCACTTTCACACCCCAAAATTTGCTGTGGGCTCTCAGACTATTAGGCTAAACTTGTCGGTAGATTCCAGAAATTTTGCATTAAGAACGAACTTAAGTTTATTATTGGCAAAAGATTAAAAATAATATAACCTATAATGTAAATTTAGTTCCGCCATCATTCTTACGCCTACATCGATTTTTTTCGTCTTAACACCCCATTCCAACAGCTGTGTTAAGAAAGTTACACTTCAAAAACTAAATTCACTCAAGTAAATTAAATTCAGTCAAACCAACAACAAATTAATGTGCGTTTACTTTACTTCAATAAATAAGCGAATAAAACGAATTCAAGCGAGTAAAATTTCAACGAATGATTTAGTTACTTACATTTAATTCATACTCTGCCACTAGTTCCTTAAATATACCCACATAGATATAGGGAAGAGTAGTTTTTGTTGACTGAATTTGTAAATGAAAATCAGTGTGGTATTTTCGAAGACTTCAACGAATATTTGTATTGCCAGCCCCAGCAGTACACTTTATACTGAAGCGGGTAAACACTTAAGAAAATATAACAAGTTGAACGTTAGCATAGTTTAGTTCAAATAAATTCCCAACAACAACTGAAGTAGATGGAAAATACAAGATACAAGATTCAGATACTTTGATTTCATTCAATTTTGTTTGTATTTGTAATATACTTTTATTTATTAACACAACATGGAAATTAAATTTGATTTTCTGATGAACTGCATTTGATATATAAATTTTTTTTAACTTTGATAGTTTTCGTACAGAGACAAATTTAACGTAAATTTATTGCAAACAAATCGTTAGTGAAATATGCAAGAAGAATTTTTGTTGATTACATTTCACCTTAGGTTAACAAATAAATTCAGGGTGTTACTCGAAATGTTGGTAAATATTTTACTTAAGAAATAGTAAGTTTACAGAGGTTAAAATCAGAAAATTTAATCGAAAACGAGTTTTGTGTGTTTTAATGAATGTATTTTTGATGAAGAAGGAAATATTTTTTTTTTGAAATGGTATGAGCTGGGTGCAGTGCATTGTTCAGTGCATAGTAAACTCATAAATCTGAAGGCAATGATGAAATACCAAAGACTTGTGTACACATTGTAATAATCGAGTTCTTGGAAACAATCCCACTACAATGATGATAGGGGTCGAACCAAACCTTTTTTAAAAAAATTCAGAGGTGTCGGAAGTGAAGCCAATCATAAGTAATACACTATGGTACCTAGATTTTGGAAAATCTGTCCAACGAGCGTGCTCAACCTAAAAACATGTAATACACGAAGTCTGAAAAATGGGTGCCGCCTTTTTCAACGAAATTCGTTTCGCAAATCTTATTTCGCATTTAACAAAATAAACCAGCGTCAAAATATTTCAAATAATCTCCCACCGAATGTAGTATAGCAACAGACTTGTGTGAACTAGTAAAAATGCTAGTGATGCTCAGTGCGATTGATAAATAACAAAACTTGCAATGGAAAAGAGCTTATCAATTGGCGATGTATAGGACATCAGCTGCTGAACAGCTTTGTACAAGGTTCGACTCCCAGAAATGAGCCAGAACCAGACTAAGCACCACTAATAAGGAGTCTGATGATCGAGGTGGCACTCGTAAAATTGCTATAACTCCAGCCTAAGCTTGGTGGAAGCACACATAAGTTGTTGTTGTTCATTCGCAAATGTTCAAAATAAACTTTAATTGATTCGCAATTGTTTTAAATTTTTTTATTTTTTACTTTGCATTGACCCTCAAATTGATCAATTTGTAAAAGTTCTCCCATGGTTCCTTGTTCCATAGGTAATTCTTTTTAATTTTCTTTATCTTCATAAAATGTTTTTAGGCTTGAAATATTTCGTAAAATAAGGGGAAGTTTTCAATTTTTAAAAATATCCTTCGCTGTTAAAAAAAAAATTCTAAAACCATACGCATTTCGTTAATTTCATTTTTAAAACTGCACACAATTTAAAGAATAAATTTTCGAAATGTTTTATGAGTAAAATATTCATCTTAGTAATTAATGGAAATTTAATAATATATTCGAATACCCTGTTTCTGATTTGGCTCGGTTTAGAAATTAGGTTTTGTTCTATCATAATAAAATATTGAAAATACTCAGATAAAGTAAAGAGGCATAACTACTTCAGATCTTAATAAAATAAATTCTTTAAGATTATTTAAAACCATTCATTGAAAAAATTGCTTAAGACTATTTGCATAATCTATATAAAAATTATACTAAATTAAAAATCATCACACGTAGTAGCTTGTGAATTAATGATAAATGATGGTCTACCAAGGTCACATGCATTAAAACAGAGTTCGCCTAGCAAAAGTGAATGAAAATTCAATTTAACTACATACACAATATTATGTTCTTTTTCGTTGGAAACAGTAGACAGCCATCGACATTAAAAGGACTTTCTTTAGTGAAAATACAAAAGAATTTTTGGTGTCTGTGTCTGTGGTGTTGGTTGGTACGTGCATAGAATCGACTACAATAAGTTTTTAATTTATAAATAAATACGACAAAATGACTCTGATTATGTGTTTAATATTTTGTTTGCAATAAAAAGAGATCTAATGAAAATTCCCGAATTGATGATATGTCACGTATGTATATGTACTTATTTTTTATGACGTGGTGCAAAGTCGATGAATTTTATATGGGAGCTTAAATTTGCATAAGTTACGAATCAAATTTCATCATGGACTTGAGAAATCAAATCTATAGAGCATTGTAGAAAATAGAAGGTTGCTTTTTTTCTTTTTTCATAGAGATATTTGAATTGGGAACCATATGTTTCTCGTGAGAACAGACTTTATAGCTGAAAAATGCTCACTATTTGCAAATTCACCATTAATAAACTACCCCAAAATCAAAATAACGATTGCAAACTATTATTGCTCATATATGTGGACTAGTTACCTGATGTAGCGGTATAAAATTGAACGTCCAGAATAATCTACATTCAACATCAATATGATAAAAATCATGTCTATCTATCTATCTATCTATCTATCTATCTATCTATCTATCTATCTATCTATCTATCTATCTATCTATCTATCTATCTATCTATCTATCTATCTATCTATCTATCTATCTATCTATCTATCTATCTATCTATCTATCTATCTATCTATCTATCTATCTATCTATCTATCTATCTATCTATCTATCTATCTATCTATCTATCTATCTATCTATCTATCTATCTATCTATCTATCTATCTATCTATCTATCTATCTATCTATCTATCTATCTATCTATCTATCTATCTATCTATCTATCTATCTATCTATCTATCTATCTATCTATCTATCTATCTATCTATCTATCTATCTATCTATCTATCTATCTATCTATCTATCTATCTATCTATCTATCTATCTATCTATCTATCTATCTATCTATCTATCTATCTATCTATCTATCTATCTATCTATCTATCTATCTATCTATCTATCTATCTATCTATCTATCTATCTATCTATCTATCTATCTATCTATCTATCTATCTATCTATCTATCTATCTATCTATCTATCTATCTATCTATCTATCTATCTATCTATCTATCTATCTATCTATCTATCTATCTATCTATCTATCTTATGACGACAACTTTTGTGAACTTCAAAAGCTATTTTGAATCAATAATTTCAACAAGTCCAATCAAAGCAAAGTGGCTAATCTTCTATTTGGCTTATTTATTTCAGTATACTATATAATTTGTATTATAAGATATATACTGGATCAACTAAATTTGCTCTTGTAGTAAAAAACTATAATGAAACCCCACATACATTAAAGTTATGATGTTAAAAAAGTCAAAAATGCTAAAAAAAAATATTTAAAGTTTTTTTTTTTTTTTTGTGTTTAAAAAAAATAATTTTACTTATTTTAAATGCAATATTATTGAAAATACTCATAAGCACCAGATTGCAAGACTATAACAAAATTTATCTGCCCTTAGAGAAGCTATACGTGAGTAACGCGAAAATAAGGCAATTTTCTCAAAAAAAAAAAAAACTATATATATAAAAAAATTTTTATATTTCGATTTTTTCGTAAAAACCTGAAGCGCATAGTTTTCTTCAAACCACTTAAGTCAATGCAAATACAAAATTTACTTAAAATCGTAGCAGTCATTTTTGGGAAAATTTTGAAAAAATCGAAACGTTTATATGGTAATATGGACGGACGGACGGACACACAAACGCACAGACTGACGGACGGTATGGCGAAACCCACTTTTTCGAATTTCAATTTTGATTACAATCCTGAAACTTTTTGTGTCCTATAATCTATATCCCAAGTATTAGACCGAGAGCCCACAGCAATTTTTGGGTGTGAAGTATAGCAAAAAGTCATTGATGCAATAAGATAGGTCTTTACTTTTTATTTGCAAATATGCAAGTCTTGCAAGCCGTACTTGGGACTTTTGCAAATAATGCTGCATTTAAAATGCACTTTTTTCTAAAAGTCCAGATAAAAGATATAGCACCTAAGAAATTATATTTAATAAAAGAGCTGAATACCATAGATATGCATATGAGGGTCCAAGACTTTTTAGGTGGGGCCTTCTGCATGGAAGACGCACTTGATTTTTATAGTGCATCTTGTAACAGAAGGCCCTTGGACCCCCATATTCATGTCTATAGTATTCAGCTCTTTTATTAAATATAGTTTTTTTTTTAATGGTATACTTTTTATCTGCGTTTCAGAAAGAAATGCATTTTTATTGCAGCAATGCCCCAACCACAGCTTGCAATACTTGCATATTTTCGAATAAAAAGTCAAGACATATCTAATTGTATCATTGAAGTTTTTCTATACTTCATACCCAAAAATTGCTGTGGGATCTAAGTCTATAAAAAAACATCGAATTTAAAGTCAAAATCAATAATGCGATTATATAGTAAAGTTCTCCAAAAAACTGGTTTTCGGCATACCGTTTGTCGATCTGTTCATCCAGTTTATACATTAAAATTGATTTTATTATATTTATTTTTTTTAATTTATTTCAAAAACGATTTTAATTACACTTAAATATATATAATGGTTAAGGTGATTGTAATAAAAAAGATTTTAGGATTTTCCCAAAAATTCACATAAGGGAAATATGATTTTAAGGCCTTTTTTTTGAGGAAATTGCCTGAATATGCTACTATTTTGCAAGCTTGGTCATTGAAAGGCTGTAAATGTTATGATTGTATGTTTCTGCTTGCGTTATGCTTATTACTACAATAAATAAAAGGAAGTGATAAGAAAGACAAAAAGTCTATACCCACGTTTACAACATATGAGGTACACTATGGCGTATACGTACTTTTTTATTAATTCAAATATTTTAATCTAATATTATTTAAGTTTATGCGGTTTCTTGATGATACTATTAAGAATTTTCATGAAGCAAGAATTCTTAACACGATTTAGTGATTATAAAGTGTATTAAATTTTACCTGTATATACATAGGTATATCAACTTTCTTTTGATTAAACCTAACATAACGATATGCTGGAGAAATACCATGTTATTTGGTTTTATACCATTCGCTGGTGTATGTATTCACGCGTTAATTGTACAGTTAATTGAGCAAGAGCCTAGAGCTCCAATATAATGTATTTGATTTTAAGTATAGAAATTTGTACATCTCTTGTCAGAAGAATAAATAGAAAGCTCTTTGGGAAGCTTCCATAATTATTGAAAACAAAAAAAATATTTTGTAAAAAACTTATACTCCATCTTCATCAAGCCAAACTTCAGAATGAATTTTCCTAATTCATTCATCTTTTTTTTCATACTCTCTAGATAATGTTCTTATGCAAGGAAAAATTAAGAAAATTGCGCAGAAAATTATATAATTTCAGAAAACATGTCGACTATTCAAACTTCGCGGATTTTAAAGCTCGCGAGTTGGATGAATGTGCATTTGGCAGATAACAGATTTTTTTTTTGTAAAAAAGAATTATCAACGGTTTTTTTAAGAAATGACAGATTTCTACTACATTAAAACTCATTGCGTTTACAGAAAATGTTTTTGAAATTACTTTTTTTTTGTTATTTATTTTAGTTTGAATTGAATATTATTTATATGTTACTGTAAATGGCCGAAATAATGAAATTCTAAAATTTACCGGTATATTCTAGAACAATTCTTACCAATGGTGCTGAGAAATTCTATGATTTACCGGCAAATTCTAGAAATTCATTATTTCGGCATTTTACGGTAACATATATAAAGCAGGACAATGTTTGTATAGTTTAACAGCAACATTGGTCAGCATTTATCAATCAAAAAATTCATTTATTCATTTAATTTTAATTTACAGTTTTTTTCAATTATTTTTTTTAGAAGTTTAGAAAAGATACAAATAAGTTCGACAGCGTATGAATTTTTAGAATAATTACACAAAACTTTCTCCGATTTTTTTCAAAATTTCAGGAAATCTTATGTAGAACTTCTATCTGTGTTTGGTCAATATTGCATTTTGATTTTGCCAACAAGTTGCAGCAGCGCATGCATCTCTCAGAAATCACTGTCTAATTTAAAACAAATTTTTTTTTTGTTTGAGAGGTTATTATTAGAGAATGGCTTTAAAGAAAGGTAGGAAAGGAATGCGAAAAAATTGTATCCTATCCACAAAAATTATTTGGTGTTTGAAAAGCGACATTTGGGGTATTGACTTAGATACAAGATGGCTGTCCAGCAGTTAAATAAAGATCCGCTCAACAGTTTTCCAACAAATTCATTTTTTTAAATATAAAATATTATATCTTTTCTTATATTTATGTTTTCTCTCAGTTGAATAACAATGAAATTTTTTATATAACTTCTGTTAAAAATAAAGCATGAAATATTCAATTTTTTTTAGGTCTGCCTACTACATCATCCCTGTAATATACATATAGGTACATACACACATATATTTTGAACGTTTTGAAGTTATATTTGTAGCATATTAAAACAGGTATATTTTCAATTTGATACGGCGATACAAAGTTCGCCGGGGTCAGCTAGTAGCTTATGAAAAAAAAATACTGTTTAGCATTTGACCTTTTCTGAAAAATAAGCCCCCCATACCTCGAATCCGATTTTCTTAACAAATGAAAAACCCCATTATTTATTCTCATAGGGATGACTCATTTTTTACAATGCAGATTAAAAAAATTTAGCCTGACTACTTTTTTTTTTGTTTAATAAAATCTGATTTGAGTTTAATTCTTTTACAATTCAAATTTTAAAATCCCATTTGTAGATTTCATTTAAACATTAACTTTAAATTGCTCACCGTTTTCGTTTAATTCACATCCTGATGCCTTGAAAACTGTTCTAGCCTCATATCTACCATTAACAACAAAGCCGGATGTAATAAATCAAGAGTAGAATGTAGAATAGCAGCAACCAACCCACATACAGTCCTACACACACATACATACATACATACACGCTTAGCACATTGTTTTAAATCCATTAGTATTAGCTTCAAATTACTTTTCTACGTAAGCGCTGCCGCTGGCGGGCGGCGGCGGGCGGGAAGAACATGAAATAAAATTCAAACTGTCAGACGTACATCCTCATTAAACATACATTTTTTATCAGACAGAATACAGTGAGTACCGAATAGGAAAGGAAGCAGCTCCTACCTTATACACCTGCCTAAAATAGGCAAATTGGATATATCACCCAAAGTCATAAAGAAGATTATATGTAAAACTGCAGCCCCCTAGCAATTTCTCAGTTGAGAAAACCAAAACTGAAATTGCATTTTATTTCCCAAAAAAAAGCAAAAAAATAAAGAGAAACCAAATCGGCTTAACAGTAATCCTCTCAGTTACATTCGCAATGAAAAAATTTCAAAAAAAAAAAAAAATAATAAAAATTGGCAAAGCAAAAAAAAAAAAACAAAGAGGAAACGAAACAAATGCAATCTAATTTAAACACATATTCTGGCACATTTGTTATGCGCGCATAGCCATGCTTCCCGATTCCACAGGAGTAATATTGTTATACATCCAGAAATTTTTCTTCCCCAGGAATCCTCATGAGGCAAACATCCTGGATTTCCTTGCAACATCTCATATCTCCATTAAAATAAAATTGAATTTGAAATTGCGACGTACCAAAAAAAAATAAAAAAAAAAAAAAAAAACTTTGCCAACATCAGATTGAGATCCTCATCAAATCCGAAAAAGCGATTTCTTCACTCTCTTGAACATAGCGCCATGTTTTTTTTTGTTCATCTATGCTGTTGTCGATGTACATGCATATTTCATGTAATGCAGAAATTCGGCTTAGGAATCTCTCCAATAAAAATTTTTCTACCTTCTTAAAAATTTTATATATCTATGACTGGGACATTAGGGAAGTTTTTTTTTTTTTTCCAAAGTAGCCAACTTCCTATATGTACCTATATGGGAAAGGTAGGGACCTAACTACATGTGTGCGGTTTTGGGAAATGGAACTGTTATCCGCCGGATAAACTGTGCCCACTTTACTCAGTTAAATTCACCAGTGTAAAATTTCTTCAAACTTTTTGTTCGATATTACTATGTAAGATGTTTCCATAGATATACAAATAATTTATTTTGCGTATAGTATACCTAACATAACATACCAACATAGAGGAGGTGTAGGTAGAAAAATTTTCCAGCTTAAAACATAAAAACATGTTTTTGTGTGTATTGTGTGGAGAATAACTTTCATACATGGTGGTTTTGCTCTCGTGAGGTGGTGGTCATGTCACCTGGGTTTTGTAAATTTTTGACGGGTCATGACCACATGTCAAAGTTGTGTTCAACATTGTAAAGTATGAATGCAAAAGGCCCAGAGCAAACGTTAAGTGTGAATACAATATTTAGGACAGTGTAACTTAGCAATGAACGAGCGTATTATGTCAACATGCATGTGATGCAATGTTGTCACCGTGCGTTCGTCCGTCGGCGTCGGTTCTCGGTCGTGTCGTGCCACTGGCATATTATGGTTGTTTTATGAAACCATAATTATGTGAGGTGATAATGGTTTTTGGAAAAACAAAATTTTCCAGTTTATGTCGGCATCGCAATAACAATACAAAATATTAAACACTTTGTGAAGAATTCAAGACTTTTAGGGCTGTTGATGAAGTTAACTGTTTAATCCACTGGAAAATATTGTAACAGCAAATAAGGTTTCAATTCCTTCATTGTTTGGCCTTTGGGGTTAAAAAATTAAATGCACGGCTGGGGTCGCACGAACTAGCTCTTGTAGTAAAAGTTTTTTGGAATTATAAAGATTGAGTGTAATATAATTACATATATGTATAAATTTATGCAGAGAAAATTTAAAAAATCGTTGGAACGGTTTTCTTAAAAAATAATTCTTTATACTACATAATATATAATTTTTTGTAATTTTTCAGAAAGAAAACTGGCATACTAGTTTCAAGAATATAAACTGGGTGATTGGTATAATGTGCACCAAAAAGATGGAGCAAGTAGGTTGGATTAAGACAAGAAAAAGATCGTATGTGGGGGGTCTATTTCCCCCCGTTTAGGCAGGAGGGACAATTTTCTAAAAAATTGACTTAAAAAAGAAAAAAAAAAAATGTTTAAAAACAACGGTACAATTTACAATGCCGTGCTATACCTTTTTGGAAAGCCAGAAATCTCTCCTTTGATTTTCAATTTAAATTAAGTTGTGTTAGTGAATAAGTTTTCAAAAATTAATTTTCAAACTCGAAATTTTGAGAAAAAAAAAAATTTTTAAAAAACTTTCAAATAAATTTTTTTCAAAATTGTATGTAATTAAGTAGAAAATTTTATTCAAATGGAAGATTTTTTGCGAGTTGCGACCTTAAGTCCAATGCGCTTCGCCCAGGCACGACAGTTGGGCTCATCAGTTAGATGCTGTCGTACCTTTCTAAGACGCAATTTTTTGTCGATGAATACCGACTCTTAATAAAATCTACAGCGCATAGGCACTGTAAATTATATTCTTCTAGGGGAACATGGTTACATTCTTGCACCTAGAAATATATAATATATACAATAACAAAAATAATTTTTTTTTATTTTTGTTTATTCTCTTCTTCGTAAAAAATTTTATTTTCAAAATTCAATGCTCTTATTAATTTTCAATAAAAAGCAGGAAACCAGATTTCAAAATGAAGTCTAGTTTTTCCTTAAATTCGACTTCGATCCGTTATTTTGTTGTTCAAAAGATCCTATTTCTACAAATTAAGTAGTAGTAAAGTAGATTTCGTTATTTTCAACGTTCTTAAAAGCTAAAAGACATATTAGCCTCCAGTTTTCTGTTCTTGACTAAAAACTTGGTGCACCTTATACTAATGACCCTGAATAATATACAACTAAAATAAATTATTTGAAAAAAAAAATTGAACTTTTTTTTTTTTAATTCCAAAAATATTTTTTTGAAAATGTGTGTAAGTGTATCCAGTATTATTTTAACTTAATAGGACTTTCGCAGTAAAAATTTTGATCAAAATCAGTTGAGCGATTAACGAGAAAGTCGCAAAATCAATAAAACGGTTCTATTGCATGTACCGTTAATAACATACAGACAGACAGATGGAATTGCGGGAACCACTTTTTTTGTGTTCTCTATCATCGTAATGTCAAGTTTGATTGTTTATCTGAAGTTCGATTTTTTGCACGAATTAAAAACTTGCCCTAATATGGCACCTTATCACGAGTAATAATACTTTTTTTTTAATTTTAATTTTTTGTAATTTAAGTAATCGATCAGTTGCTGTTGAATTTTAAGTATATTATCGAAGAAAAAGAAAATTTTTAAATAATTTATATTGCTCGAATAGAAGTTTTTAAGTTAAATAAATGAAGTATGTTGTTGTTATAAAAAAATAATAAAAAGTTACGTACCCATGCATAGTTTTATATTTTAAAAATTCAAGATTATTAAAAAGAAAAACATTATTTCTTAAATAGAAACTACATAACATAAAAATTTAATTTTTCCGAATTTTAATATGCAGGTAAGGTATGTACTTGTACCTACGTACATAATTTCATACACGCACAGTCGTATATTTCCTTAGAAAACTCTTGGACAGTTGTCCAAGTAGCCACTGTCTAACTAGTTGGACAACTCATTATTAATATTCACATTCCAGCAACCGTCTAAATACGACCTCATAATGCCTGTAACATACCTGGAATAATTCATTCTCGAGTGAATTAATAAATTCAAGCGACTTTTTGGCTACGTTCAAAGAATATTTCTTTCATTTCAACATAACTTTTCATTTGACAACAAAAAATTGCCTTACCTTGTTCATTAAACCTGCCGACTTTAGAATAGGTTTGGACAACTAATTTTTGGTGTCAAAGTTGGACAACCGATTTTGGAGTTGGACAGTTGTCTAAAGTTAGACATACTTTGGAATGGGTTTATTAATAAGACTGCCGTGGAGTTTTGATAGGTACACAGAATTTTTTCATATTCAGAGGTATTCATACAAAATTTTGATTACGGGTAACACTGACGAGGAACTCACCTTTGTCGCATCAAAAATTGCAGCGCATCCCTAACACAGTTTTTGTCAGCAACATGTGTATTGTATGGCTCAAACAATCAAGTTAATAATGATTAGTCATTTAAAACAAATCCAAAATATATACCTGCTGGATTGCTATGAACAAAATTTACTCTGAGAAAGATTTTGGCATTATCAAGCCCAATACTGAACTTCTTGTTAAGTTAAATTTTAAAATTCCTAGTTTTGGATTTCCGTAGTAGCCGTGGTATGATGGTAAGTATATGATAGACTGTCATGCCCGAGGTCTAGGTTCAATCTCCAGGCTCGTCCAACTAATAAGAAAAAAACGGCTTCTGCCACTTGCGAGGAATTGAAAAAAACCTCCAAAAGTATCTTGTGTCATAGAAAAGTGCCGCTCACATTAGCCGTTCGGTTTCGGCAATAAACTGTAGGTCCTCTCCATTCCTGCAGATACGCACACAGGGTGGATTGAGAATTGTAAGTTAATATAGGCCCTATAGTTCTTCATGAGATCTTGTGCCATCAAATTAATTTATTAAATATGTTATTTTTAGTTTGGCATTTTCATTGGTTCTCAAAATTTAAAAACTTAATTTACGTAACTGTATAAACAATTCTACATTATTATTCTTTGCCTCCCTACACCTGCAAGTCAAGCCCAGAAGTAGATATAATATAATAAATTGAACACAGATATTTATAGGTTCTCATTCAACCAAGAGGTAACCTCGTAACGTCATGTTGAAAAGGGGCACCTATACTACCCATTATGTGGCATTCACTTGGTATAATACGTATCAATAAATTCTCTCGACATCTGCCCTTGATAACATCGATATAGGACTTTTCACACCCCATGGATTCTAACGTATAGCATTGATTACAATGACAAATGTGGATTTTATTTCCGGAGTAATCATAAAATACATTCCCCACTTGTAAGGCGAGATTTATTACGGAGAACCCTATCTATCTATTCACATCCATTTAACAAACAAAAAAAGAAAGAAAAAATAAAGCCGAGAAAAATGCGACGGAATTTTATCACATTCCGAACGCTCATCACGATATACCTTTCGGCTTGTTAGATTCTTGTTCGTTTTGTTTCCGTTCCACTTTGGATTTCTTTTTTTCTTTTAAATATTATTATTCAAAATACCAATGGTGTGATTTATCATTGGGTGAAAAAATGTAAAAAAAAAAAAAAAAAATAAAACGTGTAAAAAAATGCAAATATGAGTCCGGAAATACTGAAAAAAATACAACAAAAAAATAAGATGAAAAATCTAATTTGAAATAAATATTATTCTTATTCGATTTATCTGCATAAAGATACTTTTTTTTTTATGGGAAAATTTTGTTGATTTTACTCATTTTAAAGGACTTTTTTTTTTGTATTTATTTTATTTGTAAAAGTGTTGGTATGCATTGAATATTGAAGAGTGTATTTTTCAGTATTTCTGTATAGCTGTAAAGGGGTGTAATATATCATTAAACACTATTTTTGATGAGAAAGGTGTCTCTGGCCAAGGACTTTATCAGACTTCAGACCTTTTTTGTGACCTAAATACTTTATATTCATTTCTTTTATAATGAAATTGGAGATTTTTTTTTCTGGAAAACATTCCATTATTGATGATGTTTTTGTAGGTAGATATTTACCTACCATGCTATAGGCCTTTTTGGGGACTTTGGAATATCAAATTGAAGAAGTTTATTAAAATCAAGAACTCAAATACACAGAATCAAAGTTTTCTTAAAGTTTTTAAGTATTCTTGTTTCTTATAAGGAATGTAATATTATTATATTGGTTACGGGGAAAAATAAGATTGGAGGTTTAATTAAATCCCTACATGATGATTATGAAAATTCCAACTATACGATTAAAACGAGGTCCGAAGAAGTTAGTCGGCCTGTTGTACGTCTGTGCATCTGTGCATCCACAATAATTTGAGCTACACTTAAACGAATAGACTATATAATTTGCTTTGTATGAAGCTTTTATCTGATTCCCTATGGGGGAATTTCAATTTTTTTTAGTTTACCATAGGTGGTTAGGTTAAGAGAGGCGTGCCCAGCTAAGAAAGCTGTTGCGTACACGGGGGTCTAATGATCCATGGTGATCCTCATAACAGAGATGATCATAAACTAATGGTTGACAAAGACTTTGGTTCATTTGCAAACTAGCCTGTATTTTCTATATATTTTTTCATGTTTTCTATTAAGATCCGCGCTAGATCGTTCAGTTCTCCAACAAACCTATTTCCAAGCTCCTACAGAGGTCGGATGCGGATACACCCAATCTCGTGGCCATTTTTCCAATGGCACAATGTCCCGTTAGTACACCTGTCAGGGTCCTAATATATTTTTTACTCAGCGATTAAATTTACCGAATTTCCATTTTATTAATTCGGCCCGAAACTTTTAGAGATAAAATAGTCATTCCTGGACATCAAGGAGTTATTGATTTGCTCTTTCATTATTAGGTCTATCTTCCTTTTAGTCACGCTAATCAGGACGTTTGGTCACATATATATCCAATTGGCTACTACTGTTTCTATTTGATAATAACCCCTTCCTTGCCAGTTCATCCGCTATATCATTCTCCTCTATTATGCTATGTCCATCAGGAACAGGGACTAAGCTGAATTTGATTTGGTTGGTATTGCAAATATTGTTCAGTATATGCCTCGGTATTTAGATCTTACAGTGTTATTGGCTATTGCTTTGATAATAGCTTGTCTGGTCCAATAATAATGTGAATTGCGACAAGGTCAGTTCTTTCTAGTGAACCACTTTGGCTGCTTTTTCAATAATACAAATCTCAGCATGAAAGACACTTCACTAATCTGGAAGTTTATATGATTCTCTAATATTGAGACTTTCACAGAGCACCCCAGAGCTTCGGTTATTTCTTCCATTTTTGATCTATCTGTGTAGAAGGGGATACTCTGTTCACTAAAAGGCATCCATGCTTTTCGGGTATTAAAATAGAGAAGTTTTTGTTGAAATCGTAGTTGGTTGTCACATCAAGTTCGTCGTACCTTTGTCAGATGGACCCGCAGGACCGAAGGTGCTGTGCTTCCCAAGAGCCCATTTCCTTAAGTCGAAGCGCACTTTTCGCTACTGTGCATTTTATATACTCTTCCAGGACTAGAAGATTGAGAATAATTTCCATCCCCAGCTCATGGTGTAGGTAGACCTTTGTGCCCCCGTTCTTGCTATACAAGCTAGTCTCTGTACCTTGTTCAGGCTTTTGAGATATAAGTATATCTTTTTCTACAGCCTTCCACCATACGATCGAAATCAAACCGTGCGTCGTAGGTAAGTATGGGACGAACGATCGCCGCCCGTGTACAATGTACATCAACTGGATGACTTGCGCTCGCATGATGGTAGGGTGTACCGAAGGTTTTTTTACATGCTTACCTTAAACGGATACGGCTACCATTCAGCGATTTCGATTCATTGAAATTTTCTCCAAAACGACTTAAAGGATTTTGATTAAACTTTGTAACTGTAATTACCAACGTAAATGTAAGAAAACTAGGATTTTTCTAAAGCACCGCAATACTGAAGTAGAGTTTTCACGTTTTCTGAGAAAATTGACTTGTTTTTTAGTTGTTCAGGTTGTTAGGTTTATTTTTGTTGTAAAATGTAGGTGCGATTCAGTCAAGCAAATTTTAATTTTTGTAACTAAAATATTTGCTAATAAAAATCTCTTACAAAATGTTCCATAGTTGGAATTGATTTTTAGAGCAGAATCTACTTAAATAATATTACAGCAGTTTCCTATGAACCAAATCGTGAGAGGAACCGCTGGATGTCTCTATTTGAATTCGCGACAAATAGTTTTATTGTCTGCTAGATATTTGGCGAAATGTTTTTCTTTCCTTGATTGATTAAGAAGAATTTTCTTTTAATTTTTTACTTGCATTATGTTTTTTCAAACAAAAGTTTGAAAACAGTTACATCTGTGACTTAGGCTGTTGGTCGAAATACAAACAGACAAATTAATTGCTATGAGCTTTTCGTATCTTCATAATTTCAAATTAACCCAAATTAAAATTAAACGACGATTTTTGTTCCTTAAAATGTTGATCCTTACTGTATTTTAGAAGTAGAATAGGCTTAGAGCCGATCACTTCAGGTAGAAGGTTCTAACACCCCTCGATTCATATATATATCCGAAAGAAACTCAACGCAAATATTGCCTAGCAAATTGCAATGTTCAAATGTTGTCAATAGGCTTATCTAAATAAGTAAAAAGAGACTGGGCTTGACCCACACTGATAACTTCCCATTGGTGCCCCTTAAAACTGGCTCAATTAAATTTTTTTTACAAACCATTATCTTATCACTCACTGATTATAGAGTATTATGTGAAGACTTATATAGTCCAGTCAACGAATACCTAAAATCATAAAATAAATAAAATAAATCGTGTAGTCTGGGTTATTTTTTAAGTGGTAGGGGTGACCCAACATACCAAAAGTCCCCAGCACAAGGCCACGAGCTTAAGCCAGGAGAGGGGGTTAAAAGTCCCCTTTTTTTTAGTTTTTCGCGAATATTTCGAAAACCAAGGGCTTAAGTGAAAAAGTCTGCTTAAGTCAGGAGATGGGGTTAAAGGTCCCCTTTTTTAGTTTTTTCGCGAATATTTCGGAAACCAAGGGCTTAAGTGAAAAATTTTGCACCAAGGAATTAAAGTAAATAAAATTTTCTACAAAAAACGTTACAATTATATTTTCGTTTGGAGCAACACTAAGGAAGATGCGGGGTAGAGAAATGTCAAGAAATTTAAAAAATCGGTCATTAGCCTACAAAATTTAGTGTTTATTGATCAATTTTACCCAGAAATAACAGAAAAGGCAAGTATATATGTATTCATAATTATTCCATTGATGATTTAGAAGAGATAAAACAGGTGGCGAGGGTTAGAATTTCCTAATTTAATTTATTTAATTTATTTAATTAGTGTTTGCATTCACTATGAAAAATACTGTTTCTTCAAAGGTAAAAAGTATAATGGATTTTTCCAAGTTACCGACCATAACTTTGTAAAATAATTTTCAGACATGTGCTAAGAAAAAAATCGTTTAGGAAAGGGAGGTCTATGTCCCCCGTTTATAAGGAAGGGACCATTTTCTAAAGCATTGACGTAAAGTGCATTAGTAATTATATTGAAAATCAACGGAAGCACCTATAATACAATACTATATAGGTTTTTAAAAAAAAACCAAAGACCTATTCTTTTATTTTGTTGCTAAAATATTTTTTTTTTTTATTTAACAGTTTATGAACAAATTGAATTTGAATTTAAAGTTTTGAAAAAAAAAAAATTATAATGATTTTGTTTTCAAAATTTTTTGTAGCTAAGTGCTAAATTTTAGTTCAGTATTTATTGCTCTTGTTAAATGAGAAAATCAAAAATTATGAACACTGTAATAGTAGTACAGACTACACGATTTAATTTATTTATTTTTCCTTCGTTGACTAGACTAATATTATTCCGGAGTTGATTATAATTGGTTGGTTGTTTTCGGGATATTCGAGCCGAAAAAACATTTTTTAACAATTTTTTGCAGTTTTTTTAGCCTTGAAAAAAAAAAACATCAGTTGATTTTTTTTTACAAACTCTACCGATTATCAACTATAACCTTATGTATTAAATAAAATTAACCCCAAGTTAATGTCTTTCTGTGCTCTCAAGTTATTCGGTATTTTTTTTAAACAAGTTTTAATGATTTTTTAATCAAAACAAAAAAAAAAACTGTGGGTTGGTTTTTATTAAGCCTTACCAATTTTTCACTACGTCATTATGCATAGAATGAAACCAGGCCGATGTCGATAGCATTATTTGTTCTCGATATAATCGAGAAACAAGCCATTTTACAACTTTTTTTGAAATTACTGTAACAAAAAAACCGGTAATTGAATTTTACTGCAAATCCTTTCTGCATGTCATGGGCTCGATATCTCTATTTTTTCTCGAAATAGAAATCGTCAGAGAAAAAAAGCTTCCGAACGTACGAACATAGGTACGAACAAACGAACATACGAACGTTAATGGTATGATACACATACGTCGCTCAAAAAACAATGTAATCCAGAAACCTCGAAACGTCGACAAATGTTAAAATTTTCGATTCGACAAAGTGGACTGATTACAATATCTTCCACAGGGAAGTCAAAAATTCAATCAAATTAAATTCTTCTTTAGATGTTTAAATTTTTCCAACTTAAGATCAAAAGTTAAAGCAAATATTAAGCAACTTGAAAACGTCAAGAAATCATCTCCTCTCAAATAGGTACGCTTTCGTTCTTTTGATTCACTTTTTTTGTATTTTTTTTTCTATTATTTCACTGCCTTAACTGCATTTTCGCAAGAACAAATCACAGAGAGAAGAAGTCATATCTACTCAATCCGAATCCATGTGTAGTTATGTATATGGTAAAAAATAAGAAATAAAAATCTTTATTCAATTTGAATTTGTGCGAGTATACGGCGTGTTTATCTTTATGTGCGCACATCCGGGGTCCATATAATACATGCATACCTATATAAATTCCCTTAGACAGAGGAAATCATCAGTTTCCTTGGCTCGTGTTGAGTGGGCTCTGTTCAACTTGAGGCTATAGGAACACTGAGGGTAAAATCATTTCTATCTGAACAATTCGATTACTGCAGAAAATGCACATTTTATCCTTGAATTGTATTCTCAAACAATAAGGAATTTTCCTGCATCATCCCTTTTTTCGCTAGACTTCATTTAAAGAAGATGCCATATTCTTCTAAGCTGACTGTATATAGACTCTAGGACTGTGACTGCAATATTCGGATTGGGATCGGGTTTGAAATATGGTAGTATCTATAAGAATGGGATTGCCTAGGAAAAACTGCTCCTTATTATTTCCGCAAGCTTAAAGAATTTGCATTCAATTCTCTGAGTTTATTCAAATTTGGAGTTTGGCGTTGCATTAAAACGGAGTTGTTTACTTAACGATGATGACGATGATGAGATGAGGCTGACTGAGGAGTTGCAGCACCCAGAGCTGAAGATGGCGGAGAATGGTATTTAACTCGCTGCCGTTGCGTTGCTTGGCATTTCGAGTATTTCCCATTGTTAGTTCGTTATTCGTTAGGAAAAGTCGTGGTGTACTTAACGTACATAATTGATTGGGAAATTTAAATGGCAAGCGGATGCCATTACACCCGCACCGTGGTCTTTGATTCCGTTCACCTTACTTCTGCAAAAAAGAGAAAAAAAAAATAAATATTTTCTTTCATAGTAGATATGCAAAATTCTGTTGCTCGTTGTGAATTGCACCATCAAAAGGTAGTTAAGGTAATCGCGGAATGGAATGAATATTTTTACAGATAAACAAAAAAGTCTACTCAAATAAATTAATCTATTGATGAGAGTTTTTTTGTCTTCCCTTTTGAATTTCAGATCGAAATCCTTAATTTTTTTTTTCTATCAATAAAGTGAAGTCTGGATTTCATAAAAATATATTTATGAAATATGTACTGATACAAGTATTGGTAGAGCTTATGAAGGTAGGTACTTTATGTAGTAATAATATAAATGTTGGACAGCAATAATCTCTTGCAAAAGTACCTTTATATGATCAAATGAATTTTGATAAGCATTTGATGGTTTATTTATATGCATTGTACCTATATGTATAAATTATTGTTGTGTAGAATTGTATATGATCAAGTCGTAGATTTTAATATAAATAAATGTTAAAGCGATATTTTAAGGGACACATAAAAAAAATTTATAATTAAATTAAAATTAATAAATCTAAAATGTTACTACTTACTCGGAATGGGTACAATAATTTCCGACAACTTCAGCTGGAGCTATGGTTCTATTCACATTAAGCTTAAAATATCCAACATCGTAGCTGAATCGATTATGCTCTGATGAAAACTATAAGTTTTATAACCTTGTTGTCCACCTCAATAGCACATGAATTTCTTGCGAAAAAAATGGTTTCAATGCTTATACACTTGTCAAAAAATTAAGGGAACAAAAAAAAATTCCACGTTTTTTTGAAGAGCTGTATCTCTGTGGAAAGTGATCGTATTGAGATGAAATAAAAAGCACTCTAAAGCCTAATATTTCATGTGTTACAAAAATTTAGCAAATGACTTTTTTAAGCTACTGTTATTCAATCATAAGAAAAAGCACGAGCAAAAAATTTTAATTTTTTTTATTCATTTATTTTTTTGAAGAGTATCATTTTCTTTGATTTTTTTTTCTGAACCAGATAAATTAATTGATTCGAGAATTTGTTTATATAACTTTAATTTCGTCTTTTTTCGGCGCTCTAAAATTTTTATTTCAAAAGATTAATTGACTTTGAATGAAAATTAAAACTTTTGACTTTGGTTAGAAATATCTCAGCAATAAATCCTAACAAGAAAAATTTAAAGGCAGTTTTGAAAATTGAAATCAATCTTCTAAAAGCTGTTGTTAAAACTTTAAAGCGATTATTTTGTTTGGCCCCTCACCGTTAGATTAAGAAAAGGTCAAAAGGAAAACCGGCTTTTTAAAAGCTTTTAGTTAATATTTCACTGCTTTACAAATATTGGTTGCAGGACTTAATTTGGTTAGACATTTTAAAGTATATCTGCAAAATTTCAAATCGATCTATTGAACCGTTTTCCTGTAACGAATGATCAAAGTAATACATCCTAACTAAAGGAACAAATTGTATGGTTCATAAACATTGTGAAATCGTCATCAAAACGGAAAAGAAAGGAACAATTTTGCATTAGTTACAATAATGATAAGATTTTAGAGGGAAACAAACTCTCTTTTGTCGAAAAATTATTTCCGATATCAAAGATAGTTCTTAACTTAACTACTATTTGATCACTATTATTTACTTTTTCGTTCTCAAAACGTTTAATTTTTTTTTTATTATTATTATTTTCCGACAACTTTTCATAAGAAACGCTTATTTGCAAATGAAAATTTCTCTTTCCATAATACTGAAAAACTTTTCAAAATTCTAAATATTATTTGTAAATTTATTTGTTTGGTGAAACGAAAAGTACCTACAATATTTTTTCAAATTAACAAAACTTTTCACTTTGCAGAAAAGAACTGTTCACTTTGCAAATTTGCGTTTGGTGAAACGTAATTTTCAAAGAGAAAAACTTTTCAACTTTTCATTTAAATAATTTCCTCTTTGCAAATTTGCGTTTGGAGAAACGAAATTTGCAAAGTAAAAGGGAAAAGTTGAAAAGCGAAAAGTGAAAAGTGTTTGGTTAAATAGGCTCCTGCACTAAATTTATGGTAAATCGGCCCACCATTTGGGGCTCTAGCTAGATTATTCTGAACGCACAGACCAGACCTACAAACGCACAGATGCAGAAGCCGATGGACGATATAACAAAACTTACATTTTCGGACTTCTCCAACATCATAGTGTTAATTTTAATTTTAACCTTGAACCTGGAAAAAAAATTGTTTGCTCAGTTTTCTGAAAGACTAAAATTAGTATTTCTCACTGAAATTGTCTTCAATTAAATTTGATTAAAATTAATAATATTTGATAAGAAAACAGTTTTATGATTTAATTTTTGGAGGCTACTCATTATTTTGGAAATTTTGTATCCTTAGTTTTTTCAAGAATACACACCTTATACAGTATACACCCTTGTACTTGAAATTTTTAAAAGTGGAAAGACAAATAATAAAATATGTAATAATTTTTGTACGGTTTTATTATTTATTAAGTCAATAAATTCCTATGGATTCCATTGGACCGCATGATATATTAATTGAAAGCCATAAATTGCATTCACTTTGCATTTTATACACATACAGACTATATGCAGTTCAGAGCCAATCTAATTTCAGAACTGTCCTTTTCATTCAATTTTAGAGGATTTTGCAAGCACACTTCAATCTGTCTCCTGCAATCGGCCATCGTGTCGTCGGCGGCATCGCATAGTCGTAAAGTTCGTAAGGTCTACACTCTACACTCTACACATTGGGTGGCATGGAAAGGATGGATTTATTTTCAATTGCCATTCACAATATTAAAAAAAAAACTACATATCCAGAGTTTTCAATTACATCACAATTCCATTGACGCGATTAAGTTGCTCTGGCAATATTTAAACGAAGGACTATAAACGATTGGCTCTTATCGAATAAATCGAAGCAAACGTTACGAATCGGAACGAATGATTAAAACTACATTCCATTGCTGCATGAAATAAATAGTACCTATAGGTATGGCTTTAGGGAAAGGGAAGCTGATGGTGGAGATAGTATTTCAAAAACTGGAAAGAGACTACAATATAAAATGTTTTTCATTTGCATATTGCATCGAATATTTGCATCCCTGAGCATCACACTGAATCACACACACAAACAGAAACACAGACACAAATAGTCAATAACCCCTGCACGAACACAACATGATGAAATGGTTGAATTTAACATTGTTTGTTCTGGTTTGTTTGCTTCAATTTGAACAAATAAAATCAGGATGAATTTAAGTGCAATCCAATTAACTGGTACTTCAGATCAGACGGTAGTGAAACACAGCAAATTGTCATACAATTGGCAGGTTAATTAATTAATGCCTTTGTTGCCTATTGCTTATCAAAGTTTCAATATTGATGGATTGATGGGAAAATAAATAAATATAGAAAAAAAAAAAACTTCAAAATGTGAATTTATTACTGTGGATTAACGTGATTGAAATTTATTGCAGAGTGAGAAACTTAGAGCTGGCCAGCTGGGGAATCTATATTTCCTCCCTTATTATATTTAAAAGTATTGAAGTTGAAAATTTAAGCCTTTTTTACAAAAAAAGGATGCTTTTTTCTTAGGCTGAAGTAAGCTCGTCGTAATTCAGGGCATTCCCAAAGAAAACACGGTAAAACTCGGGTTGAAAAGGGAGAACTCACCAATTTCAAATGACTGGTAATTTGGTGTTCCAAAAATTAAGTATACGCTATTTGTCTAAAAACCAACATTAGTGTAAGTAAGCATTAACTTCATACTATGTTTTGTAAATGTCTAATTAGAATCAGCCCCTTATTTGTGGAATTATAAAATAAAAAGAGTCTGGGTGTGACCCACACTGATCACCTCCCATGTGCCCCTTAAAACTCGATGTCCGATGTAATTTTTTATAAAAAAAAATTACCAATTCAAAATCTTCGAAAACCTTATCAGTTTTGCAATCAATGGAAGACCAAAGTTGGGCTCTTTGCCCTAATTATAGGCGAAACGAAAAATGTATTTTTCAACAATTTTTAGCAGTTTCTTTTGTAGTTTTGTTGGCTTAGAAGAAAAATTTCAGTCGATTTTTTTTTAAATCTACTAATCCTCGACTATGACATTCTGTATAAAATAAAATTAATTTGAGGTTTATATCTTTTGTGTATTTTCTCAAGATATCCGAGCCGAAAATCGTTTTTAAATATGTATTTTTAACGGTTTTTTAATTTAAAAAAAGGATTTGGATTAAGTCTTATCTATTTTTTACTATACGTATGTATCCCAGCAAATCATGTGCATAATGTATGTAGTAGGTATACTACATAGATTTTTTAAAAGTAAAAAAGCAAATAAATTAAACATTTTTTTTCGGTTTTTTTGCGAAGAAGTATCTTTTGTTTTTCTTTTTTTTTTTAATTTCTCAAAAACTAAAAAGATTTTTGCATCTAAATTTGACTAAGAGCTAAAAAGGGCATTATATATTAAAAAAAAAAAAAAAACAGTGGCACTTAATCAAACAAAATATCGTAAAAAATGCAACTTGAAAACAAATTTTCTCCAAAAATTTTGACTTTGAAATTTAGTTTCTCAAAAACTGTTAATTTAAAGAACTTGATTTATAAAGCAAAAATAAAAGAATGGAATATTTGTATATTTATTTAAGTTTTGATTTTTTTTTTGCATTTTAAGTCAATTTTCTGAAATTTTTTGAGGGAGGAGGGGGGGTGGGGTTGAGTTTTTTGCCCATACAAGTTTTTTCTTTTGAATGATCCCCCAAAATATCAAAATATAAAGCACGAATTAGGGGATTAACGAATTAGGGGACTACCCGTATAAGAAAAAAAATAATATTTTGAAATCTCGCAATGATAAAATCCCACAAACTAAACACTTTTAAGGTAAGATTTTTTATGTGATTAATTTTGTGCTCTTGAGTTGACCAATTTTTTTGTCGATATGTAAAGAAATATTTAAATTTGAGAAAAGGTTTGTTAATTTGCTGAAAATTATTATAGCTGTTGAATGCTGCTTTATCAGTGGTGTATTTCACCTCTACTCAACTTGGCCACTCAATGTATTCACAACAACAACAAATATTATACCAATACTTACCAAATTTCAATACCTGCACAATGTTAAAAGGGAGGGCAATAAAGTAGGTACTTACTGCCCTTACTGATAAACAATTTTATCGCATTTTATTGAGTGCGATTTACTTCATTTAACGACAAACATTGTTGGTCATTCGAGCCGGAAGGCAGACTTTTTTGTTAAGAGGATAATTTTAGATGGGTATACCATTAAAATTGTAGTAGCCCGTGGCGCAATGGTAAGTGTGTTGGACTGTCATGCTAGAGGTCTGGCTTCAATACCAGCCGCTTCCACTTTAAGTTTTTTTCGGAGCTACTACCTCTTGCGAGGAAGTGACAAATCCTCCAAGAGTACCTCTTGTCATAGAAAAGTGCCACTCACCTTAGCCGTTCGGATTCGGCAATAAACTTTAGGTCCCTTCCATTCCTGCAGACACGCATACACAGGAATGGTTGAGAGTTGTAAGTCGCTAGGCCCTGGTTTTTCATGAGCCGTTTGTGCCACCAAATTTATTTTATTTTTGTATGCCATTAAAATTATTTCATTGGTTAAAGGTGTAGGTACAGTGAGGCATAAGGGTTCAGACGGACATATATATTTGAAAAAAAATCGTATTTCCATTTTATTCTCACTACATTGACTTCAAGTTCTTGCGAATATAAAAAACTTGTTTTATGCTCGGTAAATCAACCCTATGCCATTAATCAATAATAAAGACCCTTTAAAATTGTAGTCATAAAAAAACTAATATTTTTAATCAATTCTTTTACATTTTAACCCCAAATACCTAAATGCAATTGCAATTGGCTACGTATATTCTTGAAAAAAACATCCATATTTTATTTCCTATTTGATTTGAGTAATACACTTATTAGTGTTTTTTTAGTTTTTTTTTGAAGAGCTGTATCTCTGTGAAAAGTGGTCGTATTGAGATTAAACAAAAAGCATTCTGAAGAAAATTTTGAAAAAAATATTCAATTTTTGCTCCAATTTTTTTTTCTTTGAAAAAAAAATGTTTTTTTTTTTCTCAACGGTTATCAGTATTGTAACAAACGCAAAACTGTGAAAAAAGTGGGCAGAATTTGTTGTTTTCGTTTCCATTTTTCCAATTTGTACCCTTAATTGGTTTTTATGAATTTGATCATTCGGTACGTGAAAACGGTTCAATGGATTTATTTGAAATTTTACAGAAATATTGGTGGTCTAAGTTCTTTAAAATGTCTTACGAAATTAAGTCCTAGAGTCAAAATCTATAAAGCAGTAAAAGATGTACAAAAAGTCTTTAAAAAATCGTTTTTTTTTTACCTTTCCTGAATGTAACGATGAGGAGCCAAAAAAATAATCGTTATTAAGTTTTAAAAAAATTTGGAAGAATATTAATTACAGTTTGTAAAACTACCCTTATATTTTCCATATCCTCATTCCTTGCGAAGATATTGGTTGACAATGTTCAAAAAAAGAAAAAAATTCAAAATTTTTGGGTCGTGCTGCTTCTTATGATTGCGCAATGACGGTAACTTAAAAAAATCATTTGCGAAAAATTCTCAATACAAAAAGTCTAAAGCTTTAGAATGCTTTTTGTTTCATCTCAATACGACCACTTTTTACAGATATAAAGCTCTTCAAAAAACACTTAAAAAAAAGTTGTTTTTTTTTTGTTCCCTTAATTGTTTTAACAATTGTATTATTCAAACTTTGTAAAAGTTATTTATAAATTGTCCCAAAATCAAATTTTGTTTACACTAAATAACAATCTAGATAACCTATCTTGTTTCTTATTATTAATTACTTTGCCATTATTTTTTTTTAGATTTTTTCCTTATTAATAAGCAATAATTGCTAAAATTCTTCTTAATGAACAAGCAAAGGTATTTATTTATTTCTAAGAAAAATAAAACACCTATAGAGATTTGGTATACTTTCAAGCCTGTCATAAGCAGTGATTCTTAGGTTTAATTAAAAAAATGTTTTGGTAGGAAACCTGCAAACCACAGATCCACAAATTAATAAGAAAAAAAATTAAAATATCATTACTTGACAACATCGAAACCATTGCCCGGATTCCAAGAAAAATTTAACCAAAAAGCACAGCTCCCACTCCCAGATTGAAAAATACCCTCTTTTAGTAAAAAAAAAACTCTTCACTCTGATGTAGCATAACCTTTTGAAAAATACTAAAAATAAATGAGGCCTTAATTAGGCGGAAATAGGTAATTAGAGAAACCTTTTCAATTATTAAAAATTCATAAACACAATTCAAAAATAATAAAAACCCGAAATATCTATTTTCAGCAAATGTAAGTAATACTTGTAGTAGGCAGAGTGATGTGACAATGACACATGACCTTTGCATGTTATCCTTATTACCCCAAAGGAAGAGAAAACGAAACACACATATTAAATCCAGCCAACAAATCTGGACTTGTTTTTTCCATAAAATTTAATCTCTTATCTAAGCCAAGGCAAACAAAATTATCTACAGACATTAAATGCTATGGTTTTATGGTATAAACTTTCGGCATCGTTGTATGGAGAGCGGCACTACTGGGTGCTGCTAGGGACACGATTATAAATCATAAACATTTTATTTCCTGAACCATAAACCTTACTTCCGTTGAATCACCATTTTTTCTTTTACCACACAAAACAAAGAAGAAAAAAAAAAAAAATAAAGAAACGGAAAAAGTTTCAATACATGAGTGTATAAGACTGAATCGAAAAGGTAGAGGACGATAACACACGGCGGGGGGGGGATTGGCGAAGGGGCAAAAGTTATGACTATGAGTAAGTATGGCCAACAAGCAACATCGTCATTGTCGCCGTTGTGAAATTTGAGTGCTATAATCGTTGTTGTAGTCCAGTCTGGCATTTAAAATGTCGGCTCATTCATTTTGGAAGGCCTCTCACATCCGTTCAACACACAAAACCCAACCGTGGCACACTTTATTTTATACTCAGTATTTGACCCAAAAGACAAGACAAATCTCACCTCTTGCCAAAACAAAACGGGTAAAGGAACAAAACTCACTTACTTTGGATTTAAGAGGGAAGAACTTTCCGTTTTAATTCCGTTAATTCCTTCTCTCAATTACAGAGCTCCCCAGGATACTCTGAAAGTTAAGAGAGAAAGTAGGGAAGAGTGCATTACATTGTGAAGCGAATAAAAAACAGAGTCCCTCAAAAGTCCATGCGCAAAATGGATGCCGGAAAATCCTGAATTGAAACAGGACACGCACATTTTTGTGCACCAGGACTGTCGGTCGGTCTGTCGGTCGGTGCATGCCAAGGACGAAATTTCGCTTTTGTAAAAATGTATTGCGACCTTTTTTCATTTCAGACACAAAAAAAAATATGGCGAAGGTAACATGGCCGCAAACGCTGTTTTACTACTTGTTTGTATGCTCATTACAATTGACATACGCTAGAAGCCTCTCTTTTGGCTGATTACTTACCGTTACCATAAAAAGCGACCAGGCAGGCCACGTTGATGTTGTTGTTTTTGCAGGATTCTCCCATAGCTCTGTGCTACCCTTTTGTTAATACGTTTTTTCTGTCTCTGATTTGTTTAATATAGCCACCTACCATAATTTGGATGAATATCTAAATATTGTTTGCTTGGGTATTTGTCTTTACACAAAGAGGGAGTAAGCCCCGGGGCTAAGTGCACAATACCTCATATTTACCTGTATACCTTCCTGTGTTCATGTCATATGGATCACACACATGTACACATGTATGGCGTGTGTGTGTTCTTTTGAATTATAAAACAAAACAAAAAACGCAAATGCCTGTACTCGATTTACTTTGGCATTATAAGCTCACATAATTGCACCCAGGGGAGTGCATTGTTTCCGTTTCGTGCTTGCTCCCGGTCTCGATGAATAAATGGATTTTTTAATAACCCCACACAACGATAATGGTGGCCATGATTATGATGGAGATAAACCCAAGGACTACCTATTGTAAATTTTCAATATATTTTCTTTTTTTTTTTTTTTTTTTTTAATGAACCATATGTGGTTTTGCGAGTGAAGGTAGTTTTTTCATTTAATTTTTTTTTTTTTGTTTCAGAAAAGTTGTTCAATTATGTGTGTTCAGTAAACCAGACAGGGTGTCCACTGCGTCCAGAGATGGTTGTGAAAAGTTTAAGCAAGGCTGGATGATGATGTTGTTACGATGGCCAGGAAGTGTAGAAAAAAAAGTTTATGTGTATAGCGGTTACATTTTTTTTGCTAACGACCATATGTATATGTATATGTGTAGACTTTTATTATAATTTGAACTTTGGATTAATTTTTTTTTTCTTTTTGAAACGAAAAACCAAAATCCTTTGTGTATTTTGTACAAAAGAGAGTTCCTGTTGAATTTTATATATTTCTGTTCTGGCTTAGGTACATATAAAATAAATAAATAAATTTGATGGCACAACAGTTCATGAAGAACTAGGGCCTAGTGACTTACAACTCTCAACCATTCCTGTTTGCGTGTCTGCAGGAATGGAGGGGACCTACAGTTTATTGCCGAATCCGAACGGCTAACGAGCGGCACTTTTCTGTGACAGGAGATACTCTTGGAGGATTTGTCAATTCCTCGCAAGAGGCAGTAGCCGTTTTTTCTTTTAAATAAATAGGTGGCGAGGCTGGGGATCGAACCTTAGACCTCCGGCATGACAGTCCATCGCACTAACCATCACGCCACGGCTACTGCCGTATATACATATATGTATAACGAAATTTTATTTCGAGATTAGTACATATGTAAATACGGAGCTATATGTTGACCATATTATCGAAAAGGCTGCATCCCTGGGCGGCAAAAATTAAAGGGCGCCAAAAATTAAAGTGCGCCAAAAATTATTTTGCAATTCATATTTGCCACTGGCATCAAATGCGTATGGGCTGGGTATTTCGTTTTTATTTTCGATAAAATTAATAGATATCATATAACTGTCCAAATATGGCGCGTCAGGATTTATTCAGTTTCAAATTTCATCTTTTACAATGCCAGCACCAGCACTCCAGCAGTTTATAGAAAGAAATCAGGCATTTTTTAAAGCAACAAAAGCTGTTAAAGCATGAAATAAATGCTAATAAAAACGAAAACTAAAGAAATGATAAGAACATTGAACAAAAATTGAATTAAATAAAATCTTCTAATGAAAAAATAAACAAAAAAATATAAAGTAACTTCACAGGAAGTTACTTTAGTTTCTAGAAGACTGCAACCATCAAGGATTATTAATAAAAAATACACAGTTTTAACTAAAAAAATTAAATGAGATTTATTTAATAAACAAGATGCTGAAATACATTACAATTTGGTCCACCCGGGCGTATACGCACTTTTCTTATTTTACTGTTATTATTTTATCACTAACAAATTTTACTTTAGGAAGAAGGAAAACACAAAAAACAAAGAATTATTTTTTTTTTGTTTTAGTGGACTGTATTGAATGAAATTCAATTTAAAGATTTTTGTGACTGTTATAGTCCAATGCGTTTCGCCCAGACATGATAGTTGGGCTAATCAGTTATATGCTGTCGTAACGCATTGGACTAAAGGTCACAAAAATTTTTAAATTGAATTTCATTCAATATAGTTCACGAAAAAAAAATAATTTCTTTATTTGTGTTTTCCTTCTTTTCATTCTTCGCTTGCCAAACAACGGGCATACAAAATTTGTTCTAGGTGCAAGAATGTAACCATGTTCCCCTAGAATAATATAATTTGCAGTGCATATAATGCTTTAGAGTTTATTAAGGGTCGGTAGTCATCGACCAAAACCTTGCGTTTTAGAAAGGTATGAGCCCATCTGTCATGTCTGGGCAAAACGCAATGGACTAAAGGTCACAAAAACCTTGAAGTTTTACTTTAATTTATATTTTTGCTCGTCAAGTTGGTTTACGTCGATTGAAAAATTGTGGAAAGGGAAGGGGCGGCAAATTTGAAAAAGCCCAGAGTGGCTACCACTGCATGGTAAAGATTCAGTGGTAACATAACAGCTTAAACGAATAAAATAGTAAAAAAAATTAAATGCACAACTATCACACGAACTTGCTTTTATTGTTAAAATTGCTTGCTATTTTAAAAGATTTTTCGTTCTAAGTACACTTTTATATTATACATATAATTATAACAATATACATAGTAGCCGTTTTTTTTCATTTATTTAAAAGAAAAAACGGCTACTGCCTCTTGCGAGGAATTGACAAATCCTCCAAGAGTATCTCCTGTCACAGAAAAGGGCCGCTCGTTAGCCGTTCGGATTCGGCAATAAACTGTAGGTCCCCTCCATTCCTGCAGACACGCACACAGGAATGGTTGAGAGTTGTAAGTCACTAGGCCCTAGTTCTTCATGAGCCATCAAATTTATTTTTTTTTTTTTAGGTACATTTTCATAAACGGAGGAAGGTAGAAACACATTCTGTTTGTTCTGGACTGACTTAGGAATATCATAGAAGGATGTTTGATGGTCATTAATTTTATATTTTTGGAAATGTATTAGAAAATATTTGACCCAAGTTTTCGAAAAACACATTTTTCGAGTTAAGATTTTAAAAGTTTTTATTTGTACAAATTTGAAATTTGAAAGGATGATGACGGCATTGGAATACATACATGACAACCAAAATCGCTCAAATTCTAAAAATGTTGGATTTATCAAAAGATCTAACAGAATAAATGTAAGAATTTTCGAGATTTGGAAAACACTGTAATAAAAAAATTGCTTTAAAATTTTCGGGTGACCTGACATACTGTCAATTATTTAGAAATCACCCATGTCTACTTTGGTGGATTTTTGAAATTTAAAAAATCACTGTTCTCGTTAAATCAAATTCAAATAAGCCTGCCACCTTAAAACAGACATATTTTATTTGGACCTTCCACTTTCCAATCCTACAAAAGTAGGTGTGTGTATCTTGGTCATACAAAAATGTTACAAAATGTAAGTCCCCTTCAATCCTGGCCATTTACATTCACACATCACAGAAATGGTTGATAGCTGTAAGCCCTAGTTTGCCACCAAATTTATTTATTTCTTTTACCTCATATTTAATATTTAAAAATGTTTGACCTGGGCATTCTTCATTTTAAGTACTTCTTTTATCACTTTAAAGAACGTATTTCATTTTTTTTTTTTCATATTCTCCAATTTATTATAATGAATAAATATATCTGCAACTGGTTGATGGTCTAAAACTCGGAACTAATCATCCTATAACGTACGAAGACAAAACCAACACTTCTTCCCCAACAAAATATTAAATTTCCACAGAAATCATAATCTATCTACAATAAATTTTTTGTATTCGTACGCGCATAACTCGGCTAAACATCATCCTATTTGGTTGGAGACATTTTTCTTGAATTTGTATGGAATCACATTAACACACAACGGAGCCGAAAATTTGAAAATTTGACCGAAGAAGTACAAAAATCGTGAAACGCCTTGAAATTTCAAAATTTTTGAAATATGTGTTCGTATTTTGTAAGCGCGCACATAACTTCGCTGAACATCATCCAAATTGGTTGACAATTTTTTTGCTGGGTTTGTATTAAACCAGATAAACACACTACGGAGATTAAAATTGAAAAATTATGCCGGAAAAGTCGGAAACTCGTGATAACAATTAGAGCTTGCTCGACTTTCGAAAGGAACATTAATAATTTATTCAATTATGGTTGGACCAAAGTTCGCCGGGTCAGCTAGTGTTTTATATAGATTGATATTTGTGATTATATATTATAAGCCACCCGAGGGAAATAATCAAGTTCAGTTTTTTTTTTTTTTATCCCAATGTAACTACCATAACTTTTTCTTTTATATAAAATTTATCAAAATTTAATTTTCCCAGACTACAACTTTGGTATTTCTTTCAGCTTTTCATTCTAATATCTCGGTAAAAGTAATAATTCTCATCCAACCTTCAATAATTCATTAAGTCTCCAACTCAACTTATATTTTCCACAAAAGCTCTTATAATAAATGGGATTAATAAACTTACCATCGTTCAATAATTTTTTTTTTTTTTGTTTTTTGATCTGGGAATACAAACTTAATTTCAGGGGTATTAATTGATTATGCGGTAAGAAATTAAAATTTCATCTTTAAATGAATTCTCTGAGAGTGGGTGGTAATGGTAATGGTAGAGTGGTTGTATTTTTTCACTGCCTATGTATTGAGAGGTGTGGGTTGGAATAATTATTCTCTAGGCAACATTCCTCTCATACCTATGTACTTCTACTTACTGTGTGCCACCCTGGAGATTTTATAAGCCATTTTATAATCCACATTTTTCCTTTGTTTAAGAAAATTTCTTTTTTTTATGAAGAGCGGGCCATTTCCATAAAATTCATTTAACAATTATTATTATTCCTCAATTACCGAAATAAATTTTAATCGTCTTGCAAAAGTAATTTTAGCAAACTTTCATTTGTCTTTGAATTAGTTGACAAAATCATAATCTCTTATCTTACCAAAAATTACCTTCTAAAAAATGATCCTTTCGAAAAACGTTAAACGGGGTTACTGTGCGTAGTGGTTATGTGTAGGCACAGTGCTTTTGCAGACTGGATTTGGATTTTCTAAATGTGTAGTTTAGAAATGACTGCTTTTTTAAAATTTAAGGTAATATTTATAACATATATAAAAATGAATCCCATTTTCTGTTCGTACGCGCATAATTAGGCTAAACACCATCCGATTTGCATGAATAAAAAGGTGAGGGATTTGTATTGAACTGGATTAATATACAATGAAAACGAACATTTAAAAAATCAAACGAAAATTAGAAAATTCGACCAACAAAGTCATAAAATCGTGAAAACATCTTGAAGTTTCAAACTTTTTGAATTAGTTTTTTCTTCGTACGCGCATAACTCGGCTGAACATCATTCAACCTGGATGGGGATTTTTTTGTTCGATTTGTATTGAACCAAAGAAATAAACCGCAGATAAAAATTGGAAAATTTGACTTTAATCAATTTTAGGTGGAACGAAGTTCGCCGGGTCAGCTATTTTTTTTTTTATAAATTAAAAACAGTCAAAATAAAAATAAAATAGTTTAACATTTTTAGCTTTTCTAAACAATTTCTGATTAACATTATAATCGTTTTATTCAATTATCACAAACATATCTGCAATGTTAAAGATTTAACACAAAGAAAAGTTTATGGAAATCCATTTTTTTATATGTATATGTTACAATAATTTTTTCAAGACCCATTTCCTTTTTATCAAACAACTATAATGAAATTGAATGAAATTGAATCAAATAGAGAATGCAAATCCAAATCAAAGAATAAAATATTCAACCGAATCACTTAGATTTGTCCCATCATTTCGACAAAAAAAAAAAAAAAAAAAACAGATAGAATAACTTCTAATGAGTTTCTGTACAAAATAAATGGAATTTAGTAATTTTCCTGTGTAACAACAATAGTCCAACACTACTTAGTCCATCAGTTAAGGCAAGAGATGTGTCGTATTCAGTTTTGTATAAGAGAAAACTTCAAGGATTCCCAGGCGACAAAATCATTTTTGTACTTTATTATTTTTTTTTTTTTTTGTACGAGATGTCCTCTTGGAAATAAATTGAATTTCCCGAAGCAGGAAACAATCCCATCCTGTGATGGCCATGACCGACCAGGACCACCCAAAACTTTTGCCAAAAACTCTTCGCTAAATAATAAATGAATCCTTATCCATACACTGTCCTGTTCCTCACGTATAGAGTATAGAAATGATGGCCACAGAAATCACGCTCCAAACGCAATAGAAATCAACCGGATTGGAATTTTCCCCTAAGGGATAAAGCAAATTGAAAGGAAAGCATTGAAGCCGTCATATTACGAACAAAATCAATGTTCGGATATTAACTTATAACGGACGATGAAACGAATGCCCTTAAGTTTTTCTTATATTTTTTCATTTTTTTTTTTTTTCATTTTTTAAAGTGTTCAAGAGCACTAAAGCATCAGCTATCCTTTTGCACGCAGGACTTATTATTTGTAAATCCAGGATAATGAAAAAGTTTTGTGTGTTCAGTTAAATTAAAAACTTTATAAGCTGGATGGTAATAATACGTCATCATAGCCAGTCAACCCAGTTCTAGGGATTTACTTTAATAATTTTTAAATCTCTTCTATAAGAAGGAAGAACTAGAAGATTTTCTATACAATTTTCCATGTGCTTGGAAAAGGGATTTTGGGATGTCATTGAAGACGAAGGGCTTTTCGCTGAATAGAGTTATAAATTTTTATTAAAGATATACTTTCACTGTTGAGTGGCTGCACTCTGGTGTAGCGTTTTCAGCCTAATTGGATAATTCTTCTGTTGGAAAACTTAGAGAGCTTGATGAATAAGTTTTTGAAAAAAAAAAGAAAGAATTAAATTTGTATTCCAATACACCCAGAGAAAGCACAAAATAGCTTCCGACCAGCTGCGGGATAACAATTAGCTTCAAGGCTTAGCAACTTTTTATGAAACTTTTGTGACGAAGTTTGTAGCTGTACCTATGGAATAAAAAAATGTAGGAGGGGAAGCAAATATTAAAACAAAATGATAAATGAGACTTTTATAGGCTAAAAGGAAACGTATAACCCATATAATTATTGCAATTTTCACTGTGAAAGCAAGACTCAAACAGGAATCCAAAATTATGAGAATCAACAAGAACAAACATTTAATTTTACTTATTTCCTACAAACAAGGAATTCATCGGTTTTTTAATTGCGTATACGACAAAACAAATGTGGCAACTTAATAACCATTTATGGGATCATTATTAAGGCCTGAACAAGTCCTTAACGGCATTTACCAAATTAAATGAAAATAATAAAATAAATTCTCCTCGGAGGCCCACCAAAATCAACATAATAAATCAAAATTTTTCATTGTCACTAAAATATTTTTTGTCTTGTATATTGTTGTCTCATGCCTTGCCAAAAATACATACATGGCAGCAAAATAAATTCATATATTATAGGGAAACATGTGGTGTTCCGTTCCAGAGAAGCTATAGTGTCAAGTTTTACATGACAGCATAAAATTCATTTAATGTTTTAATTAAAAAACTTTTTTTAACACCTATACCTAAAATAAAAACTTGCTAAGTGTGCTTGTGCTTGTAGATAAAATGAGAAACCCAAAACACGTCCTTGGCTATCATAATATTCCCTAATAACATCAACACACGAGAAAAGGATATTCATAAATTAATTTCTGCTGTTTTAATTGCATATATAAGCTTTGACAATTCAACGCTCACACTATAAATGTTGGATTAGCTAAGGTCAGCCTTCGAATAGAATTATATTGAAATTTGAAATGTGTGTAATATGCGTGTTTGCATGTCTTAGGCTACTTCCGGATTAAAAGAAAATCCCTAAAATTTTATTAAATATTAACACAACTATACAGGTATGTAGGTACAAGGTTTATATTACGAAAATATTTTAATTTAATACAAAGTTATAATATCTTTACGAGCGTCCAGCGAAAACCGACATTGGTAGCCACTTTGTTTTTTTTTTTTTTTTTTTGAAGGTGGGCAATATGGGCGATTGGCACGTATAAATTGCTCCAGAGACATAGCGTAGGTAATATACAGAAAAACGATTTAAATATAGCGTCCAAGAGTAAATTACTTGTGGCATTTACCACCAACATGTGGCATTAAATGCCAGTCGAACACGCAACCCATAAATAACTTGGCGCTTGGAATTGTGCGGCACGGTGACGGCGCAGCGGCGGCGGTGGCGGTGACGGCGGCAGTTGCGGTGGTGGTGGTAATAATTATAATTAGATTTAATAATAAATTAAGTGCTACACTCAGTGACTTAAACAACTTTTTTTTATCGTGATTAATTTAATGGCTGATTGCGATCGCCACGTAAAAAATAATTTTTATGTCTCCATTAGGTTTTTTTTTTTTTCATGTAACAACTTTCTGCTGTGTAGATTTTACCTTCATAAGATTTTATGGAATATTTTAAAACATTTCAAAGGAAATGAAAAATGACAAACGAAATTTTTGTAGAACATTTTTGTGAGCTTTTCTGTTTAGAATTATTATTTTTAAACTTTAAATTGAATTTGTGACTTTTAATATAGGGAAAAATTACTGCTGCATTAAAAGTATTGATGTGATGAATGATGTTTGATGGTTTTCAGAAAGAATTTTAATTAAATAAAAAATAAAATTGAGGCTTAGGATTTGCTCTCATCTAAATTTTATTCAAAAAGAAAATGCTAAATATGACACAATTTAAGCTTTAAAAATATTTTGTTTGTCCACTTTTGATTTTAAGTTTTTTTTCAAAAAAATTATAATTTTTCTAAATTTTTACTTCACTTCTAATTTTCTACAAAACCAGTTTAATTTTAGTGCAGTGTACTCGTAGGCATATGTATGTACATACATAAGTATGTATGTATGTATGTTCAATAGAATATCATATAAAGCTTATAGATCCGAATTTTTTTATCATAAACCCCCTTGCAGTGTTGCCGCTGTATTGAACTAAAATGATAAAGTTCGTTTTTCAAGAATAATATTCTCATTTTAATGTTATGGAAAAACAGCCGTAACTTATTTTTGCAAAAATGTATCTTTACGAAATCTACAAAATATGATGCATTTTTTACTTTTTACCGTATTTAACCAAGTACAATTTTCGCAGTAGTTGTATAAGAAAAAATATTAAAAAAAAACATAAATCCTTTTTTTTTAGTAATTTGTTCTGAATAGTTAAATTTTCTAAATATGTAAAATATCAAATATATCTTTAAAATTGTAAAACCAATTCAATAAAAGTCAGAAAATTTTGGGAAAAAAAAATGTGATTTATTTTTAAAATTTTTCGTATTTTAGTGCCACTTGATGTAAAAATATATTTTTTTTGAGAAATTAAAATAAACGACAGATTTACGTATTATCAATGAATTATTAACCACTTACGAATGATTTTTACATCTGATTTCAGTATTACAAATTTAATAAGATCATCATAATGAATATTAGAAAAAAAAAAAAACAGTAGCATAGTTACGCAAAATTTTGAATAAAAAATCAGCTTGAAAAAAATAAACACAATTTTATTTTCAAAAATGTTGACTTTGACAATTATTAATTTCTCTAAAACCATTCATATAAATAAATAATTTTGAATGATTTTGAGTAAATTTTCCCACCATGACCGCGGGGGAAGAGAATTATTTTCTAATGATGATTTTGGCTGTTGGATCTTAGCACCCCATACATATATGCGATATTCGCAAAAAAGTATACACCATCTGAAAGGTTACTTAATCTTTATAAAAGGTCAGGCAGTTTCAGAAATCGGTCAGCTGTAGATTTTTATTTATGAGTTTAACAAAAAAAAAATAAAAAATGATTTTTTTTATAAAAATATAAAAAATAATCTATGCGTGACCAATTTCTGAAACTGGTTGACCTTTTTTAAGGATTCAGTAAACTTTTAGATGGCATGAATATTTTTTGTATAAATTCCACAAATGCTGAAAACCCTTACGACCTTGAAAAAAAAAATTAATTTTTTTATTAGGTAACACTGAGATGGCATATGTATATTTTTTTTTTCCAATATCCCATGAATCAGGTGCCAAAAATCGCCGATGACCTGTAAAAACTTTGACCCTGGATTAAAAATTTTCCTGACCAATTTCTGAAAATACCTAAACTTTCATCACTTTTTTTGCAAATATACCCTTTATGAGGTGCTAAAGATCACACATCCAACGATCCCAGGATTCATTCCAAAAAACATCTTGCACAAATAAGGGGTTAAGTTAAAACAAGAACAAAATCGTATGGGAGGTGGGGTCTATTTCCATCCGTTTAGGCGAGACTTAAAATAGAAAAAAAAATAATTAAAAACTAACTGATAAATTTACAAAGTCAAGGTATATACTTTTTTTTTAATCCAGAAGTCCTTTTATTTTGTTTTTAATTCAAATTATTTAAGAGAATAGTTTTTAAAAATTTAGTTTTAAAACTCAAAATTAAAAAAAAAAAATAGTAAAAAAATTTAATTCAAACTGGCATTTTTCAAATTTTTTCATTATTGGAAATATAGATTTTACCATTCCATAATTTTATAAATTTCTATAGTAAAACACTCAAAACCCTAAAATGTCTTTTTATAGTATTCGAGAAAATTGAACAGACACTAGGAAAAATAATAAACAGTGTAACAAAAAAAGCTAAAGAACGAATTATCAAATGAATTTGGCGAAATGATTGAAAATATTTTTAACAAAAAGCGGACACACAATAAAAACACCAATTAATGTTGATTGCATAATAATTGAAAAACATAATGATAAAAAAAGAAAACATAAATTTCCAATTAAATACTAAACGAAATATTTAACGTCAAAGGCGAAACAAACAAAATGTCAAATGAATTTTGCTAAACAATGGTGAACCATTTTTTGTTGTATTTAAAAAAATCGAGCGCTTCAAAAAATTAAATAATTTATTTATCAATTATGACCTTTCCTTTAGAAAATATAAGCTATTGAATATTTTCTACGTTCACCCTAATTTATCCTAGTTAATTTGAGAATATCTAAAAATCCGGTTTTAATTTTTGAATCACGAAGGCGGAAACCCTGTGATCGAACACTAGGATTAAGATTTAAATGATCTGCTAATACTGTAACGATAGGAAAATGATCTCTTATAGAAGGCTTATAGATAGCCTGCATCCGTCGACCATTGCGAATGTGGAAAACTTGGCCCAGCTCTATTTCTCCCTCCCATTTTAATATTCAGATTCTAAAAACCAATGTAAATCGGTATTTTCTTTTTAATCTTCTCTCTCTACTCACCTAACACTGTATTTTAAGTGATCCTAAAGGAAGGTAGTCAAGTCCCCTTAGTGTTTCCAGGTGCCCACATTAAAAAAAAAGACCATACCTAATATTAATATAATATTAGGTAGGCAAGCAGAAGTTTTTCCTTTCTTAAATGAAAATCGTTACTGCTGCTTTGGAAAAGCTTTTCCTTAACAGTGATTATGGTATGTATTACTTAATTTTAACAGCCGGAAATAACTTCAACTTTCCCTTGAGCCTTAAAGGCAAGTTTATAGAAAATCACGGGAGTTGGCTTTAAATGCGCACTCGTGGAAGCAACTTTTTTGTGACTCAAAACAGTCATTAGATCACAGAGTATAAAAACATTCTTAACTGTTTATTTTTTGTTTAAATAATTCAAAGTTAAATAAAATGCTTTAAGTTTAAAATGACATTCAAGTTCTGATTTAAAATGAAATATTGATATTAAAATGCCTATATGATAGCAGGATATAATGTATGTCTGTATAATGGTGCGGAAACGTCCATATAAATATTCCTAGACGGTATCCTTTGACATTTTCTTGAAGTGAGTTGCAAACATTTTCAACAAATTCTTCAAATTTCATACCACCTATTGGTATCCATATTATTATACATTTATCCTTTGGAGCTGATGTGACCATTAAAAATGACTCCTTTACCCACATTCTATTCAAAGAGAAGAAATAAATTATTTATGGCTTCCATGGCAAGGTTATATACAAAAGGCTATTTTCCTCTTTTTCCCGGAAATACTTTGACTAGATGCATGCTTAAGTCTGAGACAGAGTTGGGTCATCAGGAAAACCAAATACAAAACGGGGCAATTTCCTTGTTTAATATACATAGAAGGGGTTGATTTTATATCAACATTCATATGCACACAAATGTATGCATAAACACATATACAAAAATGTACGTTAGTATATTTCTGTTTAGTTTATAGGAACACGCATCTGGGGAAACTTCCTTTTTGGTTTAATAGTTAGCCGCTTTAAGAGCAAAGGATGTTTAACTACGTATACACATTTAAACGTAATTTGATGGCATGGTATTTAAGTAGTATTGCAGTGTTTACTTATTCATTAGATATAGATGAGTCTTCATCCAAATAAACAAAGGTAATTTGCGTATATTTATTATCAAGAATGAAGCTTTAAGCTATTTGTAGAACAAAATTAATGTCAGCAAAGAGAAACAGGCTATTATTAATATGGCATAGTCACTACATAGCTCTTAATGATACGATTTGATGTATGGTTTCTTGTTCAACCATTTAAGGCTTGATAAAATCTATAAAATGCATTTAAACAATTTTTGATTGGAAATAGGTGGATCATCGAATTATGTTCATAGATATTTAATAGGATTTTAAATTTTAAAATAACATATTTTGTATGGAATAAATATCATTTTTAGATTAAAGAGCATTTTAAATAGTAAAAATGGATTTTTTTTTATATTACTGTCATATTTGGCAGTAACTGCTATTAAATATGCACTTGTTCTGATCTGATAAATTTCGACAGTAAAACAAACAGGATAACAGTCAAAAATAGTGGTTTACCTAAAAGCTTTTTTTATGTTTAATGTGTTTCTTTTTTATGTTTTATCTTTTCTTTCGAGAACAATTATTACAAAATTCTCGACTAATTTTTTGGAAATTTAAATTTATCAATTTTTTTACTTTAGGTATTGAAATGACAAAATTAACACTAAAGAATCCTGAAAAAAATTAAATTAAATTGGAGTTTGAGTTGGTGGCGCGATAGCTCGTAACCATTCTCGTGTGTGTGTTTTTTGCAGGAATTGAGAGGACCTAAAATTTTCTTACAAAATCGAACGGCTAAGGTGAAATGAACTTATTCATGACAAGAGCTAGGTACTCTTGAAGGATTTTTCACTTTCTCGCAAGAGTTAGTACAGTAGCCGGGCAATATGGTAGCTTGTGATAAAATTTCTTCTTTGGAACTGATATTTTTAAAGTCTATACGAAAAACTAGAAATGAAAAGAAAGATTAAACTTCCTCTTATCTTAAGGCGATAAGTATACTGCAATGCGTAGTGAAAAAAAGACCCCCAAGAAAAGATTCATCAGAGTTGTAAAAATAAAAAAATGCGTGAAAATGTATTCTTTTTTTTTTTGTCAGAAAGCACATATTTCAAAAAAGAAACTTAAGTATTTAAAATAATGGACAAAATATCACTTGAACGTGTCAGCAAAACTTAAGTTTATACGATTTTGATTAAATTACACTAACGGCCATATTATTGACTTTCTTCAAAGCTAGTTTTACTGAAAACTATAGTTCTATAGGGGATTCGAGTTTAAAGTTTTTTTTAAAAACAATTATTGAATTTATTTTGATGTCAAATATGTATGAAAATTTGAATTAAGTTGTCAAAGCAATACAAATTTGTGAAAAACTTAAAACTCGAAAGCCCTATAGAACTAGTTTTTCAGTAAAACTAGCTTTGAAGAAAATCAATAATATGGCCGTAAGAATCTCAACTAATGTACATACATTTTTAATAAAAGATTCATGGCAACAATTGAGTGTATAGATTTTATGCTTGAACCTGATAAAATTTTATACGCTTCCACTCAAAGAAATTATTTTTTGGGAATATTTTTTTACTAAATTAGGGTTGCCGAATTTTTGGAACTTGTTAAGCGCATGTGTATTTTATTAATTTTTTACAGATCAACATCAGATACCTATGGTTTTTTTAAACACCCTTTAACTTGGCCAAAATAAAAAGTTATAATGAACAACGTGTTTTTATTTTGTTTTGTTTTTTTTTTTTTTCAACTAGGGTTACCAAACCAATCAATTTATTAATACTCTCATTTTTATAAATTTTCAACTTCTCCTTAAAGGCTTACACTTTTCAAAATTAGTTTTTTATTTCTTATCCACCACCTATTTATTTAAAAAAAATAAAATGGCTACTGCCTCTTGCGAGGAATTGACAAATCCTCCAAGAGTATCTCCTATCACAGAAAAGTGCCGCTCGTTAGCCGTTCGGATTCGGCAATAAACTGTAGGTCCCCTCCATTACTGTAGACACGCACACAGGAATGGTTGAGAGTTGTAAGTCACTAGGCCCTAGTTCTTCATGAGCTATTGTGCCATCAAATTTATTTTTTTTATTTTTATTTGAAACAGCATAGATGTTGGAGAAAAAAAGTTACCATTAACCCAGGGTGGTGTTATTTCTGGAAATAATTTTGTTTTGTTATTTTTGAAAAGCATTTCAACCGAAATGGTATTTCCATCCAAAATAGTATCAGCATAAGAGTATTGTTTTCAAAAATGTTTTTCAAAACTCATGAATTGCTAAACTTTTGATGATTGATATTTTGAAATTTTTCTTTCCGCATTAGAGTAAAAAACTGTAATAGTCTCAAAGAAGCGGACAGCAAACATGCGGGGAGTTGAAATATAACCAAAATGTTCGTACGTGGTTAACAGGTTAATAGGTATACAAGAGCTATGATATCGAATACAACAATCTGAAAGTTGAATTTTTAAATAACAACATAAATTTAAAGGTGCTACCATCAATTGTTTACGAATTAATTTTAGGTATTTTAATTCGTTTGATTTTTGTTTGGCTGGAGATATAGCTATTTCAAGGGGTATCGAGCCGCCTATCATCGTTAGAGCCGTTTTTGAGATAAATAACTTTTTTTAAATGGTACTATGGCAAGTACCGTTATTTTTTGAGCTAAGCAAAAAAATCTCGGTTTCCCCTCTAGGAAATCACCAAAAAATCTTATGCTCCAAGTTTGAAGAAAATCGCATTAGTGGTTTAGGCTGTAGGCCGAGATACAGACAGACACACAGACAGAGATACCTACAGACATACACACAGGATAGAGACGAAATTGCGGGACCCACTTTTTTCGTGTTCTCTATCAGCGTGATTGTTATCTCGAGTTCGATTTTTTTTTATGAATCCAATACTTGCCCTATAGTACCTATGTATATCGCAAATAAAAAATTAATATGATAATAGCTTTAACTTATTTATATACCTAGAAATGGGAGAAATATATGTGTAATAAAACAAAGAAGATGGCCAGTAAAAATAGAAAATTTCATTCACTTAGCATAGTGGTACACTGGGGCGTATACATACTTTTTTTCTAAATTCCATGAACATTTAAAAAATTTTATTGAAAAATTGAGCACGTGAAGTTTATGTTGATCGAACTATTTAAAAAAATTTAATATGAGAACAAGCTGAAGTAACGAATTCTTCTTCATTATATTTAAAAATAATATTACATTTTAAAATAATATTTTTAGAAAATATTTTTGAATTTTTGCAAACTTTCTCGCAATATCTATGCACATTAATATATAAAAGCCATTTTTTACGATCTAATCGTAGACTATCGATTTTTTTTAGCTTGAAATATATTATACATGTCTAATTTCTAACAGTAACATTTTAGTCAAAATTATATTGAATTATGAAATAAGTTGTTAGTCACTGTCAGTAAAATAATTGAATTAGAAAAAAATGTTCGATGAATTTACAAAAGCATTTGGTTCAGTGAATTATATTTCATACATAAACTGTTAACATTTGATTCGTCTTAACAAAGACCATGTCTAAATCACAACATTCAAATTTTGTTTAAATGTTAAAGTTAAACCTAATTAGAAGAAGATTGACGCATGTCACGTTCAAAATAAACCTTTGTAAAATGTATCTACCTTAGTTTACTTGACAATATACCCAACAGCTATATTGCCTATACATATAGAAAACGAGAACATTAAGATCTTATTTAAATTTCACTCGTCACACTTTTGAATTTCGATTAAACATGAAAGGTTTCCCCAAAACACATTATTACACCCCCCCGGAACAAATGAACAACCATACCGACCGTTTGCTCCAATATACCACACCACACACTCTCTTCTGTGTGTTATACACTCTGATAGAGATTTCAATAGGCTCAAAACTACATTCTACTTCTATAGCAGGAGCAAAAGATTATCTGAAAGCAGTTACAATCAAAATCATTTTCCAAATAGCAATACAAAAGTAATAAAATATAAAGAGGGTTAAGAAAGTATCCGTATATCCTTATTTTTTTCGACTATTTTATTCTCAATATGTATAGTCCAAACCGAACACCGAACACCGATGACGATACAGCAGGATACGGCCCTCATTCTAAAACGAAAACGAGCACTTTATTTAAGAAACTCATCGTTATCCAAAAAGGCTTGTTTCGATTCTACTTATCAAAAAAGATAGTTGAACGTTATATGGTTGAAAAGGGGTTGGACGGGCCAAAAGCTTAAGGTACCTTTACGAGTTTGAATCATTGTGCAGTTTACAATGTATGTGCTAGCTGAGCAGCCGGAGAAACCAAAGTTAGCGTTGTTCCTGGTGTTCCTTTCGAAAATGGTTGGCATCCGACCTTTTGTGGATATTTTTTTCTCCATATTCTCTTGACTACCCCTTCCTGTTTTGGTCCTTATAGATTCTGCTTGCTTTTAAACGGATATCGGATTAGAGCAAACTTTGGAGTCAGCACTATACCTACCGATATACCCAACCCATTGTATGTCCTGCACACCCATCCATAGTAGTATGTTGTATATATGTAAAAAAGGTATAAGCTGTTTTCCTTGTTCTTTCAACTTTGTCGGTTTTCGTCACTGGGAGTTCATTATGAAGCTCACTCAGTTGAGTCTTGTATTCGTGTAGACTAAAAGTGATGGGTGGTACTTAGGAGTATAGTATATCGTGAAAGCTTCATGTTTCTTAACAATCCGATGTCGTAGAGAGAGAGAGAGCTGTATCTATACCATATAACGAAATAAGTATTAAGACATAAGTTGCCATTGTAATGGCTGGAATTGTTCTTAAGTATTAATATAATTTATGTAGATAGAGGGAATTGGACTATTGCCTAATGCATTTATAGGTAATGCCCTACTTGAACAGGACATGGGTATGCATAAGAGTAATTATAAATTCATTTATATGTTAAATTCGTAAATGTATCTTCGAAATGGAATGGAACCGCATGAGAGCACTTGAGGTGATGCCTTACACTCTGGAGGATATCCAAAAGCGTCCTTTGAAATAAAGATGGTGTTGGATCATGCTCGACACACAAGCGTGGGACAAAATTTATACTCTAGGTCACAACTCATCCAGATAGATAAAAATGTATAGGTAAGTGCTTGATTTTAAATTTATTGGTAAAAGAATGTTTATATACCCATCTCGAGAAAATTTATTAATATAATTCCAACAAACCTATTTTATATTGGTATGTGACCTTTTGTTAGACATTTCAATAGGGTCCATTATTTGTTGTCACTTGAAAGTTGAAATTTAGAAATTTATATTGAAGTCGTTTTTATTTGTTTCATTTGTGTGGACCATACGAAAGTTTGCTTGGACTAAAAAAAGGTGGGTAAAGTCTCAAAATTCTCAAATAAAAAAAAAAACAATGCTATCTCAACTTGCACCTTTTTCCAGTTTTTCAATTAGAATGTCCTATATTAAACAATTTAGAAATTTAATCCGGCTGTTAGACAGATCACTCCATTCAACCTGGACGATGATGGTCAAAATTTCCGTCCACCCGACCTAAATGAAGTGCGGTTAGCGATAGCCAAGCTTAAAGCGTACAACGCTGCTGGTGCGGATGGCTTGCCAGCCGAGCTATATTCAAAGCAGGGGGAGATGACTTGGTAGGGGGTATACATCAGCTTGTCTCCAAAATTTAGACGGAGGAAAGTATGCCCGATGAATGGAACCTCGGTATAGTGTGCCCCATCCACAAGAAAGGAGATGCTATGACCTGTTCCAACTACAGAGGTATAAGTCTCTTCAACATCGCGTTTGCAAGTATTGATCGGAGGCGGCGAAAATGGGTTTGGCTGTTAATGAGGACGAGACGAAGTATATACTATCATCGAGAAAGGAATCTCAACATCGTCAGCTCGGGCAAAACGTCACGATGGATAGATACAACTTCGAAGTCGTCAAGGACTTTTTCTACCTGGGCTCCACTAACATCGCAAGAATGGCATCAGTGCAGAGATCAAGCGAAGAATTACTCTTGCCAATCACTATTTCTTCGGACAAGGAAGGCATTTGATTAATAAAGCCCTCTCACAAAGAACCAAGGAGACCTTATATAAGACTCTAATCATCCCGGTCCTGCTATATGGGGCAGAGGCATGGACTCTGTCAAAAAAGGGATGAGAATCTGCTTGGGTGCTTTGAAAGGAAGATTCTTCGGGTGATTTTCGGTCCAGTCTGTATCGATGGAGTATGTAGGAGAAGATTTAACAACGAGCTTTACAGCAACGTCGATCTGGTCAAGAAGCTGTAAATACAGTAGCTGAGTATGGACACCCACGCAACAGCCCGACGAGTCTTCGAATCTACCCCTGACGGTCTGCGCAGCAGAGCAAGACCGCACCTTAGATAGCGCAAACATAATTGAAAAACGAACTCAACTAACTTCAAGTGCATAACTGGAGGCAGTTAGCTATGGACCGTCCTGGCTGGAGGGGCTTGATTGCTGAGGCTGTAGTCCATCCTGATGGGGTGTGAGCTTTTTGCTGTGCTAAACTCGAATCCGGGAACTGCATATCATTATTATATCCACCACAAAAATGTGACTGAATTGAAAATACTGTCAAGGTCCAACCTAACAATAAGCAAAAAATAATTATTATTTAAAAAGTATTAAAGTATTTTTTTAGGTAGTAGATGAATATGCCAAATTAATCGAAACCGTTCACGATACTTGCCTTCCGAAGCTAATAACTTCTTATTTAATATCTGATCTTCAAGGTTGGCATTAAATAGTAGTTATAAGTCAGCGATTCAAATATGTGCAAGCGGTAGTAAAAGCTTAGACTATAATGAATGCAACTACTTTTCTATGCGAGAAGAGATATTCTTGGAAGATTTGTCAACTCCTTGCATGTCGCAAGAGGCCAGTTCACTTGAGACAAAAAATCTGTCTTAAAGTGGCATGTGACTGGAATTCGATTCTACGATCTTCGGCGTGATATTTCTACGCATTAAACATCACGCCATACTGAAAACAACTCTAGTGCAAAATAGGAGTCATTATTTTAAATGTTGTACTCTATAAGTGATATTTGTGAATTTAATTTTTTTTATGGCGTATTTATATTTTTTTAAGAAATAAAATGTATTTTTTCGTATCAAAAAACTGTTTAAAAAAATGCTTAAGCAGTTTTAAAGTAAATTTCACAATTTACAATTCACTTTTTTCCAGCTAATTATTTCGAATTCTATTTTTATTTAACCACTTACTCAACTCAGTAACAAATGATAACAACAAAAATGATGAAAAACAATGGTTATTCAAATAATAAACTTCAAGACTCGTACATAATGCCAAAACTATGTAAAATAAAAACACACGTAAAATAAAAAAAAAGCACGTTGTCCACATTACTAGCCAATAAGCTTCATGCATCGACAGATCTCCGTCGTTCTCTGAAGTCTAAGTAAACATCAAATATAATGTAAATCTCTCAAAATAAAAATGCATTTCATAGCAAATATACAAACAACTTCCCATCCCATGAACAGTTTTCTGTGAATTTATTATTATAAAATATTTAGTTTACTTTTTTTTTTTTTTAAATACATATGTAGGTATAAGCTACTCATTTATTGAAAAAAATATTTTTCCTTTTAGCTCAATGATGCGAGATATTATGTTTGCGAACATACAAATTCGAAAATAAGTAAAAGTTGTATGTAGAAATATTAGATGGATCTACATGATAAGGATAAATAAAATCATTTCGCATTAAAAGAGATTCAGAATTCAGTTCATCATCAAGAAGAAGAAGAAGAACATGAACAATATTGAAACAATATTCAAATAAAAGTCAGCAAATATCATCAAGCCAGCAAAGTCAGCATCCAAATTTTGAATTCTATTTCAAAAATCATCATCAATTCAGAGTCCAGAAGTCCAGATAGTAGGGTATATACAGTTCGACGAATATTGATTCATGGTTTATAAATTATGCATGAATACGTTCTCACTCCTTTGTGTAATTTGATTTAACTTCGAACTTGGCATGCATTCTTCAAGGATGGAAAGGATAAAAGATTCTATTATATTTTTCTTGCTTTTGTTTGTTTGCTTGTGATTTAAGTTTTGATGAGCCTTATAAAGAGGCATACAAACATGGGGCTCTTATATGATGTTTTTTTGTTTGTTCGTTTCTTTTTTTTTTTTTGCTGTAATATCTGATTTATTGAGGAAAACCAGAAACAATAGGATTGTTAGACAAACAGAATCAAAATATTTTCGTTTTTAATGTAAACTAAGAGAATTGCTTGAATTAATTTTACTAATTTAACTTTAATATATTTAAAAAGGATTTTCAAATATTTTGCAGAAGATATTGGTGGAAAATAAAAATGAATGGAGATTTTTCAGCAATGATATCAAAGGCTGATTTTCAATGGCGCGTTCGCGTTAGATACGCTTACGTTATGTTTACAAGACGATTTGAAGAAAATCAGCTGATTAAAAAAAATTGAAGTGTCATTCTGAAAATCAAAATGAACGTACAGAACTGTAATGTCGAATTCCTTTCAACAAATAATTCGATTTTTTTACTAAACAAAATCGATTTTTTTCCTCTCAATAGGAAGAATTTGTCCAGAAAAATCGATTTTTTTTCTTGTAAATAAATCGATTTTTTTGTTGAAAGGAATTTGTTCGATATTATATATCGAAGTTAAGAAGGAGGCGTTTACCAGCAAGCCACTGCAGGGGAAATCAACCAGCAACAGCCAATGTATCTCACGTCATATCATTTATGTATTTTTTGACTTACTGCCACTACAGAGCTTGAATACACAAGACGTGCATCGCCCAGCACGGAATTTAAAATCACTTGAAGTTTAGAGTTTCAATAAACAAGAAGTGTTATTTAAAATTAAATAAAAATGTGTTTGATTTATGCCTATAGTCTACTTAAAAATAGCTATTATTTTACATGGTCCTTCTGAGCCGAACATTGAGCCGACCCTATGTGAATATACATGTGTATACATAAGTGCATAAAAAAAAAAAAAAAAAAAACAATACTGCAAATATAGTAAACAAATAAATAAACAATAAACTCAGTGATGCAAAGTGCTAAAGGCGAAAAACTAACATCAAAAAGCAAAAAATTAGCAATATCTAGTGCAGTTATAAAAAAGAACAATAGTACAGAAGTGAAAAAGAAAAAAAACAATAAAACCAATAGTCCAATAACCTACAAAACAATATTGCAAGTTGCAAACTAATAAGGACGAGCATTGGTCCTACTTAACACAAACAAACAAGTTTTGTTTTGTTGATTTTAAAGGTGAGCAATTGTATGTACCTAGTAGGGACACATTCACATATACATATAATCAATTTTCGCAAATCAGCTTGCGAATTCTTCAAAATTTCAGTGTTATTAAAAATGAAATCCAATGATTTTAAGCATCCAAGCATCATTATACCTACCTACTTTTTTATTTAAAGTATCGCTTTATACAATGAAACACAATAACACTACTACAAGTGTGCATATTTATCTAAACAGAACCCACCTCCTACCACTTTTATCGCGTTCGCATGCGGGAATTGCTGTATAAATTTCTCATTGGTTAGCCAAACCTACTTTCCCAAAAGTACATACCAATACAATTAATAACTCTCACGTTTTCCCCTGGAGCTAGCTTTGGTAAAAACTATATGCCTACTCATTATTGTCGTATTACATTAACGCGCCAGAAGAGGATATGTGCCTCAATCCCACCAAACGTATTTTTTTCCCCACTTGCAGATTTGTCTTAAAAAGAAATAAATAAGCATTAACCCCTCCCATGTTTGTCTTTGTTTACTAGACATAAATTGCAATGCCAAATTCAGTCACGATCGTTGTATTCACATGTTATGTATACCTTACCTACATATTTGTCTTCACATATTCAAATACCAAGCCCGCTGTCCGCGAAATTCTATCCTCGTACCATCGAAAATAACCCTTTCGTTTTATTGTTTTTGTTTTCATGAACACTTGGGTCAGCCTCGGTCCCAAGTGCAGGTAGCCGTCGCAGGCCACTCCAGAATATCTCGACCTTTTTTCTTTTTTTATTATTGCCTTTGCCTCTTGGCAAAGAATTATTTTCTAGGTACCTAGCTCGATCTGAAAAAATAACCCTTCCGTTTTTTGTTTTTGTTTTCTTAAAGACTTTGATCAGCCTAAATTTTGTGTGTGCCTCGGTCCCAAGTGCAGGTGGCCGTTCAAAGAAAAAATGTTCTCGTGCCATGTGAGGATACCGTTCACTTTTTATTGTCTCTGGTACGCAGCTGGCCTACCGATTTTTGTTATGTGCCTCGGTCCCAAACGCAGGTGGCCGTCGCCGGCCGTTCCAGAATCTCTCGACCTTTTTCTTTTTTTTTACTGCCTTTGCCTTTTGGCAAAGAATTATTTTCTAGGTAGCTCGATCCGAAAAATAACCCTTCCGTTTTTGTTTTCGTTTTTATAAAACTTTGGTCAGCCTAGATTTTTTGTGTGCCTCGGTCTCAAGTACAGGTAGCCGCCCCAAGAAAAAGTGTTCTCGTGCCATTTGAGGGTACCGTTCATTTTTTGTTTAGTCTTTGGTGAAGATTTTTGTTGCTTTCTCGGTGCGCAGCTGGCCTACCGATTTTTATTATCTGCCTCGGTCCCAAGTGCAGGTGGCCGTCCATAGAAAAGGTGCCCTCGTGCCATGTGAGGATACCGTTCATTTTTTATTGTCACTGGTGCGCAGCTGGTCTACCGGCTGCTGTTCTATGCTTCGGTTCCAAATGCAGGTGGCCGTCGCAGGCCGCTCAAGAATCTCTCGACCTTTTTCTGTTCTTTATTGTTCTAAGTAGAATTCTTTTTGTTTTCTTCTCGATCTGGAGGTTTTTTTTTTTTTTTTTTTTTTTTTTTTTTTTGCTATATTATATCTAGGTCCAAAAGTAGTTAGTAGGTACATTATGTAGTAGTTTTGCCCAGTGGCTATTGAATATAGGTATCTAAACCCTGTTGATTTTATAAGGATTTTGTTATTTGTTCGACCTTGAGATTTTTGTTTGATATAAATGTATGCTTCAGTCCCTTCCCCTATGTTGTTGGTCGTCTATGATACTGTACCCATTCTCGCACCAGTCATGAAAACGAATTATTTTCCGTTTCTGTCTTGAACTTTCTTTGCTGAGTTGTAACTGAGTCGTAGAACACCTCTACCCCCAAACACAGTTTGCACCTAACATTCCTTAAATTTTTGAAGGGTTGGCCGAATTGTTTATAGTTATGTACTCTAAATTTTTTTACATCATTAGAATTCATATCAGTCTTGTTAAATGAATAATAAATACTACAGCTTAGTTAACAACTTAAATTTCAATAATAAAAAAAAAAATAAAGAATTAAAAAAAAAATAAATAAAATGCAAGGTCGGTTTTCAGAATAAGGAGAACAACTGTTTCCTCTTATCGCAAATTTCACTTTGGTTTTGTATTAAATAAATTAACTTTTGTAAACAAAAATATGAAAGATTGGCCAACCCCTTACACTATTCGGTTCTCAATTTACGAGTAACATTTTAAGAACGTTACCACACGAGTAACATTTAAATGAAGGTGCGTTCGCAGGATGAGGCATTCGTCGAGTTAATGACGATGTTCAGTCCAAACGCACATTCAGCAGATAAGAAAGAACGTTACTACACGAGTAACATTTAAAGAGCGTTACCACACGAGTAACATTTAAATGAATGTGCGTTCGCAGGATGAATCATTTGTCCATTGTTGACGATGTTCAGTCCAAACGCACATTCAGCTGAGCATAAAGAGCGTTACCACACGAGTAACATTTTAAGAGCGTTACCACACGAGTAACATTTAAAGAGCGTTACCACACGAGTAACATTTAAATGAATGTGCGTTCGCAGGATGAATCATTAGTCCATTGTTGACGATGTTCAGTCCAAACGCACATTCAGCTGAGCATAAAGAGCGTTACCACACGAGTAACATTTAAATGAAGGTGCGTTCGCAGGATGAGGCATTCGTCGAGTTAATGACGATGTTCAGTCCAAACGCACATTCAGCAGATAAGAAAGAACGTTACCACACGAGTAACATTTAAAAAGCGTTACCACCAAAGAAACTGAATATGAAGAAATGAGTCCTTCGTACGTTTCACCCTCCAAAACCCATTTGTTTACATTGTTGTATTTGTTATTTAATTTTGTGTCGATGAATAGATGTGAAATCCAACAACAAAATAGCAGGGTGGTGTGAAGATAAGTACTGTGAATGTGTAAGTTGTGAAGATAAATACTGTGAATGTATGAGTTTTATACCGCCATTTTTACACATACCTTCTCATTTCTTATCTGATAGAGCTTGTAGGCAAACTCAAATGACAGCCGAGGATTCATTTCTTCATATTCAGTTTCTTTGGTTACCACACGAGTAACATTTTAAGAGCGTTACCACACGAGTAACATTTAAATGAAGGTGCGTTCGCAGGATGAGGCATTCGTCGAGTTAATGACGATGTTCAGTCCAAACGCACATTCAGCAGATAAGAAAGAACGTTACCACACGAGTAACATTTAAAGAGCGTTACCACACGAGTAACATTTAAATGAATGTGCGTTTGCAGGATGAATCATTTGTCCATAGTTGACGATGTTCAGTCCAAACGCACATTCAGCTGAGCATAAAGAGCGTTACCACACGAGTAACATTTTAAGAGCGTTACCACACGAGTAACATTTAAAGAGCGTTACCACACGAGTAACATTTAAATGAATGTGCGTTCGCAGGATGAATCATTTGTCCATTGTTGACGATGTTCAGTCCAAACGCACATTCAGCTGAGCATAAAGAGCGTTACCACACGAGTAACATTTTAAGAGCGTTACCACACGAGTAACATTTAAAGAGCGTTACCACACGAGTAACATTTAAATGAATGTGCGTTCGCAGGATGAATCATTAGTCCATTGTTGACGATGTTCAGTCCAAACGCACATTCAGCTGAGCATAAAGAGCGTTACCACACGAGTAACATTTAAATGAAGGTGCGTTCGCAGGATGAGGCATTCGTCGAGTTAATGACGATGTTCAGTCCAAACGCACATTCAGCAGATAAGAAAGAACGTTACCACACGAGTAACATTTAAAAAGCGTTACCACCAAAGAAACTGAATATGAAGAAATGAGTCCTTCGTACGTTTCACCCTCCAAAACCCATTTGTTTACATTGTTGTATTTGTTATTTAATTTTGTGTCGATGAATAGATGTGAAATCCAACAACAAAATAGCAGGGTGGTGTGAAGATAAGTACTGTGAATGTGTAAGTTGTGAAGATAAATACTGTGAATGTATGAGTTTTATACCGCCATTTTTACACATACCTTCTCATTTCTTATCTGATAGAGCTTGTAGGCAAACTCAAATGACAGCCGAGGATTCATTTCTTCATATTCAGTTTCTTTGGTTACCACACGAGTAACATTTTAAGAGCGTTACCACACGAGTAACATTTAAATGAAGGTGCGTTCGCAGGATGAGGCATTCGTCGAGTTAATGACGATGTTCAGTCCAAACGCACATTCAGCAGATAAGAAAGAACGTTACCACACGAGTAACATTTAAAGAGCGTTACCACACGAGTAACATTTAAATGAATGTGCGTTTGCAGGATGAATCATTTGTCCATAGTTGACGATGTTCAGTCCAAACGCACATTCAGCTGAGCATAAAGAGCGTTACCACACGAGTAACATTTTAAGAGCGTTACCACACGAGTAACATTTAAAGAGCGTTACCACACGAGTAACATTTAAATGAAGGTGCGTTCGCAGGATGAGGCATTCGTCGAGTTAATGACGATGTTCAGTCCAAACGCACATTCAGCAGATAAGAAAGAACGTTACCACACGAGTAACATTTAAAGAGCGTTACCACACGAGTAACATTTAAATGAATGTGCGTTCGCAGGATGAATCATTTGTCCATTGTTGACGATGTTCAGTCCAAACGCACATTCAGGTGAGCATAAAGAGCGTTACCACACGAGTAACATTTTAAGAGCGTTACCACACGAGTAACATTTAAAGAGCGTTACCACACGAGTAACATTTTAAGAGCGTTACCACACGAGTAACATTTAAATGAATGTGCGTTCGCAGGATGAATCATTTGTCCATTGTTGACGATGTTCAGTCCAAACGCACATTCAGCTGAGCATAAAGAGCGTTACCACACGAGTAACATTTTAAGAGCGTTACCACACGAGTAACATTTAAAGAGCGTTACCACACGAGTAACATTTTAAGAGCGTTACCACACGAGTAACATTTAAATGAATGTGCGTTCGCAGGATGAATCATTTGTCCATTGTTGACGATGTTCAGTCCAAACGCACATTCAGCTGAGCATAAAGAGCGTTACCACACGAGTAACATTTTAAGAGCGTTACCACACGAGTAACATTTAAAGAGCGTTACCACACGAGTAACATTTTAAAGAACGTTACCACACGAGTAACATTTAAAGAGCGTTACCACACGAGTAACATTTTAAGAGCGTTACCACACGAGTAACATTTAAATGAATGTGCGTTCGCAGGATGAAGCATGTGTCGAGTTGAAGACGATGTTCAGTCCAAACGTGAATTCACATTTTAATACCAATAATTAAATATTTAGTTGTATGATGCATGACTAATGATACTATTTTTATTTTCTTTTTCTTTACTTTTTTTTGCGAGCATTACTGATCTAGAGAAATGGCAGCGTGTGCCATAAGAAATTGCTAGAGATATCAAGAGATCATGTTGAACAGACGCCCATCATTCACAGTGGGCAGGCGCCTTATATATTGCAGCAAATATCACCAGAATTCTTGGATGCAACCGATTACATCAGCAATAATTTGTAGCAATTGATAGCTTTCAAATAAGCAACCAGAAGGAATTGTGAAAGTACACTTTGTTCAGTGCCCCGATCATGGTGTTGACTCTGAGGAGTCAAAGTGGGCAGGGACATTAAGTTGTAGAGGGCACACTGACCTATTAATCCTCTATTGCTCTCCAGTAAGGCGCTACGCATATCTGTCGATGTCGAGGAAATAACAATACCAAAATCACCACTCAGCACAAATTTCAAAAATTGTACGTCGTGTTTCTTTGCATTGGAGCCCGTTTGAATTAGCAACCCCTATGTAAACCAAGAGACAGCCAAACGATCTTGCTTCCTTGAAACCTGAGAATTTTCTAGTCTACGCGCGCCGCCGGTCAAATAATGAAGATTGATCGATTAAATATGTATATGGGACAATATATACCAATTTCAACAAGACTCTTCAAGGCTTCCTGATTGGACTGCAATAATGTATAAAATATAAACAAGCGCTTCGAAATTCGCGAAAATGTATCCTGCTAAACTGAAACGTGAACGATGTGTGCATCCAAACAGTTAATAAGCAGCAACAACAAGTGTGCAGATGGCGAGTGTACTGATGGATTAAGAAAATACGCTTGATCAACTATTTAGAAGCATAACCAATACCCGGATCGGCTTGGTTTTCCATTGACATATGAATGCAGGGGCGTCAATGGTTTTCCCAATGCCCATTGAGCGAATGCTATTCGGAAGAAGCCCCAATAAAATAACGCAACATTATAAATTATAAACATCACACAGATCACAGTGTCATTACCGTTTTTAAACCTAGGGTTTAAAGTGGGCAGTATGTTCGATATTATATATCGAAGTTAAGAAGGAGGCGTTTACCAGCAAGCCACTGCAGGGGAAATCAACCAGCAACAGCCAATGTATCTCACGTCATATCATTTATGTATTTTTTGACTTACTGCCACTACAGAGCTTGAATACACAAGACGTGCATCGCCCAGCACGGAATTTAAAATCACTTGAAGTTTAGAGTTTCAATAAACAAGAAGTGTTATTTAAAATTAAATAAAAATGTGTTTGATTTATGCCTATAGTCTACTTAAAAATAGCTATTATTTTACAGAATTTGACATGAGTTGAGTTGTCAAAACGCGCGCTTAAGTTGGATTTTTTCAACTTCATCGTTGAGGTAGCTTATGTTACGTTGGTTTGTGTGCATGCTTATACACAGGTGCCAAATCGCGTCATTGTAAACACTTTGCATAAATTACATGTGTGAACTTTCGCGTTGACAGAAAAATCTGTCAAAGCTAAGCCCAACACGTCATTGGAAATCAGCCTTATTCTTGAAGTCCTTAGACCAATGCATTACTTATTTCTGTATGTCATTTACTATATAAACTTTAATGTTTTTAAACTATAAGATTTATTATTTATCTAATATATTTTCAAAAAATCATGGTCTAGATCGTGTAAGACGATTCGATTGAACGATCATCGTTTTGGCAATAGCCTTCTCTATCACATGTGAGGTGAAATATAGAGAGAGCAATCGTCAAAACGATTATCGTTCAATCGAATCGTCTTACGCGATCTGAGCCCTGGATGTAAAATTGCATTTCAAAATTGATCATATAATCGTTGTGGTAAATAAAATAAAAATAAAAAAAACTATGAAATTAATTTGTTTCATTTCACTTCTAAATATAATTGCAATAAAAATGGTTACCAATATTTGCATTATGTACATTTTATCTAAAAATTTATTTATTTTATTTAATTTTTTTATCTTATTTATTTATTTTTTTATTTATTTATAATAATAAAAACGCTTTAAGGCTCTCCCAAACCAACGCGATTATTAGCCGCGACAAAAGAAAACAACAATAACAACAAGTGGTTGTCAAACAAAACAACACGTTGTTGTTATTGTTTTCTATTGTCACAGCGATTAATGGCGTTGGTTTGGGAGAGCCTTTAACCTACCAAATGCGACTTGAATGTCCCATACTTTGCTGATCAAAACATCAAAAGTAAAAGTAAAAGTCAGATATCTGACTTTCACTTTTACTCAGAAAGACCAGCAAAAAATTTCGAATTTAAGTTGAAAAAACAAGTTAACTTATTTATGCATTGGTTCAACTGAAAACATTTTTCCCGAACACGTAGATTTTTCAGAAAAATATTATAAATTTTGTTTTGCTCGCTATTTTTTATTGTGTCAGAAATTTTCAAAAAATCGCAGCACCAAAAACTTTAAACTTTGATTTCACCCTTCAAAAAAAACTGAACAAAATTAACCATATTTGTTGTTCCCTAAATTTTATCTAGGAGTTTAGTGTGTACTAAGTTTTACTTAACGTGAAGTGTGAAAAAGAATTTAAAAATGTCAAAAGGAATCGCTTGAAATCGTTGATCAATATGCGATTTTGTGAAGTTTTTTTTTAAAAAAAGGCAGTAGGTACTTTGGTCGTGTTGGCAGTACAGTAATACGGCGAGTTTCCGAAGGCATTATACAAATACTGCAATTGGAGTAGGTACTTCGACAGCCATGATTGTGTCTCATACTTTTGCGACTAAAATCGTTATCATATCTACCACTGAAAACCACCGATTTTGTAGTCTTTAAAAAATTTCAAAAACACTTAGTTATGCTTTATAACTATCCTCAGAAAATAGTCCTTTCTTAGTTTAATCACTTTTTTATGTTTTTTGTGGATGAAATTTTGAGCTACCCATAGTTTAAAAAAATATTGACCTAATAAATATATTTCTTCTTGGATTCTTTGGAGATATTTTCATCTCAGGCTCCCTCTTGGATTAACGAGATAAGGCTAAGATAAGTCTCAATTCCATAAAAGTTCTAAGTAACGCACTTTTCATAAGTAAACTAGTCAAAATATTATTTGACTACTTTTTCCACCCAAATTTTAAATACAAATTCTGGTTAATTTTGAGTAAGTATAAGTATGTAGCTACTTAATTTTTTCAATACAATAGTTAATACTATTAATAGTTAATTTTCTAGGGAAAACTGTATCTATAGTTAAATAGGTTGTATACAGTGTTGGCATAGATACATAATCTTCAATCTATATTTCACTATCACTTTTCTTCTTCTGAACTCATTTATTCAACCCAAAACAAATAAAATTCTAATGACATATAGTTTTCAATATTTCAAAGTTCTAAAACTCTAGAAAAAAAAAGTACAAAATTAAATAAAATCGTACCCGTTTGCCTTACACAGAACAAAAAAAAGCTAATTATCACAATGTCCGGTCTCATTTAAACAATGAAACTATGTCAGTTGAAACTTTTAGCCTACAAAAACATATTAAACCATTTGTTCTCTAGTGTTATTCTGATGTGCACCATCACCGCCCGCCCTGCCCCGCAGAGGGTTGACTGATTTTTTCAAATGAATAGTCATTTAGAATAGGTAGTTTGGTACCTAGTTGTCTTTTTTTTTGTTGTTTTTGTACCTATCTCCCTCTCCTTAAATGACCGACATTATTTTCACCATCACCATCATATCTATACTCCCTCGGGTTGCACCACCTGGTGAACCAAAAAAAAAAAAAAAACAAAATTTCCCAGAGAAAAGTTGCTTTTCGCCCCCTAATGTCCTATCTTCTATCCGCATTTCAATTTCGAAAGCATGAAAGACGAACGAAAATCCAAAATGAGAAAAAAAAATTGCATAAAAGGATTTCGGCTAGAATCCTATGAGATTCTTTGTCCTACCGCTTTCACTAAAAACGAAATTTAATCAACCGAACTTTTAGACATTTTTCATTGTGATTTATTGTTTTCACATTCTCCTGGTCGAGGCTTTGCTAGCAAACAGTAAAAAAAAAAAAATAGAGGATAAAAAGGGTATTCGAGTATGGGACGAAAGTTGAAAAGCTGACCTATTTTAGGGGCATTTCCTGTCTGCATCGGCATTTTTCCACACCTATACCAACTGCGAACGCAAAATGGCGCTTTATAGATTTTTATCCCCCGCATTAGGGATGGTCATGTTAGTGTTTATCTACCTGCATTAAATAATATGGTGAATAATAAATTAGGTTAAATGTGGGCAAGTTTTTTTTTGTAGGTTAAAACGGGATTAAAGTTACATATTTTTTGATGACTTTAAGTCTGATGCAGTATTTTTCGTTATTTTCAAAAATCTGTTTATGTTTTTCCGGTATTTTTTTTTTACAAAAAATAATAAAGTGCAATTCCGTTTTAAAGCTATTTATTAGAAGAACATTAAAAACAAAACTTATCTCGTTGTTGAGAACAACCTTTTTGTATTTTTTTGTTTTTTTTTTTTTTTGTTTCGTTTTGAAGTTTTCCCACAAAGAAAAATATCCGAAAGTAAAAACACAAGTTCTTGCCAGTAGTTCTGAGATTTGTTTGTATTTTTTTTTTTTTAAATCTTGTTTTTGGTTCAATACTTTCAATTTTAAAACTTGTCTTCCTATAGAGTTGCTGGCTGGTGAAAAACTTTTATGGAACAACAAACAATGTAAAATCAAGACAGATGCGTGGCAGTGGGGAATACACAGTAACCAGAGAGAATTTGTTGTTCGTCTCTAGGTACCTACATAATAAACGGGTTGAGTTTGCCACCTGAAAGTTTTTCAGGATCCACCATCATCCACGGTCGCCGGTCTCTAAAAATAAGTTTGTTAATTTGTATCTGAAGTCTTTATCGGTTCAAAAAAAGGAAACAAAAAAATAAAAATACCTAGCTTGATGGAGTGACTTTATCAAAAAGTTTTTGTGCGTAGCTTATAGCATGGGGTTGAACGCGTCAGAGGTATACACTTTGTGCACTATGTATTTTTTGTAATAAGGTGTTTTTAACAGTAGGTAAAGTACGTGTCTGGTGCAAATAGTGCGCTTTCTGGATGGGATTTTTGAACAATATCTTTGATGAGAGAACTTAAAACTTTTGGTACATGCGAAACTTTCATAAACTAAAATTCATAAACAAAATGTTAAAAAGGATGGAAAGGAACTATAACGAACAAGGATATGGATTGGTAAAGTTTTTGGATTTTTTTTTTTTTGTCGATAAGCTTGAAAATATTGCAAACTCGCTTGTCACTCAATAAGTCTATGTTGAATTTCTAAATTTTGTTTTATTATCCTTTATAACCATCAAAAAATACAAAAATGCAAAGCTTTCCCAATTGAAAAATTCCCTTGAAGCTTCACAGCATTCAGTGGAAATTTGGCCGTTCATGTTGAAGATACAAAAATTACACTGATCGAAAACCGCGTATTGGAAAAAAATGAGATTCCGAATTGGTTTTCGAGCTATAAATTTCCAATTTTAGACTTGAAATAATTTTTTTAGTCATTTTTTGAGGGAACAATGACAAATCCGTCGCTTACCATAATTTCGCAGAAAGGGCTCGATATGTGTCTGTCAATTCAGCAGATTTAGATTGTAGCTTGTAGCTGAAAAGCTGAAGTAATTTTCTTCAAATTTGGTACTTGGTTAAAGATGATCTTATAGGTGGGAAACTGAATTGTTTTTTGGAAAACAGCTCTAATGATTTTAATAATAATTTTTTTTTCCGAAGTTTATGGCAAGAATAGTCCTCATTTAAAACAATTTATAAAAGAACTGTAATTATTGGTCTCAGCTTACTGGACCACTGAACTGTTTATTATAAATGTTTGAATTTCTTCTTTATCGTACAGATTTCCTTTATCTCACTGAATAGTGGAACAAATCTTTACATGATTTTGGAGAAAGTAAGATTATTGCACTTGATATTTCAAAAGCATTTTGATAGAGTTTAGAATCTTGGTCTCTTATCAAAAATGCGCGCTTTCGGTATTGATGAATCCCTTCTTCGTTGGATTAGATACTTTCTTTCGAACCGCTCTATACAAGTTGTATTGGACGGATTCGAGTCTGAAACCTACAACATAAATGCTGGTGTACCCCAGGGATCCGTTTTGTACCCGACCCTTTTTCACATTTAAAAATGATCTCCTGATGTCATTCATATTCACATCGCCACTCTTTGGATGTGGAACAGCAACGGAAAAATATGATAAGTTCACTAAGTTCTGATTAAGATAGCATTGTACAATGGGGAATAAAAAACCGCGTAGAATTTAATGCGTTCGAAAACTCAATTCTGTCTTTTGTCGTTAAAGCGAGACTTACCCCCCTTGCCACTGTACATGAGTGGCACTTGGATTGAAGAAACCAAACAGTTTGCGATTCTTGGTATGTGTATCATGAACCAACTCTTGTGGAACGAGCACATACTCAACGTTGCCAAAAATTCCGCAAGATGCCTAGAAGGTTTCCTTCGGAGATGCGAGAAACTGTTTTCCCCTTCTAATCGGGCTATTATTTATAAAAATTTCTCTGGGCTGGTGCTCCAGCAACTTACATAAGCCTCTTTGACAGTATTCAAAGGCGAGCCTTCAAAATAATTGGAGATAGGAAAATTTTAGGATCATTTAGGTACATATCTACATCCCTCGAACTTGAACACTATTATGATGTTTCCTGCCTCTCTCTTATTTTTACGGTGCTCTCTTATTTTTAGTGCTCTAATAAAATAGCCCAATTGCATTCCACCCCTTAAACAATTCAACCGTAATACTAGCGCTTCTAGGAATGCCCATCAGTTTTCCCTTGAGCCCAATTTCGGTATTACTGTCAAGTACAGGGATTCGATGTGTAGTCATACTACACGAACGGAATGCTCTTCCAAGCTCTGTTTATCCCTCTCATTGTGATATTCAGAAATTCAAGACCAATATAGACCAACATCTCCTTTTAAATCCCCTCCTCCCTACCTAATACTCGCACTATGTCTCTGGCATATAAAGGGCACCAAGAACCCCTTGAGAGTGCGCGTAAAAATAAATCTTAGTTATTATTAAGATTAGGCTGACAAATTGACAATAATTTTAATTGAAAGTTTCCTATTGAAAAAATCTTTTAACAGTTGGTGTAGATAAAACCGTGAAAAAGGTTGGAAAATCGTTTTCTCAAAAATTGAAATATCGCTTAATATGGAACCTCCTCAAGTAAATATGGATTACTCTTTTTATTCTCCATAGGCCTATATTAAGTGCATACATATCCCAAACATTTGTAAGCGTTCCCCTCTATAATATGTCCTCCTTATTCTTAGTTAATAACAAAATATGTACACTTTAAATGCTACATTTAATACGGAAATAGCCCTTGCCTGTGGTAATTAGCTTTGTTTAGTTTACCTGGATTTTGCTTTCCATTATATTTGTGTGTTTTTATTTTTACATCACCCCAAAATTACGTGACTAAAATAACCACACCACGCAAGTGTTAGCGTGTCACTAATCACCTCAATAGCAGTTGCAAATCAAATTTCAAACAACAATTACTGTACCCGCCCCAAACGACTATAACGACCAGAAACTACGACAACGTCGACGAAGGACGACGACGCTAACGGACAAACTGTCGATCGGAAATACGACGAGCGATGACGGACGGACGGACGAACGGGCGGACGAAGAGCAACATTCCAAATGGGATTAATCAATTCTGTTTACCTGCATTTGGTTTTCAGATTGATTGAACCCAACCACCATCATATAGTATAGCAAATTCGTTTCTTGTCCATGGACGATCAACGAGTCCATTTACTTCATCAACTCGTTTGAAAATGCAAATAAGACTGTGTTGCCCACAACCAACCAATGAGCAACCCAATGTTTTCAAATAAAGCGCTTTTGCTTTTCAATACCATCAGTATGATGGTTAAATGGGATATGAACTGCCGGACAATGGCCAGGCCGGGTAGGGAACTATTATTGCAGCAACTTTACCTACTTGCAATTCTTGGCCATTCTCAAATCTCGGCCAAAACGAACCGTGTGGGTGGTGCGGGAGAGTGATATTGAAGGTATAGGGGGAGTCTATAAGCGAGGCAATGCAATGGTTTTTGGTTTTTGCATTGATTTGTCAACACAAAACAAAGTGGAGGGATAATTGGTTTTTGTGAATTTTTGTTTAGGTTTTGATAATTGTTTCACAGAGTTTTGGAATTCGAAAAGGGAGTTAACTGTACTCCTAACAGTCATATACTCATCCTCGTACTCAGATTGTGGAACATGTTTTTGGTTGAATTGTTTGTCTTATAATGTATTCAGATTTTGATTTTAATTCAACACAATATGTCCTGCTTAGGTAGTTGTGATTCAAAGTTTAAGGGCTTCAAATTCAACATGTGCATGCTTTCTGTTAAACATTAGAATTTTTATTACCTGGTATAACAATTTCTTGATGTTTCTGAACACTCAATGATGTCCTGGCTGATATGAAAATTTGTAGTTTAAGTTAAAGGGTCCGAAATTGTTTCAAAATGTATATTTATATTTTTGGATTTGGTACCCTTCCATATAGTTTTATATTAAAATGTGCTATCGATCGTAAAGGGTTTTTAAAGTCTGCATATTCAATTATGAAATGCTAAGAATGTATATAATTCTATTCTTTTCATCAGTATTTGACTAAGTGTTTGGTCAAAAGCTTAATTTGACTTTTCGGATGTATTTACTCTGTCGTGAGAGTAAAACTCATATTGACATATTTAGAGTACCTGTTCTGGTGTTGTGTAAAGGTGTCCATGGAAAAAGCCAGACAGATATTGAAACTATATTCAACATAATACTATTTGACCTTTATATAATACTAGCCGACCCGTGCTCGCGTTGCTTCGCAAGCTTTAAATATACTTATTAATATGAGTAGGTAAAAGCATATCAAATGCTTCATGAGAATAACCGAATTTCTACTATATTATTACAAAAATTTTATATACATACTTCTCTATGCTTTCCGTAACCAAATAAAGAATTTTATTTTCTTTCTGAAACTATAACTATTTTTTATTTTTTTTTTCCTTGGACGGAAACTCCCTTAGACGGACAACAGTGTTGCGACCGTCACTGTCCAGCTAAGGGAGCTTGCATTGTATTTTATTCCTTACTCCACTCAGTTGAATTCATTAATGTTTCATTTTCATAATCTTTCAGCTTTCAATAAACCTTTTTCTCATGCTGCTTTCTACTGAATGCCCTGCCCATTTTTTTGCATTGATTTGTCAACACAAAATATATACATTTATGTAGCACTTCACTGTAGAAGAAGCAAAAAATAAACACACTGCGCATTGGCCGTCGACGTTACAAAAAGTCAACAATTGAGTGGAATGAAAGGAGGAATGAAAATGTAAATGAGTGGATGAGCGAACAATTGAGTGGACAAAGATTCAGAAGCAAATACACAAAAGAAAATGCACAGAACACGGAACGATAATGAAATGGAACAAAGCAGCAACTCAGTCATTGCGATCGAAAAAAAAAGTTGATAAATTTATAATTTTTAAATAAATTTATTTCTTAGCTTGTAAGTACAGTTAAGAAATGATTTAGGGCTTAAAATTTGCATAAAACTATTGAGTTTATAAAAAAAATCCCATTTTTGTAAAATATCAAACAGGTTTAAAAGCATAATTAAATATGTTGGTCAACTTCGACAAAAAAGTGTACGAAATTTTCTTAAAAGTTAATAATCTAATTCAACAAATATATTTAACAAATAAAAAATATCTATTTACATGCATTAAAGAATAAGGAAAATTATAAAATTTGTTTCAAGTAAATCGGTTAAATACTTTCTGAGAAAAACGCGGACAAACAAAATATTTGATTCGTCTTTATATAATAGTACTGATGTAAGAATGTATCTTAAAAAGATCTATCCTAATAAAGAATTCAGTTTATTGTTAGTTTTACTTGACTCTATACAGGGTAATTCACCTAAGGTGTTACAAAAAGCTAGAAGTTGGCGAAATTTGAATAAAAATTTGTATAAAAATAAATAAATTTGATGTCGCGGTCTGCTCTTTTATTCCGGTCCAATCGCTTTTTTATCGATAGACTTTTAATTTAGGTACGTCAAAAATAACAAGTTATTATACTAATAAAAGCGTTTTAACTGTTATTTCTAACGGTATGATTATTTTGTTAGAAATAAAGTTAACACTTTTTAGTTAAATTAATGCTCTTCCTAAGATTTTGGAAATAAAACTGTCAATTCAAAGCTTTTTTTTGACGACAGAATGTTAGCTATGAAATCCATCAAAAAAACATAAAAAAAGTTACCTAAAAACCTGTCAATTTTGGGGCTATCTCCGAAGTGTTTCCTTTTGATGCCCAATTCACAGCTAAAGTAGACGTGACGTTAGCTTTGGAGAAGAAGCACATTTGTCTCCTTAAAGTGATTCTCAATTTCTATGGGAACCCTACTGTTAATTTAAGCTGTTACATACGTCTTCTTACCCCATGTCCCGCTCTAATCTCTACGTAATACAGTAGGACCTCGGTAGTTCGAACACTTGGTAATTCGAACGCTCCACTAATTCGAACAGCTATTTTTTGCATTAAGTATCTTATAATTCGAACACTTGCCAGAATTGGTATTCTATATTTCGAATTTTTAGGTCAACAGCTTCGTGAACAGGACGCTGATGAATTCGCAACCCTGACGAATTTGTCTTAACACGTCTTCTAGTCCAAATCACATCACAAAATGGATTTATTATAAATTTATTGACAATAAAAAAAATCGAGTCTGGATGAAGGATACAGCGAATGAAAGACTAGCCAATGAATTTGTTTCAAGTGACTTTAATAGCGAAGAAAAATTTCTACAACCCCAAAAAATTATAAATAGCGGCAAAGCTCTTTGAGAAGTGCATCAGCTACTGGACCATCTTGTAGAACATAGGTAAATTTTCAACAATTCATCGAAAAGCTCAACATTTAAAAAAATGCAACCATAGCGAAAACTATTAAAAAGAATTAAGCAAACCACAATGTTAAATTTATTAAATAACTTTAAACAACCTTGAACTTTATTTCATTTTTTGTCAGACTTTTTTAAGCAGTAAATATTTTCTTTCTTGTTTCGACCAACATGAATTAATTAATTTTACTTAAAACCACTTTGCACTACTTTCTCAGCTGAAATATTGACTACGAAAAACGTATCCAGTAATTCGGACACCTCCGTGGTTCGAATTTGGTCGGTCTATAATAGTTCGAATTACCGAGGTCCTACTGTATGTGCAAAAATGAATAAATATTTTCCATAAATTTTCACCGTTTCACCGAAATTTTGATTGTTTTGTAATTTTTTAAACAATTTTTTGGAAAATAAGTACTTAATATTGCTTAAAAAAAAAAGTACATATTCAATTTCAGGACAAAAATATTCAGTTTCAAAATGATTTTCTCAAACTTCAACTCCCAGCCCTCCCACCAGCCAAATACTATATCCACTATTGGGTACAACCTACAATTTAATTATATTTCTAGCAGTTGGCATAAAAAAGAAACTGTTTAATAAAAATATTCAGACTTTAATAGTTTGATTAATTAATTTTTAATCTAATGTAATCAATAATCATACACAAGAGCAAGTTCATGCAACCCTGTCGTGTATTTTATCTATGTTGTGGTCGAAATTCTGCATGTGTAAAAACTATTTTTTCCAAAATTCTGCTTCCGAAATTCTGATTTTCTTAAATTTTGTTTATTACTATTCTGTATAATAATTTTAAAAATTACCATTATTTTTTAATAAAAATACTGTTAGGCTATATTTTTCCTTCCATAATTGCATATTTTTTAATTATCCATGTTAGATAGCTCAAAATCAAATTGCCCACAACTTATCATCATCATTAGCAATAATTTGTTAGGTCTATTATTCTGCTATCTCTTCCTTCGCGATTTTCCTATTCACTACTTTCGCTACCACAGATCCTGTTCCGTTTCCATCTTCCGAAATGCCTTTGAAAACGATAAACAAAACCAAAATATTAATTTATGTGCATTCAATTTTAGATAAGAGCTTAATAATAATTCAATTCAAAACCATCCCATTTTTGGGTTTAATAAATTCCGATTTGCTTTGGGTACTAAAATTATTTTTAACAAGCAAAAACAATCAAAATCAGATTTGTTTAAATGGATATGAAATTTTAATCTCTCTCAAATCTACTTTACACTTCATTTATCTACTGCACCCTTTCCGCTGTTTACCTATATGATGCTGAATGCCCAAATAATTTTAGAGAACCAATAATATTATGTGTGGCTGGATATACATTTGCAAAATGGTCAGCTATCAATCTTCCCACAGGATAAGACCAAAAATATTTATTATGAAACAATATGAACATTTACGCAAACATTTTTTGCTTTGATATGATGATGATGAAGCTCTCTTCCTTTTTCTCTTCCTCCCCCTTTTCCATTCAATTCATATTTTTGTAAAGTTTCCAAAAGTGCTCACATTGACCCCACATAACCTTAAACTATCTGCGTTGCAAAAAGGTTATCTTTATGTGTGATATGATGATGATGATGATGATATGGCTGGTGCGGATGAGTTTGCTCAGGCTCTCCTCTCATCATCACAGACCTTCCTGCTTCCTGTGTTGGTGGTCACTACTAAAACTTGGGTTTCTTAATTGAATGTGTGATGAGTACTTTTCAGGAAATTCAGATGGTTGCTCTTGCTACTTCAAAGTTATCATATTAGTTTTTGTAGCAAGCATCATGCAAATTCTCTCCAAACTAAGCCCTTGGCATTTTTTGTTTTAAAGAAAATTAAAAAAAAAAAAAAACAAAAAAAAAAAAAAAACTACCCCAACTTGTGTGTAGAAAAGTATCTGGCAAATGGGGCTATACTGAGAAGAACCTCAATTTGAATATGAACTGATATTTTCCTTTGCGCTTATACTTTAATTAAAAAATCTCCCATGACCTTTGAGTTTTTTTTTTGTTTTAATTTTTTTTTTTTTTAAAAGCTTGTATTCTTTTATGAATACAAAAAACCCGAAAGAACACAATATTCGCTCACAACTACGAAACATCAATAAAAGTGAATTTTTTTGGGATTTTTTTTTTTTTTGTTAATCACTTCCAGCAGACCAGACTAACTGAAGAGCTCCCTGCGGTACATCCTGCACTTTTATGATGTCGACCGACACGACGACAACGACGCTGAAGCTGGCTGGCTGGCTATGCGATGGAGGAAACCAGGAAACATAGAAAAAAAAGGCTCCAACGACATCACAATCCAAAATGGTGCGAGATAAGGTATACACAGTATACTATATAGTTGAGAGCACAGACAGTGATTTTTTTATTGAAAGTATAATTAAAAATCCGCTCAACATAAACACTGGCGGAAGTGCATATCAAGAGGGCATTTTTCCTCTTTTTTTTTTGTATTAATTTTTTTTGTTCTCCCCACTGTAGTAGGCACTTCAATCATAGCCCTAGATGTATTGTGAAAAAGAATGGGTTTAGGTTGCACCGCAGTTTTTTTTCTTTGTATTTACAAACCGTTTCAGAATCTGCTGTAGCTTGAAGTGAAGTGCGGCAGACCAAGTATAAATTCAATGCAACCATTAAAGTGCTTTAGATTTGCAAATATTAACCGCAGCATAACTGACTGCGCCTCATGCAAAAAGGAAGCTTTCGTTGCCTCTTCTAAATAAAAGAGAATGCAGTTTAAATTTGAACTTGCAGGCAAATAATAGAGGACCTAGTTTAAGTACCTACTACTTGTTGTTCGTTTGTCTTTACAATATTTTTTTGTATTAAAGTCTAGACGAATCGAGCATTTTTAACAAACATATGAAAGATATTTTGATTAGTCATACATTCTGAATAAGTAGGTACTTTCAATTCTGTATGTTTTACAATAAAATAAAAAATTTGAAATTTTAATGTTGAATAATCAAAGGTGGTTTTGCTGCAAACTATACTGACGTTTTAGGAGTTGAATGGAATCCTCAAGTATTTGGTTTATTTTATGAAAAGAACATCTAAGTTTGAATGATTGAGTGCACAAAGCCAAGTGCTTTGGGTTGCGTCCGATAGTACATACCATAGAGCGACGGACGGAGGGAGGCGGAAAGGATGAATTGGCTTATTGGGCTTTTGCATCAATACACCTCTCTTAAATGGCTGATGAACTGATTTTGTTAACCCATTTCCTCCGGCGGCTGCCAGTTCCAGTTGACGTAGGAACTTGAAATTTTACATATTGGATATTTTTTTGTGTAATTAGAGGAAAAATTTAAAAAAAATTAGAAAAGCTTTTGGTTTCCCAGAAAAATCGTGTTGTATGTTTTCGCAACGCTCGCTGAAAGGAGTATCAAAATTATTAAAATAAAATTTTCTTCTTACATGGAACACATGAACTTTATATGAATACTTTTATGAAAAGGTTATTGAAAATTATTAAAAATAAAAATTGACCAACAAAAAATATTTATTTTTTTCAAAAATTAATAAAAAAATCAAAAAAAAAAAATTAAAAATTATTTCTTTTCTAAAAATGGACCCTTAAATTGTCTGTGTATACTCTGAATAAATTTGAAGTTTCTTAAGTTAACCCTCAAGAAGAGAAATATTAAAAATTGTTAAATTATCATTTTCCCAATTTTTTTTTTTTCAAGAATGAAAAAAAAAATCAAAAAGCGCATTGTTCCCAAACTTTATTTTTTTCTTTAAATGACGACCAATATTATCTATTTGTTGTATAAATTTAAACTTTCTGAAAAGAATCCTTAAAAAGATAAATATCAAAAACTTACAAAAAATGAAAAAACAGTTGACCTGAGAAAAAAACCGTTCAATTCTGATTTGCATTTGTTCTGAATTGAAAACGCAACGAAAGGAAATATTTTTTTAGGTTTAAATGCAACTTAGTGCTTTCATCTTACCTATGAGACAGGCAACTTATATCAATTGCGTCAACATTATTTCAGAATATAATTTGAATCTTTATTTAACTTAGTTGTACTTAGTTATTTTGAAAAATTTTTAATCTGATGATTTTTTTAATTATTTCAAAATTTCGAAAATTTTATATCTTGAAGGATGAAATTTTTAATTATTTCAAAAATTCTACATCAAAATTTCATATATTGAAAATATGTGAAAAAAATCCTAAAACAGGTCGAGATAATTCAATTAACTCTCAAATTCATTACTAAGTTTATATAAATTTATCATCAGATAGGTTCCAGAAGTTCTCAGGTATGACGTTGCGTTTTCGCAACGCTAGCCGGAAATGGGTTAATAGTTGGTTTTGTTAATAGTCTGGTTTCCAATAAGGTACATTATGTATTCTCTTTCCGCGAACACTGTTTTCTCTTTTCCGCATACAAAATACATCTGAGTGATACCGACACAAAGCACTCTAAAACACACCACACGAGATAAATATGGTTAAGTACAGCTTAACCTTTTTTACAGAAACAAATCCAAGCAATTTTTGGCCCCCTATATAACTTAAGATCCAATAAAGTAAAAACTAAAAAATTGTGATGATTTTTTTTTTTTGAAAATTGAAAATGGCGATGTTAACTTCACCTTTGCAAAATAAGTTTTTGGCTCTAAAAGCTGCAAACATGCGAATGTTTGTTTCAACCTGACCTCAAAAACTGAAAATTTGTCATATTTTTTGTTTGCCAATAAAAAATGGCGGTGTTGATTTCACGCTAAAAGACTATATGCTTAGTGCGATAATTTTTTCATGAAAACACGTAGTTAAGTATCATTTCATTTTATTCTCTTTAAACCACTCGGCATTTTTTTTTACCAAAAAATACATTTAATATTATTAACAAAATAAAAACAAAAACAGAAAAGTCTAGAAAATTTGAATATTTCAATCAATTTCTTTGTAACGTTTACTTAGCAGTTTTTTAAAATCAATTTTCCACTTTTGGCTCTTCCAACACTCTATATAGACGATAAGATAAAGTTTTTATTGATTTTTATTCACAATATTTAAATTTTCTTAAAGTTTCTTTTTTTTTGGTTTTCTTTTGTTAGATAATAATTTTAAATGTATTTTTTGGTACAAAAATTCCGAGTATTTTAAGAGAATAAATTGAAAACTGATACTTAAATTAGTGTTTTTAAGAAAAAAAAAAACGAAGTAATACAAAAACAACCTTAAAATGCCACAAAAAATTGCGGGAAAACCTTGTAAAATATTGTAAGGTGGGTAAAAAGTCCTAACTACAAAAAAAAAATCAGAAATGGTTACTGATTAGTAAAGTTAGAGCCACTAAAGAAAAAAGACCAAAAGCATAAAAACCGTTATAAGTCAAAAAGGAATTGAAAACAATAAAATTACCTCTTAAGTTGTTCGATTTAAAATTACCTCAGGAACCCATGGTTTTCGTCTACATCGCGACCGGGGGACAACCCGACACGCAAATAACTCGAAAAGAAAAATGCCTTTTCTCAAAAAAATATCAAATCCCTATTTGCGCAATACGAACTTTTTATCAAAAACTTGAAACGCAACTTTCTTTCAATTATTTTGATGTACCTACCTGTAGTACGAAGTTAAACAAAAATCGATAGAGTCGTTTTTGAAAATAAAAAAACCTGATGTTATCTTAATTCGGATTTCCCTTCTAGGAAATCACATACCAAATTTTAAGCTAATCGGTCCACCCCTTTAGGCTCTAGGTCAAGCTCAAATTGCAGTGGATGTAAGGAAGCACGGACGCACAGACCCACAGTCACAGACGCACAGAACGGTGGACGGTATGGCGGTAGACTTCTCTATCATCGTAGTGTCAGCTTTGATAACAACCTCGAATTTTTTTTCACACGAAACCAATATAGCAACTAAAAACTATCGTTTACTTTATTCTTTGAATTATTTTGTATATACAGTTTTTGGAAATTAATTATAAGCTTCTTCAATATTTCAGTTTCTAATATACTCGAAAAAAAATTTAAATCATAACAAAATCAGAGCAATTCAAAAAAGCTTATGAAATTATGTACATACTCCATAATCTTATAAGAAAATTACTTCATCAAAAAGAATTTTTTTAAACACGAGTATGATGATTAACGAACGTGTCAAAGGAATAATCCCAGTCTACGAAAATTAGGGAAAAAAAATAATCCATCATAAACATTTTGAAAGTAATAAAGGCAGAAAATTTGAAAAATGTGTCAAACCCTGTGTTAATGACGAATATGTTGCTTTCCTTTCATACAGCAATATGTAAAAAAGACAAGAAACTCTAAGAGCATCAATGCTTTCTATTCTACCAAAAAGTTTATGCATAAAAAAAGGTGATATACTCTATACATACACGCGTGTACATTTGTTAACTTGTGTATAATGTTTTCTTAGATGTGAAAATATTAAACGTCGACTTCGTAATGGGCCCAATACAAATTGCTCTTAATTTAAAATATTTCCCAGACTGAATACCTTCATATACAGATCTAGCACCCAGCAACATAGTACATACCAACCAGGAATCTACGTCTCCGTCATCGTCATCGTCATAGTCTCTCAGGTATTCACTTTAAATAACTTTCCGAATACCCGGGGGTGTAATTTATTAAACTCGAAATGCACCATAGTAGATTTATTCTGGATCTGGGTGGATTCTATGGCTATATGTGGGAGTGAGTGTGTGAAAAAGCAGCATGGCTGCGGTTGATGCTTTCCTTCCTCAAGTAAAAGCATCCTACGGATGCGGAAACAAATTGCATGTAATTTTTTTGTGAAAGCTCTGTATTCTCTTGTTTTGAGAAATGTATTCCACTTTCTACAAAGTTTAATGGATTATACCGGTTTTGGTTGGGAGTAAGAAAGAGTAATCGAATGTGTTGCCAACTTTTCCACTCGAATCGAGACAAGGAATGTGAAATATTGTCTTCACTACCTTATAGATATTTTACAGAAGCATCAGCGGGCTTTGTTTTCTTTCAGTTTTTTTTTTTTTTTTTTTAATTTTTGAAGTTTGTTTGAAGTTGAGAGTTTCAAAGTGCGAGAGAAGGTGGACTTTTCCATTCAATCATGTGGTTTCCCGCAGTAAACAGGATGATTGTCTGTCAATATAAATCAAAAAACGAACTAAAAAGCTGTCATTTATTTCGTGCTTAAATTATTTAAACACATCAGGTGGGTGTTAGTAAGTAGGGGTTGGGATAAATTCAGATGGAGTAATGCAGTACATGCGAGGATAACATATTTACTGTCTCAGAGAGTTTGATGAGTATCATATTTCATCCAAGTTTTTGATTTGCTTTGGATATGATAGAGGATACTGTAGTCAAGTTAAGATCAAGACACAGTAGGTGATAGGATTAAACAGAGCATGTGCTTAGAGGAATTACTCAATTAAAAAAAAAGTTGAGCAGGTGCTATGAAAATTCAAGTATAAATGAATTTTGTTCATACCAAATGGAGAATCTGCCCCAAAAAGTGCAAAAAGTGGATACTGAGCAGGTGCTAAATTTTAACTCAATTAAGAAAACAATTCCGAAACAACTCGTCATATTTATAATACATCTTTATTAAAGCCGAATTAAAATATTGTTTCATAGTTTACAGAAAAAGTGTTATCATCTACCTAAAATGTGCCAATGTCAATTGACATTGTCAATTAATTTTAACTGCTTTCTCTTTTTATTATTATTTTTAATTGCGATATATATGTACTGTATCACTGTATGGCAATTTTTGGATTCGTAAAAAAAATTAACTCGAGATTTTGATCAAACTTGACATTAAGATGATAGGGAAGACGAAAAAAGTGGGTCTCGCAATTCCGTCCGTCCGTCCGTCTGTCTGTGTACTCGGCTACAGCTTAAACCCATGGCCCGATTTTAATTAAACTTGGTAAGTATTAAGTTTTTTGGAACAGTCCCCAGACACCTCTTTATTCATTTTATTTTAAGAACCAAAAATAACGGTACCTGACATAAATTTTTTTTAGCATTTTTGGAATGTTTTATTTTTCTTAAAAATGGATCGACAGATTTTTCTACAAAAAAAAAAATAAATAATTTTTATCAGGTGCATATATGCTACCTTTTGGTGAAAATTTAATTTCCATTAAATTTAAATGGTACCTCCACTAGAACCATTTTTTTTATTTACGTTTTTCTCGAAAAGGAATACGCTTATTTTGATAATTTTTTTTTACGGAGAATCTTCTGAAAAATTGAAATAGTGTCTATTGTATACCAAAATTTTCAAAAAACTTGTTTTTGGATTTTCAAAACCAAATATTTCAAAAACGACTTGGTTGATTTTTATAAAACTTGGTACCACGCGTTCTTTTAACATTATCTTAAACATTTTGAATTAAAATTTTTTTTATAGTCAAAATTATCGTTACCTACCATAAATGTTAAAAAACCGTTACAGAAAATATAAATTTTCTCAAAATCGACTCTCACGATTTTGACTAAATTTTTTTTCGAAATTTAATTTCTATTTCAACATAAATAAATACTAAAAAATTCTGTACCAATTTATGTTCTTAAAAATTTTTACAAAATTTTATATATAAAAAATTATATAAAAAAAAGCCGTTTCGACGATTTTGAATTTTTTTTTCTCAAAAACTAAGATTTGTTAACGAAATCCGATGGTTTTTTAGGCTCTCGAAACAATTTAAGAAGATACTTTTAATAAATTAATCTTTTCAAATGGACTCAAATTATGTGTCTAATAGTTGTTACCTAAATTCAAAATTTATTTCGTGCAAATTTAGTTGAAATTATACCTCATTTCCAACAGCTATAAATTTGTATGGGAAACGATTTGGAATTGAATTTTGAAATTTTCAACGAAATTATCTTATTTTCTCTCATATGATAACGAAGTATTAATATTTTCATAGGGTAAATTGAACATTAAATTTTTTATTTGCATTTATAATTTTTTTATTAAATCTCTAAATGATGGTTTATTCCTTTTTGTAAGGAACCTTAATTGCAATCTAATTATAATTTTATTTGCAATTTAATCATGAGCAATTAGTTAGAAAAAAGAGTGCATATTTAAATTAAAATTAGAACTCTGCATTTATAATTATCATGGAGTATAGATTAAAATAATACAACACTAATTATTACTGTATAAACTTATTTTTGTAACTTTTCATTTATTTCATTAGAAATAAAATTGAAAAGGCTCATAAATATATGTAGTCTAGTTTCAATAAAAATATATTATTATAATGATAAATAATACGAAATTGATTTGATAGTATTATAGAGAATATTATTATTTAATATATTCATTTTAATGATTCATTTTAATGGAATTATAATTTGTTATTTTATTGATATAGTTAAAAAGCAATTATGGGTGTTCTTTCCAATGAAACGGATTGATGTTACATGGGAATGATTATTGCTTTCTTCTGTTCTCAGACTTGTAAAGTTCAGTCCTTACAATTTCAACTATATGGAAAATATATATATCGAACTATGTACGACGTACATGTACGTGTTAAAGTTGCTGATGAAGCCTATTACGAATATGGGTGTTGAAAGAAAAATGCATTTCACGCACGAAAATATGGACGAGAATTCTTTAAATGTGAAAGCTTTACCGTGCCATACGATAACCAATTTCAACAGAATTGCGCCACCTGACTATATCTATTGAATATGGAAAGTTTTCCAGTTGCATCATCTCCAGAAAATAGAAAAATCTAATGAGCTTCTATTTTTGGTGCTTAATGTTAAGATCTTTGCTAGCTAAAATGATGAGCTATAGTAAGGCATATTCCTTGAAAGGAATTATGATGTCAAAGCTTTAGCTTTTGGTACGGTTCTGGGTAATCAAATTAAGAATATTTTTTTTATAAATCAAATTTCATTGAAAAAAAAAATAATAACTTAACGAAATGAAATGTAGTAGCCTGTGGCGTAATGGTTAGTGCGTTGGACTGTCATGCCAGAGCTCTGGGGTTGAGTACCAGCCGCCACCACCTTAAGTTTTTTTGGAGCTACTAACTCTTGCGAGGAAGTGACAAATCTTCCAAGAGTACCTCTTGTCATAGAAAAGTGCCGCTCACCTTAGAATTTCGGATTCTGCATTAAACTGTAGGTCCCCTCCATTCCTGCAGATACGCACACATCAGGAATGGTTGAGAGTTCTAAGTCGCTAGGCCCTTAGTTCTTCATGAGCCGTTTGTGCCACCAAATTTATTTATTTTTTTTAACAAAATGAAACAATTTTGAAAAAGAAGGTTATGTATTAATAATATAAATGTGAAAGTCGAAAACCAGAAAAATATTATTATGGGAGGTAAAAACGACCAATTTGAAATTTAACAAAAAATATTGGTTGTCTATGGTTCTTCAAAATGTCTTACCAAATTAAGTCCTGCAATCAGTATTTGTAGATCAGTGAAAGATTTACCAAAAGGCTTAAACATGCCGTTTTAACCTTTTCTTAATCACGATGAGGAGCCAAAAAAGTAATCGTTATAAAGTTTTATAAAGATATTGTTGAAAATGAATTCCTGTTTTCAAAACTGCCCTTAAATTTTCCGTGTCGTAAGTATTTCTTTCTGAGATATCTGTAATCAAAGTCAAAATTTTCTTTTTTCATTCAAAGTCAGATATTCGTCTGAAAAAAAAATTAAAACGACGAAAAAATACGACATTAAAGCCTAATACGCTGCTGCTACGAAACGAAATTTTTAGTCGGTCTCCAACATGACAACTAAATGCTTACAAAAACCATAACGAAAAATTACCCCTTGAAAGTGTCACCATTTGCAAAAACAAAAAACAAACGCATTAAAATCACAGAAAGCAATGTCGTGATGAAAGAAACAACAAATACAAACAAGAATAGAGAGCAAATGTCACTTTTTCGCACACAATTAATGATACAGGCAATTAATTATGTGCAAAAACAGAGGAGAGATCTCTCCAAATAATCTGCTACAATTATCGATTTCGTTCATCGAACAGCGTACCACAGAACGAAAAGCAGAACCAAATTTTTCGTTTACGATTTCGTTGTGTCAGGTTTGTAAGGGATTTTTCGTTTCGCATCAGCAGCGTACTAAGCTTTAAGCTAAATAAACCAGTTATCGAATCAAAAGATTTAATTGGCTCAAAAAAAATTTCAAAGAAAATGATACTCTTTTCAAAAAATAAATAAAAAAAACGAAAATATTTTATGATTGCGTAATAACGGTACTTAAAAAATCATTTGCTTAAACTTCTTAATAAAAAAAAACATTAAGCTTTAGAATGCTTTTTGTTTCATCTCAATATACGACTTCGGAGGAGGCGGAGGAGGGCTCCTATCACTTTCTTTGTGAATGCCCCAGTCTAGCAAGAGCCAGAAAGACAGCCCTCGGGGAATACTTTTTCAACGAATTGGGCGACATCTCGAGTTTGCCACTAAGGAACATTATGAAATTCATTCAGAATTCAAAATGGTTCAGGGAGGCCCCCCACACCTAACCCTCTAACAACTCCTCTCCTCACCCGTCCTTATACCTACCATACCTTTATCCTGGGGAGCACAATGGATCCACTGAGATCCGAGTGAGGTGATGCGACTTGCCGTATCATCAGCCCTCTAACCCTAACCTATACGACCTCTTTCCACGAAGGTACAGCTCTTCTAGGAACACTAAAAAAATGATTTTTTTTATTCCCTTAATTTTGTTTGTATATTTTCAAGATATTGCACTTTATTCATGTAGTAATCTTAGGTGATTTGGTTGAATAATGATTAGGTAAATATAATTCCTGTTAAAGAAAAAGAGGAGTGTGTGAAATCTATGTTCAAGAATTTAGCTGCCAGGTTTGGAGTAGTTGGGAATTGTCCAGAAGAGGCAGGAGTAAGTCGTTATTAAACCGTACACAACAACTTCGAACATAGATAAATTATAATTTTTCATATTCTGTTAATTTTTGGAAAAATCCAAGAAACTGTGAATTAACTATCCACTTTAACACTCGTCAATATGAAAGGATTAGTTTAATTAGATAAAAAGTAACAATTTAATTTCCTTCATGAATATGTCTGAATTAGATGAAAGGCTGAAATTTTAATTTACTCTATTTAAAAAAAGCTAGTAGCTTAGTATAATTTTTTTGTAACCAGTTTCTAAATACATATTATAACACTCGTACACACAATTCACATGCTATATAGATAAATAAATATTAAAATATCGAAGGTACATGCAAATAACGAAACCGAAATGTATACCTATACGTACGTACATATTATAAATATTTTTCGTTCGATTGTAAATAAATAAAATTTTAAAAGTAAAAATAGATTTGGCAAAACCCAAATTGAGTGAAGTTTGTAAAACGAATTTATGTAAAATGTCGAATGCAATCAATCATGTATGAAATTTAGTTGCAATGGAGGTAGGGTTAATTGCAATTTGACGTTATTTCTATTGGATTTTAAATTGTGTTTTTTTTTTGCGTTGTCAATGTGGCTTTTGAAAAATGTTTCGTAATTGGTGTCAAATAAAATGCTCTTTGGGAATTTAATCTGTAGGTAGATGAAAATAACTCACTTTTTTAGAGAGGTAGTTTTTTTTTTGTTGCTTTTGATTTGTTCATAATTAAAGAAATACTATTTTTGTCCTTCAGCGCAACTATGTTAACATTTTAATTTAAAACTTTAGTTTTTTGTAGAAGACAGACAATGTTTTTGGTTTTGAAAAATTTTCCGATTAAATTGCAAGCTGAGTTAAAAATAATATATCTAAACTATTTGCAATTTTATTAATTATTTTGGAGGAAAAAGTATTATAATATCCTTAAGGATATGATAAAATTTGCTATAAAAACACATTTCATACTATTTTTGTATACACCTTTATGTATTGGTTCCATCAGCTCTGGTAAGAATCTGTTTGAAACTACTCCTTTAAAGATAATATTTAAAAACACTAAAAATAATCAAAAAAAAAAATAAAAATTAGACATGATGTAGTTCTTGAAAAAGGATCTTCATTATTGCCGGAACTATGAAGAGATTTTAAATTAATTTACCCACAGTACCTATATGTTATTTATTAAAGACGGTAAAGGAGTATTTCAGAATTTCAAGGTGGGTGCAAAACAAAAAAACAAAAAATTTCCCTCCATGAGTATTTTCACAGCTGGTTTTCTCACGAATAAAAATGTTTGAAAGAGCATATCAGAACATAAAATTATAAACACTTTGAAATGTGTTATTTGTTTCTACCATCTTGGCCCAAATTTCGAAGAAGTACGGACGAATGATTCTATACTGAACCAAAATTCACTCCATGCAGTGAATTTCTGCGAATGCGACCGACATGGTCTGTCAAAATGTATACCCCTATTGGGAAACTTTAAAAAAGGAATTCAGGAATCTTCTCCGAGTCTTTAAATATCGCTAAATCTTTTCGGCTTCCTAACTTTGCAAGTGTGTTTCAAGCGGAAATACTGGCAATAAGGGAGGTATGCAAGATACTCAAAATAGTCCCAAACCAAAACCAAAATGTTGCCATTCTGACAGATAGTCAGGCGGCTGTGCAAGCAATAGCTGCGACTTCGGCTTCATCAAAACTGGTCCAGCAATGCCGGGACGAGCTCGCAAGCCTAAATGTTAACCTAAGTGTCACCATCATCTGGGTTCCGGGTCATTGTGGCATTGAGGGTAATGAGCGGGCGGACGAACTGGCCAGGCAAGGATCAGCCCTTCATAACTCACTTGCGGAACGAGTTAATATTCCCCTAGGAGTTATGAGGGGCAATTTATTCTCAAATTTCCTAACAGAATCCAATCGAAGGTGGGGCAGTCTGAGCAACTGTATTATATCTAGAAAGATGTGGGCCACTTATAGTAAATCCCGAACAAAAGATCTAATCTGCAGATCAAGGCATGACATTGCCAGGATCGTTAGAAACCTGCACTGGGCACTGGCCAATAGGAGAACATGCGGAAAAACTGGGCATACCTTACAATACTCACTGTCGAAGTTGTGCGGATCAGCAGGAAAAGGAAACAATAGTTCACTTCCTCTGTAAATGCCCTGCTCTAGCCCGGTATAGAGTAAAATCCTTTGGACATGCCTTTTATGACGACCTTAACGAACTTTCCGAAATAAAGATCAAAGACTTGATCTCTTTTCTTAATGCAACAATATGGCTTTGAGACGACGAAACGGTAGCCTTTGCATCGACCCCCTTCTGATCCGCTAGACTGCTAGTATGCAGACTTCGAGTCTTGAGGGGACACGGGCAGGGTAACTGTAAGTTTGTAGGACGTAGTGGCTAGTTTGACACTAAAATGTCTGACACTGAGCGGATGGCCTCCCGCCAGCTTCTACTAAACTCTTCCATCAATAGGTTCCAACGAGTTTATGGTATCAAAACGGTGCTTTTCTGCGCTAATTGGGTCAACGAGCTAGCTGTTCGTTGGCCGCCATTTCTACCTACCTACCTACCTATTGGGAAACTCTACTTATTCATAAAGTTCGTTATTAATACTGTAATGCTTCATGTTACCGGCCTCATCGATGTTTTTTAGTTAAAATTTATTCAACGACATGAGCAATTAATTTATGGAAAATTTTCCTACAAGTGGCAAACTATTTTTTTTACTTTGATTGAGAAAAATTTTGAGAAACTGTGTCTAGTGAGGCATTTTCTTGTACAGTTGAAATGCAAAAAAACCGAGAAAAAATTCACTTATGTACGTATGGATTTCATAGAAAATACGATACGCAAAAATTAAATATCTATTCATCCTCCACCTCACTTAGCTTAACTTATCTGCACGAACCACGACGTCTACAAAATCTTTAATTTATTCAAAAAATCAAATAAATGTAATTTTTCTTCCTGTAAGTCGTAATGCCCTTCAGAAATAAATCCAATCAAAATGGAGTACCCATCTATACAAACTCAATCAACCATTCCATTCTAGCAAATAATTTTCGGTGAAATTCGTATAATCTGAAACAAATTGACAGCGCGCAAACAAAGCCCGAAAGAATAACTTCAACATCTTATCCAAGGAAATGGGATGCTTCCCTTTATACTCCTATAACGATGATAGTTTTTTTTTTACATACTTGCATACAAAAAAGAGAAGCTTTATGGTAAGTTGCACAAACATATAGATGTTCCAATCAAGGACCCCATAGAAATGTTAAGGTTAACATTTCATGAGCTTCAACTTTTAAGCATTACCATCACGGAAGAAATCACATCAACTCAAAGTTGACTTCACTATTTCTCTGAATACTTCAAAAATAACAAAAAAAAAAATAAATACACACCAACACAGTTTCCGCATTTTTTTATTTACGTTTCTCTCTCTCTGTGTCGTTTGCAAGTTTTCTTTAGAAAAATAAATCTACATCCAATAAAAAAGAAGTTTCCAGCAAATACAAATGTTTTCCAGCAATCTGCATTGCTTACACGAATCGGGACATGAACAGGAACAGGAACGGGATACCGCACAGCACCCACATACATTTTGTACATCTAGAGAAAGGCACAAAATACCCACTTCCACCCAAAATAGGAGACAGACACCCTCTATCATTGAAGCAAACTTTCAAGTAGTCAATTCTCTATTGAAAGGTAAACTTCAATCCGTAATTTCTTGTTTTGCTTGATATCTCTTGCTTCGCCAGCATCAGTGAGAAAAAGAAAAACAAATTATTTGCGCAAATGGTTGTTTATTCTTCGTTGATTTATCGCCAAAGTTTATACGAAGAGACGTAAATTCACGAGAGAGATTTTTGCAAACAAGTCACAAAATAGAATTCGAGCGAGATTACAGCGCTAGAGAAATCAGAGACAACATGAATTATACACTTAGAGTAGAGGCGATAGTAGGAGAAGAATGAAAAGATTTTTAGGATCGGATTTTGCCTAGATTCGTATATGGAGGGAGAGTTGACATATTCTTCCTGCGAGCACAAAAATGTCTAAGTAGGTTGTTCAGTTTATTATACAAAATAACAATGGAGGATGTTTATTTTATTTGTTGTTTGCTTACTGTGCCTTCTGCCTATGCTGTAGCGGCTGTATTCAAGTTGGCTTTTAATCCATAGAACAAACAATAAAATGGCTAGATAAGTCAAATCTATTACAATATTGTGTCGACGCATAACAGTAACTTTTAGTACCTTATGAGGTATTCGAATATTTTAGGGATGCGGAAGGGAATATTGAAAGAATCATATACTCTGTGCTAATCCCGGAAATCTTTTGTTTTGTCGGTCTTTATTATTCGTAAATATCTCGAAATAACAACAACAACCTTTGAGCATAAATAGTTAATTGTGTTTTTGTGGAATGGAGCTGGAGATGGAAAGTTTCGTAAGTAAAATATCGTAAATTTATCTGTACTTTTGTTGTAGGAGAAACTTGTTTGTTCAAACTAACTTTTTTTTTAATTTATTAGTTAATACTGCCAAGAAGACAGATAATGAATTTTGGTCTCTATGGCGTATGTGGGCTATTTTTACTTGCGATATGTACGTGCAGGAAGTTTGGATATACATGAAAAAAAACGAAATGTAATCGGAAATTTTTTACGATAATAAGGAAACGAAACAATAGAGTTTTCCAATCCCGTGTCTCTGTTTGTTTCGTTGCAGCCTAAAATGTTGGGTCTATTTTCCTTAAACTGAATTTTTGAACAACAACAACAACTTAAAGGTGCTACCACCAATTGTTTATGAATTAATTTATTTTTAACTCGTTTATATTTTTATTTTGCTGGAGATAAAGCTACGTCAAGGGGTGTCGAGTCGCCTATCATCAGTCTCCTTTTTTTTTAATGGTGCTGAGCCTTTAATCCAATTTTATTGTGAAAAAATTACTTTTTATTATATCAATATAAGGTCCTAATATAAGTGAAGTTGTTGCTCAGAAAAAAAAATTAAAAACAACTCCTGTATCTGCAAAATGAACCATCCAAATTTTTTGCAGCAATTCCATATGATGTCTATAAGGAATTAAATGAGACTGAAACTAAGACCAAACAAAAAAAACAAAAACGCAAACTATATTCTAGTTTCACGTATTCCCAAAGTGATTCAAATGGGCATAGGATATTTGATAGAAAAATAAACTATTGTATATGTATGCCGATCCCACCACAACCATCATATTGCAGTATAGTGAAATAACGGCAATCCCTCTGGTCCATTTCAGATACATTGAGTTGGGAATATACCATCATCGTTAGAGCAGATATTCTCTATAGAAGGTAAAAGCTACACCAATTTAGATTCACTGGCAATTCTAGCGCAGAAAACGAACACCATCAGGACCAGAGAATCGATTTATACCTTTACCTTCCTACAACTCCTACTATGTTACTGACAAAAGATAACAAAGGAAGTTCATAAATCATGACGAACAATTCAGTGTGTTTTTCTCTTCTTTTCATTTTTTTTTTTATGTTGTTGGTGAATTTTGCGGGGTTGGAGAGACGTGTTTCAATACCTGGAATTGTGAATAGTTTGCAATTTTTATTTCTTTTATTTTCTTTAACATAGAAGAATAGATTCGTTTTGACGTAAAAACACATACTCGTACAGACAGGATATACCAAACAAAGTACGAAGTTCATTCAAACGTTTCGAAACAAACCTTTTAACTGTAACCCATGTAAAATCCTATAATAAAAGAGCTTGATGGTTAGATTTTTTTAACATTTTTTTTTTTTCTATCATTTTTGGTTAAAAAATAAAAGCTTAACTATTTTATCTCCTAAAACATATTTTAACTGGATGAATATGCGATTGTGGTTGGTTATGAATTTAATATAAAAAAATAGGTGTATTTTATTGGCAATTTTATAGCTAGCACAGCAAAATTTTCCTTGAAAAACAATAACAAAAACCAAAAGTGTCGATAAATAACCCAGTAAATTGTTGAGTATAAAAATGGACAAAGAGTGCAGACATAAAACTTAAATGTCGATATAAATAGAAAGATTGTTTTTCACTTACAAGGGTTGTGAACACACACACAGAAGTAAAAAGAGTGGACATAAAAGTGGATATAGCGTTTTATTGAACTTGTATTACTGCGCTAGCTATGAATTACCAACAAAACCCACCGAATCTTGGAATAACATAATACAATATATTGAATGAGCATATTGGATCGTTTTAAACTCGAGACTTACTGTTCTTTGGGCATTCTCCAAGGTAGGTTTTCGTTTTTTTTAGGACAAAAACACTGACATGTACTATTTTTAAGGAAAAACTTGTTTAAAAAAAATCTTTTCAAATAATTTTCATAGAAAAATGTCTGTGTATGTATTAGGTACATCGGGTAGTTCGAACACTCGGTAATCTTATAATTCGAACATTTTTGGCAAAATTGTACTCGGTAATTCGAAGTTTTTCCATTTTTGACTTGCTGAGTGTTTTTTTAAGTTGAAAAGTTTAAAGCATTTTTCCAGATTTTTGAAAATTGGTTCCATTATATAAAGTACTTATTATTTCCTGAGGTAACTTCGGTTTTTCGTAATTTCACTTAAACCACTTTACACTGTTTTTGCGTTCAATATGCAATATGGCAATATGCCAGCGAAAAGTATCCAGTAATTTGAAAACCTACCATGATTCGAATGAGGGTTGGTCTTTAATATTTCGAATTACCAAGGTCCTACTGTACTAATATTATTGGCAACATTGTCAATCTTTTGGAGAAAACTGTAAGCCAATTTAAAATCTTTTTTTATTGAAGCTTTTATACTTACTTAATATAAAAAATATATTTCTGAAAGTTTAAATTTTTTTATAATATGTAATGAGCTGGCCTGAAAGACGTTGTCCTATTTTAGCTATGAATATTCAATTCGAGCTGGAAAAAAATATTTCAGAAAAATAGTGTTTATTCTAATGCTTTTTAACTGGTTCAATACGAATCTAACAAAAAGATTCCCATGCAAGATCATTAGCAGAGTCACCAGTCACTGTGGCGTATACGTACTTATTTTTATCGGCTTATACATATGAATAAGAGTTAAAAATCTGTGCATTACAGCTTTACAGCCCATTTTATAAAATTGATATGAGATATATTTTGAATAGCAAACCCCTCTTAAGCCAAAATAAGTCTTAATGTTAGTCAGAGTTTGTTGCTGAAAACAAAATTAGAATCGATCGCGAATTTTATTCCACTTAAATTTTTCTTTCTTCGGCACAAATATTTTGCTGTCCTCTACATCAATAGAAACAAATAATAAAATTAATAAATGTCCCTTTATATGCAATTTTTGCGATTTTCAGCTGAGTTATGCACGCACAAATAAAAATCAAACTCAGAAAGTATGTATTTCATGTGGTTCACGACTTACAGGCTTTTCCATACAAATTTGTTCGCTTTTGACTCCATACTGTATTTGCAGGGCTTATGCTCAAAATAACAAATTTAGCTTATTATTGTACCATTTCCCCCGCTCTTATTTTTGTACCAAATTTTCATTTGAGGGGCGCTTAAGAAACCAAAATATAAATTATTTTTTAATTTTTTTCAAAAATTAATTTTCAAACTAAATTTTACTTTAAAATTTTTTTCCAAAATCCTTCATTTTCATACAAAAAATTATTTAATTTTTTTTGTATCGTTTTTTTTTTTTTTCAATTTTATTTTTTTTGTTTTTGCATGAATTTTAGGAATAAAATTATTTTTGGTCAATATAAAAACTTTTTTTTTTTATTTTCAAGTAATAAATAAAAATAAAAATGGGTGCCATATCCCCCGACTTTACCATATAGAAAAATTTCTGGTTTTTCAGTTTTTATAAATATGTTTCTTGAAAACAATCAGTTTTTTTTTTCGACAAAGAATTATGAAGATAAAAACTGTAGCCAATGAAATTTTACGCAAACCAAATTATCAGTGATTTTTATTTTTTCTTCTTCTCGTTGCATTATCCAAAATTTAACTTAAATTTAACTTAAAAGAATTTTTTAATAATTTTTGTATAAAATGTATGCATAACCTTGCAATAATACAGGTATGTATGCATATCAAATTTGACTATTAAGTAGCAATGTTGTTTTAGTGTGCTATTACAAGACTATAACTGTTAAGATGTTAGAGATGTAAGCCATCGTCAGTTTTAGTGCGCTTTTAAAGAAGTCATCAGAAACTACATACCCCTTCGTCTATGCTTTTCTCAGTCTATAAAATGAAACCCCTAAAAGACTGCCGTTACTTTTGCGCCAGCTGTATCTCCGCCATTAAATTAATATTCTTCATATATGCCGTTAAAACGGCTCCACAAATGGAATTAAAACTGTTCAAATATGAAATATTCACGTTAAATATTTCATTCAAGTCTAACTTAACGGCTACAAAGTAGGTATAGGTCCAGAAAAAAAAACGACATAATAATTTTGTTCCTTGGGAAAAAGGCTTTGCTATTTCAATTGCCATCTTCACCTCACAAATCCCAAATGAGAGCCTTTTAAATTAGTGCAGTTGTAAAGTAAATCATACTTAGAAATAATATATTTGCCCAAGGAGCAAAATTATTCAGCCCTCGAGTACATTTTTAAAGTATTTCTTTTCTTTTTTTTTTATATATTTTGGCTGAGCATACATATCAATATCCTGCCACCAAGCACGTTCGTTCTCCTTTATGTGCTTTTATATCTTCCTTCTAGTCCTGCAAAAAAAAAAAAAAAAAAAAAGAAGAAGAAAAACCGAGGAATCCCTAGCAAAGAAATAACGTGAGTACACGTTCAACCTTGCAGTGTGCTAAACGTCACAGCGTTAATCTAAAATGTGTTCAGTTTTATAGCGATTGCATTGTGCAGAGGAATATGTATCTCACACCCTGGATACTTGCGGTACTCGCTATAGTAACTTAAGGCACAAAGATACCGATAGTTCGGTGGGGTGGCATGGTGGTGGCGGCGGTTTTTGCGAGCACTTTACACTACAGCTTTAACTTTACCTTGCCGTATATGCGAGTACTTATAGAGTACCGTAGAGGGGCTGCGTGCAAATGATGCTTTAAAAGCTATAGTGGGTACACTTAGATAATTTAATTCGGAAAGCGCTTGCGATGTTGGTTAATCGATTTCTGCTCAGCTGTAGGTAATTCGCATGCAAATGCACATTTCCATTATCGCTCTCTCTGTGCCTGTAGCTAAGTGGGAAGTTCTTCGTCTTCCCATTCTATACATACATATCCTATGATTTTGAAACACTTAATATACTTATTTGGTATTATACGGCGGCGGCGTTGTCGTCATTTCTATACTGCAGGGGATTTTTCTCTCTTTCTTTCGTGTTTCTTATCGTGCAAGCAAAAGGAAACAATCTGTTGGGAATGTGTTATTAACTTAAGTTCATCAGCCGAAGTACCTACCTATACGGGTAAACCTATATAAAAGCAGAGAAATATGGATATCTGTAGGTGTAGGTAAAAATTTGTAACACTTTTATGACATACAAAAGTTGAAGGACTCTTATTTAAGATCCAATTAGTTTTGCTTTCTTCCCTTTTTCATATTTTTTTGAACGAAAGTATATTGAAATGCGCTATCCAATTATTTAATAAAATTCAATAGTCCTTGGATAGGAGAGATGGAAGTTGTCCCTAGGCACATTTTTATATCTCCATTTTCCTAAGAATATTGGAGAGTAGAAAGTGTATAGAAAAATTTGCACCCACATTATTTTTTTTTATTTTTATTAAGGGCCACTTGCACAAAACGAACGGATAAATACATAAAATTCACGATAACTATCCCAGTTTAAATATTTATTTAAATCTTCTCCTCTTTAAATTGCAAGAACGGAAATTAAATAACAAGCTGATAAGAATATTGCTTCAGAATCACCAACACAACAATCACAAAAGACATTGAAAAATAAAGATAATCTAATGCTTTTACTTGCTTTCACGTAAAAAATTAATTTGACGTATTTTATATTTATTCAGAGAACGAGGAGAAGATAACTTTTTTATACTTGCATAAATAGAGAAAAAATATTTTGCTATGACATGATTTGAATCTAATCAGTCAGATAGCTTTCAATTATTTAAAACCAGAGGTTACTGCTGTCAGAAAATTTTTTGTGCAAGTGGCCCTAAGTATTCTAAAATTTTGTTGTAAAACATCAAACTTCTGTCGCTGAACTAAAATTGAGAAATAATTTTTTTTACGGGTAATACTTAGTCCTTACATCTTGTAGATGAAAAAATGTACGGGCAATAATTTAGTCCTTAGAAGGATTAAGTGATTTTTTTTGTGAACATTTAACTAATAAAAACTTCTAGCAGATTTTTTACAATACCAATCAAGATTATTTGATCTTCAATTCATAAATCGGAAAAATAAAACCTACACCTAACTCAACTGTACATTTTGTTGTCCCTATATATCTTGATGTAGTAGCCCGTGGTGTATAATTATAAGTGCGTTGGACTGTCATGCCAGAGGTGTGGGTTCAATACCAGCCGCTTCCACCTTAAGTTTTTTCGGAGCTACTACCTCTTGCGAAGAAGTGACAAATACTGCAAGAGTATCTTCTGTCACAGAAAAGTGCCGCTCACCTTAGTCGTTCGGATTTGGCAGTAAACTGTAGGTCCCCCCCATTCCTGCAGACACGCACACAGGAGTGGTTGAGAGTTGTAAGTCACTAGGCCTTGGTTCTTCATGAGCCGTCGTGCCACCAAATTTATTTTTATTTTATATAATTTCTTGATATCTTGTTATCTCTGGATTTCATCTTATATAAGGTCATTTTATCCATCATGTGTTTAATACAATTTGACAGCTGAAAAAAATGAAACCTCCAAAAAATGTATAAAAATTTTGCAGTGAAGTTCTGGGAAGGATTTAGAATTGCAGAAATCTTTTCAAAACTCATTTCACTCCAATGAGGAAGTATACCCTGAGTACCCTTCTCTTTGTTTTTTTTTTTTTTTCTGGGGTAGTTATGCAAAAGTAAAAAAAATCAAAGGATCTTATTTGCTCTACATATACGCGCATTGTAAAAAAATATGTATTTCTGTCCACTTCTTACGGAATTTGGCCCATTTTTTCTTAAATTTTGTTGAAATTTGCTTCATTTTAAATAAAATAATGGAAGTAAAAAAACGTGCTATATTGCATTTTTTTCGTGCAACCGTGCCACAAGGAAATTATCGTGTCAAAAAAGCACGATTGTTCCACTTCGGCAACGCTGATCGGATCTTTTCTCAGCTTTCAGTAACAGTAATAATGGTCAATGCTGAAATTCGATCTAGTTCGTTTCGTTGCTAAGCGAACAAAACGCAATTTGTCGCTGACGATAATTTTTTTTAGTTTGTTTTTTGTTTGGCGGAAAGGGTCGAAAAGGTCCAAACTGTGGAATTTTACAGTAAACCTTACGAAATCATAAGTCATAATTTTTTGTACAGGGAAGATTCAATAAACATGGCCATAAAAAGAGAGTCCAGCAGAGATTGTGAAAAATTATAAATACCACGAAACAGACTGCAAATACTGCTACTGGAATTAACACAGTCTGAGAAAGCATGCATGCAAAATACATCAAACATAAAAGGCTTCGAACAAAATATCAAATCTTTGAAGCACCATCAACAAGGATAGTTATGCTGTATTTTGCCTCCATATACATCAGAAGTATGGATATATTTGCAATAGGAAGGTATTGAAAAATCGGTGCTATTTTTACAAAAAATGAATACTGCACCTTTAAAAATCAATTTCCCAGAAAATATGTGCTTCACCATGTCATTTAAAGAGCTTAAAATGAATGAATCACTTTTACGCAAAGTTGTAGCAAATCTTGCCCTTGATAAAAAAAAAAAAAAGTAGGTATCCCTTCCTGGCTTAACAAAACGAATGTCCTTAACATCTAGAAAACATAGAATATGCATCAGATGAAAACGGATTTATATAAAATTATTAGGGTTCTCGATGAAAAGTTGCGTAAATTATATTATTAACCAAAGCACGGTCCTTTATATGTAAAGAACTTGTTATTCGCAGCTAGAATACGATTTTAAGTACGAGTGGCTGTACTTATTTCAAATTAATGCAGGAGTGGATAAAATATCAACCCTCTTCGAAGTATGTTGGGAATTACTGCAATTAAATTTTACACCTCATCGCACAATTTTGTAAATTTAATTTAGCCTTTATAGAGAAGGCAGGTATACTAAATTTTCTAAGTTAGTTTGTTTGTTTCCTTAGTGGATGGAAAGCTATTACTTATTGGACTGTTCAAAATAAATTTACAAAAGCTGCACCCCGCGTCGGTCAGTCAAATTTTTAGGGAAAATTTTTCTAAATGTGGATTTTAAATTTATTTAAAAAAAAAATAACATTATAAGGTATGCTTCACGTGCCACCACGACGCGACGTTATGGTTACGAATTTCCATTTCTGTGAAATTTTGAATCAAACGAATTTTTTACATATAGAAACTACCCGTTTTCTCCTCCAGGGCATCACATAAAAATTCGGTTTATCCCTTTAGGCTTTAGCTCAAATAACACTGGACGCATGAACGCATAGACTCACAGAACTTAAAAGTTTTTACGAAACCATACTTGCAAGTAAAAGTCGTAAAATCATTTACCTACATTTTTAGTTTTTTTTTCTTATCTTCAATACTTTTTTTTGAAGCAAATATAGGCGTATGAAAAATAAAGGAGAGATGATGACAGTTTAAAAATGTGTGTGTTTTTTTTATAAAAATTGGTGATATGTTATATTTCAGCTCGCCCTCAGTAAAATTAACCTTTAAGAAGGTAAAAATGCAGGTGGTTTCATGAATTGATGTTATAGCTACAACCGAAGTGTGGGAAAAATTGTACTGGAAACGAGAAGAAGAAAGAATGTGTGAGGGTTAACACGAGACGTGGGAACATGTGATAGAAAGATGCAGATCAGGTGGAGATGAAGGAAAATTGATAGGAGGACAAATTAGGGAAATAATGGACGAACAAGCGAGAGGAGAAGAGTGGATAATAGAACTAGAGGATGTGAGAAAAAATAAGGAGAGGACAGAAAGAGAGGAAGGGTAGGATCAGGGACTGAAACGGGATTCTTGTAACCCTTAGGGAAAACAATACCATATAATTCAATACAATACAATACGACCTAATCAAAAAAAAAAAGTTTGAAAAGTAAAGCAAAACTTTACATTGTCATCTCTATAATGTGAACTTTCAAAATTTTCACTTAAAGTCTTCGAAAACCTTATCAATTCCTCACTACGCCATTATGTATAGAATGAAATGAAGCTCTGAACTGAAAAGCATTTTTGCTCTCGAGATATTTAACAAATAAGTCATTTTACAACTTTGTTTTTTTTTTTAAATTACCGTAAAAATTGTAAAAAAGAAAACCGCTAATTTAATGTTCCTGAAAACCACTTCCGCACGTTTTGGTCTTAAAAAATAAATAAATTAATTTGTTGGTACAACAGCTCATTAAGAACCAGGGCCAAGTGGCTTAAAACTCACAACCATTCCTGTGTGCGTGTCTAAAGCAATGGAGGGACCTACAGTTTATCCGAATGCGGCTGGTAAGCCGCACTTTTCTATAACAGGATATACTCTTGAAGGATTGGTCACTTCCTAGCAAGGGGCATTAGCCCTGAAAAACATATTTTGTTTTCTAGGTGGTAGATGCTGGGAATCTAATTGGCCTTATTATCTGTAAAATAAAATTAAAATATTTGAAGTCGATATCTCAATTCGTTCTCGAGAATCGTTAATGTAAAAAAGCTCACGGACGTACAAACATTAAGACCAAAGATAATTGTACCTGCCAAGGAACATTTTGTTTTATTTATGAATACGTATTTCGCTAATGAGTAGTTTTTATTAAACTTTTTACATAAAAAACTTCACCTAATTAGTATGAAACAAAAACTTTTTCCCCGACAGAAGGTTTTCTTACCCTTTAAATATACAGTTCAGGTAAGTATGCTGATTTCAATGGTCATGTTCGTTTTTTGTTTAAACAAAAATAAATTAATGGGCGTACCTACATACAAATATTTTTTTACTTTCACCTATAGCTCAACTAAAAACCATACAAATAATAAGTTCCAAAGTTAGAACTTTGTGTTTGTGGGTTTTGTGCGATCAAAACTAATTTTCAAAATTAAATCTCCTAAAGTTGTTGTCATCCAGGTATAAAAGGTAACTTTTAGTTTGTCAAAGGTTACAAAATTTCCAAGAGAAAAAAGGACTTAAATATGAAAATTCATATTTAACTTTGTCAAGGAGTAGAGGGTAGAAAAGCTTAAATTTTTGATACAACATGTTTCCGAAGTCATTATTTCCAAGCAATGACTTTTGAATAGATGTGATTAAAACCTTTCTCTTTCCTATTATAATAAATAAAGGTGACAGCAAAAAAGAGGGAAGATCCAAACTGTTTTTTCCCTTAAGTTAAAGGCATAATTATTATGAAGCAAAGATTTTCCACACAGTCGTTGATTTTTATTGGTGTTAATTTGATTTTTCTTTATTTTCGTCAAAAATATAAATAACTTTTAAGAAAATACAATACAAAAAATATTATTGTAAAAAGTTTTTAGATAGTAAAATTTATAGATTTGAACATAAAAGCTCAAACGGAATCAGTACCTACACTGTAGCTTAAACATCATCCTCATTTTTTTGTTTTTTTTTTTTTAATGGAGTTACTTCAAGTAAAAGAGTTCTTCCAAAAAATTAATTTCACAAAAATAATAAAAAAACAAAAAAAAAAAACGGCACACGTTGTACATCACTCTTCCTGCCCAGCCTACACCCACTCAGTCACTGGATCTCTCACCTCTTAGTAATGTTTAAAATAAAAGGCTTCATATTATAAGAAATAAAAATAACGCCCTACTTTTAGATTAAATTAAAACGGATGCTCGAAAAACGTGTCAATTGCATTCGTGCATTTGTAAAGTGCATCGTTTTTCATATAAATTCTGACTCTCTCATACTGATGGGCAAAGCAAGATGAAGCGAAGATAGCCTTTATAGAAGCGAGCAAAAGCTCTGACAAGAATTGGAAAATTTTTAAATTGTCAACATCAACTTCATGGTCGTCTGCATCTGAAGAGTAAAAATTTTTACGACACTTTTTTGTAGACATTAAGTTTTATTGCGAACATGTCCTGCAGAAAATATCATATCGTCCATAAAGAGTGTATATATGTATACTATAAGGGAAGGACGCCAGCTTTTATATTTCAAACGTGTTTAATAACAGTTGAGTTCAGGAATTTAACGTATTTGTCATTGCGTTTCACAAAAAAAAAAAAAAAAAAATTGTAAGACTAAAGACACTGAAGAGAGAGATAGAAGACACTTTTAAGTGTGAACATTTTATGATGTATGATTGTAGAAAATGTTTAAAGAAGAAAAATAAATTTAGGTGCTACTAACTTTTTAAACATTTTTTTTTTTTTTTTTTTTTTTTTTGAAGAGAATACTTACTTCCTCAAGACAAGGTATCCAAGTTTTATCTCTGGAACCATATATTTAACTCAATTTTACATTTTAAAATGTAGTAAAGCAAAAGAAACTATTAACACCGTGGGTATAATAAAGAACAAGTCATTTTTTGTACTTTTAAGAGAAAAGTTTGACTTAAACTGTGGGACATGTATTCGTTTATGCAACAGTGGTGTTTTCATTTAACAATTAAATACAAAATTTTCATGGTGATCACAGACTTTTCCCATTATTCTTTCAAGACATTTACGTGGTCAAACTCTTGCGTTCTTTTTAATCTGAATAACACTTTTGAAGCGGGTATGGGAAATATTTAGCTTGGATGGAAGCAGATTCGGTGACATTAAATAAAATAAAATGCAATAAAGTCAAAATCAAATAGATTAATTTTTAAAAATTATTAATTTCATGTCAAAAATGTATTTTGAGTTAATCCAGAGCTATTTTACTCTAAATTATAACGGTACATTGTCATTTTCTGATTATTATTTTCTGTATTGTCTTCAAAAATATTGTTGTATGTGACGCCTCATTTGTGGTATTGAACAAAAAATCAAACAAAATTCCAAAAGGTCAGAAAATGTTAAAAAAAGGTTAAATAATCAATTACAAATTATATACCTATATATATTGAGTGTTAATTATAAATTTTGGAAAATTTGTTATGTTTGTGATATTTCTTTGACATTTTTTTTTTTTTTGAAAATGTATTTTAGACCAGGGGCCTATTTCACCAAACACTTTTCACTTTGCAACTTTTCACTTTTACTTTGAAAATTTCATTCACCAAATGCAAATTTGCAAAGAGGAAATTATTCAAATGAAAAGTTGAAAAGTTACGTTTCACCAAACGCAAATTTGCAAAGTGAAAAGTTCTTTTCTGCAAAGTGAAAAGTTTTATTAATTTGAAAAAATATTTTAGGTACTTTTCGTTTCACGAAACCAATAAACTTTGCAAATTATATTTAGAATTTTGAAAAGTTTTTCAGTAATATGCAAAGAGAAATTTTAATTTGCAAAAAAAGATTTTTTTTAATGAAAAGTTGTCGCAAAATAATAACAAAAAAAAAAAAAAATAACCGTTCTGAGAACGAAGAAGTAAATAATAGTAAATCAAAGAGTAGTTAAGTTAAGAATTATATTTGATATCGGAAATAATTGTTCGACAAAAGAGTTTTTATTTTTAAATTGGAAATAAACTACAATTAGACAATCAAAGGAATATGGGATTAAGTCACTTCGAACAACTTTTGTCTGCATAACATTGGGCCGGTAATGAAGCCCAATATCATGGTTTTTCATCTGTGCACGGAATAAGAAAAGCATTCGTCTGCAGAGTAGTTAATCAAGTTAGTGTCGAACGTAATCATTGATGAATTTCTCCTAAACACCATTTGCTGGACAAAAAATTCTTTTAGATGATTTCTTTATGTAGCGGGATGTGTTGACGTTACAATTTACCCATAATGAAAACAACATTTTGTCAGGAGGCATAGAAAGCATGCTTTAAATACAATAATGGTTTGTGGTCTTTATATAAACTGTAAACGTAAGCTGGCCAGGTAGCCTACAATGCAGGCTGCTTAAGTCTGTTTGAAAGTATCATCTGCAGTGCAGCTGGTGCAATAAACAAATCGAGGTTATGCAAATTTATCCGATGCATGACGATTTTTAAGTTCCAATGAGGATATCGACCATTCCATAATGCAGTGTTAATAACACCACTAAGGACAAATTCTGCAGAACAGAGATTTAACAGGGGTCAATGATATTTTTTGAATGCATAATTTATCCAAATGTATCAATTAGGATCAAGTTTTACTTTACAACTTAGCAAAATACGAATTTAAATGCAAAGTTCTTTTTTTAAATCGGTGAAACACTTTTACTTTTCACTTTTCAAAAATAGTGTGAAAAATTAAAAAGTAAAAAGTCTTTTCACTTTGAAAATCTTGTGAAACACTTTGCATTTTACTTTGCAGAAAATTATTTTTTTGCAAAATGAAAAGTGTTTGGTGAAATAAGACCATCTTATAGAAATTTAAAAATTTTGAAAGTTTTAATTTCACAACAAATTTTTAAGTCAGCTACTTAAAATCTGAAAGAATACATAGTATAAAATAATAGTTTTGAACATTTATGGTCGATTTCATAAAGATTTAAAAGGCTTTTAAATTTTTAAATGACGTATTTTGTATGGAACAAACGTCATTTAAAAATTTAAAAGCCTGTTAAATGGTTAAAAGGGCTTTTTGAAATCGCAATTAGTTAATTTTTCTGGTTTCTGTATTTTAGTCGTAAAACAACTTACAAACTAAAAGAATATAAAAACTCAATTACATAATTAGGATGACCATGAATAAAAGTTGACAGCTCCTGCCAACATCGCATATCTGTTTTACTGTTTTACAATATTATGAACTGTTAGAATTTTGAATCTAACCAACGAGAAATTCACTTAAATATAGAAAAGATAACAAAATCTTTAGACTAATAATATTGATTTTTTTTTTCCACTTTTTGATTTAATCTGAAATTTTTTTTTGTCGACTTTTATATGCCCAAATTATGAAATTTATATTTTGTTAAAAATTGAGACAGAACTGGTTATATTACCCAGTACCTATTTAACCTATAATGAAAAATTGTTCATTATTCATGTGGGAACAATGTAAAATATTTTTGACTTGATTCCTAAATTTGTTGCAAAAGTTGTTAACCGATGTTCTTTAATTGTATTTTTTTTTTTTAAAGGAAAAACATTGGTTCTGCTTTTGGATTATGAGTTAATTTGATGCCTTATTTTTTATTAAGTTGAGAAAATAATATCGACGCGCCCCCAGAATTGATTACTATTTGGGCCCGATTGATGGCATAGGGTGATAACTTTTGCGCCACCTTGTTTATATATTGAAACCACCTTTAAATGATAATGCCCATTCTGGAAAAAGTTTTTAAAAATTTCAAACAAAAATTTGAATTGATTTTGATTTTTTTTTTGTATTTTTTAAAATTTTTGTCAGATTCTGACGTTATTTATGAAGCCCCCAATTTTGAATAAAAAAAAGCACCACTTCTAAATTCATTAGCCCTAAATCGCATCAAGTTTTCAAATTGTCATTTATTATTATTTGAACTGGCGTGGCAAACGATTTTTGATGCCAAAATTCAACAAACAAGCTAATGTTCACCAGGCCACGGTATAAGGTCAGGCTTATTAAAAAAAAAAAGAGAGTTTTGCGAATATCTCCTTGCATGTTTATACATACACAATAAAATACTCCTAATTTTTTCTCGTGAAAAGTAAACGATGGCAACCATACTAACTTGTTCCTTTCACATTATAAATTCTCCAAATATCACACCAATATGGATTTGATATCACCCAGAAACATAACCTTCCGTTATTATATTAAAGCAAGAAAAACTTTTATTTAACTCAAATGAAAAAAGTGAACATCAATCAAAATACTTTTGTAAGAATTTTAATACTCCCGGAACTGAAATCTAAAAAAGTGATTAAAGAGTCTCCGCAATTCGCATATAAAGACAACTTTTCTGGCAATTTCGGATCTATTAAAATTCAGCCATACAAAAATGTTCTCCAATATAATAAATAAATGAAAGTGAATAATATTGATTGCAATGATATTCCTTAAATATTAAAAGCACGTAGTACGTAATTGGATTTCATGTTGGTCATTGCAACACCCCCAAAATTGACATCACGACTAACTCTGTTAGTCATTTAGAGAATTTTTGAACTTTCTTCAAAGAATACGATCCAATTAGGAGTGTTTTTTTTTGTTTTCTTATTTTGTCAAAAGAAGTGGAATAAAGAGAATTTACTTCATTTGAGTAATTATACCTTCCTTGGAATAAGTTGTTCTTGTATGAAGTTTTAATTGGGCATTTAAGATGATAGACCATAATCAATTTCTTATTTGATGAAAATAAGTGACAAAAACTGTTCTCATCGAAAAGCATATTATGTATAAGAAATTAATTTAAATTAAATATACATATATATCAGTTATTTTATTCAAATTGCTACAAAAAAAATTTATATTAACAAAGTTTTTTTGTTTTATGAGTAATGTCTTCAAAACCTGATGTGTTCAGTGTTCACACATTTACGATTTCAGAAATTTTTGTAGTCAACTTAATTGAACAGGAAATAATAGAAAAAAAATTCTATATACAAGAAGTCAGAAGCCCTCTCCGTCCCTTGTTTTTTTAATAATCATCTTCGCAAAAAACTATTTATCAAGCCAGAATGATATTTGAATATGGGAAAGAAAGCGTAAACGCGTTCTTTAAATTGATAAAACTAGTACTTAAAATATTCTAATCTCAGAATGAAGAACTCCATCTCAATTCTTGAAAAAAATTTTAATTTATGCAGAAAAAAATTTTAAAAATCGTTCCAGCAGTTTTCTTAAAAAAATATTTTTTTTTATAAAAAATTTCTTGAAATTTTTTAGAAAAAAAAAAATTGGTATGCCATTTTTAAGAATATAATTATATACAGATAAAACCATAATTTAATAAAAAAATCAACCCGTTTTCAAAAAAGACGATTTTTTTTTTCAAAAATCCAAAACACATTTTTTTAAAAATATTTGTATGCAGTATCATTCACACTTAACTGGACACTGTCTCATAGGCAGACACACCACGAGACGTGGCATCTTTGCCAATGACTACTGCTGAAGCTGCATGGATGAGGAGGAGGAGGAGGAGGAAACAGTTCCTCACCTTCTCTGTTCATGTCCTGCTCTATCCCAAAGACGTAGAATACATTTGGGTGACTTCTACTATAATGATCCAAGTGATCTGGCTAATACCGAAATTAGTAACCTTGCACGCTTCATAAAGGAGCTCCAAATGGTTCAACGAGTAGGGGAGATCTCTCCTAGATCCATGTGGTATCACAACGGGCCACTGGTTGGCCTATGTGGGTCGGTTCCGACAGCCATTTCTAACTAACCTAACCATCATTCACACTTGATAGGATCTTTAAATTAAAAATTTTGATCAAAATCGGTTGAGGCACTAACGAGAAAATAAATAATCAAAAAAAAAAACGGTTCTATGACAGGTACCGTTAATAACGGTTCTTTGTAAACTTTTATTTCACTAAAATGCAGACCATACGACCACTAATAGACAAAAAAAAATTTAAAAAAATCGTTAGAGCTATTTTTGATATAATAAAACCGTTCTTTTTTAAGCTAAAAATAAAATCTTGATTTCCTTCTATGAAATTACTTAAAAATCGTATGCTCCAAGTTTGAAGAAAATCGCTTCAGTGGTTAAGTCTGTAGGCCGAGGCACAGACAGACAGACGGAATTGCAGGACCCATTTTTATCGTGTTTTCAATTATCGTAATGTCAAGTTTGATTTTTATCTCGAGTTCGATTTTTTGCACGAACTAATAACTTGCCCTAGACTATAGTACCTATATCGCAAGTCGCAAGTAAAAAGTGGCTTAAAAACGCCAGAAAATATTTGTGAATAAAATGATAATACAATATTGTTTTTGAACATAATTTAAATTTTATGCTTATGTTTACAATAAACATACACATTTCTACAAAATTTTAAACTATCACGGATCTTTTCGCAATACACAAAATCTGCATATTTATAGGTAATCTAAAAATCTAAGTCATGAAAAGTGAAACTTCTAGCCAAATCAATACGTAATAAATCGGTTCTTATCTTATACAATGTTAATGCAATTTAAATCTTTATTTTTTTATTGCACAAATGCTTGACTCAAATATCGCCAAAAAATGTCGCTAGAAAAAGTCTAGCGACATTGAAAATTTTTTGTCGCTAACTGCGTGAGAATTCCGAGAGAACGAGAAAATCGCTAGAATGGCGACCCTATTTTATAATAAGTTTTTAAATTTTTTCAATGGCATAGCGATTTGGGGGATATTTTGAGAAAATGTAAAGTTAACCCCTATGAAAGTCCATCTAGTTTATGAGGATTTTTTGAAGATTTATGAAACGACAACCATATGCTGAATGACTGCTAAAATCGATTTTCTTCGTACTTCCATAGATACGATATCGTATGTTTCTGTCAACTAGTTTGATATATGTCAGTGTCAAAATAACATTTAATTAAAGAAGACACCAGCAGATGGATCACCCTTTTATTAACTTCTTAAAGGAGTAAAATTTAAAGCGACTTTTTAATATACGCTTTTCAATTGTATTTCGAAACTGTCCAAACAAAACGAGCCAATTCTAAACCTTTTAATGCATAAAATTTTATTTCGTTACGCCTCTTTCCTTCAAGAAGTCCTATATTCAAACGACCGACGACAACCATACAAATACAAATTTAATCCATCTACCCTTTTAATAATCGTATACAAAATTTAAGAAGGTATGTATACGTTGAGTGAACCCTTCTTTTGTATACCTGATGGAAACCCTCATCTAGCGGGTATAAATGGTCAAATTAAAATAACAAAATCACTGGTTTCGCTAGACTCACAAAGTGTTTCAATACCCTTTTTTAATTGAAAAAATTATAAAAACACATTTTAATATTTTCGCAACCATAATTGATTTTATGTATTTTTTTTTTTTTTTTTGTGTTCGTTTGAATTTAAGAGTCTATAACTGTTAGCCTTTTCAACCGCTGGCGCTGCCCTCGTGCCCTGCCAAACATAATCATATCAACTGGACGGTTGGAAAATAGAATCCCACTTTGACCTCCTCCTCCGCCTCTTCCTTATTCCATTCGTTTCTGTTTAAAGCAGAATTAATTTTTTTTAATTAATTTCCTTTTCAAAATCATCAGCGCCTCCTCTCAAAAAAAAAAAAAAAAGGGCTCACTCAAACTGGGAGTACTGAATGTATTGGCGTCACGAGGAATGGTTGACAACACAAGGATAATTTTAATGAAATTCATCGCTTGGCATCACCGTCAGCGATTTTGTTAAATTCAATCAGTCGTTGGTGCTTAGCTGAAGGATTACATGACGTAAATAGCATTAAATATATTTTTGTGTAGAGAGATGAAAGAGGTTAAATAATTGGACTTAAAATTCTCTCAAAAAGATTATGTTTTTTTTTTTTTTTTGCCGTCCTTTTGTAGTAATGTAAATAATGTTTCTTTAATTTTGTTGGAATTTCTACCATAATGGATGTGGATAAAAGGAAAAAGATTTTAAGAAAATATAAAAAGAAGAAAAAAAAAAGTTTGTGTAAATTCAATTATATTCATAACTAATGAAATATTCATGATTAAAACAGCAAGGGAACGAATTATTTTCTAACCTGTTTTTCTATTTGTGGCACGTACCTATAGATACTAATCCTGGAGATTATGTTGAGTTTGAATCATTTAGAACGCAAAATTTATTTAATATTTTTTAAGAGAATATATACTAATCAGGAGCCTAGCGGTTGGAAAAAGAAAGAGTTGGATTAGGCATATTGTGGAGGCCCCAAAAGGCAATGCAAGCCTCTCCTTTTAGATATATAATCTCCATACAGTGATAAAATTGAGTGATGATTGTCAAAATTTTCCATTTTCTCCAAGGTATCGGATGTAATCCAAACGACTTTGTGTCATATGAAATCCAAGACAGAATGTTATGATGTAGAAATTTGATTGACATTACTTCTTTATATGGATTATATGAATTTGTGTCGGAAATGAGATAATTTCTTATTGAATTTAAAGGAAAATCAGAACAATTTTGCTTGTTTTATTTCTAAGAAATTAGGGGCCCAGAGGCTATGTATTGCCTTTTTGCGTTATAATCCCCTCTGGAAAAATATACTATACAATGACACTTAAACCCTATTTCTTTATAAACAAATTTCGTGCCACAACAGCTCATTAAGAACCTGGGCCCAGTGACTTACAACTCCCAACCATTCCTGTGTGTGTGTCTGCAGAAGTCGAGGGGACCTACAGTTTATTGCTGAATCCGAACGACTAAGGTGGGCGACATTTTTCTATGACAAGAGATAGTCATGGAAGATTTGTCATAGCCTAGCAAGCGGCAGTACTCCGATCTCTGGCATGACAGTCCAACGCACTAACCATTTTGCCACGGGTTATTTTTATTATCTATTGAGCTAGAGCCGAACCGGTTGAACAAAGTTGCTTAAAATATGGCGAAAAGTATTTGTATGTAAGTGATTTCTTAGAGGAGACAGAGGAGCATTTATTCAAGTGTTTGTTTTAGCTAATCTAAAACGATTTTTATCAAATTTTCTGACCAAAGACATTGCGCTTCAGGCTTTCGTCAGATAGATTTTCAATGTTGTTTTTTTGTTTAATTGAAAAAACTGCCTTTTCAAACGTCTAGCATTTAAATGGTGAAACCAAATTCGATTTTTTGTTGCACAGGAGCTTCTATAATAATTTAAAAAATCCATATTTAGCACATACTTTTAACTAATTTTTAAATTTTTCGTTAAAATATAGCTTCAATATAGTTTTTAACCATCACGAGAGGGGCTCATTTGTGTGATTCAATCATGCATATATTTTTTCCGAACTCCAAAATTTAAAAAAAGAATTGTTGAAGTTATGGAAAATTTCAATAAAATTATAAATTTTGAATAAACAGTATGTAATTGAAAGTAAGTAAGGAAAATTTCAAATTATTGTAACACCACGGCAACCCTAACAAGAAAACGAGACGACGAAGAGAGCAGGAAAGATAAGCGAAGGGCATTCAGTTGTGTACTTCGACAGTAACCAGACGCGTTCAGTATTGTCTTCTCATAAATATTATTAAATCCTATAAAATCCTATTAAATAAAGATAATCATAAAGCTTAAGTTGTTTTATTATATTCTAAAACAGATTTAATGTTTTCGGTATTTTAGTACCAAATTTTTGAGATTTGGTGATAAGCGATTGTCACATAAAGGATTGTGACATATGTGATAGTCACATGTAATAGTCGCTGAGTTTCCCGCCTGCGTGAGATGATTCAACTCGATTTTATTCAATTCAATAATATCTAATGATATTTATCAAAACCATGGTTGCATTGTGAAATTTGGAATCAATTCAAATGATCTATCAATAATTGGTATTTTTTGTTTTTGGCAAAGCAATGTTTTTATTTGTTTATATTAAAGGCTCAAAATATATCTCAGAAATAGAAAAACCTAGTTGTTATTGAAAACTAGTAAGTACCTACTAGTCCTGCCCTGTAGCAAAAATCCCGTGCCCATTTGATCATTTGATTCTTTGGCATATAGAAATTTTGTTATGAGCGTTACAATTTAAAAGAAATCAAAACAACCAAAAAATTATTTTTTTTTTATTATTTTCAGTTTTTTTTGCAGTTAGGTACCTACTTACTATACGCAGCAACAAAATGCATAACTACAGCAAAAACAGTGTGAAGGTATTAAAAAGATAAATATAAAGTAATATAGGTATGTGTGCACTGAAAGAAAAAATTCTTTTCCACAAAAAAACATTATTTACCACAAGCGATAAAAGGCACTAAGCGTTTAAATTGTTTGTGACCAATATTTTAAGTCATCAAATGGAAATATTATAATCTTGCCTGTAAAAAGAAAACCTTCGAGCTGCAACTAAAAAGTGCTTGTTATACAAACAATATTTATTTTCCTACCCAAAAAATGAATTTTTTAACTCCAAACACGAATTTGTGACTTTATAACCTGCAACTCAAGGATAATTTTTGTGCTTGCTTTTGTTATATTCTTCCATTATAGGAGTTTTGAAGCTGCCTTTTTTTATTCTGAAATGTATACAATTTTATTTTAATTGAAAAAAAACTTATATTTTACTTACTTGATTTTTCTGAGATTTGAACCTGGGACCTTCCGACTACGCTACCACTATGCCAACTCGCAATACGAAAAACCGATGTTAAAACTAAATCACATTATACTTTACATTTTCGTCTGTGTGATATACAAATCAGTTGGGCATAATTTACAATATTGTTCGTAACAAACGGCTTATGACCTTCCAACAAGAGTAATTAATATTTTAGCTGTATATTTTTATTATTCGTTAACAATACTTTTATCTTCGTTGAATACAGTGAAAAACCGTACTCACAAGCTATTTTTGTAAGTTATATACAGAGATCAGAAATAAATCTCAACCTTTTGAAATGTCCCTTAATAACTCTTATTTGTTGCTATTTTCAATAAAAGTCACAAAATAACCTTTATTCTAAAAAAAAAAGTTTTTCGGTCAAAGTCTGAGCGAAACCTTTATTTTGTTTTTTTTTTTATGTTACGGTCAACCAGTGAGAGAAATCGCCGTGAGAAAAAAATAAATCTCATCTGCAATTTTATCAATCAGAATGTCTCTTAGTATGGCCCTTAGTTTTTTGTTAGCACTGCATGCTGAAATGCGGCTTATTAGGCTTCTTAGTCATCATCATCAAGTTTCCTGACATATTTGCTTGGCGTCCCAGCGACTAAATTCAAAATTGAAAGGGAATTTTCATCTTTAAATTTTATTTTTAGTGAGAAAAAAGGACAATCTTGGGTCAAAAAAACCTTGAGAGTTTATCATTAGCGAAATTTAATACCATAAATTAAAAAAAAACACATAAAAATCCGTTGCTCCGCTTAGGGGTTTATCAGTCGCCAGGCAGGCGCCAATGTGAACAGTTTTCTTGACCAAAATACTCATTAACCAAAAATGTAATTTCTCTTTACAATCTTTTTTATTAAAAGCACCTTGCCCGGCCTTTTTTGAAAGTTCTTGAAAAAAAACAAACTTTTTTTACCAACTTTTGTATTGATTTTTTAGAACTACTGGCTCTACCTAGATCACGAATATGTATTTTTGAAGTCGATTGGTCGCTTAGTTTAGCCGTAAGTCAAGTCTAAAGATGCAAACTTTGATGCCTCTAGCGCACGTCTAGTTTAGCCGCAAATCGTATTTAAAGATAAAAGTCGATTTTTCATATAATTACATGCATCAATTGAAAAGGTGGCACTTCCTAGATTACGAATATGCATTTTTGAAGTCGCTAGGTCGCTTGGTTATATTATTAAAAATTTTTGTTCGAATTAACCATTTTTGATTTATTTTCTACGAAAAAGGTTAAAAATTGACCTTTTTCATTAATTTTTTCGTAAAAAACTCAACCATTGAGAGATATTTTAAAAAATAAATCTCAACCGATAACCGATATTTTGTTTTTCAATAAATAAATCTCAAACCGTAACCGAAATCTTCTTAAAGAAATGTGGTAACTCTCAGAGAGAAACCAATTGAAAATAAAGGTCAACAGTTATTTCTGATCTCTGGTTATATAGAGCAAAAGCTAAAAGATCTTTTCTGAAACAGTCAAATCTTACTGCCCATTAATAAATATTAGTATAGTGAATGATTTCTGATTAAGTTAAACATTATTAAAAACATATCGCTTATTACAAAAAAAAAACTTCAAAACCCTCTTTCTATAGCCCAACTTTTTGTGGACGTGCATACCAACGCATTGTATATAAATAATTGTATAGCCAAACTCACTTTTTTGGACTCCTTAATCATAGTGTAAATTTAATTAAAATTTCTATATTTTTTGGGTGTAAAACTTCACTAGGTAATGCTTGGAGACAAAAATCGATAATTTGTAACGACAACTCTAAAACAGTACAAAGGAGTCCCGTTGACTATAAGCACTAACCCTAATTTACTTACCAAATCATTGTGATCTTGTTTTTTATTCAAAACTTTCTTAAACAAAAATAGAAAAATAGCTATTTATTGTCAAAGTTAAAACTAAGGATAGACAATTTCGTATGTAAATTTCAGTTGTGAAAATAATTTGTGGTGTCATTCTAATTCTTATACGCACAGAAAGCAGTAAAATTTGCCCTATATCTGTATGTAGGTATGGAGCTTTGGAATGTTCATGTTCGTATCTTATTTAAAATTCCCACTCATCGGGCCATTTGATTTTTTCATTGAATGCCTTATCTGAGAATATTTAACTTTGAACAACATCATCACTCTCTTTTAGACGTCTACGTCTAAATAAATAAAAAAAAAAAAAAAAACAGCAACATTAAAGCTAACACCCGAGCATTATATCTAAAAGACATACATGTGTATTGTATCTGCATATGAATACCAACTCATGGATACCTACCTACACATACATATAATGATAGAACCTAACATACAAAAGTTAACCTCCGCAGGGAAAACACATATTTTTAACATATTTTCTTCAAACAAAATATTGTACAACAAAGCTACCAGTTAATATCACAACAAATGTTTGCTTAGATTTATCTCAGACACCATTACATTAGCTTGCCAAATTATTCATGCAAATGTCTTCAGGGTGGAAAAACAAAAGTCCCATTCCATGCTCGTTGCGCCTTTATTCAGAGCAAAAACATAACATACCCGTTCATATACAAAAGAACAGAGCTATAGCTTCAGCTCCTGCTACTGCTTTCAGTCAGTTCTGTACTTTTCTGGGAAAGTTAAATCGTATCCACATGGCATAAACGTTCTTCACACTAAGTAAGATTCCACTCCACCATAAATATTTCTGTTTTTTTTTTTTTTGCTTTTTTGTTTGTTGTATATCTATACTATTATATAAAAGAGTAACTTTTTTTGGTTGTCAGTAGTGCTGAATGTATGCACTAAACTCACAAACAAACAAAAAAACTCTTTTAAAAAATAGATATAATACAAATTTCACTTATCTGGTATGCTATAGGATACAGCAGAAAAGAAAATTTTTGTTAAATACCGAATAATAAACAAATTAAAAACTTACCACAAAAAAAATCGTATGGAAATTTTCTAAAATCAAGCATGTAGGTATTTTCCTTGAAAAATTCTGCTTTATAGATTTTCAACTCACATTTACTTCAAGCTCAATTATTTATAAGGAGGAGTTGTTTTGCCATGGAAAATTGCCTTTTGTGGCATGTGGATTTGACGATAAATCGTCAAATTCCATATTTTTGGTCTTGGTGGGCTGATTCCTGGAATCGGCTCAAAAAAGAGTTGTTTTTTTTTTTTTAGGTAGGGTAGTATTTTTGTTTTTTCTTTTTTTATTTTTAGGGAACATTTTTGGTGAAAACTAAGTGGTGGGTAGTAAAAAATCTTCATCGAAAAAAAAAAAAAAAACGATTCAAGCCATGTGCAGTAAATGTGCCTTGGTAGGTGGGAGCGAGAAGTGAGTTTTGTTTTCACCGGCGACGAATTGTGTTGATGTTTTTGTGTAATAGGGAAAAGTTCAAATAAAAAAAAAAAAAAAAACATCAACGGTAGGGATTTTCTCTTTAGTAAGAAATAGTGGTATGTGAGAGGTAGGTATAATATTTGCAGCAAAAATAAATGTTTACTACTGAAATTGTTTGGTTTGGTGGTGGGTGTTTGCTGGATATGGTAAATGGAAACGAACTATAGGCAAGGGCGTGCACAAGGAGGGGTAATGCACAAGGAGGGGTAATGGGCATTTAATGCACCCCTAATAAAAATTATTTTTAATTTTTTTTTCTGAGTAAATTAAACAATCAAGGGCGCACGTAAATAGGATGGGGGGTGCTAAATCGGCTTAGGTAATTCACAACTTGAGTTCTAATTGTTGGATTTTAAGGTAAGACTGAAATTGGTTGGTTTGGCGGTGGGTGGTTGGTTTTTTAATATACTTTATTTAGGTTAGGTACAAATTTTTTCATGAGGATAAGTGATGTGATGGTGGGGTGGTAAAAATATGTATAGGTTTTTTGTGGCAGCGAATTATTCTTCATCGTCAAAAAATAAAAAAAAAAATAATTCAATTTCTGAATAATTACACAATCAAGGGCGCACGTAAATAGGATAGGGGGATGTTTATTACATGAAAATCGACTAAATTTACAACGTGAGTTCTAATTGTTGGATTTTAAGGTAAGACTGAAATTTTTGTTGGTTTGGCGGTTGGTGGTTGGTGACGGTGAATGGAAACGAACTTATTTAGTTGCAAGAGCGTGCACAATAAGGTGTAAGGGGGCACTTGAATCACTAATACATTTGTTTTTCTAATTCTTTTTGTTGAGTAACTACACAGTCAAAGGCATAGGTAAGCAAAGGTGATGTGGGGGTGCTTATTACGTTCAAATCAGCAAAATTTACACCTTGAGTTCTAATGATCGGATTTTCAAGGTTCGAGATTTTAAATGAAGATTAAATGTAATGTGGAAACACAAGAAGACAAGAACGTGCGCAAGGAGGGATCTGGTTTCCAGAATCGGCTCAAAATTTTTTTTTTTAGGTAATACCTACCTACATATGTATTTTTATTTTAATAGGTAGGTACCTACTTTATTTAGTGGTAAAATTTTTTTGATGTTGATAAGTGATGCGTGGGGTGGTAAGAAATGTATTCCGGTTTTTTGGCACGGAATTATTCTTTATAGACGGCAATAACCCTTGCTGGGAAAAAATGCTTTGAATATGGTAGGTATATGGTAGAGAAGAAGAAAAAATTTAACATTTCATTGATAAATTATTAATTTCTTTATCAAGTGGTTACTAACAAAATTCACGGTCGTTCGCTCCTTAGGGGGTAATGGGAGGTAGGTATAACATAACATACAAATAGTCTGATTTTCAAAGTTGTCTTAAAATTACACTATAGGCAGGCAGGTAGGTAGGTACATAATTAGGTTCATTACATTTTTATTCAAATGCAAGCCCACACAACCCACACGCATAATTTTAGGAAAATAATTGTCAACGTTACCTGACAAAAAAAACGTCAATGTTACCTGACAAGTAACATGGATGGTGTGTAGGGCTCTTTAAGCTGAACATTTTTCGAGTGCTGATTTTAAATCATCTTTTTGGTCGATATTTGGTTGTCATAAGGTTTTACTAAAGAAGACCCGGGCAACGCCGGGTTTTATCGGCTAGTGTATTTATATGAATGTGTTTATGAAAGAGAAAATAAAAAAGAAAAATATTCAAATTCGTAAGTATGCGCTCGTGACAAGTAAAAATGCCAATATCTTACTTTAAAAATTCTACATGAGGACCAACATTTTTCAAAGTGGTCTTCAGCATTAATTTTACCTTCCCTTTATTTTATATTTTAAAGAAAGCAATTTTTTAACTATACGCAGATCAATTTGTATTGAATTTTACGTGAATATACGGTGTTGAATGAAAGGTCAGGTTGTCATGTTAAGAAGCTCTCCAATAACGTTTGGAAATCAAAGTTGTAATCTTAGCTCATGATCAAATCATCATGAAAGGTTGACCTTTAATATGCCTTTTGCAATACCTGCCACATGCCAGTTCTTCAATATAAACATCCAGAATTTAATAGAAAAGCCAGCAATTTTTTTTCTGAAATTTCTAGGCACATTCAAAAAAAAACTGTTTTTTTTTTTAGTTTGGTGAAAATTTAATTTGATTTTCTACAAAAACTAGAAGACATTTAAGCATCATCTGGTTTTCAGTGTATGTCCACAATTTGATAGGAGCATTGAATATTAAAAACAATAAAATGCACGACTGGCTCGCACGAACTTGCTCTTGTAGTTGAAATTTCTTGGAATTTTGAGATTGAGTGCATTTTACAGTCTTGTGCAAATTAATTGGGACAAACAAGTTTTTTAATGAATTTTGTTCCTTGCTTTGCTAGAAGGCTTTAAATTTGGCATTAATTCTTTAAATACTTTGACTTAATGAATTAGTTTTACTTAAATGATTTAGTTTTATGAAATATTTCTGTTGACTTTTTTCTATGTTTTTTTTTTAGAAAATGGTGTGGCTGTAGAAATACAGCAGCAGATTCTGATTTTAGGCGAAAGAAATACCAAGGTGGACCAAAATTGATAAGAATCGGGTTTCAGAGGACTAGAAAAGAAGTTTTCTCGTACGAGAGCCACTTCGAGGTCAGTCTGGTGGAGTCCAATTTTTATCAATGTTCGTCCATGCTAGTCTTTTTTTTCGCCTAAAATCTGTCAAAAACTGTTTTTTTTTTTTTTAATGGCCTTCTGGCCTTACGACCCACTTCAAAAAGAAGCCTTCAAACTGCAGACGAATTCACCTGAACTTCAGCTGACTCCATGTCCCTTGGAAGCTTAAGCTTGGCACTTGTCTTTCCAGGGTTTATGACTCTGTTTCAGACCATCATTTTGTTGTCATTAGCCGTAGTCAGTCGCATAGTCCTTTCTGCGCGCTTCAATTGGTCATGTTTACCCGTTGAACGCAATTATCCTAGCAACATTCAATTTTGCTACTCAGAATGAAGAACGCCATCTAAGTTCTTGAAAAAATATGAATTTATGCAGAAAAAATTTCAAAATTTAAATTAAAATAATAAAATTTAAAAATTAATTTTTTATATATAAAATTTCTAGAAATTTTTCAGATAAAAAAATTTCGGTATCTTTGCCATTTTTAAGAATTTAATAATATGTATACAAATACATATAACCATAATTTCAAAAAAATTCGTCAACCCGTTTTTAAAAAAAAATTTTTTTTTTTGTAAATCCTAAACATATATTTTTGAAAACATTTGTATTATTAAAGCTTAGAAGGAACTCCAAAGTAAAAAAATTGATCATAATTTGGTTGCGAGCCGTTAACGAAAAAGTCGAAAATAAAAAAAAAAAAAAAAAAAAAAAACGATATTATGGTATACCGTTAATAACAGTTTTTGATGGTTTTTTTTTTTATTAAAATGCTCACCATACCAGAAGTAGTACATACACATTTTTTTTGTATCATAATTGTTAAAACCGTTTCCGAGATAATTAACTTTTATTCAAAACGTTTGTATGACAGGTACCGTTATTTTTTGAGTTGATTTTTCCCTTAAGAAAATCACCTAAAAATCTTATGCTCCAAATGTGACGGTTTACGCTGTAGATCTACATGTGTAGGTATAAAAAAAAACAGACATACAGACATACACGCAGATAGACGGAATTGTAGTACCCAGTTTTTTTCGAGTTCGATTTTCTTACGCATCCAAAACTTGCCTTATAGTACCTAAATATATCGCAAGTAAAAATACTACTAGGTGATATTACATTGTCATATATATATGGCAAGTTTGCCAAATAAATATGGCTCAAAAATGTCATATAAGTGTGATAGTCATATTTATATGACAAAAATATATAAGACTCCATATATATGACAATCACGAATTTAAAAAAAAATATATGATTTAATGAAACGTGATTGGTCAAATATATCGTATTTTTTTAAATATTTTATTTTTCGTAGCAACTGTTTCATATTTGTAAACAAAAATTGACAGAAAAAGCTTGTGAACATTATATGGCATACATATATGGCATAGTCTATTAATACTTGTCATATATACAAATATTGTGCCATATTTTATATGACTAGCATTGGTCATATATATATGACAATGTAATATCACCTTAAATAATGTAACATTTTGAGCAAAGTTAGTTTCAACAAAATTTTTTTAATTGAGTTTGAAAATTAAGATTTTAAAAACTGTTCACTAAAACAACTTTATTTCAAATGAAAATAAAACAATAGATTTCCGCCTCTACTAAAAGGTATAGCATAGTATTTTAAATTTTGTTCTATCTTGGCTAAATGAAGGCGAATGATATTTTTCTTGTCTCAAATTTCGACCCAGTCTACATGCTCTAGCTTTTTGTCACACTCCTTATATGCATAATCCCAAATTATACGTCGTTAGGGTGGGTCAAATATTGGAAAATAGCGTTGATGAGCTTAGGAAAATATTATTGGCATCCTTTTATACGAAATTGAGTTTTCTACAAAAAAGTCAAAGTTTTTTTTTTTGCTAATAAAATATGTAACTCATTGGTTCAAACTTAGGGTAGGTACTTACATTTAAGGAAGTGCTGATACCCCAAAACGAAGCTATTTAAAAATTCTTTAAATCCAAAATTGTCCATTTCAAAATTCTGGAAATCCATAATTCTGTAGGTATTTTTGAAATTATGTATTTCAAAATACATATACCTACTGAAAATCCATATTTCTGTACATATTTCAAAATTCTGTAGGTATTCGAAAATAATAATTATAAAATATTTTTTATAGTGAAAAAAGTGCGAACTGATCAATATCAATTTTTTTTTTTATTAATTCACAAAATTTTCAAATATAGAATTCATTAAGTAGAGCTTAAAATATTTTATTTTACAATTTCCTCAATTTTTCAATTTGTTTTAGGTAAATAATTTTGAACTTAATTTTTTGAAAATTTAGCAAAAAAATTAAAGAATTTGAAGTTGAATTCTTCTTTTTTTTGTATAAGAAATTTACACAATTTCAGTGTTGATTTATTTTGTTATCTTTATTTTTTGCGCACTCACAATGAAGCAAGGAAGGATAAGGTTTATTTGCAATGCTGCAATTATTAAAAAAAAATTTTATGCCTACTGTTACTGTTTTTTCATGTAACAAAATGTTAAAATTTCATATAAAAATATTTATTTTTTAGAAAATCGCTTAAATAATTAAGGGCTCAAATTATTAAGGAAGATGTTTTAGAAATTTAAAGAATGAAGTTACTTGAGCCATGATCCATATGGTTTTATGTATTAAACTATAAGAGCAAATGAGTGCAGCCCAAATTGTTAATTTTATATAATTTTTTTAAAAAATTATCTTCAATTTTTTTTTTTTTTTTTTTGTAATCTTATGGTTTTAAGCTAGTTAAGCCTCTAATTAAGTACGGGTTCTGTATATTTGTTTGTTTTCTTGTTGAAGACCACGCAGATAGATTTTCCTTATGTTATAAAAAGCACACAGAAGCAAGAATAAGAAAGTTTATAATTATTTATATTCGACATATTTTGTCAATAAACATTTCGATCAAGATGTAAAAAGCATAAATTTAACAAAAACTTTTCTCTGAAATTGATAATAATGGCCCAGACTTTAGGTCTGCTTAAAAATCTTGATTTATAATTTATAAAAGTCCTTGATTCTCCAAACGAGTAACATTTATTGTTATTTGCTTTATTGTTCCTAATAAAAGGAATATTATAACCAATTTTTTCGTTATGCCATTCAGTCACATTTTTCCCCTTGATATAGACTATTAAAAAATTTGAAAGAAAGGTTATAATGCGAAGCCGTAAAATTTATTATATTTCAAAGAAGACTGTTGTAAGTAAAAATATAATAATTCCTAAAGGAGTCTATTTTGGTTTCATTTAACTGCCAGCCAACTTTGAGAACCACTGATCCCTTTAGATTCAAAGTTGATTGACTTTTCTTGGTCAATGACGAGGTATTGAAAGATCAAATTTCAGTTTCATGATGACCCAAGATGAGTTATGGACCCAGTTTTTTTCAACTTTTAACCCTTTAAAACTGAATCTGATTTGAATAAAGCTAATAAGTCATTGATAATCTAAAAACATTTGTTTTAAACAGAAGAAAAAATACTGGCTCCAGTGAAAATGTTGGTTTGTATACAACTTGTGGAATGCATTCATTTTTCATTTCCCTGACAAGCTAGTTACCTTTATACTAGAATTAAGGAGGACAGGAAAAAAGGTTTTCATTGTTCAATATTTTTCAGAAATTCCAATTATAAATATTATTGAAAACAGAAGTGTTTCATTTTAGTATAGGGACTCCTTCAAACGATAAGACGCATACCTGTCAAAAGTCAGTTCCAGTCCAGAGTCTTGTTAAGTTATATGAACAAAACCATTAATATTACCCTTCATCCATATAATAAACAACTTTTTCGATTTAACCTTAGGGATTGTCGAAATCTATTTTACTTAAAAATAAGAATAAACGTCCTTAACTGCTCAGAGAGCTCAGTAAGAATCCCAACTTGCTAGTGTGAAAATTAATGTAAAAACTTTTCAGATAAAACTTTAACCCCCGTCAGCTCAGGTGCGATATTCCTCTAGATAAGTGGAGAGCTATATGTACCACTTTTTCCCATTGTACATTCTTTTAGTTTTAGTTTTATTATTTTTTTTCTGTTTTTTTACTTTTTTTTTTTCAGAAATAAAAATGTTTTTGAAAGTTTTCACATAAATTCATTCAACGTGAACATTCCTCGAATGATGGATAAAGTTTCCATAGTCCTTTATATACTTTTATTTTTGTTTTTAGTTCTATTGTACATATTATATTTTGTATACATGAATGGAATCATAACAATTCAAATATTACTTTAGGATAGTGTAAAATAACAAATTGGCTCCATGCATTGTTGTTTTTGGTTTCCTGTCAAATACATATGAATGTAGTTGGAGGAATAAATAAAGGTAAACTATTTGAATTACTCTTCTAATCTAACACACGTTGTTTGTTTTATTTTGTTTTCAAAAACATTTAATTATTTTGTGTAGTTTGAGAAAGACATTGGCAGCTTAGATAATTATAACAAGGAAAACATAAGCATTGAAAAATCCAATTAAAAGTAATTGGTAATATGCTTACGCATGTTACTCTAAGACCTCATATATTGATTTGACATAGAATCATGACACACATTTTATTTAGTACAATCATGTACATTGTGTATCTGAAATTATGCGTAATTACTTTAACAGAATAGTTTTGATTGGTACTGCCATCTTGGTTGTAAGAAAACTCTGAGTTTCTTGTTTTGGCCATAAAATTCGCATTACGGAGATAGAGTTTTGACTTTTTTTTAGGAAATTGTCTTATTTTCGAATAATTCACTTACAGCTTGACTGATTTTGTTATAATTTAACAGTCAATTGCTTTTGAGTAGGTAAAGTAAAAAAAAAATTAACGTTTACAAATTTTGAAAAAAATCTTAAAAAAAATCAATCAATAAATTCAAAGATCTCTTGACTTTTTCAACATTTTTTTTTTGTTATAAAAATGTATTAGGTATGAAAAGTTTTAGATTCATAAAAATATTGAACTTGAGATGAGATTTTGAACAAACTTTACATAACCAAGACAGCGCATTTTCAAAAAAAAATTTTTTTTGGTATTTTTAAAAAAAGTTCAAAATTTTTTGTTTTTGAAAAATGATTTTTTTTGAAAACGGATTGACGATTTTTTTTTTTTTTAAATTATGGTTTTAGTTGCGTTTTATGAAATTCTTAAAAATGCCATACCAAATTTCTAAAAATTTCAAGAAATTTAATTTTACATATAAAACACTATTTTTCAAGAAAACCGTTTCAATGATTTTTGAAATTTTTTCTGCATAAATACATATTAGTAATTAAGATGGCATTCCTAATTTTTTTTCTTAAGTTCATGCGATATCAACCCGTAATTTTTTTTTTTTTTTTAATTTTCGATTTTTTCGAAAACCGGGCAATTGATTTTGTTAAATAAATTTTTAAAAATGTAAGTAGTTTTGTCGGTAATAAACAGAATTTTTTGGATTTTTGGAAAAAAGTTACATTTTTTCCTTTTTTGAAACTCGGTATGCATATATTTTAAAAACGCTTTAACAATTTTTAATAAGCAAACATTATCTAGAAGATTTAAAACAAAAAATAGTCTTATTGTCAAAAAATACCGTAGTCTTAATACAACTAACTACTTAAAAGCTGTTAAAAATCTTATTTTCTACGATTTTGATGAAATTTTTTCTGTTGGCCAATATTACTTCGATCTATCAATTAAAAAGAATATATATTACAATTAGAAATTATTAACCAGTAACCTGTACCTCTCATAGAACAATTTTTTTATTGCGGCCTATCTAATTGTGTTTTGACACCGATTTAACACATTTCCGGCTAGTGTTGTAAAAACGCAACGTCATAACTGAGAACTTCTGGAAATTTACTGATGATAAATTTTGATAGACTTAGTAATAAATTTGAGGGTTAATTGAATTATCTGATGGACGTGTTTTTGGATTTTAAAAAAAAAAAATATTTTCGTGGTGATTTTATGTAATTTTCGAAAATTTGAGAATTTTTGAAATATTTAAAAATTTCAACAGAATTAAAATTTTTCAAAATAGGTAAATAAAGGTTCAAATTATATTCTGAAATAATGTTGACGCAATTTATAAGAGTCTGACAGTTGAGGTGAAAGCATAAATTAATTAATATAATATAGTTTTTTGATTTTTTTTAAATGTATTTGAAAAAAAAAATTATTTTTTTAGGTCAATTTTTCGTTTGCAGTTTTTGATTTTTGTCTTTTTAAGGGTTGTTTTCAGAAGCTTCAAACTTATACAACAAATAGATAATGTTGGTCTTCATTTTTATAAAAAAAAAATTAAGCTTGCAAAAATTTGTCTTTTGATTTTTTTTTTTCATTTTTGAAAAAAAAAATGAATTTGGGGAAAATGATTTTTTTTTTTACAATTTTTCATTTTTATCTTCTTAGGGATTAAATTCAGAAGTTTTAAATTTATACAGAGTATACATAGGCAATTTTAGTGTTCATTTGATATTTTGACATTTTTTTTCTTGAGTTTTTATTACTTAAAAAAAAAAAAACTTTTTTAGGTCAATTTTTTCTTTTACTTTTGATAATTTTATTAGTTTTCAATAATCTTTTCATTACCAAGTCTATCTAGGTATATTTAATTACTTTTTTTTATAAAAGTATTCATATAAAGTTCACGTATTCCATGTAAGAAGAAAATTTTATTTCAATAATCCTGATATTGCTTTCGGCGAGCGTTGCGAAAACGCAAAACGAATTTTCTGGGAAACCAAAAGCTTTTCCAATTTTTTTTAAATAAATTTTTGGGTTAAAAAAAATTAAATTATTTATTACTAGCTGACCCGGCGAACTTCGTTCCACCTATACCTAATTTATTAAATTATTAATGTTCCTTTCGAAAGTCAAGCAAGCTCCAATTGTTAACATGACTTTCCAACTTTTTCAGGATAATTCTCCAATTTTTATTTCCGTAGTGTTTTTCTCTGGCACATACTAAAAACTGAAGTACTGAATTCTTTTCGAAAAAAATTCTACAAAATTGTATACAAAATTACTTACAGATCGAACCATTAATAATTTCTTTTTCTTATAAATTAGGTTGATTAATAAATTATTGAATTTGTCGAAGCAATTATATATACAAAATATAAGGTATTTCGTATACATGTACTCCTACAATCTTATTTCATAGCTTTTTTTTAAACCAAAACTGTATTCCTTAATATATGTTTTAAGCTAAAAAAAAAGCAAAAAAAACAATAAATTAATATTTACATATACATATTATTTTTTTTATTATTCGATATTCTCATCACTAAAAGCCATGGCTTGAATAAGTTTTAGTTTTTAAGAAAAACGAAAATAATAAAAACAAGTTTTTATTTTAGTTAGACTAAAAACAACTGTGTTTTAATTCCAAAGACGGTATTAAGAAAAGGGTCGGGTCGTGAGAGTCGTTATCATCGGTTTTGAGTAGATATTAGTTATTTCTGTGGAAATATTCTTGTGTCAGTATTTTGGAAAATTAATTAGGTAGTGATTTAAAAAAAATTGCTTTCTACTGCTTTGCATATACATAAGTCAAGCAAAAAATTGAATCTTCCTCTTTTTGTTCTCAATTGGAATCAGTTTGACTTTTGTGATGGAACTTCATATTGTTTTGTCTAAAATAAAGGCTGTTTCAAGCAGTTTTTGGATCAATAAATTAAACAATAATTATAATTAAATTGTTCTTCTCGTATCAGTCATCTTTCTTGATTGATTTGTATATAAATTGAAGAATACCTAAAGTAAATTAGTTAGGTAGGTATATATAAGGCATTTAAACTACCAATCTTAGATATTATAAAAATTAATTAGGCGTATTCTTGTTCACTCGAATATTAATGCTTGAATAAATCAAATGAAATGGTTCTGTTTTTTATTAAAGTCATCTAAAAAAAAGAAGCAGAGCTTCCATTCTATTTCATTAGTTATTCAATTGAATAAGCACATATTAATCTGGAACTCAATCATCTGTCAATCATTTTTCATTAACTGGAATTTTCTCTAATTTATTGCATTAAAAAATACACAATTTTATTTACATATACATTTGAGCTGAAAATCAAGGGAACTTACCGATACACTAACACTTTCACGTTGAAACTACATTACATTGATTCGAACTGATCAAATTTACTGTAACCAAATAGGTAGGTAGGTACCCAAACCCAACCCGAATCAACTTACATTATATTTTTATTTCAATGTTTCGCATGGTGGCGTGGGTTTTATTGGAAGCTTTTTTTTTTTAGTTTGAAACTTTGTTTCGTCACACATCAAATAAAGCCACAGCTACATATATAAAGAGCGTTATCAAAGAGAAAGCCCTACAGCAAATTCAATTTCGTTAATGGAATGTGAATTAATTTGCCACATTTGATAATTCAAATTCGCAGACTTTCAGACTATCCTTGCCACGTTTGCTTGCAACATCACATACATGTAGTAGAATACTATACCATTATAACACTAGTAGTTAGTCTCCCGCCACAAAATACTCAAATCAAATCATAGATACTCGAGGGTAGTAACTGGAAGAAGCTGAAGTTGAAATCACAAAAAGCAACCAACAAACCAAGAAAGAAAAAAAAAAAAAAAAATTGCAATAAATTCGACATGGCATGCAGTCGGGTAACTTGTAACTTTTTTTTGTCTCCCACCTATTGTCGCAAGTGTATAGTGTTCGTCTTGTGAATATTTAACTAGAACAAATTCAACCGTGCACTTAAACGACGCTTGATTGAACATACAAGGAGTAGTGGCAGGATATTTATGTATGTATGTTGTGCTTTGTGCAGGAGCACACCAGAAGTTGTAGTTTCTAGCAGCGGCAAAATAGAAGAAGAAGAAGAAGAAGAAATACACAGGAACTGGATAGGAGTAATGTACGACAATAAGTGGATGGGATTGAAGCCTCGAGGGAAACTTACATCCTTGTTGGCTTTCTAATTAATGGAAGTGACGGTTGCACCTGATGTTGCACAAACGCTCGTTTGTATGTAATTTGTTTTAGAGAAGAAGATTTGTGGAAATAGCATCGTCAGGAAGCATTTAAAGTACCTACTACACCTACCTATACACTACATATGTAACTATCTACGATGAAGTTTATAGTTCTTAATAGTTTCGGTGCGATGTAGACATCTAGCATCAAGGGTATTATACGTATTTCAATACCTACATACATTTCTATATTTATTTTATATACTATAAATAAGGAATATATACATACGTGTGGCCTAAGAGGATTGAAGAAGATCGTTATCACTATAAACTTTCAAAAAGTGTCTTGGAAGTAGAGAGTTTACCTGACTACAGCTGATAATAATATTGAAATTTGCATAAAACCCAAACTACCGCATGAAGTTATTCGAGAAAAGTCTCATAGATTTCCATATCCCAGTTCATTTTTCTTGTTTGTTCAATGTAAAGTTTCATTGTTTAGAATTGACAATTCAATCGCTTGAACCGTTATTCCTTCCTTGTATCTATATTTTAAATGAAACATGATGAATTAGCATAATGAAAACTTATTGACATCGTTCAGATCCACTTGAATTAATTAAACAAGAGTATAGATAACAACTTAGGTATTTGCCTATACACAATTATATAAGCTGTGTTACCGTGACACTGCCCATACCCAACACGTCCAGTTAACAGTTAACATGGAATGGCAACAACAATAAAAAAAAATGGCTAGCAATTACTTTACGTTTTTTCTCCCAGTCAAATGTGACTTTTGATGAATACTTTTAAATAACTTTAGGTAATGGAATTAAGATAAAGGGTGCTCCAAATAAGATCTATCAATGTTAAACAGAAATAACTTTTTTTATTTTATAATATTTCTGTTTTTTTTTTTTTTTTTTGCAGGTTGAGATGAAATTCTTGGAAATTTAACATACAGTGGGCCTTACCAATAATCAAATTTAGTTATGACTTAAATATTTCAGTGAAATTAACCTTAACGTTATGGATCCTAAATTATAAACCATGCATTATATTCTCAATTTTTTGAAGTCAGTTGAATATATGGTTTATTATTTTTAGTCCACGTAAATATTTAGGTAATACCATGCACGGTTTATTATTTAGAGCCCATTCAATTATGATCCATTTTACTGAAATATTTAAGTCATAACTAAATTTGATTATTGGTAGGGCCCAGTATACACAACAGCGGGTTTAAATTATCGTTTTACACAACTAACCATGGTAGGTAGGTAGGTAGAAATGGCAGCCAACGAACAACTAGCTCGCTGACCCAATTAGCGCAGAAAAGCGCCGTTTTGATAACCATACAAATTGATTTTTTCATAAAGTTTTGATGTCGGATGAAAGGCGTTTTCATTTAAGTGGCTATGTTAACAATCCGAAACAAGCACAGAAATGTAAATTCTGGGAGCTCCAAAAACTAAGGGCAATACTCCAGTTCCAGGTGCATTCATCCAGATGCACTGCTAGGTGCGTTATTAGGGCTAAAAAGTTACCGGACCATATTTCTTCGAGAATGAGAATGAAATGCCAGAAACGATTTCCGGGCCTTCTTATATAACAATGGTCGAACTTTGCAGTAATTAGCGGAGCATTATCGATATTTGTGGTTTCAAGAAGATGGATTGACTCCGCAGTCCGCACACTTCTAAGTGAACTATAACATTTAACATTTGTAGGTCTTATTTTGGGTCACCCTGTATATACGAAAAGAGCTTCTATTCCTTTTTTTATTTGGCATCGTTGTTACATTGTTACATTGTTACAACACACTGTGGGATAGATTACATACCTCAAAAATTTTGATATCAATTCCACCTATAGTTATAGAGAGGTAGGAACTTGAAGATTTGCACGTTTGCTTCTGAGACCGATATACTTTTAGACAAGTCTTTTACTTGAACTTTTGAACTCAAAATTAATGGAATGAAACGAAAAGTTGACAGTGAAAATCTTGAAAGTCTTTTATGGTCCGAACAAACACTTTCTTAAAGGGCTGCAGAGCCTTTCAATTTGCCTCATATGCAACAAAATAGTAATTTTTGTTAAAAGTGATGGTAATTTAAAGTGCCATTGTGAAACAAAATTAAATAATAATGAAGATTTTAGTAACAATTTTATTCTTGCAATTTTAGCCAGTAATGATAAATTACAGGAACACTTGTTGCCGAATAAAGCTCATGATCTAGCAGAAAAAATTTTTTTCAAGGCCGTCCATTATAGGCAAAAAAAATACTAAAACAGAAATTTTGCAAGCCCTTGAATTTGACGTCTTTCAAGTTCAAAAGGAAATTGTTAAAACAGCAAGAATATAGTTTTTTGCAAGTGTATCTATTTTTGTATTTAATTGTAAAAAAAATAGCCATCAATCTAATCACCATGTTTGGGGCACAATTGTGTGAGAGTTCTTTTTTCAAAAATAAACTTTTGTTGTTTTTTTTTTTAATACTCTTGTATGAAACATTTTCATTATTTGGAAGTATTTGTCGACCCCTGGTTTAAGGTCTTTAAATTAAAAAAAATTGAAAATTACGGAAACTACTTTTTTCTTTGGATAGGTTTCTGACATACAAAAGCTTAAGTATCCATATTTATAAAAATTAATCCTTTTTCCCTTGGTCACGCCATAACGTGAGAACGACTTTACCGATTTTATTCATCATTTTTTATGTATTCTATTACTTTGTTAGATAAGGTTCTTATGAAAAGAAAAATTAAGAAAATTGAATTGAAATTTAACATTGAAATTTGGTTGAGGGTTTTATGAACAATCTGTGTTACTAAATTATTGTATTTTGACAAATAAAAATAAAAATATTGAATATTTATTTTTATTTATCCGATTAACCTACATGGGAATCTTTTTGTTAAAATCGTATTGAACCAGGTAAATACACTAACGGAGCCGAAAGTTTATAAATGTTTGCCGGATTTTTAAAACCACACTTTTAGCTGAACATCATGCGATTTGCATACGAAGAACATTTATAATTCAAATAATCTTAAATAGAACAAAGTTCACCAGGGGCCTATAACACAACGTGACAAGTTGACAAGTCTTAATCCACTTGTCCAACTATACTTGTCCGAAGGATACGATCTTTCATAGACTTGACTCTTTGTGTTACAGGATAAAGGACAAGTTTGTCGCTTTTCACTTGTCCTACAAGTACTTGTCGCGTTGTGTTACAGGCCCTAGGTCAACTATTTTCTCTTTAAAAAAAAAAATAACTTATTTGTTTCTATTGATGTAGAATTTCGGAGAGTACTTCATACAGCTTCTTATAGGCATTTGTGGTACTAACAAAAAATTAATTTATAAAAATTGTTCGACAAATTTGACGAAGAGATCATGCTGAATTTGATTGATGGCACTGGTTAAGTTAACGCCAAGTCATTAAAAACCACACCAATCTACAATGATCAAAACTCAAAAAAATATTTGTGTAAAATTTTAGTTGGATAAAATTCGCAATCGATTTTAATTTTAAACAACAAACTCTGACTTAACTCAAATAGAGACTAATTTTGATTTAAGAGGGGTTTGCTATTCAAAATAAACTATAAGGCTATCGCATGTAAAGATTTTTTAAAATTAACTAATTATATGCTGATAAAAAAGTACGTATACGCCACAGTGACTCTACTAGTATTAATTATTTTGTATTATTTATTTTAAAGGGTCTATAATGTTATAAATACTTAAAACAGGCAAAGATTAACTAAGAGGATTTGTTGACCTTTCTCTCTGTTCTTATATCCTCATAATTTAATAGATTTCTTTTTATTTGGGACCCAAATAAAAAAAAATTAAAAATGTATTTTTGGGTCATTCATAACATTTGCTTATTTACTTCTTCACCTCCTCTAAAAGTAAGTACACATCGGGTGTGATTCCCAAGTTTTCCCTTACATTTTTTTTTTGTTTGTTTTGTTTTTGTTAAATCTTTATACCTGAACGCGCTCTCTAAGATTATCTTGTTTTTTTCATTTTTTACATAGACAATTGTGTGTCGCCTGTTCCCATGTTGGAAAACAGCCATCAACATTATATATTTATGAGCCAGTAAAGAAAGTTAACAATGTTGTATATCAAAAAGCGTTACAATAAACACCATTTTTTTGAAATATTTTTTTTTTATTCATTTATTTCAGTTCGAATTTTGAAAATTCATAGACAGCAAAATGTCTGTTAGGTCAGGTAGTTTCCTCTGAAATTGTCCATTCTACTTTTATGGGAAAAAAAAACATCCCTACTGGATTAGGAATTAACCATTAAAAAACCCAAAAACACGAAAAATGCAGAAAAGCAGCAGAGTCTTGAACGGAATCACAAAAAAGCCATCAGACAAATTCGTATGCCCTTTAAACTTCGAACCAAACTATCCCGGAACCCTGAATTTACTCCTATTTTACGGTTTTTTATTTTTTTTAAATTTTTTTTCCATAAAAACTGGTTAATAGGTCTATATTTTTACAGGGAAACCCGGTAGGCTCCTAATTCAATGACTATTCGCATCATTAAGGAAAGTAGATAATTCTCAATTTTTTTTAGTTCAAATTGTAAAACATTTGTCAAATTCTATTAAAGAGTTGGATTATCCTTATAGTCGATATAAAAAAAAATCTCTTTGTACTTAACGTTTAATAAAAAAAAAAAACTCTATTATCATGTTATGGCTATAAACCATAGGTAGGTATCTAAAATATAATTAAATCAGATTCTGTAGCATTATTTTTTGATTTAAAACAAAAATTTAGCACTTAAAATAATCAATAAATCTAACATATTAAACATTAGCGAAGCCCTAAAAATGTTACTCTCAACCCGTTATTTACTGCCACAAAACCAAAAAATTGATTGTCAATCTATATTAACAAATTTGATTTTCTAAACCAAAAAATTCAATTAAATTACAGGGGGAAATTGTTTCGAAATCACATAATGCATACATATGCATGTCGATATGGTTATTTATCTATATAAAAATACTAGAAAAAAAAACCTCAAAATCCACAACAACTAAATTACGCGAAACCAACCGTATTTCCCAAATTCCATATCAGCAAATTACCAGTTAAATAATAAAGAAGGTGGATATCATAGGGAAAGGGCGGGTTGTAGAGTTATTCCGTGCAACACCATAATTTCCAACAAACCGGCATTATATTGTAATAAAATTTCAAAATTTAATTTCATTTTCATCCATGTTATTTTGCACATTATAACATTAAACATAGTATAGGTATACAAATTCGACATATTGTCGATTTATGGCTTTCAAATACTACCACTGCACTCGGATTCTAAATAACCCTATACAAAACTTATCTCTCTTTTCTATAGTTCCACCACGAGCACATAATGCGGTTTTTGGGGGTGCTGATGCGCCCAACCCATAGAAAAATAACACCGTTTCCCTCTAAACTAATTTCAACTAATGTTTTTTAAATAAATTTTTAGTTTTTTTTTCATGGTTTATAAATAAAAAAAAAATAAATTTGATGGCACAACAGCTCATGAAGAACTAGGGCCTAGTGACTTACAACTCTCAACCATACCTGTGTGCGTGTCTGCAGGAATGGAGGGGACCTACAATTTATTGCCGAATCCGAACGGCTAACGAGCGGCACTTTTCTGTGAAAGGAGATACTCTTAGAGGATTTGTCAATTCCTCGCAAGAGGCAGTAGCCGTTTTTTCTTTTAAATAAATAGGTGGCGAGGCTTGGTTTCATGGTTTGCAATTTTTTAAAGTAATTCTTGTGTTCATTAAAAAAAAAATCCTTGTGATACAAGCAATTCGAGCAAATTAATTAGAATTTTTATATCTGGGAATGAAATGAAAAAATGATGAAAGCAGAATCACCTACAGCCATAAACGACCATGTGGAATCATTTCTATTTGGAGACAAAATTTCTCAAGGATGGAAAAGTTTATGCGTCAGAGTCACATTCAACTAATTCAGTCTGTGTAGGTTGATAGTTGATATCACATTTCATATCTTATTAGCTATCACAACAAAAATGTGATTGTCACTTTCCAATGAATTTGAAGTTTATGCCGAAATATTACTAGAGTTGCCAATAGTTCATAAAACATTTTCTGAATTTGTTTTTGTTCAGTCATTCAAACAATCGAAAACCAACTTTCTTGAGAAAAAAGAGTTTCTACTTTCTAAGAATTACATCTTAAATACATTATTTTGGTTCTCTAATATCGACAGATTTTAGTGATATATATTATACTATGGCAACCCTGATTTTGATGAATGTAATTGGAAAGTGTTCAATTAAATTGAACCACATTGAATCATCTTACGCAGACAGAAGACTCAGCGACAATCACATGTGACTATGGTTAATATATGATAATAATCAATTGTCACCGTACCCGATTCCACCTCAGATTTTGTTGCAATAACGAAAGACATGTTAATCATGACTTCAAAATCGTATCATTTTTCTACACATAATTTTTTTCGGAAATATTAGGGAAATATTATACAAACTAATATTTTGGTATAAGTGGAGACAATTTAGCGGACAAAGGTTAAAACGTTAAAAAGAAAATAATTTTTAAAAAGGAGTTATCAACCTCTTCCAAAATTATTTTCTGATAAAATTATATTCATGTCGATTATGGATTATGCAACAGTGGATATAATGCGTATTATTTCAGGAAAAATTTACTTTTGCAAGGAAAAAATTAGTGAGAGGCTTAAATTAAGCATGAGGATTGGATCTATAAACTGGTCACCGATCCGATGACCCGTAAGTCAGTTACATCTCAAAAACTATTTCTTTTAAAGACACATTTTTTTCTGGCAATCTTGTGGCTGAGGCAATTTTCCAACAAACAATGCCAGCAATTTTGGTTTGTAGCATTTAGCGTTTAAAAATTAATCCCTCAAAAACTGTTGGTTTCAAGGAAATATGGTTTTCTACAAACTTTTAAATAATAATATGCGATAAAAATAGTTTCATGATCTAGCAATTTTTTCATGACCTTTGACATTTGCAACAAATTTTTTGACTTTTTGAAGTGCTTTTACTTTTCAACGCTTACAAAAAAAAGTTACAAGATTGCAGAACAAAATTTTTGCCTAAATATAAATTTTTAATATTTGCAAAAACCCCATTTTCATTACCTTTGACCTCTTTTAACGGACCTAGTGGTAATCGGATCGTAGACCAGTATACCATACAGAGTCCCATTACCAATACCCATGTCGATTTTGGAATTCCTAACACTTTCGGTGAAGTTATGAAAGGAAACTAAATATTTGTATACCTAATATAATAATTTATTAATGCTTGCAGCACCATCGCTTTAGTATGTAAATTGGTTAAAAAAAATAAACTCATAGATGTAAATAGTCTTATACTGCGTTTTCATTAGAGCAAATGAGGCAATTGCGTTCAAAATTTCAAAATTTAATTCAAAATCATCTCATTTCCCATACATATTCAACCAAATTTGCACGAAATTCGGTATGAAATTACGTAAAACTTTTATGAACACACCCAAATGGAATCCATTCGAAGTTGAACCTATTTAAAATGACAGAATTCGAAGTAAAAAAACAACAAAAACAAGCGATTGTGCTCTATTGAAGAGATGAAACCCATTCAAATGTGGTACACTCGGGCGTATACGCACATTGAATCTTGAACAAATTTTACTATAATTTTTTTACTATCGAACGTCAAGTTGGTTTCCATTAATTAAAAATTCTATTTTGATGAATTATTTTTCACTTTATAAAAAAATCTAGGAACGGAATTTGCGGTCAAACCCTAATTAAATTTAAAATGTTCTCCTTTCAAGACACTTTTTTTTTAAGCAAATAACTGTGATTATGATATTAATTCTATTTTATCCAGACAGTTGGCAAACCTATTAGCGGGGGAAACCCACATTCTAAGAAGCTACAACTTTAAGTACAAGCTGGAGCAACAGTGATAGTTAAACTGCTGTGTTATTATTTTCTTTGATTTTATGTCAAAGATGTTAGAAGAAATTTTGGAGAGGGCATATTTGAAATAGCACAGGGCGGAAAAATACCTAAATATGCTACTGCAAGTAAGTAAATGTAACTTTAGTAGCCAATATGGGAGAACGCTCAATATCACATATAAATTAATCTGAATAAGCGGCCGTTAAATCTCCAATGTTGGTCACTTAAATGCCAATATGCCGCTTTTTTCTGAGATAAGTCTTGCGTGAATAGTATCGTGTTTAGTTGGTTGGCTGTCAGTCGAATATAAATACTCATTTCAGATCAAGATTAAAGTGTCAATAACACACAAAATTAACTAAACTTGGAAATTGATATGAACGACCGCTGACTTCTTATGACTGAAGAAATGATATTTTTGTTCACCTAATGATGGTGTTCAAAATGGAATGAAATTTCGGAATTTTTTGAGTTTTGATGAAGTGTGAATGAGAAAAAGCACAGAAATGTCAAAAAAAATATCATGTGAGTAAGGTGAATGAGAACACACACCTTCAGTCCGCCGACTGTCAGTCAATATCAAAAATTTTTGTGAACATCAGTTTGCCTGGCAAACCAGGAAAAAGAGTGAACACATTATTAGCCCTGAGAAAAACTGACAGCGGTGATGGACAATGTCTATCACGCTTTAAAATCTTCTTTAGAAGCTGGAATATTGAAGCTGTAGAAATTTCCGATAGGTGTCACTGCGAAGTGTGGCAGGCTTCAGCTAGTTTTATTTCCAAATGGCGGTTCAACTCGGTATTTAAACAAAATTTATTCTGTGCCCTGTGGGTATTGCCCTTAAAATTTTGATAGCCGTGCCGCAGGATTTTCAAAATTTCATTTCAAAAAAAATTACTGAATCAATATTAAAATTGTTTCCTTTCAATTTGTTTTTCTTTTCATTTATATATACCAAAATCTTATGTACTATAAATAAATCTGATTATTTTGACACTCCTTCAAATATACAAATCCTTTATACCTTTGCAATATCCAGGACAATTAATTAGTTAAGTTGTTGCATATGCTTTCAAAGTGAAATTCCGCCCATAGGTCTCAAAACGTTATAATTGTCGTTGTATTTTAATCACATGTTAATTTGAATTACCCCAACAGCAGCTTGATTTAGGAAGCGAATATATAACACCAAACTAGGGTAATCAGTGAACCAACATTTAAGCTTTTTGTCACAGTGTTTATTTACTTAGCTTCTTTTAATTGTACAATCGAAACTGCCGCGGCAGCCCAGCTCAGCCCAGTCCTTATGTCCTTGTCCCTGATGATTCCTGTTCCTGGTCCTGGTCATTTTGTTGTTGAAATAAAACAACTTGTTCTAACTACGTGCCAACACTACCTCATTGAGGCTATATTTGTATTTCGAAGCGTAAAATCCCATTAGAACGTTTTAATTTGGTGGTTGACATCACATTGTGGTAGCGCAGCAACATTTAGTGGAAATGAATCTTTGTGCTGCTCTTCCTGGTTTTCTAAACATTAACTCTAGGTCCTTCCTGTGTGTCTGTCTGTATATATCCTTATCTGTACCTCTCAACTTCCGATGATGATTATATACTTCTGTGTATATGTGGGTGTGTGCGGTGTTTGTGTATGTGTGTGGGCAAACGATAGCGGGATGAACACAAAATTAAGAGTTTTGAACTCCTAATTAATTATTATGAATGTTGTCCAATTACGTTTTTGCTGTTTTATTAACTGATGTAAGAAGAATGTTGCAGGTTAAAATGTTGTTGTTTAGGTTAAATGAAATATTATTTAGAACAAAAGAGAGTCGTGCGGGTGCGGGTGCGGAGATAAATGACTCGAATAGTGTGTATTAAATCGCAGTTCATAAATAAATTGACATCAGTTTCGGCCTAAAGGAGACAAAAAAGGATACCAGTAAGGCACTTCTTGTACCTTTCTCATTTGTTTTAGCTTATAGACCGCAGATAAATGAGTTCATGTGAATGTTGATTATGTCATTTAATTGGGTTCTCTGTTCTACCAGAACTGTAGAATTTTAGATTACCTCATTATATTTGTTGTAAGGTTAATTTCTGTTGTTCATTGATTGATAGTACACTCACAGGCACATTTAACCGCCCACCTCGTATTTCTGTAAAATTAAAGAAACCGTCAAGTTTAGACCACATTGGGTGTAAGTAATGTTGAATGCAAAAAAAAAAATTCTGAGAAAAAACCATGTTTATTAAAGAATTAACACAAAAAACAAACAAAAACACAAAATACTGAAAAAGATGTTATCTTTTGTTGTTAAAAAAGTGGTAAAATTATTGAAAAACTTAAATTTTAATAATGTGTGTTTGCGACGCAGGCTCTAATTACTTCATGGATCCGGTTTGACCACCCGTCAATGATGTCCTGAACATCCGACTGAGGGACGTTGTGCAACTCCTCTACTGCAGCTGTTTTAAGCTCTCCTAGAGTGGTAGGGACATGTGTTCTCACTCGGACACGTTTTTTAAGGTTGTTCTAAAGATAATCGATATAGGTTTGAGATCTGGACTGCAAGATGGACATGGCAAAACTGGAATCCCGACCTCATTTAGGTAGTTAGTTACAGAATTTGCGGTATGGCAGAGTGCGTTGTCATGCGTTAACCTAAAGTTTTCACCAAAAATTGGTGCGAAAGGCATCACATGATCTTGAAAAACGTTTTCCACATATATCTGAGCGTTCACACTGCCTCTATTGAATACAACAAGGTCCGTGCGAGCTTCATAACTGATGCCTCCCCAAACCATTATAGACCCTCCTTGGTAACCCACTGTTTCGGTTATCGTGCACGCTGACAATTTTATCGGGTGAAATAAGGGTTTTAGTTTTTTTTTTCTTGCGAAAATATCCGCTAAACAAAAAACAAATCAGCAGATAAATTATAGAGAACTTAAATAGTAAGGGTGACGAAAAATGCAGGTGGGCGGATAATTGTGCCTGTGACTGTATTTGGGTTTTGGTCATTTCCAGTTTTTGAATTTCTCAAAAAAGGTCTTATGCTTTCATTTAAATTTGGATTTTTACTATCAAACGACACAGTATGTCCCAACCAACTTTTTGGCACTACCTACACCTTTTTACAGGAACAATCTCAAGCGATTTCCGACCACCCTCTAACTTCAAAACCAATAAAGTTAAAAACTTCAAATTCACCATTTTTGATAATCTATATGCAAGCATCAGAGCCTGACAAAATTTCAACTCCTTGGCATTGGTGTTCCTGATAAAGGAAGAATACAGTGGAAAACCGGTCCAAGTCCATTCAAAATGATTCTGAGAAAAATTAAAATACAAGTTAACTTATTTATAAACGCTAAATTCTTGTAAAATCATCACTTTTTTCAGAAAGTTAATAGAAAATTTAATTTGAAAAAAATTGAACTTGTGCCATTTTTTCCCTGGATCCTTCACGACAAAATTCACGAAAATCGTAACTGACTGACTCACTGGTTCACTAATTCACTGACTTATTGACTCATGTTGACAGATCATCAAATTTATGGAGCACTTTCCGATACCTTAGAACCTTGAAATTTCGCTCAACGGTAGACATTTGTGGTATATAAACAGGAAATTTGTGGTTTTCCATATAGGAGGCGTATAGTATCCGCCCACTTTCTCAAAATTCTTATCAATTATATGAAGCACCGCGTTGCCGAAATGGCACAATCGTGCTTTTTTGACACGATAATTTCCTAGTGGCACGAAAAAGTTTAATATAGCACGCTTTTTTATTTCCATTCTTTTACTTATAATGAGGCAAATTTTAACAAAATTTAATGAAAATTTGTACAATTTCTGTAAAAAGTGGATATAAAAATACATATTTTCTGACAATGGACGAATAGAGTATTGTTGTATTACACCCCGTTATAAAATTTATAACAGTTTTTCAACAAAATAGAAGAATTTCTGGTTTTTTATATGGCACGAAAATTGGCACGTTTTTATCAGAAAATATGGAACGTTAATTTTATTTTGGGCGGCAACGCTGTGGAGCATTTCTGATTGTTGTAGAGTAGAGTGTTAAAATTTGAAAGAGCCGTAGGTTTTTGAAACATTTATGTATCTTGTGTGATATAATGTACTCCATATAATGAAAAAAACGATATAGACAGAATTAAAGCAGACAGTTGACGTAGTCTTTGGCTAGTTTCAGACCTAACTCTATACTTAAATTTGCTTTTGTTAGTCATCGGAAGTAAAAACTGTTTTTTTTGAAATTTTAAAAGTGCCTCTACTTCCGATCTTTCTCTGAAAAAATAAACCAACATTTTCTGAAAATCGTAGTAAAGAAGTCAGAAAAATCAATATCTTGGAATAGAAGGGAACAGGAAAGTCGTGCAATATATGTTTTGTATCTAACAAAAAAAACTTACAGTTAACAATCCACTCTAGATCTATACTGAAAGTTTGAATTTTTAAGCCCTAAAAAAGTTAGTCTATGGAAATGTTAAACAAATAAAAATAAAACAATTTCGTAATGTATACGTTTCACCTCATAAACAAGACAAAAAAAAAACAGTTTACCTTAAAAAGTTCAGTACCTTATTCCTACAAGAATATTGTAAACAATGAATAATCCAAAAGTGGTATAAAACATTCCTGTAGATTTATAAAATGATTGAATGTAACTTCCAAAACTGAAACAGCATAAATATATAGGAAATGCAAATACTCTGCTTTTCATTATACCTTACAATATGTACGGCACCATCTCACATGTACCTCACCACATTCACTTATACATATAGGTAGAGCATAGAGGTACCTAACCTAACTTTATACTTTTCACTCGATGAAAACTTAGCTAAATGGAAATATCCCCAGATCCTCACCTGCATGCTAGATGACGACCAACCAAAACCACCTACTACATATCTAGATATAGGACGACACACGTTTGAAACGGATGGAGTATGAACTGAAAACATTTTGAACGCATTTATGCAAATTTCGAAAACTTATGAGTCCAACGTGTGTCCTGGGAATTATGTACAACGAGTTGTAACGATTGTGTGCCAATGTCAAGTTAACTTCCCTTATACAAAAGGTTTTGTATACGGTGAGTTGTCTATACAGGTGCCGTGACTTAAGGCCAAGTGACATAAGGCCCAATTTGGGTGTTTGGCCTTATGTCACTTTTCAATAGCGACATAAGGCCAAATTTTAAGAGTTGGCCTTATGTCACTTTTGAAAAGTGACGTAAGGCCAATTGGGCCTTATGTCACTTTGAACTGTTTTCTTTAAAACCGAAACAATATTGAATAAATTCGGCATGTGGCCACGTACATGTATATTATTACTGTAAAAAGCCGAAATAATGAAATTCTAGAATTTACCGATAAATTCTAGAACACTCAGCATTACGGCGTATAAATAGAGAGGTATGTATGGGGGGGCATGCTGCCCCCCTGCTTGGCCCACTATAGGAATTGGGGTAGGTGCGAGGTTAGGCGTATGCAAAGTTTCTTTTGCAGAATTTACCGGTAAATCCTACCTCACTGCTTATACATAGGATATACATTCAAAGTTTCTTTAAATTCAGATTCTTAAAATACAAAAAAAAACTGCATACACCCAACCTCGCACCTACCCCAATTCCTATAGTGGGCCAAGCAGGGGGGTTGCAGGGGGGCAGCATGCCCCCCCATACATACCTCTCTATTTATACGCCGTAATGCTGAGTGCTCTAGAATTTATCGGTAAATTCTAGAATTTCATTATTTCGGCTTTTTACAGTAATATATACATATACGTGGCGACAGGCCGAATTTATTCGATATAGTTTCCTTTTGAAAGATGTCCGAAACCTCTTTTACTGTAAGGGTAGCTTTTGGGAATGTTATATAATTATATTTGGCCTTATGTCTCAAAGAAAATTGGCCTTATGTCACTTTACAAAAGCGACATAAGGCCAAATATGTAAATTTGGTCTTATGTCGCTTTTGTAAAGTGACATAAGACCAAACACCCAAATTTGGCCTTATGTCACTTGGCCTTAAGTCACGGCACCGTCTATACATTATGTCTGGAATTGAGGTTCCTATAGGTAATGGGCGACAACGAAAAGGATATTCTCAGGGCTGACATAATTTTCACATTCATATAGCCCTATGTGTAGGTGCATAGTTTGTATTTCAAAAGTACATTAAAATTGAATTAGTCTGGTACTGGTTCTCAGAGTTTTGTACGACCATTGGCATTGTGGGTTTTAGATATAAGCAGTTGCACATCTTCTCTTCTATGAAAACAGGAATGTAAATTTTTGTACATGATGTTTGATTGGGAAAGCTCCAGGCGATATAAAACTATTACGAAGACTTTCGTGATTCCTAATAGGAAAACTAAAATTACAACAAAATTATTGAAATTATTCTTCGTTCGCTGTCTTATAATTTGAATTTGCAGAAAGAAATAAAATGCACGACTGGGACGCACGAACTTGCTCTTGTATTAATGGTTTCTTCGAATTTTAAAGATTGATCGTATTATAAAACCCAAAATTAATAATTATATATGTATTTATCCATTTAATAAATTGAAGAACGGGAATTTGAATATGGAAAAAAAAAACATGAAATACGTTCTTTAAATTGATAAAATAAGTACTTAAAATGTTTTAATCTCAGAATGAAGAACGCCATCTAAATTTTTGCAGAAAAAAATTTTTATAATCGTTGGAGCGGTTTTCTTAAAAAATAATTTTTTATATATAAAATTTCTTGATATTTTTTAGAATAAAAATTGGTATGCTATTTTTAAGAATAAAATAATATATAGCTAAAACCATAATTTCAAAAATTATCATCAACCCTTTTTTAAAAAAATGATTTTTCGAAAAAAAAATTGAGATAAATAACTTTTTTTTAGAATGATTGTATGGCAAGTACCGTTATATTTTGAGCTAAAAAAAAATTTGATTTCCCCTTTAGGGAATTACCAAAAATCTTATGCTCCAAGTTTTGAAGAAAACCGCTTCAGGGGATTAGGCTGTAGGCCGAGGTACAGACAGACATACAAACATACATACAGACAGACAGACGGAATTGCGGGACCCACTTTCAAGTTCGATTTTTTGCACGAATCCAAAACTTGCCCTATAGTACCTACATACTATATTGCAAGTAAAAATTAAGAAAATCGTTGAAGCGGATTTGTTAAAAAACATTTTTTTTTACAATTTTTTGTAACAAAAAAACCATAATTTCCAAAAAAAATTAATCCACCCGTTAAAAAAATAATTTTTCTTTTTAAATCTAAAAATTATTTTGTTAAAAATCTATTATACAATATTGTTCAAGCTTTAAAGGACCTCCTTCTCGAGTAGTAATTTTGACCAAAATCGGTTCAGCTCATAACGAAACTGTAAACAAATAAAAATAAAAAAAACGGTTTTATGGCATTCCCTTAATAACAGTTTTTGGTAATTTATTTTTTTTTTCACCCGCAATAGTGCCCACAAAAATGTTATTAAAAATCATTACAGCCGTTTTTCAGATAGCTGTTCTATAGCAGTTACCATTATTTTCGGAGCGGAAAATATCCTATTTCACTTCCTGAGGTTTTCACCCAAGGGCATACGCAAGGTTGACAGGGGGGCGATGATAATTTTTAAAATATTTTCTATACCTATATTTTTTTCTTCCATAAACTTTGAATGATGTTTTTTAGAGAGATGATCATTGATCGTGTAGTAAAAATCAACAAGAAAATTAAGAATATCTGCAGTTGTTCGGGAGGAAAAAAAATTTGTATGGGAAACTATGTTTTTAGAGGCACGGGTTAATGAACTCGACCAAGTTTATTTTTGGTCCAAAAATTTACTGTAGGGCATAAAAATTTGTATACAGGTGGTATCTGATCCAAACAAAAAGTGAGCTTGTAAAATAACGGACACCTTAATATGCATCAATGAATGCACAAGCTGTTTAAATTTACCTTTTCAGTCAGAATAATGAAACACTGAATATTGTATACGTTATATGAGTGTTGTCTGGGTCAAAATATCCTTTTGTCAAAATTCTGGTTAAAAATTTCTGCTTTTCAAAATTTTGCTTTCAAACTTCTGCTTTTTAATATTTAATTTTTAAAAAATTCTTTTTAACAAAACTTTGAGAATAATAAAAAAATAAGTTTTGAAAAATTAAAAAAAATTTTTTTTTTTATTATTTTCAGAGTTTTGTAAAACACGGTCACAAAATGGAGAGTGTGCATAAAGAAAAAAAAAGAAAATTAAAAATTAGAAAATAGACCTAAGCGCTAAGCCTAAGCTAAATTGCCCCCCCCCCCCTTATTCGAAATCCTGTGTACGCCCTTGTTTTTACCCGTAAAAATTCCAACTGTTTTGAATATTTTGGCACACTTATTAAGAAAGGCCTATTGATAAAGTGTGCAAAATTCCCATTGTATCAGAGGCCACCTCTAGCGGCATGAAAGTGTAACGTGTCTACTTTTTCGGTTTTCCGTTTTTAACTTAGAAACTGGTTTGTACTTGCAAAAAATAATCTGAGACAAAAAAAATGGGATTAAAGTTTTAATTCTTTAAGCCTAGTACGCAGTTCGGGAAAAATTTTTCTTTTCATACAAAATTTTTCCCAGGACAAATTTTGTCTTCAGTTTTTTTCCAGGCAGTACGCAGTTCCCGCGCAAAATTGTGACGTTTGTACCCGTTGTAGTGAGAAGTCTCCACTAAATTTTGCCAGGAAAAATAATGTTCGAAGCATTATTTTGCGGGAAAATTTATGACAAGTCAATAATTTTGCACGATAAACACGATCAACTATTATTAATTGATAATTTTACAAAAAGAAGAAAAACATTAATTTTGCCCGATTTTTCCAACGTTTTTGTAAAGATTAGAATTGTAGAGATTAAAATTTGTCTTTTCCCGATCTGCGTACTAGGCTTTAGTGAAGAAAATATTTGCAAATAAATATGATGCCAGGTTAAAATGTTATCCCTATCAAACATCAAACGCAGCTTTAAATTAATTAAATCAGTTTTAATATTCTTTGCAAATGGGGATTTTAATTTTAAGCAGAACTTTAAATTTTTTAATTCCTTAAAAAAGATAAAATATTAAGAAGAGGAAATCCTTGTGTAGTTTTATTTATCCAAAAAGATTCTAATAGAGAATAAATAGTAGATGCATATCTAATGTGTATTTTAATAATTAATGTTTTCATTATTCAAATGTATACATAGAGCTGTTTTTGTCATTTTTTGTTTGCTTAAGTTTTGAAATGAATGTATTACTTTGTGGTTAATTAATTATTACATCAAAGCAAATCAGACACAAATAAAACATTGTATACTCTGTACAAAGCTCAAGTTTCAATTACTTTTTCTTCTTAATTTCAACTACGATAGCATTTAAACTTCAAACTACAGGTAAGTCTGCAACTACCTAGAAAAATAGAAAAAATATACCTTCAGCCATAACTCAGAGGGAAATGAAAAATGACAATTTTCAAATGTTGTTAATTTGAAAGTTTCATCAAAGAATCCTTTTTTGTAGCTTTTTTTTTACAAAAAATATACAAAAAAAAAAAAAATCTACTACTTTCTACTGACTGAATCAAATAGCAAAATACGGAACTATAACGCAACGTTTGCAACGACAACAACCAAAGTCAGTTGTAGAATAGTTGCGCAACAAACATAAATACGATATGCACCTTACTTACCTACATACATACATAGCTGAAGGAAAATTGAAAAAGAAAACCCAAGATGCTGGTCCTTCAACATTGTGAAGGACTTTGCAATGCTGCAATGTATAGGTATGTCGTTGTGGTTGTTTTGCTCTTGATGATAGGATTCTGTGTGTTCTGGAAATGGTGCTGGGTGCTGGTGTGCTGGTGTGCTGGTACCTAACTCTGACGGGTTCTGATTCCATTGCTCTGTGTTGTAACAACCGCCCAATCTGAAGTTCTTGAAATGAAAATTCTCTCTGCAACCAAGCGTACTACACAAAAGAACTCATTTGCGTCAAGGTGCTCTTTCAGCAGGCATTAATTTTCAGAATTCATTACAACTATTTCCAGCAAAGAAAGCAAGCAATTGAGGACCTTGCCTTACCTTATACTATATATTATTATATACCTTATACCAGTTACCACTCAATGCGAGTTTCAGTTCACCGCTATTAAAAGCAAACGAATCCATCCGTACCGTAACGTACAACGCAAAGTCAGTCGGTGAAATAAAGCTATATAGTAGGTTCAGTCATACATAAATATGTGTACCATACCAAAGCTACCAACCATTTCCATCCGGCCTCATCCTTGTATACCTATGCTCCTTCCTTATAGAGTCCTTACAAACTGAGTGATAATATACGTTAAGAGGCATGTTTCCCACTTGAACATTTTGAGCATGACGAATTATTATACTCACAGAGTATTAGGACAAATTAAAACTTGGTTTTTGACAATTGTAAAGCAGACAGACTTAACTTAACAACACAACAAAAAAAATGTTGAAGAGGTGTTTAAAGTTCATTGACATAAAGATTCTCGTAACATGAAGTCATGAACTGATTCATCTGAAGTATGTTATTAAATGTCCCTGTAAGATAGTGAGATAGTAGTATGTAATGTAAAAAAGCTTAATAAATTGCGTTTTTCTGGCTAAAATTTGGTTTTTGATACCTATTTTTTAGAAAACTATGCTACATATATATATACCTATAGAACGTGTAAATAATATTGCATTCCAACATTTTTGAAAGGGTAGTAGAAAGTAGTAAAAGGTAGCAAATAGTATTAAAAAGTAGCAAAAGGTAGTTAAATATGTACTTTACGTATATGTAACCAAATCAAGTAAATATAAATATTTATTATAAAAGTTTTAAACTCCTATTTATGTTATTTAATAATATGTAGGTTTAATATTTAAGGTACTCTTGTAAACGCAGTTAATTATTTCAAAAATTAAATAAGAAGCCGTAATCGGCAGAACCGAGTTTTTTTTTTTGTAATAATTACATTCCTGTTCGGTAGCATCAGAACCCATTACTTTTGATCGATAGGCAAACAACTATACAGAATATTAATGAGTTTTTTGATGTGAATATGTGTGCACACTATATACCTAGGTATGTATAATGAAAACGAACATAAATCGCCTTAAAATAACGAACACAAAAACAACCCTTTCCATTGTTCTTCGTGTTGATGATGGTTTGGTTGTTCGTTCGCTCAATCCACTGCCGCAGAGTGAATGTAATTAAAAGCTCATTGATTTTCCTCGGTAGCTGTTATTCTAACGAAGTGTTTTTCTCATACTCGTCGTATTATATGTTTTTCACTGGTGAATCAATTAAAATTCGAAACTTTATTTTCTATTTTTTTTTTTTTATTTAATTTTTTTTTTTTGTGTTTGTGTTAATTACTTTAAAACGAAGCCAAGGGAATATAATTTTTAAGCCTCCAGGACGAAAATGTTTACATCACGTGGATTGGTTGAAAGGACAGAAACAAGTGTTGGGAAACATTGTAGAACAAATATTTTTCCGACACGTTGACATCAGAGATAAAACTTCTCGTGTGGGCTGAAAGGCAAGAGAGTATTGAATAAAAGTATATAGGTATAGGTATTGTAGGTAGGTATTGTAAAAAATGTCCCAGAGGAATTGTGTTAAGCTAATCACTTGGAAAAAGCAACAAAAAAAAAAAAAAATAGGTACCAGCATTTTTTTTTTATTTGTATTTTTATAAAGTAGATATACATTTTATATGTTTGAATTGAGTACAAGTAAATTGTAGCAATCAAAGTGTACTATGAAATTAGGATAATTAAAATATATTTATTCAAAAAGTCTATAAAATAAAAATTTTTAAGAGTGATTACTTGACCTCACTCCTGGTTAGTAAATTTTTGTTTTATACATAAATTTTTTTTTTGCATTAACACAATGCTATACATACCCGAAAACTCAATATTAAATGATGTATTTAACTATTTGCAAATAAACAAAATTTCAAGCTTCAGATTAGCACCAAGAAAAAAAAAATACTTAAAATGCATCTGTTTCAAATTCGTTAAAATTAAATTATTGATTTGATTCGCATTTTTAAAAAGAGTAAATATTTTTTATTGAAAAACCAAAAAAAATGAATTTTATGTGAGGTTTTTTTTATTCAAATAAGTAAAATAATCTCTGAATCGCCCCAAAACTCAGGTTTGATCTAAAAAACTTAGAATAATTCACATTTGCAATGTAATACTAAAAGATCGCCCCATATCCTCATCTATATATTCCATTTTTGATAGAAAGTGTTCTGCATTCTATTGTACCAGTGCTGTCGAAAAAACTAGATATATTTATAAAAATAATGATTTAAAATGTGCGTAAGGAGTATAAAACTAAATTTTTGGTCCAAGCAGTCAATTTAGCATCAGTTGAAAAATTTAAATTCCAATAAAAAGTAAATTTATAAATTTGAAGAAGTCTCAAGTTCAGTGGCGATGCTTCATATTATTCATTTCGTTCATGAGCGCCTAAAATTCAAATAAAATTATTAGCATTTTCGCATCAGCCTATAACCACCAACAAAATATTTTTACTTAGCTTGATGTTTTCTGATTTAAGTAAATTCCGCATTATATTTCCCATTTTCCAACTCTTGCAATACTTCCTTGCACTCAATTTAAATCAAATTAAATAAAAAATACATACAGCAAAACTTCCATCTCATTCAACACCATCAATTCGTTTAAATATTAGTGCTCAAGTCTGAACCACTCCTGATGTCAGGTCCGTCAAACTGGGTCCACCACAACGGAAATTCAAAAATCTAACGATGCAGAAATTAGGGGCTAATTTAGTACCCCAATCCCAAAGGAGCCCCAAATTCCCTTCACCGTTTAGAGGGCAAAAACTGATTCAATGACGTCATCAACTCAGTTTTTGCCCTCTAAACGGTGAAGGGAATTTGGGGCTCCTTCGGGATTGGAATACTAAATTAGCCCCGATTCAGCCCCTAATTCCTACATAGTTAAATTTTTGAATTTCCGTTGTGGTGGACGCCCAGCTTGACGGACCTCTTGATATCAGCAGAGGAATAGAGGAAACGGCTAAGGTAAGAAACACTTTTCAAGGACATACTCTTGGAGGATTTGTCAATTCCTCGAAGGAGACAGTTCCGTGAAAAAAAAAAAAACAATTTACTTCACTTGCAACTTGAGAATTAATTTCACTTCTTTTTTGCAATTTTGTATATAAGTATAATTTTTACACTACCTTTGGTCAAAAAATCAAAATTTTTCTCTCAGCAATTAAATATTTATAAATAAACAATTTTAGCCAAAGATTTTAATCGCTGAACAACAGTTTAGTAAGTAACTTAGGTGGCCAATTTTGCAAGTTCAAAGGATTTGCACTCCTTTCTCGAGTTTAATAAAAAAAAAATGCCGAAAAATTGTGGGGAAAAGAATGAATTAATTGGTTTTAATTAATTGCTGATCATTAAGATCATTCCTCATAAAGTTATTAAGATTAATTATATTGGCACCAGCATGACAAATGAACATACCTGAAGCCCAGGAACTGACTTGCTTAAGTGCGTTAGAGGAAATAAGAAGAGATTTAAATTCTAAAGGTACTGGCTCTGTTGAAGAAAACTGGGTGACATTGGGCATAGTCTGGTGACTAAATGTATGGACCAACGGGATTCCGTGAGAGGGATAGGAGCTAAAATCCATGATCTACTGTTGTGCTAGAAACAATAATCCTTAAAATTTCACAGGTATTCCACAAAATTTCAAGTGTAATAAAAGTCTATTTCCCGGGGGGAATTAATTTCCCTTTGAAAATTTTAACAGATTTTTATTTATAAGTGAAATAAATCCTCATAATTAAGAGCTTGTTCACGTGAAATAAATTTCCTACACCATTAAGATCATCTGTTCTTCTTATTCATTTTTTCCATTTCATTTAAATACGAGTAAGATTAAATGAATCAATCTAACTTAATCCATAGGTTCAATTAAAGTAGAGATTCTTTGAAAATATTTCTTTTGAAATTTATGTTGACGTATGCAAGTATCTCTAATAAAAGTCTTATAAATAACTTTTTTTTTCAAAAGATAAGCAGCAATTTTTCGGACATTTGATGTAAAAGATTGGTTGTAGTTGTAACTTTTTACATAGAGCCTTACACTTATGAATATAAATCTGTATGCAAGAAGAAGGAAAGAAAGTTCGTCTATATTTCAAAAGCTACACTTGAACAAAAAAAAAAAAAAAAACAGAACTTAAAAAAAAATCTTGTCGACATCAAAGATGAAAAAATAATTCAAAGGGCAAGTATACTGGGGTATATGTATGTAAGAATGAAGCACATTTTAATTTTCTTACACAAATAAAAGAAAACAAAGATGAAAAACATCAACCAACCGTTTGATTTTTAACGGTTTCTTCTTACAGTTAGAATATAAGAAGAATTGCAAACGCATCTTGCGCATAACTTTTTGTGCAGGTAATTAGAACTTTTGAGAATGCAAAAACTTTCAAAGCGTATACATACATATATTTTGTGGTAAGAAGCGGAAATTAACTTCATGTTCTCCATATACACACACTTGCTAAAACTTATGTGAACTTTCTGGTTTTAACTCCATATGCAATTCGGCAGTGCGTTAAGAAGAAGGGGAAAATTGTCAAAGTTTTTAAGTGACAATTATAGCAATGCTCATTTTAATTGCTTGCATGTGCGGTGTAATAATGAGTGCGGAAGAAGTGCCTCTGCTAACAACTACCATAGAATCCTTTTCCCTATTGACATAATAGTCGTCATTATGACTTTAAGTTTGACATCAAAATAAAAAAAAAAATATATTACACAAAGTACACAATTTACATAAGGAGATATGTCCCCCTTTTTGCCATCCTCAAAACCCCAAAATGAAAGGGTTTGTTACAATTTGTTCCCACGAAAGTCGTCAAAATCTTATAAGAACACAAATTCAAGAGTATATTGTCGGCCTTAACACCATTTAAAGTCTCGCATCCTCAAGACCCAAAGTCCTAATTACGTATGCAGATACTGAATTCATTAGCCTAAATCTATTTGTTTAGAGGCAGGAAAAAGGGAGCGAAATTTTGTAGCTGGACCTTAAAGCGAATCGCCTTCGCATCGTCGCGTCGCCGGCCGGCAGGTCGCTTAAGGCTTCTAGTTCCTTGCTCCTATCTTGAGATCAACTTTTCTTGCCTTTCTTTTTGCGCTTCAACTTCAATTCCTTCAACGGTTTTTTCTCATTAAGTCATTAAATTATTTTGAATGAAAAAGGATTGTTTACCTAACACCATCCTTTTTTGCTTCAAAATTATTCAAATACACAAAAAGAAAAAATACTACAAAAAATTTACAGAGCCAAAGGATACACCAAGGAATATCGTTGTTAAAAGGGATGGGTCTCTGATGGTATTTCGTTGAAAGGAAAGTTACTACGAGTTAAGTCGCCAGATTCTTGCTCATTAGTATGTAAATTCTTGGGCCAAAAGGGAGGAAACTTTACTTTTTATTTCGTCCTGATTTGATCAAGATTTGCATTTCGTTATTAAATTCGATTGCTCGCTGTCACTATCTCACTCTTTCTTTTGCTTTGATAGGTATATGTCTTTGTCTCGGTATACATTGTCGAATGATTATTAAAATTTATCGAAGTTAATGGATGAATTGTGGAAAGTTTTACTGATAAAGTTTGGGAAAGTGTTTTTTCAAAAGCTTACCCTCTTCTAATTTTGTTATTTGAACTCTTCGTCACTCTTATTTCAAATCAGGTCAGGTCTCAGGTCTCATTCTCAGTCTCAGGTATATAGTGAGGGTGTGTGCTATGCTGACTGAAACTTTATCTTTGCTTTTGTCGTTTTGAGGACAAGAAGCAAAGGGGTTGAATAAAGTTTTTTTTTTGTTTTTCGAATCGCTTAAGTCAGGAAATTAGACATTTCGAAAAGGTGTGAGTGTCGATTCAATATTCAAAGTTGGGAACACATAATTATATATGTATATGGGGTGGGGTTCATAACTTCTTACTCAGAGCGCACGTATACCATTATAACATTTAAGGAATTTAATGACATTTAGGGAAATTCTTCATCGAATATTTTTAATTACGGAAAATCTCTCTTCTATTCTTAATATTATAAAGGGGGCGCCAAAAGTCACTTGCCTATGTCAAAAGTAAATCAGTAATAACTTTTAAACGAAAAGATAAAATCAAATGGATGAAATAAATTGCAAATCAGAGTTTATTTTATTCGTTTTTACTTGAGATATAAATGCAGTTATGGATTCATTTCAAATTGATCTAACTTGAAATACCGATAGATGATAGGAAAGACGAAAATGGTGGGTTGCTCAGTTTCGAGCACCTGTTTATCATTCTGCTCGACCACCATTCTAAACGGAATGGTGTCCAGCGTTTTTTAGACATTCCCCCAAACAGTTTTTTTTTTTTTTCATCTTTCTTAATAGCACCAAAAAATAGCGGTTCGCTTACTCTTTTTTACATTTTTGAAAAATCTTAATTTGCTCACAACTGACTCGAAAAATTCTTTCAAAAAAAATTAATTTAATTTAAAAAGTTATACTCTACTTTTTCAAGAGAAAAAAAAACAGAATAGTTATTATTTTCATCACCTTCCATAGAACCATTTTTTTTTTTTTTACTTTTTTGAAAAAAGGTTCAAATCATTTTGATAATTTTTTTTATGGAGAATGTTTTGAAAATTTTAAATAGTAATATTATTTTATTTAATTGCCAAAAATTATTTTTAGATTTATAAAAAACAGTTTCTTTTTTTTTGGAAACTCATTATTTCGAAGACGACTTGATCTATTTTTGTTAAACTTGGAATTCTTCAGACTTATTGCAAAAATTAACTTCATCTTCCACACAATTGTTTAAAAATCATTTAAAAAATCTTATTTCTTTATTGAAATTCATTTGTTTGTGCTAATTTTAGTATACGGTCTGGACTACACATAGTGATACTTTTTTTGTTATTTAACAGATTTAAAAGAACTAAATAAAATTTCAAATACATAATATTGCATTTCCAAACACAAATTTTGGATTTAAACAATTTTTTTTTTTTTTGAATATTTCAAAAATAAGTGCATGATATTTTTCAAAATTAGTTTCTTTAGTCCAAATTATTAAATACTAAAAACTGGCGTATTACATTTTTGTCCTTAAAATACTAACAAAATTCGTTAGGTATATAAAAAAATAATTTTTTTAAACATACCTACGCTTTATACATAATGAATGTCTTTTTGTTTTTTTGAGAAAATCGAAAATAACAAAAAATAGCTTACTAACGTAAAATTTTAAACAAAATTAGTTCGAACATTTTTTCATAAATTTTTCAAGATTTTGAGTTTAAAAATAAATTTTTCAAAAATTATTCTCTCAAATAATTTTAATTAAAAACAAAACAAAATAAAAGAACAAACTGCCTTTAAAAAAAGTATAGCATACATTGTGGGTATTACCGTTGTTTTTAAATGATTTTTTTTTTATTTCAAGTTGACTTTTTAGAAAATTGAAACTCCCGCCTGAGGTAATAGACCCCCTCCGATTTTTTATCTTGTATCAACTTAACCTACGCACTCTAGCTTTTTGTCATACCGTATATGCGAATCACCCTGTTTAAGCACAAAGACGAATTTTATTCGAAAACGTATGAGTCGTTTTCGAAAAATGTAATAGGATTTTTTTTTAATATTTTCAAACCTTTTTATGGTAAGTACCGTTAATTTTTGCTAATTTTTGTTTAAAATATTCCAGAATATATGAAAACAAAAACCGCTCAGTTTCCAATTTAATCCAAATCGATCAAGTCGTTTCCGTAAAAAACTGTCTCTTTTTTAAAAATCTAAATTGAAATTGAAAAAAAAAATTCTATAAGAGGTGCTTTTCAACACCATTTTTCTGGAAAAAAAATAACGTATTTTACCAATTAAATCGATTTTTCTTACTCTTTTCAAATAAAGGTAAATGTTAAAAAAAAAACTCAAACTCATAAATTCTTTCTAAAATCTTGTCGCAAAACAAACAAAAAATATACAAAATTAAAGTTAAATAAACAATTTAAGCGATAAATACATTATTGTTCAACTGAAAAAAAAAAGAACTTTTCCAAAAAAAACAAAGAAAAAAAAATAAATGTCTTTATTAAAAGAATGTATCAAAAGATGCAAACATTTTTTTAGGCAGTGTACTTAGAAATATCAGATTGCCAAAATGTAACAAAATCAGTTCACCCGTCACCGACATGTATAGATATATCAAATAAAAGAAATGAAAAAAAAAAATCAAAAAATTATTAAAATTTTTGCCAGTTTTCTTACAATTTTTTTCAATCTCACATGCGAATGTTATTTAAATCATGGGTCATACGTTGAAAAAAAAACTATAAAACCAAAGTCATTCGAATTTTATTTCTAGGAATTCACATACAAATTTTCTGTACACAATTTGAACCAAATCGGTCAACCCATTGAGGCTCTAGCTCTAGAAGGACGGTACAAGGAACACACACTTTTTTGGACTTCTGCATTATTAATTTTGTATTAAGATCTAACTTTTTTGCCCTATAAAGAGAGCCAGTAAAAAGACGAATATCATTACCCGATGAAACTATTGATATAATGATAGTGTTGTCGCGAGGAGGAAGGAGAAATTAATTGACTCTGAAGTTTTATTTTTGAATTTTGCGGAAGCAGACACACAGTTGTGAGAGCTATTTCAAAATTTGTTTCACACAAAACCAATACCGGTCTAGCAAGAAAACCTAGAAACGGCCTTCATTAACTAATCAAAGCGTAAGCCAAACCAAGTCTTGCATAGTCATCATTATCTTCTTGTATACGAGTTCCTACTTTGACAAAAACGAGAATCGAGATATACATTTGCGAATTGGTATAGAACTATTACGTCGTTATCTCCTATGACGTTATACAGTCAAAATTCTATAGAACCCATATAGTTTATTCACATTCCGATTTACCAACTGTACATTTACAAATCCAAAAATATTTGTATATTGACTGGTTTTTGGGATACCAAAGACTCTCGTATGCGAAGAAGAACTATGAGCTTGTCCTAAACATCATGTTAAATGGTTTCAGGGTCGGGTGATTCTTCTGGAGTTCTGACGCCCTTTTTCGTACATTTACATCGTTCAACATAGGTTACAGAGAGTATGTATACAGAAGTATAGGTTAGGTACCTACAGTATGTTTGTAGAATGTTGTATAGCCATCTTGGTCTCCTATTTGCAACATTCTCATATTGCAATTTGTCGTGGTGTAATCAAAAACAGCTTGAAATTCCTTTTCCTTATGCGTATAAATTCTGGAATGTTTACTGTAGCAGAAACTCCGTTTACTGTGCATGAAGTTTAGGACTAGAAACTGCTGCAGGGAAGGAACCAATTCATTAGTGTTGTACATAAGAAAGGAAATCACTGGTGCATGGCGTTGCTTTTCAATCAAGGGTTCACATCTAGGGAATTCATGCTTTTTATAGTGATGCGAATTCATACATGGCTGCTTTTGTTTCGAATGGAAATTATACTCTCTGCAGTATTTCAACCTATACACTCTTCGTCTTCACAGTGAACTTCAATTTTTCTAGTGATATATTATTTTTTTTTTTATATTTTATTTTTGCTTTTAACATTTTAGCTTGAAGCTTTTATTTGTTAACTATGATGGTAGATGGCAAGATGCTTGAATTCAATGGATTTGGCTTTAAGATCATTTTATTAGAAACTTAAGAGTTACATGGGTATATCAAATATTCACTGACCTTCGTGGGTTCATATTAAACACAAAATCAATAACACAGGCAGGAGGAACAGAAAAAAAAATATCATTTTCAAATGAAGAAGTTTGGTCTTTTTGTTTGGAAACATGCATTTTTTCTTTTAGAAGTGTGTACCTAGTTTTATAGTTTTATTTATTTCCTGGAAAGATATCACAAACAAAAAACTCCACTACCTACCTATTATTAATTTTTATACGAAAGGTATTTCAATCTTTATAAATTTTTTTAAGAATTTATTCTATGAATTTGTTCGATAAAAAAATATTAGGAGTTAAATCCGTGCCGCACCGTATTAAATTGTGTCCATCCATCTTTAAGAAGAACGCTTAGTGCCAGTTGTACAATCGTGGTTTAAATTTTGATCCGTGGTTCAGGAATTTTAACTCGCCGATTTCGGCGGGTTAACTGAGGTTCAAGGTTCTAATATGCACTAAAAGCCAATTACATGCCTGAACCATCGTTGAACCACAGTTATTCCGCCGAAATTGGTGAGTTAAAATTCCTGAACCACGGATCAAATATTTGTACAACTGGCCCTTAGATCGTATATGTTTAGATTTTACAAAAAGAAATGTATCAGTTTGATAAACCTCCACCTGCCCTTCTTTGAAAGTGCCAGTGGTTGGGATTTCTGGTTCTGCATGGATTGTATATGCTCTAAAAAGTGGGTAAAGATTGGATACCATTGAAACTAAATGAATTAGTTTTGGTTGATCGTAAAATCTGTCTTTTCCAGTCTAATACTAAATAAACAATAAAATATTATTTTTAATCATTTATTTATAAAGGTAAATATGTTATAAGTAGTTGACTAAATAATCTAAGTCTAATTTTGGTAAAAAAAATCGTATGATAGGGGGGGGCTATTTCCCCATGTTTAGGAGGGAGGGGAAATTTTCTAAAAAATTGAAAAAAAAATATAATTAAAAAACAACGGAAACATTTACAATATCATATTATACTTTTTTTAAAGCCAGAAATCCATTCTTATATTTTGTTTTTAATTCGAGTTACTAGAGAGAACAGTTTTTGAAAAATTAATTTTTAAATTAAAAATTTTGAAAATATAATGAAAAAAGTTGTGTTCAAACCAATTTTTTTCAAAATTGTACGTGTTTAAGTATTAGTTTTGTTTTTAATTATTTAATGCTCCTGTAAATTTCTAGTCAAATACGGAAAATTAAATACTCAAGTGTCATTTTGTTTTTGAGAAAATTAAAAATAACGGGAGAAAAAATTTTCTAACGAAAATGACTTAAGACAAAAAAAAAATTATTAAAAAAACAAAGGTCCTTACGACAATAGCATGTTATACTTTTTTGTAAGGCCAAAAACCTTTTCTTTTATTTTCTTTTTAAAATTTGTTATTTTAGTTAACGGTTTTTTAAAAATTAATTTTCAAACTTAATTTAAAAAAAAAAAAATCAAAAAATTGTGTTCAAACTAATTTTTTTCACAATTTTATGCTATTAAGTAATATTTTTGTCTTTAGCATGTCATGCTTTCATCAATTCTCAGCCAGACGTCAAAATGTATTCCAGTTTTTGAGAAAATTTAAAATAACAAAAGTAAGTTTTCCTTGAATTTAACTTCCATCGGTTATTTTGTTGCCCCAAAGATTCTGTTTCTCCTAATTAAGTAGTAAAGTACATTTAGGTATCCGGTTTTTAGTGTTTGACTGGAAATTAATAGGAGCATCGAAAATTAAAGACAAAAATAATTTTTAATAACGTAAAATTTTGAAAAAAATTAGTTTAACACAATTTTTATTTTTTTTAATTTATTTTTTTTTTTCAAAGTTTCGAGTTTGAAAATTAATTTTTCAAAAACTTTTCCCTAAAATAATTTAAATTTAAAAGAAAATAAAGGAACAAGCTTCTGGCTTTAAAAAAAAGCATAGCATGACATTGTAAATAATTCCGTTGTTTTTTAATAATTTTTTTCTCTTTCAAGTCGATTTTTAGAAAATTGCTCATCCCGCCAAAACGTGGGAAATTACCCCAACCTACTCGCTGTAGCTCCTTGGTGCACCTTGTACCGAACACCCTGTATAATGAACAAACAAAAAATATTTTTGGAATGCATGTATTGGTGACAACAATTCCGCTGAGGCAGTTGTTGAAAAACAAGCAGATTCATGAAAAGTTCCAACCACGACAACCAACTACCAGAAACCAAATAAACGAAGAAGGAAGCAGTCAATAACTGAAAAAAAAACAACGAAAGTACAGATAGGTATAGACGACAAAACTTTTCAATTTTTTTTTTGTGGTAACATCATCATGTTTAATTAGCTAAAATTTTAACTATTTTCAAAATCAATCCGTTCAGCTATAAAATTGTTTTTTTTTTTTTTTAATCAATAACCTCTAGAAAAATTTTATAAAAAATAAAAAAACATACAAATTCTCAATAATTATTGTTTATACCACAAAAGCATCCATTAAAAAAAAAAAAAACAACGATATACATTTCACATTCAATTGCAAAATAAAATCGATAAAAAATTAATTACAAACTAATTTATACAAAAAAAAAAAAATAAATATATTTAAGTGTTCGCCCTCAAGCAGAGAACATACAAAAATATGATTAACCATTTCTATGATAATTGCGCGTACCACGTTACGCCTCTATGCTGTTTGGACAATAAAACAACTGCAGGTTAATAATATGTACATAAATACTTATTTTTTGTAATTTTCTACAAAATCAATTATTTCAATTATTTCGTTTGAAGTTTTTGCATTTAGTATAATTACTGATATTTTGTTAGATATAAAAACTATATTACAACGAAAACTCCCTTTGTGGAAATCAATTGATTGTAAATGCAGCAAAAAAAATCGAATTGATTTGAAACTTCAAATGCATTTATATACAGGACATCAGCAGGAGGACTTCAGAATATCCATGGACAAATTTTTAATTAAGTCATTAAAATTTAAGCGGAAAAAAGTTGTTATCTCTGTGTCCTTGATGCAAAGGATATTTCCTTCAAAAGTTTTTTTTTTATAACTTTTTTAATACAAAACTATATATTTTGAATATCAATAGGGTATATTTTGTATTATTTCGTAGATTTATTATACATTATTGGGATGCACCCTTACTTTAAGAATAATTTTTTTTTTAGTTTTTATATTTTTCTGTATAATTTTATTTTGCATTATGGGAATGTTATGTGTTTGGAAGAAAAAAATTAAAATCTGAATGAAAAATATTTATTAGCAGGAGAAAAAGAAAACTTCTTATTCTTATACAAATCTCTTTATTAGCTTAACAAAACGTTTTGAAATATACCTTTTCTCATCTTTAGTTCTTATTTTGGGAAGTAATGATAACATTCAGTAAATTGATGATAAGGTCGATTACAATTATTACATGCAATCATTTAATAACAATAAGATGCAGGAAAACACAAATAAAAGAATTATTGTTGTTTTTGGTTTAGTGATGGACTATGTATTGAATGAAATTCAATTTAAAACTTTTTGTGACTTTATGCATGAGGTCTATGATCAGGGTTCGATTCATAGCCTCTTCCACATAAAAACAAAAAAAAAATTAAAATTGCCTCTTGCGAGAAAGTGACAAATTCTCAAAGAGTATCTCCTGTCATAGAAAAGTGCCGCTCAAGTTAGATGTTCGCATTCGGCAGTAAAATGTCGGTCCCCTCTATTTCTGCAGACACTACATAGATTGGTTGAGAGTTGTAAGTCACTATAGACCCTAGTTCTTCATGAGCTCTTGTTCCGCCATTTTTATTTATTTATTTTTGGTTTAATGAATTAAAAAATGTATTTAACGAACATATTTATTTTCCTACGTAATTTTCGTCTTATTGATCCTAGAAAAAAAGGTTGTTCATTTACTTACAAACTTGTAGTTCATGTTTTTGTATTTTGCCTTTGTCTTTTTAGTTTGGTTTATACACCATTTTTGTGCTTGATTTGACTTCGTTATCATAGAACGAAATAAAAGCTACAAGACCTTTCATATGGCAAAAATTTCATCACTGTACTTATTTAGGCCCAATTTCACAATCTAAGTGTTGATTCTGAAACTTGTCCTTAACACATTTATCATTCAGGCCACTCAGGGCAATTTGCTGAAACTTAAATATTTAAGTTCAACATAAGATCTTATGTGACAGTTTGTGCTGAGGATAAAGTATATAGGTAGAACATAAGCGTTAAGTTAAATACCCAAACATGAAATTCTTATAAAAAAGATCAAATTTTAGTACTTTTCAATTTTCTCAAAAAACAAGATAAAATGAAATCATTTAATTTTCTGCGTCAAATCAAGAATTTAAAGCGATACTATATGTATACTGTTACTGAAAGCAAATTTGGAGCTTAGTTTTTAAAAATTGTGAAAAAATTAGTACTTATTCAATTTTTCGTTTTTCAACATTTTTGAGTTTGAAATTTTTTTTTTTCAAAAACTATAAACAGAAAAAAGTTAATTTAAAAAAAAAGAATGAAAGACCAGACTTCTGACTTTTGAAAAACTTTTAAATATTGCCCTTTTTTTTAATGATTTTTTTCTATTTTAAAATCTTTTTTTTATAAAATGCACCAAAACACAATTTTCACGCTCGATTTCAATTAAGTTGCCGTATAATGAAATAAAGAACTTTCTATAAGCTTTCATATGTGACATAAGTTTCATCAGTCATCACTGTTGAGCAATATTGAAATGGGACCCAGAGCTGCGTTGCCGAAATGGCACGATCGTGCTTTTTTGTCACCTTAATATCCTCGTGGCACGGTGGCACGAAAAAGTTCAATGTGGCAATTTTTTTTTTATTTCCATTATTTTACTTAAAATTAAGGTAATATCATCAAAATTTAATGAAAATTGGTCCAAATTCCGTTAAAAGTGGACAGAAACACATATTTTTTTGACAATTCACGAATAAAGCAAATGATTTCCTTTGATTTTTTTGGTTTGTTTTAGATGCCGGTATAAAATTGATTACAGTTTTTTCAACATAATAGAAGAGTTTGTGTTTTTTTCATATGACACGAAAATTGGCACGTTTTGTCATAAAAATATGGCACGTTAATTTTATTTCAGACGCCAACGCTGACCCAGAGTCCATAAAAAAAAAACCATTATCGTTTCGTATAATAAAAGATTTTGAGAAGATCTCAGAAGCGTCATTTTCTAATTTCAAGAATTTATCTCTCGTAAAGTTTCAGTTAGTAAAAGATTTTGAGAAGATCTCAAAAGCGTCATTTTCTAATTTCAAGAATTTATCTCTCGTATAAAATTTCAGTTAGTAGTGGAAAAAAAAGCTGCCTAGCAAGAAGTTGCAACATGGGCATACACTTTATTCCAGAGTAAGAAAACAAATACATAAGAAATCAATTAAAAGAACTATCAGAAATATAAGTTCCTTATGCAAAGAAGAAATGCAAAAAATTAAACATGCAAATTCCTTATTTTCTTATTTTTTTTTTTTTTTTTTTGCACAGTGCTTGATTCTGCTTCCTCTTTTATATGTAAAGATGAATATTTTCATCCACAAGAACTTAAAAGAAGACAACAACAACAAAGAAAAAAAAATAGAAGGAGGAAGTTACAACAAGCATTATCAAATCTTCGTTTTATCTTGTAGTTGTATAAATGAAGAGGTAATCCCCGCAAGGCAAAGAAATTGTCTTGTCTAGCCGTTGGATGGATGTCTCCGGGAGATTTGCTTTTAGGGATAACATTAATCTATGGCAATCTAAACAATACAGAGACAGACTTGGAAAAAGACACAAGACTTTAAGTATTCTGAGGCTACTCAAGATACGTCGCTTTTGCCATTATTTTACTTCTTGAGTTGAGATACACAATATACATTTTTTTTGCTCTCATGAAATAAAATACGAGCACCCAGCAGTTGTGCGGTTATGTAAAAGATGTTAAAAAAAAAATTCTTTAAGTTTTAATACAAATAACTTGTAGATATTGAGAAATATTAATATAATTTTGCGGCGTATAAGGACATTTTTTTTTTGCCGTATTGTTTTTAATGTTCTTTTGTTATCGAGTAGGTGCGTAGAGAGAGGTACCTACCTACCTATATACCTTTTCTGCGGCATCAGAAAAGGACCGTACAAAATTGAAATTTTATAGAAATCAAATGATGAAATTGAAGTAAAACCGACTCTGGTTGTTTGTGTAGGTACCCTTTTTTCTGTTACTTGTTTTTTTTTTTTTTTTTTTTCATTTATAAAACTCAAGTTGTAAAGCGTTGGTTTTTATATTAAAATCAATAAAATTCTTTGAACTGAGCATGACCAACGGATTGTGATGTGTTTTTATGTTTCGGTAATAATTTATATTTTTTTAAACCTTCTCCGGTCGATGTCGAAGGGTTTTATTTTATTTTATTTTTTTTTTTTATGGATCCAACTTTGAGTCACCGTAAAACTTGTGTTTTATTGGGAACAAAAAACTCATAACGAGAAAATAATATGACATATTATTGAAGAGGTACAACAGCAACCGTAAATTTCAATGAATTTTATTGGTAATGTACTACATGAACATACAATATACCCACATACCAATATTGCTTTTTATACAATAAGTGACATTGTTTCTTGACAAGTGGGGGTTGGGCGGGGTTGTGTTGTAAAGAACACCTTTTCAGGGTAATTTTATTTTATAGAGAAATGCGCTAACCTGTTCTGCGAAGAAGAAAAAGAATCTGGAGTTTTGAAACATAAGATGTCTTAAGATTTAGATTGTTAACTCTGTTCTCATTCCTACGTGCCAGTACCACTGAAAAGCGCCTATTAAACTGGGCAGGATTGGTCCGGCAATTTAGAAAAAGGTTCATGTAGACAGGCCAGATTTAAGCCTATTGGAGGCCCTTTTTATTAATTTACCCGCACTCAAGGGGTTTTTTGGTACATTTAATATGTGCGATGATATTCCTGGGAATACTCTTTTATTGTCGCACTAAATTGAACTGTTTTCAAAAATTCAGACATTTAACTTTTATTTTTATGTAAATCCCTAGAAAATCAACTATCGAATATTTGTTTAAGCTCATCAGGAACAGGAATTTGTCATTGGTTCGCCCCACATTTTCTCAAATCGAAAGCGGTTCTAAAATATTTTTTAAATTGTTCACGAAACATCTCGCGGTCTATTCAAAATCGGATTTCGTAGTAGAGGTAGCCGTGATATGATGGTTAGTGTAATGGACTGTCATACCGGAGGTCTAGGCCTCGTCCAACTAATAATAATAAAAAAAAAACAACGGCTACTGCCTCTTGCGAGAAATTGACAAAACATCGAAGAATTTAATCTTGTTATAGAAGAATGCCACTCACATTAGCCGTTCGGACTCCGCAATAAACTGTAGGTCCCCGCTATTCCTGCAGACACGCACACAGAAATGATTGAGAGTTGTAAAGTCACTAGGCCCTAGTTCTTCATGAGTTGTTGTGCCATCAAATTTATTTGTGTTTTATTTATTTCAGTAAAGTAAAGTTTATGCCAACTATATAGCAACAACAATTCAAAAGCTAAGGGACGAGATAATAGGTACATATAATGTCAGTGAACTCGAGGAGCAAAAGTTATGCTGAAACGTCATTCGAAATTTGGCACTTGAGTGGAAATATGCCGGCGATGCCATGTGCCGTGATGAATATTTTTGGCTAATAAAGGCTTATTCAATTCGTATGGTCCGGAGCTTGCATCCGTGTTTCAATCAAATACATCAAAACCCGAACTGTCATCCGAGATACGTGTAACCATTTGGTGTAACAAATAAAGGGGAGAACACGATAACTTAGGCGCCAAGAAATGGTAACGGATTTTTGTAGAACAGTTCAATACAAGCATTTTTTATTAAAAAAATGCTTTCACTTGATTTAAAAATCATCTAATAGAACAGAGGAGGTATTGGCTTTAAAAAAGTGTATAACACTTAATTATTAGTATTACCTTTATTTTTTATATATATATATATTTTTTTAATTTTTAATGCTTGTATTGAACTCTTATATATAAAAAACCGTTATCATTTCTTGGCGCCTAAGTTATCGTATTATTGCCCAAATAAATTTATGGAATATGGGGAAGTCAAAACCCACATAGAAAATTTACAAAAAACCATTGCATCCACAAAAAATCACTGCATGGTATGCAATTCGGTCTGGCGGTGTAATTCATCCATACTTTCTCAATTATGAATGAAGAAGATGTAACCGGCTGTCAATTCGAAAAATTTCATTCATAAATGTTACCAAATTTCAACCGAATTTTCAAAGCATCAAATCGAAGATAAGGATGTGGCAGAAATGTGGGTTTCTCACAAGACCCTTTTTGAATTTTTTTTATTGTGGAACTATGCAAGGGATCGTGTTTATGCACATAATATACAAATCATAACCAATGCTGTGAAAACAAATATTCGTTAAGATATGGACGAGTTATTGCCCGGATCGAGAATCACCTTGTTAAAATAAATTCACATTTTAACTGATAAATCAGTGTCACCATACGTAGTTTTCCACTGAAGTGTGCGTTAAATCACTGTCATAGAGTTTTCCCGCCACTGCATCGCCAAGCGACTTATTCACCACTGCACTGATGCCATCCGCTACTCTACTACCACTCCCCTTCGTCACCAATTTACTACGCATCTCGCCTTAAAATATTCAAGACGACCTTATTAAGTCAATAACCACAAGCATCTTCTACAGTAAAAAAAAACTCCACTTCGTCACCACTCGCTTGCCACTTGAAAATTGAACATGTTCAATATATGTGGCAACAGACCAGAAGAACAACACAAACTGCAAAATATCACGCCACCGCCAATTCACTTGGATGAGCGTGTTTTCATTTGTTTACATAGGTTTTAGAAATACCATCTGCCACCTGGTCACTGCGCCACTGCCATTCCATATCCATCACCACTCCGATTTAAATTGACAGAAAAAATGTTTCAGGAGGTAGGCTAAGAAGTGCCTAAGTCCGAAAATGACATGATTTCGCACTAAAAAACTGAGTCTTTTAATCTGATTGAGAAAACTCACGCTCAAAATCCAGATTCAACCATTTTAAATTTGATATTATAGGTAAAGTAAAAAAAAAAAAAAAACGATTTCTTTTGGAAATACAAAATGGCGACCCTTGCAGCCATACTTCAGCAATATTTTTGTTTATCTAGCTAAAACGTCAAACAAAATGACACATACACAAAAAAAACATTTCATATACGAAAACTTAATAAAACTTAAACTCTTATAACTCAACTTACACACAACAATTGTTTCATTTTCAAAACAAAAACAACTTCGTTCGTATGTTCGTATAAAACTTGGTTGGTTGTTTAATAAATGTTTTGTATTTACCTTTATACCTAACCTACTTGTGTTGTATACCATATCAACGGAAACTATGTTGCTTTTCTCCCTTAAATTTCCAATAACATTTTATTGCTGAAACTCGCCCCGAGGTTCTATCCTTTCCAATTACAAACGGTACAATTCCCGAATAACGAACATTATATCGACTCTCTCTCTCTGTGTACAACTGTAACTGTACATTGTGCTTTGTCGAATTTCGATGTCGATGTCGATTTCAATTGACTTCTATTTTCCCTTTGGCTGCTTCGAAAACTAATAAGAGCCAGTCAAAGTGTTTGCATTTGAGTCAGCCTTGAGCGTATCTATGCACAAAAGCAGTCAGTATTTGAGCTGCTATGAGGTGAGTTCCTTGAAGCATCTTTTTTGAAACCCCCAAAATACTTCCTACGTACATACATACAACTAAATAATACTCTCGATTCGTATTTTCTTAATAAAACTCTTGGCTTTTCTGATGTTTACAAACAAATACGGTTTTGTCTTATGAACCTGTGAATTTACACGTTAGGGGTACCTTTACCTAAAAGAAGTGGGAGTATACTAAATGGTAAAGTTTATTTTATTTTCGTTTATAGCTTACACCTTCTCAGGGAGTTTTCTGTTTAACGAAAAAAAAACAAAAATACTGGATATGCTGTAGGTCATCATATCTCAACCTACAACTTCTGTATTATTGTCAAAACAGGGAAAAAGTTTACAGAAGACTGTGAGTGTGTGAGTTGCGAGTATTCAGTGGATTTTATCATTGAGTTTATATATAAACTTAAATGATTTTTATTAACTTGAATTAAATTAATAGGTAAGTTCCTAAAAAAATTAATTTCAAGATTATTTAGAACTACATCATCGAAAGAATTTGAACTTATGTAAACAAAATTTCAAAAATCGTTGGACATTTTTTTTAACCTTTTTATACCGTATATATATTTTTTTCTTGATTTTTTGTATACAAAAATTGATAAACTATTTTTGAGTATTGAATACATTTTAAAAAAGAGGCTGGGTTTGACCCACACTGATAACTTTCCATTGGTTCATTTTGAAACTCGACACCCGATTTTATTTCTTATAAGAAAATTACCAATTAAAAATCTTCGAAAAACTTTTCAATTCTGCAATCAAAATATATGCGACACGAAAAATTTCAACAATTATTAGCAGTTTCTTTTGGCTCTGAACCCTTAGCACCCCATACATGGAAAATTCGAAAAAAAAGTATGCAGTCTTAAAGGTCAGTAATTGGTCATAAAAGGTCAGGTAGTTTAAGAAATTGGTCAGGCTTAGAAAATTTTTAATCCAAGGTTGAAGTTTTTCAAGGTCACCCGCGATTTTTGGCACCTCATTAAGGGGATATTCGAAAAAAAAGTATACCACATGAAGGGTCACTGGATAGTGATAAAAGGTCAGATAATTTCAGTAATTGGTCAGGCATAGTTTTTTTTTAATTAATTTTCAAAGTTTTTTTCAAGGTCACAGTATAAGGCTTTTAGCACCTCATTGGTTGAATTTTCAAAAAAACTGTATGTCATCTGAAAGTCTACTTAATCCTCGTAAAAGGTCAGCTATTTTCAGAAATTGGTCAGGCATAGTTTTTTTTAAATCATTTTTTAAAGTTTTTTCAAGGTCAATACAAGGTCACGTGAACTTTTAGCACCTCATTTGTGGGATATTCGAAAAAAATGTATACCATCCGAAAGGCATCTCAATCCTGATAAAAGGTCAACTAGTTTGAGAAATTGGTCAGTCTTAGGTTATTGTTTATAATCGTTTGAAGTTTTTTGAAGGTCATGCAAGGTCGTATAGACTGTTAGCACCTCAATTATGGGATATTCGAAAAAATTGTATACCATCCGAAAGGTATCTCAATCCTGATAAAAGGTCAGGTAGTTTCAGAAATTGGTCAGCCATAGTTTTTTTTCTATGAATTTTTAAAGTTTTGTTCCAGGTCATTTCAAGGTCGTATAGACTTTTAGCACCTCATTTATGGGATATTCGAAAAAAATTTACACCATCCGAAAGGTAGCTCAATCTTGGTAAAAGGTCAGCTAATTTCAGAAATTGGTCAGCCTTAGATTTTTTTTAATAAATTTTTTAATTTAATTTTTTTCAAGGTCGTTACAAGGTCGTATAGACTGTTAGCACCTCATTTGTGGAATTTTCAAAAAAATTGTATGCCATCTGAAAGTTTACTTATTCCTCATAAAAGGTCAGCTATTTTCAGAAATTGGTCAGGCATAGATTTTCTGTTATGAATTTTCAAAGTTTATTATTTTTTCAAGGTCATATAGATTTTTAGCACCTCATTTGTGGAATTTTCAAAAAAAATATTTACCATCTGAAAGATAACTTAATCCTTATAAAAGGTCAGCTAAATTCAGAAATTGGTCAGACATAGATTTCTTTTTATGAAGGTTTTAAGTTTTTTTCAAGGCCACAGTATAAGACTTTTAGCACCTCATTGGTGGGATATTCGGAAAAAATATATACCATCTAAAAGGTTATTTAATTCTCATTAAAGGTCAGCTAGTTTCAGAAATTGGTCAGGCTTAGATTTTTTTTAACGAATTTTTGAAATTGTTTTCAAGGTCACAGTATAAGACTTTTAGCACCTCATTGGTTGAATTTTCAAAAAAACTGTATGCCATCTGAAAGTTTACTTAATCCTCATAAAAGGTCAGCTAGTTTCAGAAATTGGTCAGGCTTAGATTTTTTTTAATGAATTTTTAAAATTTATTATTTTTCAAGGTCATAGCGATTTTAAGCACTCCATTTTAGGAATTTTCAAAAAAAAATTATGCCATCTGAAAGTTCACTTAATCCTCATAAAAAGTCAGGCTGTTTCAAAAGTCGGTCAGCTATGGCTTTTTTTTAATGAATTTTTAAAGTGCCGTGACTTCTGCATTTTTTTTTGGAAAATTCGTTAAATGAGGTGCTAGCAAAAAGTCATACTGGGACCGAGAAAAAAAATTTAAAAATTCATTAAAAAAAAAGCCATAGCTGACCGACTTTTGAAACAGCCTGACTTTTTATGAGGATTAAGTGAACTTTCAGATGGCATACAATTTTTTTGAAAATTCCACAAATGAGGTGCTAACAGTCTATACGACCTTGTAACGACCTTGAAAAAAATTAAATTAAAAAATTTATTAAAAAAAATCTAAGGCTGACCAATTTCTGAAATTAGCTGACCTTTTACCAAGATTGAGCTACCTTTCGGATGGTGTAAATTTTTTTCGAATATCCCATAAATGAGGTGCTAAAAGTCTATACGACCTTGAAATGACCTGGAACAAAACTTTAAAAATTCATAGAAAAAAAACTATGGCTGACCAATTTCTGAAACTACCTGACCTTTTATCAGGATTGAGATACCTTTCGGATGGTATACAATTTTTTCGAATATCCCATAATTGAGGTGCTAACAGTCTATACGACCTTGCATGACCTTCAAAAAACTTCAAACGATTATAAACAATAACCTAAGACTGACCAATTTCTCAAACTAGTTGACCTTTTATCAGGATTGAGATGCCTTTCGGATGGTATACATTTTTTTCGAATATCCCACAAATGAGGTGCTAAAAGTTCACGTGACCTTGTATTGACCTTGAAAAAACTTTAAAAAATGATTTAAAAAAAACTATGCCTGACCAATTTCTGAAAATAGCTGACCTTTTACGAGGATTAAGTAGACTTTCAGATGACATACAGTTTTTTTGAAAATTCAACCAATGAGGTGCTAAAAGTCTTATACTGTGACCTTGAAAAAAACTTTGAAAATTAATTAAAAAAAAACTATGCCTGACCAATTACTGAAATTATCTGACCTTTTATCACTATCCAGTGACCCTTCATGTGGTATACTTTTTTTTCGAATATCCCCTTAATGAGGTGCCAAAAATCGCGGGTGACCTTGAAAAACTTCAACCTTGGATTAAAAATTTTCTAAGCCTGACCAATTTCTTAAACTACCTGACCTTTTATGACCAATTACTGACCTTTTAGACTGCATACTTTTTTTTCGAATTTTCCATGTATGGGGTGCTAAGGGTTCAGAGCCGTTTCTTTTGCATTTTTTTTTTGGCCTAGAATAAAACCGTCAATGGATTTTTTTTACAAACTCTACCAATTATCAACTATAACTTTGTGTGTTAAATAAAATTAACCCGAAGTTAATATCTTTGTGTGTTCTCAAGATATTCGATATTTTTTAACAATTTTTAATGTTTTTTTTTTTATTAAAAAAAGCAACTGCGAGTTTTTTTTTTTTTTTTAAGTATTACCAATTTTTCACTACTTCATTATGCATAGAATGAAACCAGGCCAAAGTCGATATCATTATTTTTTCTGGAGATAATCGAGAAACAAGCCATTTTACAACTTTTTTTTTAAATGACTGTAACAAAAAAACGCTTATTGATTTTTTCTGAAAATCCTTTCTGCATGTTATGGCCTTATTATCTGTTAAATAAAATTTATTTGTAGTCGATATCTCTATTCGTTCTCGAGATATCGTCGGCGAAAAAACTTTCCGAACGTACGTACACAGACATCTCTCTAAAAACAATGTAATCCGACTCCATCAGAGACCTCGAAAGGTCGAGAAATGACAAAGTTTTCAATTTCAAAAATCGAATTACTATAACGTCCAATGGGAAGTTAATAATATAACTACACCAAAGATACAGTTTAAAAAAAATTCTTTAACACATTTTTCATGTAAATTAATTTTTCAAAAAAAAACTTAGAATTTTGTATAAAATCCAAAAAATAGTTGCTGAGATAATTTGTACTCCTCTCTCCCGCATTCAGGTAGGCTATTTTAACCGAATTATTTCCTATTTTAAGCATTTAATGGTTCGATGGAAAATTCGTAAAATTTTGTTTAATGTTTTTCTTTAACAAACAAGGATGTCATCTCTGAGTTTATCCGGTTGATTTGAATATGTCGTCAAACCCATCGAACCAGGATATACCGCCATCATTGATTTGAATCATGTGTCCTAAGTCGATTGAAATTGAGGTTCTTTCCTTGTAAACCTTATAATTCTTCGATATTTTTGGATTTGAGTTTGTATTTCTTCTTCTTTTTATTTCTTGTGAGTTGTTGGTAGTCTATTACTAAATTGTGAATACATCAAGCGAGAACCTTATTCAGGATCCGTGAATTGCAAACAAATTGAACAAAATGGTTTCCTGATTATTCTCAGCTTTGTGCATGAGCAACTTTTCTTTTCTTGGTTTTGTAATATACATATGTATATATATAACGTGAAAAGAAATGGTTAAGAGTCTGCACTAACCCAATTGCTAGCCGGAGTGGAAAATTTAATGGAAACGAATTCATGACCCGGACATAATATGGGAGGTGGTTATTCAGAAATGAAGTATAATACTTAAAAGGAATTCTTTAAGAGTGAATGTTTTCATGTTTTTTTGTTTTTTTTTTTTTATTTTTTTTTTTTTGCTACACCATAGCTCTCTTACATTTATGATAGAAAATGGAAAGATATCCTTAGGGATGAGCACTACATTTTTGTGCGAAAGTTTTTCCAAAACGCACGTTGAGATTTACTTTAATTTATTGTGAAACTAAGAAAGTGTAACAAACTCAGTTGTTTTGTTAATGAAGTCTGCAGAAATTCTGTTTTTTTTTTTTTTTTTTAAATGGGCATTGGATAGTAAATAGAAAACGGATGTATTTATACTTTTACAAAAAACATAAATAATTAAGTTGAAAAGTGTACTACCAGAGGAAGATGCCGACTTCCATTTTAATGCAGTTTTTATTAAGTGAAATAAAAAAACATATTTAAATTGCATGAGATAGAGATGTTTGGTGTTTTATTTGGTGTATAATTTAATTTTTTCTGCAGGTCTTACAAACTCATGGTTTATTATGAGTTTATTTTATACAAAAATATTTGCAACGCAATTTATCAACCGATTTAATTTAGACTTTATTTTTCTGATTTTTTACACTTCTATGTTTTCTATGAGTGGGAATATGGTAGTAGACATGCAGTCGGTGTTGAGGGAAACAACACTTTTCTAGACAGCTTAACGGCGAAGATGGCCAAAATTCCGCTGTTAGAAAGAACACTCCAATCAACCTGGACGATGATGGTCAAAATTTCCGTCCACCCGTACAAGGCTGCTGTGTCCGATGGCCGAGCCGAGCTATATTCAAAGCAGGGGGAGATGACTTGGTAGGGAGTATACACCAGCTTGTCTCCAAAATTTGATCGGAGGAAAGTATGCTCGATGAATGGAGCCTCGGTATTGTGTGCCCCATCCTCAAGAAAAGGAATGCTCTGGCCTGTGCCAACTACAGAGGCATAAGTCTCCTCAACGTCGCATACAAAATCCTGTCATCTGTACTGTGTGATCGCTTAATTTTTCCGTGCCGGCATTCCTTTTGCTGGTAACCAAAGTCAAAAGTTTCTTTTTTTTTCATTCAATAGAGTGACGAAAAAAGACGAAATTAAAGTTAAGTAAACAAGTTATCGAATCAATAAATTTATCTTGCTCAAAAAAAAAAAATCAAAGAAAATGACACTTCAAAAAAAAAGAAAAATTAAATTTTTCGCTCGTGTTTTTTCTTATGATTGTGGAATAACGGTAGGTACCTTCAAAATTCACTTTCTTAAATTTTTCAACACAAAAAACATAAAGCTTTAGAATGCTTTTTGTTTCATCTCAATACAATCACTTTCCACAGAGATACAGCTCTTCAATAAAAAACACTTTAAAAATGTGAAATTTTTTTTTGTTGCCTTAATTTTTTTGACAAGAGTGTATATAACAAAGTTGTGTTCTTGTAATCAATACTGCAACAGTACGGTGCAAAAAATGTCTAAATAGAATTGTTTTTATAATAAACCTTAATTCGCAAAATTTAAATATCTTTCTTTTTTTTTTTTTAAATCCACCAATAATTAGGTAGGAAAGCATAACATGTGTATATGTGTATGTATAACTCACAAAACACCCACACTAGTTATGATCTTTCTAACTCTTTAGGTATCTACATATTATATATTTTTATAACATAGCTACAAAGCCAAATACAAATTATTAGGTACTTCCTTTGTAAAACAACATACAATGCGGGTGAATGCATTGTGCCAGGAATGTTATATTTCTTCCGCAAACAAAACTATAAATTCTACAAATGCACGATATCAGCCTGAAGAAATAAATAGTTAGTAGTATATTCAACTGATGCATCAGACGAAACAACAAAGCCAACACCATCACTCTATAATAATATTGCCACTATACCACCAGCTATAAACCAGCTACCAGCTATACTAGCACCAACCAAGTGTCATGCTTCTATTGTCATATGGTAATTTTTTACGACACCATGGCATTAGTTTCTTGCATTATTCATGCAAATGTCTCGAGGCTATACAGCGAGAATCAAGGCTTAAATCGAATGATTTTCTACCATAAATAACAACCCCTCCCGTCATAACGCCATCTCCATATCCATCTCCATCTCCAGCCATCATCATCATCATATCGCTCTACGCCATAGGTATATAAATGTATATACGAACACGAAACGTTACAAAACTCACTGCTTCTTTCGTTTTCGTCATAGTAATCACTCTTGTCAACGTTTTTCCATAGAAATACAAAATTTTTATGTATTTGTTTGTATTTTGTAGATAACATATTGCATCTAGAGGATACTCCTTTTCCATGTAAGAAATAGCAATGGCATAACAGCAACGGGCTGGGCCATAAGGACAAGGAATAAAATCCAATATCTGAAGCGATACTTTTTTTTGGCACCAACATCATCGCATCGCATCGCTGCCGGATATTCCTCAAGAGAGAAATGCATCACGTGGGTGGATTTTTTCACACAAAACTTGCCTCGTGCATTCACTCTTGGGTGAAAAATCTCTCATAATTTGCTGAAACAAAGTTAGGGAACAGTAACAACAACAACAACAACAAAAAAAGGACTTACCCATGCGAAAATGGAACTGTTTACCCTTATGCACCGCATACATATATATACTTTTAAGCAGGATGTTACACTACGTCGACATCCTGACATCAAACATTTTTCAGAGTCAGCGCTCGCAATATGCACAAAGTCTGGTGCTGACGTGATGTATCTAAATGCACTTGCATCTATTTCTATGCTAAAGTATATATCAACGTCATTTTCTTCTCGGATGGGAGGTCTTTGGTGCACCTGATCAGGTATAGAATAGAAATGCTTTCAAAAATTGGATATGATTATTTTTCTTCGTTTTATAGGTATGTAGAATGGGAATCTTATTTGGCGCCCAACGCTTATAGCTATATATGTGCTGTGTGGAAGAAAAAATTGGATTTTATTCGAGAAAAGATTATAAAGTGGATGTTTTGTGCAAAGTGAAAGTGGTGGTGGTAAAGAAGAAGAAGACTTAGATAGATACAGAGTACGAGTGTACGGATTCCACAAAATGAGATAAAACGATTTCGAGATTATGTACTTTGTACGAGAGATGGTAAATCTAATACGAAACTAAGTGCAGACAGGCCACAATCAATGGGAGTAATATATTTTCTAGAATACAGATATATAAGTATGTCTTAGAGTTAAAGCGTTAAAGCTACAAGTAAAGTAATAGATAGGTTGAAATTGTCGTTTTAAGCAACAAAACTGTGAACATTATCATTTAAAACCACACACTTTTGGTTAAATGGCGATTTCAATAAACAGAATTGCTGCATTTGAGGTGATGATAATCCACATGCCATTATCGAAGCGCACTATTTCATCCTAAAAAAGTCACCGTTTGCTGCACCAATTTCATGGATATAATGCGTTTTATTTCAATTTAAAGTTATATCCGCCTCTGAAGAAGTACCCTTTACTTTTTTGTTAGTAAGTTTGTGATCTATAAAAAACTAAAATAGCTGTACAAGAATAAATTCTTGAAGGTATGATAGTGAAATACATCAAAAACATTTCATCACATCTAAATTATTAAAAACTTGTTAATAAGCTATCAGAAATATAAAATTCATTCTAAAATAAATTTCATACAATCATGACCGGGGGTATTTTGCATCTCAGAAAAATGATCATGCCTTGAAGTTAATGCGTAAAAATCGTAAAAAATATTGTTTGATTAAATACAGGTTTATATCTGGTGTTGCTACATTTAGCTTTAATGCCCACTATTAATTAAGAAATCCCTCCGTCAATATTGCTTTAATTTTCTTAATTCATTTTTTATACCCCTTCTTTTAAAATAACTTAAAGTTTACATCTTGTTGAAAACTTTCAGATATTTGAATTTAACTCAACTCAATAAAACTTTTCAATTCTATGATGATTTTTTATTTTAGTCAAACTAAAATATAGACGGATTTCTAGCAAGGTGAATAAGTAAAAAAAAATTGGTTGTATGACAGCTCGAGGAGAACCAAGTTCTAGCGGGAAATAATCTCTGATAGTGAACAAAACATATATGCTCTTACGAGTGACTCCAAAAAAGTTCCAAAATGTTAAATAATATGAAAGTTCCTATATAGTAATCAAAGAAAAAACACTCTCACTTAGTAAAGTCTAACGAGGAACTACTTTAATTTCTATAACGTATTTCTAAATTTCAAATATACGTCACCTTCATCACTTAAACATTCCCTTAACATATCTTATCACAAGTTTCTAATTATCCTATAATAAGCTTTAAAAGTGGATAATGATTGTGCAATTATTTTCTCTTTCATAAAACATCATCCTCACCAATTTGTGAAGTCATTTATTGTTGTAGTTAAGGGTCGATGTTTTATACATTGTGCAGGGTCGCAATCCACTGTGATCTAAAAATATTTACAATGAATTTCTAACTAATCTGATGTCGGGAGTAAAAACAACTCTCAGCTATAGGCACCTAATCTCAAGACTATGTTCATTTGCGAATTTTTTTCTGTAATTTACTTGTTGGGTGTTTCCACAATTTTAAGTTTTTTTCTTTGAACCTGGAAAACATCTTGGATAATTTCCTTAGTTTTGACTCAGGTAGCACTGCCTTTGAAAATTATTCGCTTAGAAAGAAATCAGTTGTGATGCTATGGCATGACATTATAAATATTAACTTTATTTTTTATCTTCCATTATTGAAAGTTATTTTGAAAGTTATTGTTATTTTGGTCCGATTTTTCGAATTAAAAATTTTGACAATTCTCTACGTTTCGAAGTCTCTAGAATCATAATCCATAATTTTTAAAAGAGATGTCTGTGTAGTGTTTGTACGTACGTTCGTACGTTTGCACATTCGTACGTTCCTGAGATTTTTTTCATCAACGATTTCTCGATAATGAATAGAGCTGCTATCGAAATAAAATTATTTTTTTTTACAGATTATAAGGCTATAAATTGCAGAAAGGGTTTAAAAAAAATTCAACTAGCGGTTTTTTTATTACATCAGTAATTTCAAGAAAAGTTGTAAAATGGTTTATTTGTTAAATATCAAGAGAACAAACAATGCTATAGACTTCGGTCTCATTTCATTCTAATGACGTAGTTAAGAGTTTGTAAAAATTAAAAAAAAAAATCAACCAACATTTTTTTTAAATTAAAAAAAACCGTTAAAAATGGTTAAAAATGATTATCTTGCGAACACGCAAAGATATTAACCTCGTGTTAATTTTATTCTATACACAATGCCATAGTTGATTATTGTAGGAGTTTGTAAAAAAAAATTTAATTGACATTTTTTTTTCTAAGCCAACAAAACTAAAAAAGTAACTGCTTAAACTTGTTGAAAAATATTTTTCGTTTCTTATTAAACCGATATCGAGAGTAAAAACAACTCTCCGCTACTTCTTTTTATCTTACCTTTACAACCGTTTTAAATAATTTCTTTAAATAAAAATTAGTTGTCATTTTAAGTATTTTCCTTTGTGTTTTTTGGTGTTTTTTACTTTTTTTTCATTTCAGGTCAGTTTCTTTTTAATTACCGCTTAAACAGAAAAACCGAAAGACCCCTTTCGCATTCATTTAATATAATTTTTTTCTTGCAATAGTCATTCTTGCACTCAAGCTTTGTGTATTATACAATTCTACATATTATGAGAGTTACAGAAATATCAAAGAAGTTTTATTTATAACCAAACTCTGCTATACCTCAAGCGTCTTAGGCCCATCGCCCACTAGGCAACTTTTTGTTGCTCGGAGTTGCTCGCGGAACTTTTTTCCCGGCAATTTTTTGTTGCTTACCCTCGCCCACTAGGCAATTTCCAGCAACTTTTGGGAATTTTCCAAAATTTTTGCCAAATGAGACGCGTGAACGAATTTTGTATCGTCACTTATCCAAAATACAAGGTCAATTTACCATTTCAATTAAAAACACTGAACTCAAAAGTTGCTCGTAAATTGCCTAGTGAGCGATGGCAAGCAACTCCGAGCAACTTTTAGTTGCGCAACCAAAAGTTGCCTAGTGGGCGATGGGCCTTATATGAAAGTTTTCGGAAAATATTTAAAGTGTAAGTTCTTTAACAATGCTAAAAGTTTAAATCTATTCTTTCTTAACTTTCTGTAAAGAATTTTTATCTGAATGAACAGGAATGCAAAATCATTAATACCACAGGAATCCACGAACAAAATTAAATCTTAAACTAATGCAATGAACCCTAAATAAGATTAACATACATATATATGATCACAGATATACCATTTAACTTAAATAGCACTTAATCCAATTCTTTATTTTTTAAACCTACTTCATTTGCTAAACGAAGATATAAAGCTAAATCCTCACACTTTAACAGGTCTTTTCGGATAATCAGTTCATAAGCTTGAGAGTTTATGTTTTATCAGCTCAATGCACTGTATATTGACAAAAGATTCACGTTCACGTGATGGTACATTCTACACCTCAGACTTTATTTCAAAGCTTTTCACATTAAGGTACAGAGGGTTTGAAAGAAAAAACGGTTTTCTTTTTGTTCGCTAGTATAGCTTAAATCAAAAAGTCTGGAGTAGCTTCAGATTTAACTGGCACAGCTTTAAAATTTAAATTATTCAACATAATTGAATATAAAACACACATACTTTCACTCCTTGGGGTATTTTGCTCTGGTTGCGTTACGTATATATGGCATTATAGAGCACCGATGAACCCAAAAGGGCACGTATTCCGGTTATGAACGCTCCTATGTACGGGTCCTCAATTACAGGAATTCCCATTTCGCATATAAAACGTGATCGGATATAGAAAAAGTGAATAAATTATGAATCATCCTGTTCAGGTATAATCCCTGGCTGGCCACACTACTTCGACTATGCCAACGACGACGATGTACTCGTATATCCTAGCTGAACACTAGTGTTGTAGGTATACCCTATTCCGTATATCCCAAAGGAATTTTTCGCACTGTCCTCTTTCAATGATGAAAATAAATCAAAAAAATATATAATAAAAATGTGACGCTAAAACCCCTTTCCTTACTTCATCTTCTATACCCTCTACGGGTTCTAGTTCTCTTTTCTAGCATGATAGAGCATAAAAATTCTTCTCAACCCACATACTGCGGGATAGAAATGAAATATTTTTTTATCTCGAAGGTATAATCACTTAAAGTCCAATGAAAATTCTGAAGGAATTCAGTTATGGCAAGAAAAAAAAATTTATTTCTATTTACCTATATACCTTACCCTTACCTAACCTATAGAGGTTTAAGAAATAATTTTCAGAAAAATACGAGAATATTTATGCATTCAAGTGCACTAGAAAATGACCTCGTTATAAGTTACTTGAAAATTATTGCCACATTATAATAAGATTCGTGTTAAGTATTTTTTTTTTCTTTGAAGCATGAAGCTACTTGTGGCGAAATAATTTTCTTATAGGGGGAGCAACGAGCGATCCTGTTTTTTTTTTTTTTTTTTAGAGTACAATTAATTAATTCTGACCTGTTTTCCAAAAGCATCTCATTTGCGGGCGTAAAAGGATTTATTTGTTTAAGATTTAACAAAAATGTGTGTGTGTACAAAATGAGGGAGTAAGTATAGAAGCAACTTATTTATGTGAGCGCATACTTCCCGGAAGATAAGAGGACAAAAATATGCAAAAATAGAACAGAATGATACCATTTAACGTAGGTATTTGTGCAGTGCTGCCAGATTTTCTAAGAGGATAGTGGAACCCAATCCCAAAAATCTTGAAGCTGAAAATAGTCCCTCGCCAAAAAGATGAACAAGAAATTTGCAAACAAAAATTGTTTTTTTTTTTTTTATTAAATACAAGCTGACCCAATATTCGTTGTCCTGTCTTACAAAACAAAAATCCAATTCAGAAAGATCCCGATTTTCTGACTTTTTCTTAGATTAACTGAAGGAAATCGTGACTTGATCATTTTTATCATTTATTTCTAATGACAATATAATTTAGCGAGCGCACACTAGGATCTACCATCAGGTGAAGAAGTAAATTACCAAATGTAACGATTCATAAAACGTGTTAAACACTGATAAATTTTTATATTTCTATTTTTTTAGACCCTATAATCTATTACATGTGAATATAAGAAGAGAGAAATAGGTGAAAAAATCCTCTTAATTTATCTTTGCCTGTTTTTAATATATATAACATTACAGACCCTTTAAAATAAATAATAGAAAATAAGCATAAGCAGAGTCACTGTGGCGTATACGTACTTTTTTATCAGTATTATATTAGTTTGATTTAAAAATCTGTTAATCCTAGCTTTATAAATGGGTATGAGATATATTTTGAATAGCAAACTCATCTTAAGACAAAATAAGCCTTTTTAGTAGTTAAATCAGGGTTTGTTTTAAAAAATTTATATCGATTGCGAATTTTATCCCAGTAAAATTCTATTTCCTTCGGAAGAAATACTTTTTTGTTCTTTTAAAATTATAGAGTTGTGTGAAGTTAAGTGAATTCCTGTTAGCATAACCAGTGCCATACTTCAGCATGATATCTTCGTTAAAATTTGTCGCACAATGTTTATATATTAAATTTTTCTCAGTACAGTGAAAGCTCCCTTAGCGCGACAGCTACGGTCGCAACACTTTTGTCCGTGTAATGGAGTTGTCGGTCCAAGGGAAAAAAAATTAAAAATAGTTATATAAGGACATGTTTGGTATACATAGTGACATCATGAAAATTTTTTGCACCTGGAGGCCATGAAATTAATTCAAGCTTAAAATGAACATGAAGATACAAGAAACAAGATACAAAAACAGATTACGCAGCTGCATTTGATAACAGACAGTGATTTAGTGACATCGCATCTATTGTCACTGTGAATTAGGGGGAACGTTTTTAATGCAAAAAAAAAAGAGATATGTGAAAGTATTTCTGAAAATAGGGATTGAAATTTACATACTAAAAACAGTTTTTGTCCGCCTAAGGGAATTAAATTTAACAAATCATGGATAATATTCGTGTCCGCGTCCGGGTAAGAGAGTGTCTGCTTAAGGAATTATAAAATGTACTAGCCGATAAAACCCGGCGTTGCCCGGGTCTTCTTTAGTAAAACCTTTGACAACCAAATATCGACCAAAAAGATGATTTAAAATCAGCACTCCAAAAATGTTCAGCTTAAAGAGCGCTACACACCATCCATGTTACTTGTCAGGTAACATTGACGTTTTTTTTGTCAGGTAACATTGAAAATAAGCCTCCACACGTAAATGAACATTGACAATTATTTTCCTAAAATTATATGTGTGGGTTGTGTGGGCTTGCATTTGAATAAAAATGTAATGCACCTAATTATGTACCTTACCTTACCTTTAGGGATGTGGCAACGCTGGTAGTAGTATACATGGAACTTAGAGCCTAAATTGAAAATTATTAAAAATCAACATAATTCTCAATCAATTTATTAAAAAATCTTCTTTAATTGTTTTGAGAGCTAAGAAAAGGATTCCATCTGATTCCTTTAACAGATCTTAGTTAAGAAGGTACCAAAATCGTAGGAGCGGTTATTTAAAAATTATTTTTTTATACCTATATACAATTTTGTAACCATTTTTAAGAAAAAAAATTTGGTAGGTACCTACAACATATTTGAGTCATATTTATTAATTTGGAATTAAAAATTCAATTTCGTAAAGAAATCATCTACCCGTTTTTGAAATATCGAATTTTCAAAAAAAAAAAAATGAAAATTTAAAAAAAAAAACCCAAAAATTTGTTTTGTTTTTTTTTTTGTTTAATTTTAAGAAAATTATATGACAGTTACCGTTATTTTTGGTCCTAAAACAAATGAAAAAAAAAATGTTTCGGAGAAATGTCCATAAAACGCTATCTACCAAATTTTAATAATAAAATTGACCCATGCGTTTAGGCTGAAGGTGATACCTACTTTTTCGTCATAGTGTCAAGTTTGATCAAAATCTCGAGTTCGATTTTTTTACGAATCCACGCACCTTGCCATAAATAGAACTTACATAACATTTATATCGCAAATAAAAATCAGACTATTTACGAGCATTATAAAATTAATAAGGAGCATTTTTTTTTTTATTTTATAAAACTTAACAATATTGGTAAATGAAATACGGAAAGTTCAATTCACCAATTTTTTTCTTCAGCTTTAACTTATTTTGTGCTTTAACTTATTTTGTGCTACAACTCCTTCAAATTTTTTCAAAATTTGAAAGAAATTGCAGAAAACAAAATTTGTCAATTTTAACTACATAATAACAAAATCCCTAGTACAAATTTAAGGTTCCTTTTAGAAGAAGCTTAAAACATAAAAATAAACCACTAACAAAATTCAGCTTTGTAAGAATTTTTTTTCGAAGTGAAAATAAATGTTTTCGTGTTTCAATTTGGCTTAAAGCGTTCGAGTTTATTGGTGAAACTGTTTGACAGTTTGACAAGATTTTCTACTCGCAGTTGATCGATCCAAATATGCAAACTCTAAGCCTGTCAAAAATACTATGGAAATATGTAGGCATGTATTGTATATGTCGAAGAAAACAGGGATAGGAATATTTTTTTTTTACATGGATATTGGATACTGATTGCATGGTATTATTCGTGTCATTTTAAAATCCCTTTTTTTTTAACCTTGTATTTTTTTTTATCTAGTGTATAGTGTTTGCTTGCTCGAAAGTTAAGCTATCTACCAACATCGCATCACAATCCAAACAATGCGGAGCTTTTGATTTGATTGGCATCTTCTTTAATTACACTTTTCCTATTTGCACAATTGGGTGGGGTTGCGCGTACTCGCTATATCAATCTCTTCGTTATCATTTCTGGTTCAAAAAAAAAAACTTTTAATTTTTTTCCCTTCTTTTTTTTTTTATTTTTTTATTTTCGCTTTTTATCTAAGAAAATCAGAGTTGCCTTAGGCTTAAGAAATACCGATGGAAATGCCATTCGTAGCGATTGAAATTGATGGGATAACATATTGAGGAAGTCCTCTGGAGCCTAAGGATATGTTTTGTTTTGTTGAAATACCTAAATAAAATTCCGGCAAAAGTAATTAAATTCGATTTGAGATTAAGAGCTTGAGAGATATGTTACTGAATAGAATGGCATTTGATTGCTTGTTTAGCTTTTCTGAACAACAGGTTAAAAGGAATTTTTATTAATACAAAGGATCTTCTCTCTGATGGTATAGCAGTGCGAGTGGGCGCGTGGGACGACTGTGATGATGGGAGGCTGGGTGCGAGTGTCGACTTGCCGAGTGCGATTGAGATTGAGAATGAGAGTGTAGGCTTGTGGGTGTACTATACGTGTAGTGTCGATGTTAAGGATATTCTTTTGAGGATGAAAGAGCCTGTTTGCTGTTTGTGATGGATTATTTTCGGATGAATTCCGTTTATTGTGTTTGCGGAATGCTTTGCGATATGGTCAATGGCTCTAGTGTGATTGTGCAGTGAACGTTGTGTCTTTGTGATGTGTATATATATAGGAGCATAATAAACAAAGTAGATGTTGTTCTTCCTTCGTCCTTGAAGTGTTTGTATTGTTAAGAGGACTCTCTTCACAAAAATAAGAGAAACAAGAATAAAGTGGGTTAGTTTATTTTAAGAAGGTAGCCAAACTTCGGGACAAGAATCCACTTTATTCAATGAAAGTAATTTCAACCTTTTTCCCAAAATATCGATCGACCAAACTTTTTTCGTAATCTATTCATTAAACTAACTATGTGGAAAATAACTTTAAGACTTATAAGGCACCAAAAAAAAAAGTAATCGCACAAAACTAGACCATTCATGTTGACGGAATATGAACAAGGATATATAAGTCAGTATGCATTAAATGTACATAGGATATATTTAGCTTAGCATGCATTTAATATGTTTTTGTCACGAGAAATAGAATTACTCAACTAAATCCGTGTCGGTAATCACCTGGGTTACACATTAAAAACATAAGTCCTTCTCACACGATACATAGTGTTATTGCACTTGTTATTAAACTTGGCCGAAGGACACATAAAACTTTTGTAAAAAAAAAAGCAGATTTGTGGATTTCATTCAACAAAGAAATTTTTCCATATATTTTTTCTCTTTGGTAAATCAAAAAAGGTTTTGATATATTTTTTTGCGAGGAAAAGACTGTTCGTTCAAAACATCTGTAAAAAGTCCCTAGTATACAGATATACATTTTCGCTCTTGAAAAAGTTCATAGCTAAATCAAGAAATATTTTCCAAAAAAGGGTAAAACTTCAAACAAAAAGCAAAACCTGAATTTTGGTCGAGAGGGGTTAATTGTTTGCCTCTCGGGAAAAAGTGACAAATTCTGCGATATTTTTGCTTGATGATGATGGAATTCATTTTATTTTGTAGATACTCGAATCACGAATTTTAATTAATAGATTTTAAGAAAAACTTCTCTGCAAACCTTAAAATATACATATACACTTGTCAAAACAATTAAGGGAACAAAAAAAAATCACTTTTTTTTTAGTGTTTTTTGAAGAGCTGTATCTCTGTGAAAAGTTGTCACATTGAGATGAAACAAAAATTCTGAAGCTTTTTATATTTTGTATTGATACATTTAAGAAACTGATTTTTTCAGGTATACCGTTATTGCGCAATCATAAGAAGCAGCACGACCCAAAAATTTTAATTTTTTTTTATTTTTTGAACATTGGCATTTTCTTTGAAATTTTTTTTTTTTTTTGAGCCAATTTAATGTTTTATTTCGATAACTTAATTATTCAGCTTTAAGGTCGTTTTTATTTTTTCATAATTCTACAATTGTTTTTCAGAAGAATATCTGGCTTTGAACGAAAAAACAGACTTTTGAATTTGACTACCAATATCTTCGCAAGGAATGATGACACGGAAAATTTAATGGTAGTTCTAAAAACTGGAATTAATTTTTTAAAAGTTTTTTTTTTTCAAAACTTTATAACGATTATTTTTTTTTTTTCTCCTCACCCTTACATTCAGAAAAAGTCTAAAAAACGACTTTTTAAAGACTTTTTGTAAATCTTTGACTGCTTTACAAATATTGACTGCAGGACTAATTTTGGTAAAATATTTTAAAGAACTATAAACCACCAATATGTATGTAAAATTTCGAATTGATCCGTTGAACCGTTTTCCTGTACCGAATGATCAGAGTCGAACAAACCAATTAAAGGAACAAATTTTATGGTTCATAAACATTGTGAAATCGCCATCAAATTGGAAACGAAAAGAACAATTTCTGCCCACTTTTTCACAGTTTTGCATTAGTTACAATACTGACAAGATTTTAAAGGGAAACAAAAAATCTTTTCGAAGAAAAAAAATTACAACTAAAATTTAAAAATTTTGAAAAAAATTATTCAATTTTTTTTTTAATTTTTTTTTTTTTTGAAAAAGTGTGTTTTTTTTTCTTACAAATCTTATCAGTATTGTAACTAACACAAAACTCACATATCTTGTGAGTGAAAAGCAAACTGCGTTACCGACATTCAAGATTCAAGTCCTCACTATTTATCGACTTTTATATTCACTAATTTACTGGCTTATTTATCGGCACTTTTGGTTTTGTTATTATTCACCAAGAGAAATTTTACTGCGCTAGCTATAAAATTGCCAATTGCACTTATTGTAATAAATTAAACCCTTTGCGTTGAAAATACCGACAAAACTTATGTTTCAAACAAAAATTATGTCACTTAATGAAAAAGTCACAAGGCTGTATTTTGATAACGGTTTATAACTCATGGTTTTATGCAAGTACCATAATCAAATTTATTATGCAAGTGTCCTTTTTTAATATACATAGGTTTAAATGCTCTCTTTGAATATAAAGAACAGTTTTTTTTAAGTATATTATTTTAAAGGATTTACAAAAAAAATAATGAGTAAAAGACTAGAGCATGAACAAGAATATACGACTCACTCTTGCATTTTATTTAAATTATTCCATGTTGAAGTTTGCATTTGCATTTGCTTTATACCCAAAGCAATGCAAATTTAAAGAACATTTTATTCGCCTTCCATACATATGTATATAAAAATTGAATACCAATAATGGTAGCACTTCGAAAGGATATATTAGCATAATTGGTTTCACCTTTTAATTTGTGGTATTTCAAAAAAAAAAATTAAAATCCAATTTGTGTTCAGCGACAAGCTTATTTATTATTGACACGAAACTTAAATTGTATACTGTTTAAGATGTAATCAATTATACGTTCCTTGTATGGAAATGGTTTAATTTTTAATCATTTAATCGTTGAAAGAATGAATTTGCTTAAAGTCAGAATATATAAAATTGTTTTTTGTATTTGTTCAGCAGATACGTGATGGATTGTATATAATACTAACAGTTTCACTGTGCATGCTCACTTACCTAAATAAGTAATGGCACTCAAGTTATGGTCACTTTAGAGGCACTTTATTGCCAATTTAGTGCCACTTACTTGAACTGTGAAACTGGACCTTACCTCAAAGAAGTTGTAAGTGACAAATTTTAACATTATTAAATTATTTTCCGAAGGGATTTTTAGTTTTTCGTTTGATAAGGTCTCGGATATCCCCTTGACATACTTTTGTATATTCCTATGTAAATAATGTACATAAATAAAATTTATATGTATTAGGAATCGAATGCTGGATTTTATTTATGATTTATATTTACTTTTTTTCAGGGAAAGAACAATTTCTTTTAATTTAACTTTTACGAAAAGAATTGTTGAACAATATGGGATAATGAGCTTTTTGGAATTATAAAATTTTCAAGACCCTGAATTTAAACGTAAAAAGAGTAAAAGTAATAGACTGAGAGCCCACAGCAATATTTGGGGGTGAATGATAGCAAAATTTTAATGATGCAATAAGATAGGCCTTTACTTTTTATTTGCAAATATGGAAGACTTGCAAGCCGTAGTTGAGGCGTTTGCAGCTGAATATAAAGCTATACATTTTTAAAAGAAACAAATAAGTTATGAAAACCTCTATTTTATGTCACCTAACCACAGACATATTTTGAATATACCCTGCCTACAAATGAACAATTCAGCACCCTGATAAAATTTTTAAGTATATTTGGCTTTCGTAGCATATCTTAAAAATATAAATAAATTTAGTCTAAAATTAAATCGTGAGATCGGTATGAATAAAAAAATATTTGTGTGTATTTGAATTAGTTTGAATCATTTTTAAAATCATAATTGGAACTTTAAGTATTTTTTAATGTGTAAGTTAATTTCATGCCATTTTTTGCAGCTTATAAATTTTGTAATTTTAACATCGTGATTACAATTTTTTTTTTTTAATTTATTTCTTGCAGTCTAAGGGCCAATTGTACAAATATTTGATCCGCGGTTCAGGAATTTTAACTCACCAATTTCAGCGGATTAACTGTGGGTTAACGAAGGTTCAGGCATGCAATTGGCTTTTAGTGCATATTAGAACCTTGAACCATCGTTGAACTTTGGGTAACCCGCCGTTAAAATTCCTGAACCACGGATCAAAATTTAAACCACGATTGTACAACTGGCACTAAGTGTTAAGTTTACACTTGATGTTTTGTTATTTGCTTTTGAATAATATTACACTACTGAAGTTAAATAAAATTAAAACTCATGCTTGGAAGTCGACAACTTTCTTTGTGCGGCCGTCTGGTGCAGAAATCAGTAAACCTATTGGTTGGCAACGCTCGAGCATAATTCCACATGGCATAACATTATTTTTGTATAAAGCGCCATCTATCTGAAAAAAAAAAAAAATAATATATATATTATGCAAGTTTCAGTTCAATCATATTCATAATTCATATTAATTTTTTGAGATTTTAGCTAATTTTTATATTTTAGTGTTCAGTTCCAAACTTATTAGGAGGTTATTCGACCGTCTTCGAAACTTCGTTTTCGTGTTATTACGTCGTTTATGATTTTTGGTCACGTTTTTGTTTTAAGAGCGCTATCTTTTCAAAACTCTGAACGAATGTCAACAAATAAAAGGTTGACAATCACACGAAGTATGTTCGCCAATCGGGCAATTCTGTCCCGATAATAGAGCTTTTATGGGTGAAATTTAAAGGATACGGTTAACACGATGACCATCGTTGTTATCCTAAATACATTGGCAGAGTGAAATTTTCAAATTTGTATTCGAATCATCCTTGAAAATATTTTATGTTCAATCTTCAAATAATATTAATTAAATCCTTATAAAACTGCTGAGAAAATAACCTTGTTTTTTTTTTCTGTTATTACTGTCTGCCACTCATTTTTTTATCAGTATCAGTATAATGTTCATATTTTACTTTACCTAGGAATAGTGCTGTGGAAAAAAATACTGAACATATGATTTTTCTGCAATTAAAGTTATTTAAAATTTTGGTTTATTATATTATTATTATTTATCATATTATTCATACTAGAATGTCAGTTTATTAGAATTGGCCGTTCTTTATTCCGTCAATTTCATTGAATTTTTGAACAACAACAATAACTTAAAGGAGCTACCATCAATATTATTTACGAATTGATTTTAGGTATTTTAATTCGTTTTATTTTTTTTGGCTGGAGATATAGCTATTTCAAGGGGTGCCAAGCCCTATTTGGTTTATTATTTACGTTTTTTTTGCAAATCATTTTACCATTACCTTCTTTATTGTGCGGAAAAATGATTATCACAAAAATTTTATTTTCAAAATTTACTAGCGCAAAAAACTCATTTTTAAAATTTTTATGCTGAAGTTGAATGTTATGGAATGGGTTACTCATACATAAGTATACTACGCTGAAATACTTTATAGTTGTTATTCAAGGTATAAACTCCCAAGTAAATTTTTCTCGAAACTGAGTTACTTCTAATAAAAATGCCTTTGCTAACGACAATGTTATTTATCTATATATGTACCCAAGGCCGTAGCCAGACAAATATTTCGGGGGGTGGGGTTATGACTTTTTGAAAAATTATTTTTCGCTTTTTAGTATGTAATCTACAGAGACCTCTCTATGATATGATATGAGGATATGAGGACCTCTTACAGTAATTCAACAAACTGTTGAACTTCTCAGTCAACTTTTTTTTTAGAAAAGGCTTCCCTCTTCTAAAGAAAACAACCAATTAATTTTTGTAAGAAAATCAAAATCAAACTTGCAAATTTTGAAAATATATGTAGTCAATGGTACAATAAAATAAACATAGAATTTGATTTTTACTTAATATATTTATATCTATTACTCATCATCACAAAACGAGTATTTATCACAAAAAATAATAATTTTTAGCAAAATATATAGAATGTCAGGTCAAAATGACAAAACACATGTAATTTGTGAGTTGTAACCTGCTCTGAAGCAGATCACAATTTCGATTGTTTTTGTGACTCACACAAGTTTGGGGGAGAATACGAAAAAGTCACAAAATTAATTTCACCACCTCTTATGACTTGTGAGAGGTATCAGTGATGGCGGGGAGAATCGGGCTGTTAGTGCAGAAATTTGGAAAAAAATTTTAATAAAAAGCTATTAATAAAAAAAAAATAATTTCTAAAAAAATTTCGGGGGGGGGGGGGGGGGGTTCACAGGCTACGGCCTTGTATGTACCTATATGTACAAAATATTTTAAAAAAATACATACATATGTATTACAAAAAAAAAAATAATTTTCATTTTCATTTCATTAAATATGTAGTTCCTAACAAAGCAAAACCGTAGTAAGTTTCCATTGAACGATGACGACATTATGAGTATGATCCAATCCTACACAATCCAAAAATCTTACACAAAACAAAACCAAAATACGTACTAAATGAAATTGATAAGAATAGTTCAGTACTTATTTCCAATGTTGCGTTATGTATAGCTAAAAACAAAATAATATCGAAAAATGTAAGTGACTGACAGCAAAAAAAAAATTGTTTGAGAAAATGAGTTTTAAGAAAGAAATAGCGCAAATATTGTCCGCAGCACTGTACTGAAAAAAAAAAAACAGAATAAAATTTAACATTTCGGAAGCATGATGCAATTAAACAGTATTTTCTCGATGTTTTTTTTTATTTCATCATAATTAAAAAATTCTTCCTTAAAAAATCCTTTCATAGCATTGTCTCTACACGATGTCTGGTGATGTGCCTTTATATAAAATAAATTGTTAATTATTTTTATATTCCCTTTTGTTTTATTTTTCAATTAGGGGCGTTTACAGCCCCCAAGTAGATATACACATCCATTGAATTCATGATTTTAAAAATTACTTTATGATTCAGATTTCTTCAATTTATGTGCACATTACAAGAACTACAAACGAAAAAAAAAACTGTATGTAATATAAACCTAATTAGTTTTTCTGATTTTAATTTTTTTTTCCGTTTCGCTTTCCCGTTGAATTGAGAGAGTATTTTGTGTGCGTTTGTGTGATGCCAAAATCAGTGTTTTCCCTATACCTACAGACAGACAAAGAGGCCTTGTTCTTGCTTTCCCTCGCTCGGTGCCATTATTACTATACACAAACAAAACGCCTGAAACTTGTGGCATTAATGGTACTTTTTCGCATCCCCAACAAGTTTTAAGTGGTTAAAGTAGTTAAAACTGTATAATGAGAGTCAAAACGAATACAAAAATTCACAGGATTTGCATACTAAAAAAAAAAATAAAAAAAACTTTCAGAAAAGTATTATATCATAAATCCTCCTGTAAATTTCTTATCCTTACTGAACAAGTGTATCTGTGTGGTCAGACACCGTTTTCTATTATATTTTTTTTTTTTGTAACGTTAAGGACGTAATTGGGTAGTTTCGGAAGCAATCTTGTGTTGTTTTTTTTTTTTTTGCAAAATGGTTGTAGTGTAGGTAGAAAAAGGATGTGAAGCATAATATAAATATCATTTGTATAATGTTTTAGCAAAATCGTTGTCGAAAAAATGTTGAGGAGGAATTTTTTTTTTTTTTTTTTGGGATAACAGGACTCCAATTATAGTTTATTTATTTTGCTTTGACCCATGTGCTATATCATGAGATGGCCATCTGCTAAGTTGAGAAATTTGCTACTGAACTTTGGTATAAATTGAAGTTTGTTGATACAAATTGTTTGACTATGGGATTTTATTTATTTACTCAAAGTATTCAATATTGATGTCCGTGATCTGTGAATGCAAACAATGAGAGAAGAATAATGACTTCTGAGGGAAATAGAGATAGAGAGAGCAGGAGCCTATTGTGTATACTGTATATTGAGCGGCGCTAGAAAAATAATTATCGATAAGAGCGTACGCAGGGTTTTAATCAGGTAGAGAAGGGGAGGGGGTGAAACCAAAATTTGATTTTATTTTATAAACAAGATGTCGGTCGGTTCAAAGAAGTCCTAGGACTGGCTCAGATGGATGGTGCATTTTAATAAATTACTGCATACATACCTACGTACCTACAACTACCACTAACAGTTAGCACAGTTATTTAAAAGAAACAAAAGAAATAGCGACATTTACTCACATTGCTAAATATGTTTAAACAAAAAATTAAAAAAAAAAAAAAAAAACCAAAACGGGTGGCCAGCGCCGCCGTCGATTTGATCAAGCTTTTTATACCTAAAACCCGGAAAAGAGCTTTCCATTTTTTTTATTCTTATACCCAAAAAACCATCACAAGGCAACGGAAATTTGATTTTATTACTTAAAGCTGCTGAAAACACGGCAAACCCTGCTTAAAATTCCGAATTGAGATATCGCCTCATCCAAGCACATTTTAATCATTTATTATTAAAAAATACAAGTTAGCAGATGTGTAACTTCTTTCTCGTTTGCATGATTATTCGTCGGTTGTTGTTATTGTTATTATTGTGTTTTATATTGTATTTTTTATATTGTATATATTGTATATTTTTTAATTGTATAAGTTCTCGCTTGCAATAAGCTAAATAAATAAATATTATTGTTATGATTGTACACTTGTCAAAACAATTAAGGGAACAAAAAAAAATCACTTTTTTTTAGTGTTTTTCGAAGAGCTGTATCTCTGTAAAAAGTGGTCGTATTGAGATGAAACGAAAAGCATTCTGAAGCTTTATACTTTTTGTATTGAGGAATTTTCGCAAATGATTTTTTTAAGGTACAGTTATTTCGCAATCATAAGAAGCAGCACGACCCAAAAATTTTAAATTTCTTTTCTTTTTTTGAACATTGTCATTTTCTTTAAAATTTTTTTTTTGAGCCAATTTAATGTTTTGTTTCAATAACTTGTTTATTCAGCTTTAAGGTCGTCTTTTTTCGTCATTGTACAAATTTTTTTCAAAAGAATATCTGGCTTTGAATGAAAAAACAGACTTTTGACTTTGACTACCAATATTATCGATTCAATATAGCTTTTAACGGCCTTTAATCCATGAAAATTTTTTGGCGTTTCGTCCCGGCTAACTAACGCAAAACTGTGAAAAAAGTGGGCAGAAATTGTTGTTTTCGTTTCCATTGTGATGACAATTTCACAATGTTTATGAACCACCCAATTTGTTCCCTTAATTTGTTTTTACGACTTTGATCATTCGGTACATGAAAACAGTTCAATGGATTTATTTGAAATTTTACAGAAATATTGGTGGTCTATAGTTCTTTAAAATGTTTTACCAAATTAAGTCCTACAGTCAATATTTTTAAATCAGTAAAAGATTTACAAAAAGTCTTTAAAAAGTCGTTTTTTTTACCTTTTCTGAATGTAACGATGAGGAGCCAAAAAAAATAATCGTTATAAAGTTTTGAAAAAATCTTGTGGAATATTAGTTCCAGTTTTTAAAACTACGCATAAGTTTTCGTTGTCCTCATTCCTTGCGATAATATTTGTAGTCAAAGTCAAAAGTCTGTTTTTTCATTCAAAGCCAGATATTCTTTTGAAAAAAAATTTGTACAATGACGAAAAAAGATGACCTTAAAGCTGAATAAACAAGTTATTGAAACAAAACATTAAATTGGCTCAATAAAAATTTTCAACGAAAATGAAAATGTTCAAAAAAAAAAAAAGAAAACAAATTAAAATTTTTGGGTCGAGCTGCTTCTTATGATTGCGCAATAACGGTACCTTAAAAAAATCATTTGCGAAAATTCCTCAATACAAAAGGTATAAAGCTTCAGAATGCTTTTTGTTTCATCTCAATACGACCACTTTTCACAAAGATACAGCTCTTCGAAAAAACACTAAAAAAAAGTAATTTGTTTTGTTCCCTTAATTGTTTTGACAAGTGTATATTAGCAAACATTTTAAAATTTATTCCGCAGTGTTTGCAAATAATCCTGATCAAAATAATTGTTAAGTATTCGAAACAATGTGGTACACTATGACGTATACGTACTTTATTTTAGTTTTGATGAACAGGATTCCTTAGCAAAATTAAAAAAAAAAAAAAAACCCTGTGATTCCACCTAACTTAACTATTTTGAAAACCAATTTTTGGGTGTTGCGCCCTATAGTTTCTGTAAAATAAATAAACAGTTTAATTTAGATTTGACTATTTCTCTGTTTTTTAGATGTTTTGTTTGATTTGTAGAAGAAAAATTAAACAATATTAATAATTATGTATTTAAAATCTGGACTTAACAGCGTTCCATTTTAAAACTTGAAAGCATTCAATCTCAAGATTAGACTCTTAATACAATTCAATTTGGTGTCTTACATTTAATTGAAATAAATGATTGATGTTAAAATTATGTTAATCAGCTTTTTGATCATTTACAAACAAAAAATGATAAAGGAGAAAGACAATAGAATTAAATAATTTCTTTCCACTTCCTCAGTGTCTATATTATGTATAGGATGCTAAGCGTTTATCGCAAGGCTTATGAAAACTAAGAGGTCCTTGTATTTTGCTCTTCTTATTGGGCACATTGTCTATGCGAATAACAATGAGAACATAAATATTAGCTATCCGTCTTTAGTAAAATACACAACATAATGATATATTCTATTTTTATAGCGTTCACATTAACGTTATTGTTGGCATTGAATCAATCTTAACGTCGTCGTCGTTGTCCGTCGTTTCTTCTTCTGCGTTATAACTGCGTCTCTCGGACCTGTAGAAAAGTTCGTGTTATGAGATAAATTGTTAGGTAATTCACCCTCAATCGTTTCTAATTTATCAAAAGAAAATCCTACACTTTGGACGAAGATTGTACCACTTCTGATGTGGGGCAACAAATAAATGCGCATCGTCGTCGTTATGATAATAATCTATCATTTAATGGCGATGGTAAATGGCTGTCGGCAATTCTCATTTACATATATCGTTCCATTAATTGCTCCTTTTTTATGATGGGTAGGTCCATATATTATAATTTATATAACTCCCTTAAATGATTAGTGAAATAATTTATATATGTAACATCAACGCAGTTATCTCATGATATAATTTAGAAAACTTTATAGAATCATAAATTGATTAAGGATATCATTTAATTTATTGATTGAGCTATTGTAAAATTGACCAGAACACACACAACCACAAACCACAAACATCCTGCTAGGTAGATTATGTAAGGTAGATAGGTATACCAAAATCTTTTATCAAATTTAATACTCTGGGAATTTGGAATGCAAGAGTATACGAAACGAGGATATACTTATATACGAGTATCGGTACCTAATGATATTTCATAGTTGATTAAACATTTTCTTCGCAAATTTGAAGCATTCTTACAATGACTTATTAATCAAACCCATAATGCCAGGAACACATGTGAATGTGCACATATAGGAGAGATGTAATAAATTAAAGACATTTGTTGGGACCTGTTGTCTTGTAAACTATCAAAAAAAAAAAAAGGAGAAAAGAACTAAGGGATATAAGCTTTCACATTTATTCCAATTTATCACTTCAGGGACCTACACACACACATATATATATTACTCCTTTGGGTAATCCTCTCTAAAGATCATGGAAAGGATAATACGTTTCTTTTTTGTCGTTTTTATTTTTTTTTTATTTTTTTGTTAGAAGGGTTCTATTATAAGATCTCAGCTGTGAATTATTCTAGGAGGAGAATAAATCGAAAAATTATTGATCCAGACATGTTTTTCTTTTTGTATGTTCTCATTTGCAATTATGTGGGTATACAGAGGTACCTACATTCTTCTACAGTGAAAGCTCCTATTGCGGACAACTCCCTTAAGCGGTCAATCCCCTTAAGCGGACAAATTCTCACGACCGTGGATCTTGGATTTAAGTTCAATACATTTTATGATCCCTTAAGCGGACACTCCTGTGCCCGAACGCGGACACGATTATTAGCCGTGATTAATTTGTTAAATTTAATTCTTGTAGGCGGACAAAAACTTTTGTTTTTAGCTTGTAAATTTTAACCCTTATTTTCGGTAATACTTTTTTGTATCGTTTTTTTGCACTAAAAATGTTCCCACTGGTTCATAAATGCGAGGTCACCAAATCATTTTCTATGATCAAATGCATAACTGATTTTATTTTTGCTTCTGTGGTCTGTTTTTCTATCCTGTTTCTTGTATCTTCATGTAAATTTTTAGTTTAAATCAATTTCATGGTCTGCAGATGCAAACATTTTTCATGACGCCCCTTTATACTATACATTTAATTATATAACTATTTTTATTTTTTTCCTTAGACGAGCAACTCTCTTAGGCCGACAAAAATGTTGCGACCATCGCTGTCCGGTTAAGGGAGCTTTCACTGTATTACTCGGCAATTTATAATTTTTATTGGGGGTTTTAGTAAGGATTTAACCTTAATTTTTCATAAGATATAACTATTCTACTTAATGTAATTGAATGTGGGTCTAGAGAAACATTTTATAGTTAGTAAGATAACTAATTTGAAGGAACACTAATGGAAGAGAGCAAAAAAAAAAAGATAGATAGTAATAACACACTTAAAATAACAGATTCTGGCATCACATTCTTACTGTGGTAATAGATAAGAAAATTTAAGCCTTTTAAGTATGTGAGACAAAATTAAACCCTACACAATCGTTTAGCTGTATCATCAGGTTGGCCAGAATTGTTTGGCTAGTATCGTGCGTTGGTTCGAAAGAAAATTGCAATGTTAGCTCAAAACTGCCATTTGTTGAGTTGTGTCGTTTTTCTTCCGAACCGACGAAATATAAAAACATTTTCATCAAAATATAATACAGGGTGTTTTGCATAACATGCAACAAAAGTATAGGGCATATGGGGTTGGTTTGAGACAAGAAAAAAGTCGTGTGGTCTAATTCCCCTGTTTACTGTGGAAGGCCTTTTTGTAAAAAATCGACTTCAAAATAAAAAAAAGTAATTATTAAAAAACAACGTTAACAACCGAAATATCGAACTATACCCTTTTAGGTGATTTCGGTTTATTTTAAGATTTAATCAGGGTTGGTAATGTCATACAACCAGTTAAGATCAGGTGGCCTATTTTTTTTTTTTTTTTTATAAATTAGAGTCTAAGGGCCACTTGCTCCAAACGAACGGATAAATATATAAAACTCAGGATAACTATCCCAGTTTAAACAAATAAATAAGAACTTATCGTTTTTTAATTGCACGAACGGAAAATAAATAACAAGCGGATAAGAATATTTTTCCAGAATCACCAACACAACAAACACAAAACACATTGCAAAATAAACAAACTCTACGCTTTGACTCGCTTTCTCGTAAGAAATTCTATAATTTAACGTGAGAGCTAGAAGAACGAAAACACCAATTTCTGCCTACTTTTTTCACATTTTTGCGTTAGTTACAATACTGATAAGCGTGGAGAAGAAAAAAAAACATTTTTTTCAAAGAAAAAAAAATTGGAGCAAAAATTAAATATTTTTTTCAAAATTTTCAAATTTTAGTTGTAATTTTTTTTTTTCTCGAAAAGATGTTTTGCTTCCCCTTAAAATCTCATCAGTATTGTAACTAACGCAAAACTGTGAAAAAAGTGGGCAGAAATTGGTGTTTTCGTTTCCATTTTGATGACAATTTCACAATGTTTATGAACCACCCAATTTGTTCCCTTAATTGGTTTTTACGACTTTGATCATTCGGTACATGAAAACGGTTTAATGGATTTATTTGAAATTTTACAGAAATATTGGTGGTCTATAGTTCTTTAAAATTTCTTACCAAATTAAGTCCTACAGTCAATATTTTTAAATCAGTAAAAGATTTACAAAAAGTCTTAAAAAAGTCGTTTTTCAGACCTTTTCTGAATGTAACGATGAGGAGCCAAAAAAAATAATCGTTATAAAGTTTTGAAAAAATCTTGTAGAATATTAATTCCAATTTTTAAAACTATCCATAAATTTTCGGTGTCCTCATTCCCTGCGATAATATTGGTAGTCAAAGTCAAAAGTCTGTTTTTTCATTCAAAGCCAGATATTCTTTTGAAAAAAATTTGTACAATGGCGAAAAGAGATGATCTTAAAGCTGAATAAACAAGTTATTGAAACAAAACATTAAATTGGCTCAAAAAAAATTTTCAAAGAAAATGACAATGTTCAAAGAAAAGAAATAAATTTAAATTTTTTGGGTCGTGCTGCTTCTTATGATTGCGCAATAACGGTACCATAAAAAAATCATTTGCGAAAATTTCTCATTACAAAAAGATTAAGCTTCAGAATTCTTTTTGTTTCATCTCAATACGACCACTTTTTACAAAGATACAGCTCTTCGAAAAACACTAAAAAAAAAGTGATTTTTTTTTGTTCCCTTAATTGTTTTGACAAGAGTGTATAATAAGTCTCAAATAAACAAAATAAATGTGGAGTGTGTTTATTACACTTTTTGTCAAAATATGATTTACGAATATTTTGATTTAGATGTCAAAGTAATACAAATTTTTAAAAAAACTTTAAACTCTAAACACCTATAGAACTAGTTTTTCAGTAAAACTAGTTTTGAAGAAAGTCAATAATATGGAAAAAAAATATTATGTTTTATACCTCTTCTTAAGGTCAGAAAAACACCATTATTTTATTCTTTTCTTAAACGAAATGATTTTAGTGAAAAATTTTGGAAAAATTAATTTTCAAACTTAAAATAAAAAAAAAAATATTTTTTTTTATTTTTTTTTCAAGTTGTTAGCTCTTATCAATTTTAAGTCGAACGCAAAAATGTTAAAATGTTTTTGAGTTTTTGAGAAAATTCAAAATAACAAAGTCTACTAAATTACTTACTTAAAGTGGAAATAGGATCTTTGGAGCAACTAAATTAAGGATTAAACTCGAATTTAATTTTAATGCGGTACACTTTTCAAATGCATGTTGAATTATATTAGTGAAAATGACACACATGTATTGTGGGTATGCTGTTATAGAAAGAATCGATAAGACGTACAAAAAATCAACCTAATCTTTTTCAATAAAAAAAAAAAAAAAACACCTAGCAATTAATGATATTGATTGCGGGCTAATTTTATTCTATACATATTATTTTTAGAAAAGATAACAAAAAAAGTATACCTATAATTAATTCAATTACCTGTTTTCTTAACAAAAAAAAAAAAAAAAAAAAACAGAAACTGTTGAAAAATATACTTCGGTCCAAATATCTCGAAAACAAAATTATAACTAAAATAGATTTTAGCATCGTATTTTTTGATTTTGACTTAAAACTTACTTAAGTACTTATTACTTAAGTTACTTAAATACTTAATTAAGTAAATATTTAAAAAAAAAATCAGTTTGAATTTTTTTTTTTTTATTTTTTTTTTTTCAAAATTTTGATTCGTTTTATTTTTGTTTGGCTGGAGATATGTAGCTATTTCAAAGGGTGCCAAGCCCTATCATCAGTCTCCTTTATAGTGGTGCTGAGCTTTAATCCAATTTTATTTGAAAAACTTTCTTCACATCATGATGCGGTATTTGAACCCGCACATCAGATTTGCTCAGTCTTCGAAGCTGTGTGCACTATACGCACTCTGCTACTGCTGACCACTGACGTCACAGGGCGCGATGTTAGGTTTGTTTATCAAATGCATTTAGAGCATCAGCATTTTTATAAGCACTTTTAAGTATGCTGTCTTATTGTTTCGCCTCCATTTTTCCTTTTTTGTCACACCTTATGTGAATCACCCTGTATGTTTCAGAGTTTGAGTGACAGTGAAATGAAAATCCAGACCTGTTATAAATTAGTGTGATGAACCCTCCGTATTTTGTGTAGGTGCTTATATATTTACTATTTTATAATTCAAAGATTGCCTACTCCTATCCAATAACATAATATACATAATCAATATAATAAACAAGGGTTAACAAGATGAATGGGTTTTAATTGATTGAAATATTCTATGGCAAACAATAACATAGTAATTTTAATAAACGTAAGAGTGAAAAGGATTTAATTTAATTTTAATCAACAGTATTAGTCACGGTTGGAAAAAGGCTTACTATTGTACTGAATTTTGTACTATTTGATTTTCCCATGTACGTTAGTACCACTTTCCAACTTTCAGTACTATTTCAATTATTGGTAAAAGACGAATACTGACATTTTCATTAACTGAGCTCAACACATCACTCAATCGCTTTTTTAGTTTAAGTCTGATGAAATTCATTCTGTTTCGTGCTCAAGAAATCGAGACTTTCATATAAATTTCAATTAAGATGATCGGAAAGTTAAAAAATGTACCTTTCGAATGTAGATGCTTGATGCGGTAGGAAATTGCCTCAGTTTTGCATAGCTGGGTATAAAAAATTAAGGAAAATAATCAGTTTTTTAAAACTTTTTTTTTAAACCAGCTGAAAATTGTGTGTAGATCGAAGGGGAAACATTCGTCTTCCCCCTTCAGGCAATTTGTGGAAAATTGTATGAAAATGGAAAAAAAAATATTTAAAAACAAAATGATGTGCTGTATACCTTTTTTGAAATCTAATATTTCATGTTGTTTAAATGAATAGTTTTTGAGAAATTATATTTCAAAGTCAAAATTTCTAAAAAAAAAAAATGTATAAAATGAGAACGGCAATTTTTTTGCATCATAAACTTAACAAAAAAAAAACTATAGTAGAGAGGGAAGATAGAAATTTTCCGCCATACAATTTTTTTTGTAATGATCCCAGGAATCATCCCTCAAAACATAGTCCACGAATTAGGGGACACCAAAAAAATGCCAACGCTTTTTGAAAATTTGGTTTTCACTATAAACAAACAAAATGAAAAATGTTATGGATTTTTCACTTTTTGACAAAAATTTGACACCAATAAAAATGAAAAATGTAATTTAAAGAAAAAACTATTAAAATTTTCTCTCGAAAAATTTTTTTAAAAAATTATTCACGAAAAAAAACAATTAAATCAAATATTCCTCAAACATGGGTGAAATAGTCTGTTGTAATTTCAAAAATACGAAATTCAACAACATGACCTACTATGACTCCAATTTATCTCAAATTATTTATTAAACGTTAGATTTTTCAGAACTTTTAAAAAATACATAATAATTTTTGAAAAAAGATATAGATTACAGAAAAAATGCTTCTTCACCTTCTCGTTTAAAATTTAAGTTTTGAGGTACTTAAAAAACAAAATCAGTGATTATTTTACTGCCAATATGATGTTGATGACTCAATTAACATTATTATTGCCAAAACAAAATTTCATTTGGGTCCAACTTTCTACAAAAATTGACTTTAATTATTTCTATGGTTGCACTAGGCTCCTTATCAATGATCATTATTGGAACAATAAAAGTCATTTCATGAGAAAGGTTGGGCCGAAATGATATTTTTTGGTGAACAGACATCTTAATTACCCAAGTCATAAGCTTTATTTTGGCATCAAAATAATCATAGATTTTGGAACCTCATCATTAAAATTTTCAATGATAGCTATAACTGGCGCGTAACGATGGCAACATCAAACAAAATATTAAATTCCTGGTAGAATTCACGATTGGAAAAATTTCGGTACTATTTGGTCATTTTCAGTACTATTTTTTTTCAGCGTTCAGTACTATCGACAAAAGTCGATTTCCATCACTGGTATTAGTCAAAAACTATTCCTTAATTCACTGAACAATGAACATACGACCTATACTCGTTTCGTTTGTAAATACTCCATCAAATTAATTACATATACCTACCTAAACTGGTATAAGCGTATACACAAGAAAATATAAGCATCATAATTACCTTCGTTTGAATTGCTTATTAATATAATGATGGATCCGATAGACCACAGCATCATAAGAAACAAATGCAACGATATTAATTAATAAAGAAATTTAATATCCTTGTTGAATAATACCTATACAGCTTCTGAGTCTGAACTTTGGCAAACAAACCATCATCTATCTACCCATCCCGCTCTTTAGCTTAATCATCCCTATGCACATATAAATTTTATAAGGAAAATACCTTTCCGCTATGAGATGTATCTGTTGCTCTCATATACGCCAGCTAAAACTCAATTTATTTAATTGGATAGATAAGCCATGAAATATGCAGGAAAAGTATATCTATCTTTCCAAACTCACCTATACCTATTGGAGTAGGTTAGGTCTAGGGAACGAAATTCCATAAACCATTTCGAATTCGATTCACTCGCAGTCGCAGGTCGCAGCCAGCCAGAAGAGCATAATAAACCCTTTAAGCTATATCGAATTTGGATAACCTAATCATTTTTGCAATACTCGGATGCACGCAATCTCCTCTGATATTATAATAGGTATAGCATTATGAGAATAGTTCCATTTGCTTAATTGCATTCATCTTGGTTGGGTTCATTAGTTAATTGCAAAATAATTTAATTAAATAATAAGAAAACATTTCCTGATTTTCAGTAAATTAAAAAGAACTTTTCTAGTTTATATTTATTTTGAAAAGTGAAAATATAGTTTAAACTTAAGTTGAAAGGAATAAAAGTTTAAAGGAACATCTGTAAATTTGTAGCACAGTAAAAATAAAGTTCGTGTCCTTTGGACTTTAGCCTTACCAGCTGATAGGGGAATTTCCTATTGATGGAAGAACTGTAGTTAAATTAAAAGTTAAATTAAAGAAAATATTTTTTTCTTTAAGACTTCTCTAGAGATTTTAATGAAAATAAAATACAGGATTTTAATGAAAATAAAAACGCAGGTCGGATAAGCATGATATTTTATTAAAAAAAAACAAAAAAGATTAAAGAAACTTTGTTTTGCAAAAAAAAATTATTGAAAGCTAACATTTAATATGATAAAAATATATTTTTTAAATAATTCTTGAACTTATATTGACACAAATGCGATGCTCACTATCTGAATTCTTTGACAAAATTTAATTTACGATTAATGTCAGAAAAGATGAACAGACAAACAGACTGAGCGAAATAACGGTGAGACTCAATATTTTCGTATTCCACCAGGTTTGAATACAAAATTACATGACACTTTTGATGATGTTTTCCAGAAGTGTCTGAATTAAAAAGAACTTTTCTTAAACAATTCAATAAAAAAAAAAAAATAGTCAACGGATGATTGTGAGAAGTGAATTTTGCTGCTGTGGGATCTTAGCGCCTCCTACATGCAATTTTCGCAAAAAAAAAGTATATGTCATCTGTTATATAATGAGATTTTTTCCAAGGAAATGGATTGGGTCCCTACTTTGTTGGCTTTACGGCTCGCCAACGAAAGCCGTTGAGCACTAGGCGCCGAAACGCCGAATTCCTGAAAGATTAAGGGCCAGTTGTACAAATTTACGCTGAACCGCAGATCAACTAAACTCGAGTTAAATCGTGAACCAGGTTCAGCTTCGAGTGCGTTGTACAGTCGTGGTTCAGGTGAGAGTTAACTGAACTCGAGTTAAAGTCTATATACTAGAAAAATTGAGTATATAATATAGCTTACGTCAATGTCAAATGTCAGTCGATTGCTCGATTTGTGAATTTATCGCACAAACATCACGAGTTATTTCACAAGGTTTGCTCAAATCATTCTTTTAAATGCCGAATTCTAATGATAATCCTCAATCGAAAAAAAAAATAATACTAAAAATAGGATTGTGACGACACAAAAATTCCAAGATGGCGGCTCGGGTGTATAAAATAAGCATACCTTGTATCTGTTTATCGTGACTGTCAAAAAAATTCAGTTTGAAGTGAGATAGCATGTAGAGGTACAAGAAACATTCTACATCAAAAATTATAATAGCCAATCACATCCTTGAACCCTGGCTGACTCTCAAGTTAACCCGCCGAAATCGGCGAGTTAAATTTTTCGTGGTTCAGCGGTGAGTTAAGTCTTAAACCTCGATTGTACAACACTTCATAGCAGTTGAACTGAGTTCAAATCTTGAACCACTGCTGAACCACGACTGTACAACTGGCCCTAAGAAAGGGTTAATAAAAAAAACTTAATTACCTTTTTTTTTTTTTCAGGTTTATCTAGGTTTATTTCAAACTTGACTGTGTTTTAAAGTTTTCTGTTTACAACTCATCCAACTGATTTTTGTACTTCCTATTTATAGTACTTAAAATTACTTTACAATCTAGCTTACTTACTATTTTCTTAACCTAGTTCTGACATCGAAATCATCAATTTCGACATCAGAAAATGCCTTAACTACTTTATTGACTTCGCCACACGTAGACCTCATTTCTTTATTATTATGTTATTACATTGCTTACGTCACACCAAGTCATAGCGCGGATTTTCTGGTGACGCTTCAGTTTACCTCAATGAATAAACGGAGCGTTGCGTTGACCAGTTATTGGGTCGCACTTTTCTGATGACGCTTCGATTTATACCTCCATGGATATACGAAGATTGACCAGTTATTGGGTTGCAATGCTTGTGCTATTGTATTGTTATCGTTTACGCAATTATACTTTGCATTTGGTAAATAAATTGAATTATTTTTATGCACTTGACCTTGGTTGTGACGATGGATAATGTTTGGGGTAGGTCGTATATTTGTTTTTAAATTCATAACTAAAAATCTACTAATTTCTGAAACTACCTGATCTTTTATGACCAATTACTGAGATTTTAGATTGAAGTAAAACTGATCACCACTATGCCGCGATAGCCTTTTCTAAGACTTCAACCGGAATATATAAAAATATCCAGCGTAAACATATTTAAATATTCATAAAATAATTTAAGCGTTGGATGTCACCATTAATATTTAGAGTACCATATTTAGCTATAGTATAATTATTCAAGATTTCATGACATTCCCTTAGTAAGTGGTTTTTAATTCAAAAAAAAAAACTAAGACAAATGTTACCATTTTATGCATATAAATAGAAGATCTACATAGTTTTGAGACGCACTTAAAAGTATAAAAATCTTTATTCTTTGTTATTTTTGAAAAAAAAAAAATGAAATATTTTTTTGTTTTTGATTTTTCTTTGTTTAAAAAGAAAATTATTTAAAATTTAAAACTTAATGCAATATTGTTTAAACTGCTCTGAAGCACCAGACTGCAAAATTATAAAATAAAGTAAGTCGAAAATAAGGCATTTTTCTAAAAAGCATCAAAACCCTATTTCCATTTTCATAATCAGAATTTTGAAAAAAAAAAACTGAATTATTTGTATTACCTGTTATGAGCTAAATCGAAAATTCAAATTTCCTTCTATGAAATGACATAAAAATGCTTTGTACAATGTTTGAATCAAATCGCCCAAACAGCTTAGGAGGCTCCAGCTCAAATTACAGTGAACGCACAGGCGCACGCACAGACGGAAGCGACGGTATAGCTTTCTTTTTCGGACTTTCTAAAATCGTAGCGTCAATTAAATAAAGTACATGAATTAGCTCACACCCTATATACACTATACAGGGTGTCTTTTTATGGCCAATGTTTCAATTACAAACGTGGTGAGCAAAAAACTTTTTCAAAGTAGGGGTTTGTACAAATTTCGAAAAAAAAAATTGCCGTCGAAAACAACGTCATGAAACAACGGTAAAAACAAGTTACTAAATTCTGAAAGGTCATGACCTCATATTGAGTTTTAACCACCCTGTATATTTCCTTATACCAAAAAGCTCGGGCGTGTAGGTTGGTTCGAGACCTACACAAAAAAAACTCGTATGGGAGTGGGGGTCTATTTCCCACCGTTTAGGCAGGAGGGACAATTTTCTAAAAACCGACTTGAAATAGAAAACAAAATTATTAAAAAAACAGCGGGAACACTTACAATGTAATGCTCTACTTTTTTTAAAGCCACAAATCCGTTAGTTTTATTTGTTTTTTATTCAAATTATTTAAGAGAATAATTGTTTTTAAAAAATTAATTTCAAACTACAGGGTGATCGGTCTAAGATGCACTAAACTGCTGGAGCGAGTAGGTTGCGTTAAGACAAGAAAAAAATCGTATATAAGGGGTGGTCTATTTCCCCCCCCCCCCCCCCCCGTTTAGTCAGGAGGGGCAATTTTCTAAAAAATTGACTTAAAACAGAAAAACAAATATTTAAAAACAACGGTACAATTTATAATGCCATGCTATATATTTTTGGAAAGCCAGAAATCTCTTCTTTGATTTTCATTTTAAATTAAGTTGTGTGAGTGAATAGATTTTGAAAAATTAATTTCCAAACTCGAAATTTTGAAAAAAAAAAAAATGAAAAAAAAAGGTTCAAACTATTTTTTTTCAAAATTTTATGTAATTAAGTATAATTTTTGTTTTCAAAATTCTTCTGCATTTATTAGCTTTCAGTCAAAAACAGAAAACCGGATGCTAAAGTGTCTTTTAGTTTTTGAGAAAATTAAAAATAACAAGAGGAGTAATTTTCTAAAATAATTGACTTAATACAGAAAAAAAAAATTATTAAAAAACATCGATAATGGTTAAAATGACTTGCTATACTTTTTTGTTAAGCCAGAAATATGTGCTTCCATTTTGTTTATAAATAAAGCTCTTTTAGTGAACAGTTTTTTAAAAATTAATTTTCAAACTTAAATTTAAAAAAATAAAAAATTGTGTTCAAACGGATTTTGTTCAAAACTTTACGTTATTTAGTAGTATTTTTATTTTTAATATGTAATACTCCCATCAATTTTTAGTCGAACACTGAAAACCAGATAACAAAATGTAGTCTAGTTTTTGAGAAAATTGAAAATAACAGAAGTAAGTTTTCCTTAAATACGACTTCCATCCGTTATTTTGTTGTTTAAAAGATCCTATTTCTACAAATTAAGTAGTAGATTTCGTTATTTTCAATTTTCTCAAAAAGTAAAAGACATTCTAGCATACGGTTTTCTGTTTTTTATTGAAAATTAATAAGAGCATTGAATTTTGAAAATAAAAGTTATACTTAATTACATAAAATTTTGAAAAAAATTAATTAAAGTTTTTTTTTAATTTTTTTTTTCAAAATTTCGAGTTTGAAAATTAATTTTTCAAAAACTGTTCATTAACACAACTTAATTTAAAATGAAAATTAAAGAAGAGATTTCTGGCTTTCTAAAAGGGAATATCATGGCATTGTAAATTGTACCGTTGTTTTTAAATATTTTTTTTTCTGTCTTAAGTCAATTTTTTAGAAAATTGCCCTTCCTGCCTAAACGGGGGGAAATAGACCCCCCCTCCCACACAATTTTTTTCTTGTCTTTAACCCAACCTACTCGCTCCAGCAGTTTGGTGCATCTTATATCGATCACCCTGTATATATAAATAACTTGGTGTCAGAAGCAAACAAAAGAATGGAATGTTTCAAAAAAAACTAAAGGTAATAATTTTATTTCCCATTTAAAGTCAATTTTTTAGAAATTGCCCCTTCCCGCCTCAGGAGGGGGAGATAGAATTTTTCGGCAATACAATTTTTTTTAGAATGATCCAAGGAATCATCCCCTAAAATATCATGCACGAATTAAGGGATACACTATAAACATATTTGTATAGGTACTACATATGTAGGCAGGTAAAGACAGGTTTTCTTTGAAAAATATTCTTGAACCTGCTGCTCTGCTGGTTAACCTGCCGTAAATCTTGAGTGAAACCCTAAACTATAGAAACCCTGGGATGGGATCAATTTGATGTAACAATTAATTACAATAGAAACATCTTCCCCACAAGAATATACGCAAAACGTGTCGTTTCCGCTTAAATTATTTAATTTAAATGTTAGTTTGATATTGTAATTATACATCGGAAGGTAAAGTATCTATTTATACTGTTAGCAAATAATAATTATTTTGTTTAACCAAACGCGACATTTAAAATATACGAATTTTCTCCTCAAAAGGGTTAGTTATATATATTTTCACCGCACCCACGACGTTTCCCCAAAGGCTTTCATTTCCATATATTTTTATTTTTGTTTGCTTTCTGAAATTAATTCAATTAAATACTCGTTAGCGTGAATTTTGTGCACCTTTACAACGGCATCGTCATAAAATAGAAAACATAAAAGAAGACGCAGCAGCAGGCAGGTAACGGTAGCAGGATATGATTTAAAATGTTACATGCGCCGTTGAGCTTTCCAATTAATTTATGTCCTTAGCAACTTTAATATCGATTAGTTTGTGTTGTGCTATTTCTGCATCACCACCTGCAACACAAAAAACGATGGTATGAAGTCCTTAAAAATTGATTTTCACTCTTTTTTTTTTTTTTTGTTATCCTTATTAAGGGTGGTAAGTGGTAAGTAAGTTATTCTCCTATCCTCTTTCGTGCTCATTAGTTTTTACGCTTTCTTTTTGTTTGCCACCAATTTACTAGAAATATTTACTAACAATTTTCAAAATTCCTTACTTTAAACATAAAAAACCACAGAGCAACGTGGAATGGTGCAACATTCTACTTCTACATTTATAACCATAGTTCAGTTTTGTGTGGTTTTCCTTATTGAAAATTTCAAACAAGCCAAAGTCAAAGACCAACTTGCCGTTATAATTATGTATGAGTGCATTTTTAGTTGGTGCTTTTAAACTTTTTAGCTCACAGTTTTGTAAATAAAAGTTATTTTCTTAGCCAAATATTAAAATTAAAAAAAAAAAAAAAAAAAAAAAAAAATGACACCGTAACATATAATATTTTTTTTTTTTTTTTTGAGAGTTAAATTGGCCCCACGATCAAAAGGAAGCTTTTTGGCTATAATGTGGTCATGGCGATGATATGGTGATGTTGTGATGTAGGTATATTGTGTAAAGAGCTTGATGCCAATTGGAATGAGAAATGGGATATAATTTACGATATTCATTTGCGTGTTTTCATGAATAACTAACCAAGAGAAAACTTGTATCGCCCGAGAACTTTATTATCCCTGGGAAAGATATTAACGACAAGCTATTGTTATCTTACCTGTCAACAGTTTTACATTTGTAGAGCGAAATTGGAAAACCTATATAGTAAACCTAGGTGCCTTATGGCTAGCCAGTTATAGCTATATCCTTTGTATCAGTACAGAACCTTTAAAGGACGAACTCAATTGTATGTAGAAACGTACGTATGTATGCATGTAGATATGAATATACATTGTTTGTTTGCGGAGGGAGTCAAACTGACATTGTCCTTTAACAAGAGTGCTTGATTGCTTTTTGACGGTGACGTTTATCCATGTTGGATGTGTGTATTGGTATTTATATGGAGATAGTCTATATATAACTGAATGAAATGTAGGTATACTTGGGGTCTGGTTGGGCTTAATTGCGCTATCGAATTCGACATTTTCGCAATCTCGTTCGCTTTGGATGAGTAATTTTTCGACATTTAGCAGGACTATGGACTGACATTGAAAAATGAACGGTTAAGCAGAGGAACGTTAATGCATCCATGCGAATAAATTCTGTTTTATGTCAGGATTTTCACTCTTTAATTAACGAAACTCACAAGAGCCCCTCCATCACCATAGAAATTATATTGTGTAGGATTGTTCTATAGGCATCCAGATAGTATATAGATACTAGAACTTTTATACATATCTATACATACTAGGTTCGCTCTGGTTCTCGTTCAATGACGTTTAAAATGTAAATAAATGCAAAGCTAAACCTTTCGGGAATTGGACGTAGACAGATGTGTACTTTAATTCGTTTGATTTATTAGTTGATTTGACTTTCTACACGAATTGTTGCCTTCTGGGAGTATTTTATTGAACGAGCTTTGTAGATATACTCGACTCGTATTGGTTGGTAGGAGGTACCCATAGAAAGGACTTTTGGAATGTCTAATTTTGCTAAATCAAAGGATCTGTCAAATAAAGTGGAAAGTAAATTATATTGTTTTACTTTTGTATCAAAAAAGCAATAAAATGAGATTTTGTAATTGTATTTGTTGTTCGAAAGATTGTATATAGCTAACATTGTTGGCTGTGGAAACATTTTCAAATCAAAAGCCTTAAGGTTATCGGTCAAGTACTTAACTTAATACGTATCTTCGTTATATAAAATACCTCGAGGGCATTCATTAAAAATTTTGTTGAGCAACGTGATTTATAGAATTATATGTAGCGAATTTTTTGAACTTTTATATTGTGTTGAATATATTTATGTGGCTATTATTTTGTTCGGACACAATTTTTTATTTTGATTTATTTTCTTATAAATCTATATACCTAATCTATATAAATAAAAATGTAAATGTACGTTTGTGCCTTATAAGTAATCTCTGAAAGTTCTTCACCGATTGCTTTGAAATTTTGACACAACATTGCATTTGCATATGGGCGTGTTTATATATACTTTTTTTTTTTTAAATCGTTATAAAATGGACAAAAAAGCTACACCTGCTGTACTGATATATCAGCAATCATGAACATTATTTATCAAACATAGGGCGTCAAACTCGAATAGCGGATGCAATGCGGCGAGGGTTGGCAGGTAGTACTGAAGAAGAACGGGCAGCAGCGAACGAGCAAACATGTCTAAGAATGGCTTTAATACGTGCACGGTTGCGAACATGGCGATCGTGTTCCACAGCTTCAGATCTGCTTCATTTTAAACTGCATGAGCGTGAAAGACTGAGAGCGGCTGAAAGACGTCAACGAGAAACACCAGATCAGCGTCAAACACGACTCTGTTGTCAGCAATCACTCGATTACACTCACATTGCATTCCGATATAACCCATCTGATGATTAAAGTTTGAGTCGGAATGTTATCATCGTCACTATGACTGAAGTGTGTACTCATTGCAAAGTTTTGAAATTTAATGGAGAAACGATAGGAATGTGTTGCGCCGCCGGAAAAATTAAACTACCTCAACTTGAAGAACCGCCAGAGCCCTTAAAAACTTTGCTTGCCGGATATTCCGCCGAATCAAAACATTTCCTATCGAACATCAGGAAATAAAACTCATGCTTTCAAATGACGTCTTTTGGAGCTGAAATCGTTACAGCTCAATACATGAAAACTTTTAAAGTATAAGGCAAATTTATCATAAAGCCAGGTCCCTGCTTCCGTCCGACCGTCTACAAAAAATTACATAAAATTTCGACTTTGAAGTTATTGACATTAACTACCTATCGTATATGTATTAATTTATTATGCTATTTTCTTACGATTTTCTACCCGTGCGAAGCCGGGTCGGGCCAGCTAGATATTTAAAAAGCATTATTTTTGTGTGTTTGATAAAATTTTACTGGTTTTTAATCTTTCGAGCGTGTCTTGTACCTACATAAGACCTATAGAAATAAAATTCACGACTGGATCGCAAGATTTACTCTTGTAGTAAAAGTTTTTTTCGAATTTAAAGAGTGAATGTATTATAAGAAGGTAGGTACATTAATAATAAAAATTAATGTATACATATGTATGTAATTTATCCATGTAATAAATTGAATATAATGAAAAAAAAAAACATCAAACATGAAACACGTTCTTTAAACAGATGAAACAAGTTGTAGGTACAGTGAAAGCTCCTATTGCGGATAACTCCCTTAAGCGGACAATCCCTTTAGGTGGACAAATTGTCACGACCGTGGATCTTGGATGTAAATTCTATACACTTTATGATCCCTTAAGCGTACACTCCCTTACCCGGACGCGGACAAGAATATTAGCCGCGATTTGTTAAATTAAATTCCCTTAGGCAGACAAAAAGTTTTTTTTAGTATGTTAATTTCTGCATTAAAAACGGTCCCCCTGGTTTACAGCGACATAGATGCGATTTCACCAAATTACTGTCTGTGATCAAATTCATAACGGATTTTATTTCTGCAGCTGTAGTCTGTTTTTGTATCTTTTTTCTAATATCTTCATGTTCATTTTTAGTTTGAATGTAGGTGCAAAAATGTTTCATGATGCCACTGTATATTATACATTTCCTTATATTACTATTTTTTTTATTTTTTCCCTTAGACGGACAACTCCCTTAGACGGACAAAAGTGTTACGACCGTCGCTGTCCGGCTAAGGGAGCTTTCACTGTATACTTAAAATGTTTTCATGTGGGAATGAAGAACGCCATCTGAATTTTTGAAAAATATGAACATGTCAATATTCGTGGGAGCGGTTTTCTTAAAAAAATAATTTTTTGAATACCTACCTATAAAATTTCTTAAAATTTTTTAGAAACAAAAATTTACACGAATGCGGTCTTTAATCATTTAATAACATACAACTAAAACCATTATTTCGAAAAAATCATCAACCCGTATTCAAAAACATGATGTTTCAAAAAAAAAATAACTTTTTTTTTTAAATATGTACATACTTCAAGAATAAAAAATTTGATCAAAATCGATTGAGCCACTTATATCGATAGTGCATTTTTGTAGTTTCTTAAGGAAATCAATTTCAGAAGTCCTGTATGGATTTTTGACCTTGGGATTTTTGAACTCGTTCATGCCAAAATAATATTGTCTACCCCTTTTGTACATGCTTCCTGAGATCATCAGTCCTCTTGTATCATTCGATGTAAAAATAAAAGGATTGAGGTCAAAACTATGCCTGGGTCAGAATTCTTTTTTGGAAATCTGTTTTAGAAATTCAGTTTTTTAAAATTATGCTTTCAAAATTCAACTTTTCAAAATTCTGTTTTACAAAATTGTGCAAATTTTTTAATTACCTAGCTGCAGAAAACCAGAAATTTTGAAAGGGAATGTAGATTGGAAAGCAGAATTTCGAACCGCTTCCAAATAAATACAATACAAAACTATTTTTTTCAAATTTTTTCTTTTTAAACTTTTTCTTTTCGAAATTATGTTTACCTACTGGAACTCGAAATTTTTTAATTTCTAAACTATGGTTCTTGTAATTTTGTAATTCCATAAATATATGTTAATTAAAATCATCATCTGCTTTCCATTAACTTCTCATCTACGCTTTAACTATTAACTTTTAACCATACAGTTCTTAGAAAACGTGCAAATTAGACAAAAAACTTCGAAAAAATTCTGACAAAAGCTTGATTTATGTTATCTTAAGTAAAGTAAGACCGGGGCTAAAATGCGTTTACGGTTGTTAAAAAGTTGAATTCCAGTTCTTTGCAAATTTCTCAAGAACTACTGTATTAAAGAAAAAAATTGAACGTAAAATTTGTAGTTTATGTGATTTAACATTATGTGATTTAACATTATCACATCACCACTTTTTTTGTTTAGCTTTAAGACACCCCTCCTGCCTCTAATCAGGTTGGTGAAATATCTTTGTCTCCTATTATTTTTCAAAATTGTAAAATTTTTCATCAACTTTTGCATTTTAAAAATCGAAAATTACATTGATGGTGGACTCAATCACTCCCCTAGTAGGAAAATTTTTACCCCTCCTCAACATTTTGTAAACAAAGTTATAGCTCCGAAAACCAACCATATTGTTCTATCTTTTGTTGGAGTCTTTAAATTAAGTCAGAATACCAGGCTACATGTCAAATGGATAAATTATTGAATGAATTGTGAAAATTCATCTAAAATAAGATTTCAGAAGCATTCTCTTACACCTTTTTGGTGATCTCTAAGAATTTCTAAATAATAACATATACATTTAAATTTAATTTACATAAATATCCTTTGATTTGGGCTAATTCAATTTTTTTTTTGGAATTTATAGGAAGGATCTGACACTATACTTCTTGTGATCAATAATTTTTCAAAGTATTCACCTAAACCTATACCTATACTTTTCATTAAAATGGAAACTCAAAACAGCATCGCCAAAAGGCAATGGCTTGACTAAATTTTTTTTTTTTTATTTATTTGTATGTATTTATACGAAGCTGAGTAAAATATAATATTTTTATTTGTAAAGCTAATTTACAAAGAATACATTTTGAATAAAACATGAATACCTAGGTATTGTATCTAGCATATGTATGTAATGTACATACGCACATTATATTTGTACATTGTACTGAAATATAATTTGGAAACAAACGAAATCAGCAAAATATTTCCTCATCTAGCTATATATTTGAAGAAATCAAAGCGGAATTTACGTTTTCGATCAACCAAAAGTGATTCGCCCAAAAATACAACACAAATAATATTGCCATTTGAATAAAAGAATTCTTTATTTTTTTTTTTCTGAACAACCTTATCGAAATCAATCTCCGAAGATGAATGGTTTGGCCATGAACTGAAAGGAAATCAGTCATTGCCGTTAGCTACATTTTCATTTGTAATTTTATTTGAACATATAGAACACGCATGGGTTTGATATGCTTTCTATATCTTTGCTAACAATGCTCACGCACGACATTATTCAAACGAACCAAACACAGAACAACAACAAAAAAAAATAAAAATAAAAATATAAAACAAAACAAAAGCTAAATCAACCCTAAACATATAAAAACGTTATGTGCCTATTTCTATTGAATATATTGCTAGAGGGTGTTGTAATAAAACATGCAAATGCAATTTATTCTCCTTTTCAGTTGTTAAGTATCTCTTGATAAATTGTTGGGCAATCTTAAGAAAGTGCGGTGCTCGCTAGAGTGAAAGTTGCCAACATGAGTATTAAGAGCATTATAATCAGCAGAGATGTTTTTAAGGATAACTCTATTACGCACGCATTCGGACTTAGGATAATTTGGTTACAAAAAAAAATACCTAAGTGTTTTCTACTTCCCCCAACAAAAATAAATCCATGGTGACCCCAGAAAACATTTTTAGATTAAAAAAAAAAACAGCAAACATCTTGCAAAATGTCCAAATAACTAACTATATAGGCTGGCTCCGGGTCCGGGATCTAAGCACATGATTTAAATTTGAAAATATGTATTTGAAACAAGTATGCCATCCTAAAGGTCACAAACCGTCAGTTGGTTTTAATAGAATTCATAAAATGTTTTATCTAGGCCACCCTTTAGAGGATTCAAGAACCGCCTTTGCGGGATATTCCAAAAATTAGTACGCCATCTAAAAAATCAGTGATTGGTCACAAAATATCAGTTAGCTTCAGAAATTTGATCAAAAATTAGCATTTTTTTTCTGAGTTCAAGAAAACGCTTCGTCCATCCAGATTTTGAAGTCCTCTTAAAAAACAAATAAAAAAACTCAAATTGCACAGCAGCATTTTTCTTAGCAACCGAGTATCTAAGTTAAGAACTTGCAGTTAGGTTCAAAATTAACAGTTTTGTTTGTATGTAAGTGTGCAGTTCAAACAAATCATATCGACCCAAATTTTGAAGTCATATATACATAATTCAAACTAATCGTGATACATACTAATTTTCCTGTGACGTTTACAAGCGATATCCGTTATCTCAGCAACCGCGGAAGCTATGAATCTGGAAAAAGACCTAAAATATACAAAATTTGGGCATTGGACTGTCACGACAGAGGTCTGGGTTAAATTCTCAGCCTCTGCCGCCTGAACATTAAAAATGTTTTTCAGGGCTACTGCGTCTTGCGACGAAGTGACAAATCCTCCAAGAGTATCTCCTGTCATCGGACTCGGCAAAAAACTGTAGGTCCCCTACATTCCTGCAAATACGCAAGTCACTAGGCCATAGTTCTTCATGAACTGTTGGGCCACCAAATTTACCTTAAAATTACGATCCTTATACCTAAATTGCATATTCCTAGCAAGCATCGTTGTTGAGATCAGCATACTGGTATGCTAACTTCACAGTGAAGTAAGTTGTGAGGTATGATAGCTTTTTTTAAATTTTTAATTAAAATTTGAATTCAATCTTTTCCTTAACTGCGTACAAATTTTAGAGCTTTATTTCCCTAATTGGTCTGGTTTAGAATAGTAACGATAACTTCATAAACTTCAAGGCTTCCAAAAGCGTTACACTTTCAAACCCCAAACCCATTACCTAAATTCAATATGCTAAATAATCATCGCGAAGGTCGAACTGCCATCAGCACCCAACACCAGCATCCTAAAATCAAAGCCACATACGCCAAAACCTCCCACCAAACACCGATGCCACTTCGCATCAGAAAACCAAATCAACAAACTCGATGTCATCACTGGAAATGATTATTTTCATTCATTATTTTTACAATTCACAGTGTGTTGTTACCAAAAATACAACAAGAGGATGTATGAAAAACGAAATGTCATGTCATCAATTTTCTTGTTTGCGGATTAGAAAAGCAGAGTATAAGCTTCCAGCTTAGAAACTGTGATGTGATAGCTTCAGGTTCCTTTTGTGGTGTATTCGTCCATCAGTAAAGCCAACCTTTTTGGTCCTAAAAAATAAATAAACCTTTGTTATTCCCCTCTCGCTTTATTGAGTTGGGGGCTGGAATTAGATTGCTACCGATATTCCCCTCTTGCTTTCGAGCGAGGAGCGAGCCATTTGTTATTCCTTTGGGTTAGCTGGAGGCTGAAATCAGATTGCTACCGTTTTCTCCCGGGTTCACTAAAGCCGAAAACAGATGTTCAGCTTTTTCCCCATGCAGCGAAATTAGAAATAAGCCGAAAACAGATGTGCAGCTTTTTCCCCATGCAGCGAAATTAGAAATAGAGATATCGTGCAGAGAAGGCTGCATGCAGAGCCTGGAATATGTCAGCTCTAAGAACCTGTGTAAATTTATTTTCGCTGCATTGGAAAAAGCTGCACATCTGTTTTGGGCATAACTTGGCTGTGGGCTGAGTTTACTCATTAAGCTCATATCAAACCTTTACTATATGAAAAATGTTGTTATTTAGAATAAGTTAATACAGTCAAACCCGCTTATGTGAATTGACACAAAACCGTAATTATTATTTCACTTAAGCAAACAACGTATAACTGAAAAAAAAGTTTCACTCAAGAGGATTTTGAACCTGAATGTGAACAAGAAGAATAAGTTTTATAGACAAAAAGATTTTCTTTAATAATATAAGAATAACGAAGAAATGAACAGTAAACAATCCAACTGTTCTTTGAAATTAAATTAAAAATCGTAAGAGTGGTGTTTTAAAAACTAAAGGCATGACCGGATCGCATGAACTTCATGTATGTAGTTGTTCAAACCTATAGTATAGACTATGCATAGAGAATTGCAGATCTATGCAACCTTATGGTTCATTAATACAATGATATAATTCATCAGAGGAAAATTAAAATTTTCATTTACTTCACTAGATTTAAATGGATTCATCAAAAAAAAAATCCGTTAAAAAAAAAAGACAAAAAAAACATATTTGAATATGAAAGCCCTTTCAAATGACTGAGTGAGAACAAAACAACGAAGCGAGTATTGAATAAATTAAGTTCCGATAAAACTCTTCAATCCGTTTTTAATTTGATCAAAATACCTACCTTCCTACCCGTATTACCTACTACGATGAAAATAGCTTAAACAAATATCTCTCAATATTTCTTGCCCATCCCTTACCTGTCTATAATCCACCCTCTCTGTATTGATATTACACACTCTATGGAGTGTGTGGAGGACTAAAATAAATTGCTTTCATCTTTTCTTTCACTCGCTTGGATAGTTAAATGATGAAAAAAAAAATTAAATTAAAAAAAAAAAGAAATCCATTTTATAATTTTAAAATGAATTCAACCCAAATATTCAACTCGATTGAGAAAAAAAAACTCCTTTTTACGATTTTACTTTGTGAAATGTTCGAACACGTAGAATAACTGGTGAACGCACACCAGCTATAGCAAAATCGTATTAAGTCCGTTAACAGCAAATTATGTGATGAACTAAGAATGTTCTTGCTCCTCGTTCTCATTCTACTGATGGGTTAACTTTGAAGATTGGATGCGAGGACATTTTTTTTTTTTTTTGAAAATTAAGACAACCAACCGCATGATAGGAAACGGAAACAAAAATACGCAAAAAAATAAATTAGACCACAGTTCAAAGTATAGATCTTTGTAGTGCTTCCGCTTGGTTTACCAACTGACTTAAAACGAATATTTACCACTAGGGTGAGCATATCCATAGAAGGGAGTCTTTCAATCGTTCATTTATAGCCCGTCCACTTTTGGTCTATGTGAAGCTATACAGGCAACATAATATAGGGATGGATAAGAATCCTTCTGCTCCTGATGCTGTTCCATGTGCGGTCGCCGCTTCACATCAATCCTTCCATAAGATGTGTGGTGCCTGTCCCTATCCCTGTGCCATTGATGTAACAAAAGGCTATGTAAATATATCTACCTTCATAGCTTTAGCTTTGTCAAAGGGATTTTTTTTTTTTTTTTTTTTTTTTTTTGTGTGAACGAAAATAGAGTTGGAAGGAATTGAAGCAGCTAAATTGGTTCGACAAGCGTTTATAATACTTTTACCAGTCAGTCTTTTTTTAACCGAAAAAATAAAAGGTAGATGAAGATATACCTATACAGAGTCAGAGAGGTGACTTTAGTACAGGAACGCCAAAAAGAAGGAATGTGGCGTCAATTTCTTTTTTATCGCATTCTCGCACTCGACATCAGGAAAAGGGTTGGCATATTATTGCGTTGAAAGACTTAAGTCAATCTTATCGTAGCATTTCGATTCAAGCTTTGAAATTGAAAGCATGCATATCTCGGATATTTCGTATTCAAGGTGAGGAAACAGTTAAATAGGAATAATAAAATTATTTTTAAAAATATTCTTTTGTTTTTTATTCGTCTAAATTTTCAGGTCGCATATAAATTGCTTTTTCCCGTCTTTGTGGTTTAAATTTGGTTAAGGCAATAGGTTATTTTATTAAAACAAAGTGTTTTGTGTGGTTCATACCACACAATCATTTTTTTATTAAAAATTAAAAAGAAAATTACTTATTAAAATAAATAAACTTTAGTACTCTGAGTTGAAAATAAAATTTAAATTTTTTTTTTAAATCTGTATGTGTGAACTAAATGGTTTTCAAAATTCTTTAAGCCTTGTTAGCATATACCATTATTTATTTTAAAAAAGAAAACTTGGTCTATTAGGTCCCCTTTTACACAAAGAAACAAGTTGCTGGAGATTTTTTTGACATTTTCTTTTAATTGCCTTAAAATCTCTTGTACCTTTTACCCAAAGAAACAAAATAGTAAGAGATATTCTAAAGTTCCTTTTAAGAGTATCTTAGTTGAACGCAACTTACGTAGGATGAAGAGGAATGCCAAAAAAATGTCAAATCGTCCAACGACGAGATTTTGTCCATCCACTTCGGGCCCTTCCCACACAAGAACTGTAAGTTGCTGGAAACTCAGTTTCCTCATGTGAAAGGGAAGTAGGTCTGAAAAAAAGTCTTCTATGTTTGATTTTAAATTTTGATGCATACATTTGCACTGTCGTCAAAATAAGAAATTAAATTGTTTTAATTTCTTCAATATTTTAAAAATAGGCACGAAAAATATGTATTTATTATAAAAATATCAAAAAAAAATGCAATTATATGCATGTATATTAAGATATGCAAATATATATGATTCAATGCCATTTTTATTGAAATTTCCTGATTCGTAAAACTATCTTATTCGTTTGCTTCTATCTTCACCAACAAAAAATATGTATTAACATAGAAATCGTAGCCCTGCTAATTAGCAATTAAGTAGCAACTAATTTCTATATACTTTTTAATCTGCAACGTAAAAAGTGACCTGTTAAGTTAATGCACATAATTGCTTCTTATTTCTGTAACAATTTATGACCTACACTGGATGTCCCTTAATTCATGCACCGTATTTTGGGGAATTATTCTTTAAACAAATAATGTATGGTGGGAAAATTCTATCTCTGTTGGGAGGGGGGTCGCAATTTCTGGAAAAAGCGAAAATCAACGAAAGCACATTATATAATGTGCTCAGCTTTTTTGAAAGCTAATATTTTATTCTTTTTTTTAATTTTAAATCAAGTTGTTTGAGTAAATAGTTTTTAAGAAATTTAATTTCAATGTCAAAATATTTGAAAACAAAATTGTGATTTTTTTTTAATATTCAAAATAGAATTAAATAATTAATGAGCGGTAACTGTTTTGTCCTGAAAATGTTCATTATATAAAATACAGAATTATCAGTGTAAGTACCTATGTCCCCAAAAACTTTATTAACTGTCAAAAAACTCCACGAACCCAAAATAATGCTTTACAATTTGCCAGTTTTTTTTTCAACCTCCCCCTGATTCTTCTCTCTGAAGTTGTTTAAATAAAAATCAAGATTCACAAAATTTAAATAAATATAAAGGTGAAAGTTTATTGCAAACCTTCTAATCCAACAAAAACCTAATAGCTTTTACCTTTGAAGAAAAAACAAAACACAACAACAACAAGAAAAAAAAAAAACACCATTACAATATTTATGTGATTCCTTCAACATCCTTCCCCTCTCTCTTATTTCATTTTTCAAAGAAATAGAGTATTCCCTGCCCGAAGCATTAATGTTGTGTTACTTTTGATTTTTTTTCTTTTTTTTTTTTTTGAGAAAAACAAACAAAAAGAGATAAGCGTTTCTTGTCATTCAAAATAAGGTTATCGCTATTCTATTTTTTTTTATTTAGTATATAAGACGCTTTGAGATACTTTAAATCTGATTTCAAGGAATTGTTTAACAATGCCTCGGGATAAACAACCCATAGTCTAATTTACGGGCAAAGATTAAAGGACCAAAGTAAAAAAAAAAAAATCGAAATTGGATAGAAATAGGTTGACCGCATAAAATAAAAGTGTGAGGTTAGATGAAATGTCATTTAAATTTTATTAACCTTTAGCTCTTTGATATAAGGGTATCTAATATATTTAATTAACAAAATCGCTTTTATATTTATTTTTTTTTCTTCAGAATTTGACGTGTGAATTAGACCGCCACAACCATCATTACTAAATTAGGAAAAAATTTAAAATTTTGTATCAGAACTAGTCCAAAAATTTAGTACCTACTTTTAAGAAACAAAATTTAAAAAAAAATTTTAAAATCATTTTCCTCAAAAACTTGTGACTGAAACTATTGGATTTGTCAATAAAATAGAAAATGATTTCTCTTTTATAAACCGGTGGAAAAAAAAACCTGTCACAATTTTTTTTAAGAACGTGCTAGATTATTATGAACTTCCCATTGGAAGTTATTATAATCGGTCCGATTTGTGAAATTGAAAATTTTGACATTTCTCAACGTTTCGAGGTCTCTGGAGCCGGATTACATTGTTTTTAGAGAGATGTCTGTAAACGTGTTCGTACGTTCGGAAGCTTTTCTTCGCCGACGATATCTCGAGAACGCATAGAGATATCGACTTCAAATAAATTTTATTTTACAGATAATAAGGCCATAACGTGCAGAAAGGATTTTCAGAAAAATTCAGTGGGCGGTTTTTTTATTACAGGCCTTAAAAAAAAGTTATAAAATGGCTTGTTTCTCGAATATCTCTAGAATAAATAATGCTATCGATTTCGGCCTGGTTTCATTCTATGCATAATGACGTAGTGAAAAATTGATAATACTTAAAAAAATCAACCCACAGCTTCTTTTTATTAAAATTGTTAAAAAATATCGAATATCTTGAGAACATAGAAAGATATTAACATTGGGTTAATTTTATTTAATACACAAAGTTATAGTTGATAATCAGTAGAGTTTGTTAAAAAAAAAAATCAATTGAAGGTTTTTTCTTTCTAGGCCAAAAAAAAACTGCTAAGAATTGTTAAAAAATGTTTTTCGGTTCGAATATCTCGAGAAAAACCAATAATATCAACTATGGAATTAGTGTACACACAATACCAAAATCAGTAATTAACAAGGTTTGTAAAAAAATTCAATTGACGGTTTTTTTTCTAGGCCAAAAAAAATGCAAAAGAAACTGTTAATAATTGTTGAAATTTTTCGTGTCGCATATATTTAGAGAAAACAGCCTTCTCTTGATTGCACAACTGATAAGTTTTTTGAAGATTTTTAGTTGGCAATTTTCTTATAAAAAATAACATCGGGTGTCGAGTTTTAAAGGGAACCAATGGGAAGTTATCAGTGTGGGTCAAACCCAGCCTCTTTTTTTAATTGGAAACACCCTGTATACTTCTTAATTCAACACGATTAATTTGTACTTTAATATTTTTAATAATTATACTTGTAGAATTCCATGGTTTTTGTACTTAAATTTTCCGGTATATTTGTACTTTTTATTAAAATTACACAAAAAAGAGTTAAAAATTTTGTACTGAATACATAAGTATGTACTTAATTTTTGTAGGTACCTACTTAAACACTTTTCAAATAATTTGAATTCCTTTTTAATTCCTTAAGTACTTCTAAATCCTTCTTATTTTAATGTTGTCTAATTTTTAAATAAGAAGTAATTAGAAGTAGGTCTAGGTACTTCAGGATTAAAAGAGAAATTAAGGCCGTGTGCAAATTGGTTAAGTTTTATCCGAGATTTAATTTTGACATTTCTACATACAGATTCACCTTACTAGTGTTAAAAATAAAACTTCGAATAAAATTTAACACGATTTTAACCCGATTCGCACACGGCCTTAAAGTATTTGAGAAGTTATATAAGTCTACCTTTAATAATTATAAGTGCAGTACAAAATTTAAAATTTTTGTATAATTTTAATAACAAGTAGGTATAGATACAATAATACCCTTACTGGTACTCAGAAGCTTTAAATACAATTACAGTATTGTCTCGCTAATCCGAATTAATTATTTCAAGGTGGTATTCGGATTATCAAATTATTCGGATTAATGAGTACCGGACGGGAAAGGAAAAGCGTTAGTTATTTAACAAAAATCCGTGTTTACTGCTTTTTAAAACCAAAAATTGAAAAATTGCATTATAAATAGGTTTAAACGTATTTACTTTATAAAAACTAAAAAAAACTTAAAACAAAATCACGTATGTATTCAGATATTTCAATATGTACATATGTACTGTTTTTATAGCGAAATCAATTCTGGAATTTGTAACAGAAAGGAGTTTATACCCACTGTAAAACCTTAACTGTAAACACCAGAGTTTTTTTAAGGTAATGGAATTCGGATTACATCGTACACAAATCGGGGTAGGTTCGGATTGTAAAGAACATAATGGAAAAAAAATAGGTTCGGATTAGGGCGATATTCCGATTAAAGGTGGTTCGGATTAGCGAGACAATACTGTACCTACCATGGAATTGTACTTGTAGTTACAAAGTTAAATTACTTAGTAAATGCACTTAAGATGTATTCTTTCCCCAGACCCTCAGCACAAAATTCCTACGCATTTACTATTACCTACGCCACGGGCTACTTTCTATACCTTGTTGCAAATACCTACACAAAATAATTTATTTTACTTAAATCTGCGAAAATAGTGGAAAACTATAATTTACAAGACAAATGGACACTGTTACACCTATCTTATCTTGCCCTATAGGCAAGGCAAAAAGATAGAAAAGTGTTTCGAGTTGGAGTTTTTTTTTTTTTTTTTGCTGAGAAGTAGTTCGATTCCCAATACTCCACATAAAATATAGCGTGAAATGAAACAAAGCTTTCATTTTTTTTTAAGGATCAAGAAAAATGATTTAGCTTGGCGCGTGCAGTGCCAATTACTTTTTTTTTCTTTTTTCTTATCTGAGAGATCTGTTGAATGAAAACAAAACAAAACAAAACAAAATATGAAAAAGGATACAAAAAAAAAAAAAACTTATCCCATAAGAGTCAAAGGATATAATAATGCGTCATCGTAACACTTGCAAAAAAAAAAAAAAGGAAAAGTAATGTTATGCGCTCAATAGGCATTGTGTTTCGCCAATTTCAATTTATCTGAAAGATTACAATCTCCTCCATAAATATTTTCTGTGTATATCTACTTTGGTATCGTAATGTATTGAATTTCACGGTTCATGCTTCAGATCCGATTTATGGGCCGAACAAATTAGCAGATGGGATTACGGCAATATAAGAGCTCACTGGACGGACGCCCAGCCCTGCTCGACTTGGCTTAGCTTCGGCTTCAGCATCAGCAGGCTCGCTTATATAGTTGAATTGGAAAAATGATTAATTCTTGTTTTTTGTTCTTCCTTTCATCCGAATCCGAATAATGTACCTTTCTATATGGATCTGGAGAGGAAGTCCTAGAAAATAGCGAGGAAAATGATTCCCGAAAGTGAATTGTAAGCACGAAATGCTTATGAATGCAAAATTATGAAGGACGATGTGAAAGAAGGAGTGTTGGACCGATAATAATGGCATTTTTATAAAACAAAACAACAACAAAAATTTTTGGAATATTAGTCAACACGCCAAATTTAGTTGGAGGAGGTATATCCCTGTTCCTGTTTTTAATTTAGTTTCTTAAAAGCTGAACAAGGTGTTTTACTTTCTTTGATAAAATTTTTTTTAAACAAAATCGTGTATACATGTTACTTGTGTTAAAAGAATTTTATCTTAAATTGCTTCACAAAAAACACACAAAACATATTTTAAAGGGGGGAAGCACGGAATTCCGTGAGAGACTGACTTTTTATTTTTTTTTTTTATTTTAAGTAAAGTCAATAACTTTCTACTTAAGGATATACAAAAGGGGAAAGGATATGAAATGGAACGGATTTCAGCACAAGGATTCTGAAGTTGACATTTCAATTTGCAATCATTTCATATATAATATGTAGAAACGAGCGTGATGAGAATAGAGATTTTTCTTAAATTGGATAAATCCCTAAAAACAATAAGGCTTAAACGTCTAAACAATAATAATTTCAAAGCACGAATTCGTAAGGTCTTAAAATCATACTATACTCATGTCTTAAATTACAAAGCAAATTATTAAAAATGACATGATATGTAAGCTAAGATAGTTGTCAAAATATCGGTCAGATATCTTGCAATTAATTGGCGTTACTACGTGTTGATTTAGGTACTTATAAGAAGATCCATGATGTGTACCTATACTTTAAATACCTATTTTCAGTGTAATTTAAATGATGTATCTTAATATCAAATATATGAAGGTTTGGTGTTAATAATTCTTTTCATCAAACACCATGATAATAATTTATTCACACTTTTGAATAAAATTTTGATAAAAATTATGTTACATATTTGGTTTTATTAAAAACTTAAAAAAAATGCTCACGAGTTTTATAAATTAAACTTCTTTGGCGTGATGATACAAAAATTATATTGGTTTTCAGTAAACTTCATTAGGTTTTTTTCATATTCCACTAGAAAGTTGGAATTAGGAGCCAGCTAACTATCATTGAAACTCTGCGTTGAAAATTTTAATGATTTATTTTAGGCGAAATCTGCAATTATTTTGATTTCAAAATAAAACTTATGACTTAATTAATATATCTGGTCAAAAAAATTAGCTCATTTCGGCCCAACCGTTCTCATGATGTCTTTTATTTTTTCAATTGTCATTGATTAAGGTAGTGTTATCATTAAAATAATTAAAGTCAATTTATATGGAAAGTTGGGCTCAAATAAAAAATTTCTTGCAATATACACACATTAATAGAGTTGTCAGCTTTATAGCGGTTTTGAAATGTAATTTTTTTGGCCAGATATATGCAGGCATGTATTAATTAAGACATTAGCTTTATTTTGGCCTACACCTTCTCAATGGGTCAACTGAGGGAGTGGGCCACACTTCTGCTTTCAAAATTCTGCTTTTCATAATTCTGCCTTGCCTTGCGAAAATTTAAAATTTAAATTAAATTAAAATTCTGTTTTTTTTTTTAGATTCGGTTTTTCAAAATTCTGTTATTCAAAATACTGGCAATTAGTTACATACAAACTAAAAAAATTAAATTTATACAACAAAAAATTTCAGTTTTTAACAATTAAAATGAATAATAGCTAATCTAAGAAAAGCTAGAGGTAATTCTAAGCTATTTTTTTAAGAAATCTTATTTGGGTTCGGATTAGCGCTTAGTTCTATTTTCTTATTATAAATTTACTTTTTTTTTTGCTTTTATATTCTCGTCATTTATCTTCTATAGCTTTGATAAATTCAAATGGAAGATTTTTTGCGATCTTTAGTCCAATGCGTTTCGCCCAGGCACGACAGTTGGGCTCATCAGTCGTGCCTGGGCGAAACGCATTGGACTAAAGGTCGCAAAAAATCTTCCATTTGAATTTAATTCAATACAGTCCACTAAAACAATAACAAAAATAATTTTCTTTTGTTTTTGTTAATTCTCTTCTTTATAGCTTTGATAGTTAATAATGTATTTTCTTATCGAGATTTTAGAAAACATCATTACATGATTCCGACGAGCAACCAAAACTTTTAAGCGACGATAATACATACTACGCTTCTTCAATTCTTTTTTGTTCCAAGAAATGATTTTTGTTTTTGATTTTGACCTTTATTACAGAATAAATATAAAATTTTATAAAAAAAATAAAAAATAATATTTCTATTTACAAAAATTATAATGTTAATTTTTAGAATTGTAAAACATAATTCAAATTACAAAAAAAACAAATGCATTACAAAAAAAGTTCGCTTTTTGAAATTTTTGAATTGTTTTTTTATTTGCAGAATTTTGTAAAACAGAATTTTGAAAAGCTAAATTTTGTAAGCAGAGTTTCTACAACATAATTTTGATCCAGGCAGAATTTTGACCCCAACCCGTCGACGGAATTTGTTATAATTTTTTGAATCTGATATTTATGAGAAGCTCAAAGAATGTTGCATTAAAATATTTTGAAAAGATTTTTTTTTAAACAAAAAAAATTAATATTTTTAGTAATTTTGGCTTTTTTAACATTTTTTCGTTAAAGATATCATAACATTATAATTTTTAACTGCAGGAGCAAGTTCGTGTGATCCAGTCGTGCATATTGTTTTTTATTGTCAAATCTAACTATGCATGTATAGTCAATTTTAACCTTGTAGGTATGCATATTTAGATTTAACTACACTGAAAAAAAAAGCAACATCAAGCTAATATGTATTTTAATAATACACATTCCATGTTTTTAGTTTTCCATATCAAATTTAACATAAAATATATTTAAATAATGCTAAATAGTATTAATGTTATATTGACATTTTAAATGTTAAATTAAATAAGATTTGTAAAATCAATTTAATTATCAAAACTAACTCGATAATTCTTAGTACGTACTATGTATGTAGTAGAATATCATTTAAAAAATTCTAATCTTATGAATTGACAACAATTGTTTTTTCATTTTAATGTAAAATTGATATGTGTGGAAAGCATTACTTAAAAAAACAGCAAATTATTTAAATATTCTTTTAATATCATCATAATGTTAATGATAATTAAAATATGCTAGTATCAAAAATTTTAAATTAATTCCGGTAACTTTTTTCTCAGTGTAGTTTTGTTAATACGTTCATACACAGGTATCTTATAGTCCTCAATTATATTAACAGACCACAAAGAATCTCTTAAAATTTTAATTTTCTTCAAATTAATTGTGTTTGAAAAAATATTAAAAATAATCAAGTTCAAAACACTCTAAAATCAAGACTTCTTCAAAATTAATTAAAAATCCTTATGGCTACTTCGTTTTCACTACCTATGGGAGTGTAGTATAAGACACACTAAAAAGGAAGATTTTAAATTAACTTGGTGTCTTGTGTGTGTCCGTTATGTTGCTCGTTTGTGTACCTAGTAGCTTTCTTTGTCCGAATTCAGGAAATGAAGTTGTCGAACAATGTGTGCATCACTCTTTCTCTCTACCTATATAAAGGGCTTAAATCTTGTTTTTTTTTTTTTTTAATTTTTAAAAAACTTCAGACTCAACTTGTAAGGTTCTTCTTTTTGTGCACATTTGCAGCTAGAAATTCATCTTCTTCCTCCTATAGTAGAGTAGTCCTGCCCGAAGAGAAGAACAGAACAGCCATGATTTCCTCTGGGCAAACGACAAATCCTTTTTTAATTGGGGATTAAAACTCCCTACAACATCGGACAGTCTAATATGGTATGTGATTTAAAGAGCTCTGCAACAAAAAGCTAAGCAATTTAAGTTTTAATCATAAGGATGATATATTTGTGTATCTTTGTTGTTGGTTGCTCATTGTATTCATGTATCTATTTCGAACATACTATGAATCAAATCGTGTCGTCGTCGTCCTTCATCCATAAGTTTATTTGAATCAAATTGTGACTCTTCTTTCGAATGCAACAACTTTTGCTAAGCAAAATTATTTCATTTTCTTGCTTTTGCAAAACGAACTTTTCTGAACCTTAACATATCGTCGTTATGTCTTACGATGTGTGTGAACGTTTTCGTCTGTAGGATATCTAGGGATAACAGTTCAAAGAGAAAAACAAAACTAACCGAACCGAACTAAACCGAGCCAAACCCGGACCCGGATCCGGGGGGGGAGTCGAGTCACCCTTCGCTCTCCTACATACATCAAAGTTGGGCGAAGGTCTTATTCTAGTGAATTGAAGAAGAGAGGCAAGATTGAAAATATGGATATGTATAGAATTGAAGAAAGGGTTGGGTGGTATGATTTCTTTGCCATTTTCCACCAAATCCAATATTACCCCATAGTGTAGAATGTTGGGAAGATTTTCTAAACGGTTTAAAATCCTATTATGGAACAAATCCGGGCCACATGTGTTCAGAATGTCACATTAATCTAAGAAACGACATTGTATTCCCATTTGTCATGGTTTAGCAATAAATATATATTGAACTTCCTTCACACAAAATTTCTAAATATATTTAGATAGATAGGTGTGTTTGGGTTAGTTTATCCGCTTTGATGTTTTCATTTTGTTTGTTTGGTCTTATGCAAAGTAGACTTGGATATAGATAGAAAGAAAGATACAAATTGTTAAATAAAGAAAAGGTATAAAAGAGACCTTTGGGAAAAGATTTTAATTCGAATGTGCTGTCGAGATAATCATTTGATTTTAAATTAAGGGAAATGTTTCTAGAAGCCTCTAACTACTCTCGGTTATTGATCGAAATTGAACGAACTCAATTTGTAAACGATTATAATGTAAATATATTTGAAAGTTTAGAAAATAAAATTTATAAATATTTTCCCATCAGGTAGATACTTAAAAATACATTTGCTTTTTCTTTGTAAAGGTGTGTCATTTGGGTGTGGATCTTCTGTTCTCAAAATTCTTCGCAATTTTTAATAATATTTTTGAATATTTTCCTTATTATTTGGGATCTTAGCACCTCACGGGATATTCGCAAACAAAAATGTGCCATCTATAAGGTCAGTGTTCATTAAAGGTCAACTATTTTCAGGAATCATTCAGGCTAGGAAAATTTTGTAATCCACGCATGGTTATGGTTAAAATTTTTCAAGGTCATTGGCGATTTGTAGCATCTTATTTATTAAATTTTCCAAATTTTAATTTTTGTCTTAGCTTCATCTAAAAAAAATACTTTGCAAAAAGGAGTGAAATCACACCAAAAACATAAATGTTAAAAAATGTATACATACATATAAAAACCAGCTGTATGTAACAAGTCAGCCGTGAAAAGTAATGAGATCTAAAAGTAATATACATACGGGTTGGGGTCGAAATACTGAAGGTAATTCAAAATTCTGGTTACACAAAATTCTGTATTTTAAAATTCTGTATTTCAATATTCTGCTTTTCAAAAATTTATATTTAAAAAAATTTGTTTTGTTAATATAAAAAAGGGCTCTGTACTCTTAGCACCCCATACATGGAAAATTCGAAAAAAAAGTACGCAGTCTAATTGGTCATAAAAGATCAGGTAGTTTAAGAAATTGGTCAGGCTTAGAAAATTTTTAATCCAAGGTTGAAGTTTTTCAAGGTTACCCGCGACTTTTGGCACCTCATTTAGGGGATATTCGAAAAAAAAAGTATACCACATGAAGGGCCACTGGATAGTGATAAAAGGTCAGATAATTTCAGTAATTAGTCCAGGCATAGGTTTTTTTTAAATTAATTTTCAAAGTTTTTTTCAAGGTCACAGTATAAGATTTTTAGCTCCTCATTGGTTGAATTTAAAAAAAAAAAACTGTATGTCATCTGAAAGTCTACTTAATCCTCGTAAAAGGTCAGATATTTTCAGAAATTTGTCAGGCATAGATTTCTTTTTATCAAAGTTTTAAGTTTTTTTTTTAATGTCACATTATAAGACTTTTAGCACCTTCTTTGTGGGATATTCGGAAAAAATATATATACCGTCTGAAAAGTTATTTAATCCTCATTAAAGGTCAGCAGAAATTGGTCAGGCTTAGATTTTGTTTAACAAATTTTTGAAATTGTTTTCAAGGTCACAGTCATTTTAAAAATTCATTAAAAAAAACCTATGCCTATTCAATTTCTGAATCTAGCTGACCTTTTAAGCGGCCCATACACACAACACAAGTGTGTGCACCAGTGTCATGACACCAGTGTGGCCTTCCGCCATACACGCAACACATTTAGTAACACCGACATAAAAAATCAAAAGATTTTGATTTTCTTGACACCGTGTTCGACACCGAAATCGGTGTAGACACTTGCCCATACACACACCACATTTGAATACACCGACACCAGTGTCAACACAAGTGTTGTGTATATGGGCCGCTTTAGACTGCATATTTTTTTTCGAATTTTCCATGTATGGGGTGCTAAGAGTACAGAGCCGTAAAAAAGTGCGCACTTTTTTAAACTATCATTATCATTTATAGACTAACTTTTCTCCTCTAAGTATAAATTTTCAAAGAAAAGAGTTTTCAAAATTTTATTTTGCTTCGTCTGGTAACGAAAAAAAATTCTGTGAATTATAATCAGGAATACCTAGTTATCTATATCTATATTTACTTGATCGTTGTCAATATGAAAGATGTTAATGTGACAGGTGTCAAAGTGACAGATGTCAAAATGATAGATGTCAAAGTTACAGATGTAAAAGTGACAGATGTCAAAGTGACAAATGTCAAAGTGAGAAATGTCAAAGTGAGAGATACCAAAGTAAGAGATGTCAAAGTGACACATGTAAAAGTGACAAATGTCAAGATGGCTGATGTCAAAGTGACAGATGTCAGTTGTTCTTTATAATTTTGTTTACATTTCTACATACATATTCGAATATTTTATATGTATTTTGATAACTTTCTAAATTAATTTTTTTATTTTTTTGTGAATTTTTCCGATATTTTAATAGTTATATTCTTTTATTCGGGACGCAGACGAATCCAACAAATCAGAGATCATCAAAATCGGTCCAGCCGTTCTTGAATTATAATTGTTGTAACTAACCCGACTTTGTTTTATATACACAAATATAGATTACTGACCTTTGAGATGGCATACATAATTTTTTTGCGAATATTTCATACATACATAAATTCATTACATAGGTATATGAGGTGCTAAGATTCCACAGTCCATATAAAGATTATTGCTTTCTTTAAAAATTTAAATTAAATATAGTTACGAAAGGAAATTTGACCTTTTTTTCTATCTTATAAAAGAAACCAGACAAAAAGAAAGAAAGTTTAATAATATATTTACCATCAAATTCTTCAATATGTTTGTTATAAAGTATAATTACAAAAATGTAAACATTCAATAAATTGTTCATTCGAAGAAAAAAAATCTATGTCCTATGAAAATGGAATACCTCTAATTCCTTCCTTATATAGGAGATAAATTTTCTTTATTTTGTTTGTTATATAATATTATGCAGGCACCCGTACAATTTTTGGGTTTAGGTTTATATGAACATATGGTTTGGACAGGATTCCGAAAGAATATAGAGTATCCTTTTGCTCCCATACATATACTTACATTATCTTCAGATGTTCTTTCAAGCGATAGTAAACCTACAATAAAGAAATAGATGATTGGACATTGTGAATTATACGCTTAAGTAGTTTCTTAATACCAAAATGCTTCGTTTGATAAGTAAACAGTATTGATTTTGGGACAATATTTGCGTTTAAAATTGGAAAATTCAGGAAATATAATGACAGATTCTTATAAATATAAAAAAATAATCTTACCATGTATAGATTGTAGGTAGTTTAAGAAGGAGGTTTTGATAAAAATAGGATAGGTTGATAGTCATAGCACGCCTATAGAAAATTCTATTATTTTTTGATATGTATTTAGATTTATTAAAATTAGAACTTTAAAGATTAAGGAACGGACTGAGATGAGCTTTAATAAAAAAGGAACAATGGATTTATTAGGAAAAGGATGACTTTTGCCTGATGGTGATTAGATTCAAAATTGTGATATGTTGAAATACAACTTCAGAAAAGCACTAAGCATAAGCAGTAAGAACCTTAAAATTCTTCCTTACAAAAAAGAATTATTGGCACTTTCTCAAATATAAAATCGGCTTCCTTAAATCTTTATATGTATGCTCTTAACCTAAAGGCGACATAGTTGCCGAAATATATTTTGCCATAAGAAATGTTCACTTAATTCAAACCTAAATAACTCACAAAATATGACTTCAACATTGTTTGGCCCCTCTTTTATATTGTTGTTATGAGCCACTCACCAAGTATAAAGTAAAACAAACTTAAAAAACTTCCAACCCTCATAATTCTGTTATTACTCTAATCTGATCTGACAATGTGCCTTTGCTCCTTTGCCTTCACAATAAACCATAACAAATTTCAAGCGAATTTTCAAAGTTTAAATTTTGAAAAGCTTTACATTAACCAATTTGGAAAAGTGGTATAATCTTCTTAAAAAATACAGAAAAAAAATTATAAAGAGCTTTCTTGGAATAATTATTATATTGGTATGCACATATACATATGAATGTTATTCTTTAAAGGGATGAGTGCTGAATGAGAACTGATGGCATACCAGTATAATATGGTAAGAAATGTTTGAATGTTAAAATATATATTAATTTTTAATTGCGATATATAGGTAGGTACTATAATATGGCAAGTTTTGGATTCGTAAAAAATCGAGCTCGATATTTTCAGTCTCGCAATTCTGTCCGTCTATGTGTCTGTCCATTCGCCTACAGCCTAAGCGCATGGGTCGATTTTGTTTAAATTTAGTATCAAGCGTTTTTTGGACATTCATTTGACACGTTTTTTTTTTTTTTTTTTTTCATTTTTTAGGACCAAAAATACGGTAGGTACTTGCAATATATTTTTTTTTATCATTTATGGAAAATCTTGTTTTTCTCAAAAATGGCTCAACAGATTTAAAAAAAAATTTAATCAATTTTGTAAGTTACTTATGTATATGTACTGTACGGTGACCAACAGTTCTGTATTTGAAGACGTTGTTCATTATTAATTATTTTGTATTCGAAAACATTAAAATGTTCTGTATTTTAGTAGTTGTTCATTATCTGTTCTGCATTCTACTTAAATTCTTCAACTCAACGATCATATAATTTTTTCGTGTAGGCACTCTGTCGGTTTTTAAATCATTAAATATTCAAAGTTCAAAAATATATACCTATTGGTTGTTTGAGCAGTGCGAAAAACTGGTAGTAAGTTTTACTAAAAATTATAAAATATTAAAAAATAATTTTATGCGGCTATAGCTTACCTATTATTCGCTGATGCAAAGCGAATTCGTTCTGTGGTCTCCAAGAGAACGAACAAATTCTTGCGAAGACATAGCCATTGAGAACTCCACGAATTACAAAAAAATATCACCAAAATCCATTCAGTAGAATAAAAAAATATAAGAAATAAACAGAAAAAAGAGTGAAGACTTCTCCAAATACATACATAGTCTGTTACATTTCAATTTAATTTTTCGAAAAGCGTAGATCATGGTCAAATGAAATGCAGCAGGACGAAATTTTTCTTTTATGAATAATTTTTTTAAATCTATCTAAAACTGGGTTAATATAGTTTTCAAGTTTTTTTGGTCCTTACGTCAGTATTTTTTGTTTTAATTATTATCTAAATGAGCTGAATTTATTTTCTTTTGTTCATTATTCGGCATTCTTAAGTATGGCCACCGTAGGTATATGTAAGCTACCTCTTGATGAAAATAAAATTTTCGAAAATTGTTTTAAATGGTATAGCTCCGATAGAAGCATTTTTTTTATTTTCTTTTTTCTCGAAAATAAAACAGCACATTTTTATAATTTTTTTTTTTAATGGAGGAGAATCTTTTGAAAAATTCAAATAGTCCTACCAAAATTTTCGAAAGAAAAAATTGGATTATTACGAAAATTTTCAATTTTTTTTTGGAAATCAAATATGTATTTCGAAAAAAACTCGGTTGATTTTTACAAATCTTGGTACCGAGCGGTTCCTTAGCATTTACAATATTTTGAACAAAAATTTTTCATATACATACTTAGTCAAAATTAACGGAAACTTCCATATATGTAAATGTTTAAAAACTGTTACAGAAAATTAAAATTTTCTAGAAAATGACTCCTACGATTTTGATTTAAATTATTCTGAATACTATAATAATATTTTTACTTTCTATGATTTAACAAAAACAAAATGTACAGTTAGCCATTATTAACAGTACAGGTCATAGCACCATTTTTTTTATTTTTGACTATCTCGTTGTTTGTATAACCGATTTAAAATTAATTTGTTATACAGAAGCTCGTAAAAAGTTGAAATCATAATGCATATCAAAATTAAAAAAAAAAAAAAAACAAATTTTTGATTAAGAAAAATTAATATTTTTTTTTTGAAAATTCGATATTTCAAAAACCGGTAGATGAATTTTTTCGAAATTTAATTTTGAATCCAACATTTAAATACTAAAAAATGGTATACCAATTTTGTTCTTAAAAATATTTACAAAGTTTTTTTTCTTAAAAATGTTTACAAAATTTTATATACATATGTAGGCATATGTGTAAAAATTGAATTAAAAAAAAACGATCCAACGATTTTGAGATCGCCGGGACAAAACGCCAATTTTCATGGACTAAACCTATTTTAAATCAATAATTCAACAAGTCCTATTAAATAGTGGTAAGTCTTCTACTTTGCTGGTTTATTTCAGTAGTATATAGAATTTGTATTATTAAAAAAAAAAAAAAAAAATCACAGATTTTGACCTTTTTTTCTCAAAAAACTAAGATTTTTTTCAAAGAAATCAGAAGGTCTTCCTTTATAGCTCTAAAAAAAAAAAACAATTTAAGAAAATTTTTTTACTAAACTAATCTAAAAATGCTGATTTTTTAATAATTTTTCAATTTAAGCTCTAAGTTGCATGTATGTAAGTTATGTTCGTGCAGTGTGCTATATTGTTCATTTTTTAACTTTTTGTGTACTAACAAAACACTCTCTCAAACCTAAGGCTCCCATAGAAAAATTAATTCTTTTAAAATCAAATGAATAGGTTTATTTATTTAGACTTTAAAACAACAATGTGGTCGTACATAGGAGCATAGTGCTACCCAGTCGTGCATTTTATTAAATTTACTTTTCATTTTATTTTATAAACAAAAAAGTCCGCTTGTCAATCGTAACTAGTGTTTTTTTGAAAACTTTGATTCTTGTTGCTTACGTAGAAATAATAATCTGTATAGAACAAAGATTAGGTTAGGTTAAAATGAAATCTTGTGCAGAGTGGCGTAGCTAGCCCTTTGGGGGCCCTGTATCAAACATTATTTGGGGCCCACTTGCCTGACTGAGGCACAGCCTTATAAACGTTGTTTTTTTTTTAATAAACTAAAGCACTTAAGTCAACATATAAGATGAGTTAATAACCATCTATAGGTACCTTCAATTGTTACATAAATACATGCATATATTATCAGCCTTATTATCGTAGCGGATCGGAACGAAATTTTCTTCGATTTCTACGAAATGTACAAATTTTGTATCATTGTAGCCGTTCCGATAGGCCAATCGGACAGATCTACGAAAAAAAATTTAATGTGCACTGAAAATGTCAAATTCGTGCGTTGCATGCCGATGAAATGTAAAAATGGCAGGAACACAACACGAATTCATGCGATGTGTGAAGATATTAGCTTTCCGATTTCCCCGACAAAATTAGAAATGGAAAATTTCCCGTAACCATACGATACGATTCGTATACCATGAACAGAAAAAATCGTCCGATCGAAAGTTTTCTCCGATCGTACATTTTTCCGAACGGATACGATAATAGGGCTGTATATTTGACAAAACTTAAGAAAAATTATCATTGGACCAAAACTACTTAAATTATTACTTAAAATCTTCCATAGCTATGAGAAATATTTTAATTTTTTTAAGATTTTCGGCTTCTACGGAAAAAATTGATAAATCCGATGACCGTTCCTGGCCCATAGAAATTCTCAGTTTATTATTTTAATTTTTAAGCTTTTTTCAGCTGTTGCTGTTGTAACCGGAACTGCAAAAAAGAATTCATGCAGTGATAGCTTCCAGAAAACTAGAAGCAGGGCTATTAAATTCAATTACCAATAATTTAGCATGTTTTTTTTATGGAATATATTTTTAAATTTCTAATTTTAAACAAATCAACTGACATGTTTTTTTATATTTTTCAACTTCTTTTTTATGTATGTAATATGTCGTTTGATAACGGTAACAATATATCTGGTTCTTAGACATCGAACATAGGTACTACTCAGATGATAGAGGCTCTGAAATCTTTGTTTAGTTTGAGTAATCAAAATATCTAAGCAACAGTAATACACATTGATTATCGAAAAGACACATTCAAAAAAATTGGTTGTAAGTGCTTAAATAATCGAACTTGTTTCGTATTCAACTCAATGAAAATTTGTTTACACTTTCTCTTTGATGCTATCTTCAGAGGCCTCTATATCTCGAGGGCCCTGTATCATTGATACATAGCTGATACAGCGGTAGCTACGCCCCTGATTGTGCATAATATCATTGGTCGTACTTATAGTTTTTTCTTAACTGCGGAAAAAGGATTCTCAACCTATACAATTGTTTTTTAGTTTCCTCTTTTTATATGCAAAGGTTTCCCTGTCTCATACATCCTAGCGTTTTGTCGCATATGTTATGCGAATCACTTTGTACATCCGGCATCTAAAAATTCATACTGGCATTACAGTTTTAAATATTCATACATTTTTTTTTATTTAATTTTAATTTAAATTAAAAAAAAATACATACCTAGGCACATTTATATTGAATAGAAATTCTTTCAACATCTCTGTAATAAAAGGTAATTCCATTCCAGTATTTGCATTTAGTCCATTAAAATATAAGCACATTGATCTGAAATTCCATTTCATTCATCAATAAATTCTTATCTCGGGATCAAATTAAAAAAAATAATTTTTATTTTTGCAACTGACTTAAAAAGTGCATTCCCTCAATTAATTGTTATTACCAACTGACCTAAACTTGGTACGAGAATATCCAATTTCAGTTTTCAGCTAACTTTGTATTTTCAAATTGTATATGTCATAAACAAATATTTATATGCGTTTACTCATTCATACGTACGCCAACGCCATTCCGCTCAGTTGGATGGATAGATACATTACATTTTTAACTTCAAATTTAACGATATAGTTATGATAGTTTTTGTCGTATCCTTTCATTTTTCAAGCTACCTATGTGTATGTACAGATAATATTTCAACTGAACTGGAATAGAGATAAAGCTTCAAAAGGTTATCGAATTCATAATTGAATTTACAAAATAATAGTTGTTTCCTTCATTCCTGGTGCAACAACAACAAAAACAACCATCAACGATATGGACATGCAGATAGAATATATTTCTATAGATGTGTTGATGCATGGAGAGGGATATAAGCATTCAATAGCAATTATCGTTCCGCGAGTGCAGTGCCACGGAATAATCCTGGCCAGAATTTTTTGGAATTTTACTTTTTTACAGCAATTTTTATATTTTATTTATTTGTTCTGATGGCCTCCTGCGTTGTTGGTCTTATATAGAGATATCGGCACTCACCAGTTGTTGTGGATTTTTAATTTTGCTATGGTATGTGCATGGGGCAGGCTTTTGTTTTACCTAGCTGTACCTATAGATTGACCTTTTTTTATCATTGCAATCGGCTTTTGACCATTCATGTGAACTTTTATGGAAATTATAAAATAATAAAGCCTTCGGTAACGGTTTTTAATTTCTCTTTTTTTTTTGTTATCTTGTACGTTTTGAAATTTGTATAAAGTAATAAATACTTCTGACCTAATATTTGGTTAGCTTTTGCTAAAAAAAAAAAAACAACAATATGATGAAATATTATAACGATTGGTATATCGCAACAGAATATCAATTAACTTGAAAAATTAAAGGAATCGTTTTTCTATTTTGATTGGTCTATATTATTATCTTTACATTGGGTTTCTGAATTTTTCTTTTTAAGAATCGACAAAAAACCGTTAACGGCAAATAGTTTCCCGGAAATTTTCACGACTTCAAATCTGAAAAAGATCAATAAAAATTGATACTACGATGATGGGGGAATACGAAAATGTGGTTTTCGCCATTCCTTGCAGATCGGTCTGTGTGTCTGTTCGTCGTCTACTGTAAACTACTGAGCTAGAACCTATAAACGGGTGCGATGATGGCTGATTTGCTTCAAATATATGTGAGAGGAGATCTTCAAAACTTGCTGTTTTATTTTTTTTTCAAATTTTCTCTATACGGCTAAAAAAGATTTTAAATAAACATCGTATTAATAACCAAAGTATGGTTGTAAGAAATCTGCGTTTCACGTTTATGCCGAAAAATTTGCATTGCGGAAATAAGGTTTTTATGTTTAAAAAAAAAATGCCTTATTTCGTTTTATTCACGTATAGCTTCCTAATAGGTCGACCGACGATTTTGTTTTAACATTGCGATCTGGTACTTACTTCTGAGTAGTTTGAACAATATTGAATTTAAACATTTTGAAATTGTTTTTTTTTTTATAAAAAAAATCAAACATAAAATTATTTTGTTGTATTACTTTTTACTTTTTTAACATTTTTTTTCGTTAAAAATATCAAAAAAATTTTAAGCCACCAACATACATTTTTGATATCTGGCTGCAATTTCTTGTAATCCAATCGCGTGCATAGTTTTTTTTTTTTTATGTTTACAAAATTTTAATTTTTTTTTTAAAAACCGCCTACGATTTTTAAATTAATTTTCTTAAAAATTAAAATTTTTTAAAGGAAGTACATATCAAGTTGGTGTTCAAAAAACTTCGAAAAATTTTAATCAATTTATTTTTAACAATTTTCCAGTTAAAACATCAAATTGTTTTCAGTTTTTCAGTTTTTTTTCGTTTTTTTTTTTCAGTTTTTTTTTTTGAAAAGATGTATCTCTGTTAAAAGTACACGTATTGAGATGAAACAAAAAGTATTCTAAAGCATTATGTTTTTTCTTTTTGCTTAAGTTACAATATTGATAAAAATTATAAAAAAAAAACATTGTTTGAAAAAAAAAAATTAAAGAAAATATTTTTTTTCAAAATTTTAGTTGTACCTAATTTTTTTTAATTACTTTTTTTTTCATTAAAATCTAATCAGATCTGTAACTAATGCAAAACTGTAGAAAAAGTGCATACAAATTGTTCTTTTCAATTTTGATGACGATTTCACAAAGCTTATGAATAATTTGCTGAAATTTCCCAACACAAAAAACATAAAGCTTTGGAATGCTTTTTATTTCATCTTAATACGTCCACATTTTACGTATACGTTCTTCAAAAAACACTAAAAAAAACAAAAACTGAAACAAAAATTTTGTTTCCTTAATTTTTTTTGAGTACGTCTTTTTTTTGAAAATGGCCGTTCTGTTATCGCCACGCAGAGAGCCTTCCGACAGCACTTGAATATCCCTGTTGGGGGAAACGTCCCTAGCGTTAATGCAATTAGACGTTGGGCTAGGACATTGGAAAACACTGGTTCAACAGCAACTCCTTCAGAGAGGAAGTTAGGACAATACCCATCGAAATGTGCAGAAGAGCGGTTGTTGAAAACTTCAGAATTCACCTTTAAGAGTGCATCCCGGCTTACGGCCGCCACCTACGTAATATCATCTTTAAAACTTAACGTAAAAAACAGGATTCTGTACTGAATTGAACAATACTAGTATCGTCCTGTGTCGAAATTCGACACCTTCAATTTCTCACGTGTAAATGCGCGTCTCAAGTATATTCTGCACATCTCCGCAATTGTGGCTTTCCAACCATATAAAATTTATCGAAATCGGTCAAATACTTTTTGAGAAAATGGTACCACAAAATTTATTTTAGCCTATTTATATAAAGATAAACATAATTTCTGTAAGTTTTTGTTTTACATCATTTTAAAACCGGTTCATAACTTTTGCCCCACTCTGTATATTGGTATACAAAATTTGAATAAAGCCAACAAAAACTTACCGAAAAACTGTAACAACCAATTTATTGTTAATTTGCATCCTGGTACCCAGGACGATGACGGCCCTAAGCCTATCTAACAAACTATTTGGTCATATTTTGTTCTTTCCTTAAAAACGTTCATAGTGCAAAGCAAACATCGCATCGCATCGGTGTGTTAAAAGCAAAACGTAGAGGTACTCTTTCAGAGAGTTTAACCTAACATTACCTTTTACGTCAAAACAATAAAAACCGCTGCAAGTAAAGCTTGAAACTGTTTGTATAATAAATCATGTCTGAGCTGAAACTCCAAAACTCAATTTGCAAAAGAGATTTCAACCAACAGTGCATTTTCTTGGCACGTCTCTCACAAAAACTTCAGCCGAACTTTTGTATATGTACTGTACATACCTATCATCTGTTAGACTAGGGCTATATAGGATACTCGACTCGACTATACTTCGTTCGTTTCGTCGGTCGGTAAAAGAGCATCCCATAATAAATTGCATATGCTGAAAGCCACAAAAATATCAAATGTATAAAGGTCAGATATTTTTAGGGTATATATCCTGTATATCCTGATGGTTCTTGTCCTGATGGTCCTGGTAGTGGTAATGGTAATGGTAATGGTAACATCCCATAACTACATCCCAGAGAAAACTATACCCTCTCTCTGCATCTCTATATTCACAAAAAAGCAAACAACCATGGTTATAGATGAATGAAAGGGTGAATTTTAGTTTTAGTGCAATGCAGATTGTGGAGTAGATGAAATAGAAAAAAAAATCGAACCAGATAGCTACAATCAAACATAAAATATTTTTTCAATTTTTTTTATTTTATTATTATTTTTTTTTTTTTTATTTCAATAAATGTGTCAAATGGAATCTTTCGCTTTTGTAATCGCCATATGCTATGACTATGGCATCGGGGTGGATCAGCGGGTGGTATATGGTTTGGTTTATGGTTTCTCCACTTCCCTCCATCATCAACTAATGTTATTTCAAATGTCAACTTGAAATGGGGATGCTTTTAAGAAACTGCATCTTATTATATACTGTATCTACTACTCTTATTCAATCTTCTGGGTTTGATGAAAAGAAAAGTTTTTAAAAGAGGTCGTTCTGTGCATAATGTTATCTGAGATCTTTTTTGTCTAAGAAAATACTTTTAGTCATTGTTCACTTGTCAGATCTCATAAGAAAATGAATTTACTGAATGAAACAATATTCAAGGCGTATATATACTTATGTGTGTGTGTGTGTGTTTGGTAGAATGAAAAATTCTTTTTTTTTTTTGTTCTTCTTTAAAATGTTCCCTTTAAGATTGTATAACAGAGTATAAGTAAGAAGTTATCAGATATAGAAGTTTGTATACGTGGATAGTTTGTAGAGTTAAGTAGTTTAAGAATCTAAAGAGATTATTTTTTTAATATACTCGATTGTTATAGGAACAAGCGATGAAAAAGAAGGTGTTCAGTTCATCGCTCTTAATTTGTGATAATTTAGGATGTGATTTGATCCTTATCAGTGGTGGATGTACGGAGAAGAAGGCTTTTTTTTCTAATCTATCAACTAGATAAAAATATCCTAATTCAAAACACACCTAGGATGATAAGATTTCATAAAGTAAGAAGCTGTGTGGAAAGCACAGTGTTAACTTTCCATTTGTTCTCTTGGAAACTAGAGACCGAATGTTATTTTTACTTGAGATATACAGGGTGATCGGTATTAGATGCACCAAACTGCTGGAGCGAGTAGGTTGGGTGAAGACGAGAAAAAAATCGTATAGGAGGGATGGTCTATTTCCCCCGTTTAGGCAGGAGGGGCAATTTTCTAAAAAATTGACTTAAAACAGAAAAAAAATATATTTAAAAACAACGGTACAATTTAAAATGCCATTCTATACCTTTTTGGAAAGCCAGAAATCTCTTCTTTGATTTTCATTTTAAATTAAGTTGTGTAAGTGAATAGTTTTTGAAAAATTAATTTCCAAACTCGAAATTTTGAAAAAAAATATGAAAAAAAAAGTTTCAAACCAATTTTTTTCAAAATTTTATGTAATTAAGTATAATTTATGTTTTTAAAATTAAATGCTCTTATTAGCTTTCAGTCAAAAAAAGAAAACCGTATGCTAAAATGTCCTTTAGTTTTTGAGAAAATTGAAAATAACGAAATCTACTTTACTACTTATTTTGTAGAAATAGGAGTTTGGTGCATCTTATATCGATCACCCTGTATACTTAGGTATGTGGCTACGTGACAAGTTTTGGATTCGTAAAAAAAATCGAACTCGAGATTTTAATAAAACTTGGCATTACGATCATAAAGGGAGGATGAAAAAAGGTGGGTCTCTCGATTCCGTCCGTCTGTCTGCCTGTCTGTGATGTGTTCGCACCAGCCTAAATGCATGGTTCGATTTTATTTAAACTTGGTATCTAGCTTTGGACATTCCCCTGACACGTTTTTTTTTTTTATTTTTTTAAAGCGTTTTTGAAAAATCTTATTTTTCTCAGCAAATTTTTCTAAAAAGGAATTCAATAAATTTTATTGGGTATGGGCTATTTTTTGGTAGTATACCTCCCATAGAACCATTTTTTATTTTCGTTTTTTTTGCAAAAAAAATTAGTTGATTTTGATAAACGTTGTCATTCATTTACGTGACCTTATTTATAATTATTAATTAAATTGGTTCAAGCGGGCTATAGCCTCAAGCTACCTAAAGCCCACTTGAACCAATTTCATTAAGATTTTGATAAACTTTTTTATTGAGAATCTTCTTAAAAAAAATCAAACAGTAGGTATTGCTTACCAAAACTTTAAACAAAAAAAAAATTGATTTTTAAAAAATAGTTTCAAAATTGTTTTTTTGAAAACCAAATATTTCAAAAACAACTTTGTTGATTTTTATAAAACTTGGTACCGAGTGGTTTTTTGACATTATCTAGAATATTTTGAACAAACATTTCTCTTATAGTCAAAATTAACGGTACCTTCCATATAAATGTTAAAAACCGTTACTGAAAATCTAAATTTTCTCGAAAACGATTCCTACGATTTTAATTAAAATTTTTCTGAATACTAATGTCACAGTATATCCACAAGTCAAAAAAAAAACAGTACCTTTCATAGAACCATTTTTTAAATTTTGGAATATCGCATTGTCTGTATAACCGATTTAAATTAAACGTTGAAGTCATACTGCATATCAAAATTTTCAAAAAAAAAAAAAAAAATTATTTTGGATATTTAGAAAAATTTTCAAATATTGTTTTTTTTACACTTTAGTCCTTTTCAATTCAAAACCCACAAGACTTTAAACATAGAAGCAAATATATTTAAATATAATTTTCTTTCAAAAATATTTAAACTGACTCAAAACCACTCCATTCCACTCTCTCTTTAAATTTATTACTACCATCAGCATCAACCAGATTTTGTCTGCACAACAAAAAAAAAAAATAATTCTTGTAAGCCGCATATTAGATAAATGTCAAATTATATTTCACAAGCTCACAACAAACAAGTACCTAAAATAAAAACAAACAAAAAAAAAAAATAAAACAAATCCCTTGGCGAAAAGGCTTTACAGAAGAGGAACTGTAATTAATCAAAAACGATTTAGCTTTAAGCCTGTATTGCGTTTTACCAACTACACCCAACCATCCATACATATTGGACGTTGAAATGGCATTTAAAGGACGAGAATTTCAATGCCTTTGTAATGTCAATGTGCCTTTCAGGCTGCTGTTTATGGGGGGGCACGTTGTGTTTCAGAAGACAGAGAAGAGAGAAAGAGAGTTGTGTAATTAACTATGGGTATTTTGGTCGGTTAGATGAAAAGAGACAGGGGGAGGATATCCTTTGATGTAATGCCATTCTGAATATACATCAGCGTATATGTCCTTTTGATAAAGTTAGGCAACGCATGTGATATGTGGATTGTAATTGAAGTTCAATTATCTAGTTGGGTCATCTCATTGCATTTATCCTTTTACATATATTTGCAAATGCACAAAGCGACGGTTTTAGAGAGAACGAGCGTTTAATTTGATTCGATAGGATTAAATACTTGCTGCTTAAATAGTTGTGGTTTTTGAAATATTTTCATTATAGACAAAATGCCTTAAGTTTATTTACGCTTTTGTGTAAGTTGTTGTATAACGTTATACTGGACTAGATAATGGTACTTATGTACATTTATGTACATGCTCGTATTTTGTTGAGAAAAAGTTTGCACTCGTGGTTGGTAGAACGAATTTTAGGGACGTCAGGACATAATGAAAGTTAAAGCCTAGTACGCAGATCGGGAAAAGATAAATTTTATCTCTACAATTCTAATCTCTACAAAAACTTGGAAAAATCGCGCAAAATTAATGTTTTTTTTCTTTTTTTTCTTTTTGTAAAATTATCGATAGATAAAAGTTGATCATGTTTATCGTGCAAAATGATTTACCTGTAAAAAATGTTTCCGCTTTTGAAAACAGAATGGGAGGGACAATTTATAGTAAATTAATTTTTTTTTTATTTTCTTAGAAAAACACAAAAATAATAGATTGACGTAATTAATTTCCTTGTTTTCAGTAATCGATGCTCCTATTAATTTCAGGTCCGTCAAGCTCGTGTCCAGCACAACGGAAATTCAAAAATCTAACTATGCAGGAATTAAAGGCTAATTTAGTGCTCCAATCCGGAAAGAGCCCCAAATTCCCTTCTCCCTAAAGCTTTCGGTGGACTCAGCATGCCGTCAATCTGGGTCCAGCACAACGGAAATTCAAAAATGTAATTATGTCGGAATTAGGGGCTAATTGGGGATTGGAGCGCATAGTTAGATTTATGAATTTCCGTTGTGGTAGACTCAGCTTGACGGACACATCAATTTCTAGTTAAAAACTAAAAACCGGATGTCGTTTAGTTTTTGAGAAAATCCAAAATAACAAAAGCAAAATTTTCCTTAAATTCGACTTCCATCCGTTATTTTGTTGATCTTATTTCCACTAAAAAGTAAAGTAGATTTCGTTATTTTCAATTTAATCAAAAATTAAAACACATTTGGGCATCCGGTTTTTAGTTTTTTACTAGAAGTTAATAGAAGCATCGAATACGTACAATTTTGAAAAAAATTTCTTTGATCACATTTATTTTTTAAATTTTGAGTTAGAAATTTAACTTTTCAAAGACTATTTAATAAAAAATAAAATAAAGAATGGACTTTACGCTTTAAAAAAAAAGTATAGCGTGGCATTGTTAATGTTGCCGTTGTTTTTTAATGATCTCTTTTCTATTTCTAGTCAAAATTTTAAGAAATTTCCCCTCTTGCCTAAACGGGGGGAAATATACCCCTCTCCAAATACGATTGATTTCTTGTCTCGGATCAATCTATACGCTTTAGCTTTTTGTCACGACGTATGCGAATCACCCTAAGTATTTTTGTATGCATTCTCCATTTGTATAGAAAACTAAAAACCTTAACTCTACCGATTGAATAATTTCGAAAACCGTTATTTTTATGAAGAAAAGTGTCATAATATTTTTTTTCTGTACAAGGCACCATTAGGGAAAAACCATTTTGGGCGGCTTTTAACCCCCCCGTTAAATTGTTAGCGGCAATCCTATCGATGGGGAATTTTTTCAGTTTTTAAGAACACTATCAGGAGGCTGCATGCCAAAATCCAGCTTTCCGTTGATTTTTTCGGAGTCAAATGTCTAACATGACGGGACATCATATACAAATATTCTATTCCGAAGTTAAAGCAAGTTGACACATCCGCTAATAAGGCTCTACCGACCCCAAATAAGAGTAGAAGCACGGTCGAGCAGACGCAAGAAAATAAAGAATTTTCAATTGAAATTCCAATTTTTTTTTCTGAAACTTGTCCCAAATACATTTGTTTGGAAACTCAAATACAAAATATTAATAAATCTGTTGAAAAGCTTCTAAAAAGTCTTAGCTTCATTTATCTTAAAAATATATATATATATATATCGTGGAATTATTAAATATTTCTGATTGAAATAATTATGAACAATCGATATCACACAATGGTACACTGTGGCTTATGCGTACTTTTTTTTAAGCTTTGTTTTATATATTTTGTACTGTATTTTTTTTCTCCAATAAAGAGAGCCGTATTGTTGCAATATTAGGATATGTTTTTACCCTATCAAGTTGAGGACTCATTACCACATAACATACATTTAAATTTTTTTAATCTCTTTTTCGCATCTCTTTCCATTTCATCCCTGATGCACACTTGCCTGATGATGGGAAAGTAAAAAATTGTCAAAATACAAAATTTCATCCAATAGCTTACTAGTTTAAGCAAATACTTTCTTATTTAATAAAAATAAAATTTTTGAATTAGTGGGACAAATTTTACAGTAAGACTACGAAATGTGGAGATTCTAGAATTTACCGGTAAATCTTAGAATTTGGAAAAATTCCGAAATGTTTTGTTTTTCATAATTTATTGAGGAATTCGGGCCACCAAAGGTAATTTTGCCAAGAAAATTATATAAACACGACCGGAATGAATTACGAAAACAAAAAATGAATGGCCTTTGCCAAGGTTGCTGAAAAATTCTAAGCAATAATAAATTCGCATATAAAATCCTATGTCATCTGTACTGTGTGATCTCTTAAAACCGTTTGTCAACGATCTGATCGGCCCCTATCAGTGTGGTTTTAGGCCCGAAAAATCAACCGTCGATCAAATGCTCACACTCCGACAGATTTTAGAAAAACCCAGGAGTTTCAAATCGATACACACCACCTCTTTATCGATTTTAAAGTCGCATATGATAGCGTAGCCATGGCGCATCTCGGCATCCCTGCCAAACTCGTCCGCTTGTGCAGGATGACGATGGAGAAATCTCGCTGCTCCGTCAAAGTCGGCAAGAACACCACCGAACCCTTTGATGTCGAGAAAGGTTTGAGGCAAGGCGACGCGTTATCATGCAACCTGTTTAACATCGTTCTTGAAGCAATTGTACGCAACTCGCAAGTCAACAACAGAGGTACAATTTTTCAAAAGTCTGTTCAACTACTTGCCTATGCAGATGATATTGACATCATTGGGAGAACGAAGCGAGCTGTTACCGGCGCGTTTGCAAGTACTGAATCGGAGGTGGCGAAAATGAGTTTGGCTGTTAATGAGGACAAGACGAAGTTTAAGCTATCATCGAGAAAGGAATCTCAACATCTTCGGCTCGGGCAAAACCTCACGATGGATAGATACAACTTCGAAATCGTCAAGGACTTTGTCTACCTGGGCTCCACTATAACATTGCAAAATGACATCAGTACTGAGATCAAACGAAGAATTACTCTTGCCAATCGCTGTTTCTTCGTGAAAAGGAGCCATTTGAGTAATAAAGCCCTCTCAGAGAACCAAGGCGACCTCATCCCTAATCATCCCGGTCCTGCTGTATGGGGCAGAAGCATGGACCCTGTCAAAATCGGATGAGAATCTGCTTGGGTGCTTTGAAAGGAATAAGATTCTTCGGGTGATTTTCGGTCCAGTCTGTATCGATGGAGTATGGAGGAGAAGATTTAATAACGAGCTTTACGGGCTTTACAGCGACGTCGACCTGGTCAAGAAGCTGAAAATTCAGCGGCTGAGATGGCTGGGACACGTGGAGCGTATGGACACCGACGCACCAGCCCGACGAGTCTTCGAATCTACCCCTGACGGTCTGCGCAGCAGAGGAAGACCCCACCTTAGGTGGCGCACACAAGTGGAAAACGACCTCAACCAACTTGGAGTGCGTAACTGGAGGCAGCTAGCTAGGGACCGAGCTGGCTGGAGGGGCTTGTTGGTTGAGGCCGTAGTCCATCCTGGGCTGTGAGCGCCATCTAAAGTAAAGTAAGTAATAAATTCTAGAAAGTCTCCATTTCGTAGTTGTACAATGAAGCAGTTGCATAATTTAAAAGGTCTTGGGAACGTTATTTAGAAATTTGTCTATTTTGATTTTTTATTTGAAAATCCTCTCAATTTCTTATACCATTTTCTAATCCCTTCCTTTCAAATTTATAAAAACAAAAAAAAGAAGCTTTTTGCCATCAATGAAATAAAACAAAAATAAAATAAATGAAACTAAAATGTAATAAGCATCAATGCAAAGAAAAAAACTACTCAGTCATTTCAAGATTGGTTTCTTGTATTTTCCAGCAGGTGGCCATGAATAGGAAAAATTGAAAAAGGAAAACCCAAAATGAGAAAAATGAATTGAATGAATTGAATTTTTTTTTTTTGCGAACACAAAAACATTATTTTTCTCAAATAGAAATAGAAAACTAGCATCATTTTGGAAGACATGACGTAATGAAATGTAACTGTAATGTAAATGTTCGTTTTCATTAATCAACAATTGTTCTCGATGGTGCATGATTAACGATTCATTTTTCCTTCTGACATTATAGCATTAGTCTTCTTCTTTGGACATTTTAGTTTCTAAATAAAAGATATACACATGGTAAATTAATGTTTCTTATTATTTGATGATTTTATTGTTTGAATTACTATATACAAGTATGTGAAAACGTTGCAAATGTATATGTGCGTGTAAGTATAGGTGATGTTTCTTTTCGCTTTTTTTGGATGGTATTCCTTCGAGATCGCGTCACTTTGAAATATAAGGATGTCCGTGTCCGTAACCTCAAAGAGTTAACAGATACATATTTCCTAAACTGCCGAAAGGATTTTTGCACTTTTTGGGTTTCATTCTATTCCTAAGGAACAACAGCAGATTTTCTTAACTTTTTGTATGTGTTGGATTTTGTATTCTTAAAAAAGTATGCCTTTCATTTATTTTTAATTTCTCAATGACTAAGAAAGATTTTTGCATCTGGTTTTCAATATTTGACTTAAAATTTAAAAAAACATTGATTTCTAAGAAAACAGTGGCACTTAATTACCAACATTAAAAAAAAAATCAACTTAAATGCACAATTTTTCAAAAATTTTGACTTTGAAATTTAATTTCTTAAAAACTGTTTTGGTTCCAAACAAACATAAAACTTTTGCATGACAGACTTAATTTTACCAAAAATCTATGGAAGTGTCTGTGCTTTGGCTGCGAAACGGCCAAGCCATACTTTTTGACCACGATGTAGGGTTGGTAGATTTAGGTCTTGTAGAGTTAGGCCTTGTAGAGTTATGGGCTTGGCTCTTCATGAGATCTCATAACTTTTTCACAGCGAAAGCGTTATGTGCATGTGAGTCTTGGCGACCTTTTTTTACATGAAATGTTTTTGGTGGGATTATTTTTTACTGAAGCTAAAATCAGAATAGGGGTGAATGTGTTCTTTCGTTGATTTTTAATTTTTTTTTTCGTTGCAAGTAAATTTTTCAGAAATTGCCCCTACGCAGTCTGAGGGGGGGCTATAGAATTTTGTCTTCATAAATAATTTTTCATGGAATGATTCCAGTATTCTGTGTAACCTGTATAACCCATACACCGTTAGAAACATGACTAGCAGAAACTATTAAAAAGGGTATTTTATTTAATGGTTTTATATTTACCAATTTTAATGAAACAAATTTTTAAAATGAATGTATATCTACGTAATATTGCTGACCATTCCGAAACTCATCCAGAAGGCTCCCGCCAGGCGTCTGATAGCTATTGTGCCCTCTTCACAAACCTTAAATATTTCTACATTTTTATAAATTGTTTGAATTCTTTGAGACTCACTGGCAACAGCATATCAAATCAAAATAAATCCCTTAAGATAATCACTAGAGTTTGAACTTTGAAGATACCTAATAACTTTTAAGGGAATATCTCTTAAAATATCTATTACATTTTTTTTTTTCACTTTTATTCATCTTTTTTTAGATAAAGCCTTAAAGTTTTGATTTTCAGCCTTCAATTAAGCTAAATGTCAATTTAACTTTGCCTTGAGCTAATCATAAAAAACAAAACATTCAAAACATAAACAACTGAGACTGACAAAAAAAAACAAAAAAAAAAAGAATTCTGAATGGGATCCTATTTTAAAATAAAAAAGCTTAAACGAAAAATCCCAAAATAATTTTAAGCTATACAACAACATGAACGTGATTTATTAGATTTAATGAACTTTTTCCACCACAGTAACGTTAAACCAAGCTGTTGCCATAAAACGCCCGCCGCCAGCGCCACCGCCAACGCCACCCAAGCCCATCCTTACGATTATATACAAAGCGTTTTCTACAAAATCTCAGCGCCAGTGTAGCAATAGACCGCACAAGAATAACCTAACCTCAAACTCATTAAAGTTGTTGTGTGTTGTTGGTGTTGCTGTTGACCTTGTTTCTTGTTAGAAAATATTTATTACTGGGGTTAGATTTCGGGTGTCCATTTCATTTTTAAAAGGCATAATATATATTCTGTGGCAATATAGGTACCTTTAGTCTTTCCATTAAAAATGCCATTGCTACTTGATTTATAGAGATATTCCCGCTTGGTTTTAAGGGAGAGAATGGAATTAGAATTTTTCTGCATTTTTTATTTTATTTTCATTTTATGTATGTCTACGCTTCACTACTCTTGTTTTTAAGTCTTTCTTTTTTTCTGGTTTTTCTAAGGATCTCGAAGTAAAAACTTTACTTTTCTGCCTTTTTTTTTTGGAATGTGGCCGAGTTCAGATGTTCGTAAAATTTCTTTTTGTTTTGTAAATTGGTACATGAAGGCATTTACTGGGTATTGATTTTACACACACATACTTAAATATTTTTATCTTTTGGCCATAACTTTTGTCTTTAAAGTTTTTTTTTATTTTTTTTTATTTTTATAGTTTTTATAAAGGATAACAGGATTTGCTGTGTTAAAGAAACTTTCAAAAATAAATCATTTACTTTCTTATTTACTTCAGTGGATTTATGGAATTCATCATCCAAAAATTCTATAATTTTACAATAAAATGATTTTATATTAATTCACAAAATAAACAAATCCTTAAAACTCCAAAAATGCAAACAGGACCAAAATAACTTGGTTGTATGTATTCAGATAATTTTATAAAATATTTATCTAATAAGATTGAATTATTTAAATATTTAGGAAACTTAAAAATAATTTGAATTCAAAATATTAAACTAACAGCCTTGCATTTTTCCCGCCGATAATTTTTTCGAAATTCCTTCTTATCTAAAATTTGTGAAGGTTTTTATCCGTACCGGCGGCGAGCTATCTTGAATGGGGTGAGAAAAAATGGGTTGGATGATGGCGAAGTCTCGCCAATTAAAATCTCACATTCAAAATTTGGGAATACAAAATCTCGCAAAATTATGAAATCCCCCTTTTCATAATCTTTCATAAACCTGCAAACTAAAATCTTTATTTATTTAGGTATAGATTGAATAAAGTGAGTAGTAAGGTGCCAATAAAACTAAAGCCGAAAACAGATTTGCAACTTTTTCCAATGCAGCGAAAATAAATTTACACAGATTTTTATGAGGGCTGACATATTCCAGGCTCTGCATGCAGCCTTCGATGCACGATATATTTCTAATTTCGCTGTATGGGAAAAAGCTGCACATCTTTTTTCGGCATAAGTCCAAAGTACAATTTTTGACTTAATTGCATTTTAAGAGTCAGGCAAACACCTATATCAACAGTATTTTTGGACAACAGTATATTGAGTGGCCAGCATCGCGGGTTCCAAGAATTTTTACTCCCTTCTTGGGTCCTCTATCCCGCTCACAAAACTCTATTGCTCCGCTTAGTGTTCGTTCATTGTTCAGTCGCAAGACAGGCGCTATTATGTCAACAGTTTTCTGGAATAACAGTTTGCGAGATTTTTTCGTGCGTGAAAAGCAAACGCGGGATTGTTAAAAGCGGGATTTTGTTATTGCATGATTATTAAAAGCGGGTTTGTGAAATTGCGAAACTTAATTTTTCCAGATTTTTAAAAAAATAATGTGAGACTTCGATATTCGAGATTTTGATTTGCGAAACATCGTAGTGCCCCAGAGAAAAATGTATCCAAAATATACTATTAGGGCCACTAGCACGAAAGTTTTCTGGACAGCATTAACCTCTGAGTTATAAATAATCACGTTGTAGCAAAACATTTTTTTCACTATTTAAGTTTAAAAAGTTATCCTCTCCTCGTTTTTTGATGATGATTTTAACTCTGAATAGCTCTCATGCCAAATTTAAAAAAAAAATTAAAATTTTATACAAGAAAGCAAGTCAAAGCGTTAGGTTGCACGCACAGTAGTGCGAGAAGCGATGCGAGAAGCGATGTGACAGCGTTTAAATACGAAAAAACAAATTCTTCAAAATAAACAACAAAGTAAAACTCGCACTTGTGACACAAAATATAGCTTCACTGTGCGCAGCCACATAACAATACTTGTGAACACTTTTCTTGCATCGCTTCTCGCATCGCATCGCTTCTTGCAATACTGTGCGTGCAGCCTTAAACAAAAAAACAACAATTTGCAATTTTCTTAGACTTGTTTCGCCAGATCGTAAATACCGCTATTCTTTCCTGCTTTTTGAGTATTTTCCATTCATGTAGTTAAACAAAAAAAAAACCAGAATCGTTAATTTTTTTTAATCTATACTTGGTAGGTAAGTTATTCTCAGTTTTATGTATTTATCCGTTTATTTCGTGCAAGTGGCCCTAAGTCTATCAGTTAAACCATTAAACTTGTTTTTCGATACGATGGTAATAATGTTAACTTAAAATACAAACAAAACTCAAGTACACATTTTATATGTTCATGAACTCGTGACAATAGTCTGCATGACTGTACTCTGTCCATTAAAAATAAAATAAATAAAAAAAAATACAACCAACAACTTAGAATTCTCTTTCTCTATACAAAATAACAATCTTCTTGGATAAAAATGGATATTTTGTAATACCAACTTCAACACTTGTTCTTTGTTCCGCAAAAAAAAAAAAAAAAAAAAAAAAAACGAGAAAAGCCAAATTAATGAGTTTCGCTTTTCAAGAGGATTACACTTACTCATGATGATGCCGAGTTTTAACTTTTACAAAATGTGTGTGTGTGCGTGTTACTTTTTCAATTATCTGTTTTTGTGGTTGAATGTAAATTGTTTTGAATATTAAGACAGGTAGGTAGGTACCTAAAGGTAGGAGGATAAAATAATTTAAAAATTAAAATAATTTAAATGAAAATCCGTTGGGGTTGATTTTTGCGTTATGTTAATCATTTTTCTTTTTCATCAGCTAAAATGAGCATAATACTATTGTGTTTGTTTTTTTTATTTTTGTCAACCGAATAAAAATTATCTTATGGTATACATTTTTGTGGCACTTACCAAACAATTATAGATTACATGTTTGACTTGTTTTTTTTTTTTTGGAAAATAAACCACATCACAGAATGTCTATAGTTGTTGTTACTTTTAAAGAAAAGGACCTTTCTAAGTCCTTTAAAATGAGATATAAATCACGTCTTTTATTTTAGAGCAACGGCGCGCGCGCTAATATAAAAATATTGTGTTAAAATTTGTCTCAAATATGATGACTCACCATCGAAAATAACGAGGCCAAATTTATACCTAAAACAAAAAGAATTATATAGTGCGGGTTCTTGTGAAAAAGAGAATGTAGAAATTCTATAGAAATTAAATACGAAGAATTTTTCAGCAACATTCCGAAATGTATTGTTTTCAAAATTCTTTCCAGACTTTTGTTAGTTATTTCCTTGGACAATTGTACAGTTTATATGGCCCGTTTACCAAAAAGTCGGACTTTTGCTAATGTTACTAAAAAAATTCTAACTTTTAGCGTTAATTTCTGGAATATTTACATTTAAGCGATTTACAGTGAAATAAGCGTCATGAGTTCTGGCATGCGAACAGGGGCTGTTTGGCAAGGTGACGTGCCCTTAAATTTTCGTTGCGACATGTTTTCAATGTCTTAATTAAAAAAAAAAAAACATGCAATCCATTTAAATAAAACAACCTTGGTTTATATTACATATTTTTTTAGGAAATTATAAACTATTTTTGAATTTTTTGTTTAGAAAGAATCTTTTCAAAATACAAAAAATAGTTTTCGAAGTAGATATGCATTTTAAAAGCCTCATTAGGTACGTCAACAACAATATATACATGATACTAGATACACTAAATTTCCCTTGTAGTTAAAAACTATAATATTTTGATATTTTTAACGAATAAAAAGGTCAAAAGTACTAAAATTATTAATTTTTTGTTTGATTTTTTTTTGTTGTGTTTAAAAGAATTATTTTTAAAATTTTTAAATGTACTTAGTATTAAATTTAAATTACTAAGAAGAACTAGATTTAAAATTATAACATAATCGATGTACATCCATTCAGAAAATAAGCCAATTTTCTCAAAAAAAAAGAAAAAAACATCATTTCCCTATTCGAAGTTTTTGACAAAAACCTGAAACGCAGTTTCCTAAAACCTGAAACGCAGTTTCCTTAAAATCATTAAAGTTGAATCAAATCAGCTCACTCATTTAGGGTTTAGCTCAAATTACAGTGGATGTACGGACGCACAGACGCACCGACACGTAAATGCATAGAAGCAGAGACGTATGAACGCACAAAGCGCTGCAACGGGCGGTATGCCAGAAACAACTTATTCGGACTTCTCCATCAGCGTAGTCAATAGTGTCACAAAGAAATAAATTGCTGGAGAATTTGTTTTTAACGTTTTCTTTTAATTTCCTTAATAAAAGGCATGTTCAGAAAAATGAGATTTCAGAGTCCTCAGAAATCCCAGTTACATGAACAGTATTTCTCAGCAAAGATTTTCAGTTTGGCAGTCAAAACTCTGAGGAACACAAATTTTGGAAAAAAAAAATCGTAAGAGTTTTTCTGTATTTCCTTTTAAAGTATCTTCCTTGAACGCAAATATTCATAGTGTGAAGAAAAATGTCAAAAAACTCTCCTCAAAACGTTGACCAGGAGATTATATGTTTACCCTCTTACTTTCTGCTTTTCTTAGCCAGGAGGAACCGAATTATGCTGGAAACTTAGTTTCCTTGAGGGAAAGAGGACTAAAATTTACAATTAAAATTTCCGAAAATATGGAAATTTTTTTTCATTGAATTTTAAACAATATAAAATCTCTAATCTCTATAATGAAAAATTTTCCATTGGCCTAAGTGAAGCTATTTCAAAGACGTAAAAGAAACATATACATTTCTCTACATTGATCCCCCGCACAAACTCTCTAAAAATAGGTATTTTCGTTAGTCGACGTACCCTAATAAAGTATTCCCCTTTTAACTACCCGTTTTATATGTTCCCAAATAGAATTGTGGTGGCAAAAACAAAAAAAAAAACAGTTAGCATTTTTTTTTTATTATTTTAATTGTTTGCTCATAAAAAGAAAAAAAAACTCTTTATAATTAATTATAAAAATTCAAGAGAGATTAATTGAACATTAAGCTTAGGAAAATTTTACACAAGAAAAGAACTCAAAAGTCGAAACTTTGAACACAATAGAAATTCACAAAAGCATCTCAACAAAAAAAAATAAGTAAAATCATAAAAATATAAAGAAAAAGAAAAAAACTGAACAGTCGTCAAAACTTTACCGGCACATTAGGATTTAAATTCTTTGTCAAGTTCTGACAGAAAAAAAAGGCCTACAATTTCCATTTCATCAACCGTTGTTGTTTGTTTACAAATAAATAAGAGAGGGTGGCAACTGACTCTAACTCTCTATAACACAAAACAACCCCCCTCTCTCTAACCTACTTTATTGAAGTGGATACATTATGTTACCGCATTTTGGGTACTTTGCAAAGAAGAATATGGGAAAGCAAAAAAAAAAAAAACCATTTGATTTTGAATTAGGTAAATCCAAGATGAAATTAAGGATTCTTTCAACCCTTATTCCTTTTTTTTTTTTCTCTGACAGCAAAGAAAATTCATCATATTATCTGCTTTCTTCTTTTCAATTCAAAAATACCGACTCAAGAATAAGGGGGTGGCACAAACAAAAAAACATAAGAACCACCATCAAAAAAATGTGCTGATGCTGTTAGTTTCTTCTTTATCATTTAGTCTGATTTTGTATTTTATAAAATCGATGAGTTTGTGAAAACAAAAAAAAAAAAAAGAGAGTGAAGTGATGAACAAAAAGTTTTACTTATTTTTTTTTTTTAAGATGGATGTATTTTATATACATACCTATGTATATTTATTACTCAAGCTTATTCAGCTATCTCTCATATAGAAGATGTATTTTGAGTTCTTCCTTCCAATCCGAGTGCTTTGTTTTTTAAATCAATTGGCAATAAGAAAGTCATTCGGTGTAAAATGAAATGAAACAAACCAACCATCTTCTTCTGGCAACGAATTTGTAATGCTTTGCCAAGTGAAGCTCAGCAGTTTCTTCGCCAAAGTTATTTTTTTTTTCTTTCTTCAATATACCTACATGGATGATAAAAAGGATGGTTTGATAAGTAAGTTGTGTAATTTAGGCGCTAGCTCATCGGGGGCAACTCCATAGGCACCTATCCAATTTAATGGAATTAAATTTGAAACTGGGCCGCACGTAGTTCCTCTTATATTCAGTTGCTTAGTATAATAATAGAAAGAGGAAAATTTAAAAAAGTGAATGAACTTCGGTCTTAAAATTATAAAAAAAAAACAATTTTTTCTAAGATCGCTCTGACCTCCAACAATCTACGCCAGCATATTTCTTCAATATACTGTACAAAAAATTATGGACACAAATTGCTAGAAGAGGTCAGAAAAAAAATAATTTTGATTTTTTGCACAAAAATCGATATGTTTAAACAGATTTAGAGAAAATTGTGGAGAAGCATGGTAACTCGTACATTAAATTTTTTATATAACTAAAAGTTTTGAGTTCAAAATAAATAAAAATATGAATTTCTGCAAACAAAAATCAAAAATCTAGAACTTACCGGTAAACCCTAGATAAATACAGTGCTAGCACCCAGCATTACGTTGTATAAACACCTTTTTACGGTAGCATATATCAATTTATGTACTCAATACATATAAATGGGTCAGCTACAGTCAAATATGTAATGACAACAGAAATATTTACAAAAGTTGGTGTCATAATTATGAATGTGCCGAAATTCGATTTCCAAAATTCTGTATTTCAAAATTCTGGAAATGCAAAATTCTGTATTTCAAACTTCTGGAAATCCAATATTCTGTATTTGAAAATTCTGTAAACTATAAAAAAGAAGAAATATCTATTCTTTTTCATTACCAAGACAATTTTTCTTTTATAAATTTACAGAATTTTTAAATGAAGAATTTTGTGGTACAGGACAAAAAAAATTGTTTATGCCTACTGAGCTTTGACAAGATCTTTAATTATATAATTAAATTTCTATTTTTGTTTGACATCAAATCACAATCCCGAATTTGCTTTGATAAATAGGCATTCTCAGGAAAATGAGATCTCAGATATTTCGCTTCGTAAAATAGTGAGAATCCATAAAATTTTTTTTCTTCAGTATTTTGACAGAAAAACTGAGAAATTTTGCTGAGGAATCCTGTTCATATAACTCGGATTTCTAATTCGGGCTCTGACTCTGAGATCTCACATGAATTTCCATTTTAATATGCATATTTCGTATTTTTTGAAATATTCGTTCAAAAACTGTACATTTACAACATAATTATTGACACTTCAGGTATGCTCGATTTATTTTACATAATTTCCAAACAATTTTTTTTTTAATTTTTGGCTGAAATTATTTTATTTCGAAATATGAATTATTCAGAAATCAATTACTAAAAATTAGGAAAGCATGCAAATTACTCAAACAAGACCCTAACCTAAACCGTAATACTAGAGATCGTTAAACATCGATGGTCATAGATTTTGATAGTATCGATAGTTTAAAAAAAACTACCGATATACTATCGATAGACTATCGATAGTTGTATTTTTTAAAACCAAGCCATATTGAAGGCAAAAATTAGTATATAACTTGCAAATGCGCTAAATGAAGAAAAAATTCAACTTCACTTCAAATCGTCACTTAGGTTGCCGATATTGCCCGAGCAAGAAGTTCTCCATCGAATTTCTTGAAAAAGTCCCACAAAACGGATTTATTTTTAAGTTTATTTTACTAAAATACAACAGAGTAAAATAAACCGGCGAATTTGTTAAGCGTAAAAAGTTTCCATGCATAAAACTTTAATTTACGAAAATTTGCAAAAAAAAACGATGACAAAAACGGGACAAATACAAGCAAAGGCAAACAAAAAAGATCAAAGGATTTAAGACTTCATATTCATAGAAAATAGACGCAGACTAGGGATTTGCGGTGATGATTTTAATAAAAACGCACGTTGTAATCGTGAAATGTACACACACCAATGCGTTTCATTGAAATTCACAACTACTAGTGAAGCTGTGAGGTCAAAAACTATCGATAGTTTTTTTTTTTTTAAACTATCAAATATTCGATTGTTTTTTACTAACGATACTATCGATGTTTAACGATCCCTACGTAATACTGCCATTCTGACAGATAATCAGGCAGCCGTTAAAGATATAATTGTATCGCCTTTATCATCTTCTAAATTAGTTCGGCAATGCCCGGATGAGCTGTTAAACATAAATCACAGTAGCATTGAGGGAAACGAGCGGGCAGACGAACAGGCTAGGCAGGGATCAGCCCTTCATAGCTCACTTGCAGAAAGAGTCAGCATTCCTCTTGGAGTTATGAAGGGAAATATTTTCTCAATTTTCCTCACTGAATCAAATCACATATTTGGGCCACCTACAATAAAACTCAAACAACCGACTTGATAAGCACCCAGGCGATACATAGCCTGCGTCGTTGCATCTTTTTCCGGTCACTGACCAATCGAAGAACATGCGGCGAGGCTCACTGTCGTAGCTGTGGGTGCCAGTAGGAAAAGGAAATAGTCATTCATATCCTCTGCAAATGTCTCGGTTTGGCCAAAACGAGATCACAATCATTGGAAAATGCATTATTCAATGACCTCGACAGAATTTCCGAACTGAAGATCAGAGACCTGATCTCCTTTCTCAACGCAACGAAGTGGCTCTGAGTCAAGCTCGTTCGCGTCTGCACCGTCTTCTAAGTTTTCTTAGTCAGTTAGGCCACGAGCAAATGGCTATATATTACTGAAGCCTACAAATTGCCTAGTCTGGTATTTTGTCTGGCAAATTACACTTAAAAATCGTTTTCTTTAAAAGTCACGCGAATTATGGTATCAAAATGGCGCACTTCAGCGCTAATTGGATATCTGAGCTAGGTTTGGCTCGGATCCACCATTTCTACCTACACTTACTTACCTATATGAGAAATAAAAAAAAAAGATTTAAATTAGGAAAGTTTGAACGAAATTATTTAACGAAAATTATTTTAAAAGTTCCCAATCTTTTTCAATACTAAAATATTTTTAGTCAGAGATAGGCTGACACAAAATTTTTATAATGGGTCCAAATAATTATTTACATCATTGTTTATAAATGAATGTACTATGTAGTCAGTAAAGATTTCTACATGTAACGAGGACAAAAATTGTGCATGCAGAAGTCTATGCTATGAACAAATGTATTTATGTGCTGATTACATATACTTTTTTCCCTCAGTGCATCGAATTATTTAACAATTTTTTTTTTTAAATATCAAAACATTATTGAAGCTTCAACCTATAAATGATAAATTACAGTTTTAAACTACAAGAGAAAGTTCGTGCGATCTAGTCGTGCATATTTTTTGATATTTCACCAAAGGTAATGAATACATGACGTGAGAAAATATTATGGAGAGGCTAGCTAGTCTATTGAACCTATATTTCTTCTATATTTATAAAAAAATTTCATACACAGTTTAGGCGCTTCCAAAAATCATATCGGCCCTGGATAAAAATGTTTGTATATGTATATAGATGACCTTGTCGTATTTTAAATCTCAAATGAAAGCAATTCTATATCTCACGTCTTCCGCATCTTGTGTTTGAGTTGTGAGAGTTGTATAGATATAATTTTTTTTTGTTCATTCGTCGTTTTTACCTTCAAAATTTTAACAATTCAGTTGGGGACGCCTCGTTTTCACACCCATTGAAATACTAAAGTTTATCCAAGTGCTTTCAGGTGAATAACGAGTGTTTAACTTTACGCCCAAACATCATAAGAAACTCATCAAGACAGACTTTTATTCCCCGAAGCACAACCAAATAAACATAATAAAATCTATAAAGGAAAGTGGTCTCTTGTTAGGTATATGTATATAATATATTGGTTTAGATATATGAGGGTCCGGGCATCTCGCAGGATCTTCGTCAAGCTACCGAAACGGTTCAATATTTTCGGATATATATGAAATTATATTTCATATCTGTATAAGGATATTATTATGGTAAATAAAAAGGAATTTATTAAACAATACGAAAGCTCCAAGGACCAAACAGCAGCACTCTTGAATTGCCTACCTTTCCATACACAGCAAAACTTTGACACCTGTCACTAGCATTGGTTATAAAAGGCAATATAAGACTCATCAAATGATTTGAAACGAAGGATCTGGTTCTGGAATATATTGATTGCCCCTCCAGCTTGTGGTGGCAGGTATACTATACCTACGTACGGTAAATGTATGTTGTATGGCTGTAGGCGGTATGGAAATTGTGAATAAACATACAATCAATTGAAAACATATGTGGTTGATGTGTCAGATGAAAGTATACCGCTCCTATATACAAAATACGAGTGAGCTCCTGAGTATGTCTGCTACAACTCTTAGCCGATATTGGATTTGGTATGGTTATTAACGCTGAGTAAAATTGAGCTGAGCTTTCAAAAGAAACCAGAAAAGGGTTAATGTCAGATGAAGAGGTGTATATAGGGTCTCGTGACAGAAGTGAAGAATTATTAGTTTTCTTTAAGATACAAATCAAAGAAAAACCATGTTTGAATAAATATATATACCTGCAGGTAAGTAACTACAAATTACAAAGCTAAAAGCAAAAGTTTCTCGAAAAGGTAATGTACCTAATCCTTTCATTTTTTCTGTTTATTTTATGCTATAAAGACGTAGGCTGAAAGGCCATTATTCTTATGGCTGTGAAAAGAAATTGATGTGGGGCGGAAAGGGTTGGCCTCGCTTAAATTCACGCCTGCAAAGGTTTGGAGAGAATATTTTTTATTTCTAAAATGAAAAATTTTTTGTTTAAAAAATCAACTCGTACATAATTGTTGTAGAAATTATGAAACAAGGATCTTTGTAACCTAAAGGCAAATGGAACCTAATAATGGTAAAAAAGGGCACTTATTAAAAATTTGTTGAAGTATGATTAACTTTTGATATTTCCTCGAAATAATGCCTACAACTGTCCTTAAAGAAGATTAACTCGTCGTTTATGAGTCATAAGGTGTAGTAGAGCTCAATTTATATACTATTCATACCACACTACCACAGACTTTACTTTACTGATTCTTTAAATTTATATATTCATCAAACAGAGACAAAGAATAATTTGATTTGTTTTTTTGTGGTCTAATGACAAGGGCGATTTTAGCTTTATTACTTGGCTGTAGGCCCCCCATATATGGGATATTCGCAAAAAAGTATGCGATTTAAAACGTCAGTAATTGGTCATAAAAGGTCAGGTAGTTTCAGCAATTATTGGTCAGGCTTAGAAAACTTTTAATCCAGGGTCAACGTTTGTCAAGGTCACCAGCAATTTTTGGCACCTCATTTATGGGATATTCGGAAAAATATTAATCACCCATAGATTATTTTTTATAATTTGTATAAAAAAAATTCAAGGTAAAGGTCAATGACCTTTCATTTTTTTGTTAAGCTCATAAAAATCTACAGCTGACCAATTTCTGAAACTGCCTGACCTTTTATGACCTTTTAGATTGCATACTTTTTTTTCGAATATCCCATAAATGAGGTGCCAAAATTCGCGGGTGACCTTGAAAAAGTTCAACCCCGGATTAAAAATTTTGTAAGCCTGACTAATTTCTGAAACTACCTGACCTTTTCTGACCAATTACCGATTTTTTGCGAATATCCCATATAGGGTGCTTAGATCCCACAGCCTTATTACTTAGTTGCAAAATAAATAAGTACAAGATCAAAAATGAGACAAAGCACTTCGGATTTTAAAACTAGCCTTGTCTGTGCAAAAATGGATTTAACGTTGCTTTTGTAGAAAATACGTGTATTTTCATGAAAAGATTTATATTTAATTTTTTTTTCGGCCGTGTATTAAGGTTTTTGTAGTTTTCTCGAAATAGTAGAAATATCTGGTTTTCAGTTTTTGATTAAAAATTAATTCGGACAGTGGAAAATAAAAGCTACTTAATTTCACAATTAAAAAAAAAAAAAATCAGTAGACATACAACTTTAATACGTATAAGTTTATTTCTTCATATTTTAAGTTTCAAATAAATTTTTCGAAAACTTTTGATAAAGATATTTTTAAAATAATATAATAACAAAAAAAAATTCAAAAAATCATATTATCAAAAAATATTAATAGTTTTTGATACAGTAGTCTTTCGATAATGTGAACTAATATAATCAAGACGTTTTCGGATTTTATAGGGATTCACATTCCTGGAAAATTTTTCAGTGCTTAAATACTAATTTAAACAACAAAATTTACCTACACAACTGGCAGGAGACACTATCTTGACCGCAGCTACATTAAAAACCTTAAAATATGCCTAGACAAATAACATTTAATAAAATTTTAACACCGCACACAAAGCTAACAAAAGAAAAAAAGAAATATATAAAAAATTTACCAAAGAAATTCACATTTTAGAGTCCGAAAATTTCGAAAGTTCACATTATAGAGAAGACAATATTAAGTTTTGGCGATTCACATTATAGAGAAATTCATATTATCGGTAGTTCACATTATCGAGGGACTACTGTATAATTTTTTTAATTGAGTATTTGTTTTCTATAAAATTGCATCTACTGCCTGATTACCCCCTACCATGCATATGAGTAAAATTTTGTATTTCAATATTCTGCTTTTCAAAATCTGTACTAAAAAACGTTTTTTTTTAATGCAGGCTTTTGGAAAAAAAAAAAAAAAAAAACAGAAAAAAGTGCAATGTTTGTACATTATAAAATTTTTTTCTAAATACAGAATGAACATTACCTATGCGTTTGTACACTCAATATATTTCGTTTCAAAAAAAATAAAAATAAAAATGTATCCTTTTAAAATGTGATTTCGAAATATTGAAGTCACTGAAATTTGCAAATAAAACATATCGGGCTCAAAAATAAAATAAAATAAACAGAATTTTGGTCACACAGAAACCCAGAATTCTGAGCTGATCTCCTTATCAATACTTTTTTTTATATTCTTTGATCCACCATCAACTCCCTTGCTATTAAAATAAACCAATAAAGGCAAGGCCCAACAGATGACTTCAAAGTTAACAGCAACGTACCTTAAAAATTCCTGAATATAAATAAACTCTGTTAACATCGACGAAAACGGTCCTCTATAGAAACTTTCCCTTCCACAGTCGATAAGCATGACTTGATTGAAGGCCTTTATATACGTATACGAGTATTGCTTCCTGAAATTAAATAATTCTAGGCGTTTGTAGCATTATAATTCTCCAAATATCGCACAATCACATTTTTACGATAATTCAAAAGAACACTTTGAACACTTTCTTGCAGTTAAATTGCAACCCTTAATACATTTTTATTGGCCAACAAGAAAATTTAGTATTCTTAAACACACATACTCGTCGTAATAATTGCTGTTCGCTTTCACTTTCTTGGAAACAATTTATTATAAATTACCTACATACTTATATGTATCTTACTTCTGACCAAAACAACCCTGGTACTTATCTGGAAGGAATGGGGGGGGGGGGGGGGGGTAACCGCATTACGTGTATGTGGTTTGTTGGAAATGTGAAATTTTCCCAAAAAATTGTACATACATGTATGTATATATAGGTTAAGGAACTTTTGGTTATCAAATGGCATGGAAAAAGATTAAGCGGGTTGTTGAAGAAAGCAATTATTGTTTCGAAACACAACAGCAACGTAAATATAACTTAATCTGAAGTAATCAATGTTAGTAGTCTTTGTCGTTAGGCGTATATAGATATATACCTAGGTAGGTATAATTTATGTTAGACAAAAACCGTTTAGGTGTACAATTTTGTAGATCAGTGCAAATACACGTTAAGTGGACCAGGGTGGGAAAACTATACAAATTGGAATTTAACTTGAGATGAGTAATGAATTGTGTTCAGTTTATCAGTTTTTTTTTTTTTAATTCTTGTTTGGCAAAAATTTTGATTCTTATGTTACTTGCATACACTCCACTCCACTTGAATAGAAACAATCTTTTATTTGAACTGAGAGTGTAGCGCTTTGGTAAATTTATAAATCCACCTTTTTGTTTTAGTTCTTTTAAGAGGAATCTATTGCGAATAAAACTGCATAGGCAGAATAATTCAGAAAAATACCATTCGGTATATTTTTTACCACTTTTTTAATTACTTCATTAAAATTATTCATTATTCCGCTCATGCAGTTTTATTTGCAATAGATCCCTCTTAAAAGAAAATAAACAAAAAGGTGGATTTATAAATTTACCAAAGTACTACACGCTCTGATAGTAAAAAAAAAAGTTTGTTTCTATTCAAGTGGAGCGGAGTGTATGTAGGTACATAATGTGCATCTGAAAAAGACTTTTAATTTTTTTTTTTCCTTTTCTCAATCAGAATGAATGAAATTCAAATAAAGTTCAGTTAATTTAATAGATGATAACAAGTTATGGGTATAATTTCTTAAATCATTTCGTTTTTTTAGAACGAAAACATTTGAAACAGGAAGAACAACAATACCTTAAGGGTCCAAATGAAAGCTATTACGTTTTTTGAAGCCAAATAAAGGAAAATCGAAAATTCGGAATTACATTGAAAACGAAATAGGGCCAATTTTTTATTTTTGACTTTTATTCTTTAGGCCTTATTTCCCAAAATGTTGAGCTTCAAAATCTGATTATATTTATTCCAGGTTAAAACACTCTTGAGTTAGTACCAAAAAAGCAGCTAAATTTCAAAAAAAAAAAAAAATTTATAAACCAATACTTGGTCTATGGAAAAAGTAGAAAAAGACAATTTTCATTCCATTCTCTTAAGAAATATTTTGATTTTCCTTACACTTTTTTTTATAATTTCTTCAAAATCTAACAAAAACACAATTCAACGTATTTTGGTATGATACACTTTTTATTACAATCTAAGACTTAGTTTGTGGCTAAGATTTAAAATATCTAGGTAACTTTATAACTAAAGACCGTAGGTAAAAATTAATTTTACGAGCTATTGACTTGAAAAATGTCAGACATTTATTTTGTTTTTAAATAAAAAATCTTCAATCTCGTCGGTTGTCGCATTTGAGGTCTGAAAATATTAGGATTATTATAAAATAAATTAAGATTCTTAATCACAGAAATAATAAGATATATTACTTTCTTATGTAAGGTAAAATAAATACGAAAAAGAAAAACCTTTACTTTCGGTAGGTACTTTTGGTTCCCATAATAAGAAGAAGAAAACTGGCATTTAATGACATCTTCTGCTATCTATAGCTATTCATATAGCTAAAATTTAAATTGGAAAATGTTTTCTGGCAAAAAAAATTGGTCGATTAATTTCTTAATATTATCCTCTAGCTGCCCTACAGCTACATCCTTTTGTGTTCAAGAGGATAGTCCAAATGCAACAAAAGTAGTTCTGCCTATAATTTAGATAACGTCGTAATTTTTATAAGAGAACATATTAAGCCTATAATTATCGCCAGTAACAAAACACAATGAAATATTGTTTAACTCACGACCCAATTTTTTAAGTTTTTTTTTTTTTTCAAGTTTTAAAAAGTAGTTTTGTTCCTGATGAACTATACAACTTTGTTTTTTGATTTTCGTTGCATTTGTTTGAATTTAAATCCGTTCTTGTAACAGGGTTACACTTAGTCCCCTTTCACACAGGGCAACTGAGTTGCCGGCAACAATTAGTTCATAGTCGAGAAGGGCAGGAAGAAAGAGGGGGAAATGAAATCTCCCCGGTCAACAAATTCAGGAGACTTTTTTGACGTTTCTCTTCACACTACGTTTGTGTGCGTTCAACCAAGGTAGTTTAAAAGGAAAATAAAGAAAATCTCCGGGTTTTTGTTGCTTGTGTGTGAAAGGTACAAGAGATTGTTAAGGAGATTTAAAGAAAACGTCAACAAAATCACCAGCAACTAGTATCTTCGTGTGAAAGGGGACTTACAGTAGTTCGCTATTTTTCACAGAAGAGAGCTATCTGGAGATAGTAAAAAAAATTTCTTTGGGCAGAAATTTTAAGTTCAGTTTAATTGTAATATGATATACGATAGTAAATAAATAAAAGAAAAAAGATTATAAATTTGATAGACTTCAAAATCTGATACTTAGATTTTTAGTTTCTGGCAAAAAGTAATAGATCGGACCAGGGTTGCCAGTTTGGGGGTTTTCCCCTAGATTTAGGGTTTTTTTTTCATCGTTGGGGGGAAATCTGGGGGGATGAGATGTTTGGGGGGAAATCTGGGGGGATTAATTTTAAAGTTAAATTATTCCAATACCTGAATTTTCCTCTCAAATTGAATGTACTATCAATATCCAATAATTACACCACTATTTGTTTACTGTAACTGTACAGTACGGGTATTTTTTTGTTCAAATCAACGCTTGATGTTTCTCGTGTTGTATTCCAAAGCTATGTACATCACAATACATTAATAAAGAAAAGGAAAGCATTACTTTGCTTATATGTTTTCTTACTCGTTTAATAATAATCGTAATTTGTCACATTTTCTATTTCTTTTTTGTAATTTTTATTCAATGTCGTTGGTCATAATCTACAAACAATTTTATAAAATGTCAAAACCGAAAAAAACAAGTATTTAAAAAAAAACTCTAAAAAAAAAAAAAAATTGTTTTACCTTAAGACCTTTTGAAGGTACATCCATGGTATGCGCTGTGAATACAAAATAAAAACAAAAAAGTTGAAAAAAAAAACTTGGGGGTTTTTTGTCTTAAAATGTGGCAATCTAGGGGTTTTTTTAATTTTTCTGGGGGGAAATATTTTTTTCATCTGGCAACACTGGATCGGGCCCATTTACGTAGAGGAATTATTGTATAAGCAAATGGTTTGCAGCTTGTTTTTGTAATGTAACCAAACTTTCAAAGTCATACAAAAAGTTTTTTTTTTGAAAGAATCTTTGCGCTTCAACAGGGTTGAAAAAATAATTTTTTTTTCTTGAAACAATAAATAGGGGAACCCGAGGCATAACGGGCATCCGGGGCATAATGGTCCCCTTTGTATTTCTATATCGAATAAAGGGTCAGCTCAAAATTGTAATCTAACAGTTTCAATACATCGCTCGCTATTAGGGGAAACCACTTTTTTTTCTGAATAAAAACGGCAGTTGCTTTTCGTTTTATCAGCATGTTATACATTTTTTTATATGTTTCGCAATTATGAGAGGAAGACCAAATGACAAGAATAAACGTCACATATAGCAAAATTGAGAAAAAAAAGGAAGTAAGCAAATTCAGAGTAGTAGCGGTGGCGTGATGGTTAGTGCGATGGACTGTCATGCCAGAGGTCTAAGGTTCGATGCCCAGCCTCGCCATCTATTTATTTAAAAGAAAAACGGCTACTGCCTCTTGCGAGGAATTGACAAATCCTCCAAGAGTATCTCCTGTCACAGAAAAGTGCCGCTCGTTAGCCGTTCGGATTCGGCAATAAACTGTAGGTCCCCTCCATTCCTGCAGACACGCACACAGGAATGGTTGAGAGTTGTAAGTCACTAGGCCGTAGTTCTTCATGAGCTGTTGTGCCATCAAATTTATTTTTTTTAAGCAAATTCAGAAGACAAGAGGTTTTTTGTATTATGGGTATTTACACTTCCAGTCCACAGATAGATGGGTTTCCTGCAGAGATTGTTGCAAGTGGTATAATTTTTCTTGTGCTGGGAGAGGCTAATCTTATGCCTCACCAACGGAGGATAATGGCAAGTTGAATAACTTTTTCAAAGCAAAAAAAAATATACTAAATAATTTATTTTTTAAAAACTCTTTTTCTTATACTTATTCCTTAATAAATTTTCTTTCTAATAGAAGTTCTTCAAAAATTCTTCATACATTTTTGCAGTTTTTATTAACAATAATCCTTAAGCGGCCAGTTGTGCCCCGGGTTCCCCTAGTTGGGTTCTTGTGTCTTTAATAAAAGAATCTCATTGTAGAGATGTCTTATATTGCAATATAGATTGTTAAAAATTGCTATACCTACTGCTTTCTTCTAGCAAAAATATGCTTGAATGAATCGCACGACCTTGGTTTTAATGTTAGATGTTCTTTACGAATATTTGGAACGAGTCATTGAACAAATTATAAACAAAACTTTGACTTTCTTTTCAATACATTGCTACCCCTGAAAAATGGTGTGACATATTATTATTCTCAACGTGCGATACCTGATTTTGAATAATAAAATATTTCCAACGCTTTTTCATCATAATTTTTATGTAAATAAGCGCCAAAATTTTTCTTGCAAAAATATCGAAACAAATCTAAGTGCTTATGTATGTATATAGCTATGTGTAGGTACTTACTTTGTCAAAGGTGAATTAATATAACTGAACCATTTGGCTGAAATAAAACAACCGCACATTATATTCGATTCGCATCATAAATAAAACAAAAGAAGAATCATAAAACTCATTCAAATTGAATAAATGCAATTTGTTCATAAACTTTTTCACATTGCTAAAAAATTCTCTCTAACTCAATTCAAAATAAAAGAAACAAACAAAACGAAATTAAGTCTGCCATTTTGAATGTTTATTGAAAAACTCAAGCTGAATTAATTTAGTTCATCCAAATTGAAACGAACCGAAACTAATAAGCAGAAGTTTTGCCTCGCTCGTATTTCGTAGATATACCTATATATAATAATAATCTCAATCCAGAACCTGCTAGAACCATAACCAACCAACCAAACAACTTGAAGTTGGTAACGAGTTCCGGATGTAAATTAGATTTCCTGTCAGATGTCACAATGTTTATCGATTCAAACCGATGGCACGCATTAAAATGATATTGTCAGCACTTCAGTTCGGCTTTGGCTTTCAGCAGTGTTTTCCAAACAGTAGACAAATTAAATTTTCTCTCTCTCTTTCTCTCGCTCTCTCTGGACCAAGCGTTTTGGGTGTAATATTGTCATAAAATAAATTTCCGGTAGCAGGAAATTTCTATAACAACCTCACACTTAAAGACAACCCTAGAAGTAATGTGGAGGATGATACTTGATTTGTCATTGAATGACAACGTATAGGTCGTAATAAAGATATAAGTTTAGCTTTTAAATAAGGATAATTAAGCATGACATGAGTTGTTTCGTTTTTTTTTAGATTTTAATCAATTGAATGAATGAGCTTGTATAGTAGGAAGCACATTAAATCACTTTGATTTAAGAAAATACATTAAAAACTAGCGGAACCCGGCGAACGTTGTATCGCCCTCAAATAAAGTTGTTGGCGTATTTGTTCTCATGGTGCTATTCATGTTTGCATGGCGTTTCAGCTTCTTTGGAAGTAAAAACTCTGACTGTCTAAATACGTGATTCATTTTATTTATTTTTTTTTTATATACATACATAGAAGATTAATCTAAGGAAAATAATGCGTTTTTTGTACTCCATATTTAGAATGAACTACATGAATTTTGTGGACTTAAGGACGTTTTAAGCTATTTGGAATGAACAACTCAAAGTTATAATTAGGTGATTTTATTCTGTAGTATAAAATTTGTATTACAAAAAGGTAATTTAATTTTTTCTGTAAAATAATTTTATTTTGTTTAATTGTATTCAAAAAAAGATCTCAAGTTCGGAAAATTTGATCTTTTGCACTACGCCCAACTAAATATACTTTTCAATAAATTTGCGTGGTCTACGATTTGCTACCGATTACTGCGCTTAATAAATCTGCTTCCAAAAGTTGAGAGCAAACTTTTTGTACTTTCTTTCAGTCAAATTAGATTATGCTTCACCGCCAACATAAACATTTTTAATTGAATTTTTTTTTTTTGATAGAACTATCCTTTCAATTCAAGTATTGCACTTTTTTACGACTTAAAGATTAACAAGAAATACCTTTTACTGAATACTTTTGAAATCTATAATAAAACAAGCAAGTTTAGCATTTGCATTGTGTGTGAAAAGGAAACTTCGAAAGGAAGTTCTAGTTGCTTGTGTAAACTTTTTTGTTGATGTAAGAGTTTAACTTTAACATTTTTGATGCTGAAAAATCCTGGCATGTCGATGTGATACATGTATATTTTTATTACTTCGTCTTATTTTACATGGTTCATTTTACAAAGAATTTACTGGTGTATACACGACATCATACGTGTTCAGAAAAGACGATTGAAAGTTTTCGGAAAAGCTAAAAGTCTGCTTGATTTCAAATAATGCATTTGGTTTGCACTAAAGTTGGAAGAAGTTTTAAGGTTAAATAATTAATTTCAAATCCGATGAGAAAAATAAAATAAAATCAATTTCCAAATATCGAAAGTTTCTGGCTAATTAAAAAAAAAGATTAAAAGAATCGAAAGAAGCTAAAAAAAAATATATCCCCTCTCTTTTGAAGCCAATGCCCAGTACCTATATACTGACGACCTCACAGAAAAAATACTTCACTATCATTTTTAACAAATACGGGTAATAACAATTTGTTTATGTGGCAAGAATGCTAACTTAGAATCAATCACGTCGTCATTAAAACAAAAAGAAATCACGAAGAAAAATTATTCTGCGTCACCACACTGCCCAAAAAAAAACAATGAAAATAAAAACATAAAAATATAAAATTCAATGCCAAAACAAATATGCACCGAAGTTTTGATTATTAATTTTTTTTTTCAAAAATTTCGTTACGAAACACGAACAAAAATGCAATAAAAAAGTTAAAAAAATCTCGTTTATTTTGCGATTTGTTTCGTATATCAGCTTTTTGCGAATAGATAACTGCCCCTACCAAATAAAAGTGCATATAATTTCTTAAAAAAATTATTGAATTTTTTTTCTTCAAAATGTTGAAAATACAATTTTTACTCCAAAACTCCAATTTATTATTTAAGAATGCTCTGGAAATTAGATTGGATTCGGTTCCCAAATTCTTCCACCCAAAACCAAAAATGTTTTTCAAAGCTACCACCATCAATTGTGAGGGAGTGACAAACTGACAATTCCTCCAAGAGAATTTCTAATCGTGAAAAAGTGACTGTCTTTTTAGTCGTTCGGATTTGGCATTTTCTGAAAAATTTACTTAAAATGTTTCTTTTCAAGTTTTTGAAAAATCGATTTTTAAATTTAAAAAAATGCGATTATTTTGTCAGGTTGATTTTTTTTTTAAATTTTGTAGGTATAACAAGATACGACTGTTTTTGTTTTTTTATTTAGACAATGCTTGTATCGATTCTTAGTCAAAAAGTGAAAACCAGATTTAAAAAATAGATTTTGAGATATTAAAAATAATTTTTGCTCGTTTTTCACAAATTAAGAAATATTTTTACAGCTGGTTATAATTTTTTGACAAAGAATAATTGGTAAGAGCATTGAAAAAAAAAAACGGTGGCATCTTATTACGCAAAATTAAAAAAAAATCAATTTGAAAAAAATCAAAAAAAAAAAAAAAATATTTTGAAATTTTATTTCTCAAAAACTGTTCCCAACTTATTTAAAAAAAACAAGAATGGAATATTAACTTTCACAAAAAGAATCACTCAGCTTCAGGGAAAGAGGGAGATAGAATTCCATCATGGAATTTTTTTCCTAGAATGATCCCAGGAAAAAACTTTTTTTTTTATCTCAACTGGATTTGTGAGTGGTTTTATTATTTTAAAAAATTACATTTTAAGTTACATATCAAGCATTTTTGGCACACGAAAAAAGTATCCAAAAATTTTAAAATCCTGTAAATCACTCAAGCAATTTCAAATAATATCGCCGGGCGTTAAGAAAATCCTTGACGAAAAACATTTGACATCCTTGATGCATACTGCCAACTGTGATGAGCGTTATTAATCCATAAGTACGCCGAGTTTTTGTTCATAATTTTCCAAAATTAAGAATATTAAACTCTGAACTTAATATTTCATAAACCTGCGTATATAAAAAGTACCGCACACTAAAAGTTTTAAGTTTAACCTTAATAACCTTCTGTACCACAATTTCGTAAATTCTCTTGTATGCTCGCATTATATTTTAAAATATTATAAAATACTTACCGTAACTCCTTGTCAATTACATACTTGCCTTTTCTTAAATATGTGATATGATAATGTAGAGCAAAAGTATAGGTATCATAATATATACTCATACATGTATGTATTATTTTATAAGGAACTCACATAAAGTTACGTGGTTTTTTGAAGATAAGAGCAGAAAGCACCACATTAATTAAATTGTGATCCTAAATATTTCTTAACTTGCATAACATTTACGTCAGGCAGGCGTCAGGAGAAAAGTTGAATATTCATTTTCATGCGCGCGTCAAAGCCATCGTGATGATGATGTACCATACCAAGAACGAACTTAGTGTGTTCTGTTCCTTAAAACAAAAATTCCAATGTAAATTTCATACCACGACCACGGACGAATAATAGTTAAAAGTTGCTATCTAACTTCGAATATTCCTTTAAAAAAGCCCATTTTCTGTTAGCTACATCAAGGCGAAAAAGATAGGAACGTCAGAAAGGAGTTAGAGGAAACATGTCGAATTTAACACCATCTTCCACTCTCTGCCAACATTAATGAATATTCTACACTTTTGTCTGATGAGAAAGAATAATGATGGCACGGATACCCTCAGGGGTAACCCTTAAAATATTTTGTTAATTGCACATTCTAAGGGAAACATTTCTTAGCGTATATACATATACCTACCAAGTAAGTGATGTGTTCTCCCTTTTTTTTTGTTTCTCCTGCCTCTGCTGCTGCTTCCCTTACCCTAATGTGTGGCACACATCACAATGTAAGTAATTCAAGTTTCAACATCTTATACATTTATATTACAGAGTTCTTTTACCTAAAAGAAAAATCTTTTCTGAATATATTGTACTGCGTATACTTAAACATACCCAAAAAGTGGTAAGGAAACGATTTCATCATTCTGCATTTAATTTTACCCTAAGAATATTAGAAGAAAAGGTTCTGTGCTGCCATAAACCGCCACTACCACATCATGATACTTGAGTCCTTGGGACATTAACGAGGTCTTTGTTTTGTCAGTTTTGGGATAAATATGAGCAATGCAAATTGTTTCCCACAAAAGTTAAGGGAGATAACGACACAGTGGGTATGTATTTTGTCGAAACTTCAAAAATATATGAACCACTTTATTGTTATACTTTGAAATGTTTTTTTTTTTCTCGAAAAGAAAATGGAGGTGATGATCATAGATTTTTTCCTAGGTTGCATTGGTAGATAATCGTAATAACATCTATATATAACGCGGTCCGGTGTTCAAAACTATGTGCAATTTTTACTCACTCAACGAAGGAAAAATAAATGAAAAAAATCGTGTAGTCTGGATTAAGTGGAAGGGGTGACCCCCAGGTATAACATACTAAAAGTCCCCAGCCTACGCCCGAGCCTTTGCCAGGAATGGGGGTAAAGGTCCCCTTTTGTAATATTTCGTAAATATTTCGAAAACCAAGTGTTTAAGAAGAAAAGTCTACTACAAAAAATGAAAGTAAATTGAATTTGCTACAGAAAAAGTTCTGTTCATATTTTCGCTAGAAGTGATAATAATGGAGATGCCGGGGTTAGAAATTCAAAAAGTCTAAAAAATCGGTAATTACTCTCTACAAATTTAATTTTTATTGATCAACTTACCCAGAAATAACAGAAAAAGTAATATGGCGAAGGGGAAGGGGGTAGGAGTTACAAATTTAATCTACCATAACGTGGTCTTTTCTTCTTAAACGCTTGGTTTTCGAAATATTTATGAAATAGTACAAAAGGGGACCTTTACCCCCCCTCCTGTCTAAAGCTCGCGGGCCTCGGCTGATGCGGACTTTTAGTATGTTGTACCTGGAGGTCAACCCTACCACTTAAAAAAATTATACAGACTACACGATTTATTTCATTTATTGACTGGACTATTCGTACGATTACAACTTATAAGCTGATCAGAAGTTTAATGTTCCTTTATTAACAGAACAACTAAAATTTAAGCTGAAATGTAATCCGCCAATCGGCATCATCGATCACAACTAGTTGAGTGATAGTGTCCCAAACGTCTTCCAATTCCAACCGTGTGAAATTACAATTTCGTCTGACAATATTGCCAGAAACGTCACTGTCAGCCATTGTCAGGCGATCATCTGGTGTTTGAATATAATAGCGTTTATACATACCTACAAATGTATACGCTTACTTTATGGACGTTTTATTATTGTCAGATGATAAAAACTGACTCGTTTGAAATTATCAGATGTCGTTGGTTTAAACATCTAAAAGTTGCTGACAATTTCTTCATAGGTCACAAAAATCGAAATTTTGCTGATACTTTTTAAAGATTTCGTATTTTTTCTTTGTGTTGGAATAAGAAATACAATCAAATAAAAATGGGAAAAATTGTTTTGTGAAAACGATGCACCATTACCAGGTTCGCCGTTATCATCATCTAAACCAAAAATCAAACAAAAATTAAAATTGGTAATCCATTATTATCGTTGTCTTCTGATAAGTATGAAATTAAAATAATCGGAAGTCCAATTGTTTGTGTGTTGCCCTGGTTAAATTTCCCTTTGATTTTAAACTTAAATAAAACTCGTTTACTTTCTTTAAACGTTATAAAAATTTTCTTTTATTTCATTAATATGTTGTGTCGATTGTCTTGGCCGAATGTTCTCGAAAGATAAAAAAAAAAGGAATGACCTTATTAATTCTTACAAGGTTAAAAGATGATATTGCAAATTATTAAAACATCGAAATAAGGGTTTGACAAGAAGTGTCATTTTGAGCTATTCTCTGATTTGACTTTATGGTTAATTCACAATAATTATTTTTAGATATATAAATAATAATAATAAATATTTTGAAACATAAACTAATTTAGTTATTTAATTAATGAATTAATTGGTGTGCCAACATTCTCCGCCCCGGTGAACGATGTTCGCAAAGTAGTGTGGAGCCGCCCCTGGTAACTGCCTTTTACAATTATTGTTCTACTACGGTAACTCGGTACATGTAAAGAAAAAAAAAATTTTAGCAACATATCATAAGAGAACAAACAAAAAAACAATTTCAAGGCCAAAAACTAATTTTACAGTTGTGCCCTGCATTCTGTTCTAGTTGCTTAAATTCATTGAGAGAGCAACGGTTATCCAGCGATACAATATAGTGTTCTTGTTATTTGATCTTCTTGACCATCATTGTTAAAACTCAATAACATTTCATTGATGACGGTTCGTGTTCGTGCGTAACGTGTGCGGGCGTGTTTTTTTTTTTTTTTAATTTATTTAATTGGTAGTGCGACACCAATTATAAAAAAAAATTATTATTTTTATTTTAATTAGATTGGTGTGCGGTGCCAATTATATTGATCAGTGTTTGTGTGATTTGTAATAATGCAAAAGAATATAAATTAAATTAATAATCGAAATTAAAAAGTGTAGTGTGGTGTAGTGATTGTGTGGTGTTTTTGTTGTTGTTGGCGCTGCTGCTGATGCAGGTGTTGGCTGATGTGGCTGTTACTCTGTATAAAGCGCAGATTGGATTTTAAGATGAGTGTATTGTTTTTTTTTTACAATATATTTTAGTTTTTTTTTTTTTTTTATTTATAATTTATTTTCATTTTACTTTAATTTTCATTTCAAATGATTTTAAATTTCCTCTCCTGAGTTTTGTATGTATGTGTGCGTGTGCTTGGGATATTATATTTTTTTTTTTTTTATAGCGATTCGGTTTCGCGGCGAATTGTATGTGTGTGTATGTGCATATTTTCAGTTCATGTTTTTCATATTGCAAATAATTTGCAAATGGCCGCGAAATATTATTGATGACGTCAAATCGGGAAATGTAATTTTTTCGTGTGTTAATAAAACAATAATTATTATTATTTTATAAAAAAAAAATAAATTATTAATTTTTAATGACTTGTGAGTTTCTTAGTGTTTAATTTTAATGTGTTTTGTGAATATGGTGTGGAATTTCGTTAAAGTGTTGTGTTTATAAAATGTGAAATACCGACCGAAGGGATTTGAATTTGAAATGCCGACGGGGTTTCGTGATTTTATAAAAGGGTTTTGTTTTGAGATGAAATTTAATTCAAATCGAATTATTTTGATAATATGTGTTGTGTTGAGTTTTTTATTTATTCTTCGATTTTTTTTTTTTTTTTTTTTAGGTTCTGGGTTTTTGCAAGTGGACTGTATATTTTTCTTTTTTAAATGTGTTGTGTTGTGTTGGTGAAATTTTATTTTCTTTTAATTTGTGTTGTGTAGGGTTTAATTTGTGTTGTTTTTAAATTAGTGTTTCTGTAGTTTCGGTTTTATTACACGGAAGGTAGCAGATTTTTGCTATAGGTCTTTTCATTATACTATTTTTTGTTTTAAGGGTAACGACTCGAACTAAGCCATCAGATCCGGGATGTGTTTCAGTAATTCTTCCTAGTGCCCAATGAGATGGTGGGATTCTCTCATCTTTGATGAGTACTAGAGTACCTATTTCGGGAATGGCTTCCTTTTTCGTCCATTTTGGACGTTGTTGTAACCGGGTCAGATATTCTTGATTCCATTTTTTCCAAAATGACTCGACCAAGGCTTGAGTTTTAGTCCATCTGTCTAGGTAGTTCATATTTTTCGAATGTGATATGTCACTTTGAGGGATGTTTAGCAATGCTTCACCAATTAGGAAGTGTCCTGGTGTTAAGACATCTAGGTCATCGATGTTTTCCGATAGAGGGCACAAAGGTCGGGAATTCAAACAGGCTTCTATCTGGGTGAGAAGTGTGTAGAGTTCCTCGAAGGTTAGCCTCTCATCTCTGATGGTGCGTTTCAGGTGATACTTCACTGATTTCACCCCAGCTTCCCACAGACCACCGAAGTGAGGAGAAGCTGGAGGAATAAAGTTCCAATTGGTTCCTAGATTCGATAATGTGGTGGCTATTTCTTTCCAGTCGTGTTTTGCTTGTTCAAGCAAACGAGCTAGTTCACGATTAGCTCCTACAAAATTGGTGCCGCAATCACTGTACATTTGAGCACAAATGCCTCGTCGAGCCGTGAAGCGACGAAATGCTGCGAGGAATGCCTGTGTTGTTAAGTCCGATACCGTCTCCAGGTGGATGGCCTTTGTGGACAGGCAAATAAAAATGGCAAAATAGCCTTTAAAGATTTTAGATCCTCTGCCTTTCCAAGCTTTGATTTCAATTGGTCCAGCGTAATCTACTCCTGTGTGAGTAAATGACCTGGACATTTGCACTCGCGGTGCGGGTAAAGTCCCCATAAGTTGACATAAGTTTTTTTTACTGTGTCTAAAACATATTGGACACTCATGAATAAAATACTTTACTAGTTGTTTTATGCTTATAATCCAATAAGACATACGGATATAAGCTATGGTTTGATGATTTCCTCCGTGTAATGTTCGGTTGTGTGCATCTCGCATCACAAGTTCGGTAAAATGATGTCGCGGTTTCAAAATAATTGGGTGTTTTTGGTTGAATGAAATATGTGCATTCTGCAATCGACCACCAACTCGCAACAAACCATTACCATCGATAAAAGCATTAAGTGAAAGTAAAGATTTTGGAATCGTGTTTTTTTTATATTCACTTAACTCTTGTTCAAACATGGATTTTTGGACAGCCTTATGGATCAATAAAGATGCATTTTCTATCTCATCAACACTTAATTCTTCAAATATTTTTGATGTTTTTCTAAATTTTGAAAGGCTATTCCATCGAAATCGGCAACAATAAGCAATTGCTCGAATCGCCTTGGACAGTTTTGAGCACCTTAAAAGGGAGGCAATGATGTCATCTTCTGCTGCATTCGAATTGACTGCTAAGCATTGCAGCTTTGACGTTCGCTCTTCTTGATTGGTTTCGAGTGTTGATGGTTGTTCAGGTGCTGTAAATTGCCACCGTTCATGCAAAAATGAAGGCCCTCTCCACCATAAGTCTTGTTTTTCTAAAACTGAAGGTGAGATTCCTCTGGATGCGAGGTCAGCTGGGTTGTAGTGAGTTGGAATGTGTTTCCACATATCACAACTAGTTAATCGTTGTATTTCGGCAACTCTATTATTAACAAATGTTTTCCATTTTGACGGTTCTGCCTTTATCCAAGACAACGTAATCGTTGAGTCTGACCAAGCGTATGTTCTGGCATTAGGAATGTTGAGAACTTTTCTTGTGTAATCTAGAAGTGATGCAAGAAGTGCAGCTCCGCAAAGTTCCAGTCGTGGTAAGCTGACAGTTTTTAAAGGAGCGACTTTTGTTTTTGAAATAAGTAGATTCATGTGAATATTTCCAAGATAATCGAGTACTCTCATGTAAATTACCGCACCATAAGCCTTTTCTGAAGCATCACTGAAGCCATGAAACTCTATCGATTGTGGTGTGTTGTGTGTGTTGACCCATCTTGGGATTTTGATGTGTTGTATATTTGGTAAGTCCTTCAGAAAGGCTGTCCATTCTTCTTTCAGATCAGACGGTACTGGATCGTCCCAATCAGTACCTCGACACCACAATTTCTGCATCATTATTTTGGCTTTAATAATACATGGTGCAATCCAGCCGAGTGGATCAAAGAGTTTTGCAATTGTTGAAAGCATTGTTCTTTTAGTTAGTTCGACGGTTTCTTCCTTCAAACTCTTGAATGAGAACGTGTCTTCATCCGGTTTCCAACTTATTCCCAACGTTTTCACATGATCAGATGATCCAAACGGCAGTTCAAAACCAATTTCACAATCATCTTTTGGCAAGTCCTGTAAGAGATCGATGCAATTTGACGTCCACTTTCGGAGTTTGAGACCCGCCGATGCTAAGAGGTTTCGTGTTTCTTCTCGTTTCAGTCGCGTTTGTTCTACAGAATCTCCCCCACTAATGAAATCGTCAACATACATTTCTTCTTTGATTGCAAAGGCACCCTTTGGATATTTTTCAGCCCCATCTTCAGCTATCTTGTGAAGGACTCGGATGGCCAGGTAAGGTGCACAAGATGTGCCAAAAGTTACGGTTTTCAATTTGAAGATTTTGACTGGGTTTTCTGCATTTTCTCTCCACAGTATCAACTGATAGTAACGATCCGATTCATGAACAGAAATTTGTCGATACATTTTTTCAATATCAGCTGTTATTGAAAATTTGTACATCCGCCATTTCAGAATGATGTCGACAATGTTGTTTTGAAGTTTGGGGCCCGTCATAAGGTGTTGGTTTAACGATGTTCCGTCACTTGTTTTCGAGGCTGCATCAAAGACTACTCTTAGTTTAGTTGTGGAGCTTGATTCTTTGAAAACAGCATGATGAGGAAGGAAGAAATGAAAAGGAGTGTTTAAAATTGGGTCTCCTAAATAAACTTCTTCCATGTGTTGTAAATTTAAATATTCCTTAATGCATTTACCGTAGTTTTCCTTTAATTCAGGATCCTTCAAAAAACGTCGTTCTAACGATAAAAGGCGTTTGAGGGCAATTTCTTGGCTAGAACCTAATTTAGGATTGCAGCCTTCTTTAAAGGGAAGTTTCACTTCATACCTCCCATTCAGTAATTGTTTGGTAGTCTCTACAAAACACTTTTCGCAAGCGGCATCTTCTTCTTTGAGTTGAGGTTTAAATGGAGTTTCCTCAATCTCCCAGAATTTTCGAATTTGTGAATCGAGGTCGACATGTTGAAAGAAAGTTCTTATAGTTTTTGGTGTGCTTTCAGGAATTTTGCCCAATATTATCCACCCTAGGTGAGTATTTTGTGCAATGGGCCCAATTTCTTGCTCATTTCGTCTTATTTCCGGTATCACTATGTCCGGGTAAACATCTGAGCCAAAAAGTAAATCAATTGGAGCGGAAACGTAATATTTCGGGTCTGCTAACGGTAGATCAGCCAAATGCGAGTAATTTGCAGGTATTATTTTTTGGGCCGGAAGAAGGCCAGTCAACGACTTAAAGATGAACGCTTGAGTTGCGCTTTCAAATGTCGAATGTTTAGATTTAAACATTAAATCGACGTAGTTCTGGCAGATGCCGTTGCTGACCTTCCCCAACCCTGATACATTTACGTGAGTTCGGTGTCGAGTTAAATTTAGAAGCCTTGCTGCGGAGTTGGAGATGAACGTTGCATCAGAACCTGGGTCAATTAAGGCTCTCAAATCTATAAATTTTCCGTTTGCGGATTTAACGTGAACAATGGCAGTTGCTAATAAAATTTGAGTCCCATGAACTTGGGAGGAATAAAAATTGTGTCGGGTACTACAACTTGGATTATTATCACCCATTGGTTGAAAAACAGGTGCATTTGGGTTGACAACTACCTGTTGGTTTTTCGGTTCAGATGCCGACGATTGTTGTAATTGACTAGGTGTATTATTTGCGTTTGAAAATGAGTGTTGTGTTGAGGTGTGTGTATGATTATTAAAATTTTGTACTTGTAGATTATTGTGCAACAGCGAATGATGTTTATGATTGCAAAAATAACAGCTTCGGTCGCTTAAACAAAATTGAGTTTTATGACTGTAAGCCAGACAGTTTTCACAAACTCCAAGTTTGAGTGCGGCTTGTTGTTTTTGAGGAACATTCATACTTAAAAATTGTTGACATTTCGTAAGTGAATGTTGTCCTTGTTTGCATATTTGACAAACATATTGGGTCTTGAATTGGCGGTTTTGAGATTTTATGTGAAATGTTTTAGCTGTAGATTGTGATTTCGGAACAGACTTTGGTTGTGAAGTGTATTCACTTTGCTGGAAAATGGCCTCTAATGTCCTAAAGCGTGACCTCAGGAAGTCAGTAAACGTAGAAAACGTTGGAAGTTCTTTATCGTTTCCCAACTTTTCTTCCCATAATTGTTGGGTTTTAGCAGATAATTTTTGGAACAAGATGTAAATTAAAATTGTGTCCCAGTGTTCTACTGGTAAACCTAAGTTTTTCATAGCATGAACGACCTCGGTTGTTGTGTCTAATAGAATTTTGAGGCTTTCCGCAGTCTCTTTAGTCTGAGTGATTTGGCCAAAAAGAACTTTTAAATGTGAATTCACTAAAACCCTTTTATGGTCATACCTTTCTTTTAATAAATCCCATGCCTTTTCGTAGTTCCCTGAGCTTAAGTCTAGATGGTGCAAAAGACGTTCAGCTTCACCAGTCAAACTTTCCTTTAAGAAGTGCATTTTCTGAATCTCGTTCAAGGATGGGTGGTTGTGCACAAGGGAAGTGAAAATGTCATGGTATGAACGCCATGTTGTGTATGACCCCGAAAACGTTGGAGGTTTTATTGGTGGAAGCTTGAGTACATTAGTTTGAGTAATTTGCATTTGTTGCTGTTGACCTGCTGTCGAAAGGTTAACAACGGCTGCAGGTTGAGTTGGAGTCTGTGGACCCAGAGGAGTAAGCGGAATAGGTGGATTTAATTTGTCGATGGCATCCATCAAATCACTCCTATAGTCCAAATAAACTTCTAAAATGCTGTCATACACAGTAATCATTTCTTCTCTTTTAAACGTTTCTTCAAGCTTACCCTCAATAATTTCCTTGTGATATTGTTTTGCATTATTAAAATTAGCCTCTAAAAGCTCCAAACGAGTCTTTAAATAATTATTCGTACGACGAGCCTGCCCGGTCTTCTTGAAATTGGAATAATCACGCTCTAATTGCGACAAAACTTCCTTTTGTAGTTCGCCACACGACATGTTGAACTTTTATTTATCCAATTTAATAAAAAAAAGAACAAAAAAAAATACTTTAAAAATAAGGACTTACGTGGTGTGCCTTCAGTGGACTGGTGATGTGTTGTTGTTTTGTTACGCGTCGCGGGACTCCCGATTTGCACAGCACAAAATGTTTTTAAATAGTTTTTTTTTTTTATTGTTTTATTTAAAAAAATTTTTTTTTTTTTTTTTATTTTATAGTTTTATAGGTTTAGATTGCATTGATATGTTTAATGTATATATATGTATGTATATATCTATATATACTTTTGCACTTTAAAATGATGAATGTTCCAAATAGCAAAATTCACACACCTTTTTTTTTTTTATTTTATGGCGTCGAAGGACCAAATGTTTGTGTGTTGCCCTGGTTAAATTTCCCTTTGATTTTAAACTTAAATAAAACTCGTTTACTTTCTTTAAACGTTATAAAATGGCGAATTCGATCAAAGTGGATTTGCAAGTGCTTTATTTTATATTTTGAAAAAAAAATTCAGGAGAATATCTAATTGAAAATTCCTTACCTTTTTCTCCAATACCGTATAGTCAGTAACAAAATCCCAGAAAACAGTCAATTTGAATGTAAAATTTACTTACACAAAGTAAAAGTATTAAGTGTGAATCCAACACCAAGCACACTAATTTTTTTGCAGTACATAAGCATGTATAAACATTATAATTTGTTTCCGAAACAAGTGAAATAAAAAAATGCTTTGTTATAAATATTAATTAATAATAATAAAAACATATAAAACAACCAAAACGATTTGCAAACACTGCAGTGAGTGATTTTTTTTAAATTTCAATATGAAAACAGATTATTAAAACTAAGCCAACTAACTTTCCACGAATCGAACTAAAAAAATATTATGGATCCAAACTCCAGCCCGTGGGCGTATGCATACAACCGCATTGTTCCTTCAGCTTCGGGATCTAGTGACGATTTTCAACACACTCACTTAGCACAAATTTCAGCCGCCGCTGGGTCTTCGGCGCAATCCCTGCTCCTGCAAGCAGCTCACTCAAGCATCGCTGGTTTCAATGCAACAAGTGGAAATTTTGTGCCACCCACCCCGATCGGTGGATATAATCCGGTATTCCAGCAAATTTACCATCATGCCGCCCAAGCTGCGGTTCAACCGAAGCCGGCTCATTATGCTTCTTCTGCAGTGAGCACATCCCACCGTCATCTAGGACTGTCTGGTACGGTAGAAAAGCAAGAAATTTGTCGATCGCAGCCTGCTGCTCTGGGCTACACAACGAATCAGTCCATCAATATACCAACCTCAAGCTACTATGGCGAGAATTCTTCTTCTAGTGGCGCCTCACCTTCTCCGACCACTAGCGCAACTTCATCGACAACACTTAGTTGGAATACGCCAGTAATAGGCACGCCACAACAAATGTCTGCTAACACTTTTCTAACCATGCACCAGCAGCAACAACAAGCCCAACAACAGGCAACTATAAACCAAGTGGAAAAGGTTGAAGAAGTACAAAAGCCGATTCCGACAAAAAAAGCGCCTAGGAAAAGGCAACCGAAGAAAACTTTATTACAAAATAATGACTTTTCGCGAACATCACAGCAAAACACTCAAACGCTTCAGCAACCTTCAAGGCAACAACAACAGCAACAAATCCAGCATCATCAACCCCAGCAGCAGCAACAGGTCCAGCAACAACAACAACAACAACAGCAACATAATAGTTCCTTTTATGACTACAATAACCGATGGATGCAGCCAAAAGTTGAAAATAATATAAACATTCCGACGTTTGGCAACAATCAGTCGCAACAGTCAAATCCAGTACCCCAACCAGCCCATGTTCAGCCTTCTCAGACCCATCCTCATATATCTCAAATTTCACAATACTATCCGGCTCGAAGGACCAAATGTTTGTGTGTTGCCCTGGTTAAATTTCCCTTTGATTTTAAACTTAAATAAAACTCGTTTACTTTCTTTAAACGTTATAAAAATTTTCTTTTATTTCATTAATATGTTGTGTCGATTGTCTTGGCCGAATGTTCTCGAAAGATAAAAAAAAAAGGAATGACCTTATTAATTCTTACAAGGTTAAAAGATGATATTGCAAATTATTAAAACATCGAAATAAGGGTTTGACAAGAAGTGTCATTTTGAGCTATTCTCTGATTTGACTTTATGGTTAATTCACAATAATTATTTTTAGATATATAAATAATAATAATAAATATTTTGAAACATAAACTAATTTAGTTATTTAATTAATGAATTAATTGGTGTGCCAACACCAATTTTTTTTTCAATTGGATTTATGTTCACACTTCTCTGTAGTGAACACAAAACGTCAAAAAAAAATGTTTTATTTTTTATGACAGTGCCTGAAAGTCTGTATGTTATCAATATTATCAGAAACTTAGTTGTCAGGCCATAGACAATGAAATTTTAAGACTTTATGACAAAATCTGCCAACCGAGTGAACGAACTATTTATCATTGTAAGGCATTTGCCAATTGTAATCTCATTGGCAGGTATGTCAGAGCATTGGCAGATCTGACAGTATTGTGAGATCTATAACATAGATTTCTGATCTATGCAGATACATATTAGCCGTGTTTTATTATCTTTGGATCTGGATCAGGGTCATCCCTTGAAAATAAAACGATATGGATCACAATGATATAGCAGTGTTATAAAACCATCTCTTTTTTAATTACGTTTTAATTATTTTCAGTTGTTTCCCGTCTCTTTTCTTTGCACTACAACAAACGCTACCTTACCAAAAAAGGCATCTACCCGCCAAAGTAAGAATTCATTTTTGGATCTTCGAAATAGATCCAGATAGAGAGCAGGATCCCGAATTGTTTTTGTATTCCGTGTTGTAAAATGATCCTGATCCAGATCCGTAGAAAATAAAACGCAGCTAATATATTAAAATATTAAATCCTAGAGCACCCAGCATTACGGCATATAAACAGTGAGGTATGTATGAGGGGAATCCTGTCCCCTGCAACCCCTCTGCTTGGCCCGCTATAGGTGCGAGTTTGGGTTTATTGCTTATTCGTCCACACTTAGAGTGTGCAAGTACGGTATGGCTATAGTTAGGCATTGATCAATTCAAATCTGTGCAAGATAACTAAGATAAACTTGGAATTAATTCACTTGAACTGGAAGGATCCAAACCCATGCATATTAAAAACGCCTTCTTCCTTTAAATACGACTTTTCTCGAAAAACGACGGAAAGTCTTGTATGACAACTCTCAGAAAGTTCCGTTGTCCACCGGTTCATATAGACCAAATTCGTTTAAAATTTTGGATTAAGATTAGTTCTCGGAACTCCGAAATTTTCCATCTTAACTTTTGCATAGTACGAATAATAATCTTCTAGAATCGAATGAAACATGAAGCAAATTGACACGATGTTGATTTCAATATAAATAGGTCCGAGAAGTCCATCTGTCTGTCAGTATCTCAACCTACAGTCTTAACCACTGAAGTGAATTTCTTGAAATTTTGAACTTTAGGTTCCTTAAGTGAATCCCTACAGGCAAAATCATTTTTTTTTTAGCTCAAAAAATAACTTGACGACTTAGATAAATATTTTTGTTTGAACTATCGAAAGATGGTCTGTATTTTGGTGAACAAAAAAATGTAGACTACAAAAGTTGATATTAATGGTATATTTCATAGAAACGTTTTCAACTTATTAATGCATCTATATGTATAAAAAGTTTTTTAAACAAAAATATTTGTTGAATTTAAAAGAAGTAAGTAATAATATTGTTTTTTTTTTCGAAAAATCAATGTTTCAAAAACATTGGCGCAAAATTTTATACGATTTAGTATGATGTTAAGGCATTTTTATAGAAAACGTTTAAAACTAAGAATATTTTAGTAAAGAGTTTTAAAGTTAAAAAATTGTTAAGTAGTATCATGCTAATACCTTAACATCAGGCTGTTAAAAATTTTGCGCCATTATGTTTTTTGTTTTTGTATTTAAATAATTCTAATTGCATACAAATTTTTGCAATTTTGTACTTATATTGTTTTTGAAGAAATCATCCCCAAAAATTTTTGAAATTTTGTCTCCATAAATTCATATTTTTTCAAAAATTTACAGCGCTCTTCATTTTGAGATAAAACCAATTTTGCAATTTAAAGAACGAGTTTAATGCATCCTAATCCACATTATTTTATTTTTTGTACCTATTAATAAGTGTACATTGTACATATATATATATATTTATTACAATTTTAAACTATTGTATGTACGTAATTTTACCTATAATATTTACAATCTTTAAAATTCCAGCGATTTGAATCACAAGAACAAGATTTCATGTGATCCAGGTCCAGGCGTGGATTTTATTTTCATTAAATTCAAATATTCGATTAAAAATTGTCCCGAACGTCCTTTTTCAATGAAAAGCATACAAAATGTGGTATATTTTTTCCCTTTTCAGGCGGCAAGATAGTGTATTGGTTTTTACATTAATTTTAAAAATTTATTTCGAACTGTACCGGTATACGCAATTTTTTTTGCGAAATTTCCTGTAATTGTGTTTGCTTAAAAAAAAAAAAAAAACATTTTGAATGAACAACCTAAAGGTCCTACAGGAATTTTATAGAAAAATAAAATTTTATTTGCACTCTCGCAAATGTTAACTTAATATTTTGTAACTAATTACTTGACGTTACAGCAACATAGTCCTACCGGACATACCAAAAATATAAAAAGGGATAATCTCTTCAAATCTCACTAACAGAACTTATCCTTTTTTATAATCATCAGCAAACTTCATTACCCTAGGGGCAAGTTTTCTCTCCAGAGGTAAGTCATATAATATTTTAATTAATTTATGTTTAAGAGCACACGCTTAAAAAGACTTACGCTATAAACAATTTTGCTTTTAACATACCTATATCCATTTATATTTATTTAAATTAGTGATTTATTTAAATGTAAAAAAGATATGTTTGTATGTTTTTTTGGAAAATTCTACTCCAAAGAATAAACTCCCAAGGGAAATTAAGCAATTTAAATTCGAATAAAGCCATTCGATACAATTTGGCTTGGATGATAACACAAAAATATTAAATCAACATCACCCACAAAACCTTAAGGATTATAAAACAATCTAAAGCAATTATCTTGCCTTACCTTGGTACATATACTATGGGGGATGCTATATAGCCAAAACCACCCTCTTTATGATTTTAAGTTTACCTCTCTACCTCCAAACATTTTACAATAATTCTGAGTGCTTGAAACTGTATAAGCAGGAACATATTCCATTCCTGGTAAATACTAGATAAGCTTATTTTCGTTTTCCCAATAACTTATAGGACTATGGGCTTTTCGAATTGAAAATACGTTATGTAAATCTTGTATCCGACCCTTCAATATTTTAAAATATTCGCATATTGATAGGGGTTGGTTGGTTGGTTAGTTGGTTAGATTTGTGAGAGAGAACACCCTTTAACTTTGTTGGGGATTATTTATAAATATTTTGTATTGCCCAACCTAACCCTTGTTTTCAGTCAAAAGATCAAGAAAAGTTTTGTAATTAAATATCCGAAATCAATAATTTTACACGTTGAGGTAAATTAATTTTGAATTTATACAATTTTCAAAGGCAGGGTGACTTTGAGTCGAATTGAAGGCGGTTTTGTGTGTTCTCCTTTGTTATTTCGATTGAAAATATGCAATCTATTTTTAGAATCATTTTGAATAATTTTCAATTTTCGTTTTATTCTTCTTGGTTTCATTTGAAAAAAAAAGAAAAAAGGCTCTTTGTTGTGAATACATAACATTGTAAAAACAAAATTGCAATTTATATCAACAACAATGTGTTATTATGAAAGGAGTTCATATACCTGCATACAAAGCAGATCGAGCAAATTGTGATGCCATACAAATTACTGGGTACCTACATAAATATTCTTCTTTAATAATATACAAGGGATTCGCATACGATTTGACAAAATGCTAAAACGTGTAGGTTGAGTCGAGACAAGAAAAAAATCGTATGGGAAGGGAGGGGGGTCTATTTCACCCCGTTATGGTGAGAGGGGTGGTTTTCTAAAAACTCGACTTGCAATCATTTAAAAACAACGGCGACACTAACAATGTCACAGTATACTTTTTACTTGCGATATATAGGTACTATATGGCAAATTTTGGATTCCTAAAAAAAATCGATCTCGAGATTTTGATTAGGGCTGGCAACGAGACGAGACCAGGTGAGACTTTTGTTAGTCTCATCTCGGTCTCGTCAAAATCGAAGAATTTCAGTCTCGTCTCGGTCTCGTCTCGGGTGCCTTTCAAATTTTCACGAGAAAAAGGCGAGACCGAGATCGAGACGAGACTTGGATAGGCGAAACCAAGACTGTATTTTTGGTACCGAAATTCGCCGAGAGTCTCGCTGGTCTCGGTGGTCTCGCCGGTCTCGGTGGTTTAGTTTCGGTTTTCGCTAGAAGAAATATTTCAATATTTAATATTGCCAGTACTAATTTTGATCAGACTTGACATTACGATAATAGGGAAGACGAAAAAAGTGCGTCCCACAATTCCGTCCGTCTGTCTGTGTACTTGCCTGCAGTCAAAACGAATGGGTCAATTTTATTTAAACTTAGTACCTATCTAGCGTTTTTTGGACATTACCCCGATACGTTTTTTTCATCAATTTGTTCTAGGACCAAAAATAACGTTACCTGCCATATAATTATTTTTTTAGCATTTTTGGAAAATTTTATTTTTTTCGAAATGGCTTTTTTTTCTTAAAAAAATCAATAAATTTTATTAGACATAGGCTACCTTTTGATGAAAATAAAATTTCTAAAAAATGGTTTTAAATGGTACCTCCCATTGAACAATTTTTTTTTTTATTTTCTTTTTTCTCAAAAAGGAACTATAGCTACAGTGAAAGCTCCTATTTACGGACAGCTCCCTTAGGCGGACAATCCCCTTAAGCGGACAAATTCTCACGACCGTGGGATCTTACCACCCCATATATAGGATATTCGCAAGAAAAGTATACTTGAAGGTAATTTTAGTAATTGGTCAGGCATAGGTTTTTTTTTTAAATTAATTTTTAAAGTTGTTTTCAAGGTCACAGTACAAAATCTTAGAACCTCATTAGTGGAATTTAAGAAAAACAAAAATACAATTTAAAAGGTCAGTAAAAGGTCATAAAAGGTCAGGTAGTTTCAGTAATTGGTCAGGCATAGATTTTTTTAAAATAATTTTTTAAAGTTCTTTCAAGGTCACATGCATTTTTAGCGCCTCATTTATGGGATATTGGCCATCTGAAAAGCTACTTAATTTTTATAAAAGGTCAGGCAGTTTTCGAAATTGGTGAGCTGTTTATTTTTAGTTATGAGTTTAACAAAAAAATATAAGGTCAATTTACCTTGACATTTTTTTTATACAAATTTTAAAAAATAATCTATGGTCTGATCAATTTCTTAAACTTAGCTCACCTTTTGTAAGAATTCAGTAATTATTTTTTTTTTGATTCCACAAAATGAGTTGCTAACAATCCCTACGACCTTGAAAAAAATTTAATTTTTAAATTTCATAAAAAAATCTCTATTACTGACAAATTTCTGATACCATCAGAACTTTTATGGGGATTAAATAACCTTTCTGATGGTTTATATTTTTTCGAATATCTCATAAATGAGGTGCTAAAAGTTCATATTTATGATTGACAAAGGTGTTGCGACCGTCGTTGTCCGGCTAAGGGAGTTTTCACTGTATTTTGATGATTTTTTTTTGGAGAATCTTCTGAAAAATTAAAATAGTAGGTTGTGTACCAAAATTTGAATTTTTTTGTGATTTTTAAAAAAAGTTTCAAATTTTTTTTTTTTGGAAACCAAATATTTCGAAAATGACTTAGTTGATTTTTACGAAACTTAGTACTCACCGGTTTTTTAACATCATCTAGAATATTTTGGATATACATTTTTCTTATATAGTCGAAATAAACGGTGCCTTCCATATAAATGTTAAAAAACCGTTACAGAAAATCCAAATTTTCTCGAAATCGACCTTACGATTTTGATTAAAATTGCGTGAATACTAATATTAGTACATATACCAAAAAAAAAATTATATTATGGAAAGTACTTTTCATTTAACCATTTTTTGTATTTTGGACTTTTTATCTGAATAACTGCTATAAATTAATTTTTTTTACAAACTCTTCTTAAAATTTAAAATCTTACTGCATATTAAAAATTAAAAAAAAAATAAGTTTTGGATTTAAAAAAAATCTTTCAAATTTCAATTTGTAGTCCAATTTGTTTTTCTTAAAAAAACTTTACAAAATTTTATATAGAAAAAATTAAGTTTTATAGAAATAGCTCCTACGATTTTAATTTTTTTTTCTCAAAAACTAATCACACTTGTTCGTGAAACCACTTTTGTTTGTTGTTTCAGTCCAAAAGTTGACACATTGATCTCAAACCCTCAAACCGAAAACAAAAATTATTTTTAAAAGTTCCTTTTAAGTTTCCTACCTATATTTTAAAGAATTCACGTAGAAAACGGGGGTCCAGCACTTCAACTTCACTTGTCACCCCAACCTTTAAGTAAAATAATTTTAAAAAAAATTTATATATTGAATTAAAATTATACTTTTTTCCTTGACTCCAAAATTTAAAACAACTATAAGGGGGTGGTTGGCAAAAAAAAGTTATAAAAATAATTTAATTTTTTCTTCTTATGCGGAACTCCAGACGAGACCGAAGTTTTTGAGCTCAAATCTAAGGAGTGGTTCGACGTTCTTGACAACAAAAGATTTAAAAAAAAAGTTATTTTTAGATTATAAAACTGATTTAACTGTGAAATTCTTAAGCAGCTTCAGCAGTAGACTCAACTCTTAAACATTTTTTTCAATAAAAACACAAAAAATACATCGAGAAAGATACTGAAAGTATCTAACCAACAATTTCCCCTAAAAAAGGTTTTTTTTTTTTAATTTATTAAAAAATCCTTCAAGCGTAAATAAACCAGTAGTTTCGTTTGTGATTTAAATTCGTACCTTTATACAAAATGAATGAACAAAGAAGGTTATATACATACTATAGCTAGGTTAAAAAACCCTATCTAACATTGATTAATAAAAAAAAAAAAAAAAAACATGTTGTTCTGTTGTCCAAATGACAATTGTATATGCGTAAGGGAAGGTATTAGTAACACTCTACTCTAGCTAGACAAACAGAGGTATTTATGCGTGTTTTTTTTGTTTTTTGTATTTATTTCAAGGGGTTAAATTGAGCTGTTCTCTTTTTATGTTGTTGTTAAATTCAAAAGCGATGCTTTACAACGGACGTTGTCGGTCGTCGACAGTCGCGTCGTCCTTGTTCGAATGAGTATAATATGCAAAAGCAGAAGCTACACGTTTTCTTATCTAAAGCTGAACACGTGACGATTTACTATGCAGAAATCCTTTGTCACAAACTCGCTAGGCGTTAATAATTTGACCAAGGGGACCTATTATAAAGCGTAACGTATTTGACTTTTCTCTCCTGTTTTGTATACCATCACCCGTACAATAATTACTGGCAGAATATTTTTCCCTCTAATTTAGAATTTTCTAGTTTTAACGATAGCGCTAGGCGCTCCGCGGTCCGATGTGAATGTGTATACTGTGACTCTATAGGTATGGAAAATTGCTATAACAAACAAAATTTCTGGTTGAGCAAGAGTGCATTTATTATTCTATTCAATCTCGATAAAATTATAAGGGTTGGTAGGTAATGTTATATGAAATGTTGATGTTTTGTTGCAATGGATGTTGCAAAAGGGCTCTTTAGGTAATTTTTTGAGAGAACAATATGTAGGTATGCCCGCAGTGCAAATTCTACCCTTTTTTAATAATCACCTTTGAGCATAGTATTGGTTTTGAAGAAATTTTGTTTAGCGGAAATTTAAAAAAAAAAATCTACCTATACACGTACTTTATGTTGAGCTGTTTTTTATAAGATTTATACAATATTTACGCCCCCCCAGTCTTGTAAATCTAGCTCTGGCTTTAGGTGTTTGGGTAGCAGAAGGAAAGATCCAATACAGAAAAGAATAATCAATTGGAATGGAAGGAGTTTACATATATCTTCAACCAGTCTACCACTAATTTCTATACCAAACCATTTTCTGAAATATAAAACATTTTTCCTATCCAAGCTTTTCCTATCTTTTAGCAAAGCTGTATAAAAAGTTTGAATTAAATTCCTAAACATGCAAATAAAACAAGCAAAATCATACAAAATCTTCATACACCTTTGCTTATGCTTGCTTTCATAAAAGAAATAAATAGATTTGTTGAGGATTAATTAAATATCCTATCGAAATCATACATCTATATTTTTTTTTTTTAAATATTTTAACTGGCATTAGATAAGCCCAATAAGATTAGACCTTTCTGCACGAAAAACTTTTTTGTTACTTTGTTTTTTTTTTTTTTTTTTAATAAAAAGCCACCCTTTGATTTTGCTATTAATATTAACAGCAGGCTGCTATGGACAGCCAGCCAGGCGGCAGGAAATGAGAATTTTGTGTTGATTTCAAAAATTTAAATTAGCGTGCTTGAACTGATGATGATGACCGTTGTCTGATAAGAAGGGTCGGTCGGTTGCTGAGTCTTATACTATAACCTTTTATTGGGGTTGAGGGTGTTCAAAATTAAGGAGTTTAGAGGGTGGCTATAATAATTCGAAACTCAAATAATATTTTTGCATGTTGTTTTTTGTCCTATTTTCACTTTTTTTTATTGATAATTTTATCTGCAATTTACATGCATGAGCTATTTTTATGATTTTATTGAATCTGTTCAAATTATTTGAAGTTTAAAAAAATTAAGTGGTTTAAAATGTTCAACAAATGTTTGGTAATAATTATACATACATTTTTTTGAAAATATGTGAATTTATACAAAAACAAAATCAAAAATCGTGGGAACGGTTTTCTTAAAAAATAATTTATATACGTGTATATATACACAAAATTTCTTGAAATTTTAAAAAAAAAAAATTTGGTACGGTTTTATATAATTTAAAAATATACAACTAAAACCATAACTACAAAAAAAAAAAAATTCATCAACCTGTTTGATAAAAAGTGATTTTTGAAAAAAAAAATTAACTCTTTTTTAACATCCAAAAATTATTTTTTTCCAACATATTTGTATGGAGTACTATTCAGACTTGAAAGAACCTCCACCAGAGTAAAAGTTTTAATCAAAATCGTTGGAGCGCTTAACGAGAAAGAGAGCCGAAAAAAAAACTGTTCTATGGCAGGTTAATAAAAGTTTTTGGTAAATTTTGTTTTTTTAACTAAAATTCAGACCATACCAGCATTGGAATATAAACGATTTTAATCAAAATCGTTAGAGCCGTTTTCGAGATAAATAACTACACCTACAGTTCTATGACAGGTACCGATTGAGCCAAAATAATTTAGATTTCCTATCTAGGGAATCACCTAAAAATCTTTTGCTCCAAGTTTGAATAAAATCGATTCTGTGGTTCAAGCTGAAGGTCGAGGTACAGACAGATATACGTGCAGGCAGACGGGATAGCGGGAGCCACTTTTTTCGTGCAATAATCCGAAACTTGCCCTAAAGTGCATGCATATCTGTAAGGCCAGAATGTTTTTAATTCAAATTATTTGAAAAAAATAATACAAAAAACTGTGTTAAAACTTATTTTGTTTAAAATTCTACGACTCTGGATCTACATACAGAAATCAATTTGATTAATAAAGGCTTTAAATAAGAACTTGAAATACAAAAAATGCAAAGTAATTTCAATGGAAGATCGTTCGACTTCTAGAGGGCTCTGATATGATACAAAAATTCAAAAAAAGAAAAGATGCTCCATAAAAAGATAAAATTTATTCAATTAAAATAGTTGTTCACTAGGGCGTATGCGCACTTTTCTAATTGTATTTAGTCTTTAACAAATGTTACTACAATTTTTATTTTGATTCGTTAAGCTGGTTTATTTCTTTTGAAAAAGCTATATATTAATTTTTTGTCTCTATTTGAAAGAAATGGAAAAATGCTAATTAAATTTAACAAAATTCTCTACATTTTTTTTTAAGCGAAAAACTGTCAATCTACATAGATGCTGACGCTGGCGCAAGTTGCTATTATTATGATATTAATTCTCTTATTTCAGACAGCCAACGGAGGAAACAGCAATCTGAGTACTGCTTACTACAATAACTGGCTGAACAGAATGGCGACGGAGACGGAACTGGAGCCGGAGATGGAATAGCTGTCAAAATATTGAATACACGCAAATTCAATGTCGCGAGCACAACGGAACGTAGCCGCATACGGAGCTGCAGCCGCAGACGGAAGAGTTCACCAACTTTTAACTATTCACGTACGACACTTTTGACGTTTCAATTTGTATGAAGAAAAAAAACAACTTTTTGGGTCGGAAAAAAATATTGTGGTTATTTGTATTGCGAAAAAAATTATTTATTAAAAGGAAAATTATTGGAAACACAAAATGTGAATTCTGAGAATATTTGTTTTATTTTTCTTTAAAATACCTTCAAAGCTGTACAGCTGCATTGTGGGCACGTAAAAAAGATAACTTACGACACTTTTTGACAGCTCTTCCAGTTCCGTCTGTGGCTCCAGTTCCAGCATTTTATTCTGTTCAGGCAGTAATCCTCAAGTACTAGCAGGAGCATCTAAACATTGAAGGTGAAACTGATTTGTTATTATTTTCTTTAATTAATATTTTTTTGTTTTAGATTTGGCGAAATTATTATGAAAGGAGAGGTTGGCAGTTGTCAAAGGTTTTCAATAGCCCAGAGTGCCAGAAAGCTTTAACACGCCACTGAGAAAATGTATTTATCCTCTTAAAAGAGCTTTTACATTTCATATATGTGTGGGTAGTAGCCGTGGCGTGATGGTTAGTGCGATGGACTGTCATGCCGGAGGTCTAAGGTTCGATCCCCAGCCTCGCCACCTATTTATTTAAAAAAGAAAAAACGGCTACTGCCTCTTGCGAGGAATTGACAAATCCTCCAAGAGTATCTCCTGTCACAGAAAAGTGCCGCTCGTTAGCCGTTCGGATTCGGCAATAAACTGTAGGTCCCCTCCATTCCTGCAGACACGCCCACAGGAATGGTTGAGAGTTGTAAGTCACTAGGCCCTAGTTCTTCATGAGCTGTTGTGCCATTAAATTTATTTATGTATTTATATGTGTGGGATATTACTGACCAAATTTTAAAATCTATTTTTTTATTCAAGGCAGATACCTTATTTGTTAAAACATTAAAAGTTATTTGACAAAAACATTTGATTGTCGGTCTTCAACAAAAATAAAAAAAATAGGTACACATATTTGTCTTGTGATATGAAAATAATGGTGTCTTTTTTTTGAAATTTTAATTATAATTTCATATTAACTCATACTTTATAATTTGGCGTATTAGTTTCTTTTTTTTCTTAAAAATGTTTACCTACAAAATTCTATAAAAAAAAGACTATTTAAAAAATCATTTTTATTTCATTTTTTTTATTAAACGGAAGCTATGTATTTATATCTTACACATATAGTATACGAACAAAAAAATAACATTAAATGTAAAAATACAAAATTAACATTGAAAACAAATGTATCCAAATCCACTTACTCAAAAGTGATGTTTGCATTTGGAACCTCCACCTCCAAAAAAAAAAGATAACGTCAAAGTAATTTAATTCCAGTACAGCTTTACTTTATTCTTATAAAGGATTTAATCAAATAAGACATTTATAATTCGTTTTCTCTCTGAAATTAGATTTATTTCCGAGGTGAAGATTTTCAATTCAGCAAATCTATAATCCGCTTATTCAAATTCAAAAAAATATAATTTTGTTTTCATAACCAACAAAGAACTAAACACACACACACTTAAATCACATATGTTGAAATGTTTCAAAATGTTTCGTCTTGTCAAAAGCGAACATATGTGCCACATACTTTTTTCTTTTTTTTTTTATTTAAATAAGAAAACATTTGAAATGTTTTTAAAAGGAAATGCAAATACATATTTATTTTAGATTCGCAACACAAAAGTACAATACTTCCTGTCTGTTGTACGAGTATTTCCTTCATTTACTTTCCACAAAGCATGACGCATTATAAAAAGGGTCCTTCCTGCACGCGTATGATAATTCGTTTCCCCCAAGGGCTGGGTCTTGGTATCGGGGCATTATGGGCTCAGGGTGAACTATAAGTGCGCTACAAAAGTAGCCAACATAATGCGAGATTCATTTTAATCACATTCATAAATTTCACCACCTCGTTTCATTGTTACCTTAATCTTACGACACTCTCTGCTCCGTGCAACAACCCAAAAACACCAAGCCAAGCCGGCCGACCGACGACGACGATGAACGACGACCGTATGGTGCGTTCTCACATCATCACCACAATTCTCAGTGCTCAGCTGGGGCCCCCATTAAACAAAGCCCTTCACAGAGTTCAGACATCCTTCAAGTTTTCCCGATTAAATAAATGTATCCGTGTGGGACTTCTATAGTATATGTAGGTCCACCCAGCCCAGTCCCATGCACCCAGTTACAGTTACCCTCCTCATTCTTGTCTTCAATTTGGCATAGCAATATAGAAATGAATACCTTACCGCCTGATGATGCTCAAGTTTGAGGCAAAAACATTCCGAAATCATTTTTCAAAAAAGGCAAATTCACTATACGGAATAACGGAATACACACGCCTCCATCATTAAACTTGGTCCCATTTGCTTGAAGATTGGCGATGGACGTTTTACTTTGTGCACTGTTGCTTTTCCAGAACCAATCCTGTCACGTGCTGATTTGAAGTTTTTGTATCCTTTGCGTTATTATTTCGATTAAATTCAGGAAGAATAAATTCAGGCGTTACCAACAATAGGTAAATTTTAACACTTCAGCAGGTTTTGCTTTGTCATGATGGTGGGTGACTCAGAAGTCAGGCTGTGGCTGTGCCTGTGATGTGGACGGACACACTTTTGTTCCATTTGTCAATGTAGGTATAGTATAGGTGTTCATTTAATGGCCTGCTAAAAGTAATCAAGTCTAATGGAATTGTCTTAAATTGTGCTTCCCCATAATAAAATTGTTGTAAATTCTAGATTTTATCGCTAGGTACATTGTAATGGGCTGTATGGCCGGTGTAACTGGACGTACATACTAAAAAGGTAAAACAGGATATTCGTCTTTAGGGTGCTCTTATTAAATTGTGATTTTGAGTTTGAATTCTGGAATGAGAGATACTCAAAAACATTTTCTAGCTATTATTAGGGGACAATTTTCGACATTCAAAAAGATTTATTAAAGGAGCGAAAAAATAACTTTTAGAACAAAGTTCTAAGAAAGTTATTTACCTACATAATACATATGTACTCTCAAAATATACATAAATGCTGAAATATTTGATTGAGATCAGGAAGGTATTAATATTGATTATAATTTTTAAGACTGGTAAAAGTAATTTAAATTATTTATACGTTCATTAGCCATGGATTTCCTGAATGCAAATAAGTATGGTGTGGTGATAGACATACAGTCGGTGCTGAGAATCTGGAAACAACACTTTTGTAGACTGTTAAACGGCGAAGATGGCCAAAAATCCTCTGTAAAACAGAATACTCCATTTAGCCTGGATGATGATGGTTAAAATGTCCGTCCACCCGACCTAAATGAAGTGCGGTTAGCGATAGCAAAGCTTAAAGCGTACAAGGCTGCTGGTGCGGATGGCCTGCCAGCCGAGCTATATTCAAGGCAAGGAGAGATGACTTGGTAGGGAGTATACACCAGCTAATCTCCAAAATTTGGTCGGAGGAAAGTATGCCCGATGAATGGAACCTCGGTATAGTGTGCCCCATCCACAAGAAAGGAGATGATCTGAACTGTTCCAACTACATAGGTATAAGTCTCCTCAACGTCGCATACAAAATCTTGTCATCTGTACTGTGTGATCGCTTAAAACCGTTTGTCAACGATCTGATCGGCCCCTATCAGTGTGGTTTTAGGCCCGGCAAATCAACCGTCGATCAAATGTTCACACTCCGACAGATTTTAGAAAAACCCAGGATTTTCAAATCGATACACACCACCTCTTTAGCGTAGACAGAGACGAGCTATATAAAGCCATAGCGCATCTCGGCATCCCTGCCAAAGTCGTCCGCTTGTGCAGGATGACGATGGAGAAATCTCGCTGCTCCGTCAAAGTCGGCAAGAACACCACCGAACCCTTTGATGTCGAGAAAGGTTTGAGGCAAGGCGACGCGTTATCATGCTACCTGTTTAACATCGTTCTTGAAGCAATTGTACGCAACTCGCAAGTCAACAACAGAGGTACAATTTTTCAAAAGTCTGTTCAACTACTTGCCTATGCAGATGATATTGACATCATTGGGAGAACGAAGCGAGCTGTTACCGGCGCGTTTGCAAGTACTGAATCGGAGGTGGCGAAAATGAGTTTGGCTGTTAATGAGGACAAGACGAAGTTTATGCTATCATCGAGAAAGGAATCTCAACATCGTCGCCTTGGGCAAAACGTCACAATGGATAGATACAACTTCGAAATCGTCAAGGACTTCGTCTACCTGGGCTCCACTATAACATCGCAAAATGACATCAGCGCAGAGATCAAACGAAAAATTACTCTTGCCAATCGCTGTTTCTTCGGGCTAGGAAGGCATTTGAGGAATAAAGCGCTCTCTCAAAGAACCAAGGAGACCTTATATAAGACCCTTATCACCCCGGTCCTGCTGTATGGGGCAGAAGCATGGACCCTGTCAAAGTCGGATGAGAATCTGCTTGGGTGCTTGGAAAGCAAGATTCTTCGGGTGATTTACGGTCCAGTCTGTATCGATGGAGTATCAAGGAGAAGATTCAATTACGAGCTTTACTTCCTGAACAAAATAGAATGCTGGAACTGGAGCCGCAGACGGAACTGGAAGAGCTGTCAAAAAGTGTCGTACGTTATCATTTTCACGTGCCCACAATGCAGCTGTACAGCTTTGAAAGTATTTTAAAGGAAAACAAAAGAATATTGTTGTTTAGAAGCTCAGAATTCACATTTCTTGTTTCCAATAATTTTCCTTTTAATAAAGAATTTTTTTCGCAACACAAATAACCACAATATTTTTTTCCGACCCAAAAAGTTTTTTTTTTTCATACAAATTGAAACGTCAAAAGTGTCGTGCGTGAACAGTTTAAAGCTGGTGAACTCTTCCGTCTGCGGCTGCAGCTCCGTATGCGGCTACGTTCCGTTGTGTTCGCAGCATTGAATTTGCGTGTATTAAATATTTTGACAGCTTTTCCAGCTCCGGCTCCAGTTTCGTCTCCGTCACCATTCTGTTCAGACAGTTACGGGCTTGACAGCGGCGCCGAACTGATTGTAAAAAAGCTGAAAATACAGCGGCCCAGAGAAAAAATGTCTTAAAAAAACTGATTCAGCAAATTCATCTCACAAATTTCGGTTGATTTAAAGAAGTTTAACAATGATCAAAGGTTTAAGTATATAAGATAGTAGCTAAACACTTGCTTGAAACATCGTTGAACCTCAGTTAATACAACGAAATCTCTGAGCTAAAAGTTTTTTTTTTATTGTTTTTTTGAAGAAAAACAAAAAGCATTTTAAATCTTTATGTTTTTTGTGTTGAAAAAGTTTTTAGAAACGTTTTAATTCAAGTATTAAATGATTATTGTTCAGCCTTGAGATTGTACTTGGAGCAGCGTTGCCGCCCGAAATAAAATTAATGTGCTATATTTTCTGAAAAAAACGTGCCAATTTTCCTGGCACATGAGAAAACCACAAATTCTTCTAATTCCTTGAAAAAAATCTGTAATTAATTTTACTACGGGTTGAATACAATAACAAAAATCAATTTAAATAAATCGTTTGCTCCATTCGTGCATTGTCAAAATAATGTGCTTTTGCCCACTTTTTTACGGAATTTGGACCAATTTTTCATTAAATTTTGTTGAAATTTGCTTCATTTTAAGTAAAATAATAGAAATAAAAAATCGTGCCATATTAAACCTTTTCGTGCCACCTTGCCACGAGGAAATTATCGTATAAAAAAAGCACCATCATGCCATTCCGGCAAAGCTGAATTGGAGTCAAAAAAGTTAAAATTAAATTTTCTTCGGAACTTCAATTCCTTTTCCACATGCGACACCTTATTCTGATATTAAAAAGGAATATCGTATGAACTTGCAAGTCCATTTATTTTATATCTTTCTAAGGATTATTATCAATTGAATCATTTACTTCCATAAATTCGGCTTTGCCAATTTAAATGAAATCTCTTTAATTTTCAACAAATACCTACATCAATATCCAAACATTACAATAGTCACAAATCATAAATCTTATAACTATTCTCATATCAAAAACCAAATTCAGGCAAGGCAGAAATATGCATTAAGAAAAACGTGTAGCCATTATGCCAAAAAGTTCTTTGCTTGGCTTGGAATGTGATACAATTGTGTGTGAAGACCTCATACTGACATATTCATACATTTAGACAAAGCCTTTTGCTTTTTGTAAGCGTTACTATGATAGTGCATATGTATATGTATGTAAATTTGTGTAGGTATATGTATGAAGATTTTGTAGAGCATTTATCTAATAGGTTCTAAGGTAGTTGAAAGCAATATTTCATAAGGCTTAGTTTGCGGCAGAATTATGGTTAGCTACATGGCTATATATACATTTCCAGATCAAAGCCCATCCAGCTACCAGTTTATGGGATCAAAATCCTTTTGTGCATGCTAAGGCGCACTGACTTTATGTTGTGGTGAGTGCAAAAGGCTTATCCCATTGAAATTGTCTGCGTGTGTTTTGAATTCGTCCTTGATGCAAAATGCCTGCATGCCATATAACAAAACCTGCAAAGGATATACAGAAAATGTACATAATATATATAAACTATTCTATTGTGTAGGTATATGGTTGAGTATCCATTCCACTGTCATATATAGTCGAGAAGGACATCCCAAAATCTAAACGCATTGTGGGAAGTATATTTTCCGCTTTAATCAAATTATGCACAATGTTTCGAGATAATTCCGGGGTTAGAAAACAATTCATTGCCGCCATAATGTTTTGAAGACTTACGCAATGATGCTTCTGTATCAGGACAGGCACAGGACCATGTTTGTTACCTCTTACAGTAAAATTTTAACTCTTTGTTTCCAAAGCAAAATAATGTAAGTAAAGGTACACTACACAGCTACTCGTAAAGGATGAGGAATAAACCTTTAGAAAAGAAAATCTTACCAAACATTCATTCTCTTCAAAAACAAGGACAAATGAATTGAATTTTAGGAATTGTTGATACAGAACTTCAGAATTGTACATGGAACTGAGGAACTCAGAATGAAAGGAAATATCTTTTTTTTTTTAATGAAGTTATGCAATATTTCAATTGCAAATTGCCTACTGTTTTAAGTTTTTTTTTTTTTTTGATAAATGAAATCGATCTTTAGAAGCTTAATTGGATTTTCTTTGAACACATTTGGATTTGACCTAGTGAAATTAAATGCAAATTAAAAATGCTGTAAGCTTTAGACAAGAGCATCTTCATTTAATGGAAGAATTGGATTTATTGGTGATATTCATACTGGTGGGTGTATCAAGTCGATTTCTTGGAAAATTACCCCTCCCGTCTAAACGGGGGGGAAATAGACTCTCCCCTCCCATACGACTTTTTTCTTGTCTTAACCAAACCTACTCGCTCTAGCTTTTTGGTGCACCTTATACCGAACACCCTGTATAAAATGAACTTTAAGGCTGTGATGTACAGATTTTTAAAATTTAACTTATCCTGATAAAAAAGTACGTATACGCCACAGTTACTCCGCCAATGCTTATTTTGTATTATTTATTTTTAATTTTGTTTGTTTGGTGCCGTAGTAGCCGTGGCGTGATGGTTAATGCGATGGACTGTCATGCCGGAGGTCTAAGGTTCGATCCCCAGCCTCGCCACCTATTTATTTAAAAGAAAAGCGGCTACTGCCTCTTGCGAGGAATTGACAAATCCTCCAAGAGTATCTCCTGTCACAGAAAAATGCCGCTCGTTAGCCGTTCGGATTCGGCAATAAACTGTAGGTCCCCTCCATTTCTACAGACATGCACACAGGAATGGTTGAGAGTTGTAAGTCACTAGGCCCTAGTTCTTCATGAGCTGTTGTGCCATCAAATTTATTTTTTTTTTAATGCAATAGGCACTTATCCGGGTTTTACTGTATATGAATAACTGTATAAAGATTTGGAAATTTCTATACCAAAGTACTACAGTGAAAGCTCCTATTGCGGACAACTCCCTTAAGCGGACAATCCCTTGGATGTAAATTCCATACACTTTATGATCCCTTAAGCGTACACTCCCTTACCCGGACGCGGACAAGAATATTAGCCGCGATTTGTTTAATTAAATTCCCTTAGGCGGACAAAAACTTTTTTTTTAGTATGTAATTTTCAACCATTATTTTTAGTAATACTTTTACATAAATTTATTCTGCATTAAAAACGGCCCCCCTGGTTTACAGCGACATAGATGCGATTTCACCAAATTACTGTCTGTGATCAAATTCTTAACGGATTATATTTCTGCAGCTGTAATCTGTTTTTGTATCTTTTTTCTTGTATCTTCATGTTCAATTTTAGTTTGAATGAATTTCATGGCTTGTAGGTGCAAATATGTTTTTATGTTGCCACTGTATATTATACATTTCCTTGCATTACTATTTTTTATTTTTTCCCTTGGACGGGCAACTCCCTTAGACGGACAAGAGTGTTACGACCGTCGCTGTCCGGCTAAGGGAGCTTTCACTGTATAAGCATTCTGACATTTTGGATAACTTTAAATCCAACAAATGCTTCTAAAATCTTAAAGCCTCCATTTCAATTTTAATTTCTATTTCGTCTTGTGTTTTTTTTTTTAATAATTTATCTTAAAAGCAATTTACGTTCAATTACGTGCGTGTTAATACAAAAAGGATTAACCGTAGGCATTATAATTATGGCGCAAGCTTGCTTACATAGATTGTGTTATATGATGTTTATTATAATGTATGTTAAATAAGTATACTACAAACAACATTAATATTTCATAAACTTGGGTGTAAGTGCAGTCACCTTCCGCTTCTGATATCAATTTATTGTGTGTTTATAAATAAGCGTTTTCGAAACAATAACCTGTTTATCAACTTGTGCCAAGCTATTGAACAATGGAATTAAGCGATGAAATATTAACTCATGCATTGCATTCATGATAATTGATGTGCCTCCTGATAATAAAAATATGATGTTGTCTTTTCACTTCAATGCTGGGACGCTGTGAGTCCTATATAGCCGTATATTATATTATGCAGTTTAAACAATAATATTGCATTAATGCAGCCGTAGCCGTCACCGTCGCGCAAAGCAGGGCAAAGCAGAGCATGGCCATCAGCTTAAAACAATCGCCCTTCGATTGTCTATCTCTGTCTCTCTCTCTCTCTGGCACTGATAGATATGTGAACGTGTGTGAGTAACCAAACAAAGCAAACGTATGGGGTAATAAGGTCAGCATGTAGTTGTCAATTGCGCCTAAGAGCCGGAAATCAATGAACGGGGATTACACAATTTAATAATTCATTATGTGCCATCGGAATACACTGGCAAGGCTCTCTAGCCTGGCTCTGGCTCTGGCTATTCGCAATTCAAATTAAACCGATTAATACTCTCGATTCTCGAATAACGTATACCTACAAACTTATAGACTCCCGTATAGCTTCGGTTTGCATTAAGGACGAACTGACCATTGTTTTTTTTTTTTTTTTACATTGCTCCCCTATTGTGTGTGGTGGAATATGGATCGAATGTAGATAAGGGATTTTTGTGTTCAAATTGTTTGCATTGTTTTTTTATTTAATTTTATTTATTTATTTTTTTTTTTTGTTTTTTGCAGTAATTGGCATCATTATTTTACATGGACATTGATGTTTTTCGTATATTAAATGGCACCGAAAGATAAAAGACCATAAATTATGTCGTAATTGATAAATTGCGTTTTTGTTATTTCAAATATGCTTTTGTATTACTCGTATTTCTATGCAGTTAGTCAACAAATTAGAACTACCACCAACAGTCTACAAACCAGGAGTTAGAATATGGTATATGATGTGGCAAATTTTATTCTGCATAATGACCATTTTAATTATTGAAAGTTTGAAGCTTCGGTTTCAATTCTAGTGTTCTAAATTTTATTTAAATACACAAACAGCACATCTAATAAACCGAAATTCCACAGGCGATTTAAAAAAAAACAAAAAAAAGTTTATAACTAACAAACTAATATTTATGTTTGAACAGATAGGTTTAGAGAAGAAATAATTATGTAATGCATTTGATATTGTTTTCGTTATTATTCTTCTTTATATTACAGTTGTAAGTTTTTTAAAAATTCGACTGTAATTCGTTATTTTGTTGCTCCAAAGATCCTTATTCTCACTAACAATAATATGGTATTAGTTATTAAAATAGATTTTATTATTTTAAATTTTCTTAAAAACCAAAAAATTGATTAGAGCATTGATTATTAAAACAAAATTACTTTGAACAGAATTTTTTTCATTTCGAGTTTGCAATCGAATTTGACTGCACGATTATAGACAAGCCTGAAAAAGTAGTTTTCGCCATACCTTCCGTCGGTCCGTGCCTCCGTGCGTCCATGCATCCGTGCGTCCATCCATCCATCCGGGCGTCCATGCTTCCGTGTGTCCGTACGTCCACGGTTATATTTGGGCTAGCTAGAGCCTAAACTTAGTGGGCCGATTTGTTTCAAGTTTAGGTAAGGTTATAGGTTTGGAGGGGTGATACTATGTACAGCAAGCCTCATTATCTCACTCCTACCCCAATGAATCCATTGCTCTCCTTACCCCAGGATACAGTTAGGATAGGTTTAAATACGTGTAAGGAGAGGAGTAAACATAGGGCTTGGGGTTAGTTATGGGCGTTCTTCCTGAACCATTTTGAATTCTGGACGAATTTTATCAAAATATTTTTTAGTGGCAAACACGAGATGGCGCCCAATTTATCGAAATATTATTCTCCGATAGTTGTATTTCAGGTTCTTGCTAAGACATGGGTAACTCAGCAAAAAATCTTGCGCTGATACATTAACTCAAGCGCACCTTACTGCATCAGCGTAACTCAGTAACTCACTTGCGCCATGGCGCAATTTTTGTTCTTGCTTCGTAAGATATACAATAACCCACTAACTCAGTGGCGCAGGTCGGCTATACATTTTTTTTATTTACGTATAGAGACTTGTGTTACTGTGTTGGTGTTCCATGCTTTCGCTTTGTGTATAGAGTATAGAGATAGCAAGTAGGTTGATTGTAGGGCTGTGTCAATCGTGATTGATTTGGTCTTCCTGATCCGTTCATCAAAATGAACGATTGATTGCAATCATAGTAAACCGAAACAATCAATCCCAACATCAATCAGTTCAGTTTTTGAATAAATGACCAACGACGCACATGTATGTTTCGTTCATTTCACACATTGACACAGCCCTTAATCGATTGGCGTACTCCGTTTTTCGATCCGCCGTACAAATATTTTGGCATATCTGACACAAACATGTCAAAATACTAGTGTTCCAGTGGTCCCACAGTGTCGGCCGTGATACGAGGTAATATCCACCTCCTAAATCGATTGGCGTACTCCGTTTTTCGATCCGACGTAAAAACATTTTGGCACATTTGAAACCTGTCAAAATAATAGTGTTCCAGTGATCCCAGAGCGTCGGCCGTGTCATATCCGGTAATATCCACCTCTGATTGGCGTACTCCGTTTTTCGATCTGACTCACAAAAATTTTAGCACATTTGAAACCTGCCAAAATAATCGTGTTCGCCGTCGGCAACGTTGAGAGTTGAGACATTTGGAAAAGGGTTGTTACGTAATACGTATACAATTGATAAATTGCGCCAACAGATAGGCATGAATTCTTGTATAAAAGCATACCAAAATGAGCTACGAAACGCGCTTTTTTCATTTGCTTCATCGTTTATCTTCACCTGTGTATTGTGTGGCGCAGTCGGCGCTGCGCTTCCACAGACAAAAAAAAAACTCTATTTAATTCTTGAGTTGGGAGTCTGAGTTGGCAAATTGCGCTTTGGCGCTTTTGAGTTATTGAGTTACACATTAATGTATCAGCGCAGATAACTCAGCTGCTGCTTCAACTCACTGCGCCAACTCAGCGCAGCGTTACACATGTCTACTTGCTAGTCTTGAGCATTCATAAAGGAAGTGGTAGGAACCCTCCTCCGCCACTTCATCATGGTACTCTCTGCAAAAGTCAGATGTGACTATACCCATTCTGCTCGTGTGGGTTCCCATTAAGCTGCTGACCCGTTAGAATTCCAACCAAGAGGTTTAAGCATGTCTACATATATTTTTTTTTTTTTTCAAAATTTTTAGTTTGAAAATTAAGTTTTTAAAAACTATTAACGGCTATATTATTGACTTTCTTCAAAGCTAGTTTTACTGAAAAACTAGTTCTATATAGGGTTTTCAAGTTTTTCAAGTTTTAAGCTTCTCAAAAAAAATTATTGATTTGATTTAGATGTCAAACTATGTATGAATATTTTGATTTAGATGTCAAAGTAATACAATTTTGTAAAAAACTAAAAACTCGAAACCGCTATAGATCTAGTTTTTCGGTAAAACTAGCTCTGAAGAAAATCAAAAATATGGCCGTTACTTAAACAATTTGAATTAAAAACAGAAAAACATAATAGATTTCTAAGGCTTGGAAAAAAGATATGATATATTTGCCAAAGATCTAAATGATTTTCTTCTATTTAAAGTCTATTTTTTTTTTGAAAATTTCCCAACCCATCCATATAGGAATTTATATAGAAAACACCCTGCATAATATAGGCTGTGAAATAAAAACGTTGAGAAATAAGCAAAACGGGCAATAACGCTTCACTCTCTTGCCATTCCTGTTGTTAGCAAAAATAATTAGGGCACAAGATGCGATTGACTTAAATTTTAAATTTAATCTTTTCTACTAAGCCAACCTAGGCCCCAGACCCTAAGAAATACGGCCTTGTCTCGGACGCTTTGGGGGTCAGGCCTAAGTTCATATTGATCCTCCATCCATCATCTTGCTTTACCCCTTCCCTATAGTCCTAGCCTATTGACTGGCCCCTGCTTCACGCCTTATATATGTATATTTCTGATATTTCCTTTTCTACACACAAAGTGTAAATAATTAAAATGTTTAATTTTAGATTTTAACATAACCTATTTCCCACCTTTGATTACAAACATTTTGAATTTATGTCGATAAAACTGGGAGCTGGGTCTTATGTTCTGAGAGCGTTTCGCTTTAAACCAGATTTTATTTTAATACATATTTTTTTTTCAATTTAAATTTTCAATTGACTTTGTTGCTATATTTAAATTAATAATTCCTAAACGAACGAAACTATTTAGCTTAATCCCTTAAGCTTAATTTAAATCTAAGCTTTTTTTCATACATACTTACATTTTTTGCACATCAAAACATTAGCAATATCCCGGATTCGAACACATTGAGTGAGGGCACATTATTAATCGCTTTATAATAAAAATACATGGAAAGTTCAATATTATTTTTTCGGGTGGGTTGTCGGCAACTAAAAACCCCACTTTTATTAAGGTTGACATCCATTTGACAAAGGTTGATCTAGGTAATACCCTGCAGAAATGATATATCCCTGCTACATACCTATTATTATAATATAATTATATCATTCGAGTCCAAAAACAATACATTGGTATCATAGTTTTAATATTATATTTGCGGTACTGGTGGTCTAATTTATATACCCATAGCCAAAGCAACGTGTTCAAATGGAAAAGTCATTAGTACCTTGTAAAATGCCACCGCCTTAAATGATTGATGAACTCCTTATCGCATTTTCATAAGTCATTTATCAAACACATTAGCCCGAGAAACAAACCAGCCATGGTAGCGATGGAACTTTAAGCGAGGGAGATGGTATAGAGAGATAATGATGGGGTATATCGTATATCTCCCCGGTTAATCCCCTGAGGGGTTCCCATTAAAAATTAAAAACAAGTTCTTTTTTAATCCATCGGTTGTCAGGACGAATTTAAAATATTATCTTTTATATAAATTGTATTTAACTTTTTGACTTTTAAAACAAAGTTTTTGTTCCTTATAGATTTTATTGGTTGTGAAGTTGAAGCAACTTTTGTTGCAGCATGGTTAAATTTAATGTAGATAGGTGCGATAAGAATAAAATTTAAAGCTTGAATGCGAAGAACTCGTAATGATTTAAGAAGTCATTTAATTTAATAATGGTATAATAAAATGATGAAAAGCCAAGGATTATTGTGAATGATGATAATATAATAAAATATAATGCTTAAAATGAAGGTGTTTGGAGGAAATCCTATTGGAAAATCCCCACTGGGAAGTTAAGTAAGGTATCATGATAATACCTTAACATTCGAATGTTTATAACATTTTACGCAAATAAATTCCAGGATTCTAAAATGTAATATTAATTGAATTATTAAATACAAATACAGGGCTAAAAAATTATAATAAACGAAAATAAAGTCTATAAGGAGATAAATGTTATTAAAAATATATTATAATTTTTATAGAGATCCTCAAAACTTTTTTCCTTTTGTGGCAACTACATGAAAAACATATTCAATTACTTAAGCCCTTCGAATCAAACTGAAATTGTGTTATCTCTAGACGAGCTTAATCAAATGTTTCCTTAGTAAAGATTCACCAAATGATCTACCAAAGGACAATATGGGCACTTTTGTATGGACTTTGGGCCCACTTTTAACATTATTCAACAGTGATGGAAATTGGCGCATGGACATAAGGTCCAGGGACATAAAGCCCAAATTTTATTTTTGGGCCTTATGTATTGATTAAATTTGGGCGTTTAAGTCCCACTCAAGTGAGACATAAGGCCCAAAAATAAAATTTTTGCAAAGTTTCTTTTGCTTGGCGCTAGACCCCCCCCTCCTATAGTAAAAAATGATTGCATTAATCCCCTCTACAAAAACCGTTATTATTTTGCGGCGCCTGAGTTTTCGTGATCGTGCCTTTTGTTTTTCATTTTTTTCGTTCAAATAAAACACTAAAAAGTTATTGTTAATTGTATTGAATTGCGAAATCTTTTTACTCTTCAATGCTTCTTTAAAATTTAGGACTTATGTCCCATTATTAACAATAAATATTTGGGGCTTGGATCTCACTTGAGTGGGACTTAACGCCCAAATTAAATTTCGGCTTTATGTCCCACTCAATTGAGACATAGGCCCCAAAAATAAAATTTGGACTTTATGTCCCTGCACCCCCAAAAATGGTGTTTCGGTGCATTTTATAAAAAAGTATTTAAAATGGAAAAAAAAATTATTTAACAAAATGGCAACACTAAGTTTTTTTTAACTTCAAATTGGAAGTTTTTGTAATCGGTCCCATTTGTGAAATTGAAAATTTTGACAATTCTCGACGTTTAGAGGTCTCTGGAGTCGGATTACATTGTTTTTAGAGAGATGTCTGTGTACCATCTACGTTCGTACGTTTGTACGTTTGGAAGCTTTTTTATCATTCCATCAGACGCTTCAACTGTCAAAGTCTACAACTGTCAGCAATGTTCTGTTAGTTAATGTTAATTCGCTGTTTTTTTTAACAATTCGTTTGTTTAACAAACAAACTTTATAATTTGTAAATTTCCTCACGAACATTTCACAGACTGCAAACAGGTACATATGTTCAATCTGGATTATATACAATTTTTTTTTTTCAAATTTTTAATCTGAAAATATTCACTTGGATTGGATGGGTCAAGTAATTCTGACATTACGGTTTAAATATTTTCAAAAAGACATTATTATTTTGTTTTATAAATAATAAAATAAAAATGCACCAAATTTTTGTAAAGTTTGACGTTTCATGCACGAAGTGAAAAAAAAGCGTTAGTTACATAACTTTGGTGGCAGGCTTTACTCATATAGAGAGGATTTTACCCTTCCCCTTCCTTCAAACATTGGACAGATCTTAAACTTTGTGCTACAAAAGAAACCAAACAGACCTATTTATGTATTATGCCGTCAGAAAATCGTTCCTAAATTCAATGTTGATGTGTCAGAATATTATATTTTATTACAATGTCGAACTCGATGATGTGAATTGATGTTAATCTATCAAAATTTTGAACTGTCAAAAGTCTTTTGGCATGATCATTTTAAAGCCCAAAAGAGAACTTTACGGGAATTAGCTCTTATTTTGGAACAAACTGTATTACCGGCGTGAATAACTCTAACTCTATCGATAAATTGTATGGAAGAAAACAATTTTTATAGTTAAATTGAACTAAAACAGGCGTGTTTTTTGCAAGCTCAGGGTCGACAAAAACGACATCGGGGGTTACCGATGCCATCACAGAAAAAAACATAAAGTTTCCATACAATTTGTCGATAACATGTATGTAATTCATGTCGGTAATACAGTGTTTATGCATGCTTAATGTTCTTAATTATTGTTGCATTTAGCACTCTGTTTAACCCCGACATTTGTTTTTTTCATCCAATTACTTTCGGAGTTGCAAAACAACACGGCTAATGTTTGTTAGTATGAAGTAGACATAAACAGAGAAGGCAATCTCTAAGAAGCCTGTGTCATTTAGAGCGAATAAGAAAACTTTGAGTCCACCCTTTTGCAATGTGTTCATTATGCGTAGGTGGGTATATCATATGAATGGAAAAAGCCTTAAGCTTTAGCAAACCATTACACCAATTTCAAAATACATTTACCTATAAGAAACCCTTTAAATTGGTAGCTTAGCAACCAACAAGTAGCAACAATGTAATCAATCTTTTAGATTAAGACATTTCCTAACATTCATCCTTCCACCTAATCAGTTATAAGGTAGGAATGGTATTCCTAATTATGTTATGAAGACAAGAAGTTCCATCTAATTTAATTAATTAACGTACGTATGTTGCCAATCGAAAATCTATTTTATCGATAATATAGAGTAATTTGATTACTGCGCCATACATTCGCATGCATTCAAGATTGCCATTCTCCTCTCCATGCGTATCTCCATACGAATGGTCTCTCCAAATAGTTTCGAAATGCCCCAATCAATAAAATTATTATTATTATTTGTACCGTAAGCTATGCAATGCATCAGTTTATATGTATAGCAGTTAACTTTCATCTCCTGCCAAAATTCTGATTACCGACGTACACACAACATACTTTAAGCAATCACCCTCTTTCATGTCCTTTCTACATCAGGATATCTGACAATCAGACTCGATTTATTGACTCTTAAGCTTAGCCAATGCTAGATATGGGCGTCGAATACTATCCTTTGGACAAAAATGTCTTATATCCAAAGGACATACTATAAAATGTATATGGGGTTGAAATTTCAGAATGCGTTGAGGGTATATGCACCGCACAGTATAACAGTAAGTATACTACTGTATAGGTTAGGTGAAATATTATTGTGTGTTCTGTCCCAGAAGGACGTCAGTATTTTTGCGGTAATGATTGCAACCACATTTTGATTGGAAAGGAAATTTAACAGATGCAGTTAAATAAGGCTAAAAGATAAGTCGTTTCATAAACACAAAGAGGTTTTTTCAATTATACAGTCTTTAACTTTTGATGGTTGGCTTTTGAAATTGAAACGATGACTATCGCAAAATCAACCCCGAAATTGAAAAATATGTTCGTGATTCGTGAATGTTTTCAAATGAATAGGATTAGCCGCAAACAAAATATATTTACGATATATTGTGTAGGAGGCTGGAAATTCTTTGATCGATGACACTTCTAATTGAATTGAAATAATTTAATCCCATCTCTTGTTTACATTATGCACCACATATTACTTATATAGAGCATGTGCTATACTAGAATAGGCGTTCTTCTTTTTTAGATCTGAGCAGAGCGCTGAAAAAGAGCCATACCAAGTAACTAACTAAACACAATGGTGTATAGCTGCAGCTGCAGCATATTACTGTCAAAGTTGAAAGGTATAGGAAAATGCTGCAGCAAAAGTTTTAACTCTTCTACTCGATAAAAGTTGCATTTGAGATGTCTATATGGGATCATTCAACACTTTTCTCTTTCTAACGCAAACTAGTTATTTGAAAACCGCCATAGACGATATTATTGAAAACTTGTGATAATTATAGTCATTCTTTAGCTGCTGCTATATTCCATATTCTGTTTCAATGGCTACAGTTACTTTTCTTATCGCTTTCAAAACTATAACTTCCTATTTTGGCAGGTAAATAGTCACTGAAACAAGTTTCAAATTGCAGTGTGTCAAAAATGTTAAAGCACATAATAAAATATGAAATTACAATCGATAATCCACTCCTATGTATTTCTTTAATCAAGTACCTGTCGATATTTCTAATTAACTTAAATAAATATTAAATAAATAAATTAAATTTGATGGCACAACAGCTCATGAAGAACTAGGGCCTAGTGACTTAAAACTCTCAACCATTCCTGTGTGCGTGTCTGCAGGAATGGAGGGGACCTACAGTTTATTGCCGAATCCGAACGGCTAACGAGCGGTACTTTTCTGTGACAGGAGATACTCTTGGAGGATTTGTCAATTCCTCGCAAGAGGCAGTAGCCGTTTTTTCTTTTAAATAAATAGATGGCGAGGCTGGGGATCGAACCTTAGACCTCCGGCATGACAGTCCATCGCACTAACCATCACGCCACGGCTAATACTAAATAAATATTACAATTTTAAAAATTAATATTTATTTACTGAATTTTAATATTTATGAAAACATTTACGGCCATATTCTTGACTTTCTTTAGAACTAGTTTTACCGAAAAACTAGATCTATAGCGGTTTCGAGTTTTAAGTTTTTCACAAATTTGTATTACTTTGACATATAAATCAAAATATTCATACATAGTTTGACATCTAAATCAAATCAATGAGAAACTTAAAACTCGAAAACCCTATAGAACTAGTTTTTCAGTAAAACTAGCTTTGAAGAAAGTCAATAATATATGCGTTATATTAATAAAAATAAATGTTTTAACTTATTTGTATTATTATGTTCTATTATTTGATCTTAAAGAAAGATTTCTGTGATGATTCTAAGAAAAAAAATGCATGTGGGAAAATTGTATCTCCCCCTGAAGCTGGGGGGTAGATTTCTGAAAATTTGACTTTAAAAAGAAAAAAAAGTTATTAAAACTCAACGAAAGCACATACAACGATGTGTTATAATTTTCAAGTCTTTTCTTTTATTTGTTATTTAAATCAAGTTTTGAAAATGAATAGTTTTTGAGAAATTAAATTTCAAAGTCAAATTTTTTGAAAAAAAAAAAAATTGTAGGTACCTAAATATTTTTTTTTCAAAAACGTTTTTTATTTAATTTTGCGCAATTTATTGTTCCTTATTTTCTAATATTCAATGATCTTATCAATTGTAAGTCAAATACATACTCAAAACCAGATGTAAAAATATTTTTTAGTTTTTGAGAAATTAAAAAAAAAAAAAAAAAAAAAACAAAAGGTTCATTTTGTATTGCTTTGTTATTTTTATGTATATGACGCGAAAAAAAATTCAATTACCTTTTATCGAGTTTTTTGAGAATAAATAGTAAAAAAGATTTTTATATCCTGTAAAATTTGATCTATATTCTATCGAATGGGATCGACAAGCTCAATTGGGCGCCACTATATTTTTTTTTAATGTATTAAATATCTGTTAATTTATCTTAAAAATATTTTTAGTATTTTTTTGATAGCGGCGGTAAGAATTATTGGAAATTTTTTTGTACCTGTTTTTTTTTTTAAACTGCATACTTAAAATTTTAAATCTATATATTAATACGCTTGGGAAAAACTTACGGTACACTTTTCTCCGTTAATACTCAACGGAAATGTATGAGTGATATACCGCTAGAAAGGTTTTGTGCTGCAGGTGCACACAAATCAAAAATTATTTGCATATGAAGCCGTTAGGGTCAGGTAAGGGTTATTTATTGATTTTTATCTTTTTAAGAGGTGTTTTATGATGCTTGAAATTTTAGGGTATGATCACTGTTATAGATTTGAATTTTTGTAAAAAAAAAAAAAAAAATTGCAAACTTACCGTAGAGCGGAGAAAGTTACAGTTTTATTTATTTTATAGTACAGTTAGTATACTTTGCTTAAAACGAGAACGAATTTTTTTATTTAAAATATTTAAACAAAATTAGGAGTGTTAAAAAACGATTTTTTTGTGAAAAAAGAAAAAAAATTAAACTGACAACAATCAGGTAAAATGATGGTAGGTAGCTAATAGTTAAGTTAAACGCAAGTGGGGTACCGAATACAAAAATAGGGCACTGTTATACTTATTTGCGATCTGCCCATTAGTAATCTAGATAATTCGAAAAATTTCATTTATTCGTTATTCCTTGATCGACAGCCTTTCAGGATTTTTTTTTATTGGTCGATTCGATAGATATTTAAAATATAAGTTTATTTACATATATCAGCAAACTAAAAATTTCAGAAAATATATACATATCTGCCAAATAATTCACCAAAAATCAGACTGGTGTTTTTTTGAGATGAATTTTATAATGTTGAAAAGCTAGATCAAAAATATAAATTTTTTTTTTTTTAATTTTGATATAGGTGGGGGTCAGCAACTGTACTTTATCGATTTTACTAATAAAAGTAAAAACCCTAAAAGTTTTAGTTTTTTCTTACAATTTAATTTTTTAAACCGGATGCTTAAATGTCTTTTAGTTTTTGAGAAAAATCAAAATAACAGGAGGAGCAATTTTCTAAAATAATTGACTAAACACAGAAAAAAAATTATTAAAAAACATCGGTAATGGCTAAAACGTCTTGCTATACCTTTTTGTTAAGCCAGAAATATATGCTTCCATTTTGTTTATAAATTAAGTTCTTTTAGTAAACAGTTTTTTAAAACTTAATTTTCAAACTTAAATTTTTGAAAAAAAAAAATTTTAAATTGTGTTCAAACTGATTTTGTTCAAAATTTTACGTTTTTTTAGTTGTTTTTTTTTTTTATTTTTAATATTCAATAATCCCATCAATTTTTGGTCAAACATTAAAAACCAGATGTCAAAATTTTTCTTAAATTCGACTTCCATCCGTTATTTTGTTGTTCAAAAGATCCTATTTCTACAAAATATGTCGTAAAGTAGATTTCGTTATTTTCAATTTTCTCAAAAATTAAAAGACATTTTAGCATCCGGTTTTCTGTTTTGAATTGAAAATTAATAAGAGCATTGAATTTTGAAAACAAAATATATACTTAATTACATAAAATTTTGAAAAAAAATAGTTTGAAACTTTTTTTTTCATTTTTTTTTTTTTTTTCAAAATTTTGATTTTGGAAATTAATTTATAAAAACTATTCACTAACTTGTCTTAACCCAGCCTACTCGCTCCAGCAGTTTGGTGCATCTTATACTGATCACCCTGTATATCCTTGCTAGACTGTGTTAGTTTTTGCTGGCCGAATTTCGGCCTAGTATGTTTTAATAACTAATAAATTATGTATACTATATTAAACTGGAATTTTGATTAATGTTGGGGCGGGCGCCGGCTGCGAATGCCATCACCAGCTACCAAAATGCTCGAGTTATTTGCATGCAATGGCCAAAAGGCTCGCTCCGAGGGAACCACCCTTAGAATTCAGAAGGTGAAAACTGAAAAGATATTCACCTTGAGATCGACCATTGGTTACCTCTACACTTTTTTTTTTTTAATAATAAAAGCTGTATTCCATGAAAAGTAAATATTTTAAAAGTTTCAATTTTAAAGAAGGTACATATACTTCCCTACTCCTAAAGTTAATTTAGTTTCTCATAACAAAAGAATCTTAAAATACTTATACCAAACTTCTAAGAACACTTTTCATAAAGGCAATGAACTTTTCCATTCTGCACCTATGTTCCCGGATGAAAACAACCATAAAAACAACTTGACTTGATTGAACAAAATACATGTAGCTACACCTAAAGCAATCTTATTATACGTTGAAGAATTTCCTAGCCATGTCCAATAAATGGCTTTTAAAACTCCTTGAAAATGTTGTTGGGATGTTGTTATTTTACTTCATTTGTATAAGCAAAGAACCCGATTGTTTTCTTCGTAAGTTGCAAGTCAAATATACCTATGCTTGATAAAAGTGTTTTTCTGATGTACCTAGAAGTATAGTTACTCTCTCCTTTTACATAATAACATTTTACGTAACGTATAGACGAGAAGAGGTATGTTAAAGGTATAGGTATTAATAAAAATACACAACAAGCTCTGAAGAGCAACATAAACCAATTCTTCTCAGCTTCATAGAAGAAACTTATAGTCAAATTGGCAAAGTTAAGGTTTACTTTGACTGCACAAAGCAAGTGGATAAGGAATTAAGGATACCATCACCATATCGCACCCTCTCCCCATAGTCTCCAGGCCCCATTTATCCGCCAAAAGGTAAACGACGAAAACAAACAACAGTTATATAGATAGATACGTGCATATTTATATATGATGAAATATAGTTACTCATACAACCCCATCGCCCACCCCTCCCCAACTCTCAACCCTTAAATAAAATGGCACTGAAAACTTTATACACACAAAACAAAAGTAATTTTAAGTTGAATAGTTTTCTTGGAAATTAGTTTATGTAGGGTAAGTCGATGCAATGTCAAAGGATTTGCAAAATAACAAAAGCCATTGCAAGAACAAAAGAACTTGACTTCTTGCTTTTTTGAACTTTTTATAATATGGATTGGCATCGTATGGTATAAGACACATCAGAAACGGAAGGCGGACATCGACACAAAAGGCTGACAAAGTAATTGGTTTTCGTGATGAACTGTCATAAAAGTCCTTATTCCAATGTGAGTCCCATCGTCAATAAAGGCCATAATAACAACAACTGACGATGACGATTACGATGACGACAACGTTCTTTCGTCCGTTATAGGTCGCTAATTAATGATTGTTGGAAAACGGTCACATTTTGTCAGCAAAAGGTAAGTTCTTGAATGAAGTTATTAAAAAACATAAACAGAAAAAAAACAAAAAAAACGAAATAAATTGTTCGTGAGTTTTTAACACTTTCTTATGGAGGAACTTTATTAACAGGAAAGTGGAACCGGGAAGGCTGACTTTGACTAACGATATGGTTTTGGCTTTGACAGTGTTGTGTTACCTAAACAGAAGCAACAAAAAGGTTTTTCGCTTGAATTCAAACTGAACGACCGAAGTGACAGACATATTTATTTGCATTTATGCAAAGTTTTTTTTTTTTGAAACAAGATGTTAATTGGGAAACATTGCTTTGGAAAGGAACATAGACGTAAGATAGAAAAAAATAGTTTAACCCTTATCGTGCCATACAAAATTAACTAAGACCATTTCTTTTAAAGAAGGTCTCAGAAAATTACTTCTGTAAGGGCAAGGGGTAGTAGCCCGTGGCGTAATGGTTAGTGCGTTGGACTGTCATTCCTGGGTTCAATACCAGCCGTTTCCACATTAAGTTTTTTTTGGAGCTACTACCTCTTGCAAGGAAGTGACAAATCCCCCAAGAGTATCTCTTGTCATAGAAAAGTGCCGCTCACCAGCCGTTCGGATTCAGCAACGTTTCAACTACGTTTGCATAGTTAAAATCAACCACGTTTGCATAGTAAAAATCAACTACGTTTGCATAGTTAAAATCAACTACGTTTGCATAGTCAAAATCAACTACGTTTGCATAGTCAAAATCAACTACGTTTGCATAGTTAAAATCAACTACGTTTGCATAGTCAAAATCAACTACGTTTGCATAGTTAAAATCAACTACGTTTGCATAGTTAAAATCAACTACGTTTGCATAGTTAAAATCAACTACGTTTGCATAGTCAAAATCAACTACGTTTGCATAGTCAAAATCAACTACGTTTGCATAGTTAAAATCAACTACGTTTGCATAGTTAAAATCAACTACGTTTGCATAGTCAAAATCAACAACGTTTGCATAGTTAAAATCAACTACGTTTGCATAGTTAAAATCAACTACGTTTGCATAGTTAAAATCAACTACGTTTGCATAGTTAAAATCAACTACGTTTGCATAGTCAAAATCAACTACGTTTGCATAGTCAAAATCAACTACGTTTGCATAGTTAAAATCAACTACGTTTGCATAGTCAAAATCAACTACGTTTGCATAGTTAAAATCAACTACTTTTGCATAGTTAAAATCAACTACGTTTGCACAGTCAAATCAACTACGTTTGCATAGTTAAAATCAACTACGTTTGCATAGTTAAAATCAACTACGTTTGCACAGTCAAATCAACTACGTTTGCATAGTTAAAATCAACTACGTTTGCATAGTTAAAATCAACTACGTTTGCAAAGTTAAAATCAACTACGTTTGCATAGTTAAAATCAACTACGTTTGCATAGTTAAAATCAACTACGTTTGCATAGTTAAAATCAACAACGTTTGCATAGTTAAAATCAACTACGTTTGCATAGTTAAAATCAACTACGTTTGCATAGTCAAAATCAACTACGTTTGCATAGTTAAAATCAACTACTTTTGCATAGTTAAAATCAACTACGTTTGCACAGTCAAATCAACTACGTTTGCATAGTTAAAATCAACTACGTTTGCATAGTTAAAATCAACTACGTTTGCATAGTTAAAATCAACTACGTTTGCATAATTAAAATCAACTACGTTTGCATAGTTAAAATCAACTACGTTTGCATAGTTAAAATCAACTACGTTTGCATAGTTAAAATCAACTACGTTTGCATAGTCAAAATCAACTACGTTTGCATAGTCAAAATCAACTACGTTTGCATAGTTAAAATCAACTACGTTTGCATAGTTAAAATCAACTACGTTTGCATAGTTAAAATCAACTACGTTTGCATAGTCAAATCAACTACGTTTGCATAGTCAAAATCAACTACGTTTGCATAGTTAAAATCAACTACGTTTGCATAGTTAAAATCAACTACGTTTGCATAGTTAAAATCAACTACGTTTGCATAGTTAAAATCAACTACGTTTGCATAGTTAAAATCAACTACGTTTGCATAGTTAAAATCAACTACGTTTGCATAGTTAAAATCAACTACGTTTGCATAGTTAAAATCAACTACGTTTGCATAGTTAAAATCAACTACGTTTGCATAGTTAAAATCAACTACGTTTGCATAGTTAAAATCAACTACGTTTGCATAGTCAAATCAACTACGTTTGCATAGTCAAAATCAACTACGTTTGCATAGTTAAAATCAACTACGTTTGCATAGTTAAAATCAACTACGTTTGCATAGTCAAAATCAACTACGTTTGCATAGTCAAAATCAACTACGTTTGCATAGTTAAAATCAACTACGTTTGCATAGTTAAAATCAACTACGTTTGCATAGTTAAAATCAACTACGTTTGCATAGTTAAAATCAACTACGTTTGCATAGTTAAAATCAACTACGTTTGCATAGTTAAAATCAACTACGTTTGCATAGTTAAAATCAACTACGTTTGCATAGTTAAAATCAACTACGTTTGCATAGTTGAAATCAACTACGTTTGCATAGTTAAAATCAACTACGTTTGCATAGTTAAAATCAACTACGTTTGCATAGTTAAAATCAACTACGTTTGCATCGTTAAAATCAACTACGTTTGCATCGTTAAAATCAACTACGTTTGCATAGTCAAATCAACTACGTTTGCATAGTTAAAATCAACTACGTTTGCATAGTTAAAATCAACTACGTTTGCATAGTCAAAATCAACTACGTTTGCATAGTAAAATCAACTACGTTTGCATATTTAAAATCAACTACGTTTGCATAGTCAAAATCAACTACGTTTGCATAGTTAAAATCAACTACGTTTGCATCGTTAAAATCAACTACGTTTGCATAGTCAAATCAACTACGTTTGCATAGTTAAAATCAACTACGTTTGCATAGTTAAAATCAACTACGTTTGCATAGTTAAAATCAACTACGTTTGCATAGTTAAAATCAACTACGTTTGCATCGTTAAAATCAACTACGTTTGCATCGTTAAAATCAACTACGTTTGCATAGTCAAATCAACTACGTTTGCATAGTTAAAATCAACTACGTTTGCATAGTTAAAATCAACTACGTTTGCATAGTCAAATCAACTACGTTTGCATAGTTAAAATCAACTACGTTTGCATAGTCAAAATCAACTACGTTTGCATAGTCAAAATCAACTACGTTTGCATAGTCAAAATCAACTACGTTTGCATAGTTAAAATCAACTACGTTTGCATAGTTAAAATCAACTACGTTTGCATAGTTAAAATCAACTACGTTTGCATAGTCAAAATCAACTACGTTTGCATAGTAAAATCAACTACGTTTGCATATTTAAAATCAACTACGTTTGCATAGTCAAAATCAACTACGTTTGCATAGTTAAAATCAACTACGTTTGCATAGTTAAAATCAACTACGTTTGCATAGTTGAAATCAACTACGTTTGCATAGTTAAAATCAACTACGTTTGCATAGTTAAAATCAACTACGTTAGCATAGTTAAAATCAACTACGTTTGCATAGTTAAAATCAACTACGTTTGCATAGTTAAAATCAACTACGTTTGCATAGTCAAAATCAACTACGTTTGCATAGTTAAAATCAACTACGTTTGCATAGTTAAAATCAACTACGTTTGCATAGTTAAAATCAACTACGTTTGCATAGTTAAAATCAACTACGTTTGCATAGTTGAAATCAACTACGTTTGCATAGTTAAAATCAACTACGTTTGCATAGTTAAAATCAACTACGTTTGCATAGTCAAAATCAACTACGTTTGCATAGTTAAAATCAACTACGTTTGCATAGTCAAAATCAACTACGTTTGCATAGTTAAAATCAACTACGTTTGCATAGTTAAAATCAACTACGTTTGCATAGTTAAAATCAACTACGTTTGCATAGTTGAAATCAACTACGTTTGCATAGTTAAAATCAACTACGTTTGCATAGTTAAAATCAACTACGTTTGCATAGTTAAAATCAACTACGTTTGCATCGTTAAAATCAACTACGTTTGCATATTTAAAATCAACTACGTTTGCATAGTCAAAATCAACTACGTTTGCATAGTTAAAATCAACTACGTTTGCATAGTTAAAATCAACTACGTTTGCATAGTTGAAATCAACTACGTTTGCATAGTTAAAATCAACTACGTTTGCATAGTTAAAATCAACTACGTTAGCATAGTTAAAATCAACTACGTTTGCATAGTTAAAATCAACTACGTTTGCATAGTTAAAATCAACTACGTTTGCATAGTCAAAATCAACTACGTTTGCATAGTTAAAATCAACTACGTTTGCATAGTCAAAATCAACTACGTTTGCGTAGTTAAAATCAACTACGTTTGCATAGTTAAAATCAACTACGTTTGCATAGTCAAAATCAATTACGTTTGCATAGTTAAAATCAACTACGTTTGCATAGTTAAAATCAACTACGTTTGCATAGTCAAAATCAACTACGTTTGCATAGTTAAAATCAACTACGTTTGCATAGTTAAAATCAACTACGTTTGCATAGTTAAAATCAACTACGTTTACATAGTTAAAATCAACTACGCTTGCATAGTTAAAATCAACTACGTTTGCATAGTTAAAATCAACTACGTTTGCATAGTTAAAATCAACTACGTTTGCATAGTTAAAATCAACTACGTTTGCATAGTTAAAATCAACTACGTTTGCATAGTTGAAATCAACTACGTTTGCATAGTTAAAATCAACTACGTTTGCATAGTTAAAATCAACTACGTTTGCATAGTTAAAATCAACTACGTTTGCATAGTTAAAATCAACTACGTTTGCATAGTTAAAATCAACTACGTTTGCATAGTTGAAATCAACTACGTTTGCATAGTTAAAATCAACTACGTTTGCATAGTTAAAATCAACTACGTTTGCATAGTCAAAATCAACTACGTTTGCATAGTTAAAATCAACTACGTTTGCATAGTCAAAATCAACTACGTTTGCGTAGTTAAAATCAACTACGTTTGCATAGTTAAAATCAACTACGTTTGCATAGTCAAAATCAATTACGTTTGCATAGTTAAAATCAACTACGTTTGCATAGTTAAAATCAACTACGTTTGCATAGTCAAAATCAACTACGTTTGCATAGTTAAAATCAACTACGTTTGCATAGTTAAAATCAACTACGTTTGCATAGTTAAAATCAACTACGTTTGCATAGTTAAAATCAACTACGTTTGCATAGTTAAAATCAACTACGTTTACATAGTTAAAATCAACTACGCTTGCATAGTTAAAATCAACTACGTTTGCATAGTTAAAATCAACTACGTTTGCATAGTCAAAATCAACTACGTTTGCATAGTCAAAATCAACTACGTTTGCATAGTTAAAATCAACTACGTTTGCATTGTCAAAATCAACTACGTTTGCATAGTCAAAATCAACTAAAAATTAAAATGCAGTTTTATAATTGTTGGCTTATGTTTTTTGGAGATAGTTTTTATTCGCGCGAATTTTTGATGAAGTTCGGTTCAATATTCAAGTGCAATTTTGAAGTGCTAATAGTTTTTGGTTTATGAATATATACGTACAAATAAAAAGAAGAAGGTTTACGTGTGTGTTGTTTCAAAAATAGTGCAGTGCAATTAAGATTAACTTTTAAGATTTGAGGAGGTATTATTTTTGTGCTGTGCAAAATGGCTTAATTATAAAATGTGCGTATATTCATAAATAGTTGGTAACTCTGTCGATATTTTTGAGAGATTTGCGGCAGTTTGAAATGCTCCCTACGGCAACCCTATAAGAGCTTTAAAATGGAGATAGCTTATCGAAATCCATAATGGTCAGACTGAAAGACGAATATCCTATCTTTCCTGTACTGCAGATTCAAATTGAACAAAGTATAGTATCATACTAAGCCTATTTCTCCAGCTCCAGCTCATCACGCCTAAAACAGTGAGAGTTTCACACTATTTTTAGATTTGTGACTGTCAAAGTGACATTTGGAGTTACATAGTAAGATACTACAAATATAAAATAGGAATTTTGTGATTTTAATTTTAGTAATAATATGAATGTGGCAGTGTTGCTGAACATTTAATTTTCCAAAATTGATTATATTGATGATCCAAACATTAAAAGCAAAAGTAAAAGTCAGATATCTGACTGAAATCTTGACTCAGAACTTTGATTTGACCATTTTAACAGCCTCTTCAAAAAACACTAAACAAATGTAAACCATTTGTTGGTCCTTTCATTTTGTCCAGCAGTGTATTAAGTTTTATTTTACATGAAGTGTGAAAAAGGATGTCATATATATAAAAAGAAAAAGCTTTAAATCGTTGATCGAATCGATTTTGTACATTTTTTTCTGCTATGATTTTGATTTACAAAAAAAGCAGTACTTTGGTCGTGTTAGCAGTACGGCAGTACGGAGTTTCCGAAAGTAGTACAAATACTGCAATTGCAGTACTTCGACAGTCCTGAAGCTAAGTGTCGTCTCTTAGTCTTCTTTGCTAATTGTAATGTTGATTAACATATAGATTAGCAAGCAAGCTTATGTAGGTACATAAAGACCAAACAAATCAAAATTTCATAAAAAGTTGTTTTAGTAATTTTCAATTTTCTCAGAAACTTATAAACATAAAGTCGTCTAGTTTTCTGTTTTTGATTAAAAATCAATGAGAGCAACGAATTTCATAAAAAAAATAATTTTAAATCATACGGTTTTGAGAAATTACACCTTAAACTTTTTTTTAATATTTTTTTTTCTTGAATTTTTAGTTTGAAACTCGTTTTTTCAAAAACTATGTATAAATTTGACATAATTCAATAACTGGCTTATAGAACAGAGTTTTGTCTTTAAAAAAAAGTATTAAACTTAATTTTATGTATTACCGTTATTTATAAATACAAATTTTTCCACTTTTAGTGATTTTTCATTAAATTGCCCCTCCCGCCCAAAGGGGGCGAGATAGACCCCCCCCCCCTAGTAAAAAATGCTTGTATTTAACCCTTCTACCGAAAACCGTTGATAATTCTTGGCCTGGGAATTATCGTACTCGTGTCGTACGCATAATATAGGTAAACTTTTTACGCTTATTACACGTAAACTAACTATCGTATACATACAGTTTTTGTTCTATTCACGCGAGGAGGAAATTATCTCTCCATTAATATATGTTTGAAGTATGTCGGTTGTGTTTTAGTGGAGAAAAGGGAGGTGGAAGAAAATTGACTGCGTATTAATATATAGATACCTTTGCACAACCTGTTGAAGGTCCAATTAAGAAAATAAAACTGTCTTCATGATGTTCATATTGATATAAAGCTTTTCTTGCTTATGCTAGAAATGTCTTAAAAAGGATACCTTAACCAAGGCAGCAGCTTTAGATAATATTGAAGCAAGAAAAGTTTAGCAAACTAGGTATACACGTTTTTTTTATAAATTTTTCATCAAGAACACTAGAATCAATTTTTGTCCTTCTTCTTCTCTCTCTCTCTCTCTCTCTCTCTCTCTCTCTCTCTCTCTCTATCTCTCTCTTTCTGCCATTATAGTTAAGCTGAATCTATTTTTGTATTCAAAAATATTGAATACAACTGCTGTAAACTTTCATTTTATCTTTATTTTTTTAATGGTTTGGTTTTATTCCAAGAATATCTTAAAGCTTTCAAGATACTTATTTTCTTTAAAGAAACATACATTCATACAACTTAGTACAATAATCTACATTGAGATAAAGTTAAGAAGAAATAAAAAAAGGAGTATCTTGCAATCGATGATTGTATAGAACAGGAACTACCTTAAACTATTATATTGAGCATGTACTCTTCTTCGATATCTGCATAATGGCTGTAATATGGAAAAGTAATGGCGGAAATCCTTGCGGGTAAAGTCTGAATGTATACATACTACGTATACAGTCGGAAGAAACCCAATAACACTTTAGTTATTTTCTGTGGTAGAACGTGGCAGCTTCATCATCGCATCGACCAGAAATACTTTAGAATGCATCATCTATTATGCAGATTTTTATTCTCTAAGGAGCATTACCTTATCTTTATAGCTACAAAAGAATGCACCGCATCATTCAGATAGAAAATTCAAGAATTTATATAAAAATTTACATAACTATAATATGACTATTCCAAATATGTATACATATAAATGTCTACATATCTATATATATATCGATAGTGCTGAGAATAAAATGTCGGCCAATACCATTTATCTGATGGTCCTTCATGTGCTATAGTTCTTGAAAGTCATGAGTATTGCAATGGATTTTTTTTTTTTTTTGCTCTACGTTAGCTATCAATATGTCATTCAAATATTTTATGATAATTCATTTATTAAAAATGAAAAATGAATTTTTCAAAGCATTTTGCTCTGATTTTTTGGGAAAATCAAATTATACCTATAGTTTGAGTCATATCTAACTGATGTGAGCTTTAATATAAAATGTAAATATGTAGGAGAAAATTAATTATTTTATGAAGAGAGTGAAATCATGTAATTTTTAAATTTAAAATTTTATTGAATTATTTTAACCTTTGGTTTATCAAGTCAATATTTGAAGATGATTTAGAGTTGTATGGTTTTTGTGTATGAGTTTTTTGTAATCGGTCCGATTTGTGAAATTGCAAATTTTGACATTTCTCGACGTTTCGAGGTCTCTGGAGAGTCGGATAACATTGTTTTTAGAGAGATGTCTTTGTACGTACGTTCATACGTTCGGAAGCTTTTTTTCGTTCACGATAACTCGAGAACGCATTGAGATATCGACTTCAAATAAATTTTATATTACAAATAATAAGGTCATAACGTGCAGAAAGGACTTTTAGCGGTTTTTGTATTACGGTAATTAAAAAAAAAGTTGAAAAATGGTTTGTTTCTCGAATAATAATAAAATAATGCTATCAACATCGGCCTGGTTTCATTCTATGCATAATGACGTAGTGAAAAATTGGTCATACTTAAAAAAAAATCAACCCACGGTTTTTTATTTAATTTAAAAAAACATTTAAAATTGTTAAAAAAATATCTAATATCTTGAGAACACACGAAGATATTAACCTCGAATTAATTTTATTTATTAAAAAAAAGTTATAATTGATAATCGGTAGCGTTTGTAAAAAATTCAATAAACGGTTTTTTTTTCTACGCCAAAATAACTGCAAAAAAACTGCTAAAAATTATTAAAAAATGGTTTTGGCTCGAATATCTCGAGCACAACCAATGATATCAACTCCAAGATAATTTTAGTCTACACACAATACCATAAGTAGTAATTGATAATGTTTGTAGAAAGATTCAATTAACGGTTTTTTTTTCCAGCCCAAAAAAACTGCAAAACAAAACTGCTTAAAATTGTTAAAAATGGTTTTTCGCTCGAATATCTCGGGAACAACCAATGATATCAACTCCGGGATAATTTTAGTCTACACATAATACCAAAATTAGTTATTGATATGGTTTGTAAAAAAAATTATTTAACGGTTTTTTTCTAGGCCAAAAAAAACTGCAAAAGAAACTGCTAATAATTGTTGAAATGTTTCGTGTTGCATATACTTTGATCAAACAGCCCTCACTTGATTTGCATAACAGATAAGTTTTTCGAAGATTTTTAATTGGTAACTTTCTTATAAAAAATAATATCGATTGTCGAGTTTCAAAGGGAACCAATGGGAAGTTATCAGTGTGGGTCAAAAAACCCAGCCTATTTTTTTTTGATTTGGAAGAGCGCCATTTTTATTAACAGATTTTGTTTAGTCAATTGGATATATTGGTCACATAACTTGTTTATTTCATTAACTCTGTCTTTTTTTTGTTTATATTGTTTTTTTTGCGTAAATATCTGGTCAACAATATCTCTGCCACCGAAAATAAAAGGCATTTAAGGGCATAATTGAATATATGAATTAATTTTTTACAAGACCATTTTAAAACTTTTGTAACTGTAATAGTTTCGTTTGACCCTTCAAAAAAAAGTCTACAAAAATCGTATTTTTATAGACTTTTCACTGCTTACAATTATTGATGGCAAGATTTAATTTAGTAAGACATTTTTAAGGCTAAAAAAACACAAATACTTTTGTAAGATTTCAATTTGATCCATCGAACTGTTTTCTCGTACCGATGATCAAAGTCTTACGATTGAATAATTCTATTGTTCATTAACATTGTTTTATCATTATCAAAATGGAAAAGAAAATAACAATTTTTTTCACATTTTTTCAGAGTTTTGAATTAGTAAAAATACATAATAAGACTTAAAGTCAATAAAAAAAATAATTTTTAACATTAAAGTTTTGTTTTAGAATGCTTTCTTTTTGTCTCATCTCAATAAGACCTTTTTTCGCAGGTATAAAGGGCTGAGTTACGAAATTCCTCAAATGAGCATTTACTGCGCAAACTGCGCATCGAAAATTTTTTAGCTGCTTCGATTTAATTTTTTTTTTTGCATTCCGAAACGTCAGACCAATGCAATGTAATATTTCTATAAAGCATTAAGTTTGCGTTGCTGATGCGTATGAAAAATGTAGGCATTACTTCCGCGTCAAAACATTTTCTACATTTTGGAACTCAGCCAAGCTCTTCAAAAAAGCAATACACAAATTTTAAAAAATGTGTTCTCTTCCTAAAATTTTGTTTTTTTCGTTACGGGTGGATTACGATTTCAGATTATTTTTTTTTTTTGTAATATTATAAGTGTGTTAGTAAAGACAGAGGTATGTAGATCTGGCGAAAAATCGATCAGTTGACTTTTTTCGAACTAAAATTTTGTCCATTGGAAGGAGAAAGTTGTCAAAGTCGGTCTGTCAACCTGGATCAATTTTGTTTGTTTTGTGGAGTATTTTAAATTTCAACTGCTTAAATTTTTTTTTTCTTCTTAAACCAATTAATCATAAACACTAAACAGTAATTTAACAATACCTTAAATATGTGTTGACTCCCTTTAATATTTGAGATTTTTCAGATTATCAAATCTAGCTAGTCTAGTAGCGGTGTTATTTTCTAAGCCCGAAGGAATTAAGATGAATCCAAACAATGTTGGGACTTAACAATTTAAATGTTAATTGTTAATCCCTTTCGGGCTCAGAAATAAGCACTTAACAGTTTCGTGGCTTAACTTAGGAGCAGAGGAAACTTTGGATTACAGACTTTTTACCGACAAATATCATTTTTTTTCAACCAATTCCCTACTGGATTGGGAATAAAAACACATCTAGTGTTAATAATTTAGTTAATAATTGATTTCTTTTTATGTATTTGTACCATGAAATAAATTTTATAAATTATTATAAAATTTATTAAGAATATTTCATATTGTTCACTCCTTAACATATTCAAAGAGATTCGTTTGAAATAGCTTATCTCCTGGCAGTATGCAATAGAAAACATGTGGTGAATTTTTTTCCTTACGTTACAATTACAACTGACGATCAGTCCACATACCACATTGTGGTGAGTATTTTTGAAATTTTAAGAAGTAAATTTTTTTCAATTTTTTAATCATGAAAGAAAAACATAGTGCCTAATTTCTATTACAGCTATTTTACTTTTTTTTATTTTTTGCATCTTCAATTCAAGGTTTAAGCATTTAATAGTTATCTTTTATTTTCCATCTAGAGAACTTTATTTTAACTCTTGTTTCACAAATAATTAGGTATATTTTGTTCTTTAACTCAACAAATACTTTTTTAATAAATCATATAAAACAAGATACATATTTTATTAACAAATACAAAGTATAAATAAGCTAAAAAGCCAACAGAAAAAATTAAGTTTAGATAAAAAAAAATATATGGCTAACGTAAGTGTTTTTTAACGAATTACCTTAAAGTGATACCAAATTTTACCTTTATTTGTGATCACTTTACGCAGACGGAAAATCGATTAATCGAATCCTATCACATGCGACTGTCATTACAAAAACACTACAAAATCTTTATCAAGATCAGATTTAAAATCTCTTTATCTTAAGACTTTAGCACGTTGCTGTTGCGAAACAAAAATCTATAAAAAAAATTTTGTTTCTCAATTTCAGTTCATGCTAAAAAAAAATGTATAATTATATTTGTCAAATTAAAGGTCTGTCTCAAAATCAATCATGTATAACAATTTTGACAATAATTGTACTCTCGGCAGAGACATCTTACAATAATGTATTCGGATTTTTTATTCAAAATTTCTCTAAAACGGCTCTAGAGATTTTTATTTTAGAAAATGAACTTGTTTTCAAGTTATTTGCGCATATCTTCCGAATGGTTCGACCGATTTTGTTATAATTTGATAGTCTGGTGATTGCGAGTAGGGGCGTAGTGGCCCCGCCTGGGATACCGTGAATTTTCACGGGGTGTTTCAATTTTTGGGGTGTTTTTTTCAGAAGAAAAAATTAAAATATTATGTGCCACATCTTTTGATTATAACTTTAAGGGTGATGGTCCCACAGTCAGCGTTCCAGAAGATAACCATATGTACCGAAGGCCATATTAAGCCAGAAATCTCAGGAGATAATTTTACCTGTTTTCGATTCGTTTGTGGGTTACAAAGGTCTCTTTGCTTTTAATTTGCTTAACATTGCCAAATTTCAACCGATTATTTAAGTTTTATTTGATCTATCGCTTAAATTTTGTATCTATACTTATAACGGTTTACCCGCATTTTAATTCCAAACCTAATTTTTTTATTTTTAAGTTGTTTTTGGACTTTATCATTTTATATTAAAAGAAAACAAAAAACTTATTAGTGTCAGTTTTTATTTCCTTTTTATGAAAGACAGATTTATTTTCTTAAAACTACATAAAATGGTACTTCATGGTTTTTCACAAAAAAAATATTTAAAGTTAATGAAGAAAAGTTAAATTTTGAACACAAAATTGTGAAAAATATATTCCAGATATGAGATACCAATAAATTTCGAGGGAAGCTTTCACGATAAATCCCGGTTATAAACATGTTCCCACTACGCTTCTGAGTAGTTAACAAAATTGCATTTAAAAGTTTTGAAAATAAATCAAAAATCACACAACGGGCGTTTTTCTTTTTTAGTTCAGAGTTGGTTCAGAGCAGAGCACTGAATAGACCCTGAGCGAATGTTCAGAGCCAGAGCACACTCAATTGTCATATCTGTCAAATTACATGGTAAATGAAGTTGGCCGCACTCAGTTTTTTACTCGGTCTGCTCGGTTATTTTATACCGAGCTAATAGAGCGCGCTCTGAACAAACTCTAAACCACTGATCTCTATAATACACTGGATAGCGCATCCATACAAAAAAGTTGATGCCATTTGAGAATTGTTATAATGTTGAGTTGCCTATTTTTTGTGTATAACGGTATAACTGTATAACATAATGAAATGCAAATTTTTTTTACAAAATTGCAACTAAAATATTTTTTAAATTCACTTTTACAATTATTTTAAATTACAAAATATTAAAATTTACAAACAAGTGATGGTTCTTTTGCTTTTTTTTCTTAGAAATTCCACTTTGGTTTTTGTCCCTCTTCGGTTGTAGTAGAATTTTTGAGATCTCAGCAACTTGAACTGGCCTTCTCAGCCTCACTGAACATACCTAAAGTGTTGAGTTGCCTACGTACTTGTCATCTTCAATTGGAAGTAGAAAAACTGTTATACTTTGTTGGGAGTCCACTATCCAGTGTATTATAGAGATCAGTGCTCTAAACACGCTCTGAACAAAAACAAATTTGAACTGTTATACACTCTGAGCTAAAAGAGAAACACGATTTTTTGTTTGACAGTTCAGGCCCTACTCTGAACTAAAAAAGAAAAACCCCCAACATTAAATTAATTTATCTAGTACCTTTGACTTTTTTAACATATTTTTCCTTTTTTCTTCATCTAACACTGGCCATGGCAAATTTAATTTAATATCACAGGAACCGCAAGAAAATTAGGATAATGCATAATTAAATTTTAAGATATATCGCAAAATCTCGCAAGCCACGCAAGTGGAAGAGGATATTAATCAAATTATCCAGCGAAACTGGAGACAACTCGCTATAGGAATCAAACTGGTTGGAAGAAGCTTGTTGGTTGAGTTACTGGTCCACTCCAAACTGTAGCGCCACCTGAAGTAAGAAAGTAAACTGATGCATGGCAGTTGCTGAATTCATAGCGTTCTGAGGATGTTTTCCATGAGAATAATATTCAAAAATAATTACAGTGAATCCGTGAACATTGAAAATGGTTGACTTAAAAGTCATTAATGGAGGCCACAAATTAGGCATCCAGAATCAAAAGTCTGGATAAATAAATAAACAGGCAAATGTCCCAAACAAATAAAATCGATATTTGTTTAAAACGAAACGAAATATTATTGATAAATAATAAAAAAAAAATGTAGATATAACAAATACAAAAAAACTATTAAGAATAGGTACATGTGCCTATTTATTTACTTAAAATCCATTATGTATATGTGTAGGTAGGTAGAAGTTTGCATCAAGGCTGAAACTTTTCGAATTGTTTGCTTTTTTACTTTTTGATACAAAAAAAAAATGTAAAACGAATGCGGTTTTATCCAAGTATCTATATACGAGTACAATTTGCACGGTTCGATTGTTCCATTTAATCACTATAGATAGGCATTTTATGTTTAGATAGGTTGGCATATACAATTACATACCTAAGAGTGGGTACTTATACAAAACTACATTTTTACTACAATTCGACCCCTTTCTTTGATTTCTCTAAGTATTTCCAACGATTGCCACAAAAAAAAACAACAAAACTCGATGGAATACATTTAATATTCACTTCAAATGCACCGTCCTCGGCAGAAATAAACAATTTCACTCCCACACTATCTACTCCAAATCACAAGCAGTTGTTTCCATTTAATGCGATTCACATAAATCCCTGTTGAACGATTTTATACGAAAACCATATGAGACCTTCAGCTTCGAGCTGGCTATAGCTCCCTCTGCGCATTTCGTGACTAAAGCCAAAGCACCGGGGTTGGATTGCCCGCAACTACACCGCAAGGCATAGCATTATCCCTTCATATATAAGAAGAAAATATACGTTCAATTCGGAGAGAGTTGGAGACATGAAGTGGCAGAGGCAAAGAAAAGAGACATTGGTTCGGTTGCACTTTATGTTGAGGGGGCAATTGAGCAGGATTAGTCCTTCACAGCTAAGGAAATAAATTAAATTCACGCAGTTGAGTGTGTCGGTTTTCCAACATAACACCATCACACAATCTACCTACCATTTTATAGCGCACACAGAATGCAATATAAGGGTAGCAAAAAACCCACATATAAGTACTCGTACTCGTATTTATATGTATCAACTACAAAAATACTCTACCTACTTTGATAAATTATTCTGATATTTTATTTTGGGGGTGCATGTAAACACTTCCATTACTGGCAAAGTTTCTAAAACTCTTCTTACGCTCAGCTCACTCGGTTCTATACAACTTGTACTCGATGCACGCTATCGTGTTTTGTATTGAACACGGAAATTATTAATCAGCTGATTCCCCCAAAAACGAAATAAAAATATCTATGAGTTGATCACAAAAAAATACACTTCTAGAGTTCTTCCACAAAGGGTAGTTTGGGGAAGCAAAAACTTATCATCATCGTTTTTAGAACATCTATACCTAAACTAGAGAGAGAGTGCAGCTTGAAATTGCGTGGCTAACGGAAGCATTCGTGACCACACCAAAACATGGCTGCTGATAAAATTATATTTTTCTCACGATAAATAGAAATTAGCCCAATCATGAAACAATAAATTAGTCATAAATATCTTAGGAAGGGAAGAAGACACATAGTATCTAGCGCAGTCATAAAACAAGATTGGATAAAACGTTAACATCGCACATTAAGGGCCAAACAAATTGAATGCCCTATTTGTCTTGTTTGGGCTTCACGCCACCACTTAACTACTAAATACTACAACTGGTTGCAGTTTTTATCTTTAGAAAATCCCCCTTGACAATAAAACCAGCCATTTGCTTTTGTCCGAAATTAGAATCAATTCCTTTGGTTGTAAAGAGCTAAAACTTTGCACACAAATAGTAATAGCTGGCGCCCAAGAAGTGTCCACATTTTGATTATATTAAAGAAAATAGGCATAGTCGAGGGATTTGGATGGGCAAAACGGAAGTTTTGCGTGTCCCATTTCAAAGAATATCATCGAAAACAATAAAACCAATCAAGTAGTGTTTTAGTTAAGAGTGAGCTTTTAGCCACCAACAAAAAAATAAATGATTTTTCTTTATTGTTATTTTGGCAATGAAAAGACTCGTTTCGGAAATTTAGAATAATTTTAAATAACATTTGGCTTTAAAAAGAGAGAGTACTTTCTTAGCATTAAATAAACAGTTCTTTTTATTTTAAGGGAATCGTAATACTGTGCTATTTGTGTTAGGGTAGAAATAGTAGGATGAATGAGTAGAACTTTCTTCTGTTATACATATGTACATCCATTATATGTTTCTCAAACGTTATATGTATATCAATATTTAGTCCATTTTTCAGATCGAGGCCAACTTCATTAAATCAGTATGTAAACATAAGCTGAAAAATGTCTTTTGACTTTGTTCGATTTGTTTTTATTGTTTCTTTCTTTGTTTGATTTGTTTGCATCTCGGCTTAAATGGTCTTTCCAATTTGTTTATAAACTTAATACAAAGATAAAATTTTACGTATGTAATTCTCTAGAGAAAAAACTCGTATTTTTGTTTTGGTTTTTTTTCAATTGTTTTTGTCAATTTTGTTTTCAAAAATGGCTCTAAGGGTTTTGATCAAACTCTGTTACTTTGCAATTAGTCCATCAGATGTCTGCCTAGAATTTGGCCTAACGTAAATAAGGCTTGGGTTTTTTTTGAGAAAATTTCCTACCATTTTGGCTTTTGACTTTGGTGATGTCAACAGCTTTACATTTTTTTTTTTTTAAACAAATTGCGGGTAGTTCCTATATAACTGCCTGTTTTATGGGTAACCTGATTTTGTTAATTTTTGTTCAAAAAGGTATTTCTAGGCAGTTAAGCTAATTTTGCATCTCATAAAATTATACAGAAAACTATTAATTATACTGGGTGATTCACCTAAGGTGTGACACAAAAATTGAGCGTGTATAGTTGATTCGAGACAAAAAAAATAAAATGCACAAACTTGCTCTTTTAGTAAAAGTATCTTCGCATTTCAAAGATTGAGTGTATTAAGAACACTTAATTAGTAATAATAAAGTAAATATGAATTTATCCATATAATAAATTGAAGGACATATGAAAAAAAAATCACGACTTTGTCTTATGCATGATCACACTATGGTTTAAAAGTCTGAATACATAAGCCTATTTATCTGATTTTAAAAGAAATCATTTTTGTATTGCAACCTTAAGTTTAAACTGAAAAATTAACCTTAAATTGAAAAATTATTTTTAATACTTTAATACAACATAATTCAAAATTATTTTATTAAAAAAGTCTGCTTCAATTGTTTTGAGAGCTAAACAAAGTACACCATCTGATTTCTTTAACAAATCTTAGTTTGTGAGAAAAAAAAATTAAAAATTTGAGTAGCGTTTTTTTTTTTTTTAAATAAATATTTTATATATAAAAATTTAAGGAAAAAATTGGTAGGTATACAGTTTTTTAGTATTTATTAATGTCGAATTAAACATTACATTTCAAAAAAAACCTCTACCCGTTTTCGAAATATCGAATTTTCAAAAACAAAAAATTTAAATATTTTGTTTAAAAATCCAAAATTTGTTTTTTTTTTTTTTTTTGAAAATTTTGATATGCAATTTCAACTTTTAGAAGCTTTTGAATAAATTTTTTTTTTAATTGGTTATACCGATAATGAGTTAGTCCAAAATAAAGAAAACGGTTCTATGAGAGGTACTGTTAATAATGGATTCTTCATATAAAAAATTATCAACGTCAGCTAATTGCTTTTTGGGAAAATCGAACATAAAAAAAATGTTTCTGTTGGAGTTACCATTTACAACAATTTTTCGTAAATTTTTTTTTCACCAAAAGGTAGCCCATACCCAATTAAATTTGTTGAATTTTTTTAAGAAAAATCTGTGAAGCCATTTTTGAGAAAATTAAGAGTTTCCAAAAATGCTAAAAAAAAATATATGGCAGGTATATCGATATTTTTGGTCGTAAAAAAATGAAAAAAATGTGTCGGGGGAATGTCCAAAAACCGCTAGATACCAAATTTTAATGAAATCGACCCATGCGGTTAGGCTGTAGGCGAGAACATAGACAGACAGACAGACGGACGGAATTGCGGGGCCCATTTTTTTCGTCTTCCCTATCATCGTAATGTAAAATTTGATCGAAATCTCGAATTCAATTTTTTTACGAATCCAAAACTTTTCATATATCGCAAGTAAAAATCGTTTAGAATGGGGAAGGTTTCTATTTCCTCCCGTTTAGGCAGAAATTTTCAAAAAAAAAAAATAATAATTTTTTTAAATCTTCAAGATTGTATAAAAAATTGATCAATCCGAATGTTGAGATATAAGAAATTAAAAATTTTGCTATAAAATATAGGTACTTTTAAAATTTATAAACAGATTTTGCACACTAAAATTGATCACACTTAGTTTCACTATTTTTGAGAAAAAGTGACAATTATTACTTGCAATAAATACTGCAAGTAAAAACCTGTAGGTCCGTCAAGCTGGCTTCACCACAACGGAAATTAAAAAATCTAATTATGCAGGAATTATAGGGGCTAATTTGGAATTGGAGAACTAAATTAGATCCAAATTAGCCCCTAATTCCTGCATCATTAGATTTTTGTGTGGTGGATCTGTAGCTATGACGTCATGAAATCAGTTATTGCCTTCTAAAGGGTGAAGGGAATTTGGGGCTCATTAGGAATTGGAGCACTTAATAAGTCCCAAATTAGCCCTTAATTCTTTTATTGATTTTCATTCATAGTAAGATTTTTGAATACCCGTTGTAGTTTGACGGACCTAAAAACTGTAGCATGTTATTGTCGTTCGAAATATTTTTTTTTTTTTTAACACAAAAAAAAATCTTAGGTATTCGAGGGAAATATTTTTTTCTAAAAAAAAATGATGGAAATTCTGTACGGAAAATGAAAATATTTTTACTCCAATAATAATTCACGAAGGTAAAAATCGTATGTGGAGTTATTATTTTTAATGACGCTTTTTTTATTAATTGATGCGTTTTTATGTTAATGTTTTATGTCAATGGATGGCGGAGCTGTAAGCCAAGAAATGAGTGCTAAAACGCTTAGTGAGAATATGGTGGGTACCGGATATTTTGTAAAAAAAAAAACTACTAAAAAAATACAATATGGTAAAAAAAATCAATGTCTATTATTATTGATTTATTGCTTCATCCGAAGACAAATTATAAGCCTTTGAACCGAATGTTCTTTATTTTTTGTCACCGATTTGAAACTGTATCTGTGTATATATAAATTTGTATCGATACATTAACTTCTTCGATAAAACTGAATTCAATTGTTGAAAGCCTGCCAAAATCTAACACCGATACCAATCCTATTGTATAAAAAAAAAAAAAAAAAACAAATAAAAAACAACATCATGTTTTACTGCACTCACGGACTCACGCAATCAAGCTGAAGTAATTGGGGTCAGGCCAGTGGAATAATTGATATGAAGAGAAGAACCATATTTCTCTAGACGGTATGACGATGCCTTTAATTTTGTAAATGCTCTTCTAGAGTCGCCCCTATTGTCGCATGCACTACTGCCAAAGTAGCTGTAGGTACGTACATTTGAGTACGGTACACATCATACCTCTATTTCAATAAATGGCCAGGGAACCGGAAATATTAGTAGTTTCTTTTTTCCATTCAATTTGTTCAAATTACTCACTTAGAGACTTCTGTATAACCACGATATAAAAGGACAACCAAACTGACATAAATAAAAAAAAAAATAAAAATAAAAAAAACGAACATGGAATAAAAAGCGGGACATCTCTCTCCTTTGTCGATATGGTTTAAGTTATGTTGCTTTGCTTGATTATTGACAAAAGACACTAATGCGATGTGCAGTGCATTGTCAATTCACAATAATCCCTTAAGTGATCAAACTACATATAGATATTCTTTATAGATAGGTAGAGGTACATATGCCAGCAGATCAGAGAAAGGTTTAATGTTTAATGCAATTAATTTTTAGCGAACGAACTATATACAAACGACATAGCACAGAGATATTAAGTTACTTCTGTGAATTGCGAATCCAATCAACTGAGCATCCGAAGGAACGAAAGGGTCGCAAACGAACCATGTTGATCGCAATAAATTCATGAACATAAAATTACACACCATTAAATGTAATTAGTTTCGTAGAAAAACCCTTTTTCTTTGTTGGGGGCAAATATAACCTCAAAGTAATAATTATAAGAAAAAGAAAAAAACACATTACCACGACTCAATCAATTTGATGATGGCGTTCTGCATAGGGAAAATTATTTTACGTGGTTAATATTTTATAATTTTGTAAATTTGTACATGCCTATACGACAAATGTGAATTTGACAGACAGAGTGATATTTTTTATTTTATAAATACCGACAACACCTCAATAATTACAATTACCTACCTCTTTTTTCGTACTTACAACAATCACCTGTCGGTTTTTTTTTGTGAAAATTTAAACTTTCTCTGAATAAGACAATCCATGAGAAATTTTGTGAATCATTGACTTAGACATTTGGACAACCACATGAGTAATCTTTTTTATAATTTGCTCCTTTGTCAGAATTGTGTCCACAAGAATAAGAATATCCTCATTTTAGCTGGTAAAATGTGTCAGATGATATGAGTTTGTATACCAACTGCTATAGGAAAATAAAAGTTCCATTTGAAAAATTAATTTTTGATATAATTGTATGTTAAATACTTAGTTTAAAATTTTGTTTATCAAAACTCTTGAAATTTAGAAGTTCACTTTGAAAAAATTCCGACAAAGCTTAATTTGGTGGACAGCTTTATGTGTATGTGTTAAATATCCTCCTAAGCTTAGTTCACGGCTTTTTAATTTTGGGATAAAAGGGGAAACATTATTTTTTTGTTAATTTTTCGAAACCTATCTGCTTTTTGGAACAAGTTTATGACGAAAATTTCAATTTTTTAAATTCTACACAAAGAATATTAAATCACCTTTTTTGTAAGAGTTATGCTTAATTTTTTGTTCAATTTTTTTTTTTTTTATGCTTTGAGAAATATATTTACAAAGAAAAATATTTTCACCCAACAAAAAAAATAAAAGCCAGTGGTTCAAGGCGGCAAAACGAACCTCTCTAAACCCATATTCAGCTAGGTCGATATATTTTATTTAATCTAGCATTTTTGGACTTAAAGTTTTATTTTTTTAATTTTTTTTTCAGAAGATACATGAATAGCTCGAAATAATGCATTTTTCGCAAAATACATCTAACCCCTATTTTTGCAATGCAATTTTGGCAAAAACCTGAAACGCAGTTTTCTTACAACTTTTTTGGTTATTACAGGTACGAATTTTAATAAAAATTTTTAGAGCCGTTCTTGAAAAAATAAAACTTAAAAAACCGATCGATAATAACTTTGAAAAACTTTAAAAATTGATTTTAATTTTTTTGCGACTGACCAATTTCTAAAAATTTTTAATATATATTTTGACCGATAACTGAACTTTTAGATGGCATACCATTTTTGTGAATAACTCACCCACTTATGCGAGCTGCTAAGAAAATCGAATTTATATTTTAAAAAAATTTACAACTTTTTTGAAAATTCAATGTTTTAAAAATAGATAAAATAAATAAATAAATTCGGTGGCACGCTCTTGAAGAGTCGGGGCCTAGCGACTTATAATTCTCAACCATTCCTGTGTGCTTGTCTGCAGCAATGGAGGAGACCTACTTTTTATTACCGAATCCGAACGGCTAAGGTGAGCGGCACTTTTCTATGAGAAGAGATACTCTTGGAGGATTTGTCACTTCCTCGCAAGAGGTAGTAGCTCCGAAAAAAACTAAAGATAGAAGCTGCTGGTATATTGAACCCAGACCTCTGGCATGACAGTCCAACGCACTAACTATTACGCCACGGGCTACACAAACAAAAAATTGATGAATTTCTTTTCAAAATCGACTTCTTTGATTCGTATTAATAAATCCTAAAAATAGCGTTGATACCAATTTTTGTCTAAAAAAAATTAGATTTGTTAAAGAAATCAGAAAATTGGCTTTTTAATAAATTTATATTTTTGATGATGTACAGTGCACTCTCTCATAACCGGACATTCATATCCAAAAATTTGTCCTGTTATGAGAGGTGTACGGTTATAGAAAAAAAAAAACAAATACATATAAGAAACCTTAAAACAAACAAATTTGCATATCCAAATTTTATTATTTTATTATTTAAGTTCAAGTGCGTTCCCGTATTCGAAAAATTGATATGAACCTTAAGCCATAGTCGCTAGAGGCATACAAAGTTTTTCATAATGCAAAAAAATACTGATAAAATTTTATAATTGAATTGGTAGGTGGGTGGGTTCTATAAGTATACTAAAAAAAAGGCATGACTGTAAGTGTTGTGCGTCAGCGCCATATTGAAAAACGCTTCTTATCAAATATCTCGAAAACGACTCATAGCACATAAAATTTGTAAGCACGTTTTCATAAAAAAATCAATTATATTTCTTTTTTTCATATAACATTTTTTTTGTAGGATTTATACTTTCAGAGTTGCGGTTATTAAAATTGGTGTCCGCGTCCGGTTAAGAGAGTCCACTTATGGGAGAGTTATTACTATGCAAAGTCATGAATTTAATTCCGTTTCTTTGAAATCTCCGGTTTTGAGAGGTGTCCGCTTATGGGAGGTGTTCGTAAGGAGAGAGTACACTGTATATCGATTTTTGCTATTTTTTTTTTCTAGTTTAGCCTAAAAGTTCCATTTATGCTATGTAGGTGGGTACTCATAAGCCTCCCATAACAACTTTATATCCTTTAAAATCAGATTAATTTGTTTTTTTTTTTAATGTAGTGTGGTCCGTACATAAAAGTAAGTTTGTGTGTCCCAATCGTACATTTTTTTTTTATATGTTCATTCAGAATAAAAATTATTTTCTCATAAAATGAAAATCAAATCAAAATCTTTATATTCTGGCTTTAAAACGAAAACAATTACATACGTGGTAACCTAGTCATGTATCTACTTTATTTATTTTACTACCCAGTCCAGTCAGCGTATTCACCTTCCCTTATAGCGCTTTACGCATTTGATCACCTGGTAGGAGATGGAGAAATTGTGCGGAAAAAAATGTTCCGTATATGTTGAACATTGGTTAAGTGGGGCAATTAATTAGTGAGAGGGGGTAGAACAGGTTCATCAGGAGTTTTAGATCTATCTACAGCCCTTAGTTCTTTTCTTTGAAATAAAAGCGCGTACATTTTGAATTTTTGCTACAATATTTTCAAGCGGTAACTGCAGATAGTTTGATCTTTGGCCTATGTATAAAAATTTTCGTACTACAGTCTTAAGTAGCCTTACCACCCGGGCGCCACTGTCTTTTGAGCACTCTCAATCTCGTTTTTTTGAAAGCCATTCAACTTAAAATACACTAATATCTAATATTTTTAAATATTGACCCCAGTATATAGGTATTATTAAAATTTTAACTGAAAAAATACTTAATTCAGGAAAAGGAAAAATAAATTTAAGAAAATGATTAATATCGTTAACTCCCCTTGAATTTTTTTATATTTCAAATACGCAGAGGCCAATATTTTCCTAAGAAATAAAATAGGTCGTTTGTAATTTAGACTTGAATTTTACTTCGTTATTATTTATTTTATATTAATTTTTCGTGCTTTTATTGAATAATAAATCATGACTAATTTCTAGATAAAAAATAAATTTAGATAAGTAACACATATTGCAAAAAAGGCAAATCAAGCCATCATAAGGTTAAATTCATTCATTCGATTTTTGAACAATTCTACTAACACGCAACTCTCTTAATTGTTCACATTAATTAATTTTATATTTTTTTTTTCTTATTTTGCAATTTAAATTGACACAGATGTGAGAACGACAAACAATTTATCAGCTTAACTCACGACAATTTTACTTGAGAACAAAAAAAAAAAAAAAAAAAAAAAAGAAATTAATTTCCCCCACTCTGCATTCCGCATAATGTAATAAAAATATTTGAAAACAACAAAACATTCAAAAATGAAGAAGAGGATGATAGTAAGTAACGTCTTGAATGATTTTCAAACAAGCAAGCTACATATTCAATTATGGTAATTCTTCCTATAGGTACCTCCATACGAGAGAATAATAAAGATACTTTCTGAGTAATTTTAACTTATACACATGGACACCGTGCGCTGAATTTATTGCTTGCTGGCTCTTGTGTTTATTTTATTTGGCACACCATGATCAGAGAACGGGACCCGAGACCAGGCCATGTTGAGTTGATGCTGCTAATGGAAACCAAGCATTTGATGATGATTATGATGATGATGAAGATGATGAACTCTGGGAATGTCCGCGTTCCAATTGGTACTTACCTACCCATATATAATTTTCTATTTCTGATCCATTAATATGTTATCAATAGATTGTTATTTAATGGCTTTCTTAAAAGCTATTGATATCTACAAGTAGAAGTAATTAAAAAGGCTTTTTTATTATTTACCTAGGTATAGAATCCATTAGCTAGAAATGTTTTTATAAATATCGACTCAGTCCAAAGCAAAACAATAACAAATCAAAAATCTATAATGCACCTATGTAAATACTAAAAGGTAGGTATAGGCGCTAAAAGAAGAATTTATAAGTAAACAATTAAATATAAATAAATATACATACATAATTAATATATTTAGCAAACACAAGATAGGATTTTGTTATCTTTGACAGCTTTCTTCTTCTTCCTATCATCTGGAACCTATGATTTATTAATTATCTCTAGGTAAAGGTACCAATACCAGGCTGAAAACCATTTATTCCTATACAGATACCTACTTTGATTAAAGAAAACGAAACAATAAGAATAACATTATAATTACTGACAATTTGACCTTATCGCTATTTAATTAAAAGGTCACAGTGGAACTAAGCAACATTACAATTACAATATAACATTTAAGTACACATACACAGTAAAAATGTCTAATCAAAGATGGCCATCTTTTTTGTTTTCTTCTTGTTTTTTTTTTTTTTTTAATTCAATTCAACCGCAATTATGTTTCATTTTCAACTACATTCCTTTGAAAATTTATTATTTCTCTTAGATATGTAACCTCTCTCTTAAAGTAACAAAATTTCAAGAGATAAACTAACTTGTGTACGATTGTAAATGTGAACATTGTCAATTTTAAACTGTCATTTTTTATTTCAATTTACAACACTCTTTACATTTTTGATTTTCCATTTTCTTCTTTGTTATTTTTTCTCCGTTTTTCTTTTTGGACTTGGGTTCCATTTCCAAACTTTCCGTTAACTCTTTTTACTTTCTAAGTCCTCTTTACCGTTACGTTCATCTCTTTTTGTATGTAACTGTCTGTTCTGTAATAATAGCAACAACAAATCCTTAACCAAACCAAAACTGCATTAGGTTTTTCTCTCTTGCAAATTGAAGATAAAAAGGTAGCAAAGTTACCGTTACTGTAACTGTAACAGTAACATAACGTTAGGTAGGTATATTTAAGGGATAATTTTATTGATTGCCCCTTTTACCTTTTAATAAAAAATGAAATGCAGTTTACTCTGAACTGTTTGGAATACTACAGGGTGTGCTTATAATATAAAAAATGTACATTAGGATAATAGCCCAAGAAAACAAGAAGTTAGAACAAATTCTCACAAAGCTGAATTTGGGCAAATAGCTACATTATGAGCTTGTATATTAAGGATTTCCAAAAAGCATTTTCCATTTGGAATTGGACTATTACGGAAAGCGAAAAGGGATGAAGTTCAGTTTTTTGCAAATTTATCGATCAGTTTTTTTAGCCCCGATCCAAATTAAGGGTAGGTACTTTTATGACATTGCGTACTTTTTCTAAATTTAGTTTATTGTTTAAATTCAAAAAAAAATTTATTTAATTAGAAAATAGGATAAAATTTAAAAATATTTTATAAATAATTACTTATTTTTAAAAATGTAAAAATTGTAGACATGACGATTGATCAGATAAATATAGAGGATAAATTAACAACTAAAAAGTCTTAGGCCCAGTTTTTCAGTGCTGGGTTAAACTAGAGGTAGTTAGTTCATGCCATACATTTTTATTAGCGATATAGCGAGGAGAAATCGAGATTGTTTTTTAGCTCAAAAAATAAGCTTAATTTTTTTTGAAATCGTAGTTTTGCAAAAAATTTCATCCTTAAAATCTGCAAATTTGAAAAAAAACTAATTTACGGCACAAATAGCACAACCCTTTTTTTTGAAAATCGAAAATGACGTTACTAACTTCACGCTTCGCAAAATGGAATTTTGGCTTTAAAAGTTGCAAATATCGGAATATATTTTTAACTCTTCGGCACTTGGCAGCACAAACTGATCACAAAACAGCGCAAGTTTAATTTTTTTGAAAATCGTAGCTCAGCAAAAAATTTCATCCGTAAAATTTGCAAATTTGCGCATTTGAAAAAAAAAAAAAATAATTTACGGCACAAATAGAACAAGATGGACTCAATACCACACAACCTTTTTTCGAAAATCGAAAATGGCGGTGCTAACTTAAAGCTTCGCAAAATGGATTTTTGGCTTTAAAAGTTGCAAATATCGGAATATATTTTTAACTCTTCGGCACTAGGCAGCACAATCTGATCACAAAACAGCACAAGTTTAATTTTTTGAAAATCGTAGTTTAGCAAAAAATTTCATCCGTAAAATTTGCAAATTTGCGCATTTGAAAAAAAAAATAATTTACGGCACAAATAGAACAAGGTGGGCATAATACAGCACAACCTTTTTTCGAAAATCGAAAATGGCGGTGCTAACTTAAAGCTTCGCAAAATAGATTTTTGGCTCTAAAAGCTTCAAATATGCGAATATTTTTTTTTATCTTTTCGGCACTGGGCAGCATAAACTGATCGCAAAACAGCAGAAGTTTATTTTTTTTTTTCAAAATCGTAGTCTTGCAAAAAATTTCATCCGTAAAATTTGTAAATTTGCGAATTTGGTACAATACATTTGCGAATTTGGTACAATACAGCACGAGACTAGTCTCGGTCTCGTCCCGGTCTCGGTTTCGGGATCGAAATCGAGACGAGACTACTTTAAAAGCACCCGAGACGAGACCGTATTTTTGGTACCGAAATTCGCCGAGAGTCTCGCTGGTCTCGGTGGGTCTCGCCGGTCTCGGTGATTTGGTTTCGGTTTTCGCTAGAAGAAATATTTTTTTATTTAATTATTTTTTAGTATAGGTACCATGTTCAATTTTTATAATATTCACAAGCTTTTTTTGCGAAATATAAAATATTCTGTGCGCGTTAAAATATCGAACCACATATGTACATAGTTTTATACTCAGGTGCACTGCGAAAATCCAGAGAAAAACACGTATGCACTCACGAGTCTGTTTTATACATTTTCTTCGTGCTTCAGACAAGACTCCACACCCCGCATTTTTCTTACCAACAAACTGCCGAGATATCGTACTTTTTAAACAGGCGTCTTATCTTACATCTTTTTACCACCAAAAAACACGAAAGAAACCAAGGCTAAGGATAAGACCGAGACCGAGACATTTTTAAAATTTGCGAATTTGAAAAAAATATTTACGGCACAATGCAGCACAAGTTGAGCACAATGCAGCACAAGATTTTTTTTTTTTTTTTTGAACACCGAAAATGACGGTGCTAACTTTACGCTAAAAAAAATGGGTAGCCTCTAAAAAAAATATGCTTTGTACCTACGATATTTTTTTTAAATACGAAAATCAAAAATGGCGGTGTTATCTTCACGCACACTAATTTGCTTTTTTTTTTACTTTGATATTTCGTAACAAATTCTACCTACCAAATAATTAAGTTTACCAAATTTCATTAATTTTCGTCATCAATAATAGGTACGTTCCAAAATAATTCTAGCTGAATAAATTTTACAATATTAATCATTTTTAATTGCTCTATATTATTGGTTAAATATTTTATATAATAACAATTCGAGTTGATTTTGTTGTTAATTTGATATAGGGTGCTTTTTAATAGTTCAAAACATTTTGCATTTATTTTTTTTAAATAAAAAACAAATAGGTAATTTAAAGAAACAAGAAAAATTTTTTTTTTTTTTGGATTGAATTAAAAAATTGTTAAAATTTAGCTTAACTAAATAGTTGTTAACCAGAAGACCAAATTCATGTCATAGAAAGCTTATATTTTTCGTAATAGATTTTAGGAAAAATGTGCGCCTTTTTCACACCCTCTGCCCTACTTCATTGCTATAATTCCAATGGTCCATTTTGACTTGCTTGAACCTATTTTTTGTATTGCTATAAAGCGTTTAAATCTTTATCATTCTTTACCAAATAGCACCCTCTTTCAAACCAGGTGATTGTGACACTATAGAACAAAAGCTAAAAGAAACATCAAAAGTACAATCTTTCCTTATGCTAAATTTTCAAACCGGACTTCCCCTTGTATTTACTTGAACATTTTTACAAGATACCATCATTACATTATGCTTTTACATCGCACAGTTCATATACAATGAATGCCCTGGGGTTAATTTTTTTTTCCTTTTGAAGCAAGTCTGCTTGGTCTTTTATTAAACATGTAGGTATTCAGAAATTTATCATTAAAAGACAAAAAAAAAAAACATATAGGTGAGGTAATTTTTTCTCATATTTTCATTTCATACTTATTTTTTATAAAGGTTTCTGCACTCACGGTGTCATGAACAAAAAAAAAATTAAGATTATAAAAAAGAGGTTTGTAATTAAAAGAAATTGGTACACAACTAGAGATGGTCTGAGATGAGCTCTTATAATTTGTATAGGTCAACAAGGTATACATAGGTAAGGTACTTACATATATTTCTTGATATTATTAAGAACCATAGAACATTTTGATGGAGTAAGTTATAGTGACTTGTTTTTTAATTCAATGAAGACTGTTTTTTGAGTTCTTAAAAACGAACATATTTCTTTTGACAACATTTTAGATACCACCTACTGGCCTTGTTAAAAGACCTTATAACTTTTTAAATCTATTGGCTAGCTTTATAACATTGAAGAGAACTTTCTAATGCATGATGGATTAATAATAGTTCGCCCTTATGTGGCAGAAATTATGGTTTTAAAAGTATGAGTTTTGTCATTTTAAAATATATTTAATAAAGAAAGAATTTTTTGAGAACTAACTTCAATCAAGCTTCCAATGTGATGTGAAATAGTGCACCCTTCGAAAATAGTCGAGATACTAAAAATAAATTAAATAAATTTGATGGCACAACAGCTCATGAAGAACTAGGGCCTAGTGACTTACAACTCTCAACCATTCCTGTGTGCGTGTCTGCAGGAATGGAGGGGACCTACAGTTTATTGCCGAATCCGAACGGCTAACGAGCGGCACTTTTCTGTGACAGGAGATACTCTTGGAGGATTTGTCAATTCCTCGCAAGAGGCAGTAGCCGTTTTTCTTTTAAATAAATAGGTGGCGAGGCTGGGGATCGAACCTTAGACCTCCGGCATGACAGTCCATCGCACTAACCATCACGCCACGGCTACTACGAGATACAGAATGTGTTTTTATTTCCATTCGTTTGGTCTTGTTCTTATTTCGAATTAAATAAGACATAACTTTCACATAAGGAAATATGTTATGAAATATTCAATGAAAAGAGAGCAACAAAATAATTAGGGCCTGATCATTATACTTACCCAGGGGAGAGCGGGGCTAAAAGAAACACTTTTTACTAAAATTGGTGATGTTCCTAAGATTTTTAAAATGAGTTAGCCAAACCTTTTTCTGGTGAAAGAGCAACAGCAACGAAATCCAACAAAAAGTAAAAAATAAAATACTGATCAGAATTTGTAAAAATATAACATTTAGACAAAAAAAAACGTGTTGTTATACGACTTACCCCACCCCATACGCGGGGAAAGTTGTAACATAGACTGGGATAAATTGTAACAACTATACTGTATTAACTGTTTTTCCCAAAAATGGCCAAAAAAGGTTTTTATACTTAATCTGCACAAGGTCCTGCTAAATTTATTATGCAGATTCAGTATAAAAAACATTTTTAGGAGAGACACTTTCGCTACAATTTTTTTTAACGGCATATTTACGGCATTTAATTTGAACAATATGGCATAATCGCAAAGTTATTTTTGATCAAAATTTAAATTGTCATGCTTACTTTATAAAAAGTTAGCATGAAATCAATTTTTGTGAGAACCCAGTGGCGCAGCAATTTTTTTTTCTCTTCATGACATATTTACGGCATTTATACGACAAATTTAAAAAAATTAATTTGAAAAAAAAAATACTTCAAAGAAGATTTTACATGTCAAAACTTTGCTTTTCTAAACTCATTCAAATTCAGCTTGTAAAGATCTGACTCTGATTATGTTAATCAAAATAGGGAAAACAGAATTTTTGAAAACTGGAATTTTTAAAGAAAGATTTAGAAAATTCAAAGTTGACACGTTGAACTTTTCAATTTTTCTAGTATCCAAGCACATAACCTTTATTATATCAAAAATCTTTCAAAATTGAAATTTTATAATTCTGCTTTGCATAAACCCTGCGTATACCTGTTTTAGAAAGCCATTTTTAACAAGCAGAATATTTTAATTTTTTTTTAATTCAATTTTTCTGATTTATTAGTACATTTTTTCAAAAAAACAAAAAATAATAAAAAAAATCAATGGAGACTTGAAAATTCGGCTTTCAAAACCCTGAAAATTGTTCGTTTTTTACTTGCGATTTGTACTGGCAAGTTCTAGATTCGTAAAAAAAATAGAAATCGCGAATTTGATCACACTTGACATTACGATGATAGGGAAGACGAAAAAAGTGGGTCTCACAATTCCGTGTTCCGTCCGTCTGTCTGTCTCTCTACCCATTCGCCTACAGCCTAAACGCATAAATAATGATTTTATTTAAACTTCGTATCTCGCGTTTTTTTTTACATAGCCCCGACATGTTTTTTTTTTTCATATTTGAAGTTTGTTTTTCATATTTGTTTAAGGACGGAACCTGTCATATAATTTTTTTATAATTTTTGGAAAATTTAATTTTTCGCAAGACTGGCTCCACAGATTTTTCTAAAAAAAAAATCAATAAATATTTATTAGATATAGATTTATTTTATTACATATACATAGGCTAGCTTTTGGAACAAATAATATTTCCGATAAATGATTTTAATTGGACCTCCCATAAAACCATTTTTAAGATTTGTGAAAGAAATCGGATGGTCTACTTTTTTTAGCTCTCAAAACAATTTAAGGAACTATTAATTACTCTCGAAATATGTACATTATGTTGATTTTTAATAATTTTCCAATTTAGGCTCTAAGTCCCATGCATTTATATGTGCATGTGCAGTGTGCTATATTGTTCATTTTGGTATGCTAACAAAATACTGCCTTAAACTTAAGGCTCCCATACAAAAATTATTTCTTTTAAAATCAGATGAATAAATTTATGTATTCAGACTTTAAAACCACAGTGTGATCAAGTTTGTGCGAACTATTCGTGCGTTTTATTTTAATTCCAAGCTGAATTTTGCAAATAAAAGAAAAACTGAATTAAAAAAAAAATTTAAAAACAAGTTTTTTCTTGACAAAAGCGAAAGGAACCCAAAGAAGCAATTGTTTTGATAGCAATTAAGATTCTGCCTACATAGTATATTTTTGTAAAATTTAAATTTATTCCAAAACTCAGTTTTTGAATAAAATTTGTATATTTTTTTTATCTATAAACATATTTTGTATTCCATTGTTGAAGTTTTTTTTTTAATTTTGCAACCCTCATAAACATTACATATACCATGGGCTCTTACGTGTTTCTTACCTGCCTTTACTTCATAAATTAAACAACAAAAATTAAAGTATGTAGATACTAACTTGTGATTTGACTTTTCTATATTTCTTCGCTGTTTGCTTTCCTGAGTGTTTTTGTCTTGCACAAAAAAAAAAAAACAAAAAGTCAACAAATATTTTTGAAAAAAAAAAGAAGTCTGGCTAAAAACATAAATAGGTACATATACTTACATACATACAAAATTTTGGTGTTAGAAAATAAATTTCCAAACAATCACAAAATACCACAGTTTATGCGATCAATATGAAAAATTTTGTTTATCTACCTTCTCTTGTGGGGAGAAAACAAATCGACAGAAATACTTTACAAAGATTCCATTAATTTCCACCTTCTTCTGTGGTATTAGTTGGTAGTAAAAGAAGAAGAATACAGCCCCAAAAATATTACTTTCTGCCACAAACTTTGGAAAACAAAAAAAAAAAAAAACAAAAAAAATTATTGTTGGGTTTGTTTACTCTTCCATTTTTCGCCACCGAACGCAAAATTTTTAAAAGTGTTGGTTTTGGTCCTTCTTCTGCTTAAATTTATCCGATACTATATATGTATGAATAAGCAAGCAAGTGGGTGAGGACAAGGACGAGGACGACATGACTGTCGAGTCGACTAGGTGGCTTTTTTGTTTTGCTCATTTAATGGGTTCCGTATATTTGCCCTTTTGTTTCTTCGAGCATATAAACCACCTACTTCATATACCCGGTTGTTTGGTTAGTAAGAAGCTTTTTAAGAGAATTTTACACAAAATAATTAAAAGTTTTTCTTTTGGCCGAGAACGACGACGACAACGACTACGACGACTACGAAGAGGATGTTGACAACGCACGACGACGGGTAAAGATAGCTCAACACCGAGATTGATAAGCACGAGTTCAAAGTAGAAAGTCAAACTTTAGATATTTTTAAAAAGGGTAAACTTTGACTGTGCTTTGGCTATTGAACAAAAGTTCGTCATATAAAATAGAAAAAAAATAAAATAAAAACAATCGTTTTTATTAAACATACATTGTTCGAGCTTAGACGCAGAGAGACAATCTAGCTTTGGGTGCATTTTGTTTATGGAAAAACATTTGTGTTCAAAGAAAAGCTTTCAAATTCAAATTCATGCAAACTTTAGGAAACCCCTTTTTCAACTAAAATAAAACTAATTTCATTACCAGAAAAACCACTAAGCTAATTAGTTGGATTTTTGTTAGTGGATGGTCTAAGTGTAAACAATGGAAGACAAATTTAAAATTATTTAAAAAAATTAAAATTATTCAGACGTATAAAAAGTTTATTTACCAACATAATACAGAAATTTATGAATTAATGTCCTTTTTATAAATGGCTTTTAATTATTTGTTTGACTATTCCAAAAATTATTGCTTTTCTGAATACTTAAAAATTAAAGATATAAAGGTAAAATTGAATGTTTAACGAATTTTAAAATTTTGTAAGAAACAAAAACAATTTTTCATTTTAGCAAGGTATTGGCACAGTTTTTTTTTAATAAACATTCATATAGAACTTCCAAAAAGTCGTTACAAATAATCATGTCGCTGTCGGAGGGGTAAGAAAGAAACTAAAATTTTTCCAATTAAAACTGACCCACTCACAGAACACATTAAGACCAAAACCAGAATTATTCAATGGACTTAATGTGACTGTGAAAGCCCCCTGTCCCAGTAGCGCTTTTATCTTCGTTTCATTTGGTTTTTTTTTTTTTTTTTTATTTTATTTTTATTTTTCTTAAAGCCCTTAACAATGAGTTTACTTAATACAAATATCATAAAGTGTGATGTATATAAGTGCTTTATACACTTTTTATTACAATGAAGCAAAGAAACCTATTATACGAGGAAGAGAAACAGAATTAAGAAAAGAAAATCTCACGAAAGAAGAGACCCATAAAAATAAAACGAAAGCTGAAGACAAGCAATTAAGGTCCATTCCATAGATAGAAAAACTACCGCTTTACTTCTTAAAGACAAATTACATCTCTGATGCCGTTGGCCAACAATTCCTCTTAGATGTATATATCTATGTATGTTTGTACATATGTATGTATGCATGTAGCTGGGATTTTTTGAAAAAGAGTTAATAATAAATTAGACAAATGATGAAAAAGATGACAAAAGCTTTCAACCCAAAAGGTAGTAGGTATTTAACAACGGGCGTGTGGATGGAGAGAGCGAGGAAGGGGGGAAATTAAGATAAGCTAGATAATTATTTTCTAATTGGGATACGTCAGTTTTTTTTTTTTTTTAATTTTCTTTTATTTTAAGTGGAAGTTAGATCTTAGAAGTGTCGAATTCAAATAAAACCTTTGATTGTTATGTGACCTTAATGACCGCACAAATTAAATTTGAAAATATTTTTACTATTTTAATTAAAAACATTTAAAAAGTCAGATAGATAAACAATTAGCTACTGTCAATTCATAGCTAGCACAGCAATAGAAATTCAATAAAACGCTATTTTTATCCACTTTCATGTTCACTCTTAATTTCTGTGGCTGTGTTCACACACTTTTGTGAGTGAAAAACAATTTAAGTTACCGACATATGTTCAAGTCAGCAGTCTCTTTTATATTCACTAATTTACTGCCTTATTTATCAGCACTTTAGGTTTTTGTTATTGTTTACGAAGGGAAATTTTACTGCGCTAGCTATAAAATTACCAATAAAACACACCTTATGCATACATATGTCGTAGCAAATACATTTTTGAATGAAATAGTTTAAAATCGAAAATAATTTGAATTGAAGAATATGTACCATTCCGTACCTAGGTACATATTTAGTAAAAAAAAAAAACTCTTAATTAAAGGGACAACGACAACTCAAAAAAACGCTGACGATTCAAAAAGAAATTTTGATATGACATTTTTTCATCAATCGCGAATATTTTTTTTGCACTGAACATTATCTAGGTACAAAAAATTTGTTAAATATATTTTCAAAAATGTATTTAACTTTTAACACGGAAACCTAAGCGAGTGTACTCAGCTCAGAGCTATTAACTGTATGGGCAGAATAGGTTATAGTCTAGGGCAGCAAAATGTATGGGCGGCAAAAAATTATATTGCAATACATAATTTCTTTTCAATTAACTTTATCGTTGTTGATTTCAACTTGACAAAAAAGGATGAAAACAGATTTATTATCGAAAGTGACACTGATGTTGATGAAGTTCATTCAATTAAAATAGTGGTTCACTCGGGCGTATACGCAATCTTTTATTTTTGTATGTTAAATTGGTTTATGACGATTGAGAAAACTAATTTGATAAGTTTGTTTCTCTTTTTTAAATAAATGTGGACGTGGTACGAAATTTGCTAGCAAACTCTAGTTCAATTTAAAACATTCTCCTTTCAAGATAAGTGACCATGATGCAAATTGATTTGAAGCATCAAACTATCCATCTTCAAAGCCGCTGTAATTATGATATTAACTCTAATTTCTAAAGATCTATACGACAACCCTATGCTCATTGAGTAAGATAAAATCTGAATAGCTGCAGCCTCAAGTATTTACAAGCAGGCGCATATGAAATATGAGGGTCAAACTTATTTGATTTTTACAGATTTTCTTTGATTTTGCTTTTGAATTTTATTGTATTTATATTTACACAAAAAAATTTTTAACAATGTTTAAATCGGTGTTAATCGATAAAAAAAATTTATTACTTAGCATTTTTTAAAATTATTTTTTTTACAGGATAAAATTTTACTAATATTTTTGAGATAAAAAATTGGTATCTGCTCCAATTTGTATTATTTATTAATGTTGAACTGAAAATTCAATTTCGTATAAAATAAAAAAAAGTAGATGATGATTTTTTGAAATATTAAAAAAAAATTATTTCACATTTCAACAAAGTCATTTTCGAACCTAATTTGAAAAGAAATGTTTTTTTTTTTTTTGAAATTGTTAGTACAGGTACACATACACAATTATTTAAACATTTCAAAAACATTTTCCATACATAATTGATCAAAAGCGGTTCAATTGATTTGACTTTGAAAAAAAAAGTGAAAATACAAAATTGTTACATAAAATGTATATGGAAAATGCCATAAGCAACCATTTTTCTTTTTAAAAAAAATATCAAACTAACTTAGAATAATCTGTGAAAAATACGATTTTCGTAAAGGGGTAGGTATACCGTTGTTTTCGATCCTAAAACAAAAAATTAAAAAAAAAATTTGGGGAATGCTCAAAAATCATTATCAAATTTTAAAGAAAATCAATCTATCAGCTTTGACTGTAATCGAATATAGACAAACTGACAGACGGACGGAATTGTGAGACCAACTTTCATCATCATAGTGTCAGTTTTGATTAAAGTCTCGAATTCAATTTGTTCTCTGACTTTACAACTTTTGCGCCATATTGCAATTAAAAAAAAAGAAGAAAATTTATGAACTAGAAAGTCAAAAACAAAAATACAAAAAAAAAAGTTACGATTTTTACGAAAATTATTTCCTATCAAGAAGTAAACCATTTCAAACCATTTCATTTGTTGGTCTTGTGAATACAAAAAAAGCTAAAGCTAAAACTTGGATTTTTAAGTAAAAGCTGATTTTTGAGTGAATTTTTGGCTATCTTGTTTAATGTACTTTCTAGTAATAGCTTAGCCAAAGCTAAGCTCATTTAGTTTTAGCTTGTTTTTCCAGCTTAAACTTCAATTTTTGTAAATAAAATCTCGGACGATAAACGATATGATAAAACATTTTTTGCACGCAACCAATATTTATCCTATAGAGCAGATTAAAAAAAAAAACAGTTTAAGCTAAAGCTACTTAAGTTAAAACATGTGAATAAACAAACAAAAGCTAAAACTATAAAGCTAAAGCTAGAATTTTCTAGCTGAAGCTATTTAGAGAAATCTTTTTTTTTATTCACATGAAATACATTTTAAGCTAGAACTATATAGTTTTAGCTACTAGTAAAAGCTATGAGTAGTTAGCTTAAGCTACTTACCAAAGCTTTTACTTAAGACCCAGTAGCACACTGAAAATACGTTATCAAATACATATAAGACCTTTCATTCTTAAAAAATTTTGTTTTTAATGTTGTGTGTTTCAAATTCTAAATACATATTTAGGTTAGGTACATAGGTACATATACTATTGGCCATATTATTGGTGTGCCGCGAAGCTAGTTTTTCGGCAAAACTAGTTCTATTGGAGTTTCGAATTTTAAGTTTTTCACAATTTTTTATTTTTTTCCAAGAGTATCATAGAAAAATGCCGCTCACCTTAGCCGCTCGGATTCGGCAGTAAACTGTAGGTCCCATCCATTTCTTCAGACACGCACACAGGAATAGTTGAGTGTTGTAAGTCACTAGGCTCTAGTCCTCTAGTTCTTCATGCCAAATTTTTTATTTGTATCTGTGCCTATGATAGTCATGCTAATTTATTGATGCACTGCAACCTTCAGGGATGTCTTTTTTTTCTTTTTTTTCACGACAAATTAGTAAAGAAGAAAGAGAGTACTACAATGCAATTGAAATTGTTTTATCCAAAAACTGGTATATTTTTGGAATTCTACGCCCTGTGCTTCGTAGCGCAAAAATGTTTTCCTTGTACTGATTCTTATTTGTAATGATAGATGCCCCGAAAATTTGAAGACCTTAAAGTAAATCAATTTCAACAAAAAAAACCATTGAAAAAGAACAGAAATCAGATACAGTGGTTTTTTCATATTTTTTTTTTTTGCATCATTACGTCCCAGCCCAGGTATAGGTATCGACTTATCGCCAATCTTATTGCTTAATCATAAGTCTTGTTAAGACAAGACAAAAATTGGCGCTGCACACGAAGGTACATGACTTAAAAAAAAAACACGATCTGAGCCTGAGACCTTCCTCAGTCCTCCAGACTTCGCATTGCGCTCAAAATCACAACAGGCAAATTTAATCCTCACCACTTCAACAACAGTCGTCCGTCAACACGCCAGCCATAAAACAATAAACAACAACAAAAAAATAATTCTAGTTAGGATTCATACCTGTTTTATTTATTATTTGCCTGTACCAAAATGATTTCAGTATCAAATTTCAAAAAAAGGACATCTCTATACCTCCATACGGTTCAATGAATAAAGTGCGATCACGAAAGTACGGCTCAAACGCAGTCTCAGAGACCCCCGACGCGACGGATGGAGGACAACCAACGTGTCGATACTTCATTCCTCCATTGACAAAAGAAACATTCGATATATACCTACCTAACCTATACTTTCTATAGATATAGTAGTTTCGAGCATATACAATCAAGTTGGTGCTGTGAAATTCTGTAAATAGGTCTCCCAGCGCAGCGGCTGCGGCTCAGTTGGATGTGGATTGTGGATAAATTCAAGAACAATTAGGGTCGAGAGTATACGAGTCACTTGCTATATTGTGTTTTGCTTTTGATATAGAAATTTGAGATCTTAAAAGGGTTTCCCTCTGCGTTTAAAAAAAAAAAAAAACTAAAATATTGGTATTATGTTTCTTTGGGTATTTTTATTTTTTTGTATCTGTACCTGTTGATAAATGGATTGCTATCAGTTGAAAATGAAAAACTATTTTTTAAGTGCGTGCGTATAAATATTGAGGGAAAGAAATAGCGTAAACACAGTTTCAGGTTTCAATTTTTTTGAATTTAAATATATCTACCTAAGATAGATTGATGTTGACGTACAATTGTTGAAGTTTTAGATAAGAAAATATGTTGTTTGCTGCTTAACTGTTAAATGTTAGAGAAATTGTTTATCAGAATGATTTCTTTCTTTAAACACAAACAATTTCAAGTGGATGGCGCAGTGTTTGGGGGAGTTTCGATAAACTGTGTATATACATAGGTATCAATACTCAAGGCCTAGGTGTGGATAAGAATTTACAAATAGAATTCAGGGAAGCTATAGCCTCTAAGTAGGTAGGTATTTAGACATTTTGAATTTTTCCTTTTTGTAAATAAAATATTTTTTCAAGCACTTTAGTAGATAGCCCCCAGGGTTGAATTTAAACAATTGTATGAAACAGATGGAAAAATTGATTTTTGAAGGTAAGTCCAACTTAGGCTTTGGAATGAGATGGTTTTTTTTTCGTAATTGTTATTAACTCTACGAAATCAATTTTATTCGAAAAGAATTAAATTGGGTGGTATTTTATTTAGAATGCTTTGAAAAAAAGACATTTATATAGTTATCCAGTCAAATAGTGTTTTTTAATTTTTTAAAATTTGTGGGATTGTTACGATTTCTTCAATTATTCTTCTTTGGAATAAAAAATCCAAATTTGAGATTATTTTTTTAAATATTCATGTCACAACATTGAAAAAATAATGGTATAGAGCATAATGTGTAGGTCGAGACAGGAAATAAATCATGCCTATAGAACGGAGGTCCTATTCCCCTCATTTAGACGGGAGAGGCAATTAAAAAAAAATTATTAAAAACAGAAAAACAATTATTAAAAAACAACGCTTACACTTACAATGCATTCTGTATATTTTTTTTTAACTCAGACATTTTTTCTTACTACTACATATGTTTCCTTTACTTCTAACTTAGTAGAAATAGGGCCTCCTGGAGGAACAAAATACCGGTTTGAAGTCTAATTTAAGGAAAAATTTTAATACATATAATGTTTCACTAAAAATTTATGGGAACATTGAATAAAACACAAAAAATATATTTTTAACAAAATCAGTTTTGAACATAATTTTTAATTTTTGTTTTTTTCTTTAAATTTTGAGTTTAATTTTTAAAAAACCGTTCACTCAAACAATTTTATTTAAAAAATATGTTTTTGGCTTTACAAAAAGATATAACACCATTACAATTTTTTTTTAATATTTTTTTCTGTTTAAAGTCAATTTTTACGAAAATTTTCCCTCCCGCATAAACGGGATCGAAGAAACCCCCCCCCCCCCCACACACAAATCCTCTCAACAGGTTTTCTCGCCTCGACCCAACCTACCCACTCTAGCCTTTTTTTTTACACCTTATTCACCCTGTAGAACTAACTATAGTCGACCTCGCTTAACTGCACTCCGCTTAGCCGAAAAAATCCTTAATTAAATTTATGTTTTTATTTCATTATTTGTCATTTTTAAAAAATACACTAGCGGCCCACATTAAAAATTATCAAAGATCGGGCTAGGTTAAATTTCGTCTGGTGAAAATCCTCTTTTAATGAACTAGTGTAAGTTTTTCCCTCCCGTAAAAATCTGCTTGTTAAACGGAGTCGACTGTAACCTATAACTATCTACTATACGCTTGGCTGCAAATAGTTTCATAGTTCATGTGATTTCCTCTGTAACATAGATATGATTGAAATATCTCTCACCGATATTAAATGTGCCTTACCATTCCAGTGCTGTAGCAACGAAGGGGCTAGGGCGGGTTTAGCCCCCCTAACGAGGGCTTTGCCCCCTCTTAAGCGTTTTTTTAATATATGAAATCAATACTAGAAATAGAAGGGAGAAAAAGGCAATCGAAAACATAAATAATAATGAAAATTTGTATAGGTAGTTAATTATTTCTGCTCTAAACTTGTTCGCATTCGCATTTTACTCGGAAAACCTTTGAAAAAAGAACTTTTGAAGTATTTTAGTTTGGTTTAAAAAAAAAAATCATTCAAATTTTCAAAGTTATTTTATACAAACAAAAACAATAAATGATGAATATTTATACAAACTAATTTTTTAAGAATTTGCCAAAGCAGTTGTGGACTTAGAATCTAATTATTGACCCACTTAATTCGGGTCTTTTGGCCCATTAGTGTAATTTAAAAGTCGCCACATTTGATTTGATGGTAAATTTAGAAAAAAATAATTTGTCCCCCCCAAACAAAACCGAGTAGCTACGGCATTGCACCATTTTTTTATTTTATTTTTCAGCTTTAATGTTAAATGTGAATTGAAGCAAACTTTAATAATTTAACTCTAATATGGTTTTCCTTACAAAATATAAATTAAATTTCTGTCTTTCTGATCCTCCTTACCTCAGTCGTAAAAGATTTAAGGTAAAATTAACTGAAAGGTCTTTAAAACTATGAAAGTTTTTTGAAAAATCATAAAAAGACTTTCTATACTGTCTATTTTCAAGTTTATTTTCGTAATTGTGCTTTAATTTAAATAATTATTTTTCTCAGTTTTTCTTCCCCAAAGGTATAATACCAGCAAGAACATTCATCTTGTGGAATTCCAAACTGAGAATTATCTTTGATTAAAAGTCTCCGTCAAAGGATTAAATGCATTAAGGATATCTTGCGACCTTCTCCAACTTTAATTAATACCATCCATATACTTTACCTGCTGTGAACTTAAACTTAAAAAAAAGTACCTAAGAAGAAGTAAAAGAGCAATGCATTACTTAGCCAATTTATAAGGTTTAAAGGGATACATAAAATGCCAAGAAAACAACAAAAAATAAAAAATAAAAAATAAAAACAAAATAAACATCCAGCATAAGTTTCTTTTTGTTAAAGAAAATATCTGATACGGACTTTAAAAGGTAATACCATAGCAAATGCAACTGACTCCTCAACATTTTAATACCTATCTCTTTCTCCACACCAAACTTGTATAATAAAACGTAAAATTTTTAATCTTCTTAAGTTGTCACATTTGACTTATCGACTACATCTATCTCTTCGTTTCTACTCTCAGTCTCAGTCAGATCCACAAATAATACTGAAGAATGCTTCTGAGGCAGCATCATCAGCAGCACCATCAGCAGCAGCAGCAGAAGCATCAGGAGTAGGAGCGATTCTTTATACTCAGCAGATTAAAGTATTTCCCACACAGCTGAAACAAGTCGCTCTTTATCCCGAATAACAATAATTACAAATCTTCTTTTCTTTGATTTGTATATTCTTTGAGGATAGAGACACAAGTATTTGCTATATGAGACATTGAGGATTCATTTACGAGCGATACGAATGGTTTATGTTTTTTTCCCCCTCCCAATAAGTTTTCGAGAAATAAAATTTTTAATTGTTTCAGAAGCTTCTGAAGAATAATCTTATAAAAAAATTGTCTTGGTCATATAAACTTGCTCAGTAAGTGGTGATATTAAAAAAGAAATTGTAAAAAAGTAAAAAAAGTAATTGAAAAAAAAAACGAAAATAGGTATATGTATGTACATATTTACTAAAATCTTGAATTACTCAAATGCGGTTTCAGTAGGTAAAGAACCATCGGCATTTTGGGCCCATTTTTCAACATTGCTCAACAGTGATGAAACTTATGCCATATCAAAGCTAATGGAGAGTACTTTATTTTATTATATGGCGGCTTAATTGAAATCGAGTGCGAAAATGGAAAAATTTTATTAAAAATATGACAACTTTTATACTAAAAAGTGTTTTGGCTTTTTTGAAAGCTAAAAGTCTGTTCCATCACTCATTTTTTAAATCAACTTATTTCTGTAGTTTTCGAAAAAATTACTTCCAACTTAAGAATGTTGAAAAACAAAAAATTTAATACCTACTATTTTTTTTTTTGCAATTTTAAATACAAAGTTCTAAGAGGTTGTTAATACAAAAGCAATTTTTTAACCTAGTAGGTATTTAAAGTTGTGAGAAAAAAACAATATTCAATTTTTTGTTTTTAAACATTTTTAAGTTCGAAGTAATTTTTTTCGAAAAATATTGTATAAACAGAAATAAGTTGATTTAAAAAAAGAATGAAAGAACAGACTTCTGGCTTTCAAAAAATGTAAAACACTTTTTAGTAAGTATCGCCATTTTGTTTAAATAGTTTTTTCCCATTTTTAATACTTTTTATAAAATGCGCCAAAACACCATTTTTGCGCTCGATTTCAATTAAGCCGCAATATAATTAAATACATTACTCGACGTAAGCTTTAATTTAATTTAACAAAATTTTCATCACTGTTGAGCAATTTTAAAAGTTGGCCCAAATTTCATAAAAAAAAACTGCCCATGGTCCTTTGCACCTCAAAACTTCAATTTTTAAAATATCAATTTACTTTCTCTTACATTAATTTCTCTACTATATTGATTGAAATGATATAATAATTAAAACTAATTTCAGAGAATTCAACAAATTAAAACAATTAAAAATAACCATGAAACTGAAAACGTTTCATTGAAAATATAATTAGATAAAACCAATATTTATCGATTGATTTACTGTTTAAATTTCGAAGTATTGTTTTAACATTGAAATTTTTTTAAATATGCCCCTCAGGAAAAGGCATTTTTTGTTAATTGTTCAGAGTACTATAAAGGAAGCATTGCAAAGTTTTCGCTGTATTCAATTAAAGTAACATTCGTTTTTCCGGAATAACTGTCGTTTTTTTTTTATTTTATCAAAATAACAGCCATTAAAGTTTTTGACAAGAAGAATAAAGTAGCTTTACAAAATTGTATTTGTGATCTTTTTTCATACTTTGTGCATTTAACGATTAATAACCAATTACTTATTTTTGGGAATGCTATGAGAAAAAACAATTTTTTTCCTGTCAAAAATCAAAACTCAAGTCAAAAGCAATCCTAAAAAGGAAACATACGGCGCGCCGCGGCGTTGTGGCGTGATACAAACTCAATTATACTGTTACTAAGTCTTCTTATCGTGTATTGATAACGAAATTTAACCATGCACGTAGTTAGAGGGGGGGGGGGGGGGGTCACGAGGGCATTCTTCGTTTGATCTCTGCTTTTTATTTCGTTAAAAATATTTCCAATACAATTTTTTATAAAGAGATAGACTTAAAATACTCCAAGGAAGAATTTAAAAAAAAAAATTGTGAGAGTAATCAATTTTGGGACTAAAGTTTGATAGTAAATTACGTAACAACAAGCTCGCCTTAACACCGCATGTAAACGTGTTACCTATAAAGTACGCATAAGCAAAACAAATTTTCAAAAGTCCAACGAAAATTTGGTTACCGTTCCCCGTAGGTAGAGCCATGATTTTAAACTTGTAGTTATCAGGCTGGCTGCTTCTCCTAGGGAAAATTCCTAACTACGCCATTGAATTTAATACATGCATTCACTATAAATGCTTATAAGCAGACACATAATTTTTCTGCTGAACCAAACGATGATAATTCCAAATTTTAAACCAAAAATCCGAATAAGTAACTTCCATCATCTCTTAACGGCCATATTCTTGACTTTCTTCAAAACTAGTTTTACCGAAAAACTAGATTTATAGTGGTTTCGAGTTTTGATTTTGTCACAAATTTTTGTTACTTTGACGTCTAAATCAAAATATTCATACATAGTTTGACATCTAAATCAAATCAATAATTTTTTTTGAGAAACTTAAATTTTGAAACCCCTATAGAACTAGTTTCTCAGTAAAACTAGCTTTGAAGAAAGTCAATAATATAGCCGTAAGACTTTATATCTTTAACCACATCCCCTTAAATTAATTTAAAAAAAAAAAAACTATTTAAAAATCTCGAAAAATGTACCGATTTTTTTCAGTTTATTTAGATTATTTTTATTTTTTTTGAATTTTTAAAAAACTCAATTTTTTTTTTGGAAACTATGTTTTCTAAAAATTCCCTACGAAAATAAAACAAAGAAATACAAAATTAATATGGGTGAAATATTTTTCATTCGGTCAGCATAACCTAAATTAATTTATCACTTAGAGATTTTTTTAGAACGGAATACAACCACTTGACTTTATATTTTACTTTGAGTGGTATTTCTGAATTTTGACAGCACAATATCGATTTGTTTGAGACTAATTTCTTATTCTTATTTGGATTTCTAGATTTTAAGATGAAAAAAGGAGGCAAATTAGCATTTCACCTAAGCAATTTCTACTGTAACTAATTCGAAGAAAATAACTTCACCAATTTAGAACGATATTTCAATTACAAGTGAAGTGACTGAGTGATATTGCAATGGATTTTGTCAAAAAAAAACTAATTTTTTTCGATTGTTACCATTTTAAGACCAGTATCGGAGAGTAAGCAACATATAGCCTTACTGGCTGAACAGAATAGAATGACGGAACTGAAGCCGCAGACGGATCTGGAAGAGCTGTCAAAAAGTGTCGTACGTTATTTTTTTTACATGTCCACAATGGAGCTGTACAGCTTTGAAAGTATATTTTGAAGAAAAACAAAAGAATATTATTGTGTACAAGCTCAGAATTCACATTTTTTGTTTCCAATAATTTTCCCTTTAAGCCTAGTATACAGTTCATTTGAGTAAAAAAAACTATTGTGGTAAAAAAAAAATCTTTTTTCCGGAAAAAAAAATATCTGTGGTGAAACAAATTTGTGTTTTTAGTCGAATAGTACACGGTGCCTCAAGAGTCGTGACTATCCGATGTTTTGTCTCTTTCATACTCATTTAGGTTCATAAAGAGTCATAACTCTTGAGGCACCGTGTAAGTAAAAACTATATTTTTTTGCACAAAACAATGTCATTGACATTGTTTTGCGCGAAAAAGAATCGTGGTGAGTATAATTTTTTATTTCTGGGGATAGTTCACAGTTTCAATAAAAAAAAACTTTCCAGCAGACAATTTTTTTTGCGATAGGAACTATTTCATAAATGTTTCTTAAATACGCTATGTAAATACAACTATCGCACTTTAAATTTAAAAAAAAAACAGTTTTTGTTTAGCTCCCCGAATGTGCTCGGTGGCGTATGTGGAACATTTTTTTTCTCATAGAAATCCTTTCGACACCCTCAAGCCCTAAAACTTTTATGGTATACGATTTTCCAAAACTGAAAGTGTACAAAAATATGTTCAACAACTATGTATTTAATAAATTTATTAAGTAAAAGCCCGACTGATGGGTCGCACTAACTTGCTCTTATTATACACTGTATTTAATGTCACCTGGTCCAAAACCATACTTTACTTGATGTTAGTATTATAAGAATACACAAAACTGACCAATAAACTACTGTCTTGCTTATATGCATGCATGGAACTTATAGATTAAATAAATTTCAAAAATAAATTGTTAAAAATCAACTTTAACAACTTGTGACATTTTTTTATGCCAATGCATATAAATTAAACCATTTTATTTTCTAATAAATTTTAATTTGTAAGATAAAAATTTTTTTACAACGTTTGGGCTGGTTTAAAAAAAGAATATTTTTCTTTATAGATATATGGTTATATATTTTATAATAAATTAATAAGGGTTTTGAACTTTCTTTTTTTTAAATAAATATGAGGAAGTGCAAAAGTAATGCCATTTTATAACAGTTTTTGTTTATAATAGCAATGTTCTTGATACCCGCGGGTACTCATAGAGGTATATATTTTCCAAATCACGTGTAGCGAGTTAAGGTACACATAATTTTACTGGTGATAAATTATTCATTTCTCTAGTTTCATCCAAAACTTAAATTAAATAATTTAAACCGATTATGACATAATATTATAGTAAATTCAAAAAATTGTTCTCTCAGTGGTACTGTTAATATTATAATGCCTCAACTAAAATTCTATCCTGAATATGATAGATCATACTAATTTATTAGCTTACAGAAAATTTTTATCAAAATCTTAGGATTCATTTTTGAGATAAATAGTGTAAATCCAAATTAAACAAATTTGTTCAAATCATTAGTTAAAAAAAAAAATTGAAACACTTCTTAAAAATAAAAAAAAACATAACGTACATATTTTATTTATTTTGGAGAATAATACTATGAAAAATTCTTCATAAAAATTGTTCAAAAACGATTGAACATTATTCAAGAAAAGCGAAAAAAAAAGTTCTTTGTGAGCTGCTAGTAATAACCATTTTTTGAAAAAAAAAATCGGAAAGGGCGGCTAGTACGCCTATTTTAAAATTAACTGAAATAAAAAAAAAATGTTTGTAATGTCAATTGTCAGGTTTGATCAAAATAGCGATTTTGATTTTTTTTTTTACGAATCCATAATTTGCAATGTAAATCGCAAGTGAAAATGGTTATTTATCTCCTCATTTACAAACTAACTTAAGTCTTTATTAAAAACTAGCCGATAAAACCCGGCGTTGCCCGGGTCTTCTTTAGTAAAACCTTTGACAACCAAATATCGACCAAAAAGATGATTTAAAATCAGCACTCGAAAAATGTTCAGCTTAAAGAGCGCTACACACCATCCATGTTACTTGTCAGGTAGCATTGACGTTTTTTTTGTCAGGTAACATTGAAAATAAGCCTCCACACGTATCAATGAACATTGACAATTATTTTCCTAAAATTATGTGTGTGGGTTGTGTGGGCTTGCATTTGAATAAAAATGTAATGCACCTAATTATGAACCTACCTGCCTGCCTATAGTGTAATTTTAAGACAACTTTGAAAATCAGACTATTTGTATGTTATGTTATACCTACCTCCCATTACCCTCTAAGGAACGAACGACCGTGAATTTTGTTAGTAACCACTTGACAAAGAAATTAATAATTTATCAATGAAAAGATAAATTTTTTCTTCTTCTCTACCATATACCTATCATATTCTTAAAACGAAGCATTTTTTCCCAGCAAGGGTTATTGCCGTCTATGAAGAATAATTCCGTGCCAAAAAACCGGAATACATTTTTTACCACCCCACCAACCACTTATCAACATCAAAAAAATTTTACCACTTGTACTACCTAAATAAAGTAGGTACCTACCTATTAAAATAAAAATACATATTTAGGTAGGTAGGTATTACCTAAAAAAAAAAATTTTGAGCCGATTCTGGAAACCAGATCCCTCCTTGCGCACGTTTTTGTCTTCTTGTGTTCCCACATTACATTTAATCTTCGTTTAAAATCTCGAACCTTGAAAATCCGATGATTAGAACTCAAGGTGTAAATTTTGCTGATTTGAATGTAATAAGCACCCCCACATCACCTTTGCTTACCTACGCCCTTGACTGTGTAGTTACTCAACAAAATGAATTAGAAAAACAAATGTATTAGTGATTCAAGTGTCCCCTTACCCCTCCTTGCGCACACATTGGCCTCTAAATAGGTTCGTTTCCATTTAACTTCACCAATACCCACCGCCAAACCAACTAATTTCTGTCTTACCTTAAAATCCAACAATTAGAACTCACGTTGTAAATTTAGTCGATTTTCATGTAATAAGCATCCCCCTATCCTATTTACGTGCGTCCTTGATTGTGTAATTACTCAGAAAAAAAAAAATGAAAATAATTTGTATAAGGGGTGCAAATGCCCCCTTACCCCTCCTTGTTCACGCCTTTGCCTCTAAATAAGTTCGATTCTATTCACCATCACCAACCACCCACCGCTAATAAACCAACATTTTTTTCTGCTGCAAATACCTATTATACCTACCTACTCATACCTATACCTACTCCAATCATTTCTTACTACACTATAGAGAATACCTACCGACTGCTTATGTTTTGTTTTGTTTTACCATACCTTCCTATACACAAAAATATCACCACGATTCGTCGACGGCGAAACGCGAAAACAGTCAACTCTACTCACTATCTCGCTCCCACCTACCAAGGCACATTGCACATGGTTTGATTTGTTTTTTTTTTTATTTCTTGACGATGAAGAATAATTCACTGCCAAAAAACCTGCATACATATTTTTACCACCCCACCATCACTTATTCTCATGAAAAAATTTGTACCTAACCTAAATAAAGTATTAAAAAACCAACCACCCACCGCCAAACCAACCAATTTCAGTCTTACCTTAAAATCCAAAAATTGAACTCAAGTTGTGAATTAACTAAGCCGATTTACATGTAATATAAGCATCCCCCATCCTATTTACGTGCGCTCTTGAGATCGTTTAATTTACTCAGAAAAAAAATTAAAAATAATTTTTATTAGGGGTGCATTAAATGCCCATTACCCCTCCTTGTGCACGCCCTTGCCTATAGTTCGTTTCCATTTACCATATCCAGCAAACACTCACCACCAAACCAAACAATTTCAGTAGTAAACATTTATTTTTGCTGCAAATATTATACCTACCTCTCACATACCACTATTTCTTACTAAAGAGAAAATCCCTACCGTTGATGTTTTTTTTTTTTTTTTATTTGAACTTTTCCCTATTACACAAAAACATCAACACAATTCGTCGCCGGTGAAAACAAAACTCACTTCTCGCTCCCACCTACCAAGGCACATTATACTGCACATGGCTTGAATCGTTTTTTTTTTTTTCGATGAAGATTTTTTACTACCCACCACTTAATTTTCACCAAAAATGTTCCCTAAAAATAAAAAAAGAAAAAAAACAAAAATACTACCCTACCTAAAAAAAAAAAAACTCTTTTTTTGAGCCGATTCCAGGAATCAGCCCACCAAAAATATGGAATTTGACGATTTATCGTCAAATCCACATGCCACAAAAGGCAATTTTCCATGGCAAAACAACTCCTCCTTATAAATAATTGAGCTTGAAGTAAATGTGAGTTGAAAATCTATAAAGCAGTATTTTGCAAGGAAAATACCTACATGCTTGATTTTAGAAAATTTCCATACGATTTTTTTTGTGGTAAGTTTTTAATTTGTTTATTATTCGGTATTTAACAAAAATTTTCTTTTCTGCTGTATCCTATAGCATACCAGATAAGTGAAATTTGTATTATATCTATTTTTTAAAAGAGTTTTTTTGTTTGTTTGTGAGTTTAGTGCATACATTCAGCCAGACTGACAACCAAAAAAAGTTACTCTTTTATATAATAGTATAGATAGGTTCACGAATTCTTTACTCCCGTAAAGAATGAATATTCCTGATAATCCTGAAATGGCGTATAGCCAACTTTATGACTGCTCCGAAACCGGAAATAAAAAGTTGCTATCTCAAAGGGTACTCAAAATATGTGTATTTTTTTTTACTTACTTTACGTTTTTGAATACCACGACTACAAATGGATGAATTCCATCGATTTTCTTTTGCATCAATTTTCTACACTATTGGTGTCAAAACATAATTGGTAAAAAATTTGAATAGCTCTTGTACTTTTTTTATTAAAAAAAAAAATAATTTTGTTTTTAATTCCAAAAATGGAAAAAGAAAAATTTAATGCATCTTCTCTGTGGCAAACGTTTCAAAAAATTAGCGCAACAAATGTAGATTTCAGAATTATATAATTTATTACAGTATCTAGAGTAAATAGGTTATTATTGGTGCTAATATGCAAAAAGAGCGAATCTAATAAAATAATTTACTTCGTTACAATGTTTTATGTTTTTGACGACTAAAAATTAAAGAATTGGATCGTTTTTTTTCTGCAAAAATACTCTTTATAAATTGAGCCAAAGCACAAGCTGTAAAAAAATTAATTTAACAGGCGATAAATTAAAAACAAAAACAACATTAAATAACTGTAAAATTTTTTATTTATTTGAATTTTCAAAGAAATAATGTTCAAATTGCTTTCCACCCATTCTTATGCACAATCTGCACCTCATAATGAATGATCGTCTTAATGCTGCTCCTAAATTCTGCTCGGTAATTTCCATAGCATAGCTGCTTCGATACGCCTTCGGAGCTCCTCTAAGGGATCTTATGGGCTTGCTGTATACCCTTTGAGATAGCCACTTTTTATTTCCGCTTTCGGTGCAGTCATAAAGTGGGCTATACGCCATTTCAGGATTATCCATTCTTTACCGGACACCCTGTATGTATGAAACTAAACTAAAATCTCCTATAGCATCAACAAAAACCATATTTTCACCTAAGATTATTTTTATTAGTCTGCAGATAGACTTTCTCACCAAATATGAACTTTTGCACAGGCGTTTTTTCTCAAGCACGAATATAGAATCGATATTTCTCAAGATTTTATCTTCTAAATAGCATTTTTGTATTTTTGTGTCACTGCAGCATTTGGTTTCGCTCTCTAGTTTTCAGCAAAAATACAGAAATAATTTTAACTGATTCACTGGATTCACCCGATAACTTTAATTTTGTTTTATTCAAAAGATTTTGAACTCAACTCACTAATTAAATATAACTCACGTTTGATTTTTGTTTATTAATAATACTCGTATCCGGTATACCTATTTCATGCATTATGAAACTGAGCCATAATAGCAAATAAAATCTCGTTTTTTTATGAATGATACCAATACTTTTCCTATAACATTGTGATTTCATTGTGAAAAATTAGCAAGCGTGCAGATTTAATTGCGGCATTCAAGTCAAAAAATCTTCATGTGCTCCTTCCATCGCCAACATACCTATTGACAACACATACTTCACTATATTCGATCCCTTCAAAGATTGTGTCCTATGAAAATGGAATATATGTGTTCGATGTGGCGATGGTTGACAAAACCAAGAGTTTCTCTATTGCATTGCTGGCCTGGCACTGTATAGCTGATTTCTGATGCTTTCAAAAATCATTATACTGTGAGAGTTGACGTTTTGACAAGCATTTGATTATGATTATGTGTCTGTTCCAAAAGGGCACTTATAAAATATTGTTTGGGGTTGATCGAAGAATGCCGGACTGACAGAATCAATGGATTTTCAATATTGCGGGATAACTTCAATTTTGGTGTGCGGCATTCATGCCACTTATCGTTTGTTCTTCACTCTATGTATGTTTGTATGTATGTATGCTGAGTTAATATTGCTTTCTAACACATTATACATGGAGTATATGAATAGAAGAACGTTAACCGTGACACTCACAGACGGACATTGAAATTATTATATTAAATTTTGATTGACATTATTTGATGGAGAAATTAAAGGAAAGCTGAGTTCATATTTATGGGGTGCTATATCTATTATTATATGAAGGTTTAAATATAGTGGTATAAATAGATACACATATACACAAATACATTATGTGTGGATTTGCAATAAAATGATTTGTATATCTACCATTTATGTCATTTCATGTAAGTAAGCTACACAATGTATTTGTATGACATGAAGTTTATTATTACGTATTATGTAGGTGCCTGCATAAATAGGAGAATATATCGTTTTTGCTATTACGTATAATAGTGCCATGACTTGACACTTTTACCCTAGAGCTATTTAAAATCATTCTTAGGACGGGTAGAAGAATCTATTGGATATCTAAACTATACCTATACTTCAGATGCAAGTCATAAATTAACATAGCTCAGATTTCAGATAATAATTAAACATATATTCTTTGTTCTTAGATAGTCTTATATGTCGGTATATGTACCTTGAAGATAGCTTTATAATTTTATGATTCAAATAGGAAGAATTTTTAAATATGATAATACTGCATTTTACACATAAACAGCCGTATTTATAAAGGTTAATAATTGTCAAATATTGTTTTTCAAAATTTTAAAAATTTTAATCAACTTTTGCATTTTAAAAATCGAAAGTCATATTGATGGCGGAATTAATCACCAAGAAATTTTTAACCCGGGGAGTGGCCCCGGCGCAGTGAAAGTAGTGCTTGACTGCTAACCTGGATGTGTGGGTTCGAGCCCCAGTAGTCTAGGCAGCATTCTTTTCTATATTCCCTCAACTGAACGCCACCCCTGAGATTTAATGAGATAATCAAAACCTTATTTCTCAGTACACTGTGCCAAAAAAAATCTGTCCTATCCTTCTATTCCCTCAAACAGTGCCTAATTTATAAGACCCTAGGTCTTACTGGCAAATATACATATGTTTGTGTTGTTTTTTGTTCCCAAAAATTTGTATAAAGAAAAAATGTAGCCATGCTACTCTGGCTTTATTTAAAGACCCCAACGTTGAAGATCCGACTCCCAAGACGAAAGTTACAAAGTTATTGCAACAACTCTTATCTACAAAGCTGTCATAGGTTTTTGTGGATTTAATGCCACAAGAGAGGCAGGAGGAGTGTCTTAAAGCTAACCATTCCATCTAACCACATTAGGTCCAGGTGAACTTTGACAAGCTATAACTTAAAGATTTAATAAGTACTAGAGGTCGTCAATAGGTATTTTGATTCTTTAAAAGTTTTTCACTGGCTAGTCCAGTCATATTAGACAAGGCCCCCCAAAATGTTTTTTCAGTAATATCTTCTTAACGGTACCTTGTACAAAAAAGATTATAACACTTTTTTTCATAAAAGTAACGGTTTTCGAAATAATTTAATCTGTAGAGTTGAGGCTTTCAGTTTTCTATACAAATGGAGAATACACATAAATATACAGGATGATTTGCATGTGGTGGAAAAAAAAGCTAAATCGTATAGGTTAAGCCAAAACAAAAACATTGTATGGGAGGGGGGCGTCTATTCCCTCCTGTTTAGGCGGGAGGGGCAATATTCTAAACAATGGACTGGAAATAGAAAAGAGATCATTAAAAGACAACGGCAACACTTAAAATGTCACATTATACTTTTTTTTAGAGCTTGAAGTCTGTTCTTTTATATTCTTTTTGATTCAAATTATTTTAGAGAATAGTTTTTGAAAAAACTATTTTCAAACTCAAAATTTTAAAAAAATAATGGAAAAATTGTGTTAAAACTATTTTTTTCAAAATTTTACGTTATTAAGTAATATTTTTATTTTTCATATTCAATGTCCCTATTAATTTCTAATCAAACACTAAAAACTAGATGTCTAAATGTCTTCTAGTTTTTGAGAAAATTGAAAATATCCAAGTCTACTTTAGTATTGCGAGGTCATTAAGGACAGTTTTGAGTTCGGAAAAATCGCCGGAAAGCTGGATTTCGGTATTCAGAAGGCTGTATACCAAAATCCAGCTTTCCGGCGATTTTTCCGTAATTTTGCTCTTTTTATGTCTAATATGACTGAACTAGGCCATTTTGTCACAAAATAAAATTAAACGAGTTAGTAGTTTGTACATGAAAATAAAATGGCGAGCTGTTTCAAAATAGCGATTCTCCTAACCCCTATACCACCCAAAAAATTATAATTTGCAGATGTATATCCAAACAGATACGATAAAAAAACATGTACCCGTCGAAACAGCAAACTTGACTACATTTTTAGACTAGGTGATAATTTTTGCCTTCAGGTTTTTTTTTAAGCTGACAATTTTCGAGAAATAAAAACAAAAAGAAACTGAAATTCAACTTCTTTCACTCCGATCCAAATTTAGGTTAAATCAAAAATTTCTATTTAAAATTATCGATATTTCTGTTAAATACTTACTACGTTTTCTTGAATGAATGAATAAATTTTGGGTGTTATTGCATATTGCACTACCTTAAGATCTATTGTGCCCCTAATCTAGAGCTGTTTGATGAAGTTGCTCATTTAAAGCTCAACTCCTAAATTAGTGTTTGGCCCCAAACAAAAAATTAAAAATGACCCCAAAAATTTATATGAAAAGCAACAACAACAAAAAATTGATACAATTTTGTGATTTGGGGTCATTTTTCATTATTTTAAGGCTTTTTTTCATTTTTCATTTTGGGGTTAAATTTCATTATGAAAAATAGCCCCACTTCTATCTGTTGTTGTTGCTTTACGTATATATTTTTAGGGCAAATTTGCGATTTGGTTTGAGTATTTTTTACTTTTTTGGGGCCTTTTTTCATTAAGTTTGGGGTCATTTTTCCATTTTGAAATTGGGGAAATTTTTCATTATGATTTTTCATTTAGCCCTTTTAGAGAGGATAATCTGCTCTCTTCTATCTGGTGATGTCCCAGGTATCTATGTCTTTGATGCATGAGTGAATCATTATCATCATAGTTACCTAATAGATGGTCCTGCGTCTCCTCATGGACGTTGCAAAATCAGCAAGTTCCACTGCTCACTAGTTTTTAAGCTGATGTAGGATAGGAACCGTTTCTGGTTGTAGTTACCGATTAGGAGCTTCACCTGCCTCAGCTTCGGGAGTTCTTTCCAGATTTCTGATCTTTTGTTCTCCTCTTCTTAGGTTTTTTTGCTTAATTACAGATTTCTCTGTTAAAATTAAATTTCTCTGTTAAATCTATGATTCTTTCAGGAAATAAGGGATTTTCTGAAATTAAAAACTTTCCTTCAAATGCCTGACAGCAATAATTTGATTCCAGAAGCTGCTAAATATTGAGAGTATGAGAGTAAACTATTCAATTTTATAATTTAGAAATGCAATTTTAATTTTTGAATTGAAAAGTTTTTGTAGAAGAAATAAAAATATTCAAGCATTTTTCCTTGCAGTTAAATAAAGAACGGAATCTTTAAGGCCCATCGCCCACTAGGCAACTTTTTGTTGCGCAACTAAAAGTTGCTCGGAGTTGCTTGCCATCGCTCACTAGGCAATTTTCGAGCAACTTTTGGGTTAAGTATTTTCACTTGAAATGTTAAATTGACCTTGTATTTTGGATCAGTGACGATACAAAAGTCGTTCTGTGTGAAAATAAAACTTGTTTTTCGGGTTAAAAGCCCTCATTTGGCAAAAATTTTGGAAAATTCCCAAAAGTTGCTGGAAGTTGCTCGGAAATTGCTTAGTGGCCGAGGGAAAGCAATAAAAAGTTGCCGGGAAAAAAGTTCCGCGAGCAACTCCGAGCAACATATAATCTAATGTAATTAGATTAAGAGCAACAAAAAGTTGCTGGGGCTAGCAACAAAAAGTTGCCTAGTGGGCGATGGGCTTAAGGGTTGTTGAGAGAATGTTCAGCAAGAAGGTGTTTCTTGTTCAGCCCTGATCTTACTTTACAATCGCGATGAACGTTAAGAAGATACATTTGTTCCTAGACTTGTCCTAGTCCATTCTTAAGTTTTATTCAATGATTTTTGTTAGTTTCGAATTCAATTAGATATTACCAGTACAATATCCAATTAAATTAAAACAACAAACTTTAAATAAAATTAAAAAAAAAAAAAAACTATAAGACATTAAGGCATCGTTCATAATTTTCCATATCTTCCCACACACAATAAAAAAAAATATAGTGACGAATCGATTTCACAAAATTATTGGCACATTAATGTTCTTAGTGAATTATATCGAAGTTGCATGTCGTCTTCATTCGGTCCATAAAAATACTTCTAGGTATTAATATTCGTTATCCTGATCAAAAATTCAACAAGGAAATTTTAATGTTGGAATGACTAATACTTACAGGCTTTCTGACATTATACCAAAAAGGATAGCCAAGACATTTCATAATGTATTCAGTAGAAAAAATCCTGATTTATTGCTGTAGGTATCCATTTTATTAACAAATGAATCTTCGGAAAAAAAAAATAATAATTAATTTCACTAAAACACGCAAAAAGAAAAACTCTGCACCATCATCATCATCTTCATCATCATCAACATCAACATCAAATTAAACTCAAGGTTCCAAGAAGAACACAAAACTTGCATTCTTCACTTTATCAATATTTTGCGAAATAACTAAGTTTTCTTGTTTTTTTTTTTTTTTTTATTTAAGAACAAATCAAAAAAAGGTTTTATTACGGCCATAAAACTGACTTATCATTTTTTGCCTTTCTCACTTCTTGAACGTTTTCAGACAAATGTTAAACATGTGTATGTGTAAATGGAATTCAAACAGGTACTTATAATTTGGCTTCCAATCTGGCGGAGATGTCAACATACTATTAAGTCGATGTAAGGCCAAAAAACTGGTTTCCAAATCCATTAGCCGAAGTCCGAAGACAAGTCCAACGAGTCAGAGTCACCAGCAATTTCACTCTGTATAAAGCATGCTGCTGCTGAGATTGAGGCTGAGGCTGAGGCTGCCTATCTTCGCTACCGGCATCACCTGAAATTAACAAAGTGCGGTTTGCATTCATGTAGGTACTCTATTCCATCATGTACAGTGAGGTAAGAAATGTAGCATGTATTTGATTTGAAAAAAAAAATATTTTATTATTTTCAAAATATCTAAATTTATGTTTTGCAAGCTAAAAATAAACACATTTTGAAAAAACAAAAAGGCTTGCTTTTGGTTTTTAAAAATTTATATCTTGAGATTTTAGTCCAATTTTAGATTTAAAAAAAAAAAGTAGAACTCATAATTCTGTCTGGTTCACACTTCGACTGGCAGCCTAAACGGCTCGATGGATTTTTATTAAATTCGATATATGAGGTCATATGAGATTGTCTAGCATGAAATTTTGCGAAACTGGGCATTTAAAGGTTTTTTTTACAAAACCCACAGAAGTATACTAGCAAGGAAAACGTTATGATAGAATTAAATCCATTGTAATTTTAGTCATGCTCATGAGAATTTTTAACAAAAACCAAACAAAATAGTAAGGTTAAGGTTATGCTTCCTAAAATTCAAAATGGCCGCCTAACTCCATCTATTCCATCTGGGCCAGGGCCAGCATAAGTATTGATCCACATTTTTGACATCTTCTGTTTACAGAGAATGCTAACTTACTTGACTGACTGTACTGACAACCTCCCTTCCTTACCGCCACTGACCGTTGACCATGTCATTGTGCCGTGTCGTCGTCGTCGTCGTCGGTCGTTGTGGTCATGTGAGTCGAGGATATAAAGAACGTCTGTTGATTCGACCCGTCAATATCATTCACGATGCAGATGCAATTAGTCACTATTAGCGTTCTTTACTATCATTTTGGCGGATGGAGCCAAGCGGACCACAAGGGAGAGCAGGCGATTGAAAGAAGTAACTTTAAACAAAGAGGTATAATAACTTTTATTTCACGGCAGAATGCAGATCCAGTTTGACATCCGCACGCTCTGGACACTTTGATGCCGTCCGACTTGGAACTAAAATAGGTACATGTTTTTTTTTTTTTTTTTTTTAATTTTATTTGATGGCTCTTCATTGGCCTAAAGATTTGCTGCTGCGAATTCCGCTGAAGCAGCTAATGTTCTGAGAATTTAAAATGGGGAATAGAAAAAAGTGTATATATATATACACATTCGACAACTCTGTAATTGTCGGAATGAAGTGTGTGCACATCAACATCTTCTCGTAGGTAAACGATGGCCGAGACAAGAAAAGTTAACCGAAGACATATTTTAGTTACCGACATAAAAATAATTTTACAGCTGCTTGTGTTTGATGAAATTTTCAGAAAATGACTCTTCTTTTATGGACATTTTTTTAATGGAACACAAAGTTGCTTAAGATTGGAGTCATTATTTGTATATATAGGTACCTTTATAGGGCTAAGTTGGAGATACATATTAATGAGGTCTTCTTTTAGTTGATAACAAAAATTACCTTTTAAACGTGGTGATGAGCTGTTTCACAAAAATTTATATTCTACCTTTGTAAATTAACTGCAAGTAGTTTTTTTTTTATTAAACAGATAAGCTCGGAATTAATTTTTTTATTATAGAAAAACTTGAAATATAACCTTAAAGTATTAATATTGCAAGAAATGATTATTTTTCAAAGAGGGGGATTTTTTATTTACTATCTAATTGCCTACCATTATTTTTTTTTTTTTTTTTTTTTTTTTTTTGTAGAGGATATAATTGAGTTACCACTTCAAGTTAAGTGTTAAAAGCCCATCTGACAAAATTTTTGGAAAATTGATAAAAAACTTTATAATGTTTTTATACATTATATCAGATGTATGACTTGACCTTATAGTTTCTAGATTTCTCTTTGTTGTAAGTCATTACGTGTCAAAAAGCTTGAATGAAGACTTTATATGTAGGTACTGGCTTTAGCTTGAACACTGTTTTAACTTGACTAACACGATCGCGAATGAAAAAACTTATTTTTCACGTTGTAAAGAGTGTCAATCAAAAATATTTTATCTTGAAAAATATAAGTATATGTTAAGAGTTGTAAGTGAATAGGTAGATCCTGGTTCTACTAAATTTATTTACATTTGTATAAACATTTGTGCTCTGTTTTCATGTTTGATTTATTAATTGTTCAAACCAAGTAACAGAATTATTTTTTGTTTTATTTTGATAAACACAAATTTATAAAAAAAAGAAAACATTTGTTTCCTTTTGACGGACCAATACCCTATAGGCAAACAAAAATATTGTGAGCTTCACTGTTAACCCTTAACCACCTACCACCTATATTTCAGTCCTTTAACCACCTATACGTGCGGTCCTGGAGATGGAGACCGCATTTTGTCACTTCTATTTTTTTTTTTTTTGACAAATTTTGCCTGACCAATTTCTGAAACTAGCTGACCTTTTATGAGGATTAAGTAAACTTTCAGATGGCCCAATTATTTTTTGTAAATTCCACAAATGAAGTGCTAAAAATCTCTACGACCTTGAAAAATAAATTTTAAAAATTCATAAAAAAATGTTTATGGCTGACCAATTTCTAACGAGCTGGACCTTTTATGAGTGCTGAGTTACCTTTCAGATGGAATATAATTTTTTTCCAATATCCCATTAATGAGGTGCCAAAAATCGCTGATGACCTTGAAAAACTTTGACCTTAGATTAAAAATTTTCTAAGCCCAATTACATACTGACCTTTTAGATGACATACTTTTTTTTTACGAAAGTTCCATAAATGAGGTGCTAAGATCTCACAGTCTGCCTAAATGTCTTTTAATTTTTGAGATAATTGAAAATAATGAAATTTAGAAAAAGGAGCTTTTTGGAGCAACAAAATAACGGATTGAAGTCAAATTTAAGGAAAATTTACTTTTGTTATTTTAAATTTTCTCAAAAACAAGAATCGATTTTGAGTTGACCTGGTTTTTTTTAGGGTTTGACTAAAAATTGATAGAAACACTGAAAATTAAACACAAAAATACTACTTAATAACATACAATTTTGAACACAATTATTTGTTCCAAATTTGTAGTTTGAAATTTAATTTTTAAAAAAATATTCTCTCAAATAATTTTAATTAAAAGCAAAGACTAAGCAAGCTCATCTCTTTTTTAAATTTTTTAGTGCCAAAATGTCATATCTATGGAATTTATTTTTACTAAAATGTCAGAGATGATAATATTTTTATACTAATAGTTAGATTATAAGTTTTCAAAATCAATTTTTTAAGGTTATGTCATTGTTGGATTGGATTTTAAAAGTGTTACATAACTAGGGATCGGATTTTAATGCAAATGCATATTTTTTTAGGACCACTTTGGAAGCAAGGTAACGAGTTACGTATACGAATCAGGAAATTTCCTTTAAAATGGCATTCAATCGTTAGTGCATATTTTACTATAAATGCATATTTTGCATATTTTTGTGCATATTTTACTATAAATGCATATTTTGCATAGTTTTGCATATTTGTATAACAAATTCATATTTTTAGAGTATATTGTTCAAAAATTTAACTATAGACAGTAAAAAAAATATCCCTTTTATTATAGTGCAAACGAACCTTAAATCTATTATCTTTTTCTTTTATTCATTTCACAATCTTGAACCATATTAAAACTCCATATTATAATGCACTATATGAATAAAGCTGCATGTATGAACTTGACTGGATTGTGCCGGCAAAACATTGAATTCAAAAAAAAATAATTAAGACTGTATGCCTGAGACTGTTTGAATAAGATCGAAATTTAAATGATATACCTTTCTTCTTTGCTACCGAGAAGCGCCAAAATGGCTACCAAAAGCTTCCGACGACACAAAGCTAAGCAAATTGAAAGTGTGTAAGTACAATGTGGTAAAGTTAATATTTTATTTGATAATAATAAGAAAATTGAACTTATTGTTAAAGACTGAAGAAAATGTTTGTTTTAAATTGAACTAAAATTAAGTTAAATTGGTTTTAAGTCCATATTTTAAATGCATTTTTAAGCACATATTTTAAGCGCATATTTTCAGATTTTAAGTGCATGAAAATCCGAACCCTATACGTAACTATCGAATATAGGAAGTTTGGAGTGTTAGGGAGTGTAAGAAATGCTCCCAAAAATCCAAAACTATCAAAATATGTAGTTTTTGCACCTTTCTATCTAAATCAACTAAAATTTTGCGCCAAATATTTTAAACTAACTTAATTTTCGATGAATATCTTTAACTCTTTTTGTAAAGTATTAAATTTTTGTCAATAAAATTTTAATGTAAACATTTTATTTTCATTGTTTGTTGAAGTTCAACTTCAAAAAAAAAAAATTACTGTCGCTATCGGTATCGGTATCGTTTTCATAAGACATTATTTCCAACAAAAGGTTCTTATCCAAAAAATAATATTGTTATTTAAAAAAGGTAGTTAGGTACCTAAAGAAAATTCTATTTTGTATCAAAACTCATTGAGGATCAGGATCAAACTTGTCAACCCCGATAAATAGAAAAATGAACAAACAAAGTCCTTTAACTGACATCAGTTTATTTGACAATTGACAATGTTCCAGATTCATTCAATTTATATTTTCATACAAAACAATGCATTCACTTATCCACTTGTTTATAGGAGCAGCTGCTGTAATCCTTTACATCTGACGAAAACGATCCCTTCAAACGTATTATAATCCCTGTGCATATAAAGGAATCTATGGAGGTTCGTTCAGGCTTATGAAAATCTCTGGAATAGATAGATACATAAAATTATAATCACTGAAATGGAAAAATTATGGTAACAAAAAAACCCATGATAGGCCTGACAATGTATTAATTTATCCCTGACAGCTTCTAAACTACTATATGCGAGAAAACAGCCTACCTGCAATATCATTTTTATTCCTATTCCAATTGATCGGTCCTTTTTGTTAAAATCTTGATGTCATTAAAGGGCCCAACCTACGGACACCGACACAGACCTTCAACACGATAATGTATAAGTGCCTGCCTCTGCGACAGGAATTGTTTCCTTTTTTTATTGTCCTCTTAAATCATATATGTAGTTTGGGATGTTACACGGGAGAGAATTTTAGGTCATTACATCCCCTCTCTCAATTTAAATTGTCATAGTATACGCCAAATGTCGTCTATAGGCTCCCTAAGGACCTTCATTTTATACAAAGTAAATGATTTAAAACCTTCTTTTGAACTTAAAGAAAGATACCAAAATTCTTTTCTAAGTTTTCATCTCGCTCTCTTATTTTTTTTTTTTTCTTCATCTTTTGAATGACATACACAAAGGAAATATGTAGGAAGGTATAATAAAGACGCAATGCCTTACAAGGACATGGTGTGATTTTGAACACCTTTTGCTGCCATTTCGTCAAGGATATTCCCTCTCTATTGTTTCGATGATTCTAAAGGTGTTCTCATTGAAGTTATGCGAAACTGGAAATGGAAATACCTAGAATCATAGAGCAGCTGTTATAGCAGCTATTGCTCGTTTCCAATTCGAAAATTTAATTGAATTGCCTCAGCCTCATCTACAAAGGAACATTACACACAATATAGCTTCATTCTATATAATGGAATAATTCGAATTATTAAAATTTATATCTAGGGGTATACCTAACCTACCTGCTTTTAAAGTGTTTTTTTTTTTTTTTTGCCTTCAATTTACTATTTCGAGGAGTAACATGAAGGTAAATTTATATAGCAAAGGTTTTTTTTTTTTGTTCGATGATGCTTCAATAATGGATTGTTAAATTGCGGTCAGGCTTCATAGCTTCTGCTTAATTTAAATATAATTTATGATTAAATTAAAAATATGTTATGGTGAAGCATACAAAAGACCGGATTTTCAAAGAACATTTGTTAAAAATCATATAGACACTTGAATTTTTATAAAGAGAGCTATAGCTGTACACGGTAGAGTGCATACGTTATATCTATCGACCCTTTGGTCATACAGTTACTTAAAACTCTTTTTTTTGTGTTTGCATAGCTAAACAACCTTTTAAGGGTGGTTCGGTTTCTACCTTCAGTGTATGAGAAGTTAAACAAGGGGGAATTGACTTCTGAAAGATTCGTATTGGGGGTTTTCAAAAATTCCTTCTTTTGGGAATATATTCTTTTAGTTTATTAAAAGGATTTAATTCTATGCTAAATGATTTCATATACATACTTACTTACTTTTAAGGTGACGCTACAGCCTGGGGGTGAATATGACCCACAATTAAGAAGTTTCTTCAGGCAGCTTCATCGAAATTTGCACCCTAATTTCGTTGAGATCTCATTTTCTCATCTTCTTGGCCCTCACACGTTGGTTTGTGGACTAAAATATTTTCCGAAGGGACTCAACATCATGACTAGCTATCTCATGTACATGTACAGCCCATAATGTTCAGTTGTATCTGTCTTTCATTATTCACTGCTTGTGCATATGCTTCGCCCGAAGAATTTTTTAGAATCAACCTAAGTTTTTCTCATCCACCAACTAACCAAAGTCCATGTTTTTACATCATACAGTAGGACCAGACTGATAAGATTCTTATAGAGACACACTTAAGTTGCCCGATATAAGGTTATCCCATCTTCTATGCTTGTCGTCCCTAACCAACTCCAAATTATACCTGTAAATGGTGACGTTATGTCCAAGACGATGCGCCGAGACGGCTGTGGGCGTCGCATCGTCGTCGGTCGTCCTTTGTAGAAGAGAGAAAATACGTAGTTAAGGTACCTAATTTTGCTTTCAATGATCTTTTAAACCCATATCTTTGCCGCTTCCGTAGTAATACAGCGTCATTATAAAATTTTCGGCATTTATGTCAATATTTTCGGCAAACGCATAATGCCAATTATTGCACGTTTCTTAGAAAGATCGTTTCCAATCCATAACCATTTCATTCCATATGAGAACCTCTAAAAAATTAAATTTGTTGATTCGTTATTTTACATTTTGCTCAAACTTTGAGAAAATCTTCTTTAGGGTTTCAAAAATTGAAATCCAAACTCATTTAATTTTAGCAGGCTTCCAAAATATTAGATTGGATTTTGGAATTTATAGTCTGTAAAGGTCCAGTTTTTCAGTGGTTAGTTAAACTCTTGACATAAGTTAACATAGAGTAAACTCAAGAAGCAGTTTTTCAGAAAAGAATTCATGCAAATTGATCTAACAATCAAACTAGGAAGATAAAACATCAACAAAAATTGTTCAGTAAACATCCACAGTAAACCCACCAAATTTGATGAGTAAACTCGGGTTTACCTTTAATTTCGCACTGAAAAACTGGACCTAAAAGTCTTATAGATCAAGCACTTAGTTGAGGTATCCCCTTCCATTTTGACTCTATTTTTTGAAAATCGCTTCGCAAAACAAATTTTTGGCTCTAAGGCTACGATTTCGGTGGCAGTGTTTTTCGCTCGCAATACTCGCTTAAATTTTAAAAAATACGTGTTTTATATGTTGCGGTTTCAATGCCAGCGATTTTTACCCGCGCGATTAAGCGAATAATTCGATTGAAAGCAATTGAAATTTCGAGTTGTCTACAAAATGTGCAATGGAAGGTATTTTAAGCGATTTTTGAGAAAAAATTAGTGGATGCCGCTCATGTGAATAAACAGGAGTGCTCACATCTATACGATATGTGGATTGCGATTACGTTCCACTACTGCGTTCAACTAAGCGACTTTTACTGAACGCGGCAAGCACCATTTGATGGCAGTATGACACAATATTTGAATTGTTTTGTGAAAATATTAACAAAATTCAAATGAACAATAATTTAGAACATGATACAGCAGATTAATAAAATTAAAAAAAGTCCGAATTTTATACAATTTTTTGCACAAAGAATATACAAAACATAAAAAGCATACAATTTACGGATAAATTTGGCGTCCGTGCCGATTAATTGAGCCCAGATCTATCTGCTACTGAATTTTTCTCACTTTTTTTTCTTTCTTTTGACCACTTAAACGTCACAAAATGTATCGCAATATCGTGTTGATGTGAGCTGATTTTTGATCGCACCTTTATCACGCGATAAAGGCTATCGTGATCGCCACCGCCATCGCTTAGATTTGAGCACCAGCTTTAATATAATACATTTAGTCACAAAAGTAAAGGCATACTAGAAGTAGTATAGAACACCAGTTTGTAGATTATATTCACTTTTGTGACACATTAGAAATGTTCAGGAAAATGAGATCTCAGAGCCCTCAGCAATATTAGTTACATGATCAGGATTGATCAGTAAAATGTCTCAGTTTTGCTGTCAAAACTCAGAGGAAAATCAAAATTTGGATTCGCTCGCTCACTTTTTGACGTGGAGAAATCTCCGGGATCTCATTTACGGCACAAGTTGAGCACAATATAGCAATAGCAACACATTTTTTTTTTTTTGAAAATCGAAAATGGCGGTGCAAACTTCATGTAAAACTTCATGCTTACTGCGATTTTTTTTTAAATGGCCGCGCAAATTGGCAGCACAACATTTTGTTTTACGGAAATCTAAAACTGCGTTGCTAGCTTTACGCACATCATACAGGGTGTCCCCTAATTCCTGAATAATATTTTTTTGAGGATGGGTTCATTTTAAAAATAATTGTATGATGGCCAAAATATTCTATCTCTCCCATGAGGCAGGGAGGGGCAATTTCTGAAAAATCGATTTATGTAAAAAAATCAAGCTCTTTATATGGAAAGTTTTTGGAGAATAAAATTTCAAAGCTGAAAAAAACTGTGATTTTTTTTAAAATTGACTTTTTTCAAAATTTTGCCTGATTAAGTTTCACTATTTTTGCAAATATTCTTATCAATTCAAAGTCAAATACTGAAAACCAGATGTAAAACAAAATGTTTTTGAGAAATTAAAAAAAAAAAAACAAACAAACAAAAATACTTCTTCCCAAAAAAAAAAAAACCAAAAGGGTTCTTTTTATGAATGCTTTATGAATGGTATTTTTTTGTCGTCACGTCATAAACACAACAAAATAAGCCTGAGTACCTTTTTTTTTTTTAATTTCTCAAAAACTATAAAAAAGGCTTTTATATCTGGTTTTCAGTATTTAAGTAAGAATTAACAAGGGCATTTAAATGTTTGCAAAAACAGTGGGACTTAATTTCGCAAAATTTTGAAAAAAATTAATTTTCTAAAAAAAATTCACAATTTTTTTCAGCTTAAAGAACTTGAAATTTATTTTTTCTCAAAAACTATTCATTTAAAGAACTTAATTTAAAAAGCATATACAAGAATTGAATTTGCTGACAAATCTGTCGTACTTTCTTTCATCTTAAGTCAGGGGGAAGATAGAGTTTTTTTTACCATAAAATTCGTTTTCCTAGAATGATCCCAGGAATCATTCCCTTAAATATAAACCTTGAATTAGGGAACACTAGTTGTATAATGATAAATTCAGAACTCGAAAAATTGATGTTTAACATTCCGACACATTTACTTATTTAATTATAACAATCATTTAGATCTTAAAAAGACTTGGATATTTCTGAGTCAATTCGGATCATAGATTTTCCTAATATGGAACTGTGCATTATGCAAAGTCTATCGTTAAGATCTTTAATAGCTTAATAACACTTAGAACCACACTTAAGATGGCGAAATAATTAAAAATTAACTGACCAATGCTCGTTCTTCATCGTTCGTATCTGTTTTTTTTTTTTTTTGTATACAAAAAAAAATTAACGAAGTATTTATATATTTTTACGTTGACCCTTCTCGTGTTCTTCAGGTGCCTTCATCATGATTTTATCCAACAAATCCCAATAACGTGCCGTTCAGTTAGTATATAGTTGGCGACTAGGGTCTGAGCTAAGAGAGTATAGGTACTGTGCAAATTCTGTCGTTAGATAAAATCATGTCACGCTTTGTAATTTTTCATGCGATATGAAAGTGTTTTTTTTTTCCTTTCTTCATTAAGAATTTAAAATTCAAATACCCCAACATACACCTTAGACGCGACCCAAATGAAGTTATGGAAACAGAAAAACGAACAAAACTATATACGAAACGAGAGGTTTGCTTTAACGTGTGATAGCCATTAGGGTGACCATATTTCTGACAGCAAACTAACGATCTTAATAGAATTTTAGAATCTTTCATTCCTAAGGTATATTTACATAAAAGCAACTGAATTTAAACGCATTAAATAAATGACTTTGATATGAAACAACCGTTTTTAAGAAAAATTGAAAACAAACTTTTTAGTAATGCAATTCTATACAAAAAATGTTCCGACGCGACACTTTTCTTCAACAATCTCATAAATTGCACATTTCAAAAGACGTTAGTAACAGAAATGTACATTATTTGACTTCTATAAGAACGACCGGAATTTAAAAAAAATAATCAAAATAAAAAAATACTAATTTTACTTAGGCCTAGTTTTTCAGGGCGAAATTAAAGTTAACTCACCAAATTTGGTGGCTTAACTCGTAATTTACTGAACAGATGCTTTTCATATTTTGATATTTTATCCTCCGATTTTTTTTTGTCGATTTGCATAATTTTTTTTTATTAAAAACTGTTTCTTGAGTGAACTGTAAATTAATTTATGTCCAGAGTTAACTAACTCTGGTTTAACTCACCACTGAAAAACTGTTTTATTTTAAGTATTAATTTCTATTTTGACATAGAAAGTTAAGAGCAGTTTTTATGTTATATTGACACTATAATAGCAGACACATTGGTCAGGACTGTCCTGACTGAAGCAGGTTTTCGATTGAGATTGTGGTACAGGCTGGCGTCATCATGAGTAGGAGAAATGTCTTTTCTGTATAAAAACTGAAGAGCTGGTCAGCTCAATTATGATGCATATAACAGCATAGAGTTATAACTAAGACCTGTGGCTTTTAACATAAAGAAGTTCGTTACTGGTGCTGCGCTGCAACTTGCCGGTATATTCTTTGAACATAAATGTTAAAAAAAAATACATACCTATAGACTATATACACATCAAAGATGATTACGTACGAGATACTAAAACTTTATTTCCATTTGCAACGCCTCGCGCGCCGCCGTGTGTCGTTTTAGGATTTTCGCTAAAAGGAATTTTAGTGTTATGGCAGGCCAACACCAAACGGTAGCAAGGATATTTCAATTGAATTTAGAACTGCATCTCTGTGGCGCGAGAAGACCACAACCTGTATACCTATACCAAAACTACAGACTCTTAGTCAACGTGTGAAATGTACCTACAAATTGATTTCGTATCCAGGATAAACTACTCGTAGGGTCGTAGGTATACTACGTAACCTATGTATATGAACAAGAAATTTTTGCACGCGAGTATATTGATGTTTGAAAAATCTGTGACACTGTGTCATGTTTTTTTTTTTTTTTTTTTTTTTTTTAAGTGTCGGATTAAAAACGTGAGTTTTTAAAGTGATAGATGTTCCCATTAAAACTGGCCGAGTAGAAAAATAGCGGTTGGTGCTTAAGTAAATCTTTTAAAAGATAATACATCCCGAATAGTGAGATATGTACATATATTTGTTTAACTAATCCGTTAAAAGCAGCAGAATGGTATTATCCCACTATACAGCACTTTGAAATGTTTTGTTTGGGATTATCTACTCGAAACCCCCTGATTCTAAAGTAAATCTGTAAAACTTTTAATGATTACATATACATTAATAAAACTATTCCAAAATACGATGACAATTTTAACATTTCACTCATAGTAAAGATTTTTAATATTGAGCAGCTCATTCATCGGATTCTATATTCGCTGCTTTATTTTTTTTGCAATTTTGTATACATCGTATTTTACATTCCAATAATTTGTATCTGGCTGGGATATTGCATTTTATTGTTCTTTAAAATCTAAATCTAATAAAACAAAAATTTGGGATACATATTCTTATCATTTTTTAAAATCGATTTGTTTCAATTTCTGTTGGAGAAAAAGGAGTTAAGGCTCTCCCAAGCCAATGCTAAACATTCGGAGTGACGACGAAATTTTCGATTCTCTAAATTTATTTACATGGTGGATTAATTAGAGTACCCATACTGCAGCGATGCGAATCTTGGTACATTCTAAAGCTGTCACTGATTCGCACCGAATGTTTCGGGTTGGTTTGAGATAGCCTTTAGACGAAAAATATACATATAACTTGCAATTTTAAATATTTGTTTTGTTCTGACTCTCTGTGGTAAGTGCATACTATTGTAAAAATAAATAGAATGATAAAATACTTCTAAATATACATATGTAAGTATTTAAAAAAAAAAATATTGAACTTAAAAAAAAAAATTCAATTTTTTTTTTTTTTTGAAAAATCGATATTTTGAAAACAGGTTAATGCATTTTTTTGAAATTATGTATGGATTAAGCTTTAAATTATTAAGTGATTAAATTGTAATCCAGTTTTTGTTAATGGTTTTTAAGAAAGTGTACATACCTACACATTAAAAAAAATTAAGGGGACAAACAAAATTTCACTTTTTTTTAGTGTTCTTTGAAGAGCTCTTTCTCTGTAGTATTATGAGATGAAACAAAAAGCATTCTAAAGCTTTATGTTTTTTGTGTTGAGAATTTAAAAAAAAATGATTTTTTTAAAGGACCGTTATTGCGTAATTATAACAAGCAGCATGAGCCAAATTTTTATTTTTTTTTAATTTTTGAAGTGTCATTTTCTTTGAATTTTTTTGAGCCAATTAAATATTTATAGCCTTTAATGTCGTCTTTTTTCGTTGTTCTACAATTTTTTTTTTGGATACATATCTGGCTTTGAATGAAAAAGACTTATTTGACTTTGGTTACCAATATCTCAGCAGGGAAAATTTATAAATTTATAAATATATTTTCTTCAATTATTTTTTGGCCCCTCACCTCAGATTAAGAAAAGTTAAAAAAATCGAATTTTGAAAGACTTTTAGTAAATCTTTTATTGCTAAACATTTCTGCAAATTTTCAAATTAATCCATTGAACCATTTTCCCATACCGAATGATCAAAGTCGTACAAACCAATTAAAGGAACAATTCCATAAACATTGTGAAATCGTCATCAAAATGGAAAAGAAAAGGACAATTTCTGTTCACTTATTTCACAGTTTTGCAAAAGCTTCAACATTGATAAGATTTTAAAGGGAAACAAACAAAACAAAATTAAAATTTTGAAAAACTTTTTCAATTTTTTCTTTAAATTTTTTTTTCGAAAAAATGTTTTTTTTTTTTCTTTTAAAAAGAAGTTTTTTTTTTTAAATTTGTAATGTTCTTTTTATCTTATACAATTAAAACGAATCCCTTTTTGTGTTTCGAACGCGTATAACTCGGCTAAACATCATCTATATTGGATGGGGATTTTTTTTGGATTTGAACCAGATAAACAGACAACGGAGATAAAAATTGTAAAATTAGACCGGAAAAGTCGGAAAGTCGTGACAACAATAAATTGCTCACTTTCTGAACTGTTTTTGTTTTTTTTTGTTCGAACGGTCTTTCTACATTTGCGATTGATACGTAGTGCATCAATACAGAAGCTTATTGCGAGAGTCCTTTAAAAATATAGATTATTAAAATAGACTTAATTTATGCTGTTGTTTTATTAAAAATAGTATCGTCAATATTTTTCTATTTGAATATTTCAAATTTATATTGATTGTTTTATTCTGAAAAGACCTTCACAATAAGGCCAATAGTGCGGAAATTATTGCTATTTTTTTTTTTTTTTTTTTTAATTTTAACACGACAAAATTATTTTAAATTGAATATTTATTTTTTTATCAAATTTACATGGGGATCCTTTTTTTGGATTCGTTTTGTATTGACATAGGTAAGTACACTACGAAGCCCAAAGTTATGGAAAATTTGCCCAGAGAAGCCGGGCAAATTGTTTTTGTTTAAACGTGAATAATTCGGCTGAACATCAACCGATTTGCATAGGAAGGGATATTTTTTAATTTAATTAGTCTTTTTAAAAAAGTTTAACTAATTTTTTCTATTTATATTGTGCGACGAATTTGACCTGTTCGTCAGTGATTAAAGACACGAAATTATATTTTTATATTTGCGGAAGGAAGTAATATTTTAGTGGGATAAAATTCGCAATCGATTCTCAATTTTTTTAAACAACAAAATCTGACTTAACTCACATAAAGACTTATTTTGCCTTAAGAGATTTTTTTTCTTTTTGATGTAAAGATTTTTAAGTCTAAATAATATATGCTGATTAAAAAGTACGTATACGCCACAGTGACCCCAGTATTGCTTATTTTGTATTATTTATTTTAAAGGGTCTGTAATGGGAACTAAAAACAGGCAAAGTATAATAAAGAGGATTTTTTCACTTCTCTCTCTCTTCTTATATCCACATGTGATAGATTACAAGATACAAAAAAAAATGGAAATATAAAATTTTATCAGTGGTGTAACATGTTTGGCTATATTTTCTTTAAGGGTAACAACATTTAGTTATTTCCTTTTTCACCTGATGTTAAGACAGGACAACGTCTGTCGGGTCAGCTAGTTATTTTCTAAAAAACCTCCAAAGTATTTCAATACACATAGATATGTGTATAGGTAAGGTAGATTCATACTTGTGTGCTCGTATTTTTGAAACGTCGCGTCGCCTTATTTCATTAAGCGTGTATTTTACGATAAACATACTTCTCATTGAGCTAAGACTTGCAGAATAACGAAAAAGAAATAAGAAAAAATATATAAAAAGTTTTGATAACGACTTCCATTGAATTATATTTCTATAGCCACAGATTAAAGTGTTCTTTTAATTGCAATAGAGTAAGTATTTAATCAGATTTGATATAATACTTAACACTCTTAAAAAGAATTCGCTATACACAACATCAGGTATAATGCGAAAAAAAAATCTACAGTCCTTTACAAAAGTAAAAATTAAAATCCTCAAACACTTTTTAACAACACAATACCTTCCTGCAAGGAACAACCATTTCTAGGTAATCAACTGCACAAAAATTATTTTATTTTGCTCCTTAACGAGTATACATATGTATGTTTGTTTGTACGTAGCTCTAGACAACAATGAGGACTGCTCCTTTTTTTTTTCATACATCTTTTCATAAAGTTCTTTGAAAAGAAGAGTGTTATTTTTTTTTTCTTCTTCTTCTTCTTATATCGTCCCTAGACAGATTTGTGATATACACAATGTACATTATACAATTGTAGGTACCTTCATGTATCTAACATGTGCACACCTTCCTAGGTAGGTAAGGTATCGTATAGGTATACATCATAAAGTACTAACAAACATTTTTTACTGAATGAAATAAAGATAGGGTAGAAAAAGAAAAAGATGTTAATAAAAGTAGAAACATTACCCGCATGACGGTTGGTTGGTAAGCTATAGTAGGTACTATAGCATACACTTTTTACTGTCACAAATATTACATAGTGTGACATGTAACATTTTGTTATAAGAATATAAATGTATTTATGCTCGCATCTAAAAATCTTACGTGTGTAAGCACTTTTCAGCTGATGTAAGCGCCATCATTCAAAAAAAAAAAAATGCATGGACAATTTAATTTGAATCAACATCGCAGACAAAATTAATCAAAATGGCGACTGAAATGATCTTTTCATTTATCAATTTACTTTGATGCATCCTTTTTTATTAAATTAAAATTACAATTGTGTAGGTAAATAGATTGTGTTTCACTGGAGTTTTTTTTATAATAATTTAGCTCAATATCCTCTTTAAGATTGAAATTTAGAATCACAGTGAAAAAGTTCAATTAAAAAATCAAGTGACTCTTCCAGAATGCATTTTGCTTACTCTGGATACAATCGCTTAAGAGTTCCAATAGCTGTTAATTACGACTAGGAAAAAAGGCTTAGGGCCAATTGTACAAATATTTGATCCGTGGTTCAGGAATTTTAACTCACCAATTTCGGCGGATTAACTGTGGTTCAACGATGGTTCAGGCATGTAATTGGCTTTTAGTGCATATTAGAACCTTGAACCATCGTTGAACCTCAATTAACCCGCCGAAATCGGCGAGTTAAAATTCCTGAACCACGGATCAAAATTTAAACCACGATTGTACAACTGGCACTTAAGGTTTTTATTTTTCAGAAAAAACAGTGTCTTTAAAAAATCTAAACCACTGGATGCTTTTACTATATCGATGTGGGTATGACACTTAAATCTAGATTCTTCGTTTGAGGATAGAAATAATATGTAGTACCTAGGTACCTAAACAAAAAATATTTATCGTCAAAAATTAATCAATAATTCAATGACAAAACTTGAAACCTCCGCCGAAATCGGTGAGTTAAAATCTACATCCGAGGATATTCCTAGGGAGTCAAAACTTAGGATAAAAAAAAAGAAATATTTTCCACAATTCATTCACTGTGGATTTGGTTTTTTCAAAGTCCTAAAAAATTGAACGGAAAAATTATAAATCGGCGGCAGCGTGGTTATCTTTTTTACAAGAGATTTTGTCCCTCACTCGATTGAAAACAGTCAGCCCAGTTCTAAGTCGCTATTTGATTTAAATGTCATATATTTCAAAACAGCTGTTACGAACATTCAGAACTATCATACTCGCTTTTGAAGGGAAAAATATTCTACCGGGGAATTCAAAATAAGAGTATTTTACGACTGCGAAAACACGTCTCCCGGGGAGTTTTTTTCCTAGGGAATTTTAAAAATTTGGCTTAGTTTTACCGAGTTGTTAATTATGACTTTACTTTCGCAAAATTTCCAATTATTTGGAAAAGGCCGTGTCTTTAAATCAAATTATGTACATATTTTTGTTTTTACTCAGAATAAATTTATATTTATTGAAATTTATTTTTTACTAGCTGACGCGACAGTTGCCCTGATTTATTAGCTACATATTTGGAATAAATAATAAAAATACCTTGTTCGGTTCAGGTTGTCAATCAAAGTTCAGAGACAGTGCCTTGCACAGTACCTATTATGAAATCCGCAACAATATCTGATAGAGTTACCGATCCTAAGCCTATCAAAGCGGTTTTTAAGCCAAAGTGTATTTTCATTTCCCGCTTAGAGCCTGATATTGATTCCGAAGATATCGTTTCCCATTTAATGGCTAACGTTTACTTGACAAAATTAACTCCAATGACTTACAGCAAGTAAGCTGTATTAGAAACTCTAAAAATTGAATCCTCGATTTTGTGCATAAATAAATAATTTTGATTCTTACCCGCCATGGAAATAGGCGACATAAAATTGTCCGTGTAAAAACTTAAAGAAAAAATTAATGAAATCGGCAAAGTCGTTCTCAATAATGACATGACCAAGGGAAATAGGGATTCATTTTTATACACAAGAATATATATACATATGTAGCTAAGGATTAATGAACATTTTTAACATATTGATTTTTTATAGGGGATTATACCATCTTTAAAAAAAAAATAATAGAAAGTTAATTACATCCGATTTTTTTGAAACAAATACTATAAAAAAAATAAAAACAAGTACCAGAAATTTCAAATAATGAAACTGTAGAAATAACAGGAATATTTCACGTATACAAATCAGATGATTTTATGGTTGGCCATAAAAATCTAAAATGCTGAATCAATAGCCAAATCTTGGCCTTCAAAAGGTCATCTCCGCAAAAACTACCTACACAAAAATGCATAAATACAAAATGTAAATGATTGATTAATGATTTTTATTACTAACGGTGTTATACGCGTACGACTAAAAAATCTAATTCAGAAAATAAGCCTTTTTGAATTTTCACGATTTTCTGACTTCTTAGGTCAAATTTTTCAATTTTCGGCTCCTTAGAGCATTTACCAGGGGGGTCATTCCGTAATTTTCAAAACGATAATCATCAAAACGATAATCGTTGACGTGATCTAAAATAATTTGCTTCATGCATGTAATTCAAACACTATCTTCTCATCTATCGTTTTATCAGAGATTGTCAAACTATCATTGAAATGTCATAATAACCATTTGTGTTATAAGAACAAAGTTCTTTAGTGCACGATTTGTTCGTAAATCCAAAAAATCGGCAGAAATTTACATTAGATTGTGGTGCAATGGAATAGGTGTTTGCTTCTTAACCAAGAGATTCAGCGTTCGAACCCTACTACTAGCACACTTTTTTTTAAATTTTTCATATAATTTGTATTTTTCTTGAATTTTTGTTTTCACTTTGCAAAATAAGTAAATTATTTCACTTATTTAACTACAGTCACATACAAACTTACATAAAGTCATGAAAACAAATTTGAAACGATACCTATTTAGGTATCGTTCAAAAGCCATCGTTTTGACGATAGCGTTTTGATGATTAACGACTTACGTGAAGCAAATATTTGATCGTCTATCATCGAAACGTTGTCTTCGGGTGATAATCGTTTTACGGAATGAGTCCCCTGGTTCAATACAAATAAAACAAAAAGATCCAAATAATGCAAATCGGATGAGGTTAAGCCGAAATATGCGTGTACAAACAAAAATCCAATTAAGAAAGTATGTAATTTCGTGATTTTCAAACTTTTCCTTAAATTAATTGAGAGAAATCGTGACATGAACATTCTTATCATTTATATTGACGTAATCTTAGAGAGTGCGTTCGGGTATACAAAATTAACAAAAACATGTATGAAAAAACTTGGAAGGTGCACCTAAAATATGTACCTACTTCTAGAGAATTTACCATCAGGTAAAGAAGGAAATAATCAAATGTTATGACCCACAAAAACAAATCTAGACGAACGTGTTATACACTGATAATTTTTATATTTCAATTTTTTTTTTTGACCTTATAACCTATTACACATGGATACAAGAAAATAGAATGGCGAAAAACTCCTCTTCATTAATCTTACATTACAGATCCTTTAAAATTAATAATACAAAATAAACATTAGCAGGTCCACTGTGGCGTATACGTACTTTTTTTATCGGCATATATTAGTTGGATTTCAAAATCTGTACATCACAGCTTTCTAGTTAATTTTATATACACATGTAATTGGTATGAGATATATTTTGAACAGTAATCTCCCCTTGAGCCAAATTAAGTCTTTATGTTAGCTAAGTGTAAGTCGGAGATTGTTGCCTAAAAAATAATCAAAATCGATTGCGAATTTTATCTCACTAAAATTTTACTTTGTTTGGCACAAATATATTTTATCTTTTGATTATTGTAAAGCAAAAATTTATGAAGAATTTTTGAAGAACTTTTTATTTTAAAAGCAAATTTATTAAGGAGTTTTTTTTTTTGAAAAAATTGTTTATTATATTTTTTTCTTTGCTTTGAAAGAGTCATTCTATTGTCCCATTATGCCCCATTGCATGATAGTATCATACTTTGCCTTTTAAAAAGAGAACTTAGGACTCCAACTTACCAGTCAATTTGAGTTTTAAGTGTCATTGCTACTTTAAACTGATAAAATACATTGGATGTTCTTAATTTTTGAAAGGAAAAGCAAGTTAAAGTTCAATATACTTTCATGATATACCTAAGCAGCTTAGGTACCTTACCTACTAATAACTGGAATATTTTTTCTTTGTTGTCAAATAGACATACCTACTCAATTTATATTTCTTTGAATTTTCAATAGGTACTGATGAACCCCAGTAACTTTAAGTTAATACCTCGAAAAAAAAAATGTAAAGGACTTCAACCATTATTCTGAATAAAAAATGGTACCTACCTACCTAAAGAGTTTCAAAGTTTGCAGCTAGACCAACAATCTGAAATTTAGCCACCCTGTTAGTATCCTTATTCAAGAAACCACACTACCTATACTACTATGAGTGTATGTGTAACTTACACATGCGTAAGCATTTAGCAAGTGAATTGGGATTACAGTAAGGTATAAGAATGTGTTACCCTTCATTGACACTCACTCACCTATAACTCCCCCCGCGTCAATCAATCTTTATTTGCACTTTTGCTAAATGTCAACAGTCTCTAACTAAAATGGCTTTTCCACACCAAAAGTCCCAAGAGTCATAGATATTCAGTGTCCTATCCTATACAGTAGGTAAATTCCAGGAGCAAAAGTTGTCCTTTTCCAATAAAGACAGGTAGTCAAAATGCTGTCAACAAGGAGCATCATAATTCCCATTTAAATGTATGCAAAATTCAAAATGAATTTCTCGGATGCAAGAGATTTGGAATTTTAAATCGAAGAAAGGAGAAAAAAAAATATATAACTCTCTCTGAAGGGACCAAATGAATTATGAAATGTTTGCAAAGTAATATTTTGTACATAAATGAAAAATGAACAATGGCATAGATTTCCATATTTGAGCTATAAAAAAAAAATAAATTACACTTTTAAGTTCCTACCATTACCGGAAATGGTGTATAATATTTATAATATTTATGTAAAAGTTTGCAATGTAATTTTGAATACATTTATACCGAGGTGCTGTGTTTAGAAGCTTTAACCTAAACTTTTTTTTTTGTTGATTTCATGGTTAACTGTTTTCTGTTTGTTTTGTTGAATATCATTAACAGAGTAACAGTAAAAATACCCAAATTTTTTAAAGAGAAACGTATTCAATGCGCATCCATCCATTTGAAAATGAAATTGGAACAAATTTTCAATCTCTTAAGTTGGTAACACAACAAAACAATAAGAAAATCTGTTTCTCTTCGCTAATTTTTTCATTCCCCCTAGGAATGATATGAAAAAAGAACAAGGTAGTTTTGTAAAGTGAAGTAAATAAAGTTGTTTTTGTGAAACAAATAAAAACAAACAACTTCTCTTCACAATAAAATAATGAAAACAACAACATTTCAATTCTCTTTTAAAAGTGTACCAACTACCACGACGGCACCACCAAGCACCAAGAAGACCAAACAACCATGCGCCAGATCGTTTCCTTTTTTTACATTATAAAGCAAAAGCAAAACTCAATTCACATTCACACAATGCAATTTAATGCTTTCCTCTACTCCACCATAGAGAGAGATATAACGAAACGATGGTGAAAACGAATGAAAGTTAAAGAATAAAGAAGTAAAAGATGACTTAGAGGAACGGAGCAACCGGAGGTGACCTAATCCAGGTATTCCAGAAAATAAATTCAGTTACTCCGTGAATATGATGCTGACGGGTCGGTGTGGGGGTGCTTCACGTTTATTTTTTTTTGCGAAAGTTCCATACCCTTAAATTAAATGTATAAAATATTTTAAACATACATCAAAAATTCGCACAGAGTGCTGTGCTTATAAGAAAAATTCACTCGCCGTGAACACGAACGAAAAAAAATAGTGATTAACCTATTAAACATAAAAATATTTGCATATTATCTTCTTTCATATTAATTATAATAAATAATTGAATTGTTATCAAAATATAAATATTATCGATGTATATGTATACACAAAAAGTTAAATAATAAATGTTTAGAAAAAGAAAAAATAAATATAGCGGTGCACAATGATAAGGTTTCCTCTCTACCATAATAATATTTTAAGTGAATGAAAGTGAAAATATACCTATGTATAAAAAGCAATCTGTGTTTCTAAAAAAGCAAAGTGTTTATTTGATTTAAATTTATTTAATTTTCTTTTGTCTGTGAAAATTCAATATAATATCTTCCAAGAAGTATTTTCTCAATGAGGATTATTTTAGCTCCAAAAAGGATTACGCTCAATTTTATATAGAAAAAGGAAAAACCCCCCAAAAAAAAATAGGGGAAAAAAAATCAGTCAACGATTTCGAGAAACGGGCAAGAAAGGAATAATAATAATAATATTCAAGGTGAGTTCATGGTTTTGGATATTTGATACGAAGAAAATAATATATAAAAAAACATAAATGAAAATGTTTTCCCATCCTATATGTTTCACGTGGAAAGAGAAGAAATTTTTTGTTTGTATTAAGGTAAACACGATTAGATAAAATTTATGATGAAAGAACAAACCATCACGGAGGAGCAGGAGACGGAGGAGAATCTAGTTTTTATCTGGGAGTTTTTGTGTCGTTTGTCGTTTGTCTTCGTCCCTCGTCGACCACCAGGTGCACACACAGCACGTTCACACGTTACATTTCCACAATCCACAAATCAAAAAGCAATTAAAAGATTGGTTTCACAATCATGAAAATGAAACTTGTATCTAGTGTATAACAACTAGCGAGTGTCTGTCTGTAGGTATGCAGCAAAGAGTACGAGCGCATTTTTTCACATCTGATCGGAGAGGTGGTTAATTTAACGAATTATGCACCACCATCATTACGTTACGTAGGTATTACTGGATTGATGATAATTTGCTTTTGAATAATTAAAAATGTAATGTAACTTTTCGTCCCCTATGCAATTAAATTTATGACGATGACGATGGTTACCTAGTCATCATCACAACACACAACCTATAGTTCGTACTATGTAACCACAAGTTCTTTTTTAAATAATAAATAAAATTCAACGAAGAAAATTTGAAAAGAAGGAATTTTTCATGGCGGCCACACATAACGGGGTTTTCTTTTTCTTTGTGCGGAAAATGTCAAATGATGATGGCGACCACGACGACGACGACGCCGGAAAGAGAAGATTTCAATAAAAAAAAAAATATGCTTTTCATGAATTTCAATGGATTATATCTTTTCATATCAAAATTTTTAAAAGGATTGGCGGCATTTGGTATAATGAATCAAAGAAAAAGATTGTGTGTTGAAAAATGATGTAAAAAGGAACACAACAAAAAATAGAAAAGAAATGCATAATAAAATAGAAATTGAATTAAGAAAAGAATCAATGATACTACTGTCACTACTGGCTATTTGGAAGAAAATTTTGCTTCGTCGAATCTTTTTTTTTTGTTTGTTTTTTTTAGTTGTGATGAAAAATTAAAGCATTGTGCGTGAATGGTGCTAACGAGCGATTTAACGGTATGATAATAATATAATGAATGATGCTAGTTTGCTTTGATGCATGTGAAAGTATGTAATTGACAAATTGTGTTGTGCATTTAGTTTAATAAATGATGATACATTTTAGAGAGAGAATTATTTTATCAATTTATAAATAAAAATGCACTCTTGGTTGAATTAAAAGAGTTCAAAGAATAACTGTGTTCGATTAGAAAATATATCCAAAGAGTGGTTTCATTTATAACCTCTTTGTTTAGTTGCCATTTTGATAAACTTGAACAGTTTATTTTTGGAAAATTGTGAAATATGTGGAAAATTATCTATGGAATACCTACCTACATTTGATGAAAAATATATCTATTTAATTGAAAATGTATCTATGTTAATGAAAAATACCAGTTGAACTGTGTACAAATATGCTATAAAATTACGAAAAATGATCACAAATGTATATAAGTCTAATGTCGGCAATTAATAAAGCTGTTAATTTTGTGTTAGTAAGATATGTATGAGTGGTTGCAAGATGAAGGTCTTCAAGCTTAGATAATCTTCACAACGCAGGATTTAGGTACCTACCTGCCTACTACAGTAAAGTTAAGTACATACCTATAAATCTTCTGATGGAAACACATAATAATAGAACGTTTTATATATTAATACGACCGATATTATGATGAGGAGTATCTTTATAATATAAATGGTATCTATGCTACGTGCTACATCGACCTGACCTTTAAATCTTTTGCGATATCTTTAACTGTGACTGTGATGAGAAGGAGGACGTCTATCATTTTAATGCTGTGTCGTTTTTTTTAACGAAATAAGAAGAATTTTTTTTAAGAGGAAGGACTCCTTTAAACTGGTCTCTGGTATCCAATGGAAGAAATCTAAATGGTGGTGTACGAAAGACGGTCTGGTTGTTTTGAAGAAGACAATGAGGGTTCCTTTTAAAAGACTTAGCATAAGTAAACCACTATAAGATACACATAAGTGCTTTATGATACACTCAATAGTATATACATATACATATATAATCTTGTTTGTGGTTTCTAAATTTAGCAATGTTACTTCTACCACAGTCTTTGATATACAAAATGTTTTGCAATATAACATTCAACTTGCCGATTCTATTCAGCTCCAGCATTTTCAACAGCAGCGATCTGATACATACATATGTAGTATAATTCAAGAAATTGGTTATGCCAACAATTTAATCGTGTACAGTTCCAAATTAAGGTCATACAAATTTCACACTGTAATTTCGACTAAAATTCGATGAAATTGTGGTAACTGGAATTTAAAAATCCACTCTCAGATATCTGAAACTATTTTGTTAATGACACAGTTGCATTGATACTCAAGGGATATGAGAAAGAAATGATCAAAGAATCATGGTTACTTAAAAGTGTAGTAAAGTACCTACCTTGCCATATGGTTGAATTAAAATTTATATTTCGACCAGGGTTAAGGGGTGCTTATACCTACCCAAAACTGTTTAATGACAACCGGCTTGACGAGAAAGTAAAGGTTGATGATTGCTTGGGGGTGTCCCTATTCAAAATAGAAAATATTCGATTGTTGGAAACTCAGTGATTTAGAAGATGCTTTGGAATATGCAGAACACATGATTTAATTCAAATCCAGGATCTATAAAACGGATCCAATATAAACAGAATAGATAAGGACCGATATCCTCGACGAATTACTTAATCTTTAGAACTTAATATCCGCTTTTATATCGCTCGATGCATTCCACAGAGAGTCAAGTTCTGGTACTGGATAATAAATATAAAACAATTGAAACACAAAAATTAAAAACAGAAAAATGTAAATTTTGTCACATATATGCATAATTGCATTTATGTATGTGAATTGTTAAGTAGTTTTAATAAGCCCTAGCGTATAAGTCTATACTCATGTACATATATTGTTTAAAATTTGTTTATATATAAAAAAGCGATGACATGTTTTTTATTATAAATCTTACTCGTAGCAGTAAAAAATAAAACTGATATGCATACATTTTAAGGTCAAAAGCCAACCGGCAAGAGACCAGTTTTTTATTTTTTTTATTTTTGTTAACCGTTAATTAAGGTAAATATTATAAATGAAAGAGCCGGTCACTTACTCACCGATTCATTCATCTGACTCATCATTGTACAGCTTACACTATAAATGATAAAAAAAAATATTGTAAATTTTATTAAACCCCGAATTATATTTAGGGGTGCCCTAAGATGGGTTTTTCTGTTTTTTTTTATAATATAAATGAAAAATTTAAATAAATTAAAGTTACTTAGGTGGATTGAACAATGATTATACTTTTGATTTTTTGTTCACATAAAGGTGTTTGAACTATTTTTTAATATAATTTATTTATACATATTTGGGGCAACATTTAAAAAGGCCTATAACTTTAAAACTCTTTACTAAAATGTTCTAAGTTTTAACATTTTTTTTACTAGTATCATTCTGAGCCAATTTTTTTTTTTTAAACTCCAACTAAGCACGCCTAAAACAGTGATAATCAAACAAAGTTTATCCAGATTTGCAAATAATTAAACAATCTTCAATTTGGTTTTCCCAAAACTGCAGTTTCTGACTTAAGACCTTTTTGCCTAACGTCAAAGAATTCATACCATTTTCACATTTGTAACTGTCATAATAACATTTGAACTTAGTCTGATACTAAAAACATAAAACAGGCATTTGGAAATTTTAACTTAAATAAAAAAAGGTAATACGATGCTACCTTGTTGAAAAATTTGGAAAGTCCTGGTTTTAACCTAGCATCATACTAAAAATGCTTTACCATCATACTATGATTCGTCTAAAATGTTGCGTCATTATTTTGATTTACTACTATGTCAAATCTGGTGGATTTTTTTTCCATTCAAAGATTTACGTAAGATTAAGTACAACTTTGTATTACATTTAAAAATTATATTTAAATATTTACTTATTTATATATAATAATATAAATTGAATAGTTTAAAAAAATTAAAATAAATTAAACTAATGTTAACACAAATACACCAAACTCTTTGCTATTAGTCTAAGAGCCCGCAGAAAATTTTGGGGTGTGAAAGTGAACCAAAAAAAAAGTATATGATTCGAAAGCAGTGGTCAAGCTGATGACAGAAATGAAAGTCTTGCAGTCCCTGGTTGCGGCGTTAGTACGGTAAAAACCCAAAAAAATCAACTCTTGGGATAATTGTATGAACCAAAATACGATAATGCTCCCCTGATCACAGATTGGTGAGTCCAAGACCATTTGGAAGCGGCTTTTGCCCTGCCAGACCATTTGAAAACCCAAAGGGGTTAAACCGGGCGATTCGCATACAATGCAAAAAAAAAAAAAGCTAGGTTTTACACTGTATAACTTCAACCATGACAATAAAGGAATTGTGTCAGAAGGAAGGCCTATTCCCTTCCCTTCTTTAGGTGGGAGCCTCCCCCCTTTATTTTGTTCAAAAAATGAATTGTAATGTACACCAATTCCAAAGAATTTGAAACTATCAAAATTCTGCTTCATACTTAGCACCATATTTAAATTTTAAGAAAGGAAGAATAATAAAAAAAAATATTTACAATATAAAAAATGTTACACAAAAACCTAAAACGACAATATCAGAAAAAAAATAAATAAATTATTCGTCCTATTCTTATCCTTTACGCTATTCAGTATGATTCCATTCATCTGACAAGGACTAATAGTGTAACAAGAATAACGAACAAAAGAAGAAATTAATGAAGACAATCAATAGATGCTCAGAAATATTTCCAGGTGAAGTGTATATTGATTAAAACCTATCATTCGCACCTGGTCAATGTATTTTGAAAATGTGTAAAGAAAACGATGATGATGACGTGTTTATTGTTAATGTTACATAATTAATCAAACTTGTTGATCAAGATTTATGTCTTTAAAAAACAATCAACTATGTATTTTATACGTATTATTCTTTCAACCAAAAATTGAAGTGATAAAAAATAGTCGCTAGAAATAAATATAAAAGAAGAGATCCACTATAAAAAAAAAAAACTTTTCTGGAAGTATGAAAACTAGTAAAATTAATAGCTAAGTGACATTTCAGCCACAGATCAAAACAAACGATAAGCAAAAGTGGAGGCCACCTAAAGAGGTGTAATGGTGATTTCCATTGTTCATACAGAAGCCCTTAAGACGATACTCGAAAAGAAGAAAAATGTTTCTGGATCTGATTCTGATAACTATCGAAATAAAAAAGTAATAAAAGGCATAAAATGTAAGTTTTGAGATTTAGAAATACCAGTGTCAAATATGCCATCCGTATCTTAAATTTTGACATTTTCTATGGTGTTGAGACGAATGCTGTCTGTGCTAGAGAATGGAGCTAGTAACTAACCAAAACAAAAAAAACAACGGTTTGGCGATCTTAACTTGTTTGGTGATCAAATTCCATCCACGCTATCGATCGTTTCGATCAAAATTTCTGGTGATGGTACTAAAAAACATCGATGTGTAAGAACTGATAATGCAAGATCACTAGGTGACTGAGTTTATGATAATAGTGGATGCGCATGCGTATTCTAATGAACAACTATTGATTTAAAATACACGTTAGAACCTTAGTGTTCGTCAGAAGCTATACACGAGTTTTTTCGAACAGATCCATTATTAGAATTTTTTCCACAGTTCATCAGAACTTACGGTGGATATTGACATATGGGTTGGTTATGTTGTTCATGATCACGTTTTAACAAAGTAAAATTGAATATATGTGATTTTTCTGAACTATTCGAGTTCTGAAGCTTAATTGTGGCTGATCACTTATCGTATCAGTGTATACCTTATATACTTAGTTAAAAAGATCATAAGTCCGCCAGAGTTTACTCTTCTGCAATATTTTTACTGCTCTATAATCAGGGGCGGACTAGTCCACCGGGCACTCTGGATTTTTCCCGGTAGGCCCTCGGGCAAGAAAAAATTTCTTAAAAGCACTTGAAATTCCATTATTCAAAAGAAAACTTCTTCATAAAACTCACTCTCGAGAGTCCGTTAATATAGTGTTTTTTTTTTATGAATTCTTGATCAATAATTCGAAACCCACTAGGGTGTGGTGCCACAAATCGGGGACAGGCCCTTTTAGTCAATATAAATCTGTTGTGGCCCCCTATATATTTTTCAAGGCCCACAGAATTATGTTTGTGGCCCTTTTAGTCAATTTAGGCCCGTATGGATCTTTGGAGGCCCACTGAATTCAGTTTTTGGGGCCCCTATGGATTTTTCGAGGCCCACAGAATTATGTTTGTGGCCCTTCTAGTCAATTTAGGCCCCTATGGATCTTTGGAGGCTCACCATATTCTGTTTGTTGGCCCCCTATGCATTTTTCGTAGCCCACAGAATTATGTTTGTGGCCCGCTTTTAGTCAATTTAGGCCCCTATGGATTTTTCGAGGCCCACAGAATTATGTTTGTGACCCTTTTAGTCAATTTAGGCACCTATGGATCGTTGGAGGCCCACCGGATTCTGTTTGTGGGCATCCTATGCATTTTTCGTAGCCCACAGAATTATGTTTGTGGCCCGCTTCTAGTCAATTTAGGCCCCTATGGATCTTTATAAGCCCACCGAATTATGTATGTGGGCCCCCTATGGATCTTTCGAGGCCCACAGAATTATGTTTGTAGATCTTTTGGAATTTTCGATTCCCAGAGAATTCTGTTTGTGTACCTTTTAGTCAAAACCTATATTATGTAGATCTCTTTTGGCGCCTTAAAGTAAATAAATTTTCTAGTAGCTCTTAAACTATATGCCAATTTCTATGTCGAAAATTATCACCACGAATCACTTCAACTATCTATTCTTTTTTAATCAATTCAAATTCTTTATGAAGTGAATTCACAAATAGTTATTACTTTTATTAATATTTCGTAAATATTTAACAGGCCTTTAAATTCTTTTAATGACGTATTTTGTATAGATAATAAATACAAAAGAAAAACGTAGTAAAGAAAAACCTTCAACCAGTTGGTATGCAGTTTGTAGGTACCAATTTTCCTTTTTTTTCGTTGAAATTACTATTTTTCTGCCCATCTTTAAAAAAATAAATTAAAAAAGTCAACTTAGTCATCCCAAACTATACTAACCTACATATCAAATATTTATTTAATTTCAGAACCACGTTCAAATCAGAACACAATCACACATACATATACAATATGGGATTTGGCGGTTTTGCAAATACCTACATTGGTTGCAAAAACAAAACATAAGTTAGCTTAGATTTTCTCCAATTATGAAGAAGAAAATCTGCACTTTAATAAGTACTATACGTCGGTCGTAAAATTAATGTCAAATAACTAAGCCCTGTAAAACTTTTTTGGTATCAAAAACTCAAATAAATGAATCTGCCAGTCGACACTGCTAAAAATTAAAAATATAATTACGATTACCTACACTCAATGAATTGAACATTTATATTAATAAATTTTTGTACATTTAAACATTAACAAACATGAAAAAATGAAATATCAAGAAACAATTTCTGCAGATCAACTTTTATTTTTAACCATTTTGATAGTAATTACGTATTTTGGGGCCCTTTTCCTAAAAGTACCGGTATGACCTTTGAATCATAGTCCGCCCCTGTCTATAATGTTGGCTTTTCACACGTCAATTTTTGCCTTGTGGCCAGACGTCTCCTTGAATCATGCGGCTGTGTCGAAAGCCAAAAGTCGTCTGTGGGTCTATACGAATACTTTAGGGCTTGCGACTTCAGTCACCTACGGCCAGTCGATTTACGCCGCACGACAAAAGTCGACTCGTAAAAAGCCGACATAAGGCAAGTATTGGCTTTGTGTAGAAAAAAATAATCCCGATAGTGTGATCGAAACTGAAACGATAATGGGGAAGTCCGAAAATGGATTTCGTCACACCTTCCATCGGACTGTGGGTTCGTGCACCCACTATTATTTGAGCTAGGGCATAAAAGGGCAGTGGACCGATTTGCTTCAATTTTAGTATTTAAGTACTTTTATGTGATTCCCTAGGGAGAATTCGAGTTATTGTTTTCGTTCTCGAAAACAGCTCAAACGATTTTGATAAAAGTTTGCTCCTGTAATAACCAAAGTGACTGCATAAAAATTGCGTTTCGTTTTTTTGTGGAAAATTTTAGTTTTACTATCTTATTTTTGAGTTATTCACGTATAGCTTTTTATAATGCCTTGACTAAAGCTTGTTTTACATACAATTTAACTATAATAAAAGACCAGATCATGATGACGGTATATTCGCAGTAATTCTTTATCAGTATAGAATCATTCCCCAATACAAAATGTGCCATATATGTCAACTGTTGGGAGCTGTTATTTTACTTCACATAAACGATTGTCATTAACAAATTGATTTTTTTTTATTTTGCCAGATTCGTGGTAAAATCAAAAAACAAATTAATGGAAGATTAAACATGTGTTTGACATTTTTCCAAAACCGGCAAATCATACTTTGAACTACTGAACTGACATTCCGCAGCCACATATATTTTAGACTATAAAAAAAAAAACTGATAAAACAATAAAAAAAAAAGAAACGTTTCAGGCCAATCCAGCAAAACCGATATACAGTATAATGCCATAAACAGGCATAATACATAATACCGCCCGATAAAATTTACAACGTCATAACTTTAATTCTCGTAAAAGTTTAATTCGTATTTTGAATTCCATTACAAATCTCTATAGAATTGACATTTGTGTTCCAGTTTTAAGTTAATTATTTAATGAAATCTTAATTTATGAATGTTTTTATGAAAGAGTGTAATGGCTTATGGCAGAGATTAAACTAAGAAAGCATAGCCAGTATTTTAATTATTAGTATAAATGTTCAGTTATTTGTTGGCAAAAGGGTTTTCTAGTTTGATTAATGGTTATGAGCCTTAATGGCCACATCAACGATCAACGTTACTGTTCTTAATATGAATATTGAACATTACTTAAGTTAAGTATGTTTATGATGGTATAATTGGCTATAATTCCATCAGAGATTTCCAATTTCCATAATACTTCAAAAGTGAATGTTATTTCAAAAACCTTCAGGCCATTTTTTCAGCGAGTCAAGATTAAGTCAATCTGATTTGATCGTGTGAAAGTACCTTTCCTTTCATTTCTATTTTACCAAAACTACTCAGCACGCTCAATATGTCTCCTTACACATTTTGTTTTACACAAGATTTCTGTTTATCAAAAAGCACAAATTCTAAACCTTCCTGCAAAACTTAACCACATTAAAAACAATACAAATTCTATTATTATTTTCAATATAAAATCCTCACAGAATTTACTTAAATATATATATATATTCGTCCATGTGTATATTTTCTTTCAAGTAAATGTGTTCCTTTTTCAATCAACTTTAAGTATATACTATTAGTCTATTTGAAATCAATGTTAAGGCTTTATTCAAATCTTAGTTTCACTATGTTGTTTTCGATTCTGCGAATTTTATCCAACAACTAAAACAGTATTATATGGGATAGACCTAGTTCAATAAAATCTACTTTCATTCCATCCGATTACAACAAATTCAAACAATGCAAATTCCAGAATAAGGCCAATACTGGCATTGGAATACCTTTGTTTTTTTTTTTTTTTTTTTTTTGTATGCGCATATCTTTCAATTTGCCGTTTAAATGATTCGAATCTAGGTCTCTTGCCACATCAAAACAAATCAAAAAAAAAAATATATCGATTTTGTGGTTTGTAATCATTCATTAAGGATGGTGGTGATGTGGTGGTTGAAAATTTGCCTCATTTTCCATATTCTCTCTCTATACTAAAACAAAACTATTAATGATGGAAAAAGTCTTTAATCTGTAATGTCAATACAAAACAACGATTGCAGTGAATTAATTCATGCAGAATTAAAAACAAAAAGGTAAACATAGTGCATTTAATTTTTTATTTATAGCAAAATTTCGAAATTAAAACAAATAATACTATTTATTATTTTGTTTAATGTTAAATAAACTAAAATAGGAAATTATACCTTGTCCAAATAAAAAAGGCAGTGTAGGCAAGATAGGACGTTTGCCTCTCATTCTGGCTATAGTGGATTGCATAAATCTGTCCTTTATTAAAGCTCTCACAGGGCTGTCGTATTGTTTATTTTGAATGGACTCAAATATGAAAGAATGGTAAGCTGGGTTACCGCCTTTTTTTTGGATAAAAATTTTCATTTAATTGTTTTATGGATACAAATTAAAACACATTTATCTTTTTCTATACCACCATGAGGTAAGATAATACACGACTTAAAAATACAAATTGCACAAAACTCTAGAAAAAACACACCTCTTGTAAAATACACGAGTTAAAATACAAATTGCACAAGTTAAAGGACGATGAAGAAAAGAAGTCTGGTACTGACGAAGGCCCAAAAGAAACAGTCGACACTTGAAATATTCTTAAATTTATTTTTACTATACACTTTGGTTAAATGTTTATTCTTTTATTTAACCTTTGTAAATATTACTTGAATTATAATTTATTGCACACACATTTTAAAAAAAAAACTTTACAAACGATTCTTAAAAAACTACCCGTCTTAAAAACATAAATTGCACAAAACTTAAAAAAAAATACACTTTTTAAAAAAATAAATTAAATAAAAATACTTTACTTCACATTAATTGATCGCTACGAAAATCTACGCAAATAATACTCTTTCAAAGAAAACAGCTTAAAATTTTGTAACTGCATTTCAACGTATTTTCCACACATTCAACGAAATGCAAAAGATGAAAACACTCTACGATAACCCTCATCATTAAAAACTTTTTTTAAAGCTCTAAAACCAAAAGCACCTCAACAGAAACCCAAGGAAAAAAATCTGAACGAGTTGCCAAATGGACACGGGTAACCCTGAATGCACATCAATATTTTATGGGGGTTGAAGTTGAATAGCAGCAGCAGCCATAGGCCACAGCAATTCAGTGCGCACTCAGATGTGCGCTCGATAGGACGTTGGATCTGCGTCAGATGCTATCAGAAATTAACGGGCGGGCAAACACTTTTTATGAAGGAGTTCTTTCAATTTAGTATGGTGCTAAAATATGGTGCGCTACTGAATTTGAAAAAGCTCTCCCATAAGACGTGTACTGCCAATTTATGTTGGATGGACCTTAGTTGTATGCCAAGTATTTGTGTTAATATTGATTAAATTTAGAAAATTTAATTTAGGCGTGAGAAGTTTAATTTTTTTTTATAAAATTCTTGATAACTGTACTTATGAACTAAATTATTGAAGCGCATATTAGGTACGTTAAATTTCACTCAAACTGACTTTTATTTGACCTAATATAGCCTTAATGAAATCCCTGATCGGGCGCCATTTAGTAAGTAAATATAGTAGTTACTTTTGCTTAAGCAAACAAAACTAGCTTGAATTCAGTCAGCTTGGGGATTTCAATAATAGTATATTGAACTCCTTATTGACATAATGCATATATATAACATTAACCATGTATTGCAAGTGTTTTTTAACGAACCGACAGTTAACGAAAAAAAAAAATGCGCCATAAACGTTCTTTTAAATATACGAGTCGAGTAGATATGAGTTTGTTGAACTTTTACGAGGTAAAAAATCGATTGGAGTACGTGGAAATACTTTATACGTTTATCGAAGAGTATTATTATGTGCTATGTGCAGGTGCACAAGGGTAGGTACTTAATTATTATTGAAGTAATCAAACAAATCCAGAGTGAATTTCTCCAACATAATGTTATAAGGTTTTGAGATCAGTTTTGAAGTTAGCTACATTTTGTTTTTGTTAATACATATTTGTTTTTAAATCGACCCAAAATAATACATTTGTGTAGGTAACCATTTTCAAATTTATATGCCACAATTTTGCAAAAAAAAAATCTTGAATAATCACATATGTCCTGTCCCTAAAAGAATAACATAGGAACAACATTTCATTCGAATAAAAGTTATAAACAACTTTTTGCACTGTAAACTTAATTTTACACTAAATTTTTTTCTGATTGGCGTTTGTTAATCCATATACCTAATTACTCTACTTTACTCTATTACACATAGGCCTAGCAAACATTTTATCGATTGCAATTACTCCCATTCGGATCAATAAACGTACGTACTTCTGATGGGTAAAACCCTTTCTTTTTTTCTTTAAGAATTCACAGCGACTTAAAAACTTAAGTCAAAATATGATAGTGAGAAGCTAAATTTATTTATTTAGCTTATGAAAACTAATTTAAGTCCTCATCCAAAAACGAAAGTAGAAAGCTTTGTGATGGACAAGCAGCATAATCTGCAACTAAAGCTGCATGATAACTTCTCCTCCGACATTTATAGTTCTTTTTGTTTAATTTCACTTTATACGTTAACTCTTCTTTTCATTCGTTCAAAAAATGTTTTTCTCTTAAATTTCCTCTTAACTAATTTTATGTAAAATTTTAATGCTAAAGAAATTTCACTTCAAAAATTGACACTCTTTTTGTGGATAACTATAATAGGACTTCAGGCCCAGTATGAGAATGGACACATATCATAATAAAGTGGTATTCATTGTTGAAGGCTCTCATCTTACCCCAAGTGAGTGTCACTTATTCAGCTTTTGAAATTGTTTCATAGGACATCAACTATAACGAAATCAATAGTGCAGCCTTTGAACTTCTTAAAAGTTTGAATATTCATTTCAATTGCTTGCATTATTGATGATGTAAAAATAAAAATAAAAGACATAAAATAAAACCCCCTTCTTTTATCAACTCTAATCGAATTGATGCAAAGCATCGGATAGTGCTGTTCAGCGTTACCGAAGTGGCACGATCGTGCTTTTTTGACACGATAATTTCCTTGTGGAACAGTGGCATGAAAAATTTCAATATGACGTTTTATTATTTCCATTATTTTAAAAATGAAGCAAATTTCAACAAAATTTAATAAAAATTGGTGCCAATTCCGTAAAAAGTTAACAGAAGCACAGCATTTTTGACAATACACGAAAAAAAAAAAATGATTTCCAATGATTTTTGTTATTGTATTACACCCTGTAATAAAATTGATTACAGGCTTTTCACGAAAATCGAAGAATTTCTGTTTTTTTTTTATGTGGCACGAAAAAAGGCACGTTTTTCCAGAAAATATGGCACGTTAATTATATTTCGGGCGGCAACGCTGGTGCTATTTGATCCATTATTATTAAAGTGAGAATAGAAGTTCAAGTAATTTAGTTTAAATGAAAAGAGTTCTGTATTTGTCTCCCTTATGCATGCAATAACTATACTTATTCATTGTTGTTAATTAAAGTTTTATAAAGCAACGAAAATGATGATTTCACGTCCATCAATTGACAGTATTAGACTATTGACGTCATAGATTTAATTTATTTTCCAAGTATATATTTATCGCATGTCGTGTTCGTGTGTCGGTCGCATGAACGATGACTGATTATCCGTGCTAGATATGATGACATTTTTAGCTCTTCATAATGCTCTGACCAAAACTCGTCCTCACTCCTCTTGGTACGCATCTAAGCATATTAAATTAAGTAAATGTCTTATTTGAGCCATAAAGAAATAACATATTTAATGATCAATATAAATCAATTATTTTAAAATCATAAAAACAAAAACAAAAAACCTAATAAATAGGTGAATACCTTAAAATTGTTTTTTTTTTTTTTTTAGTAATGTAGTCATAAGGAAACTATAAATTTACATTTTACATATTTATTCTTGAGATTCAATCCTGTACGTAACGTACATTTATATAGTTGTCATCAAGGAACATGAAACCACTGTAATTTTATGTCAAAAACTTCAATACAAAAAGTACCCACATACATATTTGATTAGTATGCGGAGCACACGTAACAACGACACACGGCTGGTGGTTTGTGTATTATAAATACCGTAATTAAATGGCTGGAAAAATTAAAGAAATAAAAAATAATGAAATTGTCATAAAATTCCTAATGTTATGGTAAATACGAAAATCGATGAGGTGTTTATTTATCAAACCCAAACAATAAATGTAGCTCTGACAAAACCTATTTTATTTTTTTGTATGGAATCTTTCTAGCTGTACATATATTCAACTTATTGTCCTGTCAAAATAGACTATCCATTTGGATAATATTCACATATTCGAAATACCTCATTTAAAATGAATTTTCTAAGTCCCCATCAATCAGACATGACCAAAACAAAAAAGTTATTCAAGGTTAAATTTCGTAAATATCGGTTTTCTCAAAAACTAAAAGACATTTTAGCATCCGGTTTTCTGTTTTTAATTGAAAATTAATAAGAGCATTGAATTTTGAAAACAAATATTATACTTGATTATATAAAATTTTGAAAAAAATTAGTTTGAAACTTTTTTTTTCATTTTTTTTTTTTCAAAATTTCGATTTTGGAAATTTATTTTTCAAAATCTATTCACTAACACAACTTAATTTAAAATGAAAATCAAAGAAGAGATTTCTGGCTTCCGAAAAAAGTATAGCATGACATTTTAAATTGTACTGTTGTTTTTAAATATTTTTTTTTTCTCTTTTAAGTCATTTTTTTTAGAAAATGATTTGAGGAGATTAAAATTTTTATGGTAAATCACGGGATTTGTGAAGAGATTTGTGGTAAATCTACCTAAATCTCGGTTTAGTGGTCGGTTAAAACTTAGCATTATATTAACTTTTTAGATCAGATAAAAAATATAAATTTTTTTTTTTTACTGAGGAGCACATAATCCAAAACTTTTCAGTAAATCACTTTTCGATAGCATTCGCAGTTTAGGAGTACCTAATATGCGAAAAACCGACATTTTAGACACTTAACCTTGATTTACTTTATTGCCCATGTTGGATTGATAGGGAGTATTGACAGTTTGTTTTCAATAATAAATCAAGGGTATGTGCCAATCTCTATGCGAATGTTGTCTTTTGTTTTCGCTTTTTTTTTTTGAACATTTTACTGGAATGCAAAGGCATGTAGGTATGTAGTATTGTATTGTCGTCTAGATTATGAAATATTTTTGTTTTAAAACGCGAGTTATTAATATGATATTTACGCCAAGTTTTTAAGTGGAAGAAAATGGTACTTAAGTTGTAAATATGGCAATATGGCAGGTAAAGGCTCAATATTTCATTGCGCACCAAACCAGAAGGAATGGCACATAAGTCACTCATGTTGGTCACTTATTCCGGTAAGTATGCACTGCAAAAATTGCTGCTTGTAGATTGTTAGAAAATAAAAATAAGGTTTTCTTCTAAAGTACTGAATACATGTGGTTTCGTTGCGCTTGTTGATAAAGTATATTTTTATTTCTCGATAACAAGTTTTTTTACATGTCACTATCAATTAGATTGTTTCCTATATTTATTTTTAAAAGCAAAAACGTTACCAAAGGGAATCAATTCCACGAAAATCGGCTCCACATGGGAATATTTGTCCACTCCACTTATCGTTAGGATTCATTTCACTCTCTTCTTCGGAATTTAAGAATAGATATATTTTTACACCATGATAAAAAAAAAACTAGTGAACAATGTTTTTCCTCGCTCGATGAGAATTAGTTCCACTTTAAAAATCGTAGAAGATTCCCACTAAAGGTGGAATTATTTTCCATATGCAGTAGATTCCCATAAAAATGTTATGATAAAACTAGCTGACCCGGCGAACTACGTTCCACATATAACTGATTAAATTATTCCTTTCGAAAACCGAGCAAGCTCCAATTGGTATCACGACTTTCTGACTTTTCCGGCTTAATTTTATAATTTTTATCTACTTAATGTATTTATCTGGTTCAATACCAATCCAACAAAAAAGTTTCCATGCAATTTGGATGATGTTCAGCCCAGTTATGTGCGTAATAACAAAAAACTAATTCAAAAAGTTTGAAATTTCAAGACGTTTTCACGATATTCTGAATTCGTTGGTCAAATTTTCTAATGTTCGTTTGACTTTTTCTATTTTCGGCTCCGCTGTGTGATAGTCTGGTTCAAGAAAAATCCAACAAAAAAATCCGCAACCCAATTGAATGATGTTTAGCCGAGTCATGCACGTACAAACACAATTTCATTTCAGAAATTTCAATGTTTTTTCACGATTTTCCTACTTTTTCTGTCGAATTTTCTAATTTTCAGTCGAATTTTTCAATTTTCGCTATTTTAGAATACCATCGGTCACTAATAGGAAGTCAAGAATAAAATAATTTAGGCAGATAACTACCTCATAAATCTTGGTAAAACATGAACTTTGAGTGTGGAAATATAGATAGCCAAATAAACGCCCCACAACTGACCTACGGGAAAGAAAACCATTTTTCAATCAAATTTTTGTAACAGATTGATTATGTTATTAATCAATCTTCAAGAAACGAAAACATAATAAATATATAATATGCTGTTAAATACATAACTATACCTATCTACCTTCTTTTATTAAGTTAACGAGTAACGACACATATTTAAAGTACAATTTCCGGAATTTGATATGAATCGACAAAGCTCTCTCATCTTTTGGTTCTTATTATACTATTAAATCATAGCTTAGCTACGTGATTGAAAATAAAACTGAAAATATATCATAAATCGTTTTTTTTATTGACATTTACTTAAGTGTCGGTATTTGTTCAAAGGGTCACAAACCGAATGTCCAAATTATACGTAGATATAGATACATACCTACATAAATGTATATTTAATATCATTTTTTTTTTCTATAAATATTTGAGCAAAAGAAGATATTCCCTCATTTGTGGGTTTATCGATTGGAATATACTACTTACTCTAACATTACATGCGACCATCACACTTCACATAGAAAAAGATTGTGACTTTGAATATGTTTAACCACATTAAAGATAGGTAGGTATACCAAAGTTGATATTCTTCTTCGAACAGTTTTATATCCATATACGTGACTAAAAATCATAAGATTGCATCCATAGATACATTTTTATATATTTATTTGTTTTTATTTCTAACCATCTACATCTACATACACATAGGTATACCTACAATAAATTTATAACCACTACATGCCATGCAGGATATCCGTTTGTATTGGAGAATTTACGAGTTAGTATTATTTCAACAAATTTGAGTTATTTTTATATATATGTTGCTTAGTCAATACTGATATTAATATACTCATAGTTTATCTGCTTCTTGTACGCAACACTTATGTTACCAAGTAATTTAAGCATATTGAAAATGTTGTTCGCTTGGTAAGAGGAAAAAATCACAATAAATGTTTTTTTCTTGTTGTTGTTGTTGTTGTTGTTTGACGGCTTACAGATACACTTTATAGTTATTGGGTATTGAGTTTAAATCCGCTTGAAACAGAGATGCTAATAAAAATGATAGGTATCAGAAGAAGTGGCTTAGAAGACTAAATTTTTCGTTGTGCTAGTTGTATAAAAATGGTTTAAATATTAATCCGTGGTTTAGCAATCATAACTCCAGCGATTTCTGCAGATAAACTGAGATTCAGTGATGGTTCAAACAAGTGATGTAATCGATTCAATGTTTGAACCATCGTTAGACCACCTTAGTTAACCCTTCGAAATCGTGAGTTAAAATTTGCTGAACGAAAGATCAATATTTGAACTACGATTGTACTAGGGCTGTGTCAATCGTGATTGATTCGGTCTTTGTGACCCGTTCATCAAAATTAACGATTGATTGCAATCACAGTAAACCGAAACAATCAATCCCAACATCAATCATTACAGTTTTTGAATAAATGACCGACGACGCACGTATGTATGTGTCGTTCATTTCACACATTGACACGGCGTACTCCGTTTTTCGATCCGACGTAAAAAAATGTTTTCACATTTGAAACCTGTCAAAATAATAGTGTTCTAGTGATCCCAGAGCGTCGGCCGTGACATATCCGGTAATATCCACCTCCTAAATCGATTGGCGTACTCAGTTTTTGCTCTGACGTACAAAAATTTTGGCTCATCAAATCTGCCTAAATAATCGTGTTCGCCTTTTAAAATGATTTGATTGAGAATGACTAGAACGACCGAAACGTACCTATATCGTTTAATTTGAACGATTAGAATTGGGAAGCTACGGTGGAAGCTACGGATCACAATCACAAAGACCAAATCAAACTGATTGACATAGTGACCGATATAATATTTGACCATAATGATTGATTGAAAAGATCGAGTATTTGAAGCAATCAATCATTGATTGATTCGATCTTTGAAAATGAACGATTGGCACAGCTCTAGATTGTACAACACTGTCCCTTGAGCTTTTAAGATTTAGTTTAAAAAAAGGGCAACGGCGTCAGAAAGATACTGTTGGTGCCTCCAAAAATTCTCCATGGTTTTTATTTCAAGAGGAACTTTTTTTTCTTTGTTGTGTTGTCTCGAAGACTTCAGTGTACTTTTTATTTTGTTTTATTTTATTTTATTTAATTATAAAGCACTGACCACTGAAAAATTAATTCGCACGCAAAATTGAATATTTAAACTGATGTTTAGTTTAATGTCATTTTACTTTGGTGTGTGTGCAAAGTATGTGTGTATGTTCAGTGAAGCTGTTCGAAATAGTTTAGAACAGAAAAGAACAAGTTTAATGAGAAATTTTATGTTCTAAACTGTTCTGGCTTGCTGTTCAGTGAGTATGTTTGCACTTGCTTTTTAGGTAGAACAATTGACAAAAGATGTCAAAATCAGTTGTGGTTATGTCTTGTTCTGTTTTGTCTGCAGTTGCGATTTTACTATTTTACACATCGATTCACAATCATTATTTGAAATTTGCACAGTTAATGAACATACAAAGATTTTTATTACGATATACATAATAAGATCCTGATTTTATTAATTTTCGTAAAATGATTTCAGTACACATAGTTAGTTACCATCAAGAGCCTCACCAGTACTTTATTATACATATAAATGTTCTCAGGGAGGCATTAATAGGGGTCTGTCTTGTTTTTCTCGTCCATGTTTTCCTTGCCGAAAACTTGCCAAAGGCCTCGCCTAAACTTGCCAAAAACTTGCCAAAAACTTGCCATGTTTCTAGGCGGGGAGATATGCCAGAAATGTTGCTATGGTTTTTGAGAATTCTCGGTATTAACAATATTGGAAGTACAAAACGGAAGTATTTGCCACTTTCAGGATGAAAAAAAAGATATCGATCGATGATATCGATTAGATGTTAGTTTTCGTTTAAATTTTGGCAGATTTATTCCGAAATCATATCGTCAAAAGAGATAAGACAAAACCTGTATCAGTATCTTTCTTCTCTATAAAGAAGGTATACTTATAAGATACTATACCGAAAAGTCATAAAGTGGCTTTACTTTGTGTTTTATAGCTGATTTTAATCTCTTCTCCTACAAAATACTATAAACTTGCACTAGAACTTTATTCACATGTACTAAATTCACATCATTGACTATATTGAAGTCGAAAATTAAAGCATCTATAGGACAATGATGACGACTGAATACACGACGACAACCTACCGACGTTTCTGCTGCAAGTAACCTTCTCATCTCATAAACAGCACAAACCTGCATCTGCATGAAAGATCAGAGAGCAATGTGTTTGGCCTGATTTCTTTTAATAAGAAATAAAAGAAAAAAAAATCAACAACGAATAACAACACAAAAAACCTATAACAAACGAACAGAAAATGGCCTGAACATCAAGCTTGAACAACTCCGTGGTTGCATAAATAACACTTTTGCCACAAAGAAGACGATGTAGAGGCTTTGCCGGTGCGCCGTTGTGTTATAAAAAAAAAAAAGATATTCTGGTTGACTGTTGTGTTGCCACTCAAGAGATGGTCGTGTGGATATTTTTTTTTTTTTTTTTTTGAAAACCTCCTCTGTCCCGGTTTCCAGGTCTCTGAGAGAACATTTTGCTCCTTATAGTCTTTTTTTTTTTTTTCTATGGAGATATTCTCTGTTGTACCTTTTTACAACGCTGCTAGTGCTGTGATGTTGTTCTTTTTTTGATGTAGTTTTTGTTCAAAATGCTGAATGTTGCACAAAGTTCACTTTGCGAAGAATCTCTTTTGGTACTATTTATGCAGTCTTCACAGCCACCCATGCTGGTTATGGAATGGATGCGCACTAGCCCCATCGCCGCCGCCGCCGCCGCGCCGCATCAATGCAATGAAACATGTATAATAGCCGTATGTTGTTATAAGAATACATTTCATTCTGGTTATGATGAAAAATCTCACTCCTCGAGGTGTAGGATACCTATAAGAGTCACCTTACCTAACCTACCCATCGTCATCGCATCGGCATCGCACATCGCACATTGCACATTGCTGCTATTCGCTACATTTTGGTCGCACACTCAACTCAACTGAACTCAACTCAGGCATTATTATTACTATTATTTTCTGATTCAAAATTGGCGATAAGGACGTGTCACGTTTTGCAATTTACACATTCAAGAGAAGCCATTGTTTCTTCGTTGCTCATTGTTTGTGAATTTTAAAATGATTTATAAATTCCTGTGGTTAACTGACACAGCGTTATATGGGGTTCGGAGTTTGTAAGTTGGATAGGTTTCCAGAGGGCTTCGCAGTTTCATACTTTCAAAGTGAAGCTGTGCGGGTTATATGGCAAGAATGATCATTGCTTATAAGTCGTGCCTGCATTGTCTTCTGTATATATTGAGCTCAAAATGCACGCTATACATACTAATGTTATTCTTTAAAAATAAAAAATAAAAAACATCCACGATGGACTGACTATCCTCTCTAAAAATTCTAAAACCGAAAATCATAGTTTTGTGAATAAATTTCGCCTTAAATCCATTGTTCTTCTTTGCTACGAGTATATAAGTGTGAAGATGGATGACACAAAATATATATTATAAGGAACATTGTTATAATAAGCAAGTTCTTCGTTAAGGAAAAATAATATTTCCTTTATTTTTTTGTTTACTTTTTCCATCTGAAAAGTGGACACTTGTGGATGATTTAATTGCAAATCTTAATTGCATTTGAGCACTGTCTCTCTTCGGTCTCTACCATCGCCATCGTTAGCATATAAGAAAAAGAATTATTATTAAAGCAAGCAAAGTCATTGTAGCCTTACAGTCCTTTAAACTGTATAAAAACCTAAAGAAGAATATAAAGTTGATTTATTGAATTTTGTTTTGTATTGTGTTGCATAAATTAAGTTTGCTTTTTTTTACGAGTTGGCCATGTTTGGCTTGGGCAATTAATATTAAATGAACGACGACAACGTATAGTCTTTGGCACGGTGATGATGGTTACAGGAAGAGAATCAAAGATTGAAAACTCAGCGATGTTGATAAAACATTCACTATATACATTTTTTTAAAGTAATAGGATACCAATGAAAGAAAAATAAAGAAAAAAACAAAATGTTTAATCAAACCTGTAATAAATATTGATGACAAAATATCATGTGATTTTTAACCCCTCATTTATTATTAAAGTTTTTTTTATTATTGGCAGAAATTGGAGCCGATGATCAGAAGAAATGTTTCATAGTGATCAATTTCAACAAGTTCTCGAAGAAAAGTAGGAACAACAAGCTCATTTATCATAAAACACCTTCTATGACATGTATGACACTTGCTATGTAGGTTTTTTATAAGTGTGTATATGATACCGATAAGCTTTAGTTCTTAAAGTTGGGCTGGTGAAATGAAGAAGTATAAATGCCTTCCTAGGCTCAACTTTATATATTTTTTTATTTAAAATTCAAAATTTTTCCAATTCACAAAACCAAATATCCGTAATTCTATACACTACACATACCTATAATATTCTGTAATAAACAAAAATCAAATAGCCCTAATCGAAGCTTATTTAGTTAAACATTAACATTTAATTTAATACTTTAATATACATATATTGCTATTTAAAATTAAAATTAACATAACAAAATAATAAATTTCGAATAGATTTTAAAGTAGAATAAATTTACATATTGGCGCCTCTGATCTTTGAGAAGGTTCTTTTATCTCGTTTAGTCTTAAAGGCAGCCAGGAGAAGAATGTCAGTAGTCAACATATAGGCAGTATAACAACTTGTCACTCAAAATGAGAATTTCCGACCTGTTATAAGTGAAAAAATATGCCCACCTGGATCGCAGACTCTTGCTTTTATTGTTCACTGAAAACTGTAATATGGGTAGATAATTCAAGTTTCGGTTAATGATTTAAAACGAAGTGATCATTAAAAAGAAAGTGTGAAAAGAATCAAAAGTACTAAAAATTGATTTTTTCTTTGATATGATTTTGTCAAAAAAAAAAACTAATTGTAGGTAAAATTAACAACTCTAATTTTAATTTAATTTTAAGAACAACTTCAAGCACTGCAAAATAATAAAAAAAAAATTGGTTAATCTATTAAAAAGATACACAGGAATAACCTAAAAATAAAGCAATTTCCTCAAAAAACATCAAAACCCTATTTCATTTTGTAAAAAAAACCAAAAACCTGAAACGTTTAAATGATCATACGCAGCTATTTAAATTATCAAAAAACAAAAACCTGCAAAAGTGAAAAGCTTTCCAAACTGACAGAATACCGGAGGAACTCATTTGTGGGATACTTCTTGAAACTTCTTCGTTCTCCAGCAGTGTATCTGTTCTGTTTTAATCTTAAACGCTTATCTGCAAGTTGTATTTTCTTATGTGCATTCAGCTTATAAGGAACTCGAAGCAAAGTAAAACGGGCACGATCAAGTTAAGAAAGTTTTCAAAGCAACGTTTAAGATTAAGCAACGTTTAAGATTAAGATGAAAATGCTCCAAAAAGTTTAAATAAAGCTGTAGAAAGCCGATGGTCTGAGCAAGAGGTGTATTTTTGGGAATTGAAAAAAATAGAAGTTATGACGCTAATCATCAGCAATCAGCAAAGGTATAAAAGTACAGAAGTTGCTTAAACTTATGCTTATTGGCAAATCAAGAAGCAAAGATTTGTCGTCTTTGAATAATCTACTCTCCGTAGTGTGTTTATCTGGTTTAATACAAATCCAAGAAAAAAATACCCATTCAATTTGGATGATCTTTAGCCGAGTTATGCGCGTACGAAAAAAACAAATTGAAATTAGAAGATGTTTTTACGATTCCGTTCGAATTTTGAATTTTCTAATTTTCGGTAAAATTTTCAAATTTTCGGCTCCGTTGTTTGTTTAATATACAAATCCAACAAAAAAAACCCCAATCAAAGCCGAGTTATGCGCGTACAAACACAAAAAGGGATAAATTTTTATATGTTTTTAGATTTTTTGTTGTTTAGAAAACTTATTTTCAAAGTTTTTAAATGCAATATTTTTTGAACTTCTTGAAAACACAAGATCCATTCAGAAGGTATACGCGAATAACTCCAAAATAATGTATTTTTTCAAATAAAATTTGAGCCCTATTTTCGCAATGCAAATTTTTTCACAAAACTCTAAAATGCAATTTTCTTACAACTATTATATTTTGTTTATTACCAGATGCAAAGTTAAATCAAAATCGTTAGAGCAGATTTTGAGAAAATTCGAAAAAAAAACTACGAAATATGTGTATGGTACCTAATTTATGTAGTTATAGATGACTTAAATCAATAATTAGAATTTCACCTCTAGGGAATCAAATCAAAATGCTCTGAACTAGTCCACTGAATCAGTCCACTCGACGCAAAGATCAACGGGCATCATTATTCCGTTGATCTTTTTTGCGCACACTATTACGCCACTGAAAGGATTTTTATGTTAAAATAGAAATATTTTTATCATTTGTCGGAATTTCACTAAAATTCAATGATATTTTGTAATAGCACTCATAAATACTGACATTTTATAAATTTTCAAACAAAATTTTAATAATTCAACGAGAAACATGTAGTAGCCGTGGCGTGATGGTTAGTGCGATGGACTGTCATGCCGGAGGTCTAAGGTTCGATCCCCACCCTCGCCACCTATTTATTTAAAAGAAAAAACGGCTACTGCCTCTTGCGAGGAATTGACAAATCCTCCCAAGAGTATCTCCTGTCATAGAAAAGTGCCGCTCGTTAGCCGTTTGGATTCGGCAATAAACTGTAGGTCCCCTCCATTCCTGCAGACACGCATACAGGAATGGTTGAGAGTTGTAAGTCACTAGGCCCTAGTTCTTATTGAGGTGTTGTGCCATCAAATTTATTTAATTTATTTTAATTTATAAACGAGAAACATATAAAATTTTTCGTTTGGGCCACATGGTGCAAAAATCAATAAATCAAAAGAAGTTCAACTCGTCAAATCAAAAACAAATGGTTTCTTCAAATTAAAGAATGTAAAAAGATCTCTCGCAAAAACAAAATTCACTCGTATAGAATCGTATATAGACAGGCAAAAAAAAAGGTCTAATGAATAGTTGGCCAGTATTCAGTTGCTGATAGTTCAAAAATTTGGTTTAAGGTTATTTTCAAAACTGTATTTGCAGTCATTTAATAAACTCCAAGCTCATTAGCAGCCGACTTAATTGTATTCGGACAACGATTCACTTTAAAAATTTCATTGTAAAAAAAAAACTCAGGTAGATTAAAATGACCATCTCTGCTGTCGCTCTGCCTCCAAGCTTGAATCCAACAATAATATTTCAATCAAGAAATTATGTCAAGAGGAAATATAAAATCAATATCTATAAATGATAAGACTCGAAGAAAATACAAATGGACTTATTTTTAGCTTTTTGGATGGAAAACTCTTGGATTTCAACCAACATCTTTTCTGGATATCTATCCCACTAAACCATTTAAATAAATCAGAGAAAAGTTGTACATACTTTCATAGTTATATAACCTTATTCCTTCAGAGTTAAAGTGATGAATTTTTAGGAAAATCTTGCCTTTGGGTTTTAATCATTTTTAATGTATTCATGAATCTATATCCCTGGATTTTAGTTACCTAGGTTTTTAAATATAATATTAAAGAAATAGTACAAAAATCCAACTACATGAAATATTTTCAAAAATAAAACAACCACAGAAAACCCAACTATGTATTATGCATTCCTGTTATTGAAGGAGCTGTGCTTGTGACACAAATATTTGCTCCTACAATTTTTTTTTTTCATTTCTGTTGGATTTTAATACACCTCCACAAATCCCTCAATAAGCACAGAATGGATGAATATATAGAGCAGCATATTAAAATCGATTGAAATCATAAAGATATACCAGCAACAAAAAACTAGATACATAGATACAACATACCTTGGCTATATTATAAGGTTGTTCATCCGATTTTTTTGCCTCGAAAACGATAAAAGCTAATTTTTTCACTTTTTTTTCTTCTATGAGAATAAAAAAAAAAAAAAAACATCTAGGAAAGTCTTCTCCAGAAGGAAGGAACATTTTGATTGTTGAAAATGTTTGTAGTCTAGTATTTTTCTTAATGAACATGATGTTTGAGGAAAATGTATATGTACATACGAACAGCTACTTGAGCTTCAATTTTCTGTCTATGTAGATACCCCCTATCCTACCTCAATCTAGTATGTATATTGACACAAACATCGCACCAGAAATTCTTCCTGCTAGAGAGTTTTTTGTTTTTTTTTTTTTATTTTGCTGTCGCTATCCAAAATTAAAGGAATAGTTAATTTCCCTTTAGCTGAAGCATCATGTTCTCATTAATTTTCTTGTTCTTAGGATAAGTATTGGTTTGGTATAAAAATTAGATTTCAACCAATCAGAACATTTACTTACGATTATAAAGGATTTGTCAGTTAATGTCTATATTATACAGTTAAATTGGTTAAACTGGCCTCAAGAAAATTGTGAGTATTGAGCATTTACGACCTGATTACGTTCTGTCTCACAAAATAGTTTTTTTCTAAAGAATATAGTTTTATAGTGTTTATTTGCTATTTGTATTTAATACCAGTTATCCCCTTTGTAGAAAAGATATAGGTAAAAATGTATGTATTTTCTAAATAGTGGCACTTGACATTATAAAATAATCAAATGATTATAAATTTATTTTCTAAAATTTAGATCAGAAAATTGTTAAAAGTGTGTAACGTTCCTTCAGCTTGCAATTTTTATCCCCGTTAAATAATAAAATTTGTATCTTATTTCAGCTTTTCATATGAATTTTTTTTTATTAAAGGAAGAAAAAATTAAGTTACGTATACGCCACAGTGTACAATTGAATATAATAATTATCAGGCATCAGAATTTACTTTTTAGTAAGAAGAAATCTTATATGTAATATTATTGAGTTGTATTTATGTTTATGTTCTAATTTACACGTTACACAACTTTTAAAGAACTATATAAGGTTATTCACGATCCAGTCCAACAAGTGTAGTAAATTGCAAGAAATTGTATTTACTATTTCGTGGTAACATTCAAAAATTACACACACGAAAAACAGTTGACAGTAGCAATGACGTTTGGCTTGTTATCAAATGCACGGGCGCAAATTTTACACTCCTGTTTTTTTTTTTTTGTTTCAATGGGGTTGAGGTGTAGTTAAAGTGCAAAATTCTTGCCAGATTGTCTTCAATATATTTTGTTGTTGAAGTTTAAGAAAATGTTACACTTTTGCACTTTAACAATGATAAAAGACCAGTTGCATCGGATCGTGAATACCCTTTTTAAGAATTATTTTTGCCATTCAGTTTTTTGTAAATGTTAAATTATTGAAAAATTCCGTCTCCCATAGAGTTTAATTGAATAATAATAATATAAGTTGTGAATTACAAGCTTAAACTATTTATCTCTTTCTTTGCATCTTTTGATTCACAACAGATCACCCATTTTGGTGAACTTATAGAAAAGAGTTTCAACGTGAATGATCGCACTTGCAACCGAGAAATCGCGACGCTTTATCGACGCGACGCGATTGTCTTAAATTAAAATGAAACAAATGCGACATCATGTTTGTGAGTGCACTTGCGAAAAATCGTAGTAGTGGAAAGAAATAAACATGCACGCACTTGCGATTGTCAGTCGCGTGATTTCTTAGTCGCAAGAAATGAGACACATGGTTTTAAACTAGAGCCCCCTATTGCACTTATACACGTGTTACACGTGTAATTAAATTATCTGTGTATAAACACGTGTATTTAAATTAACACGTGTATTTATTGTTACACCTGTATTTAAAAATACACGTGTAATTAATTAAAAATCGTCTTTATGATTTTTTATCCAAGCTGATTTTTTTTGGTGAAAAAGTAAAAATTTGATCTCGGATGGAATTTAATCGACATTTTAATTCAATTCTTGCATGCCTTCATAGTTTTAGTAAATAAGAAAATCGTCTTATGCTACATTAACTTGTATTTACAAGTCCGTCGCTTATATTTTTTGCGCAAATACTTTTTTGATGAAATACATGACACCCTGATTGGTGTTAAAAAAGAATTTTAATCATTGTGTATTTTTATTTACACGTGTATTTAGAACCTACACGTGTACCTACATATCTTTTAACTACACGTATACACATGACACGAATACACGTGTAGCTACATACACGCTTAAAATCGAGAGCTCTATTTTAAACGTAAGTGCACGCACATTCGACTGAAAAATCGCGGCACTTAAAAAAATTGAAACAGGTTCTATTTTTAGAGCAACTTTTTAGTCTTAATAACGACTTTAAAGCGCAAGTTCGTGCACAGCCATTAGAAGATGTATGTACATATGATGCATTCGTTCGCGATTAAAAATCGCGGGACAAAAATCTCAAGTGCCTGCACAGCAAAAATTTGTTGTGATCGTGATTTTTTCATCGCAACGACTTAAAATCGCAAGTGCGTGCCTAGCGAGAAGCTATCCTATGTGAGAAGCGTTTGAATGCAAAAAAAACAAAATTCCTTCAAAACAAATCAAAATAAACAACAACAAACTCGCCTGTTTCTTCTTGAATTACTGATTCAAATAAATTTAGGGCGGGAGCGTATTTTTCTCCAAAACATAATTTTAGCTTCGTACCCACTTAACTTATAAAAATTATAAAAATAAAAATAATACAAAATTCAAATAGTAAAATTCTTCTAACTTGTATTCAAAACAAATTTAATCAATAAAAGCTATCAACGTTAATTCTTTCTAATTATCTTTTTCATTTTTAATTTGATTAAATTATTTTTTTTTTTGTTAAGTATGCATTTTCATAACCCATAATCTATATATCTCTCGTAAAACGCTCCCACACCGATTTTCAAAATTTCTATAAAACTCCCATAAAATATTTTATCTTTTTCTTCACTGCACCTGCCTAACTATTTACTTTTATTGCTAAATACACAAAACACTAAGCTATAATCCATAAGCACAAGTCGATTCGTACGACCTGGTTGTGGATATTATTATTATTATTATTTTTTTTTTTTTAACAAAGTCATTTGAAAATTGAAAGAAGGAAAAATGAATAACAGGATGAGGATGCTAAAAACGAACAGCTTGGATATAGTAATATGTATGTGTCTCTGCGCTCTTCTGCCTTCGAAGAAGAAGTAATTGGTAATTGCCAAGAGTGTAATCTCTGGAGCACTCCATAATTTAATTCAGCCTCTTTGATGGTATATATTTTTTTTTTTTTCTATTTCTTAGTTAACTTTTTGCAATCAGAGTTCATGTTGCAATAATTAATTTCATGTTTTATTTTTAACTAAGCTATCTTAATAACTTTTTATTTTTGTATGCATGAGAAAAATATTATCCGGATAATTGGTTTCTATAATATATAGAAAAGATACTTTGAGGGAATTAAAAATGTTGTGTCTTGTCTTGTGTGTGGGTTGATATGGTATTTAATTCTCAAAAAAAAAAAATTATAACTTCTGGAAGAAAAAGTTATACTTATGTAATTTTGTTTGGTCTTTGCGATATTAAGATAAATAATAATTCGTTATTTATGTTTTTATTTTATTTTCAGGACTGAAAGCACAATATTATAGATCTAGACGACATCAGGAACAAAAAAAAAAAACACCAGATTCCTTATAGTGAAAGAGCAAAAAATCCCATCGACAATGAAATTTTGCTGACAGTTTTCAAAAGAAGCTTTAGTCTCTGCAAAAACAAGAAAAAAAATTATATCAACCAAACATAGATATATATAATTATCCTGCAATCTAAGTATTAAGTCTTTGAGCAAAAAAAAAAACAAAAGAAAAATATAAAACAAAAAGAAATTTATTATTTGGCTCCTTTTGCCTACACTCGTATAGTCTCGTAGATTGTTAAATTTTCAAAATAAAGTAAAAAAGAAAAAAAAAATTGTTAATCAACGGAAAAAAAGGAAATAAATAAAACTATTTTCAGCTGTGATATAAATATATGCAATATGAAATAACATAAACAAAAAGTCAACAACTATTCAAAATTTTCGAAGAAAAAAAAAAAACAAATAAAAAAGAAGAATAGAGCTTTATTGAAATTTTGGTCTCGAAAATTGAAACAAAATAAAAGAACACGAGAAATCATACAAAAAATAAAAGGAACAAAAAGATATTAAATTCTGTATCTAAAGAAAACTGATAAAACTGCAATAATAACAAAAAAAAAAATACAAACACACATACCTTAACATTTTAATATAAATATAAATCAAAATGGTTTTCTACACAAGACATAACTTCTACTGCTCATCTCTATCATCGTTAATCACACGTTTTGTATCCTGTTTAGCTGTGAGTTTGCTTTATAATAATGTTATGTGTCCAGTTGTTTGTGCTGGTGCAGTCAACTGGGATCATGCTGTAGATTTGAATGAGGATTTTCGAGTTTTATGGACAATCAATAATCAGGATATAACATTTGAGGTTCAAGCCCGAACGTTGGGCTATGTTGGATTTGGATTATCTACTGATGGTCATTTGCCTGGAGCTGATTTGGCTGTAGGATGGGTGGACAGGGGGCAGACATACTTTCAGGTTAGTATATCTATATGTATTGTTATTTTATTGAAATTTCTGGAAAGCCTTTTACCTTTTGTAATAATTGACCTAAATACCTTTTATTTGCCAAATCAAAAGTTATTGGAGCACCTGCATATGTACATATCTCCTATACAATCATGCATTATAGACATACCTACGATCAATACGAAATGCACATTTTGAATTTGAATTGAAATTGATTTGTGGAAATTAGATTTCTAATATAAATCAAATTCTAGAAATTGCATATATGAATGCATAAAATGACAAAATTCTGATTTCAAACATTTGCAGGAATATAGGTCTTTTTATTCAGGAAGTTTAAATTGAGGAGACATCCCAATGATCGATGATGCTTTAGTTTTCAAGTTTGAGTTTATTGATGAAAATGAAAAACGATACGACAAAAGATTTTAGCTTTTTAATTGGTTGAGAAGAAATAGTGTCAGAGCTCTCAACCAACTTTAAAGTTGACTTTTTAATTTAAGATTTGAGATATTCCTGAATAAATGCTTGGATTCTTATGTTAAAATTAATTTAAAATAAATGAAAGGACAAAAATTCTATTTTACAGAATTTATTTGTAATATTTTGAAATTGTAGATCTTCAAGTGACTATGATTTTGGTATGGATGGTGGGGTATTCTACGCTCCGCTTTCTCAAAATGTCTAGTTTTGGATTCAATATTATATCCTGAGTATTGAAATTGGTATCTAAAATGTCTCTTTTCAAAATTTCTGGTAGTTGAGCCGCTTACACTTATTATATGTATGTATGTATGACCTTTAAACATTTATTTATTTTCAACAATAAGCCCTGGCATTAGTTAGATAGAATACATTATTTCTTTCACTTTTCCTTCTTGATTTTCTTTTTCTACGAAAAAATAATAAAAAGATATTCAAATTTCAAAGCATACGTATTTTGTAGGACTACTTTTCATTGTACATAAAACCAAGATATTCCGCCATCAGTTACAAAATTAAGTCGATACACTTGAGCACACCATTTAAGTGTTAATTCCAAATAATTGCCATAATAAAAATGAGAAGCAAATTCTAAACATAATTCGTAGGATCTTTTTCTCCCGTTTTATACATTATCGTAGGTATGCATACATACATATATACACTAGACCCTCTAATCCCTTGAAATATTGACGATTATTTATTTTATTAGCTCTTAATCTTAAACAAAACATTGTTTTGATCCAAGTTGAAATAAAATGCGAAAGTTCATCCATGAACAATGGGCATGTGGTTTTATAAAAACAGAGAGTATACTTATAAAAATTTTTAAATTACTTCTTTTTGACCTCAATTAATTTCGAAAGAGCTAAAGACCAATTGTTATTTAGAAAAAAAGAACAATCCATAAAAATGTATTTACATTATGTGCCTAAATACTTATGTAGCTACATACTTCCTCATGAATCTCATGGGCGCAAAAAATAAAATAGCAAATTTTTTTAAACTAATTTCTAAATACTAATTTGTTTATAAAATTTAAAAAAAAATTTTATCAGAATTAAAAAAAAAAAAAAACAATTTTTCCATGTTTTGATGTATAAGTTTTCTTTAAAATTTTTTATGCAATGTTAAAAAATTGCTTGGCATTAACCAAGTTTATAAAAAATTCACTAAGCCAATTACAAAATATTGGGCTTTCCAAAAAATACTTTTCTTTTTGAATTAAATAAAATAAAAAATAAAGATATACAAAATTGGGGGTGGAAGTGGGTGGACTACTTTCATAATTTTTTTTACTCATAGGACTAAATACTGAAAATGTTATCCAAATCTTAAGAACCGTAATCGAGAAACCAAGAAAGAATAAGAGTGTGCATGGCAGTAGACTATTTTAAAATCAAATTCATAAATGTTTTTTCTCATTCATTGAAAAAAACTGACGATTTCAACAAAATCGTTATAGCGGCATCCAAGAAACATAAAAATTAGTAAAAGTAGGCGTATCAGTATTCGGATTTCACTAAGAATACCTTCTTAATTTTTTCTGTGGCACAAATCACAAGCTCTGAAAATTTCATCTAAATCGATTGAATCGCTTTTGAGAAATTGAAGAATTTTAGCAGCTTACGAGAAAGAAGGGAGGACAAGAAAATTGAGCGTGGCAAGGGCCGGATTATTTAAACACAAGCCAGGCCAGGTGCACAAAAAAACTTCTAGCTTTAATGATTGGACTAAATGTAATGAAAATCTTTAAAATTGAATTTCATTCAATACAGTCCACTAAAACAAGAACAAAAATAATTCTCTTGTTTGTGTTTTCCTTCTTCTTAATTTGGTTAGATATATGTAGTTCACACTAGGTACTCATCATGAAATCTATGTGAGATGAACCGAACTTAATAGAAATTGCGTATTGCCAAGGCCCTCGTTAGTCAACTAATGAGTCCAAGTGAGATCGCCGGGACGAAACACCAATTTTTATGGACTAAAGGCCGTTAAAAGCTATTTTGAAAAAACAATTTTTAATTGTTTGTTGGTCATAAAAATAAACTCTGAAAATTGTATAACCAAATCGAGAAGTTACCAGAAACCAAGAAATAATAAAAATTGGGCGTGGCTGTCGGTGGATTTAACCAAATCTAGTTTCTATTTTTTCTCATTCATAAGAACAAACTCTGAAAATTTAAATAAAATCGTTAGTACCGTTTCCAAAAAAAAAGAAAGAAAAAATTAAAAAATTGGGCGTGTCAGTGTAGGCAGATGGTACTAATTTTTTTTTTTTTGTAATTTTATCTTAATAGTCTGAAAATTACCTAAGTCGTTTTCGTGAAATTGAGAAAAACAAATAAATAATAAAAGTAGGTGGATTTTACCATACGAAATTTCAGAAGTTTTTTTTTCGTTCATTACAACAATCTGTCAAAATTTCATCAAAATCGTTAGAGTCGTTTTTGGGAAACCAAAAATTAATAAAAACGGGCGTGGCAGTGGGCGGATGCTACTAAAAATATGTTTTTAATTTTTTTTTTTGCTCAAAAGAAAGAACTGAAAATTTCAATCAAATCGATTTATTCGTTTCCGAGAAATTGAGGAATCTGAGCAGTTTTCGAGAAGGAAAGAAATGAAAAAAACTGGGCGTGGCAGTGGGCGGATTTTAATTAAACAAATTTTAGAAATTTTTTCTCACCCATAAGGACAAACTCTGAAAATTTCCTCAAAATCTTTAGAGCAGTTTCCGAAAAATTATAAAAAGTAATAAGATTTCGAAATAACTGGGAAAAAAACAAAAACAATAACTATAGAGATTGCTACCATATTTATGTATATTTTATGTCGATCTATACAAGTTTAACAACCATGCTACTGAATCTTTTGAAATATGTTACCATTACCCTATTTATCTCATTTTGAAGCAAATTAATATAGTCTTCACATTCGAATGCTCATATAGAAATAATTAAAAGAAAAACTCATAAAGCGCCATTTTTTATGAGATTTATGATATACACTTTATTTCACTCGAATTAGAGCTACATATTATTATTATATTTGTATGACTATATCATAATTATATAATTTATATTAAGATAAAATTAAAAAAAAAAATATATATAACAACAAAAAATGAGAGCAACTCATGAAGTACATGATGCATGTCTAAGTGCGTGACATACATTCAAATCTAAACTTCATTATCTATTTTAATTCATAACCACATAAAACTACTGAGTTAGTGACTACTTCTATTGTTTGTCTCAGTTGTTTAACTGCAAGGCTAATTTAACACAAGTTTCCAGTGAGTGCTTATGTAAATTAGTCCTCAAATAAACACTGTGAAACTATGATGACGCGATGGCTGTTATAATGGAATACTAAATAATTGTGTATTATTATTCGGTTATAACAGCATCAGAGTCATAACCAAATCACAGTATAGGTATAATTTCGATGGCTAAAATGTGTGTTTGTCAAATATACATTTAAAAAAATATTTTACCATAAGTTTGGAAAGTTTCAGTTTAGCAGCCTTCTTAAATCAATTTGTAAATGATGTGAAAACACAGTGTTTACGTGTTTTGATTGAGCGTTGTATTTTTTCTATCAACTTGCTTCTATTGGAAAGTTTTTAAACTGATTTCTCAAGAGGTCTAATAATTAATTTGTTTCCTCGTCTCTGTTTTTATTTTTTCCCTTTAGTACCAAACACAATTCTTTGAATCGCGTTATATTGTGAGTTACCTGTCGTGTCGGTTTGATGTTTTGAATATTTTCTTACTTTGGTTTTTTTTTTCAATAACATTTATGTAGTTTCTGATTGAACTTTATAACAAAAACTAAACCTCTATCAGAAACTTCGGTTTAAAGAAATGGTGGTAACTTTTGTATATTATCAAGGGAAATCTTTTTAATGGAAAACTGCCTGCTGTACGTGTTACCGCGAAATGGGCGACTGTCTAGCGACTGGGATTAAGTTTTTCAAAAACTTATTTCCTTTATGATTATGAAACATCACTGCAAAAGTGTCCACATCAAAAATGTCGGTACAAAGCCATTTGAATATTCTTATAATGTAACATTACAGATTGTAATTATTGGTATAATCTGGTCTAAAGCAAAAAAGTAAAATATACTTACATACGTAGTAAATATTTTTTTGTATTCATAAGGTTTACCTAGCATGAGAATATAAAAAAAAAGTGTTGTATTTTATACCAGTTTTTAAAACTACCCTTAAATTTTCGGTGTCCTCATTCCTTGCGAAGATATTGGTAGTCAAAATCAAAAGTCTGTTATATATTCTGTTATAGATATGCTTTTGAAAAAAAATGTTTACAATGACAAAAAAAAGATGAACTTAAAGCTGAATAAACAAGTTATCAAAACAAAACATTAAATTGGCTAAACAAAAATTTTCAAAGAAAATGACAATGTCAAAAAAAAAAGAAAAAATTTAAAATTTTTGGGTCGTGTTTGCTTCTTATGATTGCGCAATAACGGTACCTTAACAAAATCATTTGGGAAAATTTCTCAATACAAAAAGTTCAAAGCTTTAGAATGCTTTTTGTTTCATCTCATTACAACCACTTTTCACAGAGATACAGCTCTTCAAAAACACTAAAAAAAAAAGTGATTTTTTTTGTACTTATATTTCAAGTGCTTTTTATAATAAGTCACAAAAGCTATCGCTCTTAAAAATCGGTGTACATAATTGTTGAAGTTATATGAATTTTGCAAGATCACCTTGATCATACAGTTTAGTACGAGGTATTTAGATTTCTTTATATTATGATATGGGAAATAATTCTAAGACGCATTTTTCCTTTGAAATGTTAAAGAGTTTCAGTTCATAAGCTGAAAATCACATTTTTCACAATTGCACCTGGTGTTATTTGGCCGCCATATTGTTTTTAAAGATTATTTTCATTTTCGCAAGTAACTGGCGTATTTCTGATCCCAGAAAAAAATTTGTACTAACAAACCTGTAGCAAATTTAATTTCCTACAAAATATTTTTTTAAGTAACTTTTTTTCGATAATTTTCAAAAGTAGCACTTGACTTTTTATATTCGTCATATTTTTTAACAAAATGCACTGTAGGTTTTAAACAAAAGCAATTATCGAAAAAAGTTCATTAAAAATTAAATTTAATTATTTTATTTCTGAAGCTTGTCATTTTTCTCTTTTTTAAAGACCTTAGGGCCAATTGCATAGAAGTTTTTTCGGCAGCAGTAACTCCTGATTTATAAATAATTAAAGCTATCTAACTGATTTGAATAAAATCATGTTGTAGCAAAATATTTTTTGTCTATCTAAGTTTAAAAAGTTATCTTTTCCTTGTTCTCTGAATAGTTAAAATGTATTTAAAAAAATAAAAAAAAAAGTTTATTTTATTATTAATTGAAATGTATTAAGAACAGACATACAAAACTGTTTACAATAAGGTAACGTACACCGCCAACTACTTTGACACTTGACATACGAGCGATAATAAATCTTTGTAAAATCAGTCTTCAAACTTTAACCCTTCCTCTTGGTAGAAATACGAACCGTGTCGTCCGTGTGGGTTTTCTAGCCTTCAAAACTTAATGCTATAAGCTCAAACACTTTTCATACCGACATATGTCTGTATAGATTTTAATTCATGTGTCATCACTAAAATATTTAATGCGAATTAACATGGTTAACATCATCAGATTACGAAGTCAAATTCCTTCAAAAAAAATCACTTTTAATGCTTTTTACACCAACACTAATATCACAACAACAATTCTAAAACCCAAAGGACGTGATGTATCAACTTGCCATTTACCCTAAAACAAGTGAATTAATACCAACTTTTTGTCATGAATGTATTATGTATGTATAGAAAATTAAGCTCATTTAACCTTTATCAACTTGGTATTCTAAAAGCCTTACGTAAACATACACTACTTGCGACCCGCACCTCAACAAATAACGCACCTAAACAATTTAGTTGATATTTCTTCTTTTTTTTTTGTGACAACATTCCTCGCAAAAAAACATTGAAAAACAATTTGGATAGAGAATTTCCTATACAATAGGTTTAGTTTGTACAATAACTATGCACATTGTGCACCCTAAAGGCTTCTCCACTTGAACAGATACATGACATGCCCCTAAACCTATATTTAAGGATTTTATAACTGCGCCCCCATACTCTGCTGTTAGCAGTTTTGGTTCTTTACATTTACAATTTTTATTGTTTTGAAATCAAGGACAAACGCCCCTAATTGTGTTTAAAATTTTATAACTCTAGTAGATTTCACAGGGTGAGTTTTTAAAGCTTAAGCTCAGATTTTCAAAATAAAAATACAAAATAATATTTTAATAAGTTTGTTTGTTTATTTTCATCAAGCAGATTGCAATACAGAACAATATATATGTAGTTTACATTAATAAATGATAATTAATAATGAGTATTCGTTGCAAAAATCAAAAGATTTTGGTTGACTCGTATCTGCAAAGACCCTAAACCATAAAAGGCAAAACTTTTAATCCGAAGATGTCAAATTTATTAACATTGAGATATAACATTCAATCTGGAATTACTAAATATAGTTGTAAATAAATAAAAAAACAAAACACCCTCTGTTTAATGCATGAAAAAAGGAATAGGTAGGGGAAGGTGGCCTAAAATTGCCCATCAAGGTAAAATGGCCCCCTCGCTAGAAATCGTAGAATCGAACAGAATTAAAAGGTTTTGTGAACACAATTCTTCAGTTTATCTGGCAGAACCGACATACACGAAATGTTAGCAACTTCAAGCTAATCTCTAGCCATCTCCAAAAGTAGACTTCATACAATTTTGTAAAAAAATTGTTGACAAAAAACTCTATAAAAAACAATACATTTTGGAGAAAGCAGTAAATGCATTTAAGTATTAATTATTTCTTATTTACTGAAATTAGTTGGCCTGGTAATATTTCAGTTTGAATGGAATAAAAACTTAAATAATGAAAGCCTAAACGGGCAAAATGGCCTACTAATCACTCGGCTAAAATGGCATAGTGTGCCATTTTATACTTACACTTACATTTTAATTTTTTTTTATAGTGAAAATGATTGGAAAATTTTAACGACCTACAGAAAGGCAACCCTGAACGGAGGACGCATTTTCAAAAGCCCTAAATAAGAAATAAGCTGGAAAAAAGTATCCAACACATTCGGAATTCCAAAAACTGCACTGAGGAGACGAGCAGCCGACAAGAACAATTTTGAATGGCTTACAGATGGGTCCACTTTTTCCAAGCAAATGGAAAAGGAGCTCGTTGACTAAATTTTGCCTTTAGAATCACGTATGTCTAGACTCCCAATTTGTCTGGTTGGCATATCAGTATGCCATTTTACCCGGACAATTTTGATCGTTGGAATTTGAAGACATTTTTAAAATTAAATAATTTAAATACTTTTTGTAACTTTAGACTCGTAAAGCGAAAAAATATAAGCGTTATTGGTTAAGCTTTAAAAAGAATATAACATTTAAGTTTGAATGTCACTTTTTTTCGAGATTTGGGACATTTTCCTTAGGGGGGCCATTTTAGGCCACCTTCCCCTACATATTACGAATTTGATTATAAATTCAAAGTTCGTTAGCAGGAAACTACTTCACTTGACAGCTTGTTGACGTCTTCAAAGCTTCGAATGACAGGTTAAGGCAGTGGATATAAGTACTTATACTTAATGTTTGATGGATTTGATGCACAGGTATATACAAATCATAGGTTATGTAGTTTGTTGAACTCATCACATGGCCACTGCATATGCTCTTCTTCAGATTTTATTGATCGAAATTGATATTGAAGGGTGTTGGTGTTCTGCGGGAGCGTAAGTGTATGCAAATAGTGTTAGAATTCTCCATCACCACTGAACAAAAATTAGGTATATTGCATATTTATATTTATTTTGCAAAACAAAATCCTAAATTACAGATTTTGAGATTTCATTGCAAATATACTGAGTTTACCTTGTGGCAGGAAAAAAGTAGTAAATTATAACTACAGTTGGCTCTTGTTAATGATGGATTTACATGTATCTTCATCTGCAAACATCAAGAAAAGTAGAGCGGGATAGAGTCAAACCAAAAAACCGAATCTGTGAAAGAGCACCACTAAGAAGATGAACATGTTCGTTTTCGCTATAATCTTCATCTGCGTTCCTATAATCAAGATCTCTGCATTTTGTTCTTCTCTCTCTATCCAACAAACATGCATTTTATATTTTGTATCCCTTATTTTTTGCAGAACTCGCATGAAGATACATGTAAATTCACCATAACTTGAACAAATATTTTTTTACTTTACGCATTCTATCACTTGAACAGACAGTTTTAAAGACTCGATACCTTTTATTTTTGCCTTATCTACTCTTACCTACAACTTTGTGAAACAAAATCATCAAACCTTAATTTCTCAATGTCATTTATTTGAGTTTAACTAACTCAGAAATCAGTTGATCATTACATTTAATGTTTAAAATAATACAAGTTGTTGTACACGTTTTTGATTACAGTACGAACCCGTAAAAATTAAAAAAAAAAAAAAATACTCAACCACCAGGAGCAACTATGTAAGGTAACTGATTTATTAAATGAATTAATCTGTCGCTCAAATATGCACCCGTCAACCAACATAAGGTCTGTTTTTGATCCGAGTGCAAAAAACCAGCTAAATCGTTATAATTCTATATAGACCAGCAGTGACTTAGCTATATATTTTATTTACCACGTCTATAAGCGCCCGAATCGAACCAACCGAAAATATATTCTGTCCGAAGGGAGAGTGTTAAAGATAAATAGACTTGGGATAAATTCATCCCTAATTTTCATTTGATTTATTTATCTGCATTGAATGATGCAAGCAAATTCTATGCTCTCTATAAGCATCAGCAGCAAGCGCAAACAAATCTTTCGCATCTAATTTGCCCTCAATTCTAATGTAGTGGTATAGGTCGTATAGGAATAGATAGATGGATAGATATCTTCTCTCGTGCATATTTTATACGTGAAAACCCTTTTGGTGTAGTTTGATTCAATATGTTTTGTGTGGGATACACAGCTTGCTTGCACATAATATCATCATGGGTGTATCTGAACTGTAACATCTGACGTTGAATTATCATAAATTACGCAGTTTCACCACTCCCAAAACATTTTTCAGCCGCGTGCTAAATGATTATAGAGGTTGTGTCTGGAATATCCTAAATGTATTTTCTATATACCTTTACACATAGCAATGTAAGCTTCCTTCTCACAGATATGTTTGTATCTTATCTTCTTTGAAAAGCCCAATTCCATTCCATGATATCTATCTATCTCGCTATCCGTCGAAGAATTGTTAAGATTGAGGAATTGGTATTCATGAGAGAAGCCTCCACTTAAAGTTAAGTGATAATGAATCCTGCCGGCAACATTCCGATAACTGCTTTTGGTGCTAAAGTTGAACAAATGATTAACATTTTCGTATGTTATCTAATCTCTCAGATAAAAGATATTTAAATAGTATCTTTTATTAAAAGGAAAACACCAATTGTGTACAGATATTTGACTTCTGAGATGAGATGATCCAACCCAGAGCTATTTTATTAGCATAACTTTTGTTTTGTTCATCTTTATTATCTTTGTATAGTGCGAGCATAAAAATAATATTGTACCTTCTATTAATTTGTTCGTAAGCCCGCATCTATATCAAACATATTATATAAAACAAGGCATTTGCCAGGTCTTCGAATAGTGTGTTGTGCTACTGAACTGACTGCGTTTGATGCAGGTTCGTAGTTTAAGGAGGGGTCTCAGAGGGCTAAACCTCACTTCCTAGTGAAAATCGTAAACTTTATAAATTAATTACGACAAAAGTTTTCCAACGTTCTAGAGGCGGCAATTAGTTTCTGGCAAATTTAAGTTCAATGAAAATTGAATGGTGAGTGAATGGCGTTGTTGGAAATTTTTTGTTGCCGTTATGCATTAAATAAAACTAGCAAGGCTTGTTTTTATATGAGGCAATACGGCTCGCTAATGTGGGAACTAAAAACTACCTGTAAGTACCAAACAGCGTCCTAAAGTCAAAAGTCTCTTTTTTTCATTTAAAAGGCAGATTTTCTTTGAAAAAAAAAAATTACAACGACAAAAAAAAAAGACGACATTAAAGCTAAATAAACAAGTGATCGAATCAATTAATTTGATTGGCTCAGAAAAAATTTTCAAAGAAAATGACGCTCTTGAAAAAAAATTTAAATTTTTGGCTATTGCTGTTTCTTATCATTGTGCAATAACGGTGCTTTAAAAAAATTAGTTTCTAAAATGTCTCGACACAAAAAGCATTAATCTTTAGAATGTAGTTTGTTTTAGCTCAATACGACCACTTTCCACAGAGATATAGCTCTTCAAAAAATATTTTAAAAAAAGTGAATTTTTTTTTGGTCCCTTAATTTTTTCGAACAGTGTATTTTCACCAAAAAGGAACATTTTTTAAACGAAAACATAATTTTTTTTTTAAATAAATCGATTTTAGTTTGCAAGGAAATCTTTTAGTTGCGAGATACCTTCCTGTTGTTCAGCTTTCTATATCAAAACATCAGGAGTCGAAAATGGAAAACAATTCAGAGTTCAGTCATTATTGACTTACAACTCCCGTGTGCGTGTTATTTCCAAATCCGAACGGCTTATGTGAGCGGGACTTTTCTATGACAGGAGATACTCTTGGAGGATTCGTAACTTCCTCGCAAGAGGCAGTTGCCCTGAATTACATTTTTGTTAGGTGGCAGTGGCTTGCAATCGAACCTAGACCTCTGGCATGACACGAATCATCATACCAATGCTCCTACATTTTTCGAACTTATATGTAGGACCTTTTAACAGAAAACCGAGATTTTCAAAACTGCTGTCGATTGTACTCTATTCAAATTATTTAATTTTTACTTCCTTTTTGTTTTTTTTAACAGCAATCAATGCCAACAATGTTATAAAGCTTTGAAATGAGAGTTTTAAGAAGAATATTTTTAATCCTCGCAGCACGACTTTTCATCCAAAGCATTAATGTTTATATTTTTATGCTTTAATTTCACTCCGGTGTCTCTGTGATAGAAATGTGCAACACCATTGTCGCACATATTTAAGTACTTCTCTATAAGTTTGTCGGTTTGAATGTTGAGCTTATGGGCAACACGCATTAACGCCATCTCTCATTGTAAACAGCAATACAACACATGCTCCAAGTGTAAGTCATTCTCATTGCCAAAACATCCCAATGGCATTCGCATTTTTCCTTGAACTGAAATCCTGCCTACGGCCCTGTTAGGATGTAAAAAGCTGTACACACATTATATAGATATGTTCCTGCAAAAAAAAATAATAAACTTAAACCAGAAATGTATAAACGTGTTTTCTGGGTCCAACGAACCATTTTGCTGAGGTATTTCTTCTTTTCCAGGGAAGAGAACGCAATTACGCTTTTTAATTGCTCTCCAGGTGTTGTAGCTGCCCTCATTAGTAACTTTTTAATAGGAGAAAATTACACAACTGAAATACTTTTGAGAGAGTAGCTGCTGCACGTAGAAAAAGGGACTTCACATTTAGGCTACGTATACACTACGTACATATGTATACTCTACTCATCGTTCCTTACCTCTCCTATCTAACCTACAACACACAACATAAATGGGTATCCTATAAAGTGTAAAGCTTGAAAAATTTGGTTCATTTATGGCTGGTGAAACATCTTCATGTAATTTAACACAATATTTTTGCCCTTAGCGCTAAAAGTCCATACGCCGGAAGTGTTTTCTATCCAATAAAATAAAATAAGTTTGGTCCTTTGAAATTATGTGGAGAGAGAGCCATACACATAAATTTATTTAATGTTTAGGCACAACATAAAACTTTCTCTAATAAACAACAATGTGTAAATCAACCTATTAAATTTGTTTTTATTTTTATTTGCAGGACCGACACATACCAAGGAATGGGGATACAGAACCCGTTGTCGATCCATCACAAGATTACATTCTTATATTGGGCTATGAAAATGCCACGCATACAGTATTGAGATTTCGCAGAAAATTGGATACATGTGATTCTACACATGATATTCCTATCACGGTAAGTTGGATTTTATTTGATTGATTAAAAGACCGATGTATAATATAATAGAGATTAAAAAAGGTTCCTCTGCAGGAGTTTTTTTTTTTTTTTTTTGCATTTAAATATTTTTCACGCACCTAAAGTTACCAATATGCATATCCTTTTAGGCGAATTTATAAAGCTAAAAATAGAAAAATCACGCTCATCCATCACTTAACATCTTTTGATTGAAATGTGATTGGAATCAGGTTTTATAATATGCATGTTTAGAGATAATCTACACGTAGTCACACTTGTTTGTTCGTAGCATTGGACAAGCGATTGATTACATATACAAGTTTTGAAAATATTGAATATAAGTAGCACATATGGGTTGCACGTACTTGCTGTTATGTGCATTGTGCAAGTGATTTAGAATGAAAAAAAAAACGTATGCCAAAATGTGAATGTAATTACTGAAAAATGATCAAAACCATAAAAATTATTTTTTGAATTCCTTAAAAAAAAAACTTCAATAATAATTTGGACTCAAAAAAAAAATAAAATTCACGACTGGGTCGCACGAACTTGCTCTTATAGTAAAAGTTTCTTCGAATTTTAAAGATTTAGTGTAATATAAGACATATTATTAATAATTATAATATGTATTTATCCATTTTAATGAAGGGTCCAGGGAAAAAATGGCACGAGTCCATTTTTTTTTTCAAAATTAAAGTAATGATGACATTTTGTAGCTTTTTGTGAGTGACTATGAACTATAAACTTTTTCAAAAAAAAAGGTTATTCTACAAGAAAAAACATTGTATGGAAGGATGGCACAAGTCCATAGACCTCATTTAAATTTTCTCAAAAACAAGAATACAAAGAATATTAAAGCATTTGGTTTTAGTTTTTGACTTAAAATTAATAGGAACATCAAATACTAGAAACAAAAATATCTACCACTTTAATAACGTAAAATTTTGAAAAAAAAAAAAATAGTCAAACATTTTGAGTTTGAAAATAAATTTTTCAAAAACTGTTCATTAAAATAGTTTGAATCAAAAACAAAATACAAGAAAGGATTTTTGGCTTTAAAAAAAAGGTACCAGGGCATGACTATGTTAGTGTTGCCGTTTTGTTTTTTTCAATGTTTTTTTTTTTTCAGGCATTAAATACGTTCTTTAAATTAATAAAACAAGTTCTTAAAATATTTTAATCTAAAAATGAATAACATCATCTCCATTCCTGAAATAATATAAATTTATACAAGAATAATTTTAAAAATCGTTTAAGCGGTTTTCTTAAAAAATAATTTTTTTTATATAAAATTTCTTGACATTTTTTATAAAAAAAAATTTGGTATGCCATTTTTAAGAATATAATAATATGCATCTAAAACCATAATTCAAAAAAATGATTTTTCAACAAAAAAAAAATTGAACTTTTTTTAAAAAATCCAAAAAATATTTTTTGAAAATATATATATGCAGTATTATTCTAACTTAAGAGGACTTTCTGAGTAAAAATATTGATCAAAATCAGTTGAGCGGTTAACGAAAAAGTCTAAAATAAAAAAAACGGTTCTATGGCATGTACTGTTAATAACGGTTTTACCAAACTGTAGACCATATACCACCACTAGTACACACAGAAATTTAAAAAAAAAATCGTTAGAGCCGTTTTTAAGATCAATAACTTTTTTTCAAAACGGTTGTATGGCAAGTACCGTTCTTTTTGGAGCTAAAAAAAACATATAGGGCAAGTTATGGATTCGTGCAAAAAATCGAACTCGAGATAACAATCGAACATTACGATGATAGAGAAAGAGAACACCAAAAAAGTGGGTCCCGCAAATCCGTCTGTTTCTCTGTATGTCTGTCCACGGCCTACAGCCTAAACCAATTAAACGATTTTCTTCAAACTTGGAGCATAAGATTTTTGGTTGATTTTCTAGTGGAAAAATTGATTTTTTTTAGCTCAAAAAATAACGGTACTTTCCTTACAACTATTTTAAAAAAAGTTATTTATCTCAAATTTATTTAATGGATAAATACATTTATGAATTATTATATGTTTTATATTACACTAAATCTTTAAAATTTGAAGAAACTTTTACTACAAGAGCAAGTTCGTGTGACCCAGTCATGCATTCTATTTTTTTTTCTCAAAAACAGTTCAACTGATATTGATCAATTTTTTAGTGGAGAAAGTTTAAATATTTTTCAATTAATTTTCAATTCCATTGAATTTTATTCAATCTGAACACAATTTTTTTCAAACATTTTTTAAATCAAATTTATTTTCTAAAATATAAAATTTAATTTTAAAATTAAATTAAAAAAACTATATAAATAATATTAAATTATGCTGTATAATGTGCTGCTAGTTGTCTTAAGCATAAGCAAACCTACAAGGTCAAGCCTTTTAAAAAGTCCACCTTTTATCATATCAATATAATAAAAATATAAATGCTTAGAATTTTTCAAAAATAAAAAAAAAAAATAAATAAAAATTTCAACACACACAAAGTGTGCAAGTATTTGGAAAATGTCATGTTTCTCTGTGGTATGTATTTCCAAATCCGAACCATCACAGTCAATTCGAAATGCCTGATGGCAGCAGCTGTTCATTATCATCACAAATAGCAAATCTTAATTAATTAATTATGAAGGTGAATGCGAATAAAATTTGAACTCCCTGATGTGTGGTATGCAATTGGAATGCGTGGTATTTTGTATAGGAATGAATGAATAAAAACCACGTTTGTCATTTATTTTCAAAAAAAAGACACTTAAAAAAGAATGAAGAAAACCTATTTATAATTTTTATTTAAAACCAAACATTTTATGACATTTTCATCATAGGGCGAAAAATTTTATTTCGAATAAATGACCAAATTATTACAAGAAATCAAAAATATGTGCGTCTGCGTATGTATGTAAAAAAATTAAACAGTTGTAAAAAACAAAAAAGAAAGAACTCGTATATTAAGATCGGTGTGGTTCAATAAGGTTATTGTCCGTGGATAGTTCTAGATTTTTTCTTTTCGTCCGAAAAACTTGTTAAACTCAATCTTGTATAAAGTCGGTCTAGATTCTGAAACTAAGATGAAGAGTTTTTTTAAACTTTGTTTAAATCATCCTCAAGCTTTTAAAGCTAGATTTTACGAAACGAGTTCTATAGATGTCTTTTACATTTTAAGATTTTGGACTTTCGTGTTGTTTGACGCGTGCAATTTCCTGTTTCCATGTTTGCTTAAACCAATTTTTTAAAATGTGTCTTTAGGTTTTATTTAATAATTTAACACTTTTGACAACTCTTTATACAAAAATCATGAGTTCAAAAAATTCCTTAATATGTCTGTTAGAAATCTTTCTCCAAATTTTTGCCATAAAAATATTTTTTAAACTCCAATCTTTTGTTCTCTCGAAAACATAGCAAATTTTAAACTGAGAGTTATACCCACATCCATTTTATCAAATCTATTGTAAATTATTTACAGGATGACACAATGCGAATTGTGTACATGTACAGTGAAAACGATCCTAGGTCAAGCTCGATGGGACCAGGCTCATTACCAGATGTAGCTGATGCATATCGAGCATATAGACCACTTTTGCTAACACAAAAGTCACAACCTAAATCCCACAGAGACGATAGAGTAAGAGTATTGGAGTTACGAAACGAAGACGTTGAACTTCCCAGTGGTGATGATACACTTTATTGGTGTAAGATGTTTAAATTAGAAGATATTAATAGAAAACATCACTTAATTCGGGTAATTTATTAATAAATGAAAAAAAATAACATTGAGCAATTTATTTATGATATAACTAATTTTGTGTACACAGTATGAGCCTATTCTCGATTCATCAGCCAGTATACAATATTTACAACACGTTACATTACACGAATGTCAAGGATCACATTCAGATCTTGAATTGATGGCCCGAGAACAAGGACGACAATGTCTTGGTGCCAGAGATATGCCATTAGCTTGCAATGCAATTGTAGCCTCATGGGCAAGAGGTTCGGAGGTAAGTGAAAATGTCAGCTTTATTAAAAACATTTAAAAACTAATACATACATATATTTTTTTCTATATAGGGCTTTTCTTTTCCTGAAGAAGCTGGTTACCCTATTGACTCCCGACAAGCGAAATACTTTTTAATGGAAACACACTATAGCAACTTGCAACCTGACTTTTCTCAGCTTCAATCGAAACAAATGGCTGATAATTCAGGACTAAAAATTTATTTCACAAATGTTCTGCGACCAAATGATGCTGGTGTTCTCTCAATTGGTAAGTAATTAATGTGTTATTAATCAATTTGTAATTGTATTTCAGTTATTATTAGCATCTAAAGTTTAAACCCCTTTTTTGGTGGGTCTGTTTGACCTTTAAATTGAAATGTTTATTTGTTAATCTTAAAGGTATCTAATAAAATTTGACATATTATTAATTTTAATTTTTAAATTCTAATAATCAGTCAAAGTATATTTCACTTTTGAATTCTTTTCTTATAAAATAGCAGAAAAAAAAACAAAATTTTCAAAGCGTGAAGTCATAAAAATTGAGTTTTTCTTCGAAATTTAAATTTTAAAGTTAAACATGTGAAGTGTTTTTCTATAAAAATGTAAACAGACTACGCGTTCTCCAAAATAATTTGGAAACAACTTCTCTAGTTTCTTGATTCAATTTTCGAAATATTAATTACAATGAATCATCAAGTTTCACTTAAATATTTCAATAATCAATATAAAACTCTTAAATATTAAATCAGCTTGGTTTCAAAATTCATGTTATGAGTAACTTGTGAATTAACAAAATCAAAGTATCAATTGAATGACTGATTGAATGATTTGGTGTTCTTGTCTTTTTTAGTCTCGCTTAATTGTTTCATTAGTTTTCCCAACGACACATACGACGACGATGTTAAAGCTGAGGGTGCTGCCTTCATTAGGCAGTATTTTTATTGATGGATGACAAAATACACACATTTGCTCATTTATCAATAAAGAAATGATACCCTCTGAAGTGATGTCGAACAATTTGTTTTATTGCCTTAACTAGTGCGACAAAAATGTGGCTATATAAAAGTGGAAAACAATTTACCCAATCATTTTCTCTTTATTATAATTTGGTCAATTTATTAATGATCAACATATTTCTTTCCAAAGTTTAATTATAACTAAAAAAGATATAACTTTTTTATTTCCATATATCAACAGAAAAATTTAATGAAATGACTACATGAAAACAAGTTCTATTTTGAACGCCATGTTCTTTGAAAACGTACATAGTTTATTAAATTTTTACATCGTTTTCTTATTCCTTTTTTAAATTTGTATGAAAAAAAAGAGGATTCAAAATTTAACAATTTTTTTTTGCCAGGAATGGATCCGAATTGGCGTCACATAATACCCCCTGGACAAAAACATGTAGTCTCTGATGGACAATGCATTGAAAATTGCACAAGCTATGCATTTCCACCGCAAGGCATTAATATTTTTGCTGTTATGATGCGAACTCATCAAATAGGCAGACAAATAAAACTCCGTCAGGTAAAAAAAAAAAAAAACAAAACAACTTTATATCTATACAACAAAAATATCAATAAAAATATTTATTTTTTTAGATACGAAAAACTGAAGAACTTAAACCAATTGTTCAGGATAACAACATTGATCCTGATTACCAAGATTTTCGAAGATTAACTAATTCCGTGCGTTCAATGCCTGGAGATAGACTGATTGTAGAGTGTATTTATGATAGTTCAACTAGGAAAGCTATCACTTTGGGTAAGAAGAACTATATTTTTTAATATTTAATAACATTAGACGTGTTTTATTGGCAATAGTTAATGTACAGCTATATGTATATGATGTAAGAAAGATAGTGTCGATAAATAAGTCAGCAATAAAGTGTATAGCTATTGATTTTTGTATTATTTACGGATGGGTAACTTTACTGCGCTCGTTAGGCATTTCACAATAAAACACGCCTGTTGTTTAAACGTGTATAAGTGAATTTACAAGTGTCTACAAACAGCTTAAATAATCGTAAAAAAAATATAGCACGAGAGCTAACAACGATGATAAGATTTTTTTTCTTTTAGACCAGTTTATCAGTATTAGACCAATTTATCAGTGTGTATTATTTCCATCATCTATTCACTAAATAATGCCAATCAATGGACATAGAAAAAAACCAAGTGATATGTAAACAAATATTGCGATGACATGATATCCATTTCCATGGATAAGATTTCCGCGACTGTGTGTGGTTCTTATTATATACTATTTAAAACAGTCTATGTCAGTTTTGCGACTCGGGACTTAAAATATCAAGAGTCACGGCGCTATCAATCTGATGAGTAAAAGATGAAAACATTGTTGATTGGTATAAACTGGTCTAACTATAACGCGCAAAGTGACTTTTTCTTGTCATTTTTCATTTTCGAACAAAAAATAAACATGATGTTTGTGAGAAAATGACCAATATCATCAGTTATGAGATTAATTAGCAAAAGGAAAGATGAAGAAAATCGGAATTAATTAGCATTTTTGGAGAATAAAAAAATAATATTAATTTTTTGGTTTTTATTTTTTGAAATAACAATTTCTTTGAATTTTTATATATTTTAAGGTGGCTTAACAATGAAAGAAGAAAGCTGTACAGTTCTTACACTGTATTATCCCCGTCAAAAGAAACTTACCACATGTCATTCGCTGCCCAGCCTTCCGACAGTATTACATTCGCTAGGAATCGAGCAGCTTGCAACGTAAGTCGTAATTATATTTGAACTAAAATAAAAATGCTTCTCAAGTTTTAGAGCCTGAATAGTGTAATCAAAATATTTATTGCATGATTCACAAGTTTTGAAAATATAAAGAATTGAAGAAGTATTTTATTTATTTATGTGCTGATTGGTATAAATTTATCCGAGAAATATACATCATGCCTATAAAATTTTACTATCGTTATGTGCATTAAAAAATTTTATATCGGAAACGAACAAATTAATAAAAAAAATATTTGAATTTTTCGAGTTCTCTCTGTGAGTATAATTTTGATTGGTATAAAATATTGTTGCCTAGTTCGGAAGAAACTACACAGTTTTTACACGTATAATTTATTTATTTATTATAAAATGTCAAAGTAAAAATAGGATTAAGCCAGATACACATAGCTTTATAATAATCATATCGCTTGACTGGTATAAACTAATCAAAAGCTCAACAAAAAATTATTTTAATAATGAAAATAAAATTGTTGAACATGCTATTAAATTTTTTTTATTTTTAATTTTTATTTTCTTTATTTTTTAACTTACAAAACATTAACACAAAATTAACGTTAAAAACATTTATAATTTCAGTGATTCAAATCCTGTTCTTATATCATCACCACCTGAATTAGCTGGTATGACGCTAGAATCACGCCTCGTATCATATGACTGGGAAAATCAATTTGAAAAATTCCAGCAAGCGACAAAACGTGGATCATTTAAACCACTATGTTGGGGAGCAAAAAATCATCTTATACCGGTAAGTTTCTGCAAACAAATAAGAATGTGTTTATTTTTATTTTTATTTTGTTCAATGTCAAACTTAATATCATAATATTTGGCTTAAACAATTTGTATAACATTTTTTAGTATCAAAACATTTATTTCTTTAACTTTGCTTCCATTTTTAAAAGGAAATTATAGTTATTTTTTTCATCAAAGTCTGAGAAAAACATCTATCCTTATACAAATTAAAATAGTCACCAACATAATAGAGAAATCTATTGCAAAACTATGTCAGAGTTTTAAATTATTAACTTCTTTCAGTTCCCTATGCTCTGATACTATTACAAAAAATTAAAAAAAAAAAAAAACACTACGTTGGGCGCCATTTACGTTACATAATATGTGTAGGGCTTGCTCCTGTATACTCTTCAGTTTTCAATTTTTGTCTTATCTTATCTTTATTTTTAAAAAATACACTCATACGAGTAGATTCCTGTCTGCTCCATCCCTACCCACCCATTTTCTAACATACACAACATAAACAAAATTATAGGACTTCTTCTTAACTCTTTTGTTCAAATAATAATTTAAAATAGCATACTTATGTATGTGTACAGTATGTATGCATGTATATTTATATATATACATAAATCTGTTATCTTTTTAAAAATTAATTTTGCATCAAAATATAATATTATCTATTTCAGGGCTTGGATTATCTTGAGGGATATACCATTAATGTAACAAAAACATGGAATAAACCTCGACGCTGTAAACCCAAACGATTATTTGTCACCGAAACTATCCCAGAGTTAGAATTGCCTGTTCTACATGAACTGGACAACAATAATATTATTGAAGGAGCGGCAAGGAGTAGTCGTAGTTCAGCTACTGAAACGATAGGATTAAGTAGAGCTCATCAAGGATTCAGTCGAACATTTACGACAACTTTCTGGTATACGAGTGTAGTATTAATATTAAAACGACTAAGTAGAGAATCGTTGACGTGAGACTGGTCTAGTTGTTAAATTAATAATTAATATTATAGTATTATTATTATTATTCGAACTGTTTTCTTTTTTTTTTTATATAATTTTTGACGATGATAAAATGACTTTGAAAGAAAGGCATAAATGTCTATCTTTAAGAAAAAATTAATATTTATTAAACTATTTTTTTTTGTTGGGGGGCAATACATGTTTTTTGTAGACCTATAGCGCAGCATAATATACATTTAAAAACAAAATACAATACTTCATAATGGCTAAATAAGGCATGTAATGTAGTCGTTTAGTTATTTAAGATATTATTAAAAATAAAAAAAAAAAAAAGAATAATAAGTCCATGGGGCTACATGTAGATAGATAGTTGAACTGCATTTGAGTGGAGATATCGCAAAGGATGGTGAGAGAAGTTTGATATACATAAAAAAAAAAAATTTGTTTTCATACATTATACTTGAAATTGTACCTAAAAACTCACAAACCATGAAAGTTCTCAATCTCTCTTTCATAAATATTTATTGATCATTTTTTAAAGCTCGTCTATGACACGAAGTAATTAGTTGCCAGCAACTTTTCCATATGAAAACACATTGGATACTCGAATCAAAGCAACTTCTGGCCGAGGCTTAACGATTTAAGCTTTAACCAGCTCATTAGAAGAAATTTTAGGTTTTAGGAGTTTGTCTGAGTTCCAAAATTCATCAGATGCGTATTTACTTTTTGCATTCCGAAACGTCAGACTTATGCAATGCAATAAAGCATCAAGTTTGCTTTGCTGATGCGTATGAAAAATGTAGACATTGCTTCCGCATCAAACATTTTCTACATTTTGGAACTCAGTTTTTGATTAAAATATTAAATTTGAGGTTATTTGTCTGTAATATATATATTTCGTTTAAAGCTTATATAAAAATTAATCCCTTTTTTGTTCGTACGCGCATAACGCGCTTAAACATTTTTGACTTTTGATTTGAGGAAACAAATCGTATGAAATTTTTTTTAGTTTTCTTCTAAGTTTTTTTTTTATATAATAAAACTTCTATTTCCAAAGGCGTGTGAAATAAAATTAAACAAAAATACAAATCAAAATTAAATAATTTTGTCGAAAAGTTTATTTCGAAGCAAACTTAACCGAAATCACGTAGAAATGTAATTTTGTTGTAACCTTTTTGACGCAAGAGATAAATATTTCACTTCTCATTGCATTGATGTATAAGCTAGGTCTCTTAAAGTGCTAAAATTAATGGAAAGAAACGTCTTCAAATTTTGTACTCCTTCTCGTGTGACAGCAAAGACTGTCGAAAATAAAATCGAGATTAACAAAGTCTGATTAGGAAAATGATAGGTATCAGAAACTTTAACACTCTCAATTTAAATCGTCAGCAAAATTTGGAAAGCGAAATCATTTTCCTGAATTTGCATTTGGCTCTTTTTGTGCATCCTGTTCAATCTGCAGCTGGTTTTCCCAAACTCCAGCACAAATATAAAGTCTTAGTTTCTTGTCATCTGCTTGAAATAATTTGGATATGGAATCTTTGTAGGCTTACAAACAAAATAATCGAAAAACCGCAACCTAAATTTTTCCTGATCAAAATACGTTTTCACAAAAAAAAAAGCAAAAATAATTGCATGTAGATTTTTGCTTTTAGACGAGAAGTAGATTTTAGAGATGAAATGGTGTTTGGAACCAGAACCACATAATTTTTAAATGTCTTCGTCACGAATGTCGAAAATTCATGCTTTTTGCAGGTACTTTTATTGATTGCATTTGAAAATTGGTCAATTGGTACAAACTGGCGTTAAAGCTGGTGCTAAATGCTTTCAGATCTTTTAAAATACACTAAACTTGTCAAAAAAATTAAGGGAACAAATAAAAATATAAAATCAAATCAATACAAAAAATATAAAGCTTTAGAATGCTTTTTGTTTTATCTCAATACGACCACTTTTAACAAAGATACAGCTTTTCAAAAAACACTAAAAAAAAAGTGATTTTTTTTTGTTCCCTTAATTTTTTTTTGACTGTACTTAAATAGATTATTTTAAAGTTGATATCGGCAAACTTGTCGACAAAAATAAAAATGTCACGCGAAAAATAAGAGACACACGTACTGCATGGTTTGTGATTGTAATATAAGTTTGTTTTTATTTTAAATTTAACTCAAAAAGAAACTCCTAAGTTTCGCCAAACTCTCACTTCAACGACACAAAATCAGTAGTTTTATATAGAGCTCGAGGTTTTTATACCAAAAAAAATATAAATATATATATTTCAAAAAAATCAAAAGCCTATACAAAAAAAAAAAAAAAAAGAAAGATTTATGTATACATAAAGAGATTTAAAAAAAGAATGTGAAAAAGGATATAAACCTATAAAAATGGCCAGTTAATGAAATGCATTACAAATCTGCAATTCAATTCAAAACCTTTTTCTCAAATAGCTTTATGGAAAGGTACATATTTAATATTTAAAGTATAAATTAATTTCGAGAGTTGCTGTATAATCAAAGTCGACTAATAGCCTATTTTTCTATGACTATCTTTTGTTAATTTTTATCTATGATTGTTAATTTATTCTTATTTTTGTATTCATTTAATTTCTTATAGGTATGTATAAATATGAAAATAAAAATCATTGAAACGGTATGTAGCAATTTGTGAAGAAAAAAAAAATAGTAGCGCAGTTATAGAAAATACAGGAACCTATATTTATAAATATATATATCGTTTACTATTTTTAGTACCTAATATACTTTCATAGGTGCGAAAAAATATCAAATAAAGTATATATATATAAATATTATATATACACTTGATCAAACAAAAATAATAATGTGAAAATAAAGCAATAAAACAGTAGAAAGTCTAAAATAAAAAATATTTATAACTAATTTATTTAGTTGAAGCAAAATATTGAAAAAAAAGAATCAACTAAACCGAATAAAATTAAATAATCATTCGTAAATGTGTGTGAACAAATAAAATAACATAAAAAGTAATATTTTAGAGGAATTTTCTGAAAGTATCCTCCTGTTCCTCCCATTCTTTTTCAACCTTTTACTGCGTAAAAGTCTCTAAGTGGAAGTTGAAATTAAAAAAATAAAATAACACATTCAACTCCACACACTATTATTCTGTTTATTTCTTTTTTTGTTTATATATAAATATTGTACATAAATATGTGATTTTTTTAAAAACTATTTATAATTTTAAATCTATATTTTTAATTTTTAAGTAGAAATGTGTACATTTAGATATCCCCTTTGTTGTTGAATAGTGATCTTATTTGTATTTTATTGAGCTGATTATATTTTATTAAAAAAAAAATAAAAAAAATAATAAAAACAAGTTAGTAGGTATAGCTAGCTACTAAGAACAGGTGCAAGCCAGTACGTTATAAGCAACTAAAACTTAAAAGCCATGATATTTACGTCGAAGAACAAATCACATTTTATATTTTGTAAATATTTTTAGTTGTAAAATTAAAAATAACAGAAACAAAATAAAAAGAAGACCCAATTTTTAGAAAATATTGATTAAATTGTTGTTTTATTTATTTCTCTTTCAGAAAATTCGTATAAAACATTATATATTTCTTCTTTTTTTTTGAAATTTTCAAAAATTATCAAAAACAAGATTTGAAATGCAGTAATAAGTTTTGTCGAAACTATTGAGCAGAACTTATTGTTTCTATTTATCGTGGTTTCCGATTGGAGTTTTGAATGTCTTTACATTTCTCATTATTCCAATCGTATGTTAAAACAACGACTTTCTAAGCCTACAAACGCACAACCAAGCGTGCTATTTTACTCAAGTAATTTTCGGATATAGCATCTTAAAAAGTCTTTTTGTAAATTAATAGTTTTCATCAATTTTTTGATTTTTTTAAAATCGACACTCTTTAAATCATAAGCCTTAAAACCAATAGATAGATAGATAATTGATTCATTTTTTGCTTCTTCCATAATTATGATACAAAATGTATTTTTACATAAATCTTTAGCAAAGATATAAAGCATTTTCCTTAGGTATGCCATTTTTACACGAAGGAACAAGTTTCTGGAGATTTTTTTTTCCTTAAAAATCTTTTGTACCTTTCAAACGGAAATAAAGTCGTAGGAGATTCGCTGTATTTTCCTTTTAAAGTACATTGATTGAACGCACAATTACGTTGTGTGACTAGGAAGATGTTGTTAACCTTTTATTCATTTTTACCTTCTCGCCAGTTAACTGGAAGTTGCTGGAAACACTGTTTCCTCGTGTGAAAGGGGACTAAACTGGCTGAATGGTTCGGCCGAGCCAAATTGCATCATGTGATTAGGTCCGGCCGAACCATTTAGACTTTCAGACTATGAAGGCGCGGTCCGGCGGTCTTTGTAAGAAATTACAAACAAAATTTGTCCGCCGCGTTCTTTCCTTCCCTGTTGAAGTATTGACCGTCCCGTCGGCCCAAGTTCTGTTTGATCAGGCCTTAAATCTACTAGTCCAATCCAAATGGCATCGAGCCCAATTACTTGATCGTGTATTGACAGCTTAAAGGTTGTCCCAAACAAACGAAAAGTTTAGAACGACGCGATGACGAAAATTTCGCCTGTCTAAATTAATTTACATGATGATTAATGATAGTGTCCACACTGCCACGATATGATGTTGAAAGCCTTTTTGGCTGTCGCATATTCACTTCGAATGTTACGCGCTGGTTTGTGAGAGCTTTAAAATTGCCTAGTTCCCTATTACACGTTGAATCTAGAGTGATGACTCTTTTCGAAATTGAATGATTGCGAAGGAGAAAAAAGATCGGATTTCACCTTCGCACTCATTGCATTTTGAAAAGAGTCATGACCAAAGATACTGAATTTATAAAGATATGAATCCTCGGCTGTCATTTGAGTTTGCCTACAAGCTCTATCAGATAAGAAATGAGAAGGTATGTGTAAAAATGGCGGTATAAAACTCATACATTCACAGTATTTATCTTCACAACTTACACATTCACATTACTTATCTTCACACCACCTTGCTATATTGTTGTTGGATTTCACATCTATTTATCGACACAAAATTAAATTACAAATACAACAATGTAAACAAATGGGTTTTGGAGGGTGAAACGTACGAAGGATTCATTTCTTTATATTCAGTTTCTTTGGTCATGACTCTAGAGTCAACGTGTAATAGTGCACCTAGTGCTCAGGCATTTTTAAGGCCCATCGCCCACTAGGCAAATTTTTGTTGCTCGCCTCAGCAACTTTTTGTTGCTCCCAATCCAATTACATTAGCGCCCCCACTAGGAAACTTTTTGTTGCTCGGAGTTGCTCGCGGAAGTTTTTTTCTCGGCAACATTTTGTTGCTTACCCTCGCTCACAAGGCAACTTTTTGTTGCCGGCATGCTTATGTGTCAAAAATATGATGTCAAAATGACGTTTCCGCCTGCCAAAATGTCGTGTATTTCCTTTTCACCTTTTGTCATTTTGGCCAACTTCTGGAAATGGAATGTGCTTTCCTTTTTTTCTGTTGCCGGCAACTCCGAGCAACTAAAAGTTGCCTAGTGGGCGATGGGCTTAAGCTATATTACAACTAAACACACTCATCGAATTCGCCTTCAAATATTTTCAACTTGTGTGCTGAACGCACTCATTAAAACTGATGTCAAAATGACGTTTCCGCCTGCCAAAATGTCGTGTATTTCCTTTTCACCTTTTGTCATTTTGGCCAACTTCTGGAAATGGAATGTGCTTTCCTTTTTTTCTGTTGCCGGCAACTCCGAGCAACTAAAAGTTGCCTAGTGGGCGATGGGCTTAAGCTATATTACAACTAAACACACTCATCGAATTCGCCTTCAAATATTTTCAACTTGTGTGCTGAACGCACTCATTAAAACTGCTCCAACTTCAGGACGGTCGCCATGAATCAAAATCAAACGTCAGGTCAGGTTAAAAAAAATTCGTGCAGTAAAACAGAGTGACATAGCTAAAAAATACAAAAATGGTTTTGGAAAGTACAATGATCTGGTAATTATTTCTCAAAAATTCATTATTTCATCAAAAGAATTGTTATCCTAACTATTTTAGTCTTGTATTTTATGATTTCAACAAAAAGCTTTACCCTTATTTGCACAATTAAAATGCATTTAAAAATACCGAGCTGTGAAACATTTTTGTCATTGTTTCATCTAAATTTAACTGTGTTCCTTTTTATATCTTTAGTTTTGATAACAGTGATTACCAAAGGAATGGTGATTACTTTCCAACACGTCTCAATGTCCAGAAAGATGGTATTAATTTAGTTTGTTTGACCAAAGTCCGATCGAATCCCGAAAACAATGTTGGATTGATGACATACTCAAAGTTGGTGCTTCCTTACACATATTTTTCTTTGGTCTATTAATTTTGTAATTAATAATATTTACAGCACTGTAGAAGTTTTAGCAACTCTGACCAGCGATGTAGGCCGCATTTTTTCCAAAATGCATCTCATCCAGCCAAAGGGAGAAATTAATCTTTTAACTGGAATTCGCATTGCTCATGTAAGTAGTATCGTTCATTGGAACTCATAAAAAAAAAACAGTGTTTGCATTTTTATTTTTTTAAGTTGGTTCTAAAACATCGGCAAGGAAAAAACCATAAGATGCGAATTGTAGTCTTTGTTGGCTCCCCAATCAATAACGAAGAGGGAGAACTTGTAAAGTTGGCTAAACGCTTGAAAAAGGAAAAAGTCAACGTTGATATTGTAAGCTTTGGTGATCATGGTGACAACAACGAGCTCTTGACTACATTCGTTAATGCACTCAATGGCAAAGATGGTACTTCATCTCACTTGGTAAGTGTACCCCGTGGATCTGGGCTCTCAGATGCCCTCCTGTCGTCGCCCATCATTCAAGGTGAGGATGGTTTGGGTGGAGCTGGATTGGGAGGCGCCGGATTTGAGTTCGGTGTTGATCCAAACGAAGATCCAGAGCTAGCACTGGCCTTGCGAGTATCCATGGAAGAGCAACGCCAACGCCAGGAGGACGAACAACGACGTGCAATTGCTGATTCCAATGTGGCTGGCACTAATGACAGTGAAACCACTGATACTAATGTAACTGTTGCTGCAAGTGAAACTATCGATGAACCAAGCAATGAGGAGGCAATGTTGCAGCGTGCTCTAGCTTTGTGTACTGAAGGGGTATGTTGAACATTTCTTACAAATCATTGGTCTAGGTATCGTTAAATAAAAAAAAAATAAAAAAAAAAAAAAACATTTTGTAAAGTCCTTCCAAAAAAAAATTATTTAATTGGCCCATTTGAGATTTTTAGCTCTACCTATTGCTTCAATTATATTTTAAGCCTTTCACTGTTATTTCTACCGCCATTTCTACCTAAGTTCAAAAAAGACAAATATAAAATTTTTAAACTTTAGATGAAAATAATTAATTGTTAAATGTATTCTATAATTGTTTAGCCTGAAGATAACATGCCAGACTTTGCAAACATGAGTGAGGAAGAACAAATCGCCTTTGCAATGCAAATGTCGATGCAAGATGCCGGTAAGTCATGATTCTAAAAAACAATAATTACGTTTACTTAATACCAAAGTTGAATTTTATAAATACTACATACATATTTGTTAAATTCTTTGTTTGTTTTAAAAAATTCCAGATGAAACAGTCACGCAACAAGCTAAACGTCCAAAAACTGACGAAGCAGCACCTATGGAAGTAGATGAAGATTATTCCGAAGTCATTGGAGATCCAGCATTTTTGCAGGTTAGTTAAATATTATTTAAGTATGTAAAATAAGTTGTAAATTGTAGTGGATAATTTATTCAAGAAATCAAAATACAAATTCAAATCAATTTATTACAAAATTTTCATTTTAGAGCGTTTTAGAAAATCTGCCTGGAGTAGATCCTCAATCTGAAGCTATTCGTGATGCTGTTGGCTCTCTTAACAAGGATAAGGAAAAGAAGAGCGGTGATTCTGATAAAACAAAGAAAAAGTAAAAGTCTTACATCAACAAAGCTCCCTTTAAGAAAAGAATATTTGTGCTTATGGATTAATTGTTCATAAATTCATTTGCGTAATACGCTCATTTACATGAAATAATACAAAAATAATTGATAACCCTACTTTTCAATAAATTACATTTTAAAAATATTCGCGTTTGTTTTTTTTTTCTTCTTTGTGCATGCTAATGAAATCGAACAACCAAAAGCAATGAATCAATAGTTTAACTTATCCCCAAAAGAAACGGCTATTAATTAGTTTGAACAATTAAGTCCAAACAATTTAATGCCAATTCTATTAGATGAGTCGAACAAAATCCCGATTTTGTGGAAGGAAATATAGGGAGGCTTTTTTTTTAATATCCGAAAAAATGAAAATAGAGACCTAATCCACGCAACGAGACTGTATGACAAGCTGCTGTTTTGTATCTTTGTATATAAAAACTATAGTACTCTCATGGAGCGGAACGAACGAGGCGACGTCTGGTGTGGCGAGTGTGCCGTAACTCATTTATAGATCTTTGCAGACGTGCAGAATTGAGAATGGGTGGCAAATTTGAAATAATGCCAATAATTTTAACGTTAAAGAAACACAGAAGATAGGGAAGAACTTATACAAAATGTGTGAGAGTTCAAGGGAGATAAGAATACAATTACTTTTTGACATTCCTTTTGGCATTTTCTATACAAATAGGCATAATAAGGAATTTTTTGCTTTAGCATAAAGAGAACAAACGATAATAAGCAGTTTTTTTTTGTGCTTTTTTATCCTCACATAAAAAAACGTCCTTGTTAAATAAAACAACAATTTGGTTTACATATGTAGCTGTGTAGTGTTGTTGTATGTATTTAATGTGGACTTTTTTTTGCTTTCTATGTGGGTTAGGGAAAATATAAAATATCGTTGCAATGCCGACGGCATTTCGACTATCAATTTTAATATGGACTTTTTTAAAGGAAAAACACGGTAAGTTGTTAAATAAAAGGTTGGATTTTTTTGCTTTCTATGCGGTGTAGGGAAAATATAAAATATCGTTGCAATGCCGACGGCATTTCGACTATCAATTTTAATATGGACTTTTTTTAAAGCAAAGATAAAAATTCGAAAAAAAACACGGCGGATAGTTTAATAGAAGGTTAGAATTTTGTGTCGTTAAAAGTAAAGCATACCTATTAAATATGTATAATATGGATTTTGGCAGTTGGTCAAATTCTGTTTTTCAAGAGCAGAATTTTGGTAGGTACTAAAATTTTGAAAAAGCAGAATTTTGAACAGTAGAATTTCGACAACTAGAATTTTGACAAGCAGAAATTCGACAAAAATGTACCTACAATTAAAGTATATTTTAAAGAATCTGAATTTTGAAAAATAAAATTTGGAATTTAGATTTTCGAAACTCTGAATTTTGAACCACTGAATTTCGACAAGTAAAATTTTGAAAAGTAGCTTTTCGACAAGTAGTAGTCATATTTTAAAAAGTAAAATTTTGACAAGTAGAATTTCGTCAGGTAGAATTTTAAAAACTACATTTTTGAATCGCAGAATTTTGAAAATTAAAATTAGGTAGGTATGTATATTACTTATAAAATTATTGGCATTAATGTCAAGTTATTAATACATATACATATGTAAGTACCTAGCCAACATACATACCTACTACCTTGTTAAAATGTTCACGATTTATTATTGAAATTTGAAATTTTAAAAATATTTATAAATCAATAATCTCCATCAGCTGTAGAAATTTCAGATTTTTAGAACCACCCATAAAAAAATACAAAATTAAAAACCACAAAAAATTGGATTTAAAAATGTACCTTACCGAAACCTCCGATTTATGGCGAATTATTTGCCAACCCTCTGTTTTGCAATATTCAACTTCTAACTCTCTTTGTAGAATTTTTTTTAGCTTAAAGCTTGCTTGTTTTAAAAATATCTATAGAATAAAATAAAATCAACTTTCTAGCACCTCCCATTTAGAATATAGTTTTTTGACCTTTAATCAAAAACACCCTACTTTACTTTATTTAAAATTGGAATATCAAAAAAAAAAATACAGTCTTAGTGTACCCCTAAATAAAATTCAGAATTTAATAAAATTTACTATATATTATTACAATACCAATATGCCAATTATATATATATATATATATATTGAAATTTTTTTTTAATACCCTTATATATGTAGAGCTCCACTAAGAAGGAATTTTTTGAAATTCTTAAAATTAATAGGGTAAATTGGGGTAAATATAAGGTAGGGTCGGAATTCTATTTTCTAAATGGGATTTTTTAGAATTTTCAAATCAAATACATTCAATAGAGTTTTATTATGTTAGAATGGCAAAGTTAATTAAAAAATTCTAAAAAATTTTTTTTACCCTACAAACTTGGTTAAAATTCAAAAACACCAAAATCGAGTTTTTTTTAAATAATTCTTATAAATCAGGTGTATTTTTTAGAATTTTTTCAAATACATTTTCAATTAGGAAATTAAAAATAAAATTATCCATGTTTAAGGAATTTTTTGTGGGCGTGGTTATTGTGGGCGTTAAGAATTTTTGAAAACTCATAATTTTTTTTTCAATTTTTTCACACGTTTTATTTTTTGTCTTTTTAACGGGGTAATCTAAAAATTTGAAATTTATAGGTGTTGTAGGGATTATTGATCCTAACATATTTCGAAAATTTCAGATTTCTAATATGCCGTTAAGCAGAGATATTTGTGTTTGAAAAAATGGGCAAATTAATTTTTTATAGTTTTTTACAATTATCTTTTTATTGGTAAGTAGTAGGGAGTTGAAACTTTTACACATAATAGAATTAATTAAGTATAATGCAATTGCATTTCAATTTTATTTATTTTTAACATTTAACCGGAAATAGCGGTAAATATTTACTTCTTTCTACTTCTAATTAATTACGCATCACTGCGTGCATCGATTAATTTCGTTTTTCTTTAATTCGCATGTCCGTTTAACAACAAAAATTTTGATACCTCATTTGCTTATGTACGCCCTCTATAAGCTCCACAATCTTAATTAAAAACCAATCAAAAAATCAATAAAAATGCACTAAAATTGCATGTTTCGTTCGTTGTCAACCACCATGCACCAGTGGGAGATAACTGTTATTTTATCAAAATCCTAAAAATCAATTGATAGTGTTCGATTAAAAAATTCATAACTTCTATACTATTGTACGTCCGATCGATTCGGTTAAGGTCTTAAAACAATCACAAAATGCATTCTATACGAAAGGGGGATGAAAAGCCGTCATCAAATCGATTTTCATTTTTCAAAATGCAAAACATGATGAAAAATTTCTCTACAAAAAAGTCAGTGGTTGTATATATGTAAATACGACACGAGACGAGCCAAAGGCCATTTATTTGCTTTAAAGCCAAAAAACGGCATTTTAATTATAAAAACTAAATAAAATCACCGACTTTACCATCTTATAAAGCTAATAACTTCACTATTAGTTATCGGATCTTCTTCATGTTGACAAATATAGAAAGAAAAAATGTTTGTCTACATATATATATAAAATTTATTGGAATACAAAAAAAAAGTCATACTAAAAACGTGATTTAGTCCAAAACCAATTCGATTTTTATTCTTTTAAATTCAAAAGTTGATGAAAAATTTAAAAATTTTTTAAAATAAATATGATATATATGTAGGTTAAAATATCTCTAAAATAATGCCAAACAATGTTTTAAGGTTAATTCAACAGGAAAATTACTAAAATTCGTTTTACGCGGTTTTTACGATTTTAGTCAAAAAATGCAATAGACACGGCTTCATATATTATTTTTTTTCTTCCAAACTACTTAACGGACCTTAAATGTTATTATCTTAAAATACTTTCATTAAAACAGGTATAAAATTCATAAAAAAAGAATGTATATAATTGCACTACAACACCGAAAAAAATGTAAAAACAAATTGAAATAGGTTTTTTTTTACCCACTTAATTGATTAAAAAATTAAAAACTATATGTAAACTTGATCGTAGAGAAAAAAAAATATTAAAATATCATTGAAAATATATTCTTTAAATATATGTAGAACATAACAAGGCCATTTATCCAACCGTTAATAATTATTTTTTGAATTAAATTTTTTCAAGACTTGGTTTTTTAGGCCAGCGCTTGCCTGATTAAATCGTTTATTACTTTTTATTTCATACACGCAATTAATTCAAATAACATTTTTTCACTTAAGAGTATATAAGCGCTTTATTTTAATATATAAAACATACCAATACGTGATGCCGTATTTACATAAAATGTGCCACAAACAAAATTCAACATAAAAAAATAAACGTAAAAATTGAAAATTGATTTTAACAGAATTTTTTCTGAGAATTCTTTTTTTTTTTATATGTTGTTCCTGTTTTAAAAAGACAGAAGACAATTACTAGTAACTTCTAAATTTTCTCAAAATAAGTTGACAAAAAATCATTTTTTTTTCTTCAATAGGTATGTAACGTCAATTTTGTTTAAATTCAATTTTTCGAAAAAAAATTGATTTTTAAAAAATTATTTTAAATGTGAAGTAGGCACCTACCAATATACATATATAGCAATTCATTTTTTTTTAAAATTGGAATGCTAATTTTCCTTAAAACAATTTTGTCAAAAAAAAATTTAATTGAAAATACCTATCCGTACCTATTCAAAAAAAAACAAAAAACAAAACAATTGAAACTTTTTTAAAAATCCAAAAATTAATTTGAAAATTTTGGTTATACCTAGGTATACCTACCTACCTAATAGCTTTTCCATAAGAATAATAATAATAATACCTACCTAACAAATGTACCTACGTACGTACCTACCTACCTACCTACCTACCTACCTACCTACCCACCTACCTACCTACCTTCATACTCCTAATATTGCAGTACCTACGATTTAAAACAAGTGAAACTGATGTCAACAAAAATAATGAAAATTCAATATCAAATAAGTATACCTATCAAATCTTCATATAGATTCATATGTATACCTATAATACCCCGTTGGCATCACAGTACACATATATGTGTTCTGTGCGTTGGCATAGCACAAATAAAAACAATATATACAATGTTCGTAAGCAAGAACAGAAAAAAATTCATCTCCTCTTTATTTATTTTCGTCATTGCCTTGGCGCGAACATCTGATTAATGTATCTCCCTTACTCCCTTTAGTAAGATTGGAATAAAAATCATACAATCCTCTCATTCTTGCTACTTGTTGTCGATTATTGTCCAAAGAAAATTCTCAAGTCTGCAACGTCAATTTCTGCAAATTAATGTCGACTACAGCGCCCCCAGTTCCCGCGAATGTTCAGCACTTTTTTCTGTTCCATGAGAGTACTATAGTTTTTATATACAGTTACAGTGTAGGTGAGTGGCCTCGTTCAGGATTGTATCCATCGCCCTTCAAGCAAATTCACTGACCCAACTTTCTCGGTCCTTCTTGGATCTTTGCTAAAGTGAGTGTTTCACGCACACCTACATAAATTCTTTGTTTCTACAGGCATTGATTTTCCCCACACGCCACACCTTTGTTTAGTTCATCTTTGCAAGTGAAGTAGCGAAGACGTAGTTCTTTTTTTTTCTCTTTTCTTTTATTTTCTTATAAAAAATTGAGAAATGGCCGCTTCATAAATTAATGTTACTGTTTTTCGTTCATTTCGTGTTTTTGTAGTGGAATAAATTATGTTTGTAAATTGTATTTATATTAGGTTCGTTCGCGTACTCCCCAAATCTACGAATTTTCTCTCTGAGAGAATTTCATCCCCACTCCTCAATATTTGATAGAATTTTAGTGCAGAAAGTACACGAACGAAGCTATTAATTGATGAAAATAAAAGTGTCTTGAAATGAAAAAAAGCTTTGTTTGTTTGTTGTAGGTAAACTCGATTGGAGAAACTTTGAATGAAAAATCTTTATTGTAGGTAGAAGGTAAGTTGGGAAGTACTTTTTTTGCTATTCATTTTGGATACGTTTTGGTCTCGGTTTTCGCTGAGTATGGTGAACTCTCACTCTCACAATACATGCGCAAGTGGGTCAGTGGAGATTCTAATTTCCATACTAATTTGAGCCGACAAACGTGAAGAAAATATTTTCATATATTGCTTTCACATTTGCGTCCAAACAAATCAACATAACCTCAAACCCCCAAGTGGTATAGAATGTGTGATGGTTTTAAAACTATAATAGATTAATAAATAAAAAGATAGATTACTTTAGCAAAAATTAGAAAGGTTTTTTAAGAACTTGGACGGCTGTCTAAAGTTAGACAATGTTTATTAATAAGACCATCTGTTTCCTCGTTTGAAAGGGGACAAAACGAGTTCCTCCATCCCCCTCACTTTTTACCCACCTCATCAAGTGCCCTATTACACGTTGACTGTCTAGAGTCATGACTCTTTTCAAAATTCAATAAGTGCGAAGGTGAAATCTGATCTTTTTTCTCCTTCGCACTCATTCAATTTCGAGAGTCATGACTCTAGAAGAGTCAACGTGTAATAGGGCACCAAGCAATAAGAGATCGGGACTGGAAAAATCGAAAAAAATAAATTCAGACAAATTTTATGAAAAAGGAAAAGGAGAGTATTAAAAATGAAGAGAAATACAGAAAATATTTTGCCCGATTTCTGGAAAAATCGGGCAATGTAACTCCACACTAACTGGAAGGATTTACATTTTTTTTGTTTTCAATCTACATGTTTTTTTACTAAAGGCCATATTTATTTGACAGGATGACAGCTCAATTAAGTGACAGAACACTTTTTGTTATTTTTTTTTACATTTTTTTATTACAAAAAACCTGAATTATAATAAAAACTTTATTTAAATCCGATTAAAAAAATTGACTAGTGGCAAAATATTGAACTTTGATCAGAAAATCTATTTTTTTAATTAAAAGTTAATCAATAAACAGACTGTTGAAATTTTCGCAACACGTGCTTTTACTATTTTGTGCCTTTAATAATCTTGTCTGGAAGCAATGGTAAGCGAATCGCTTACAAAAATAATAATGTTCAGCCAAAACTTAAACTTTTGTACTTAAACAGGATGTCCTAGAGAGACCGGCTGATGAATTCGTCAACGATGGCCTTGTCGAAGAAATGTGGGCCATGAAAGCAATGGAGCATGCTGAAGTGTATTTCAATGTAATTGACCCTCGCAACTCTTCGATCTTCTCTGTCGTTAACTGATTTTATTTTTAGCTAATTTGCAACATAGATCCTAAAACTGTTAAGCTATCACCTTTCGATGACATAATCTACACAACATTTAGACAAGACTTTCCAAATTTAAAAATTGATAAAATTCAAGATGACGATCTAAAGACACCCGAACAAAAAATCAAATGGAGAGCTTTTATTGAAAAGTTCAATAAACTTGAAGACTTTTCATATGGAACGCTACTGAGAGCTGAAGCTGCTAAAGAATTCTCACCCGAGAACTCATTGCTGGTTGTTCGAGTGCAATTTTTAGCTATAGAAATAGCAAGGAATCGCGAAGGATACAATGATATTGTGAGAGAAAAGTTTAAGCCTAAAGTCCTGCCTAAACCAATAACACCTGTTGAAGAAGCAACATAGTTTTTCTTTTTATTATTTATGCAACTCGAATTGTAACAAACTTGTGTATAAATTTAGATTTTAGTATTAATAAATTGATATTTTTTAAGGGCTTAGCTGAGTTGGGTTTTTTGCATTTGTTTGTGAATTAATTTTCTTTTTACTTTCTAGATTAATAGAACTGAAGTAGTACTTTCTATCTATGAATGGGAAAGAACTCAAAATTAAAGAATTATTTCTGTGTTGGAGACCTTAAAAGTGAATTTGCTATATTTTACCCGTTTAAGCCCTAATTATTCTGAATACCTACAAACTGTTAGTATATGTAGGTATCATACGAGAAATTGTGATAGCAATCAATTCAGCTGATGTCATGAATATTGTTACATCGAAAAAAATTTCTCTGAGAATGTTTCCCACATTCATGAAAGTTTTCTTAGCATTTTATTGCTACCAGGAATAAAACTTCCAAAGGAATTTGGCTATCATTTAATTGGATTAGTTCGCAGAATTTTATTCCGGGGAAAGATTCAGGATAGCAAAAGTATTTTCGGTGGAAATTCTAGATATGCTCAATAATAGGCCCTATCGTAGTTCTCCGACCAGCAAAATGTCTCCGATTCGGAGGAAATCGGAGAGAGTTCCGCTCCGACGGTTACCTCGATAGGGTCGAATGTCTCTTAACAAGAAGCTCTGTTTATCGCCTGTAAATCTACTGTCGGTGACATCCAAAACATACCGATTTTAACGAGAACATACGATTGTTTGAAGGATTTGGATATTGTATCAGTTGATTTTGAAAAGGCATTAGAAAGACGAGAAGAGTTCCTAAAGCCTTTGACGATCCTTGGCGTTCAATATTACAAAAGTGTAAGATGTGAACCTTCCATCCAAGTCAGGGCACACCAGGAAAGCCATTGCCAGGGACGTAAAGTTTCTTTGGCACAATTCTTTAGGTCTCTGATACCTACTGTCACTTGGATATTTTACCTCAGGAAATTTTTCCACAGAAACAATTTCCATTTTCGACCAATTTAACTTTCGAATAAATTAAATTGCTGGCATAATTTGTTTGTCGAATATCTAAAAACAAGGATTCTCCTGACCTTGCATCCACCTCTTGAAAAATTTCTGATATGCTATTGCTTAGCAAACTTTGTGATATACCAACGTTTGCCCAGTCACAACCCTACTACCTTAATAACGTACATAACAGTATTTTGTATCAGAAAGACTTGAATATTCTTTCTAAAGAAGCTTCTTTGTTCTTTTCAGGTTGATCGTTTTAATTTTTGGTCAAGAAGCGTTGCTTTATAATACTAAAACGATAAATCAAGGTGTCAGCTACTGATACAATCGAGCATAGCTGCGTAGGCAACTTCAAATTGAGTTCCAATCCAAATCAATCGGCTGAGTTAAATTGAGAACTTCTCAATTTAAAATGCTTCAAATTTACTCGATTTAAGCAGTCGTAAGAAAACCAAAATCTTATACCAAGAGATATTAAAGAAAGAAGCTCACCAGAGATTAGAGACGATTGTGAATTAATTTGTATTCATATTTGAAACTTGTTTTTTGATCACTCTTTTTTTAATTCTACAACTGCATTTCCAAGAAACTTAAGGAATCATAGGTTCTTTCAAGATTATCGAATAACAAAAAAGGAACAATTTAGGTCAAACCTAGAATATATATAGAATTCACTCGTCCTTTTAACGTAGATTAACAATTTTCCCAGTGCATAAACAAAGTTGCCCTTTTCTCATATTTGATTGAAGCAATTTCTTATGCAATTTACGAGGACTGGATAATAAGAAACCAAGAAACGTTATTAAAAAGAAAACGTTGTATTTAGAATTTTTTTGTTTTGTTATTTTAATAAAAATGTTCTTATTTACAGAAGTACTACTCTCTATGCGGTTTCCATAGGTTGAGCAGCTGTCTCTTCTGTGTATTTGCCCTTGTCCTTGCCGAGAGCAGCCAAACGTCCCTTGCCTCTCCTCTCGAGAATAGCCTTACGGTCCTTGTCCAGCTTCAGTTTGACAATCAAACACTTTGATGGATGAATACCAACATAGACATTGGTACCACTGGCGTTTTCACGTTGGATTTTCTCGATGTAAACAACGAACTTCTTACGATAGGATTGTACAACCTTTCCAACTTGGTTACCTTTGTAGTGACCACGAACTACTTGCACTTCGTCGTCTTTGCGGATTGGCATCGAACGAACGTTGTACTTTTGGCGCAACTCCTTTGAAAGAGGAGCTGACATTAACCGCCGACGGATGTGTGATGGAGCTTGGAAATGACGCTTGCGATTCTTCCTGCGGGAGGAACTCACAAATTTGTTGCACTTCATTTTATCCTAATTGTTTTCTGTGAAGATAAAGAAAATAATTTCAGAACACATCAAAATCAGTCATAAGAGGCAAGAACATCAATTTGGGCAGAATAATTTTTGAAAAATAGATGAAAATAAACTTTAAGCACAAAAATTTAGTAAAAATTAATATGGATGCGTGTAAAGCATATCGCATAAAACATTTATTGCATTGATTTAGTAAATTTTCATTTATATTTCAACGGATTTCAAAAGATTTAATTTTGCAAAAACTCACATCAAACAACTATCGTAAAAACAACGAAAAGAAAGAACTTGACATTTGAGTTGTCGGAAGTACCCATTTTTTTTTGCTTTTTTGACACTTTAGCGTGAAGTTGTGTTCGGTTTGTTTGGTTTGAGTATTGGATAAATTTCCGCTGAATATAATGTAATTAGGCTACGCTAACACTTATTGCTGCAACACGTTTTTGATTATTTTTAGTAATTTCGAATTCTTTTTTCTAATGTTTTCGTCTAATGTTTTCTGATTCCAATTTTATAAAGTAATTAAAGACACAAAACATACACATTCATATAAAAAACTATCATCCGTCATACTGTTATACGAATATGATTTAATTCGCACGAATATAATTTTGTTGCGCAACTAATGTCGAATTCTTTTTACCAAAAATATTTGATTTTTTTCTAAACAGAATCGATTTTTTTCTTTTAATACAAGGGATTTGTCCAGAAAAGTCGATTTTTTCTTCTTTCTTAAAAGGAATTCGACATAAAAGTTGCTCGGAGTTGCTTGCCCACTAGGCAATTTCCGAGCAACTTTTGGGTTAAGTATTTTTAATTAAAATGTTAAATACATACAAAACTTGTTCAGTGTAAAAATACAACTTGTTTTTCGAGTTAAAAGCTTCTCATTTGCCCAAAATCTTGGAAAATTCCCAAAAGTTACCCTCGTGGGCGAGGGTAATGTCGAATTCCTTTTACCGATTTGTCCAGAAAAGTCGATTTTTTCTTCTAAACAAATCTATTTTTTTCTTAAAAGGGATTCGACATAAGACAAAAAGTTGCAGGTTAGAGCAACAAAATGTTGCCTAGTGGGCAATGGGCCTATATTAAATATCATTTGCACTTGATCATTATTTTTATGACAAAGGTTTTGGACCATTTACACGATTTGGTCATTAATGGCAATATAATAAGAGAAATAATATTAGATCTAATATGGCAGTCTGAAAAATTTATTTATTTGTAACCAAACTCCATATTAGTTCGCACCATTTTATTTTTCGATGAGAAAAACATAGTCACCAAAGTTTTTGTGTAATTTCTATCTGCGCCAAACAAATAAAAACATAGAAAAAAAAAACACATCATGTAATTTATTTAAAAAAATATAGGCCCGGGCGGCGTCACGTGTTAAAATTCAGATAGGGGCAGGAGGTTTCGCGACAATTTTGTTTTTTATTAATTTAGAGCTTTTTTTGAGGGTGCACTCATTAAAATTTGGAAATCACACATTTAACGACCACTCTAATGTAGGTACTATTTAAAAGTTTAATAAAATTGTATTATTGTTGGCTTAAATTCACAACGTTAAACAAAGTTAAAATGTTGACTTATTGGGAAAATATGACAATATAAAGTATTTGTTCCCATATTTAAAATAAATGTAGATATACCATTATTATTAAAGAAAACCGCTCTTACTACTTTTGAAATTTAATTTGCATAAAACAATATAAGATATCAGGCAGTTTTTCTATTTTCAAAAAAATTTTAGAATTTGTTTTAACAATTAAAGAAGGAATTTTATGCGTTTTTATATATTATTTTCTAATAATTTCAAGTCTTCTTAGACGGTGTTCACATTGGACTCAGATTTACGATTTTTTTTGGCATAAGTCAGTCAGCTCGTGTTCAGACACACACGACCGATTCACTCTGACGTTCAGTAGTCTTTAAAATAAAACACAAATTTTTATTCGCCGGAGAATTTAACTAGAAATTTTTCAATCATAAAATTAATATTTCAATAAAAAAATATATTTCCAATTGAAACAACTTCGATTCTGTAGTATTTAAGTGCCAAACAAAAACTAAATACTAACAAAACACATGTCACAAAAGGAAACGTCAAAAAAAATCCACAAATTTTTAAAAAATTTAAAAAATCCCGCCTCACTTGCCTGTCTCTTTCTCACCACAGAGTGGGAACGAGAAAAAGTATATAGACGTCAAAAAAAATCTAAGGAGTAAGTCCAATGTGAACACCGTCTTAGGCTGCACGCACAGTAGAGCGATAAGCGATGCGATGAGAGAAGCGACGCGAGTGTTATGTATTCTTATGAAGCTGCGCAAAGTTAAGAATATTATATATTTATTGCGAAAAGTGTATTTTGTTGTTGTTTTGATTTGTTTTGATTTATTTTGAAGGACAATTTTTTTTTCTCGCATTGCTTCTTGCATCGCATAGCTTCTCACTCTACTGTTCACGCAACCTTACATAATTTTTTCGTATAACATCTAAAAAATTCTTAATAATCTGAAATATACAAAAAAAAAACAAATAAATGCCTACATGCGAACCAGTCGCATATTTTATTTTCATTTAGTAAAAATAATTAAGAAAGCATATTTTATCTTAAAATTTTATATGTTTTGTGCTAACATTTTGGCTTGGCTTAAATTTGTACTTGCTCTATAAGGAAAGTATGTTTCATTAAGGGATTCGCTTTATATTTTTTTTTTCCATTTTTATGTAGGTTAGGTACCTACATAATTCTCCAGGATAGATATTCGAAACATTTGTTTTAATTAATCTAAATTCTTAACTACATTGGCCTTTTTTTTTTGCAAAATTACAAAAGTAAAAATATTTTTTTCCAAAACAACGTCTTCTATTAGCCACGTAAGATTTAAACCATTAAAGAACAAGAGTTCATGCAATTTTTGCTTTTTACTTAAACAATGTAGGTATTAATTTAAATTTCGTGGATACAAAGAATAGAGCTCATCTATTTAAAAAAAAAATATTGAAGCTTTTAATTCAATAACAAAACTAAGTTTTTTTTTTTGTTTACAACAAAATAAACCCTTACGAAACCATATGTTAAAAGTTCAAATTAAAAAAAAAAAAAAAAACAATTTCATTATTTAACTCTCGTTTTTTTCATAATTTTACCATAGAACAAAACGTATAGGTAGAAAGAAGTAGATAAAATTCTTTTAATAATTCTCTCTCAAAAATTGAGAGAAAAAAAGTTATAACCAGAATAAAATTTGTATGCCAAAAGCAATCTATCCGGTTTGCCTAGAATTAGAAGCTAAGTTTGAGTAGGTATGTTTTATTACGCGTGTCACTTGTGCTGCGATCTTCTTGGCGTTAACATCGTAGCGATCTGATTTTTTTCAACTTCAACATATTTTCAATTTTGATAACAGTTTTAAGAAGATGAACTTCCTTAAAAGAATACCAATGCGGTCGGTATGTAATTAAAAACAACAACAAAATTTCATTTTTTATGTTTGATCTTCTAAATCTTGTTGTGCAGATCGCTCAGGCCGCCCTTCAGCGTCAACAATGTGCTGCCTTTTCCGAAGGTGTTGGTATGCTCCCTTTGACTTTCCTTACTGAAGACGAGAAAATGATGAAGGAAACAGGTAGGTACACAAATTTAATTTTATTTATGTATAGATAGACAAAATTGAAGATAAATAAGTTAAAAATATGAGTATTTGTTATAAGATAATGCTTCTGGGGTGTTAACAAAAATAAATATATTCACTAATCTAATTAAGTAGATACATATACCTATTAATTTTATTTTCAAAAGAGGCGTTCAAAAATTCCTACCCCAAAAACCAAGCCTTAATTTTAAGATAACATAATAACCTATTATCTTCATAATGTTATTTGTGTGCCTCAGTTGAAAACACAATAGAAAACTTTTAATATTCTTCAAATCACATCAAAACAGTATAAATTAAAATTGTGTGCCACTTGACGATAATATTATTTTTTTCGCGTGTTGTGTTTGCTGACAGCAGAGGAAAAACGTCATAACTTTAACGTTATCTACGTTGTTATGGGGGGTGCGCTTGATAAATAATCGTTTACAATGAATCTATAGTTAAGATTCGTAAACAAATATATGTACATGTAGCTATCTACCTACTTACCTAATCTGATTTAATTTATTCGAAGTACCTACTAAGTACATGAAAATTCGTAATCGTAACAGTTCTGATAATGCGGTATCGTAGGTCTAGGCTCTAGGGCACATGTACATATATATTTTTTTTTTAAACCGGCCAAAAATTGTGTTTAATATTTCATACTTTTGATGACGAAAAACTGTCACAACAGTTATGCATAGTCTTATTTATTATTAGAACGAAAATTTTCATCATTCATCCCAACTCAACTACACTTCCTCACGGACACTTAATCGATCAAACACGTGCATATGCATACATACTTACTTAATTTAATACCTATCTTTGTTTGTTTACTTACATACATACATATACGTATGGATTTTTAAATATTTTAATTTAAATTTAATTTATTGCAATTACTATTAGAATTTTTTAGCAATAACAATTATTATCAAACTGATAAGATTTCAGATTGATGATAATAATTGTTATTGCTTAAAAAATTCGAATGTTTGTTTTAATTTTTTTTTTTTGAATAAATATGAACCAAATTACAATTAGGAGAGATCGGGCAGAAGTGGGACATGTAGTGGAAAATATTTATTCGAAATATATCATTTGGAAAATTAATTAATTTTATTAAAATGGACACGGTAATTTCGTCTCTTATATTCCTTTGGTCTTATTAATTAGATTTTTGGCTGTTTAAACTATGTCTAAGTATTTCGAAACAGTCGAAAATATGCTTTATTTAATAAAAAAAATATTGCATTTCTCAAAGTTTAGACAATAGATTACGTTGTCTAAAGCAAGATAAAACGAAAAATCACTTTAGCAACAATTAGAAAGGTTTTTTTTAAAAACTTGGACGGCTGTCTAAAGTTAGACTATGTTTATTAATACGACCACTTTTTTCTTTAGGGGCATAAATAAATAATATACATAATTATAAACAAATAATACAAAATAGTAAGTGCTATATGGGACAAGTTTTGGATTAAAAAAAAAATAAAGAGAGATTTTAATCAAACCTGACATTACGATGATAGAGAACATGATAACCCATTTTGTATACCTAGAATTTTAACAATTCTAATCTTAATTATTTTTTTTATTTCTTAATTATGTTGTTTTACGAATATGTAGCTTGTTTTGCATGTTAAACAAAATGTATGTACCTCCAATAGAATGCGTTAAAGGTATACCTACATTTATTGAAACCTCTTTATATGTCATTGTGTCAATACTCCAGTATAATTCAATGCGTGATTGTTATTTAATAATGATTTATTCTAGATGTGTAGTGTTTGTCTGTTGTTATTGAAACTTGTTCTCCTAATTGAATATTCGTTTAATGTTATAGATACTTGCTGCCTTCATGCTTTCGCAAAATATTAGTATAATATACATAAGAAAGAAACTGAGGATAGTAAGAAGTCTATTTTAAAATAAAATAAGCAAATTAAAAGGAAATTAAATACATGACGCTATTCCAAGATTTTCATTGTGCATGGTTCAAAGCTACATATGACGTGTTAGGGCCAGTTGTACAAATATTTGATCCGTGGTTCAGGAATTTTAACTCATCAATTTCGGTGGATTAACTGTGGTTCAACGATGGTTCAGGCATGTAATTGGCTTTTAGTGCATATTGGAACCTTGAACCATCGTTAAACCTCAGTTAACCCGCGAGTTAAAATTCCTAAACCACGGATCAAGATTTAAACCACGATTGTACAACTGGCACTTAAGGTATTAAATAATCACAGTAGACATATTAAAGGTAATATATTGCGCATCTTTGAAAATTACAGTGACCTGCCTGTCAGAATTTACGAATTGCAGTGACCCTTGTCCACAATTTACAATTTTTTTTTTTAACCAATTCCTTCTGGGATTGTATAAACGGTTCTATAAATATACCTACTGATGAAGTTGAAGTGTAAAAAAAGTGTTTAATAAAAAAAATATTTTTTCTTTGATTTTTTTGTTTATGATTTTTAATCTTATTTCACTTTATTCACTCAATACATCTAGATTAAAACGTAAATCTGGATGTAAATCATACAAATTCAATGTAAATTCATCTGGATCTAAGTTTAAATCTGAATTAAATGAGTGAATAATATGGCCGTTAATGATCTAAATCTTAAATCAAATCTAACTAATCGGAATTAAGCTTCAAGTTTTTAGTGACGAACTTACAAAATGATAAGAAAATTTTATAAAAAACTATTACTAAAAAATAAGATATCAGCAAATCACAATTTTTTTGACATCTTATTTTTTTGTTAAAACAAACCACCTATAATTGATCAAATTATTAATGTTCCTTTCCGGCTTTTTCTGCCTTATTTCCTAAACTTTATCTCCGTAGTGCGTTTATCTGGTTAAATACAAATCAAACAAAAAAATGTCCATCCAATTTCTATGATGTTTAGCCGAGTTATGTGCGTATACGAACGAAAAACTAATTCAGAAAGTTATGCTTTTACGATTTTCTGACTTTGTTGGTCGAATTTTCTAATTTTCTTTCAAATTTTTCAGTTTTCGGCTCCGTTGTGTGTTAATCTGGTTCAATAAATCAAAAAAAAAAAATCTCAATGCAAATCGAATGAGTTTAGCCGAGTTAGGCGCGTACGAACACAATGTCATTTCAGATATTTTGAAATTTCAAGGCGTTTTCACGATTCGAATTCGATTTCGAATTTTCTAATATTCGGTCAAATTTTCCAATTTTTGGCTCCTTTATATGTTAATCTGATTCAATACAAATCCAAGAAAAAATTATCCAACCAAATCGGATGATGTTGAGCCGAGTTATGCGCGTACGAACACAAAAAGGGATTTTTTTTTATAGGTATATATAGAAGATAAAAAAGTTTTTTCATCAAAACAAAACTAAATTAAAGTGTATTTGTAAATAACTCGGTTTCTTTTAATTTTCAGTTGCTAAACTTGCCAAGGAGACTATTGCTCCTTTGGTAAAGAAAATGGACGAAGAACATCAATTTGATCCTTCAGTGATAGAAGCTGTTTTCCAAAACGGATTAATGGGCATGGAAATCGACACAGAACTTGGTGGAAGTGGTTGCAATTTCTTCACAACAATTTTGGTAGTTGAAGAACTTTCGAAAGTTGATCCTGCTGTTGCTGCATTCGTTGACATTCATAATACTTTAGTTAATTCCCTGATGATGAAAGTAGGCTCTAAGGAACAGAAAGAAAAATATCTTCCTAAACTTGCTCAGGAATATGTAGGTCAATTGAATAAATTTAACAGTATAATTCCTAACGACGAAAACTTTTTTTTTTGTTAAAAAAGGCTGGTAGCTTCGCCTTGACTGAACCATCTTCAGGATCGGATGCCTTTTCTCTAAAGACTATTGCTAAGAAAGACGGAAATCACTATGTTATCAATGGAACAAAAATGTGGATCTCCAATTCAGATGTTGCTGGAGTTTTCTTAGTATTCGCAAACGCTAAGCCAGAAGATGTAAGTCGATTAATCATAGAGAAATCAACACAGATAATATTTCATATTAATTTTGTTTGTTTTTTTATCAGGGCTACAAAGGTATTACAACATTTATCGTGGACCGCGATACTCCTGGTCTAAGTGTTGCCAAGAAAGAAGACAAGTTAGGAATTCGTGCTTCGGGTACATGTATGGTCAACTTTGATAATGTTCGTATCCCCGAAGAAAATCTATTGGGTGAATTCGGTAAAGGATACCAATATGCTGCTGGATTCTTGAATGAAGGTCGTATTGGTATTGGCGCTCAGATGATTGGCTGTGCCCAAGGTTGCTTCGATGCTACCATTCCCTATTTAATGGATCGTAAACAATTCGGCCAAGAGATCTATAATTTCCAGTCGATGCAACATCAAATTGCAACTGTTGCAACTGAAATCGAAGCTGCTCGTTTATTGACATATAATGCTGCTCGTTTACAAGAACAGGGTCGTCCATTTTTAAAAGAAGCTGCCATGGCAAAATATTATGCATCCGAAGTCGCACAAAGAGCCACCATTAAGTGCATCGATTGGATGGGAGGTGTTGGATTTACTCGTGATTTCCCCCAAGAGAAATTCTATCGTGATGTTAAAATTGGAGCAATCTATGAAGGAACTACCAACATGCAATTGAGCACTATTGCCAAGGCTATCAAGAAAGAATACTCTTCTTAATTCTTCTTTTTTTGAAGCATGAATTACAAATGCTTGTGATAGATTTTTATATGATTTATGAGTGTTGCCTTTGCATTAAGTATGTATCTCCTTGTTTAATATATTTTGTATAAGTTTGTTGCGAGAGTTTTTATGTTAATTTTAGTGAGAAATTTTATATTTTTTAATCCCCCATTCATTTTAAACTTTCTTACCGAAAAATATATATTATGTTTATAATCGTAACAGATTTCAAAGTGCATTTACTATGGTTAAGCTTTATGTAACTTTTCTGTCCAACTAAAAACAATTAATAAATACTAAATCCTTTTTAATAAAGCTGTTGTTGCTTTTTACATTATTGTTATTTTAATTTAAGATATATACATTTCAAGGTTTTTAGTTTGCAGGATTTAAATAAAATTGAGAAATTTCGATACCTATCCAAGATTTTGATAATGGGACATTTTGTTCATATAAGTTTTTGCAAGATTTTTGAAACGAGATTATTTTTACTTGCTCTAAGGGTAAGTAATGGTTTCGTGTAAAAAGAATTCGATGTTTTTATAATGCACAAGTCAAAATAAAACGCACGACTGAATCGCACAAACTTGCTCTTGTAGTAAAAGTTTCTTGGAATTTCAAAGATTGAGCGTATTAAAAGTAAATAATTTTTTATGGGAGCCTTAAGTTTAAACAAATATTTTACATTATAAAGCTTTAACTGAAAAATTATTAAAAATCAACATAATTCGAAATAAATTTATTAAAAAAGTCTTTGTAAATTGTTTTGAGAGCTTAAACAAGTAAATTATCTGATTTATTTAACTAATCTTAGTTTTTCAGAAAAAAAAAATTAAAATCGTAGGAGCGGTTTTTTTTTTAATTAATTTTTTTTATATAAAATTTTGTAAAAATTTTTAAGAACAAAACATGGTGCACAGTTTTTTTAGTATATATTTATGTTGAATTAAAAATTAAATTTTGAAAAAAATTATCTACTTGTTTTTAAAATATCGAATTTTCAAAAAAAAAATTTTTTAAAAATCCAAAATTTATTTTTTTGAAAACTTTGATATGCAGTATGATTTCAACTTTTGAGAAGCTCTTGCATAAAAAAATTAATTTAAATCGGTCAAATACATCATGAGCTAGTTTAAAATAAAGAAAATGGTTCTATGAGAGGTACTGTTAATAATGGTTAACTGTAGATTTTGTTTTTGGTAGATCGTAGACCATACTAATGTTAGTATTTAGAATAATTTTAATCAAAATCGTAGGAGTCGTTTTCGAGAAAATTTATATTTTCTGTAACTGTTTTTTAACATTTATATGGAAGGTACCGTTAAATTTGACTATAAGAAAAAGTTTTTTTCAAAATATTTTAGATAATGTTAAAAAACCCCTTGTTACCAAGTTTCATAAAAATCAACCAAGTGGTTTTCGAAATATTTGGTTTTCAAAAAAAATTTTTGAAACTTTTTTTGAAAATCCAAAAAAAAGTTTTTGGAAAATTTTGGTACACAAAACTATTGAAATTTTTCAGAAGATTCTCCATAAAAAAAATTATCAAAATCAGTCTATTCCTTTTCTAGAAAAACGAAAATAAAAAAAAAATGGTTATATGGGAGGTACCATTTAAAACCATTTTTTGGAAATTTAATTTTTACAAAAAGGTAGAATAAAATTTATTGTTTTTTTTTTTTAGAAAAATCTGTCGAGTAATTTTTGAGAAAAATAAGATTTTCAAAAAATGCTAAAAAAATTCTATGGCAGGTACCGTTATTTTTAGTCCTAAAAATAAAAGGAAAAAAACTTGTCGGTATAAAGTCCCGAAAACACTTTATACCAAGTTTAATTAAAATCGGGCCAAGGGTTTAGGCTGTAGGCGAGTCCACAGACAGACAGACGGACAGAATTGCGTTTTTCGTCTTCCCTATCATCGTAATGTCAAGTTTGATTGTTATCTCGAGTTCGATTTTTTGCACGAATCCATAACTTGCCCTATAGTACCTATGTATGTATATCGCAAGTAAAAAGTAAAGAATACCAATTTACTTCAAATTTGGTGCAAAGCATTTTTAAGTAATTCCTTAGAGGGAAATTAGAGTTTTTGTTTTAGCTCATCTAAAACGAGCTGTCATCATGCAATGATTTAATTTATGATTAAATCTAGTACCTATTAGGACCCCTGCGATTATAAAAATTTTTCAGATTTTTGCCGAAAAAAATCGGCTACATGAAATTTGCCCCCAATGAAAATTGCCTCGAACAAAAAATAAAAAAGAAGCTGGGTTTGACCCACACTGATAACTTCTTATTGGTTCCCTTTAAAACTCGATTATGATTAAATCTAGTACCTATTAGGATTGAGGACCACAGCGATTATAAAAATTTTTCAGGTTTTTGCCGAAAAAATCGGCTACATGAAATTTGCCCCCAATGAAAATTGCCTCGAACAAAAAATAAAAAAGAAGCTGGGTTTGACCCACACTCTGATAACTTCTTATTGGTTCCCTTTGAAACTCGACATCCTATGTTATTTTTTTATAAACAAATTACCAATTAAAAATCTTCGAAAAACTTATCAATTGTGCAATCAAGGCAAGGCAACAATTATTAGCAGTTTCTTTCACAGTTTTGTTCGGCCTAGAAAAAAAACCTTACCAATTACTAATTATGGCATTGTGTGTAAACTAAAATTATCCCGGAGCGGAGTTGATATCATTGGTTGTTCTCGAGCGAGACATTCGAGCCGAAAAACATTTTTTAACAATTTTTAGCAGTTTTTTTTTTGGCATAGAAAAAAAAACCGATAATTGAATTTTTTTACAAACGCTAACCGATTATCAACTATAACTTTGTGTATTTAATAAAATTAACCCGAAGTTAATATCTTTGCGTGTTTTCAAGATATTCGATATTTTATAACAATTTTTAATGGTTTTTTTTTTAATTAAAAAAAAAAACAGCGAGTTGATTTTTTTTTTTAAGTATTACCAATTACGTCGTCATTATGCATAAAACAGGGCCGAAGTCGATAGCATTATTTGTTCTAGAGATATTCGATAAACAAGCCATTTTACAACTTTTTTTTAAATTACTGTAATAAAAAAACCCCTATTTGAATTTTTCTGAAAATCATTTTTGCACGTTATGGCCTTATTATCTGTTAAATGAAATCTGTTTAAAGTCGATATCTTTATGCGTTTTCGAGATATCGTCGGCGAAAAAAAAGCTTCCGAACGTATACATGGTACACAGACATCTTTCTAAAAAAAAAACAATGTAATTCGACTCCATAGACCTCGAAACGTCGAGAAATGTCAAAATTTTCAATTTCACAAATCGGACCGATTACAATAACTTCCAATGGGAAGTTAAAAATTTATATGAAAAGCAACAACAACAAAAAATTAAATTTTGTGAATTTGAGTCATTTTTCAGTGTTGGTTTTGGGGTTAAATTTCATTATAAAAAATGACGCCATACTTTTATCTATTGATGTTGCCTTATGTACAAATATATTTTTGAGGCATTTTTCGCGTTTGGTTTGAGAATTCTTTTCATTTTTGGGATTTTTCTTTAATTGGGGTCATTTTTCCATTTTGGAAATGAGTTTTCGTTATAAAAAAGCCCAAATTTCGGAGATATTTTTCAATTTTAGTTTGGTGTCATTTTTGATTGGCGCTAATTTTAAAGTAGCCAAAAATTCACATTATGGAAATAGGGTTTTAACGGTTTTTAAGAAATTTGCATTGTGTTTGAGTTATACTACTAGTATGTATGTATGTATAAGTAATTTCATGGAAAAGTGGATGTAAAGATACAAAAATACAAATTTTATCATTCCGCTTGTACTTGTATGTAGTTGAAAATTAAATAAAATTAGAAAAAACTTAATCCTAAATTTTCAACGTAAAAAAACCAGATTTGTGGGATCCAGTCATTCGTTGTCTAATTAAAAAAAAATTAAAACAACCCACTTATACGAGTTGGTAACTGGGTATGTTTATGCTTTTCTTTATGATTATTTTGAATTACCTGCGTGGAAGGAAATCAAGTGAGCTTACCTCAAACAGATTGCTGAATGAAGCCGATTGCTATAGGAAAACAAAAACGAAAAAGATTTGATAGAGAAAGCTTTTTTATTCAGCACTTTCTCTCTTTCCCACGATTTGACTATACCCACCCTATTAAATTATATTGGATTTTGGATATCCTTTTAGATTGGGGTGAAGTTTTGACATTGAATTGTACATGTGCATGCGGTAGGAAGATTCTTATAAGTCTTTTCATTTTCCTAAAATCCACCACACTCCGCTCAGTCGGAAGCCGGTTAGGTGCTGTTTGTTGTAACGCAAAAACGAAATTATCGATTTTGTTAAAAAAAAATCTGTTTTTAATTTTCTAGTTCAAGCGTTATATCAATAGTTAACTCTAGCCAATTAAAATAATTATATACATTAATAACGTTAAGTTAAAAAATATAAAAGTTAAAGCTAAAAAATAAATTATTTAGTTTAGCAACCAACCAACGACAACAGAGTAGTCAATTTTAAAACTTCCTCATCCATAAATAATAATATACCAGTATTAATAATAATCCTACTTTCGAAACTATATAAAAATGTAAGTTTTAAATATTTATCGACACAATAATTTTGTTTTAGTTCATTAATATTAAACCAGGGAATGACCCAGTTGTAAGTGGACTGCTTAATCGGCACTTAAAAATCCGAAGAACTCGTGTTAGATGAAAAATCAATACCACCCAGTTTTACATGGGATTTTACAAGAAATTAGTGTCGTAACATTGAACTTTTTTATTTGACATATTTACTGTTATCGTGATAGAACTTTAATATTTTCGTGATATATAAATATTATAATTTGAAATTATCTGATAAATTTGGTTGAGTTTTGGTGATTTTCAAAAATAAAAACAAAAACATGGTAGTTAATAAAAATGAAGGTATTTAACGTGAGAAAATTTAAAAAAAAAAACTGTTTTTTTCTATGAACTTTGAAATTTGTTGGGAACGAGAAAGAGTGCTTCTGTTATATGGACGAAATAATTTTCAGTGCGGATATTTTTCTCATTGTGACGATTGTGAGATTGCATGCGAATTCAAGGCCGAGGCTGGTTAAATTCCTAACTATTTTTGGCACGTTATGATTTTTATGATGAATAATAAATTTTTCTTCTTATTAAGGTTTTTGAGAGAATTTAAGTAACTACGATCGTAAAAAGTTATATCAATTTCTTGAAGGTGAGTTCAAGTGATTTTTGTTTTTTTAGGAAAATGTATTGTATCCTTAGTGGTCCCTAAATTTTGTGCAATGCGGTGATTGTAGGTACCTAGATGCTTGGTGTTTTTTATAGTACACATAAGGTGTTTTGAAATTTTACCGCATAGGTGTCAAATTTGATTTGTGGTTGGTTCAACGACCTAGAAAATTATAAAGGTCGTGTATCATTTTTTTTTTAAATTATCGTTAAGATAAATTACGAGGACGGTTCACAAAAATAACATGTGCTAATGGTTGCAAATAAATATTTACATATATAATATATAGGGGATATTTTTTTAAATAAAAATAAGGTGGTTTCTGTTGAGATAAAAATTTTTTTAAAGACGTTGTTTTCCTCTTGTTACTAAAAAATTGCCTCAGAAAAATAGTTTAGTTAATTATGGTTAGGTAATTTGTAAATTTTTCATACTGAATTATGTACGTACATATACACTGCCGGTAAATAGAATAGGTTCACCCTGTAAACGATAACGAATAGCCTTTTTCTCCAAAAAAAAAACGGATGTACAAAAAGCCTTTTGTAGGTGCACTTTCGAATAGTGACCTTTTCCCGACATATTTATAAGAAAGAAGCAAAAATAAAACAACCGTGCTGTTAAATTTCAATAGGTTTATGCAATGCTCCCCAAATAAAGCCTTTTCCGATTGGTCAATAGAATATAGGTTCACCTGCTTCGAAGTAAGATTAGGCTCGGAATTCCATAGATCATTGAGTGTTTTATTCTACTAAGATAAAGTTCAATTTATCAAAACACTTTTTGAAACAAAATGGTTCGTTGCAAGTGCATTACTTCCGAGGAAAAAATAAAAATCGAGCTGTACACCAAACAAAATTTAAGTGCGCCTGTAATATTGAAAAAAATCGGAAGATCCCAGAACGTAGTGAGCAATTTCTTAAGAAACAAGGAAAACTACGGTAAAAACATGAAAGGACGGAAAAAAGCCACACCACCTGCAACGCTCGGTTAGCGTCCAATTCTTGCCTCACAGCACTAAAAATAAAAACATCAGCTGGAACTTTTGCAAGGCTTTCAACTGTTAGGAGAGTAATTAAAAGTATCCCAAATCTGAAACGCAAAGAAACTCCAAAAAAAACCTCCGTTGAACTCTCAAATAAAAGAAAAGCGACTGGATTTTTGTAGATACCACATGTCGTGGAAAAAAGATTGACAGCTTGTTGTTTTCTCGGGCGAAAAAAAATTAACCTTGACGGTCCAGACGGCTTTAATTATTATTATCATGATCTATGAAAGGATGAACTGTTTTTGCAGCGCCATCATAGTCGTGAGGGCGGAGTTATGGTTCGGGGTGCTATTTCCTAACATGGAACGATTGACTTCGAGTTTCCACCATCACGAATGACAGCAAATTCATACAAAAGTATTCTTGAAAGGGCTTTTCCAAAGTTGTGTTAAATATTCGGACCTCTCAAGTAGACTTTCCAGCAGGATAACGCCCCAATTCACACCGTTAGAGCAGTTTCAGCCTGAATAAATTAACAAAACGTGGCATTGTTGCAATGGCCTCCCTATTCTCCAGACCTAAATATTATTGAGAATGGGTGGGGATGGCTTGTTCGTGAGGTCTATAGTTCAGGACAACTGTTTGAAAAAAGAATCACTGAAAACAGCAATAAAAGAAGCCTGGATAAAAATAAACTGAAATTACTTACATAAATTTTACGAATCTATGCCTAATAGAATTAGGCATTATTATTAATACAATAAAAGAAAAATCAAACTATAAAACGAATGTGTTTTACTTTACTTTTTTTTTTTTCATTTTCTCATCATTTCCACTGATAAAACAGGTGAACCTATTCTATTGACCCATCGGAAAAGGCTTTTTTTGGGGAGCATTGCAAAAACCTATTGAAATTTAACGGCACGGTTGATTTATTTTTGCTTCTTTCTTATTAATAGGTTGGGAAAAGGTCACTATTTGAAAATGCACCCACAAAAGGCTTTTTGTTCATCCTTTTTTAGGAGAAAAAGGCTATTCGTTGTCGTTTACATGGTAAACCTATTCTATTGACCGGCAGTGTATATGTATATTTTTGTATGCGTAAGTATAAAATAAATCTGCCAACTTATTTCCTAATTGCTACATTCGACGGCGTTTTTTTATATTGATCCGTGGTTCAGGAATTTTAATTCTTTGATTTTGGCGGATAAACTAAAGTCCAGCATTTAATTGGTTTTATCACAAACATAATAATGTACTTGAACCTTGAACTATCGTTGAACCTGAGTTACTCCGCTAAAATTTGTGAGTTAATTTTTCTGGACCACGGGTTAAATATTGAACCACTCTTGTACAAAACTGGCCTTTAAGTTCGGTTAGTATGGTACATGCAGAAGCAATGTGGTGCTTCCCCCTTGTTTTAACTAAGTTGTAAGTTTTTTTTTTACATTGAATTCGATTGCAGTTAAAGAAGCACTTCGTAATCAAAATTGAATTTGCTTTCAAACAATTGCTGGAAAAACGTTAGTGGATATTTTTAATTTTTTTTTCTGGTATACATTTTTTTTTTGAGCAGTTTAATTTGATTTTAAATAAATTTGCAAAATATATTATTCATTTAATGAAAAACGGTCAGTTTTGTTTAAACATAGGGTTCAGAATACTGGGTTTCTTTAAGATCAAAATTCTTTCATTTTATTTTTGAGAATATTATACTCTACGATCATAATTCTGTATTTCAGAATTCTGCACATTCAAATATTTGTTAATCCAAAATGGTGTAAGTGTAAAATTCTGTTTTTCAAAATGCATAACTGCAGCAACTTCTATAATTTGAAGAAAAATTTGCATATAACAGTGAAAAACTTTTCTTCAATATCATTGCTAAACACGTGGAAGTATACAATACAAATAGAATTTGTTACAATAACATTTCTTTCAATGGCTTTACGACCTGTTTAAAAACAAGAAAAAGTCCATAATTGTGATCAACTCTGTTTTTGACAATATATTCGTTGATATGTTTCTGTAAAACTTAAAAACGTAGAAATTCTGGAATTTAACGATTAAATTTAGAATTCTTCAGCAATATTGGTAAAATTCCGAAATGTTTAATTTTCATAATTCATTACAGAATTTCAATATTTCAAGTCTTATATTAGCATCTTAAAAGGATCAATATTCTAAATTCTCTATTTTCTCCCGTTGAGGCGGTATGGACAGTTTTCTAAAAAAAAATCGACTTAAAATTGAAAAAAAAAATTATTAAAAATAGAACGGCAACGTTTACAATGTCAGGCTATACTTTTTTTTAATGCCGTTCTTTTATTATGTTTTTATATCAATTAATTTAAGAGAATAGTTTTTGAAAAATTAACTTTCAAACTCAAAATTTTGAAAAAGTACATAAATAATGGAAAAAGTTACGTTCAGTCTAATTTTGTTCAAAATCTTACGTTATTAAGGGCTATTTGCTGAAACGAAACTTAAGTATTTAAGTTCAACATAAGAGCTTATGTGACAGTTTACGCTGAGGAAAAAGTAGAACATAAGCGTTTAAGTTGAACATAAATATTTAAGTTTCGTTTCAGCAACTGGGCCTAAGGCCCATTTGCTCGAACAAAACTTAAAAAATTTAAGTAATATTTTAGTTTTCAATATTTGATGGTGTAGTATATTGTAAGTGTCACCGTTGTTCTTTTATGATTTTTTTTTTCTATTTTAGGTCGATTTTTTAGAAAATTGCCCCTCCTGCCTATACGGGGAGAAATATACCAAAGAATTACTTCTATTGAATGTCTTCCTCTTCTTGTGTTTTTCCATCCTTTCAAAATTCCTCTACAAGTGCATCTCACCTTAGTCGTTTTGGATTCGGCAGATAACTGTAGGTTCTCCATTCTTGCCAACAACACGCACAGAGGAACTGTTGAGAGTTGTAACTGTAAGTCACTAGGCCCTGATTTTACATGAACTATTGTGCCAAGAAATTTAATTTAATTTAAGTTGCAGAAGATCCACATCCAACTCAAACGCTTATATGTTCTACTTTTCGTCAGCGTATAAAATGTCACATTAGCTCTTTTATGTTGAACTTAAATATCTAGGTTTCGTCAAAGGAAATGGGCTTTAATGAAAGTTCCTAACTATCCATATTATTTTATAAGAAATAAAATAAAATAAAAAATATGACTTTTTCTCTTACAGATCACTGATGAACGTTTACTTACCTTCAACTTAATCATATACTCGCATATAAGAAAAGGAATATAAAAATTAAAAATGATAATGAATTGAAAACTTTAATAGTAAATAAATTGAAATATCCAACATCTCAGGAAGCAATTAATAGATACATAAATTCTTTATTATACAATTAACTTGAATAAAGCACTTAATAATATTAAATTAGCAACACTTAAATGCAATTAAAATTAAAACAGTAATATGACGCCAGAAAAAACTTTTTGGGCCTATTGGAATCACTTAATCATGAGCAATATGACATATTTTTGTAAGTGACTGTAAAATTAAGTGGCTGTAAAACTTAGATATGTATTTCTTTTTTAATTTTTTTTTTTATTTTATACATAAAAATAGAAGAAAGTGTGAATATTTAAACAAAATAAAAAATAATATATGATTGACGCCTGCCACTCCCATTATAATATCCTTTAAGAATATAACCGCCGTAATATTCACGCCGTTTAAAATCGGTTTAGATTCAGAAGTCGGTTTAAAATTTTTAAACCGACTAATCGGTAATATTCACTCACTTAAACCGACGTTTACCAAAATTTTAAACCGAATGATCGGTTTAACTACGATAAACCGACTCCAACTTAAACGAGGCATTTTCGTGTCGTTTAGGTACGGTTTAAATAGTTTTAGCTAATATTCAACATTTTATTGGTTTATTCAGTCAGTGCAAAATATTCTATCGTGTTATTTTCGGCGATGATGGCTATTCAAACTCATCATATTTGTGCACGTTATTCACACGTCGGGGTAGAGTTGACCAATTAATCAGAAAGGGCCTATATACCGAGAGCTGGTAAACGATTTGATCAAAGTGTTTTATATCGCATGATATTTGTGAGCATGATATTTGTATACCGCAGTGCAAACTACATGCCATAGACCTTTTAGCGATATAGCGGCCCTAAGACCAACGTAATGCACTTTCAAAATTCAAAAAAATGAGTGAAGTTTAAGTGTATTATACCGCTCCAAATTTTGTAAGCATAATGTTTATATGTGTCCAAATTAAATGCCCTGGTCTGGCAACGATACCGTGGCCCTAACATCTCAATAATGCACTTTTAAAATTCAACCAAAAAAATCAGAATAGTTCGTGGTTACTGTCCACACCCAATTTCATCAACTTGACAGTAATACCTCATACCTAGCACCACTACAGATAATGCATTTCCAAAATTCATTAATGCAAAAAAAAAGGTGTTTTGAATGTTGTTTACATAGTATTTTTATGTGTTCAAACTAAATTCCATCAACCCGACATCAATACCGTAGCCATAGCACCATTATAATGCACTTTAAAAATGCTAATACTATTTTTTTGTTAGGAAAGTGCATAATGGTAGTGCAATGTTCACGGTATCACTGCCAGCCCAATGAAATTCAGTTTGAACAGATACAAAATTTGGAGTGGTTAAAAAAACTTTTGTTGCATTTTATATGTGCATTATGAAGGGTTTTGGGCTGCGGTATTGCTGTTAGGTTGGTGGAATTTAGTTGCCATCTTGCTTAATATAATATGATAGATATTGGACCCGAATTTACGACCGACGCGGAACTGCAACCAGATCATCAAGAAGAATTCAACTCGCAACAAATCGTTCATGGAATGTTTGGAAGACGCAATGCGGTGGACGTTATTGTAGACATTTTTTCGCAACGTAAAACACGATAAAGAGGAATGAAAGACATTTCTAATGCGTATTTGTGTTTGACACGAATTAATTAATTTATTTTAATTAAATATAAAATGACAATTCAAAAAATAAATGTCAAGAAAAGCCTTTTTTAGTTTTTTCATACTTGCGATGCTATGCGACGGTCGGTTTAAATCACAAATTTAAACCGACGTAAACCGAATGGAATTTTTTGCTTAAACGGAGTGAATATTACCGATTTAAACGAGATTTTGTCGTTTAAATTCTATCGGTTTAGTTCGGTTAAATGTAGTCGGTTTAAGGGCTTTTAAACCAAGTTTTAAACGGCGTGAATATTACGGCGGTAAACATTTAAAAATATAATTTTGTTTTTTGAATACTTCTTATTACCGAAAACTTTATTATACACTTTTTTATGTAGATGTGCGATTTAAAAGCTTTTTTTTTACGAAATACTAAAGTTATGCTTTATTAATTTAATGACCATTATCTCATAAGAATAAAAAGGCAATGATTTTGTGCAACGAGTTTTTTTAATTTCAATATATTGTTAATATTATGATCATTGTAGGAGTGTTTTTTTGAGTTTATTTTTTATTTTTTTTTTATTTCATTTTTTTCCCCAAAGATGAAACATTAAAAATATAATTTCTTACAAATATGGATGCATTAGTTATGACTTATAAGTATAATAGTTTTTCTGAGAATATAACAAACATTTAATTGTCTTATTTAATCAATGCGTATCTATAGTTGTTTTATAAAAACATCTTTATTGCTCTAAGACTATATATTCTTATATATTATCTTCTTTAGTTGATGAAATCGATGGATATTTGAATTATTTTGGAGGGACTGCAGGAGCATTAACGTTAACAGGAATAGCAGCTGCATCTGTATATTACATTGCTTCTCGTCCCATTCCAGAGAAACCGTTAGTGCCTCTTCATAATCAATCACCCATTCTAGAGGTAAGTTAAAATTTAAAAGGCAAGTTTCTGAATGGATTCTTATAAAAATGTGTTTAAAAATAAATAAATCACTAAAGCGCTTTTTGCATACATCGTCAGCATTTACGAGGCGGTATTTAGACGGGCCTTTGCTCGCATAGTGTTTGTGTGAGAGTTTTGCATTATTTTTTACTTGCGATATACATAGGTACTATAGGGCAAGTTTAGGATTCGTGCAAAAAATTCGAACTCGAGATAACAACCAAACTTGACATTACGATAATAGTGAACACGAAAAAAGTGGGTCCCGCAAATCCGTCTGTCTGTCTGTACCTCGGCCTAAAGCCCAAAAGATGAAGTGATTTTCTTCAAACTTGGACCATAAGTTTTTTGGGTGATTCCCGAGAGGGGAAATCGAGATTTTTTTAATTCAAAAAATAATGGTAAATGCCATAGAACCTTTTTTTTTATTTTAGACTTTCTCGTTAACGTCTCAACCGATTTTGATCAAAATCTTTAATTTGAAGGTCCTATCCTATCAAGTGTGCATAATACTGCATACAAATATTTTCAAAAAAATAGATTTTTAAAAAAAAGTTCAAAATTTTTTTTTGAAAAATAATTTCTTTTTTTTAAAGGGTTGATGAATTTTTTTTGAAATCATGGTTTTAGTTTTATATTATTATGTATATTCTAAAAAATTTTAAGAAAATTTATTTGTAAAAAATTATTTTTTAAGAAAACCGCTGCAACGATTTTGTAAATTTTTTTTTCTGCATAAATTTATATTTTTTTCAAGAATTGAGATGGCGTTCTTCATTTTGAGAACATTTTAAGTACTTTTCTTTTTCAATTTAAAGAACTTGTTATGCTTTTTTTCCATGTTCAAATTTCCATTCTTTAATTTATTAAATGGATAAATACATATATAATTATTTATTACACTCAATCTTTAAAATTCGAAGAAACTTTTACTACAAGAGCAAGTTCGTGCAACCCAGTCGTGCATTTTATTTAATTATTTCCTAGACTAGAACCATTTTTGACGACCTTGATGAACCAGCGTGCGTACCTAAATTTGCTAATGTTTTCATATTAAATTCACTGCCAATCAGAGAAGGATTTAAGATAGACAAAAACAAAACAAAACAAAAATTCCACACACGATCACGCAGTTATTTAAGCAATATTGGTTCAACTACCTCGCGCCCTTTATCGTCTATTATGCCCACGTGGGTGAGCATATATTAATTTTACGGTTTCTTATATCTGGACTGAGTGGCATTTAAGAAAGTTAAATGTAATTTTTAATATGTGCATTTCCATTTTTGACTTAGAATTCACATAATATATTTTGAACTATTAATTATTTATATAGATGTATCTATTTAACTTTCTCATTGACAGCTTCACCGATTTAATTACTTTTTTTTGTAAAGAAACTTCGGTAAAAATAATATTGGATATCAAATTTTCCATGAAAATATGTTTTGGATTTTTAAAAACGAAATTCAATATTCTCGAATACGAGGTGAATGATTTTTTTTGAAATTTCCTTTTTAAGTGTTTAATATTACATACCAATATTTTATTTACAAAATATTCAAGAAATTTTATAGAACATCGGTTTGAAAAAAAAAAAAACAACTCTAAAGACTTTTGAGTATTTTTTGTTGTAAATAATTTAAAAATACTATATGATTTTTTTAGCTTAAATTATAAACTAAAATTCAATAAATTTGGTCGCGTGACATTTATGGGGAACAAAAGAAATATCCACTATATGATGTAGTTGCAAACATTTTGAAACATTTTTTAATGAACTTAGCTTAAGAATACAAATTTTAGAATGTAAAATAAAAACATTTATTGAATGACCTTATATTCAGTTATTAGCCTGTAAGATACAGATAAACGAATAAATATTGATATTATCTTATTCTAAATTTAATTCTAAATAAAAACATGTGTTTTCATAAAAAAAAACGTGTAGATTATTTCTTACAAGGTCTCTCATTAATTTTATTTTATATTCTCTCCTCCAATAGAACTCAATAATAAGATTCATTTAGTTGATGAGTAGGTATTTAGAGATTAATCTCAAATCACCCTGTAAAAATATAATTTCTGCACCTTTTCAACGAGTTAATATTTCAAAACCCCAAGATATTAAATATTACATAGTTCTCTCAGCGGGTAAAACAAAAACCAATAAACAAAAATCAACATTAAAGATCTTTATAACTCAGCTATTGACAGTTGAATTAATAAAGCTTCACATTTAATTAAAATCCGTGTGCACGAGCATTAATTTTTTGTTTTTTTTTTTTATTTACGGTAGAGACAATTAATATGAGTGAGTATTCATAAGGAAGATCCCCCATAAAGCTCATCGATGGCGTATCTAGGAATCCGAAAATAGTCCTCCTCCTCTCGCGTGAGAAATTGGTCAGATGGTGGTGCGGTCGGTCTTATGATTCGATGATTCGGAGCACAATCGAAAAATTCGAATTTTCTGTCAGTACGAATTCAACCGGCGCGAAATTGTCTACTTAATAATAATTTGTATCGTGTCTCATGTTAACGTAAAATTAAATTTATACATATTTTTTTTTTTTTATTTTAATTTAATTGAATACATAAATAATTTTGTTTTTTGTGTCGAAGCGAATAATTGAGAATTTCATTCTTAGGAATTGTTCAAAAAATTTATTACGTAAAATCGTTACATATACGGGTGGAACTTCTAGTCGAAATATCAAAAGTGGTTGCGAAATTTGGATATATTTTTATTTTTGCAAAACGTGAATGAAAAAATTGTTATTCAAGGATACGAGTATATTCTATATTCTTAATTGATCTCTTAAAAAGTGTTGTATATATTTTATGAATATTTTTTTCAAATACTTTTCAAAAATTATTTTTTTTTTTTTTTTTAATTTATAATTTTTGACTATGAAAAATTTCTTGAGTTTATTTTTTTTTTGTTTCATTACAAAAAAAAAAATGGCAAATTATTCTGATAAAATATTAGAAAATTTTTGTTGACTTCTTGTTTTAAATTAGAGAGAGAGTGAGAGGAGAAAATTTAAACAAATATTTGTCTTTCCGTGCGTATTTCCGACGTATTTATATTTAGAACTAGGTTCTTAAAGTGACAGTGTAAAGTGTATTGACGGTTTTATTTAGTGTTATTGCACTTTAAAATTTATTTACAATTAGTTTATTGTTTCAGACACATGAGTTCATTCACTTGAGAGTCTATAAGAATTTTCAAATGTTCTATATCCATCTAATTTTGTTTATTTTTTTTTTCTAATTTATGTACACCACTTTGAGGTGAATATAAAAGTATACATATTGACCCAATCTTCAACCAATAGTGCAAATAAAAGCAATTTGTTTATTTCGTTTTCTGACATTTATTGCTTTTTTTTCTGCCAATTGAAATTGATTGTGAACTTTTTTTTTGTTTTAAGGCGTGTGGAATAATAAAAATGGTTTATATAGCAATCCAACACAAAAAAGATATTTTAAAAAATAAAACCCAATAAATCAAATTAAAATTGAAAAATCAAGATTTTAATCATCTGATATTGTTTATGAATTGTGACAAAATAGTGAGTACGAAGTACGTAGAAGTGTATGAAAGTGTCAACTCTTAATAAAAACGTATAGCAAAATGGCGTGCTGTGGACAAATTACTGTTATTCGGCCTCCTATTGAAATGATAAGTCAAAGTGATGTTCTTAAGGTAAACTTAATTTTTATTTCTACTTTTTTTGTTTTGAACAAAACTTGCTAATGTTAAACTAACAGCTTATATTGGTAAAGCAAATTATTAAAATTTCTCTAACACAAAAAATACTACTTCTGCAGCTTGTATTCAATTTAAATCTATAACTAATAATATTTTGTTCTTATATCTAGCTGCGGTATGACTACTTAAGCGTAGACGATAATTCCAGGGTAGGCATAATCGCTTGGAAGTGGAATGTGTTTCTTTTGATTAGTTTTTTTTTTTTTTTTTTTCTCATGAAAAAGAAAAACTATAAAGGTGCCATTAATAAGCTTATAATATTTAAAGGTTTAATTAAGAACAGAATTGCAAATATTTGTATTTTACGGAGAAATAATTTCAATTTCTGGAATGGAAATAAAGCCGGCAGTATAAGTCTTATTTATTTATTTTAAGAAAAGCTCCGGGTTCAACACGATTCCTGATATGTCTATGCCAAAAAGACAAATACTCATCTTTCTTTTTGGCATGCAATTAAGAAGTGTGAAACACTCTTTTTGCGGTATAAATAATAGGACTAGCCTACTGGCTAAAAATCCTCCGCAGTTAAAATACAGGCTTAAAATAACAACAAAGTCATTGCAGGAAGTGCAAAGATCCTTTTCTGTATTTTTCCTTATTTATATTTGATTCATTTTGGTGCAAATTCTAGCAGTAATCTTTTTTTCACGCAACTCCATTTCCAATAAGAAGTGTAACAACTTTTTTTAAGGCATTTTTTTTACATTGAATTTGTAATCTCTTTTTACCGTATTTTACGGCACCTCCTATTTCAATATATCTTAAAATTATATCTTTTTTTTATTTTTGGCTTTTAATGGCACCTGTTTTCTACATGAGTGGTTATATCATCGTGTGAGTTTTTGTCATCAATTTTTGGATTGAAAACATTTTGTATGTTTTATAGCAAAGACATAAATTTCATTAGGTTTTTTAGTGCCTGTTTATTCATTAAATTTTAATGGTTTTTCAGTTAAAAAACAAAAATAAAAATTATAAATATTTATTTTTTGTACAACAAAAATTTGTAGACGTTTTTTGTTTTAAATTCAAAATTCATCAAAATACCTTACTGGAAAAATATATACATACATATGTACAAAAAAAAAAAAAATAATTAAAAGTTTTCTTTTATAAAGCTTAATATTAGAATTTTTTCATCTCACCCCAAGTTTTTACAGAAAAACATTCAAACTGAGTGAAACACATTCTTCATAAGCACGTAATATTTGTACAGTTATTTTCGAATTTTACGCTGGAGCCTAGTCATAGTGAATGAATTTTTATAATTTTCTTAATTTTTAAGTTTCTATATAAACATATCACAACTAAAAATGTTTATTAATTGAATGTTACCATTAAGACAATTTATTTTATTAACATACTTTAGAATAATATTTATCTTCTCGCTAACGGCCATGCGAATTTGGTTTAAAATAACTTGATGGATATATGTTTTAATACAATTCTTGCCGAACATTTTAAATAAAATTAGATTTTACATAAATCTTAAAAATTAAAATTATTAATGTTATAAATGTACATATTTTGAAGTGGTGTAAAAAAAATGGTTTTTTTTTACACATTTTCAAATTTTTACCAAAAAACTTTGGTACACCGATTTTAAGTGTTTATCAATATTCCGTTTAATATTCAATTATAAGAAGAATCATAAAATTGATTTAAGAAATCATCATCAAAATTAAGGAAGTTGTTTTCGAGTAAAATAGGATTTCCCTTTCACGTTTTTTAGGTACCGTAATTGTAGGTACTGTTATTTTTGTTTATAAAAATAATACTTTTTTAAAATAATAGATAACTCATATTTTAAAAGCTAAATGTCAACTTTCAGAAGAATAGATCAAATCGAAAATAAAAAAAGACTCAAAGCCATTTTTTTTTGATTTTTTTTTCAATAAACATACATATGACCTAAATATATATGTATAATTTAATGCTATTAATAATAAATTAACTGATTTTTTTCTAATCTGTGAAATATGTATATGCTGAATTTTAAAGAGATATAAGATACCCTCGGAGTATTTACTACTTCCACGCAAGAAGCAGCCCCTCTGAAAAAGTATACTAGCCCAAAAACCAAAGCCCACAATCCAAAAAGTACAATTCAAAATTATTTATTTTTACATATTTAATATTTTTGTACACAAAAATATTTCTTGATTTCTTCTCCAGTTTTGTTGGTAACCCTTTTAAAAGTTTCTTAAATTTTTATTTAAAAGCTATTTAAAGTTATAATAAAATACATCGTTGTAATTAATTTTTGCATCCTATCAATCCTACAAATTAACTTAAAATTTAAAAAAGTTGTAACCCACCATTTTATTAGTTCCCAAAAGTCTATACAAGTTAGTAGTAAATTTCATAAAACTTAATTCTTAGACACAGCCGCGCGCCGGTCCTTGAATTGCAACCATTTTTTGGATGGCATATTTTCATTAAGAAGGAAGTAAAAACAGTTTTTGGTGATGCTTTGTTCGCATCCAATTTCCAATTGAATCTGTAAATAATTTTAGTTAATACGTGTTTAAAGATTTTTTTTTTCTTTTTTTTGAACAAAAAATATTTTGTTTGAATTTTTTTATAAGCTGCAGGCCACAGAAAAGAAAACTAATAACAGGCAGCAGTTTTGGCCGAAATTTAGTTTGAAAATTTGTTTTCCTATATTATATCAAATTATTAACACAAAATACATTCCGAAAGCAAAACAAAAGAAAATGCATAAGATAAAACTATATACGATATAAATTATAACAAAAATTATTCAATTTATTTCAATTCTTGAATTATTTATTTTATTTGTTCTTGCTTCTATTGTCATAAACTTTTATCTACCTAAAATCATTCATTTAGCTAGAGCTACAAAGAGTTGTAGAATTTTATCATAAAAATTAATTTTTGTAATATTCGATTCTTTCGTGTTACATTAGATAATTTAAAGAAAACAATTTCACATTTCAAATTAAGATGTAATTACAAACATATATGTGTGTTAAATAATTTGTAAACATGTAAAATATTTACATTTTGCTTCTTATGAAATAATTACAATTTCAAATTGAAAAAAAAAAAACACTCATACGCCCCAGTGAACATTATTTCGACAACATACGTTCGATTTTGTATCTACCTCTTAAAACAGCAAAATGTATTAGATTTTGTTCTTTGGTATTTTTGTCAAATATATACCATGTCGAATTTATACATGTTTTAAGGTATAAAGGTCGTGTAACACCTTTGGAAACGAACGGAACTTCATATATTTCTGCCCAACAAAGTTTCTTAGGACCAATTGGAAAAAGTTATAATAAACTTATTTTCTTACAAAAATTACAAAATTTATTTGTAAGACTGCTATATGAAATTCTATAAGACAGACAAGAAATTCGAACTTTTTTCAGCTTGCCTAGAATTGAGAGCTCAAGTAGATATAACAGCTTAGTTTTATTTTTTTTTTGTGTTTATAAAGATGTGGGTTTTACACTTCTAATGTCCTTCCTTCAAATTATGTACTGAGAATTTTCATGTCCCTGATTTAGGCCATCTACAACAGGACATGTAGCAACAAATATTTTTTTTTTGTTTTTATTATTTTCTTATTAAAAAAATCCATTGCGGAAAAAAGCTTTGATGTTTTTTTAATAATTTTGACATATTTTAGAGTTTTTCGCATATGGTTTCTTAATAGTTAGACCTATTGTAATATTGCAGTTATAAATTTTTGAAATATATACATATATGTACATATATATATATTTTTTTTTTCAATAAAGAAAATCAATCATAAAATTAATAAGACCTTACGTTAGATCCTATAGTTCTGATTTTTTTTATGAGTTGTTTATGATATTAGCCTCATGAACAACCCAAGTTTTCGAACTCGAATGCCGAACGCAACATGGCCAATGCGTCTTGTGCCAAACACATTTATTTTATTATACAGCAGATTGCACTACTTATTGCTCCCAAACCAAGCATGCTAGAGACTTAATTTATTTTTAAAATTAAATTTCATTTAATTGTTGTAATTAGACCAGAATGAGGACTTAATGCCAAGCTTTAAGTATTAAAGAAAAAATATATTAACCAAAACCCGGCAAAATGCGAGGTCCCAGTTGTGCGCCACTTGAATAGGACACTTTAATAAAAAAAAAAAAAAAACATTTTAGAGCATTATGATTCTTTTTATTATGAACATTACCTAAATTTAAGGTAATTGAAGTATTTTCGTTTAAAGAAAAAATGTTTTAATAGTGTGTTGACGTTGAGCCACCTTTTTTCTCCAAAACTTAACACATCCGGTTTGGAAGAGAAGCAATAAATTAGCGAAATCGAGCTCCAAGCTAATTCGATGGGTTGGGTTAGTTCGGGTATACTCGAATATTGTTGTCCTCATCTGTATACTTGACGTGTCAACCATCCCCAAACATTTTCTATAATATTTAAATCCGCTTAATAACTCCACATTTTGGCTCTGTATATACGATTTAACTACCCGTGCTGTGTGTATTGGCGCATAATCATGTTGATAAATCCACGGCAGAGGTCCAAAAAGGGTTTAAAGTATTGTGGTTGACAAAAAATTTAGTTGTCAGGTGCCATAATAGGAAATAGCTCCCCACACCATCACACCTCCAGCTCTGCTATGCAGCCGGTCCATATAATGAGTTTCTTTGCTGAGGTCCTGGAAATAGTAGTTATAGCCATCGAGGCCTTCCAAATTAAATTTTTTTTTCGTCGGAGAAGACCACTCGATGCCACTCAGAAGTCCAGGTCACATGTGCGCGACAAAAACTGAGGTGTTGCTCTTTTCTAACCGGGTTAAGGGGTGGCTTCTTCTTAATTTTCAGTCTTTTTATATGCTTAGCTTTCGAAATAACACGACGCATCATTGTGAGACTTACCTTAATACAACATTTTTCTCTGATTTTTGCCAAGGAGTCGTGAGAATTTGACGCTTTTTTTAATATAAGTCGCCTGTCCGCATTAGTTAGCACACTGTGTGTACAGCCTTTCATGTTTTTCCCATATTCAAACTCATTATTTAAAAATTTGGATATAACATTTCGGCTTCTCTCGATTTTTTTTAGCTATTTTGGCAATCGATAAGCCAGCGTCCTTAAAAATTTGGATATAACATGTCGGCTTCTCTCGATTTTTTTAGCTATTTTGGCAATAGATAAGCGTCCTTATAAGCTTTGATTTGTCCTTTTTCCGCTTCGGTTAATACTTTTCCTCGAACGATTTTACCTTTTTTTTTTATTAAATAGTCGAAATTAACACAAAAAATCGATCAACGAAAAATATGAGTCCACGTGCCAAAGATAACGATCAAACTAAATGCATGTTCTATTCAAGTGGCGCAAAAGTATTACTTTATTTTGAACGAATGCTAACATAAATTGGAAAAAAACATATAACGGCTTTTTTCCAGAACTTGTAATTTTTCACAGAGAAAAAAGAAAAAAGAGAGTTGCACAAAGATAACGGGTATACTATTATTTTATCATTCCGATTTCGAGTCATGACCATGAGCAATTAAAAAAAGAGTTTACAGGGTGTCCTATTCAAGTGGCGATGAGTGTATTATTAAAAGAATATAATGAAATCTTTGACATGTAGCTACATTCTTCATGGGCAAGTTCATGCGCCCCATTTGCGCATAGTTCTTTAGAAGCCAACTCTTAAATGTAAAAAAATCATTGCTAAGCTAATTTCTCATTTCAATTTGCTTGTGATTCACAGTAAGCTGCATTATTACGTGTATTTATCAATTATAATCAATTGAAATTGATAATCCTTAAAGAGGTGTGAGTAAGCAACTAGGAATATTAATTAGTACCAAAACTATTCAAGCAAAATAACCCTATGAAAAGTCAAAAATCTCTTCAAATAAATAATGCATTTTATTTTTTTTTATCTTATTCATTTCCTTTGTCTTTACGCCTTTGGTTGCATTTAGCTGGATAAAAATAAATAAATAAAAAAATGACAACATGGAATTTATTTTTAAATACATACATATAGCATTGACATTGACTTTTATATTTATTAATATACAAAAACAAACTTCAAAGACAATGTGTATGGGAAATTTCAAATGAAACATCAAATAGGCGTTTTCAATCGTACAATACCTACATATTTTTTAATAAAAATAAATAAACAAAATAATTTGAATTGACCACTTGATAGAATTTGAAACAAAAATTAAACCACTTAATTTCTCAAAGTGATATTTGGTTTTTTTGAGTAAAAACCAATTTTTATTTAATATTAAAATTGCAACAAATCGTCATGTAAATAAATTATGTTACGTAAATTTTTTTAAAACACATGCAAAACTGGACCAAACTCAATTGAGTGTATCTGTTGATCAGTATATTAATAGAGAGTACTTTTTTGTGCGTGGTTTTCTTAATACAAAATATAATATGTACATATGACTTATCTTTGTGTTGATGGGAATACACATTTTTAAATCTTCAAAAACCAAACGCTTGCAGAGTTTATAGAGCATTTTTTTTGTTTTGTTTTTTTTCAAATCGAAATTTTGTCTCTATGGACAGTATGGGCAGTGATGTCTTGGCGTGAATTAGTTTTATTTATGGATTTAGATATTTTTTTGTTTCTCTCAAAAATTCAGCACTTGACTGACCTCGTCAGACTTCATCCATCTCGAATGATATGTATAAACAGTTTAAAATATGCAAATATTTAAAATTTCTGCATTTGAAAATTACTAGCCTTTCAATAAGTATTTATCCTGGTGTGATAAAATTGCCATGTAAATATAGATGAGTGTCGGATATTTCCGTTAAAGCTTTTAGTAAACAACCATATAGCACTCTCCTTTTCAATCATCACTTAAATGCCATATCATTGCAGTTTACAAATAAACATTTGGAATTTGGAACAACAATTAAATTTTATCAATAATTTTAAAATTTCAGATTGCCAAAAATATTTTCTGACAAAAAATAATATTTATAAATTTTGTATTAGGAATTCAGGTTATTACTTATTTGTTATTTGCAATTTGATTTACATATTGATGATGAAATTGTGTACATTTCTAGTTTAACGTATAAAATACGTTTAAAAGTTTTATAGTTATTAGTTTGTTATTAATTTAAAATTAAATGAATGTCCATGTATTGTACGTTTTTGTGGATAGGTACCTATTAAAATTATTTGTAAATATATGTATTTTTTTGGAAGGGTAGATTTAACAAATGTTACAAAAACTGTAGGTTTTAAGATTTAAATTAATAAAATTTTATTTTAATTTATTTTGTATAATGTAATGAACAAACTATAAAATCGTGTTTACATATCATTTTTACAGAGAGGGGAACTTCGATTATTTGTTTTAGCTCCTATAAAACTATAGTAGCTAGCTACCCTATAGCCTGTTATTTTTTCAAATTTTCTCTTAAAATGTTTGCCAAAAAATTCGCATTACGAAAATAGGGTTTCATTTATTTTTTTTTTTAAACAAAAAGAAAAATTTAATAAAAATCAATTTTGTTCATATTTTTGACTTTTTTAAACACTATCACACTTTGGGTTTAAAGTTTAAATATTGGGTAAAGAAATAAATTATTTAAGGGAGCCTAAGCCTCACTTAAATTAAAACAGTTCACAAAATAAAAACATTGCATTGAACTTACAGTTTGAACTAAAATTTTTGTATAAATCAATGGATAAATTGATTAAAAACTTCTTAAATTTTGTTTAAATTTCTGATTACTATAACAAATCTCATATAATTATAGGAAATGATTCCTGGGATAATTCTAAAAAAAAATGAAAAGAATTCAAAAAAAGTATTTTTCCCAAAAATATGTTTTTTTGTTTGTTTTTTTTTAGAAAAAGTACCTTTCGTTTTTTTCTTCATTTCTCAAAAAATTAAGAAACAGATAAAAGGTTTCTCCTTTACAATTTTGTTCTTAGAATCATTCCCCAAAATATCCTGTACGAATAATAAGGGGACACCCTGTAGGTAGGTATATATAATTTTATAAGGGGAGCGCGTCAGAATTCTGGCTATCAAAATCCTGTATGACCAAAATTCTGTTTTTTTAATTTTTTGAAAATACTGTACGACCAAAATTCTGTTTTTCAGAATTCTGTATTTCAAAATTCTGTATATCCAAATATCTGTATATTCAAAATGCTGTTAGTGTAAAATTCTGTTTTCAAAAATGCTGGTTATGTTATGTTTTATATTTTGAAGAAAAAACTTCTTAATCATTTTTTTAAGCACGTACAAGTATAGAAATAGAATTTTTTGCATTTACTTGTACAAAAATTCATTTAAGTACGATCTCTTTAAAAACGAGTAAGACACTTATTTGTAACCAACGATTTATTAAATCTATTTCCGTGAATATATTTCTGTTAAACCTCGATATGTGGAAATTGCAGAATTTAACGATGAAACTTAGAATTCTTCAGTAATATTGATACAAGTCTGAAATGTTTAATTTGCAAAATTTATTTTAGAATTTAAGTATTTTGAGGAGGTTTTACATTGACATCTTAATATGATCAATTTTAAATTAAAGGTACAAAATAGCTTCATGAAATTTGGCTCCATTGAAAAATAGCCCCAAACAAAAAATGAAAATTTTCCCCCAAAAATGTATATACAACAACAAAACAAAAAACAACAACAAACAATTTATAATATTTTATAAATTGGGGTCATTTTTCATTGTTTTAGGGCTTCTTTTCATTTTTTTAATTTTTTCGGTTAAATTTCAGTATGAAAAATGGACAATTTAATAGAAATATAGACAGTACAAGAAAAATTGTTGTAATATATGATTTCATTTCATTCAAACTTTCAATGTTCATTCTGTATTTAAGTAAATCTGTATGAGTAAAATTCTTTAGTTCAATATTCTGCTTTACAAAATTCTGTATTTAAAAAACAGAATATTGAAATACAGAATTTTTACCATACAGAATGTTGACCATGCAGAATTTTAAAATACAGAATTTTGGGTAAACAGAATTTTGAATTACAGTATTTTAAAAACAGTATTTTCACCCGACAGTATTTCGACCCCAACTCTTTTCTAAGCATTTATAAAATAAAATGCAAGACTGGGTTGCACGCTCTTGTAGTAAAAGTTTCTTCAAATTTTAAAGATTGAGTGTAATAAAAAACACATAGTTAATAATTATATTTGTATTTATCCATTTAATAAATTGAAGTATGGAAATTTCAATATGGAAAAAATACATGAAACACGTTCCTTAAATTAACAAAACAAGTACTTAAAATGTTTTAATCTCACAATCAAGTTTGCCATTTTTATTCTTGGAACAATGTAAATTTATGCAGAAACCATTTTAAAAATAGTTGAAGCGGTTTTCTTAAAAAAATAATTTTTTATATATAAAATTTCTTGACATTTTTGAGAAAAAAAAAATTTGATATTTCATTTTTAGGAATATAATTTTATACAGCTAAAACCATAATTTCAAAAAAAATCATCAACCCGTTTTCAAAAAAATGATTTTTCAAAACAAAAATTTTTAACTTATTTTAAAAAATCCAAAAAATATTTTTTTGAAAATATTTGTAGGCAGTATCATTGATAGGACCTCCTATGTAAAAATTTTGATCAAAATCGGTAAAACGGTTAACGAGAAAGCACCGTCAATTTTTTAGCTAAAAAAAAATCTCGATTTCCCCTCTAGGAAATCTCCCAAAAATCTAATGTCTCAAGTTTGAAAAAAAATCGCTTCAGTAGTATTTATTAATGCAGAGTTAACACTATATTCTCGAAAATAGATATCATTACTCCATTTTCGAAATATAAAATTAATAAAAACTAAAACTTTTTTTTAAATTTTGATATATGCAATCGTTTTTGAACTTATTAGAAGCTCTTTTACAAGACTATAATAATAACAGTTTAAATCGTTTAACAAGAAATGAGAAAGTAAAAAATAAAAAAAAATAGTTCTATGATTTGATTCCCTGTTAAATGGTAGATCGTACTAATGTACACATAGAGAAATTTTAATCAAAATCGTGGTAGTCATTTTTAAGAAGAATAAGATTTCTTTAATGGATTTTAAACAGTCGCTATAAGAATATTTTTTTTTTAATATTCTGAATAATATTTAAAACCACTAACAACTGTTAAAAAATGTTAAAATGTTAAAAAATTATATGGAAAATACCGTTATTCTTGGTCGTTAAAATAGTTATTTAAAAGTGAATTAATTTTAAAAAATGATTTTTGTGTGCCAACATAGCATGTATATAAAAATGCACTGTAAAATAAAAACTCAACAGCAATGCGTCAAACACACATATATCATATATAGTATACCATACCGTGTCGCTTGATGGTTTATGTCGTTTTTTCTGCATCGGGTCTTATTTAGTTCCGAGCCTTATTTGGTTCATCTAGCATAAATATAGTACATAAATGAATATGTTTAAAATTCACAAATAAATATCACGTATGCAACCATTCAGTATTGTTGATTGGCATCTTATCATAAATTTTTAACAGAAATATATTTTATTTAACATTTTTTTGTATTCAAACTTCATTACAGGGTCCCGATCAAATTCATGTATCCAAATTTTATAAGGAATCAAAAAACGGCAAATTCGTAAGTTATATTACGGAAAATGTTCGCACTCTTTATCAGACTTTCCGGGAGGGAGCATACGCATCAAACAATGGACCATGTCTTGGATGGCGGGAGACATTATCATCAAATTACCAGGTAATTATAAATTAATATTATTTCTATTCAGAAAAATATAGTGACTAAAATTTCTTTTTTTTTTTTTTTTTTAATTTCAGTGGATGAATTATGATGAAGCTCTATTGAGGGCCAAAAACTTTGGTTCCGGCATGATCTCATTAGGCATTAAACCAAAACAACTTATTGGTATTTATTCATTGAATCGTCCCGAATGGATACTATTCGAGCAGGGATGTTATTCGTACTCGTTGGTGGTAGTTCCTTTATATGATACCCTTGGACCAGATGCATGTGCTTTTATTATCCGTCAAACAGAAATGCAAATTATAGTTGTAGAAGACGATGGCAAGGCAAATATGTTATTAGAAAAAGCTCCGAGATCTATGAAGATATTGGTAACAATTAAGGGAGTTAAACAAAAGACTATGGAAAGAGCTAGAAGTCGTGGTGTTCAGATATTTACATTCGATGAAGTTGAGAAATTAGGAGCTAAAGGTGCTCATATAGAAGTACCACCAACACCAGAGGATCTTTGCACAATTTGTTATACTTCGGGTACAACAGGAAATCCTAAAGGAGTTATGTTGACACATGGAAATGTTGTGGCTGGAGTGTGTTCAGTAATATTACAACTTGGTAAATAAGTAAATTGAAGAAACAAAAATGAAAATGTTCCAAATAAAATTAAGTACATACATAGCCTTTTTTAAGTTGCTCCACATTAGGTAATTCACTCTGATTTATTTGAAACTATTGAGTTTTTATCAAGAACTTAAGGAAGTAAGAGAACTAGTTCTCGAGGTTGAACTCCCCCCCCCCCCATTCGGCCGCCATTTTGGAAAAGGGGGCCCAAAAAGGCTTCGTGATATTTTGAGAACCATTCATCAGACAAACAAAATTTTACCACATTTGTGTAGAGAATTAAATTTTCTACAACTTAGGTTAACACATCTTTTATCGTAAAATTGAAAACAAAGAAGTTATAACCCAAAAAAGATGACCGTTTTAAGAAATTTATCTTAAAGAGGATATAAAATAAATAAAAGAAGAAGATAATTATACTTTTCTTGACAATGGTCATCTTTTTTTGATTATTACTTTTTTGTTTTTAATTTTACGATGAAAAGTGTATTAACAAAAATTGTAGAGAATTTAATTCTCTACACAAACGTGGTAAAATTTTGCCTGTGTGATGTATGGTTCTCAAGATATCGCGAAGACCTTTTTACTCCCCCTTTTCCAAAATTGTGGACAAAAGGCGGGGGGGGGGGGGGGGGAGTTCAACCCCGAAAACTCGTTTTTACACTCACACTGATTCCTCCTATAGATCCATCAAACAAAATTTTGTCCTGTACAAAATGTAAGGTTCGGCCAAAGTTTTGTAACATTTCAATGGACTATCTCCTTTCCAACTAACTGAGTTTTAAATCCAACACACCACACGAGACATGTCATCGGTTCGGAAGAAAAACGACACAACTCAACAAATGAAATTTTTGAGTTAACGTTGCATTATTGAAAATAAAAAAAGCTATCAATTGTTAAAATATCAGATTCTACTACAAAATTTGGAATTTACCAAACTGGTCTTGATATTTTAATAAATTAATTGAAATTTAAATCTGTTTCCTTTTTTGAAAAATGAAATTTGTTTTGTTGTGTCGTTTTTCTTCCGAACCGATACCGACGATGTGTGGTTTTATTTAACCTACATTTCTATTCCTTCATATAATCTTGCTTTAGCCTTTATAAGAATATTGAAATATTTAAAAATGAATAAGAATAATAAATCGGCTTTTTTAGATTCATTTACATTTATAAAATTCCTACATTTCTTTTAAAGGTGATCACAAAATACGAGCTGGGGACATAATGATTTCATTCTTACCACTTGCTCACATGTTCGAAAGGTGCTGTGAAAATGGAATATACTATGTTGGAGGTGCTGTAGGATTTTATTCAGGCGATATAAAAGAATTAACTAATGATCTGAAAGCTTTAAAGCCAACAGTAATGCCAGCTGTACCAAGACTCCTTAATAGGGTTTATGATAAAATTCAAGTGGACATAACAAACTCGTCAATAAAGCGAATACTTTTTCGAATGGCTTTGAATTCCAAAGAGGCCGAAATTCGCAGAGGTATAATGAGAAGAAATGGATTTTGGGATAAGTTAGTTTTTAAAAAAGTTCACCAAGGTAAATTTTTTGTTTTCCTTTGAACCAAACAAACAAGTTAACTTTTTACATAATTTTTTTTTTTTGTAGCTTTCGGAGGAAATCTTCGATTAATGGTTGTCGGATCAGCACCTCTTGCTGGAAATGTACTGACGTTTATACGTTGTGCCTTAGGATGCCTCGTTGTAGAAGGCTATGGCCAAACTGAATGTACTGGAGCAATAACCCTTACGGTTCAAGGAGACTTTGTGCCGGAACATGTTGGACCACCAGTTTCTTGTAATGCTGTTAAAGTAATATACTTTTGAAAAAAAAAAAAAAAAAAAACATAATGCATTTTAATATTTATTTGATTTTTCTCAATAAAGCTTGTAGATGTTCCAGAAATGGAGTATTTCGCTACCCAGAATACAGGCGAAGTATGTGTTCGAGGTTCAAATGTATTTCACGGGTGAATCTTATAACTATAATAATTTCAAAGAAATAAAAAAAAATTATTATTTTATTTTTTTGTATTTAATATCTCTTAGATATTTTAAAGATCCTCAAAAAACAAGTGAAGCAATCGATTCTGAAGGATGGCATCATACTGGTGATGTCGGCAAATGGTTACCAAACGGAACTCTGAAGATAATTGACAGAAGAAAACATATATTCAAATTAAGTCAGGGTGAATATATTGTGCCTGAGAAAATTGAAAACATTTACACAACAAGTCAATATGTAAATCAAGTATTTGTTTATGGTGAAAGTTTAAAGGTACGTTGATTTAGTATAAGTAGATGCAATAAAATGCAAATTTAAAATTATTGTATTGGTCCTCAAATGAAAAATTATTTTATGGCATACAAATTAACTCATTGTTATTTTTACTTGTTTTATAAAATCTCATCATAAATCATTATTTCACCAGAGAACAATTAAAGAGTTCAGACTTCAGGTGAAGATGAATTAAGATTTAACAAATGTTCAGACACAAGAGTTCAAAATCCTTTTATTATAGAACTTCTGTTTACCGCATTTACTTACTTTTTACAATTTTTTGTAAAATTTTGTTTTGAGTCCAAAGACAAATTGGAAAACATTATTTTTTAATTGTTTTTAATCGCGTTGCTTTTCACGATTGTTTCAAGCGCTATGCTTAGAAAATTTTTCCATCCCAAGATGTTAAATATCAAGCTTTCACAAAATGATAGAAGCCATACTTCTAGTACAAGGCCCGTTAAAAAGGAAGAAGATTTAAATCTTAGAAAAGTGGGCGAGAAAATAAAGGCAAAAATAATAAAAATCGGAGTGGTAGTATGTAGATTTAACTAAAACCATTTTCTAAACCTTCCCGAAATCAGCAAGAACAAAATTTAAAATTTTTAATTGAAACGGACTAATAATGCTTGTCAATATTATCTCATTTCAACAGAGCTGTATAGTTGCAGTAGTCGTTCCCGACGTTGATGTTCTCAAAACATGGGCACAAGAAAATGCAGTCAAGGGCACCTTATCAGTTCTATGCAATAACCCAGATGTGAAGAACCTTATCATGAGCGATATGATTTCTTGGGGAAAACAAGGTGGACTTAAATCATTTGAACAGGTTTGTATTTGAAATTTGTATTATTATTAAGTCCAAAGTATTCACTTAATCTCATCGAGAAGACTAAGCTTGGATAGATCAAAGCACTCATGGAATCAAGGGTCCTGCTTTGATATGTCGACGCGAAGTATTTTTAGAAATTAATTTTGTAAATTTATATTTATAAATGAATTAAAAATTATTTTATCTTAATTTAATTTACCTTATAGCATCAGATAAACGGAATATTTCATTTAATTTCAGGTAAAAGACATCTATCTACATCCGGATCCATTTTCTGTTCAAAACGGATTACTTACGCCAACCTATAAAACAAAAAGGCCGCAACTTAAAAGTTATTTCAAACCCCAATTGGAAGATATGTACAAGCATTTGGACTAAATTATGCTTTAAATTAAAAAAAAAAAAATAATAACTTACATAAATTTCACAAAACAAGAATAAAATTTTCTTTATCTAGTATTTTTTTTTTTTAAATTATCAATCAATCAATTAAAATGGTTGTAAATACTACATAAAAAAATATACATACATATAGATCAAACAAAAAAGTCCAAGCTATATAGTAAAGTAGATTGATATTTATGAATTATGTAGATATTGTTAATGAGGGCCATAATATTGGTTTATTACTTAAAGTGATATATCTACTTACAAAATTAAATACAAATTTAAAACAAAAATACTAAATTTTCGAATAAAATTTTTAAATTATTAATTTTGATTTAAGCCAATTTAGCAAAATCGTTATTGGGTTAGTGCAATTAAATTCAAATTCTGATCACATATGTAGATTTTAGTGAATAAAATAAATACATTTAATTCCAATTACTAATTAATTTTTGGCGAGTTATTGTTTTACTTAGAATGACACATAATATAAGTACATATAAACATAAAGTGAGTATATTCTCGATATCTAAACTTGAAACGCAAACAAAATCGCTTTTACAGATTTCAATAAATCAATTCAACATCGATCGAAAATTGAATTATGATGCGATCTTGAATTCATCACTTCGATCAATACTAATTTCAGTTATTACATAAAATCTAAAAGATAGTCAAGATTAAAAATATGTACATACCTTATTAAAATAGTAAAGTGATAAAAGAAGTTATTTCATAAATCTTAATTAATAGCTGCATTTTATTTTCCCCCAGATCTGATCCGGATCAGATCATGATAATAAAACAAACTGGATCACAAATTTATTTATTTCTCACAGTTGGCTTTATTTGCACAATAAAATTGACAGAAGAAAAATTTTCACAAATCTTGTTTGAAATAATATTTGGTATCTAAGGAAGAGCGAATGCTTAAAAATGGAACAGTTTTATTTTTTTAGTTTAATTTCCATTAAGTTAATAGTTTTTATGTATTTTTTCCGTGCCTCGCGACGCGTCGGCTCTATTAAATGAAGAAAAAACTGTTAAAAAAAAATGGAATGATGGCGGCATGTGTTTGATTTCGAGAATTTTTAATTTTATTGAGATTTTTATTGTAAATCTCAGCAGTGGTACCAACCTATAAAATTAAAATATTGCTAGGAAAGTGTTCAGAAAATGGATTTTGAAATCCAAATCCAAAGGCAGACCTGGATCTTGTGTTGTTTTTGTAATACTTGTATTTATGTTTCCAAATCCAATCCGAATCAGATCTGGAGGAAAATAAAATGCAGCTAATGAGAACAAATCGGTGTTGCATGGTTTTAAAAGAGAAATCCCTTCATTTCCCCAACCAGAATAATCATGTCCCCTTTCAAACAAGGAAGCTGAGTTTTCATCAAATTTTAGTTCCTAAAGCGTGGTAAACATTTGGTCCGTTTGGTAACATGAAATTTCTTGCAAATTTTCACATTTTGCCGTCAAACCCTATAAGAAAAAAAACCCAAGTGTGGGAAACTTGGTGACAATTTCACGTTACCAAACAGGCATATTTATCGATCACGTATGACAGTTTTGTTGACGACTGATAGTGTGTTCACTCTGTTTGATGGTTTGTCAGGCAAAATCATGCTCAGAAAAATTTTTGATAATGACTGACAGTCAGGGGACTGTCAAAAATTACAGTACAGGAGATTTTTTCTGAATTCTTGTTGAAATCGTATGAACTATACAAAAAAAAATTTCCTGATGTGTTTTCCTGATTGCTATACTGGCCCCTAAGGTACTTTAAGAGGAAACTTCAGAAAATCTCCTACGATTTCGTTTCTTCGTGTGAAAGGTTCAAGAATTTTTTAAAGAAATTAATGTGAAAGTGGACTAAATAATGCATCCCAGAAGATTTCAATATTATTGAGAGAGCTTTTGAGTAAAATAAGTTTAAAAACATTCTAAAAACAAATTTTGTTTAAAGATTAGGTATTTTTTTATTCCCTCTATAAAGAACATGTTAGCTCCACAAATAACGGTGACTGCCATGTAACTATTATGGAAAGGGTTATTTATCTCAATAACGACTTTAACAATTTTGATACAAAATTTTATGTGTTCCTAGTATTGTTAGTATGCGATCTACAATTTGGTGAAATTTACCAAGAAAAACTACTTATTATTAACGGTACCTGCCATCAGGGCTCGATTTAAGGTTGTTAGGGCCCGGGGCAGAGAAAAAAGTGGAGGCCCTTTTAAATATAGGTAATTTACATATTTATTGATAACAATTTTATTTTGAAATTTGAAAAACAAATTTACAGCACTTTTAGAAAACGTAGTTTTTTTTTTGTAATTTTTTTGAAAATATTTATTGCATGAATGGTACTTCGCATGGTGCAGGGACATAAGGCCCAGGGACATAAAGCACAAATTTTATTTTTGGGGCCTATGTCTCATTTGGGCGTTAAGTCCCACTCAAGTGAGACCCTAACATTTTTGTTAAAAATGGGACATAAATCCCAAATTTTTAAGAAGTATAAAAGAGTAAAAAGATTTCACATTTCAATACAATAAACAATAACTTTTTGGTGTTTTATTTGACTGAAAATTAAGAATAACAAAAGTCACGATGATGAAAACTCAGGCGCCGCAAAATAATAACGGTTTTTGTAGACGGGTTTAATGCAATCATTTTTTACTATGGGAGGGGGGTCTAGCACCAAGCAAAAGAAACTTTGCATACACCCAACCTTGTACCTACCCCAAATCCTATAGTGGGCCAAGCAGGGGGCTGCAGGGGGACAGCATGCCCCCTGTTTATACGCCGCCTATAAACAGTGAGGTATGTAATTCAAAAAATCTGGATTTAAAGAAAAATTTGAATTCATCAAAATTGTGGGTTTTGATTTTAATTCTCTAAAACTAGAATTGTTTTAATTAATAAAAAAAAAAAACTTTGTTGGTCCTGAAATGCCCCAAGTTTTATCATTTGGAAATTCTTATTTAGTGGGACATAAAGCCCAAATTTTATTTTTGGGCCTTATGTCTCACTTGAGCGGGACATAACGCCCAAATTCAATTTCGGCTTTATGTCCCACTCAAGTTAGACATAAGGCCCAAAAATAAAATTTGGGCTTTATGTCCCTGGGCCTTATGCCCATGCGGCGTATTACTAAATGTAAATGTGACCTAAAACGACTTTAATCATTTTAATTAAAGTAGCGTTCAAAGTGATTATAAAAAAAAAGGTTTCTGGTCAAAAACTCACATACATCAAAATTAAATAAGGGATTTGGCGTTTTGAGAAATTTGACAAACTTTAGGGTTAATCCTTTATAACTCTTTAATGACTTAGTGGCCAGTTGTAAAATCGCTGGTGAAATGTTGGCCCGTGGTTCAGGATTTTTAATTCTGCTATTACGGCGGATTACCTGAGGTTCAGCAACGACGGTTCAAGCATGTAATCAGTTATAATCACATCCTTGAACCTTGAACCATCGTTGAACTTCAGTTAATCCGCCGAAATCGGCGAGTTAAGTTTGCTGAAATACTGGTTAAATATTGAACCCCGTTTGTACAATTGGCCCTAAGTAGTGCAAATAATATTACATTCCAAAAAAAATTTATTATTATTATTTTGACATTTTTCCATTTTTTCTTTAAAAATTTTATATTTTGTCTCAGTAAAAATTTAAGTCATGTTATGGTCTCAATCTTAAAGAGCAAGTCTGCTCAATCCAGTTGTGCATTTAAATTGCAAAATAATTAATGCAGTATAAAAAAAAAAACGTTGTGATTTAAATTTTTAACTCAACAATTTCAAGTCACCATTCACAATAGTATTTTAACCTACTACTGCCAGGTATTTTCATATTTTTAACATTTGAAAAAGTGTCCAGCATTCAATTCACAATTGTAGTAAGCCTTTCCCATCGATTCCTTGGCATTGACTTTCGTAAGGACATGCGCAAATTATTTCAGCATCTCTCACAATCAATCACACATACAACATACCTACATCATTCTTGATATTCGTGTTTTTATTTCATTATCACTTCTTACGATTGTGAGCCACGTGAATTACGAAATCTCACAATTTTTCAGTCGCAAGTGTTAAATTTGTTTCGTTAAATTTAAGAAAACTTCTTTACATCATCGTTGAATATTTAATGTAACATTCTTTGCGTTACACTACTTGTATAGGTCGATGTCATTATTCTTCTCTTAAATTTTCTCGGGCAAATCGTTATCGCCATCCGTGTTGAATTTTTCGATTAACTAATAAAACAAAAAGAAAAATTATAGTGAATAAATAAAAAAGTTCATTTTTACATTATTCGTTATTCGTTAAAGTTGAAAATGTTAAATCTATCAGGATGGAGATTACTTTCACTAGGATCTATCGTATTATGTAGGTTTTTCAAATAATCGATGAATACCTACCCAAATAAAATTGAATTTTTTTTCTTCAAAAAAAAAAAAAAAAAAACTTTGCAGTACATTTTCTCAGTTTATGTGATGGATTGCAATTAAGTGCTTTTACAACTAAAACTCCCAGGATCACTAAATACACAACAAAGTCTCCTGCAGTTAGTTTTAAATTAAAAAAAAAAAATATATATATTTTCTTGTTCATATAAACATAATTTTTTCTCAGGCAACGAGTGCTTCGACAACTTCATTGTACAGATTGAATGCAACCAATGGAATAACTTGTATCCTTATTAGCACAGATGGCCTTATAAGCATTAAATATCGAAATAAGTTAAATGAGGATGTGGAAGCAGACCTTTATTTGCCCGATAACCCGGTCCTTTCAGGCGAATGTGTTGAATCTAATTCGGAGTTGTTCACGATGACTTTTAAGGGATTCACATTGAGCATAATCTTCAAAAAGGTATGATTCCATAAGTTGTGGGTAAAATGACGTTGGTGTATGACCTTTTAATTAAAATGTATCGACCCAAATAGGGCTGATTTTTTTTTTTTTTTTTAATAATCCCTGTGTTGCGCCATTTGTGACAGGTGACCTATTTATCATTGTACGAGTATATTATGTACGTACATATATAAAATGAGAGTATTTTTGAACTTTAAAATGGTTTAAAATAGCTCTTATCTTGAAAAACGTATATTTTTATACATTGATTTAGTTATGAGAGGGATGATGCATTCATAAAGATGACTTGTGATTGTGAAAATGTTGGCGTTAATATTAAAAGAGAATAAATTATAGAATTACGGCGAAATTGACCTTCTAAAGTCATTTTTAATTATTATTTTCGGTAAAACTCTTGGGCGTTTCAATTATAAAACAATAAAGGTAGAGCTAAAACTTAAGTTTGCATCCCTCAATAGTGGGATCAAATCAAGGCAGATTGACCTTTCCTTTTAATACTTAAACGTACTTGAATGAAATTTGGTACAACATCCTCGATCGAAGATGTGATTATTACCGAATCCTTAATTAATGTCCAAAATTGTTGAATTTTGTTCGTGTTTCTTCGAATTATAGGGCAAGTATTGGTTTCGTGTAAGAAACCAAGTTTAAGTAAAATTAACTTTACTGTCGATCTGTGCATCTGCCAGAGCCTAAATGGGTCAAATTTTGCACTTTTTTTGTGATTTCTAATATAGATAAGCTTGCCAAGAATAGTATTTCTGTATAAAACTAGGTCGTTCTTTTTTCGAACGTTTCTCAAAAACGGATCGAACGAATTTAATTAAACTTTTTCCAAGTGAAAATAATACTGCTGAAAATTCTCACAGCGCCATGACGGAAATATCGCTTAGAGAAAATTGCCTTATTTTTTTTTTTTTATAATTTACCCGCACTCAAGGGGTTTTAGGTACCCTTAATATGTCAGCGAAACAGTGCGAGCATTAGGTTAGGTAAGGAGGAGGGGATTTAAAAGGAGATTTCGGAGATGTCATAGACTATGGGTGATATGAATAAAACGGAGTAGGTACTCAGAGAAGGTGCTCCACGAGAATCAGAGGAGGTGCTCAATAAAGAAGCACCTGTTCCCGTTTCGTATGAATAAAATTTTACAACAACTAGTGAGAACCTCATCCTTCATGAAGAGTAGGTGCTCTTATACTTTTTTGTCATTTTCTCTCGAAATATTTTTTTAAGTTTCATATTAGTTGACTAAATATGTCAAAAATGCTTCAAATAATAATAAATTAAAACCAATATAGTAGAGCAACCGAAATTTTGGGAGTTGGTGCATATACAAAATATAAGTGTCAGGGTTTTTCGGCATCATTATAGTAGAATACAAATATCTGGCGTTGTTGCATTAAAAAAGCATTCGAGTCCTATTAAACAGATCATTAAGTTTAATGTGTTTAAGCAAAGGTATAATAAGATATCATCATTTCTTTTAAAAAATATGTACATATTTTAGTGATGAAACGCTATTTCTTTCATTGTTGAGCAACCAACTGAGCTTGCTCGCAAATGAGAAGCAGGTGCTCCTCTCGAAAGAAAGGGTGCTTCGATTTATTCATATCTAACAATTGAGTAGGTACTTACCTTTGAGAAGGTGCTCATCAAACATGTAGATGCTCAATCGTTGAGCACCTCCTCAAGTATTTTATTCATACCAAATGGAGCACGTGCTCGAAAAAGTTGAGTTTTGAGCAGGTGCTCTTTTTTTATTCATATCACCCTATGACTTACAGGTTCAGTTGACTGCATTACTCTTAACAATTCTATCCTCTTTAATACCAACCAACCTCGAAATCCCCTTCTCTTTAATATACCCACCCACCGTACGTCTTACGGCTCTAATGAACCAGTCTCTCGGATGCTGCGGAGTGTTAACTCATACACTAGTAACCTCGATTTTAACTCAAGTTACCTTTGCCTAAAATTCCATCTCCTGAATCAACCTCCGTACTAACCACAAAAAATAGCTATAAGTTTTTTAGTTTTTTAAGTTAGTTTAGCTTGTAATTAAGCCGAACAAATGGGGGTTTTGGCTCCCACTAAAATTTCAAATTAAATTGGTCTTGAATTTCTGACAATCAGAATTAGAGTGAAAGACAGAGCTTGGAAGAGCATTCAACATTCGCGTAGTACGGTTAAAGAACGAATCCCTGTATTTGACAGTACGACCAAAATATTGCATTTAAAAACATAAAAAATTATGTTACGTAATTTTGCCTTTCTTTTTTAACATTTTCTCGCTAACGATATCAGCAATATATTATTTATTAAACTATTTTTATGTTTATCTAAATTAAAAGTTGTCAATCACAAAGAGCAAGTTTGTGCGATCCAGTCCTTCATTTGATTATGTTTACTTACGATACATGTTCTTCAAAGCGTTTGTATGCTCGAAAATACATTAAAATAAATTCTTATATTTTTTTAAGAATATTTTGAGAATATAGTTTTTAAATATGTATAATAGCGTTTGTTTTTTCATCTTATAAAGTGAAATAAATTAATGACATGAATTATGATGACATTCGAAATTAGTCAAATATAAATAATGAAATAACATCATGTATGTATATCTGTCAATGTTTTTTTTTTTATTTTATATTTAAGGGTGCGCATTTATAGCAAATAAAACGTTTTGGAATTCAGTTTCTTTTTTGTTTAAAAAAAAAAAGCAATGAATCATCGTTTGACAATCAAATTCAAAATTAATGGATTTATTTGTAATTTTCTTTTACAGTCTTTGATCTTGTTGGATCAAAGCTTAAATTTCGATTTAAATTTTGTCTGTGTACTAAAATAAGTACATGTCTCTAGCATTAAGTACTTAGTAGGATAAAACTTTGAATTAGGCCGTTATAAGATAATAGACTTCCTCAGTTTTTTTTTGTATATTCTCATTAATGGCTAAACCAATTCAAATTAAATAATGCAGACACTTCTGCAATTAAATAGTAAATAGTATTGCTTATCAAAATCTTTATAGAACAATATTTATTGGATTTTTTAAAAGAATTTCAAATTATTTTTTTTTTTTTTTTTTTTTTTTTGAATTTGGTACCTATTTTTTTTTTTTTAATAATAAAAAGTACAACTATAATTTTTCTTTATAAATTTTTGCTCATAAATTTGAATTTTACGCTAGGATTAGCTCAGCTGACCCGAAAAATTCCTGAGCTAACTAAAAATGAGCTCGGAAACATTTTAAAAATTTGTGCTTATAAGTTAAGCTATAAAAATTATTTGATGAAGCAAAATGCTAAAGCTTATAATTTATCTTGCCAAATTTTGATAGCAGCTGATGAAAAATGTAAACCAATAATCTACTAAATAAAAAATAATATATTATTTCAGTAGAAAATAAGAAGGGCCTTTTTTATATTTAGGTTTGGTTTTTAAATACATATGTATTAATACATAATGTAGTGCCAGTGAGCCAATATTTGCTGCTGAGTTCATTTTGTCCGGTATAATTTATAAACACTCATGGTAGAAAGTTAACTTTTCAATAATGCCCTCTCTTTTTGAATTTTATTACTTTTTGAGTTGTTCCCGATTTGTTCCGCACTCAAAAAAAAAAAAAACTGTTTTCACCTAGCCCTTTATTTAGCTCTTCATTATGGTAGTAGTTCTGTTGTTAGAAGTTGTTCCTTATTACGGTTGTCGATGATCAAATTGATAAATATCAAAATTCAGTACTTGAAACCCCTTCTGAGAATTTTTTTTATTAATGAGAACTACGCGGATTAACTTTTAGTTAATCGGATAAGGTCCAAAATTTCAATATCTATCAATGATCAATTTGATCATTGACAACCGTAATAAGGGTCTAAGTTTAAATTTTCAAAATTAATTTTTTTTTGTTTTGGAAAACCACTCTATTTTATGTTTCAAAAAAATAAAAACCTTCTAGAATCCATGTTCTGAAGAAAAAGTTTGATCTTTTTGTAAAGCACTGACACGGACATAAAAATGTGGAAATTCTAGAATTTACCCAGTAAAATTTTGAATTTCTTAGAAACGTTGATAAAATTCCCAAATGTATTGTTTTTTTTTTTTTTTTAATTCATTGCGGACTTTTACCATCATGTCCAATAAATTGTTAACAAAAGTTCTCAGCTCAATTTCTGAGTTTTTCAGATTTTCCTGCCATTGCTTAATTTTTCATAATCCGCAATTTATGAGATAGGCTGAGTTCCAAAATTCATCAGATGCGCAAACTGCGCATCCAAAATTTTTTTAGCTGCTTTGATTTAATTTTTTTTTTTTTGCATTCCGAAAAGTTTGCAACGTAATATTTCTACACAGCATCAAGTTTGCGTTGCTGATGCGTATGAAAAATGTATAGGCATTAGTTCCACATCAAAACATTTTCTTCATTTTGGAACTCAGCCATACCTCTCTTCTCATATTAAAGGCCTTCCACACTATCCCATTTATTAACACATGTCAAAAAATTGGGAAGTAAATCCTGTATAATAGTGTGGAAACAATATATGAAATTTTATTCCACACGACTTTGACAGCCCATCTCACACAATTTGACATGTGATAATACACGAAAATTTTTAGGATTGGTTCTAAAACCATCACACATTCTATCCCACTTGGTTTGAGGTTATGGTAAATTGATTTTTTCGATGCAAATGTGGAAGCAAAATATGAAAATCGTTTCTTCGCACAAATTTGGCAGTCGTAAGTAATTCTATCGCACTTTTTTGACATGTATTAATACTCGATGGAATAGTGCGGAAGGGCTATTACGAAAAAAATCGTTGAGGAATGATTTCAAAAATATTTCAAAAGGGGCGTTTAGTTAAATTTTTCCGTCCCACTGAAAAAAAAAATTTCAGGCTTGTTTCTTCTTGCTGTTAATAATCTTTGAAACTCATGACAGGGAGGTAAACATTTTTTTATTTAAACGAATCAACATTTTGTATTTGTTTTTTTTTTTTTTTTTACTAAAAAAATGCATAACTCATAAAAAACATTATTTTTTCGCGTTAATTTTCAGACATCAGGTGGTGAACGTTGGTATATAAATCATGTCGAACTATCATATTCATCTTCAAATCCACTCTTCGAACATATCGATCGACCAAATTTGGACGTTAGACTTAATTCACCAGCCAGAACTCCAATGTTCTTCCCAACTCCAGTTGGCAAATCTTATGTATGTGATAAGGAACAAAGCATACTTATGTATGCACCACTTGAATCAGGCGACAAATCAGGACACATAGCCAAATTATATTTGCGAGAACTGCGAATGCAGAGTTTTATGTTTAAGGATAGTGGCAAGTGGGGCCCATCGTTTCATTGCAGTGCAACTGGTTCTTATCGTGACGAAACAATGCCACTTGCTGTTGGTACTGCTCTTGCTATTTCAGTATTACTAACAATTGCTGCCTACGGAGGATGGAGGTAATGAGTTTGGTTTTTAAAATTGTTGAAAATTTAATGAATTCTGTAAATTCTATTTTAGATATTTCAAAATAAAGAAAGTGCAATATGGAACAATGGAGTAAAAGCTCAATACATCAGTGTGGGATGATCATAAGCTAAACACAGTCCCGATAGTAAATAATTTTATTTAATTAATTAAGCTCCACACACAAATATAAAACGTCACAACTTTTTAAATCGACAGCACTTCAAAAAAAAAAATTAAAACAAAATTCTTTTTAGTTTATATCAAATCATTATTTACTAACTTGTTAACTGTGCACAATTTACTTTTTTTGTTGTAAAAATTAATTGAGTTCTTGCTTAACGTACATATGTATGTATATGGTTCCGAAGAAAATCCTTCGGGAATAAGCTTAGATGACATTTAACGCCTAACATACAAAGAATAACCTACAAAGTGTTCTGATTTTAATTTTAACATAAACGATTTCGATATTTTAACACAAAAATTGCTGAAAAATGATTGAGCTAAAGCAAAAGGTACCTGCTTCTCTTAAATGATGCGTTTTCTTTGCCAAAAATAATGGTTTTATGCTTCTATTGCCTATATTATTGTTCAAAATTCCCAATAAGGCTCAGTTTGCAAATGCTCTTCAAGAAGTATCTGAGGCATATATTGACTCACCATCAGCAACCATTGATTGTTGCAGAACTACATATTGAATACATACATATATTATACACTAATTCTTTATAATAAAATATGTTTAAATATATATATAAATTAAAATTATAATATTTTACATTACATTATAGATTTATAGAAAAATATGAAATTTACTAAAGTTGAAAAATGTCTTCCATAATATAAATAATAAATAAAACTAAAGTAAAATTAAAAATGTATTTATAAATTAAATAAAAAAATAAAAAGAATATATTATATCCACTGTGGAATTATTATTATACAAAAAATATTAGTTTACACATATCGAGTATAAACGTTGCATTTGTAACTTATAACTTATTAAGTTTTTGAATTAGCTATTTTAGATATTGAAAAATTCATTACATAAAATAAAGGAACAATACTCAACGTCAACCTTCTTATTTATTTAATCAATATTACTATATATACAATACAAATTATATAGATATATAAATATATGTATATATATATATTTATATTTTTGTTTTGTGTTTATGTGAAGTACCTATTTGTATTTTTACCTTTTATTCATAATGGACTTGTTAAAAAAAAGTAAAAAGCGTACATTTATGGAATTTATGAATTCAAAAAATCTAGATGTTTATCATAAAAATTATTACTTTTTAAATAACTTATCTTGGTGTAAATTTTTCAAACAAAATACTTATCATATCAAATTAATTGTCATATCAGCCCATAAACATAAAATATATTTAAAATATATTTATTTTTTTCCTTTCGGTTTGGTAAAGTTGTCTGATTTAAATTTCTCTTAATAATTTTTTTATATTTATTTTGATGATTTAATATGTTAAGAAAGTAATGTCAACATATTAAAAATGTGCAACAGCGAAATTGGCATCTTTATAAAAATAACAGACAGTTTTTTTTGAATAAAATTTAAATCCTACAAAATTGTTGTTTTCTTTTTGGGATAATTTATGATTTTTTAAGGATGGCGGTCAGAGGAAGAGAAACTTCTTTGCAAAGTTATATTATACTTTTAATTGCGATGTTTTAGCATTTTACTTAATACTTCAGCGTTTTGATCTTTGATTTCTTATTACATTGTTTATTACAATTTGTACTTATAATTTTTCATTTTTATTTTTAGTTTCACCCAATAATTTATTTACATATGTACATATGTATGTATGTACATATATAATTTATTTCAATGTTTATGTCAAAAGCTAAACAAACATGAGCTTAGTTCCTTTATTTTGAAACTGAGTGATTTTCTGTGCATTTGTTTGAATTTCAGCCCAACGTTCTGTCAAAGTTCATATAAAAAAATAAAATGGCAGTAAAAGGCACAGAAAATCACAGAATTTTAAAGAAGACGAACATACCTCGTTCAAAACAGAACACAGAATAAAACAAGAAGAGAAAATAATAAATATTAACAATAAGCACATTGCACACCCGCTTAACAAAGGCTTTTGGGTGACCTCAAAGTGGCGTATGGTGGCGTTTGGAAACTAATTATTTTAGTGTTTTTTCCACTTTTAGAGGCTATCTGTTAAACTTTTCAAATTCCTACCATAGGAAATAGAACTTCTTAGACTTTTTATTAAAAATTGGAGTGTTTTTTCACTTAAGTGTCTGAAATAATTTTGCTTCTTTTCAGCAATTTTCAAATCGACATCTTTTGAACCTTCTTAGCGGACCAATTAAGACACTATTCGATTTAAGCCCTCTATATGCCTATTGTATTCAAAATGTGGCAACAAAAAATGTCCGTCCGCAACCCTGAGGCCATGTCCTACCTAATGCATCACGACACAGGGGATTCACAAAATGGCAAACACAATAAAGCAACTGAATTACATTAAAGTTCAGTCAATAGACGGTAAAATAAAAATATTTGTACATAGGATAGCCGTTACTTCATATGCTCATTTAACAGACACCTCATTGTCAAAAGTTTATGCCTTTGAAAAGAATAGATTGATCAAAAATAAATTTGTTCGAAGTCAGTGCCAAATTTCAAACGTCAAGTGTCATGCCAAGTGTCAAGCCTTAAGTGTCGGGTGTCATATAGTATTTTGTGAGTTTATATTTCAGAGCGCTCAGTATTTTTCCTCCGTCACTTTAAAAGAGCAGAAGCATTAAATATAAACAAGATTCCTCAAAATCACTTCCTTTTCCTTTTTTTCTTGTTTGATTTCTGGAATAGAAAACAATTGAGCAACGAATCCAAAAAAAAATCTTCCTCAGTTTTTTAATAGAAAAACCGAGAAATTTTTGTGAGGAATTGTGTCTATATTTCTGGGAATATGGACTCCTCCGAGATTTCTGAAATATAAACTGGCCCAAATGACGGTGTTGGCCTTACTTCAGGCGACTCATTTTGACGTCTCTTTGATTTATCTCACTACTATCTTTTGGTGAGAAAGAGATAGGCAAGTAAGCATAGGCGCCCGCAGGGGAGGGCAAGAGGGGGCAGTTGCCCCCCCTTGCCTCTGGGACATAAGAACTTATCAATATATGTTTTATTTTTTACAAGGGACGTATGACAAATACGACTGTTTTCTTGTGGTTTTTAGTCGGAGCCCAGGTTTTGCCACCTACCCCCCCCCCCCCCCCTACCCTGGGCACTGGGCCACTCATTAGTTAATTGATGAGTCCAAGTGAGATCGCCTTACCATCACCGATACAAAACGCTAAAGGCTATTAAAGTCTATTTTTAACCAATAATTCAACAATTCATGCCCAATTATTAGATTTATTTCAGTAAAATATAAAATTTCTAGTTTAAAATACTTTCTTCAAAAAATATGTTCTTGTTTCGATATTATTGGAAAATAGAACTATACTATAAATTTTTTCGTTAAAACACTTTTTTTTCAGAATACATGGGTTGCCCTCCCCTGGCATTTTACCATTATTTTAATTAAATAAATGTAGTTCGAAATAAATCTCATTTTTTTTTCGCTGCTGACTAAGGAGATAAGGAAAAAACATTCTTTAAATTATGGTTTTTGGTAAATCGAAAAATCAGTATATTGCCAAAATTAACTAAAAATTTAAAATTCTGCTTACGAAATTCTAATTTTGAAAATTTAGTTTTTCAAAATTCTGCTTTTCAACATTATGAATTATTATAAAGACGTCGGAAAAAATTTTACGTATAACTGTCCTAATACATAAAAAATAAATAAACTTTTTGTGAAATAAAAATGACGATATAAAATTTTAGTTTAATTTTTTGGAGAAATCTCGGAAATCTCATTTTCCTGAACACGACAAATTACAAAGTTTTTGCTTTCTATGAGGAATATTCAATAAGGCAAACACTCTAATTTTGGAAAAGGGGGTGTGGTAGTGGGCGGATTTTATTTATTTTTTTTTTTTACTTCCCGCCGCTTATATCTATGAATCTTACCTGATATGAATCAAATCATGATAGGTAATAAAACAAACAGGATCACAGTATCACATTTATCCATCTGGTTTTTTTTTGTTTATTTATTTTGATGTATTCTTTTTGCAAGGAAATAATAATCCAAAAAATATGGATCTTGTAATATTTGATAAATGTATTTTTATACGCAACTCCAATCCGGATCGGATCTGGGGAAAAATAAAATACTGCTAAGTCACAAAATAAATATGAAGCAATTTTGTTATTTTCGATAGCTTGATTTATTAAAAGAAAGATTTATGTTAAGTAAATTTAAATAAAATATACATAATGTATCTATATTAAAATAATTATCATAATAGTTTTTTTTTCTTGCAATTTATATATTTACAAAGTGACAAATTTTAAAGTATAATTTAAAAAATTAACTATTTATTTTTTTTTTTAGTTTCGTGCCCCTTTATTGAATTGTGCTTTGTGGTGGAGTCAGTGGGGTCCAATTTTCAGTTCTTTGATCATTATGTGGAGATGTTTCAAGTTTTGATGATGAAGTCTTTAGACTTGAACATTCCAATGTCAAAACAGAACTTTCTTCTGATTCTTTGTAGAGAGAAGAATTTTCATCGATCGATTTAGGAACATCAACTGGTTCAAGTGGATGGTTATAAGTGCTTTTAAGAAATAAGTTGAATGTTAAACACAGTAAGAGCTTCAACATTTTAACCAAACCTACCACATTTCTGAAACCAATGGAATATATTCCGGTTGATACGAATAGGCATTCTGGTAGAGGCCGTATTCGGTTCCGTTGTAAAATGAACTGCTGGGGTAAGTGAGACTTGCAGGTGGATTCAAGACATTTGTATAAAGCTGATGCGATGGCGAGGCTGGAGTAGGATGGTAAATTTGATGGGCACTGGTGCCATAAGGTTGTGGAGATGACCCATTTCCGTTTTGATAAATATCACTTTGATTGCCAGCAGAGCTATATTGAGAATGTGACGTCAAGTGGTGTATTGTGTAGCCGGGTGATGGACTTGTATAATTAGGCGAACCATTTGATGGAGTCGGTGATGCATTCGAGGCTAAAAATTAGAAATAGTTTAATTATGATTGTGTACAAAGATGAAGGTGTTAATATTATATTACTTATTGGAGAACTTGGATTTGGAGGTGTGCTCCAATAGCTGCCATTACTTTGCCAACTTGTTGGGTATGAGAATACAGTTGTTGTTGATGATTCAACAGGAACAAATCCAGCTTGTGAGTTAGAGGTGATTGGTGTTGTTGGTGGGGGTGTGCCAGGGTTACTAGACGTACCCGATACAATTCGAGGTCTTGCATACGGAGCAGGCCGTGCAGCTCTTTGGGGATGTCGTGTGTACCGATCACAAGAGTTAGCAGCCATTTGTGAATGGGCGGGAGGATAATGTGTTGGTGGTGGAATGAACCATCCGTAATGAGCATCATGACTGTATATCGAGTCTGGACGCTCCTGAAGAGAAATAGTTTTTTATGTTAAAAGTGTAAAACTAATGAAAATGTTTAATTGTATATACCTTAGCATCTAAGAAAGCCTTAGCAAAAGGATTATATTTGATTTTCAATGAAGTCACTTCTTCATTTTGATATGCTGTAACAGCTATAAACTGCGTTTCTGGAAATGGATATGTCACAACATGTCTCTGATCGGAGCCCACTCGTACCAAATGCACCCGTGGTTCATATTTGTGTAGAGAATTTAGCATGATCTGAAATTAGAATTGATGGTTTCTTGATTCTTTGATAAAATAAGAAAATTACTGAATTAATTACCTGTCCATTTCCGTTAGTTTTATTTGTCAATTTTACTTTGGCAAATGAAATTGGTTCTTTCATCCAATGTGCACCAAAATTTGGAGATTCAGGATGGACATAAATTGGATTTGAAGGTGGAACTTCTGCTTTGCCCCCAGGAACCTTTTTGAATATTAATGTTTATTTTTGATATGAAATTGTACCCATTGTACTTACCCATTCTCCATTGACATATTTCCACCGATGACTATCAATTTGAACAAACTCAAGAAGTATCGTATACATTGCAGCTGGATCTAGACCTGTGGTTGTGACTTTTACAACTGGAAACATCCGCCTGAAAGAAATTATTTAAAAAACAAAATTTACAACTTGCATTTCCAATTTTGCATTTTATTGTTCCTCAAACTTTAAAGCACAAAATTTCCTCCAGAGCTTTATCAAGTTTTCCCCTTTAATTTTTAAAAACGATTTATTTAATTTTAGATTGATCGCAAAGAAAGGCGAAATATTTTGCTGGAAATTTTGAACATAATCATGTCATAGGTGTGAATCTCTGTTGTTAGTGGCCAAAAAATTAAGGGAACCACAAGTTTCGTCAGTTTTTTTTAATAGTTTTTTCAAGAGCTGTAATAACTCTGTAAAAAGTATTTATATTGAGATTGAGGTCAAACAAAAAGCTTTATACTTTTTGTGTGGAGATATTTTAGCAAAAATGATTGTTCTAATATAGCGTTACTGCTCAACTTTAAAAAATAGCTCAAGAAAAAAATTATAATTATTTTTTGTGTTTTGGAAACCCTAATTTTAACGAATTTATAAAAAAAAAAATAATTCATAAACAATTGGTAGTAACACCTTTAAGTTGTTGTTGTTGTTCAAAAATTCGATCTTAATTTTCTTTGAAAAAATTTGTTGATTCAATTAAATGTATGATTAGATAAAGAACATGTTTATTAAAGACTAATTAAATTTTTTTTTCGTTGTTCTACAATTTTTTTGCGAAAAATATCTTGATTTGAATAAAAAAAAAACAGACTTTTGACTTTAGTCACCAAATCTCATTAACACTTGATGATACAGAAAACTTGAGGACTGTTTTATTAATTTGAATTGATTACCTGGAAGGCGTTTTCCAAGCTTTGTTACGATTATTTTTCACTTTTAGTTTAAAAAAGTACAAAAAACTGATTTTTAGGAACTTCTAGGAAACCTTTCACTGCTTTCCAAATATTATGATCCCAGGGCTTGATTTGGTAATAAATTTTGAAGAATAATAGACCATCAATGTTTCTGTAACATTTGAAATTGATCCATCAAACTGTTTTTCCGTACCGAATGATCAAACTCGTACAAACCAATTAAAGCTTTTTCATAGTTTTCCATTATAGTCCAAGTAACGAAGGAAAAATAAATGAAAAAAGTAAAATTCGTGTAGTCTGGATTATTCTTTTAAGTGGTAGGGGTCACCCCCAGGTTTAAAGTCCCCAGCCCAGGCCTGCGAGCTTTAGACACGAGAGGGGTAAAGGTCCCCTTTTGTACTATTTCGTAAATATTTTGAAAACCAAGAGCACTAGCGAAAAAGTTTACACAACAATATGAAAGTAAATTAAATTTTCTTCAAAAAAGGTTATATTCATATTTTTGCTAGGACCAATATTAAGAGAGATATGGGGGGAAAAAGTCAGAAATTCATATTAATGCGTTAAAAATTTAACGTTTTTTGATGAATTAACCCTGAAATTACAGAAAAGGTAAATACGTATCGATTCATGATAATTCCATTAACTTGATGGGAAAGAGGTAATTAGGGTAATTTTTGTAATTTTTTAAAGCCATAAAAAAGATCTAATCTTAAGGCTTTTTTTTAATATGAATAAAGAAATATGAAATAAAAATAAATAAAGAGGGTATGAGGTTAAAAAGGGTGAGAGTTAAAATATCCTTATATAATTTATTTGATACAGTGTTTTTTTGTCATATGAAAAACACTATATCTTCAAAGGTAAGAAGTATGCAATGTATTTTCAAGTTATTGACCAATACAGATATATTAAGAAAAAAACTTGCTTAGGAGGGGGGTCTAGTTACCCCCACTTATACGGCAGGGATCATTTTCTGAAAAAATTGAGTTAAAGTGCATAAGTAATCATTTAAAAACAACGGAAATATCTACAATGCTATACTATAGCTTTTTGAAAATGCAAAAACCTATTCTAATATTTCACGGTCAATGTTGTAATGAAAAAAAAAATAAGTTCAAAAAATCATGACGACGAATATTTTGATACATCAATCAATATTAAAACCATTTCCTAAAAATTATCGTAAGCCACAAAATGCAAACAATTTTTTTTCCACATTGAAAATAGAAAAATACAAATTTGTCAACGACACGAACTTAAACTCTATTTAAGGAAACTTTTCCTGCAGTTTAAATGACAGGAAAACTGTCAATGTTTTAAAGTAAAGAAGAAATATGAGGCTACAATTTATTTTGTATCAAAATACTTGGGAAGGAATAGAAAACAACATAATCAAAAGTTTGAGAATTTGAAAGAACAACTTGTAGAGAATTATTGCTTCCTCTTCCAAAATCGTAGTGGTTTTATTTGGGATTATCTAAAAAGAAGTGTGCTAGGGCAGGAGATCGACAAAGGACAATGATACAAACATTAAGTAAATTATTTCCAATTATACACCTCATTATTTGTTTGGTAAGAACTGACTCTAATAAAAACCGTGAGGAGTGCATTTTCGTGTAAACTAGGCCGAATGGTTCTTTCGCACACCATTATGGTTTTTTTTATATAAATAATTTCGTTAACGAAGTATTTTCAAATCGGAAACCATCTAACACTTGTTGATAGGTTCTAATAATCTAATTTATAGGCCTGATTATAATTTACAACCTATAAAAGTTCTGCTTTGATGTTTGATTTATGATAAAATATTCATATTTAATGATATTCTTTTCAACATGAAAATAAATTGTACTTAAAGAAAAACATATGTTTATATGACTATCAGATAAAAAATAATGAGGAAAGCTAAATTATTTCTAGAAGCTTACATATGTACATTATGTATTTCTTTGAATTCATTTTTCTTCAGAACTATGTACCTTCATACTCATTTTCAAAAACAAAAGATACAAAAAAAAAACAAATGGTCCAGTACCTACAATAGTATATCTTAAAGAAAATAAAAATCGTGCATTTACAAGTAAGTACCTACTCTGATGCAACACGGCAACGACAAGTTTGCATCGCAAAATATATTTACATTCAAGCGTTCTCTCTGCACAACCAATTAGCGTCTAGTGAGTGAGTTAGCCGATTTAACAAACAATCACTAACCACTTTAGTGGTCATTGTATAATGAAAAGTACCTAACTTCTACACATAATTAAAAAGTGTGATTTTTTTTTTCATAAAAAATAAAATTTAACTAGCCGACTTCATTAGTTTATGCCATCTCTAATTTACATCATATATCTTAAAATAGTTTAAAGGGTAAACTTTATAATATAAGTCATATTTACCTTCCGTTTTTTGTAACGATCATCTCATTTGTTAAATTTTGAAACCGAAGCCAAAGTTCTCGATCATCTAGAGTAACATGAAGATTTCTATCCAATCCAGGACTTCGTGTTGGTCCACTATGGCTGCTGCCATTTGATGATGTTGGAGTTGAATTTCCTAGAACAACTGGATCTACAGCCGATAGAATATGAGATGTAGCCATATCTTCTGAAATATAAATAAAAAGGAAAATATTGAATTGAAGAAGTATAATAATGTCGAATAATTAAGCCGAAAATCCAGTTCTCTGAAAGACCATATTTGAGTTCAATTAAATTCCAGAGATTTCCAGATACACTTCCTTTTTCCTATTCGAAGATCTGGCTTGTAACAGTCTCTTTAAATTATGACAGCTGTACATGTTTTGCGTAACTATTTTTACTTGTTCTATAAATCAGATCCTATTTTCATGTTTTCATTTCCATTGTGCAGAATTTTGTCGGACCGCGGGATAAAACATAGTAAAAATAAAATAAAAAAAAGAGGCTGGGTTTGACCCACACTGATAACTTCCCATTGGTTCCCTTTGAAACTCGACAACCGATGTTATTTTTTATAAGAAAATTACCAATTAAAAATCTTGGAAAGGCTGTTTGCTTTAAATATATGCGACACGAAAAGTTTCAACGATTATTAGAAGTTTATTTTGCAATTTTTTTGGTCAGTTGATTTTTTTTTAATATTCCAGCCGAAAAACATTTTTTTTTTACAATTTTTAGCATTTCTTTTTTGCAGTTTTTTTTTTGCCTAGAAAAAACCCATTAATTGAATTTTTTTACAAACTCTACCGATGATCAACTATAACTTTGTGAATTAAATAAAATTAAACCGAAGTTACTATCTTTATGTGTTCTCAAGATATTCCATATTTGTTTAACAATTTTGAATGGTTTTTTTAATCAAAAAAAAAAAGCTGGGTTGATTTTTTTTTTTTAAGTATTACCAATTTTTTACTACGTCTTTATGCATAGAATGAAACCGGGCCGAAGTCAATCGCATTATTTGTTCCAGAGATATTCGAAATTTTACAAACTTTTTTTAAATTACTGTAATAAAAAAACCGCTAATTGAATTTTTCTGAAAATCCCTTATGCATGTAATGGCTTTATCATCTGTAAAAAAAAAATTTAGTTGAAGTTGATATCTCTATGCGTTCTCGAGATATCGTCGGCGAAAAAAAGCTTCCGAACGTGCGAACGTACATGGTACACAGACATCTCTCGAAAAACAATGTACATAATCTGACTCCAGAGACCTCCAAACGTCGAGAAATGACAAAATTTTCAATTTCACAAATCGGATCGATTACAATATCTTCCAATGGGAAGTTAAAAATTGACTTTCTTTTATATGGGCGACAATTATTATGAAATGTACCAAAATTCAACTTAGATTTTTTTTTTAAACAAGGTTTAAATCTTAAGTGTTCGGAATTATATGTATATTTAATAAACTAATTACAGTTGTTATGTGTGCATTGTGCATACCCCTCACACAATATAAATCCTATTTTTTAACCTAGCAAAACCATATGCGATTCAGTAAAAAAACCTGCAAGAGGCACTTTTGAATTCGATATCATAACATAATTCTAATAACTATACCAGCGCTGGACTATTAGGCCCATCACTAGGCAACTTTTTGTTGCTCCCAATGTAATTACATTAGCTTATATGAGAGAGCGCCCACTAGGCAACTTTTAGTTGCGCAACTTTTTGTTGCTCGGAGTTGCTCGCGGAACTTTTTTCCCGGCAACTTTTTGTTGCTTACCCTCGCCCACTTGGCAATTTCCGAGCTACTTCCAGCAACTTTTGGGAATTTTCCAAAATGTTTGTCAAATAAGGGCTTTTAACCCGAAAAAAAAAGTTTTATTTTCACACTGAACGAATTTTGTATCGTCACTAATCCAAATTACCAGGTCAATTTCACATTTCAATTGAAAATACTGAACCCAAAAAGTTGCCTAATGGGAAGATTTTTTCGGGGACTCTAAGTTGAAATAATTCCTCTCGCTTATCAAAAAATTTCATGTTCTTTTGTTAAGACAGTGTTGACTATATTAAATTCTCTCCTTTACAAGAAAAGCCTCAGTGAAGATAGCAAAGTATTGGCAACAAGATTGATAAAAACAACTCTACCATTTTTATGTCATCTGGTAAATTGTATTAACAAAATAAAATTTTATGAATGCGAACACTATCAAAAATCAATTGAACCCTTTTGATGGTGACAAGAAAACTTTACGACTTAAATAATGTAGTAAAAGACATTAAAAACAAATACTGCAAGAAAATATTGAATGAAAAATTGGATAAGACTGTTTATTCTAATTTTCAAAGCGATAATATTCAAACGCGCAGTAAAATCAATTTTAATATTTATGCCAAAATAATACTTATGACTTCACTATGTTAGACATTAATTCGTTGGAAATGCGATGAAAAACTTTAATTTCCAAACGCTTATATTTAGTATTTTCAAGTAAGTTTTTGTATAGCCTAATTTTTAAGATTCAAGCGAAGTTTTTCCCTGGCTTAAAAAATGATTTTAAATTAAGGGCACTTATTTAATTGAAAAGGAGAAAGGAATTTGTTTCGAAACAATAATATTCCAGTAACCTTGTCATCTCATAGGAGGGCGTGTTTGCACTAGCTCCGGTAGTTCTGATTTTTTGCTGAGACGTTTAATGATATTATGGCCTCATGAAAAACCCAAGTTTTCGAACTCGAGCGCCGAACGCATCATGGTCAAAAATAAAAAAAAAAAAACAGGAATTTTCGCGGATTTTTCAGTTATTGGCAATTTTAACCCCAAAGGATTAGTTTCTCGACTATAACTTTGCACTAAGATTTCAAAATAATCAAAATTTCTTCAATTTGAACCCAGAACCATCTGTGTAGACCCAACAGTTTCGAAAATACAGATATTCAAAATTTTGCAATAATACATTTATAACAACAAGTAGCATAATTTTCAGTATAATAAAAAAAATGGTTCTTAGCACAAGATGCATTAAAATACTAGAGCGTATAAGTTAGGTCAAAAGAAGAAAAAAAATCCTTTGGAGGGGTTAGTCTATATCCCCCCGTTCAATTGGGAGAGTCAATTTTTCAAAAAGACTCATGAAAATCCAACGACAATAAGATCCTATGACCTTTTGTCAAAGCCAGGAATCCATTCTTCAATTTTCTTTTTAAATAAGGTTTTTTTCAATTGATAGTTTTTATAAAATTTATTTCCAAACTCAAAATTTTACAATAAATCACAGATTTTTGTAAAAAATATTTTTTTAGCAAAAATTTTGTTTTGTTTTCAAAATTCAATGCTGTTATCCCTCCAAAGTATTTTTGTTTTTCTTTTGTCCCAACTTATACGCTTTAGTATTTTTATGCATCTTGGGCTAAGAACCACTTTTTTTATTTTACTGAAAATTATACTACTTCTTGTTGTTATAAATTTATTAATGCGCAAAATTTTGAATATCTGTATTTTCGAATTTGTTGGGTTTACACAGATGGTTCTGGGCTCAAATTGAAGAAAATTTTATTACTTTGAAATCTTAGAGCGATTTATTGATCTTTCATTTTGATTTTGAATTGATTTCTCGTTAATGTGTAAACTAAAAACCCTATCATTGTAAAAGAAAAATTTAATTTTTCTTTTTGTTTGTTGATAAATATAAATTATTTGAACAGCCCAGAATGATTAAGGATATGCAATACGCATAATTCAAAATAATATCGTTTAAAAGGTTAAAATAAGAGTGTAATGAATAAATGTGCATTTTGAGCAACAGATTGGTCATCAAAAACAAAAATTATCTACTCATTGGTGTTGCTAGTTGCGATCCTGTCTAATGAACAGAAATTAGGTTTAATTAATTAAAAAACCAGTTTAACTGTTTTAGCCGTGTTGTTGAAGCTCTTTTCTGGCAAATATACCAAAAAACTTTAGAATCATTTGCATCAACTAACAATTAAATTCGTACAATCTACAAAATTTAGATAGGTAAATATGTATACATACATATAGGTATCTGTTTGTGATTTATTTATTTTGTATTTCTGTATAAAAGCAACAAAAATAAATGTCTATATGTGGTGGATAGACATAAATTCGTGTTCTCTTGATTAAATATGTGCTTTTTTCCTTAAACAAATAAAAAATTACAGGTTGCTTCACACGAAATCAAATATTGAATAGCAACATTCAAGACTACATTATGTATATATAGCTACATCCAGGTATAACTTCCAGAAGATTAATCGAATTCCACTTCAAATTTGTTTGCTCATGTCCATGTACTGTACACCTATAGGTATGCCCTCTCAGATGCCACCGGTCTCCATTTTGGATTCATTTCGTGACTTAAATATTTGTTATCCAACATTTTTACTGCTCATATTATATAAAGGTACCTTCGTCGTGTTTATAAATAATTTATTTTTCAACTAAATTCTTATTAGTTTAAAAAATATAAATTTATATTGAATTTTATATTCCCCAAATGAATTTGATTCATTTGATTGACTTTGGACGTTTATGAGAGGTGATGTAGAGGTTAACATGTTTTATTTGTGTTTAGAGCTTCTTATACTGATGAAGAAAGATGCCTTAAAGTATTTGTACAGAATATAATAAAACCTTCTTCTTATACAAAACAAAAAAGGTAATACATGAACTTATACCTTTAAAATGAACCTACTAATAAACTTGTTTTCACCTTTTTCTTCTGGATTGAATAGCCTGAATTAAAACCTAACCCAATATTACGCATATACATATCTACATAAACCCATTTGTTCTAAAATCAAAACAACAACATTATACTCTCAGCTTTAACTCCATCATAGGAAATCAATTCAGGATTTTCGAAAGTAAATAAGATGTCGGCATTTATTTGACGTTTGCATATGGATAAGTAGCCTTTCAGAACCTAAGCCATCAACGCGCATCACTATAATATAATATATATATACTTCAAAGAGAACCGCGAAAAGCGGGCGTTGTGATCATAATTTTATTGATTTATTGCAGATTGTAAAATCCGTGCCAAGATGGTAATGCTACATAGATCTCTTCAGTTCTGATGGTCTGTCTCTACATTAGTCCGGAGTATGAGTTTCTTTATAACCCAATAGTCCAATAAATTCCATTCAATTTTATTCTCAAACCATGTTTTTTTTTTTGTATTTCATTTTGAATAAGAGTTCAAAATTTTTCGAAAAATGTTGTCGACTGTTATTTTGTTTTTTTTTTACCTAAAGTCCGGAAGCACAAATCGAAGATAAAGTGCCAAACGTTCTGTAGTTTTAATGATTTTATCCCTTCAAAAAATATTCACAAATGGAACAATTCCACTACACATATACATATATGTACCTACAAAGAAACCGTTAAAATCAAATTTTAAATTTATTTTGGAATCTACTTTATTACTTGCCATTAAGGATGAAGCTAAAGATCTTTGAAATTAAGTTTTTTTTTCTTTTAGGATAGGATATCTCAATAAGTTTAAGTATCAATGATATATTATTTGCCTGGATTTTTATTAATTTTAAGAAGAAAGTCAAATTATTGGTCTAAGCTTAATTAAAGTTGTACTTCTTGGCGGGCCTTGATCGTAAAATATTTTATATGAACTGTCAGTGACGTGGTTGTGGCGACTAATTATAGTCAGTGACTTGAATAATGATTAAATTATTTATATGTATGTACATATGTCATTGACATGATTCTGTTGAGACTCGTAACACGTTATTGATTTTGATTTCTTATCTTTCGTGGGTTAAGAAACTTTAGACATTTTTAGAAATGATGATGATTATAATATAATCGATTTCAATTTTTAGTTAAAAAAAATTAATTTCTAACGAACCTTTATGCAGAGATGGCTACAAAGTTGTACAGAGCTTACATGTATCATTTGACAACTCTTGACTGCTTGCCTCATTAATTTACAAGATATAAAAACAACAGCTATTTTTATAGATGTGACTTTAGAACTGCGAAATTATAAAAGATTTGTTTATAAAAGTAGGTATTGTTTATGCGACCCCAGGGCGACAGCTCGCCGCCGCGCCGACTGATGGGCATACTTCGAGACTTACCCAGAGTTTTAATGGTAAAGATTGTTATGCCTAACTGTTAAAAATTGGCAGTTTTACTTGCTCTAAAAAGCAAAATTGACACTAGGTTGATAGTCCATGAAATTTTACATACCATGCATTTTACAGGAAAGATTTTACAGGAAAATTCAACCCCGAAAGCCCCCCATCCAGCCGCCATTTTGGAACAGGGGGCGTAAAAAGTTCTTCGTGATATCTTAAGAACCATACATCACACAAATAAAATTTTAGTACATTTGTGTAGAGAATTGAATTCTTTACAATTTATGCCAACGCACTTTTTATCGTAAAATTGAAAACAAAAAAGTTATAATAAGGCTTAGATGTTTTTCAAGAAATGGGTATTATTTTCCAGTTATTCACGTAATCTTCTGAATGGGTCGACCGATTTTGTTATAATTCTTCAATCGTTTCTCGTGTGCTTTTGTCTTCTGAGCAGTTCAAACAAAAAGGCATTTAAAAAAAATCATTTCAAATAAATGACTCAATATTATGCAAAGTTAATAATGTAAGAATTTATTGAAAATTGACGATGTATGTGAGTAAAGCCCCAGAAAATCTATAAAAGTTATCCTCCAATTCAAAGTAGATAGTTTTCAACAATAAATACTTATTATATTAATTATTTATTTTATCTTTCATTTTCATGTTTAAAAAAAGACTGAAAACTAAGTTGAAAACTAACAAAGATTTTTAATTAGATAATAAATTACTTCGACCAATAAAAACTACGGAAGAGAAATCTTAAAAACTTAATAATCTGAATTGCAAAATAGTCAAGGAAATCTATGATTTGAACCCGAACAAATTGTAACAAAAGCATATATAGGCTGGATCAAAACAGAAACGATTGTGAACGAGGTGAAAACGATTTTTTTTTTAATATCGAAACATAACGACAAAATTTACAACACGTAGTATAATATGCAGTATAATAACAAAAATATGGTGCTTCCCACAATATACTACAGCGTATAAATTGGGTCAAAAGAAGAAAAAATTCGGCTTCGTGAAATAACTCCCCAAAAAATGAACTAAAATCCCCAAAATTTATATGAACATCGGAAGTTTTTTCATATGAAAAACTCCCCAAAATTAGGGATTTATTTCATGGATTTTTGGGGACTTATTTCATTTTTAAATTGGGGGGTTATTTCATGATTAAATAAGTCCCCAAATTCAACTATAAAATAGTTCCCCAAAGGAGATGCCCCATTTTTCTATAGAGCCTGGGCCCATGGCGTACACCTATGAGACTATTACCAAATATGAGCTTACGTTCAGCCCAATCTATCTGCAAAACATTTTTGAATTTTGCCGTGGCGATTTTGAGATAATTGGACTTGAAGTTGAGCGTCGGAATGGTAAAAATCCGACATTTTTGCAAATAATTAGGTATACTTCAAAAAGTATAGCACGTAGGATAATAATTTAGGTATCAAATGAAAGATCATAAAAATATATTTCATTTCATGTGTAAAATTTTTTTCAAAATACCTTATATGTATTTCGAAAAGAACAACCTAAAACTTGTTTGAAAAACAACATTTTCGATTGATGTTCGTTAGCCAATATTTCGAAAAAATCTGTGATGATCTATATTTTTTTTACACCACTGTAATCCTTAATCGATAACCTTTAATTTGATATATAATAACGCTATCATACACTAAGTTTATCACGTACATTATACACAATTCCTAAAAAAAATTAACCAAAAAATATGTTTCAGCATGCCCCCCATACATACCACACTGTTTATACACCCTAGTTTTTTTTTTTTTTTATTTGGGAACTTATTTTATGCGCTTTTGGGGATTTATTTCATCTTTAAATTTGGGGACTTAAAAAAAAACAACATTTAGTTATTTCATTTTCGGATTGGGGAGTTATTTCGTTGAGGAGTTATTTCACGGAGCCAAAAAAATCGTATTAAAGGGATGGTCTATATCCCCCTGTTTAATCGAGAGAGTCAATTTTCCAAAAAGTTAACTTAAAATCGAAAAAGCCCTATATCATAATCCAACGAAGAAATCTGGAACAAACTGTTTTTATTTTAAGTTTGTTAAAACCCTTACAAGTTTTTTGCTCATCCCGTCCATAATTGATTTTGATTTGTTAATAAAAAGTTTGTTATGGATTGAGGCCAATCCTTGTAGAAACCTTTTGATATAAAACCAAGAGCTAGCAACAAGGATAGAAATTTGTGTAAAGGTAGAAATATGGCCATTGCATAAAAAAAAACGTTGGCATTACACTCCGGATCGATTGATTAGGCGTTTAATTTTGTTTTTGAACTAAATGCAGCCAAAACGTATAAGCTAATGATGGACTAATCATTTAAACCAAATCGTAATACTGACGTCTTTTATTTGAGGGCCATATTTCTTCCTTTACACAAAGTTTTATTCTTGTTGCTATTTTTCGGTTTACTGTTTATAAAGCGAATGAACTCCTTTTTGTCACCAAACCAGTAGTTATTTTGGTTTTCCTTTGAAGAGACTATCTTAAAAGTTCGGACTTTGCCTTAGTGTATTCTTTCATTCCAACAGCGTGCGAAAGAAAAAAGACAATGGCACCTTTCTTTTACAATAAAATACAACACTTCTTTAAAAGTTAATTTTCTAAATAACAAACAAATATTTTAAGCGAGCCATTAACGAGAAATACGGCATAAACCAAAAACCATTGTTGAAGGTTTAAATGAGAGAACAACAACTTGAGTGAGCTACCACCAAGTTTTCTTTTTTTATAGGCTGGAGTTAGCCATTTCACGGTCGCAGGCCGATCATCAGACTCCTTTTTAGTGGTGCTTAGTCTATTTATGTTCAATTTTATTCGATAAACCATTTGCCCCACTGAGGCTCGAACCTAGACCAAGCGTCTCCGGATCAAGTGCACTACGCACTGAGCTACCGAAGGTCACGTGACCATTGTATCCAATAAAAATTGTAAGGCTTTGATTTTTTCGCATTCGATTTGAACATAGCAGAATTTGATCAAAATATTTAGAGCAATTTTAGAGTAATTTTGAAAAGAATACAGAAATCCTCAATAGGAATTAAATCCCGGTAAACAAGGAAATACATAAAAGTGGTTTTAAATAAGTTTAGATTCTGATGCCTCGACAGACGACACCGACGCGATGGTATGATGAAATCAATTTTTTTGACTTAAAGTATCATTAATCGTTATTATTATTATTTATTACCTTTTTTATATAGTAAGTCAAAATATAGCGCGAAATTTACATATTTTAAATCCACTTACGCATTTTAATGTAATCCCAGATTGGCTTTTAGGCGATTTTGGTTTAAAAAAAATGATCCGAATAACTTGAATTGTTTAAGCTTAAAGGTATTATATTATGTAGGATAACACTTAAAAAGATAACATCTTATTTTTATCTAAAAATCACATTTATTTACAAAAAATAATAATTAAATTTCATAAAAAAAAAATCACAAGCTATCCATATTAATTAATCCAAATTGTTGCATAAATAGTGATTACTTTCAATTCAATTGCATTCTACAGTGCGCGGTATAAGCACTATAAATTCTTTAAACAAACCGTAATTAATTAGTATATTTCTGTAAAATGATTTATAAACACTATGGCCGTTATCACTATATATTTATTGTACCGCAAGTCGAAGCTTTATGTGGCATACCCAATTAACAAATCATATAGGTACATATATTTTAGTTGTTTCGGTGTTCGCACAATGCATAATAGCGCAAATTTTAAAATTGATATAGGAACGCACTTTTTATATTAACATCATGTTAATCCTTTTATTATGATGGCAATGTAAATTTTAACACGTACACACAATTTTTTTGACAAAATGACAAAGTTTAACGTAGGTATAGGTACACGGTGTTTATTTTTTTATTTTTTTTGTTCTTTTTTAATCAATAAATATAACAATAAATTCTTGTTGGGGGTAAATTAAAATTTTCGAAATAACCGTCACTCGCAAGAAATGGTGCACATCCGGCTGTTCACTTTGCAGATCATGTTATGGAATCATATTGCTCGGTCTAAAGTGATCGTTTATTTTCTCCGGGGAATCATCTTTAATTCTTCTTTATACTTTAACCCCACCTCTGACTTGACGCGCATACATCAGGATAGGTTTCAACCAATCAATAAATCGTTTTGGTTTTCTTTGGACTTGGTACTCGTTTTTAAGCAAATATAACCCTCCTCTTTCGGCGAACAGGTAGTTCTGAGATGACGAGATACTCACCGGCATCGGCATCCATCGTTCTTAGGTAAGGTAAGGTAGGTGAATATTTATGGTTGGGAAGAGCTGTTTGACTCAGATTTAACTGGTAAATATTGGGTTAGATAAATATGTAACTTAAATTTAAATTGAAGAATTTCGTCAGAAGATACATTTTTTTTTTTTATTCGTTAATGAATTTTTCTTCGGGTTTGTCGTTTATTAACAAAATTTTGAAATTTACTGCAACATAGATGGTTTTCTTTTGCAGCGTCAGAAATTTGGCTTAACACATCTCTTAAATGTAAAATTGAAATGACAAAACTGTTAGTGAAAAATCCAAATCTTTATATTTTACGGTTGAATTTTGAAAGAAAGCAACGGGATTCGTTCAAAATTTAAAAAATTCAACACCCTGGAAAACTAAAATCGAAAGTTCCAAAAAAAAAATATATAAATTAATCAAACGTTTTATCGAAAGTTTAAGCAATCTACCCAGGGATAACCCTTTGAGATACATATGTACATACATGTGAAATATTTCGTTTTACATTATTAATAAAGTATATTCATTAAACAATCTACATGCGCACATTTTTTGTCACAAAACACGTTTATGGCAATAATTGGGTTGAATATGGCAGACATAATGGCATTTTGCTGTAAAAAATTTATCTACAACAGCTGATATTCATGGGATAAAAAATTCGACCTATTGACTTAAAATTGGCACTCCTAAAGAAGTCATTACTTTATGTCCTCTTACTAACAGGCGGCTTAAATTTTGTAGTTAATTTCGCTTTTATTTTTTAGTACAGTTGAATCAGACATAAGGCTTGTGCGTGTTTTTTCTAAGCCCGAATGGATGACAAATAAGATATCAGGCCTCAATAATTTACATGTTATATGCAACAAAAATAAGTCCCCTTCAGGCTTAAGCACCGAGAATTTTCGAGGCCTAACTTAAAGCTCGATTCTGTGTGCCAGGAAACCCCTGCACGAGTACGATAATTCCGGCGCCAAAAATTGATAACGGTTTTTTGTAGAGGGGTCAAAAACAAGCATTTTTTACTAGGTGGGGTCTATCTCGCCCCGTTTAGGAGGTAGGGGCAATTTTAGAAAAATATTACTTAAAATGAAAAAAAAAGTTATAAAAAACAACGGCAACACTTACAATAAAGAACTATACCGGTTTTGAAAACCACACATTTTTCTTTAGCCTAAAATTTAAATTAAATTATTTAAGTCAATAGTTTTTAAAAAATTTTCATAGAAAAGTAGTTTTAGTACTTTTCAATTATCTCAAAAACTAGAAGACATAAAACCATTCGGTTTTTTCTGTTCAATTAAGAATTTTTATACGCATTGACTGCAGCAAGCCAATTCAGCACTTCATTTCACAATTTAAAAAAAAAAATTGGTGTATACTTTTTTTTCATTTTTTTTTTATCAAAAATTTGAGTTGCATGCGATTTTTTTTTTTAACTATTGCCTTAAATAATTTAATTTAAAAATAAGATTTAAGTACAAATTTCTGGCTTTCAAACCCGGTATATTTATTGTAAGTGTTGTTGGTGTTTTAATAATTTTTTTTTCATTTTAAGTCATTTTTTTTTTCTAAAATTGCCCCTATCTTCAAAACGGGGCGAGATAGACTCCCCCCTCCCATAGTAAAAAATGATTGTGTTAAACCTCTCTATAAAAATCTGTTTTTATTTTGCGGCGCCTGAGTTATCGTGCTCACACCGAAACCCCTTCTGATTTGAGATAATTCAGAAATTCTACAGTGGAATTGGTTATATTACAATACATTTTTGTAATAAATGTATTCGAAAAATTTTCTGTGGTCATATTATTAAATTAAAAATAAACTATGTATTTAAAGATGCCTTGATTTAATCTCTTTTCTGAAAAATTTACTTAAAATGGAAAAAATTATTAAAAATCAATGAAAGCAACAAACAATAATGTGCTATAATTTTTTAAAGCTTATATTCCATTCTTTTATTTGATGTTGAAATCAAGTTTTTTAAGTGAATAGTTTTTGAAAAATTTAATTTCAAAGTCAAAATTGATTTTTTTTTTCAAAATTTTGGCTGATTAAATTAAATTTCGAAGTCAAATTTTTGAAAAAAAATTTGTGATTTTTTTACAAGTTGATTTTATCAAAATTTTGGCTGAATAACTATTTTTAAATTTTTTTTTTTTTGATTTTTAAAAAAAAGTTCCAATTTTGTTCATTTTTTTTAAAAACGGGGTGATGATTTTTAAATAAAAAAAAAAAAATAAAAAAAAATTTACATGTACATAGGTATACAAAGTTATTTGTTTAGAAAAACCGCTTCAACGATTTTTAAATTTTATTTTTCAAGAGTTTGTATAGTGTCCTTCATTTTGAGATTAAAACATATTTTAAGTACTTGTTTTATCGATTGAAAGATACTCTTTTCTATATATTCCTCAATTCATTATAGAGAAAATACATACAAATTATTATTTTTATTAGTTACATGTCACATGAAATTGAAATTAGAAGTCATTTTACTAATTTTGTTTAGTTTTTTTTTTGCAAGCCTAAAGCTGTTTTGTCAACTTATAAAACTAAGGCTCAGATTTCTATGGAAATGCATGTTTTTTCTCAAAACATTTAGAAACCTAAGACCAAGTCATCTTTACGAATCATGAAATTTCCTTTAAAATTGTATTCTACTAATGGTGCATATTTTACATATTTTATGCAAAATGCATTTTTTCCCATGAAATGCATATTTTCATAATAAATGCAAATTTTAAGTGCATATTTTTCAATGAACTGTGTTTTATTTTCGAAAAGAGTCAAGACACTACGGTCAACATGTAAAAGTCGACAAAGTCATCGCGGCCAATGAAAACCCTTCTCACTTACTTTAAATTGTTGACGAGAACATAAATTTTTACAATTTTTTCAGAGGCAAATAATGCTGAAAATTTAAAAATATTCAAAAACAAAATACGTGCAACGCTGTTTTAACATAAAGTTAAATTACACTTCTTTGTCAGAAGTTTAGTCTACATCAACTATAATAAAGTAGGTTCTTTTTACACATTTTGTAGCATACAACAATTAAGTTATTATAAATTAAAATGAAAATTCAATGTGGTCTGATATTAAAAGTGATGTTGGTAAACAGAAAGTGGTTTAGATTTTTTTCTCGGGAATAGTGGATTTTTTTTATAGAAATTAGGCTTGTGAATTTTCGCAAGAGACGAGTAAATAAAGTTTATTATAAACTTGGATATTCATGAAAATAAGTTTTTTTTTTTTTATTAATTTATTTCTACTTATTACACTTAAAAAATCCATTTAGTAAAACAATGTTAAATAAAAACATGGACTTAAATTTTATCGGTTTTTATTTTTTTTATAATTTGTTATTATTGAAAGTGGAATAAGTCTATTTGGGGCTAAAAAACCGTAAGCTTTCTTTGAGAATTTTAATAAATTTGATTGCATTTCAAAATTTAGGAAGTTTACATATATTCTGAATTCTTTAACATTTGCCTATATTTCTCATTCAAACTCAAAACCTTAAATATTTTGAAACATACAAAAATTGACTTATACCACTTTCAAAAACAACAGCTCTGTCCATGCGATGTAATCGTGCATTTTATTTTATTTTTTATATTTTGTTCCCTTCAACTACCTTGTTACGCCATTGTTTTTATGTTACCATAGAAAGGTACGACAGCATCTAACTGACGAGCCCAACTGTCGTGCCTGGGCGAAACGCATTGGACTAACTGGCTGAACAGAATGGTGACGCAGACGGAACCGGAGACGGAGCTGGAATAGCTGTCAAAATATTGAATACACGCAAATTCAATGTTGCGAACACAACGGAACGTAGACGCATACGGAGCTGCAGACGCAGACGGAAGAGTTCACCAACTTTTAACTTTTCACGTACGGCACTTTTGACGTTTCAATTTGTATGAAGAAAAAAAAACAACTTTTTGGGTCGGAAAAAAATATTGTGGTTATTTGTATCGCGAAAAAAACTATTTATTAAAAGGAAAATTATTGGAAACAAAAAATGTGAATTCTGAGCTTGTACACAATAATATTCTTTTGTTTTTCTTCAAAATACTTTCAAAACTGTACAGCACCATTGTGGACATGTAAAAAAAATAACGTACGACACTTTTTGACAGCTCTTCCAGTTCCGTCTGCGGCTTCAATTCCGTCATTCTATTCTGTTCAGCCAGTAAAGGTCGCAAAAAATCTTCCATTTGAATTTAATTCAATACAGTCCACTAAAACAATAACAAAAATAATTTTCTTTATTTTTGTTTATTCTCTTCTTCATACAAAACTTCTTAACCTAGGTATACATAGAACATTGTTCGAAAATGTTTTTAAAAAATTTTTAGTCTGTGCGTGATGTTTTTGTTAATCATCTCATAATATTCTATAACTCACATGATGTTCGCCGTAATCGGCGAGTTAAAATCCCTGAACCACGGATCAAAATTTAAACCACGATTGTACAACTGGCACTAAGAAAATATGATTAAAACCAAACAGCATTTCGGCAGAATACGAATAGTTTATCATTTAAATTATAAACACAAACTTGATTACTAAGTGGATATATTAACTAAATATATCCTAGACCTAGATCAAAGTAGGTATAATTTGGTTGGTATATTTTTTTCAAATAAAACATCTTCTATTCAAAAATATTAAATGCTGAAAGAGTTAACACTACTTCGTTTTCTTTCATGACTCGCCTTTTTAAACTCCGCCTTGATGTAGGTATACCACCATAACTAATGCATCGTTTGTTTAACTAACAATATGGCTGCCTTAAATGTTGGTATTGTTTACCTTTGCATACGTTACACATGTAGGTACACAATATACCTATTTTTTTTCTTCTTGCTGACTGATCGCGATCGTAAGGCTGCAAGAAGATCAATGTAATAAAAGTACTTTTCAAGAATGGAATTGCGGCAGAAAAAGACCGGAATCTTATAACCATTTCCCGTGAACTACTGAACATCTATTATAATAGTGTTTAATGAACTTATATACTGTATACCTGTTTAGCTAATTAAGGAAAAACAAAGTTCAATTATTTAACTCGTTACTTCGCGTTTGTTGTACGCATATTTTAAGATTTGAGTTATATGACTGCAATATTCAGAAAATAGATTCTAAATTGCAAAACACACAAATGGCGCCGCGCCGGGTTTTTCCGTTATTCTTGTTTTAAAATTTAAATCAGAAAAATATAACAACATGTGTGCACTTTAAACATTTATGTTTTATAATTTTATGTTTGAATTATTTAACAATTTATGAATGGAAAATAACTGACCGAGTAAACAACAAAAATAAAACAGTTTTGCCGAAAGCGGCTTAGGCAGGTAATCTACTGTGGAAGGATTAGAAAAATAAAATAAAATAAACTGCATTTTATTATAGGTACATCTTATTGAACATCTACGAAACTCAATGGTTTTATTGAGGATTTAGGTAGATTTGATAAATGGGTTATAATTGTAAAGTGGTAATTTAAAACACAGAGGATCGTATGCCTACGGCTTGTTTCGTTACCTACTGAACTGCTGAATAATAGTTAAGAATAATATATATACTTGGTATGTAGTTGTTGAAGTTTCAGGTAGGAAAAATAAAAGTTTAAGCTATTGGCCCAAAATTTTAAACAGCCTGATGTTAAACTTAAAACTTTACTTAAATATTCTTATTTTTAAAAATTTTTTACTAAACCAATTTCCTCGATAAAATCTAGCTTAACACGTCTAAAATAGTGCCAGATCACACCATTTTCACATTTGTAATTGTCAAAGTTTGTAATCATAACTTGAGACCGACTTTTGCCTGTAATTCATCTTTTTTTTTTTTAAGTTTTCTATTACTTTATTGGAAAGTTTTTACGGAAAGAAAAATAAGGAAAATTCAGAAATTCAGCATTGAAATTTGTTTGGTATTTATAATTTAATTAATCGCCTTTTATTAATCGCCTTTCGCCAGGTCAACTATTTCATCTCTAAAAAAAATAACTCAATAAAATTTTAGTGGACTAAAATTCTCAATCGATTTTCATTTTTTTTTTAAACAACAAACTCTGACTTAACTCACATAAAGGCTTATGTATTTGGATTTAAGATGGTTTTGCTGTTCAAAATGAACTGTAAAGCTGTAACGTACAGATTTTTACAAACAACTAATCTGATAAAAAAGTACGTATACGCCACAGTGACTCTGATGCTAATTCTTATTTTGTATTATTTATTTTGAGGGGTCTGTTATGTTATATATGTATACTAAAAACAAGCAAAGATTATTTTAGAGGATTATTTTTTTACCTATCTTTGTTCTTATATTTACATTTGATATCCACATTTTGTTTTGTTTTGTTTTAATTAATTCTCTATACGAACGCGCTCTCTAATGTTGAATTCCTTTTAACAAAATAATTCATTTGTTCAGAAGAAAAATTGATTTTTTCTGAACAAATTTCTTGTATTGAATGAAAAAAAAATTGATCCTGTTTAGAAAAAAAAATCGAATTTTTTGTTAAAAGGAATTCGACATAAGATTATCTCTTTTTAAATTTTTCACATGAACAATCGTATGTCAACGGGTCGGAGAACCATCATTACAATAAGCACTATCGCCCATGTTCTGCATTTCGGACGAAATCAAATTGAAATCGATTTTAAATTTCACGTGAATTGAAATTCCATGTTCTACAATTCGTTCGTTTTCGAAAATTTCGCAATTACTTCGAACTGTCAAAATTGAAGGTGCATCCATTTTTAATTGTTTTTTTTATAAAGTAAAAAGAAAATGCAGATAAAAATTAATTCAATATTATTTGCACTTTAAACGAAAAAAAGAAACGGAACATAGAAAAACATAGACGAACAAATTTGCGAGAAAGATTTTACCTACATATTAGATTTGGCTGACATAGCGTGAGTACCTAACTATGAAGTATTGTTCTGATAAATTGTTTATTCTTTATTTGTTGAAAGTTTTTAACGTAAGTTTCAGATTCAGAAAACAAATATTTAATTTTACTTAAATTTTGCACCAATAAATCATGAAACTAACTGCTACTGGGACAATTCCATAATAATTCACAAAGCATTAACAAAGTGGATTGAATTCGTTCAGAAACCGGAATGAATCGAAATGCAGAACACCAATTTTCACTTTCGAAGTTCCAATTCATAATTAGCTTTTTAACGAATTGTGGAACACCGAATTTCACTTCCGCCATGTGAATTCAGAATGCAGAACAGGGGCGTATATTTTTGAAATCATTTTTTTTTTAGAAACGATAACGTCTTTTGGGTCAGCTAGTTATAAATAAAAATGAATCCATTTTTGTTCGTATGCACATATATGTAACTCAGCTTTACTCATCCGATTTGCGTTGAATTCGTATTGAATCAGGTAAATAATACAATACGGAGCCAAAAATTGCAAAATTCGAATAAAAAAGTCGAAAGATAGTGAAAACCCAAAATCGCGTATTTTTTAGGGAGAAAAAAGTGTGTTTTCAAAATGAATCCAAAAATCCCATGAAAATCGGATGATGTTCAGCAGAGCTGATAACGGCAACATTACTTCGAACCACCCTTTTATCTCATCTGATTGCCACCTTCTTAGAAGATAATACCATCTGGACCAGTCGTTATGCTGATGATGGACTGTAGACAGTCCAAAATGCATATAGGTATGTGTTTTTGATCGTTACTTTATTTCGTTTTTTATAATCGTGTAATTGTGGCGTAAAAAAGTTTTACAACCATCGTAGTGGAAAATCTCATACAAATTGCCATTTACGAACGGATTCGGCGATAGTTTTTTCGGATTATGTATGTCTGTATAAATACTGTCTAAAACTGCAAATATCCACAAATTGTTTTTTTTTTTATAAGAGCTTTAAAGGATTTTGGAAACAAATACGTAGAAATTTGCAGTTTTGGACAATACACGAACACACATTTTATTAGGTATGTATTTTAGGAATTATATTTTATGACAAACATGTGAAATTTTTATGTGAGATATATGAAAGTGGTTAGGGTGGCATATATAACTAGATGATCCTCTGGGCCGAAAAAATTATTTTTGTTATGAAATTGAAGGTTATGATTATAATATTATATACCATACGTCTATACCTCATGAATGAATTGGAGATTTTAGTGCACTGCGACCTAAATATCTACTGTGCCCATATATACCATACCTTCAAGCATATCTCTCACAGCCCTATTCTGCTAAATATACGCGTGAAAGTTTTTATTCTGCTATCCGTCGGAGGGAAAGAATTGCTCAAAATTTTTTATAAATTTCGATAAAAATAGGATCTTAACAATTAGATTCCTTTAAGAATATCAAAAACTAAATATCAGTTAAGATTTGCACTCTAAAGATTGAAGACAAATTGAATGAAACTTTCAAGTGAATCCAAAGTCTCAATTGAATAGCAGAATAGGGCTGTTAGTTTGTTATTATTAAAAGTTTTATTGAAATTTCTTACTCTGCTTCGTGATATAATGTTCTACATATTTGAGAAATTAAGTTGAACAATATACCTGTTTATGCTCAAAAATAAGTGAAACCAACAACTTACAAAAGGGGTTAAGCTATTAAAGTTATTGGGCTACCCAAGGCAACATGAAATTTGGCCCCAATGAAAAATGGCCCCAAACAAATAATGAGAATTAGCCCCAAGGCTGGGGCTTTTTTTCATAATGAAAAATGACCCCATTTGCCAAATGGAAAAATGACCCCAAATTCAATGAAAAATAGCCCCAAAAAGGAAGAAAAGCTTAAACCAAAAGCGAAAAATGGGCCCAAAAATATATACACAAAACAACAACAACAGATAGAAATGGGGCCATTTTTCATAATGAAATTCAACCCAAAAATGAAAAATGTAGAGGCCCCAAAAAATGAAAAATTACCCCAATTCACAAAATTTAATCAATCTTTTGTTGTTGTTGCTTTTCATATAAATTTTTGGGGCCATTTTTGCATTTTTTGTTTGGGGCCATTTTTGATTGGGTCCAAATTTCATGTAGCCGCTACCCAATACCCAGGACAGAATCTACAAGATTTTAAAAATTAATATTTCGTAGTAGCTAGTTTAATAGTCATAAAATGTGCATAAAACAAATTAAATAAAAACAAAATAAGTTTTGACTGACTTTAAATTTTATTTTAACAATTTTGATTTGCAATACTACTTGGACTTCGGCTTAATGATAGCTTTATCTTTTAAGCTTATTACCCAGCCAGGATTAAGGCCAAAGAATATTTGTCGTGCATCCTTAAGTGATGTCAACATTTCATAATTGGGGTCTTGTTCGATCTTTGGCAACTCATAACCATATTTCTGTGCCAAGACCAGACGCTCTTGGCTAACTTCTTCCGGGTTTGCCAAATACCCTCGATTCTTTCCCGACGTATAGTACTCAACACAATCCTGAGGTGGTAACGCTCTCTTTGGTATTGGGACGCATTTTTCGAACCATTTTGCAGGATTAACTAAAATTTGCAAACTCATTGGGTCGTAGTAAGCCGTACGTATGACTCCCCCATTTCTTTCTATCGCTGCAATTACTGATTCCTTAGCGTGTTGAACTTCAATGCAAATCTTTGCTTTAAAACTATCCGCACCCTCATCGGTTAGTTGGAAGCCAAATTCCATTTCATTGGGGGACAGAGGGAGGATTCCGGTGGCGCACAAGGTTGTGACATCGATTGGCTGGGAGGTGTCAAGTCTGTTGGTGTCGATGAGCACCTGCAATTTTTTTAGGGAAATTGGAGGATATTGCCTGCGGAGATGGTGTCCCTTGTAGTATGGTTCATAGGGGAAACGAAGGTAGAAGGGCGTGTTGCCTGTTTCGTAACCCAACCGCATGAAATTCTGCCTTTGTCCAGATCCCTTGTTACCTGCACCATGTTTGTCTCCACGATGCTGACCACGGCCTCGTTTATCCTATGAATAGCAAATAAATTCATACTTTAATTCATAAAATGATTTTTTTTTAGCAATAAGTACATTTTGCTTCGAGTTAGGATTCGGTCGAATATTTCCTATTTGAACTCGAGGTAAGGTTCTTAACATTTTTAATGCTTTATCGGCAGCATTTTGTAAGTTTGCCATTTCGTTTTTAAATTTACTGACAGGTTTAATATCAATTAAAAATTAAATCAAATGCACATCGAAAAGGAAAATATTTGATAAAAAAGCTGCACTCCACTTGACGGATGAGATATTTGACAGCAGGCTGCCGTCTGACTGACAGCTGAATTTTTATATGAACGACAAACAGATGTCGCTTAAACTTTTTTGAACAGGGTGCTTATAATTCCTAAACCATTTTTGCACCATCTGACAATACTCATGGACCCTATTTGAAAATCCGCGTGTTTTAATTTTCTGTAACTTCAAGAATCACAAACTTTTCGTCTTCTTTGGTCCGAAACAGAAATGATTGATTTTTCCAAAAATATTCTTCGAGATGCCTGTGAGCGAAAAAAATGTGTTTTGTTTGTAGTATCAATCTGAAATGACGTATCAAACACCATTTTCACAGGCTTCTTCGCGCACAGGCATTTCTAGCGCATGTTTTAGTTTTTCACTTTTGTACTTTTTGCCTCCACAGGCCATGAACGATGACAGGATTATGAACATTTCTACAAAAAATCCAATGGAGGCACAAAGATCCATGTCCATGTCATGAACATGTTGACGAAAACTAATTTTTGAACAAGACATGAGCTCTGTTCAAAGCTTGGCCATGAGATTTGACGTTCCATGTGTGTGAGAGAGGTAGAAGTAGTACTGAAAGGAATTTTTGTGTGATTCTCTTGCTCTGACTTTTTTAGTGGAATTTATCGACATAAGTAACGACATGACATAAAGTGCCCACTGCGAAAGAACAAGCTAATTGTTGATTGGATTGTGGTTTGGATCTTGGGCATCTGTATATGTCCTGTGGAGTCGGCGTGTTAACTACATTAGCCACTTTTTGCAAAATTACAAAAGTAAAAATATTTTTTTTCACTAGCTCAGTTTAAGAATATACACAATTTTTTTTAAACCAAAATTTAAGCTTTCTGCATCATTTTTATAAGTTTTCCAGTGAGAGAAACACTATCCCAAAATCATACATGCTGATTATGGAATCCGCAAAAGTGAATCCGCAGTGAATCGCAGTGTAGTGCTCTCTTTTCTCTTGATCGTTTTCACGTGGAAAGAAAAGATAACAATAGGTTCGTTCGTGTACTTTCCGGACTAAAACTGGCAAATTATCAAATTTTGAGGAGTGGGGATGAAATTCTCTCAAAGAGAATGGAAACAGTCCAAAAGTACACGAACGATTTGAACCAAAAATTTCTGCCAGATTTTAAACGTCACCAAAAAGTAAACAAAAGAAAAATAGACAAAACCACAACATTGGAATACATTTACTGAAAGTCTTAATTAAAATTGAAGTAAGCAAATTAAATTGAACTTAAAACACTTCCTTTCAATTTTGTTCAGTGGTTTATCAAAAAATTTAAGATGAAAACAAAGAAAAATATTCACTTCTAACAAAAAACAAACTAAAACTAAAAGTAAACAAACAGCAGCCATTTGGTATTTTTGTTGTGTTTTTTCTTCCCACTAGCTTTTTGATAGGACACCGAACTTACCATTTTCTGCCGGAAGAAATTTCTCTGGTAAAATCTGGCAAGAAGGGGAAATAATTTACTCTCTCGCGAGCGCTCTATTCTACCAAAAACTACCCGAAATGTGCATACGCGAACAGGTTTGGACTAAATCTGGTAGAAAATGGTAGTTTGGGGTATTTCGGACTTGTACGCGAACGCACCTAATGTACTGCGAATCACTGCGGATCCACTATTGCGGATTCCATAATCGACATGAATGTAAACAAGAACTTATACTACGTTTTCACCGCAAGTTAATCTCGTTTAGATTTCATAAATCCCAAACAGTGTTTTCATCAGAAAAAAAGATTTAAAAATAGATTAATTTTGACAGAACCTTTCAAAATGCAAATGGTGGGTCATTTTTCTTATGAAGTGGAATTGAGATGGCAAGTTTGCTTTGTGTCAAACGATAAAAAAAAAAATGGTTTCCCGCAGCTTGTATTGCGCTGAATAGGGGAATAGGTCTGTTCGAATTTTACCTATGAAGATTTAAATGAGATTTATTTTAAATCTTGATTTGAGGAGATTTAAATTTGTATGGTAAATCACGGGATTTGTGAGGAGATTTGTGTTAAATCTACCTAAATCTCGGTTTAGTGCTTGGTGAAAACGTAGTATTAGGTCACTGATCTCTATAATATACTGGATAGCGCATCCATACAAAAAAGTTGAAGCAAATTGAAGAATTGTTATACTGGCCACTCGTACACCAACTGTCAAAATAGATATACAAAATATAACAAATATAACAATTTTGTGTTTTCAAGATGAGATGACGTCAAGAACAAAAACAAAGTAGTTTGGGGTTATTTTTTTTTTTTTTTGTGAAACCAACAAAATAAAATAGTCAGTCTTTTCGTTTTTTTTTTTTTGTGTTGTATCCGATATTGGTACAAAAATATATTTTTAAGCTTTTCAAAAGTGGAAACGAGATCCAGGCACACCGCAAGTTCGTCGAAAAATTTGGGCCTGGTCTGGACGATTATTAACAAGTAGATTTGCAGAACATTCTGCTTATACGAAACCTCAAATGGAAAAGAACGATTTTGTTGCAGCCATGGAACAAGACAAATTCATCATTACAATATCAAGGGATTGCCACTCACTGTTCAAGAGACACATCCAGGATAAGAAGCTGGAAATGCTCTCTCAGATTGTGAATAAGTATCTCCTAATTGATACTTAGGATAGGAAGGAACAGCACGCAGCTAGGCACAGCGGGTGCAATAATAGGCGAGGCTCTTCGCCAGGACAATAAAGTACGGTCTCTAAAAAGAGATAGATTTACAGAGCCTTACCATGACGACAACAGATCCACCCACTGAAGAAGAGGATGAAAACGCCATGATGCTCCAGATAGACCAAAGAAAAAGAAACCGAAGAAAGACCCGCTTTTTCGAAAAAAAAATCGAAATCCGATCCAAACGCTGCCGCCCATGATCGTGTACCTCTGCCAGCACTTAAGGATGATAATGGATGGATGGATGCTTAAGGATAATAAATTATATAAAATTTAAATAACCTTTAGGAGTTAGAGAAATATTTATCTTATTAAGTTTTGTTGCTTTCTCTATAATTCAATAAAAATCTACCTACAAGTGTACTCCGAGGTTGAATTTTTTTTATAGAGCTTTGGAATTAAAACTTTTTATGCTCCTTTTAAAGACATCGAAAGCAGATTCCAAAATGGTATCAACCACATTTGTAGCACTCTCCATTCAATAAAGAAACTCTAAAACCTTTTTCAGTTTTTTGAGTTTCTCATCAAATGGCCTGCCTACAAGTGTACTCCGGGGTTGAATTTTTTTTATAGAGCTTTGAAATCAAAACTTTTTATGCTCCTTTTAAAGACATCGAAAGCAGATTCCAAAATGGTATCAACCACATTTGTGGCACTGTCCGCATTCAATAAAGAAACCCCACTTTCTTTGAATATTTAAATTTAAAAAAAACTGAATAAGGTTTTGGGGTTTTTTTATTGAACGGAGAGTGAAATGTGGTTGATACCATTTTGGAATCTGCTTTCGATCTCTTTAAAAGGAGCATAAAAAGTTTTAATTCCAAAGCTCTATAAAAAAAATTCAACCTCGGAGTACACTTGTAGGTAGGTTTTTATTGAATTATAGAGAAAGCAACAAAACTTAATAAGATAAATATTTCTCTAACTCCTAAAAGTTATTTAAATTTTATATAATTTATTATCCTTAAGCATCCATCCATCCATTAGCATCCTTAAGTACTGGCAGAGGTACACGATCATGGGCGGCAGCGTTTGGATCGGATTTCGATTTTTTTTTTCGAAAAAAGCGGGTCTTTCTTCGGTTTCTTTTTCTTTGGTCTATCTGGAGCATCATGGCGTTTTCATCGTCTTCTTCAGTGGGTGGATCTGTTGTCGTCATGGTAAGGCTCTGTAAATTTATCTCTTTTTAGAGACCGTACTTTATTGTCCTGGCGAAGAGCCTCGCCTATTATTGCACACGCTGTGCCTAGCTGCGTGCTGTTCCTTCCTATCCTAAGTATCAATTAGGAGATACTTATTCACAATCTGAGAGAGCATTTCCAGCTTCTTATCCTGGATGTGTCTCTTGAACAGTGAGTGGGAATCCCTTGATATTGTAATGATGAATTTGTCTTGTTCCATGGCTGCAACAAAATCGTTCTTTTCCATTTGAGGTTTCGTATAAGCAGAATGTTCTGCAAATCTACTTGTTAATAATCGTCCAGACCAGTCCCAAATTTTTCGACGAACTTGCGGTGTGCCTGGATCTCGTTTCCACTTTTGACAAGCTTAAAAATATATTTTTGTACCAATATCGGATACAACACAAAAAAAAAACAAAAAAACGAAAAGACTGACTGACAGTTTTATTTTGTTGATTTCACAAAAAAAAAATAACCTCAAACTACTTTTTTTTTGTTTCACATAGATGTCAAAATTGGCCACTCAGCCACCTTATGTCATCTTCAATTGGAATGAAAAAAACTGTTATACTTGAATGGTATACACTATCCAGTATATTATAGAGATCAGTGTATTAGGTATCAAACAGAAAACGCAAAGTTTAAGCAGACAATATACTTTGATTTTTCCAAAAATTTGTGAACAAACAGATCGTATGATTTATCTTTTCTGAACGCACTCTACCGATCTTGTCGCTCTCTTCATTTGTCACTTCAAGAGATGTCAAACAAATTTTGGGATTTTCTTCTTGTTTTTGTGAAATAAATATAAATTTGTTTATAAATGAATAATTTCTTTTTTATTCAAAATACAAAAGACATCTTAAGTTTACAATGAGTTGTACAATTTGTATAAACGAAGGCAATATCAAAACAATGTACAATGATTGTATCATTGAGAGTTTAGAGAAAATTAAATTTCATTACATGAGTAAGTATTTTTATTTATTAATTAATGTTTTTGTTAATATCGGAATATAATTTAAAGGTTTAAAAGGTAAACTATGTGAAAATGAACAACTTACAAAAACTCTTAAAGAAGAAAATGATAAATTGAAAAAAACTGTAAGCGATTTGGAAGAAATTGAAAAGAATGTTACAAAAAAACGCCGCACTGCCAGTTGCGAAGACGATAATGATTCTGAAATATCATTTTCCCAAAATGTTGCCAAGTCCATAGCACAAAAATCAGCAGATGATCTTAATATGGCCTTAAATTTCGATGAGGAATTTGAGCTTTCATTCATACCCAGTACACAGGTTGAGAATGAAATGAAAAATAAAGCAGCAGCGACTAGAGAACCATTAAAGACTTTACCGATAAAGTCTGCTCAGTTAGACAATAAGCCACTTAATATCAAAGAAGAACCGAAATCAAATAAAGAACAGGAAAACCAATGCAATGAAAGTATAACACTTAAAACATCATCTTCATGGATATCGAAGGAAAATGAATTAAAAAAATCTGTTTTGGGATCTTTACAAAAGCGACCCAACAGAAGTCTGAGACAAATTAAAAATGAATTAAAAACTACAAGTTTATCACTGAAGCCTGGAAAACTTAGGCAAACAAGACTCCAATTGGACATGAGTAAAAATTTGTCCAGTAATTTCTTTGTAAGTAAAAAAGTCTAATTAGTCAGTTTCTTTAGGTAAGTATCTTTTTACCTAATGCAATTTTTATAGTTCAGTACCACTAGATTTATCAAAATCTGCATTTGGCATCGAATCTGAAAATATCTTTTATAAAATACCTACATAATGTGTATATTGGGAAGGATAATTTTCGGTAAATATTTCTCCATTGTAAACTCCGATAATGGTCTTGCTATAGAGTATATCGTTAGAAAAAAATTGGTATCGTACAAGAGTTTAATATCACAACTGATGCATCTATATATATTTTAAACATTCTGCAATATTCACTATGCCTTTTTTTTATGCTTATGCCTTTATTTTATTAAAATTAATACTTTTCAAACCTAAAGTCTCGCCAAAAAAAACGCGAAACATTTCAAATTTATTGTTTTTAGATTTCACTAAAGTCCGTTTTTTACACTGAAGATGTTCTTTATTAAAAATTTGCCAATTCTTATAATGCTCTCCCAAACCATCGCGCAACATTCGGAGCGACGACGAAACTTTCGAGACTCTAAATTATTTAACACGGTCATTAATGAGAATTTTGGTACATTCTAAAGTCGTCACAGATTCGCACCGAATGTTTCGCGCCGGTTTGGAAGAGCCTTAACGCTGCACTGGCTGTTTCAAAAAGTAATGCAACAGTAGCCAGTCTATCATATTTTTGTAAATATTTTACCAATCAATATGACTCCTTTATTCGAAATCGTTCTAAAATTTAAAAACGTATTCAAATCTATAACGACCGATAAAACCCATTTGACAAGTAGCACAAATTAGCTTATAATAATTTATAGTTTTATTTCTGCTATTATATACTTTAGACGCTGCAAGAAATATGCAGTTAAAATAAGAATATAAAGTGTTTTAATTTTTCTTATAAAGTTTGAATTTATACAATTTCATAGGATACGACATTCTGTGATGAAGCAATCGAAGCTAGTCCTAATGCAGATTCTTCAGTGAAAAGAATAAATTCTTCAAAGCAATGGCAGCTTAGGTAATTTTTTTATCATTTTTTTAATGAACATCATTCAGACGTTTCTTTTAATATTTACAGAAATATAAGTTCCAAAATAACAAAATCAGATGACGACTCTATTTTGGATTTGACAAATCCTAGTACGAAAAAATCAAAATCCCAAAGCCCACCGCAAAATAAATCATTAGATACTTCAAGTGTTGTGATGTTTACACCAGCATCTCAAGATATTATATTTTTAGATGATAGTTGTGAAAGCTTAAATATTGAATCAATGGACTTATTAAAGGATTTGATGAATCCAACTGAGAGTCTTAGTAATTTGAAGCGAATGGAATCAGATAGGTAAGTTTTTTTTGTCCTTCCATTTATTATGTTACTTTTTGCAACATTGCTTATGAATTTTTCTTGGTTTTATATTATTTTTAGAATAAAAATGCTTCAAAAAACCAATGGAGGGCATGCCGGATATATTCCAAACAAATGTTCAGATTTTGATGAAAAGCAAAATCCAAAAACAATTCTAAAAACCGAGCATGAATTTGCCAAACCTAAGGCTGTTGAAAAAATTGAATCATCAAAAAAAGCTGTGGACGATAATAAAACGTTAAGCAAAGAAAAACCTGGTTGTAGTAACAACAATAAATTTAATGGTTCGCCTCACAAAACAGGAAAAGTTGATAGCGTTAAAAGAACAAGAATATTTGACGTAGATTGCCATGAATGTCAAACGGTAATATAATTTTACTAAAAATTTTGTTTATTGTAATAAATTATTAAAGAATTTCTTTTGATAGTACATAAAATACCTTGGAGTACGACTTTCGGAAGAAGAGATTGAACAGCATTTACGCAATTGTACAAATCACAAAAAACGTATCGACGATAATTTAACGCCAGAAGGATTTTGGGATCCTATAATTAAACCCTTTGCCAGTGACGACCCTCGGAATTTAACTATCATTGATGATCCTTTTGTTGAAAAGAAAAGTTAATTGTTTCTTATTTCTTTATTTCACAAATAAAAGTATTCAGTTTTCTTAAAAATATAAGATTTTTAATGATTTAAGGTTTCAAGCTCGATACTCTTATAAGTTTCCTCTCTTTGCTTGTTCTATTTCTATAGCTGAGAACAAGGCTTTAAAGTTTCCAGCACCGAATCCCTATTTGAAAAAATAAAATCATTTTCATCTATGGTTTTGAAAATAAGAAAATATTATGACAAACATCTTACATTATGATTGTGTCGCTGAATTACTTCGATGAAAAGTGTCGGTCTATCTTGCATATTTTTAGTGAAAATCTGCAAAAGATATCCATTTTCATCGTAATCAATCAATATATTCAACTCCTGCAAAACATCCATGTTCTCTTTTATTTTGGTGCTACTGCTTTGCAGTTGTTTTTTCAAAAGATCATAATAGCTATTTGGAACCGATAGAAACTCCATGCCACGTGCACGTAAATTGCGTATAGCTCCGACAATATCATTTGTATTTAGAGCAATATGTTGCACACCAGCCCCACCATAATATTCAACGAATTCTTGAATTTGTGATTTCTTTTTACCATTCGCTGGTTCGTTGATGGGAACTTTAACTGTTTCTTCATAATTACTCATAACAATTGAGCGTAAAGATGAATATTCTGTGTGAATTTGTGAATCATCAACGGACCAAAAACGATGGAATTGTAACATTTGTTCGTACCACTTGGCCACAGATTCCATTTGAAGATCTGGCTGATTTCCAACTACGTGATCGATAAAGTTTAATTTACCTGGAGGCAATAACTGTAATAGCTCATCTTTTGGTGATGGTTTGTATCCAGGCAAAAATTGACCTTTATAATTTTTGCGATCAACTAGGGTATGATGGGTGTCTCCATACTGACAAAAAAAAATAATAAGCAATGTTGCGCACTTCTTTAATTTTCTAATAATCAAATTAAATATACCGTTTGTAAAGTAGCAAATCGTACTATTCCATTTTCATCGCTTTCTTCCCATATATCTCGGATAATTTTGGCACCACGTTGTTTTGCGTACTTTATGATTAAATTTATGTTATAAGTTAATGTTTTTAGTTATTTTGATTTGTTTGTATTTTTTTTTACTGACTTGTACAATTTCATCAAGCTGTTCTACTTCAAAAGCAATATCCTTAGCACCATCACCGTGCTTCACTAAATGCTCTCCATGCTCAGAATCATTTGGAAGGTATGATGATACGAAAACAAAAACAATCTACACATAAAAAAAACAATAAATTATTAAAATCTTGTTTATGAATCAATAATGATGTTGTTGTTCAATGTGTAATAGAATTTAAATTTATTGCAGAATGAATGCCTGGTTAAAGCGTCATAACCGTAAATATACAATGAAAACAACAGATCAAATGAAACTATGTATTTGTTTTTCTTTATTCATATTTTATTATTTTTTTTTTTTTCACTTACTTTATTTTGTTTAACAGCATGTTTGGCAAATCTACGGCTTCCTGTTTCCAATCCTTGATAGCCCAAAGGTTCAAATCCCAATCTAGTGGTGTAGTAGCTGGCTGCTTGTTTGGCATTTCCTACATAAAATGTTATATGATCGAAACTGAGAAATGTTCCAGCACTCGGCTATATATTTTAAGTAAAAGAAAAATTCGAATAATTTTAAATATTTTGTATAATAACGCTTAAAATAAACATACCCTAGGACCTTTATCTACATAAGATGTCTGTAAATAGAAAACAAAAAATATGAACATTTAATAGAATCAGCACAGCACAGGTTTTTTTTTAAATTATGTTAATAATTATAAAATATTTCATTGGGATCTCAGTTTGATCGCTTCGTTCTACATAATGTATATGTATAAATTGTATGTGTTTAGATATTAAAAGATTTGTATTGATTTCGATCTTTCTATCCTAATTCTCTTATAACTTATGGATTAATTCTTTGTTGTTGTATTTTGGGCTCAAAACGAGCAAAGTCATCTTTAATAGGAATTAATTTATAAAAAACAAACTTAAATGTTTGTATGTATTTATGTATGTTCTCGTACCTTCACCTACATTGGATGGTCGTTAAGAAAATGTTCGTCTTGAATGGGCCTAAATCAGCTCCAAATAAAGACTAATTCTCTAAATTATTCCATCCCCTATAATCTTAATTTAATATGCTATTTTTTTTTGCCAGCCCTATTCTGCTATTCAATCCGATCAAAACTTTGGATTCACTTGAAAGTTTCATTCAATTTGCCTTAAATTATTTTTTTAAACCTTCAATCTTAAGTGCAAATCTTGACTGTTATTTAGTTTTAAAATCCTCAAAAGAATCTAATTGTTTAAATCCTGTTTTTGTCGAAATTTATACAAAATTTGGAGTAATTATTTCCCTCCGAAGGATGGCAGAATACAAACTTTCACGTGAATGTTTAGCAGAGTAGAGCTGTTTGTATTAAAAGGTGATTCACATAAGATGCAAAAAAATCTAAGGCCTGTACTGCCGTCACAAGCAAAAAGGGCGTAAGCGCCAAAAATCAAAAATTGACTTAGAGGCATTTTTAGAAACCATTAACAGTATCTTATTTTTGTGTGAAAAAAAAAGAAAATATTTCCAACTGTAAAAGGCTCAAAATCACTAGCGAAAATGGGCACATATCCATTTTCTGCTATTTTCCTAAGCAAAAAAGGCGTATCTACGTTATGCTAAGTAAAAAGGGCCCATATGCCACAATGATCTGCATATGTGCCATTTTTGCTTAGTGCCAGTTGTACAATCGTGGTTTAAATTTTGATCCGTGGTTCATGAATTTTAACTCGCCGATTTTGGCGGGTTAACTGAGGTTCAACGATGGTTCAAGGTTCTAATATGCACTAAAAGCCAATTACATGCCTGAACCATCGTTGAACCACAGTTAATCCGCCGAAATTGGTGAGTTAAAATTCCTGAACCACGGATCAAATATTTGTACAACTGGCCCTTAATGTGTTAAGAATATATTTGTTTATTTTTTTTTGAAAAAAAAAATTGTTTATATTCGTTAAGTTTTAATATGATATTATGAATAAATTTATTTTTGTTGTAAAAAAGTTAAAAAAAGTTTTTCAAATTATTTAATTCGCTTTATTAAAATTAAAAGAAATATTTTTCGGGTTTCTTTATTAAGCAAAAAAGGTGATTTCACTAAGGTGATTTCACTAAGCAAAAAGGGCGCAAGTCCAATTTCTCTAACAAATACCCAAAATAACTAAATTTTATGATTACCATAAAATAATTTTTTTTTAAGTAACAAAAAAAATTATTTGAAGGTGCGAAAGCCTAAAACAGTAAAATGCATTTATCTCAAAACTACAAAAATGGAGATACCCCCTTTTTGCTTGTGACGGCAGTTTAGTGTGAAACCAGACAAAAAAACCACATACAAAAAATCTATTAAAAAATAAGGCGTCCATTCAATTATAGACAATAGTTCTTTTAAAGTCAACAATCGATTATTTATTAAGTTATTTAAATCAAGTCATAGTAGAGTTTAAGTGAACGGTTTTTATATCATTTCAGACTCAAAATTTTGAAAAAAAAGTTGGAAACAATTTATTTATGATTTTATTTTCTAAATTTTTATGTTATTACTTATTCTGTTCTTTATATTTATTGTTTTGCAAAAACCAAATGGATTCATGTATTTTAGTTTCTGTAAAAAAAGTAAATTTATGTGAGATCCGGTTCTGGTACTTTCCGCTCACCATTCCTATATGTACGCCAACCACTTTCAAATGGAATATTTCTGATGGAATAGGAATCAAGTTCTTAGCAAGGGCCTTACGAGGAGTAGGTACTTGACAAATTGTCCTATTGAAAACTGTCTTATTGAAAACTGCTGTGAAAAAAAAAAAAAAACATTTTTAGGTGGAAGAAGCAGGGATTCGCTCCTTAGACCATTGACGTGACAGTTCTATATACAGTAACCGCGGGCTACTGGTAAAAAAACCAATACAATTCATTTGAGCATCATAAAATTATCATTTTTCTAAATAAGCTTCCACTCACGAATCACCGATATTTACGATTCACCTCAATTAAATTAATATAATATCTAGTTTCACAAACAACTTTTCATCACGCCATAAATCAGTGCTCAAAGAACACAACTTTTTCTAAATATAAAATATCGATCTATCCAAATTTGCGATGATACCTTTCAAATTGTTTCACAAAGGGAGTTGATAATTTTACTATTTAAAATTTACACTTATATTTAATTATTATTATTTTTTTTTTTTAAATAAAATTAATACATTTAAACATCAGGATTAAAATAAAACACAATTTTCAACTAAAATCGTACCATCTCCACACAATATCCGTTAATATTTTTCTAAATATTTTTATATAAAAAATTATTGTATAACTTTCTACTTTTAGTCTTGTCTTGTCTTATCTATATAAACACTTAAATTCTTTCCATCTCAAGTTAAACTGACAACGAATTTCATATTCATTCCATTTATATAAAAAAAAACCTACTCTCATTCATTGAATATATTTTAAATAAAATCAAAAAATTATCAAGAAACTCTGGCGCTTATAACAGAGATCAGAATAAGAATTCAAAACATTTAAAACAAGTATTTTGTTTTTCTGGTTATCGTCATTAAAATTTACATAAGAGAACACCTTACCTTTAATAATATTCATTTAAATAACCTGAAAACCAGCCCCTTCAGTTGTTTAAGAAAATCTGTACCAGATGGAGTATTTTATTCAAGTCAACAAAATGTAATATCTTGTTTAAATTTTTTTACATCGGTAAGCTTAGTTTTGTTTACGACCTACTTATGAAAAACATTCAATTACTAGGTCTCTTCTACTTAAAAAAAAATAATAATAAATAATAAAACGGTATCTAAACATTTTTTATTTTATATTTGATTTTGTTTAAATTTCAATCCTTTATTAATAAAAAGAATGATTTATGGATAATAATGACATCTGTATATAGGTACATAATAATTTATCGAGTGTAGGTCTAGTGCTGAGCGTAGTATTTTAAATTAAAAAAAAAGTATCAACCCTGAAAAAAGAGTAACTAAATTAAGTAAGTAATGAAGCTATTAGCGGGTTTTGAAGTTCCAAACCAAATAAGGTTATTTCTCATCCTCTTTATATACTCAGCCAATCCTTATTCATTCGATTTTTCCTTTCATATAATAACTACAAAAAGTTAAGACTGGGTTGGTGGGTCATGCCTTCTTCTTCTTTGCTTTCCATAATCTCAAGGTTATTCAGGCGTGGTTTTTCATTCATCTAAAGGTAATGAGTGAGAAAAGTAACTGACTCATATTTTTCTAATATATGATTGAATGTATGTGATTGTTTATTTTTCAAAGAACGAGAACTTATTTTTCATCAATATAAATTGTTAGTATATTTACGAATTGCAAACCACATAGTTGCACGAAATCCAAAAATAAAAATTCACAGTACATACAAATTTGGAATACCTATACTTGGCTACAAAATTAGTGCTATAGCAGTTTGACCTGAAGTAGAATAAAAATTAATAGATAGGTATTACGGGAGGGATCCATATGAGTTTACCCATACCCAGCGCACTATATAGTGGATCCAAACTCTAAAGTTTATGTCAATATTTAGTTAAATAAGGTAACTTAGTTGGCTGGTTCAAGCTCCATACGAAGTGATACTCCAATAGGATTTTAACATTCTTCAAAAAAAAAACAATAATATTGATTTATTTTTCTGCATAAACTGTAGGACATACATTTTTTGAAGTCCGCAAAATCCAGACGAAAAAAACGCCAAATTTAAAAAAAAAAATTCGCCAAGGTAGAATTTTGTGTGCGTAAAGCTTTAATTTTTTTTTCGTTCTAAGCCTTTTCCAAGAAAATACCCTAAATTTAGACCCAGGGATAACATTTTAAGGGGAGTTGTAGAAATTTGTTTAGAATTAAATTGATTTTTAACAAATTTTTTGTTTAAAACTGTAATTTCCATGCATGATGCACACGACGAACAATATTGTGCATTTGTCTACTCACAAAATTGTATCTAAACATTTTGAAATATTGAATTTAAAAAAAAACAAAATGAAAATACAAAAAAAATGGATTTGAATCGGTTAAATAGATTGATAGTTAAAAATCAAAAAAAGGTTTTATGAGAAGTACTGTCAATAGTGTAGCATAGGATGCCTTACCTTTTGTTTCTGTTAAATATTGGTACGGTCTAGGGTTTATGCAAAATTCTAAGAGTCATTTTCGAGAAAAAATAAGATTTTCTTGAACGGAAGGTACCGTTAACTTTTACCACAGGAATCATTTTTATTAAAAGTATTCTAGATAATGGTAAAACCCGGTACCAAGTTTAATAAAAATCAACCAACTCGTTTTCGAAATTTTGAGTTTTTAAAAAAAAATTAGAATTTTATAAAAAAAAACATTTTTTTTTAAATGTTTGTATTATTCAAATTTTACAAAGCATTTTGCATACAAAAAATTGATTAAAACCAGTTGATTCGTTTTCAAGAAAACCAAAAATTTAAAAAAAAAAATGGTTGGAGGTCTCATAAAACTTTTTAGAAATTGAAATGGATTTTTGAAATTGAAAATGTTGACATTTCTCGACGTTTCGAGTTCTCTGGAGTAGATTACATTGTTTTAAAAGAGAAGTCTATGTACCATGTACGTTCGCACGTTTGGAAGCTTTTTTCGCCAACGATATCTCGAGAACGCATAGAGATATCGGCTTCAAATAAATTTTATTTTACAGATAATAAGGCCATAACGGACAGAAAGGGTTTTCAGAAAAATTCAAATAGCGGTTTTTTTATTACAGTAATTTAAAAAAAGGGATATAAAATGGCTTGTTTCTCGAATATCTCTAGAACAAATAATGCTATCGACTTCGGCCTGGTTTCATTCTAATTCTATGCATAATGACGTAGTGAAAAATCGGTAATAGGTACATATTTTAGAAATTTATATTTTTATTTATTTTATATTAAAAATTGTTACAAAGTTTCGAATATTTTGAGAACACACAAAGATATTAACTTCCGGTTAATTTTATTTAATTCACAAAGTTATAGTTGACAATCGGTAGAGTTTGTAAAAAAAATCAATTGCTGCTTTTTTTTTCTGGTCCAAAAAAAAACTGCAAAAGAAACTGATAATAATTGTTGAAAATTTTTGTGTCAAATATATACATATATTTAGAACAAACAGCCCTCCCTTGATTGCACAGCTGATAAGTTTTGCGAAGATTTTTAATTGGTAATTTTCTTATAAAAAATAACATCGGGTGTCGAGTTTCAAAGGGAACCAATGGGTCAAACCCAGCCTCTTTTTTGCTTACGTATGTAATACATTTATGTAGTATCTACACAACTATCGCAAGCCATTCTTTTTTAAAATGTTTTAATATCAATTTTATGATAGTACCTATCTTTTTATTTTAGAGGCTTTAGAGTTGCCGTAGAATAAAATTTTAATAGGACCCAGAGCATCGTGTAACCAAGTTTATATAAATCTCAAAGTTCTACTATCCTATCTTGATATTTTTATCATCAAATATGTACGTTAAGATTTAAGATACGTTTAACTATACACCCAAATAAGCTTTAGTATTATTTATTATTGAACCTTTTCAATGTGCATTGGAAAGTTACTCGAGTTATATCATTTTTAGAACACCAGGATAATCAGACTTGCGCAGAAAAATATTTCTAAAACAAATTCTAAGAATTGCCGGCAGGTGCGGTATAAGCCTGCACCTTTTCATATGCATTTGATGTATTTAATATAACGTATGTATGTACCTACCAACATACATATGGGGGTACTAAAGGGTGTTTTGTATGATTGAAGGAATTTTCCCTTGTTTTCTCAGTTATTTCCTTATATTCATTAATATCTAACCGTTATAAGATTGAAATTGAAAATTTCTCGAAATAATTGTATATAGTGATGAGAAAAAATTCAGCACCATAAAGCCTAGTACATACTTGTGAACAATGTCGTGAAGCCATACAAATTTGCATTTCTGTTCACTTCGTGAACGTGCTCGTGAAGCCGTGTGGAGAAAAAAGTGGAGAGTTTTCGTTCATGAAGCCAGGGTACGCAGTTCAAGCTAAACTAAATTTTATCCCTACAATTCTTATCTATACAATCATTTGCTAAGAGCACAAATGTCAAAATTTATCTGTGAAAGAATGCGTTGAGCATTATTTCGCGCGCTAAATTAAGTGGAGACTTTTTGAATTTAGCGCGTGAACTGCGTACTGCCTAGCTAAATATCCTCGCTAAAATTTATCTTTGGAGGAAATATGTATGGAAGATAAATTTAAGCACGATCTGCGTACTAGGCTTGATGAGCGGTAAACCAGTTCACGTGCAAAATGTACGGGAACGCTTCGATTTGATTTTAAACGTCAAACGTTCACAACGAATTCAGAAGTCTGTACCAGCGATAAATGTCAAACATTCATTTTCTCCACTGTCAAATTGTTCACTTCACGAGCATGTATGTACTAGGCTGAGAATATTTGTAAAATTGGGTTAAAATAATTAAGCGTGTTTAAAATCAGTCAATCCTGGGCCCGGTATTACGAATTACGAAACGAAAGGCAAAACAAACGATACCCAAAAAAACGATAGTCATGACCCATGACATAGACCGATTATGATTTACGAAAATAGATGCATGAACATATTGCTAGATGAAATCAAAAAAAAATCTATTTTTTTAAATAAATATGCGACAGATACATAATAAACCTAAGACCGCCATTAACAGTTGTTAAAGAAAACGAGTGTCTTTTTAGAAAAACGACTATCGTAAAATGTAATCGTAAATAAACGATAACGAGGGATTTTGAACGATAATCGTAATTCGTAATACGGGCCCTGAGTGTTTCAGAAATAAGGTAGTTAATGGCCAGATGCAGTGATTTAATGCATTAAATGATTTTGTAGAGATAATCATGTTGATTATGGAAATCGCAATAATGGATCCGCAGTTGATTGTTCTCTTTTCTTTCCACGTTAAGTCGATGAAGAGAAAATAGAGCACTACACTGCGGATACCTACAGCTTTGCGGATTCCAAAATCGACATGTATATATCTATCATTATACCGTCATAAACGTGAGTTATATAGAATGTACTTAGCAAAATGCCTATTTAAAAAAATACTGCCTTTTGAATTAAAAAATCCAACCTTCTTGTCGAAGCTTTAAAAAAACACCCTTTTCCATGGATTTTAAACAAAGATGACGGAATTCTTTCAAATATTCAACCAAAGGGAAATTAAAGCATTACAACTTACTTTAGGTAGGTACCTATGTATGTATGTTTGATATGCCAAGAGTATAGTGCCAGTGAATGAATTGCATGACTCACATAACATGACGAAACAACCTCGCGAAATGAATTATAATAAAGGCATTAAAGTTCTAGGGGTTGTTTCATAAATAAAGTTAACAAAAAAAGAACTACAAGAGTACTTCATCAACTTAAATGACAACCCTTAGTAAAAAAAAAAAAAAAAAAAACAATCCAGTGTTGAACTTGTTTTCCTTTTATTTAGTTTACGTGTAACTTTCGCATTGCATACATCTTCATCAGAGGAGATTTACGAGAATATCCTTTTAAACATTATTTCGTGATGATCATAAATAATAAAAAGTTCATAACTTATTTCTATTAGAATAAGAAATTAAAATCTAGATAAATTACTAGTGTAACTAAAAACGAAAGCTTCTGTGCCTTTCCATATTGTTGGAGTGTAAAACTATTTTAATACGCATGAACTTCAATCGGAAAAATGTAAAAATAATAGAACGCAATGAAAAATTAGTAGAAAATAATCTTAAATGAAGTTATTAAGGGCTAGAAACTATAAATTTATAGATTGACTATATATATGTATATGTATGTGATTATCTTATTTCCTTCCGAGTTCAATATTGGCTTCACATATGTTTTTGCTTGGACTTGGATAGCCCTAACGAAAAACCCAAATGCATTGTTTTGATAGTCGGTAACGTAGGTACAATAAATAGAACCGGAAAATATTAGACGATTCAACACCTATACATACGTGTTAATCATTGCGCAGTAAATATTCACCTGTCAGTATTACAGTATTCAGCCAATATTTTTCAACAAATAAATAGGGAGTTTTGATGGTAGAAATAAAGTGCATAACACTGCGCGAAATATTTGGCATAAAACGAAAAAGGGGCTTTAAAATTTTAGAAAACTTATTCAAAGTGTTCGGAATTTTTTCGATTGATTTCAAAGTTTGTGTTTGGTAGAAGGAATCAGGAAAACATTGTTTTAAAACAAAAGAGAACCCTTAGCAACAAAAATTATTTTTTTTATCCAGTTCTGCCAAAATTTATCAAAAAAAAATCTATTTAGCATACCTATCTGGATTTTGCGGCCACCCGTCTTTTTACTAGCACCACTATATACCAGTGCAATTGAAAGTTTGATCACAAGCAGCTCCACAGATTCGAACTATTTCATTATTTGTTCAACCGATTTAAAGTAATTTGTACCCAAAATCTTCTAATAAATTTTAACTACTGTAACCAAAATTTTAAAATAAACATTTTTTTCATTTAAAAAACTAAATTTTTAAATCCTTTTTAGAATTAACTTATGTTTACAAAATTGTATATACATATGTACAAGTACATACGTACATAACATTTTTTTTTAAGTTGCTCCAAAGATTTAAAATTTTTTTTCGTATAGGTACACTTCAATTTGCTCAAGCAGGTATAACATATCCGATCTTACTGGCTGAACAGAATAGAATGACGGAACTGAAGCTGCAGACGGAACTGGAAGAGCTGTCAAAAAGTGTCGTATTTCATTTTTTTTACATGTCCACAATGGAGCTGTACAGCTTTGAAAGTATTTTGAAGAAAAACAAAAGAATATTATTGTGTACAAGCTCAGAATTCACATTTTTTGTTTCCAATAATTTTCCTTTTAATAAATAATTTTTTTCGCGATACAATAACCACAATATTTTTTTCCGACCCAAAAATTTGTTTTTTTTCTTCATACAAATTGAAACGTAAAAGTGCCGTACGTGAAAAGTTAAAAGTTGGTGAACTCTTCCGTCTGCGTCTGCAGCTCCGTATGCGTCTACGTCCCGTTGTGTTCGCAACATTGAATTTGCGTGTATTCAATATTTTGACAGCTATTCCAGCTCCGGCTCCGTCTCCGTCTGCGTCACCATTCTGTTCAGCCAGTTAGTCGTTCAGAAACAAACATGGATACTCGAGTATACAAGATATCCTAGAACGTGGCCAATTTATTAATGTTCGAAAGTTAAGCAAGGCTCCGATTGTTATCACGACTTTCCGGCTTTTGCGGCCTAATTTTCCATTTTTTAGCTCCAAAGTGTGTTTGAGGTTCAACACAAATCCAACAACAAAATTCCAATCCAATTTGGATGATGTTCAGCCGAGCTATGCGCGTACGAATAAAAAAACTTATTCAGAAAGTTTGAAATTTCAAGAAGTTTTTACGATTTTTTGACTTTGTCGGTCGAATTTTCTAATTTTCGTTCAAATTTTTTCAATTTTCGGCCCTGTTATGTCTTAATCTGGTTCAATACAAATCCAACAAAAGAGTCCGCATGCAAATCGAATTATGTATAGCCGAGTTATGCGCGTACGAACACAAAAAGGGATTAATTTTTATATACCTACATGTACATACATAAGCTTTGTATCTACTCCAAAAATAAGCAAAAGTCAAAATTTGGTACAAAATAAATCAGTCTTTCTAGATTTTTAAATTCCAATTTTTTGCGAACCCAACACTTGCTCCTTATTCGGAGCCTTAAAATATTCCCAAACGCTATTGATCACATTCATTCATCTTTTCTTTATGAATAGAATAGATTATGCTCTGCAAGTATGCCTACATAATATGCTGAGCTATCTTGCAATAACAAAAGGATTTCTTTTGAACAAAAAGAAATAACAAACATTTTTAAACGAAGTGCATGCATAAAGGCATGATAATGCACGACAAACAAAGAGAATTATTGTAATTGTTATCACTTAGCTTATTAGAGCTCTAGGTTAACTGCATTATAAGCACTTAAAAACTAAGTTATCAAAAGCTTACAAAACTTGCAACATGCGATTAATTTGGTAGCAACGAGTATATGATTTATACGAATTACATATATTCGCCCCATTCCCGCCCACACTCTTGATTTTTTATTTAGACATCAAGCAATGAAAAAGCTTTCAACCTATAAGTTTCTCACATGATGGTTTTCGTTTTCGCCACCCGATTAGAGAGACTGCTAGACCTAATGAAGTAGCCGCTTCGAAGCGATATAGTATAACAATCTAGAAGATATACGCGTCCAGCTGCGGAGCTCGCGTAGTCGTTGTGCCTTTACACTTTCGCGGATGTTTTTTCCTATTATAAACACATGGAATGGAAGACTGACTGTGGATAGTCTATAGAGAGAGTCCATTCGGTTTTTAAGTTTTGTTTGTTTGTTTTTGTTTTTGTTTTTCGAAACTTTATGAATAACAAAAATTAAATTTTATAATGAGACTATAATAATGAAACTATGTGTATACTAAAAATTATGCCAGCAGTTCATATAGAGCTAGGCATAATAATTAATATTGTGCTTATAGTTTTTTTAGAAAATACAAAAAACAAACTAATACCCATCACTTAGAAATAATGTCATCGTCAAATGAAAAATGGTGAAGTGGATAAGAAGTGATAAAGGCATTTTCCATTTCCATCGACAATATTATAATAAAATTAGCAGTTATTATGGTTATTGGAGTGTGAAATGTAAAAAAGCGATTTCAACGCAGAAAGTGTTAATTCTACTAACTACTTATATGATTTTAAGTACACAATTAATTTCGGAATCGAGTGCGCAATCATTGAATCGAACTAAAGTTGGAAAAGATTCGACCGCAAGCTATGAGGAGTTTATTTTTGAACATCAAGTAACACGACAAGATGCAATTGATGCATTGCAGAAGTTGAATCAAAGTTTTTTCGATGGTAAGTGATGATTAAAGTAGTGATAGTAAAATAGAGTGTTGCGCGGGATTTAGATGTTTTAAATATAATGTTACTTCATAATATCTACTATAACAGGACCATCCGCAAGTACCTGTAAATCAATCACGTGCACTGAAAATGTTATGAAATACTGTTTGGGACCGCAGTTTATAAATGATCATTGCTGGTGTGAACAAGGTCACGCTAATGGTGAGTTTAAGAAGCTGTTGCTAGTTTTTAATATGAAAACAACTTAAACGATTTTGATAAAAATTTAACTGTTTTGCAATTTCAATTTTTTCTACAGTGAAATCATCAGTTCTTAAAAAGAAACATTTCGATTTTCGTATGAGTGGTATGAGCACTTCCTAAATACGAGGAAAAGATGGTCTATCATTTTTCCTTAAAACCTTAACCTTGACCATTCGATAAATAGAATTAAGGAAAAAGCTTTTTTAGATTCTTTAGTTTTAGAAAATTGGCAGAGTATACAAATAAAGATATGAATTGAAGAATAAAGCCCGATTGCAGAAAAATTGAAAACAAAACGTTTTCTTCTTGTCTAAATAATTTTGAATGAAGAATTTTGTGAACTAATCAGTTAAGGCCAATCTCTTTCAATTACATACAATACATTATTTGTTTGTGAAATAAGTTTTCTCAAAAGTAGATATATAATTCGGTGCTTTTATTGTTCTTACACTCATCGATTCTGAAGTGAAAATCGGAAATATACTGATTTTTAACCTAAAAGTAAAGAAACAATTCTGTCTACAAGCCCGTTACTATTAGCCCATCAGTAACCTTTCTCTTTGATAATTTTAGTTTTTAAATTTAATTTTCCCAGAACTATGGATTAAAACATGTTTATATTTAAAGAAATTTCAAGAATAGATTTCTGGCTTTAAACAAAGTTATACAATTTTAGTGTAGATTGCCATTGTTTTTTTTTTTTTTTTTGTGATAGGTCTTTTTCTACTTTAAAAGCCGATTTCATAAAGTCCTTTAAACTATTTAACAGGCTTCTAAATCTTCAAATAACGTTTATTCCACCATACAATTAAATATTGCTAAGTCATCTATTTGGGAGATTTATTTCAATAGTATTAATAATAGAATTTGTATTATAAGAATTAAGAACCTTCATTTAATTAACATTTCCAGAAGTTTAACTTTGCCACAAAATTCATGAAAGTTGAACTGAACTAAAGAAAAATTGCATATTTATAAAAGGCCATGTCCAATTGAGATCGCTTGGATGAAACGCCAATTTCTGTCAATTAAAGGCCGTTAAAAGCTATTTTTAATCAATCAATTAAAATTTAAAAGCTTGAAAATATTTGTGACTTACACCTCTCAACCATTTCTATGTGCGTGTCTGCAGGAGTGGAGGGGACCTACAGTTTATTGCCGAATCCGAACGGCCAAGGTGAGCGGCGCTTTTCTAAGACAAGAGATACTCTTGGAGGATTTGTCACTTCCTCGCAAGAGGTAGTAGCTCCGAAAAAAAACTTAAGGTGGAAGCGGCTGGTATTGAACCACAGACCTCTGGCATGACAGTCCATCGCACTAACCATTACGCCACGGGCTACTACTTCTTTATGTGTTATTATACATTTTAATGCTTATTAAACTGACTTAAGTTGTTGTTATAAATTTATTAATGATAAATTTTGAAAAGTTGGGCACATATATTTTGGAAACTATTAATTGAGCCAAGGGCGACGTTTTTGGGCTCAAATTTAAGCAAATTTAATTACATTGAAATTGTACAGCAAAATTATATTCGAGAAACTAGTCCTTTAGAGTTCAAACTTCAAATTACTAATAGTTGTAAAAAGTTCGAAAATTTTGACGATTTTGCGCTGGGCACTCGAGAAAATCAGAACTAAAGATTTTGACGCAAGGTCTGATGTATATAGTTTGTATTGCTGTATTGGCAGTGTAATTCATGACTGTGTTTAGTTTCAATTTTAATTACGATCCCTAAAAATAGGTAGATATAAAAGAAATAACACTTCAGGGTAATTCCATGAAAAAGTGGACATGAAGATATAAAAATCCTAGCAGTATGTAAAGAGTGATTCGAAATTTTTTTTTCAAATAGTTCAAAAACGTGTAAGTATTAATCTTCATGGAGAACATCAACGAAGAAAGCAAATTAAATTAATAAAATTTTAAATAATAAATAATTAATTTTTGTTTGATTTGTCTGCCTTAAAAATATTCTTATTTCTGATCACTCTCAGCGTTTCAGCACCCCCAAAATCCAATAACACTTAATTACGTACAAAATTTAAACCTTTCTTCAAATTATTTGTTTAAAATGATAAACGCTTGAAGAAACCTTTTTTAACTTGAAACTTTCGGTAATGAGTGCGAAAATTTTCGAAAATGATTTTAAAATATTTACAGCAAAGTCTGTTTTTTTTTAATATAAGAGAACACGTTCTGAATTATCTTTTAATCACACTTTTATTTCTTATACAGTCATATGTCCAACTTTTTTTTTTTCAATGTTCTACAAGAAGTAGGGATATAACTACTAGGGTTGCCAGTTTGGGGGTTTTCCCTTCAGATTTAGGGTTTTTTTTCATCAATTTTAAATGTCAACTTAAAACTATGGTTCTTATTTGTAATTTTTGTTTGAAATTGTTGTTGGTCGTTGCAATGTATGTTATTTTTAAATCTAAATAACAAATTTATAAAATGACAAAAGATAAAAAACAAATCCAATTATTTCAAAAATTTAACTACTACCTACTCAATTAAAATTAATATTTAAAATTAATATTCATACGAATAAATCAGTTGTCTATCAACTAAAAAATAATAATATTAACATTATTTTAGTACTTGTAAAAATGTCAACCAAAAATAATGCTTCTTAAGAATCACTTCTTATCTTCGATTTTCCTTATTAAAGCTCGACCGAATATTTTAATAATATATGTTCTTTAATGATATAATGATCAACAAACGAACCAAACACACGTAAAAACTTTTATTTTAATAAATTAAATTTGAAAAATATTTTTCAATCTGCTTTATTGCACTATCTGAAAAGAGCATTTTGTTTTCTACATTTCACGATTTGTCTTCTTATTTTTTTTTCTTTCTTTTTTTTTTTTTTTTTTAACTATCAAAATTAGAAAGAGAAAGACAGAAACAATTTTTGGAAAAGCTCTGTTTGAATAGCTTAAACTAGGTAAAAACAAAAAAGTTGAAAAAACTTAGGGGTTTCTTTTGTTAAAATGTGGTTATCTGGGGAGTGATTAAAACTGCTGTCTACTATGTTATTACCTGTATTAGCTATTTTATTTCACTAATAAATATTTACCACGCTCAAGGTTATAATCAACCAGGATGAATAACCATAACCATTAGAAGTTCAAATTGGAAATAAATTGGCTTTCAGAACCTACCACGTTAAGCCTAGTTTATATATCAATGCGAAGTGAAATCCAAATCGAAATGAAACATCAATAAATCTTGCCTCGAAAGGTTTATAAAGAAAATAAATTTTGTTTTATATTTGGTTTAGATAAGTCCATTGAATTATATTCACTTCGAACCAAATTTCTTCCTCCTTGTCGCTTAAATAATTGCATTTAATTTTATTGAATTTTTCACGCCTGAGAAAAAAAGCTGATTTTTTGTATGAAAATTTCACTTCGCTTCGATCTATAAACTAGGCTTTACTATTTTATTCGAAAGTGAAAATGTTGTTTTAAAGATCTCATTTTACTCTAGCTGCGAAAACTGCGTCCAATGACATGTCTGAAGCATTTACATGCCTAAAAGCTAAAAGATATTTGTACAAAAAGTATTTTTTAAGTTTTTAAATCTGTGCCTACGTTCTGTAACTCTCACATCGAAAAAATCAGTCGAGAAACGGTGAAAAATGGAACAAAACTCATGTATTTTGTTTCAGTTTTCATCGTTTCTCGACCAATTTTATGCATGTGAGAATTACAGAACGTAGGCACTGTGCCAACGTTCTGTAACTCTCACATCGATAAAATTGGTCAAGAAACGATGAGAACTGAAATAAATTATATGAGTTTTGTTCCATTTTACACCGTTTCTCGACTGATTTTTGCTATGTGAGAGTTACAGAACGTAGGCACTGTGCTAACTAAACTACGATTCGAATGAAAAAATTAAGACGACAATAGCTTCGTTCGTGTACTTTCTGTACTAAAATTCACAGTCTATCAAGTATTGAGGAGTGGGGATGAAATTCTCTCAGACAGAAGTAAAACTGCGAAATAGTACACGAACGCTTTGAACAAATAATTTTTACCGGTTTTTTAACGTCAAATATTTGAAAACAAAAAAAATAAATACCGTCATCATTTTTTTGAAAAGATTTTCAAAATAAAATAAAAAAGTAAGAAAAAGTTAATTTATTACATTAAATTAAAGGAGTATAAGAAAAGAGATGTTCTGGCAAATATCAATGTGACTTTTGACTGAACTCATATTTCTGCCCGAAGAATTTCTTTGGGCTGAAATTAGCAGAAAGGGGAAATAATTTACTCTCTCGAGACCGCTCTCTTCTGCGAAAAACTACACATTTTTTGCGTAAACGAACACAATTAATATATGTATACATATGTATGTACATATGTCATTTTAAATTTCTAATAAAAATTCAAAATAAATTATGCTCTCGACATTTAATATTTTTAGTTTAGGTTTTATATTTTCTACAAACCCAATTGATTACGATTATGCCACAAATTAAACCTTTCCATTAGCAAGCTTGCCAATGCAACATGCAACCCGTAAGCATTATTATAATGTTATTATTTTGCATTGTGTATTGTTAATTAAAACTATAAAGCATTTATATATGTACACAAAATATAATGTTTTTTTGTCATTATATGAGACCCAATAAGCTTTAAGATGTCCTTTGAGATAAAGAAAAACAATAGAAATACCTTCCTACAAACAAAAATGAATTATGACAATACAACGTTTCGCTTTGTAAAATTGTAGGTATCCCTAGATTTGTAGTATTACAAACTTTTTATCATTGCGCTTTTATTAATCTAGTGAATTTTCTTATGGGAAATCAAGCATAATAATAATTAACCTGTTGCGTGTTTGTCACCTATTATTTTCATGATGTAGGTAGGTATATACCTTTTTCTATACATATTAAGAAATATTTCAACTGAATTAGCTAGAAATTTGGTGACACATTCACGACTCCAAATACCTATGCAAATTGGACACATCACACACATTTTATAGGATTTTGACAAGCCAAAGTAGGAAGAGTGCAATAAAAGCCTATGAAATGAAGATATCATTTATTTTATGATTACCTACATTTAATACATACATAGGCAGTATCTGGGAAAAATAATTACTGACAAAAATCTTACTATAGATTTTTATTAAAGGACATTTGATATTTTTATATGAAAGAAATATAAAGGCATTACATTACAAATAAATGAGTACAGACTTAACAGTGGATTTTTTTTCGTTGAATTTTTTGACATTTCATTTTTATGGGTTTGAAAATAACTATGCATGTTACAAAAAAGTGTTAAAATTATTGGCTAAAGCGGCAAATATTTACATACGTACCTTTCTTACAGTTAATAGAATAAGAAGAATAAAATTAGGTTTATCAAGTTTTTTAACACCTCTTAATATACTTGTTACTCATAAAAATTTTAAGGCTTGAGCCAAACAACTACGTAAATTTTACATTTGGCCTTATTTTACTTTGAATATTCGGGAATAAGGCCAAGTGGGCTTTATTTCTATTCCCAAAACGAAATAAGGCAAAATTTTATTTGGAAATACTATTTAAATGTTTATAAAGAATTAAGGCGCCAGATATAGCTTATTTCATTGAAGCTCATCGTTATGACTGAATTATTTTTTTCTAGTCATTTTGGCCAAAACTTTCTCAAGAAATTACTTTCATTCGCCCTTAGGGACCGGTTATAGCGATCAGGGAAATGCTTCAGGAAAATTTTTCCCTTGGATAGTTTGTATGTTTTACCATACGATTTGAAATGAAATTTAAATATTTAAGTTTAGGGCCATTTGCTGAAACGAAACTTAAATATTTAAGTTCAACATAAGAGCTTATGTGACAGTTTATGCTGAGGAAAAAGTGAAACACAAGCGTTTAAATTGAAATATAAATTTTTAAGTTTCGTTTCAGCAAATTGCTCTAAGAGAAATAAATAGACAAACAATTTTTTACATTTATAATATTAATAGGTTATATGAAACTTTGTAAGACACAAAATAAAAAATTACATTAAATTAATTTCTTTTTTTTTTTTTTTTTTTTTTTAACTATATTAAAGTTCAAGGCTACAAGAAATTACAATTTGATTCTAAATTATTGTCCGCGAGCAGTTCAGTAATATGTCTGATGTTCGTGAAGAGAAGAGTCTATAAGGACACCTTTACTCATATTTTATTTATCCTATGCCGGTCGCGCTGGCTGGCTGTTTAATTATAGTATTTGAAAAAAGAACTAGCTTAGAAGAATGCCAATTTATAACAGTTATAACAGTTTTTTGTCATTAAAAGTGGGTGTGCATTACAGACTCCGTGCGAATTGAAAAAAAAAACCTCTATAGGTGCCCAAAACTCCCATAAGCTGAAAGCTTTAGCCCTGCTGACCAGAATAATCAGTATTTTTATAAAAAAAAAAAAAAAAACTATTATGGAAATCGGGATATCTAGAGTCCACTTCCTTGGGAAAAACATCAAAGAATATCGACCCCTTTCCACCATAAATTATCGTAAACGACACAATGCAAACTTTACACAACTAATTAATTAAATTTTTTCCTGAGAATCAAAAACCATTGGACCTTTTCTCAGCTTTCAGTAACCATATTGCTAATAATGTTCACTGCTTCAATTCGACCTAATTGGTTTCGTTGCTGATCAAACAAAAATCAATTTGACACTTGCGATATTTTTTTAGTCGCTTACGATAATTTGGCGGAAAGGGCTCGATATAGTCAGGTTTGTCTCGTATGATGTCTAAATTTAAACCCTAACTCATGTGAATGTATTCAGGACTGCACCTTAATCGTTAGTTAGTTAGTAATCGTTGCTCCTTAACAAAATCCGTCGAATTATATTACTCATACAAATTATTGCGAAACTTCAACAAAAAATAATGATTTTCAAATAAGATAGAAATTTTTCTTTTATAACCAAATATTTTTTTTTTCGGTTTTAAAAACTAAATAAATTTTTTGCAAAGAAAAACATTTTAGTTTTATTAACTTTTCTATTATGTTAATTTTTTTTTTTTTAATTTTTGTTGGTTTTCAAACTAATTGATCATAAAATAGAAACAAGAATGCATATCTTTATTAATATTCTAATTATAAAGCTATTTTTATCTATGAGTATTATCATAAGATACGCTAATACACAATGTGTATCTGTGGTATCTTAAAAAGAAATTAGAGCGGATGAAAATACGGGAACAAAAAAAAAAATCTAAACAAGTTCATATATTTAGTATTATAGTGTATACAACACATTTGAAATAAGCAAATCAGAATTTCAAATTATTAATGACCCGAGAAGGGTCGCTGACAAAAAGTAAAATTAATTTTCAAGAAATTTATTTGCCACGTGCTGAAGTTAATTAAAAAATTAATTTTTTGTGCTCATCTATTATTATTAGAACTTAGATATAATAAAATTGAATTTTTAACTTCAACTATAGCAAAATAGCAGAAGTTTACAATTTTCATTCAAAATATGTATGTATAGGTATTTAAGAAAATACCTGTATTATTTATTTTTTTATTTACCTGTATTATTTAATAATGTAAATATTTTATTTTATTTGAGTCTGAAAATTAATAGGTAGATATTTATCCTATTTACATAAAATTTTTGTTTGTTTTACTTGTTTAGGAGCAAACAGTTTTTTTTTTTCACTTTTACCTAAATTTAAAATAGATTTAAGCTTTAAGGCAAACAAGAAAAATTAAAGATAAATAGATATGTATACTAAATGTACAAGAACATAATAGAAATGTACAAGAACATATACATTATGTACATATAATGTTTATGTAGCAGCAATTTTTTTTTTTAAAGCTAAAAAGCAAATTAATCACTCACTTTCCCCCCCATATCCATTTAACCTCCTTTATATCATGAAACAATAAGCTTGTTTGAAATACATTAATTAATAGACCCAAACAGGGCTGCGAAATTGAGTACTAAGGGAGTATTCGTACTCCCCTGGCATTCACTGTACACCCGTACTCCCCTCACTATAATTGTACTCCCCTCCTGTTTGTAGTCTGAATTGTGAACTTAATGGCCGCGTTCGGTTGGCAATCCGATAGGCTAACTGAGATAGGTTACTATCTGATATGTTTTCGAACGAAAAAGCCGGATAGGTAACATTTTCTGTCGGACGTCAAAACATCCTGACAAAAGGAAAATTAAAGTTTGATTTTGTATACGCAATTATTTGGTTAATTTTATTCCAAATCACACTTAAATGTATATTAAGGCATTTTTATAATATTTGATTCCTCTACAAACAACTAAAAACCAACAGCAAACCGAACGCGACACCATCAGCTATTCCTCAATTTGCCCATTGGATAGTTAAGTAGGTATGGCGAAAATTTTCGGATAGCTTGAGATTTGTTTTTGACAATACAGCTAGTTTGGTTCATCAGTTAAATTTTTCTATAGAATTACAACAACACAAATCTTTCCGAATAGCTTAAGATTACCAGCCAAACGCGCCCAATGTCAATATTGTCAGTTGCCCATATGAAAAATAAATGGCAGAATACCGAATTCTTAATAAAATACTGTTGATTACAAAACAAAAAGAATATCTCAAGTTATCCTAAAAATTCTGGCTTACTCATCTATCCGATGAGAAATGTCAATATAATCCATCCAATTTTAGTCAGTCGTTCAGAAACAAACATTGTCCAAAATAGTATCTCTTCGTGAATCCTGAACGTGGCCAATGTATCTAAAGTCTATTCTCTCTCTTTTTCCTTTGGCTTGGTATTTTTTGTCAACACAAATCGGAAACGGAATTTACAAAGCGCAAGTGTAAATGCGTTTTTTTTTTTTGCGTACTCCCCATAAACACGAAATACCCCCCTCTTATACTCTGCAAAACTCCCTTGCAAATTTTCAAAGCGGCAGCCCTGGACCACAAACCTATTGATTTGATTTCAAAGAACCAATAAATATTTTCAGCTTAAATAAACTTTTATTAAATGGTTCTACAATGAGTAGGTAAGATCATCACCCACCTGTATAGAATTAAAATATTTAAGTACTTTTGTTTCAGTTTTTTTTTTTTATACGTAACGTAAGTACATTTAAGTTTATTTCAGTGGGTAGTTTTTGAAATTACAATTGATTGAATTGAAACATATAAACAAACAAGCATAATTGATATCAAAGTTGAAATTATGCTCATGATACAGTAAAACCCAGATAAGTGCCTCACCATAAATGCCTCGTTTTGAGAGGTACTTATGCGGGTTGCGCAGTTATAAAAAACCCGCTTAAGTGCGCATAAGCACTTATATCTATATTTACAAAAATAAAATAAAATGACAATAAAAAAATGTTATTTTAAAAATAAGAAATAAAATTACATCAACTGACTTGTATCGGTAACCTTTTAAAAAGGAAGCGCTAGATGAAAAGAAGCTTTTGTCTTTTTCTGTTGATTTCAATTGTGTACTTAAAAGAATTTTTTTCAGGTAAATTTCAATAAAAGTATACAAAATAAAAGGCAATTAAGCGGAGAAGGCAGTTAAGCGAAACGTACTTATTAGATAAGTTTTATATGAAAAAATCCTCAAAATGCTGGTTCTAAAAAATAAAAGGTACTTAAGCGGGTCAGGCACTTATGCGATAGGCACTTATCCGGGTTTTACTGTATATTTATGAGCCTTGCATTTTTTCTGCAAATCATTTTTTTGCATCAAATTAAAAAATGTAATTTGTTGAGTTTTGTCTTTTTTTTTTTGTTTTGAGCATACATACCTACCATACTTTTGAATTTGGTAGTAGCTAAAGAAAAAAGAAAGTGCATTGGATAAATGTTACATGTACATGTGCATTCCTTTATAAGGGCCACCCTAGTGTGCCATGCATTTATTTTTGCTCCATTTATCTGCATCTTTTTTTAATTTTTTAAGTTTTATCAAAGAAAACTAAATATACATTTTTCCTCACATTACAATCAAAATTTGTTAGACGCCAATCAACATAATCTTAAAGCTTACCGCTAATTATTATATGATTAATGGCTATCAAAATAAGTCACAATGAACACACTATTTATATTCTATTCTATTCCCAACACGTCACATAAATATATGCAACAATCATACAATATTATATTATTTATTAATTATGTTAATTAAGATTTCCACACATACATATATCAATAGAATATTATCTATATTTTTAAATAATAATAAATTATTCTCTTCAAGAATGAAAGCATTTGACGATCAATGCCAAAGTTGGAATATATAATTCCAAACGCGTAAAATAATAAAAAAAAAAATATAAAAAATATTAATCATCACAACAATAAGCGGTAGGTTTCAGTGTGATTCCTATAGGTTGCCCATATCTACACTTTATATTGAAGTGAAGTGATCTGTTGCAGCAATGGGGCTATAATTAGAGATATCAAATTGCGTTAAGAATATCGAATAAGACACACATATACAATTTGACTTATTATCAATTGCAAATCAATTGTCAGAATTTTAATGAATATTATAATATGCACCACTGCACCTACATTTGTAAATATGTATTGAGGAAAAGTTGCATTATTTAATGTTATTTCATTTACTTATAAAAATTATAACAAAATATGTACATATACATATATCAATTGCCACACACCTTGAAATATTTCCGTAGTTAACTGACGTCCATTTCTGCTTTTGAGAATCTTCTTGCTTTTTTATGAAATTTTTGTTAAGATTTATTAAAAATTATCCTCTAGTTTGGTTTTAACAAACTATAGCTACATAACAGAACGAAAGACCATAATTTATTATTTAAAAACATTTTGTTTTTTATGTTTTTTTAAACGTTTCTTGAAAAAAAAAGAAAAGGCTAAAATTTAATTTTAAGCGTTACATTAAAAATGAAATAACCGAATGGGTCGGCATACCTATTTTCTCATGAAGTTTAAGTTACTTTGTTTAAGCCTTAAGGCTCTCCTAAACCAACGCGATTAATCGCTGCGACAAAAGAAAACAATAACAACAACGTGTTGTTTTGTTTGACAACCACGTGTTGTTATTGTTGTTTTCTTTGGTCGCAGCGATTAATCGCGTTGGTTTGGGAGAGCCTTTAAGAGCCGATTTTTCAATCATGCTGTAAGCTTTTAAGGACTATTCACATGAGAGCGACTAACGACCGACGAATAAACAAATAAATGTAATTTAAAACAATTTATAAACATAAATTCTTCACAAATACTATCGTAGAAATATAATTTTTTTAAATGTTTAGATACTAAAATCTGTTTTTTAATTGCTAAAACAAGATAAATTGGAGAAAACAAGTTGGTCGTCGCGAATTCCAATCTAATTGTTACGAATTGTCAAACTCTGTTCGCGTTCCACATACGATCCACACTTCAACGAACAAATTGTTCGCGCGCGACTAACTTCAAAATCACTTTTGTTTATGTTTTCTGGGTGGTGATTCGCGACGAACAAAAAAAGCCATGTGAAAGAAATATCAAAATGTCGTTCATTCGTTGGTCGCTCTCATGTGAATAGTCCTGTAGAGAAACAAATAGAAACAAATTTTTCATTTATCTAAAGAACAAAACGCACGTACTGACAGACTTTTAAAAATTGGTCCTTATATATAAATATGTAAAATATGCAAATGTAAAAAAACTACACAGGCATAAAATTCGTGCGTTAAGTTGATTTTATTCTACCTTGAAATTGCTTTTAGCCTTTAAGGCCCATTTGCTGAAACGAAACTTATGTAAGTATTTAAGTTCAACATAAGAGCTTATGTGACAGTTTACGCTCAGGAAAAAGTAAAACATAAGCGTTTAAGTTGAGCATAAATATTTAAGTTTCATTTCAGCAAACAGCCCTAAAACACGTACATACGTAACCTTATTTTAAAAAAAAAAATAACTTGAATCAGTTTAACGTTTTCGAGAAAGTCGACAGAAAAACGGTTACACATGAAGGTGATACCTTTATTAATAATCGTGGAAACGGTTTTCGAAAAAATAAGCTTTTCCTTAACGATTACAAAATTTTGTACGACACAGTTGTTTTTGTCTGAAACCAACTTTTTTAAACCCTCATAGAAACATATAGACTTTGTGTTTGTATTCATTTTTTAAGTAAATTTCTTGTTATTATAATTATTATAGTATTTATTTGCTTTATGTTAAATTTATTTCATTACAAATTAAATACCAATTTCCTTTATTTATTTTAACTTTTTTTTTTTTTAACTATTTTTTTTTTTTTTTTTAACTTTTAGAGGGATTGCCTTTTATTCCGCACATATGCTATGTTGGAGAGAAGCAGTACCAAGCTTCAGTTGGATCGTGTTTTTTCTATGAAGAAGTAAAGGAATGTTGCTGTGCTCCATCTTTGGCAAAAAGGTGTACGTATATTAAATCATAATAAATTTAACTGTATACATTTTAAGGTAATTTTTGAATTAATGCTATAGTTTGATGGAAAAATATGTACATTCATAGCAACCAAAATCCCAGTGATCTCACAAGATTTGGAATGAGTTTAATTATAATCATCATTTGCACAAAGAATTTGAAACTAATCATTTGCAAATTCGACATTTTACCTTTGGAGTTTGTTTGTTAAATTCTAATTCAAAATAACATAGAAGAACTTTAAAGTAAAAAAAAATTTAACTTAAAACAAAAGTGAAACTGAAAAAAGTAGTACTTCTGCTCGCGTACTTTCCAAAAAAAAATAAAAGAATTTATAAAAAAAAAAAAAATATTAAAAAGAAAATTAAATTAAAAAAAAAATTAATATTTTATTTATTTTCAGGGAAGCATATTTCTGCTGGACCGATAAATGCTGCATATCCTCCTACAATTATTTTTGGTTTGGCATTATTTACTAAATTTGGAACACATGTGCTTTTAAACCATCTTTAATGAATATCCACAATAGTCGAAGATTCTTCTATAACAAAATTATAAATATTTTGTATTTTTTATTTAAGACTGTAAAATATTTTTTAAGAAATTATGATTTATATAAATGGAAAATTTTTATTTATTGATAAAAGCTGAATAAATGGTGTTGGTACCTATTCCAACAGCATAAAATGTTGTCAGGATGGTACATTTGGAAAAAAAAAAAAAAACAACTTTGTTGAGTCAATTTTTAATATAGTGCCTCTGAAACATCAAAACAATTGCATCCATTTCTGAAAAAAGCTATATTACGTAGTGTTGCCTTAACGTAGATATTACCAACAGTTGTAGCTGTTGGCTCCCTCTCTTACAGCACTCGACAAAATGTCACAACACAAAGCTTGATTGAATTCACTTTAAATGAATGTGACGTTAAATTGAAATACATTGAATGTTGTTGGAAAGCTGAGTAAAAAGAAATTTGCAGGTAGCTACATATATCTACAAAATTTTTGGATTTACATATGTTTAAATTTTAGCATGTATGTAGTTAAATTTTTATATCAATTTAGGCGGTTTTTGATTTAATAATTCGTCTATTCAAAATAGTCGGTAACCGTTGGAGTGGAATTCTCTCCGATTTCCTACTACCTCGAAGCAAAATGTCTCCGATTCGTAGGAAATTGGAGAGAATTCCGCTCCGACGGTTACCTCGATAAGGCCGAGTACATAGTTGTTACAACTCAGGGTTTCCGCACTTAAAAGTGTCTTTCTATCTTGCATTAGAGAAAAACCCACTCTTATCTTACAGCCCTATTCTGCTATTCGATCGATACTTTCGATTCGCGTGAAAGTTTCATAAAATTTGCCTTAAATTATTTTTTAAAATCTTCAATCTTTAGCGTGCAAATCTTAACTGATATTTAGTTTTGAAATTCTTAAAAGAATCTAATTGTTTAAATCCTGTTTTTATCGAAATTTATACAAAATTTGGAGAAATTATTTCCCTCCGACATATAGCAGAATACAAACTTTTACGTGAATGTTTAGCAGAATAGGGCTGTTAGGCAATCCCGACACTATTTGACTTATAGCCATGAAAGTTGAAAAGCATATTTTTATAGGTAAAGTTTTTGTATAATATTTATCAGTTTGTATTTAATCAGTCAAGTTATTATGTAATATTAATAGATCAAAATAATCATAACTATTTTTATTTTGGCCCATTTGCTGAAACGAAACTTAAGTATTTAAGTTCAACATAAGAGCTTATGTGACATTTTACGCTGAGGAAAAAAAAGAACATAAGCGTTTAAGTTGAACATAAATATAAAGTTCTCGTTTCAGCAAATGGCCCTTAGTGTCAAAAACATAATCACAATTGATGGAGCACAATGACTCATATTTACAATGGTATAATATGTTATTTTACTGTCCCATTGGGATACAAAATTTTACAATGTTTGAAATGTTGCAAGCATTTTCTACAATTTCATTTTTTTATTTTCAAAAATGGCGGTCATTCTGTTTCACATTTTAAAGACTTTGCTTTGAATAACCTGAAATTATGTTTCAAAAATGTATTTTTTAGTTTTATTTTGCCTAAAACCAGCAATAAAACATTGGTACACTCGGGCGTATACGCACTTTTTTTATTTTATTGATTTTTTAACAATTTTTTCTTTATTTTTGTGTATGCATATTACGTTCGTTTCTGATTATACTACTAATTTTTCATTTATAACGCTAAACAAAATCAAATTGAACTACTCGGTGTTTCTTTTATTGTTTTGCAAATAAAATAAAAAAAATGAGTAGCTACTCAGTAGTAAAAAAAACTCGGCTATTACTTGAAATGATCGCATTGTCGCTTAGTTCGGATATTTTAGCTCAATCAATACATTTTTGTTTTCCGGTTTGTCAAAAGGAAAAGGTACCCATAATGCACCTAAGTGAAAAATGAATCCTTTCTCATTGTCTTCCCCGAATACAACGGAAAGATACACGTACCTATGTACATACGTTACATACATAAGTGGGATGCAAGCTGGACCACTCTGTGACTGATTATGTTGGTCGCATTTAATTTAAACGGCTTTTCCAAGAAAAAAAATACAAAACATTACGTCTACTGTATAAGATTTTTTATTTTATATAAATTTTTATTTTTTATTCTATATGGACAAACAACGTATAAAGCTACAAAGTGGGGAGTTAGTAATACATATTTTCTTAAAATTTAAATTAGATTCTTGTAGTACATGCAGGCGAAGTAGTTTAGTGTAGATGTGTAGTATAAAAGTCGCATGATGAAATTTACATACTCGTTCGGAAATTAAAAGTTTTATTAAGAGCATTCACGCAAGACAAAACATCTTCATGATCTTTTGACCAATCGGCTAGATTTCTTTCCAGATTATTCAACCTCTGGACACCTACTCTAAGTCCACCATGCTTAAGCGCAGCTACGCAATGACAAGTTAAAATCTTAAAGCATTGCCGTCTGATGGCATTGTGAGAGTTATTGTCCCATATGGGTGTTGCCCGAACATAGTTCCATGCCATCAGAGCATAGTCTAACAGGGCATCCCAGTGAGATGAGTCGTGAAGCTTCCTTGTGTGACTTATGATGGCCGTCTTAAAAGCTGATACATGCATAACTGCCTTAGAATAGGCGGTGCTATCTGTCTTCTTGCATAATCTTGATGTCGGAAGACTTTTAAAGATATTGCGTTTACATAAAATCAATTCATCTTCCAAATATCTGCAAATAAATCAAGTCATTAAATTCCAATTTTATCGAATAAAACATTTCTTACCCAATATCTGGTATTGGAAATTCATTGCGAATCACTTCCTCAAGCTTGGAATCTTTGGCCACTAAGTTTCCTATCATCTCAACAAGTTGGTTGTGACTAAGTCCTTTAAGCATCACGTTCAAACTGGTGTTGAAATTTGTCTGCGCCACCGGGGTTTCGTCTAGTTTTAGTCTCTTGACAATCGGAGACATGTTACTCGCCGATCTATACCCAGATAGTCTTTGAATGTTGTCAGAGGCACAAGATTCTATAGGTGTTTTGTAAAATGGTGTTTCTGTCATAAGAAGGCGTTTGCGGGGAGAACTTCTCAGTGTCATATGTGAAGCTATTTTAGTAGGCGTTTTCTGGAAGGGACTCTGTGAAGACAACTTGTCCGGTGACCAGGTAAGCGTAAAACGACGACGTCCTCTCTGTTTGATAACAATTTCATCAGGTGAAGCAACTGGCGACTCATGTTCCAAAGTAATATTATTGATGGCGTTGTCGAAAATAGTTTGGTTTAGGATATTTGCCGGTGTTGGCTCGTCTGCTTCGGGATTTGTTGGTGTTGTAGCAACTCTGAGAAGTTCTAACCGGTCAGGGATTTCCGATAAAGCTATTCTTGTATTGCGAGGTGAAGCCATTGTTCGTTTTGAATTCAAAAAGCTAGTATCTAGTTTCACTTGCGATTTCTCAGCGAGAAAGCTTAATACAATAATTTGTTAGTTGTATAGTTATCAAACAAAATTTTCCAATTCTACATAATTGTTTTGTAGTTTTTCCATTAATTAATTGAACAAAATGTTGCTAATGCGTCATTTTCGCGCTTAAATATACAAAACAAACTTCAATTAAAAATTTCGATGCTCGGGTAGTGGGTACCTGTTGAAAAAAAAAATGACACATGACAGCGGCTTTATTTAAAGGTATGAACAAAATGAAAAGGATAGGATGCGTTCTTTTAACCCGGAAGGAAAGAACGCGACGGGCAAATTTTGTTTGTAATTTTTTACAAAGACCGCCGAACAGCGTTCTGTGTAAGTCCCCTTTCACACAGGGCAACTGAGTTGCGGGCAACAATTAGTTCATAGGCGAAAAGGGCAGGAAGAAAGAGGGGGAAATGAAATCTCCCCGGTCAACAAATTCAGGAGATTTTTTTGACGTTTCTCTTCACCCTACGTTTGTGTGCGTTCAACCACAGTAGTTTAATACTACGTTTTCATTAGAGCCGAAATGAGGTAATTTCGGAAATTACGTAAAAAGTGTTTTCATTACAAATTTGCTAATTTCGTTTGACAGTTCAGGCTGTCAACCGCTTGTTTTTGTTGTTTTAAACATTGAATTCTGTCATTTTAAATGCGTTTCACTTTGAATGGATTCCATTTGGGTGTGTTCATAAAGTATTTACGTAATTTCCTACCTAATTTCGTGCAAATTTGGTTGAAATTATCTCATTTGGAAATGTGAATTTGTATGGGAAATGAGATGATTTCGAATCGAATTTGGAAATTTTCAACGAAATTACCACCGCCGTATAGTTAGCAGCACTAGGTGAGGAATTTCAATTTTTTTGATTCCTATAATTTGGAAAACATTTGGAAAAATTTGGAAAACCATTTTCAGAATTTGGAAAACCCTAGTTAATTAGTTATTAACAATTAAAGGTTAGGCGTATAGTTAGCAGCACATAGAAACAAAGCTAGGGTTTTTTGGTATCAATCGATCGGGAACAGTTTTGTGAAATTTGGAAAACCATTTTTAGAATTTGAAAAAGCATAGTTTAGTAGATAATTAACAAAATGTAAACAAAATGACAGTTCTATAAACAATAACAATTAACGCAAAACGTAATGTAACGGGGCGTAACGTAATTAAAACTGCCATACAAGGACACAAAACCAACACATATAAACAAAATTCTGTCCCAATATCTGTCAAAATATTTTTCTGTCAAGAACTGTCAAATTTTTTACCTTTTCAGATAGAAAATATAAAATATAGTTAAGAATAAAACAATAGCCAATGCTAAACAGGCGATTCAATTCTATACGCCCTATAAATTTGTTGTTGGGACAGAATTTTGTTTAAATGTGTTGGTTTTGTGTTCTTGTATAGCAGTTTTAATTACGTTACGCTCCGTTACATTACGTTTTGCGTTAATAGGGGGGTTCACATTCAACGACGTGTCGACCGACCCGAGTCGTTTTGCTAGCGTTCACATTCTACGACCGTTTCGCCGACTTCATTTGAAACAAAAAATTCAATGAGGAAACATTACGCGTATTTAATTTATTGCACCAATATTACCGCACTATTTTCATTTTTTATCGTTTCTATTTGTTGTCTTACTTCGATTTCAACGCGTTCTATTTAATTCTTACATACAAAATAGAAGAAAAACTGAAAAATTAAAATCATCGGTCGTTCGACTAGTGTTCACATTTACTACAACGGTCGACCGACCGAGCAAAATATTAAAAAATTTGAACTACACAACAAGTCGATCGACGATCGTTCGACTGCTGTTCACATTACAGAATACTGCCGACTAGATACATGTTGATCAACTTGTCGTTCAATGTGAACCCCCCTAATTGTAATTGTTTATAGAACTGTCATTTTGTTTACATTTTGTTAATTATCTACTAAACTATACTTTTCCAAATTCTAAAAATGGTTTTCCAAATTTCACAAAACTATTCCCGATCGATTGATACCATAAAACCCTAGCTTTGTTTCTATGTGCTGCTAACTATACGCCTAACCTTTAATTGTTAATAACTAATTAACTAAGGTTTTCCAAATTCTGAAAATGGTTTTCCAAATTTTTCCAAATGTTTTCCAAATTATAGGAATCAAAAAAATTAAAATTCCTCACCTAGTGCTGCTAACTATACGGCGGTCATTTGCTCTAATGAAAACGTAGTATAAAGGTTTCCCAAACCAACGCGATTAATCGCTGCGACAAAAGAAAACAACAATAACAACACGTGGTTGTCAAACAAAACAACACGTTGTTGTTATTGTTTTCTTTTGTCGCAGCGATTAATCGCGTTGGTTTGGGAGAGCCTTAAAAGGAAAATAAAGAAAATCTCGGTTTTTTTTGCTTGCGTGTGAAAGGTACAAGAGATTGTTAAGGAGATTTAAAGAAAACGTCAAAAAAATCACCAGCAACTAGTATCTTCGTATGAAGGGGACTTACAAGGCCTTTAAGGCTCTCCCAAACCAGCGCGATTAATCACCGCGACAATAGAAACAATAACAACAACGTTTCCGCTAGCGCAGTTGTTTTGTGTAAAAGAACACATTCTATTTGTAAACCAAAATTCAAGCCTTCTGCATAATTTTTATAAGTTTTCCAGTGAGAAACACTATCCCAAAAGGAGTTTGAAAATTTTCACTTTTGTACTTTTTCACTTTTTTGGCCTATGTAGTTAATAGGCTTTACTATTTTGTTTATACCCTTTTCGATTGGGATCGCAATGACAGTTCTACTGAAAAGAAGAGAAATTTCGTTCTTGATGTATTCACACGTATCAAATTGTGCTTTCAGATTGCCAATCGAAAAGGCCGGCACTTTAGCTGCTCGGAGCTGCTCGCGGAAGTCCCTAATCCCCTTTCACACGAGGCAACGAACTGACTGCATCTTTCGTTTCCTGAGTCAGAAATGCATGAAGTAAGAAGGCTGACAAAAAAATGGTGTATCAAAAAACATGATGCGGAAACTTATAGAAGTTAGGGGTGTTCGATGTGTAAAATAAAAACCCAGCTCTGAGTTTTTTGACATTTGATTAACACCCCCAGACCGCTCCGGTGCAGAAAACATCGAACAAACCTAAAATGCCAGATTCCACAAAGTGATGAATTTGACGTGTACGAGAGGGACGAGTATATTGCCCTGTATCTCTTGAAAGCTTGTGAAATTTTCTAAAAATTTATAAATAATTTGAACAAAATAAATAAAGTCATGGAATCTCCGAATAGTTCGAAGGGTAAAAGTTCTTTTGTTGGTATAAATGTTGGCTTTATAGAAATAAATTAAAAACTTGTAGAATTTGAAATAACTGGTGTGTCTAGGAGCGGACGCGTCCGAAAGAAGTCCTCCAAACTCCTTGACTTTCGGTCCCCAGATGAAATCGAACCAAAATCAAAGAAAACTGCAAAATCTGCTAAAAATCAATTGAAAACATCACTTGATATGGCACCAAAATCAGATTACGAAGGTGCTGAATCTGACGAAGACTTTGACACCGATGCCATCGATGCGAATTTAGATGATAATACTGAATCTGGAGAGGATTTTGAGGGTGATGGCGAATGTGATGATGATTCTGAAGAACACTCGGAAGATCCAGTGGTGCATCAGAGTCTTTACATGAGTGAAAAATCGAACAAGAAGAGAATATTAAAAGACGGAAAGGTAAGAAATAAATACAATCGAAAACTCCCAAGACTCCTTTTGATTACGGGTATTGAATATATTGCAGGTTGTAATGGAAAAGGCACAAAGAAAAGACAAGGGAAAATCAAGATTTACAGCTTATATGCTATGGGCTCGAGATGTCAGAAGGAATGTCTTGAATAATAAAAACAACAGCTTGGGTATGGTAGTCTATTGTTTTTTATAATTATGTTATTTTTGCACGGCTTAACTTATTTCTTTAATCTTTACAGACTTTGCCAACACCTCACGCAAGCTCGGAGAGATGTGGGCTAACGTTCCCGCTAATGAGAAGAGCATATGGAGAAGACGGGCAAAGCGGCTTGGAAAAAAGACAAAACAAGGTGACGATGGACAAGGTCCCACTAAGTCCACATTCATAAACAGAGCTACAACAACTAGAACAAAGAAGATCGCTCAGCAATCAGCAACAAATCTTCCCACCAAATTAAGCTCACCAACTCATTCTTCGTCGAATTCAATATTTTCTTCAACAATCAATAATACTACGACGCAACCAGGAGCATTCAAAGTAACTGGCATTGAACCAATTGATGTAGCTGCTCACTTGAAGTTACTTGGAGATAGTTTGTCTATCATTGGAGAGCGATTAAAAGAACACGAAGGACAAATAACTGTTTCCGGCAGTCTTTCTGTACTGCTCGATAGTCTTTTATGTTCTGTTGTTCCGCTTGTTTGTTTAACTACCCAGATTCCGGGTTTGGAGAATCGAAAAAGTCTGAGTGACAATTTACACGCGACTATGGATAACATTGCCTATGTAATGCCTGGACTGTAAAATTATTTTTGGAATAAATATTATATAAAAGATTTCTTAATTTAAACGATACTAAGGCGTTGTTTTTTAATTAAAGTTGTCCATAACCACTTTACCCATCTTATTGTAAGACCTAGTCCATTTAGATGCAACCTTGATTGAACGTTACTAGAAAGAAAAAAAGAATAGAAACAATTTTTGTTGGCACAATAGATGACCGAATAATGTGAAATTCCCTACTCCTTCCAGGGTATAATTTATCGCAGTTTTGAACGACTCGCCGATGCTGACAAGCCTTCTCGATGACAGCATATACTTCTTATGCCCATTTCAGACAAACCTATTCCTTCTGATAAAAAAACTGACTCCACGTAATTGAACGGACTTTTGAAAAACCACGACTCAAAAATTGAACCACGTTTGTAGCTGAATTAGAACTCTCCGAAAAAAATTAAAGAAAACAGCATTTTTTTAATAATTTGCTAACAAAGTTTTTTTTTTTTAATGAAGCCGATTAAATTAATTTATAAAAAAAAATACATATATAATTCTATTAATAATAATTATATCTTCTTAAAATTTAGGTTGTTTTAGGTATGTATAAATGTAATTATTAAATAATATTTTTGCTCAAACACATTAAAGACATTATATAAAAAAACAATAAAGTTGAGTTGAACAATACATAATTTAAAAATTAAAATTAAAAAATATAAAATATAATATTCTTTTTTTTATTTTTTTTCATGCTGTGAAAATAAAATAAGAAACATTTTTTTGCAGGCCCATCGCCGTATTGCAACAATTTTGTTCAATTTTTCATCATTTTTGGAAACGTCCACCAACAACAGCTTGTAGGATGTTAAGAAAAGTATTTTAAGGCTTCGAAAAACGTTTCTATAAAACAAGATTTAAAAACATCAAATCAAATATTGAGAAATCATTTTTTGTTTAATCATGTATATTTACTTCTTCTTTCTCAGTTGGTTCAGTATCATCCTTTAAATGACGGGATCGCCTTTTATCTCCACTGTTGAGTAATTGAGCGACTTTTGTTTGTTTGGCTAAATCAAGGGCCTCTTTCTTGCTTCGCAGTGCACAATCTTCAAGGGTTTCAGCTGCTTCGAACATTCCCTGTCGCCGATAAAGAGCACCTAGATTTTTTAGTGTTGTTGTTACAGTAGGTGAGTCCACTTTTGCAGCCTTATGCCAACCGCCATATTCGCCGTAGGGTGTATTCTCGCGATTGTCGTACTTGTGTTCTTCTCGTTCTTCAGCAACCTGAAAATTTGTTTGAATCGTTTTTGTTGTTTTCTTTTTTGTTTTTCTATCTTTTTTTTTTGTGGCGAAAACTAAAATAATTATTTTTTTTTAAATTGTATAGTCTTATATAAAATACTCAATTTCCTTAGTTGTGCTAAACTAAAATAAATGTTTTTTTTGCTGTTCTCCATCAGAAACATTCAATTTATTTGGAATCTGAAGCTCATAATAAACTCTGGTCGTTTTGTTAAGTGCATGCGAATATCTATTTATCAATATTTAAGTCTTGATTAGGCTTAATACCGACTGTTAATTCATCCTTTTGAAATGATACATTCAACTGAAGATCAAATTAAGAAGAATTCATCGTTTTTGGGGATTTTTGAGTTATTGACTTTCCATACACCAACTAAATCACACATACAATTCCAAACAAAATAAAAAAGAAAGAAAATTCTGCTATGAAATTACTTTATTTGATTTGCAGCAAATGCTCAAATATAATAATAATTCAGTTCTATACAATTTTACTCAAACAGTTTTTTTTTTTTTTTTTTTAATATGGAAGAACAGTTATGTGCCTATGCTACTTTTTGAAAACTTAACAGTCTTCTTTACAATAAAATTAAGCTCGTAATAGTAAATCTATAATTGAATCTTTCTTAAGCTCTTGGTTTGACCACTCTGTCGTTTATATTAGGTTAACAAAGAAAAAATAATGAGAGAAAAAAAAAATACTTGTTTTTAGCACATTTTGTTGTTTAAGTCATAACAAATTGCAAATTTTGTTTCTGTTAATTTAGTTTTTTTATTTTCTGTTTTGATTAATTTATTGTATGGGAAGATTATATGCAGTGATCTCATGATGATTTGTTCGGTAAGAACTTATTTAACATTTCCTTTACACCTTTCTATAAGAAAATAAAAACATGAAAAAAAAAAAAAAACAAATTGTGTTAGGTCAGAATTAATTTGTTGGTCAGTTAATGAAATGAACATTTCGTTAGTAAACAAGGACGCAGTTAATTTTAATGAATGTTAATTACTACAGTTTTTATTTTAAAATTGTTTCACTGTCGCTTGATAAAGAAAGTGTCGCTTTTATAAATTAATGCGATATTATTTCAATTTAAGTGATCGTAATGTTATTTTTTGTTCAATTTATTTGGTAGTTTTGTGAATTAATACATTTACGAATAAGGAACGGTTATTATTTAAACATAAACAAAATTTCTTTTTTTTTTTCAGAAAAATGAAAAATTGAACTCCCAATTTATGGAAACCAAATTCTTGTTGTGTTGTACTAAGCTTTTGAATTGGGGCTGGGGCGAAAACTGAAATTGTCATTTGATTTCTATTTTCAGGATTTATACTGAGGGATTATTATGACAAAAACAGAAACAAATGAGAATTATCAACTGTTTTTTCATAAACTTTTAGTCGTTATGCAAAAGTTTGTTTTTGTTTAGTTTATAAAGTAGTTCCGATACTTAAATAGAGTAGTTCCGATAGTTAAAAGACAAATCAGCGTAGCTTTTGTTACGAATTTGGTATATTATTTTAATTATTTATGTTTTTTTTTAGAGGTTTGGTATTAAAAAAAGAAACACTTTTGCAAATGACAGTAAATTTGATTTGATGATTTGTGCTCAGTATACTACACTCATGCCAGAATAAGGCTAAAAAATCAAATAATGAAGTAATGCCAAAATTATTTAACCTTATTGCAAGTTTCACCTGAAAAATATTTCATGTTCCAAACATTTATTTCGGGCGGAAAGTGAGTGATGCCATACACAATTAACCTTTCACTTTTTTTGTATGCGAACGACTAAACAATAAGGCGGAAAATATATTTTTCGTTTGGGCAAAATTTATAAGAGCTTTTAAAATTCCAAGAGCCGAATTCTAACAGCTGATGATGAACTTTTGAACTATAAAACGACTAATCCAAAAAAAACATAAAATAATTGTTCTGTTTTTTAATAAATAACTTGTATGTGATAAAAAGGCGTTCGATTATTTTATCAATTCCTATATACAGTCACATAGTTCTCCAATGACAATAATATTATCTTTAATGATATTCAAAGATTCCTAATCGAAGTGGTCAAAATCTTTTGAAATATTTATCAGAAAACTAATTGCAATAGCAATAAACAAAAAAAAACTTTTAAGGACAATTTCATTGAATTTTTGAACAATAACTTAAAGGCGCTACCACCAATTGTTTTATAAATTAATTTTAGGTATTTTAATTCGTTTTTATTTTTGTTTGGCTGGAGATATAGCTATTTCAAAAGGGGATGCCAAGCCCTATCATCAGTCTCCTTTTAGTGGTGCTGAGCTTTAATCCAATTTTATTATGAAAAACTTTCTACATGCACACATGAGATCTCAGCACCACTAAAAGGAGACTGGTGATAGGGCTTGGCACCCCTTGAAATAGCTATATCTCCAGCCCAACAAAAATAAAAACGAAATAAAATACCTAAAATTAATTCGTAAAACAATTGGTGGTCGCGATTTTAAGTTGTTGTTCAAAAATTCAATGAAATTGACGGAATAAAGAATGGTCAAGTCTAATAAACTGACATTCTAGTATGAATAATACAATAAATAAGAATAAAAAAAAAAAAAAACTTTAAGAACGATGTTATCTAAATCTTGAGAAATCTAACTTATAAAAATATTACATATATATCATGCATTTTTCATCTGAAGGAAATTTTTTGTAACCTTTAATTTTTTTTTACTACAACAAAACGAAAAATTGACCATAATTTTATGTAAAGTAAATGAAATAAATTAATATTACCAAACACCACAAGAAAAATTAGGTCAATAGAAAAAATTAAATAAAAACTAAAATTCAATACTTTTTTGTTATATGTATTATTTCATATCTTGAAACATTTCAACCAGAGACAAAGTATATTGCTTCGCGTGGGTTGAAAAAAAAAATATGTCTGCCTAAAATTTTACCAATGGGCTGAGGGCCCTGACCCTGTATTATTTATTATTCATGTTTTCCTATTCAACCAGTTTTATACTCTCTAGATGCCTTGTGAACAATTTTTCATTTTCGAAGTACGAGGTTTGCTGGTCCAGTCCATGCTCATTTCTGTACAAACATGTCAACTTTTTTGTAAACAAAAATCTATAACTGAGCTGATAATATTCAATTAAAAAAAAAAAACCTGAAAATTAGTCTTCATTTTGTTAAGGCGACATAACATTAGGCGTGGTCCTTTGGAGGTGGTGAAGTACTCATGAGTACTTAGAGCTAGAAATTTTCAATGAAACGCACAGAAATGACTTTGCTAGTGGAATATACTACAGTTTCATGTGACTGTCAACTGATCATGTTTTGTGAAATGTATACTAACAACAAAATCGGGAAATTCTACACAGAAATTATAAAAAAGATATAAGTTTATGACGAAAGGTCGGTTGGTTAAGAAATTGGGCCCTATTAATAATCAAATTTAGTTACCACTCAAATATTTCAGTAAAATGGACCATAGTGGAATTGGCTCTAAATTATTAAACCGTGCATGGTATTACCTAAATATTTAAGTAGACTATAAATACTGAACCATATATCGATTTGACTCTAAAAAGTTGAGAATATATTGTCAATGGCTACTTTAATTAGAATCCATAACGTTATGGTTAGGGCTAGGATTTCAATGCAAATGCATATATTTTTTGATAACCTTTAGAAGCGTGATAGCAAATTATCTTTAGGAATCATGAATTTTCCTTTAATATGGCATTCAATCGTTAGTGCATATTTTTGCATATTTTACTATAAATGCATATTTTGCATATTTTTGTATATATTTGCATTTTTTAATAATGCATATTTTCAGTTCATATAAGGCGCGATTAAAAACCAGCTCACATCAGCACGATATTGCAATACATTTAGTGACGCGCAAATTGTCAAATAAACATTAAAAAACTGAGAAATCGGCAGGGACGGCAATTTTATCCGTACATTTTTTGTTTTTTTTTGTGTTTTGTATTCTTTGCGCAAAAAAATTTACAAAATTTGGATTTTTTTAATCTGCTGTAATGTCCTAAGTCATTGTTCATTTAAATTTTGTTAATATTTTCACAAAACAATTCAAATATTGTGTGATACTGCGATCAAAATAGTACTTGCTGCGTTCAGTAAAAGTCGTTTAGTTGAACGCAGCAGTGGAACGTGATCGCGATCCACATATCGCATAGATGTGAGCCTTCCAATTGATTCACATGAGCGGCATCCACATTGTTATCGCGATCGCCACCGCCATCGCTTAGGTTTGCGCAATGCTTTAAGAATCGAAGAACTGAATTGAAGATGCTGTTTTAAAAATTACCTACTGGTGTTGAAGGATGTCATGGTTCAGTTCTAAGTAAAAGCTTTTACGCACTAAGACAAAACGAAGGATTTTCAACAACGCTATATTTAAATCATAACTTTTCAGGTGCCATCTATCGGTTGATAGGTGCGTAACTACTCTGCTCATATGGGAGCATGAGTAGATGGTAGTACTAGATTATGATTTTCATCTACTCATGAGTACTTTGCCACCTCTAAAGGAACACGGCTAGCATATAAATATGGCCAATGCTGTCATATAAATATGGCTATAATTAAATTGTATGTTTGTATGTTTCAGAAATAGCGTAAGAATATGCCATATAAATCTGTCTATGACACTTATATGACACCTTTTAGCCATATTTCTTTGTCAAATTTGCCATATTTATATTTGAGCACTCCACTTTTAATAGCGATCAACTGTCTACAAATTGGATTTCTCTAGTCTCGTTTGATATAAGCTACCTCCCTACCTCCAGTCTCATTCGCTTAAAAAAAAAAACAATTTATACAATAAAACTATTGAAGTGAAACTTTTACGGGAAAATCCACATTCACAGCACATACACACACAGTTCACGCTCAGTAGCCCAACCTACTTAAGTCACCGTATAATGCACCTTTTCGAAGCATTTTGAGTTACATGAGTCAAATACACTCTTACCGCCATATTATTCACTCGATTTAAATTTAAATCCAGATGAATTTACATTGAATTTGTATGATTTACATCCAGATTTAAGTTTTAATCTAGATGTATTGAGTGAATAATATGGCCGTAAGAAGCTAAAAGAAGTTTCACTTCAAAACCAAATGTTTTCTAAATATTTTGCATGGCAATAATTATAATTGAACTTTTGTATAATAACTAATATATTGCACAAAATATTTAGATTATAACAATCACAACTTAAAATCTACATAATAGAATATTGAATTACAAATTAAAACGAAACATAAAAGCGACACTCATCAATAACAAACAAAAAAATCTTATAGCACACAATGCTATATAACATTATATACACATTTTATGTACTAAAAGATTTATTTTAAAATAATAACAAAAAGAACTTTTACTTTTACTTTTACAAATCAAAAGCATTGAAAAAGAAATATATAAAAAGAAAACTATGAAAACAATTTTAAGAACGAACTTACCTGCCAAATTGGTTTATTTTTGCTGTCGATAGCTCCAAATTCTCGTTCATGAGCTCTTGTTAGCACTTGTTTATACAGAATTTCAGCATCAGTATATTTGCCCTGCTTTAAATAACAGCTAGCTAAATTATTTTTGGTTTTTGCTACATTTGGATCGTCTGGGCCCAATTTAGTTTCATAAATTTCAAGAGCACGTTGATAGTATTTTTCGACTTCATCGTATTTGCCCTGATTTTGGCACAAAAGTGCTAAATTATTGAGTTGCTTAGCCACATCTGGATGATCTTTGCCAAGAACCTTTTCACGGATTTCTAATGCTCGTTTGCACAATGGTTCGGCATCCTTATATTTGCCACGTTTGCCATAAAGAACTGCCAAATTATTTAGCGTAGCGGCAACAGCAGGATGATTTTCTCCGAGAGTTTTTCCTCGAATTGAAAGGGCATCGTTAAGAAGATTTGCAGCCTCCTTGTACTTATTCTATATAATTAAAGAACAGTTAGCAATTTTGAAGAGGATATTTTTGTAATTTAAGCAAACCTACCTGATCACGATAGACCAAAGCCAAAATATTCAACATTGTAGCAACATCTGGATGGTCGTGTCCACTGGTTTTTTCTAGATCTTCCAACGCTTGCTTACACAGTGGCACTGCAACTTCGTACCTAAATTTTTGTTCTTGATAAATAGAAAGGCATATTTAATAATTTATTGGAACTTACCTTCCTTGTGAGGCATATTGGATCACTAAATTGTGCAATGTGCGTAGTCTTGCTGGAATTTCATAGCCTGATGTTTGATTTGCAAACTGGCTAGGTGGAGTTGGTGACATATTATTACGTTCCTCATGTTCTTCATCGGGGAATAGTTCAACTACAGGATCAGTACGTGATTTTTCATTGCATTCCTCTGGTTCTTGATTATCATCATACTTCTTAACAGATGCCATAAATTCCAAATGCTTTTTCTCTTCTTCCAATTGAGCAACTAATTGCTCTGAAGCTTGAAACTTCTGTTGAGTGTTTGCCAATTCATCTCTAAGCCAAGCATTTTCCTGATGTAAACGACGCACTTGAGTTTTAAGTTTTTGTTTTTCAGCTTCAATATTTTGCAGATGTGATGCTAGAGCCATCATAACTTGAGCTTCACTAACACCCAATTCAATGTGCTCGATATTCTTTTGAACAATATCAGATTTTTCATTATCACGATGGGCTTCGCCCATTCCAGCAATAAGAGAGACATGTTCCACTCGTAAAGCCTCCAATCCTTGAAGGACTGTTTTTGTATTGCTGACAATTTCGTCTTGTGTCATTTGTGTCATTTTGCCAATGTTTTCGATTTTTCGACTGTAAGAGAAGAAAAAATTTGTTGTTAATGCTAGATTATTTATAAAGTATAATGAATGTACATCAACGATCTGATCGGCCCCTATCAGTGTGGTTTTAGGCACGGCAAATCAACCGTCGATCAAATGTTCACACTCCGACAGATTTTGGAAAAAACCCAGGAGTTTCAAATCGATACAAACCACCTCTTTATCGATTTGAAAGTTGCATATGTTAGCGTAGACAGAGACGAGCTATACAGAGCCATGCCGCATCTCGACATCCCTGCCAAACTCGTCCGCTTGTGCAGGATAACGATGGAGAAATCTCGCTGCTCCGTCAAAGTCGGCAAGAACACCACCAAACCCTTTGATGTCGAGAAAGGTTTGAGACAAGGCGACGCGTTATCATGTAACCTGTTTAACATCGTTCTTGAAGCAATTGTACGCAACTCGCAAGTCAACAACAGAGGTACAATTTTTCAAAAGTCTGTTCAACTACTTGCTTATGCAGATGATATTAGGTTTGTTCGTTGAACTTTACCCAGGGCTGACCCAGGTTTTCTTGACAACCCCAAGAGTTGTATGTTACTTGGCAGTTTATTCGTTACTTCAACTCGCCCCAGCAAAAAACCTAGATCTACTTCAGGGCGAGTTCAGGGCGACCCCAGGTTTCAAAAAACAGAGAATTTGATTGTTAGGGTGAGTTCAGGGTTTTCAAAAAACGCTTTGGGGCGACCCCAGGGCGACTTCAGGGCTCAACGAACAAACCTATTGACATCATTGGAAGAACGAAGAGAGCTGTTACCGGTGCGTTTGCAAGTATTGAATCGGAGGCGGAGAAAATGGGTTTGGCTGTTAATGAGGACAAGACGAAGTATATGCTATCATCGAGAAAGGAATCTCAACATCGTCGAATCGGGCAGAACGTCACGATGGACAGGTACAACTTCGAAGTCGTCAAAGACTGTCTACCTGGGCTCCACTATAACATCGCAAAATGACATCAGTGCAGAGATCAAACGAAGAATTACGCTTGCCAATCGCTGTTTCTTCGGACTAAGAAGGCATTTGAGTAATAAAGCCCTCTCTCAAAGAACCAAGGAGACCTTATATAAGACTCTTATCATCCCGGTCCTGTTGTAGCATGGACCCTGACAAAAACGGATGAGAATCTACTTGGGTGCTTTGAAAGGAAGATTCTTCGGGTGATTTTCGGTCCAGTCTGTATCGGTGGAGTATGGAGAAGATTCAAGAACGACCTCTACGGGCTTTACAGCGACGTCGACCTGGTCAAAAAGCTTAAAATACAGCGGCTAAGATGGCTGGGACACGTGGACCGTATGGACACCAACGCACCAGCCCGACGAGTCTTCGAATCTACCCCTGACGGTTTGCGCAGCAGAGGAAGACCCCACATTAGGTGGCGCACATAAGTGGAGAACGACCTCAAGCAACTTGGAGTGCGTAACTGGAGGCAGCTAGCTAGGGACCGAGCTGGCTGGAGGGGCTTGTTGGTTGAGGCCGTAGTCCATCCTGGGCTGTGAGCGCCATCTAAAGTAAGTAAGTAATGAATGTACATTATTTTGTAGGTGTAACAGACCCTCCAACGAAACTGTAAATTTAAGACACAACTAATAGAATTTGTGAAAATTTGTAAGAATTTTCAAACAAGAATTTATTTTTGAATCGGATGTGATTCCATACTATTTATTTATATTTGTGTTTTTTTTTTTTTCTTATTTCGCAATCAAGAACAACATGACAATTTATTTCTTCATGCATTTCTATTTATTTACAAGCTCATCATGGGTTTAGTGATTACTTTGCGCATAGCATCATAGATTTGAATCACTCATAGCACAAAATACAGAATTAAGTGCACCTTAAATATTATGGTGTACATGAAAAAAGGAGCTCGCGAATTTTAAATACCTAGAATGTTTTCAATTTTTATTTATCAGTCCTAGTTGTGGGCCTTCTGCATGCAAGACGCACTATAAAAATGAATTTTCAAGTGCGACTTGCATAAAGAGGTCCCCACCTAAGAAGTCTTGGACCCTCATATTCCTGTCTATGGTATTCCGCTCTTTTATTAAATATAATTTCTTAAGTTCTATATCTAATATCTGGGCTTTCAGAAAAAAATGCATTTTCAATGCAGCATTATTTGCAAACGCCCCAACTACGTCTTGCAAGACTTGCATATTTGCAAATAAAAAGTAAAGGCCTATCTTATTGCATTATTGAATTTTTGCTATACTTCACACCCAAAAATTGCTGTGGGCTCTCGGTCTAAAAGTACAAACAAAGCTACTACTGTCTTCCTTTTTCTACTTTTTTTTTTGAAGAGCTTCGTAAAACAGATTGAGCGATCTATTTTATTTTACATTGAACAACGGATATGTTATCGGATGAGCCAAAGCACTGAGGTAGCCAGAGGAACAAATTTCGAAAAAAAAAACCATCGAGCAGAAGCTTGAGGGGTTATAAGGCGAATTGAAAAGTAGAGTTTAGAAATCCTACCAGAAACCAGAAATGGCTAACGCTATTTGTTAATTTATAATGCACATAATTATAATCGGGGCATCGTCCTTAAAACGAAAACTTTATGCCTACACAAAAGAACAAAATTAATGGTCAAACACTTTATTCCGTTTACTGCCATCAAAATACCTACACATACGTTTCGCAAAGGCTGAAGACTGAAAAACTAAATTATATTCTTGTGATTTTATTGATTTTAAACTAAATTGAAGATAATTTATAACATTTAATAGAAAATGTATTGTATGTAGTTCTTGCAGCAAAAACTATGTTTTGGTATGTGTATTGATTGATGATTGCATTGATTGATAGGAATTTTAACCTTATTTTTAATTAAGTTATTTTCTTTCCAAATACAAATATAATGAAAAATAAGTTTTTTTTTTGAAACAAAAAATAGACAATATTACTTACATCCTGTAATCGTTAATGGCCTTTGAAATAATCATGTTTTGATTTAGAATAAAAATTTAAAATACTTCTTTTGTTAACTATGTTATAAATTTATTGTTCTCAGTTATTATTGTTTACTCATTGTTTTAGATATTTTTTGTTAAAATAGAATGCAGTAAGCTTATTTTAAAATACACTCAGTTTAACAGTTAAAGGCAAAGCACTGGTTATTTATTAAATATTTTTCGTTTAGTTAGTTAAGATGTACATATGAATGCATATAATAAGAAAATGTTAAATGTTTTTTTTTTTTCAATTTGAATAGATGTTTTATCTATAAGCTATAATAAAGTAGAAATAATCAAATCACTTAGACTACCACCGCACTTTAAGCACAGCAAAAAAGGTCTAGAATCAAAATAAATATTAAACAACAAAAGAAAATGAGTCACCACTATGCTTCTATATTATGTAGACGAGAAAAATGACACACACGTGAAAGCTTCGCATAAAAATATACATATATTTTGATATATAAAAAAATATTCCTTTTATCCTGTGATTTTCTTCGTTTTTTTTGTTTCAATTAAATTGTCCACTTTTGAAATCAATTAAATTGAAATATTTCCAATATATATTGTTTTTGAGTGCAATTTGAATTAAAATATATAAATTAATCTCTTAATAGGACGGACTTCGAACACTTTATGTGTGCAGTGTAAATGAATTCCAGGAATAAAGAAATCCAACCACCCTTACTGAAGCGAGCTACAACTTTGAACGACGAAGGGGAAATATTGATTTTTCCAAAATTTAAATACGAAGTTAAAGCTTTTAATTCAAAACAAAAGTTACTAAGGGTAAACGCACTTGCTCATTTGAGTAGATAAATTACAATAAAAAAAAAAAAAAAAAACAGCAAACACAATATGGGGTGGTTATTTTATTTCGCATGATATATTTTACCGGGAAATGTAAAACTATGCGGTGCTGGCAAAAGGTTTCACTAGAATTTTAAATTATTTACTTGTTTATTTGTACCAAATCAAAAAAAAAAAAAATCAGATATTCACCGGTGAAATGTTAGCTCGATAATAAAAAACAAAAATAGGGACAAGCTGTAAATCAAAAGAAATACGCATGTTGTTTTAGTTGTCACGAATAGGGCTTTATTTTAACAGTTGTTTCAAAATATTCATGATTGTTTAACTTCAACTCAAAACACGTGATTTTTTATTTCCTATATTTGAATGTTTGTTTGGGAAAATGTTATACCCAGAAAATGAGATTAGTGGAAATCAAGCTATTGACAAGGCTATATCTTCCCAATGCTGAAAAGTAACTACTAAATTGCATTCCTTTGTTCCTTTGGAAGTCATTAACCCTTTTTTATGATGATGGTACTATATACAACCTTGACGTGTGCGTGAAACCGGCTAATTTGATGATTATATTTATGTACATTGGTCCTTTTGTCGTTGTCATTTTACGGCCGCATCGATAAGCAGGGTCAACTGTGTTTGTTCACTGCCGGTTCAGCAAATGAATGGCAAAATATACGTGTTTTTAACTTCAGCGGACATTTTAGAGACTGTAGATAAAAGTATTGAAACTCGAAATTTAACGACCCAATCAATTTAGGCAAACGTTGTTTTATTATTTTTTTCCATTGTAAATTGTCTACAGGTTAAACCTTGAACACGGAGAAATTAAGGATACAACAGACTTCATAGATTTTTTTGATTTATTCAAATATGGACAGCGTTTGAGGAACTTTAAGCGTTTAAGCCTAGAATGCATCTCGGGAAAAATTTTTCTGTTCATACAAAATTGTTCCCAGGACAAATTTTGTCTTCAGTTTTTTTCCAGGCAGTACCTACGCAGTTTACGCGAAAAATTGTGACGTTTGTACCCGTTGTAGGGTGAAGTCTCCACTAAATTTTGCCGGGAAAAATAATGTTCGAAGCATTATTTTGCGGGAAAAAATTTGACAAGTCAATAATTTAGCACCATAAGCACGATCAACTAATGTTTGTTGATAATTTTACAAAAAGAAAACAAAAGAAGAAAAACATTAATTTTTCGTGACTTTTGCAACGTTTTTGTAGAGATTAGAATTGTAGAGATAAAATTTGTCTTTTCACGATCTGCTTTATTTGAAAAAAATTGCTTTCAATTTTACAAATCATAACAAACAGTTGATTTTAGTTCTTTTATTTATAAATAGACACAATACCTAAATTTTTTTCTCAGTTCTTATAACCTACCAAATCGACATGTTATCTCCAAGAAAGATTAAAACAAAAAGAAAGGTTCTAAACGAATAAGATCGTCAAAGTGTATAAATAAGTCGGCCATTAATATTCGGTTTTTTTGTTGAGGCTTTTATAAAAATGGTTGAAGTTGTGCAGTAATTACAATTTCTTTTGAGCAGTTGTACAACATAGTAGGATTTGTAGTAGCCGTGGCGTGATGGTTAGTGCGATGGACTGTCATGCCGGAGGTCTAAGGTTCGATCTCCAGCCTCGCCACCTATTTATTTAAAAGAAAAAACGGCTACTGCCTCTTGCGAGGAATTGACAAATCCTCCAAGAGTATCTCCTGTCACAGAAAAGTGCCGCTCGTTAGCCGTTCGGATTCGGCAATAAACTGTAGGTCCCCTCCATTCCTGCAGACACGCACACAGGAATGTTTGAGAGTTGTTGTAAGTCACTAGGCCCTAGTTCTTCATGAGCTGTTGTGCCATCAAATTTATTTTATTTATAGTTGTACAACATCCATCCGAGGATAATATGGGCTTAATGTTTGCGATCATTATCGTGAAAAAAATGATAATTGACATGGCAAATGCCATGTCAAAATGATTTTTGTTAACTATTAAGTATGTAATATCTATATAATAATGAATAAAATCTTATCTAATCTAATTTTAAAAATCTAAATCGTGATAAAATTTGAAGAACCGCGAAATAGCCAATTTTTCGGTGGTCTATTTTATATTTTCATTTTTGGTAAGTACCTACAATCAAGTAGGTATTTGATTCCTTTGTTAACTTAAGAGATAAGTCATGGAAAAAAACATGGTTTCTACTAAAAATAAAAAAAATACGTATATATGTATGTAATTACAATGTGTATGATGCTTGGTAAAAACTATTTTCTGAAAACAAGCGATCAAAATTAATAGGTACTTTTTTTATTTATTAATTCTTTTACAAAAAAAAATATTGAGATGTTATGTGAATTTTCACGGTCTAACATTACATTAAAATTACAAATTTCATATTGATTTCTAGTTGGGAAGTACCGAACTTGCCTTAAAACTTATGACCTAGAATTTTCTATTGGAAGTCTAGTTCGAAGGTTAATCCTAACCCCATCGTATTTTTATCTTGTTCCTTTGCCCAAGCAAAAAAAGATTTTCAAACCAGAACTAAAAAAATCGATTTTTCCCAATTTGTAATAGCAACATAAAAGAAGAAAAATGTCACTTTTGCAAAGAAAGAAAAGACAATGCTGTAAGAAAATCCAGTCGAGGCTGATGACGGTGTGGGCCATTCTTCTTATGGTTTTAACTTCTTTTATTCACCGTGTGCGGTGGTGCAATAAGTTGCCAGTGCACATTAGGAGAGCCCCACTTTTATTGTTGTTGAAAATTAAAGATACAAAGGGGCAGGCATTTGAAAAAAAGATTGCCACTTATTCATGCATTTACCTTTCAGTTTAAATAAAAAGAGTACATTGCGCTGATTATCTTTGTTGAAAAAAAGTAGATAACTAAAAAAAACATGAAGCGCTAGTAGATGGACAAATGCATAATTTATAAATTAATTCGCAAGATTGCCATACAATTGGTTAAAATATGCAATGCAAACTTCTCGTTTTTTACCCCGATTCCATCACAATGATGAGTCACTGAGAAAGTAATTATTGAGTATGAACTCATGTTCATGTAGAAAAAAAAATACAGTTTCATGCAAGACAAATCATCAGACTCGCAGCTGGATCAAAAAAAAAAAAGAAACCTAACATAATCGTCAAAAAATTGACTCCAAAAATGTACTTACCTTTTTGTAAGGAGAAATATATAAATTCAGCACAGAAAGTGCCAAATTAGATCATCCAACTTTTTTTTGAAGTAAAGAGTTCGATACAATTTCCTACTTCCAAATCAAAATAAAGATCGAAATTAGCTATCCAACTAATTAACTAATTTTTTTGTTGCATGGTAGTTGGACCAATTAGTATTTTTTTTATTGTTTTTAGACAACCAATCACAAATCACTTTGTAGCTCAGATAAAATGGCGTTCTCTTTGAACCAATTTTAAAACACGGTAAATATATTTGCAGTTCTCAATCCTTTCCTTCAAGCTTAAATGCTTTTTAATTTTGTCCGTAAATATAGATAATTCCAACTTATATAAATTGGTATTTATCTTGTACAAATAAAACAAACTACAGCACAATTTGTGCGATTTTTATGTGAAGAAAAATTTTAACACGAAAACACAGAATGAATGAAACGAACTGAAGTTGTAACCAGTTGACAAATATCAGATGATTAGTTTCTCAAATGTGTCAAGCAGGTGGCGTGGTGAAAGTGGATTTTGAATTGAATAATTAAGCTGGAAACAGAGAGTGTGGATGGTGGATGCAGTTTGATTCCAAATCAATTGTCGTTTTGTATTGGTTTTTCGAAGAACCCTTTTCCTTTTGTTCTGTAAAGAATGGGTACGTTCAGAAGACATAGGGAACTTCATATGTAGTCAACTACGTTCGTTGAACGCAAATTTTACCTAGGAACCTAGTTCGTAGTTTGGCATTAATGACACCTCTAGTCATTAATGCCAAACTACGAACTTTACTTCAAACCTTTACCTTCCGTTGATAGAAAGAAAGTAGTTTTAATAATATTTTTATCTGAGAATCACTTTACACAAGGCAGAAATCAGCTAGGAATTTTGTAATATTATTTGTAAACTTTTCTTACTAATGATGCATTGTTTAAATTGAATCTTTATTTATTTATTTCAAACTGTTAAGATAAACGTGAAAAAAACAAGTCACGGAAGAAAAAAGTTCAGATTGCTATTTAATGACAAAATATAATCAGCTGATATTCTGACATAAATGTACTTGCCTAGAAATGTAGGGAGATATTTCTCACCTAGCTTTCCAGCCATTTTCCAATAAAAATTGCCTAAATTGGAATGCATATTTTTGACAGCTGACCAATCAGAGACTAGAAACTTGCCTAGCTTCCTAGTCACCTACGTCTTCTGAACGTGCCCAATGTCTCCTTCAATAAACTAGAAGTAAGTACTGCGTTGAAAAAGGACACAACTTTTTTTATTTTAGTCGTGCCTCCCACTTCTTCATTAAAATTATTATCGTTTTCGATTGAATTATCGGACACTTCTACTGCTCCTTTTTTATTCCAGACGAATAAATGAACATACGCGGAAAAAAATCTCACCTGAGATCTGAGAATTTTTTGTTTTTCACTTCTCAGATTTTTTTTCTCGACCAAACAATATGTTCGTTCGCGTACTCCCCAAATCTACGAATTTTTACGAATTTCTACAAATTTAACACAAATTGTGTTCGTTTACGCAAAAAATGTGTAGTTTTTCGCAGAAAAGAGCGCTCTCGAGAGAGTAAATTATTTCCCCTTTCTGCTAATTTCAGCCCAAAGAAATTCTTCGGGCAGAAATATGAGTTCAGTCAAAAGTCACTTTGATATTTGCCAGAACATCTCTTTTCTTATACTCCTCTGTTTTATTTAATTTAATGTAATAAATTAAATTTTGCTTGCTTTTTTATTTTATTTTGAAAATCTTTTCAAAGAAATGATGACGATATTTATTTTTTTTTTGTTTTCAAATATTTGACGTTAAAAAACCGGTAAAAATTATTTGTTCAAAGCGTTCGTGTACTATTTCGCAGTTTTACTTCTCTCTGAGAGAATTTCATCCCCACTCCTCAATATTTGATAGACTGTGAATTTTAGTGCAGAAAGTACACGAACGAAGCTAATGTGTTTTGTTGACAGCCAAATTCTTATTTTCTTCCCTCAACAGAATTTTGTCACTTCTATGAGATGGAAAATTTAAAGGTAGGGGGAGGACGGGGCACGGAGAACCACTTAACGTTTGCCGATTCATTAAAATAAATTGAACAAAGAAAAAAGGCTCACATTTGCTCATCAAATACATTATGGCATGAAATTGCTATTGCAACTGTAGTTGTAGTACTTCTATAGCTTGCGAAATTATTTCTGTTCAATTCGTTCGTTGTTAAATGACGATAGCAAACTGGATAAAGTATACTTTTGAGAGTTAAAGAAGTGTTTTGCTGCTTTTAAAGTTAGACGAGTGCTTTAGCGTTAAAGTATACTAATGTAATTTTGAAATCTACCTACCTACATAACTTTTAACTTTCGTTAAAAGAGTTGTTTAACTTGTTTAAAAATAAGAAATAGTTAGACAAGGGATCTTAACTAAACGACTATGTAGAGCCAGTTTTTTTCCTTAAACGAGCAGTGTTTAAAATTTTGCGCCAATATTTCGAAAAAAATAAAATTGCACAAACCAGCACTTAACGCACTATTTTCTTTATACAAACTTAAAATTCTTATTGGCAAGTTAGTATTTAAATAGTAAACAAGCACAATTTTCTGTATTTTTTTTTTATTAACTTTCTTTTAAACCAATAAATTTGAGATTTATTGCACTCGTGAATACGAATACGATAGACAATAACCACTGGGAGGGGGTAGATGGGGGCTTTTATTATTCTATTTAGCTTTTTGACAAAGTCACTTAGTTATCGTTTATACCACCCCTAAAATCTTGCCGCCCTGTGCTATAGCCTATTCTGCCCATATGGTGAACATAGCTCTGCCCATACCTATCTCCATTTTGGTTTGACCGTTTTTTTTACATTTTTTTCTCTGTTAGTTGACAGAAACACAACCATAAAAATAGCCTGAGAAGAATTTTTTAAATTTTTTAATTGCTCAATAGGGCAAGTGTATAAAAGAAAAGGAATCGGGGTTTGTGTTTGTAATCAAAATTGACACTACGATGATGGAGAAGTTCAAAAAAGTTGGTTTTGCCATACTTTCCGTCGATTTGTGCCTCTGCACGTCCTTGCATCCACTGTAATTTGAGCTAGAGACTAAATGGTTAAGCCTATAAATTACTTCAAATTTGGTACAGAGCATTTCTATGTGATTCTCTAGAGGAGAAATTTGAATTTTCGAATCACGTCATCTGGAATCGGTAGCTGCCATACAAATATATCGTTTGTTTAAATTTTCTTAAAAACATCTCTAACGATTTTTTATTAGTAAATATGTAGACACTACATTTCGGTCTTTTTTTTCGAAAAAAAAAAAATTGAAATTCAGAAATAGGGTTTTTTTTGCGTATATCTTGTGAATTGATGATGATGATGTTGACTGATTTTGTAATCTGGTGCTTCTGAGCAGTTGAAACAATATTGCATTTAAAATTTTTTTAAATATTTTTTTTTTAAATAAAACAAAAATCAAAAACAATTATCTAATAATTTTAGTACTTTCGACTTTTTTTTTAAACATTTTTTCGTTGAAGTGAGGTTTTGATTATTACAAGAGCAAGTTCGTGGTTCCAGTCGTACACATTTTTGTATTTTTTTTTGAAGAGCCGTCCGTTGAACTTTAATTTCGTAATTTGTTGGTCCTACTGCTTCAAGTTTTTGCCCAAAAACACAATTTTTGAATGAAAAAAGTGTTCATTGCTTTAAAATTTTGTAAAGCTTATTTCAATGTTAACAAGCGCACCTAATGCAAGCAAAAAGTGAAAAAATTCAAAAAGTTTGTTGTTCCTCTAATAATTCTGTGCAGCAGTGGATTTTGGTAAGAAAAAGAAATTCTTATTTTGAATATTATATATGTACCTACATAGTTCTTTTACTATTGAAAAATATTAGTTTAGCTTAAAGTTTCATACGATACACGGTGACAGACAGTAATTTTATTAAAAATAAAAAAAAAAGTTTTTTATTTCAACATGACGAGTTAAATTGGCCTTCTGAAAAAGCGCCCGCGTATAAGTTCCATTACATGCAAACCGGCTTTTGTTCTTTTGGCCATTCGTGGAAATATGTTAAAAAAAACATTGTCATATTCAATCGATCTGGAGTTTAAATACCAAAGTGTTAAAAGTGATAAGAAAACAAGGAGTTGAGAAAAAAGGCGCAATCCAAATACATAATATCATATATTACCTACTCCATATCTTAGCATCTGCATGCCGGTGTATCGCATCACACGTCATAGCGCATTTAATTGCGACGGACGACGACTAGTTTTTTATGACTGAACTTCACCTTCATTGCAACTTTTCTACAAACTTGTTGAAATTATTTGTACATATATATTGTTCTGTAGTGTTAATTCACCTACTGAAGCCATGGACCTTACAACAAGCTATGCATCAAGCTCAAGCTTAAGTCCAAGGTTTTGGTTTTAATGACGTGCACCATTAAAACTCATATTTTATGTGCATCTTATGGTGGTTATAATAAAGTAGAATAAAGTGTCATTTTAGAAGTAATTGCTATCTAGTGTAAATGGAACGTTATAACGTGTGGTAACGTTTTATTATTTTGTGATTTAAAAAGTTTGCTGAATTTTGGTCTGAAGTTTAAAGGATCTTGAAATATTTAGAACTTATTAATTAACAAATATACTGGTTGTGTTTTAAATACTTTAAATTGTGCAACAACTATAAAAAATTCAAGCAAAGGAACGGCATTGTAGACATTAGCAACTAAGTGATTTATAGTATCGTGTCATTAAAAAACCCTTTCAAAAGTTCAGTGCGAAGACCTTCAAAAAGAATATACTGAGTCAAAGATTATGACTTCTAAAAGTTAATTGCCAATCAATTTCCTTTGTCTCTTTTATTTTTTTTTTAATAAAATGTGCAATTTAGTAGTTTGTTTTGTTCTGTGGTTTTGCTTTGTATTATCTGGATTACAAGGACAACAATACAGTACAAATTTAGACGCCCAATTAGCACGGCCATATAGAATTATTCGAAATTTTTTAGCAAATTTAACAGCCGAACAAAACCAGATAAATAAAATATACCGATCAAACAAGAAGTCTGGGGTTAGTAAAAGCCGCAAGATATGGCCTTAAAAGCATTTATATGTATAACATTTCGATAGGGAAATAGCTCATAATACAAAAGGTTGGGTTTAAGTTACAAAAAAAAAAAAATGCGTGAAACGGATTAAACCAGCAACAGCACCGTCACCGTCAACAGCAAACAGCACGCTGGCCAGCAAAAATTTCTCAAACACATTGCCACCAACAAAAGCAAGCACCTACATTTGAATCTGTTTGACATATCAAATCAAAGCTTTTTCTTTGTGATCGCACACCAGCAACAGAACATTTTGGACTTAGGCCTAACGGCGCTGTTGACATTGCTGTTGCTCTTTGTATCTGTGTTAAACAATTGCAATACGTTGGTTCTAAATTAATGGCCGTCATTGTTGCAGTTCACGGTGCTGTTGAAATCTTTTTCTTGCTTAATATATGGACTGCTAAAGCTAATACCCAACTTCATTCGTGTTCCAGTTTACAGCAGCGCTCTTAGAACTAGCCGGTCATTGCAGAAAACTCGCCTTTAGAACAACAAGGTGAAAATGCATCATATTACCAACAAATTCAATGTGAAAGATCACAAGAAATTAGTTTGATCAAAATTTACCAACATTATTCAATTCATGAGCCAATTAACCGAAAAAATTAAAACAAAATAAAAGTTTATTATTCAATTTAAATAAAAACGAACTTTTTCAGATGCCATTTTATTTAAATTTTTCTGAAATATTTTAATTTTAACGTCTTCTAAGCATTTCTCTTTTTCAGTCCCAAGAGCGCTGCGATTTTGTTTTTTTCTTGTTAATATACCTAGCATAATGCCTTATAAAACAAAGATTGAAAAAATACATTCACATTTTCACTAATTTTTGAATTAATTTAGCATAGTAGGTACTTACAGATTTATGACTTCTAAAAATTTACCCAAGCAACGCAAGCACGGGTCTTCCAGTAAATAAAATGCACTACTGGGTCGCACGAAAAGAAAAAGTAAAAGTTTCTTCGAATTTTAAAGATTGATCGTAATATAAAACACATAATTAATATATATATATATTTATGTATTTATGCATTTAATAAATTGAAGAATGCAAATTTTGAATATGGAAAAAAAGCATGAAAGACGTTCTTTAAATTTTTTAATGTCAAAATGAAGAACGCCATTTTAATTCTTTAAAAAATGTGAATTTATGTACAAAAAATTTTAAAAATCGTTGGAGCGTTTTTCTAAAAAATATTTTTTTACATATAAAATTTCTTGAAATTTATTAGAAAAAAAAATCGTATGCCATTTTTAAGAATATGATAATATACAACTAAAACCATAATTTCAAAAAAAAATCATCAGCCCGTTTACAAAAGAATGATTTTTCAAAAAAAAAAAATTTTAAACTTTTTTTTTTAATCCAAAAAACATTTTTTTGAAAATATTTGAATGCATATATTTATAATATAATAAAAAAGTTTTCTTCAATTTTTATTATTAGCTCAAGAGGTACAGCGTTCAAAGTTGTTGATTTTCTAATTTTCATTTTCATGATTTTTGAGTTTGTCCACATTATAATTTTCAAAAAGCGATTTAATAACAGATTATTGTGTTTGCTTTTAAGGCCAGATCTAAGACTTCACAATTTTATTAATTTGGTGTTTGAAAATTGAAACTGTTTTTAATTTGATAATTTTTGTAGAAAATTCAACCACATGTTCCACAGTCAAAACCTTTTTATTGTGATGCAAAAAATGGTCCTGGAAGGCGTACCTCGAAACCCCCAGAATCTGTTGATGCAGTTCGACCAGGAGATATTGATATAATTGCCGCGATCGGTGATTCATTGACCGCGGCAAATGGTGCAATATCGAATGAACTTATTAGTTTGCTTAATGAGAATCGGGGAATATCATTTTCAGTGGGTGGACGGGGTGATTGGCGCAAATATCTTACCGTGCCAAATATTTTGCGAGAATTTAATAATGATCTCTATGGATATTCCACTGAAGACAGTTTAACATTTAATCGTGCTAGCAAGTGAGTTAAATATTTAAGAGCCCTTGAATTTAATTTAAATTTATATATATTTACAACCTTAGATTTGACGTTGCAGAAGCCACGACCCGTTTCGAAGATTTGCTGTTTCAATCGAAAGTTTTGCTTAATCGTATGCAAAGGGATCCTAAAGTAAACATGACATCACACTGGAAATTGATTACAATTTTTTTGGGAAACAATGATTTATGCTCAAAGCTTTGTGATTTATCAAATCCAGAAGACTTAATCAAGGAGCACAGAGAAAATATTTTAGAAGCTTTGAGATTTTTGCGTGAGAACGTGCCTAGAGCTATAATAAACTGGGTCCTTCTGCCAAATTTGGTTAAATTGACGACAATTGAAAATGTCCCAATGCAATGTTATATCGCAGAGAGAATTGAATGTCGCTGTATTTATAGTAAACGAGCGACACCAGAGATACTAAGGAGGTATGCAAATATAGCGTACAAAATCCAAAAAGATCAAAAGGAAATTATTTACCAAGACGAGTTTCATACAAATGTGAGTTCAAATTCTTTTCATTCATATAGAAAAAGTAATAATTTTTAATTTGCAGGAATTTACCGTAAATTTACAAACTTTTACCCAGAACTTCAGTTTGCCTAAATTATCAACTGGAGGCACAGATTTACGATATTTCGCAAGTGACTGCTTTCATTTTAGTCAGCTTGGACAAGCAGCAGGTAAGTTATCATTCCTATATATCTTTAGATTTTGAGACAAATAAAGATGGATAAATCAGAAACAAATGGGTTTTGCATTACCATCAGTCATCGCGGTGAGTGTGTCTGTCCGTCGTCGTCTTCTACTTGAGCTAGAGCCTAATTGGATTGACCAATTTGCTAAAATTTTAGTGCAAAGCATTTTTATGTGAAACACTAGAGGAGAAATTTGAGTTTTTGGATTAACTCATCTACAGGGCCGGCCAAAGCCAAACTTTCGCCTTGTGCAAAATTTGTAGAAAGCGCCCCTTTTTTATATTTACACACATAAATACATATGCTGCACCTGATGTCAAACCGTTTTATAAAAATTTCCATGATTTGAAAATTTTCGAAGTGTAAACAAAGTAAACTTGTGACTTTTTAAAATTGTACTTAAATGTGGCCAATGAGAACTACTTGTACTTGACAAAGCATGATAATTTTTTTTTTTTGCAAATAAAAAACAACAAAAACAAAAAACAGAATCTTTTGATTTTGAATAAATTAACAAAGTCCTCGGAACTAATTTGCCGTTAGATAAGGTAGGTAGGTAGGTAGAAATGGTGGCCAACGAACAACTAGCTCGCTGACCCAATTAGCGCAGAAAAGCGCCGTACCATAAACTCGTTGGAACCTATTTATGGAAGAGTTTAGTAGAAGCTGGCGGGAGGCCATCCACAAAAACGCTCCGAGCCAGACATTTTAGTGTCAAACTAGTCACTACGTCCTACAAACTTACGGTTACCCTGCCCGTGTCCCCTCAAGACTCGAAGTCTGCATACTAGCAGTTTAGCGGATCAGAAGGGGGTCGATGCAAAGGCTACCGTCTCGTCGTCTCAAAGCCATTTTGTTGCGTTAAGAAAAGAGATCAAGTCTTTGATCTTTATTTTGGAAAGTTCGTTAAGGTCGTCATAAAAGGCATGTCCAAAGGATTTTACTCTATACCGGGCTATAGCAGGGCATTTACAGAGGAAGTGAACTATTGTTTCCTTTTCCTGATAAAGTTCGTTGATAACTTGAAATTGAAAATTTTCTATTCTTTGTTTTTGGAAACTGATAATTCTGAATAATAAACTGGACCCCTTTAAACTATTTTTTTAATAAGTTCATCAGATGGATTTCCCCAGTTATTGGGGTCATGAGAAAGTTCATTCGTTAACATTAAGGATACCTCTTCTCCTGGCAACACTAAGTTTCCTACATGCACATCTTCGATAGTATTTCCTGCCTGCACCTTATCAATAGTATTATTATAATACTTACATTTTCAAAAAAGAACAAATTAAAACAAACTCTCTGCACAAGAACGATTCGACTATATGTATATGACTATAAAAAATCTGCGTTTCAGATTTTTTACAACATAAGACTTAACGATCTGGTGTTTCCAAGCAGTTTATGTCGAATTCCTTTTAATAAAAAAAACGATTTTTTAGAAGAAAAAAATCGATTTTTCTGGACAAATTCCTTGTATTGAAAGAAAAACCCGATTCTGTTTAGAAAAAAAATCGATAACATTGCATTTACAAATTTTGAAAATATTTTTTTTTTTTCAAACAAAATCCATTTTAAAGTACTTTTGCTTTTTTTTTATTTTTCAGTACGACTACATATACCTACTTTAGTAAACTATACTTATTTATTATCTATATAATAGCTGACCCGACTGACGTTGTCCTGTCTTTGCTATGAATAGATAATAAAAACAAATGTGTACCTACTTCTACAGGATTTACCATCAGGTGAAGAAGGAAATAACCAAATGTTATGACCTATACAAAAAATCTAGCTAAAACGTGTTACACACTGATAAATTTTTATTTTTACATTTTTTAGTTATAAGAAGAGGAAGAGGTGAAAAAATGCTCTTTATTAATCTTTGTCTGTTGTTAGTACCTATGTGTAACAGTAAAGGCCCTTTAACATAAATAATACAAAATAATCATTAGCGCAGTCACTGTGGCGTATGCGTACTTTTTTATCAGCATATATTAGTTAGAGTTAATAATCTGTACATCACGGCTTTACATTTTATTTTATATTATTAAATATATTTTGAATAACAAAACCGTCTAAAGCCAAGTTAAGTCAGAGTTTGTTGTGCAAAAAAAATTAGCGAATTTTATCCCACTAAAATGTTTTGTCATAGATGAAGAGGTCAAACTCGTTGCATAATTTCTATATATTAAGCTTTTCTTAGTAACACAAATACCTATATGAAACTATGTATATGAAATTCTACATTAAAAGAAACAAATAAGTTATATTTTTTTTAAAAAGATTAATTAAATTATAAATATTCCTTCCTATGCGAATCGGTTGATGTTTAGCCCGATTCAAAAAGTATGACTTTCACGATTCACCGGCTTTTCTGGGCAAATTGGACTCCGTATTGTATTTGCCTGTTTCAATATGAACCCATACAAAATATTCTTATTTAAATCGGGTAAAAAAATAAATATTCAATTCAAAATACTTTCGTCGTGTTAAAATTGAAAAAAAAAGCAATAATTTGGAAATATTGGCCTTATTCTATTTAGAATTCAACAATTAATACGAAATTGAAAAAAAGAGGCTGGGTTTGACCCACACTGATAACTTTCCATTGGTTCCCTTTGAAACTCGAGACCCGATGTTATTTTTTACAAGAAAATTACCAATTAAAAATCCAAAAAAAAACTTATCTGTTGTGCAATCAAGGGAAGGCTGTTTGCTCTAAATATATGCGACACGAAAAATTTCAACAATTATTAGCAGTTTCGTTTGCAGTTTTTTTTTGCCTAGAAAAAAACCGTCAATTGAATTTTTTTAAAAACCTTATCAATTATACTTATTATGGCATTGTGTGTGGATTAACATTTTTTCGGAGTTGATATCATTGGTTGTTTTTGAGAAATTCGAGCCGAAAGCATTTTTTATCAATTTTTAGCAGTTTTTTTGGCCTAAAAAAACCATTAATTGATTTAAAAAAAAAAAAACTCTACCGATCATCACCTATAACTTTGTGTATTAAATAAAATTAATGCGAAGTCAATATCTCTATGCGTTCTCAAGATATCGTCAGCGAAAAAATGATTCCGAACGTGCAAACGTACGTACACAGACATCTCTCTAAAAACAATGTAATCCGACTCCAGCGAGACCTCGAAACGTCAAAAAATGTCAAAATTTTCCATTTCACAAATCGGACCGATTACAATAACTTCCAATGGGAAATTAATAATCAAATAGAAAAATATTAACAATAATATTTTTCAAAATAACAATAGTATAAATTAAGTCTATTTGACTATTCTATTTTGAATAGACTTTCGCAATAAACTTCTGTATCGACGTGTACTAACAATTCGTATCAATCGCCAATGTAGAAAGATCGAACAAAAAATAATTCATTAAGTTTGAAATTTCCGGATGATTTTATGATTTTCCGACTTCATCGATCAAATTTTCTAACGTCAGCCTAGTTTATACATCAATGCGAGTTGAAATCTAAATCGAAATAAAACATCAATAAATCTTGCCTCGAAAAGTTTATAAAGAAAATAAATTTTGTTTTATATTTGGTTTAGGTAAGTCCGTTGAATTATATTCACTTCGAACCAAATTTCTTGACCCTTGTCGCTTAAATAATTGCATTTAATTTTATTGAATTTTTCACGCCTGGGAAAAAAGCTAATTTTTTGTATGAAAATTTCACTTCGCTTCGATCTATAAACTAGGCTTTCCGTTCAAATTTTCCAACTTTCGGCTCTATTGTGTCTCAATTCAAAGATGTTCAGCCGAGTTATGCGCGTGCGAGCACAATTTCATTTCAGAAATTTTGAAATTTCAACGTGTTTTCACGATTTGCCTACTTTTTCGGTCAAATTTTCTAATTTCCATTCGATAATTTTTCAACTTTTAACTCCGTTGTGTGTTAATCTGGATCAATACAAATGCAATTAAAAAATTCAACTCACGAGAACATCATTATAATTTTACTAACTAATGAGTTTCTCATGATAAAAACTGCAATTAAATTACATTGGACTATTATACACATTTTTATTCTTTATTAACAATTAAAAATATATTCACATATTACAATGTGTGAGTATTCATATAAAACCTGAAGTTGTTTACTTATTAATTAATTGAACATTGTGTGAGGTGTTAAGAAGTCGTGTTATACCATAACTCCACATTCTGAAAAAAGTATAGGTAGGTACATGCTAGCACAAGAATTTCTCAAGACAAAAACTTTGTAATAATTTTAAAATATAAAATTTAAAAAGTCTTAATTGTCTTTTAACGTATGTATTATTGTGTTTTAAAGGTATTTGTCTTTTTCTTTTTATTTTCCAGCTGCGAATGCCCTTTGGAACAATATGATAGAACCTGAAGGAAGAAAACAAGTTGACTGGATGCCTGCTTTTCAACGGTTTGAATGTCCAACTAATGAAAATCCATTCATTGCAACCCGAGAAAATAGCAAATAGAATTGTTTTTGTTTTTTTTTTTTTCCTAGGACCAAGTTTAATATAAACAAAAACCTTATTGATCGTGAAAACAAACAAAGGTGGAGTGCATTTATTAACATTTTAAATTCACATAGCTATAGTGCCTGTTTACATTGTATTTTTGACGAACGGCGCATCCAGTGAGATAGGTAGATTTTGTGTGAGTAAGAAAGAGAAGGGTTAATTCCACCCAAATTACGCCGATGCGCCAGTTTCATTAAATGTTTTCGGATTGAGCAGGAACAGTTTTTTTGTGTGAGTGAGAGATACATGGTTGTTAAGGATGTGAGATAGGGATGGGTAGTTGAAATGAAAGAATTTTTTCTCTATAATGTAAACACGAGGAACATTTTGATGAACGAAAATATGCTTTGTCAAAAATACAATGTAAACAGGCACATATACTACAGCATGCAGCTAACATAAGCAGCAAATTTATTTTTTCATTCAGTTAACTTCACTTGAGTGGTGTATTTTTCCAAATTTGATCTTATCTTTGAATAACTGAAAGGAATGTAACAGCAAGCTCAGCGGAGATGTAGCTTAGCTTCTATGTTTAAGCCTAGTATGCTGCTGATGCGAAACGAAAAATCCCATACAAAAATGACACAACGAAATCGTAAACGAAAAATTTCGTTCTGCTTTTCGTTCTGCGGTACGCTGTTCGATGAACGAAATCGATAATTGTAGCAGATTATTTGGAGAGATCTCCCCTCTGTTTTCGCACATAATAAATTGCCTATACCATTAATTGTGTGCGGAAAAGTGACATGTGCTCTCTATTCTTGTTTGTATTTGTTGTTTCTTTCATCACGACTATTGCTTTCTGTGATTTTTATGCGTTTGTGTTTGTTTTTTGTTTTTGCAAATGGTGACACTTTCAAGTAATTTTTCGTTATGGTTTTCGTAAGCATTTCGTTGTCATGTTGAAGACCAACTAAAAATTTCGTTTCGTATCAGCAGCGTACTAGGCTTTAACAAAAAAATTATAAATGGTTTTATCCGACCGGTTTTGAATTTGGTCTAACTGGCTGAACAGAATAGAGGCGCGATCGATCGCGCGGCACTTGAAAAGACGCCATGTCAAAGTTAAAATGCATATACAATCGTTTGAGTGCACGTAATGGGCCTGCGAGTCGTGACGCTAGACATTGGTTAACTTTTAACTTTTTATGCGCGTCGTTCGACACACCTTTCTATATTATCTATTTTATTTTTAAAATGCAAAAATACACATTTACAATAAAATTTCAAAATAAAAGTTTAAGAAATAACTACAAAATCACATAAAAAACAATAATTTCCATCTGCTGGTTGCGCGTTCCATTGTATTCAATTTTTTTCGGAAGCGTCGCTTCTCGCGACGTCGCGGCGGCTGATTCGCACGATCGACCGCGAATCTATTCTGTTCAGCCAGTAAGGATTTTAGTTAAACCTGCTAATACGATGACACGAAATATCAGAACACGAAAATAGTAGATCTCACACTCACACCCTTTCTCTAGTATGATACCCCAGTTTCAAATTTAACCTTTATTTGAAAATCATAACCTTGAAGACTTGACAGTTATATAGACTCCAATTATACATTTATATATAAGGAAGTGACTCTAATGTCCGGTTTTACAAATATTTAACGGGCTTTTAAATTAGTAAATGACGTATTTTGTATAGAACACACGTCATTTAAAGATTAAAAAGTCTGTTAAATAGTTTAAAGTGCTTTATGAATCGGCCATACACATGCGAATTTATAAAAATTTCGTTTGTTAAAAGTACTGGTTATTGGCATTTCTCTATAGTCCCGTCCTTTGCATACATATAACGGTCTATCACGCTGATAACTTTTGTTCGATATTAGGTCTGTTCGTTTACTTCATAAAATTGAAAATTTCAGTCCAATATTATTTTTTATATAAACTTTGACAGGTCTTTTAAAGAAATTGGTAGAAACTGGGAGTTATAGAAAGTAAACGAACAGAGTTTCGCCAGATTTTCTACGTTATCTCCCTGCGTTAGGAAGCTTCACTTCAAAAATGTTTACTAAGACGAAATACATAAAGCTCGCTAAAAAATTGTTTCTCCTACCAATAATTAAAAAAAAAAACTCTGGAACCATTTCAAGAACATTTATTTCTCACGAATCATCGCAAGACTATTTCAGAATTGAGAATTGATATTGTATTTACATAACATATTTAAAAAACAAACTTTTGTTTCACTTAAATGTAATACGATTATACAGAGTTTTGATATAAAGAACAATACTATAATATCCGTTCCCGAAAATAATAAATACGCCTATAAAATAATTTAGTTTCAAAACACCAGCCTTATAGGTTATAAGAATTCTATATGATCACAGCTCTAAGAAAGTCTTTAAGAATTTAACAATAAATATTAATGTTTATTTGTGTGAAGTCCTAGAATGACTATTACTTCTTGTTGCAAGATAAGGCTTTTCGAATGTTGGGCATAGAATTTTTTCAAATGCCTCCCTCCATTCATGTGTTTTATTACCATTGGCTTCCAGCATGTTATTCCACAAAGCATTTGCACCTTAAACAAATAAAATTAAATTAGCTGTAAGTAAAAATAAAATAAGAAAAAAACCCACATGATGCGTGTCCTCTTTGACTCAAATGGAAACAATCAACAGATAAATTACGAAAGTCTGTAGCGCCATTTGATCTCTTTGGTAACTCACCAAATTGTGTAAACGGTTGAATGTTAACTGTAAAAGTCTAAAAGTAAAAATTTAATAAAGCATATAGAATAATGGTGGTAGTAACACAGGCTCTTGCGACTTCATTAAAAAATTAATTAAGTTCTATTTGTATATTAATATGATTTTGATAAAAATAGAGATCGCAGTTGTCTAGAACAAATTGCCTCTGGAATTCAAATTTTCCACCAAATCGACAAAAACGTATGTTGTCTTCCGGTTTGTCCATCGAATCTTGTTAATTGGTACAGACTTATTCAGCCCTACCATGAATTCCATAGTAATCGGAAACTTGTTACGAATCCCGAAAAAAAACTATTACAAAATTCACTGTAGTGAAAAATCTCATACAATATACATTCGGTGATATTTTTTCGGAAGTCGTAATGTTTCCGATTACGATGGAATTCGTGATAAAACCTAATACGCTGCTGATACGAAACGAAATTTTAAGTTGGTCTCCAACATGACAAAGAAATGTTTACGAAAGCCATAACGAAAAATTACCCCTTGAAAGTGTCACCATTTGCAAAAACAAAAAACAAACACAAACGCATAAAAATCACAGAAAGCAATAGTCGTGAAGAAAGAAACAACAAATACAAACAAGAATAGAGAGCAAATGTCAAATTTCCGCACACAATTAATGGTATAGGCAATTTATTATGTGCGAAAACAGAGGGGAGATCTCTCCAAATAATCTGCTACAATTGGGCTTTTCCAGAATCTGACTCTGTCTTTTCTCTTTCTAATTTTGACAGTTCTTTAATCGAAAAGAAGCTCTAGATGGGGGGAAAACAACAATACAAACAAATAGAAATACACACCGATACTGTTCGTGCCTTTAATTGTGTGATTGTTATCCCCCCATCTAGAGTTTTTGACGTTTGGTGGAAGTTCTCAATTATCGATTTCGCTCATCGAACAGCGTACCGCAGAACGAAAAGCAGAACGAAATTTTTCGTTTATGATTTCGTTGTGTCATTTTTGTATGGGATTTTTCGTTTCGCATCAGCAGCATACTAGGCTTAAGGCTTGATTATACTTACAATGTAAAACGAATGGTATGTTTTGCGAAGTGAATCTAAATTTTCTAAATGAATTTGCAATGTTTTAAAGCGGTACCCTGACATAAGGTCTGTTATGATATACTCGAATATTCAGAGAAAAACGATAAACCATTAAAAATATAAACAGGTCTAACGTATACAAAACAAATAACAATTGCAGAAGAGAACGTCAAAAATTTCTCTCACCTCTGTGTTGAATTCATCACTATTTGCAATTTTCGAATCCAATGCAATCCATTCCAGCATTATTGATTCAAAATAATTTAAAGTTTCATTGCTTTTGCCCACCAAGCATGGACATTCAAATCGTAGAGTTGCTTGACATTCATGTGGCACATTTACCATTTTTGTGAGTAGTCTCAAATTGGGGGCAGGAACAATATTCACCATAAGTCTTGGAACATTATCTCTGAGGTATCGCAATGTTGTCAGCATATTATGCTCGTGCCATATAAGAACTTTCTTTGGATTAGGATAATAACACATATCCGAACAGAAGTCATTATTTCCAATTAAAATTGTTATCAATTTCCAATGTTCATTTAAATTGACCATTTTATCAGCTGATAAACGTTTTACTAAGATTTTTGCTTCATATGGTAAGTCTCTTGACATTGCTCCCAATTCAGCGACATTAAATCTAAAAATGTATGAAAGAATCTAAATATAAGCTATTAAGTTAAAGATGAAGAAAAATTGTTATACGGGTATTATTAAAAAAATCTAGAGAGGATTATTTGAGTGGAGCTCTAAATGATCTAAGGCCGTGTGTGAATTGAGTTAAAATCGCGTTAAATTTTACCCGAAGATTAATTTTTGACACTAGTGAGGTGAATCTGTACGTATAGAAATGTCAAAATTTAATCTCGGATAAAATTTAATCGTAATTTTAAACGAATTAGCACACAGCCTAAAATATTAATATGTACATATATACAAGGTCTGTTTGTTTAGGTACTTCCCAAACCTGCCAATTTGTACCAATTGCAGTCCAATCTTTATTATGACAGAACTTTGAACTGAAATTGGTAGAAATTGACAGATTTGGGAAGTGAACAAACAGAGTTATGGCCAATTTCATAAAGCCCCTTTATGCATTCAAGAGGCTCTTAAATCTTTAAATGACGTTTGTTCCATACAAAATAAGTCATTTAAAAATTTAAAAGCCTGTTAAATATTAAATATGAAATCGGTCATTAGTATACCTAACTGATGTTAGTTATTTAACATGTTGAATAAAATAATGGCATATTATTTCTGAGATTATATCAAATTAATACTCAAACTTACTTAGATGAACGATCTGTTGACAATCCATCCTTCAGTGAGTATCCATATAAATTTGGATTAAATTCCTTTAGAATATTTGGCAAGGTCAAATACTCTTGCCAATTACCTTGGCCCCCTATTGACCAAGACACTCCTCTATTTTCGACGATTATTTGAAGAATATTTGTAGCGAAAATTCCATTTCCAGCAGTTAGAGAATCTCCCAAAGCGCCTATAACATCAATATCGCCTGGTCGCAGGCGATGTACGGAATTAGGTGGTATCTTACTTCTTTTGGGTGGTCCAGTTTGTGAATCACAAATGAAAGATGGATATTCTTTATCCAAGGTTCTGTGCACTTTCTGTTCAAAGATTTCACAAAATTTATTGTAAATTCACTTTTTAAAATTCGAACTTTTTAAATGGTAAAGAGGAAGTGATAGAATTTGAGGCCTAACCCATGATATACATTTTGAAAAATAATTTGTAGTAAATAATAATTGAAAAAATGAAGTTCAGGAATGGATCGCTCAAACTTGATCTTGTTTTTCAGACCTACATTTTTAATACAAATACATGTATGTATGTCTATGTAAGCATAAAATGTAAGGGCATTAAACGTAAAAAAAATAAAAATACAAATTAATTAATAATATAATTTATATTTAAAATAATATCGGATGTCAATTCAATATTTAATTATATTTAAAGTAATTTAAAAAGAAATTCTACACAACTCGTTTGGCCATTTAAAATAAAATGCACGACTGGGTCGCACGAACTTGCTCTTGTAGTAAAAGTTTCTTCGAATTTTAAAGATTGAGTGTATTCAAAGTAAATAATTTTTTAATGGGAGCCTTAAGTTTAAACTAGTATATTACATGTTACATGTTAAATTGAAAAATTATTAAAAATCAACATAGTTCGAAATAAATTTATTTTAAAAGTCTTCTTAAATTGTTTTGAGAGCTAAAATAATATGATTTCTTTAACTAATCTTAGTTTTGAAGAAAATAAAAATTTTAAATCGTAGGAGCGGTTTTTTTTAAATTAATTTTTTATATATAAAATTTTGTAAAAATTTTTAAGAACAAAAATTGGTACACAATTTTTTAGTATTTATTTATGTAGAATTATAAATTAAATTTCGAAGAAAATTATCTACCCGTTTTTGAAAAATTGAATTTTCCAAAAAAAAAAAAAAAAATTGAAATATTTTTAAAAATCCAAAATTTATTTTTTTGAAAATTTTGATATGCAGTATGATTTTAACTTTTGAGAAGCTTTTGTATAAAAAATTTATTTTAAATCAGTTAAACACATAATGAGGTGGTCCAAAATAAAGAAAATGGTTCTATGAGAGGTACCGTTAATAGTTTTGTTTTTGGCAGATAATAGACCATACTGTTATTTTTATTCACAAAAATTTTAATCAAAATCGTAGGAGTCGTTTTCGAGAAAATTTATATTTTCTGTAACGGTTTTTTAAATATTTATATGGAAGGTACCGTTAATTTTGACTATAAGAAAAGTTTTGTATAAATTATTTTAGATAATGTTAAAAAACCGCTTGGTGCCAGGTTTCATAAAAATCAACCAAATAGTTTTCGAAATATTTGATTTTCAAAAAAAAATTTTGAAACTTTTTTTGAAAATCCAAATAAAAGTTTTTGGAAAATTTTGGTATTAAAATTTTTCAGAAGATTCTCCATAAAAAAAAATTATCAAAATCAGTTTATTCCTTTTCTAGAAAAACGAAAATAAAAAAAAATGGTTCTATGGGAGGTACCATATTTAAAACCATTTTTTGGAAATTTAATTTTTACAAAAAGGTAGCAAATTTATTGATTTTATTTTTAGAAAAATCATTTTTGAGAAAAATAAGATTTTCCAAAAATGCTAAAAAAAATTATATGGCAGGTACCGTTATTTTTGCTCCTTAAAATAAAAGGGAAAAAACGTGTCCGGGTAATGTCCCGAAAACACTTTATACAAGTTTAATTAAAATCGGCCCATGGGTTTAGGCTCTAGGTGAGTCCACAGACAGACAGACAGACAGAATTGCGAGATCCACTTTATTCGTCTTCCCTATCATCCCAATGTCAAGTTCGATTGATATCTCCAGTTCAATTTTTTTTACGAATCCAAAACTTGCCATATACATATGTAGTACCTTCATATTGTATATCGCAAGTAAAAAATAATATAATGGAATATTATTGTGTTTGAAAAGGGCCTACTGGTGTAAAAATTTTGATCCAAATCAGCTTAGCCGCGTTAACAAGTTTAAAATTAAAAAAAAATTAAGAAAAGATTTTTTTGTGCATGAAGGGAGGGGGTGTCAGTGTACAAAACCATTTCGGGGTTGAAAGCCCCTATTTAACTAACCGCCGCGCCGTCTTGGAAAAGGTTGTTAAATGGTCTCATCACGATATCTTGAGAACAATAAACCTAATTTTAGTACGAACATATGTTTGCAATTTAATTCCTTATACAATTTTTGGTTTAGAAATTTTTATCATAATCAAAAATTTGTCTATTTAATAATAAAATAAATAAAATCATTTAAGGTTACTTTTAAATATTTGTATATTTAATTTGTCGGATCTATTCTCCACAAAAATATTGTTTGTGTGACATGACTCTCTAGATATAGAACATAGAATCCCAAAAATGTATTTATTTATTTATTTATTAATTTATCTAATCTACGAGCTTTAGACTCAACAGATGCCAGAAAATAAATACATAGGTATATACAAAGAAATAAATAATATATAAAGTAACTTAATTTCTTAAAAATAAATAATACAAATCGTTTTTGAATTTATTTCTAGACCATGCAATGTCAATATGACTAATTACTTCATTAAACTCCCTAATTGACCTTGAAACTGGTTCATTCATACCATAATTTGTCCTATGCTTAGGCTGAAAAAGAAGGTATCTTTCTCTCAATGGTCTAATCGGGGCATAAATACAAATTAATGATAAAAGATTAGGGCACTTTATATGGTAACATAAAATATCTCGCACAAATACTATATCGTGAATAGTTCTTCGAGATTTGAGCGAATTCAAACCCAGAAGATTATGTCGAGCTTGAGAATTTGGACAAAAGTTCACCGCATTTTAAAAAACACAAATTTTGTGAAACGATTCTGAACCTTCTCAATTCTATCTGAAAACGTTTGTTGGAAAGGGTTCCATATGACATCAGCACACTCAAGTGATGATCTAACTAATGAGTTATATAAAGACACTAGGGTAAATGGATCCGAGAAGTCGATTGAGTTTCTTTTAATGAAACCAATCATTGTGTTGGCTTTTACAACAATAGCATCAATGTGCGGAACAAATGAAAACTTGGAATCAAAGGAGACACCCAAATCCTTTACTGTAGCCTTTCTCTGAAGAGGGGTACTATCAAGAGAATACGTGAACTCATAAGTTGAGAGCTTCCTACAGACAGAGATAACGAAGCATTTCTGAACGTTAAGTTTAAGACAGTTTACCTTACACCAGTAAGATAAATGATCGAGGTCTATTTGGAGATTAAAGCAATCATAAATGGAATTCACTTTTAAAAATAATTTAAGATCATCAGCGTATATGAGGCATTGGCTGAATTTTATGATTCTACAAATATCATCGATAAAAATTAGAAATAAAAGTGGACCAAGATGACTACCCTGGGGAACTCCTGAGGTACATTTAATAGATCTTGAGGTTTTATTGTCAAGTTTAACCTTTTGAACCCTATCAGTTAAAAAAGATGAAATCCACTGAAGGAGATTAGAGTGAATCCCAAAGCATTCAAGTTTACTAAGCAGTATAATGTGGCATACTTTTTATACTCACAATAACCCTCCTTTGAGAAATGAAAACAAAACAAATCATTAGTTTTATTAATGACATCTAATGCACGACATGAAAATAATTTATCTAAGCATTTTATTTCTTGATTCATCTAATTAAAATGATGCTTCTTTGTCTGTGATGAAATTGGTACACATGAATTGTATCTATACAGTTATGCACTTGTACATTATGCATGTAAGTTAGGTACTTAGACAGTTCAAGTTTCAGGTCATTGGAGATCTGAGGAGACATATTTATTGATTTCAGAAAATGCACAGACTTTCTTAAATCTCAGAATCAGAAACCTGAAATTTCTTGTTGCTCTCATTTGCATAGTTTGTATTGCTTTTAAGTTAAGTTTGAAACAAAAATAACGAGTTCTGAAAAAGTTTCCATAATATGGAATATGATAATAATATGTAAATGATCCAAATAACATTATAATTATTTGCTGTATAATAGGTAATAAAGAAAAGAAGAAGCATTATTGTTTTGTTAAATAATAAATTACTTACCCCGACCCTGTGAATATCTTTAACATTATTTCTGTTTTGATTCGAACGTCCAGCTAAATTTAATCCAAAAAGCCTGAAATTTCTATAAAGTCCACCAAATGTTTCGTCTAATGAAGTGCGCTGTGTTGTAACATCTTTTGTCCATAAAATTAATATCACAGCAATTGTGGTAGCATAAATAAAATTCATTTTTTTATCGTTTTTCGTTGAAAATATCGTTAACTAAGTGAAGACAAAAATGTAAAATTTGTTTTCCATTTACATAATTTTTATAAAATTAAGCTGAAGAAATATAAAACAATTAATATTTTTTTTTATTATTTACAGTATGACTGTGTCTTTTGTCTGAAATGTATGCAATTTGTTTAATCCAACCAAAAAAAAAAAAAAAAACAATATTTTAAACATTTTGACGCGTCCTTAATAAATAATAAATAATTGTCATTAAGCCTTTTTATTCATTTGGATTAAATTTATCTTTTTAAGTCTTTTGTTCTTTAAAGATCGCAAGACATCAGTGGTAATGAATTTTTTTTTGTTGTTAAAATGTTCGTTATTATTTTAACATTCAAGGAAAAGAAAAATAAGCTTTTGAATTTATGAAATTAATTGCACTTTTTATCTAGAAACAAAATGGGTTCTCTATTTTTTTTTTTTTTTTGGGAAGAGATAAAACCTAATTAACTAAAAAATTAATTAAAAACTTTCCAAGATTGCACTCATTTCATACTCATCATTTGTTTTTATTAAAACTTAATACATATGTATGTAAGTACAGTTAACAATATAAGGTTCTGGTCAATAAACGTGCTTTCCAGCTGTTGGATAGAGCTTAAAAGTTGTTTTTTTTTCACATATTTATACTCCTGGCAGTCAAGACCCTTAGATTGCGATGTATTTAGGAGTGTAACATCAGTTACCTAAAATTTCGTAAAAAAAGCCGCGATTTTAATCGCGTCTGTCCCGAGCTTACGGCCAACTACACGTCTGTCATGGGCATATTCGCACTCAGGGAGTCGAGAGCTTTCCAATAATGACACCAATTTTAAATGGTTTCCCAAAAAGTAAAAAAGCGCCAAAAAAAACGCATTTTCAGCGACGTCTGCCGTGGCTTTTGCGGCCACATAGACGTCTGTCATTTGCATATTCGCACTCAGGGAGTCGAGAGCTTTCGAATTACACCAATTTTAAGTGGTTTCCGAAAAAGTAAAAAACGCCAAAAAAGCGCATTTTCGTCTGTCATAACCATTTTTGTAATCAGCGAGTCAGTGACGTCGGGATGCGATGCATTTTAAGTGGTTTCCCTCACTATTTCTATTTTCAGGAAAAAATTGTACTTTTGATGCACTTTTTAGCGGAAACGCGGCCACTACGTGCAGACAGACTTTCGTATTCGTTATCACCTTCCCTAGGACTAGTTGTAACATTAATACGGTTTGGTTTCGTTTCACGCAGGAAATCCGTCGCCAGCTCTCGGTCTATTAAGTCTAACTAATATATGCTGATAAAAAAAGTACGTATACGCCACAGTGACTCCACTAATGCTTATTTTGTATTATTCATTTTAAACGGTCTGTAATGTTATACATAGGAACTAAAAACAGGCAAAGAATAATGAAGAGGATTTCATCATCTCTCCTCTTCTTATATCAACATGTGATAGATTACAAGATCCCAAAAAAAAAAAAAAAAAAAATGGAAGTATAAAAATTTATCAGTGTGTAACACGTTTGGCTATATTTTTTTTTAAGGGACACAACATTTGGTTATTTCCTTCTTCCCCTGATGGTTAATCCTCTAGAAGTACATAGGTACTCATTTTTTTAATTATATATTCAATATATTATATAGCTAAGACAGGACAACGTCTGTTGGGTCAGCCAGTACATACATAATACCAAAAATAAAAATTCATGTATAAAAACTGTTAGATTGTTGCTCTGTAATTTCCCCTTAAGTTTAAAAGACTTTAATATTGATGATCCAATTAGAAGAATTCATATAAGTTCGTCTAGAAAACCTATCGCGCTTTTATCTTAATATTAATTTGTGGTTTAGTCTCCATATTGTGTTAATATTTTTATAAATAAGGATAAAATAAAATAAAAATAAAAATAAAAATAAAAATAAAAATAAAAATAAAAATAAAAATACATAAAATCCGAAACGCGTCGCTTTAATTATAAATAAATAAATATTGTGATATAAAAATTATTCGAATAAATGAAAATTCTTTAATATTAAAACTTAAACAATTTTTTTATTTTATTTTATCCTTATTTATTTATCTTAATATTTATTTTATACAATTCAAAAAATCAACAAAAAAGTCTACAAAAAAACTGGTACGCAATCTACGAAAGGACAGAGCAATAGAGCTATAAAGCATGTTTTTTGTATACATATATAATATTAAAACCTCCACCCCCATTTGAAGGCGTAAAAAAAAAACCGACAGGCTTTTGTATGCGATTTCAGGATGCATGCCTACATACATATATGGATGTATGTATATGTACCTATAAACACCCATCATATCTGCTCAAATTTTGGTTATATTCCACTTACAAAATTATCTGTCGGATCTTGTATAAAATATCCGAATAATCATAAATTACATTAAAACACATTGTGTTGTTTCTTTTCTTTTCCAACATAATGTAGGTACTAGCTCCATTTAGAGCTGAATCAGACTTTCGATAGCTGAAATAACATAATTTAACCTTCTGGTTTACATAGTTTCACTGGAAATTGGTATAACCATTAAATTGTAAATATTTTTAACTTAATTCCATAAAACAGCTGTTTTAAATTTTTGTTTCAACATTATGTATATACAAATATGTATCTTATGTTGTGTAAACATTGCTTGTATTTTTAAACAAGTTTTTTTTTAATCAAAGAGTAGATTTTAAACTTTCAGTCAAATAACGAACTTTTTTATTAAATGTTTTTAAAGTCAATATTGTGAACCAATTTCATAATTTAGACGAATATTTTTCTTAATCGAGCATATTTCTTTTTTTCACGAACAATAATGTGATTAAATCAATCATTTGGTAGTAAAACATTTCTGGCCTGATTTGTCTTTGTTTTAAAAACTATATTTCCTTTTTTATTTAACACTTTTTAATATGGACATACCTACCTACATGAATGTAGGAACATATGTATACTACCCAAATATTATATCGTTACAATGTATGTAATTCAAATTTCAAACCGATTTATGTATGATGATAAACAAACAAAGCCAATTTCCAAATATGCTAATTAACGAACTTAACAAACAATAAATACCATAAAATATCATAAACATCAAAACTGATTTGATTTTGAACGTCCGTGAACCTAACACACTGCGTCCGCGCACATAAATTATTACAAGCACGTGTTTCTAGCTAGTTTAATTGTTAATTATTTTTGTTTTAATTTTTTTTATCAAAAGAAAAAAAAAAAAACAGACAGGAATTACCCACCTGCCAAAAACACAATTTTCTTGAACTTCCTAGAAAAATTAATTTTCCTAGAACTTCTATACACGAATGATATTTTTTTTAAATATAAACCGTTCACTTCTGAATCTAATAAATTATAACCTAAATAAGCTCTATGGTCACATCTTAAATAAGCTTTAATAAAATCGGTATCTGTAAATCTGTATAGCCAAATGCTGTTATTCCAGAAAGTTGAAGTTATTTTCCTCTGAATGGTGTGATTGGACATGAGAAATGAAATGATGAGACTTGCTTTTATGAAATCGACAGTAGGTACAATAACGTACAAAGTAAACTCATATTGTTTAAATTAATGAGAAGACCGTTGAGCTAAGTCAACGGTTTCCGATTGCTGACCAATTCAAATACAAGTTTACTTCATCCAAATTCAAAACACACGATAATTTGCATATTTATCTTTTTTTTTTTTTTTTGCTTTTTAAACAAAATATGAAAAAACTCAGAATGCCCTTCAACTTCGTACAGCTCTCAAGATGATTAAGGAAATTTATATACCTATTTTTTTTTTTTTTTTTTTTTTTGCAACCAAGAATGATGACTCGATGAAAAAAATTACCCATAGCCATAGTTATAAAAACTAAGAGCTAGCAAATAGTTAAAGATAGACAGGTGAAATATTAAGTAGTGTATACATTTTTATTATTACCCACTTTTGGATGTCTAGTTAGGGTAGGCAGGGTTTGAACTTTGAGTGATCTTGCTGCAGTCGAAGTGAAGTATGTGTTTTGTTTGTGTAATTTAGAAAATAATTTATTAACTCTGAATAGGGGAATTTGATATTAAAGGAGAGCCCATCAAGTAAAATAAATATGTACATGATTGTAATGCAAATTAAATAATAAAATATGAGCCAGCACGCTTTATTTTTTTTTTTTTTTTTAATTAACACTTTTTTGTTGATTCATATAATTTTGCATTCAGAGCACAATTTAGGGAAATAACAATTCATCTAATTACTGTTATAGTTATTCATTTAATAATTACATATATAGTAAACTTTGACTTTATAAATATAATTGTAAGCTTCACTTCATTAGAATTATTGTTTTTGCCATAAATTCGCCATAATCAAATAATACAACCCTTCTAAAAAAAATCGTCTAGTTTTCAACGATACCTACTTTATAATGATCTAAATCAATGCAAACAAGGGTTATCCCAAAGATGATAAAACAAGTTATAAAACTTGTTATATGATGATAGAACAATTTAAAAATGCATATTATGTAAATAGCTTTAGGTACAACTTGTTATTTCATCTTTGTTCTGGCAGAGTGGTTACTTAGCGAAACTCTCCAGCTAGGACTTTGCCCAATGATGTAACCCTTAGCACTTACTAGCTATACCTATACATAAATGTTAAATTTCCTAGGTCAGGGACTATATGCAAAACGATAAGGGCAATAACTGGCAGTAGAAAATTAAATTTTGCTACATGAAGTTTGGTCCAAAAAATTATCTCAAATAAAAAATATCTGCAAAAATGTACATGAAAGTCAACAACAACAAAAAATTGATTAAATTTTGTGAATTCGGGCCTCTAAATTACTTAAAATAGGAGGAGCAAGAATATTTTAAACAATTTGACAACTTATTTTCAATTTATTTACTTTTCTATACTTGTATTTTGTAATTTTAAAATTAAATACAATTATTTATAAGCAAGCCTAATAGAATTGTTCAAAAAAAAAAAAAGAACCGCTACCGAGACTAAGGGATTAAAACATAAATGTAACAACAACTAGTCCTCTATGGGTTTGGCTAACCCGGTAGTAAAGTTTTAGCCCCAATAAAACTTGTATTACCATTTTGCTATCGATAGTTTCTATGAAAACCTCACACAATTATTTGAGCTATCGAATAAGATAATTAACATTTACCTTAAATTAACATTAATTAGTTCACTCAAGGTACTATTGTCCAAGAAAGTTTTTGGCTGAAGTCCAGAGTGAATTATGAAAGAAAAAATCTTTGTGAAAAATTCTAAGTTTCGCCGGCAAAAAATTGTTGTATGTTTGTCCTTTAAATCCATTATTTTATTTTATAATCGACGCCTGTTTTGGCATTCTCCTTGTCGTTATAGTTTCATGAAACTTTAGATTCACGTGAAAATTTCATCCAATTTGCCTTAAATTATTTTTTCAAATCTTCAATCTTTAACGTGCAAATCTTAACTGATACTTAGTTTTGAAATTCTTAAAAGAATCTAATTGTTTAAATCCTGTTTTTATCGAAATTTATACAAAATTTGGAGCAATTATTTCCCTCCGACGGATAGCAGAATACAAACTTTCACGTGAATGTTTAGCAGAATAGGGCTGTATATATTAAACTGAACTGTTGGTTCAAAAGTCATTTTTCGCATTTTTTTTTTTTAAACACAACTTTTATTTTAAATTCCAATATTTTTAATTAAAACAAAGCGATAACAAACAACTGAAAATTGAAATATCACAATTTAAACAATAAGTTTCTCTGTTTTGCCCTGAAAAATAAAAATACTTTTTTTAGGTTTAATTAAGTCACATTATGCATTTATTGTTTTATGGTATTTGAATCTTTATTAAATTTTGGTTTATAATGTCCAAAGAACAAATTTGGTGTTTTCTATTTTTTATTTCAAAATTATAAAAGTGTAGCAAAAGAAAAATGTTGTTTTTTAAAAGGATGTATGTATTTCGTATTTCTTTGCCATAAGAATAGTTTTCTTTTTTTTATTAGTTTTGAAAAAATTACTTTTGTAAAAGAATTTGAATTACATAATTCTATTTTATTTTTGTGTTATGACAGTCTTGTGTGGATTAGTATTTTGTTTGTTGTCTTTCTTTTTTTAATAATAATAATAATAATAAATAACGCAAATAGTTGGATCAATTGGGTATATTTTCGTTTTATTTGTTATAATAATAAATAAGTAATCGTTATTGAAAATTTAAATAGAACATTTTATACCCTACATAACATAGGTAAGGTAGGTATGTGTGTAAAAATATTGAAATTGAAAAATAATTTCGTTGTTAACAATGTAAAAATATAATAATAATTATATTTGAATATAAAATTTTAACTTTGCTTAGACATAAAAAATACAAAAAAGTAACAATATCTCATTAATTTATTGTTGTTTTTTTTTTCGTACATTATTTAATAAGTATGTATGTATGTTAATATGTAATTTTATAACTTTTTTTTTTTTTTTCTTTCAAAAAATATTTCATGAAATGGTTTTAAATAAATGCTTAACAACAATATTATATCGAAGAATTTAATCACAATCATTTCTATAATTTTTCCTACGGAATGCTGCTAATCTAAGTCGTTCAGTTTGTAAAGCTTGCTCGAGCTCTAATACTTTTACTTGAATTTCCATTTCAAATGTTTTAGCTTGGTGTACTGTCAATTTACTTAAATCAAAATCTTTAGAATCTTCTAAATGTTGACTACAGTCTTTGGCTGTGGCAACAACAGTACCAGTTGCTTGAGTGACATTTCGTGATGCAGTGGAAAGGTCTGTTAATTTTTGACTGTTTCGTGGAGCTTTAACACGACTGGCTACAACCAATTGGGCAGTACAAGCTGCTATCTCTTGAGCAGCTACGATTATGTCCAAATGATGTTTTGCTTCTCCCGATACTGCTTTATTGGCGGCTTCAACTAGAAGATTAGCACCAGTTGCTACACTCTTGGCCGCAGATATAAGACCCTCACTCCATTGATTATTTCTTTTGTAAAACTCTTTGGCTGATGCACTTCCTAAAAAAAAAAATACCAATATTAATAGGTTATTCTTCTCGATGATCTCATTGCAAGAATATTACCTTTACCAAGTGCAACTATTTCCGCTTGCAATGACTTTGCTCTCTGAACCAAAACTCGAATACTTTGCATAAGGTTAGTGCAGGCATCTAAAATACGTTCATTGACTTCTAATTTTATGCCAGAATCTGAAGCCCGAGAGCTGGATAATAGTTCTACGATTTTCGAAGCTGCTTCTTCAATTGCTTTATCCATAGTTGCTAGTTCCGACTCAACTAAATCTCCTAACTGACCGCTAGGATCAGACTTCGTACTTAAATCATGTATCATTCCTGTAATACTTGTTATTTTTTCTTTTAAAATTACAATTTTCGGAAGAACGACAGGAGGTTCTGATAATTGTAAAAGTGCTTCAAACATAGAATTTATATCTGTATCCAATGTTTTTAATTTTTTGCCGATTTCTGTTGTTAAGAAATGGAGATTTAATTAAAATAAAATACCTATTTTGAATTCAAATACAAAAAGTATACCTTCACCAGCCTCAATATCTGCAGATGTGTTACAAACAGTCATTCCTTGTATTTGAATAATTGAAAGCAAATGACCTGTTAGAACAATTTTTCTAGAAAATCCTTCAACTGCTGATTTATCTTTTGAATATTTTTCGTAAACAATTTGAAGTTCATTAAGTGTATTTTGTAATTCTTCGGCTAACATCATGAAATACGTAGAAGTTCCAGCAACATTTGAAAACTCTTTTTCTGTATTAGCACGAATTGCTAATTTTTCCGACGATCTTATACAAGCTTCTAAGAGAGCACGAAGCGCACTCTCACCATGAATTTTAGTCGCGGATAAAGATGATTGTAGTGATGCGATTGTTTCCAAAGATTGTTTATATTTGTTTTCTAGTTCTGCTTGCTGATGAAGTAAATCTTGTAAGTCACATTCCATAGAAGTCTTTTCTTCGGACAATCTATCGAGATTAGAGTTAATTGTCTGTGAACGAGTTTTAACAAAGAAAAAAATCAAATGATTAAAATATTAAAATTTTAAGAATAAGTCAAGCGTATTTGTCGGTAGTATTATTGAAAGATTCTTTTATTTTAAACGAAAATAAAAGAGAAATCATAAATTTCACCCACCTTTAGGGCTTCATTTTTCTTAGAAATTTCTTCTTTCATTTCCAGGATATTAGTTCTTTTCTCTTCTAGCTTTGTTTCAAACTGTAATTTACAATCCCTTAATTCTTCATCGTTTTTAACACTATTCTCCTTAAGTGAATTTTGAAGTTTTTCAATTTGTTCTTGAAGATCACTCTCAAGTTTTTTGCTCTTTTCTTCTAAACTCGCATGTGCTAACTGAAGTTCTTCTTTCATTAATGTCAAATTTTTAATTTCACTATTTAACGTTTCATTTTGTGTTTTATAATCACTATTTGTTTTGTGCAAATCCATGACAGTTTTATCATATTCCTCAATAGAGCTTTTTAATTGAGCAGATAGTTGCGCACATTCTTCTCTTTTCATTGATAACTCTTGATGAATTGTCTCCAAAGACGCATTAGCATCTGATTTAGCTTGAATAACTTGAATTTCTAGTAAATTTGATTTTTCTTTTAGTTCAGCTATTTCAGCAGATTTATCAACCTGTAGATCATCGAATCGACGTTGAAGTTTTTTATGTTCTTCACATAAATGTTCATACTTCACACTGTTATCTTTTGTTTGGTTTTCTAGTTCTGTAGTTTTGTTCAATATTTGTTCATGTTCAATTTGTTTTTCTGCAAATTCATCTAACTGAACTTTAATTAATTCCTTTTCTGCCACTAACTCAACATTTTGTTTTTTAATTGTATTAAGTTGTTTGGAAGCTTCTGCATGCTAAAAATATAGAAAAAGAAAATAAAAGTTTTAAAAAAATGTGACTACATTTTTTCTTGGTGGTTAAGGAGTAGTACCAAAGTAGTTCCACTTAAATTAACTTAACTTTATTAATTTGTATAGTTTTGAAACTACAGAGTAGGCATAACCAAATATATCTTGAGTTTGTGTATAATTTAATTTTATGAAAGTTTGTTAAGCTTACACCCACAAAAAACTAAAAATTAATTTAATTCATAACTAAAACAAACATACCTGCCTCAGTAAGTTAATATGTTCTTCGCGAATTTGTGTATACATATTCTTCAGTTTGGTGAACTTTTCCTCAGTTATATTGGCTCTTTCGTGTTCTGCTGTAGCTTTTTCTGAAAAAATTAAATCACTATTAAACTTCTGTTTTTATTTGTTCATAAATAAATTTGCACATACGTTCTAGAATAGGAGCAGTTTGTAGTTTCAATTCAAGGTCATCTTTTAAAATTCTCATAGTAACTAACTCTTCGTTGGCATTAGCTAATTCTGAATTCAATCTTGAAATTTGTTCTTCCAAATTATTTAGTTCATCTCGATGAGTTATTGTCATGGATTTAGCACATGTTCTCAGTCGTTCAATTTCAAATTGAAGTTCTCGAATAAATTCATCTCTGTCTTGTAGTAAACGGTCAAAATCGATCTGTGGAGTTTCTGGTGTTTCTACTCGATTATTTTGCATTTGCTCAACACTCACATCAACTAAATTATCAACGATTGGTTCCGGTTCTGGAGGAACAACAACAACTGGAGGTATGTAGCTTCCAAAATCAACACTTGATGAGAAATTTGGAGCGTGTGCTGGAAGGTGTGGAACTTGTATCAAATCGGCAAAATATTGTAATGGGCGGACGGCATCGTAGAATGTTTTTAATTGATTAAAAAGTGTTCGAAAACGGTCACGGTGCCCAGTTAGAATATCATTTGGTAAGTTAGCGTGCAACTTAAACATAAGACGTACTGATAGATCGTATAGAGGATTCGAGTCCTGGATAAGTGGAATTAATGGTGCAAGGCGACATTGACCTTGCGGTGTCATGGATGACATTCTATATGTGTTGATTGATGTAAAAACTTTGGCTTGTAATGCAATTATATCGTCGAGATAATCGAAAATTTCTACTCCTAGCTGGAAACTAAGTGCAAACAATATGTATATTAATCAAAAAATCGCTAGAAATTTTTAGGAAAATGAGATCTCGGAGATTTCGCTCTGTTAAAAAAATGAGCAAGCGAATGCATAACATTTTACTAAGGAATCCTGCTCTACTGATTTTTGCTGAGATCTTCTAGATCTCATTTTCCTAAACATGGCTATTAATTTAAACAACAATCGAAATAAGTACTTACTAAAAGTTTATATCATCACCAGCAACTCTTTCAAGATCTTTGAAATCAATCACTAAGCTTCCGGGAAAATTTGGATTTTTTTCATGAAACTCTAATTTGGTTACAATAAGTTTTGTATATGCTTGTATGCAATGACCAACTCCATCTTGTAAATGACCCCAGAGTTTTCCCATTTCGTGTATCATTTGTTTATGACTGCGTGAATGTTTAAGTGCACTTGGGTGACCTTCACGTAATACTTTATGTACTAAATGACAAAATTTCCATGCTGTAAATCGATTTTCCATCAATGGTTGTTTTGTAACAACAGCCCAAAATGATTTTGTCTCTTTGGTTCGGTGAGTAGATATTATTGCCGATCTGGCGTGTTTAAGTTTAAGTGGGGTTTCCATTGGATTAAGAGCTTTGCTTATGCTAATTGACTGTTGGGTAGTAGAAAAGATTTGTTGTGAAAGTAAGATAACTAAAATTTTAATTTATTTCGTTGGAAGTGAGACGATTAATAAGTACACATTTTTTTTTAAACAATTAGAATTTTAACTACTCTGTAAGGCCTAAGGTTACTTTTAAATGCATTCTGAACTGCACGGCATTTGTAAAAAGAAATAGAAGGTTTCGATCCTCTTTAGGGGATCTTTATTAAACGTTATAAATAACAATTTGTGAGAACATGCGTAAATAAAAATTGTTTAAAATATTAAGGGTTTCCAGATTGTAGCATTTTGAAGCTTGTCTTTCCGAGTGAAGAATTTGTACGCCTTCCAAATCGGGTTTATAGCTTTTCTATATTCTTTTCTATAAAAAGTGGTGTTTTTACAAATTTAACGCAGTTTAAATCTGATTTTTTACTAGAAATTCTCTGTTTTAAGAACTCTTTTGTAATCCCTACATAGTTTCACAGGCAGTTAATTTTGTAAATAATTTGTTTACTTTTTTCTTTATCTTGTTTGACTTTCATTTTACTAAAGAGAGGTGTGAGTGTGTTTTGCGGTTCATAGACCATTTGGATATCGTTTTTTTTTTTGGTCAAACTTTCTGGTACAAAGAAAACTTACCAATTGAAAGAATACTTTGTCGTTTAGTGACATCGTGATTATGTTTTTTGTTTATATATGTTCAATATAAATTGATGTTCGTATGAGCTATAAAAAGTAGACACAATTTAGATGTTAATTATTTATTTTTAAAATAATAGATTTACCTTGAATTTCAACGAAGAGGATTAATTCGGAAGAAAAACCCTAAAAGAAAAACAAAACAATTAAAATTCTCATTTGATGGTACGGATAAAAATACATAATATACATAATACTTATTTGTAAAAACATAATGTGTATATAATAATACAGATGTTTAATTTTTCTTTCATTTTGCCTCATCAATACTTTCAAAAGATGGTACTACCAGACGTACTATATAACTATTCCAACACCACTTTGATATTAATTGAAAACAAATAATTATTCAAATAAATTAGAATAAATGAGCCAGGAAATCCACATTCACAAATTAATTATAATATATTACGTCATCTTTATTATAATAGTAGATTAAGTAGCAAACTCAAAAATACTTTTTCTCAATCAAATAAACATTAAAAATGTTATAAATTAAATGCAAAAACATAAATACATAGTTTTAAATTTAATAAGATAAACATTATGTGCAAAATGGCATAAGCCTACATGAATGTATGTTGTTTTTATTTTTTTTGCTTATTTCTTAAATTATGTTAAATTTTATCAAATATCTTCTGCTTTTTTAATCACACAAGTCAAATTAATTAAATGTTGACTATTGACTTATATAAAATAATAACCTAATGCTTTTTGGGAAAAAATTCAGATTATTCTAATCTGATTAGTATGGCTATTAACCTCGGATGCACTGCAGACATATTTGTATTTGAATACTCAGCAGGCTATAAATACAGACTCATATATACATAGGTGAATAACTAAATCTATAAGGTGTACGATTTGTATTCTTAAAACTGAATTTATGTACATTATTTTCTAGTTCATTTTTATTTAACTTTCAATTGTGACCAAGAAGCAAACCTTACTTACATACATATGTGTTTATTTGGTTCTTAGGTGATTTACATGTAAATAAATTGAATTTGATATTTTTGTTGGTATTTGTTTTTTAATTTTAACAAAGAAAATATTTTATTTTATATTGGAGTTTTTTTTGTTGTGCGCAATATGTGTTGTTAATAAAATACCGAAGTTGATTTTATATAAAACAAAAATTACCAAGCTTACAACGAAAATCAATAGATTTACTTATTGATACCAAAAACACAATTTTATCTTTATTGCACATCTGATATACTACAAAGGATTCGATTAGCAACTTGCGCAATATTAAATTTGATTGAATGAAATATCTTTAATTTACCTTAAAACATAAATATACCCCTTTTGACACTAATATTTTGAATTTTGTAATCAACCGGTTCATCTGCCTTGTTGAAATAAAATTTTAACTGCATAAGACAAAAACTAAAGCTAAATGTTTGTGCAGATAACTTTTTGTATCTTATCAGTTATTGATTAAGTATTGAGGTTTGATAAAATATTTTTTTTTTCAATACTTCTTCCTTCAAAAAAGAGTAAATATCTGTATATGTATATTTTCGACAAATGAGTATTTCTCTTAGTTTAATAATTTTTTTTGTTGAAAAAATGGGGAACACATTAGTTTAAAAAAATGTCCTAATAATTCTGGTGGTAATTATAAAAATACATACATCTATGTAAAATAAATTTTTTTTTGTTTATTTGAATTTAGCGATAAATACAATTATAAACAATAACAAACCGTGTCAGGTGCGGCAAGTCATTAACAGAATAGATAATCTATATTATAATAAAAACATTGCTGACACATAGACCTACACAAATATGAAGAATTATTCATTTTGTTTTGCTCCGGATAGGTGTGCAACGGATAATTCTAAATTTACATGCATAAATGTATATTTCTTATTTTTCTTCATTTATTAAGTATTCAACTTGATTTCTGTCAATAAATTATACATACTTTACTATAATTTATAAACCAGCTTTACACACTGTTTTGTTTTATGATTATACTGTTGTTAGTTAAAAGAGTAACAGACGTTTTTTAGTCGGACATATAGTACATAGAAAACAATTAGCTTATAAATAATAACAGCGTCATAAGACTGTAGGTATGAGACATACATAATATTCTATATATAGACTTTGAAGAAAAATTACTTACAAAATTATACATGGGGGTTGTTTGTGGTAAGAAGACTTACCAAATAAATAATTTTATATTTTTTTTATTCAGACTGAGGATATAATTCTTGATGGATATAAAAATATACAAATTCTATACCTACTCCTACTTAGTTATTGCTGTACATACTTCGAAAATTATTTTGTTCTAAGTCTACAAGGATTACTTGACCTCCCTTTGAATAAAATCTAATTTTACTAAAATCAAATTAAAAATAAATAAATAAATTTGGTGGCACATAATCCTAGTGGCTTACAAATCTAAACTATCCCTGTGTGGATGTCTGCAGGAAGGAGGGGCTAAGGTGAGCGGCACTTTTTTGTGACAGGAGATACTCTTGGAGGAATTGTCATTTCCTCGCAAGATAAAATCCAATTAAGTACATACAAATTTAAAATATAAAGTACTAATATTTCCCATAAAAGAATCAAATGATTCCAGATTACCTACTTTCGCAACTACGACAGTAAATGCTAGACAGTATAAAATTTTAATTTCGTATTAGTTATGCATGCACCTGATAATTTTAAAGAAATTATTGAACGCCGCCCATTGTGATTCTTATTTTGATTTTTAACGCCCTTATTAATACACAAAAGAAAATAATTAAGACTATTCAAAGGAGCGTCTTCTACAAAAAAAAAATTAAATTTTTATCAACTGTACCAAAAAAGCTAACCTTTCTTGCAATGATAAAAAGAAATTTAATTTATTTTAAAACGTCGTGAAATCGGTTTTTATTGTCCGTATGACTTTAACTTTAAATTTTTTATGATTTTTTTAGAGGTTTAAAATCTTGTTTATAATTCAACGAAATGCATTAGCAAATGAATAAAAACTGACCTACTGACTTAACATTAAATTTCAAAACTTGCATGTCCAAGTCGTGCTCTATAAATTTGAAAATTCAGTCAGTAAAATAAAATCTGTGGTTGAGTAAATGAATTTAAGCAAATATTAAATGGTGATGGATAGGTATGTATATATACACATATAAAGTATATTCAAATAGAATAATAATTAAAAAAAAAAGCATGCAGGTACTTCGAGTAAATAAAAAAAAAAACTTATTCTCATGCATGATTCATTATATTATTTTATTAGTAAGTACTTTATTATTTCTCTTTTTAACAATTATTAACATAGATAGGGTGAAATTTTTGAGCATTACCTTGTGAATTGCAAAGCATAATGTTAAGTTGTGTTTTAAAAACAAATACCAATTTTTAGTCTTGAAAAATAAAATTATATTGAACAATTCATACAAAATTCATGTGGGTTTTTAAATTGTCATTGTTTTATACCAATGCTCTTCGACACAAAAAAGGTGTGGGACGTAAAATTATTTTGCTAGCTAAGTATATGTTCACAAATTAAAATTTAGAAAATAAACCTGTTTTATAATGCTACTGATAGATAGTTTGGTACTTAAAAGCCTTACAACAACTTAGATAATTTAATTAATACCTATAGATTTTTACTTTTCCAACTTAAGCGAAAAGAAGAATGCAAGTACAGATTTTCTGTGTGCCGAAGCCGACCTGCCGACTATGCATTTAATTGAATTTAGCTGATGTCAATACAATTCATCAAGTTTTTATTTATGTAGAAAAATTAGCATTTCAGGAAAGCATTTGAAAGGAAAGTCATTTCTTGCGTAGATATTTGCAATTTGTTGCACTATAGATTTATGTGACCATCAGACCGATGCACTTAGCACTTCCGGTTTCCGATCTTCAATAGAAAATGAAATATATTTTATATTTTTATATGTATATAGGATTTAATTTTACACTAAATATAAGAACACTGAATACAATAATTTGAATAGTAAACTTGAGGTATTATCAACAAAAATAACACTTTTTTAACATAAATACTCCCTATGTTTTCTTTTTTTTATTAAATTCAAAAAATGGAAAATTGGAAGTACACAAGAGCACAAGAAATGAAAATTCCAGATGTCAAAATTTTGACAGATAAAAAAAAATTATGGAATTTCCTTAAAAACGTTAGGGTACGAGCACAAGATACAATATTCCAGTATAAACGAATACACAAAAAGCTGGAAGCCACATGAGCAAATTTTGGAATCAATTTGGCATCGCATAATTCGGCTCGGTAGAACCATTTAAGGCCGTGTCAAACAGAGCGCGGTCCAGCGGTCTTTGTAAGAAATTACAAACAAAATTTGCCCGCCGCGTTCTTTCCTTCCATGTTGAAGTATTGACCGTCCCGTCGGCCCGCGTTCTGTTTGACAAGGCCTTTAGACCAGTTAAGGTGACGAACGAAAACAACAATAACAACACGTGGTTTATTGTTTTCGTTCGTCGCGTCGAATATTCGCGCTGGTTTGAGAGAGCCTTTGAAGTCAAGTTTAAAGTAGTGCCGGATTTACACAAGTGACAAAATGTCATTAATTTTGTCATTTTATACCAATAAAGTTGTCAAAATTCGGTTTTATGACAGTTAATTGGTATAAAATGACACAAGTGACAAAATGTCATTAATTTTGTCATTTTATACCAATAAATTGTCATAATTCGGTTCTATGACAGTTAATTGCTATAAAATGACAAAATTAATGACATTTTGTCACTCGTGTAAATCCGGCACAACTGTGCGAAAAAAAAACAAATTGCTATGTAGAAATGTATTAATACTTGATTAATATGTATCATCGTTTCATTTCTACAAGAGGATGTAAAATAAAAAATGTATACCTATAGGTAATGAATAGACCAACATGCTGAAAATCTTGATAAATGCAGATTATAGGAAACGTTTTACATTATTTTCAGTAGCCGTGACGTGATGGTTAGTGCGATTGACTGTCATGCCGGAGGTCTAAGGTTCGATCCCCAGCCTCGCCACCTATTTATTTAAAAGAAAAAAACGGCTACTGCCTCTTGCGAGGACTTGACAAATCCTCCAAGAGTATCTCCTGTCACAGAAAAGTGCCGCTCGTTAGCCGTTCGGATTCGGCAATAAACTGTAGGTCCCCTCCATTCCTGCAAACACGCACATAGGAATGGTTGAGAGTTGTAAGTCACTAGGCCCTAGTTCTTCATGAGCTGTTGTGCCATCAAATTTATTTATTTTTTCTTTACATTATTTATAAGATCAAAGACAATAATGCTCATCTTGATGTAAGTATGTGGTTTAATTAGGCTAGGCAACTTATTTATTAATTTTGCATTGCACGATTTTTCCAGTACCGATATTTTGATCTATGGTGAACGGAGTGTTTGTGTATGCAAAATGTTACAACATACAAGATACAGCGGCAAACCTCTAATTTTATTTATTTTTGATAATCTTTGACTAACAATTTTTTTTTCATTATTTGAGTTTGAAAATTAATTTTCAAAAACTATTCTCTCAAATAATTTGAATTAAAAAGAAGATAAGAGAACGGACTTCTGGCTTTAAAAAAAAGTATAACTAGCATGAATTATTGGTTTTGTCGTTGTTTTTTAATTTTTTCCATTTCGCCACCGTCACTTTCTTTTTATCGCTCTGTTTTTCAAATAATAATGCCTGCGAAGTCAGTATCAAATGTTAAAATTGTAAATAAATTTTTATAATTGAAAAAAAAGGCAAATTTTTATGAGTCCGAAAGAATTTTATTTTGGTCTAATTTTAAATCACAATTTGATGTTCCCAACAAAAACAGCATATACATACGTTTATAATAATATTTAATGATCATTTGAAAGAGAATTTATTAATCGCCACGAATATTTTTTAAACTATGATCTAAGATTGAATATCATTCGAAGAAATCCTCAAATACATTATGGATTTCATTAATCATATCACCCGTTACCATGCTACGACCAAATTTCTTGAATGCATATGAATTGCATTGCTTGGTTAGAAAACTACTGGCAAATGCGGAAATAAATGTGGGATTGGTCTGGTTTGATTCAAGTGCCCAATGGTAGAACGTGGCAAGAGAACCGCTCAGCAAGTCTCCCTGTCCCCCACACCGTCGGCCCGACCCACCCGTTCCAAGTTGATAGATTTCAACGGTACTGGTTATGTATATCTTATCACGATATCCTTTTCGCATCACCGTTACATTATTGCCTAAGCTTTTCAAATTCTCCTCAATTGTTTCTGGCGAATCCCCAAAAAGAACCTCAAATTCTTTCGCATTAGGAGTCAAAATTACACCACTGTAGTCTTTGATAAGGTCCCGGTTGCTGCTGATGAGATGTAGACCATCAGCATCGATGATCAACGGTTTCGACACATTTCTACATGATACAATAATTTTGCTAACGGTTTCGAATATGTTCGGCTCACGCCCAAGTCCTGGCCCTATAACCTATCGTCAAATAAATTAAATCATTTTCAATAGGAATATAATGAACCACATACCAAAACATGTAGGCGCTCTAGCCATGGCTCGATTTGACTGGCAGCATCTTCCAAATCCAAAAGAGGATGGACTATTAGCTCGGGGCTATATGATTTGATAACATTCGCTGCTTCCCGTTGGCAGAAAACATGTACCAAATCAGCGCCGACCTTTAAGGCACTAATAGCTGCAAAATAAGGTGCTCCTGTGTACTCCAGTGAGCCCCCAATAACTCCGATCCTTCCTGCCTGGCCTTTGTGTTTGCCATTGCCCAGAGAAGGCACTACAAGCCTGGCTAAACGTAATAGTTTATTTGTATCCACTGAAGCCTCAACTAATTGTGTCATGTTGGAATTGTGTCTGGGTCTGATTTGACTTAAGATAAATTGGTTAGAGGTGTTTTTTAATAGTTCTATTTGGCCCCAAATGAGTCTACTTTTTATCATTATAATTTAGTTTCATTTAAAATATCTTAATTCGATTAACAGAGTTGCGGAAAACTCGCATCGAAGCATATTTAAAGGCCGTCAGCAAAATGGTAACATCAATGAGTTTTTAAAATTTTTGAAAATAAAGTAGATAACAAAATATACTTGTCAGTTTTTTTAAGTTAATTTTATTATTTTTTTTTTTTCAATTAAAATTTAAAATAATGGAAATTGCTTAGACATTTTGACAAATAAAGTTTTGGCAAAATAATACAAGGATGTTTGCCTTTCCAGTATTTCATAAGGTATTGTTTTGGAATTTTCCAGATTTAAGCCTTAACTACATTGGCCACTTTTTGCAAAATTACAAAAGTAAAAATATTTTTTTCCCGCTAGCGCAGTTGTCTGGTGAAAAAGAATATACACAATTTTTTTTAAACCAAAATTTCATGACTGTGTGTAGAGAGGATCGCAAATATTGAAAATGATTTCCGAAGTTCATTTTCAGTATTCTTTGAAACCACAGAAGCATTAACTCGAGATAAGTATCATTTATTTGTATTGTCTATCGCTGACAAAACGTCAGACAGACGTGTTCATTTTAAAAGTAGTTCTACACTTATTGCTAAATGCGTCGCTGACACTTCAAAGAATACTGAAAATTTACTTCAGAATTCATTTTCAATATTTGCGATCCTCTCTACAGACAGTCTTAAAATTTCAGCTGTCTGCATCATTTTTATGAGTTTTCCAGTGAGAAACACTATCCCAAAATGAGTTTTAAAATTTTCACTTTTGTACTTTTTCACTTTTTTGACCAATGTAGTTTGTCACTTTCTTATCTGAGGACACAGAAAATCAGCAAACCGGCTTTTTCTGCCAATACGGCTTTTACACTTTGCAATATTCTAATTGCATTAGAATATTGCAAGGTGGAAAATGCAAATTTGTGAACGACGAAATTGCCTTAGAATATTGCAAGATGTAAAAGCCGTACATGTCCGAACCAAATAAATTTTTGGCACTTACATATCGCATTTACATGTGCCACAATTTCTTTCATTATGAGGACTGAAATTTTACCTTCATACTGATATCGTGAGTGAATCGGGTTTGAATAAGGTTAAATTTTATCCCAAGATTAATTGTTGACACTGCGAGGTGAATCTGTAGTCAAATTTTAATCTCGGGTAAAATTTTGAAATTGTAACCCAATTCTCACACAGCCTATGTTTGATCTGTGAATGTCTGTTTGTTTACTACCCAAACCAGCCAGATTTCGTCCAATTTTATTTTTTTTATATGAAGTTTGACAGAACTTCTGACTAAAAAATGGGCAGTAAGCGAACAGAGGTCTGCTCTGAAGTCAAATGAAACGGCAGATCAAACACAAGCGCAAGCTGTTTTTCCCGAGTCTCTTGGAAATAGAACGCAACTGGAAAATTTGGTAAACATTTTTTTAACCAAGAGTTTTTCCCATTCCCATTTAATTTGGAATTTGATTTTCTTATCAGTAGTTGGTGGTGACAGTGACAGTACCGACAGTACATAGTATATAAGAATATTTTTTTGTTTATTAATACTTTGTGGTACAATTTTTTGTGCGTTGTGTTTAAGTGCTAAGTTCTGAGTGTTGCTAAAAATTCGTAGGCTTTATAAGTTTCAAACCTTTTATCAATTTATTTAAATGGCTCAGTTGTAGTTATCGTAATGTTTACGTAACAGGGCTTGCTGTTATTTACATTCAAACAAATTACATCACAAGAATTGAGCGCAGTAAAAAAAGATGCAATATACCTATGCAAATCTAGACCATTCACCATTTAGCACCGCCCGTGTTCATATGAAAAATATAACTTTTCATTGGCTAAACATGGAGTTTTTCTCAAATTCATATGTTTTAAGTGTAACCAAGTGCAATGCATGGTAATTTTAACACTGAGCCGGTGTGTTGCTTAGCTGGTATTAAAAATGACTTCAATGCAAGTTTAGATAGATACAATTCCAACCTAACTTTGTATTTTATAGGTCAAGTAAATAATATGTTTTGTAAATTTATCTCTGATGAATGTAACAATTCAAGTAAAATAATTTTATGAAGATGGAATTATGTTTATTAGGATTTTAAAGATTCTTGCTTGTGTAATTGCAAGTTCAAGTCACATGTTAATACAAAATACATACCTTATCAGTTTTGTAGGTCCTGTGACCCACTATCAAAAAATTTAAGATGGTACATAATATTATGTATTCTTAACTTTCCCATAAGGTGACACAGAGTTTTAGTTAATATTTAAATAAATAATGTTATTATTCTACGTGTAGCCTGGGAAGTCGGTATACGATGCTATAACTTGGATGAAATGTAGAATTAAAGAAAACCTCAAAAAGCTTACTTCTACAACTAGATACTATAACAATTCCCAAACCGCTTATCAAATTAGTTGCCGCTTATTATCAGGCCGGATCCTCAAGAATTTACTGAGCTAGAGTTTATAATGAGTGTAGTTTATGTTCCGATCCAAACCTACCAATACATGCATTTACGATCAAATTTTGGATGACAATTTTCCCTAGTAAATAGTAAAGTACATTAATCTTTGGTTTTTTTTTTTTTTTTTTTTGAAAAAGAAAAATATAAAATAATATTATTAACAGCTTAGACCTTAGCAATATAATATGCCTCTTATTGCAAAAGTATTTTACCTATGCATAATTAAAACAATACGTGAACATGCAACACATTAATTTCGTTATAACCTTTTTATTCTCTTTAAAATAGGTACACAAATTTTTGAATTTGAAAAGTAAAAAAGCCTTATTATTTCTAAAGAGCCACCATAATGCCACCAGCTAGTCGCCTCGATAGTATTTATCGTCGACTATTGATTACGAGATTTTTTGAGAAAGGGTGGGGTAAACCGGAGAACTTGCAAAGGTAAATATTTATATAAATAAATTTCCTACATAACGGTGTACATAAAATTTAAAAAGAAACAAATTGTTTAACATCAAATTACAATATTTTAGGATATAAGAATACAGTGGTGGATCAAAGCGGGAATATATTTTAATTTTTAATCCCAAAGGTGTCTCAAAATTCTTTTAGACCAACAGATCGCTACCATTAACCTCGTTTTTAATCAGAACTACATACATATAACCTAGGTTGTCTGTACGAAATATTAAAATTGTGTATCATGGTAACCGTTCCGATTGATAATTTGTACATTCCCCTGAAATATAACATATTAATCTTTTGAAAAGGCAAAATTATCCAAGCGCTGCTTCAGCCTTTTTTTTTTGTTACATACTTATTTTGTCTTAAAAACGCTTATGGTATTTTAGAAACGAATTGATTTTATTAAAAGCTTAAAACTTATTCCAGTATTTTTGTATGTGTTTTGATTTCAAAATTATGTGTCTGTGTTTTCGTTTTACAGGTGCAGGTACCAAAAAATCAATAAAAACCATATTAGAACTACAATTATGTCCAATTAAATTATAAAAACGGTTATGCCAAAACTTTTTCTTGGTGAACCCAATCAATCGCTTCTATTTTCTAGATTACTATAAGAAGAGCACGAGAGTAAGTGGAAAATGGAAAGGTTTTCTAAATCATCCTCAAACGTTTTGCATCTTTTATCATTTTATACCTATGTTAGTTATTTAGTTTTTAACTATGGCCACAATTAGGGGACACAAAAGAACGCTACACAAAAGTATCTATCATCAAATATCAGAAAGAATGATAACAAGTTTGCTTTTAACAGATTTGTCTTATTTTTTTTTTGCTAACCCTTACTTTTAGTCAAACATGTTTTAAAGTATCTAAAACAAGTGTAAACTCATAAACGCATCGTTGCAGAAATGATTTACAATCACTTTTATGAAACGTTCATTAATTTGTTGACATTATCGTACCTGCATCATTTTCACTTTTGCCAAGAGTCTGTGGCCTTTCTTGTCGTTTGTTTATCGAAAAAATCGACTTCGATTGCAATTCGATCATCGAAGATTTAAGTTTTCTTAAGTGTTTGTTGCCTAGATACAATCAGCTTTGTTTTCACAAGGGATTACAACAATAGCTGTGAATACGAATTTTAAGCTTTGCCTCCGGCGGCGTAATAGTCTAACGCACTAACTACATATTACGAATCACGCCAAGGGGAAAAAATATGGTCCTTTCCTTGTTGCTTAATATTTTTTTTAAATTTTTTGGGCTAGATATAAAAGACGAGACAGTCACCGCCTAGCTTTCATAGCGTACACTTGTGTTGACTATCCTTGTGCAGTGGTAAACTCTGACAGGCTATTTTTGATATATATATATCTGTCTTTTTCCTCCACAGTGCTATTTAATTTTGTTTAAACCGCGTGGTTAAATTTTTTGGTGCGTGGTAATTTTTCTTTGCAATTAAAATGGCCCCGGGGCCAGGAAGAAAAAAAACCGGGAATAGATTCGAATTGCTGGCGGAAGCCCCAAATTCTGAGCCTCTGGCAAAAAGAATAAAAAATTCCTCGCTACTTGATTTCCCTCCACTTCCAGATATTGCTAACCTTAAGAATCCCAAATTTGTTATCATCTCTCCCAAAGACGAGAAACAACCTTTATCATCAATTAGCGTGTTTATTCTTAACAAAGCAATTGACGCAGTGAGTAAGGACTATGAAAATATCTCCCAACTCAGGGATGGGAATATTTTGGTCCTCACAAAATCACAGTCAATCGCTGATAGATTCCTAAAAATTTCTAATCTTGCTCAGATTCCTGTTACGGTAAAATTGCATGACAGCCTGAATTCATCAAAAGGCATTGTTTATGCACCTTGTCTGATAAATACCAAAGAAGAAGAAATTATAAGTGAATTGAAACCTCAAGGTGTTATAGGTGTTTATAAATTCCAAAAAAATTCTGAAAAAGGCCTACGTCCCACGGGGCTCATGCTGTTTACTTTTGATCGCTACCAACAACCTACAACTATCGATATAGCTTGGTACAAAACAAAGGTTTTGGAATATATACCTAATCCTATGAGGTGTAAAAATTGTCAGGTTTTGGGACATACGACAAAAAGATGCAACAACAGCAAACAATGTGAAATTTGCAGTCTGCCCCCTCATGAAACTACAGAATGCACTCGAATCATGTGCGCGAATTGCTCTGATTCCCACCCCTCCTCATCCAGAAACTGTCCCAAATATATTCAAAATAAAGAAATCTTAACGATAAAAACCAGAAACAAGTGCAGTATGGGAGAAGCTAAACGCATTTATAGCCAAATGCACCCAACTCAACCAATCTTAAAATCCCAAACGTACGCTTTAAGAGCTAAAGACGCTCCTAGTGTTTCAGAGAATCCTCTCTCTTCCGTAGAAACAAATAATTTAGACTCAAACAATACAAAAAACAACAAAAATTTAAATACAAACATTACTGAAAACAAAAAGAATTTAAATACACCTCCAATAAATAGCAAAATTACAACTACTACCCAAAGCAATTCAACTCCAAAATCTCCAAAAACTTCCGAACCCTCTATTTCCGATTCACAACCAACAATTCCAATAATCAGCCAGAGAGCACCACTCCGCCCATTACCATCACCACCAAAAACTACTCCACTTACAACCACACAAGTTAAAATCAACCAGATAAACAAACCCAATCCAAGCTTTTCAAACAACACCACACAAAATTCGCCCATTTCAATATTATCAAACAATTTACTACAAAATGAATCATATTTTATGTCAATATCTGATACAGATGACAATGAATAATAAAACAACACTCCGCCCTTATACAAGGTCGTGGACGTCTCTGGAGGGAGAGGGAATAAGGGCTTCCGGCCATCATCGGACCCCTTGCCCCCTCTCCGGCCAGAGATGCCCACGGCCAACAATAGTTGACCAACAACAAAATTTGCCAACAACGAATACATTTCTAATCAACAACAATTCAACAATCAATGTTAATAAAACAGTTAATATAAAAATTCTTCAATGGAATATCCAAGGATATTTCAACAACCTCCCACACTTGGATATTCTTGTCGAAAAATATAACCCCGAAATCATCGCTCTACAAGAAACTAAAGTTCTTGTTGAAAGAGCACCATCAAAATACAAAAACTACATTGCTTATTTTAATAATAAGCCACACGAGCGGAATAAAGATGGTACAGCTATTTTCATAAAATCCAATATACCTCACACTTACACAAGTTGCACAAGTGGAATTCTTACCCAAACTCTAAAAATCAACCTACCTAATCCCTTAACGATTCAAAACATTTACAGACAATCTGATGAAATCATATCTCAGCAAGACTACTTTAATCTGGGCGCAAACCAACTGACACAAAGCATAGTGGTAGGTGACTTTAACGCTAATAATGTCATGTGGGGCTCCCCACATACAAATAGTGCAGGAACAATTGTAGCTGAATGGCTTCAAAATTCTGACCTAGTTCTGTTGAACGATGGATCGCCAACGCACTTCTCCACAAGAAATACGTTCACTGCCATAGACCTGACAATTGTTTCACCATTAATTGCATGCAATGCTACTTGGAAAACCCATGATTCTCTGGAAGGAAGTGACCACTTCCCAATCATTATTGATACAGGTTCACCGTACACTGTGAGCAAAAAATTCCAATCCCGTTTTGTAGAACAAAAAGCGGATTGGCTTAAATTTTCAAATAGTGCAATGCAAATTTCAAGCGTTATTCCTATATCTCAAAATACAAATAAAGAAGCAGCAAACTTAAGAAAAATTATAAGACAATCTGCCGCTACTTCTATCCCATCTTCTCATCCACCCTGTAATTCCAAACAGCCTATCTGGTTTAACTTAGAAATAAAAAATTTAACTATCGAGAAAAGAAGCGCTTGGCTTAAGCTAAAAAACAACCCCACTAACCTCAACATCATTGCTTACAGACGTTTGGCTGCGAAAATTAAACGAGTGGTCCGTGAAGCAAAAAGAGATGCCTGGACAAATTTTCTATCGTCAATAAATCCAAACATGGACTCCAAATCTCTTTGGAACAAGGTCAAAACTATAAGCGGAAACTACTCGAGATGTAGCATCACTACCATCAGACATGGTTCTAAATCAGTAACCAATCAAAGCGAAATTGCACAGCTTTTTGCGAACAAATGGGCTGGGTTCAGCTCCAATGCAAACTTTTCCCAGCATATTCTGCAGCAAAAAAATACGTTTTCAATTAACTTCCCGCCAACTTCGAATCCAGCGATCTCTTTGCCTGAACTAATGGAAGCACTACGTTCGACCAAAGGCTCTACGCCCGGCTCCGACAAAATAACATTTAAAATGTTGAAAAATTTACCAGTTGAGGTCATGTTAAGATTGGTTGAACTCTACAATAATATTTTAACAAGCGCAACATTCCCTCACGAATGGAAAAAAGCCTATCTGATTCCTATACCTAAACCAAACACGGACTCTCAGTCTATCGAAAGTTACCGCCCGATTTCTCTTCTGACCGTCCTATCCAAGTTATTTGAAAAAATAATTGGGAATAGACTCAAGTGGACACTTGAAAAATACCTTCACAATGGTCAACACGGTTTTAGACCATGCAGAGGCACACATACTTTGTTACACATGCTTGATCAAGCAGTACACACAGAGTTAGCTTCACGTAACCATTTGGTTCTCTTGTCCATGGACTTAGAAAAGGCCTTCGAGAGGGTTACTTCAGTTGGGGTTATTAAACAACTGCACGACTGGGGAATCAATTCAAACCTATTAAAAGTTATATATTCCTTCATGTCTAACAGAGTCATACGAGTAAGAGTCAATGGCTACTATTCACTCGAACACAAAATTGAAAACGGTGTTCCACAAGGTTCTCCGATTTCGACCATGTTATACAATGCGTACGTTAATTCGCTTCTTAATGAATTTAATATTGTTGACAGACAAATCAAGTCAGTTTTAACATTCGCTGACAACATTTTCATCTTAGGTTCTGGAAACCCAGGAGAGGTTGCTCATGCTCTTAATCACACCATTTCTAAAGCACAAAGGTGGTGCCATAACTCAGGCGCTAAACTACCCGTGGAAAAAATGGAAGTTTTGCATATTTGCAAAAAAAAATTCTGTCCAAACACCAACATACATCTCCCTAGCTCGACTCTTCCCCTCAAAGAAAAAACAAGAATACTAGGCCTTATTTGCACGAAAACTTGGAAATGGCATGCTCATGCTAAGTTTGTGGCTAACAAGCTGGACAAGTGTTTGAACCTTATCAAAATAATTTGCCAAAAACAAAAAGGACCTCATCAGAATACAGCTATAAAAATAGCCCAAGCGCTTATAAGGGGCGCCACACAACATAGTCTTTCCATTTATTCACACTGGACAAAGAGCAACGATCAGATGATCCAAACGAAAATCAACGCCTTGCTTCGAAAAGCAACTGGAGCCTTACCGTCAACACCTATTGATGCACTATTGGCAGAAACAAATACACCATATTTTGAGCAAACGAAAAAAAACACACAAACCAAGATTGTTGCTATAAGCCTCATAGACAGCAAACACCCGCTACATAAAATTTGCAGATCTGGTTGGATGGACTCCAAAAAAACAAAAATCAAAAGCGCACTTTTCAACGCTATCCGTTACCTGGCATCAATCAATACCTCCTTACCGGAACCAGTTTCTTATGATATTGACATAACACCATGGTTATTTCCAAAAAGCACCATTAACACTGCACTGGACCTGACGTCTAAGGAACACACATTGCCCGTCATCTACAGAAAAAAGTTTTCTGAAATAATACATAAAGGGAAATTTGATTGCATACTGTACACTGACGCCTCCACAACAGATGAAACAACAAGCTATTGTGTTTACAGATATGATAGCAAATGTGATAAGGTCATCACACAAAAACTCACTATACCTAATCAAAGTCCATTTGTTGGTGAAGTAATGGCATTAGTTGACGCTCTTGAAATTGCTAAAGAAACAAATGTAAAAACAGCCATTTGCAGTGATTCCTTGAGTGCAATACGCAGCATTCCTAACAACGAGAACAAAACACCAATTTTTCATTACCTGCGCTCAATTATACGCTCGAATTTCCCAAGAATCTGCCTAATATGGTCCCCAGGCCACGTAGGAATTCCAGGAAATGAAAAGGCGGATGCTGTCGCTCGTGAAACCCTTAAAATGCCTTTGGAATTTATTATTCCCCCCTTTGCATCTACAATAATAAAATACATCTCAAACAAGCTACGACAAGAAGCAGACACGCGTTGGAACAGCTCCAATTCTTTTTTGAGACAACACAAGACAACCTTAGGACAAGTGACTTACAACGAATCACTCAGCCGAACACAATCTGTGCAGCTCTGTCGCATTAGATTGGGGCATACAATGTTCAACAAAGTTCATTTATATAAAAACGAACCTCCACCAGTTTGCAGCTACTGTCAAGAAACTCTAACCTTAGACCATGTTCTACAAAGATGCCTTTTAACTAGACGGCACTTCATAAATATTATTCCACCGTTACTACAACTCCTGGACACAACTACACATCCAGATAAATCATTGCTTTTTCCTCTACTAAAAAAACACAAACTTAATCAAATTTAAATTATATAAACCTAATGAATTTAAAATTTATATTTCCGCTTAAAGATTACTATTTAAAAATTGAACACTTATCCATCTACCACTATATTAATATTTTTACATAAACCTACATTGTATAGATATAGATCAATAGTATAAATGATATTGTATGACTTATTATAACAGCCGTATGGGCTCAGTACCCCGGCGCTATAAATTCCGGACAATACAAATTTATTTGTATTGTAGCCTGTGATATAAATAAATATAAATAAATAAATAAAAAATAAAAGACGAGACTAGAGAAATGCCAATTTATAACAGTTTTTGGCCATTAAAATTGGTGTGTATTATCACGCTTCGTGCGAATTGAAAAAAAGAACTCTGGACGCCTGAAGTATTCCCACCGGCGGCGGCGGCGGAAGGTCTGTTATAAATTGGCATGCCTGGAGTCACTTCCATTAAAAACTTCCTCATATAAAACATTCACGCACTATTTTTAAATCATCAATCTATAATTTAAAAAAATAATAAAGAATAAATTTTCAGTAAATAACTTTTTCTCCTTTACAGACTTTTTGAATTCCGGAAAGTCATGTCCCGGAGAGAGAAATGCTTTAAATTAGTTCCACCAGATTACCCAATTGAGATAACAAAAAAAGAAAAGTACCCAGATTGTACGATTCTCGAAGGAAATTTTACAACTCCTTTTGAATTTCATTTGCCTGGCTTAGTTCCAAAAGCATCTCAGAAAGCTTATTTTCAAGTTATTTTGCCAAATAAATGGATCGACGAAAAGCACAAGCCAATGTGTATTCACTTGGCTGGAACTGGAGATCATGTATGTTGAATAAGAAATTTACAAACGTGTACTCGTACTATCAGTTAATAGAATCCAAACTAATTATAAAAGTCACTTGCAGTATTTTTGGCGAAGGAGAAATTTTATTGCCAAACCATTGCTAAAGGAAGGTAATATAGGTGGTATCATTTTGGAGAATCCATTCTATGGACTAAGAAAACCTGAAAACCAAGTGTAAATAGAAAATTTAACAACGGTTTTTATGCCAGAAAATAACTTTATCACAATTTTTTCGCAGGCGTTCGAATTTGAGGAATGTTTCTGATATTTTTGTTATGGGCGGTTGCCTTATTCTTGAGTGCCTTGTTTTGTTGCATTGGTGTGAAAGAAATGGTTATGGTCCTTTGGGAGTGACGGGAATGTCAATGGGTGGCCACGTAAAATTATCTAAATACTGTGGAAATGGATGGAAATAATTTAATTTCAATTCTTTTTAGATGGCATCTTTAGCGGCTACAAATTGGCCAAAGCCTCTTGTGTTGGTTCCATGTTTATCGTGGTCAACGGCAGCGGCGGTATTTACTACGGTACGAGCATCGTAATGTTCTTATACAAATTTAATTTTTTTTCTTATTGTACTGTACAATGCAGGGCGTTATGAGTCATTCTATTAATTGGGATATGTTGGAAACACAATACTTTGCTGATGGACAGTACAGAGAACGTCTTTCAAAAATGGTTACCATAATCGATGACGCATTCGCAGCGGGAAAGAAGTTTATCAAGGACTTTAATCAGTCAATGAATGAACTCAAAGAAGATATAAAAGATGTAAGACTCAATAGCAAAAATAACTCAGACAATAAACTTGGATTCATTGAAGATAAACAATTTTTAAGAGTTAATAAGGAAAATACATTTGACTTGGAAAAGCGAATGCAGGGCAAGCTATTTCCTGAAAATAATTATGAGCTTTCACAGACTGAAGTTAATGAGCTTGATACAAAAGATCAGATTACTAAAATGGATGAAGATAAGACCGAGATTAGGGATTTAGATATTTATAAGAAAAATGAATTACAACCGTCCACTCTGACTAAGCTTATGGATTATATTTATCCTAGCTCAACTCAAAACAATGAGAAAATTGATATAACAAAGACAAATTGGTGGGAACGAGAAGCTTTACAATTTATGCGTGGTGTTATGGATGAATGCACACATCTCAAGAACTTCTCGGTTCCAATCGATACATCGTTGATTATAGCTATTTGTGCTAAAAATGACGCATACGTTCCCCGTGAAGGATGCTCAAGTTTGGAGGAAATTTGGCCAGGTGTTGAAGTAAGGTATTTGAATGCGGGCCATGTGAGTGCTTATATTTTGCACCAAAAATTGTTCAGGTATATTTTATGAAATTTCTTGTTTTTTTTTTTTTTCTCTACAAAAACTAACCAGTTTCTTCTTTCTAGATCAAGTATAATTGAGGCCTTTGAAAGAGCTAAGAAAAAAGCTGAAGAACACAAGTCAGAACTGAGTTTAAACGATGATATAAAGCCCACAATCACTTATGAGGAACTACGAAAACGATATGAAAAAAACACTTTTTCTTAACAAGAATGTTTTACACGCTAACATTATACATATTACCAAATTTTTAAATCAACTTTTTTTAAATAGTTTTTTATCGATGATAAATTAAAAAAACTGCTGCTGGGTAATGTTATCTTTTTAAAAGTGCGTTATTTTCATACATATTTTAAAATTTGTGATATAAAGATATATAATTAATAATATAACTTGTAAAGATAATGTTAGTTTACAGAAAAATATATGAAGAAAAAAACGCTTGTAATTTTATCTAATAAAAAATGGTTACAATTTTTTAAGTTTTATTGTTTTGTTTTTGTTTTTATATCAATCTTTGATATAAAAAAATGTGCAGTTACCGGCCCAAAAACCTAAAGGGAGATGTTGAATGAAAGGCGCAAAATATTCTTGTTCATTTTTTACAGAAAATTTGTTTTTGTTTTCCTCGAAATTCGTTATCTCTCATAGAGTAATTAAGTGAACCTAAGAATTAAATATAATCAATGAGGGAAGCTCACAGAAAACTGTATCAATACCAGAAATTCGAATTAAAGTGCGAATTTGGGTTAATCTTAAAATCAGCACCCACAAAACAGAATTGGAAGCTTTTTCAATCCAGGCGCTAAGTAGCTTTCTTGGCTAAGGCACTTAGCATGATATACCTTTTCGATAGGAACTCGACGACTTTTCTAAAGCAAGATCGAGCCATTTGTTTTGTTTTAGGCTTGTGAATATCTGACTCTTAATGGCTCGGCCAAGTCCAATCACACAAGGCAATTTGGCCAGCTTAAAATAGTGCAAATTATTTAAAAACGCGTCAGCGCATTGGCGTTTAAAACGTAATCAGGATTAAACTTATCTTCTATAATAGAAGAATTCTGGAAACAAGACTGAAAGACAAATGTAGTTATTTCCAAATTTATCTTAGTGAATATTATTTATTTCATTAGAATGCAACAAAATCTATAGGATTGGTATGATTTTCATCTTTTAGTATTAAATGTACAGTTTTTATACCAGGATTCAATTTTAAACTAAACTATGTTCGGTGCCTATTTAATCCTAAAACTTTTTGCCAAAATATTTTTTATTATAAGAAAAAAAAATGAATAATTTTGGAAAATCCCTACCTAATTAGTAAATAAAATTTTTTACCAAAACCAAATCACTCGGAATCTTTCTTTTCGGATTCGGCATCCATTTCACGTTTGGCACCTAAAAGAAAAATATGAAGTTTAAGATTCAAAACTCAAGCTAACAAACTGAATGATTTTTTTCTACAATTACCTTCAGTAGGTGGAGCTCCTGTTGGCATTGGAGATGAAGAACTTTGTTGCATTGGAGGAGTAGAACCTAACTGTGAAGGAGTATAGCCTGGGTGATGGCTTTCATGCGGGCCATGAGGTTGCTGTTGTCCCGGAGAAGAGGAATGATCTTGATAATGAATTGGTGGTCCATGTGGCGGACGGGTGTTCATATAATGCGATGGTGGAGGAGGAGGTCCGTATTGTTGATGATAGGGATACGGAGGATATTGCCCGTATGCTTGAGGAGGATGACCACCATACTGTGGAGGATAGTAGGGAGACCTATGAGGTCCCCCAGTAGGTGCATAGCCACCATAACCAGATTGGGGCATACTTGGATGTCCTGGCAAAGCCGGATGCCCAGCCATATGCGGTGGCAGGTGATGCTGTGGTGGTGGTGGTGGATGATGGGATTGAATTCCCGAAGTTTGTTGCACACTTGTTGGTGGTGGTGGCGGAGCAGCAGAAGATTCTGTACTTGGTGGTGGCACAGGCAACTGCGGCGCAGTATGTGGCACCTGTGGTGGTAATCCATGTGACATGGGAGAATTTTGCTGCGACGTTGGAGGAGGTTGTGGAGTTGTAGAAGGAGGACGCATATTTACGCTTGGACTTAAACTAACATTTGGTGGCACCGGTGGCGGTGTTGGTTCAGTAATTGGATCTTTGTTAGCCGGAACTTGCGGAGGTGGTGAAAGTTGCGACTCTAAAGATGGTCTTTCCCAAGCCTCATTTTTACGTGAAATTGCTGCCTTTTTGGGACTTTCCGATCCAGGTTCTTTATTTGGAACAGGTTTTGCTTTTTCTGGTTTAGGCGGTGGTGGAACAGATGGTTTTGAAGAAGGTTCTATTTCCATAGGCTTAACAAAAATACAATCATATATTAATATAAATTGAAAAATAATAAATTTAAATTAACTACCTCAGGTTCCATTTTGGTACTTTCAGAACTATTTGGTCCTTGTTTAGCTGGAATTTGCACAGGACTATTCATTTGAGGGGGAGCAAAAAGTTTTGAATCTTCAGGACGAACGGGTGGCTTATTTAGCATTGGATTAAGTGACATATTATTAGGTGCATCATCGGTACATTTTTGACGTTCCTTACGCATTTCTTCATACATTTTTTGTACCATCTTCTGAAATGTCTCTTCATCCACAGCTGGTTTGCAATGCTGTACAAAATGAGTTAAGTTTTTTTTTTTTTTTAACGTACACGATCAAAAAATGTCACAAATTTAATTTTCATAAGAAAAATCTTGGTTTGTTTAATATCTATGTACATACCCTTTTAAGTTCTTCTTGAAAGGTATCACTGGACTCAATCATTTTGCGCTTTTTTGTCTCAAATTTTTCTTCCATTTGCTGCAATTCAGCTTCGAGTTTTGTTTGATGCATTGTTAGTGAGCTTACTTGTTTCTTTAATACTTGCATTCGATGAGTTGTAACAACAGAACGGACATCAGGAACTACGGCATCCGAAAATATTTCATTGATTAATCTATGATTCCGAAGGAAACGGGCATAAGCTACATGCTTAAATGAGTAGCCATCATCTTGATCTTAATTATGTATATTTGAATTAGTAAGTAGTTTATTATGTTAATTTTTTTTATTTTGCTATACCATCCTCATCCTCGGCTGGTTGAATATCAATTCTCCGTTCTTGCTGTCCTTTACCACTTGAACGTGATGGAGTCTCATGTACATCAGTGTCTGGATTAGCTAAAAACAATAACAAAAATATGTATGATTATAAAACAAGTTTTGTCGGTGTGAAGTGAATATTTATAATTGAAGGTTTTAGTTTCGGTTAGAGAATACAAATATTTAAGCATACCAGGTTTAGTTTTGTTTTTAGCAGCAATGAAAGCCAAATATGCTGGCGAATTGTGGTACGCCTTTAGAGCTTTTTCATATTCAACCTAAAAGATAAACAATGATTAGGACTTTTTTTTTAAACAAATGCAAACAAAAATTAATTTATGTGTAGTATTAGAACTTGTTGGAAGAACATTTTCCTAAAACGGTATTTACCTTTTCAGCTTCATATTCGTCAATAAATTCTTGTTTTTCCGCATCGGTTGCATTTTTCCACATCGTTCCAATTTTCTTTCCAAGTTCCCATAATTTCAGTTCAGGATTAGCCGACTTAACAGTATCCCAGACTTTTTTGGAATAGCGCATGTAAGGTAAGATTGGCTTCTCTGGTGGTTTTGGAGGTTTTGGGGCCCGAGATTCATTGTGAGTTTTCTTTTTAAAAAATAAATGTTAAAAATTAAAAATCAAATTTATATCATTGTTTTTTTTTGTGATACTATATTTAAACTTGTTTTTATTATACGTACAGATGATTTTCCAGTTTTTTGTGGAGTGAAAGCCGGATTGCCGTGATTGCTGTGCGTAAAAATGGGTGTTGTGTCTTTGTTCCGCTCGGAACTACTTCCACTACCAGACGCTCGTAGCCTTTCTGTGTTATTTAAATACAATCAAATTAATTATATTTTGTTTAAATAAAAGAACACCAAAACAAAAATTAACCATTATTATAAAAATAAGAAACAAAACATGAATGTTAAATGTTTGTTAAAAAATAAAGATTTTCTTTGCGAAGGGATGAAAGCTTATAAATATTGATATACAAAATGGGTGTAGGTACTTTCAGAAGTTCGAAAATACATATAAAAAAAATCACCACTACATGTTGCACTTACAAAGAATCTTGCAAAATAATTCGATATTATTACCTTTAAGAATGTTGAACGATGCAGGAACGGCAGACGACTGCATATCTGTTTTAATTAATTTTTATATTTTGTAAAAAGAAATTTTGAAACATATTATTAATTTTAACCAAAAAAAATCGTATGACAAAAATGTTTCTCAATTTATTAAATCCAATTGGGTATGAAATTAAAAACAAAACAAACAAAATTAAATTAAAGGTAGAAGAAAACTGCTATATTATAACAAAATTTTGAACGCAAACATTAATTTAACTTTCATGAATGTTTATTATATGAGTTTGAAAATGTGGTCGCCCGTTTCCATTCTTTGTTATAAAAAAAGCAATCTATTATTTTATTTTATAATAAATACATATTTATATATTAAAGCGAGTAGAGATACAAAAAGCTAGTAGGTACGTACTTAAGAGTAAAACAAGTAAATAGACAGTGCCTTTTTTGATATTGAATAGTAACTTCGGTTCGGAAGAAAGAAATTAGAACAGAAAGAATGATAAGTTCTTTCCACAAATTATTTTAAGATCTAGAAAAGTATTACATACAATTTTTATAAACTTTATTTAAGATAGTTAATTACCTATTTTTTTTTTAATACAACGTGAATTGCACCCCAATAGCTAAAAGGAATAGGATTACAGGAAAGAGCTGGCAAAGTGGAATGAAAATAGGGTTTTTTATTATCTCTCAAAATCCAAGATAAAGCTGGAGAAATATAAAAATGAATGCAGCATGGAGGGACTTAAACCCAAGCATAGATAGTTATCAGTCCAGCCAAATATCCATTGTTGAACTATGGGTAGGCTTACCAAATACAACAAAAATGACATTATTCACTTTACTGTCCAAAATTGAAGATTAGAATTTGTTGGATTCGCTCTCTAAATTATTTTTTGACGTAGTTGATCAATAATTTACAAATGACAATTAATAACATTTTTGTTTATAAAGTAAAATGTTAATGTGCGGCCCAAGTCAATACAGTAGCAAGGTGTAGAAAGTAAGCTTAAGAACTCTATGGACGAGTATCAAGTATCAGAAATGTAAGCCACCCTTTTAGCAAACAGGTAATTATTTAGAAAATTGGAAACAATTTATAACAAGGAAATTTTCGCATAGGCTGTCCGGTATATGATCGCAGGAACAAAATCATTGATTAATGTTTTAGTGAAACGCCAAAAGAGGAAGGAGCTTGCTCTTATTGTATTTAAAGTTTTGCATTATCCTCATCTTTATTTTGATCCCGGCGACGCCCATGATTTAAAATTAAAAGTATTAGTTTTATGCAAAAATAGGTAAGGCATGCTTGAATCCAATTATTATATATAAATATATTACATATATTTTGTATACATACTTTATTAAAAAAAAAAAAAAAAAAACTGAAAATTATTTAAGAAACTTACGACCACCTGATCCACTAGGCCCAGAGGGTAAATTAAGTGCAATTTGTTTATAATTTGCTGGCAAAGCCATTATTGTTATTATTGATCTATTTATATAAATAAATTAGTCAATTTTAACACAAAATAGAAAGAATCCAAAACGAATTGACAAACCGTCGTCGTCGGCACCACAAGAAAAATATACCTGTCAATTTTTTTCGCGTCGGTTTTTGTATGAATGTGTTCAGTGAGGAAAAAACGTAAAAGTGTTCAGCCGGATTGGGATGAGCATGCTCAGTGGCCCATCGCCCACTAGGCAATTTCCGAGCAACATTTGGGTTTAATATTTTTAATTGAAATGTTCAATTGACCTTGTATTTTGGATTAGTGACGATACAAATTCGGGTTAAAAACCTCTCACTTAGCAAAAATTTTGGAAAATTCCCAAAAGTTGCTGGAAGTTGCTCGGAAATTGCCTAGATGGGCTTGCGGAATTTTTTTCCCGGGAACTTTTTGTTGCATACCTCCGCCCATCTAGGCAATTTCAGAGCAACTTCCAACAACTTTTGGGAATTTTACAAAATTTTTGCCAAGTGAGAGGCTTTTAACCCGAAAAATAAGTTTTATTTTCATACTGAACGAATTTTGTATCGTCACTAATCCAAAATACAAGGTCAATTTAACATTTCAATTAAAAATACTGAACCCAAAAGTTGCTCGGAAATTGCCTCACCTTAAGGCCTATTGCCCACTAGGCAACTTTTTGTTGCTAGCCCCAGTAACTTTTTGTTGCTCCCAATCCAATTACATTAGCTTATATGGGAGAATGCCCACTAGGCAACTTTTAGTTGCGCAACTTTTTGTTGCTCGCGGAACTTTTTTCCCGGCAACTTTTTGTTGCTTACCCTCGCTCACAGGGCAACTTTTGTTGCCGGCATCCTTATTTGTCAAAAATGTGGTGTCAAAATGGCGTTTCCGCTTAGCAAGGTGGATGCAAAAATGGCGTGCATTTCCTTTTTACCCTCTGTCATATTGGCCGATTTCTTGAAATGGAATGTACTTTTCTTTTTTTCAACAATGTGTGTATCTACACATTATAATAATAAATAATAGGTGTGTTTTGTTCAACTCCTTAATGTGCACATTAAGAAACTCTTCACATTAAGCAAAATTTTCACATGCAAATTCTACCAACAACAAGTTAACAGCACATTTGATCTTCAGTAACTCTATGGCTTAATGTGGAACATTGCAGAATCGGCACAGTAACTAGCTCAACAAAACACAGCTAATATAATAGTTGTGTTTTGTTGAGCTAGTTACTGTGCCGATTCTGCAATGTTCCACATTAAGCCATAGAGTTACTGAAGAGCAAATGTGCTGTTAACTTGTTGTTGGTAGAATTTGCATGTGAAAATTTAGCTTAATGTGAAGAATTTCTGAATGTGCACATTAAGGAGTTGAACAAAACACACCTAATATTTTATAATTATAAATATTAATTTATTTCGCATTGCCAGCTTACGATCATAGCCAGACAACCGGAAAGAGCAGCCATCACAAAAAAAAATGTGGCGAAAAAAGTCAAAGTCTAGCCCCAAAAAGTTGCTCAGAAATTGCCTAGTGGGCGATAGCAAGCAACTTTTGTTGCTCTGTGTTGCCGGCAACTCCGGGCAACAAAAAGTTGCCTAGTAGGCGATGGGCCTAAGGCCATGGCTGCTTTCCGGTTGTTTGGCTATGTATAATCGTAAGATGGCAATGCGAAATAAATTAATATTTAAGCCTTAACTACATAAGCCACTTTTTGCAAAATTACAAAAGTAAAAATATTTTTTTCCAGCTAGCGCAGTTGTTTTGTGAAAAATAATATATACGATTTATTGTTAAACCAAAATTTAAGCTTTCTGCGTCATTTTTTTAAGTTTTCCTGTGAGAAACACTATCCCAAAATGAGTTTGAAAATTTTTCCTTTTGTACTTTTTAACTTTTTTGGCTTATGTAGTTAAGGCTTTATAATTATAAAATATTATATTATTTATTATTTATTATTATATCATGTAGGTACTCACACTGTTGAAAAAAAGGAAAGCACATTCCATTTCCAGAAATTGGCCAAAATGACAGAGGGTAAAAAGGAAATGCACGCCATTTTTGCATCCACTGTGTTAACCGGAAACACCATTTTGACATCATATTTTTGACAAATAAGGTTGCCGGCAACAAAGTTGCCCTGTGAGCGAGGGTAAGCAACAAAAAGTTGCCGGGAAAAAAGTTCCGCGAGCAACTCCGAGCAACAAAAAGTTGCGCAACTAAAAGTTGCCTAGTGGGCGCTCTCTCATATAAGCCAATAGGGCTTTTTAACAAACAGCAATATATCTCTGTCTCGTTCATATTTAAATGTCAAACTAAAATTCTCGGCACAATGACATTTAAGTGGCAGCCATTTGTTTGGTTTATTTTGGAGGCAAATAAATATTTCGAATTGTTTTTTTCCTTTTTTATAGAAAAGATGCAAGTAAAAATGTTTTTATACTTTATATAAGATATTTTAATCTTTTTATTGCACAAAATAGCAAGATTTTTGTAATTTAAATTAGCCCTCCTTATTTTTTTCTTTCCAATTTCATCTGTCATTGTGCCAAGTTTTTGCTGTCATTTGAAACTGACAATTTGGTAGAGATCTCTATGTAATTGGATTGGGAGCAACAAAAAGTTGCTGGGGCTAGCAAAAAAAAGTTGCCTAGGGGGCGATGGGCCGAATTCTAAATCAGAATAAACGTAACTTAAAGTCATCTAACTTTTTATGAAAGCTGGCCAATCAGAAGCTCCAAAAATTCAGAAATCTGAAATTTCAGATGGGATTGAACGCACGGAATCCATGTAAACTCCCCTGATGGCAGCTCACGCGCTCTAGCGGTTTTCGCCAATTAGCCGTAAGCCGCCGCATAATGGTTGAAAGAGACAACCAGCAATCTATTGTAAATCTTTCTTCTAATTTCTATTTCCATTTCCATTTTTATGATTTTCCATTTGGTAGAGTAGAGACAAAAGTTTTTCACAAATGAGTGTCGAGATTGGGAATTGTCCGGCTACCTCGTTTGTTTAAATCAAAAAAAAAAATAATTTGTATTATTTAGTTAAAACTTTAATTTTATCTATTATACTCGAAACGAAATTATTATATTTTTGATAATATATGATAATTTGAAGGAAAGACAATGATTGAAATAAACAAAACCACAATTGGGATTGCTGCTGGGGTTGCCGGAACATTATTCCTTGGATATTGCATTTATTTCGACAAGCAACGTCGTAGTGATCCCGAATACAGAAAGAAAGTCCGCGAGAGTATGTTTTTTCTTCATATTTTTGTTATACAGAAACTTTAATGTCCTATCATTTGCAAACTTTTTAAGGGAGACGTCGCCAACGCAAGAATGGCACCGCATCCAAGAGTGGTATGCCCAATTTGAATGACCACGAGGCAATTGAAAGGTAACAAGTTAGCCATATATTCATCCCAGAAGTATGATTCTATTGAATCTTAATTATAAGCAAATAGCCTTATCATACCCCTTCGATGATGAGTGATAACGTCAGGCAAGGCAAGGCAAGGCAAGCAATGTAGAACAAAAAAATTGATTCGCTGTGTTATGTAATAGGTGCCTTTTTGTGGAAATTTATGTTTTTCTTCTTCGCATGCGATCCAAACGTCAGATTTATGTGTATGAAATAGTAAAAAAATACACCCATTAATTTCTTTTGAAGGTTAACATAGACCTTGGAATTGCTTGCGAAGGTACATTTAAGTTCGTGGTTTATTTAGTTGATTATGATAAAAGCATTTTAATTAGGAAAACATAGTTTTTGTTTTCCAAGTAAATTAGGTACTGCCTACTGGGCTAAGCATAGAAGTTACATTATAGGTTGAGTCATTCGTTTATATTTATTTTCCCTTCTAACGCCTTTAACATTTTGGTGGTAATAATCAGCAAAAGCAGCAACGCCTGAAAGAAACTCATTTAGTCGACTTTTACAAGGTATCGATTTCCAATGTGGCCCTACAAAATTTTTTTTAACCAGGTAACTCAGCTCATTTTTGTTTTATTTACTAATTTTACACTTTGGTAACGCAAAATTTGTTAGTTAAATTTACATTTTGTAGTAAAAAGAGGTAAAATAGGATAAAACGTTGCATTTATCATGAGATCAGAATGAACTCTTTAATTAACTCATGTCAAATTTCAAACTTGTAAAATCTATTCGGGAACTAAGACTTCACAAATTCTTCAACAACTTATAAAATTCTGTAAATTTCAACTGAAATGATTTGGCCGAACGTATAGAAGACAAATATGTAACAAACATAACTCAAAAAGTATAGGTATAGTTGCTCTTGGTTGAAGAAAGCCATTAAAAAAAAAAAAAGTTTGGTAAAAATATTATAACTCAAAAAATTAATTAGGATGACCGATTTTCTTCAAATTTTTTTGATATCTTTTAAAGCGCAATACCTCTGTTTTGTAAAAAAAATAGATGTAGGTATGTACAACATGTATAAAGTAGGTACCTATCTGGCCTTGTTTTGAATACAGTACTAATTTCGTAATTTATCTATTATTTATAATTACTATTGACATATTGCAGGAATATATGTTTAGGGAATGATATAAATGAATAATAGATTTCTAGATGAGGAAAATCGATTCTTACAAGTTCACGATTACGATAAAATTGTTAAATATCAATTCAAATTAATTGCAATTCTGCCTTTTCTATCAAAAGTTCTTATATCTACTTCAGTTTTCCCTAGAATTTTTCAAGTCATTAATGTTGAACAAACAGCAATATTTGATCTTGAGTATACAGACATAGGTACATTATGTACAATGTATAGTTCACCCAATTTTATTAAAGATAAAACCGAAACTGGGCGACGACAATACAAAGAACTCTGCTGCAATTGTTTGGCATACCGCACTAGAGCTGCAGTTCTGTTCCGGTGCAGTTCTCATCTTAACAGTTATCGAAACGATATCACCAGAAACTCTCATGGTTTTTTTTTAAAAGATAATATGCCACAGGGGTGTTTTTCTGTATCATTACTATTTTTTTTATTTTATTTACGATTTGGAACAAAGTTGCAACCTTCAGTTGTATTTTAGAAATTGAACTACGAGTTATTATCACGTTAAAACCAAGCTGTTGAATGCCTTTTCTTATTTCTGATGTAGCGAACTTCTTTCCGCATAAAATTCTCAATTTTGGTTTTCATGATTTTCTGACTTCTCGTATCAAATACGAAATATCAATACGAATCCAAAAAACAAATCCTCATGCTAATCGGATGGTGTTAAGTCGAGTTATGAGCGAGTTATAATATAAGGGCATGTTTTACACACAAATACCGGCACTGGCACCTTAACAGTTATAAATCCAAAAACATTTTTCTTTGAATTGTAGGATTGTAACCCAGAACCTAAATCAGGGATTTTAAAACAGGCCGTTAGTTAGTTTTAATTTAAAGGTTCGCACTTTTTAAATAATAACAATTGTTCATTTACAGGTACTTCTTGCAAGAAATTCAATTGGGCGAGTCTCTAATTGGCCAAGGTGAATTCGAAAGTGGCGTAGAGCATTTAGCAAACGCTATTGTTGTTTGCGGACAACCCGCTAGACTGTTGCAAGTCTTACAAACATCACTGCCGGCTCAAGTGTTTGGAATGCTTATTATGAAAATGCAAGAATTCGGAAGCCGGGCAACAGCAGAGGCCGAAGAGGAAAAAGGACCAAGATTAGTTGCGGCCAGCAGTTCTGTGTCCGATGTTGTTCCTAGTGGTTTGGGAGAGGGGCCTGTTGGTGGAGTTATCATTGATGATCTTGAATAAAATAACATAAAAAAAAAGATGGTTAAATATGTTAGCATTGTAAAATAATACAAGATTTGAGAAAAAAAAAAGACGGAACCTCATGTTATTTATATAGTATTTGCATTCTTTATTGACAAACAAAAAGTGCACAATGCTGTGTTGTTGATTTTGCTGTTTTCTTTTTCGTAGAAAAAAAAATTAAAGTGTGACACACAAAATTAAAACATATAAAATACAAAATTGCAACCGGTTTAATTTTTCGAAACAAAAAAAGGAAAATAAAATGTTAAGCGTTAATTGGATATCATAATTTATGGACTTTGAAACACTGGTTTAGGATACAAATTAATTTTTTCATTTATTTCATTTTCAAATCTTTTTTTAAAGTTTTTCGATAAATGCTTTGAAAATTTGAAACAATTTTTCAAAGTAAGAGAGTCGTACTGAGAAAAAATAAAAAGCATTTCATAACTTTAAAATCTTGAAAGAACGAACAAAATTGAAGGTAAAGAACCCAGCTGAAACAGTCATCAATGCTTTGCTTACGATAAAATGGCGGTTATTGTAAGGCCAGGCACGCACATTCAACTAAACAGTTTGGTTTCGATTTTGAGTATTGTAGGATTGTATGAGAATTCGCGTACATAAACCGGCGCGCACTCCCATATAAGCCCATTGTGCTCAAAATCGAAACCAACTTGTTTAAATATTTTTTGTTTTGGCAATTTAAACTGCTTCCTAATTTATGAATAGTTCAAATCTTTAATTTTATTTGTTTAAAACAAAATCTTCGGTAGCCGTGGCGTGATGGTTAGTGCGATGGACTGTCATGCCAGAGGTCTAAGGTTCGATCCCCAGCCTCGCCATCTATTTATTTAAAAGAAAAACGGCTACTGCCTCTTGCGAGGAATTGACAAATCCTCCAAGAGTATCTCCTGTCACAGAAAAGTGCCGCTCGTTAGCCGTTCGGATTCGGCAATAAACTGTAGGTCTCCTCCATTCCTGCAGACACGCACACAGGAATGGTTGAGAGTTGTAAGTCACTAGGCCCTAGTTCTTCATGAGCTGTTGTGCCATCAAATTTATTTTTATTTTTAAAACAAAATCTTCAGAAATTCAACATAATGAATTGCATATTTTGTGGAGTAAATTTAAAATTAGCTAAAAGCAGAAATGTTTTTTTTATTAGGAAATATTCAAGAAAAAAACAAAGAGGCACTATAAGATTACATTCAGTCCTATCACGAATTTCATCGTAATCGGAAACTTGTTCTGGAAATAAACTATCACAGAATTGCCATTACGAACGGATTCGGTGATAGTTTTTTTTCTGGATTCGTAAAGTTTCCGATTACGATGGAATTTGTTATAGGGCTGTTATTGATTTTCCATTCCGATAAACGACCAACATTTTGTATAGAGACTTAAGGACAAACTCGGAATAAAAATGAAAAGCTTAGTAATGGAAAGCAAACAATTTAAAGTTATGTACAGTTACAATTTTGTAAGTTTTTTTTTTATGCAGGGATAGCTTTTTGTGTAAAAACTTTTTTTTTCTGAAAGTATACTTTTCGAATTCGAATATGGAATGTTTTAAATCACAGGGGAAAAAGGTGTATAAAATAGCAGAGAGTGCGCGCTATAATTTTAACAGCAGGGGTTACTAAATGGGATTTTCAACTGATTTTATTTTTAAGGGGAGAAACGAATCATGTTCAAGTGTTTCGATTTTCTTTTATGGGAATGTACTACACTTCCTAACGTTTTTGTGAAAAAGGTTTTAAGCAAATTAACCTATAGAGCTTTCGTCGCCAGTCGCCATCTATTGAGAAATAATTAGACGAAAAGGTTAACAAGACCAAACGGAAAGAAATGTTGAATTGTTTTCTTTAGAAATTTTTTTTAATTACATAGAAAAAAATTTAATTGAAATTTATCAACTGTTAACAAAAATATCAAATTTTTTTTTTATTGTTGAAGTGCAAATAGAATAGGAAGCTCTTTTTTTTTTTTAAATAAAACTGCAGATACGATTTTCATTCGCCAAGGAAAATAGTAGGTACCAATGTGAAAATGTTCTTTCTTTTTTTAACTTTTTCGATGTACGATTTCAGAGTCGTACTTGTTGCTCAAAGTTGATTCATCTTGACATCGTGCCAATGGTTGAAGAAATAGTCCAAAATGCGAGGCATATCTTTGAAGACCAGTCACCCTGGAATTTGTACCACTCTTAAGTTTGCACTTTTGATAAAACTCATTCTCTAGCAGCAAAGATGAATTAGGTATAATATGATATATATTATACATATGTACCTACATAAATGTTTTCTAACTTTATTGAGAACTTTGAACGAAGCTATAAGTTGGGACAAAAAGTTAGTTAAATGTATACCTGTCTACCTGAAACATTTGAAAAAATAATCGCATTTTTGATAAAGTATACCTACCCCCTTTTTGGAAGCAAAAAAAAAATTAATTTAACTCCGACAACGGTAACGCTGTTGATTTTAAATACATACAATAAAACCTATTTATTTTTTAAGGTTTTATTGTTTTTAGATTTGACCAAAAAAGTTCGTTTTTTACACTGAGGATGTTCTCTATTCAAAACTGGCCAATTCTTATAAGGCCCAACCAAACCAACGCGAAACATTCGGAGCGACGACGAAACTTTCGACTTTCTAAATTTATTTACATGAGAATGCCCACACTGCCGCGATGCGGATTTTAGTCCATTCTACAGCCGTCACCTGTAGTAGCCGTGGCGTGATGGTTAGTGCGATGGACTGTCATGCCGGAGGTCTAAGGTTCGATCCCCAGCCTCGCCACCTATTTATTTAAAAGAAAAAACGGCTACTGCCTCTTGCGAGGAATTGACAAATCCTCCAAGAGTATCTCCTGTCAGAAAAGTGCCGCTCGTTAGCCGTTCGGATTCGGCAATAAACTGTAGGTCCCCTCCATTCCTGCAGACACGCACACAGGAATGGTTGAGAGTTGTAAGTCACTAGGTCCTAGTTCTTCATGAGCTGTTGTGCCATCAAATTTATTTTTTTTCTACAGCCGTCACCGATTCGCACCGAATGTTTCGGTTTGGGAGAGCCTATGTACCTAACTACCTATTAAGTTTAAAAACGAGATAGGTACCTATCGTAAATCGCACTCATCATAATTTTACACCTCATGATATGCAGTAGATGGTACCTATAGGTATAGCGTTATTATGCGCAGCAGTTCCGGAATCGAGATCATCATCATCGCAACCGCACCTACTTACCTTATTACCAGAATATTTGAATTTGAGTTCTATTGGTTGTGAGGAAGGAATAACGAAAATAATCAGCCTTTTATTCTGCTGTTCGATTTGTTTCGATCGGATACTTCGATTCACACGAATGATTCATTCAATTCGGTACAGATTCGGCTATCGTCTATCTGTCGAGATCACAAATCACAAATTATAACCTATCACGAATTCCATTGTAATCGGAAACTCTACGAATCCCGAAAAAACTATCACAGAATCCGTTTTGAATGGCAATTTGTATGAGATTTTCCACTACGATGGATTCTGTGATAGTTTTTTTTTTCGAGATTCGTAAAGTTTCCGATTACGATTGAATTCGTGATAGAAATCTTTTATCTCCAACGGATAGCAGAAGTACCTACAACCTTTCACTCGAAAAAAATAGCAGAACACATAAGGCTGAATGTTTACACCTTATAATAATTTTATACATGTTCACCTAGTATGTATGTACAGTACATCTTGTAAAAGTAACGGTTTAAAAAAATTAATTTTGTACGAAAATTAATTTTAAATAAAATATAGGTAGGTATGTATGTGAGTACACTTAATTTTCTTATAAAATATGTAAATAATGAGTGAAGGTTTAGGTTAGACGATTTTAAAATTTCAAAAATATAATTCGACAAAAGAGACGGGATTAAGAGAAAACTCAGTTTGGTTGGAAAATGGAACTTGGAGGAATTCTATCTTTCCAATTAACTCATACAAGTTGAGTCGAACTTCTATCCAATACGAATTCCGAATCAAACTCGAACGTCAAACGCTGATACACAACTGAAACTCAACTCACCCACCACCTTTTTATTTCTAAATTCTAATCAAACCAAAAAAAGAAAGGCCAGGCCATGCGCTTGCATGTTGCAATCAAAGCTGAGCGATAAAATATTGTTTATTTGTGTATTTTTTTTAACTTTCTACGAATACTGGGTTTTAAACAAACAAAAAACATAAATAACTTAAACTCTAAACACAAAATGCTATAAATAAATAAGATTGGTCAGACAGGAAGAACAAACAAAAAGAATAAACTATCGCACTCGCACTTCAGTCGCAACCACAACGCACTCCAGCTGAATAAACTCTCTTCATCTTCATCAAAAACAAAAACAAAAAAAAAAAAACAAACAAGAACCAAACCAAAAATTGTAAAGTCGACCAAAAGTTTATCCGTTCGTTTCCAACGATTTTAGTTCATCGTGTACTCTGGCTGAAGTTCGTCGTTGGTGCTCGTGTGTACGTACGTCATATCTTTTTTTTTTGTGAATCGTGTCTTCAAAAGGTATTTTTATAATTTCTATCCTAAAATCCGAATCCAACTAACAATACTTCGGGGAGGGCGGCTGCCAGGAAACAATCCTTGTTTTTTGAAGAAAGAAAACCAGTTTGGTCTTTTTGTTTTCTAAAATTTTTGCGTGTTGTGTTTTGTGCAACTTGAAACTGAAAGGGAAGAAGCAAGGTGGATATGGATATACGGATGATCTCAAAGGAATTAATTTTAATAATTAAATAGTGTTGTAAAGGGGATACCTTTGTATGTACAAGTACTTACATACACGAATACATACAGAAATATGTGAAACCCAATTATGATTAATAAAATTAATATTGTGTACAACTTTTATGAAATCTAGTTTTTTTGTCTTTGCTTTGAATTTATTACTTCTACTTCTCCGCTACACCGTTCTAATATGTAATTGTGTGTTTTTACTCCGCTTTTTCGGTCGTCGTTGCTCATGGAACGAACGTCGTCGGGTCGGATCTCAGATACATTCATTTGTACGTACGTAAAGCCGTTTGGTTTTGGTGTAAGCTGGAGGAGAGAAGATTGTGAAAAAAGAGAATAAATAATAAAACCGTCACAAAAAGAAATATACAAAATTAATAAAAAAAAAAAAAAAAATAACGGAGAAAATTGTGTTAAAGGCAGATCAGTCACTATTGAATACCTACCTACATTTTGCATATACATACATACAAACGTATCTACTACCAGTTTTAATGTTGATAGGTTGATACATACTTTGTGCTGAGTGCAGTGAAGGGTTATCATTAGAGCTCACTTTAAAGAGTTTAATGTCTTTTTTTCTATTTTAAAACCAAATTTTATATGTCTCGTGTATTTTGTGTCTATGGTGAATGTTATGAAAGAGTACACTAACGGTGTGCCTAGCTATTTATATTATGTAGATAGATAAGTGAATCGAGTGCAATTGAGTTCAAATCTCCATGTGTTTGTTACCTTACCCGAAACAAAAAAAAAATGATAATCATTTGGATTCCATTTACCATCCTATGTTCACCAAGATTTATTTTCAGCTGCCAACATTTGGATACAAAAATTATTGATACAATTTTAAAGGATTAAAATTTACACTTCATATTTGGATTAAAAAAAAAAAAAAACAACGATAACTTAAAGGATATAAAGGATAAAAACAAAAAAAAACAAATGTTTCCAATAGTTTATGAAGACTTCAGTAAAATACACCTGTCTGGGATCTTTTCAACAAGTAGGTTAACTAAAAGGTTTAAATGTTAATTCAATGTTTTGTATATTTATTTTATATTTTATTATTCTATTCTTCCAAAGTATATTTCCTAAAAAGAGAAAGAAATACCTACATAGTAGTAAATTGACATGAATGTTCAAATTAATTAATTGAGGGCAGGGGCTACTAATAACCTTACAAAAGGCGTATATTAGTTATGTGTACATTATGTATAGGTACCTACGTTAACTTCAACTGCTGCAAACTTTAAATGCTTGTGGGCATAGACGAACAGAAATATACGGGCTCATATTTATGTAAATACTTATTACTATTTATCTACAGTTTAGAATAGTTTTAAATTTTCATAAAGTATGTACCTACCTACCTAGTAGGTACCTATCTACCTAGTTTTAAATTTTCATTGACTGACTTTTGTGTTAGCATTCTGAATAAATTGAAAGACTAGTCGCACGTTTCTATTTGGATTAATAACCAATTTAATTAGAATTTTAAAGATCTGTTTTTAAAAATAAAAATAAGAAATAAAAGAAAAAAATCAAAAAAGTCTGTGTGGGAATTGGCGGTAAGGTTGGATTAGGTTATTTTAAATAACGGTTTTTAAAAATTTAGCTAGGTAGGTATTTCAAATATATTTTTTTTTTTCAAAATCTCTGGAAACGTATTTCAACAAAATTAGCTTGGTACATTACATAGGTAGTAGAAACCTATGTTTAGAGTAGCGCTTATTTTGGTAATGTTCGAAAAAAAATTTATAAAATGTAAAAATATTTTTTATACGTTCTACCATGTTTTTAAGACTTTTGCAAAGTTTTATTTTTATTCATTAAAAATTACAATTTTGAGCAATTTTTTAGTAAAAGACTAAAAAGGTAGGTAGGTACCTACCTACTAATTTTTTAAATAAAATGTTTACGAACACTTTTTAATATAAAAATTATAATTTCCACGTTTTAAAAATTTTTTTTTTTCTCAGAAATTAAGATTTAAAAAAAAAAATTAGTTCATGGCATTAGTAGCTTTGTTCGATGTTCTCTGCCCCATGGCGACCTGGAGAATGTCAATCCACTGTCAAAAAACTCAGGGCTGCCCGGGTTTCTATTTTACATCCAACACCTCAAAAAAGTGAAAAAGTACAAAAGTGAAAATTTTCAAACTAATTTTGGGATAGTGTTTCTAACTGGGAAAACTTACAAAAATGATGCAGAACGCAAAATTGGCCAAACAAAATCAAGAAAGTGGCCAAAATGGTTGATGAAGTTGGCAGAACACGGAAACTGAGTTTTTTAAATTTTGGTTTTTTGAAATCAGGATTTCAAAATTTTATTGAGATAATGCAGCATTTAATTCATACTCGATGAGCACTTAATTTTAGAAAGAAATTTTGGCCAAAAAAAATTCAAGAAAGTGGCCAAAATGGTCGATGAAGTTAGCAGAACAAGGAAATTGAGTTTTTTAAATTTTGGTTTTTTGAAATCAGGATTTCAAAATTTTATTGAGATAATGCAGCATTAGCTCGTATTCAATAAGCAATTAAATGAAAAAGCAGATTTTGACAAATTCAAGAATTTTTTTTTAACTTTTTTTTTTTTAATTTTTTTTTTGGAGAGCATTTAATTAGCACTTAATTTGCTGACCAATTTTATATTCTTTATTTTAAATTTAATGTACTTTTGGCCAATTGTTCTGCTAACTTCTTGTGAAGTTAGCAGAACATTAGTTTTTTTGAAAACCGTAAGAGCCTTAAATTTTTTTCTTTGGCATTTAATACGCACTTAATTAGCGTCTAATTATGCAATCATAAAACCTTTGTTCTGCTAACTTCAGGGACATAATGTCTTACTCGCATAACTTATTTAACATTTATTTGAAAATTAGTTAAATTAGTTACAAAATTCAGACTTCAATTGTACAGTGTTGTTAAAATTCGTGGCGTAATGGTTAGTGCGTTGGACTGTTACGGACTGTTACGTCAGAGGTATGAGTTCGATTTTCTTGCGAGGAAGTGACAAATCCTTCAAGGGTATCTCCTGTCTCAGAAAAGTGCCGCTCACCTTAGATGTTCGTATTTGGCAATAAACTTAAGGTCTCCTCCATTCCTGCAGACACGTACACAGGAATTGTTAAGAGTTGTGCCACCAAATTTAAATTATTTTTAAATGAACAGTGTTATCGTACATACAAACAAGTTTGTGCGTCCATGTCATGCAATTTATTTAAAACTTGCCAGATACCCTCTAACATGTGCGTAATTCTATAGCACATTTTAAATTTTTTAGAACCGAAAGGAATTAGGTACATATTTTATTTTTTTTTTAAACGTTTTGCATCAATTTATTAAACAAAAAAATATATATAGGTACATGTGGAATGAACTGCTAGTTTTCCCAACAGATTCCTTTGCCTCCTCTCCTCAACCTTGAAGTGATCAAGGTACCCAACTTCCTAACCAAAATATGTTAAAAATTTGATTAAAATCGATAAACGAGCCTAATAAGTAAATAGGTATTTACTAACCTCTCGTGAGATATAAAATGAATGCATTCCACTTTCTTCTAAATATTTTAAATGTTAGGTTCCTGCATGGGATAGCAGGGAATTATTTTATGAAGTACTGTGTACTATACTATGTATCAGAAATAATCCTATTACATATTATAATATTGGAAATAGTTGTCCAAATAATAACTAGAAGAATACCGACTGCAAATAATCTTCATCTCATAACCATGTCCGTCAATTTAGCATTACCACTTCGAAATTTTGAAAAAAAAACCAAAATGGGATTAATTGTCGTGAATTTGTCGTGAAAGAAAAAAAATTGTCGCGGCTGTTTTTTTTAAATTAACCCCTGGTAATGCTAACTTGACAATCAAGTTAGCATTACCACCCCCCAAAATTTATTTCAAAAAATATTTTAAGTACGTCATTAATTGTCGTGAATTTGTAGTAAATTTGTCGTGAAAGAAAAAAAAAATAGAAATTTTTTTTGAAAAAATTTTTTTGAAAAAACGTGAAAATGAGATTTTTCCATCAAGTTAGCATTACCACAACTTTAAATGACTATAACTTTTTTCCTAGAAGCTTTTTTTGACAAGAAGCTTTGTTTAAACATGTCCCTCAAGTTAGCAGAGCAAGGTCAGCAGAACAAAGTTTTAATGATGTCATCATTAGGTGCTTAATAAGTGCTAATTAAGTGCTCCAGTACTTTTGGAAAAAATTAATGTTCTGCTAACTTGATTTCAAGTTAGCAGAGCAATTTTCGAAAACCGGTTAGAACGCATGGAAAAAAAATTGGTTTGCTCTCATAATTAGGTGCTATTTAAGTGCTCTACGAATCAAAAAAAAAATTTTTAAAAAAATTATTTTTTACAAAAAAAAAAAATATTTTAAAAATTTTGAAAAAAAATAATTTTTTTTTTTATTTTTTTCTACTTTTTTCGTCATAAATATACTTGAATAATTAAGACTTTATCTAATTAGAGTTAAGTACCCCGTTTTCCGAAAGATTTTCCAAGATTTGAAGAAAAAAAAATAATTCAATTTTCCATACAAAACCCTGCTCTGCTAACTTAAATTCGATTTTTCTCGAACAATTCAAGATTTTTTTACCTAAATCTTTTTGATTTATTAGAAGCTCATCAAACTCGAAATAAACACCCTATTTTCCGGAAGATTTTCCAAGATTTGAAAAAAAAAATAATCCACTTTTCCATACAAAACCCTGCTCTGCTAACTTAAATTCGATTTTTCTCGAACAATTCAAGAATTTTTCACCCAAATCTTTTTGATTTATTAGAAGCTCATCAAACTCGAATTAAGTACCCTATTTTCCGGAAGATTTTCCAAGATTTGAAAAAAAAAAAAAAATAATCCAATTTTCCATACAAAACCCTGCTCTGCTAACTTAAATTCGAGTTTTCTCGAACAATTCAACTTTTTTTCACCCAAATCTTTTTGATTTATTAGAAGCTCAAATTATTTTCAAATCTTGGAAAATCTTCCGGAAAATAGGGTGTTTATTTCGAGTTTGATGAGCTTCTAATAAATCAAAAAGATTTAGGTAAAAAAATCTTGAATTGTTCGAGAAAAATCGAATTTAAGTTAGCAGAGCAGGGTTTTGTATGGAAAATTGAATTATTTTTTTTTCTTCAAATCTTGGAAAATCTTTCGGAAAATGGGGTACTTAATTCGACTTTGATGAGCTTCTAATAAATCAAAAAGATTTGGGTGAAAAGATCTTGAATTGTTCGAGAAAAATCGAATTTAAGTTAGCAGAGCAGGGTTTTCTATGGAAAATTGAATTATTTTTTTTTCTTCAAATCTTGGAAAATCTTTCGGAAAATGGGGTACTTAATTCGAGTTTGATGAGCTTCTAATAAATCAAAAAGATTTGGGTGAAAAAAAGTTGAATTGTTCGAGAAAACTCGAATTTAAGTTAGCAGAGCAGGGTTTTGTATGGAAAATTGGATTATTTTTTTTTTTTTTTTCAAATCTTGGAAAATCTTCCGGAAAATAGGGTACTTAATTCGAGTTTGATGAGCTTCTAATAAATCAAAAAGATTTGGGTGAAAAATTCTTGAATTGTTCGAGAAAAATCGAATTTAAGTTAGCAGAGCAGGGTTTTCTATGGAAAATTGAATTATTTTTTTTTCTTCAAATCTTGGAAAATCTTTCGGAAAATGGGGTACTTAATTCGAGTTTGATGAGCTTCTAATAAATCAAAAAGATTTGGGTGAAAAAAAGTTGAATTGTTCGAGAAAACTCGAATTTAAGTTAGCAGAGCAGGGTTTTGTATGGAAAATTGGATTATTTTTTTTTTTTCTTCAAATCTTGGAAAATCTTTCGGAAAATGGGGTACTTAATTCGACTTTGATGAGCTTCTAATAAATCAAAAAGATTTGGGTGAAAAGATCTTGAATTGTTCGAGAAAAATCGAATTTAAGTTAGCAGAGCAGGGTTTTCTATGGAAAATTGAATTATTTTTTTTTTTTCTTCAAATCTTGGAAAATCTTCCGGAAAATAGGGTACTTAATTCGAGTTTGATAAGCTTCTAATAAATCAAAAAGATTTGGGTGAAAAAAAGTTGAATTGTTCGAGAAAACTCCAATTTAAGTTAGCAGAGCAGGGTTTTCTATGGAAAATTGAATTATTTTTTTTTTTTCTTCAAATCTTGGAAAATCTTTCGGAAAATGGGGTACTTAATTCGACTTTGATGAGCTTCTAATAAATCAAAAAGATTTGGGTGAAAAGATCTTGAATTGTTCGAGAAAAATCGAATTTAAGTTAGCAGAGCAGGGTTTTCTATGGAAAATTGAATTATTTTTTTTTCTTCAAATCTTGGAAAATCTTTCGGAAAATGGGGTACTTAATTCGAGTTTGATGAGCTTCTAATAAATCAAAAAGATTTGGGTGAAAAAAAGTTGAATTGTTCGAGAAAACTCGAATTTAAGTTAGCAGAGCAGGGTTTTGTATGGAAAATTGGATTATTTTTTTTTTTTTTCAAATCTTGGAAAATCTTCCGGAAAATAGGGTACTTAATTCGAGTTTGATGAGCTTCTAATAAATCAAAAAGATTTGGGTGAAAAATTCTTGAATTGTTCGAGAAAAATCGAATTTAAGTTAGCAGAGCAGGGTTTTGTATGGAAAAGTGGATTATTTTTTTTTTCAAATCTTGGAAAATCTTCCGGAAAATAGGGTGTTTATTTCGAGTTTGATGAGCTTCTAATAAATCAAAAAGATTTAGGTAAAAAAAATCTTGAATTGTTCGAGAAAAATCGAATTTAAGTTAGCAGAGCAGGGTTTTGTATGGAAAATTGAATTATTTTTTTTTCTTCAAATCTTGGAAAATCTTTCGGAAAACGGGGTACTTAACTCTAATTAGATAAAGTCTTAATTATTCAAGTATATTTATGACGAAAAAAGTAGAAAAACATAAAAAAAAAATTATTTTTTTTCAAAATTTTTAAAATATTTTTTTTTTTTGTAAAAAATAATTTTTTTAAAAATTTTTTTTTTGATTCGTAGAGCACTTAAATAGCACCTAATTATGAGAGCAAACCAATTTTTTTTCCATGCGTTCTAACCGGTTTTCGAAAATTGCTCTGCTAACTTGAAATCAAGTTAGCAGAACATTAATTTTTTCCAAAAGTACTGGAGCACTTAATTTTGTTGTTGGGTACTTAATTAGCACTTATTAAGCACCTAATGATGACATCATTAAAACTTTGTTCTGCTGACCTTGCTCTGCTAACTTGAGGGACATTGTTTAAACAATTGTCGTTCGATGTCCTTAAATAAGTTGTGCCATCAAAAAATTTGTCGCGCCCTTTTTTCTAAAAAAAAATACATTAAATGTGACAAAATACCCAAAAATTGAATTTTTCCATCAATATTGAAAAACCATGCAACTTCAAAATTTTGAAAATCCAATAATGAGATTAAATGTCGTGAATTTGGCGTAAATTTGTCGTGAAAGAAAAAAATGTGTCGCGGCTGTTTTTTTAAAATTAACCCCTGGTAATGCTAACTTGACAATCAAGTTAACATTACCAGGGGTTAATTTTAAAAAAACAAGCGCGACAAATTTTATTCTTTTACAACAAATTTACGACAAATTCACGACTATTAATCCCATTATTGGTTTTTCTAAATTTTGAAGTGGCAATGCTAACTTGACGGACGTGGTTTTCGATAAATAGGAACGATTTATTTCATCGCCTGCCTGGGTTGCTACAGATTCGTCCATTCTGACGCTTTCGTCGTTCTCGTCGAAGTATATATCTAATTCAATCCATTTTTCATTCAAACAGCTGAGCGTGATTTTTGAGTCCTCTGCTCTAAGATTTTATATTCAACGAAAGAGTTCCTTCACTTCCATTTGACCTAGAAACCGTGGTAGAATTACTTATTTTGACGTGGTGTGTTTCTCCGAATACTGTATTTATTTATCTATAAGTTTCGCAATGCCCTTAGAATTGCTTGCTGACAAATTGGAACTCATTTGGGTGGTCATTGAGTCGCGTCAGTTAATTTAATTCTTTTTGCAAGCATATTAATTTGAAAGCAGTAACTTTCAATATATTCGTTTGGTCTTCGCAACTCTTCTGACAAGTTTTTGATGGACTTCTACCACATCGCATCTATTTGGGAAATTAAGTTTCAATCCAGATACAAACTGTTCCCAAGATAGTGTAGTATCATGCGATGTATCCCATCAATACCTTGCTGGCCTATGTAGTTTTGAAGCAGCTGCCATCAAGAGAGGTTTTTCTTCCCAACCGTACACATTCCTGAGATTTTCGACTCGAGTTACCCATCCTTTTGCTGACATTGAAGTTGCTTCACCTGGTGAAAATGTATATGTTATTTCCCTAATTCTGCAGTGTAGGTCAGTTGTTTGCGAACCCAGTGTTCTTTCTAAAAGTTTAAGTTTTTCCCTGACCACTTGCTCCTGCTTTAACAAACTGGTTCCTTTTCTATAAGGTCTTTTTCTCGACGAATAATATCGAATTCTCTTGCCCGCAATGCCTCAGCGTCCAACGTTAAAATTCTGGGACTAACAGAGGCATTAGGCAGAGGGTTGTTACAATAAATAATTTTTTTAAGTGTGCACAAATGGTGTCTTGTAGTAACTACCCCTGGCGTAATGAATATCATTTCGGTGGTCTCATTTTCTAAAACGTGTTATGTTATTTTTACCTGTAATTTACAAATTTTTATGAAGCACCCTATTAGTATCTACCTCTTCTCATAACACATTAGATACTTTTGTCATATTTTTTGCACTGGTTTTTTTTTTAGAGAATAACAAATTCTTAAATGAGTAAATTATAGGTATTAAATAATATTTATATATAATATTTAAAATTTGAATTTTACTATTACGGAATATATAAATACATACATTCGTTGAATTAATTCATTAATAAATATACAACAACAAGAAATAAAAATGAACAAAAAATTTTACCTAAATAATTACTAACTAAGGTACCTACCTACGTATTAAAATTTATGATTAATTCTTATTTGACATGCTTTTTGTCTCTTAAAACTTGTCTTTTTTAATTATGTATATTTATGTTTTTATAATATGTACGTTATAATTTATACATAATCATATTCAAGTATATTTGACTAATTAAGAAATATGCTTATCCCATTTATAGGGCTTTTGTGTTTTAGAAAATCCGTCATGATCAAATTTAGTGTTTTATGATGCGTGCTAATAAAGTTACTAATTTGAATACAGAAATGTTTAAATAAAATAAATGTATGCATAATTAACACCATTTTGTTTGTGATTCCATTTTTTCTATTAAAACCAATTCCATATAACTCTGACGTTGTTCTCTTTTGAAACTGCATTAAAACGTTAGCTTTTCATTTTAATAGAGAATTTGTGGAATAAGACGACGAAAATCTGAATGGTAATAAGTTACAAACGAAATTTAATTTGAACTTAGGTTTGCATTTTATAGTATCGTTTTCCATTCAATCAAAAAATTCATTATTTTTTTTTGAGGTCTCGATCTTTTTCAGATTTCGCCTTATTCCATTCAACCAAAAAGTTGACTTTTTTCCATGTCTGTTATTTTTTTTCGATTGATATTTTGAATCTCGATTTAATGGCATATTTACATGGACTTTCACACACACTTGCACATATTCCAAAGCAAAGTGCGAGTTATCTTAACGTTTAGTGTAAATTATCATTTCCGAGCTTACCTTTGAAAAGATAATGGTTTTGAGTTGGGAAAAATTCTTCAATAAAAAGGAAGACACACAATTACAAAAAAAAAAAAAACTTGACCTTGTTTAAAATTAGTGGAATTAGTGGAAAAAATTAAATATTTTTCGGGTGAAAATCACATGCGGAAAAAATTTCCGGGTGAAATGTTGTTCAAGCGAAACTCGCAATAACGCCATTTGTCAATTTAGAATAGGAAAAAACAAAAAAACAGCCACGTATAAAAACGCGATTAAAATAGAGGCACAAGTACGATAACTTTAGCGCCAAAAAATTGATAACGGATTTTTGTAGAGGGGTCAAAAGCAAGCATTTTTATACTATGGGAGGGGGGTCTATCTCGGAGGTAGTGGCAATTTTAGAAAAAAATGACAAAAAAAAAAAATTATTAAAAAACAACGACAACACTTACAATAAAGTACGATACCGGTTTTGAAAGCCAGAAATCTGTTCTTTAATCTTAAGTTTAAATTAAGACAAGAAAAACACCTGTCATTTGATATTCACATCATTTTTCTACGTCATTTATTTCCGCAATTTTGGTATGAACAAATTTTATTCGAAAAATGACTGAAATCTTTATTTTGCAATCGGCAACTCCAAGCTCAAACATCTCGACTTTCCTATCAACGATTTTAAAAATATTATTAAGTATATACAAGTTCAACGTCACAATTCATTTGATACCAAATTTTACCACTATGAGGTATAAAATACACGATTCTGCAAAAATGTAGAAATTATAAAATTTAATATTTATGAGACCAGTTATTCATGTATCTCGTAAGTTTACCTAAATATTTGGTTTGCTAAAAACAACTGAATATTTTAAATTTATTTCTAATTTAAATTGGTTGTTTTATCAAAAAATGTCAAACCAGTTACGAAGAATGAAAGTCGTACCTACATTATACAGGGTGATCGGTATAAGATGCACCAAACTGCTGGAGCGAGTAGGTTGGGTTAAGACAAGAAAAAAATCGTATGGGTGGGGGGGGAGTCTATTTCCCCCCTTTAGGAAGGAGGGGCAATTTTCTAAAAAATTGACTTAAAACAGAAAAAAAAAATATTTAAAAAACAACGGTACAATTTAAAATGCCATGCTATACCTTTTTGGAAAGCCAGAAATCTCTTCTTTGATTTTAATTTTAAATTAAGTTCTGTTATTGAATAGTTTTTGAAAAATTAATTTCCAAACTCGAAATTTTGAAAAAATAAAATGAAAAAAAAAGTTTCAAACTAATTTTTTTCAAAATTTTATGTTATTAAGTATAATTTTTGTTTTCAAAATTCAATGCTCTTATTAATTTTCAATAAAAAACAGAAAACCGGATGCGTAAATGTCTTTTAGTTTTTGAGAAAATTGAAAATAACGAAGTCTACTTCACTACATATTTTGTAGAAATAGGATCTTTTGAACAACAAAATAACGGATGGAAGTCGAATTTAAGGAAAACTTACTTTTGTTATTTTCAATTTTCTCAAAAACTAGACTACATTTTGACATCTGGTTTTCAGTGTTTGACTAAAAATTGATGGGAGTATTGAATTTTAAAAGTAAAAATACACTAAACTAAATTTTGAACGAAAACAGTTTGAACACAATTAAAAAATTTTTTTTTTTACGTCCGTCAAGTTAGCATTACCACTTCAAAATTTAGAAAAACTAATAATGGGATTAATTGTCGTGAATTTGTCGTTAATTTGTCGTGAAAGAAAAAAATTTGTCGCGCCTCTTTTTTTAAAATTAACCCCTGGTAATGCTAACTTGACAGTCAAGTTAGCATTACCACCCCCCAAAATTAATTTTAAAAAAAAATTTGAGTACGTCATTATATGTCGTGAATTTGTCGTAAATTTGTCGTGAAAGAAAAAAAAATATCGGACTTGTTTTTTAAAAATTACCATCTGGTAATGCTAACTTGACAGTCAACTTAGCATTACCACCCCTCAAAATTAATTTCAAAAAAAATTTTGAGTATGTCATTAAATGTCGTGAATTTGTCGTAAATTTGTCGTGAAAGAAAAAAAAATTAGAAATTTTTTTTGAAATTTTTTTTTTGAAAAAACCTGAAAATGGGATTTTTCCATCAAGTTAGCATTACCACAACTTTGAATGGCTATAACTTTTTTCCTAGAAGCTTTTTTGACAGGGAGTTTGTTTAAACAATTGTCGCTCGATGTCCTTAAATAAGTTGCGCCATCAAAAAATTTGTCGCGCCTTTTTTTCTAAAAAAAAATCTAGCAAATATGAAAAAATACCCCAAAAATGGCATTTTTCCATCAAGTTAGCATTACCACAACTTTAAATGCCTATAACTTTTTTCCTAGAAGCTTTTTTGACAAGAAGTTTGTTTAAACAATTGTCGCTCGATGTCCTTAAATAAGTTGTGCCATCAAAAAATTTGTCGCGCCTTGTTTTCTAAAAAAAATCTATCAAATATGAAAAAATACCCCAAAAATGGCATTTTTCCTTCAAGTTAGCATTACCACAACTTTGAATGGCTATAACTTTTTTCCTAGAAGCTTTTTTGACAGGGAGTTTGTTTAAACAATTGTCGCTCGATGTCCTTAAATAAGTTGTGCCATCAAAAAATTTGTCGCGCCTTGTTTTCTAAAAAAAATCTATCAAATATGAAAAATACCCCAAAAATGGGATTTTTCCATCAAGTTAGCATTACCACAACTTTAAATGACTATAACTTTTTTCCTAGAAGCTTTTTTGACAGAAAGTTTGTTTAAACAATTGTCGCTCGATGTCCTTAAATAAGTTGTGCCATCAAAAAATTTGTCGCGCCTTGTTTTCTAAAAAAAATCTATCAAATATGAAAAATACCCCAAAAATGGGATTTTTCCATCAAGTTAGCATTACCACAACTTTAAATGACTATAACTTTTTTCCTAGAAGCTTTTTTGACAAGGAGTTTGTTTAAACAATTGTCGCTCGATGTCCTTAAATAAGTTGTGCCATCAAAAAATTTGTCGCGCCTTGTTTTCTAAAAAAAATCTACCAAATATGACAAATACCCCAAAAATGGGATTTTTCCATCAAGTTAGCATTACCACAACTTTACATGCCTCTAACTTTTTTCCTAGAAGCTTTTTTGACAGGGAGTTTGTTTAAACAATTGTCGCTCGATGTCCTTAAATAAGTTGTGCCATCAAAAAATTTGTCGCGCCTTGTTTTCTAAAAAAAATCTATCAAATATGAAAAAATACCCCAAAAATGGCATTTTTCCTTCAAGTTAGCATTACCACAACTTTGAATGGCTATAACTTTTTTCCTAGAAGCTTTTTTGACAGGGAGTTTGTTTAAACAATTGTCGCTCGATGTCCTTAAATAAGTTGTGCCATCAAAAAATTTGTCGCGCCTTGTTTTCTAAAAAAAATCTATCAAATATGAAAAATACCCCAAAAATGGGATTTTTCCATCAAGTTAGCATTACCACAACTTTAAATGACTATAACTTTTTTCCTAGAAGCTTTTTTGACAGAAAGTTTGTTTAAACAATTGTCGCTCGATGTCCTTAAATAAGTTGTGCCATCAAAAAATTTGTCGCGCCCTCTTTTCTAAACAAAAATCCATTAAATGTGACAAAATACCCAAAAATTGAATTTTTCCATCAATATTGAAAAACCATGCAACTTCAAAATTTTGAAAATCCAATAATGAGATTAAATGTCGTGAATTTGTCGTAAATTTGTCGTGAAAGAAAAAAATTTGTCGCGCTTGTTTTTTTAAAATTAACCCCTGGTAATGCTAACTTGACAGTCAAGTTAGCATTACCACCCCCCAAAATTAATTTCAAAAAAAAATTTGAGTACGTCATTATATGTCGTGAATTTGTCGTAAATTTGTCGTGAAAGAAAAAAAAAATTAGAAATTTTTTTTGAAAAAAAAAATTTGAAAAAACGTGAAAATGGGATTTTTCCACCAAGTTAACATTACCACAACTTTGAATGACTATAACTTTTTTCCTAGAAGCTTTTTTGACAGGGAGTTTGTTTAAACAATTGTCGCTCGATGTCCTTAAATAAGATGTGCCATCAAAAAATTTGTCGCGCCCTATTTTCTATATTATTATTTATCAAAAAATAGTGGCCCCATATTTTTTTTTTTAAACAATTCTGTACATGGGGAAAAAACCCAAATAAAAAACAATGCACATTTATTTTGCAATTCAAAACTCCTAACTAATTATAGAAATATCAATTACAGTATTGTCTCGCTAATCCGAACCACCTTTAATCCGAATATTGCGCTAATCCGAACATTTATTTTGTTCATTATTTTCTTTATAATCCGAACTACCCCGATTTCTGTACGCTGTAATCCGAAATCCAACTTAAAGAAACACTGGTTTTCATAGTTTGGGTTTTACAGTCATTTTGTTTATATTGCTCCTTTATGTTACAAACTTCCAAAACTGATTTCGCTATCAAAAAAGTACATACAGACATTGAAATATAAGAATACATAAATGAATTCATTTTAAGTTTTTTAGTTTTTTTAAAAGTAAATAGTTATAAACCTATTTATAATGCAATTTTTCAATTTTTGGTTTTTTAAAAGCAGTAAATACGGCCTTTTGTTAAATAACTAACGCTTTTCCTCTCCCATCTCGTACTCGTTAATCCGAATAATTTGATAATCCGAATACCCCCTTGCAATAATTAATTCGGATTAGCGAGACAATACTGTATTATATATTTTTGTGCACTAGCAAAAATATTATTCATTAAAGTTAAGTATTTAGCATATAGGTTATCGAACTTTTCTTTCAGTTTTCAAAGTTAGTTAAGTAATTAACTTGAAGGGAAATTAAACGAAGACTCGAGCCACTTGTTTCCTCGTGTGAAAGGGGCCTTATATGTGCTGAAATCACACACCTTTATTGCAATGTCAAATTTGAAGTTCTAAACGTCAAACATAACGTAAAGAAAACGTAATAAATAATGAAAGCTGTTTCACAATGCGACGAGAAAACGAGACGTCAGCGTGAGGAGATCTCTTCGTAGTTTCTCTCTCTTAAAAAAGAATTTTAAACAGTGAAATAATATGCCAGTCCCACGAAGAAAAAAAAAAGATTTTTTTTTAAATCTCACTGAGCGCTGAGATATTTTGCGGAAATAAGTGAGACGAAAATTTTTTGGATTCATTTCTCAGTTTTCATTCTCAGCCAAAACAGCTGTTCTTTTGACAATCAAATTTTAAATTTTTTGTGGTGCACAAATGCAAAAGTGGTAAATAAATACAAAATAAAGACGGAATGTTAATTAAAACTAAAATAAAGTAAACTTTTTATTAATTCTCATTCATTTCAATAAGTTTTCTGCTTCAAAAATTAAATATTTTAAGCAAAAGTTTTTCAGAATTTCAGTACGAGAATTATAACACCTGAGTTTTTTACAATTGAGCGGGGAATGTTGTCCCACGAAATGATTTCGCCTCTGTCAAATTGACATTGAGCGCTAAGTGAGATTTTATTTGGTAGGACACGCCTAATACATAATCAAGCATTTCTCGTCGCCTCGTCACGTCGTAAAGTTCGAAAAATTGAAAAAAAGACGCAACGTGACGACTAGAAATACTTTATTTTGTATTGTTTCACTGTTTAAAATTCTTTTTTTAAGAGAGAGAAACTACGAAGAGATCTCCTCACGCTGACGTCTCGTTTTCTCATCGCATTGTGAAACAGCCTTCATTATTTATTACGTTTTCTTTACGTTATGTTTGACGTTTAGAACTTCAAATTTGACATTGCAATAAAGGTGTGTGAATTCAGCACATATAAGGCCCCTTTCACACGAGGAAACAAGTGGCTCGAGTCTTTGTTTAATTTCCCTTCAAGTTAATTACTTAACTAACTTTGAAAACTGAAAGAAAAGTTCGATAACCTATATGCTAAATACTTAACTTTAATGAATAATATTTTTGCTAGTGCACAAAAATATATAATACAGTATTGTCTCGCTAATCCGAATTAATTATTGCAAGGGGGTATTCGGATTATCAAATTATTCGGATTAACGAGTACGAGATGGGAGAGGAAAAGCGTTAGTTATTTAACAAAAGGCCGTATTTACTGCTTTTAAAAAACCAAAAATTGAAAAATTGCATTATAAATAGGTTTATAACTATTTACTTTTAAAAAAACTAAAAAACTTAAAATGAATTCATTTATGTATTCTTATATTTCAATGTCTGTATGTACTTTTTTGATAGCGAAATCAGTTTTGGAAGTTTGTAACATAAAGGAGCAATATAAACAAAATGACTGTAAAACCCAAACTATGAAAACCAGTGTTTCTTTAAGTTGGATTTCGGATTACAGCGTACAGAAATCGGGGTAGTTCGGATTATAAAGAAAATAATGAACAAAATAAATGTTCGGATTAGCGCAATATTCGGATTAAAGGTGGTTCGGATTAGCGAGACAATACTGTAATTGATATTTCTATAATTAGTTAGGAGTTTTGAATTGCAAAATAAATGTGCATTGTTTTTTATTTGGGTTTTTTCCCCATGTACAGAATTGTTTAAAAAAAAAAATATGGGGCCACTATTTTTTGATAAATAATAATATAGAAAATAGGGCGCGACAAATTTTTTGATGGCACATCTTATTTAAGGACATCGAGCGACAATTGTTTAAACAAACTCCCTGTCAAAAAAGCTTCTAGGAAAAAAGTTATAGTCATTCAAAGTTGTGGTAATGTTAACTTGGTGGAAAAATCCCATTTTCACGTTTTTTCAAATTTTTTTTTTCAAAAAAAATTTCTAATTTTTTTTTTCTTTCACGACAAATTTACGACAAATTCACGACATATAATGACGTACTCAAATTTTTTTTTTGAAATTAATTTTGGGGGGTGGTAATGCTAACTTGACTGTCAAGTTAGCATTACCATGGGTTAATTTTAAAAAAACAAGCGCGACAAATTTTTTTCTTTCACGACAAATTTACGACAAATTCACGACATTTAATCTCATTATTGGATTTTCAAAATTTTGAAGTTGCATGGTTTTTCAATATTGATGGAAAAATTCAATTTTTGGGTATTTTGTCACATTTAATGGATTTTTTTTTAGAAAAGAGGGCGCGACAAATTTTTTGATGGCACAACTTATTTAAGGACATCGAGCGACAATTGTTTAAACAAACTTTCTGTCAAAAAAGCTTCTAGGAAAAAAGTTATAGTCATTTAAAGTTGTGGTAATGCTAACTTGATGGAAAAATCCCATTTTTGGGGTATTTTTCATATTTGATAGATTTTTTTTAGAAAACAAGGCGCGACAAATTTTTTGATGGCACAACTTATTTAAGGACATCGAGCGACAATTGTTTAAACAAACTCCCTGTCAAAAAAGCTTCTAGGAAAAAAGTTATAGCCATTCAAAGTTGTGGTAATGCTAACTTGAAGGAAAAATGCCATTTTTGGGGTATTTTTTCATATTTGATAGATTTTTTTTAGAAAACAAGGCGCGACAAATTTTTTGATGGCACAACTTATTTAAGGACATCGAGCGACAATTGTTTAAACAAACTCCCTGTCAAAAAAGCTTCTAGGAAAAAAGTTATAGTCATTCAAAGTTGTGGTAATGTTAACTTGGTGGAAAAATCCCATTTTCACGTTTTTTCAAATTTTTTTTTTCAAAAAAAATTTCTAATTTTTTTTTTCTTTCACGACAAATTTACGACAAATTCACGACATATAATGACGTACTCAAATTTTTTTTTTGAAATTAATTTTGGGGGGTGGTAATGCTAACTTGACTGTCAAGTTAGCATTACCATGGGTTAATTTTAAAAAAACAAGCGCGACAAATTTTTTTCTTTCACGACAAATTTACGACAAATTCACGACATTTAATCTCATTATTGGATTTTCAAAATTTTGAAGTTGCATGGTTTTTCAATATTGATGGAAAAATTCAATTTTTGGGTATTTTGTCACATTTAATGGATTTTTTTTTAGAAAAGAGGGCGCGACAAATTTTTTGATGGCACAACTTATTTAAGGACATCGAGCGACAATTGTTTAAACAAACTTTCTGTCAAAAAAGCTTCTAGGAAAAAAGTTATAGTCATTTAAAGTTGTGGTAATGCTAACTTGATGGAAAAATCCCATTTTTGGGGTATTTTTCATATTTGATAGATTTTTTTTAGAAAACAAGGCGCGACAAATTTTTTGATGGCACAACTTATTTAAGGACATCGAGCGACAATTGTTTAAACAAACTCCCTGTCAAAAAAGCTTCTAGGAAAAAAGTTATAGCCATTCAAAGTTGTGGTAATGCTAACTTGAAGGAAAAATGCCATTTTTGGGGTATTTTTTCATATTTGATAGATTTTTTTTAGAAAACAAGGCGCGACAAATTTTTTGATGGCACAACTTATTTAAGGACATCGAGCGACAATTGTTTAAACAAACTCCCTGTCAAAAAAGCTTCTAGGAAAAAAGTTAGAGGCATGTAAAGTTGTGGTAATGCTAACTTGATGGAAAAAACCCATTTTTGGGGTATTTGTCATATTTGGTAGATTTTTTTTAGAAAACAGGGCGCGACAAATTTTTTGATGGCACAACTTATTTAAGGACATCGAGCGACAATTGTTTAAACAAACTCCCTGTCAAAAAAGCTTCTAGGAAAAAAGTTATAGTCATTTAAAGTTGTGGTAATGCTAACTTGATGGAAAAATGCCATTTTTGGGGTATTTTTTCATATTTGATAGATTTTTTTTAGAAAACAGGGCGCGACAAATTTTTTGATGGCACAACTTATTTAAGGACATCGAGCGACAATTGTTTAAACAAACTCCCTGTCAAAAAAGCTTCTAGGAAAAAAGTTATAGTCATTTAAAGTTGTGGTAATGCTAACTTGATGGAAAAATGCCATTTTTGGGGTATTTTTTCATATTTGATAGATTTTTTTAAGAAAACAGGGCGCGACAAATTTTTTGATGGCACAACTTATTTAAGGACATCGAGCGACAATTTTTTAAACAAACTCCCTGTCAAAAAAGCTTCTAGGAAAAAAGTTATAGCCATTCAAAGTTGTGGTAATGCTAACTTGATGGAAAAATCCCATTTTCACGTTTTTTCAAAAAAAAATTTTCAAAAAAAATTTCTAATTTTTTTTTTCTTTCACGACAAATTTACGACAAATTCACGACAATTAATGACGTACTCAATTTTTTTTTTGAAATTAATTTTGGGGGGTGGTAATGCTAACTTGACTGTCAAGTTAGCATTACCAGGGGTTAATTTTAAAAAAACAAGCGCGACAAATTTTTTTCTTTCACGACAAATTTACGACAAATTCACGACATTTAATCTCATTATTGGATTTTCAAAATTTTGAAGTTGCATGGTTTTTCAATATTGATGGAAAAATTCAATTTTTGGGTATTTTGTCACATTTAATGAATTTTTTTTTAGAAAAGAGGGCGCGACAAATTTTTTGATGGCATAACTTATTTAAGGACATCGAGCGACAATTGTTTAAACAAACTCCCTGTCAAAAAAGCTTCTAGGAAAAAAGTTATAGTCATTTAAAGTTGTGGTAATGCTAACTTGATGGAAAAATCCCATTTTTGGGGTATTTTTCATATTTGATAGATTTTTTTTAGAAAACAAGGCGCGACAAATTTTTTGATGGCACAACTTATTTAAGGACATCGAGCGACAATTGTTTAAACAAACTCCCTGTCAAAAAAGCTTCTAGGAAAAAAGTTATAGTCATTTAAAGTTGTGGTAATGCTAACTTGATGGAAAAATGCCATTTTTGGGGTATTTTTTCATATTTGATAGATTTTTTTTAGAAAACAGGGCGCGACAAATTTTTTGATGGCACAACTTATTTAAGGACATCGAGCGACAATTGTTTAAACAAACTCCCTGTCAAAAAAGCTTCTAGGAAAAAAGTTATAGTCATTTAAAGTTGTGGTAATGCTAACTTGATGGAAAAATGCCATTTTTGGGGTATTTTTTCATATTTGATAGATTTTTTTTAGAAAACAGGGCGCGACAAATTTTTTGATGGCACAACTTATTTAAGGACATCGAGCGACAATTGTTTAAACAAACTCCCTGTCAAAAAAGCTTCTAGGAAAAAAGTTATAGTCATTTAAAGTTGTGGTAATGCTAACTTGATGGAAAAATGCCATTTTTGGGGTATTTTTTCATATTTGATAGATTTTTTTTAGAAAACAGGCGCGACAAATTTTGTTGATGGCACAACTTATTTAAGGACATCGAGCGACAATTGTTTAAACAAACTCCCTGTCAAAAAAGCTTCTAGGAAAAAAGTTATAGTCATTTAAAGTTGTGGTAATGCTAACTTGATGGAAAAATGCCATTTTTGGGGTATTTTTTCATATTTGATAGATTTTTTTTAGAAAACAGGGCGCGACAAATTTTTTGATGGCACAACTTATTTAAGGACATCGAGCGACAATTTTTTAAACAAACTCCCTGTCAAAAAAGCTTCTAGGAAAAAAGTTATAGCCATTCAAAGTTGTGGTAATGCTAACTTGATGGAAAAATCCCATTTTCACGTTTTTTCAAAAAAAAAATTTCAAAAAAAAATTTCTAATTTTTTTTTTCTTTCACGACAAATTTACGACAAATTCACGACATTTAATGACATACTCAAAATTTTTTTTGAAATTAATTTTGAGGGGTGGTAATGCTAAGTTGACTGTCAAGTTAGCATTACCAGATGGTAATTTTTAAAAAACAAGTCCGATATTTTTTTTTCTTTCACGACAAATTTACGACAAATTCACGACATATAATGACGTACTCAAATTTTTTTTTAAAATTAATTTTGGGGGGTGGTAATGCTAACTTGACTGTCAAGTTAGCATTACCAGGGGTTAATTTTAAAAAAAGAGGCGCGACAAATTTTTTTCTTTCACGACAAATTTACGACAAATTCACGACAATTAATCCCATTATTAGTTTTTCTAAATTTTGAAGTGGTAATGCTAACTTGACGGACGTTTTTTTTTTCAAAAATTTAAGTTTGAAAATTAAGTTTTAAAAAACTGTTCACTAAAAGAACTTAATTTATAAACAAAATGGAAGCATATATGTATTTATGGCTTAGTAAAAAAGTATAGCAAGTCGTTTTAGCCATTACCGATGTTTTTTAATAATTTTTTTTTCTGTATTAAGTCAATTATTTTCAAAAATTGCTCCTCCTGTTATTTTCAATTTTCTCAAAAACTAAAAGACACATTTTAGCATCCGGTTTTCTGTTTTTGACTGTAAGCTAATAAGAGCATTGAATTTTGAAAACAAAAATTATACCTACTTAATTACATAAAATTTTGAAAAAATTATGTTTGAAACTTTTTTTTTTTCAAAATTTCAAGTTTGGAAATTAATTTTTCAAAAAATATTCACTAACACAACTTAATTTAAAATGAAAATCAAAGAAGAGATTTCTGGCTTTCCAAAAAGATATAGCATGAAATTTTAAATTGTACCGTTGTTTTTAAATATTCTTTTTTCTGTTTTAAGTCAATTTTTTAGAAAATTGCCCCTCCTGCCTAAACGGGGGGAAATAGAACCCCCCATCCCCCTCCCAAACGATTTTTTTCTTGTCTTAACCCGCAACCTACTCGCTTCAGCAGTTTGGTGCATCTTATACCGATCACCCTGTATACAGTGTTTTATTAAATTTTTGTTATTTTTCTTGAGTTCGAAAAAATAAATCATCCAAACAAATAATTATGCATGATAGGAAAATAAGAAGTTGGTTTGGTGCTAGAAGTCAAACAAAAAAATAAGTAGGATTTAATACTTTTTGAAGTAAATATGTAGGTAGGTCTACATTACGTAAATTACAAATGTATGGCTGAGTTCCAAAAATTCAACAGATGCGCATTTACTGTTTGTAACTGCTTTGATTAAATTTTGTTTTTTGTATTCCGAAACGTCAGACTTATGTAATGTAATGTTTCTACAAAGCATCAAGTCTTCCTTGCTGATACGTATGAAAATGAAGGCATTGGCCACGTTCATCACCACGTTTTTGACAGATCTAAAAATTCAGTTCTGAAAAACGTAACACTGAACGCACAAAAAAGTCTGAAATTATTTATTCTGTTTTTATTATTTTTTACACTTTAAAATCAAAATCCGAAAAGCGATACGAGACCCAGACGATCAGACCACACACCAAAAAAAAAAAACTGGATCAAGAACTGTTGTTTTGTTGCTTTTAGCTGTCATCTGAATTTTTAGATAGAATTTTTCATCTGAAAATTCAGAAAAAAACGTAAGAAACGTAACTAAATGTCAATCGACGTCAACTGAATTTTTATGACTGCTGACCAATCAGAAGCTCTTAAAATGACAGTTCAGAACTGTCAAATGTGCTGTTGAACGCGGCCATTCTCCATTTTGGAACTCAGCCTATTACTGTCATGTTAATTTATTAAAAATGCATCAAATAATTAAATCAAACATCATATTGTAGGTATGTAGGTACCTACACTACATACATACATATATGGTTTGGATCTGAATTTAGGGTGAAAATAGTTGACAACAATTTAAAAACAATATTCCTCAAACCAAACAAACAACATGTACATACTAGGTACGTATGCATACATACATACATGTAGATAGATCGGTGTTCCGAATGGCGCACAATGGGTAACAGGAAAGCCTATAATGACGACATGCCAAAACTATCTCTCTCCGTCTCCATCATTGTCAATATAGTTAAAGAAAATCTCGCCAATTATTTATTTTTTTTTAATTCAACCCAATTTTTGTCATTTAGAACAAAAGAATACAAAAATGACTCCACCATCACAGAAATCAGAAGACGATCTTTATTGGCTAAATATTCTTGTCATAAAAAGTAAAGAGAAAAAGTCTTTCTTTCAATATAAATTCAACTAAAAACCAATATCCCGCTGCAAAAAAAAAAAAAAAAAAATAAACAAAGAAAAAAAGTTTTTGCATAAAATTGAGAAATAAACAAAGAAAAAATACAAAATGTAAAGCAAACATGATGACTAATGTTTATTTGATTTCGTTCAGGTTCAAACATGTTAAGTAGAGGAGATTCGATCAAAGTTCGATTGCTTTCCTCTACCAATTGAAATAACATTTCATAGGGTTGCCATTGCCCAGTGAAAGTTACTATTTTGGCTTTGTTTATTTTTATTGTAGAATTGTTCGGTTTAGGACAAGTGGGTATGGAATTTGAAAATTTACATATTAGGGGTATTCAGGAACGGGTGCAAAAAGTCTAGTAAAATCGCAAAATTTAATTTTTTTAGGTTCAGGAATTTTAACTTACCAATTTCGGCGGATGTACTGTGGTTAAACGATGGTTCAGGCATGTAATTGACTTTTAGTGCATATTAGAACTTTGAACCATCGTTGAACCTCAGTTAACCCGCCGAAATCGGCGAGTTAAAATTCCTGATCCACGGATCAAAATTAAAACCAGGATTGTACAACTGGCCCTTAGTAGATCGTGAACGCACTGTATCCATATTCCTTGTAACTTGCAAGAAGGATATATTTTGGCTTGCTCACGATAAACAGAAACAAGGTATGCTCATTAGCCGTATGACGTCACAATCATCTGGTTTTCTTCGGAGAGCAAAAAGATAATTCCATTTCATTGGATTGTTTTTATTTTTAGTTTTATTTTCACAGTCTCTATCATTTAAAAATAATTTGCATGATAAATTCTGAATTATAGTCTTCATTTAAAAAAGAAAAAAAGAGGCTGGGTTTTGACCCACACCGATAACTTCCCATTGGTTCCCTTTGAAACTCGACACCCGATAAAATTAAAAACCTTCGAAAAATTTATCAGGTGTGCAATCAAGGGAAGGCTGTTTGCTTTAAATACAATGCGACACGAAAAATTTCAACAATTTTTTAGCTGTTTTTTTGGGCTAGAAAAAACCCGATTTTTTTTACAATTATGGTATTGTGTGTAGACTAAACTTATCCGGGAGTTGATATCGGTTGTTCTCAAGATATTCGAGCCGAAAAACATTTTTGAACCATTTTTAGCATTTTTCTTCAGTTTTTTTTTTTTCTAGAAAAAAACCGTTAGTTGAATTTTTTTTACAAACTACCGATTATCAACTATAACTGTGTATAAAATGAAATTAACCCGAAGCTAATATCTTTGTTCGTTCTCAAGATATTCGATATTTTTTTAACAATTTTTTTAATTTTTTAATTTAAACAAAAAATGCGGGTTGATTTTTTTTTAAGTATTAACAATTTTTCACTTTTATGCATAATGCATAGAATAAAACCAGGCCGAAGTCGATAGCATTATTTTTTCTAGAGATATTCGATAAACAAGCCATTTTACAACTTTTTTTGTTTTTAAATTACTGTAATAAAAAAAACCGCTTATTTAAAATCTTGTCTGCACGTTATGACCTTATTAATCTGCAAAATAAAATTTATTTGAAGTCGATATCTCTATGTGTTCTCGAGTTATCATCAGCGAAAAAAATGTTCCGAACGTACGTACAGAGACATCTCTCTAAAAACAATCTAATCCGATTCCAGAGACCTCAAAACGTCGAGAAATGTCAAAATTTTCAATTGCACTAATCGGACCGATTACAATAGGCGTGTTCTACCAATTAAAATTTCACTAAGCGCCCAATGTCAATTTGACGGAGGCGAAATTATTTTGTAGGACAACATTCTCCGCTCAATTGTAAAAAACTCATGTGTTATAATTCTCGCACTAAACTTCTGAAAAATCACTTTCAACTTTTGCTTAAAAAATTTAATTTTTAAAGCATAAAACTTATTTTTATTAACACTTGCGCACAAATGAATTTGATTATTAAAAGAACAGCTGTTTTAGCTGAGAAAGAAAACTGAGAAATTAATCCAAAAAATTTTCGTCTCACATATCTCAGCAAAATAAGAAAACGAGACGTCAGCGTGACGAGATCTCTTCGCAGTTATTCTGTCTTAAAAACGAGTTTCAAACAATGAAATAATACAATAAAGTATTTCTCGTCGTCACGTTGCGTCCTTTTTTTTTTTTTAATTTTTCGAACTTTATGACGTGACAGTGACGACAAGAAATGCTTAATTATAAAGTATTTCACTGTTTAAAATTCTTTTTTAAGAGAGAACAACTGCGAATAAATCCCGTCACGCTGACGTGTCGTTTTATCTTAGCATTGCGAAACAGTCTTAAGTTTTCCTTATAAATTCGACCTAAGTCCGGTATTTTGTTGCGCCAGAGGTCCTATTTCCACTTTTTCCCAGAGGCCATCTGTCTGCAAGACTAACTTAAAAAATGCAAAAATTTCACCCAAAATTTGGTATGGGCTCTCGTCTAAAATATTGTTCATCTTCGGATTAAAAATCTACAGCTAGTCCTTAATCCTGCAAATAAATAAATTGAATTAGTGTTAAATGTGTTAGATTTGATTAAAAAGTAAGAATTTTTTTCAAAGTAAAATGCTTGGAAGTAAAGACAATTTGATTGTAATTTGTAATACCCGTTTTTTTTTGTGTTCCAGCTAAGAAATAAAGTGCACGAAAAAATGCAAAAAATTTAAAATAGTTTTTTTTTTTTGGCAGCACTGATAGTTTAGTGCCTACGGTCATTTAAGGCTTGTTGGTTTAATTCTAAAAACTGGTATTTTTAGTCCAAGTTTATATATTTTTAATTAAACTTTTAAAGATTTTTGGACTAAAATTGACCGTAATGGTAAAGCTGACTAACCGGGCATTGAATATCGTTGTTCTAGTTTTTTATTTAAATTTATGTAAATTATTTTTAAGCATTTAAAATAAACACCTTTATATAAATAATTACATTTTATATTTTTCAAATTTCATCAACAAACCCATAAGCTTAAAATAAATTTTAGGACCCAAAAATACTCAAGCCACAAAAGTGTACACAAACACCGCTTTGTATGTATGTATGTGATAAAAACAAACATCGTAAAACCTAATAATTATTCACATAAAACACAATATGAGCACTTTATCTATTGAAAAGCTTTTAATATTTAATCGATATTTATGAGTAATTGTTTTTCTATTGCCATAAATAAGTACCTACACTAAACGTTTTGAAATCTGTTTCAATTTGTTCGAACATCAGCAAATGTTTACAATTTTCAATATTGAGGTAGGTTATGTGCTCTATATACCTTTAGGTATGTATTATATCACATTTAAAAGCAATTGTTTCTAGCAAAACAATAAATGAATTGTTTGCATTAACTCTTGATGGATTAATAAACAAATGGTATTTTTTTTTTCGTTTTGTTTAAAAACTCGTAAAGTATTCGCCAGGTTGTGTAAAAAAAAAATATTTCATTGAGTAAATTCATACTGGTTTTGTTTACAAACAAAAAAGAAAAAAGTAGGTAATTTCAAAAAAATTAAAATAAAATTCTTCGGTTTTTGTTTCTTATTTGTTCGATGAACATAATGTACTTACGTATACATTATGTTTGTATACTTATAGGAAATAAAATCGATATTCTCATCTTTATTAAATGTAAATATTCTTGGTTAAACAAATAATAATTTAAAGTGGTACCATGAGCTAACTTTTCCGACGGACATTACATAGGCAGTCAAAATTTGTATGGAAAAAGACCCTCAAGACTAATATGTACATACTATAATGGTTTTCCAAAATATGATGGTAAGAAAATTATAGGGTTGTTACCACTATTAAAAACGATACGAAGTTTTGAAATATTTTTGAATGTTTATGTACATCGACCTGTAGCTTAAATGTTTGTAGATTAAATCATGGAAAAAAAATTACCAAATCTGTTACCAACGGTATTTACCATAGAACCGTTTTTTTTTTTTTTTTTTATTTGCGACTGATCGATTTTGATCAAAATTTTTTCAAAAAATTAATTTTTGTATTAAAAAAAAATAATAATTATTGTTTTTTTTTTGGAATTAGTATTATGATTAATTTTTTGAATATTTAATGTTTGATGGATATAATCAGGGGGGTCATTCCGTAATTTTCAAAACGATAATCATCAAAACGATTATCGCTGACGTGATCGTCAATAATTTGCTTCACGTAATTCAAACACTATCTCCTCGTCTATCGTTTTTCCAGAGATTGTCAAACCATCATTGAAATGTCATAATAACAATTTGCGTTATTAGAACGAAGTTCTTTAGTGCACGGTTTGTTTGTAAGCCCAAGAAATCGGCGGAAATTTACATTAGATGGTGGCGCAATGGAATAGGTACTTGCTGGTTCGGCGTTCGATCCCTGCTGGCGACACGTTTTTTTTTTTTTTAATTTTCATATAATTTGTATTTTTCTCAAATGTTTGTTGCCATTTTGCAAAATAAGTAAATTATTTCACTCATTTAACTATAGTCGCGTACAAACTTACACACAATCATGAAAACAAATGCGAAACGATACCTATTTAGGTATCGTCCAAAAGCCATCGTTTTGACGATAGCGTTTTGATGATAATCGACTTACGTGAAGCAAATATTTGATCGTCAAAACGTGATCGTCCAGACGATATGCATTTTTAGGGTTACGTGTAGTAGGACTATCGTCGAAACGTTATCGTCGGGTGATAATCGTTTTACGGAATGAGTCCCCAGGCTTTTTTGGTCACTCTCCTTCTTTATGCAAATAAAAAAAAACTTTATTTCATATTAATTTTACTCTACGTTTCGTTGAATTTTTCCCAACTTCTTCAGGGGTTGTTTATTAAATCTAACAAATGAAATATTTTAATAGGTACAACTTACAAGTTGTGTTATCAAATTTGATCACTTATATGAAATAAATTTACATTTAATTAATTAAATAACTGAATTTAGAATTAAAATTAATTAAAAAAAAATTTTAATTAATTCATTTAAATAAAAATGAAAATTTGAAAAATAAATAAAACTGCCGTAGTTGAAGAGAAAAAATAATTAACTCAAAAAACGGGGAAGAAATTTAAATATTTAATAATTTAAAAAAATTAAAATAAATTATAAGATTTTGTTTTTCAGAATTTTTGATTTTTTTTTTATTAAAAGCTTTATTATTTTATAAGAATCAAAAAACAAAATTGGAATAGCTTGTTTAGTTCCATAGAAAAAAAAACAAAAGGTGAAAAGGTGAAAAGTACAAATTAGTGAAATTTTTAAAATTCGAAATAAATTATAAATTTTTCTTTCTACATAGATTTTTGGATATGGTTTTTTAAAGGAATAATTGAAAAAAAAATTAAGAATAGCTACATTATTTCAAGAGAAAAAAAATAAAACGTAAAAAGTGCAAAATCTCCATACAAATTTGTATGGGAAATGTATGGCTTTAGAGGCACGGGTTAATGACTTCCGACAAAATTTGTTTTGGTCAATAAATTTTTCGTAGCGCATAAACTTTAGATTTATAACTTGGCCTTTCCAAAAAAAATAGTTTGGGAAATAACGGACACCCTAATGTATATACTAGTATCGTCCTGTGTCTAAATTCGACTGACTTTATTCTCACTTTATAGTTTTAACTTCTGTTAAGTCATCATTTTTTTTTTATATTTTACTTACTTTTCCATTTTTCTTTTATCTTTTCAGTGGAGATCTAAAATGGATCAACAAATTTCCATAAAACACCAGCGTCTGTAGCAATATGCGTTACAAAAAATGCATCAACAAAGGCCAAATAAGATATGTCTTCTTTTGGGCAATCTTTGTTTGTTCCTTTAATTGCAGCGCAAATTCATACCACCCTGATAACTACAGTATTTCTAGTATAAGTGCAGTTAGTAGTAGTAATATTGACGATTACGTTAACGACGAAATAAGACTGGATCATGATGCTTCTTATGTATTTCGTTTCAAGCACAACGTCTACAACGTTACCATTCCAGAAAATAGCGTGGGTAAAACCTATGCCTTACAATTGCCCGATGAGGACAAAGTTGGTATACAAGTTATACCTAATTTAGATGTTAAATATCGCATTATTGGCGGCGACCGTGATAAGCTCTTCAAAGCCGAAGAAAGACTGGTCGGTGGGTTTGCGTTCTTAGCTATAAAAACTCGTACGAGTAATGTTATACTTAATCGTGAAAAAACCGACGAATATCGATTGAATGTTAAAGCATTTGGCACTCAATTGGAAGCAAATGGCAAACACTTGTACGAAAGTGAAACACTGGTGCTGTTGAGAGTGCTTGATCGAAATGATTTGAGTCCGTTATTTTATCCAACGGAATATTCAAAAACCGTGCCAGAAGATACGCCGCTACACAAAAGTATTCTTCAAGTGAATGCAGAAGATGCTGACCTCGGGATAAATGGTGAAATTTATTATAGTTTTTTGCAAGAAAATGATAATTTTGCTGTCCATCCAACATCTGGTGTTATAACGCTAACAAGAAGCTTGAATTATCTGGAAAAGAATATTCATGAATTGACAGTGTTGGCAAATGACAGAGTATCCGCAGCCAGTCACCGTTTAAATCAAGCTAGCAAAGCAAAAGTCATTATCAAAGTTGAGCCGGTAAGTTTGAAAAAAAAAAATAAAATCTACACTTCATTTTTATCTAATTTTTTTTATATTAAAAAAGTTAATAATATTCACACAATTATATTGGTAACGTGACATGAGGCCATATTTATAATTAACTACACATTTTGTTTTATGTCGCCCCAAAAAAATAATAAATTGAAATTAATTCCCTATATGATAAAGTAAGATAAAAAACATGGGAAACCATTATGTGTATGTATATTTAGTGCTCAAGTGGTCTCCAACAAAAAAGAACATGTTTATGTCGCATCTTAAAAGTGTCATATGGCACCAAAGGTTTTAGCTGGGAGTTTCGGAGTGAAGCCTTATCAAACCATCAGGTCATTGTCGTAGTGAACATAGAGAGGTTTTAAATGTACCATTAGGTTTGCCCATGATTTCCCTTTTTTTTTGTTCTACTCTGGGCTTTCCGCTTGAAATTAAGTTCGAAAATTAAAAATCGGATAATATCTCTGGGAACAGAGGGATCTAAATGCCCACAAAGAAACAGAACAAATTAAACACACCACTGGATCGTATGAACTCGCACCAATCGTTAAATTTTTAATGTAGCTGCACATTGAAGATGTGTGTCAATGGCCGGAATTCCCATACAACTTTCCGAAGTTTAAGACGTTTACGATGGTTTACCATGGTTTTCCGACGTTGCATGAATATGAATACCCCTGTTATCTTTAACGTAACAAATGTTAAACAAGTCAAAAATACTAACGGTCATATTCTTGAATTTCTTCAAAGCTAGTTTTTCATGTTCCTGAAGTTAGCAGAACAAAGTCAGCAGAACAAAGGTTTTATGATTGCATAATTAGATGCTAATTAACGCTCTGGTTCCATTGGCAATATTTGAGGCAATGTCAATTTCAATGGCCATGGCAATTTATTGCTTGGGTGGGGCATTTAATGGACAGGCAATTTTAGTTGTCGAAAAATTCACGTACAGAAATAGCGACGGCAACTGCTTAAGTATACTGTTTTTGATAATATAAAATTTTAATTCACTAATTGGTGGTAACTCCTATTCATATTTTCACTTTTTGTTTCAAAATGAAGGAGAAATCATTCTAAATCGTGGAGAAACCATTTTGTAAAAGACAAAACGTCAAAATATATTGCTTCGTTGATGGACATCAATAACTGCCTTTCATCTTTCGGGCAATATTGACATTGCCATTGCCAAAGCGTCTCTATTGGAAATATTCAAGGCAATTGCAATAATGGAAGCAATTTATTGCCTCCAAAATTGCTAATGGAGCCGCTGGGTAAGTGCTAATTAAATGCCAAAGAAAAAAAATTTAATGCTCTTACGGTTTTTAAAAAAACTAATGTTCTGCTAACTTCACAAGAAGTTGGCAGAACAGTTGCCCAAAAGTACATTAAATTTAAAATAAAGAATATATAATTGGTCCCCGAATTAAATGCTCTACAAAAAAAAAAAAAAAAAAAAATTAAAATCCTGATTTCAAAAAACCAAAATTTAAAAAAGTCAATTTCCGTGTTCTGCTAACTTCATCGACCATTTAAGCCACTTTCTTGAATTTTTTTTGGCCAAAATTTCTTATTAGAATTAAGTGCTCATCGACTACGAATTAAATGCTGCATTATCTTAACAAAATTTTGAAATCCTGATTTCAAAAAAAAAAAAAATTCAAGAAAGAGGCCAAAATGGTCGATGAAGTTAGCAGAACATGGAAATTGACTTTTTTAAATTTTGGTTTTTTGAAATCAGGATTTAAATTTTTTTTTTTTTAATTTTTTTTTTTTGTAGAGCACTTAATTAGCATTTAATTCGGGGACCAATTATATATTCTTTATTTTAAATTTAATGTACTTTTGGGCAACATTAGTTTTTTTAAAAACCGTAAGAGCATTAAATTTTTTTTCTTTGGCATTTAATTAGCATCTAATTATGCAATTATAAAACATTTGTTCTACTGACTTTGTTCTGCTAACTTCAGGGACGTTAGTTTTCCGAATAACTAGATCTATAGCGGTTTCGAGTTTTTCACAAATTTTTATTACTTGGACATCTAAATCGGCTATGCGAAAAATCGCCCAAAACCTAAAAATCAGAAATTTTAAAATCAGAAATAAAAAATTAAAATGAATAATCGCCCAATTTCTTTTTTTTTTTAAATAATAACAAAACGCGCCGTACGCGCTGCCGACCGCGCTGCCCGCGTCGACCACCCTGCCGCTGCCGCCGCCGTTTGAAAGCAGAACGAATTCCGCTTACAGCGTTTACATCACCTAGTACACTCCAAGTATTTATGTAAACAATTAAATTATTTTTGATAAATAAATCAGTTTACAAAAATACTATAGATATTCTTTTTTATTTCTTTAGTTAAGGCGATATTTTTTCATTTATTATACATCAAAATACATATTTTTTCTGTTTTCATTTTTAAGCGATTTTTCATTATTTTTTGGGTGTTTTTGAAATATGTTTTTGGGCTTTCTTGCATTTTTAAAGTTCGCCCAAATATTTTGGGTGATTCTTCATTTACATTTTTTTGCAAAAAATATTTTGGGTGATTTTTCATAAAAAAATAACTGTTTTGGGCGATTTTGCAATTAAAATTTTTTGGCGATCTTTCATTATGAAAAATCACCCAAATAGTGTAAAATGAAGAATCGCCCAAGAATAATTTTGGGCGATTTCTGATTTTTAGGTTTTGGGCGTTTTGTTTTTGGGCGATTTTTCGCATAGCCATCTAAATCAAATCAATAATTTTTGTTGAGAAACTTAAAACTCGAAACCCCTTTAGAATTAGTTTTTCAGTAAAACTAGCTTTGAAAAAAGTCAATAATATAGGCGTAAATCAATTGATTTTTACTTGCGATATACATATAGGTACTATATGCCAAGTTTTGGATTCGTAAAAAAAATTGAACTCGAGATTTTGATCAAACTTGACATTAAGATGATAGGGAAGACGAAAAAATTGGGTCTTGCAATTCCGTCCGTCTGTCTGTCTGTGGACTCGCCTACAGCCCATGGGTCGATTTTAATTAAACTTTGTATAAAGTGTTTTCGGGACATTACCCCGACACGCTTTTTTCCTTTTATTTTTAGGACCAAAAATAACGGTACCTGTCATAATTTTTTTTAGCATTTTTGGAAAATCTTATTTTCTCAAAAATGGATTGACAGATTTTTCTAAAAAAAAATCATTAAATTTTATTAGGTACATGCTACCTTTTTGTGAAAATTAAATTTCCAAAAAGTGGTTTTAAATGGTACCTCCCATAGAACCATTTGTTTTCATTTTTCTCGAAAAGGAATTGACTGATTTTGATCATTTTTTTATAGACAATCTTCTGAAAATTTTTATTAATATTGTATACCAAAATTTTTTTTTTTTGTTTTTTAAAAAAAAGTTTCAATTTTTTTATTTTTTGAGAAACAAATATTTCGAAAACGACTTGGTTGATTTTCATGAAACTTGGTAAAAAGCGGTTTCTTAACATTATCTAAAATATTTTGAGCAAGCATTTTTCTTATAGTCAAAATTAACGGTACCGTCCATATAAATGTTAAAAAACCGTTACAAAAAATATAAATTTTCTCGGAAACGACTCCTACGATTTTGATTAAAATTGTTCTAAATAATAATATTAGTATGGTCTACGATCTGCCAAAAACAAAATTTACAGTTAGCCATTATTAACAGTACCTCTCATAGAACCTTTTATTTTTGGACTATCTCATTATGTGTGTAACCGATTTAAATTATTTTTTTTTATACAAAAGCTTCTCAAAAGTTGAAATCATACTGCATATCAAAATTTTCAAAAAAAAAAAAAAAACAAATTTTGGATTTAAAAAAAATTCAATTTTTTTTTTTGAAAATTCGATAATTCAAAAACGGGTAGATAATTTTTTTCGAAATTTAATTTTTAATTCAACATAAATAATTACTAAAAAATTATGTATCATTTTTTTTTCTTAAAAATGTTTACAAAATTTTATATATACAAAATTAATTTAAAAAAAAACCCTCCTACGATTTAAATTTTTTTTTCTCCAAAACTAAGATTAGTTAAACAAATCAGATAGTGTACTTTTTTTTAGCTCTCAAAACAATTTAAGGAGAATTTTTTAATAAATTTATTTCGAATTATGTTGATTTTTATTAATTTTTCAATTTATGCTCTTAGTTACATGCATAAAACTAGTTTAAACTTAAAAAGTAAACTTAAAATAAAAAAAATATTTCATTTCATTTATTTATTGTATAATTTTACTCTGTAAGATACAATATCTTATAAACTAGAGCAAATTTCAGTATATCTTTATAGATTATACTATTTTAAAAAAAAAATGTGCTTTGGATTTAAAAATTGGAAATTAATGTATGCATAAAAGAAATTAACAAACAATATTTACATATGTAATATCAAGAAAAAAAAAATCAAAATTTATGAAAATTCAAAATTAACTGAAAATTTAATTTAACTATTCATCATCATCACAATCACCATCAACATCATCATCAGTGACGTTTGACATACAGAGCTAGGAGAATTCTCTTAGTATTCTTCCAAACAAGGTCGGGCTGCTTATAATTCTAACAGCGCGTGGGAGGGAGTTCCATAAACGAATAGAATGCACATAAAACTGCCGTTCAGATACCAAGAATTTGTGGCGCACTGGAATAAGGTTGCATGATCTTTCAGAACGCGCAAAATTAATTTTATTATATAAGCATTCAGGCTGATGAGATTGTATGATATTGTGAAGCATAATTAAAGTTCGTAATTTCAATAGATTATCCAATGTAATGCCATAGATAGATTTGGAATAACTTGAGATGTGGTCATATCTTCTAAGACCATAAACATACTGTTGAATGCAACGTTAAGTTTTCGTTTGTGTCGCAATTACTAAACACCTCGCAACAGAAAAGCATAAGGGACACTATTGAGGTTTTGGCCAATATTAATCGAGTTTTCAAGGGCGTTAAATGATGAGACGTCCAGAGCAATCGAAGACCTCCATATACCTTCCCTATCTCAAGTTAATGTGGGTATTCCAACTTAATGTTTTATTAAATGTTAGCCCAAGATTTTTTGCAGAATCGACGAACTCGATAACACAGTTGTTCAAGTATATTTCAGGAAAATATGATGTGTCAGATATAGTTCTAGAAATAACTAAGCATTTAGTTTTTTTCGGATTTAAACAGAGATCGTTTTTTTGGGACCATATAACAATATTATTCAAGTCTTCATTGACTTCATGTACACCATTCTCGAGCATACCTAGATGAAAACTGTTGTATAATTGAACGTTATCTGCGTACATGTGCACAGAAGAATTTAGCGGGTTTGACGGAAGATCATTAATATACATCGAGAACAGTAAAGGGCCTAAAATAGATCCCTGAGGGACACCTCTCTGCAAAGGGAGAAAAGTTGACATAACATTGTTAGCAAAAACTTCCTGAGTTCTATCGGTTAAGTAGGAAAGAATAAGCTTGACTGATGAAAACGAAAAATGGAATTGATTTTTAAGTTTTTCACAAATAATAAAACGATTGACTGTATCAAATGCCTTTGAAAAGTCTAGAAGCGTTAATATAGTCACTATATCATTATTCAAATTATTTCTAATATTATATATTAGTTTTTTCTTAAAATCTGGGAAAATCTTCCGGAAAATAGGTTACTTAATTCGAATTTAATGAGCTTCTAATAAATCACAAAGATTTGGGTGAAAAAATCTTGAATTGTTCGAGAAAACTCGAATTTAAGTTAGCAGAGCAGGGTTTTGTATGGAAAATTGAATTATTTTTTTTTCTTCAAATCTTGGAAAATCTTTCGGAAAACGGGGTACTTAACTCTAATTAGATAAAGTCTTAATTATTCAAGTATATTTATGACGAAAAAAGTAGAAAAAAATAAAAAAAAAAATAATTTTTTTTTCAAAGTTTTTAAAATATTTTTTTTTTGTAAAAAATAATTTTTTTCAAATTTTTTTTTTTGATTCGTAGAGCACTTAAATAGCACCTAATTATGAGAGCAAACCAATTTTTTTTCCATTGAGCACTTAATTTTGTTGTTGGGTACTTAATTAGCACTTATTAAGCACCTAATGATGACATCATTAAAACTTTGTTCTGCTGACCTTGCTCTGCTAACTTGAGGGACATCCAAGATTCACTTCAGTTTGAAGATTTGGTATATGGTCGACTTGGTAAATTCAGATATTTCAAAGCGTATAATGTCGATTTTCTACTTCTGGTAGGTTCGCAGCTTATTTCCGTTCGACTATCGACCACTGGATTTTGGCCGTAACAACCAAAAGAGTCGACGCTTGACATCGTCTTCCTCCTTCATAGGTCCTTCGCCTTCATCTGTAGGGGAGTGTAAATACATAAGGCACCAAAATACTTATCATTCATTAATAAGGTCCCGTTTTTCAATGCGAGATTAATGTTAATACCGTGTTTACCCACCAAATTGCTGAGTGATGTGGTGTAAGTCCAATAATGAAATTAATTAATTAATTTTATTAAATTAAAATTTATATAAAAAAAATAGTATAAATATCGAACGATTTCTTCATTAACCAACCACAAAACAAAAAAAGAAAGGGAAGAGATATATGTCTTTTAAACACGAAAATATAATTATTTTCAAACCGAATTTAGCAATAATTTCTTGTCCTTGCCGCAGATATGCTTCGCTTGGCAAAATATTTTCCAGATTGTTCGTTTCTCTTTGTCTAAAAATAAAATACTGGAATGCAATATGTGTCTTCAGAATTGCGGACAGATTGGGTACTTTGCAAATACATAAATAGACTTCTACATCATCGCCATTAATTAGGGGAAAATGATAGCGAAATTATTCCAAGCGACAGAATTTTTTTTTTGACATGCTTAATCGCATATTATAATTTTCTAAATCTTCTTTTGACTTTCAAAAACTTATTTCGAACTTGGATTTTCTATTTTTAGGTTAATTTATATCCTCCGGACATTTATGTAAGAACCTTGCCATATGTGGAAGAAGGAGCGAACGCCAACATATACGGCATCATTAGAGTAACAGACAAAGACCAAGGTATTCATGGCAGAATAAAAGGTGTAGATCTAGTGAGTGGTGACCCGGATGGACATTTTCGAATAAGACCATCTCAGAAGCCCGGTGAATACTTTATTGAAATTCACAGCCTATTGGATCGAGAAAAAACACCTCAAGGATATAATTTAACATTTCGTGCAGAAGACCGGGGGATACCCCCACAATCTAGTTATAAGACAATTCCCGTTCATATCAGTGACGCCAATGACAATTCTCCAGTTTTTAATCGACAAATTTACGAAGTAACTGTACCGGAGACATCACCACCGAACACCCCTGTGATACGATTGAAAGTCACAGACCAAGATGTAGGAAAGAACTCGCAAGTATTTTTAGAAATTGTTGGCGGCAACGAAGGGGGTGAGTTTCGCATTAATCCCGATACCGGAATGCTCTATACCCAAAAGAAATTGGATGCCGAAACGAAGGCATTTTATACATTAACAGTGTCAGCCATAGATCAAGGGAACGTGGGCACACGAAAGCAGTCTTCTGCCAAAGTCAAAATTAATGTCCAGGACACAAATGACAATGATCCTATTTTTGATTTTATAAATAACACCGTGTGGATAGATGAAAATGAACCTGCTGGCACGACAGTCATAAAAATAACTGCAAGAGATAAAGACTCAGGAGAGAATGCTTACATTTCATACAGCATTGCCAATTTGAATGAAGTACCATTTGATATTGACCATTTTTCCGGTATTCTTAGGACGTCGAAACTTATCGATTATGAGACAATGCGAAGGGAGTATGTTTTGAGTGTGCGAGCTTCCGATTGGGGATTGCCATTTCGACGACAAACAGAAATTGAGCTTGTTGTGAAAATCAAAGATGTCAATGATAATCGACCGCAATTCGAACGTACCGATTGTACTGGTTACGTATCGCGGCAGACTGCTGTCGGCATGGACATACTTACACTATCGGCAATTGATTTTGATGCGGGGAATTTCATAACATACCAACTGGTTTCAGGTAATTTATTATTTATTCACTGATAAATATAGAAAAGATAACATTACTCATAAATTAAGTTAAGATAAATGTGCAATTTATATTACCATCAAGAGGAATTAATAATAAACGTGAATCAACATTTTTGTGGAAAGAAAGGGGGGGGGGGGGATTGTTAGTAGAACTGCATACCTAGAATCAATAAAAAAAAGAAGACGAACAGATAAGCGGGACAGTTACTGAGATATTAGAAAAATAAAGTGAAGCGACTTATGTATGTATGTATGCAATTATAAATTCATGCTAAGATTAAATTTATATTGCTAACATTTGCCCAGTTATGGGTTATCGGCAGTTCAAACGAATAACAAATTAAACCTTTCAAAATAAACTCTGTGCAGATTGTGCTCAGAGCACTCCGATTTAATTATGAAACACACATTAGCACTGAATTGGGAACTTCCACCAAACGTCAAAAACTCTAGATGGGGGGAAAACAAACACACTATTAAAGGCGCGAACAGTATCGGTGTGTATTTCTATTTGTTTGTATTGTTGCCCAATTGGGTTTTTCCAGAATCTGACTCTGTCTTTTCTCTTTCTAATTTTGACAGTTCGTTAATCAAAAAGAAGCTCTAGATGGGAGGAAAATAACAATACAAACAAATATAAATATACACACCTATACTGTTCGCGCCTTTAGTAGTGTGTTTGTTTTCCCCGTATCTAGAGTTTTTGACGTTTGGTGGTAGTTCTCGATTCAAGCATCGGCGAGTGGGCCATACGTCACTGAAATATTTTACATTGGCATTACTGCTCCATTTAAAATATGTACATACATTGTAAACAGTAGTGCCAATTGAAATAATTCAGTGACCTTAATAGTTCACTGATGCGAGAATTTGGCCACAGATCTGTCAAAACTATGATTTTGAAAATTTTTCGCCTTCCAGTCGGCCGTAAAATCCAATCCGCCTCCAGTTATGCATACCCAGTTTATTTAGTTCGTCTTCCATTTTTACACGCTACATATATTCCTCTGCTGGGCAGATCATCAGGGGTACATTCGAAGAGTCTTAGGCTGATGCGCCGATATCTATTACGCTCTAGATAGGTAGAAATGATGGCCTCGAGCAAAACCTAGCTCAGAGACCCAATTAGCGTTGAAGTGCGCCTTTTTGATACCATTATTCGCGTGACGTGACCTGTAAAGGAAACGATTTTTAAGTGTAACTTGCCTGACAAAATGCCAGACTAGGCAATTTGTAGGCTTCGGTAATCTATAGCCACTTGCTCGTGATCTCAGGAGACTGACTAAGAAAACTTAGAAGACGGTGCAGACGCGACCGAGCTTGGCTCAGAGCCACTTCGTTGCGTTGAGGAAGGAGATTAGGTTTCTGATCTTCAGTTCGGAAAGTTCGTCGAGGTCATTGAAAAAGCTTTTCCCAATGATTGTGATCTCGTTTTAGCCAAAGCGGGACATTTGCAGAGGAAATAAATGACTGTAACCTTTTTCTGCTGATCCCCACAGCTACAACAGTGAGTATTGTGAGGAATGCCTAGCCTCGCCGCATGTTCTCCGATTGGCCAGTGACCGGAAAAAGTTGCAACGACCCTGGCTATGTCTCGCCTGGGTCTGCCTATCAAGTCGGTTGTTCGAGCTTTATTGTAGGTGGGCCAAATCTTTCTAGATATGACGCTTAATTCAGTGAGGAAAATTAAGAAAATATTGTCCTTCGTAACTCCAAGAGGAATGCTTACTCTTTCCGCAAGTGAGCTATGAAATGCTGATCCTTGCGTGGCTAGTTCGTCTGCCCGCTCGTTTCTCTCAATGCCAATGTGACCCGGAACCCAGATCAGAGGTTAAGATTAAGGTTTGAAAGATCATCCCGACATTGCCGAACTAATTTAGAAGATGATAAAGGCGAGACAATTGCTTTAAAGACTTCCTGACTATCTATAAGGATGGCAGTATTACGGTTTTGGTTAGGGTCTTGCTTGAGTAATTTGCATGCTTCCCTAATTGCCTGTAATTCCGCCTGAAAAACACTAGCAAATGAGGGTAGCCGATAAGATCTAGAGATATTCAGAGATTCGGAAAAGATTCCTGAACCGACACCGCACTCCATCTTTGAACCATCACTGAAAATAGTTCTGTCGAAGCCTCTCAGCACGATGTCATCCTTCCAATCCTACCTGGGTGTAAAAACAACATTAAAATCTCCACTGAGGTGGGGATCTTAGCCTCTGTATGTTGCAGCTCTTTGACCAAGTCGTCTCGTGAGGTCGACGAAAAAGTTCTATTCAATTGAATTTTTAGAATATGTAGGTCCCTAGTAGTATAAAGTCCCGCACACATAAAAAACTTTTAAAAATATTTCTATAGCCTCGATCCTCACATTTTCAATTACTGTCTACGCCAAACATTATGACCTTTTATACAATTTCAGGCAATGAAGATGGTTGTTTCAATCTAGACCAAACTTCGGGGGTGCTTTCAGTTGGATGTGATCTCTCCGATGTTGGTGTTCCTCAACGCGAAGTCAATGTTACTGCAACTGATGGAACTCATTTCGCCGATATAATGAGCATACAAATAAATTTAATCGATGAAAAACAAAGCTATTTCTTGAATCGAGGTGCTGCAGATATCATTGGACATAGCATTTCGTTGCAAGATGGTGGAAGTTTTGAATGTCGTGATACAGGAATTGCCCGCCGACAAGCCGAGATATTAGCTGCTGCTGAGAAAAATAACATGCCCGGAAGAGATTATAATCAACAAGCTGATTTTGTAATGATGCCCATACGATATGGAGAGAATGTACATGCACCAGAATTTGTCGATGTTCCTTTAGAATTGAAAATCAATGAAACAGTTCAATTGGGCGAAACTGTTGCCTGGATAAAGGCCAAAGATAGAGACCTCGGCTATAATGGAAAGTTGGTTTATGGTATTTCAGATGGTGATCATGATTCGGTATTTCGAATTGATCCCGATACTGGTGAATTGCAAATAATTGGCTATCTAGATCGCGAACGACAAGAGGAGTATGTTCTAAATGTAACAGTTTATGATCTGGGAAAACCACAAAAGTCTTCCTCGAAAATGTTTCCGATTACTGTTCTCGATCAAAACGATAATCCGCCAAAATTTGAAAAATCTCTAGCAAGCTTCCGAGTTACCGAACATGCCAAAAACGGAACCGTTATCTTCCATTTAAAAGCTACAGATGCTGATATTGGGGAAAATGCAAAAATAACATATTCCCTGGTAACAGAAACATCATCATTTCAAATTGAACCCGAAACAGGAATACTCTATGTAAGCCAGCCACTTGACAGAGAAGAAAGGGAGGTCTATGAGCTGCTTATTCGAGCCACAGACAATGGCTCACCAACAACTTTGTCGGCAGATGCCGTAGTTCTAGTCACAGTCGATGATGTTAATGATAACGTGCCAGCATTTAAGTTGCCCGAGTATACGTTTCGAGTTAGGGAAGATATCCCTAAGGGAACGGTAATAGCCGTTGTTCAAGCTACTGATGCAGATATTGGTCCAGCAGGTGAAGTCTTGTATTCATTTGACGATGAAAACGATTCGGAAGATAAACTATTTAAAATTGACAAACACACTGGGACCATACGAACAATTGGCTATTTGGACTTTGAAGAACGGCAGCTACATAGTTTATGTGTTCGTGCCATTGATCGTGGTACACCGGCATTGTCATCTGAAGCAACTGTTATAATTGAAATTATTGACGTTAATGAAAATCGTCACGCACCGGAATTCGAAGATTATGTGCTGGTCGGGAATGTTACTGAAAATCAGCCTCCTGATACACACGTTATGAATATCATAGCCACAGATGCAGATCCTCCGGGTCCCGATTCGAGGGTTGTCTATTCAATACGAGGTGGAGATGGATTGGGAATATTTTCAATTGATAGTGAAGGTAATTTGGAACTTGAAGAATTGATCTAATAGCCGATGTAAAGACTTTAAATTTCTATTTGGTTTTTCATTGGGCGCCAATTCATATTGTAAGCTTAACATCGCATAAAAGAATTAATTTGAATTTATGTTTTAGGCTCACTACGGACTATGGCTCTTTTAGATATTGAGTCCAAACCTTCTTACTGGCTTACAGTTTGTGCACAAGATCAAGCTATTGTTCCACTTCATTCATGCATAGAAGTAAGTTTTGTAATTTCTTTTTATCAAACTATTTCCTTATCGAAACTTTCTTTAGGTGTTTATTAAAGTCTTAAATGAAAATGATAATGTACCACTGACTGAAAGCCCAGTTTATTATCCAACGGTACCAGAAGGAAGTCCTCCAGGAGTAGAAGTTCTTCAACTTAAGGCCGAAGACAGCGATGTTGACCCGGACGAACACATAACCTATAAAATTATCTCTGGAAATCCCGAAAGCTTTTTTGCTATTAATAGTACAACTGGTGTCATCACAACAACAGCAAGAAAACTTGATCGTGAAAATCAACCAGAACATATAATGGAGGTTATTATTAATTACCAATTACTTACTCACATTGAACTGTTATTTTAGCATAGATGTATTTTTATACTTAAATTTTCAAAATTTGTACAACAGGTGTATCCAAAAACTTCTATTTCAACCAGAAATCAATTCTTCCTTTTTCGTTTTTCAATTTTATATAAATTTATTTGTATCTGTTATTTCAGATTCTGATAAGCGATGGAGGAACCCCACCTTTGTCATCGACAACAAGAGTAATCGTGTCCGTTGGTGATATAAATGATCAAAGTCCCGAATTTGACCAACGTTTCTATAAAGTTCAAATACCAGCAACAGTTGAAATCGACAAACCACTATTTCAGGTAATTTTTTAAGATGCAAATAAAAATACAAGAGGTTTTGTATTAATTATTTCAAGCTTTTCAAGTTTATGGCAATCATTTCTAATCACTTGTTTGTATATGTAACTTTCAAACTAAATTTTTGAACTTTTTTAAAGGTTCTGGCAATCGATAATGACTACGGTGAAAATGGTCGCGTTACATACGCTATCAAATCTGGCAAAGGAAAGGCTAAATTTCGAATTGACCCTGCTACTGGTGTTATATATGCAGCAAAACCATTTGAACCTGAATCAGAATTCGATTTGGCCATTCGTGCCGAAGATAATGGTGATCCAAAAAAGATGCATACCACTCGTGTTAATGTGATTGTAGTTCCTGTCACTGGACCTTCATTACATCCTCCTGTTATCAAATCCTTAGATCAACAAGTCGATGTTACTGAAACCGACCGACCAGGTTTTCTAGTTGCTCTTGTTCAAGCAATCGATGAAGACAACGATCAGCTTTGGTATGACATAACGGGTAAGCTAAATAAATTCAGATAATTATCGTATTTTTTTCTAAATTCAATTAAATTTTAATCAAAAATAATTCAGATGGTGATCCCCGAAATGAATTTTACATAGCTCGAGATAATGGAAATATTCTTCTAACAAAATCACTCGACTGGGAAGTTCAAAAAGAGTATAATTTAACAATAAGCGTAACTGATGGTTTTCATGAAGTGTCAACTCAATTATATGTTCATGTCATTGATGTTAACGATCATAGGCCGGAATTTACTGATTCTGTTTACAGAATTGATATCTCAGAGAATATAGATGAAGAAACTGAAATATTACAGCTACATGCAACAGATATGGATGAAGACAAGAAGATATTTTACACTCTCCATGCAGCTCAAAATCCGATTTCTTTGACATTATTTCGTATTGATTCGATAACTGGCAATGTCATAGTTACACAGCGTTTGGATAGAGAACGAATAGCTCAGCATGTGCTAATAGCAATAGCTAAAGATCAGGGTACACCGGCAAAGCGTAATTATGCCAAAATTATAATAACAGTTCATGATCACAACGATCATCATCCTGAATTCACTACGAAAATTGTTCAAGGCAAAGTTTTTGAATCTGCCGCTCTAGGAACAAAAGTAGCTCAACTTTTTGCTATTGATCGTGATCTTGGAAATAATGCACAAATAACTTATTCGATTGCAAGTGGTAATATTGGCAATGTGTTCGATATAGATCCGGTCATGGGTATTATAAGTGTGAATAAAGAACTTGACATCAATTCTATGCCCGAATATATGCTACAAGTAAAAGCATCAGATCATGGCAAACCTCCACTCTCTTCACAAGTACCTGTACATATAATAATAACTATGGGTGAGAATGATCCGCCACGTTTTATCAAAGAACAAACTTCAGTTGAGATATATGAGAATCGTCCAATTGGAACATATGTCACACAAGTCGAAGCAAGGTCAACATCTTCGGTGAACTATGAAATTATCAACGGCAATTATGGTGATTTATTTCAAATCAACCCATCGACGGGGGTAATTACAACTAAAGACATTGTCGACTATGAAAATGTGAAGTAAGTTAATTATTTAATATGTTATTATTAAACCTTGACAGTGATGGATTTTTTAGTATAGACTTGTTAATCATATGCTACGCTTGAAGAGCCCCTGTTATTAAAAACTAAACAAATTAAATACAAACAAATATTTTTCTTTTTTTTTTTTCTTAGATTGATAAATCTCACAATAATAGCAACCAATCTAGCGTCTATATCATCTCAATCTTCAACTATCATACATATTTTGGATCAAAATGATAACACACCACATTTTCTACAAAATATATATTGGGGAGAAATTTCGGAGTCAGCTCCAATTTCGTCACTTATACTGGCAAAGGACAAACCAAACTATACAAATACAACAAGTGAAGAACAGTCCTTCAGTAGAAACCAAAATAAAGGACCTTTTCAATCCAGCTTGGTTGTTAATCAAAAGTAAGTAAATGGTAGGAACCCTGCCTATTAGTTTTTTAAGCGGATATTTCGAGAATTCTTTCAATAATTATATTACATTTGGTGAACCCAAGTCATTAGATACAACCCATAAATTATATTAATTTCTTTGCATCCTTTTTATTTTCAGTCCTTTAGTCATACGTGCTGTTGATTTAGATTCTGGATTAAATGCTCTCTTACGATATGACATTGTTGAAAACTTAGCTAAAAGGTATTTTGACATTGACTCAACAACTGGTGCTATAAAAACAGTAATGCTATTAGATTATGAGGAAATTCCATTTTTTGATTTTCATGTCCAAGTAAGTTATAAAGAAATTGGCCGTAGTCTTTCTTCATTTTTTTTTTTAATTTCCTACGCCTTCATTTATTTTAAAGGTAACAGATTTGGGAACTCCAAGACTCTCTTCAGACACAACAACAAGAGTTCAAATAACAGTAACCAATGTCAATGACTGTGCTCCTGTGTTTGAAAAGAACGAATACAATGTTACGTTGCTTTTGCCAACTTATGAAAATGTTATTGTTGTCACTGTAAATGCAACCGATCCTGATGGTGCGGATATTTCAACAATTCGTTATGACATAATTGAGGGTAATGAAGGAAATGCCTTTGCAATGGATCCTGATACAGGCGTTATTACAACGAGGTGAGGTTTTTTATTTAAAAATTATGTTCTTCCACATTACAAAAATTGAAATAAATTCTTTGTTTTTTGCAGAGATGTTGAACGCTTGGAGTCACTTTATAAACTTCATGTTCGTGCTTCAGATGGAAAATATTCAAATGTAACCAACGTAATAATAATTGTAGAAACATCCGAAAATTATGGACTTTATTTTAAAAAACCCACAGTCGAGGGTGTGATCAGTGAAAATTCAACCAAAGTTACAACCATTGCAACAGTAAATGTTCTGGGATCTAAATTAAACGAACATGTCGAATATAAAATCCTAAATCCGACAAAATTATTTCGCATTGGACTTACATCTGGAGCTATTGAATCAACTGGTCAAATATTCGATCGTGAAATTTGTGATAATTATGAGCTAATAGTTGAAGCAAGATCTCAAGTTGATATGGATGGCAAGCCAAGAGTAGCTCATGTTGTTGTTAATGTAACGGTTCTCGATATAAATGACAATTGTCCAATGTTTGTAAATCTTCCCTACTATGCTGTGGTTTCGGTAGATGATCCTAAAGGATCATTTGTAACAAAAGTGCATGCAGTGGATTTGGATAGTTATGAAAATGGAGAAGTGCGTTATGAGATGAAACGTGGTCATGGTGAATTGTTTAAAGTTGATAGGAAAACAGGAGATGTAACTCTTAAGCAATCTCTTGAAGGCCATAACAGAGATTATGAGCTCTTAATTGCAGCTTATGATGGAGCTTCAACACCTTGTTCAACGGAAGTTGGCGTTCATGTGAAGGTGATTTTGTCAATATTTAACTTCGTTTTGAATCTTCTTATTTATTTATGTTTTTTTTTTTTAATAGGTTATCGATAAATCGATGCCAGTTTTCAACAAGCAATTTTATTCAGTTTCTGTGAGCGAAAATATTGAAATCTATACTCCACTTGCTGTAAACATTCAAGCAGATAGCCCCCTTGGTCGAAAATTGATTTACACAATTGCTAAAGGCAATGAAATGGAAGAATTTGCATTGGATTTTAATACCGGTGAGTTTATAAAATACCTACATCTAAACTGAAAATATTCCACCATACTCATAAAACATACCCATAAATACAAACTATGATAACACTTCCATCTAAGCAACGACATTTTTTTTTTTTGAAACGCGACGCTTATCAACACAATAATATAAATTTTAAACTAAAGAAACGAATAATATTCCTAAAAGCCAAATCCATTTACTTTAAATGCAGCACCTGATAGAAAAACTGGCCCTTGTAAGTATAACTTTTCAAAATATTGTTCAATACGTTTATATGAATTGCTTAGAACTAATTCTTAAGAAAGATTGAGGGCTATTCACGTGTAATTATTTGAATGGCATGTCTTTTTGAAAAATATATAGCCAGCTCAATAAAATCTTAAAGATAAATAAAGAAAACAAAAATAGCTTAGTTTAGTGTCGTGTCGTTAAACTTCAAACATTTCCCCAGTTAAAATGCTTCCACATTATCTCGCTTTGTATTGTTAGGTAACTTAAAAAATCCTACAAATTTTAACAAATGAAATTTTTTTTCTTATAGTGTTTTGGCAGCAAATTGTGAAAATTTGTAAAAGTTTTTAGGCTACCAACAAAGTCAAGTGTGTAAACAAAACTTTTAAAAGTCCTCACACAGCTCACATCATACAGATTGACAATCTATCTCATACAGTTTGACAATCTATTTTATATTATTTGTCATGTTTTTACACATGAAGATTTTAAGGATTGGTTTCAAGACCTTATCAGATTGTCATGCGTTCGATTCGATGTCGGCTAGACTTTTTGACTATTCAAAATCTTTGATTTGTTGTTGCTGGACAAATTTTAAGGAAACAAAAATTTTTTACTTTTTTTTTGAGACTTATTTCTCTTAAAATAATGGCCTTTACACCTTTTTTTATTACTTATGTCGTTTTCCGTTGGTCACTCCTAGCACTCTTTTTTCACTCCATCCACACTCCCAACACTCCAAAAACCTTCCATTTGCTGTTCGGAGTGATGATTTAGGAGTGTTTTTTCACTCCGGATTTTATTAAGGAGTGCTAGGAGTGCACTCTGAAAACACACATACTTTTAAAAGTATGTGTTGGATTAATTGTCAAAATAGTGAATGCTTGTTCTTGGGATGTTCTGGAATTAAAATTATTGAAGAATTCATTTTATTTTTAACTTCTACATAGATACGCATATTACGGAAGAGAGTTTTTCATATTCCATTGGAATCAAAAAGGAGTGAAACACTCTGAAAATCCAATCGAAAACGACATTAATAACCGTTATTTAGCAACCGATACTAAAATTAAGAGGCTCATAAACTTAGCGCAACAATCAATATTAATGGGCTTTCATAAAACATATGAGTGATCCCGACCACTTTTTATGATAGCGCTTTCATCGATAACTTTCGAAACGAATTGTGTACAGTACAAACAGCCCTATTCAGCTATTCGATCTGATCGAAGCTTTCGATTCACGTGAGTGCAAATCTTAACTGATAATTAGTTCTAAAATTCTTAAAAGAATCTAATTGTTTAAATCCTATTTTTATCGAAATTTGTACAAAATTTGGAGCAATTATTTCCCTCCGAAAGATAGCAGAATACAAACTTTCACGCGAATATTTAGCAGAATACGACTGAAAAACTGTTGTTAGGAGTCCCATAAACTTAAAAGAACTCGATAAAAACTGCCCTTAAAATCAAATTGATAAACCTCGCATATAAAATAAATGTCATTTCCAAAGAAAATTGCTAACATCACAAGGAAAACAATTCAACTATTTCAAATGCATAATACCAGATTGATACGTGCGACAACAAATCCAGAAATGAACACTTATCATGGTGAAGTGATGATTTGCAAACAAAGTTTTCAGAGTTAACCATAAAAAAACGAAAATGTTTAAAATATAAAAATGTTGATCTTTGCATATTTATTTTGCTTTTGTAAAGAACTGACAATTATTTTTTTTAGCAAAAAAAAAAATGTATATATTTTATAAAATATATTTTGTTTTATTTCCCAATAGGTACGATAACTGTTGCTGATGAATTAGACTACGAACGGGTGCAAAATTACGATTTAATTATCCGTGCTACGGATAGTGTATCAGGAGTTTCAGCTGAAGTTCCAGTTTCTATTATGGTCTTAGATGTTAACGACAGTCCACCAGAAATAGAAAACGATACATATAATATAAGTGTTTCGGAGGGTTCACCATTTGGCACATCACTTTTGAAAATCAATGCCCGAGATAATGATACTGGGCTTAATGGTCAAATAACATTTGCAATCGATTCAAGTCATCAAAATAATAGTTCGGAGAATTTCCATTTGGATCCATTAGATGGAATATTATATTTAAAGAAAAGCTTAGATCATGAAATGCAGAGTGTACATCATTTTACTGTAATTGCAACCGATGGAGGATCACCGTCTTTGACATCAACAGCTCATGTTTGGGTTACAGGTAAATCAGGCAAAATTTTAATTAAAAAACTAATATATCTAGAAATTAAATCTTTTTTTTATGTTAATTTTATGTCCTTAGACTTAATTTACCATGGTTTTAAATTTTATTTTCAGTGATTGATATTAATGACAATGCTCCTAAATTTGAGGAACCTTCATACACCTGTATGCTGTCTGTTCACGCCAAACGTGGACAATTTGTAATTAGTGTCAAGGCAAGTGATCCAGATTATGTGGATCATTCAAATTTAATTTACAAAATTGCCCAAGGCAATGAAATGCAAACATTCGATATTGATTCATCTACTGGAACAATAACATTATTAAATATGAACAATTTTGCCGAACAACAAACAACAACTTTGAATGTTTCTGTAACTGACGGAATCTATACAAGTTTTACTCGAGTAAAAATTAACATACTACCGGGTAATTTAAATAGTCCAGTATTTGCTCAACCGAGCTATGAAGCAAATATTAAAGAGAATCTCATGCCAGGACATTTGGTAACAACGGTAAGTGAAAATTTGCTATGTGGAAATGTTTCACCTTTTTTATATATTTTTTTAAAGTTTGCGCATTAATTTTTTTTAAATAGACAAAAATGGGATTTTCTTGATTATCCTATCAAACTTCCACTATTTAAGGGTTTCTCAACATGTATTTTTTTTTATGATCATTTATCTAATTTTTGAAACCTCAGAAGACCTTAAGCTTTGTGATTATTTTGAATTACAATAAGGAAGTGGTTACTTTTTTATTCAGTATTTCAAAATTCTGTATTCTGTATTCTTAAATTCGTTACGACAGATCGAAGCGAAATGAAATTTTCATACAAAAAATTAGCTTTTTTCCCAGGCGTGGAAAATTCAATAAAATTAAATGCAATTATTTAAGCGACAAGGAGCAAGAAATTTGGTTCGAAGTGAATATAATTCAACGGACTTACCTAAACCAAATATAAAACAAAATTTATTTTCTTTATAAACTTTTCGAGGCAAGATTTATTGATGTTTCATTTCGATTTGGATTTCACTTCGCATTGATGTATAAACTAGGCTTAATTGATTGCCACTCCTTTCGATCGAGTAGATCATTATTTTTAGTTTTTTCTTTTTTTTTTTAATAAATAAAGACCTTATCCCCTAAACCAAAGCTTTGATTATTATTATTATAACAACAAAATATTTACTTTTTTTTTGTCCTTACATATTTATGTTTATTTTTCATCAATTAGGTATCAGCACTCGATAAAGACTTGGGTGAATTCGGAACATTCACATATGATATATTCTCCGATTCATTAAAAGAGCTATTTGCAATTGATAAAATAAAAGGCATTATCGAATCAAAAGTATCATTCGATCGTGAATTATGTTCACATTATGAGATACCAATTATTGCTAGCGATATTGGTGGTAGATCTGGCTTTACAATAGTTAAAGTTAAAATTACCGACGAAAATGACAATCCGCCTGTGTTTGTTCTCAATGAATATCATGCAGTGATAAATGCCAATTTTCAATTACATGTTCCTTTTGTAAAGGTAAATGAAAATTTTTTGTCAAATCAATTAACAATATTAACAAAAGAAAACATTGTTGTCTTTGTTTAAACAGGTTAAAGCTTTAGACAGGGATGAACATCAAAACAGTGCCTTGGTGTATTCAATGTATGAACCGGAAAATCAAAAAATCAAAAATCTATTCCAAGTCGATGAAATTAATGGATCGATCAGCTTACAAGCGTCTGTTGCGAATTATGCAAATGAAATTTTTGAATTTTTCATTCGTGCCAGTGATGGTGGCTCGCCATCATTGCACAACGATGTCCCTGTTTCTGTGCTTGTTGTTAAGGATGACATTGATATTCCAGCATTCGAACATAAGGAGCGTAATCAATTTATATCAGAAGTATCAACTCCCGGCACTTTGATTTCTCGAGTTCGATTGCTTGGAAACTTGACTGGAAATTATAAAATAATTTCTGGATTTGATGAAGACAAACAGTTCGCAATCAATCAACAAGGAGATATTACATTGTCAAAGACTCTGGATCGAGAACAAAAAGAAGTTCACATTATCGGTGTGTTGGCTGAAATAGGAAGCAATCCAGCTTATTCAGCTGTTTCGGAAATAATTTTACATGTCCAAGATGAAAATGATAATGCTCCTATTTTCGAAAGCAATCCTTATAGTATTTTTCTAGCCGAAAATGCAGAGAAAGGAACATCGATTGTTAAGGTGACAGCACACGATTCTGATGCGGGGTCAAATGGAGAGATTCGATATTTCCTGCCTGATGACATTGCTGATATAGCTAATGTTTTCGACATTGATGTCTATTCTGGTTGGATAACAACACTTATTCCGGTTGACCGAGAAAAACGAAGTGAATATCGGTTTCAAGTCGTCGCAACCGATCATGGACAATCGAAACATATTGGAAAAACTACTGTTTTGATAAAACTGAAAGACTACAATGACAATTGCTTGTTATTCAAATCACCGAACTATACAACTTCGGTTAGTGAAGACGCTCTGCCAGGGACTGTGCTTGTACAGCTTTCGGTAACTGACAAAGATGCAGATGCTAACACAGCAGTGGAATACTACATCACATCTGGCGATCCACTCTCTCAATTTCACATCAGACAAACTGGCGAACTATTTACAGCAAAACCGCTCGATCGGGAGAAAACTGCATCGTATTTCTTGAACATCATTGCCACCGATGGGAAATATAGCGCGTCTACAAATGTTACAATTACCGTTAAAGATGTCAACGACAATCCGCCTTACTGCCTCAAATACCGTTATAAAGAAACTGTCAACGAACTCATAATGCCAGGGACAGTTGTTCTACAAATTATAGCCACAGATGCTGATGAAGAAGCCAATTCCAAGTTAAGATTCTATCTTACAGGGAATAAATCTGATGATTTTGTTTTGGACAAAATCACTGGAGTCCTAAAAACCGCTCGCAAAATTGACCGAGAAACAGTTTCGAAGTATTATCTTACCGCCCACGTTCAAGATCGTGATCAATTATCATGGGAGTGCATATCGAAGATTGAAATATCCGTTGCCGATACAAATGACAACCATCCAATATTCAGTATGACCGAATACTCGTTGATACTGCCAGAAGATGCTGAAATTGGAACGCTAGCAACCAAAGTTCATGCAACTGACAGAGATGTTGGGGTCAATCGAAAAATCCGATATTCCTTTCTTGATTCGGGCAATGACACATTTGCGATATCAGAAGATTCTGGAATTATCATACTGAAAAAGTCATTAGATAGAGAATCAATAGCCTGGTATAATCTCTCTGTGATAGCAACTGACCAAGGACTCCCACAATTATCAAGCATAGCTACACTAATTGTCAATGTTCAGGACATAAATGATAATCCACCGGAATTCACTCAACAGCATTATTTTGCAAATGTTGCTGAGAATTGCATAATCGGATCTGAAGTTGTTCAAGTGCTGGCGACGTCACGTGATACTGGAGTCAATGCTGATATTTACTATTCAATTATTGGTGGTAATGAGCAGAAGAAATTTGCCATCAATCGGAATACTGGAAGTGTGTATTGTAGTGGAGAGCTTGATTTCGAGAAAATTAGACATTTTCTTTTAACCATTCAAGCCGTTGATGGTGGAACTCCTCCGCTAAGTAATTTGGCATCATTAAATGTGACTGTAACTGATGTGAACGATAATAATCCGCAATTTCCTCAGAATTCCTACAATGCGAGAATTCGTGAAGATGCAATGGTGGGAGATAAGATTCTTCAACTTAAAGCTTTCGATGCAGATTCTGATGAGAATGGCCGGATATTCTATAACATCGAACGGGGCGATCGTCTCAATCAATTCCAAATCGACGATAGCACTGGCTATTTATCTGTCAAAGGTTCACTCGACAGGGAGTCCATATCCAGTTATGTTCTTGAAATTCGAGCTCGCGATAATGGAACTCCTGAGCTTTCTAGTTATGTGCACGTTAACATTGATATATCCGATGCAAATGATAATCCTCCATTATTTAACAAATCAAACTATACCATCATTGTTCAAGAAGACAAACAGCTTGGACATGTTTTGATTAAATTTGAAATAATCGATGCAGATACAGCACCGAATTCCGCACCATATACTTTCGATTTTCGAAGTGGCAATGATGGTGGGGCTTTTCGTTTAGAACAAGATGGAACACTACGAACAGCAACACGATTCAATCATAAGGTTCGAAGTGTCTACAATATGCTGATCAGAGTATTCGACAATGGAACACCTCCTCTATACTCTGATGCTTGGGTAACGGTGAAAGTAATCGAGGAGAGTCAATATCCGCCAGTGATAACACCCGTTGAAATTCTAATAAATTCATATCAAGATGAATTCCCTGGTGGGGCGATAGGTCGAATATATGCAACCGATCAAGATCAATACGACAATTTGATATACAGCCTCGTACCAACTGCTGGTGTCCTCTATTCACCGCACACCTTATTTAACATATCCAAAGATGATGGTTCTCTATATGCACTACCTAATCTTGACGTAGGAGATTACAGACTGAATGTAACCGCATCGGATGGTAAATTTACTGCCCATGTTGTTATAAAAATAACCGTTGATTTGATTAGTAAAGAAATGCTAGAAAATGCTATTATTTTAAGATTTAGTAATGTTACACCTGAGGACTTTATTCTAAGCCATCGGAAGGGTTTTATTCGATCGATACGCACAGCAATGCGTACAAGACAGAAAGATATTGTTATAATTTCGGTACAGCCATATAAAGAGAGTGGATCAAATGAGGTGGACAGTCATCGACGTTTTGCCCGGCACAATATGGATGTTAAAAATCAATTGGATGTTGTTTTCACAGTTCGCAAACAACAAGTGAATCCCAATGATGATGGTTATTTCACTGCGAAAGAAATCCAGGCAACAGTTGCTGATAATATGGAGGAAATCGAAGAAGCAACTAATTTGATCATCGAACAAATTGTTAAAACAAAATGTAGTCAAACTCAGTGTGTACATGGATTGTGTAAAGATAAAATAGTCTTGGATCGAAAGAATATAAACACAATTGCAACGGATGTAACAAGTTTCATATCTGCGGTCTATGAACATTTGAATGAATGTAAATGCCAGCAGGGCTATGGAGGAGAAAAATGCGATGAAGCTGTTAATTCGTGTGCGGCCAAACCTTGCCCAATGTATAAAATTTGCTTGCCAGAAGGTGATCTCGAAGAAGGACATAGATGTGTTTGTCCGCATGGATATACCGGTCCAACGTGTGATCATGATGTTAAGAAATGTGTCGGCTATTCTTGCTATAAGCCTCTTAATCCAGTATCGTTGAGTGGAAAGAGTTATGCGCACTACAAAATCGATAAGGTTGTGGGTAAGAAAATATTTGAAGACCAACTTATATTTACGTTGAGAGTGCGAACACTTCAACAAACCGGAAACTTGATGTATGCTTCGGGAAAGGTGGACTATAATATTTTGGAAATATCGAATGGTGTTGTGCAGTATCGATTTGATTTGGGATCAGGAGAGGGTCTGATAAGTGTTTCGTCGATTTATGTATCCGACGGCGAATGGCATGAAATAAAGCTAGAACGGGAACGGAATAGTGCTAAGCTGGTGGTCGATGGAAAACACACTGCCCAGGGAAGTGCTCCCGGAGTAAATGGAATCTTGAATTTGCAATCAAATGATATATTCTTGGGGGCTGAAGTAAGACCGCATCCATCAGTGCTAGGGTTCGAAGACATTCAACGAGGTTTCGTCGGGTGCATGGATGATATCCGTTTGGCTCGAGAATCTGTACCATTACACATGACTGGCAGCAGTACTATAGCGGTACTAAAGAGGTTTGCTAATGTCGAATTCACCTGCGATAGTTCTACCATTCTGGTTCCACTAGGAATCTGTGGAACTCAGCCGTGTTTCAATGGAGGAATTTGCAAGAATGTTGGTATTAATAATTTCGAATGCCAATGTCATCCTAGATTTACGGGTCCTTTCTGTAAAGACGATTTAGATCCGTGCTCCTCATCGCCGTGCTTATTTGGTGGTAAATGTCATGCGGAGAGTTCAGGAAACTACTCTTGTAATTGTCTTGCTGGAATGTCTGGGAAACGTTGCGAGTTCGGTCGGTTTTGTTCTCCAAATCCATGTAAAAACGGTGGAGTGTGTGAAGAAGGTGACTACATGGCTCATTGTATGTGCAGAGGCTACACTGGGGCAACATGTGAAATAGATCTGGATGAATGCGAAAACCAACCGTGTGGCAATGGGGCGACTTGTGTAAATGAAGCCGGGAGTTTTCGATGTATTTGCCCGCCCGATCTTACTGGTGCCAGTTGCGGTGATCCACTATATTCAAATTCCATAACAAGTCAACTACGGAACTTGCCACTTATAGATATGATAGGAATTGCATGCGCAATTATAGGTGTTGTGCTGTTACTTGGATGCCTGTGTTACTATATATGCAGTCGAAAGACACTGAACCAAGCAGGAGGTAGTGTAAATAACGATCCACGCAAAGACTTAACTTTGAAAGCTGTTATGCCAAAGGAAGACTATAAACGTAGTTCGAAATTGAGTAATTTAGAAGTTCAACAACGACCACAGAGTTATACAACAAGCTCGAATGATATTCCATATCCTGTTAGCACAGTTTTTGTTAATAATTTAGATATTTTAAGAAGTTATGGTTCGGCAGGAGATGAATTGGAAAATGTTCCGCCGGAATATCAAAAATTAAATTGTACCAATCAACATATTAACATCAATGGGACCACTTCTTGTGATGCCGAATCACTTCACAAACAAACTTGGTCGGATCAAATGCAATTGAAAACGTTTAGTGACAATAAACTAAATAACGGTAAGAAAAATATGATTTTCAAACATATACATATTTATGTATAAATCATTCCAAGATATTCCTGATACATAAATCTAAAAAAAATACATATATGTATTTCAGGTCGCAAAATCGAGCACCATAGCAATCATACAATGCGTTTAGGATCTCTTAAACCTACATCAACATTAAATAGTAAACTTTTGCACGTCAATCTTCCAAACATCAATAATTCGCAAAGTGCATTTGAAGATTCACCAAACAATCATGGGCAATACCATTGGGATTGTTCCGATTGGGCAAGGAGAAGTCAAAATCCACTGCCTGATATCACTGAAGTTCCTGGCATTGAAGTGCCCGACTCATCGAGTTTTCATAGTAATGAAAGTAATGAGTCACATCCGAAGAGTGTTCATATTCCACTTAGTAAGTTTATGTATTATATTTATATTTTTAATTCCATAACAGTTAACCTTTTATAATAAAAAGTATACATATATTAAATTTTTTTTTTTTTTCAATATAAAAATAATTTTTTTTTTCTAAAACAAATAATCTTACAGACCTTGGTCCTGTGGATCCTGTTCGTGATATAGAAACGTTGAACGAGGACATCGAATCGGAATACGTTGAAGAAAGCGAATCTGAATGTAGTGAGAAACCTCTTTCCATGTCTTTCGAAACCCACACGCCCATATCTGGATTAAATCTCTTGGATAGTGGAAGCGAAGATTATAGATTTAACACAGGTTTGTTAAATATTAATTTTTTTTTATATAATGCACAAACGTAAATCAATAAATATTATATATTCTGTATTTTCTAATGCTGCTAGTGCCTTTAGTTGTAAATAATAGTAATAAGTGTAAGTATTTATATAATACAAAATTTATTTTAGGTTAAAATAGAGTTAGACACAGACAAGCTGTAACAGTAATTATAAATTAAGACTAACAGTTTTCTAATTTTTTATCACCATCCAATTGCAAAACCATATTTTGTGAACATTTTTGTATCGATGTATAAAGTTTTTCGATTTAAGATACAGAAAATAGTCATCTAAACCTTTCCACAAAAGCTTACAGCCATATTATTGACTTCAGGTGTAAATCGGATTGAAATGAATTTTATACTCGTCCTTTAATCCGCATTTTTTAGACACGACAATTTAAACTTATGTCCATAAAATTCACTTTAAAAAAAAAACACATTAAACTAGTTTGAATAAAAATAAGTAAAATGCATTTAAAAGATATGTTATATCAATAACTAGCAGCCCCGCGCTCGCGTTGCTTCGTAAAGTTCACAAAATAATTTGTTTTATTGAATATTCTGCAAAATTGCAATTTTTATCATATATTTAATGCTTACGTTTTAAGCAAAGAACAATGCGATCTTCTTTAAATGGAACGTTTTTTGCGGTTTTGTATTTTAATTTCAATTATGTTTAAGGTTAGCAGACAAACAGAATCTTAGCACCTCTTTATCGTTTTTTCTTACCGCCATATTATTCACTCGATACATCCAGATTTAAATTTAAATCCAAATGAATTTACATTGAATTTGTATGATTTACATCCGGATTTAAATTTTTAATCTAGATGTATTGAGTGAATAATATGGCGGTTAGTAATGATTCAATTGTTATTATTCATTCATTTTATATTTTTTGTGTCTATCTTCATCCTTTTACTCAAGCCTATTTTGGTTCCAGTGATTTACTTGCACTCAGTTTAAATATGTATGAATTATTATACAAATGCAAAATATTTTTTTTTTGGTTATTTTAAAGTGATTGACAGACTGAACTTAAGCCAACCAATTTGTATGTTCTCAATCGCCAAAATGTATGATTGTTATCTCGTGCTTGATTTTTACGAATTCAATAACGTCCATCGCGCTCACTAGGTAACTTTTTGTTGCTAGCCCCAGCAACTTTTTGTTATTCCACATCCAATTACATTAACTTATATGAGAGAGCGCCCACTAGGCAACTTTTAGCTGCGCAACTTTTGGTTGCTCGGAGTTGCTCGCGGAACTTTTTTCCTGGCAACTCGTGGCAACTTTTTGTTGCTTATTCTCGCCCACTAGACAATTTCCGAGCAACTTTTGGGAATTTTCCAAAATTTTTGCCAAATGAGAGGCTTTTAACCTGAAAAAACAAGTTAAATTTTCACACTGAACGAATTTTGTATCGTCACTGATCCAAAATACAAGGTCAATTTAACATTTCAATTAAAAATACAGAACCCAAAAGTTGCTACAACTAAAAGTTACCTAGTGGGCGATGGCCCCTAATTTTCCTTCTATATGTAGTTGTAGACCCAACTCATATTTAACGCACGCAAGTGAAACGTTTAAAGCCTAAAGCCTAGTATGCTGCTGATGCGAAACGAAAAATCCCATACAAAAATGACACAACGAAATCATAAACGAAAAATTTCATTCTGCTTTTCGTTCTGCGGTAGGGGGGGGAGATCTCTTCAAATAATCTGCTACAATTATCGATTTCGCTCATCGAAAAGCGTACCGCAGAACGAAATTTTTTGTTTATGATGTCGTTGTGTCATTTTTGTGTGGGATTTTTCGTTTCGCATCAGCAGCATACTAGGCTTAACAATTGAGTGGAAGAGCAAACAATTGAGTGGACATAGATTCAGAAGCAATTGCAAATAAACTAAAGAAAATGCAAAACAAACACCGGAACGATAATGAAATGGAACAAAGTGGCAACCCAGTCATTGCGATTGAATCGAATTCATAGATGCAAAAATTCAAAAGTTGATGTTTAAAATTTACTAATCTAATTCAACAAATATATTTAACAAACAAAAAAAAATTGCCTGTCACAGTCTAAAACAGTGTTTTCCAACCTTTTTTGTACTATATGCCCCACCACAACATTTCCAAAATCCTGCTGTCCCCCTAACATTATAATTTTAACAATTTTTAACATAAAAAATCTGATATGTTAAATAAAAATAAAATGGCTGATAACAGAAAAAAATGCATATAGAAAAAAGTAAACGCAGTAAATTTATTTTCGAAAAATATATGTACTGCCATATTCACTCAAACACTCATCAGAAATATATCTCCAAAGGTGGAAACACAAGAAGAATATATTTTTAGGAGAGATGTGTAATTGAGCATAATTTTATATTGCCCCCCTATAAAATGAAATTGCCCCCTTGTGAGGGGTGGTCCCCACGTTGGGAAACACTGGTCTCTTCTTCGTAAAAAGAATAACGAAAATTTTAAAATTTGTTTCAAGTTAATCGGTTAAATACTTTCTTAGATTATCGCGGACAAACTAAATATTTGTTTCGTCTTTATATAATAGTAATGATTTGACATTTGTAAGTAATATGTTTTTAATTTTTTGTTGCTTGTTTTTGTGTGTTTTAAGTTTACACCCGAGTTTAATTACTTTAACTTCTCCCTAAAAGTCTGTTGAAATTAAATCAAATTAAACTTGACAAGGTTGAAAACTAGTGGTATTAACGAGTGAATATTATGAGCTGGTTTGAGCATCTGTGTTTGTCTAACTGTAAATCCAGGTGGACATTTAAAACCGGATTTAAGCGACTAAATAATATGGCTGTTAATGTCAGTTTAAATAATATCAAGTTACTATATTTAAAGCGAAACAAATCTATTAAGCCAAGACAATGGCAACAACATTTCGTATCTATTTAATTTATTTAATCGTCTTGTCATTTATTCTGACATTTGCTAGCCAGCAAAAAAATAGCAAACTAATTACTCGGACTAAAACTGGCAGGAAGGGCTAATGTTTTACTCTCTCGTAAGCGCATAGCTAAATCTGGCAGTCTGAAACTTTTTGAAAGTATGTAGCTGCGGAATAATACTCTTCAAATGAACAAGCCTGGTAGGGATTAGGGGTGTTTTTTTTTCCAAGTTTTCAACTTGTCGGAATTCCGACTAACCATTATCAGACTTCGCATATAATTATAAGTGTTACTTTCTTCTTACAACCACTGTAATATTATAATGAAACTATTTATTTTTAACTCTAGGCGATATTTACCATCGACATCCTAATAGCTACTTGCCCCGATACAATATACAAAGTGAAACTGATGGAGAAACATCAATGTGCAGTACTAAATTATTAAATAGTCAAATTAGAAGAACAGTTCCAGGAAGCAATGATTCTGATGATGAAGAAGTTTCTGGATATGGTTTCCCAAATCGAAGAAGCAAAAGACAGATCAGTGATATAGATAACATCGTCAGCAAATGTGGTAGGTTTCGAGTTTATATTTTATTGATCAGTGTTCAATTTCCATTGATTCCTTAACTCATAAAAGATTTCGATAAGCAAAATTAATTCTTATAAGTGCCAGTTGTACAATCGTGGTTTAAATTTTGATCCGTGGTTCAGGAATTTTAACTCGCCGATTTCGGCGGGTTAACTGAGGTTCAATGATGGTTCAAGGTTCTAATATGCACTAAAAGCCAATTACATGACTGAACCATCGTTGAACCACAGTTAATCCGCCGAAATTGGTGAGTTAAAATTCCTGAACCACGGATCAAATATTTGTACAACTGGCCCTAACTATTTTCTTCGAATTATTGGTTACATTTTAGTATGAGCAATAACCCATTAAATAAAATGCATCCGAAGATGTGTTAACAACGTCCTGCTCTAAATACATCAAACAATAATTTGCACCTTTTAATTTACAGGTCCTGGTGAAAACATGTCGCTGTTAGGCAGCTATCATCTCGGCGACTGTGAATCGAATAGTGATATATCCACGCAAATATGTGAGATCGAAGACTCGGAATTCGAGGATGCACGACCGCCAAGAAAATCATCAACACTTACCAATACCTCCTCGAAAGGTTCTTCTGGTAAGAAGGCTGTTAATTGGTCAAGTAGCGTCCATCAAACCGATGTTTGACAAATGTACTGTGAACTAATAATTATGGCGCAACATAATTTTTACTTAGTTCCAAATAGATAACAATGATTTAAAAACCTTGCAGCTTATGAGAACACATATTATTTTATAGTATAAATCTAGTTAGAAATATAATTAATTTAATAAAATTAAAAACAAAATACAGGGTACTTGGGAAAAAAAAAAGAATTACAAAAAAAAACACAACACAACATCAAAAAAGAAAACCTTGTGAAAAAATTGTTCTACTTAACCTTATTTAAAATAAGTTAAAAAAAAAAGGCTTAACGAAAACAAAAGAAAGAAAAAGTAATTTTAAGCCAGCAATTCTTTTATACTGCCACGTCCAACATGGGTTTGAACTTCAGCATTTTGTTTAGTTTTAAGATTAATCATTTAGTTTTATTTAATTTTACAACTAATAAATTTACACTTTTTTAAATGTTTTTTTTTTTTTCTTTAAATTTTATTATTATTCCTCGGAAGACAATATTTTGGGTTCGAATATTTTATACAAAATTTCCTAACTATGTATATACTTTTACTTTTCTTCATTAAAAGAAAAAGGGAATATTTTCTTACACTAAATGGCGCCCAACATAGTTTTAATGTCATGCTATTTTCAACATAAAGTGTTGTATTGATGTACCTAACGTTTTAGCCCTTTCTGTCAGTCATAAATGTACGAATACATACATACATATATAAACTATAGTCAGTTTTGTGAGCTAGTGATGTAGAGATTCACAAACATGTTGATTAACAAATACTTATATTGGGCGCCATTTTTTGTGAAAAATCGACAATCATAGACTGAATCAATGATTACATGATAAAGAACACTTCTCTTTTAAGCTTTATTCTTTTGAACAGTTACTTCAATATATCATTCAGAGTCGGTAATAATGCGAAACTATTTTATTATAAACTTATGTCGTTTTTGTTTGGATTGTGGAAGTGTTTTATTTCTATTGAATATGGAATTTTTTTTTTTCACTTTTTTCACTCCAAATTGGCCATATTCAATAAGAATGGAACACTCCCAAAATTCAACCGAAAACGACGACATTGCATTTAATTTGCTATTTATGTAGATTATATTTTTGAGCTTTTTCTTAGTGCACCTTACAATTGAATTGTAAATTTTTAACTGAAGAATTGTTGGATAATGCCATTTATCTTAAGCTCGAATGAAAACGGTAAGTAATTTCATTACTGTCCTATTTCAAAGATAATTTTTTGTGCGAAAGAGGCATTACATAGAATTATTTAATTAAAACGTGATAAACTTTCGGCGGAAACATATCAGAACAATATTATTGGTCCGGGCAATTATTTCCGGGCGAAAAAAGGGCAGAGGCTTCTCCAAATAATCTACTACAATTTCAAATTTCGGTCGTCGCACAGCGTATCGACAAACGGAAGAGCAGAATGAAATTTTTCCTTTATAATTTCATTAATCATAAGATTTTTCGTTTTGCATCAGCATGGTACTAGACTTTAAATTAATTTCGAACAAAATTATAGGTACCTCTTATGAAAATATTCATTGCTATAAAATTGGAAAATTTTAATAAAAACAGTTTTCTGCAAGGTGAATATATTTGAATCTTGTCCAAAATTAAGGGCCTTATTTTGATTCGCGAATCGAAAGTTCACTTGTAGTCGAACAGTTTGGCGAACGCTGTGAAGTTTCGTATTACGGTTGGCGAATGAACTCATTGGCCAAAAATTCATCGAAAATTCATGATTTGCTTAAGATGTCAAAGTGAAAAACAAATAATTGCCATAAATATAATTTGGTGTAATTTTTGCAGTTTCAAGGCTCTCCCAAAGCAAACGCGATTATTCGGCGCGACAAACGAAAACAATAACAACAACGTGTCGTTTTGTTTGACAACCACTTGTTGTTATTGTTGTTTTCGTTCGTCGCGACGAATAATTGCGTTGGTTTGGGAGAGCCTTTATTTAAAGTTTTATTCGTATTTCATTAAGTTCAATTAAATATTTCGTTGAACAACAACTTCATGTTAATAAATCATCCAATTGGCTTGCAGCAGTTAAAAAAAAATCAACAACCGGGAGTGCGATCTGTCAGCTTGTTTAATTTGGTGTATAACTGGCCGAACACAATGGTGAAGCTGCAGCTGCAGCATGTAGCACTGTCAAAGTTGAAATATACAAAAATAGTATACAGCGCTACAATGTGAACCTGCAGCTGCAGCAAGAGATTTCGTTGCAGCAAAAGTTAACTCAACTTTAACTTTTCTACTCGCTACAAGCTGCACTTGAGATGGCATATATGGCATTGTTCAACGCTCTCTCTTTCTGACTCAAGCTAGTCATGATGTAGTCGCGCTACACCATTGTAGACGTTCTTTGCTACATAAATGAGCGATTTTCGTGACAGCTTGTGCTACAGCGATTCTTTTTGCTGCAGCTACATCCCATTGTGTTCAAGGGGTAAGTCGTAAGTGTGTTATTTAAAAAATTGTTTTCTATTGGCTTTGTTCCGATAATGGCTATTTTAACTTTTGTGCATTGAAAAGAGATGTTATTATAACCCACAGTACACATATCAAAGGTAATATCATTAGCGTTTCATTTTTTTGTTCTGTTCTGCGTATCTATCAAAATCGATAGAAAATGGTGGATCCAGTGCTCAAATTTTGATATTTGTTGTTGTTTTCAATGATGTGGTTTGAAGTTTCTGAGGGCACTCGAACAACCATTTTTTAATTTCTGACAGTTTCAATTTTGACAACCTGCGCAATATATTTTTGTACTGTGGTTATAACCGTTTTGTTTGAAAATATAACGTTTTAATCTAATAAATTCGTGTTTTATTTGTGTTCGCCAGCCAGTCACTAACAATTTTCATTCGCCTTGTTTTGACATCTGAGGCGAGTCACCTTACGAATTTTCGTTAATTGTAATACCTATTTAATTCTTTCGGAAGCTTTTTGGGTCGCTTCGCGAACGATAATAGGGCCCTAAAAGTAGTTAAAATCATAGAAAATCTTTACAAAATTAGTTATTTCTATGACTGAAATAATACCGTCAATAATTGGTGCTTAGTCAATTAAAATTTGAAAAACATTTTACTGTGGCTCTAACGATACACCAAGCGTCTCTGGGCCATATGCACTTAACACTGCGCTACCGAAAGTCACGTTATCTTGTCCATCCAAATGTACGTTTTTATTTTTTTTTATTTGAAACTTAATTATTTTATAACAAAAATTTTTGTAACAAAATTTGCAATACAAAAATAATTATTATGAAATATAGAATTGTGACTTAGTGCCGGTTGTACAATCGTGGTTTTAATATTAACCCGTGGTTTAGGAATTTAATTCACCGATTTCGGAGGATAAACTGAGGTTGAGCGATGGTTCACGCATGAAATTGGGTCTTAGTACATACTTGAACCTTGAACCATTGCATCCGCCAAAATCGTCGAATAAAAATTGCTGAGCCACGATTTAAATATTTAACCAGGTTTATACAACTGGCCCTTATTGTTTTTTCTTTTATATAAAATCAAAATTGTCCAGATTTGAAGGGCTCTATAAATAAAACAACTTATCAGACAAATATTTTGGTAGCTAATTTTAAAGCTCTGTCTATTATCCTATAAAAAATAAAATGTCTACAACATAAGTTTAATTTGATCGCCACAGACCACAGTGCGCCAATGAACCGACGATTGACAATACTTGAAGTCAACAAACATTCGCCGCCGCCATGTATGTAAAGTCTATAAAGACTATGTAATTTTATTCTTGTCTAGAAAAGTTCTCTTTTTGTAACATATCAAAACTTAAAATTAAATTATTTTAATTTTAACGAACCAAGTAATCTAGTATGTATGTATAAGAAAGAAAATGTAGAATGCATCCGGTCTTAGCAAAACCTGCACAGAATTTTAAAAACAGAACAACATTAATTTAAGGTTTTTTTTTTTTTAATAACCAAAAAACAGGGCTCAGATCGCGTAAGACGATTCGATTGAACGATCATCGTTTTGACGATTGCTCTCTCTATATTTCACCTCACATGTGATTGAGAAAGCTATAGCCAAAACGATGATCTTTCAATCGAATCGTCTTACGCGATCTGGGCCCAGAGCTTTTATGTTATCGAAAGTCCGCATAGATACATATTTAATCATGCTATCAAACTCGTATTCCGGCCTAATTTTCCTATTTTTATCTCCGTAGTGTGTTTATCTTGTTCAATACAAATCCAACAAAAAAATCGCCATGCAAATCGAATGATGTTTGTTATGCGCTTGCGAAAAGCCGTTTTCACGATTTTCGTACTTCCTCGGTCAAATTTTCTAATTTTTGGTCAAATTTTTCAATTTTCGGCTCCGTTGTGTGTTAATCTGATTAAATACAAATCCAACAAAAAAGAGTCCTCAACTAAATCGGACGTGACGATGTTTAGCCGAGTTATGCGCTTAAATATAGATATAGATTACAATTTGATTCTTCTATTTTTCTAGTGCAGAACGTTGACACTATTTATTTTTGAAATACAAACAGAAAACATGCATTTTATTTTGATTTCAATTTAAAGTCGTGATATTGAGTTAAAAAGTCTGTCAGGGTTTTCTTAGCCTTTTTGATGGGTGAAAAGATACATTATGAGTTGGACGGCCTAACAAAGGATACTAAGTTTTTCTATCCTTTCACATTTTTCCTCTTTTTAAATTATATATTTATTTGATTTAAAAATACGTATTTTAAATTTTATACAAACACTTCCTTAAACTCATTGCAAATTATTAAAAATCGATTTTTTTTGTAAATTTTGAATATTTTTGTTTTCACAAATTCAAATTAAAGAAGAAACCTTTAAATACCTCTAGTTGATTGTTGAAGAAGAAAAATCACTTGAAACAATGATTTTTGCTCCTTAAATTAATTACAGTTGTAAATTATCCTTTTAAATGAATTCGAATAATTTTTTTTTTAACTTTTTGCCCTAAATGTAATTTTCCATAAGAATTTTACAATTGGACTTGAAATGCGGACCTTTTGTTAAGAAATTATTTTTTTTTATCTGCTCAAGGTAAAATTAATTAATTATGCATATTCAAATTAAGCTGATTATTTTTTCGAAAGCTGTTGTCGCATTCATTATTTACACACTATTTTTGATAAAAATATATTTAAGTTTAAAAAGCAAGGTTATTTTAATTTAGTTATGCATTTGCACTCTGGTCAACAATTCTTAATCAAAATAGAGGGATAATAAAAATAGATATGAAAATTAAGATAGGTTAACTACACTATAAAGACTAACAAAACAAACAAGAATAGACACAGACCACTAACATGCTACTAAATTTGATAAAAAAAAAACACACATTTTTCATTCTTTAAGATTTTTATTTTTAGATTTAATCAATGTAAATAAAAAAAAAAAAAAACTTAGTATAAAATTGTTCATTACGATGACTGATAATTATATTTGTATATGAAATTTAATTTTAAACTATTCCTTTCATACCTACTTAATAAAAACAAAAAAATGCCTAGAATAAGAACTTAACTTAATTTAGATTATACATAAGTCGAAATAAGTAAAATTTTCATTGTCAAATGAAATTTATTTGTTAAAAAATGAGTCAATATTGAATATTGACACAAACAAAAAACATTAGATAAAAGTTTATTGGATAAATAAATAAATTTGAATAAAGTTCAAATAATTAAAAATTAAATTAAAAACAAAAGAAAAACAAATTCTTAGGGCATCTTAAATAAATAATTATGAAATATTATTTTTTAACGTACCTGTGCACAGTGTTGTTTGTTTTATTATACAGCTAACAGCTTTTAGAGTAGTTGAAGGTTAAAAACGAGTGCGAAAAGTACATTTCAATTAGGCGCGTGTACTTTGCAAAGCTATATAGACATCTTTAAATCGCAAAAACAAGTATTTAAAATGTTTAAATCTCAAAATGGAGAATGCCGTCTAAATACTTGAAAAAATATGAATTTATGCAGAAAAATTTTTTAAAATCGTTAGAGCGGTTTTCATAAAAAAATAACGTCTTGAATTAAAAAAAAAAAAGTCAGTTTTAATAATTTAAACACATATGCAACAATTTAAAAAAAATCATTAATCCATTTTCCAAAAATTGATTATTTAAAAAAAATTTTGATTTATTTTCAAAATCCAAAAATATATTTTTTTGAAAATCTTTATATGCAACATAACTTAAACTTAAAAGGACTGCAACTTAGCTCAGATGACTTATGCAGAGGCTGTGGTGACGAGGAAGTTCAGGAAGACATCCTTCATTACCTGTGTCACTGCCCTGCGCTATATGTTATCTGAGAAGCAGACTCCTGGGGAAACACTTCTTGGATACGATTTAGAGGAACTCTCTGAAATTCCTAGCAAGAATCCCCTTAAAGTTTATTAACGCTACTAAATGGCTCGAAAGTCCCTAATATCCCATCTACAAACAGACCCACAATTATACTGAACAAACGCACAATGATGACTGTAAGACTGTAAGACGCACGCATTCCTACGGGAGTGGCAATAAAGGAGTTAGGGCAGCTAGCCTTACACCAGTCTTGACACTCCTGCGGTGAATGCGAGGGTCATTTGAAACTGTGATGGCCGTCCCTCCACAAGATTGATACAATACCCTTGTGGTAGGGGGCGACCCTCTCGATTCACTCCAGCCTTGACATAACAAAGCAAACTTAAGCTAAGTATAGACGATTGTCAGATCTTACAATATTGTCAGATCTGTCAATGGTCTGACAATAGCGGACAATTAGCTGACAATTGACAAATTTCTTACAATGTAAAATTGTCCATTCACACGATTGGTAGCTTTTGTGCCAAAGTCTGACAATTTAATTGTCAGCTCTTGTCTGACAATTTTCGGACAATTATATATCTGACAATATTGTCAGCTTGAAAATTTTCTGTTCACACGGTTGGCAGACCAATAAAAATTCAATTTAATTGAGGATTTCAAGATCAAACGAACTTTTATAGAATTTCACTTTTTAATGTATGTAGCCACTATCAAGAAGATGATACTTTCAAAGTGATTTGGAAATCTAGTGTCATAGTGGTAATGCCAAAACAATTGGACGAGCATTTGAAAAAATTTAACTACAACTGGACATCGAGGGCGACGGAAGACCTTACACACTACGAAGGAGAAATATGCCAGAGGTCATCAAGACGCTCTACAAAGAACAGAAGTCCATATTCTTTATCAAATTATTAAACAAAAAAAAAAAAGAATTTAAATTTTAAATCATTTATTTTTTGAAAGACACAAGAATGAGAAGATCTTGCAACTATATATATATTGTTTAGAAGAAAAAATAAACCTTTGCGTACAAAAAATTCAGCAGGCTTACTCTAGAGAGCTCGGCTGATTTAGAAAGTGACCTTGAGACTATGTTAGGTCTGGGCGAGTTGGCGGCAGGCTGCCTATTGTTACCAATGGCTTGAGCTGGTTTTTTTCCAGGTAGTGTCCCTGTCCACCCTCGTTTTTGCATTCTTCAAATTTATTTGATTGCTCGTATAGTTTCTTGGCCGTTTTGAAGTACAATTTTTTTTAACTTGTTGGAATTTGCTGTTCGCTTTATTTTTATTGTATTTAATCTTCATTTGAGTAGATATCTTTCAATGGTTTTATTTATTCCGAACAAAATATACAGCACAAGGAATTTAAAATAAAAGTGAGTCCAGTTGCTTTATAGATTTTTTTCATTCTGTTCTGGAAAAACTACAAATTTCCTACAAAAAAGTTTTTTTTTATCTCTCAACTCGGCTCCAACCGTTTGACATTTCGAACAATGAAGAAATTGTCAGCAATTGTAAGATGTTTTCAATGAAAACATCTGACAATGACCAATGAGTCTGACAATGTCCTAATTGTCTGACAATGACACAAATTGTGCGTTTAGACGATTGTAAGATACCTGACAATTTTTTGTCAGGTTGTCATCTGACAATTGCCTGACAATGACGTTTCTGACAATATTGTCAGACAAAATTGTGTGTTCAGACGATTGTAAGACATTTGGGACAGTATTTTCACTGACAGATCTGACAATATTGTAAGATCTGACAATCGTCTGTACTTAGCCTTACACCATAACCACTGACCTATCAAACCCACCCACCAGGCGTTGTGGGGAGCCAAATGCTCCTCCGGGCATGGTGGAGGGAATGATCCACTCAGTGGGGGTAAAGGAGAGGAACACGCCCTCAAAGGACAGCGGTGATGAAACCTCCCCTCAACCCGGTGTCAATGCTTCTGACGACAGCTACTGTAACCCCCCGATATAGCCTAAAGCAGCTACTTGCTGAAATCTATCCCCTTTAACGGGGTATGTCATGTCTTGTTTTTTAGCATAGGTTTCTTCTTTTTTTACAGGGTATCACAATGGATCTACATTGATCTAATTGTGACGTAACAAGATCAACTGTCAACCCACTAACCTAACCTAACCAACCCCACCCCAAAAGGTCATAAGTCCATAAAAAAAATGCAAGGGGCTATGACCCATCATAGGACATGTTTTGATTTAAAAGAAATGGTGTTCTTTGAAAGTTTTCTTTACATATAATTAAAACAAAAATGTTTTCAAAACAAAAATGATTTGATAATTTTTCCTTAAGAAAGTTTTAATTAACACCGATTTGCTAAACAATTTGATTTATATAAGCAGAAGAACATAGAAACAGAAGAAAACTCTGATTACGGTTACAAATTCGTGCGAATTCAGGCCGTGTGTAAATTGAATTAAAATCACGTTAAATTATGGCTGAGTTCATAATTGCAACATTTTTGCACATGCAATGCATAAAATCTTTATTCAATGCATTTATGAACAGAAAACTGCTGCAAGTATGCGGCAGTTCTGCATTGCAAAAAAATACAAACAAACTAAACTATGGCAGAAATTAAAATTATTCCTTCTGCAACAAAACAAAAACCACTGCAAACGTGATGGCATTTTGACTGTCATGTTGCTTTTATGAACGCAAGAGTCAACTGCTCTCATGCACGGATAATGCAGTCAATTTTTATTTATGAACGCAAATCTTGCAGGACTGCTGCATTTCTACATTTATGGACTTGGCCTATATCTGAAGATTAATTTTTGACACTAAGGCCGTGTGTGAATTCGTTTAAAATTTCGATTAAATTTTATCCAAGATTAAATTTTGACATTTATACAAACAGATTCACCTCACTACTGTCAAAAATTATACTTTGGATAAAATTTAACGCGATTTTAACCCAATTCACACACGGCCTAATGAGGTGAATCTGTACGTGGAAACGTCAAAATTTAATCTCGGATAAAATTTAATCGAAATTTTAACCCAATTCGCACACGGCCTTAATTATAAAGTTAAAGGTACGTTTGGGAAAATAAAATCATAAAATTAGGCCGTGTGCGAGTTTGTTTAAAATTTCGATTAAATGTTATCCGAGATTAAATTTTTACATTTCTACGTACAGATTCACCACACTAGTGTCAAAAATTAATCTTCGGATAAAATTTAATGCGATTTTAACTCAATTTACAAACGGCCTTATAAGATGAAACAAAAATCGCAATGCGATTTATATGGACTAGTCCTTTGGAATTATGTCCCTGCGCTGCAATAGTACACACAAACAATTTATTAAAAATCGTTAAAGCCATTTTCGAGATAAAAACCTTTTTCAAAACTGGTTGTATGGCCGATACCGGTAATTTTAGCAAAAAAGAAATGATTTCCCGTGTAGGGAACTAGCTGAAAATCTTAAGTTCCAAATTTGAAGAAAATCACTTACATTTTTGAAACATTTTTAAGAAAAATATTGGATTGCAAATTTTTAATATTTGTTAATGCTGATCTCATTTTTTTTTAAAGTCCAATTTTTTTTTTTGAAAACTTTGATATTCAATCATGCTTATTATGGAATCCGCGAAACTGCATCCGGCATCCGCAGTGATTTTATAATTAAAAAATAAAATGTTTGTTTATTTATAATGTTTTCTATGTATATTTGTTATTTCGAAAAAGAATAATTAAAAATAGTATGTTTATAATTTATATTCTAAATTTATTTAAGCCTTCTACCAATAAGGCGCGAAAAGTTACTCAATTTTTATAATTTAAAAATTTGTGATTAAATGCACAACTCCCAAATCCTGTATTTGCTGCATAATTTATGTATTTGTATGATCTGATGCAACGTTAACCTCTTCGTCGGAAAATAACTGTAAATGGCTTCGGAGAAAGCATTATACCTGGCAAAAGGTTTGTACAAATTTTACTTTGTGGATGGCTTTCAATCTTAAAATTTTGTAAGATTTTCACCAAAAACGAAAACAAACATGATCTAGCCAACAAATCTCCAGGACAACGACGTCTTCCTTGGCCGAATGGTATGAAATACTCGTCATTTAATATACCATCATCGCTGTCCAAAAATCTTTCTGGTCGAAATGTTTGCGGGTCTTTCCAATGTGCTTCGTCCATAAGAACACTTCGCAGACTCATTATAATCGTAGCGTTTTTCGGTATTGTAAAACCATCTAGTTCAGTTTCCCACAGAGCTCTTCGGGGTCCTGATATTGGTATGATGTGAAAATATCTTTGCACTTCCATAATTAAAGCATTCACATATGGAAGCCTTGTTTTAACACTTAAAAGTGGAAACTCCTTGCCAGCTAGATTCTCATGGATTTCTTTAAATACTTTCTCTTGGATGTCAGTTCTGATGGCCAGCATCATAAGAATCAGATTGATTGTGTTGCTTGTCGTTTGTGAACCTGCAAGAAAGAAGTCTAATATTGTCATTGTAAGTTGACTTTCATTGAACGAGCTATTTTCGTCTGAAGTTTCCGAGTGCATTTCCTTGAGGTAGGCGTATATCAGATCGCTCTCTTCTGTGCCATTTGACTTTTCAAAGATCAGTTTGTGCTCATTTATGCTTTCCATAATGAAGTTAGTTAACTCTTTATTGAGCTCAAGGATTAAATTGTATCCTGTCTTATTGGGGGCTATGTACCTCAGCCAAGGGAACTGTGTCAGAACACCTCCACACATATCAAATGCCTTTGATCTTTTATCAAGCAGTGATAATAGGGTGTTAAGACGTTCCTCATTTCTTTTCAAACGTTGTCCTGTAGTTAAGAACCATAACACGTTGATGACACTGGTTGCCAAAAACGAACCAGGCCAAATATGAGTTTCGTCTAATCGATCGATATAATGTATTAAATCGTCAGCTTCTTGAATTATGTGATCTTCCATTGGGGTTCGTCCATATCCAAACTGACGCATTTGCTTCATTGTAAAATTACGATGTTCATACCACAATGGTCCGTCGGTACAAGTTATACCCATTCTTGTTCCCATCGTTCTTAAACGCAAAAAGAAATTATCAGGTCTTCCTTCGAATACTTCATTTAGATGAACTTGTTTTACCAAAGGGTAAGAAGAAACACATATCACATACTCTCCTCCTAATTTTAGACCAATTACATTAGAATTATATTTTCTGGCCCATCTTTCAAATAAAATATGTTGACCGCCAACCTGACGAGCTGCATTTCTAAACTGCAAAGTATTTCCAATCCATGGTAGAAAAGCCGGTCCTACAAAGACATAGAGACATGAACAAATTAAAAAACAATCTGAATGTTTAAAGTTTTTAAGCATTTGCTTAAAATATGTAAGCATTTGCTTAAAATATGTAAAGATAACAAACATTAAAAAGAAAAAAAATTATATTGGCCCTATCGGGAATCTCCCGAGGAATTTCGTTTCCCACGGAATATTTTATTCCCACGAAATTTTTTTCTCCTATCGTGAATCTCCCACGGAATAAATTTCCCCCGAACAAAAATCCAATGCAATTACAGCCTAATTCCCCTGGAAAATTTATTCCCCATGCCAATAAATTTCGAGGTAAACTTTTTAACATCATTCACGTTCCCAATGTTTGAACGAGGGAAACATTTCCTGGGAAATTTTTGTTCGCGATAGCCCCCATTATATTTTTGTTTATTCAGCCTTATTGTGATTTTCGCGCCAACAACATTTCACCCGGAAAATTTTTTCGCCTATTGTGAATTTCACCCGTAAAATATTTCATGTTCCGAAAATTTCCCTTATTGCTAACATTAATTTCAGGCAGAATGTAATGGCATCGACAGCTTAAATTTCGACCTTTTTTTAGTAGGCGAGGGAGCAATTAAGCCGAAAACGTAAATTTTGTACGGGCGAAACTCACAATAGCTTTTGAAATTCCGGGCGAACAGAAAACTTTAAGGTGAAATTTTGTTCGGGTTAAACTCACAATAATCTCTTTAAATTGTTGGGCAGTCCAAAAGCAATGATATTTTTAGTAGGCTTAGGCCTATAGCTTTTCAGTGCGAGATTAAAGTTAAACCCGAGTTAACTCAACCATATTTGGTGGATTAACTCGTAATTTACTGAACAACATTTTGATATTTTATACTGCGAGTTTTTTTTATACCGATTATTTTTTGTTGAAAGACTGTTTCCTGAGTTAAGCCTAGTACGCAGATCAGGAAAAATTTTTCTTTTCATACAAAATTGTTCCCAAGACAAATTGTGTCTACAATTTTTTCCAGGCAGCACGTATTTCACGCGCAAAATTGTGACGTTTTTTACCCGTTGAAGAAAGAGGTCTCCACTAAATTTTGCCAGGAAAAATAATGTTCGAAGCATTATTTTGCGGGAAAAATTTTGACAGGTTAATAATTTTGCACCATAAACTCGATTAACTATTGTTTGTTGATAATTTTACAAAATTTGGCGTGCCTTTTCCAACGTTTTTGTAGAGATTAGAATTGTAGAGATAAAATTTGTCTTTTCCCGATCTGCGTACTAGGCTTTAACTGTGAATAATTTTCTGTCCAGGGTTGACTAACTCTGGTTTAAATCACCACTGAAAAACTGGGCATTAAAGTCTATTAAAAACATAATTAATTTTATTACAAATTATATATGTATTTGTGTTTTTTTTTGTATACATTTATTTTTTAGATTCTACTCAGTTAAATAATGTGCCGCACTACGCCGCGCCGTTTAATCGCGCCCTTGTGTTTGCTACCGAAGCGTCTTCAGGTATCCGATTTGTACTCATTTATGTAGAATTCATTTGGGGTAAGGGATTGTGTTATTCAGTCCGTTTGGTAACGTGAAATTTCTTGCAAATTTTCACAAATTTTTAAATTTTGCTGTCAAAATACATGGCTAAAAAAAAGCCCAAGTGTGGGAAACTTGGTGAAAATTTCACGTTGCCAAACAGAGGTATTCGGCCCTAGTATCGTATCCGTTCGGAGAAATGTACGATCGGAGAAAACTTCCGATCGGACGATTGTTTCTGTTCATGGTATACGAATCGTATCATATGGTTACGGAAAATTTCCCACTTCTAAATTTCTGTCGGGGAAATCGGAAAGCAAATATCTTCACACATCGCATGAATTCGTGCTGCGTTCCTGTTATTTTTACATTTCATCGGCATGCAACGCACGAATTTGACCTCAAAATGGAAAGACAAAATTTTCCATGATGGTTTTCAATGAAAGCTATAACTGGCGCCTACAATTTTTTTGTCATTCTTTGTAGTTCTGTTCGTTCACTTAATTGGGAAATAATTGTTATAACTGTTATAAAACGCAAATTTGTTCGCATTTTCATTGTAATTGAGGTTATTTGTGCAATTTTGAAGATTATTTCGGAAAAATAAACCAAAACTGCGCAATTTCGTTTAGTGAGACTATAATCCTAAGCCAAATAATATTTTTTAAGAAAATAGCTAAAAATATCATTTAGTTTCTTTTTCACTAATTATTATAATTTGTACCGACCGATATCTTATTTTAAAAAATAAAATGAAATGTGAGTTTGAAAAAACTCACAAGAGAAATATCTGTAACTAGCCGATAAAACCCGGCGTTGCCCGGGTCTTCTTTAGTAAAACCTTTGACAACCAAATATCGACCAAAAAGATGATTTAAAATCAGCACTCGAAAAATGTTCAGCTTAAAGAGCGCTACACACCATCCATGTTACTTGTCAGGTAGCATTGACGTTTTTTTTGTCAGGTAACATTGAAAATAAGCCTCCACACGTATCAATGAACATTGACAATTATTTTCCTAAAATTATGTGTGTGGGTTGTGTGGGCTTGCATTTGAATAAAAATGTAATGCACCTAATTATGAACCTACCTGCCTGCCTATAGTGTAATTTTAAGACAACTTTGAAAATCAGACTATTTGTATGTTATGTTATACCTACCTCCCATTACCCTCTAAGGAACGAACGACCGTGAATTTTGTTAGTAACCACTTGACAAAGAAATTAATAATTTATCAATGAAAAGATAAATTTTTTCTTCTTCTCTACCATATACCTATCATATTCTTAAAACGAAGCATTTTTTCCCAGCAAGGGTTATTGCCGTCTATGAAGAATAATTCCGTGCCAAAAAACCGGAATACATTTTTTACCACCCCACTAACCACTTATCAACATCAAAAAAATTTTACCACTTGTACTACCTAAATAAAGTAGGTACCTACCTATTAAAATAAAAATACATATTTAGGTAGGTAGGTATTACCTAAAAAAAAAAATTTTGAGCCGATTCTGGAAACCAGATCCCTCCTTGCGCACGTTTTTGTCTTCTTGTGTTCCCACATTACATTTAATCTTCGTTTAAAATCTCGAACCTTGAAAATCCGATGATTAGAACTCAAGGTGTAAATTTTGCTGATTTGAATGTAATAAGCACCCCCACATCACCTTTGCTTACCTACGCCCTTGACTGTGTAGTTACTCAACAAAATGAATTAGAAAAACAAATGTATTAGTGATTCAAGTGTCCCCTTACCCCTCCTTGCGCACACATTGGCCTCTAAATAGGTTCCTTTCCATTTAACTTCACCAATACCCACCGCCAAACCAACTAATTTCTGTCTTACCTTAAAATCCAACAATTAGAACTCACGTTGTAAATTTAGTCGATTTTCATGTAATAAGCATCCCCCTATCCTATTTACGTGCGTCCTTGATTGTGTAATTACTCAGAAAAAAAAAATGAAAATAATTTGTATAAGGGGTGCAAATGCCCCCTTACCCCTCCTTGTTCACGCCTTTGCCTCTAAATAAGTTCGATTCTATTCACCATCACCAACCACCCACCGCTAATAAACCAACATTTTTTTTCTGCTGCAAATACCTATTATACCTACCTACTCATACCTATACCTACTCCAATCATTTCTTACTACACTATAGAGAATACCTACCGACTGTTTATGTTTTGTTTTGTTTTACCATACCTTCCTATACACAAAAATATCACCACGATTCGTCGACGGCGAAACGCGAAAACAGTCAACTCTACTCACTATCTCGCTCCCACCTACCAAGGCACATTGCACATGGTTTGATTTGTTTTTTTTTTTATTTCTTGACGATGAAGAATAATTCACTGCCAAAAAACCTGCATACATATTTTTACCACCCCACCATCACTTATTCTCATGAAAAAATTTGTACCTAACCTAAATAAAGTATTAAAAAACCAACCACCCACCGCCAAACCAACCAATTTCAGTCTTACCTTAAAATCCAAAAATTGAACTCAAGTTGTGAATTAACTAAGCCGATTTACATGTAATATAAGCATCCCCCATCCTATTTACGTGCGCTCTTGAGATCGTTTAATTTACTCAGAAAAAAAATTAAAAATAATTTTTATTAGGGGTGCATTAAATGCCCATTACCCCTCCTTGTGCACGCCCTTGCCTATAGTTCGTTTCCATTTACCATATCCAGCAAACACTCACCACCAAACCAAACAATTTCAGTAGTAAACATTTATTTTTGCTGCAAATATTATACCTACCTCTCACATACCACTATTTCTTACTAAAGAGAAAATCCCTACCGTTGATGTTTTTTTTTTTTTTTTATTTGAACTTTTCCCTATTACACAAAAACATCAACACAATTCGTCGCCGGTGAAAACAAAACTCACTTCTCGCTCCCACCTACCAAGGCACATTATACTGCACATGGCTTGAATCGTTTTTTTTTTTTTCGATGAAGATTTTTTACTACCCACCACTTAATTTTCACCAAAAATGTTCCCTAAAAATAAAAAAAGAAAAAAAACAAAAATACTACCCTACCTAAAAAAAAAAAAACTCTTTTTTTGAGCCGATTCCAGGAATCAGCCCACCAAAAATATGGAATTTGACGATTTATCGTCAAATCCACATGCCACAAAAGGCAATTTTCCATGGCAAAACAACTCCTCCTTATAAATAATTGAGCTTGAAGTAAATGTGAGTTGAAAATCTATAAAGCAGTATTTTGCAAGGAAAATACCTACATGCTTGATTTTAGAAAATTTCCATACGATTTTTTTTGTGGTAAGTTTTTAATTTGTTTATTATTCGGTATTTAACAAAAATTTTCTTTTCTGCTGTATCCTATAGCATACCAGATAAGTGAAATTTGTATTATATCTATTTTTTAAAAGAGTTTTTTTGTTTGTTTGTGAGTTTAGTGCATACATTCAGCCAGACTGACAACCAAAAAAAGTTACTCTTTTATATAATAGTATAGATAGGTATGTGTTCCATTGGGCCTTGCAAAGAACTTTTTATTACTTCCCAGTAGATAATGAATGAAACGCTTTCCTACTGCCAAAATTAAAACCTAAATTTTTTAAAAAACTATTCACATAAGAGCGGCAAATGAATGAACGAATAAAGGCTCTCCCAAACCAAAGCGATTATTCGCCGTGACAAAAGAAAACAATAATAACAACACATGGTTGTCAAACAAAACAACACGTTGTTGTTATTGTTTTATATTGTCGCGGCGATTAATCGCGTTGGTTTGGGAGAGCCTTAAATGTGATTTTAAACAATTTATAAAAAAAAATCAAATTGGTTACGAACTGTCAAGCTCTATTCGCGTTCCGCATACGATCCACACTTCAACCAACAAATTGTTCGTTGAATTGCGCGACTAACCGCAAGTATTTTTTCAGAACCAACAATAACGGTAGGTATATTTACCAAAATCTTATTTTTTACCCAAACGCCTACATAATGTCGATTTTGATTTTTTTTTAAAGTCCACGACTGCTGCGCAGGTACCTACATACAAGAAATTAGGCAATTGAATTTTAAAAATCGAGGTAAACAGCTGTCGGCAAAGTGGTATCCTACTAACTGATTTCACTGATTTTAGCATACAGAAAAAAAATCTTTGCACATAAATGATAAATTATTCATTAAATTGTCTTTTATTTAAGTTAAGTTTACTACGAATTATATTAATTAATTCATTAGTGGCAACATTCTTTTGAGTTGATAACAAAAAAAAAATACAAATACCCCAGAGGCCTCCCTATTATTCATAACATTGCAAAACTTTCGCACTTGCTCTAAGGGCTAAGTATTGGTTTCATGTAAAAAAAAATTAAATATTTCAATCAAACTTAGCATTTAAAGGCCGTATTTTAATCATACTAACAAAATATTCATCATCATTTTAATTTAAAATGGTCCGAGAAACAAAAGCGTTTTATATTTAGGTACACATAACTTTTTTCCTTGTGTTTGTTTATTTTCCATGCATATGTTGTCTCTTTTCCTTACACAACTGAAAAATAAAAAGCCATCTATCCGCCAGGGTAAAAACTAAATTTTTGTGTTATTAAATGTGATCTTCAGCGATGTCATAACCTTGAACTCCAAAAGCAAATTCATGCGATCCAGTCGTGCTTTTTATATTACATTTCTTTTCTTATCATTCATGTGCATTTCAAGTACGGATCCAAAAACAATTATTCAGGAGGGGTTATGCTTCAATTTTGTATTTTTGTAAAGTTTTTAGCACCTCTGAGGCAAAGTTCGCCAGATTGAAAGAAAGATTTTGAAATGGTTGGTATAGTAAGACAGTACACATAAAATTAAAAGTAATCAGCCTTATTGTGAGTTAAACCCGAACAACATTCCACCCGGAAAATTTTTTTGCCTATTGTGAGTTTCACCCGAAAAATATTTCACGTTCGAAAAATTCGTCTTATTGTAAGCATTCATTTCGCGCAGAATATAATACAATTGACAGTTTAAATTTTCACCCTTTTTTAGTAGGCGAACGAGAGAGCAATAAGGCGAAAAACGCAAATTTCAATCGGTTGAAACTCAAAATAGCTTTTAAACTTCCGGGCGAATAGAAAATTTTAAGGTGAAATGTTGTTCATAGCCATTTTAATTTTTGTTCTGGGTCTGTGCATCTATCAAAATCGATGAAAAATGGTGGATCCAAAACCCCTTTAAAGGCCTTCCACACTATCCCACTGAGTATTAACACATGTCAAAAAAGTGGGACGTAAATCAGGTATAATAGTGTGAAAACAAAATATGAAATTTCATCGCACACGACTTGACAGCCCATCTCACACAATTTGACATGTGTTAATACCTACATGATCACTTTTAGGATTGGTTCTAAAACCATCACACATTCTATCCCACTTAAACCTAGTACATACTTGTGAACCATGTCGTGAAGCCATACAAATTTGCATTTCTGTTCACCTAGTGAATGTGCTCGTGAAGCCGTGTGGAGAAAAAAGTGGAGAGTTTTCGTTCACGAGCGGTGAACCAGTTCACGTGCAAAATGTACGAAAACACTTCGATTTGGTTTTAAACGTTAAGGGGTTGGAGGTTATGGTGAATTGGTTTTTTTAGTGAAAGTGTGGAAGTAAAATATGAAAATCATTTTCTTCACACAAATTTGGCAGCCGTAAGTAACTCTATCACACTTTTTTACATGACGTATTAATATTCGATGGGATATAGTGTTGTGGAAGGGCTAGCCCGTAATAGCTATTACTTGTCAAATATTGATATTTTTTGTTGTTTTTAATCACAATACACATATAGAAGGTAATATCTTCCGAGTTTTCATTTTTGTTCAGTTCTGCGGATGTCTTGTATTTTGTTTTTGTAAATTGTGGACAATGGTCACCGCGATTCGGAAACACTTGTGTTTTGTTTTTGTAAGTTCTGACAGGCAGGTCACTGTAATTTTCGAAGATATGCGCAATATATTACCTGTAATATGTGTACTGTGGTTTTTAATAATGTGGTTTGAAGGTTTTAGGGGCACTCGAACAACCTTTTTTTAAATTTGGTTAACATGCACTTTCCACATTCTATAATTATTCAGTTGTTTTGATTCTTAGGCCATGTGCGAATTGGTTTAAAATTTCGATTAAATTTTATCCGAGATTAAATTTTGACATTTCTACATATAGATTCACCTCACTAGTGTCAAAAATTAATTTTCGGATAAAATTTAATGTGATTTTAAACCAATTCACACACGGCCTTAATTAAATTATATGATTAAGGACGTGTGCTAATGCGTTTAAAATTTCGATTAAATTTTATCCGAGATTAAGTTTTGACATTTCTACGTACAGATTCACCTCAATAGTGTCAAAAATTAATCTTCGGATAAAATTTAACGCGATTTTAACTCAATTCACACACGGCTAAGCTATGATCAAACTAGACATTATATAGTCTAGTTTAAGTTTATAGTATATGCTATAGCTATTAGCACTTAAAACACAACACAAATACTCTAAAAATAGGTACTCTATATTTTAGTAATTGATAGATAGATGTAAAAACTAGGCTTTAAGGCCGTGTGCGAATTCGTTTAAAATTTCGATTAAATTTTATCCGAGATTAAATTTTGACATTTCTACGTACAGATTCACCTCACTAGTGTCAAAAATTAATCTTCGGATAAAATTTAACGCGATTTTAACTCAATTCACACACGGCCTTATATTTAAAAAATGCTAAGCAAGTCATTAAGATTTTTGTCTCTTGGGGTTGTTCTTTAACATCAATGGCACCACCATGGGCACGCGCCTGTATTCTATCAACTATCATGCTAAACAGCTGAGACAAACACTTCAGTGGGTGTGTAATCGCTCAGTTTGTATAGGTATTCCTCAACAAATCAGTTACCATTCAATTATTATACAATTGAGTTCAAAAAAAAAAAAAAAAACTTTCAGGAACTGATTTTTTTTACTTTTCAAAATTAATAGTATAGGAAACTATTGCATTTTTAGATTAACATGATTTCTTTATCTTGTGAAATAAGGAATAAACTTCTATAGTTTGATATGCGATAGTCTTATATCAGTTAATAAATTCGCTTAGCCATACGAATAGATAAAACCTAAGCAACATTAATCCATATGCGGTAGGTACATATAATAAATTATGAAGAAAATAGTTTGATAACAATATTAATTAATTCACTTCACTCGCGTTGGAACACATGTAGGAGCCTTATACATATTTCTCGTGTTATCATAAATGTAAATTATGTAGGTGTCAAACTATGTGAATTGAATATTAAAATTCGAATTAAACTATCATGCTCACCAGGTGGATAGTTATCCGGTCGTTTTGTTGATTTAATTATGGATAGTATAAGAATCACGATAAGTGTTATTACAAGAATAGCTAATATTAAATCCATTTTGGAATCTAGTTCTTTTATTTTACATGAACTGATTTTTTTTTTTATTGAAAACAATTATCGCAAATATACAAACAAGATTCAAGCTTATGAGCTACTTCAAAACGTCTGTAATGCGCGGCCAAATTGTTACTGACTGTCTAACTACATTTTCATGCTCTTTAAATGCGAGACTGCCCTGCGAATGATTGTGGTGGCGGGACTAACTAATCCACAAGCCTAATCGCTTCGTTGCCTACATGAACATGAGCAATTAAAATGTTTTTGTTGGCGAGAACCGAGAAACAATAATAGATCGAAACGTTCTCTGAAGAATGAAGTCCATCTGTTTCATCTTCTTTGCTGCTGAAAATACAAACAATATAAAACAAAATTAAAAAATATATTTTGCTATCGCCGCTGGCATCCCATCCCAATAATAGGCTGTTAGTATAGTAGGCAATAGGAGAAATCTGTGCATTTTGTTAAGGATTTGAAATTCAGATTGGATAATGGATATGTCAGAGTAAAGCCTTAACTACATAAGCCAAAAAAGTGGAAAAGTACAAAAGTGAAAATTTTCAAACTCATTTTGGGATAGTTTTTCTCACTGGAAAACTTATAAAAATGATGCAGAAAGCTTAAATTTTGGTTTAAAAAGAATTGTATACATTGTTTTTCACAAAACAACTGCGCTAGCGGAAAAAAAAATATTTTTACTTTTGTAATTTTGCAAAAAGTGGCCAATGTAGTTAAGACTTAAGTTAGAAATTGATTTCCGGCACTGATAAACGTGAAATTTGGCCGCCATTTTTAAAAGGAAGTGACACAAGAAATTTGTACCTATGCAGTCTTTTTTTATAAGAGAAGGTTAATGTTTATGTGACCCACAGCACAGGGCCACGGCCCATCTTTGCCGGTGCGGTGGGCATACTTCGAATACCTACCTTCTGCATAGTTTAATTTTTTAAGAAGCTCGCTAGAGCAACCCCTACCCCACTTTTAATGGTAATAAACTGTTATAAATTGGCATTTCTCTAGGCGCGTTCTTAAAAAAAAAAAAATGTTTTGAATTATTTACAATTTTTGTGACCTTTGTTAAAAATTAACTAAAACAGTAAAACCCGAATAAGTTCCTATCGCATAAGTACCTTACCTGCATAAAAAATAAATAAATTTGGTGGCACAAACGGCTCATGAAGAACCAGGGCCTAGCGACTTACAACTCTCAACCATTCCTGTGTGCGTGTCTACAGGAATGGAGGGGACCTACAGTTTATTGCCGAATCCGAACGGCTTAGGTGAGCGGCACTTTTGTATGACAAGAGATACTCTTGGAGGATTTGTCATTTCCTCGCAAGAGGTAGTAGCTCCGAAAAAAAACTTAAGGTGGAAGCGGCTGGTATTGAACCCCAGACCTCTGGCATGACAGTCCAACGCACTAACCATTACGCCGCGGACTACTATACACCTTACCCACATAAGTACCTTTTATTTTTAAGAACCGAAATTTTGAGGATTTTTTCATATAAAATTCATCTAAAAAGTACCTTTCGCTTAACTACCTTTCCCGCTTAATTTAATTTTTTTATTTTTTTTTACTTTCATTGAAATTTACCCCCAAAAAAATTCTTTTAAGTACACAATTGAAATCAGTTGAAAAAGACAAAAGCTTCTTTTCATCTAGCGCTTCCTTTTTAAAAGTTTACCGATACTAGTCAGTTGATGTAATGAACGTTTTTTTGTTGTAATTTTTTTTTTTTGTAAATTTAAAGATAACTGTTTATGCGCACTTAAGCGAGTTATTCTGCCCAACGCGCATAAGTGCCTCTCAAAACGAGGCATTTATGATGAAGCACTTTTCCGGTTTTTACTGTACCTCTTCTTTAAAAGTCTTTCCAAAGAAAAAGTTACTGTTTAAAAACTGTCATATTTTTGGGTTAAGAAACAGATTTTATCGTTTACGCAAATGCACTGAGACTGATTTGAGCTGTAGGGTAGGTAAAATTTGGGTGTATTTTTAACATGTTTTAAATATGTATTACAATAAATTATTGTCAAAACATAATCTTCGGATAAAATTAAACGCGGTAAATTTTATCTGAAGATTAATTTTTAACACTAAAGACGGTGTTCGCATTGGACTGCAATTTCAGACTTTTTTTTACTTTTCTCTATCTAAGTATATATCACTCCCACTGGCGAAGTTTGAGTGAGGAAAAGCAAAGATATGTCGAAAAAAAATTCTGAAATATCAGTCAAATGTGAACACCTTCAAGAAGAATTCATCCGTTGGATATGTCGAAATTAAATCTCGGATAAAAATTGATTCGAAGGTTTAATCCAAATCACACACGGCCTGAATGTAGGCAAGCAATACTTTTTGATGGAAGCGGGAGGAACTCAGCAAACAAATTGAATTTATCATATCCTTATTTTATCCTTATTGTTGTTGTACTAGCCTAGGCGAAATAAACTTTTAATGGGAAAACATACAAGTAAAAGTTTTGATATTTGAAACACTGACTTAAACCCTTCTACACTATCCCACTGTGGTGCGTTCTTTTATGTACTGTGGTTAACTATAGTAAACTATAGTTAACTTCGGTCGTTCCGACGTTATGACGTCATAAATTCGTTCCTAAATTCTAAAATAAGTGTCAAAAAGTAACTTTTTGTAACTTTTTCCAACTCATCTCCTCGATATGAATTGAAATAGTTGATCTGTCAAACACAGCTGAAATGCAATGGTGGATGTTTTGTTTACTTTTTGCCCATTTGATTTGGAATTGTTTTCAATATTTAAAATATGTTTTTATCAATTTAATCGATTTTTTTTGTCGAATTTGATTTTTGGAATAGTTTTCTTTTATTTTCTGATGCATTTTCTTTCTGTCGGCATTTTCTTCTTTATATTTGGTTAATTTTTCATCAAAAAATTCTGTGCCATAAGCAATGAAGAAAATTGCATATGTTATTTTGAATTCCTAATAATTATTTTTGCAATGAATTTAATGCAATCACATTTTTTCTTGGTTATTCATTCCAAATATACAATTCAATTTTTTTTTCAACCCCTTTCGTTTGACAGATTAACTATTGTTAACTCTGGTCGTTCCTAAATGAAAAAGTTACCAAGAGTAACTTTCTTAACTATGACAGATCAACTTTTGTTTTTGACACATTAACTATAGTTAACCACTGTAACATAAAAGAACGCACCACTGAGTATTAAAAAACGTGTCAATAGAGGGGTTCACATTCTCAAATTTATTTGACACGCACGGTATGATTGGTTTGATTTTGATAATGTGAACGCTCCATCCAGCGGCATCTCATGCATGCTGGATGGAAACCAAAATATTTTGATATTGAGAATGTACATATAAGCATGCTTGTCAAACTCAAAGCAAATTTAATTTCCAAAGAATTTTTCATGCCGTGCACATCGTAAGAACAAATATTAGAATGAGTTTTATTGGCAATAGGGATAATTTAGGTGGATTTAATAACCTTAGGCCGTGTGCGAATTTGTTTAAAATTTCTATTAAATTTGATCCGAGATTAAATTTTGACATTTCTACATACAGATTCACCTCACTAGTGTCAGAAATGAATCTTCGGATACAATTTAACGCGATTTTAACTGAATTCGCACACGGCCTAATAGTCAAAAATTTATCTTCGGATAGAATTTAGGCCATGTGCGAATTGGGTTAAAATCGCGTTAAATTTTATCCGAAGATTAATTTTTGATACTAGTGAGGTTAATCTGTATGTAGAATTGTCAAATTTCAATCTTGAATAAAATTTAATCGAAATTTAAAACCAAACCACACACGGCCTTTAAGCCAATACGAGCACGGTCTAAGGTGAATATGAAAACATATTTTTCTCCACATGTTTGTGATTGGAAAACTTGCTGTCTCTTTGGTTTATAGTATTCTAATTTCTACACTTTACAAAATGTATTCCCTTCCCGGAGAAATCACGCACATGTTCTTTTGTCAGACTTCTCACTTCAGGCATATAATCTTCGGATAAAATTTGACGCGATTTTAACTCAATTCACACGGCCTAAATGGCCAAACTTTGCTACCTCATGAATGATTGATTATATAGACAAGATCAGAACGAAACCGCTAATGGCGCTAATGAATACATATATGTACATACATAAATTGCCATTACGGGTAATTTGTAATGTTTAATCGGACATTGACAGAAGAATCTAAGCGATCAACGTTCAAAAGGTTTACACAACTCTACGTCCACACAAAAGCCCTTGATGTTAGCTTCTCAGAGGAAGTTAAAATGATTTAAAAGCAGTTGGTTACAATTTTGTTGGTATTTTTTATTTCAAAATAAAACATCTAGGTACCTACTTCGTTGCCTGCTTAGCATCCTTTTTCGAATTAACTAAATCGACTAACTCTTTCACTCGTTTCAAACAATCTTTCTTACTCCGATTCGGAATACACTCGGCAATTCTCTCCCAACGTTCCGGTGTAGAAATAGGAAATGATTTGATAGCTTGCTCCAATAGAGCTTGTTCTTCCTTTGTCCATGTTTTAGCGGAAGAGTTTTGCACAGTTGTCCTATTAGATGCTTGCTGTGGTGCCGGTGGAGTAGGAGTGGGAGCAGTGGCATCCGAAGCAGCTGGTGTTGTCTTTTTCTTATCGTTAGTATTATTCGAGTTAGATTTAGCCGTTGCCGTATCATATTCCTCGGCCAAAACATTGTCCGGAACAACTTGAATCTCTTTCTTTGACTTTTGGAAACTTTGGAAAGCAGCATCGTTTGCTTCGGTTTTCAAAGTACTCTTCGAAAAATCACCTTGTTGCAGGGATTTGGCTTTGCTCAGGACATCCCGTGAAGTGAAATTCACTTCACTATTTGCATGTTGATTCATAAATGTGGCTATAACATCCCATCTTTGAGCTGTCCCAGCCGGAAACAAATTCACTGCCTTAATCAAAATCTGAATACTATCGTTCGTCCATGGATCGCTTTTAGCCAAACTCTTCAAAGCCGACCGATTCTCTATCTTGGCCTGGCTGGTCTCCTCGCGTTCTTTATTCAATTTGTTGTCGATTTCTTTGAGCACATCGAAAAAGATCTGACTGCTGTTCTCATCGATTTTCCTATTAAGGTCTTGGAGCTCTTGCAAGGTGAGCATCTCGCATACCCTTTCTACTCCTTCCATATTGCGGAGGACGTCCTTGTCAGTGGCCGCGTAGTAGTTGTTCTCCCTGGCTCGATCTCTAAGCATTTTTCGTTCTTTCTTCATAGCCTTTTTGTATTGTTCCTTCTCCACGCGAATTTTTTCAATCCTCTTCTGCTCGGCTTTGTCGGCCTTTTCTTTCGCCAATTGGGCTTCTCTTACAGCTCGCTCCACCTCCTCCTTCTGGGCTTGGGCTGCATCCATCTTAGCTCTCTTGAGGGCCAGCTTCCTTTGCTTCTCTTCGTTCTTGAACCTAGTTATTCGTTTATCATTGTTGTAGGCCAGGTCGACCAGAGCTCGGATTCTGGACATTTCTTCCTTTTTTCTCTTGATTCGCGCCACTTTGTTTTGCTTTTCAATCCAGCGTCTTTCGTCGCGATCCTGGCCCTTTTCTTTGTCCTCCTCGTCTAAATAGCTGAATTCTCGCCAGGATTCAAAATCATACCAGAAACTATAGAAGTGGTCAACATCTTCCCGCTTTGCGTCTTCATTTCCAAATACCGGAACATTTTTCCTTTCGCTCCATCTCGCATTGAGCCCGAAATATTTATTAAAGACATCATAAAAGTTATTTTCAATTGCCGATTGACTGGGTAGGTTATCATCGAATTTGGGGTCAACAGAATCGTATGCACGTCTGGTCTTTTGAGTACCTTGATTGATAATTTGGACTACACACTGGGAATTCAATTGAAATTGCAAGAGTACTTACCTAATATTTCATAAGCCTTGGTAATACATGTAAAATAATCCGTGTCCGCATTGACTTCCTCGCCTTTAGCTTTTCTTTTATCGGGATGATGTTGTAAAACCATTTTTCTATAAGCCCGTCTAATATCATCATCTGTGGCATTATACCTGCGAACGGGGAAAAGAATAACTATAAACATGCTTGCGTTACCTTGGAGTGAGAAAAAAAATATTTTACCTCAAGCTTCCTAACCCCAAAACTGCGTAATGATCTTGGTCCTTCCATTCTTTTGGATCCAATGACCTCAAATAATTTATATCGATATCCAAATCATTGGAGTCCCATTTTTTAAGATTTTCACTTTTTATTCTACGCGGAGCATCGTGTCGGCCAGCAAATTTTTGAAAACGAAGTCCCACGCGTTGAACTTCTTTGGAAATAAGATTGAATGACAAATTGTGTGATTCTGACGAGAGTTGCATTTTTGTATTGGTTTCTTTTTCTTTTCTATCTACAATTTAAGAAGAATTTATTAGAAATTTAATAGCCACGAGCAATAAGCGAAAATACCTTTGATTATTTATATGTAAGCAAAGCAATATTAAATTTTTTGAATGATGAGGATTTTATAAATTATATATTTTCCTCCTTCATTCACCCGTCAAAAACAAATGTGAAAATTGCAAATGACATTTAGCGCGAAAAAATTAATCTGAAAAGAAGATTTCCATAACCTTTTGGAAAGCTTTCCAGTGTCTTTTGTGTAGCTTTCCAATGTTTTAAATTATTTCTGTAGCAAAGTAGCAAATAAAATTCACCATAGAGCTCTTTACCAAATAGCAATATATTCCCCTCTCTTTTATCCGAAATTTCAAAATCATCACTTTTCTGTAACTGAGATTTGCTTATCTATTTTGGAAAGCGAATCCTAGCATCGAGTGCGGTATATAAATTTAAATATTAAAGCCGTTTGCGAATTGGGTTAAAGTCATGTTAAATTTTATCTAAAGATTTCGACACTAGATAGTGCCGTGTGTCATTGGTTTAAAATTTCCATTAGGCCGTGTGTGAATTAGGTTATACTACGTTTTCATTAGAGCCGAAATGAGGTAATTTCGCAAATTACGTAAAAAGTGTTTTCATTACAAATTTGCTAATTTCGTTTGACAGTTCAGGCTGTCAACCGCTTGTTTTTGTTGTTTTATACATTGAATTCTGTCATTTTAAATGGCCGCGTTCGGGGGGTACACAGATAGGCTATCTGAGATACTTAAGTATCTGATATGTTCTCGAACGAACCGGATAGGTTACCTATCAAAAATCAAAACTGCTGAAAAAAGTTCAAGTAAGTACCAAAAATTATTTTTTCCAGATCTCTCCAGTGTCTTCAAAATCGTATGTTGTGTCCTTCCAATTGACAGATATCTTCATTTTGTTTATTTTTGCAACAATTTGTGTATGTATTTTTATGTTTAAAAGCCAAAAACAAACAACAAAAAATAAAAACAAACAACTACTCAAGCGTCACCCGAAAACCAAAAGTCAGCTGTAATCAGCTGTTCCTCAAATTGCGCATAGGATAGTTTAGTATCCCGAAAATTTTAGGATAGCTTTATGTCGAATTCCTTTTAAGAAAAAAATCGATTTGTTCAGAAGAAAAAATCGACTTTTCTGGACAAATCCCTTGTATTAAAAGAAAAAATTCGATTCTGTTTAGAAAAAAAATCGAATTTTTTTGGTAAAAGGAATTCGACATTAGATTTGTTTTTGACAACAGCTGTTTGGTTCATCAGCTGAATTTTCCTATGGGATTACAACAACACAAACCTATCCGGATAGGTTTGGCTTGCCCCCCGAACGTGGCCAATGCGTTCCACTTTGAATGTCCCCTTTCACACAGGGCAACTGAGTTGCCGGCAACAAATAGTTCATAGGCGAGAAGGGCAGGAAGAAAGAGGGGGAAATGAAATCTCCCCGGTCAACAAATTCAGGAAACTTTTTTGACGTTTCTCTTCACACTACGTTTGTGTGCGTTCAACCAAGGTAGTTTAAAAGGAAAATACAGCAAGTCTCCTCCAACTTTGTATCTGCGTGTGAAAGGTACAGGAGATTGTTAAGGAGATTTAAAGAAAACGTCAAAAAAATCACCAGCAACTAGTATCTTCGTGTGAAAGGGGACAATGGATTCCATTTGGGTGTGTTCATAAAGTATTTACGTAATTTCCTACCTAATTTCGTGCAAATTTGGTTGAAATTATCTCATTTGGAAATGTGAATTTGTATGGGAAATGAGATGATTTCGAATCGAATTTGGAAATTTTCAACGAAATTACCTCATTTGCTCTAATGAAAACGTAGTATTAAAATCACGTTAAATTTTATCCGAATATTAATTTTTGACACTAGTGAGGTGAATCTGTATGTGGAAAAGTTAAAATTGCGTTAGATTTTAGCTGAAGATTTTTTTACACTAATGTGATGGTGAATCTGCCAAACCTTTATCTCGGATAAAATTTAGATCGTGTGCGAATTGGTTTAAAATTTCGATAAAATTTTATCCGTGCGTGAATTGAGTTAAAATCGGATAAAGCCTTAACTACATTGGCCACTTTTTGCAAAATTACAAAAGTAAAAATATTTTTTTTCCCGCTAGCGCATTTGTTTTAAGAAAAAGAATGTACCCAATTTTTTTTAAACCAAAATTTAAGCTTTCTGCATCTTTTTTATAAGTTTTCCTATGAGAAACACTATCCTAAAATGAGTTTGAAAATTTTCACTTTTGTACTTTTTCACTTTTTGGGCTTATGTAGTTAAGACTTAAAACTAAATCGAAAATATAACGCAATTCGCACACGGCATTTGCGTCAGACAGTAAGGTGGAAGGGTCCTGTTAATTTTAATATAAATGGAGAAGTGCGAAATGAAATAAAACTGGTTTTTTAGCGGCATTGGCGGCAGCGGATCAAACTTCAAATAACTGGCTGAACACAATAGAACGCGCGCTCGAACGCGCGTTCTATAGTGCGTACCAAAAATAGTCTGTGCGCGAATTGGATTAAAGCCGTGTGTGAATTGGATTAAAATATTGATTAAATTTTATCTTTTTACTCTAATTCACACATTGTGCCTACTTTCACATAGCAAAATCTGTCGAGAAATGGAGAAAAATAGAACAAAACTCATATAATTTGTTTCAGTTCTTATCGTTTCTCGACAATGGTGTAATTTACTTTTATCACATACTCGAACCTAACCATTAAGAACCACATTCGAATTCGTTTAAAAATTCGATTAAATTTTATCCGAGATTAAATTCTGACATTTCTACGTACAGATTCACCATACTAGTGTCAAAAATTAGTCTACGTGATTTAAACTCAATACACACATGGCCTTAATCCACCGAAAGCGGCGAGCTAAAATAGCTGAGCCAAACTAGTTAAGGGCCAGTTGTACACAAATTTTATCCGTGGTTCAGAAATTTTAACTAACCAATTTTGGCGGATTAACTGTCAGTCAGAATTTGTTTGGTAACCTGAAATTTCTTGTAAGTCCCCTTTCACACAGGGCAACTGAGTTGCCGGCAACAATTACTTTATAGGCGAGAAGGGCACCGCCGTATAGTTAGCAGCACTAAGTGAGGAATTTCAATTATTTTGATTCCTATAATTTGGAAAACATTTGGAAAAATTTGGAAAACCATTTTCAGAATTTGGAAAACCTAAGTTAATTAGTTATTAACAATTAAAGGTTAGGCGTATAGTTAGCAGCACATGGAAACAAAGTTGGGGTTTTTTGGTATCAATCGATCGGGAATAGTTTTGTGAAATTTGGAAAACCATTTTTAGAATTTGTAAAAGCATAGTTTAGTAGATAATTAACAAAATGTAAACAAAATGACAGTTCCATAAACAATTACAATGGCCGCGTTCATCAGCACATTTGACAGTTCTGAACTGTCATTTTTAGAGCTTCTGATTGGCCAGCAGTCATAAAAATTCAATTGACGTCGATTGACATTTAGTTACGTTTCTTACGTTTTTTTCTGAATTTTCAGATGAAAAATTCTATCTGAAAATTCAGATGACAGCTAAAAGCAACAAAAAAACAGTTTTTGATCCAGTTTTTTTTTTTGGTGTGTGGTCTGATCGTCTGGGTCTTGTATCGCTTTTCGGATTTTGATTTTAAAGTGCAAAAAATAATAAAAACAGAATAAATAATTTCAGACTTTTTTGTGCGTTCAGTGTTACGTTTTTCAGAACTGAATTTTTAGATCTGTCAAAAACGTTGTTATGAACGTGGCCAATTAACGCAAAACGTAATGTAACGGAGCGTAACGTAATTAAAGCTGCCATACAAGAACAAGGGCAGGAAGAAAGAGGGGGAAATGAAATCTCCCCGGTCAACAAATTCAGGAGATTTTTTTGACGTTTCTCTTCACGCTACGTTTGTGTGCGTTCAACCAAGGTAGTTTAAAAGGAAAATAAAGAAAATCTCCGGGTTTTTGTTGCTTGCGTGTGAAAGGTACAAGAGATTGTTAAGGAGATTTAAAGAAAACGTCAGAAAAATCACCAGCAACTAGTATCTTCGTGTGAAAGGGGACTAAATTTTCACATGTTGCTATCAAAACCCTTACCTAAAAAAACCCAAGTTTGGGAAACTTGGTTAAAATTTCACGTTACCAAACAGAGGTTGTGGTTCAACGATGGTTTAGGCATGTACACCTCTGTGTACTTTTTCACTGGCTTTTACTGCTTTTACATACTGCAATACTTCCCTGCGATTTTTACGAGCTATGACGTGGCACGTCGTACGTATGTTGTGGCCGGGGGTAGACAATTTTATGTCGAATTCCTTTTAACAAAAAATTCATTGTTTTTTTCTAAACATTTTTTTCTTTCAATGCATGAAATTTGTTCAGAATAATCGATTTTTTCTTCTAAACAAATCGAATTTTTTGTTAAAAGGAATTTAACATTAGAAGGAAAACAAAAGAGAAACAAAGATTATGGCCTGTGGAGGCGGCATGTAAAAATCGCTGTAGTAAAGCATTCCTTCGAATTTTAGTGCAGCAAGTACGCACAAGCTTTTTCAACTATATTTCAACCCAATTCCAACTTTCATAAAATGCCACCGCATTCAGCAATCACCCCAATTTTACCATGGTCACCCCCACGCTACAGAGTTTCATTGAAAATTGTCGATATCACGTTGATATTTTTCCCCGGTAGAAGTTTTAATTTTAAAAAAATACTTAAAATTGCTTTAAAAAGTTTCTAAATTTTAATGAATACGTGTAACTAATTATTTTAAGTAAAATACAGTAAAAGTATTCAATTTTTTGATAATTGGCGGTATATTTTGTAAACAAAAATGTTGGTCAGTGTATTCGCATTTCTCGTTTCGAGTGCTTGTGGTGTGGAGTGGAATTAACAGATTTCCAAATCGACATATAGGTGGCGCATACATTTTAACTAAAATAGAACGAGCTCTTTGATTGGTCGATCCATATTTTAGATTTTCATCTTTTATTCCAAGTTTTAAAATCTTTTAATTAAATTTGATACTCAAAATATATTTTAAAAAATTTAAAAAACTGTAAAAAAACATCTTAAGTTGTCACCGACAGTGCTAAAACGCAAAATTCAATGTAAAAAATTCCCACAAAGCAATTAAAGAAAAAAAATGGCGGAATCATTTTCAGCCAATTGCAGTGAAGCTTGTATTTGACTCGTAGACGACAGAACGGCGGTCATTTTTTCGTGTTGAAATTTTACATTGAAAGTTTAAAGAATAAGCAACATAATTTAAAAATCAAAACAAAAAAAAAGTGATATGTAATTAAGGTATAAACAATAAACAAAATTTTTCATCTACAAGATAACACCGATTGCTGCAAGTATGTAGCCAATATAATTTAATATGCAAAATTTAATTTGAAGATTGAGATGATGAAAAAATATTGAAAATTGTTATTCTTCTTCTAGCAAATGCAATCCTCCTACCCAATGATGTCAACAGACTTTTAAAATTGTTTATTGTATACATTTTTGGATTTTTTTTGAGCAAACATAAGTAAAAAGTATTTTCATTATGACTGGAAGAGGGACACGCAAGAGGGGTAGGCCTCCAAAAACGCCAAACGACCGCAGTAATAAATTTAGTTATCAATTGCTAAAGAAGCCCAAGTATTTAACGAAGAAGCCAGAATCTCAGTTCAGCACTCCGTCGGCTTCGAGGGCCTCGTCGCCACCTGAGAGTGATACGAGTCGGAGGAGCCTGAATCGTTCCCAGAAGGTAAAGACGTCTCGAGGACGAGGAAGACGATCTGGATATAGTCAGGCCTCGCAGTCAACGTCTTTCTCTAGAAAAGGTAAATCCAAATTGATATTGGTTGTGGTAAATTTTGTTAACTTTTATGTGTATGTAGTAGGTATGAAATTTGAATTTTTGGTTAAATTTTTCTCCCAACTTTGATTTGAAATTTGTGTAACATTTTACAAGATAAACCCACTGCAAAATTTGATTGTTCAAAATTATTTACAGCTTCATTGTATTTCCAAGGTAAATTATGGTTTGATGTTTAATTGCAAGTAACTCGCCTAATTCCAAATTTTGGAAAGATCAATACGTGAAAAAGGTTAAGTAAAAGGTATTTTACTCTTATTATTTAAAAAATAAAGTAAAAAACCTCGCTCCTTATAACGAAAACTGAAATTAAATAAGAACACTATGAACACCATGAATGCTTCTTAGACCTACCGATTTACCTACGTACACCTCTCTTGATTTTTGACACTATTGATGTGGATATGGATAGCTCTATGTGGAAATATAAAAACTTATATAGAGATGAAATTTAATCTGCATTATACCTAATTGCAATTAGAACGGTCAAATAATTGATGTAGTGTGAACTTACTTTATACCTAAGGGGCAAATTCAGTTTGTTGTGAAAAAATAAAACCAAAATATTTATTCGCACCCTTCATCACAAATTTAATTCTATTTAAAAAAGAACGATTTTTATGATTGAATGAAAAGCAAAAAAATGGAATTTTTATTTCATGCCGTCATGTCATTGGAAGTACATTTACAAGTTTATGTTGCTGTGGTATCAGAGATCTCAGCTATCTCCGACGAAATAAACATAATGTATAAATAAATAAATTTGCAAGACCTCAAAATTCAGAAAATTGTGTGTAAATAATTATTTTATGTATGTACATAATGTAATGGGGTACCTATATAATACTGGCTTAGTTTTGAAAATAATTAACATTGAAATGTTCAAACAAAAAGAGCAAATTACAAATAATTTACTAAGTATTTAAGCTTTATCTGTTAAACCCTAATATTTTTTTACAAAACAAAAATGTAAGTACCTACATATTAACATAATTGTATGTAGATTAGTATATAATTGATGCAATCAGCCCCAAAAAGGTGTAATTTTCAAAAAATATATAAATTAATATGTTACTTTAAATATTGGGTTAAAACTTTTAATAGGTAGGTAATGTAGGTACCTAATTAGGATGCATGTAATAAGGTACCAACATTTTAAGCTTAGACAGCTTTGACGATACATTAGCCAAATAAAACTAAAAACTACTCATATTTGATTGTCTTAGATTCAATAAAGTAATTGAAAGCATTTTAATACAAAAAAGAAATTCGGATAGTAAATTTTGAAAACTGAAATAGCAAACTTTTAACAAAATTAATATTTTACATTTTGAATACCTTTACCGCGTGCGGCCGTCAATGCCACCAAAAAACCATATCAAACAGAGAATTGCTTGCAAAACAGCAATATTTGTACCTATTTAAGATCTAATTATAAAATTATGCTTGAGAGCCAACCTTATAACATAAGATCTAGAGTAACTTTTTATAGGTTGGTATAAGGGATAACAGGACTGTGTATATGTATATAATGTAGTAAAATTCTTTTACGATTTACCCACCAATATTAACGATAATGAACCAAATGTCCATAAATTAAAGACATTAACATGAATATGTGATATTTTATTTGTTTATTAAATTGCTCCTTTTTTTTAATATTTAAAATTTATGAAACTTTCGTACAATGAAACAAAATGTTTTATACATGTGCATACATATGTACATACACATAAATTTAATCTGCATTCAATTGAAAACAACTCACACCTATCATAAAATAAGTCTTAAATTTAATGGGAAAAAGTATTTATGTAATTACGGTGCTCATTTAGACCAATGGCTAAACAAAACTAGGTATACTCTTCCGAAACAATACGTTTTTAAGATATTCCTGTTTAAAGATTGTAAAAAAAAATAATTTTTTTCGCTATTTTCGGGATCAATAAAATTACCTCGTGTTATAACATAACCTCGAAAATAGTGAACAAACTATTTTTTATGATTTACAAACGGGAAAAAAAAAACGACAAGATGCGCTTTGTGAAAAAAAAATGATCCAAAAATCATCATAGAATTTTGTATGTGTTCGTACACGCATAACTCGGCTAGATATTATCCTGTTAGTTGAGAATTTTTTTTGTTGGGTTTGTATTGAACCAGCTAAATAGCCGAGAATTGAAAAATTCGAAAGAAAATTAGAAAATTCGATCGACAATATCAGAAAATTCTTTAAATTTTAAACTTTCTGAATTATTTTTTTCTCGCACGCGCATAACTCGGTTGATCACCCAAGGATGGGAATTTTTTGTTGGATTATTATTGAACCAGATAAACGCACTACGAAGGTAAAAATTAGAAAATTAGATTTTCGAAAGGAACATTTATAATTTCATCAATTATGGAACGAAGCTCGTCCGGTCAGCTAGGACCTATTTGAATATTTCTCAAAAAAAAAAAAAAAAAAAAAAAAAAAACAATTATAAGCACATATGCATGTACATAAATATGTATGTATGATATACAGGGTGTCCCCAATACGTGCTTTTAGGCGCCAGTTATAGCTATCATTGAAATTCATCATTGAAAATTTTAATGATGTATTTTAAGATATTTAGGATGCAAAATCTATAATTATGTTGATGCCAAAATAAAGATTATGACTGAATTAATATATCTGGCAAAAAAAAAAATTTATTTCGGCACAACCTTTCTCATGAAATGTCTTTTATTTTTTCAATGACCATTGATAAGGTAGTGCAATCATTGAAAAAATGAAAGTCAATTTATGTGGAAGGTTGGACCCAAACGAATTTTTTTTTTTTCGCAATAAATATTAATTGAGTCATCAGCTTCACATTGGCATCAAAATAATTACCGATTTTGCTTTTTAAGTGCCCTAAATCTTAAATTAAAAATTTTCAAAAAAATTGTATGTCTAAAAAACTCTCAATTAAGAAAGAACATACAATTATACTGTAGAGCTTTTTTGAAAGTTAATATAATATTGGAACTAATTTTAAATCTTACTTCATCGACTTCATTTTTAAATTTTACCAGTAAATTACGGACAGCCACGATTTTTCCTTGATTGAAATTCCTTTTTGAGAATCGAAGGTAATATTAATTTTTATTCCGGTGAAATGTTTTATGTCCGAAACACTCTCAATGAGACTCAGTCTGTAAGACCAACTAATGCGCTCAATATCTATTACATATTTAATACTTTTTATAAAGAATGCTTAATTTTAAAACAATTGTTAAAAAATTAGCAGCGGTGGTCAATAAATAAGCTGAAAATATCTAAAAGGGAAGTAAGCTTACATCCATGATTACATGTTTATAAAAACAAGATCTTAGCATCTACACTTGCTGGCAAAAAAATGAAATCAACCTCTTGCATCACGTAAACACAATAATTGCTCTCAATGTAGTTGACATGCATGAATGTTTATGGTATCGTTTAAAAGCTGGAACCATAAGCTCTTTCAATCAAAGTTAAAAACAAAACCAAATCTTCGGGATTTTAAGAGATAATCGTCTTAATTGAAGCATGTAAGAAAAAATAAAGTGAAATTAAAACAGGCAGTAGCTTGAAAATTCAACATTTACGAAAAAATTAAGCAAAATTTATTGTTTCAGTATCTTGAATTAGCCCGTCCAAGCTCTAAGTGCAGCTTCGAAATGATTTTTTATTGACCTGATGGGTTTCCTGACTGTCTCTTGCCTTATTCTTTCCCGTCTACCAGTGCCGCTTAGGATTTTAATAGTCTCAGGAGCTGGATTTCTGGCTTTAACCCTACGTTTAAGCTCGTCTCATAAATGCTCGGTAGGGTTTAAGTCTGGGCTTAGCGCCAGCCAGTCCATCGTGGCAATAACAACTTCCCTAAAGAATTCGACTATTCCCCGCGCAGTGTTGCATCGAGCGTTATCATGCATTAGTACAAAATCTTTTGCAATACATCCAGCATAAGTAACGACGTGATGCAGCAAAATATCGGAGATGTATCGATCCGAAGTTAAACCCCCCTCGACCACCACCAGTCACAAAAACCAGCTCACTTTTCCTTCAATTCAAAATGCCTGCCTGTATCATACAAAACCCTCCCCCGTAAGTCACGGTTTCGACAAAACAGCTTTGTTCAAATCTCTAGCCAGGTCGTCGGTGTATTCTGCCCCTACAATGACTTCCATGCAGACTCATTTTGCACTTATCCGAGAACATAAATCGCCTCCATTGCTCAACTTCCCAATCGTAGCAACCTTGTCGGTGGTTTGCAGTCAATTTCGATCCCCTGACAGGTCATTTCGGACTAACGTCTGCTTCTTTAAGTCGTCTTTTACCCGTCCATTCGCTAGCAATTCTTCCCCGTACCTGTTAGAACTGTTGTTGGACGTTCAAGGCCATTCAAATTATGACTTTGAAGAGAAGTCATTGCGATGAAACTTTCATATCTCTAAGGCCCATTTGCTAAAACGAAACTTAAATATTTAAGTTCAACATAAGAGTTTACGCTGAGGAAAAAGTAGAACATAAGCGTTTAAGTTGAGCATAAATATTTAAGTTTCGTTTCAGCAAATGGCCCTAAGTGGTATACCGGCGACGTCCAGATTTTGGCATTCGCACAAACTATCTAGTTCTCTAAACGTGTTGTAGATCCTTTATATACAACATTTTCTAAGATGGAGCTGACGGGCCACAACACGTTGGGTTATTCTTTGTCGCAGTAGTGTAACAACTTGAGTAACATCTGCAGGTGTGGTATCTATTGATTTGTAAGATAAGAAGGCCTGTTAAATCGAGGTTATGTTACAGTTTACTTATAACAGGACACTGATAAAAAATAACCTAAAATGGGCTCGTATATTACGTATAATTGTTTCCTACTCGTGCTTCCTTTTTTTGTATAATTTGTCATTTTTGTTATTTTTGGGAATAACGCCAAAACTATCTAATGGATTTTTATAATTTTATCTCCAATTCGAAGTTTGAAGTTCAAGCTTTGAAATGTGACCATTAACATTAAAGCAAAAGTATTGTATGTAGACATTGTTGCTTTTAAAAGGCGAAACGGACTGATTCCATCTTTTTGCTTGCAAGTGTATATGTACATATGTATTAATTTATTTTCAGATCATTTAATTAATTAATAGTTGCTCTAAAAAGAAATACATTTATCGTTGCTACAGTTAAACCTTTCTCATTATGTCTTGTCTAGACATATTCTTGTTACATGAGAACACCAGACGAACGTAGAGAAAGGGTTTAAAAAAAATTATTTTTAGAGAATTAAAATTTTATTTATTTATTAATTCTGTCTGCATAAACCATATGTATCCTTTTTTTGTTTTGTTAATAATTTTAAATGTATCTTTTTTTTTTGCTAAGAAAGTGTCAAGTATTTTTAAGAAAACAAATCTGGTTTCACAATGAAAAATAATAATAATAATTTTATAAAAAAAAAAAAAAAAATACCAGAGTCAAAAAACAACCTAAAAGTGCAAACAAATAAGTTTGTTAATAAATTGCCTTACATGTAAGCCGAAAAGGAAGGGAAACCAAGAAAACTACCCCTTAAGTTTTATGAATTAAAATAACCTCAGGAACCCATGATTTTCGTCTAAACCGGCACCCTGTATGTCTATATGAGGTGAATGAAGGAATAAAACAAGGTAACTGTTCATTTTATACATACAGCCGGTTAGACTGACTGAAGAACAATTGTAATTTACTGCCACTTCGAAATAGGTACTTAAAAAAATAATAACCGAACATGCAAGCAATAAAATTAAAAAATAAAATCAACTGAGAAACTTATTTATCAAAATTAAATATATTTGTTATATAAATTTATTGTTAACTTGGATAAAAATAATAACACCCTAATGTTTTGAGTTCAATGTTGATTTTTTTGTATCATTGTTAAGAATAAGAAGTGATTATACGATTGATTATTTAACCTCAATATGAATTCACATCTTGTTTGTACTGAGCCTAGAGCTGCAATCTACAAGCAGGCTGATCGTGAGTGCATCTGTAAGTGCTTAATAAGAATAAAAAATTATGTCGAAACAAGCAAAAACAAACAATATACAAAATTAATCAATGTGAAAACATTTAAAATAATAAAACAATATTAATTGCAATTACGTAGCTTAACACATTAGGATATAATATTTTATATAAATAGCGCAAGCTTCAAAATACATTATAAAGATTTGTTATTTCAATCTGTACTTTGTTGTATTGTACTTTGTATTGTATTTTAAAGAGGTAAAGTTTGTTTATATGTACCAGGTAATCTCTGAAACTACTAAACAGATTCTATAAATTCTTAGACTAATAGAAAACTCTAAAGTGCAGGCTTATAATAGGCTACTTTTTATTTTGATAACCATTAATTGTTAGGTGGAAATGTCAATATTTGTTATTTTTTCCTAGATATTTGATAGATTTTGATTTTTACCTTTTTAAGGTGTATTTCTACCGTGCGAAGCCAGGGCTGGTCAGCTAGTTGTATATACAGAGGGAAAAAAAATAATGAAATAATATGGTGTACTCAATTACGTTATGATTTTGATATTATTAATTTTTTTTTTTTAAACGAATCGATAAAATTACATGCATATTAAATAAAATGAGGATACAAATGTTGTTTTTAAACAATATTGGCGAAAACAATTCTAGTCGATAATATGATATATTAAACCATTTTATATATGGTACCAGGTTAAAATGAGAACTAATTTTTGTGATAGCTTTTTTCGATCCGTAAATGTATTTTATTATTTAACTTATTTTTAAACTTTTTCTTTTATTTTTAGGTTATGAGTCCGAATATCATTATGGTTCTGACTTTGGAGACTCCACAGATAAAAGTGATGTAGACGATGACCCATTAATCATGTCACCATCGGAGGAAGAAAGTGTAGGCGGTGACAATGTGAGCGAAAGTGAATTTTCGGAATGTAGTTTTGGTCAAGGTGGATTAGGTCGACCATCTCGTCCACCTAGTCCGGATCCAATCTGGCTACAGGATCGAGAAGTAGAAACATTAAATCTTCCTAAATCTTCTGATGATTTGCTTATTTCCAACGCGCTATCTCTTCGAGCTGTTCAAATTTATGAAGTGTTACGCCGATTTCGGCATATAGTTCGTATCTCGCCATTTCGTATTGAAGATTTTTGCGCTGCATTGATGTGTGAAGAACAAAGTTCTTTATTCGTAGAAATCCACATAATGCTATTGAAGGCTATTCTTCGTGAAGAAGATATCCAAAGTACTCATTTTGGACCTTTAGATCAAAAAGATAGTGTCAATATTAGTTTATTTTTGATTGATAATATAACATGGCCAGAAGTTCTACGCAGCTATGTGGAGAGCGATCCGATTTTCGATCGAAGTGTTCATGATATTTTAGAATCAAAAGAATATCCACATTCAGGTGTGGAAGATAGATTAAAAGTTTTGCAATTCCTTACTGATCAATTGCTATACACCACTGCGGTGCGTGATGTTATGCTTCAGGAAGGACCCATTCACTATGATGATCATTGCCGAGTTTGCCATCGTTTGGGAGATCTGCTATGTTGTGAAACATGCCCGGCTGTCTTTCATCTAGAATGTGTTGATCCGCCTTTAGTTGATGTTCCCACTGAAGATTGGCAGTGTAATCTCTGTCAATCACATAAGGTATCTGGTACTGTTGATTGTGTTTTACCACAAGAAAAACAAGGTGTCCTCATTCGTCACGATACATTAGGCCTCGACAGGCATGGCAGAAAATATTGGTTTGTAGCTCGTCGGATCTTTGTTGAAAATCAAAATGGAACCGAAATCTGGTACTATACCACAACGCCACAGCTTGAATTACTTCTATCGTTGTTGGATGGCAATGACTTAGAGTTAGGTCTTTGCAAAGAGATAAATGATAAAAAGGAAGAAATAACCAGGCAAATGAAAATAACCGAAAAGCTGACAAATGAAAACAAATTAAACAAAAAATCCTACATTGATTTTGAGAATGATAAAATCAATCAAATTTTAAATAAAACTGCAACAGAAAATGAAAATGTCGAATCGAAAGAAGAAGAATCCGCCCCTAACACGGACTTGAGAGTAACCAGGCAAAAACAAAATCAAATTAATACCGGAACTTTGTATTTCAAGTTGGGCATGGAAAATGGCTTCAAGACCTATGTGAATCAGTATGCTGTAAATCCGATTGCCTTGAATAAACCTCAACGAAATGAGGAACGCGACAAACGAAGACATCTTTCTCATAAGTTCTCTCTAACCACAGCATCGGAATTCAAATGGCTAGGAAATTCTAATGGAACGGCAACAAATGTTTTGAATACTTTGCGACAGACGTTGATGAGTTTTGAACAAAATGTAGCTTCGTCATTTATGATAACCAATTGGAGTACAATTCGAAAAATTTGGATGACATCGGTAACGAATTCGACAAAACCATCAGACTTTTCGTACGTTTTATTATTGCTGCAAGCATGCTTCAAATCAGTTATCTTTGCAAATGTGTGGCACGAACAATTGGGTCATATTAAATTTCATCGAACTACTTCAGCAGAGCGAGAAGAACGAAAAAAGATTGAAAAGCGCGAGAAACGAGAACGCGATGATGAAGAAGAAAGAAATCGACTAGCATACAACTACGTTAAGTATTCTCTTGGTCTGAAACATCAAGTTTGGAAACAGAAAGGCGAGGAATATCGTATCCATGGCCAATGGGGGTGGATATGGATGTCATATTTCAGACAAGCGCAACGTAATCGTCGTTTCTGTGAGAAAAATTATGCCAGTAAAGTCAATTTACACATTGTTCATAAAGACGAGCACAAAATTATCACCGTTGACCCGCGAACATTTAATTTCTTAAAGCAATGCGAGCGATCATCGCAGAAAGGGTTAGATTATGGCTACATAGATGACTTTAAACACATTAAAGTTGTAGAGTTCAATGGCAGCGAAAATATTGACGTCATCGATGTTTCCAAATCTATGACTGCAACAGGCAGACTACTCTATCCGAAAATTGGAAGAAAAAGCAAATTGGATGATTTGTTGTCGAAAAGATTACTTCTGAAAGAAGCCGAAGAGCAGAATATGTCTAATATTAACAAAGTCGAAGACCTCCCTATGCCATCGAAACCAGAGATTACACAAGCAACTAGCAGTAAGGAATCAATTTTAGAACGACAAATCCTTCGTTTAGTTGAACAGAAACATAACTCGCAATCGAATAGTGTCAATTTAGAGTTAGTAAATACATTGGCCAAAAAAATCCAAACAGTCCGACTTCAATTTAGCCAGTTAAATAAATTTGCCAAGCAGTATCGTTGTTATACAAAAGATTGCAATACAAATTCGAATGCAGTTTCTCAGATAACAGCAAACACTTGTTATTCGCCGTTATGCTTGCAAAAAGCAAGAGCGAAGAAAGAATTGCTTCTGTTATTGAGAAAAGCTCATACAGCTGGTAATGGTTCAAAAGAAACAGTAGCCGCTATATTGGGTGCTGTTAAGAAGCCCTCGATTTTAGAACAGAAGTTGACTGAGGGCAAAAAAGAACCTAATGTTGGTGGATTAGATGATTTAGATGAGAGGTCGTTTGATGAATGCCCAATTGATTTGAAGCAAGATTTCCAAGTGGCTTTTGATAATGCTATAGATTTCGAAGATCATCTCCTTACGTCAAATTATACTCCTATGCATGTTAAGGAGGAAGCTGGTATTAAGGATGAGTGTGTTGAAGAAGATGCAACCAAACCAAACAATCAAGATTTTGGTTCGCCAAAGAATATTAACGATAATTTGGAATCTGGGGCAGATAATTATGTGGATAATTTGGATGTTTGCAGCAATGTGGAAATCGAGAGTACAGATACAATTTCGAACTTACTTGAAAATGAAGTAACGTCATCTGCTAAAAAACGAAAGTCAAAACTTCGAAGTAAAAATGGAAATGCAAAAGATTTAAGTTTCAATCAGCCATTGGAACAGCAGACTGCACCGACGCCAGTTAGACAAAATAGACGTTTTCCATTGCATCCTCCGCGTGTAATTAAACGCGAAGATAATGTAAAAATAGAGCCCGAATTGGGTCCGAATGGTTCGGAGCGTATATATTCGGCAACACAAACAAGAGGAAAAATCTATTTGGTGCGTGAGTTAAAGAAGATTAGTGCTAAGAAAACTACCAACACCACAACCACCACTTCGGATCCACCTACATCTACTGCTGTTTCTAAATATCCCATAATTTCTAGTTTTTACACAAAGAACTTGAACAAAAGTCTAATGGTTCTTCCGAAATATGAACTTCTTAAATTGGCTAGAACAGGTGGTAAATTACAAATAAACGGTTATCATCATTTGGCCAAAAATAATACAACCGTATGGCCCTATCCATGTTCGAGGCCATTATTTAAAACATGCTGGTTATATAGGACTACGAATTGTCCAACCATAGCAGCGATTGCCTTGCAACTAAGAATATTATATTGTTGTCTTCGTTGGGACGATATGATAGCTAAACCACCTTCTCTAGATGGCAAACACCAAATAACAACTGACACCGAAATTGTCACTCAAGAGCTGTTGAAGCTTAAGCACTTCGGGAAGTGCAACGAAAAAACACAGTATTTAAGGAGGAAGGTAGTTATACCACTGGAACTGCCCAAAACAATTCGAGGTATGTAAAGAAAGATGTGACTTTAGTGTGTGTTTTTATGATTGGGAGTACACTCTTAAACAAAAGTATGTGTATTTTAGTTGCACTAAAGTAGTGTAGTAGCCGTGGTGTGATGGTTAGTGCGATGGACTGTCATGCCGGAGGTCTAAGGTTCGATCCCCAGCCTCGCCACCTATTTATTTAAAAGAAAAAACGGCTACTGCCTCTTGCGAGGAATTGACAAAACCTCCAAGAGTATCTCTTGTCATAGACAAGTGCCGCTTACATTAGCCGTTCGGATTCGGCAATAAACTGTAGGTCCCCTCCATTCCTGCAGACACGCACACAGGAATGGTTGAGAGTTGTAAGTCACTAGGCCCAAGTTCTTCATGAGCTGTTGTGCCATCAAATTTATTTTTTTTATTTTTATGTGTATTTTATTTAAAAATTTGCAGTGCTCTTAAGCTTTATTTAATGCAAAATCAGCCCGCATGCTTAAGCACTTATGTTAAGTCCTCTTAGTCACTGCTCCAGGTTATGAAGTAGCTTACTGATGAAGAAGTTAGGCGGTAAGGCCTAGTTAAGATGGGAAACACTCATACTAAAACTTATAGCAAAATTTTGCTATAAGATAAAGGGTGTTCCAAAGAGAAGATATTTAGTGACTAGACAATGTAATCTACCACTTCTAAAACCTAACTTATGTTTAATAACTTTAATCCTTAAAGAATTTATCAGAAAGTTGATAGCACTGTTTTTCCCTTTATTTAAACCTCGGCAAGAAATCTGAAAGTAGGTACATACTTATTTTCCACTTTAGTTCTATTTTGAACGATTTGACCAATTTAAAATTATTTAATCTTCTTTTTTGCATTTTCATGCAGTTAGTTCAAGTCATGCTTGTTTATGAACTACCCGTTAACAATCTGGGCTAGTTTAACTTAAAAATCTTTAATAACATAACCTACTAATGTTTTTTCTAATTAGCCAGGGGTGGAATTTTTAAAATGTATTGAGTCTAATAAATGTTCTTAACCCCGAAATATTTGCGTGGTTAGGTAACGTAAATAGGTCAAATAGAGTGTGCTTGGCTAAAAACACATAACATTTTAAATTTTATATTTTATTGACAAACTTATAATAAATTCATGCAGAGGTTACATCGATAAGATCTGGCTTGCGCAAGAGAAAACGTGCTGAATCTCCTCAGCAAACTGAGCCACAAGTATCCGAAGAATGGGTCGATGAAGATAAACTTGAACTTTGGGAGATTAAACTATTTGGCGAGAAACAAGAAAAAATACGTTCTTCAATGATAAGTAGAAGTGCTCATTTAAAGCAATTGGAAAGTGCATCATCCAGTAGCAGTACATCTAGTAGTTCTCCTGCAACAAATAGTTCAATTGTTTCAAAAACAACAACATCCAAATTTTCCAATGACGAAATGAAAGATAAAATGGAACAGCAACTTAAATTGCAGCGAGCAGCGCATCAGCAAAAGAAATCGACAGAAGCTAAGCAAGTAATTGGTAAGTTTTTCTATTTGAATTTTTTTTTAACAAAGAATTTCTTTTGTTAAGTTGTATTGTTAATTTTTCAGCTAAGGCAAGTCCTGCTCAAACTAACCGAAGGGTTATTGTGAGGAATCCTGATGGAACTACAAGAATAATACACCAAACTGTAGTCACACCATCAACACAAACTGTTAAATCGACACCAAACAACAATGTTATAAACAAAACCACTTCTGAAACAGCAGCAGCAACAACAACTACAACAACAACTACAGAAACACCTCAACCACCACAGCCTACCCAACATAAAGTGCAAATAATTCGTGGTCCTGATGGAAAAGTTAGTGTGCGTGGTTTGAGTCCTGGACAGCAACTAATACAAATGCCTGACGGCAAGTTACATGTCCTAACAACAACACCAGGTAAATAAATAAGAATATAAAAAAAAATCAAAATTTAAACTACATAAAAATGTTATTTTTTCAGTGAGCACTACAAAAAGTCCAGCAGTAATTAAGAGCTCGGCCGTAGTGAATAATAAAGCTACTCATAATTCAGTTCTTCCTACGACTACAGTTAAGCAATTAGCTGTGAAACAAGTAGTGAAGCAGCAGCCTGTTGTCCAGCAATCAAATGTAGTTAAACAAATAGTGAATCGGGAAATTCAACAAAAGGTAATCACAGAAGCAATAAAATATCATTGTTATTTTATTATTTCTTGCATTTATATCTTTAAAGGTAACAAATACTATTGCATCTACATCGCAGGCTGTTAAAAATGGTTCACAGGTTCCTGTTTCACAAAATGTGCACAAAGTTTTGACAACTGGCGGACAAATCGTGCAGGCAAATACTCCTAAAAAACAAACAAATCTGCAGCAACTGATTGTGCAACCAGGCCAAAAACTTCTAGTTGGTCAGAATGCACAAGGTCAAAAAGTATTAATATCGTCACCTACACAACAAAATATACAACCTGCTCCTACACAAAATATACAAACTGTCGCGCAAGCAGCTCCCCATCAAGTGGTATTAAATCCTCAACCGACACAAAAAGTCATTCAGCAGATTGTTAATACGAGTAATGTTCAACAACAAATCATGGTTGGTGGTCAAAGAATAATACTTAGTCCGGGACAAACTATTGTTACCCAAAGATCAGTACCACAGTCCTCGCCGGTACAAGTTTTACAACAGCAAATAATACAACCAGCACAGCCCCAACAGCAACAGCAGCAACAAATACAACAACAGCAAATGGTTATTCATGCACAATCTCCGCAAGTTGAAACAAGAACCCAAATTGTACCTAAATTGAAAGTGCAAAACCAAACTATAAGTCAACAAATTCAACAACAACAACAGCAAATACAGCAGCAACAACAACAACAACAACAACAGCAACAAATACAGCAGCAACAACAACAACAGCAGCAACAACTACAACAACAACTGCAACAACAACAGCAGCAACAACAACAACAGCAGCAACAACAACAACAACAGCAGCAGCAGCAACAACAACAGCAACAACAACATCAACAGGTTCAGAGTGTTGAATGTAATCAACAGCCAACACAACAGCAACTCGTGGTGCAAAATTCTGCCTTGGCGCAACAATTAGCACAGGGTAAACTTCAAGTTGCTAATGTTAATGGTCAACAAGTCATAATAAAGCCTTTGGGAAATAATCAAGCACAAATTGTCGCACATATCAAAACTCAAAGCGACGGAAACGCTCACATTGTTACAAGTACGAATTTCAATGAAAACCCAAAAGAAACACCACCACAACAGACACCTTCAGTTAAATCAAACGTTACTGTAGTTCAGCAAATGAAATCTCCTACAACAATGAACGATCACATAACCAAAGATAATAAAATGGCAACGAGTGATCAAGGACAGAATAATATGTATTCAGCGCAAGAAGAGCCACAACAACAGCCCACTTCAACAACAATTGAGCAGAGCCTCCTGCAAGGACAACCACCTGGAACTGTCATTAAATGTGTCACGGCCCAGGTTATACAAACTGAACATGGACCCAGAATAGTTTTGCAGGGATTGGTTGGAAATGATTTTACGCAACAACAACTTGCATTGGTTCAACAGCAAGTCAAACAACAGTTATTAAAAGGTAAGTGTTAGTAGTTAGCTTCTCAAATTTAACAAACCTACTTAAATAAAAACCAACAAAAAAAAACAAAAATTAATTTACAGCTCAAGAATCCAGTGGGAAACAGGGTGTATTAGGGCCAACGAAAATCTATTTAGCTGTTCAGCCATCCAGTAGTGTAATTCAACAAAATTCACATTCCCAGCCCTCGCCATTGGTATCTGTGCAACAGAACCAACAAGTCCAGCATGTAAGTATTAAATGATACAATATTGAAAAAAAAAAAAATATTGGTTTTTAAGCTTAAAACATTTTTAAATTTTGAGTAAATATTTTTTATTATATATGTATGTATAAAGAATATGTAGGTCTTTGAAAAATATGGTATTTGTTTTCGAATATATGTGCTCTTCCCGCTCAAAAGAAAATGTCTGAAATATGAATTGGGGTATCACTTAGAAGATTATTCTTTCGAAAAAGAATCAACGATATGCTGAATTCAGTTGTATTGAACAATAATTTTCATAATCTCTGTTTTTGTACTGTCTATGTTACTTTGTCCAAAGTCTTGTGTGGTTACCTATCCGATTCGCTCTCATTCGGTCATTAACTCATTCATTACTAAAAAAAAAAATAGCTCATCTTTTCTCAGTACATAACTCATTCTTCCAAATAACAAAACTTATAATTAGTCCATAATATCTGAAGTCTCACTAATTCTCTGTCGATTTAAAGAGTTTTTTTTATGATAAATAAAATATGTTTGTTTATGAATATTCGTTGTATTGGATTAACATTTGCAGAATTGCAATTTTTAATTAATATAAAAAATAATTTGACTAGGCTCGTCATATTTATTTCGAAATTATATAAAGTGTTGGGTTGTATGCGATTATAGAAATGTTTCCATGTAGTGCTAGGTTTTTACTTATCGTATTGTAATTTACAAATGACGGACGTATTTTTGCGTCCGTTCACAACATGGCAAGTGAACAAACAGTTAAAAGAAAAACATTTTTCGATGGTTTCAATTCACAGTTATAATTAGAACAGTAAATTATAATTTTAAATTATTTTATCTAATATTTTCCCTTAAATGACGCAATTTACCATCATGAAAAAATAAATGAAAATCATAAAAATCCACTATGATTAGGGGCTCTTCGTCTTTGAAGTTTTTTTTTCTAAGAAAAATTTTTAAATCTTTTGAAGGAATAGTAATTTTTTCAAGCTGTTTTCGAAATAAGACAATGTGCCATGTACGTCATTCTGCAGATTTGTGTTATTTTAAGGTTGGACGATGCTCGGAAAATTGGCTGAGGTTTTCAGGTGTTATTCATTCTTCATTCTGAATGTTGGTCTAAGATTAAAAATAGAAAAACAAATTAAAATAAATTTATTTTATTTGGTGTTCATTTTTTTTTTTCAAAAAAAATCTTCATAATGATAATGAATATGTAATGAAAAAATGATACAGTTTACCGAGCATCGTTTAAGAAAGCCATCTCAATAAAAAGCACAGATTTTCTATCTAACACCACGATTGATATAGGACTTCCTTATTCTTATCCTGCAGTTCAAACTAGTAAAATGAGCCAAGACGAATTTGTTTCCTCTTTAACAATTTGAGACTAGAAGCACCAAAAATGTATTTTAACATAAGTTTATTATCTTTAAGCACCAACTTTCGAACTGTCATATTTTGTCAATTCAGAAGACAAGTGGAATTCTAGCATTTAGTCAGTTTATATTTCAAAGCGCTCAGTAATTTTCTTTCGTCACTTTGAAAGAGCAGGAGCATTAAAGATTTCTAAAAAAAAACACTTTCTATTCCTTTTTTTCTTATTTGATTTACTGCGACAGAAAATACAGTTTCTGACGGCAGAACTGAGGAAATTTTCTGAGGAATTGTGACTGAGTTCCAAAATGTTAAAAAAAAAAATGTTTTGATGACTTCTCAGGCGATTTTGTTCTTTAAAAAAAAAATATTTTAAATGAATGCAGCCACAAATGTTTTGACGCGCAGTTTTGCGCAGTTGTTACGCATCATGGACTTTCCGGATGCATTTTGGAATTTGCTAATTGTCATAATTTTTTTGTTGTGAGTTTTGAAATTTATGACTGCAGCAAATGCGCATCTGATGCATTTTGGAACTCAGCCTGTGTTTATATTTCTGAGAAAACGGAACCCTCTGAGATCTCTGGAATATAAGCTGGCTAATGAAGAAGCAAACTGAAGCTAATGGCAAAATTAAAAAAAAATTGATTTCTTTCCGATTACACCCAATTGCATTAGCTGTCACCATTTCCTAAGTAAGCTACCCTTGGGATTAAACGAAAATGAAAAGAGTATCTTGAGCCTTTGTACACTTAAATCAATTGCTCTTCATTTGGAACGTTACGTTTTCATCAATGAGCTAATCGCCTACACTTCTGTTGTTGTTGTCGGAGTTATGTTATTTTTTAGAGAATGGAAAGCACGCATCGTCCATTTTTAAACGCACAATAAGTCTTACAGAACAAAACGGTGGTTTTGCCTTTCACTATTCGCAACAAAAAGATAAAGATAATGTTAAAATTAAGTTATGGCTTAAATATTGCAGTGAAATTAACCAAAACTTTATGGATCCTTAATAATTAACCATACATTATATTCTCAATTTTTTGGAGTCAGTTCGGTATATGGTTCATTATTTATAGTCTACGTAAATATATTGGTTATGCCATGAACGGTTTATTATTTAGAGCCCATTCCATTATGGTTCATTTTACTGAAATATTTAAGTCGTAACTAAAATTGATTATTGGTAGGATCCAATAACTTTTTTTATTTTATAATGATTGCCGAGCTTACAAAACGACTTTCAGCTTCAAGTTCTCTGGTGTATGATGTCGGCTTGTAAAAATAAGTAACTAAGTATGTTGATCATACCTCTTATCAAGGCAATACGTAGATTACACCCGATTCCACCCTACCTGTTCATCGATTAACGTCTTTAAATAATTGAAAAGGGAAGGAATGAAAAACTGCCATTCTTGAAACAAAAAGGAAACCCTTTAGAAAATACTTGCAGCGACTAGGTTTGTTTCAGTTCAATCTTATTCGAGAACATAATATATATTACATAAAATGAAAAGTCCAAAAGCCGATTCCTCCACATTCTTCGGCGTTTTCTTGAGCGATTTTTCAATTTGAATTAACTAATTACCTAAAGTACTATTAAAACCCAATAGAATTTCATATCTATGAGTTTTTAGTTATACATAGGTCAATTTAACAAAAAAATAAAAGAAAAAAAAAAAACAAACAAAAACAAAAGAACTATAGTAAATGTATATATATTTTAAATATAATTTATAATTGAATAAGTGCTTCTGGCCAAACTCTTATTTTTCCTTTTTTTATTATTTTAATTCTTAAATTAAATTATAAACTTATTTAATTGTATATTAGTTTGATGATTATTTGCAATTGGCCTTTGTGTTGACAAAAAGCGCTCATATTAACTAACTCTTTGCCTGTTGCAAATATATATACCCACAATTTGAACTTACCGATTAAATATGACATTTTAGCCAAGGAAACCTTTTTGAATGTTATTTTGTGAAGAGATTCCATTTATAGAGATTTCAATGAGAGCAGTACGTAAATTTTGTTGATAACTAAAAAAAATTATTCAATGAATCTCACATAATATATTAATTTAAAAAAAAAAATTATATAAAAAATAAATACATTACTGTAACACAAAGGCTTTTCCATCCTAATCATCATCTAATTATAAAAAAAAAAGAAAATTTATTTGAACTTTTAACTTTGTTGAATAATTTTTTTAGCTATTATTTTTTTTTTCTATAAACTGCTTGAGAAATTTTAATAAATCTTATCTCTTCATAAAATTTCTTCAAAGGTTTCCTGGAATAATTTCAACCACTGATATTATACAAAGGTACGTTGTGTTTAAGAACATCATTTAATATTAGTTTCATATTTATTATTGATTTAAACATTTTTTTTTTTCGGGGTGTAAAAACTATTTTTAAGCAGTACAACAAAAAGTATGGTCCTTTTATTTTATATTAATAAAGATTTAAAGATTTAATTCAAGATAAAAAGTTTTAAATTGTGGGAATATTTTTAAGAGGGGAAAAAATATATGTTTAATTGTTTTAAATTTCGGACAAACACATTTCTTTTGAGATTTTTGTAAAAAATAAATTAAATAAAAATAAAATTAGAAAGTATTGAACTAAAAAAAAAAAAAAACAATTGGTTTTTATTTAAATGATGACATTCGATATTTTACCGATTATGGTATTTTCAAATTTTATAAAGGTGGTTTCCTTTCCTGCGTAGAAAGCAAAACCAAAATTTATAGAAAATCATTCTCGAAATATAGAAAAAATTGAATTAGCACGAGTAATGAAATTTTAATTCATTACTTTGTTAACTGCGTTGTTAATTTATATTTGAAAATAATGTTACCTGAATTTGGATATGAACTAGAAAAAAACAAAGAAATATATGTGTATGTATATGTATATAATACAGTAGTCCCTCGATAATGTGAATTACCGATAATGTTAATTTCTCTAAAAATGTGAACCGCCAAAAACTTTACGTTGTCATCTCTATAATGTGAACTTTCAAAATTTTCGGACTCTAAAATGTGAATTTCTTTTGTAAATTTTTTATATTTTTCTTTTGTTAGTTTTGCGTGCGATATAAGAGACTTTACTAACTATTATTTGTCAAGGTTTTGAATGCAGCTGGCATTAAGAGAGCATCACCTGCCAGTTGTGTAGGTAATTTTTCTTATCTCAATCAGTTTCTTTGCACTGAAAAAAAGTTCCAATAATGTGAATCCTTCTAAAATCCGAAAACGCCTTGTTTTAATTAATTCACATTATCGAGGGACTACTGTATTAGCTAATAAAACGGCACAAATAAACTATTAATATTAAACACTTAACTCACCTCTAACTTACGAGTTAACGTAACTGTAGTTTTGAAATATCTTATTGATACACAACATTTTCCTGGGATACTTAAACAGTTATCTATCACAACAACTAAGGATTTTCTTTTTTCCACTCTTTGGTTTACTTGAAATGTCAATAGCTTCTACCTTTTCTTATATCTGTAATCCATCATCTCTTTTGGACACGACTGAACCGGGGCAGCAGAATTTGATTAATTCGGCAGTTTGTATTAAAAAACATCCTACTAAAATCAAGCATAGCATATCATCATCAAAGAATATAAAGGTACCAAGAAGTCGCATCTCATAAAAATTTCCTACTGAAAATGCCGGGTTCAAATGTAGGAACCCGCACTTTGGATTTTTTATGGGCTTTTCAATAATTCTCTCAAGGCTTTTGAAACAGTCTGCTTTTTTTGTCCTTAAAAAGCCCATAAAAAAAGCAGAAGGTCTGGAAGCAGGCCGCAATATTGGAACCCACCATATAAAAATGTGCAGTACAAAAATTGTATGGGATGCGCTTTCTTGGTAACTTTATATTCTTTGATATCATATTGTAGTCGGTTTAAATAAATCATAAAACGTGCATTGTTATTTTAGCTATTTTGGCTTATAGGGGGCCCTTTAATAAGTAAACAGACAAATATCGTTGAATGGGGGGGTATAAGTATACCGTGGATGAGGAATGTTAGGAATAAGTCTTTGCGTGGGAGAACACGTCGAACCGCGCGGTATAATCCGTCCCGTCAGAGTTGAAATCTATCTGCTGTAAGTCAATCGAAGAGTTCGTCTCTGAATCAAAAAACAACGTTACAAAAGATTGTTTTGTTGGAATTAGTCCCCAGTATAATGTGAAATCTAAAACATCGACCATTATGACATGACCTTGGTTTGGACAAAGCTCGAGCGCAATGGATTCCCAAAATCAAAATGACACTTTCTTAAGAATCTGTTTAAGGCTTCTGTTATAAACGCAAAAGAAAAAATCATTCCTGACTACGGTTTTAAGCGAGCAGTCGAAAAAGTTATTATTTCATTTCCCACCAAAATCGATTAGCTTTTTTTTTAAAGATGGGAAAAGTGTATTTACTGATTTTTAGAGAAATATATTTAGATAAATAAAATGTCAATATTTATCCGTTTACTTATTAAACTAGGAACGCATAACCATAGTTTATATAACAAAGCTTGTTAAATAATGCCAGTGGTTTTTTATTTTTTACATCTCATTAATGATTTCAAATTTGCACATCAAAGCATTCGCCTATTTTTAAGTGGGTAAGAGCTTTCCTGTTATTTATTAATTTTCATCTTTTCCATTTAAACATATGAAATACATGCATATACGCATAATACATAATCATATACTGAAGAATATTGTCGTCGTTCAAAGATATTCAGCCTTATTGTGAGTTTCTCCCGAACAACATTCTCAAAACAACTTGTTTTTTTTTTTTTTTTTTTTTTTTTGGGGTTAGATATTTATTTGCATTTGGAATAGGATACTTAGAAATACAACATATGATATTTTTTTTGAGTGCGAAAAATTCCGAAACGGCCGAAATATGAAACATACTTTTGCTTACTATTTGCTTTTTTTCAATATCCCTTGCGTAAGCACCACAAATTTCATATCTCAAACACTAAAACTTAAAATTTGGGCTCAGTATAAATTCCAAATTTAATCAAAACTTCATCTAAAGTCAGATTACAATATTCTTCTTACTTTCCCAAGTTATTAGTTTAATATAAATTTTCGTTTTTACTACCTAATAAAATATTATATATTTTTGTAACGGTGTGACTTTTACCGCTTTATGAATTAACTGCACATAAACTTAATGAACCGAATTCTTAGTTCGTTCTCTTTGGTGAAGCTATTCAGAGTAAAGTAGAATTTTACACGAATTACTTTAGTAAAAAAAGACGTCATCAGTGCTGATGATGAACGCCACTGAAGCGTTTGAGATTCATTCGCGTTTAAAGGCTCTCCCAAACCAACGCGATACGTTCGGAGCGACGATGAATCTTCCCTCTTTTTTTAATCAGATTAATCAGAGTGTGCACATAGCCGCGATGCAAATCTTGGTACATTCTACAGTCGTCACAGATTCCCACCGAATGTTTCGCGCCGGTTTGGGAGAGCGACTATAAACACGCGCCAATTTGTCTTCACTATTTAATAACCATATTAAACCAACACATGATCTGAGTTAAGATAATAGACCCTCAAATTGACACACAATGAGTTCTATTGGGATATTCGAGGTGAATTTTGTTTCATTCGGAATATTTTATTCCCTCGAAAATGTTTCTGCTATCGTGAATCTCACACGGAATAAATTTCCATCGAAAAAAAAAACCAAATTCCCTTGAAAAATGTATTCCCGTTACCAAAAAAAATCCAAAGGAAACTTTCGAGCATTATTCACGTGTTCCAAATGTTAGAAGGAGGGAAACATTATTCCCAGCGAAATTTTTGTTCGTGATAACCACCAATAAACTTACAAAGATGGGATTTCCTGCTAATGATGACATACAAATGTAAACTGACACTGCTAAACATCCTCTCCAGACTTTCGAAATACGATTTTAAAATAATAAACGGCTCGTATAAATTTAGTTGAAATAACAGATGCAGAGCAAATTATACTTTTACACGATCTCTCTTTACATAATTTATAAGTCGTTTTCTCGAGAATAGCATTCTCGGGAATAATACTAAAGCAAAAAGTTAAAAAGGTGAGTAAAATGTGTAGCTGTAAAAATAACAATAATTGGTTTAAAACGTAGAATAACTTATTTTGAAATAATTCCATTAGAAGATCTTGTAACAAAATAAAAACAAAGAATGCACTAATATTAATCTCATTGTATGTACTTATGTTTCTGTTATAACTTACTTTGTTTTATTGAAATGCAGAGGTGCATCGAAAAAATTAAAACGTATCATATTTGTTTGATTTAAGTTTGGTGTCTTCGTTACCTTAGGATGAAAATAATTGTTGAATTATGAAAATTAAAAAAAAAAAAAAACAGAAATAGGTAAATCTTTTTATTTTGATAATTTCGGTTTTCTAATTTATTTTTGTCTTAATATTATTTTCATTTAAAAAAAAAATGAACTTATAAAAATACACTCAACACTTATGTATATTTTTAGGACCGTATTGATTCCATTGAAAGGAATTCAAGTGAAGGCTTGGTTCAAATAAAAAAGGAGAGTAATGAAATCAAAACCGAAATATATCCAAATCAAATCGAGACAAAACAAAATAAACTTAATACACCAGGAAAAATACATAAAGATGTAGCGAAAATTGTGTCAACCTTAAACCTGGAAAAAAATCAATCTTTTGTTATAACTCCCGATTATATACAACAAAGTGAGTTTTATATTTGTCTTTTAATTTTTTTTTTCATGAACATATGAAGACCTTTTTGTTTACTTATAAGTTATAATCTATAAGATTTTGTTTTTCGTATAAAATTAACTTTTTGTTATCAACAGAACTTTTAATGTAAATAATCGGCCCTATCGAGGTAACCGTCGGAGCGGAATTCTCTCCGATTTCCTACAAATCGGAGACATTTTGCTCATCTCCGATTCGTAGGCAATCGGAGAGAATTCCGCTCCGACGGTTACCTCGATAGGTCCGAATAAAAGTTGTTTAATTAAACTTAATTTTAAATCATAAAATGAGCACTTTTTTTTTTTTGCAATTAACTTTTATAATTTAAATAATAAACAAAAATTATATGTTCATCATTTAAGCAATAAAAAATGCGCTCAAACAAGAAAATCTCAATCCAGAAATAGAAGAAAAACTCATAAACCTACAACGATATCAGGAACGCCAAATGAAATCAGATCAACCGATGACAACAACTGACACAAATACACTGACCACTACAAATCTGATTTCAAATGTAAATATTTTACCCACACAGCAAGTGGTACATGCGACTAGAAAGCGTAACAGTAGCAGAATAAAAGAAGAAGATGAAGTACCCGCAAAATCGAAGAATTTATGTTTGTCTTTTGGTGCATTTGCAGCAGGAAAAGCCGAAAGCAATAATACATCTTTAGTTAGCTCATCGAATGAACACAAAGGCAAACATGACAGTGAAAAAAAGAAAGCAGCTGCACAACTAAATGTAAGTTGATTAAGGTTTTCTTACATGAATTTATAATTAAATTTAAAAATTTAAATGATGATTTCAGCGATTGAATCGACACAAAGAATTATTGAAGAAGGATATATTAAAGAAGAGGGCAATTCTAGAAAGAGTATTACACATAGAAATTCAGCGAGAAATTGCATCTGCGATGCCAGAACTTCAAGAAAATGAGGCCAGAAGCTTTAATAATTTCAAATCAGGATCAGATGAGTATGTGAATTAATTTTTTTTATCGTAATTTTGTTTAATTTTAATTTCTATTTTTTTAAGACAATCACCATGTGATAATCAAGAGATTCAAACATCAAGTAAACAAAAGAAAGGTTCAAAGTTCCCAGGAATTTCGAAAAAACGTGAAAAATTGTATTGTATATGCAAGACACCTTATGATGATACTAAGTAAGTATATTTGTATTTTTTATTATAGTCTACCACATTAACTTAAAAAATATACCTCAAATAAAATGAGTGCCAAAAACTTTAAAAAACAATGCGTACTGGTTAGAGCGTTGGACTGTCATGCCAGAGGTCTGGGTTCGATTCACAGTTTCTTGCTTTGTCATACGACAAAAGAAAAATTTCAAGGCTACTGCATCTTCGAGGGAATGACAAATCCTCAAAGAGTATCCCTTCTTAGTCGTTCGGAGTCGGCAAAAAATAGTACGTTCCTCCTAACAATAGCCTAACAACACGCCCACAGGAATGGTTGAGAATTGTAGGTCACTAGGCCCTGGTTCTTGACGAGCTGTGTTGCGCCCCCATTTTTTTTTAAATGATTTAAAATATTTTAAGTAACTTTTTTCGATAATTGCTTTTGTTTAAAACGTGCATTTTGTTGGGATACAAAAATGATGAATGTAAAAAGTCAAGTCCTACTTTTAACAAAAAAAAGCTCTTTAGCTTTCTAACAAAAGCGATTATCGATTAGATTAGATTAGATAAAGTTTATTTAGCTAAGTTTGCTATTATACAATTTCATTACATTATGTACTTATTATAAGTTACTTAAATTTAATAATTATTTTTTACAAAAAATAATACAGATTGTTTATATTTTAAAATATTCGTTTCGATCTTTACATTGTTTGGGAGTTTATTAAATATTTGGATTCCTTTGTAAAATAGCATATTTTGGCTTTTTGAATTTCTAAATAATTGCACATTTAGATTATTTCTATTTCTTAAGTTATAAGGCTGTGCACTGGCTCTAGTTGTAAGTCTTCTACTTAAATAACCTGGCAACATGTTGTTTTTAATTTTAAATATAAAGATAAGTGTACACATTACTATTCTTTGTTTTATGTTTAACCATTTAAGCATATTTTGTAGGAAATTAAATTTGCTACAAGTTTGTAGCACAAAATTTTTTTCTTGGATCAAAAATAGGCCAGTTAATTGCGAAAATCAAAATAATTTTTAAAAACAAGATGGCGGCCCGGTGCAATCGTGAAAAATGTATTGTTCGGCTTGTGAACTGATAATCCTTAAAATACAGAGGAAAAATGCGCCTCGGAATTATTTCCCATATCATCATCATGTAATGAAATCTAAGTACTAAATTGTATAATCAAGGTTATCTTGCGAAATTCAGTACTTCAACAATTGTGTATCGATTTTAAAGAACATTGTTTCACTCATCATAAAAAGCACTTGAAATATAAGTACTAACGAAAAAGAATGTAATGCAAGTTGTTGCCAAAAACTGTCTTCAAACTTTTAAAAAACGTGAAAAATTAGTGTTAGTTTCAGATGACGTTTAAGAAATCTACAGACATTAGGTTTGTTCGTTGAACTTTACCCAGGGTTGACCCAGGTTTTCTTGGCAACCCCAAGAGTTGTCAAAAAAACCTAGGTTTTTCGATTCTCAAAAAACACTTTAGGGCTCTGAATTGTGTTGTTGACATTTAAAGCAAGTAAGAATTTCTGTACTCGAATAATTAAAACTTAAAATACGATTGAAAAATGAATAAAAACAACTTTAAATGTTTCTATTTTCTTTTCCAGTTTAATTTTATTCAATTAGTGCACTATTTTATCTAATTTCCATTAAAAAATCACGAATCTTCAACAAAATAAATACTTTACAATGTATGTCACTTGGCAGTTTATTCGTTACTTCAATTCGCCCCAGCAAAAAACCTAGATCTACTTCAGGGCGAGTTCAGGGCGACCCCAGGTTTCAAAAAACAGAGAATTTGATTGCTAGGGTGAGTTCAGAGTTTTCAAAAAATGCTTTGGGGCGACCCCAGGGCGACTTCAGGGCTCAACGAACAAACCTATAATTGCCCGTACTATATTATTTATGTACATCGTTTAAAACCGTAAATAAATTATAAATCGGATTGAAATATGGTCGAATTCAAACTCGTTGAGTGCGGGAGATCACTCAAAAATGGTTTTTTAACAATAAAATGAGATTTTGAGGGTATAGGAAAGATTTCAAGTATAGGTTCGTGATGTACTCGAAAAGGCCTACAACCTCTACTAGGTCACTTTAGAAGTTTAAAATCACTGTAGCACAGTGTTATTAAGGGTAGGTGTACCCGACCAGCCAACTCAAATTTCATGTAAATGAATTTGAATGTGTTAGTAAGCTCTCTTCACCAAATTCGGCGTTCGAATTTTAATTATACCTACTCTTGTACTCTTTTTTAATCGCAAACGATGTTGCAGAGAGCAGACAATCACGCACAGGCACGCTCAAGCAAAAGAAAGGAAAAAAACAGGTAGCGAGCGAGTAAGCGCAGACGAAGCAAATGTACCTACTTATTATGTATGTAAATACAAGTGCCAGACATTCAATTTAGAGAAAATAAATAAAACAATATTCTGACCAGATAGGTAGGTATGGATGGATTTGTTTTTTTCTTATGGATATGGTGTGATGTGTGAATATGTATTATAATTATCTAAAATTTTAATTTACTTTACTATATTATAAAGTAAAGTGTTGGCCACTCACTGACTGACTCATTCATAATTTTTACTCATCATTCTACAGGTTTTTGTGTTATAGATATATATATATATAAAAAATTTTTAAATAGCCTTATTAGCTCTACATATCTCCACTAAGAAGGGATTTTTTGAAATTCTAAAAATTAATAGGGTAAATAGGGGTAAGTGTAGAGTAAAGTCGGTTTTCTATTTTCTAAACGGAATGAGATAGAGATTTCATTTTTTTTGTGTTTGATAGATTTTTTAAAAATTAGATTGACATATTTTGGGAAAAAATTTAAAAAAAATTATTTTCGGAAATAAAGTTGTTTGAAACTCAAAAATGCAAAAATCGATGTTTGACAAAATAATTCTAATAAATCAGGAGATTGTTTGATTGATTTGAGGATTACGGCGATTGAAAGAAGATAAAAAAAAGGTTATCCATGTATCAGGGATTTTTTGTGGGCGTGGGGAATTTTTGAAAAGACGCAATTTTTTCGGCTTATTTTTTGATGGTTTTTATTTTTTATCTTTTTAATGGATGAAAAAATTGAAATTTTTGGATCCTATAGAACTTATAGATTTTGATATTTTTGGAAAATAAAATTTCTAAAGTGCCGTTAAGCTGAGATATTTGAGTTTAAAAAAATGAGCAAATCAATTTTTTAAGGTTTTTTTCGATTATCTTTTTATAGAGTAAGAGTAGGGAGTTGAAATTTTCACATATGATAGGATTTATTAATCTTAATCGATTTGCATTTAAATTTTATTTTTTTTAATACCGTTAGACAGAAATAGCGGTAAATATTGACTTCTTGAATAAATTCGTTAATTACTTATCGCTGAGTGCACCGATTATTTTAGTTTTTCTTTAAATCGCATGTCCGTTTAACGACAAAAATTTTGATACCTCATTTGAATCTGTACGACCTCTAGAAGCTTCACAATCTTATTTAAAAGCCAATCAAGAAATCGATTAAAATGCATTAAAATTGCCTGTTTCGTTCATTGTCAACCACCATCGACCAGTGGGAGATGACAGTTATTTTATGAAAATCACAAAAATCAATTGATATTGTTCGATTAAAAAATTCATAACTTCTATACTATACGTCCGATCGATTAGGTTAAGGTCTTAAAAGAATCATGAAATGTCAAGCTTTAATTGTGTGTAAAAATTATTGCGTGAAGGGGAAGCATTCTATACGAAAAGGGGTCGGAAAGCCGTCATCAAATCGATTTTCATTTTTCAAAATGCAAAACATGATAAAAAATTTCGAAATATCGAAAAACAATATTCTACAAAGTTATAGCCCCATTTCTCATCTACAAACATGTCAGTGCTTATATAGGGGTAAATTCGACAGGAGAGGCTGTAGGGGCCCTTTAATTGGTTTAATGACCAAAAAAGTATTTTAAATTATAAAAATGATATAAAATTATCGATTAGGCCATCTTATTAGGCTAATAACTTCGATAATAATTATCGGATCTTCTTGAGGTAAACAAATATGAAAAGATAAAATGTCAAGCTAAATTTCTGTATAAAAATTATTTCAAAATCGTAAAAAAAATCATATCAAAAAGCTGATTTAGTCTGAAATCAATACGATTCTTATCATTTTAAATTCAAAAGTTGATGAAAAATTTGAGAATTTTGAAAAACTCTTACTATATATTTATTGCAAATCTTGGTTTACAATAATGCTGAACAATGTTTTAAGATTAGTTCAACAGCGGAGGCACTAAAATTAATTAAACGCGATTTTAAGGATTTTCATTAGAAAATGCAATAGACACGGCTTTATATATTATTTTTTTACATCCAAAATACTAAACGGTTTTTAAAAGTTAAAGTCTTAAAATACTGTCATTAAAACGGACATCAAATGTGTGGAAAAAAATTTATAAAATTGCATGATAACTTTGAAAAAAATGTAAAAACAAATTGAGTTTACTTTTTTTTCTCACCAACTTTACTAATTAAAAAATTAAAAACGCTATATAAACTTGATCGCAGAGAAAAAATGCTACCAAAATATTATTGCCTAATATTTTTTTTAAATATATGTAGAACATAATGAAGCCATTTATTGAACAGGACAGCTGATATTAATTATTTTTTGAATTAAATTTATTTAAAACTTGCTTTTTTCGGCACAGTGCTTGGCCGATTAAATCATTCATAACTTTTTAGTAAGTTGACGGATTTTGTTTAAATTACTTTTTTTAAATTAAGCATAAATAAGCGCTTATTTTCATGTATAAAACATACCCATACATGACTTAATATTTACAATAAATGTTCTTTTAAAAAAAATTGCGATAAAATATTTTAAATAATTTTCTTGAAATATGTCTAAAAGAGTTATCGAAAATGATCTATAACTTCAGTTATTGTTTTTAAATCTTCCAAAATAACATTTTAAATGAAATAAAATATATTTAAAAAATCAAAAATTTCAAATTTTATGCAATTGAAATTTCGTGATATTTCAAAGGCAAATGCATGGAAAATTGCAAAATTAACGATTCAGCGAGATATAGAAATATAGAGATATAGAGATATAGAGATTAAGAGATATAGAGAAATAGAGATATATAGATATAGAGAAAAAGAGATATAGAGATATAGTGATATACAGATATAGAGATATAGAAATATAGTGATAAAGAGATATAGAGAAAAAGAATTATACAGATATAGATATTTATAGAGATAATAGAGATATAGAGATATATATAGATATAGAGATATAGATATAGAGATACAGAGATATAGAGATACAGAGATATAGAGATTTAGAAATATAGAGAGATATAAATGAAAATTAAATGTAATTCAAAACAAGAACGTGCACACAAGGAGGGGTAGGGTGAGGGGGACTTGCACCACTAATCTAAATTTTTAATTCTCTTTCTCTAATTTTTTTTTATATGTATAAATTTTTCGTATATATATTATAATAATTATAATAAAAATGTATAAATTTATTATTATACAATATATATTTATGTATATATAAAATAGAATTATATTTTTACATATATAAAATTTTTATTATATATGTAGAATTTTTTACATATAAGTAGAATTCTATTACATCTGTAGAATCAGTTTGCGAAGCAACTGACAACGGGCTAGTACCTGTTATAAATGAAAGAAACGGTCACTCACTGACTCATTCATTGCACAGCTTATACTGTAAATCATAAAAATATAAAATAAATTTTATTTGATAGAGAATTTTATGTAAAGGAGCACTAAGACGGGATTTTTTGAAATTCCAATTTTAAGTAAGGTAAAATGGGTTTTTTTTTTTGATTAAAGGTCGAAAAACTACTTTCTAAACGGGAGAGGTTAGAACGTCAATTCTTATTTTAATTGATAGATCTTTGAAATAGAAGAAACTTTTAAATTTAAAAAAAAATTCTAAAAAATCTGCGAAGTGAGTTATAAAATGTAAGTTGACTTTTGAATAATACGTCTTTGACAAATAATTCGCTATAAATCGGGGGTATCAGATAGAGAAACAAATTTTACAACATTAGAAAGATAATGAAAAAAAAAATTACCCATGTTTCAGGAATTTTTGCTAGGAATTTTTTTTCACCCACTTTTTGATTTTTGAAGATGACACATTTTTTTACCCATTTTTTTGTGGTTTATGATTTTTTATATTTGTATGGGTAGATCTAAAAATCTAAAATTTCTACAGCTAATAGAAATTGTTAATTTATAAATATTTTAAAAATTTTAAATTTTTTCAACAACCCCAACTCCAGATATTTACAAAATTAATGCTTTTTTTTTTCATGCCCTCACAACTTTTTACTGGATGCATCTACAAATTTAATATTTCTTTTACCAGCACCTTAGAAAGCTAACGTTTAAATTGACATCTCAACCAATATTCTACATCCTACACAACCCTCACAATAGTTTAAAAAGTTTTCATCAAAAAATTACACGAAAATCTTGAAAAATGGGTATGATTGTTCGTTGTCGCAAAATTAAATCAAAACAATCTTTCGGCAACGATTCTAAACATTTCAACATGACATTACCTATAAGAACAAAAGAAAAAAACAACAAACAGTGCATGACTATTACACGCAATATCATAGATTCCCTTTTGCAAAAGAAGCAGAAAAAAACTTCCATTCCAACGATGAGCCAACAAAAAAAAATACATATGTACCTTATGTATGTACGTACAAGGTACACAAAACTCAACCAAATCTCCTAGAAAGATACCACCGCGCCCGCGCGAAGTGAACACCAACTTCCACCACGTCTACCCCTTGACAACAAAAAGACTGGCATACACATACATAATAACCTTCTTCTTTTTCTTTTACCTAAAAAAAGATCACTTGACATCCAAATAATGAACAGGATTACTATGTATGCTTTCTATAAAAAAAAAATAAGGTGTAAAGAGTCAATACAGAACTTCTCTTGTAAGGAAAAAGAGAATTGGGGAAAAGAGAATGCATGCACAACCCAGTGGATTTATTTTGAACCAAATTTCTTTGTGTGCGTGAGCAAAGATGTTTTTCCAGTAAAAAACTGCAAAATTGACAACTTTTCCAAAATTAGAAATAAAAAAACCATGAAAGAAAATACGATTTTGTTTTTTAAATCTAATAAAAAAAATACCAAAAAAAAATAAAAAAAATATGTGGTAATTGTATTGGCTGTCCTTGCATTACAACGGCATTACAAATAATGTCATATTGCATTGCGTTTTCAAGCATGTTGTAAGGCAAATATTTTTTTTTTCAAAGGTACTATTTAGTTCAGAACACATGATACTTTGATTTAAAAAACATTTAGAAAATTTAAAAAATATAACATTCAATTTCCCAGGCAATCGCGCAAAATAATTGAAGAAAAAGGAGTATCTTTTCTATTTTTGTCTCTAAAAAGTAACTGTAAAAAATTAAAAAAAATAAAATAAAAATTAAGGTAACTGCATATACATATAAGCTTTGTAAAAACGTTTATTTGACTTGCTTACCTAATATACTTCAAAAGTTTTATCAAATTATTCATTCATAAAATATAACGAATTTCGTTTATTTTTCATAGTTTTGTGCATTTTTTTGGGTGAATAAATAAACTAATAAAAAGAAAAAAAGGGTATTGCTTAGTTTTGAGATCAGTTTTCTCCAGAAAAAAAATAAAAAAAAAATAAGAAAGTTATTTTTACCCAATTTCCCATCCATTTTTGTAAGCATCGTACTAAATTTTATGATTTTTCTATCTGTCTGGCGGTTTTAAGGTTTAAAATATTTTTTATTTTTTTTTAAAGCCACACAAATATTTTACTTAACTTATTTCCAATTGATGACCGTTTGTTTCATTAAAATATTCGCAAAATTGTGAACGCTATACCGATTAGCGCAGAACTCCAACCTATTTTTTCAAGGGACACATACCCTTAACTATTACTTCTTTTTGTATTATGTAGTAAGTAATAAATAAAGAAACAAACACCTTAATAATTGGAAAGACAATCCAGAGATTGAAAAGTAATTGATTAATTCATGACGGAAAAGTAATTAACTTTTCCTTAAGAATACAGGTCGTTAAGAAGTTTTTGTATAATATGTGCTAGAAACGAATGTTTGGTGAAAAAAATCATTTCATTATTGAATTTATATTCTAATTCGAATGCTATTTTTTTTTTTTTTTTGATTAAAAATTATTTGATTTTCTTTTCAGATTTTATGTTGGTTGTGATCTATGTAGCAACTGGTTTCATGGTGAATGTGTTGATATTACCGAAGAAGCTTCGAAAAAATTATCTGAATTTATTTGTGAAGAGTGCCGTCGTGCTAGAGATACACAAGAGTTATATTGTTCATGTAAACAGCCATATGACGAATCACAGTTTTATATATGCTGTGATAAATGCCAGGACTGGTTCCATGGCCGTTGCGTTGGGATTGTTCAAAGCGAAGCTGAATTTATCGACGAGTATATATGTCCTGATTGTCAACGTAATAATGACATCAATATGGCAAACATGAAAAGCCTTACCAGTAATGAATTTGAAGAATTAAAAAAACTTATGAAGCAAATGCAGGTACGAGTATACACATTACATAATATTTTAAACAATTTAGAATAATTGAACAAATTTGCAAAATTCATTTACAGAATCACAAAAATGCATGGCCTTTTATGGAACCGGTTGATCCGGAAGAAGCACCGGACTATTATAAAGTTATAAAAGAGCCAATGGGTAATTTAAACAAACACAAAATATAAAGTTCTTTATACAAAAATTCTATTGTTTTTTTTTTTAGATTTAAAAAAAATTGAAAAGAAAATAAATGCTCAGATATATACAAAATTGTCCGAGTTCATTGGAGATATGACAAAAATATTCGATAACTGCCGCTATTATAATCCTAAAGAATCTGCATTTTATAAATGTGCGGAAAGCGTAGAAGGATATTTCGTTCAAAAAATTAAAAACTTTCGAGAAACCGTGGCAAATGCTTCATGCAATGTGAAATAATATTTTAATAATATATATTTGTATTTATAAAAACTTATTATAATCGATAATTCGTTAATGTGTAAATTTTGCTATTCATTTTTAAGTATTTTAAGTAATAAGTGAAATGTGTAGTAAAGTAATAAGTTTTAAGTTTAGTATATTTTTATGAATATACGTTTAGAAAACAAAAACAGAATTGTAATAAACGTACAAAAATTAAGGAATTTAAAAATGAAAATATAATAAACGTGTGTAAATATTTGAAATAATAAAAAAAAATATATTAACAAAAAAAAAATATAGTAAGCATAATGATAATGATATAATGGTAAAATAATAATGTTTGTTTTTTTACTACTGATCTTGAATTCAAATTTTATAAATAATTTATTACTATGAGTCTTAAATATTTTATAATAAAACAAAAACGTAGTGTTTCGGTTTTCACGGTTGTACACTGTACAGATATTAATTGTTTATCATTTACTTAACGCAATTTAGAAATATAAAACAATGTAAAATATTAAAGAAATTATAAAAGTAAATAAATTCAATACATAAAAGGTATGCTTATAATCCTTACAACAAATTTTAATGTTTTACTTAAATTAAAAAGATTCATGTCGATGTACGATGGAAGCAGATATGGAAAAAAGGATATGGCCAAAATATGGTTCAAAAATTGGTGAAAAAAAACTCAGAAGCTGAGGCAGACTTACGGCCTTATTCTGCGATTTTTTCAAGTGAAATTTTGTATTTTGCTATCGGTCGGAAAGAAATAATTGTTTTAAAAACAAAAAACGCGTTTAAATTGCAATTAAAAATAAATGTATGCTTGGGAGAATTTCAAAAATAAATAAAAATAAATTTGGTAGAACAAACGGCTCATAAAGAACCAGGGCCTAGTGACTGACGACTCTCAACCATTCCTGTGCGCGTGTCTGCAGGAATGGAGGGGATCTACCAGTTTATTGCCGAATCCGAAAGGCTAAGGTGAGCGGCACTTTTCTATGGCAAGAGATACTCTTGGAGGATTTGTCACTTCCTCGCAAGAGGTAGTAGCTCCGAAAAAAAACCTAAGGGTGGAAAAAATAAGTAACAGTAACATTTTGAATTCAAAAGATAGAAGATTTAAAAATGTAATTTGAACCAAATTGTATGAAGTATTCACGTGAATCAAAATTTCCGATCGAATCGAATAGGGCTGTAAAACATAGGTAACTACAAGCAAGATCGTTTTATTAACAATCTGCTCAAATAGGAACAACCTAATTAGCCTTATTATTGCAAGTTTCACGAGAACAACATTCCAACCGGGAAATTTTCTAGCTTATTGTGAGTTTCACCCAAAAAATATTTTATGTTTCAAAAATTTCCTTTGTTTTGAACATTTATTTTCGGGCGAAATGTAATGCTATTGACAGCTTAAATTTTCACTTAATATAAGTATTTGAACGAGCGAATAATAAGGCTCAAAATGTAACTTTCGTTTAGCCAAAACTCACAAGTAGCTTCCTCAAATTCTGGGCGAACAAAAATTTTAAAGTGAAATATCACAATAAGGCTGAATATAAGTAGAGTCCCTTCACGGGTCACTGTAAACTAAAAAGACACCTATGTAAGTATTATTGGCCTAGAAAACAGTTAACCCAACTACAAAATTCATTTTACAAAAACGTTGTTTTTGTTCTTTTCATCTCGAAACCTAAGCCTCCCCAAATATGATATTTTACCATCTAAATGCGCATCTGATGAATTTTGGAACTCAGCCCAGCGTTGCCGAAGTGACACGGACGTGTTTTTTGACACGATAATTTTCTCGTGGCACGGTGGCACCACGAAGAATTTCAATATGGCACGTTTTTTTATTTCCTCAAAATGCAGCAAATTTCAACAAAATTTAATGAAAATTGGTCCAAATTCCCGTTAAAAGTGGGCAGAAGCACAGAAGAAGTGGAAGAATGCACGAAGAGAGCAAATGATTTCCATTAGGTTTTGGGTAAAATAGAGTGAGAAGAAAGGTATTTAACTTTTTTTTGCAATTTTTTTCTAGTTATTGTAGTTTGAACGAAAAACACGATATAGGCGAAATTTGAAATGCTATAACTTAAAGACGAAATAACATATAGAGCTCGTTTTTTAGATTATTTTCATTAGTCATTGTGTGCAAAAATCAAAAAATGAAATCACAACCATTTTCAAGATGGCGGCTTTTTTCTAACTTAACTAGCTCAATTTTTTTAATTTGGAAATAAACCTAAACAAATATGTACATTAAAAAAATTTCGTCCATCGAAACATGCACATGTTTTTACTAAATTAACGTTCTAGAACGTTTTTCACAAAATCTATTGATTGTACGAAAAAAGTGTCCAAATCTTTTTTGTGTAGAATAACATAAGATAAAACGTTTGTCCTCATCCCCACTTAGAACTCATAGTTTACGAAGAATTTGGTAAAAACTGGGCCCGTATTACGAATTACGAAACGATAGGCAAAACAAACGATAGTCATGACATAGACCGGTTATGATTTTCGAAAATAGATGCATGAACATATTGCCAGATAAAATCAAAAAAATCTATTTTTTTAAATAAATATGCGACATATATACATAATAAACCTAAGTCAGAAGTTACAAAACTATAAAATACGACCGCCATAAGCAGTCGTAAAAGAAAACGAATATCGTTTTAGAAAAACGACTATCGTAAAATGTAATCGCAAATTAACGATAACGAGGGAATTTTAACGATAAATGTAATACGGGCCCTGAACTTCACCCCCTTTCTACAGCCTTAAAAATTTTATCCCGGTCCAAATTAAGGGTACTTTTTAAAAAACGTTTCAGACATAAAAACAAAGCTGTCCCCCAATATTTATTGGATTTTTTTCGAATTCCAAAACTCATTTCAAGTGATCAGCTCAAACAATACTTACGCGCAAAGATATCTTGAAACAAAAGATGCCCACCAAGATAGAATTATTTTAATCGGAAACATCACTCTCCAAACTCCAACTGCGATTATGGGGATTGAATGGATACAAATTTTAATTCGTATACAATGAGGTAAACATTTTATTTAATTAAAACATTTCATCTATATATTTTTGTTTTAAATGAATTTAATATAACATATGGAATGTATGTATAAAGAAATATTACAGTATTCTCCCTTAACCTTTAAGAATTACGTTAAACAAATGGCAAACAATTAATACTAAAAATATACTTTTCAATAATACTAAACACAAAATTGTACGTTTTATTAGGGTACCATCACATTAACTATATTGGGAAATATTTCCCCTTGTATAATACCATACTCGACTCTTTCACCATCCACAGTTATAATACCTTCAGTTCCGGTAGGTTCTATTCTAAATGCTGTTACTGGTATAATTTTAATGAATTCATTACTTTTTGATGGCAAATGAGTTCCCGAACTCAAATTCAGCAGAAAGTTTAAAAGTTGCGATCTGCTAACGCCACTACGAATAACAACAAGCCATATTGTGCCATCGCTCAGTTTGGCAGAAGGAGCAAAAAAGATATCAGTACCCAAATGTGATTGATAAGCAGCATGTACCATGACGTAATCTCCTTCTTCTGTTGTCCATGTATCAGGAACTGGACTCATTAAAGATGGAGCATTTGGCATAGGTCCGTATGTTTGAAATGTATTCTGCTGGGAAGGTCTTTTTTCACTGGAACTACTTTCTTGTCCGTCCATACTTTGGTATAAGCTCTCTGCAATCGAAAAGTAAGCACTTTTACGCGAGGTAGCCGAATACCAGCTGTTACCACGTTGTCTAAAGAACTCAGAGCCTGCTGATGTTTCTAAAGATATAACTTCGCCGTACTCATTTAATTCTGGACTATCGGTAGACTCGAAAGAGTCCGTTTTCGAAAATGTTGTATCTATGCTCAAGTTGTGCTTATGCGAACTGTTTGAAGTATTAACACAATTGTCCGTTTTTTCATTATTTTCAGATGATTTAGGAAGATATGATAGTTTTCCATGATATGTGCGTAGGCTTATTAGTCTGTGTACCGACCAAACAGTAAATCTCTGATAACCTAAAGTCCGTAAACGTTCACTTTCGATATCGATATCTGATATGAGACCCCAACCAATTGAGAGAAACGAGAACATTATCTGAAATTAAATGAAAAATCTAAAAAATTAGTAATTATTTTATTAATAATTAATGTTTGGTCTATATTGTTAAATATTGAGCCCAGTCCTTAAATATTGGGTTCTTAGTAATTTGATTTGAAAAATAAATCGTTGTAGAATAATACAAGGACAGATTTTTCATCATTTTTTTTTGCTATTTTATCACGTGAAATTTTGTATTCTGCCATCCGTCGGAAGGATATCACGACTATTTTTTAAAAAAAAACGCCTATATAGTGTTTGTTGTTAGAAATTTCAAAAAATTTAGGACAGCCACGCTTTGCATCCGAAAGTTGAAAAATTAAAAAATTTTAAACAAATTAAATAATCAATAGCGTGGATCGATTGAATCTTATAGCAGAATAGGGCTGGTTGTAGAATCGAGAAACCTATGGCATGCTCATAATGTATCTGCCCCTGGCTTCAACCCATTGACTTGACTGGACTCATATATCAAAAAAATAATTTTTTGTATAAACCAATTAAGTTACCTGGGAGCGGGTTTCCACACGAACCAGATCCATGGTTGTTGTTTTTCCACGAACTGCAGTCAAAGCTGCACTTAAAATTGGCTTCGGATGATATGGTTCACTGAAATATTTAAAATTAATCATTTAAATACGCATCCCAAAGTTATTTAAGATGATAAACGAGGTAAGTTTTGAAGGCATTATGGATTTAAGATAACTGTGTACAAAGAAGGGTAAATCGATTTTTTGTTTGCATGTTTTTATTTATATTTCATTTTTTTTTAAATTAAAACAACAAAGCATCTATGAAATCCCAAAAAATGAAGCTTAACTGTACCAACAATTTCATTTACTCGGCCGGAGTCGGTGAGTTAAAATTTCTGAGACACGGACTAACTATTAAAGGACGTTTGAGGAGTCGAAAATTTGGACCAGAAAAGTCGAAAAAACGTGAAAATCTGAAATTGCATATTTTTAGAGGGAACCTTTCGGGATTCCAATATTTGAGACCCAAAATCCTGGGATTTAAAAAAAAAAATGCTATAATAATTCCTAAGCATGACTCAAAAATCATGTATTTTTTAACGGACCAAAATATTTGAAATAGGTACCTTTTTCTGAATTCAAATTATTTTAAAAAATTAGTAAACAAAAAAACAACTTAAAATATTTCAATTTTGTATTTCTATTTATTAAACTAAATTGAATAATTGTAGGTTTTTTTTAAACAGAGTTACAGAACGTAGGCACTGATTTGTTTTAAGCGGGGTACACATTATCGATCATGTACGACAGTTTTGCTCACGACTGATAGTGTGTATATTATGTTTGATGTTTTGTCAGGCAAGCTCATGTTCACAAATTTTTTTGATATTGACTGACAGTCAGCCGATTGTCATACATGATCGATAATGTGTACCCCACTTTATCTAGCAAACATCATCAAGCGCTGACCTTTTCTCTTTTTCTTAAATCAAATAATTTTAATAATTAGCCAGTTCACGTTTCTAAGATCTCACTGAGATCCCACTGAGCAAGCTCCGTCAGCTCCACTGAACAAAATTTCTCCGCTAGAAGTCAAAACCAATTTCCATCTCTTTTTTATTAATTAATCAACTGCGACAAAAAATAATTGAGCAAGCGAATCCAAAAAATATCAGTCCCAGTTTTTTGACAGCAAAAGCGAGGAATCTCAAGGCTGTTTCACAATGCGACGAGAAAACGAGACGTCAGCGTGACGAGATCTCTTCGCAGTTGTTCTCTCTTTAAAACGAATTTAAAACAACGAAATAATACATAATAAAGTATTTCTCGTCGTCACGTTGCGTCTTTTTTTCAATTTTTCGAACTTTACGACGTGACGAGACGACGCGAATTGCTTGATTATGTATTATTTCACTGTTTAAAATTCTTTTTTAAGAGAGAGAAACTGCGAAGAGATCTCATCACGCTGACGTCTCGTTTTCTCGTCGCATTGTGAAACAGCCTTCACTGAGCATTACGTTCAGATTTCTGAGATTGCTGAGATCTCTGAAATCTCAGTGAGCTTGAGAAACCTGAACTGGCTAAATGCAATTTTTGAAAATTCCTACAAAAGACTGACTTTTTAAAACTAAATGTACCTAAATAACTGTTTAAATGCTAACTCTATGGTCTCTCATTTTTATAATATTTTGTTCGATTGTTTTCTTAAATCCGAACCTCCTTGCTTTTATAAATTTGAAACATTCTGTTCCAGATTGCTACGATAATTAACTTAAAAAGCCTTAAAAATTGAAGAAATAAATGGATATGGATGTATCACAAGCATTCCGAGGGAAATCTTAAGGCATCATTCACGTTCCCAATGTTTGAACGAGGAAAACATTCCCTGGGAAATTTGGAAAGATTCATAATCCCATTACCTACATAAAAAAGGTAAAAAAGATGAAATTAAAAATTACAGACCTATTGCAAGACTATCGGTCACTCCGAAACTTTTCGAAGCTATTATTTGTGAATCGCTATCTTTCAATGTTAAATCATTTTGATTCATTTAAGTATAGAAAATAAGTGAATTGTGTTTTCACAGACTTCAGTAAGGCGTTTGACAAACTCTCGCATCAAGTTTTACTATTGAAATTAAGAAAACTTGGATGTAATGAAAAAATTGTATTGTCATTGTGGCTCCAATCTTATTTACTTAATAGATCTTATTCGGTACTCTTCAATGGTTGCGAATCAAATAAGTTTGAAGTTCATTCTGGAATACCGCAGGGTAGTCATTTAGGACTCGTACTTTTTATTTCAGTGTTCGAACTGTCTAATGTATGCAGATGATGTAACAATCTTCAAAACTATTTCAAACACTCGCGATTCCGAAGAGTTGTAATGTGACCTTAATTCGTTTTTTGAATTGTGTGTTCGTAATTGTTTAGTTTGTACTTACAGTACGAGAAAAATCTCTGTTCTGTCAATTATTTGCTTAATGGTATACGATTATCTCGAATAAACGATTTGTATGTCTGTAACTAATAAAGCCAACTCAATTTTTGGTTGGATAAAGAGAGAGTCAAGACAGTTTTCTGATCCTTTTGTTATTAAACTACTTTTTATAACATTTCGACCCATTCTCGAAATTGCTTTTCAGCTTTGGTTCGGGTCTCCCCATTATATTGGCACAAAATCAGACTAGAACAGGTGCAAACAAAAATTTCTTATAGGTTTGCACTCAGAGGGTTAGGTTGGGATAATCTTTATGAACCCCTTCTTAAAGTAACAACAGATTAAAACTGATTGACTTGCCTAGTGTTGAGAGCAGACGCTCTTATTTATCTTTTGTCTTCATATTAGCTGTATTTTATTTTCACCCAGATCTGATCCGGATTGGATTTGGAAACATAAATACAAGTATTACAAAAACAACACAAGATCCAGGCCTGCCTTTGGATTTCAAAATCCATTTTCTGAACACTTTCCTAGCAATATTTTAAATTTATAGGTTGGTACCACTGCTGAGATTTACAAAAACTAAAAATTCTCGAAATCAAACACATATGCCGCCATCATTTCAATTTTTTTTATGAGTTTTTTCTTCATTTTATAGAGCCGACGCGTCGCGAGGCACGGGAAAAATACATAAAAACAATTAACTTAATGGAAATTAAACTAAAAAAATAAAACAGTTCCATTTTTAAACATTCGCTCTTCCTTATCCTTAGATACAAAATATTATTTCAAACAAGATTTGTGAAAATTTTTCTTCTGTCAATTTTATTGTGTAAATAAAGCCAACTGTGAGAAATAAATAAATTTGTGATTCAGTTTGTTTTATTATCATGATCTGATCCGGATTAGATCTGGGGGAAAATAAAATGCAGCTAATAATAAATACAAAAACTTGTTTGATCCAACTATTGATATGTACAAATTTCAAATAATTTTAAATCATTTTTTTTTTATTAATCAATTAGTAATATATGTACATAACTTTGTATATCTAGTAATTAGCTGATTTGATTTGTAAATAAAGTAAGAATAGAAAAACTAAGCTATCATGTATATTAGGGTGTCCGTTATTTCCCACACTCTTTTTTTTTTTGGATCGGCCACCCACTAAATCGAAAGTTTATGCGCTACGAAAAATGTATTGACCAAAACAAATTTTGTCCGAGGTCATTAACCCGTGCCTCTAAAGCCATACATTTCTTATACAAATTTGTATGGAGATTTTGCACTTTTTAACTTTTATTTTTTTTTCTCTCGAAATAATGTAGCTATTGTTAATTTTTTTTTCTGATTATTGTTTTTCAACTATTCCTTTAAAAAAACCACATTCAAAAATTTATGTAAAAAGAAAAATTTATAATTTATTTCGAATTTTAAAAAGTTCACATATTTGTACTTTTCACCTTTTATTTTTTTTTCTCCGAAACTAAACAAGCTATTCTAAATTTTTTTTTTTATAAAAAAATAATTCTAATTGTCAATAATTGTATCTAAAAAATATGAATTAAAAAAAATATGAACACTAAAAAAAAAGATTATAAATCGTTAAGTATCAAAAAAGGTTAAAAGTAAAAATATGATATTATTTAAAAAATCGAAATAAATAAAAAAAAATGTTTACATAGATTTTTGAATTTGTTTTTTTAAAAGAACTATTAATATGCGAAAATCAATAAAAAAAAAACAACTGCCGTAGTTGAAGAAAATAAAATATTAAACTTAAAAAACGGGGAAGAAATTGAAATATTTAATAATGTAAAAAATTAAAATAAATTATAAGTTTTTATTTTTCAGAACTTTTGAATTTTTTTTATTATTAAGATCATTATTATTTTATAAAAATCAAAAAAACAAAATTAGAATAGCTTGTTTAGTTTTAGAGAAAAAAAAATAAAAGGTAAAAAATGCAAAATCTCCATACAAATTTGTATGGGAAATGTAGGGCTTTAAAGGCACGGGTTAATGACCTCGGACAAAATTTGTTTTGGTCAATAAATTTTTCGTAGCGCATAAACTTTCGATTTAGTGGGTGGCCGACGTAAAAAAAAAAAAAGTTTGGGAAATAACGGACACCCTAATGTATATGTACGTGTTTTAAATATTGTTGACAGTGTAAAGAAAAAAGAAAATGTATTTTTGCATACATAAAATACTAAAGTCATTCACTAAATTAGTTTATTGTTCTTTTGTTTTGGATCGCTGCTTAGCGATAATTTATTCTCATTGCAGTGTTCCTGTATTGTTATTATCTTGAAGATTTATTCCCATGACTGTGTTTTAACGTTTTTATTAAGTTATTTAATGCAAGGAAATAAAAAATAATTCATTTTAATCCAATTTGTTGTGGCGTTGAAAAAATAACTTTTTTTTTTTATTTAAAAGCTTACGAAAACAACTCCTGTGTTTTTTTTGCTTGTTTTCTTTTTGTTCATTCATTAAAAATGCGGTTTATAAAGTTTTACCTCCAACGTAGGTTGCTTATTTTTCTGTTAATTAGTCTCTTTGTTACTTGCAATTTTTACCAAGTTTCGCAAACTTGGGTGTTTTTTTTCTTCTGGGTTTTGACAGAAAATTCTGCGACGTTGTACGACGTCGTACAATGTTTCTAGTCAACAAACAAGCATAATACATAACATAACAAATGCATATCTTGAACACAATTTGCAATCATTATTTAAAAAAAAAAACATTTGAATTTCAAAAATGGTGTTGTAATGAAAGGTCCAGGGGAAAAACGGCACAAGTCCAATTTTTTTTTTTCAAAATTAAACTAATGATGACATTTTGTAGCTTTTTGTGAGCACTACATAATGTTCTATTAACTTTATGAAAAAAATGGTGATTTTACAAGAAAAACCATTAAAAAGGAATAGAGGAATGGCGCATAAGTGCATAGATTTAATCTCAATTTTCTCAAGAACATGAATACATTAAAGCTCTGGTTTTTAGTTTCTGACTTAAGATTAGTAGGAGCATTGAATATAAGAAAAAAAAATACTACTTAATAAAGTAAAATTTTGAAAAAAAAATAGACTGAACACAATTTAGCGTTAACTTTGTTTCCATTTTTCCCGGAATTATTTTGAATGAAATTGTGCCGTTTTTCCCCTGGACCCTTCAAATGATAGTATGTTGAAAGTGTTTTATTTAAATTTATGTTTCACCGTCATGTTTAAATAGGAAAATTGTTTTTTTTTTTAAGTAAATAAATTGCCAATGAATATTATTATTATCGATCTAGATTAGAAAACGAAAATAAATTTTCAAATTTCCATATTATTGTAAAACAACATCAGATACATTTTGAAGATACAATAATTAGGCAAGTGCGATACGTGATCAACCATCGTAAACTTTCTTTACAAAGTAAACAAAACATACACAATATCCATTGTTGAATACTAAATTTAACTTTTACTTGTTACAGTCGAACTAACTTATAAGGATGAGGCTTATAACGACCAACGTTTTCATAAAATTTTAATGAGTGTATCCTAGGGCCTTACGAAACGAGCGGCAAGTAAACGATGAAAAAAAAAGGGGTTTCGTTAAAACTAAAACAATTCTGGTTACACAATCGCATTTAAACAATAATGAAGTAATGTCAACTTGTGCATCCGAGCCGAATAGAATAGATTCACATTCTTTTCTTTGATATTTTTTCATGTCGGGCTCTTTATTATTGCAATAAGAAAAACCACTTTTTCATGTGTAAACATCTACATTATGTAGGGTAACCTACAAACGTGGGGTTTATGTATACGTTACAATAGCCGTGTTTTTTTGTAAGCCCGAAGGGAATTGGATGAAAAAAACGAAGTCGGGGCTAAACATTTTACGTATTAAATGCAACAACAACTAAGCGAAAAAGAATTTTCGGTGCTTAATTTAGGCCGTGTGCGAATTGGTTTAAAATTTCGAATTAATTTTATCCCAGATTAAAATTTGACATTTCTATGTACAGATTCACCTCGCTAGTGTCAAAAATTAACTTTCGGATAAAATTTAACGCGATTTTAACCCAATTTGCACATGGCCTTAAGCACGGAGAAGAACTGTTACCGGCATGATTCCCATACATGTTATCGATAGTTTGTATGAAAACTCCATGTTTTTTCTGCAATGGCGTCGCTAGTTCCCGATGTCGTTTTTTTCAACCAAATTTCTCCTTGCTGCAAAAAAAACACGCCTAATAGCATGTAACATCTTTTTTATAAATTGTGTACTTTAAATAGTAAAAATCTGGCATTCAGGCGAAAGTTGATGTTTTCAGATTTCCAAACATCCACCACATACATATCTTTCTAATTGTTTCTGTCAGTCGGTCGATGGTCAATGTCGGTCAGATAACTAATAAACGACCGCCTGCTATTGTGGGGTTCTTATAAATGGTTTTGACTGTAATTGGGTTTGTGTTTGTATTATGGGCTTCAGGCAATGAGCCGAATTATTGACATGATTCATACTTTCACTTAAAATTGTCTCCATCACACATTAATTTTAATAAAGAGTTCAATCACGCTCGAACGGCTGGAATGATTGGCATAGAATTCGATTTATGTTTTGGAATATATTATTGTAGTCGTAGTATGAATACATAGTTCAGGATTCCCACATTAATCAATCAAATTATAAATGCTCCGAAGCAAATTGTGAGTAAGTTTTTGTTTTTTAAATAATTTTAAGGACGAGACAAGAGAAGCTAATTTATAATACATATATGAAAGAGTTTTTCGTCATTAAAACTACGAAATATTCAATGCGTTTTGCGAGGGCTTAAAAAAATAACTGGGTGACCGAAGCATACTCAAAACCACCGGCCGCCGTCCGCACAGTTGGCTCGGCTACTGAAAGTCATATTAAATTTAAGCCGTTATACCGATTAGGAAATTATGTATAGCAACCAATTTGTAAAATTTGTTAGTCTATTGCACTGTCAAGCCAAAGTTCGTGGGATCGTATCCCAGCCTCACGAGAATCACCACTTGCGAGGAACTGAAAAATTCTTTAAGAGAATCTCTTATCACCTTAGCTCGGATTCAGCAATAAATTGTAGGTGCTCTTGATTTCTGCAGACACGCATACATGGTTCAGAGTTGTAGGTCACTAGGCCCTGGTGCTTCAAGAGCTGTCGAGCCACAAAAATTATTATTATTTATGGAACGAAGACCAGCCCTGTGCAAAACGGACAGGTATAACCACAGTACACAAATCCAAGCACAGAGGAGAAATTCACTACTCCCAATACAACACAGATAAATGATTGAGTTGCTAAGAGATTGTTTCTGAGGTCGGACATGACCAAGTTATTAAAGAATCTATCGTTGTTATTGAGCAATCTTTTAAATATTGTACCTATCTAAATAAATACGAACAATTTACTCATTACGGTTGTTGTATTATTCAAAGGAAACTATCTTGACGTTAAATTTATAATTAAATTAATTAACCAAACAGTAAAATAATTTGGCAAATATTTTGTTCACAACACTGTAGGCATACAACAGGTGGCAAATGATAAATCAACAGATTAAGATCGAGTTATGTACCTAAATAGTTTTTTTTTTTGTATTATTATAAAACAATGATTAAATAATAAAAAAAAAATAAGTAAGGAATCGAAAAGTTGCAGCTTGCTGCTAATCGCATAGGTATTTGTTTTGTAATGGACAATTCACAAAAAAAAAAAAAATATATTAATAGGTATCATCATAAACTAACGTTTTGCAAATTACATAATAGAGCTGTCGACAAAACTGGTTCCCAGCTGTTCCTAATACATTTGTATGCATATGGAAACTTCAACAATTTTTCGAGATAAAATTAAATTTCAAAGGTCAAATGTACGAAGTAAAATTTTTATCTTGAATATCAAGCTGCAAAATTTTTTCCAAACTTTGTGATAAGATTTTTTTTTTTAAATCAATGCTTTACTAGGTATGTCTATAAAATAAAATAAAAGAACAATGTTGAGTGGGAAAAGTGGTTAACGAAATAAGTTTTTTATGAGTCGTTCTAAAATGACTGATTTCTCTTAGTTCGCACTGTACATTGTATATAAAAAAAAAAACAACAACAATTTAACTGGCAATGAGTAAGAAGCCAAAAATTATTACACCTACACTAGTTATGTATATCTACATTTTTGAATACCTAAGAAATACAGTATACCTACAACTACTCGACAAAAAAAAAAATAAATCATAAAGACGATAACGGAGACGACTCGTAATTGATGCAGTTGAAAAACAAATTTTGGTAAACATGTAATGAGATGTTTATTTGAAAAAAAAAATGCACGACTGGATCAGACGAATTAGATCTTATAATTCGAAGCTTTACAGTGGACAAGTACTGAAGACCTAAGGTATTGTTTTTTTTTTTTTTTTTTTTTATACAAACTACGTAATTTAGTTCCAGAAAGTGTAAATTAAATTTTTTTTAAATAAAATAATTTTTTTTTTGAAATTACTGTTTTGTGATATTACTTGACCTACTTGGAAATTCTTTTTATGAAACATTTTTGAGAAATAAGGGAGTTATGATAAAATATTGCTCTTTTGGCAAAAAAAAAAAACTTAATCACAAAAATGTATTTCCGTTCGGTGAACATCACACATGTGCATAATTACGCAGTTTTATCAAGAATTACCACATTCTTGATAAAACTGCATACCTACCTACATGAGTTCTAAGAAAATTCATACATAATGAATAATGTATTTGTGTTTATAAAAAAAAAAAAAATACACTCAAATAAAATTGAACTCCTATAATTTTATTTGATTGCACTTGTATGGTTAGGTTAGGTTTTAAGGGGCCACGTTATCTCACTCGGATCTCAGTGGATCCATTGTGCTCCCCAGGATATGAGTAGGGAATGAATAAGGACGGGTGAGGAAAGGACTTAGTGTGGAGTCTGGGGGTTAGGTGTGGGGTGCCTCCCTGAACCATCTTGAATTCTGGATGAATTTTATGATGCTTTTCAGTGGCAAACACAAGATGTCGCCCAATTCATCGAAGAAGTATTCTCCGAGGGCTGTCTTCCTGGTTCTTGCTAAGCTGGGGCACTCACAAAGGAAGTGATAAGAGCCCTCTTCCGCCTCTTCATCATAACATCCTCTGCATAAGTCAGATGTGGCTATACCCATTCTGCTCATGTGGGTTCCCATTGAGTTGTGATCCGTTAGGATTCCAACCCAGCAGAGGGACAGTTGAGGTCTACTTAGCGTAAGAAAGTAGTCTGTTTTTTTTTCTTAGAGATATCCGGCCATAGGTTCCTCGAAACCCGAAAAGTATCAATTGCTGACCATCTGTCATTGGCGGCCTTTAGGAAACTCTGGTGTATTCTACTTTTTTCCTGTACCAGTCCAGTGGCATGAATACAGAGTATTCAATTTGACATTTAATGTATAATATCAAAAAATATATTAATAATGTAGTCAAATATGGAAATGATACCTGTCTTTCAAGAAAAAATGTTGAAAAAGTACTAAAAACTAGGTGTTAATGTTAAAAAAAATCACTTTCAAAATATTTGATTGCATTACTTTTTCAACGAATAATAAGAAGAAGGAAAACACAAATAAAAGAATTTTTTTTTGTTCTAGTGGACTGTAATGAATAAAATTGAATTTAAAGTTTTTATAATGTTTCAACTACTCAGATGTACCAGGCTGCACAATTGTAACGAATTTGATCGACAGCTTTTAACCTATAAGCGAATAACTCAAAAATAAGGCAATTTTATCAAAAAACATCAAACCTCTATTTCCGCAATGCGAATTTTTTAACAAAAACCTGCGACGCAATTTTCTAACAACCGTTTGGTCATTGCAGTTACGAAGTTTAATCGTTCTTGCCGTTTTTGTCAAAATTTGAAAAAAAAAAAACATAAAAATATTTGTATGGCAGCAGCTACCTGTTCTAGATGACCTAAATAAAAAAAATTCGAATTTTTCCTCAAATAAAAATGCCTTTTCCAATTTTGAAGCAAATCGGATCATCTGTACGAACGATTTTTGCCTGATTTATCAGTTGATTCACCGGATACGTCCGTGATTTGCCTGGTCCGTCAGTTGTTTCTTGTCTGATTTATCAGTTGATTTGCTGGATACGTCCGTTGCTCTGTATTATCATACCCTTAAAATACTTACGCTAATATTAGTACCTTGATAAACGCCGATTTCTACGGAGTTAAAAACTTATACGGCTTCTCATTAAAAGGACGAGTACCCGAAGAAAACGAGACAAGGAGCGAATGAAAGGACTGATAGCGGAACAAAACTATCAATAAGAGTTATTGTATAGCAAAAATTCTACATTTTATTAATAAAAGGAAAAAGACCTATTTCCTATAGTTTATGTACTTCTTTGGTATGAACCCTGACTAAGGCGGCGAGCAATACCTCAGCCTTAAGATAAAAAGTACATCACAAATTGGCAGACGGTATGTTACCCTATAGAATAGAGCAAGTGAAAATAAGACAAAGCGCAATTATTACTATTCATACTAGAATGTCAGTTTATTAGACTTCACCATTCTTTATTCCATCAGTTTCATTGAATTTGTGAACAACAGCAACAACTTAAAGGCGCTACCACCTCACATCTCGACATCTCGTCAGTGGTTATTAGTAGCGGAATACGTAGTGCATACGGCTTCGAAGACTGAGCGAATCTGTAGAAAGTTTTTCATAAAAAAATTGGATTAAAGCTCAGCACCACTAAAAAGCACCAAAACAAAAATAAAACGAATTAAAAATACCTAAAAAAATTAATTCGTAAGAAATTGGTGGTAGCGACTTTAAGTTGTTGTTGTTGTTGTTGTTCACAAATTCAAAGCTCAATAAAGTGAATCAGCTTTAAAAATAAAAATAATTAAGATTCGTTCATACCGGTCATTCTTCCTGCATTTTAATATGTAAATAAAATAAAAATAATCAAATTAATGATAAAAAGAGTAACAGGTGTAAATCAGGTAAGATCAATTGCTTTCAAATTAATTTTTATCTGAGATACTCAGTGTTAGGTAGAAAGTTGCAAACACACAAATTTTTATTACCAAGCTTAAGCAACTTGTCCGTCAACTTGTATAGAATTTTATAAGCCAGTTAAGAAGCTAATTGAGGGGCTAATTGGGAAGCTAAAAGAGAAGCAAGTTGACAAACTATTGAAATAAGAATTCTTTGGAAATCAAATCATCTTTAAAATACAATAACATAAAATAATATAAAAGAGACAAGCAACTGCTTATAAAATTTCGTGCCGCCGATGTCACAATAAATAGACAAAATTGGGACTTGCATTCAATGACAAGTTCATCAATGCGTGTTGAAACGATACATGTTTTGAATAAATTAAATACACCAATTTAATTTTTTTTTTATATTTCGCTTTGTATGATGATCGCTGCTTCAGTTTTAGAGTAGGAGTTCAAATCGAAGTCAAATGACAAAACAAAAAAATGAAATTTATTCCCATTTGTTTCCCGAGGGCTGAAAAAGAAATTATGTATATAGCTTTAATTTATTGGCAGGGGTAAGCTACACTCTCAAATATTATTATTTCTTTAATTTTATCTAAGAAGAAGTATAAGGGTTGTATATCAACGTAACCTGTAATGGGCAAAGTGATGGTAATAATGAAGATATTTTCCTCTAATCCCGTATTACACGACCAACATTTTGTCCGTAATCTCAAATTGTTTCACACTTTCTACTTATGTCAATGTCTTAATAAACCAATACCTTACATCACATTACTATCTAGCTCTGAACCCCAAGATCAAGTTATGTTTTTTTTATTTTTTAGATTTTCAGTTAAATTTTTTCGTAAGATACTTTTCAATCATAACAGCAATCAATCATAGCAGCAAGTAATGTCTACCCTTTTGTGTAGCTTATCTTTTACCACTAAATTATGATTTAACATAATCTTATCAATTTGTTTTTCTTGTTTTTAATTTCAGTATTTCAATTAATTTGAATGAAATTTGAATAATTTTTGATCAAATTTGTCTCTCTGTAGGTTTGCCTTGAAGTTGCATGGAGTAAATACAAAAAAGGAATGCACATATCGTGGAAGTTGACAAATAAAAATTCTATATTCAAATCAAAAACTCAATAATGCCATTTTTGAATAAAGCCTTTAAAAATTAAATTCAGAGAATAGTTTCACGCATATTGCGAATGCATATTTTATTATGAAATAGGTACGTAGACGAGTTTATCATAACAAAAAAAAAAGAATAAGCCTTAATGTAAATATTTTTTTTTTTTTTACTGAACAACATTTTTATAGTTTGTTTATTTATATTAACTTGCGGATACTATGTGAATAATTGAATTAAATTAGTGATATTAAGATAAACGATATTTTTATGTATTTCCTCAGTTTTTTTTTAAAATTTTTGAAACTGGCCGATAACTTTTATAACAGAAAAAAATCAAAATCCTCAAAGTAGTGTGTATTTAGACCCACATATGGTCTTCCATTAATGGGCAAATTTTATTTTTAAAGCGCGCGAACCCCGCACAACTATTTTTACTTTGTTTGTCGAAAATGATGCTACTTTCTTGCATCGCCGTTGCATTTTTTATTTGTTGTTAAAGGATATTGAATATAGGGATATATTTTTATGTTCATAGGTATACCTGTAGCCTAGTTTTTGTTTATGAAAAATGAATAGCTACATTCTAAGCTACTTAAAAACACACCGCTCATATCTAGCTAGGTTAAACCTTTATATTACTTACTTATTCGAGAAGGATATAGACTTAGCAAGCCCATTTCCAGAACCACAAGGAATAATTCCAATTGATATTCTTTCGAAAGTCTCCTTCCAATCCTGCCGCTGCATGAGTCCATTTATGACTTCGAAGTAAATGCCATCGCCTCCAACAACAATAATCCCCCGCCAGTTGTTCATTCCTTTGGATCGCATGAATTCTTTGGCATAATTGGCATACTTAGTTACATATAGATCATAAGATATCTCTGCCTCGACAAAGATAGGCACCACTTCTTGGTGGAATAACTCTCGAGCTTTCCCTGCTCCCGATTTTGGATTCAATATAACCAACATCTTATTTTGTGCACTGAACATGGAATTAATGCCATTGCCAGTTAGAGTATTTCGTAATCTCTTAATATGCGCGTGCCACTTGAGAGCTTCGCGGTTGTTATCGTCATATTTATCAAATGAACGAAATCTTAACGTGAGCACGGTTCGCTCACGTCTCATATTATTCCGCAGGGTTTTCTTTAGCACATAGGCATACACATAGAGATATGCACTTGAATCACAGTTGTCTTCTCCTCCACCAGAAGCCTCTAAGCTACTTCCTTCTTCGAAAACACTTTTCACATCCTTGACATTGGGCGAGGAACAAGCACACGAGCCTATATTGTTCTTGGGTTTTTTCTTACTTCGCATACAATGACTTCCGATTATATCGTTAATTTCAATCACTCGTTCTTTCACAATACCATTAGTAATTTTTTTCAAGCTAAACCCTTTTTCGGAGAGAGAAACTTGAAAAATTGTGTTTTTTTTATTGTTTACATAAAATGTTTCCGATAATTCGGTTTGTTCCGATGAGCTTATATCACTTAGATTAACACCTTTGTTTAAACCCATTTTTGTTTAATTAAAATGGGGGAGAGCAGTTTTCAAATGCACTATTATTGAGAAAATTAAATTGTTTAATGGGAGCAGAGTAGCTATAAATTAATTCCCTGCACTTACAAACGATAAACTTTCGATTCTGTGTACCAAGGTCGATTTGTTTGACGTAGACTTGGTAATCATCTGATGAAGTGTCATAAATGCGAATACTACAAGATGTTTAAATTTCCATTGCAATAAAAAATTATGGAAAGGAATTCTGGATTTACATTGTTCAACTTTGCCATTCCAAATATTCTTTCAGTCTTATTAATAAACATTGTCTAACTTTAGACAGCCGTCCAAGTTTTTAAAAAACCTTTCTAATTTTTGCTAAAGTAATCTATCTTTTTATCTTGCTTTAGACAACGTAATTTATTGTCTAAACCTAGAGAAATGCAATATTTTTTTTATTAAAAAAAGCATATTTCCGACTGTTTTAAAATACTTAGACATAGTTTAAACAGCCAAAAATCTAATTAATAAGACCATTTGTTTCTAGGTGAGTGTGGTAAGAAGTAAGGGAAATTCCCCTCAATTCTCCCCCCCCCCCTCCCCCTCACACAATAGAACAAGAGATCTAAACTGGAAAATTAAACAATGTAAATCCAGACTATGTTCATGTGAGTATACAAAAAAGGGGATGAAAAATACAAAATTTAAATTTTTTAGACAGAGAGAGAGTGAGAGAAGGCCAATATTCAGAAGATCTTCATATTCTGGATTTACATTGTTCAACTTTTCCATTTCCGATCTCTTGTTCCTTGGTGAGCGGGGTAAGAGGTGAGGGGGATGGAACAAATAGGAAACTTTACGAATCTGTCAAAATCAAAAGTGACAGCCATAACTTTGTGGGCTTGACAGATGCGAACGAAGAACGAAATCGAAAATATAAAAAGGCGGTTTTTTATACTAGAAGTTTAGTATGTTTTTCCGAAGTGAAAACATGTCAAGCCCACAATATGATGATCTTGACGTTCATGAGTGAACGAGAGAGAGATATATTGCTATTTGGTAAAGAGCCCTATATCGGTTGTTCCTCAAAACTCATACGATTTTTCCAGCCTATTTTGGTTCTCTTTCACCTCCTTTCCTTTGCCCATAATTTCCGATTTTAAGCTCATGGCAGTTTTGGAGTTGGGGCATTGCCCTAGTCCAAAAATGCCATAAGCTATAATTTTTGTAGTTAAGGCCATTCCAAAATTATGGTCAGTATTACAACCCGATTCTCCGCGCCATCACTGATATCTCACAAGTCACAAGAGGTGGTGAAATTAATTTTGTGACTTTTTCGTATTCTCCCTCAAAGTCACAACTTGTGAGAGTCACAAAAACAATCGAAATTATGATCTCCTTCAGAGCAGGTCACGACTCACAAATTAAATGTGTTTTGTCATTTTGACCTAACATTCCATATATTTTGCTAAAAATTTGCAACTTTCTAGATTTTCGAGTGCTAAAATAAAGTAAAATGGGAACCGACTCGATTTATCCGCAAATTAATGAAAAAGTTTTCACAATATTTTTTTTCAAAACGAATTATTGCACCGCCGTCCGATGGCTATAGAGAACTTCAAGGGGCGCAAATAGCTCTCCAAACAATTTCTATAGATTTTTAACTTCTATTTTGGAAAAATACACTATAAACGTATTTATTGACTCAATTTATTGCTAAAACTAAATGGAACCTTGCATTTTATAAGTTTTAAATAAATTTGTATGACCCAATTAACATTTTTTTTTAATTTTTGATCATCAGCTGTTCCAAAAATGACATTACAAAATTCAACTTTGGTGTGGTGAGTTTCGTTGTGACTTTTCTTGTGAGGATTGGGGGAGAATTCCAAAAATGTTAATGAGTCACAACGCAATCCTCACAAGAAATAGTCACACGAACTTATGACTCCTCACAAGGGGAGAATCGGGCTGTTAGTTAGAAGATGAACATGATAATGAAAAACGAATAAGGCCGTGTTTGAATTCGTTTAAAATTTCGATTAAATTTTATCCGAGATTAAATTTTGACATTTCTACCTACAGATTCACCTCACTATAGTGTCAAAAATTAATCTTCGGATAAAATTTAACGCGATTTTAATCCAATTCACACACGGCTTAAAGTGAACAACGACAAAAACAATGGAAAAATTGTTCTAAGGCCGTGTGTGAATTGAGTTAAAATCGCGTTAAATTTTATCCGAAGATTAATTTTTGACACTAGTGAGGTGAATCTGTACGTAGAAATGTCAAAATTTAATCTCGGATAAAATTTAATCGAAATTTTAAACGAATTCGCACACGGCCTAAATAATTCACCCGATTTCTGGATAAATCTTCGTGGAAAAATACGGCAATGTAACTCAGAACTACTCGCACACCACCTCAGAAAGAAAAACGCTTCTGGGCGACGCGTCTAACAGAAATCAATCTGTTTACTACTTAAATTTGGATAGCACCAAACTGGAAAATACAGAATCATTATGGAATCACACTGGAAACCTTCATTTCCCCGGATATTTAGCTTCATAAAATAAAAAATAATTCTTGTATTTTCCTAAATGTGTTTTATTTATGTTTCATTTGTACATATACATTTTGTTATTTCTTTAAATTCTAATATTTATTAAAACAAAATAAAAATGCTCAGTGTTATATTGTTGCAGGTATTGGTTTATATTAAATTCCGCTGCAAGATTCCTATACTTGCATAGTTCCTCAAAAAATAAATCGCTAACTTGCCAAAAAAGTGGTCTTCAAAATAATTTTTTTTTAGGGCATTCCTTGTGGGTCTTATGTTGACCAATTAAGTGGCAATGATAAATTACAATGCGAAGAAGCTCTAGCCCATATAATTGATGCAGTAATTGGTAGTAATCGCCAAAAGGCATATGTGATATCACAAGGAATCGTGCCGAAGTTGGTCGAGAAAATCGGCAACCCAGATGAGGATATTAACATCCGATTGAATGCTCTAATTGTCATTGGTTAGTATAACATAAGCATTTGGCAACGGCAACCTGTCATTTGATGCAACACCATTCATTTGAATATTTTGTTGATACCGACTGCATAACAATTTCAATTATTAAATTTTGTAGGTTCTCTCGCTAAAGGATCTGCAGAACAAGTTCAAAAACTAATCGACGACTACGACATAGTACGGTTTTTGATTGCCCAAGTTCTAATCCCAAATGTCGACCAAAGAATCGCAGCGCATTGTCTGTCTGCTTTGCGATCAATTTATCAATTTCCTTTTGCTCCAGTTGGACTCTTGTATGCAAATAACACGACACTACCGCATCTCATGAGTAAGAAGTTATGATTATAAATTTCAAAGTTTTGTATACAATGTCTTTTCTCTTTCGTCTAGGTTTAGCGTCTATAGAAAGCTCATTGCACATTCAAGCCAATGTTACCAGCATTTTAGTTCCAATATGCAACACATACAACGAACAGATTCTGCTCTGCCAGGCCGGCGCAATCATATTCTTAGCCCGTATGATAAGTTCGCAGCACGATGTTCTTCAAGTACCAGCGTTAAGGTGTTTGGCTTGTATGTGTTTCACAAATCGTTGTGTTTCTGACAATGTGTGTGTAACAAGGTAAGCAAAGTTAAATCAATAATAAATAAAAGATGCAAATCGATACATATCAAGCATACACCTTAATCTGGTGTGGTACCGATTATTACTTTAGGCCGTGTGCGAATTCAGTTAAAATCGCGTTAAATTTTATCCGAAAATTAATTTTTGACACTAGTGAGGTGAATCTGTATGTAGAAATGTCAAAATTTAATTTCGGATAAAATTTAATCGAAATTTTAAACGAATTCGCACACGGCCTTTGAAGGGACAGTTGACGATATTTTTTTGTACGTACCAAATCTCGAGCTTTAAAAATAATTATAGAAGAAATGAATTCAAATAAAATCATTAAAATGATATTGGTATTGAAATGATATTGGTATTGAAGTTCTCCATCGAATTTTATATAATATATAATTTATTATATGTGCCCATGCAAAAGATAGATGAGTAAACTTATTTATTATTTACACAAAAAAAGACTCATCACGGGGATGACCTTTTTCGTGAACTAAAAGAATAATTGAGTTTTCAACTTTAAATATACATAAATATTATATTACGTTGTTGTCCTCAAATGCTTATAATACATATTAAGCAAACTTGTTTCGTTGAAAATATATTTGATGCCCTTCTTGGAACTGTTATAATATACTTTATTTTTTAAGTTTTTTTTTTATATTCTTTTTGGGGACATTAATCATATAGCTTTAAATCTACTATAAATTTAGTTGTATTATAATTATTTTTAGCTATGAAGGCAGATCAATGCCCGATATTCTTTCATCTTTACTTTCAAGAGCTCGAAATCCGGAAATTCAGCTCACAGCCGCAAGATGTTTAACGTATATACATCGGTCGGGCACTCTTCCCCCAACAGACAATCGAATCGTCTATAAAACCCTTCCCTGTTTAGCTAGACTTTGTACGGATGATTTTGATCAATATACAAGAGCATCGGCAGCAGAGACACTGGCTTATTTAGCCGAGGTAATAAATTAATAAAGTAAATATTTTCTAAACAGTTTAAACATAATCGTAAGTATATAAGTAGATTGATTCGCAATTACAACGTCTCGCTGCGATATGTAATCATTTAATAAAATCGTTATCAGAGCTCCTACAAAGTCAATTAGCTTTGCTGAGGCAAGCGGCATTTCGATGTTTTGCCTCACTCGGAGCTAACGACGAAGACATCAGGAAGAAAATAATTGAGACAAAAGGTTTGATGGAGAAAGTTCTTGAAGGTCTATGTGATTCAAATCCTCAGGTATATTCTATCGAATTTAAATTATTATAAATCCAATAATTTGGAAAAATATTTTAAACCAAAAAAAAAGGTACGACTCGCTGCAGTACGATGTTTACATTCACTGTCCCGTTCGGTACAACAATTAAGAACAACTTTTCAAGTAGGTTTAATTGTTTGCAAATTGTTCGGATAAATTTTAATATTTTGAATTTTCAAGGATCATTCGGTGTGGAAACCACTTATGGCCCTCCTGTCCGGACAACCATCAAATGAGCTACTAACAGTTGTAACATCAACAATATGTAATCTTCTGCTTGAGTTTTCTCCAGCAAAGGAACCTATGCTTGATTCTGGAGTTGTCGAGATGTTATGTCAGCTTACCGAAAATGCCGACCCTGCTCTGCGTTTGAACGGAAGTTGGGCCCTTATGAATATGGCCTTCCAGGCTGAACAGCATGTCAAAACAAAAATCATAAATTGTCTTGGAGCTGATAAAATTCTAGAGCTTCTTAACGATTCCGACACCAGAGTGATAATGAAAACTCTGGGATTGTTAAGAAACTTGCTAAGCAAATCTCTACACATCGACGATATTATGTCGGAATATTCGTCACAGGTAATGCAAGCAGTAAACATGGTCTTGGACTCCCAACATCCCTCTGAAGTTAAAGAGCAGGCACTCTGTATAGTGGGTAATATTGCGGCTGGCGCGCAAGTAAAAGATTATATTATTGACGATGATAAAGTATTGACACGTCTGGGTAGTTTTCTGGTAAAAATCATAAAAAGAAAAAGTTCCATTAAAATAGATTTAACAAGTTAATTAATTTTCATTTTTTTCTTCTTAAAGAGCCACAAGGATTTAAAACTTCAAGCTGGAACATTATTCGCTATAGGCAATTTTGTGCGTCGAAAAGATTCGAGATCAAGAGAAAGATATACGAAACTTAACGATTTAGGCATAATATCCAATTTGAATGAAGTTTTTGAAAAAACATCAGAAGGAACGGAAGCGTACGAAGAGTAAGATAACTATTGTTTTTTTTTTTGTGAAATTAAATTATCTTAGTTTAAAATTTCTAGGATCCGGAGCATACTTAAGCGTTTACTATTTTCCTAAAATTTAAAATCACATGATTTTGTATATACAAATAAAAAAAAACAACAAATATTACGTTTTCGGAACAAAAAGTGTAGATGATGTAATAATTTAGTGTAGATAATTTTGAAGAAAATAAAGTTAAACAAAAATTACAACTCTATTATATGCCGTTGTTTTCTATTTTTTCAGATTTAAATAAAACGATAAATTCTGATTTCTTACAATTTAAATTAAACTTAAGGCCGTGTGCGAATTCGTTTAAAATTGCGATTAAATTTTATCCGACATTAAAATTTGACAATTCTACGTACAGATTCACCTCACTAGTGTCAAAAAATAATCTTTGGATAAAATTTAACGCGATTTTAACCGAATTCACACACGGCCTAAGTTTAGTTTAGATAAGGGTCCTCTGCGAAATTTGTATTGACCGGCAGGTGGCCAGTGGCGTAATCGTTAGTTCGTTTCACTGTCATGATAGAGGTCTGGTTTTGATTCCCAGCCGCTTCTACCTAAAAAAAAAAGTTTTTTTTTTTCAGGGCTACTGCCTCTTGCGAGAAAGTGACAAATCCTTCAAGAGTATCTCTTGTCATGAAAAAGTGCCTCTCTAAGCCGTTCGGATTTGGGATGAATTAAATATCACTTGGCCCTGTTTCTTGACGAAATTTTGCGCCACCAAATAAACTAAAATAAACTCATTTAATAATAAACGCATTGACGACGTAATATGTGGACCCAACTCCACTCGTGTTCTAGTTTACAGCAGCGCTCTTGGGACTCGCTGGTCGTTGCAGGAAAATCGCCTTTTAGATGAGGTAAAAAATTGCTAAACAATCCAATATTACAAAAAGTTAAGTTGATCAAAATTTTCCAAAATTATTCAATTCATTCCAAAGTTTAAATCAAAGCTATATTTTTCGGATGCAATCTATTGTTAGTTCTTCCTAAATATTTTAAATTTTAACGTCTTTTTGGAATATTTTTTTATGCAAGAAATTTATTGTTGTATTCCCATACAAGTAACTAGTAGTTCATATGTCAATTGCATATCGATATTTACATTCGATCATGGATTTTACATGAATTTATTTGAGTAGAGAGCACAGGCCGTGTGCAAATTCGTTTAAAATTTCGATTAAATTTTATCCGAGATTAAATTTTGACATTTCTTAAGTAAATATTCAACTCACTAGTCTCAAAAATTAATCTTCGGATAAAATTTAACGCGATTTTAGGCCGTGTGCGAATTCAGTTAAATTCGCGTTAAATTTTATCCGAAGATTAATTTTTGACAGTAGTGAGGTGAATCTGTACGTAGAAATGTCAAACTTTAATCTCGGATAAAATTTAATCGAAATTTTAAACGAGTTCGCACACGGCCTTAATTCAATTCACACACGGCTTTAAGGTGCGTGTCCATTTAAGAATTCTTTCGTTATCAAACTCTCAAAAGCTGCAAAATATGAAGTGTGTTGGAATTTTGGAAATCTACGAACTAATACTCTGCGAGCTACTCTCAAAGATGTGCCCAGTTGCAGGTTTACTCTCGATATCTCCTGATCTCTCCTGATAAACTACTTTCAGTATTTTTTACTCTCAAATGGACACGCACCAACAAAGTAATTTAGATAAATTATCAACTATTACAGAAATTTAAAAATCTCTTCATGCCTTAGGCCGTGTGTGAATTCGGTTAAAATCGCGTTAAATTTCATCCAAAGATTAATTTTTGACACTAGTGAGGTGAATCTGTACGTAGAATTGTCAAATTTTAATGTCGGATAAAATTTAATCGCAATTTTAAACGAATTCGCACACGGCCTTAAAATACAGAGAGATAATTTTGGTAAGATTACAGCGCCGACGGCTTCGCGAACTTCAAGAGAAATCAAAGTTTTTGATGGACACATTTATGAGGTGATACAACTGTAATAAATTTGCCTTGCTCTAGTCTCATTTAAAAATAACTGCAATTTTTTACCAATTTCGGTCCAACTCAAGTGGAAAAGTACAAGTGGGTCTGTTGTGATTCTTATTTCCATACTAATTTGAACCGACAAGCGCAGTTTTGCGGATTTTAGAGTCCATTCCATTATGGTCAATTTTACAGAAATATTTAAGTCGTAACTAAATTTGATTACTGGGAGGGCCCTTAATGTCTTCTCGTTAGTTTAGGCCTTGTGCGAATTCAGTTAAATTCGCGTTGAATTTTATCCGAAGATTAATGTTTGACAGTAGTGAGGTTAATCTGTTCGTGGAAATGTCAAAATTTAATCTCGGATAGAATTTAATCGAAATTTTAAACGAGTTCGCACACGGCCTAAGTTGATAAATTCCACTTAAGTCAGAGCAAGAGAAACACACCAAAATTCCTTACAGCACTACTTCTACCTCTCTCACACGTATGAAATGTCAAATCTTTGAACAGCGCTCATGTCCTGTTCAAAAAGTAGTTTTCTTCAACATGTTTATGACATGGACATGGAATTTTGTACCTCTATTGGATATTTTGTAGACATATTGTCATAATCCTGACATCGTTTATGTTCAGTGGAGGCGGCATGTAAATGAACTAGGCTATTTTTCATAATTCTTGGCAAGTTTTTTACTGTGGGACACTGCTACTATGTGGGCTTTATTTTGACATAAACGTGACAGTCGTAGATTCGAAAATAACACACCTAGTGTAAAGTAGTCTTTAAACATTGATTTGTGGTGAATTCACCTACTGTTAAAATGTGTTAGTGCGTTCATTCATTCGATTCTGAACTTAAATGACGTTTTTGGAATTTGCTGTCTTCTTGTATTTTTTGTTTGTTTAGAATTCTGCTTTTCTACATCAAATAAAGTGTCAAAAAAATATAAACTTTTAATTCAGAGATGAAATGAATGTCCTCAATTTTATTTAAATTTTAAAACAAATTTGTTCAAGTGTTTTTCAATGGAATGAAACCAATTGATTTGAATTCACAACTAGAAAATATCACTGGGGCCCAAGAAATCATCACCATCAGCCATGAGGGACTAGAAATAAAACAAATAGGTGCGAACTTTGATCAAGTAAGTAACAAAATTCTGTGAAAAGTTTATATGGTTTTTGTGTGTTGATAGCCAAGCTTGGAATTCTGACGTCCACCATTAAAATCGAATGGTTCATCTAAATTATTTTAATAATTTTTTAATTTTCTTAAGGCCGAACAAAACAGAATGGTTGTATCTTCGGATGAAGTTAGAGGAACAGCCGCAGCCTCATTACACATGGAAACCTTTATTACGAGCACAGCCTTCAATATTGAAGCTACAGATAATCTAGCGCATTTAAAAGTCGACGTTGACAGCAGTGAATTCTATGCGGGAAACTTTGAGACTGCAGATGGTAATAGAATTCCCAGAACTGTAACAACTTCCGAACTCCAGCCTCCATTCGATGGCTCCGAAAGCAGTGAGAATAATTGTATGTGTCCAGAAGTATTTCCAATACGTTGCAAAACTACAAACGCAGAATTGCATCGCAATAAGTTGGGTTCCGGTGCCCGCGGGGAATGCATAAAATACAAAGAAAAATGGTTTACACCCAGCGAATTTGAAATATTCTGCGGCCGGGGATCGAGCAAGGATTGGAAACGATCAATTAAATATGGAGGACGAAGTCTACAGTCGTTGATTGACGATGGACTCTTGAGGCCGCATGCAACAAACTGCAGCTGCAATGTTTGTTCTGATGATCTGACTGGTGATGGTGAGTCGTCAATGTTAAAAAGCTGCATTTCTAATAGCTTGTAAAAATGTCAATACGACATAAGCGCTTAAGTCTTTTTTATTTAAATGGAAGTTTTTTATTTTTTTTTAGAGAGTATATAGTTCGTATTTAGATGCTAATTAATAATTGTGCGGCTTATTTTTTGTTTTATTAACAGCAGCTGGGCCTGTCAGACTATTTACACCTTACAAGCGAAGGAAAAGGAACAGGGCAAGTGAAAGAAATGAATTACATCAAAGCAAAGCTCCCGAATCAATGGCAAAACCGAATGATAACTGTGGGAACTTTTCACCAAGTGAGCCATCATGCAATGCTGTGACGAATCCAGATATATATAATCAAAATACATTAGGTTATTTTAAGATCTAGATAGTTGTTCAAAAATAATAATTAATCTTTTATTTCCAATGTGGAACAGGTCTTCATTTCAATCACCAAATGCTGAGCAATTTAGAAAATGTCTGCTCAACAATGACCAAAGCTACAAACGATTTCAAAAGAATAATAGCAGAAATGCAAAGTGCATACGATAAAACAATCGACCTTCTAACTAAACAAAAAAACATCCTTCAAGCAAATTTCAAACCAGACACTTCCATGGTGGAGCAAAATGTCTCAGGGTCTCTGTTAACCAATGACCTACTATCAACGAAAAAAGTATACATTCAACAATTTTTTTTTTTGTTTACAATTTTTCATTGTTGATTTATTATTGTAGTGCGCAAATTGTAATCGAGAAGCTCTCGCCGAATGTTCTTTGTGCCGAAAAACTCCTTACTGCTCGATATTTTGTCAGAAGAAAGATTGGAATTCACATCAGGTGGAATGCGGTCGGAGTCCATTAGAAACGGCCGATCAGATTATGCTGCTTGTAGATGAGCAAGTGTAGTTCAGCTGAGTGCACTTTATATCAACATAATAATATATTAGTTTTATCATTATTATTTAGTTATAATCACCATTGAGTAAGACAGTGTTTTTCTTTTCTAATAAATCTAGAATATATAATGTTAAGTGATTGTTACGCTGTTATTATTTCCCGGTATTTCACATCACATTGAAGTAAAAAAAAAATAAAACCTACAAAGCACGATGAAACATCGACTCATACTTAAAGTAAAACTTATTATATTTTATTGGAAAAAAACAAATAAAATTTTCAGTGCAAAATTAAAATTTATATTGTGTTTAAGTTATACATACAATTCTATTTGGTATTTCTAAATATTAAAGCTTAAAAATGTTGCTAGAAAAATTATTGCATACACAATCGTTGATATACTTTTGTTCAATATTGATATAGCAGTCGAGGTAAAACAAGGATCTGCACCAGCACTTGATTCACAAACGCAGACTTCAACCTCACGTCCAGTGGAGTATTTTTGAGTGTAACATCCATTGGAGACATTAGCTTTCGCACACATATACGTTATATTTTCGACTATTAAAGAAAAAGAAAAAAGTTATTAAATTTATTAAAAAAATGTATAATTTTTTCATATTCGATTGGAATCTAAGAGTTTTTTTTCAAGTCGCATGAAGTACACCCACTTTTATTGGCAATTAACTTTTGTAACTTTTTTAAATAGGAATTTTTTTAGAAATTGTTTTTAGAGAAATAGGAATTTATAACAGTTATGATAGTTTTTCGCCATATGGATTAGACCTCTTTTGGCGAGTTGAACAAAAAACTTTGTGCCTGAATTTTACCCCCGGGCATTGGCCCTGGCTCTTCGGGCCGCATAAGCAGTACTTTTATAAACAAAACTGTTATATAGAATCACTTAAAAATACATGTGAACATTTATCTCGTACCCAAACGCTACTGTGCCCTTAGCCTAAATCTGCAAAATCAATCTAATGTCAATACCAAACGAGCTTCATTATCCATGCACCCATTCGGTCACATCACGGTATATGAGAAATACAAAAGGCAATAAAATTAACTATAAACACAAAAAAAAATCAAGGGCAACGGTGGCGTATACGTAATTTTTTCTCGATTTTTTTCTGTTCTAGCTAGGGTGCATCATAAGATGTGTTTATTTTGAAGCTGTGGTGAAGAATTCAAGCCGCAATGTTACTAACATCCGTATTCTGCAATTTTTAGACGATTGTATTCTGCTATCCACCGGAGGATAACAATTATTGGAAAATAAAATGAAATGTGTAAAACTTGAGATCAAAATTAAATGCATGCTCTTGAGAATTGAATTTGTGAAATTGATAGTTTTGACATTTCTCGACGTTTAGAGGTGTCTGTAGTCGGATTACATTGTTTTTAGAGAGATGTCTGTGTACGTACGTTCGGAAGCTTTATTTCGCCGACGATATCTCGAGATCGCATTAAGATATCGACCTCGAATTTATTTTATTTTACAGATAATAAGGCCATAATGTGCAGAAAGGATTTTCAGAAAAATTCAATTGGCGGTTTTTTATTACAGTAATTTAAAAAAACAGTTATAAAATGGCTTTTTTCTCGAATATCACTAAAAGAAATAATGCTATCGACTTCAGCCTGGATTCATTCTATGCATAATGACGTAGTGAATAATTGGTTATACCTAAAAAAAAAAAAAATCAACCCATAGTTTTTTTTTTTTTATTAAAAAAGCCATTAAAAATCGTTAAACAAATATCGAATATCTTGAGAACATACAAAGATATTAACTTCGGATATATTTTATGTAATACACAAAGTTATAGTTGATAATAAGTAGACTTTGTAAAAAAAATTCAATCAACGGCTTTTTTTCTAGGCCAAAAAAACGGCAAAAAAACTGTTAAAAAATGTATTTCAGCTCGAATGTCTTGAGAACAACCAATGATATCAACTCCGGGATAATTTTAGTCTACACACAATGCCATAATACATAATTAGTAATTGAAAAGGTTTTAAAAAAATTCAATAGACGGTTTTTTTTGCAAAAGAAACTGCTAATAATTGTTGAAATTTTTCCTGTCGCATATATTTAGAGCTAACAGCCTTACCTTGATTGCACAACTGATAAGTTTTTCGAAGATTTTTAATTGGTAATTTTCTTATAAAAAATAACATCGGGTTACGAGTTTCAAAGGGAACCAATGGGAAGTTATCAGTGTGGGTCAAACCGAGTCTCTTTTTTAAACTGATTTTGTATAGAATATCATTAAATAAAAAAATACTAAATTACTTACCAGCGTGGTTGTATATATAAGAGTATTTAATACAAGATTCACCACGCACTAATCGACATCCAATTTCCAGCGGCTTTTTGTGATAATTTTTCCACATTAGCAAAGTGTTAGGCTCCTTGCTGTTAGCTAAAAAAAAAAATCATTATAATTTATTATTTTACTGTGTTTTATGTATTGAAAGAAAAATTTAATCTTTTTCTAAAAAAGGCTTTTTAAATGCTAGAATAAATGCATCATACCTATCTACAGCTCGATACTCAAGCTCTGTATATTTATTTAATATATCGAGATCGTGATTTTTTGAACTCGTAAGTTCTGAACAAACTGATTTCAGACTGAATATTGAACAAAGTGGGTAGACATGTTGTAGACGAAGCGAGGCGAACATCTAAGAGGAATAAAGTCAAATAATAACCCATCATGTTCGCATAAACCGAATACTATTTATCACTGTTTTACTTCTTTTTCAGAGATTTCCGTTCCCACACTATCAAATTCGACAAATTCCAAGATGTATTTCAGCGTGGAATTATTTTATTCGTTTGTTTAAAAAATGACTCATTTTAAAAGTTTTTTTTTTTTTTTTTTAATTTCAAACTAATACGATTGTTGAAGAAGGTAGTTCCCATGAAATAAAAAATTGAAATGTAAACACGAGGAAACCTTAAACATTGGCTATCATATAAAAATTGGAAACTTTCAGTTATCTCGTTGTATTCGATATATTTACAGGCTTTGAAAATTAAATTTTTGAATTTCACTCGGCCACATGTTTAATTATTATTTAATAAACTTTAAACTAAAAAAAATTTTCAAATTCAACTTTAAACTTACTTGTAGCAACTAATGGTTTTCGACATGGAACATTTTTTAAATCCCCTCGAAAAGTTTCACACGTCAGATTTTTTATTTCACTATCCTTATCGAATTTTTCACCAAGCCAAGTAAAACGAAAACAATAGGGATAATCAATTTGCTGTGGTGATGGTTGTTTTGTTGTTGTAAAGGCTAATTCAAAGAGAGAATATTAATTTTGTTGTTGTCCAACATCCGCACATAAGCTTTTCTATAATCTACAAACCTTGCTGTGAATTTGTCAACGAAGTTTCCAAAAATATGACTAATAAAATTATTAAATGTGCCATTCTCTATATAAAGAACTACTCGAGATCAAGACTCTAGTTTTATTGTATATACTGCATCACTGTCATTATGATTCCAATTTTAATGAATATCTGAGGTTATCTTTTGTTGATGAAAAAGTTTACAATGTTATCTTATCGATCAATGAGAACACTTTGTGTATTATTTTTCTGATATGAAATAATTTATTTTACACGCAAGATAAAATCACTCAATCGTTATTTTATCTACTTTAGAATGAAGAGAACCCTATTGTTTTGCTTGTGGTACAAAGTATACCTCAGAAGTCAGATGATTCATTATTCCCATTCCCATTGAGATATTTATAAAAATAGATATTGAAGGATACATTAAATAAATAAACAATAATTAAAGAGAGGAGGTATTATTGTACTCATATTGAATATTTTATTTTATAGCTTTTAAAGGTTTCAACTGAAATCACCAGAACAGCGTTTGTGAAAATTATAATATTTTGTAGCGTATAACTTGCTTTATGAATTTTGTTCTTTTGATATTATTTGTCAATTGTTCACGGAAAGCATAGGTTTATAGTCCTTGATCATTCATAATTAAATTAATTTGCAGCGAAATAGTCAAATCAAAGAATAAAAAAAAAAAGTTAATGGTGCCCTTTGAAAACTTGATACCCGATGCTATTTTTTTTATTAAAAAAAAACCTTATTAGATGCAGAGTTGCCGCCCGAACCAAACATTGACGTTCCACATTTTCTGAAAAAACGTTATAAAAAAAACAACAAGTTCTTCTATATCCTGTTGAAAAAAAAAAAAACTATAATCAATTTTTATATGATGACGCGTAAGCTTTGCATAGTTCAGGAAAAATAGACTTTTACAAAGAAAAATTTGGCATTGACGTTGGTAATGGGACTCTTTAAAAACTGAGAGAGTTCCTCATCGATCCGATGACCACTAGGTCAGTTATAAGGGGTCCAAGGCTCTAAAAATGAGTGTTTTTTTTTTCAAATATCTCAAAAACGGTTTATGCTACAGAAAAATTTTGTTCTTCAATCTTGTAGCCCATGTAATTTTCAACAAAAATTTCTACTTTTTTCTTTACATTAACTGTTAACTGTCGAAAAGTCAAAAAATCTCTAAAAAAGGGGCAAAAAGTCATGAAAATGAAAGTTTTTGGCAAATATCTCACAAACAGTATGTGCTAGAGAAAAATGTTATTCCCCAATTTTGTAGCTCATATAATTGTAAACAAAAATAGGCCTACTGGGGATACCCATATGGGGTGGCCCCGGCGCAGTGGAAGTAGTGCTTTACTGCTAACCTGGATGTGTGGGTTCGAGTCCCAGTCTAGGCAGCATTCTATATTCCCTCAACTGAACGCCACCCCTTGGATTTAATGAGATAATCAAAACCTTATTTCTCAATCCACTGTGCTAACAAAAATCTATCCTATCCCTCTATTTCTTCTAACATTGCCTAATTTATAAGACCCTAGGTCTTACTGGCATATATATGTTTGTGTTGTTCAAAAAAAAAAAAATAACAACGTGTTGTTTTGTTTGACAGCCACATATTGTTATTGTTGTTTTCGTTCGTCGCGCCGAATATTCGCGTTGGTTTGGGAGAGCCTTTACGATTAATTTTCATTAAATTTCGTTGAAATTCGCTTAATTTTGATTAAAATAATGGAAATAAAAAACCTTTACATGCCACCGACCGTACCATGAGGAGATGATCGTATGAAAAAATCACGATCTTGCCAATATCAATAGTGACATTGTGTGTAGAAAAAAATTATCCCGAAGTCGATATCATTGTTTTTCAAGAGATATTCGAGTCGAATAACATTTTTATCAACCAGTTTTCAGTAGTTTCTTCTTCTATCAGTATAATCAATTACGGTACAGCATTATGTGTATTATAGGGTCTGGCCATTTAATTGAACACTCTAACTGGCGATAGCGGATCAAATTCACTTATCAACTGGATAATAATTCGCTAAAATATTGCCCATTAATAGTGCAATAATTCACGACTTTTTAACAAATACAAATTATATGGTGGCGCCACAGCTCGTGGAGAACTAGGGCCTAGGATTCCGGGATTTAAGCATCACTTATATATGTACCTACATTTTGGATATTTCCAAAAAAATGTTCAGTAATTGGTACAAAACAAAAAGAATTCAAAAAGTATTTTCTGAAATTTGTCAGTCATATAAATTTTTCAATCAATTGTTAAAGTTTGTGTCAGGGTCATTGGTGATATTATAAGCACCTTATTTGTAAGAAATTCCATTTGAAAGGTCACCCAGATCGTCAGTAAAGATCAGCAAGCTTCAGTAATTGGTCAGCCAAGATTTCTTTATTAATTTCAGCACCAAACAGTAGAAACTAATCCTAGATTTTTGCATGGATTCTTTTGATCTTAAATTTCATGGAAACTGAGAAGTAATTGCCAAGTTTTATAAATTCATAGATATGTCCTACAATATTTACCTGTATTATTGTAGATCAGCTTTAGCTGTAAGGTATTTAAATCCACAAATTAAAAAAAAATATTAATATCCTTTATTTTATAAATTTGTTTAATTAAAATATCAAATGCACTTTCCTCTTACCTATATAATTTTTTTTTTTTACAAAGGAGATGTTCAAGGGACAGTACTCTCTTTACTTAATGGAAATAACACCATTTTTTGTTTTTATACAAAAAAAAAAGAACAATTTTAACTTATCACTTATTTACGTTATATATAATAATAATAATATTAATAATATATTTTTTAAAATCAAACAACCAAAAAATTTTTAATTTTAATGTTTGGTAATGAATATTTTTCTGTCACCTTTAATTGCTCTCTTTTTTGTTATTTGTTTTTTGTTTTAATTGTTTAAAATAAATTTACTATGAATATTCGGCTTAGGAAACAGAAAATAATTATTTTGATCAATGACTGTGTGGTGATGTGGTTTGATATAGTTCCACCATCAGGAGTTCCAAAGACTGGGAATTGAATTTCTTCGGGTTCAGTCAATTCTTCGTCGTCGTTGTCCAATTTATTATTGGTCATTGATCGATATCTTATAGTGAAGTTAACTTTGAATACAGCTTCTGCAACACCACTCGGTGAGGAGACTATAAAGTAAAATGTTCTAGGAACCCTCTCGTGCATGCTTACATAGGTTAGACGGGCTTCCTTGCAAAACGGTGTAGGAAGATCCTGGGGAAATTTATTGTTTATATAATGCTTTTGCACGAAAAAAGAGAAAATCATATTATGATAATAGCTTACCGTTACTCCATAAGCGAGAACAGTGCTTCCATATTGATTTCCAGGAGTGAACACTCTATCACCATGTAACCAACGTGCAGCGTGTGCTGGTGGATTTGCACAGAACTCGACAGAAAGATGAAGGGGTGACCCGGGATATGCTACTGGTGTTGCATTACGAGCAACAACTGTTGGAACACCTGAAAAATATAACAGAACATATTATTTTATTATTTATACTTAAATTTTAAAATGGAAAGCAAACCTTTCACAAGTAAACCAACTGTTTGAAGCACTTCGAGTCTCTTCTTATTATTTTTTGTCGAATGGCCGATACATTTATATGTGCCTGCATCCTGATAAATAACATCTTTAATGGAAAATTGACCAGTTGGTGAAGTTAATCCATGACCTAGACCCCTCAAACGAGCTGTTACAGGATCAAGATGTGACCAACACCCAAGTGATCCTGAAAATATTAAAAAATATGTATTAGTTGAGGATTCTTACATATTCTAATAGATTTTCTCTTAATAAACGACTATTCTACAAACATTTTTTTTATTTATTAGTAAGAAAATTTACTCGCGAGTTAGCTTTTAATCCTTGGGGCCAGTTGTATCGATTTCGGCGGTCGTCGTTGCAGCAGAGTTATTCCGCTGAAATCGGCGAGTTAAAATTGCTGAACCATGAGTTAAATATTGAACCACGTTTTTACAACTGGCCCTTAGTATAGTTAAATCGGGAGTCAAAGTTAAAAGCTTTTTTTTATTAATAGAGCTATAACTGCTTTGAGTTTTGAAAATACAGATAAATTGTTAAGTGGCGCCCAATGCCACAGACTTAGCTACTTGTTGATTTATTCAAGTTTCCTTTTATCAAATGCTGAAGTAAACATAACAGAATTTTTGACATTTATGTACTTGACGTACCTACTAGATTAATCTACAACACAACAAATAAAACAAAAAATAAATTATAATTATTTACTAACCTTGAGGACATTGTAATGTGACCGCTCCACCCAGTTGGACTTCTAGTTGTCCTTTGTTTGGGTTGTGTGATGCGGCAACCGATACATCCTGATCATCTGGTTCTGATGTAACATCAACTGAATCATCTAAGAAAGCAATAAAGAAATCTATTAATTTTTAAAATATTTTTTCGAAATATAAAACTGTATCTTAAAATACTTTGAACAAAAAAGATAAAGAAAAAAAAAACTATAACACAAAAAAATAAAAATAACAGTTATTTAATTAAATTCATAAATTTGTATGTAAAAATAAATCTGCGAGCACGATTAATGTGTGGGTTTAATGTGAGAACCTGTCAATCAAGGCGTAATCTCATGGCGAGCCTACTCGCAATACCGGAGTACAATTAAGTGTCGACTACGACCCTGGGACAGCATTTCTCTACTCTAGTTGCGATTCTGTGAACATGTTGAGGCACGCCCACATCCCTTGCTGAGGAGTGTGGTCTATTTTACACCTCTCTTGCATAAAAAAAAAAAAAATTGATGCCACAACAGCTCATGAAGAACTAGGGCCTAGTGACTTACAACTCTCAACCATTCCTGTGTGCGTGTCTGCAGGAATGGAGGGGACCTACAGTTTACTGCTGAATCCGAACGACTAACGTGAACGGCACTTTTTCTATGACAAGAGATACTCTTGGAGGTTTTGTCAATTCCTCACAAGAGGCACTTAGGCAGTAGCCATTTTTTTTTATTTATCAGGTGGCGATGCTGGGGATTGAACCTGGACCTCCAGCATGACAGTCCATCGCACTAACTCTGAATATTATTTATTGCCGCGATCTTGGCCAACCACCGCCACCATGATGCTCCCACTAGCAGGCCTACCTCAAAGACAGAGTCAAGCCGCCTGGCGCTAATTTGAACCAGAAAAACGTGCAAGACCCAGGGGCTCCGTCTCCCTTGGTAACTGCGGTAGAGCTGCGCAACCATGAAGGTCACTTCTGGATGAGCTCCTCAACGCTCGAGGCCCAGCAACCTTAGCCCCCAAAACCCCTTAATGGCCAGACAACTTCAGCAAAACCAGGTCAGACATGCACTGCCCGAGCCGTTCAAAGCAACATTAGGAGACTCTCTTTTATGGAGACCACGAACACATGACACATACACTCATCTATACCACGAGCCCGTACCAAAAAAAAAATACTTATAAAGTTTTAGGATATTGTATGTTTGGCAAGAATTATTGCCAAATTGACGTTTCAAAGGGGATTTATTTCGTTGTTTATTTTTTCGCATTATTTCTTTCGTATTTTTGTATTAAACACTTCGTTGTTTCGCATTCTTTGTTTTTTAGATTACGTTTTAATTTTTTTGTTTGATGGGATTTTTGAAGATTGTGAATTTTATATTTGGTATTTTTTGCTTATAAATTAATAATTTATAACAGTACCGTTTATGCCGTCCCACAGCCTTTGCCCGGTGGGTATACTTCGGGCACCCAGCAGTTTTTATTTTGTATCCTTTTAACTATGAAAAACTTCTATAACTTTAATTAATTGGCATTTCTCTATAGTCTCGTCAAATTATTAAACTATTTGCTATGCGAGTAACTAAAAGCAAAACAAAGGAAACGAAATAAAGCATTGCACAAACCTAAGCGATGGCGGTGGCGATCGCGATAACAATGTGGATGCCGCACATGTAAATCAATAGGAAGGCTCACATCTACGCGATATGTGGATTGCGATTAGGTTCCACTGCTGCTTTCAACCAAGCGATTTTTACTGAACGCAGCACGCACCATTTGATCGCAGTATGCCACGATATTTGAATTTTGTTTGTGAAAATATTAACAAAATTCAAATGAACAATAATTTAGAACATTATACAGCAGATTAATAAAATTAAAAAAATCCAAATTTTTTACAATTTTTTTCACAAAGAATACAAAACATAACAATTTACGGATAAAATTGCTGTCCGGGTCGATTTAATGAGCCAGATTTATCTGCTACTGTTTTTTTTCTCATTTTTTGTATGTTCTTTTGACTACTTGCCCGTCACAAAATGTATCGCAATATCGTGTTGATGTGAGCTGGTTTTGATCGCACCTTGATCGCGCGATAAATGATATCGTGATCGCCACCGCCATCGCTTAGGTTTGCGCATAGCTTAATTTTTGGTAACGCTTATACTGTATTTCTTATATAAAATAAGGATCACTTTTAATGAGACTTTAGAGAGTATACTTATATAGAATATGCTTGATAAAATATTCTTATACTCACATCTAACGCTTAAATAATAGCCGATGCTTGAGTACTGATAGTTTAAGTGGCGAGATGTACACTTATACCAGCCAGAATGTTCTCTTCGGATTGATGTAAAATTAAGAAATCCATCTCCAGTTTGTGGTACCTGGAACAAAAAAAAATTAAACAAAAATCTGCTTTTAGAATTTGAAAGAAATACATATCGACCCCTTTTCAATAAATTATGGTTAGCGAAATTTTCATATTGTCAAAAATAAAGTTAATTATTTCATTTTTTCAATCGGACGGGTGTTTTCATAAACGTCTGACTAACCGATTTCTGCAATCACAAAAACGAATGAAAACCTACCTTTTTAAATGTAAATATATGTTTTAGCTCATGATTTGTAAGTATTTTAAAAATACTTATTAAAATCGAACCAGTAAAATGTTTACCTTTAAGAAATAGATGGTTTTTTTAATCAATGTTGCAATTGCAGAAATCGATTAGTCAGACGTTTATGAAAACACCCGACCTTTTGTCATCTGTCAAAAGGTTTGTTCGTTGAGCCCTGAAGTCGCCCTGGGGTCGCCCAAAGCGTTTTTTGAAAACCCTGAACTCACCCTAACAATCAAATTCTTTGTTTTTTGAAACCTGGGGTCGCCCTGAACTCGCCCTGAAGTAGATCTAGGTTTTTTGCTGGGGCGAGTTGAAGTAACGAATAAACTGCCAAGTGACATACATTGTAAAGTATTTATTTTGTTGAAGATTCGTGATTGTTTAATGGAAATTAAAAAAAATAGTGCACTAATTGAATAAAATTAAATTGGAAAAGAAAATGGAAACGTTTAAAGTTGTTTTTATTCATTTTTCAATCGTATTTTAAGTTTTAATTATTCGAGTACAGAAATTCTTAAGCCTTAACTACATAAGCCAAAAAAGTGAAAATTTTCAAACTCATTTTGGGATAGTTTTTCTCACTGGAAAACTTATAAAAATGATGCAGAAAGCTTAAATTTTGGTTTTAAAGAAATTGTATACATTCTTTTTCACAAAACAACTGCGCTAGCGGGAAAAAAAATATTTTTGCTTTTGTAATTTTGCAAAAAGTAGCAAATGTAGTTAAGACTTTACTTGCTTAAAATGTCAACAACACAATTCAGAGCCCAAAAGTGTTTTTTGAGAATCGAAAAACCCAGATTTTTTTGACAACTCTTGGGGTTGTCAAGAAAACCTGGGTCAGCCCTGGGTAAAGTTCAACGAACAAACCCAATATAACAGTGTTGTTAATAATGTTCAATGTTTAAGAAGAAGGGAAACATAAATAAACGAATTATTTTTGTTTTTATAATAATAAAATGTTCATATAATGTTCAATGCTGAAGTTTGGCCTAATTGGTTGTGTTGCTGAGCAAACAAAAAAACAAAATGTCGCTTACGATACTTTTTATTTTTGTCGCTCACGATAATTTGGCGGAGAGGGCTCGATATATCTTTTATGATTAACTCAAACTTACAGGTGTATCTCCATCATCTTTTTGCCATCTGGGGACACTTGCTGGATTTGAGTCCACGTCACATTTCAAAGAAACTTCAATACCTTCTCGCAATGGATAACCAAATCCCGGAGTTCGTGATATAGCGAACGATGGTGTGTCTAAAGTGTACATACAAAATAAATCACATAAAATATTGTTGTATTATTTTTTTTTATATAATAATTAACATAATCGAAAAACTAAACACTTACATTGAACATCTAATAAAAGAGAAGCATTTTGTCTCATTTTAAGAGTTGGATGTTCCATAACACAAAGTATCTTTGCATTGTGGTGTGCTCTATAGACAGCTGGTAAACGTGCTTCACTTTTTGCACCTGCATTTATTTTATATGGTTGTTTGGCCTGAAATTAAATAATTAAGTTTCAAGAAGTTCGTCGTAGAATGTATTATAAATCATGTATTATAGTTCACTAAGGGAATAGTAGAACTTAGATATTATGTAGGTTTTAAGTGCAAGTACTTACTTTATCCTTCTTTACTTCCTCCAATTCAAGAACTTCTGCGGCAACTTTTTGTGCATGTCGGTCTACACCAGGACTCAAAAGAACTTCCCATGTTAGAGTTGGCTTTGGATTACCACCCTCACTAATGCATGCTAGATTAAGTTCAGAATTCTCCTTTACAGGTACAAAAATATTTCCCGCATCTAAGCGTCGTGAATCTATTAGTAAATAAGGTGCCTTTGGACGGTCTGAAATAAAAAATTTTAATCAAAAAATTTAAATTTATGCAAATAATTGACTAAAAATCACAATTTTACCTAAAATTATTAGTTTAACAGGGCGCGCATTTTCAATATACGCATTCACATTTTCAGCCTCACACTGCCATTTGCCATCGTCTTCTAACATAGCATTTGTAATAGTGAGGGCTCCATTGACTTCTTTAATAAATCGATAATCGGTAATTCTGGAAGATCTTTCTATAGCGTGAACACTCTGTAAGAAAAAAAAAATTCAAAGGTGTAAATCACAATGAAATGAAAAAAAAACTGATAAAAAACAAAAATTTGGAGCTGCGACTGATCATGAAAAATCAAGGCTTTTTGACTAACATAACAACTCTTCACTCATTCTTGTCCGCGTGTCTACAGAAATGGAGCTGTCATTGGATCTTGAGGGGGTGCCGATCGTTTGAATGAAAATTGTTTCGCAAATCTTACTTCGCAAACATCAAAAAACATCTACATTTTATTCCACTCGCAATAGTTGTTTCGCAAAATTTCGTTTTGTCTTCAAATCAATTCGCCCCAATTATCATTTCGATCACATTAGTTTTACAAAGAAACTTATACATCAAGACTTACCAATCCATTTTTATACCACGAACTGCTGACTATATCCAGGTCGACTTCGCAAACTAAGCGCACCTCGGTATGCTGTTCAGCATACACAACCGACATTTCTTCATCATGGTCTTCGTCGAATGGATGAATTATGGGTCGTAATGGCATTGCTACTGGTTTTCCACTCGAATAGTATTCACTTTTCTCATCGCTTCCATTGGGATTGCTGAGAGAGATATCATCTCTGTCACCAGCACTGCTATAACCTCTCCCGCTGTCGAATTCTTCGACATCGTCAATTATAATTATAGGTTCGCTTTTTTTAAAAGACTGAAATCCTTTCAGTTTCGATCTACTATCACTGTAATTGTTGTTGGCTGTTTCCATTTGCAATGGAGATGCCATTGGCAGGATATTATTATTATTAATTTTACTCTTACTTCTACTATTTCTTTTGCTACTACTACTAGGAGCTCGAACGTCTTCAAATGACGCCGATGATAAAGATTCTTGCGGAAGATAAATTGGGGAGTACAGAAGGGTTGGAACGGCAGCTAAAAACGAAGATTCAGATGCAGATTTAGATGAAGATAGAGAAGACGAAGTTGATAAATCTATTTTTGTTTTGTTTATGCTAATATCACTTTTTCTAATATTACTTGAGCTGAGTAACTTGTTAATGTTATTTATGCCATCTATTGGGAATTCCTCGCTGCTAATTTCGCCTCTACTCGAGAGCAGTAGATCAAGCGAGTTATCCGTTTCACGCTTGGCTCTTCGATGTGCTTGGCGTTGTTTTTGTTTTTGTATTTGTATTTTTTGTTGCTGTTGTTGTTGTTTTTGTGTCTCAAGAATAAATTCATGAGCTGCTTCCTCGGTGGTGATTGGCCCTTGTTGAGATATATAAGATTGCAGAAATTCATTTTGTAATCGGCTATTTGTCACAAAAGAAATTTTTGCGATTTTATTATAATTTTTAAGAGATGGATAAGCTGACGATGATGATGGTATTGACATTGACATGTGAGATGATGAAATCGTCGTATTACTAAGGGAATTTAATGGAAGCGGTGGTGGTAACGGATTCTTTGATTTGCGATGTTGGTCATCGAGGCGGGAGTGCTTGTGACTCCCGTGTTGATGTTTCGATTTTTTGGCTCTTAAGCAATTGGCACATGAATTGGGTTTAATACTTGTATTAGACAATGATGTTTGTTTGTTTATTTTCTTTTTTATATCACCTAATACATTTGATACGACATAGTGATCTTGGTCGTTTTGTGTTGCACTTGTATTTGCCAATTGTGCAGGAACTTGCTGCAGATACTGTTGTTTCAGAATTCTGATAATGTTTTGTTGATTTGTTGTTTGTAAACCTATGAAATGAGAAATGGAAATAAAGTTTTTTTTTTTTTTTTTTAAATGGCGCCCAACAAACAATAATTCAGAAGACTTACATTGCAATGAAATAAGGAACAATAATATCCAGAGGCGTCGATCAAATGTTGGTCTCATGACGTCATAACTTCCAAATGGTTTTGTTGATTTAAGCCGTTGGTGGAACGTTTCGCGTTTCCCTTCACAACTCAACGAATACAATTTTTAAAATGACTCAAAAACTAAGTAGTTAACATTTGATTTTTGTTCGTTTTTTTTCTTGCTCGTATGATTGTGGGAAGAGTTAAAATTCTGGAAGATGAAAGAAAAAAAGTAGGTCAAACAAAGAGATAGAATGATAGAATTTAAACAATGGATTAGTTTTGTTATTTGTTTTTTAAATATTCAACCATGAAATCCCCAAAAAATAACTAAATAATGAGTTAAAAATGGTCCATTAAAAATCAAATATGTTAATATGTAGATACGAATCAAAGCACAGGCTGTTTGCATTAACGAACTGTCCCCTTTTTCTGCCCACTTCCACTTTTTTTTATTGGGTTAAATTCTTATAATTTCTGAAAGAAAAACTGTCTTGTGTCGACTAATATTCAAATTATAACATTTGAATATTCCTTGTCATGTGGTTTTATTGATCTTTGTATATGCATTAATAAAATGTATGGGTATGCATTGATCAAATGTTTCGTTACGATTTGCTGTCGGAGAAAATCGTTGGTAATCTGAGTTATAAAAAGAAAATACATGATGTATCGCATTTTGGCATAATATGTACATTTTTTGTTTGACGGAGAAATATATGTTTATCAATGAAATAAATTTCAACATTTAACGCAATAATAATTAATAAACGGTCATATGGATCATTTTCCATATGTTGATTCTTTTTTACATTTAGCAAAAAATGTGATGAATTTTCCATTAACATAACCATAGAATTTGATATGGTTAATTACAGCATTCTATTCAACTACACTGTTCTCGTGTGGTAAGTTGTGGAGTGGTGCGGCGTGGTGTGTTGTGACTGTGCACACTTAACAAGCGTGCTTTGTGTTGTTGAATGTCATTTTTGCTTCACTATTTCATTATTAACTTTCTGCAAACAAAAAAACATATCTTCGAGACAGCGTAGTATGGCGCAATCCGAACAAGATGGATTCCGATACAACACACCACTTCACACTGCATCACACGCGACAGATAAGGCATATGAAATAATACATTATTGGAACGATAGTGACACACTACTCTGCAACTATATGAAATAAGTATAGTTCCAGCTTAAATATTTCAAGTGAATCGTTATTTTTTAAGATGTCCCTCAAGGATCAGTTCTTGGTCGCATCTTTTTTCAATTCATATAAATTATTTATTTGGCAAAATTTATGTCTTTCAGGCTTGAACCAAAGATATTAATTATCTGACATCAAAGTTATATTTCATTTACTTGATAATAAGAAATATAGTCTGTTAACAACAACTAACTTTAGTTTTAGTTGTTCAGTATACGTTTAATTCAAATATTGGATATTTTACTACAATTATTGGTGAAGTGGTTTTCTTGAGACCTGTATTTCTGTAAAAATTGGTCGTAATGAATGTGGCATCATAAGAAACAGAAAGGATAAGTTTAACTAAATCGAACTTAATATTTAGATCAGATGCAGAATAAAGTAGGTCTCGTAATTTTGTTCGGCTGTTTCCAAGACTGTTAGGGTACAACAGCCTACAAGTTTAGGTACGTTTTCTTCAAACTCTTAGTACATACCATGCATTTTCTTGGACATTAGCCCGACAATTTTTGAATTTTTTTTTAGTACCAAAAATACCTGCCATAAAATTCTGTTTAGCATTTTAGGAAAGTTGGCTTCATCCTCTTTTGTTCTGTCGACAAAATTATCGTCATTTCGCTGTTTTTTTTTAAAGCCTAGTATACAGTTCTTTTGAATAAAAAAAAAAACTATTGTGGTAAATAAAAAATCTTTTTTTCCGGAAAAAAAATATCTGTGGTGAAACAAAATTGTTTTTAGTCGAATATTACACGGTGCCTCAAGAGTCATGACTATCTGATATTTTGTCTCTTTCATACTCATATAGGTTCATAAAGAGTCATAACTCTTGAGGCACCGTGTAAGCACAAACTATATTTTTTTGCACAAAACAATTTCACTGAAAAAGAATCGTGGTGAGTATAATTTTTTATTTCTTGGGTTAGTTCACAGTTCAATAAAAATTTTCAGCAAAAATTTTTACCACTTTTCCAGGGGTTCTTCGCTAACTTCATACCAACTGACAATTTTTCAAATTATAGAGCAGTAAAACATTCTTAATAAGAAATTTTTATACGTTTTTCGGATGTTGCTTCGCTTAGTTGACACGAATTTCACATTTTTGCAAAAAAACATAGAAAACATAAAGCGACAAATTCAAAATTTTCACAACTAATGCACGACTAATTAACGGTAAATTATAGAGCAGTAAAACATGCACAATAAGAAGTTTTTATACGTTTTTCAGATGCTGCTTAAGTTGACACGAAGTTAGCTAAGCAGCAAAAAAAACGTAGAAAACATTGCACGACAAAATTAAAATTGTCACAACTAATTCAGAACTGCTGAACGGCTAATTATTAAGCAATACAGTTTTTTCTATAAGACGTTTTTACGCTTTTTTGAGGTGCTTGATATCAACTTAGCGAAGCAGCAAAAAAAAAAACATCGAACGACAAATTCGAAATTATCACAACTAATTCACGACTAATTAACGGCTAATTACCCAATTCAAATTTTTTCGATCGGTGAATGTTGTTTCGCTAAGTTGACACTCATTGCAGCACTGCAGTTTGTGAGTTAACATTTTCTACATTAAACTCAGTGAATAGACCCCAAGGCTTTCAATGAATCATGAAAGAATGGCCAGGCTTGGTTTTTCTTGCATTCGAAAAAAAGAAGCAAATCTCTCGATATCGAAGAAAGTCCTCAAAATTTTCAATAATATGTAAAATCGATTATTTAAAGAAAATGATTTTTAAGATACCTGGAATATAATTTATTTGAAAATATAATAAATCTATAAATTTAAACATAAATAGCCCTTTTCAATCTATCACCCTTTCCCGAAAGATAAAAACACTTCTTTAAAATCATAAAAAAAAACACTCATATGTATAAAAAAAATAGCTACTGAAAGCAGAAAGCCACGAAAATCATTTCGTTTATCTGATGTTTCGGATTAAGAAAGACATACTTTGAATTTTTTTAAATCAATGAAATTTTCCTTTTTTCCTACCTTAAATTCAACTCTAGCTACGGCCCTGTGTCTAACTGATCAAAAATCTAATAAACGACTGATAATTTATACACTTAATACCAGAAGGAAATATTACATATTCAGAAGTGGAGAAATATTCCTAAACTTGAAAAATTGAAAACAAAAATGTCATGCCGCTATAATAAGTTTTTTTCTGTACCTTATAAGGCAAACTGATAGCGCGCCCAGTCAGTAACCTACCGTCTATCTTAAATAAGGTATCGTTGAGATGACTAAATGAGTATATTTTTTAAATAAATTTTTTTTTGTAGAAATACGTAAGCGTAGACAAGCCGAATTTTCCCCAAAAAAATGTATTCTCTGAAAAATGATAATTTTCTAAAAAATTTGAGAAACAGAGATTCAAGCTCTTCTACCCCACCATAAAACTAAAACCCCATGGATATGAGTTTAGGGCATTAAAATTATATTTTGCAAACATCCAGCTTTGTCAGAAGTTAAAAGTTCAACCCAGAATCCAGTAGAAACCTTGAACGCATTTATTAAGAATCAATAAAACTCTACAACAAAACTCACTTCTGAAGGAAACATATAGATAAGCGAAATATCCTTCCTGTACTTAATTGCATAAGTTACTCACTTTGACGGATATACACGGAAAATATTGCATACATAAAATAAAAAAAAAAAAGATATTACTCAAACTTTATTATAATTGTAAAAATTTAAACTTTTTCATAGTAATTAAACTTTCTCTTGCTGAATAAACTGAATCTCCTGCAACCATGTTCTTATTTGTATTTCCCTTTTTTTTTTTTAAGCCGACCGACAGTCGAATTACACACCAAAAGGGAATATTATGAAATACATTCATAATGCATGAGCGAACCTTTACCAGGAAGGACGACACCTCTCTCAGTAAGGTCAAATTAAGTATTCCTGATGGCCATTGAGGAGAGGGAGAGGCTTTAAAGCACCCGAGAGGTTATCGTCGGTTTCCGGGACACCATTCATTTGAAGGAATTTACTTTGTTTACATTTTTAAACTTACAAAAGTTAAGTTGAAAGTAGAGAATTATTTTCTATGGCACATTAAATATATCAATTCCCATTCTCAACTTAGGTAGCTTATTCAATTCCTATAAATTAAATTCTTATTTTTGTGGCTTTAAATATCTTTCAAGGGATTTTTTGGTTGATGAACCTAAAGATTATAAATTTCGGGGTGTCAAAGAGATTATTCCAAAATTAAAAGGACATTATTTTTATTAAATTACCAGAAAGATTTATACCACAGGTGTTGAGTTGATATTGTATAACTTTGAAAGTAGATTTCATGTGTCACAAGAACGTCGGAAGTTGGCAACCAAACAAACCCGTGGTGAAACTGCCTTCTGTGTATTTCCTTTGCCAAATATTTTTTGATTTAGCCGGAACAAAAAAAAGAGAAATTTGTGATGTTCATTGTGTGTTTTTTTTTATCTTGACCCAGTAAAATGTTGTTCCTTATTTTCTTTAAAGGGAAAGTTAAGTAGGTTTCCTTCCATATTTAAAGTAAATAGGGGTAATAGGGCTGCAAATAATACTTATTGTAATGTAAAAACCATTTGGCAAATTGTTGTATTTTCTTTTACAGTGAACTGATTTTGAATTTCAGTTTTTTTTTCAAATACAAATTTCCGGGAGAATGAATTGTTGTAACTCTGCATGGAATTTGAATTTTAGTTTTGTATAAGAGATATTTATTTGTTTCCTTAAAGCTTTTCGATTAGAAATATCAATATTATAAAAATAATAGTTTCAGCAATATTGACCCCCCTCCCATTGGGATAATAAATACTAATGCCGAAAACAGATGTGCAGCTTTTTCCAATGCAGCGAAAATAAATTTATGCCGAAAACAGATGTGCAGCTTTTTCCCATGCAGCGAAATAGAGATATCGTGCAGCGAAGGCTGCATGCAGAGCCTGGAATATGTCAGCCCTCATAAGAACCTGTGTAAATTTATTTTCGCTGCATTGGAAAAAGAATCACATCTGTTTTGGGCTTTACACAGTTTCTTATGAGAGCTGACATATTTCAGACTCTGCATGCAGCCTTCGCTGCACGATATCTCTATTTCTAATTTCGCTGCATGGGAAAAAGCTGCACATCTGTTTTCGGCTTAAGTGGCATTCATAATGAATCTTTGTCTAGTTTGAGTAATCAAAATATCTAAGCAGAAATAAGACACATTGATTATCGAAAAGTCACATGCAAAAAAATTGGTTATAAGTACACTTTAAATAATCGACCTTCGTTCGTATTTATAAACGTTGTCTAACTTAAGACAGCCGTCTAAGTTATAAATAAACCTTTAAAATTGTTGCTAAAGTAATCTAACTTTTTGTCTAACTTTGGACAACGAAATCGATTGTCTAAACCTTGACAAATGCAATGTTATTTTTTTTTTATTAAATAAAGCATATTTCCGACCATTTCAAAATAGTTAGACAATGTTTAAACAGTCAAAAATCTAATAAATATGAATGCGTGTTTCTTATTCAACTTAATGAAAATTATTTTACACTTTCTTATCTTGTCTCTCTATCTCGGGGGCCCCAATATCTCGGGGGCCCTGTATCGTTAATACAGCTGATATAGTGGTAGCTACGCCTCTGTCTTTTAGGTGCTCAAACCCCCACCTACCAAAATATCTGAAAACTGGAATACAAAATAAAGAAAGATCAACGTTCAAGTAAATAACACTATTGAAGCTGGTAGGTTTCGTTTCAGAGCTGACCATTTATTCGATATAGAAATACAAAGGGGCCCATTATGCCCGGGTGTCCGTTATACCCTGGTTTCCCCTATATTTTTTTTTATGAAAACTCAATAGTTTATTAATATTGTCATTTTTAATGAACATGAAAATTTGGGGCAATAACCCATAAAATCTTGAATTTTGTTTTTTTACACGAAACCCTATATATTAAGTAATACACATCAGAAAGTTTGTCATGCATTGTATATTCATTATTCAATGAAAAAACATGATGAAAAGAATAACTATTCAGAAAAACCCGAGACGAATTGAGTATTAGAGGGGTGATGGGGGGAGGAGGAGCTGCCATGCCAAATTTTACTTTCAATTTTAAAAATATAAAAACTGAAAATTTTGAAAATATAATGCTACAAAGTTGTTACGTCTTCTTCCTACAAAAATGTTAGTTGTTAAACAGAAGAGGTTAAAGACACTTCATTTGATTTTTTACAAAACAAATTGTTATTAACTGAACAAAATATAAATCTTAGAAAAACGTCAATTTGGTTGACTAAGGGCTAAACAAAGACTCATTTTTAATTATGAAAATAGATATTTCGAAACTTTAAGCCTAGTACGCAGATCGAGAAAAATTTTTCTTTTCATGCAAAATTTTTCCCAGGACAAATTTTGTCTTCAGTTTTTTTTTCCAGGCAGTACGCAGTTCATGCGCAAAATTTTGACGTTGTACCCGCTGTAGGGTGAAGTCTCCACTAAATTTTGCCAGGAAAAATATTGTTTAAAGCATTATTTTGCGGGAAAAATTTTGACAGGTCAATAATTTTGCACGAAAAACACGATCAACTATTATTTATCGATAATTTTACAAAAAGAAAAAAAAAGATTTTTCCAACGTTTTTTGTAGAGATAAGAATTGTAGAGATAAAATTTGTCTTTTCCCGATCTGTGTACTAGGCTTAACCTTATGTGAGTTTTATAAAAATAATAATTTTATAAAATTAATAGCTGACCCGCGGCGAACTTTAATTTATTAATGTTCGACAGTAAGCTTCAATTGTAATCACTACTTTCCGACTTTTCCGGACAAATTTATCAATTTTTATCTCCGTTGTGTGTTAATCTGGCTCAATAAAAAGTCAACAAAAAACTCCCCATGCGCGTACGAACACAATTTGACGGAAACGGAACCGGAGCCGGAGCCGGAGCTGGAATAGCTGTCAAAATATTGAATACACACAAATTCAGTGTTGCGAACACAACGGAACGTAGCCGCATAACGGAGCTGCAGCCGCAGGCGGAAGAGTTCACCAACTTTTAACTTTTCACGTACGACACTTTTGACGTTTCAAATTGTAGGTATGAAGAAAAAAACAACTTTTTGGGTTGGAAAAAAATATTTTGGTTATTTGTATGGCGAAAAAAAAATTATAATGGTTTCCCGACGTTGTATATGAATACCCTAATATTGTTTCTTGTAAATCTATACTCTTAATAAATTGGCTTTTCTCATTCGTTGCTTTGACGCAACGAGCTAATAAAATAGAAACTTCTGATTTGAAGCACCGCATGTTCGTCTCTAATTTGACGGAACTATTTTTCAACATCCTCTAAAAAAAAATGTTTTTATTTACATACTTAGTCTTAAGCTAAATTCCCTTCCACAAATAAACCCGATGTTAAATCTTGACATCGTGCTTATACTTGAGACGCTGAAAAACGTTCAACTTTCCCAAAACAACTCGAAACGTGTTGTTGACTTATGAATAAGTGACAAAACCATTGGCCTTGTTTTTTATATGAGCTGTTTCGAATATTCTATGAATGAATTCCATGCATTTGACATTATTTGACCTTAGCACAGAATTTTAAAAAGACAAATTATGACCCCATTGAGTCTCGTAAATCTAATTCGGATGATGGTTTTTAAGCTTTAAAGCATTTAATTGCCCTTTTGGGAACTGTTAATGTCATTTACATTTTATAATTAATTATTTAATGACCAAGTTATATAGTTGATGCTCCTTGTTGATGGGGAGATAAATAATTCTGTTGGTTGCATTAAATTATAGAGGCACTTCTATTTAAACTATTATCCATTTACCAAACTGACCTTGTGGTGTATCATTCTTGATGCAAATATGGTCAAGGTAACTTTAATTGCTGTATAGCGCATCAAAACTTCCAAGGCGCTGGAATATGTCCTTGTGATGTTTTTTTTTTTTATTTATCCTTATAATTAAAAATTAATTGACCTGGTAAAGCGAATTATCTTTGAAGAAAATTCTCCGGATGATAAAAATATAACCACACTACATTATTAAATAAACATAGGGTAAATAGACATAATGTTTGGAATTTAATTTTTTTTAAAACCCTTTTGTCGACGAAAAAAAAGCTTTCGAACGTACGTAGTCGTACACACACTATACATAGGTAGACATCTCTCTAAGGCAAGGCGCTCAGTAAAGTGGTAACGAAGTGGAGTGGTAGTGGCGTGGTGACTAAGTAGCAGGTGGAATTGGTGAAACCTATGTGAACGCGCTCATCAAAGTGGAGTGGCATGCTATTTTGCAGATGGAGTGGTGCCAGTCTGTTGCCACATATCTCGAACATGTTTAATTTTCAAGTGGCAAGTGAGTGGTGATGAAGTGGACTTTGGTTCTGTATACGAGTATGCTTGTGATTATTGACGTATAGACCGAGAGCTGGTGAACGTATTTTGCCACCGCAGTGCGCGTTAAATCACTTTCATATCACTTCGCTGCCACTTCATCGCCAAGCCACTTTTTCACCACTCCACTGCCACTCGATATTCCTTTACCACTCCACTTTGTAACACTTTTTAGTGAGTGCCTTGCCTGAGAGATCTCGAAACGTAGAGAAATGTCAAAATGTTTTAATCGAAAAATTAGACCAGTGATACCATAACTTCGTATGGGAAGTAATAATACAAATTTTGCTGAATTCTCAAACTTCAAAGCAGCCAAAAAATATTAATGCGAACTTTTCGCAGTTAATGTGCATCATCATAGAATTTGTGGATGCGTTTAAGAACTTGCCTCTTTGTCGTTATTTTTTTGTTTGAGTTTAGGAACTTATGACAAATTAACATTTTGGAACTCAACCATGCACACACAAAAATGACACTGCGATGCGACACACCCGAGGATAGGGTATGTCTTCACTACGTCACGCTATTTCGGTGACGGTGTGGTGTGAATGACACGCTATAATGAAGTTTTGAATTCAATATTGAATTATGTGAAGAAATGCAATTTCATGTAATCTTCCAGCAATCTCAGAAGTGTGAACACGATTTCTGAGCACAATTCAACACTTTTGCAGCTGAAAAGGCGGGATCAAAGTTTTTTGGATTCGCTTGTCCGTTTTTATTGTTTGAAAGCATGTTGGCTAATTGATAAAATTTCTCTTTGTCTTTATTCATTGTCACTCACTTCATTGTGAATTAACAGGTCCCGCGCAACATTTACGCCACGCCCGACACAAGATAATCATCACACTACCTAGACCATATGGCATATTCGTAATCTGTGTGAATTTTGAATTGGGACTAATGGTAACTCCATTCATGACAAAAATTAATAAAGAAAAACTCTTCACATCACTAACTCTAACTACCCCCCTATTAATAACGAGCGAACAACGGCGAGATAAAACTTACATATCTATCAACTTGTAATTCTTAAATGTATATGGACGTATAATGGCCTGCTGTGACATGGTGATAAATAAATTAATGAATTTGATGGCACAACAGCTCATGAAGAACTAGGGCCTAGTGACTTACAACTCTCAACCATTCCTGTGTGAATTTCTGCAGGAAAAGAGGGGACCTACATTTTATTGCCGAATCGGAACGGCTAATGTGAGCGGCACTTTTCTATGACAAGAGATACTTTCGGAGGTTTTGTCAATTCCTCGCAAGGTGCAATAGCCGTTTGATTTTAAAAATTATAAGGTGGCGAGGTTGGGGATCAAACCTAGACCTCTAGCATGATAGTTCATCGCACTAATCATCACGCCACGGCTACCACAAAGTATAAAGGAAGTATAATAATATTTTTATTAATAAGAAAAGTTATCTAACGGACAAGTTTTCTAGCTTAACACATGCGTCAAGAAACGGTGATTGTTTTCTTTTTTATTTATAAGGCCTATAAAATTACTTTTATCAGGAGGGCTAATAGAATAAAATTTAAGAAAGTATTGTAAACAAAGAAGAAATCAAATTTTAAACCGTTTTCAATCGATCAGTTTATATTTCAGGGCGCTCACTAATTTTTCTCTGTCACTTTGAAAGAGCAGGAGCATTAAATATAGATGAAATTCCTCAAAAACCCTTTCTCTTCCTTTTTGTTTGATTTACTGCGACAGACAATAATTGAGCAACAAATCCAGAAAAAACCTTCCTCAGTTTTTGAGAGCAAAACTGAGGAATTTTTGTGAGGAATTGTGTTTATATTTTGGAGAATACGGATTCCTCCGAGATCTCTGAAAGCCCATCCCATACAGCCGCGCTTCTTCTTTTTCAAATATTCAGGGACAAACCACCTATACCAATTCCAACTTATGTTAAAGAAAAAAACCTTTGCCGATGACCTTTATAAGAAATATTTTATCTATTAGAGAGAGTTGTTGGTTAACAATCATTATTCCAATCATTGATCATAATGTCTGTCAATCAGTATTAAAGTATCAATCAATGAGCTTTCGGCACTATGCCAATGATTGTCAATAATTTTGGCAATGTTTCGTTTGAGTTGATTGAGCTTTAAAAGCTATAATATTAATCCTTTGATTGAAGCGACAGTTACCTACTATTATTCTATGCCAACTTTATAGAATTTAGAAGTATCAATGTACATACACTTTTTATTTAATGTTTTGTTTACGTAAAAAGACCTTGTTTTATTCATGTTTTTTAATTCTCAAATTAAAATAATTAAAAAAAAAAGAAAACAAATAAATACATAATTAAAACACAAACATCTAAAAATAGTTGCTGTATTTCTATTGATATTTTTTTTTTTAAATGCCAACTTATAGATAGTTTACCCTATTTATATTTTAATCCGAACTAAACAATTGAAGCCAAGATAAAGAGAGATATAAAAAAAAAAAGTGTTTCAAGGCTTTTCTATACAAATTAATTGTGCATTCTCATTTCACTAAACAATCATGATTTTCTATACTCTATACCTACACTATGTACATACGAACATCAAGGAAACAAAAAAAAAAAAAAAAGTTCAAAGGATAATTTCTCCAATCAAACACGATACACACGAGATATTTTTAATTTTACGTTTTCCACATCATATTATATATGCCCATCCCGAAGTGGAAAGAAAATCAAAAGATTAAAAAGTACCAATAAACGCAATCAACCATAGATAAATATGATATGTTTTGACTGAAGAATTTTATAGGTATGTATATCTAAAAATAAGTAGGTATAAGCCTAAACATATACAAACCTGGGTTTTTAGAATAATCCTCTAATTGGATTTTTATATGCGCTTAGTTATGTAGTTAGGGCACAGAACAACGATATTCCACGAGATATATTTTTAATAATTTTTTTATTTAAAAAAAAATCTATATTATTATTTTTTTAGATGCACATATCACTGTTAATATATTATGTGACATACTTTTAGGATATGTGGGAAACAGGGGTACATATCTGGGTGTCACTCTCTAATTTTTTTTTTTTTTTTTTGGCAAACTATTAATCTTTTTTTCTCATGATAGATATTTTGTGATTATATATCTTTTGTACTACTTATAGCAATTTATACACACACACACACACATTTAACGAATAGAATCCTTAACAAGGATCTTTAACGAGACTGTAAGAGGAGGACCACGTTTACAAACGGACTTTACACTCTATTAAACTTTGGTACCTCTCTATACGAATATTTCCCAATTATCATTATGTAGGTATAGCAAATAGGACTTTTTGAATATACCTATATACAAATATTGATATACACTTTAACACCAACCACACATATTGTAGGCAAACGACAGAAAAAAAAAAGAGATTCCACGATGTGAAAAGATAAATTATATCGACAGAAACTGTACCACCCCTAGTTTGCGAAAAATCAAAAGGTATACTTTCGACGACACGACTGAAGAAGAGAGTACAAAAATTTAACCCCAAGTCCGGAGGAGTCCAATTTGGGGTTGTTTCAAGTTATAATATATATATAAAAAAAAATGTTATAATTTTTATTATTTTTCAAATTTCAGAATATCTTTTTTATAGGTATTCGCTCGCCACCGATGGAAAAACACTTTAAATGAAATTTAAGCGACATTCGACGGACACCCGAAAAAATAACCAAGAGTTTCAGAGGGAAGATATAGAAGATAGCAGAAGAAGAAGAAGAAGAAGGGTGAGAAAAAATTATGTAGCAAAATGATTTCAGCACTCATATACTAGTAGTGATTATGTTCTTTTTTCCGAACGAAATACGAGACATCATTTTTAATTTTTTTTTTTTTAATTTTAGAAAAATAAAAAGGGAAAGGAATTTTTCGAAGAGTATTTCCTCGACCGACTAACTGTGATGATGATGATGATGACAACGACGACGACGACAACAACGCGAGTGGAGAAAGCTTTCGCTTCACCTATTTCGCAGTAATAGTACCTAATAATCTTGTTATCAAAATTATTATTTTCTTTATTTTTTTTTTCTTCTTTTTGGTTAGCTAAATACAACTTCTATGAAGGAAAATGTCCAAAGTACTGAGTAAGTAGTGAATATGAGTACTAAACTGAGGATGAGCGAAGAGAGAGAGTTTCATGTCATTTTCCAGGAAAATGCTAATGGCGTATATCTGGCTTTGGCAGAGTGGTAAATATGGTAATGGCGAGCGCAATGCTAAAAATGTACCTATAGAATTTTTAGTTTTTCCCATTTCCAATAGAGCAAATATCAAAATTGCAATGCAACTAACCTCTTTTCTGGCTTCGATTCGACTCGGGCGTATACTATTATAGCTGCTGTGCTCTGAAAGTTTGAGTTTTTCGCATCGGCGGCGGCGGCAGACATTTAAGGGTGGGCTGTGGAAAATTTTAAAATTTCCCGGAAGGGATGTTTCTGTGTTATGTTTCAATTTTAGTTCGATCTCTCTAACAGTCTGGCCTAGCACTCAGTATTTGATGTGATTTTTCCTATATGATGTTTTATATACGATGATGATGATGATGGTGAGACAGACATGACAGTGTGAGCTGCCAAGCTATATCAGATTCAGTGTTCTCAGTTCTGTTCTGCTCTCACGTGAAAGCTTGTAGATGTTTCATTCCAATGTTCATATACAAAAATCTTTCCATTTTTTATAGTATATTCGAGTCGAGTGGATGAGATATATTGAGATGGGGATTCTGCCGATATGTTGGCATGGCAGTGTCCTTGCTGGTCAGCCAGTCCTGCCAATTTTCATGGAAAATGGATGTATGACGTAGGAGTATATCTACTATGTTCAAGGTTTATCAATGGAAATAATTTAGAGTCATCTTATATAGTTTTTAGCAGTGATCGATTAAATAGCCGAATTTAAAAGGAATGAGATTATTGTAGGTACCTAATCATGTTTATAAATAACGAAATGCATTTATGTATGTATTTAATTTAAATTAAATCAAAACATGAAATGCTGTTTGTTATGGTTGGCATACATTATTTGAGCACGGTTGCCAATTGAATATAAAGTTTGTGTCCAAAATTAAAAAGAAAAATGACCAACTGTAGCTAAAAATGACCAAAATAATTTAAGCCCGAAATATTTGGAAACACAGAAAACAATCAATTCATCACATTTATTTCAACATATTCTTTTCATTATTACACAGATGACATATTTTTTTCTTAATTATTAAGCCTAGTTTTTACATAAATGCGAAGTGCATCCAAATCGAAATGAAACATCAATAAATCTCGTGTCGAAAGGTTTACAAAGAAAATTTATTTTGTTTTCCATTGAAGTATATTTACTTCGAAACTAATTTCTTCCCCCTTGTTGCTTAAAAATTTACATTTAATTTTATTGCATTTTTTACGCCTGGGACAAAAGCAATTATTTGTATGAGAATTTCACTTCGCTTCGATCTATAAAATAGGCTTTAATAATAAACAAAAACAATAAAAAAAAAAACAGTTCCAAACAAATTCACAAAGTACCTCGGTACCTAGCAAACTTAATTAAATTAGACTAACATAAATAAATAAAAGTAACGAATCATAAATTAAAAAAAAAACATACAAATATTAACTTCTCACAGCATTTTAAAATGAGATCCCAATATAAGCTTTATAAAAAGAAATATATTTAAAAAAAAAATGACCAAATGGAATACGAAATGACAATGCGCCCAAGTGAAAAAATAATGACCAAATTTGATCACAAATGACCAAAGTGGCAACCGTGCATTTGAGTACGACTTCGATTTTGATTTTTTTTTTTCGATGGTGGTAGTCTGAATAAAATTTGTATGAACTCATGACTCTTAACTTACAATTCGAACGATGGATCTGCTTAATTCTTTATTTCTGATCCATTTGCACTGCAGTTTTATTGGATATAAACTATCCTAAATGTGCAAATTTATTCGTAATCCACTATTAGCTATTTCCTTAATTATAATGTGCTACAAAATGAAAAAAAAATTGCATGCACTTTTGAAGTGACTTAGGTGATATTCTAGGCCTATTCGATTGCATCACGAACCTACATTTAAAAACTTTCCTATACCCTTGAAATATCAATATACAGGCTGTCTCGGGTTCGACGATGCAGACGAAAACCATGGGGTCCTGCTGGGGTCATTTTAAGGAAATAGTAACAGAATATATAATATAAAAAAAAAGTTTCGGACGGTTTATAACGGTTTTTGGTCTCATTTTTTAAGTGGCTCTAACTTTGGCAAACTACAACCGATTTTTGATTTGTTTTGTATTTACGCAAGAACAGTTAGGACTTTTTACCCGCTTTAAAACTTTTTTCTATGTGGGCAACGGTTTTCCCGCAGTTTATTATAAATCCCATTTGTTGGCGTTTTTAGGTTGTGTTTTTTTTTTTTACTTTGTCATAAAAGCAAGCAATTAAGATGATACTATTTTGCATTCATTTTATTTTGAAAGCCCAATTGATTTAATTCACATTTTTTACCAAAACAAACATTTCAAATTACTCATAAAATAAAAACAAAAAAACAGAAAATTTGAATATTCGAATCAACTTATTTGTAACGTTTTCTTAACGGTTTTTTTTTTTAATTTATTTTCTACTTTTGGCTCTTTCCAACACTCAATAGACGCATAGACGTAGTTTTTCATTAGTTTTTATTCAATTTTTCTTAAATTTTGTTTTTTTGGTTTTTATTTTGTTAATAATTTTAAATGTTTTTTTTTTTGGTTAAAAAAAATATCAAGTATTGGGCTTTCGAAAAACAGAAAACAGGAAAAATCTTGCCATCTTGTTCTTAAAGATTATTTCGAATTTCGCAAATAACTGGCGTATTTTTGATCTCAGAACAAAAATCGAACTACAAACTTGTAGAAAAGTTAATTTCCTACACAATATTTTAAGTAACTTTTTTCGATAATCGCTTCATTATTCTCAAAATAATAGAAAATTAATTTCAACAAAAAAAAAAACAAAAAAATAGATAAAAATGTACTTTTTCAAAATTGTAGCAGAATGTCAAGAGATCTTTTGAAAAAATACGTATTCAATAAAATTACAATAAAAGCAGGCCGTGTTCGAAGAACATTTTACCCAAACTCATCTTTATTTCAAACACCAAAGCCTTGAAATAAATTATAAATAATGTAAAATAATTATGATTAAATTAAAAAAAAAAATAAAGATGTAGATAAATAATTGAGATTTATTAAAATAAAATATGTACAGTAATGAAAAATTATAATAAAATTTATTAAATATTCAATTGTCATTGCTTGAATTTGAAATACCGTTTTTAATTTTATCGCGTTAGCAAAACAGTCTTTTGAAAAACAAAATTAAATAAATTATATTTTTGAATTACGAGTAACATCGAAATTTTGTGCTGAAAAATTAAAATTATGGGTGGAAAAATGTAATTTCTTTATTCAATATTTTGAACAAACAGAGCTGTTGAAGGTTTTGAATATGTAAGCAGATTATAATAGAAATTACAAATTTTATTTAATTTTGTTTATTTTCTATACTGAAAAATTTAATTTGTTGAGTTGTGTTGTTTTTCTTTTGAACCAATGAATTATCCAAAAGATTAAGGATTCATTATGTGATTAATAAATTATTTTATATAATTTTCATGTTTAATGTTATATTTTAAAAAACTTTTTCGATAAGTTAATTATACTCTTACTGGGTTAAAATATTCTCCATCAGTTGTCAGTCATTTGTTAGTATAAGGTGGGATTTTCTTAATATAAAATCTGAAAGAATTATTATTCTATCAATTATTATTTTTTCAAAACTTATTTAATATGAATATACAAAAGAATTTCAATAACTAACATCTGCATGAAATCCTGTGTCATCGGCATAATAAACAACATTTTGTATTCTTCCATCAGGCATTAAGATATGATATTGTCCACGAGTTACTCCATCTTCATCTCGATTTTGTTTGTGAGCGAAATCGTTTCCACTATTGAAGTCACGTACTCGATAGCCAAAAGCGTATTTTGATGCATATTCCATCTAAAAGATAAAATAATAATAGATAATACTTTATTTACTTTATTTTTGGTATTTTTAAAATCATAAGAAACAAGGTACAAATAAATTTGAATTGTGTAAAGATTTCTTACACTTTTTTTTTTTTTTTTGGGAAATCACAAATTACTACCACTTGATGGTGAGAAAAAGACCTCATCACTTTCCGTAGTTATAACTTAGGACTCTGATATTCCAAACCATCTTGAAAAAAATGTATATAAAAATATTGGCAGTGCCTAGATCCAAAATTTTTGATAAAGCTTCTTAAGGAAAATTAAAAATGCGAAAAATCGCATTTGCTTGAAAATTTTCCCGCTAAAACCAAGAGTTTCTGAAAAATCATGTTGCTATAATTATTTGATATAAACATTGTTGAAAGAAAGGTAGAATTTTGAAAAGTAACTCTGTAGGAATCGGGTTATATGGACACCACGCCACTGATAAAGGAATCGCCTCTCCAAAGTATAAACACATATCTAGATGACTTAATGAATCAAAGTACACAAATCTAAGGTAATATCTAGCGCAGGTTATCAGAAATTAAAATATGGTTGCTCGAGTGCTCCCACAAACTTCACTTCAAACCGCAATATTAAAAACAACAACAAATATCGAAATTTGACATGTAAATGGGCACTGGATCCACCATTTTTGTAGATGCACAGAAGAGAACAAAAATGAAAACGCTAATGATATTACCTTTAATATATACCGTGTTAATGAATATCCATTAACATTTGTGACATTTACTGCCTGAACAGAATAGAATGCTGGAACTGGAAGAGCTGTCAAAAAGTGTCGTACGTTATTTTTTTTTACCTGTCCACAATGCACAGCTTTGAATGTATTTTGAAGAAAAACAAAAGAATATTCTTGTGTACAAGCTCGCAGAATTCACATTTTTTGTTTCCAATAATTTTCCTTTTAATAAATAATTTTTTTCGCGATACAAATAACCACAATATTTTTTTCCGACCCAAAAAAGTTGTTTTTTTTCTTCATACAAATTGAAACGTCAAAAGTGTCGTACGTGAAAAGTTAAAAGTTGGTGAACTCTTCCGTCTGCGGCTTTTTTAAGTTTTATCTTTTATGGTCAAATAACCAGAAGCAAGAGGTTTTACCAAGCCGAATTCGTTCGAAATTCAGAACACTCTTTTAAAATCCGTACGAAAATCAATTTCGTTAACGAATTCAATTCGGAACGAAAATCAGAACAGAGGTGATTATAAGGTTTTCAAAACTGAACGAATGTATTAATTTTTTTTTGTTAAAAAATACCTTTATTTTTGTTAAATAAATTTTTGTAAAAAAAACAGGTTTTGAAAACACTTTTTTTACAAATCTGCTCCAAAATTTTGATACTGAGGTAAACTGTGTACCTAAACTGTTAGAAATTGAATTGCTTCAACATTTTGTTGCTCAGGTATTTTTCTATTGATATTTGATATTTTTCTTTTTAGCAACAAACTTCAAAATCATGCAGACGCGTTTAATTGACAAAAGGTTAAAGTTTCGAACAAATCAACGCCTTTCCGCAAAATTTAAACGAAACAAATGCAGGCTTCACATAGAAATAATTATTTGATTTTTTCCTTAGAATCAAAAGCAATCGGACCTTTTCTCATCCAACAGTATTGTTAATAATGTTCAATGCTTAAATTCGTTGCTGAGCAAACAAGAAAACAATTTGTCACCTAAGATATTTTTTTTGCTGTCGCTTGGCGGAAACAGCTCGAAATTATCTAAGAAAAACTTACCGGTGAATTATTTTCAGCTTCTGAATAGATTTTTTGTGGTGAATGATTATTATTGTTGTGATTATTGATTCCGTTATAATTTGGTGAAAGTCCTATTGCCTTATCATCACTCGAAGACACCTCTGAATTTGCTTGCGGTTGCATGTCTTGTTGAACAGCTGTTGGTGTGGGTGAATTTTTAGGCATGAGCGGCCTAAGTGGTTGAAAAGTCAACACTTGATTGTTTTCGACTTTTGGTTCTTCAAAATTTTGATTTTGTATCAATTTTGATGAGCTTGTGATGCTCGTATTTTCTTTTGGATGAAATAGAATGGGTGAAGTTTGATCCTGCGGTCGCTGGATATTCGAATTCTTCTTTCGTTGCATTTCTTTGGCCAATAAATAGGAAAGGCCATGAACTTGATCCATCGGAGATTTTCCAATTAGTGCAGATAGCTCTTGAAATTCTTGGTTATTTTTGAGCAACTGAAACTGACTTGCTTGATCATTATTTGTGATCTGGAGCTCTTCTTGATTCTTTCCACCACCATCAAATGCTCCAGCACCACTTTGATCATTTTCCGGTTTAACTTGAATATTTTTAGCAATAGTGTAAGGATATAATTTATTACCGTAGCCATAGGTTGGTTCAAGATAAGCTAATTTAAGCGAAGGATTTTGCTCAATTAATTTACCATCGTCGATTAAGTTCTGAGCGACTTGGGGCTCCTGTGATGGAAGTTGTTGTTCAACTAAAGGAGCATGCACTATTTGTGCAACAGTTTCATAGGGTTTCGCAATGGGTATGAATTCTTGATTCACTTTTGGTTGTGGTTGAGTATAGATGTAGAAATATCGTTGCTGATGATGTTGTTCGGGTAGAACTTCATTTTCAGTCAGCAAATTTTGAGCGGGGCTGTGAAATTCTTGATGCAAAGGCACTGCAACTGGAGCCAATGGGTCTATTTGGCAACCTTGACTTCCATATGGGCATAATCTCTGACCGTAAATTTGCTTAGGATAATCAGAAAGTACAGCAGTAGCTGTTGTCGCTGGTGGTATGGTGATCTCAATATTTGTATTTATATTTTCAAGACCTTGACCACTTGCAATGTATTTCTGCATTTTACTCACCCTGAAGACTAGATCTTTATGTTCATAACGTTTTGGATACGGAACAAATTGTTGCTTTCTCGGGGCTTCTTGTAAAAAATAACGGTACTTACTACCCTGGGCTGAAGAATCAGAATCATACTGCGATGTATTTGGCTCAGGCGTTTCGTTTGAAATTTTAGTGCCATAACTACTTGGTCGTGGTAAAATTTGGACTTCAGCTCTGGTATCAGTGGTTGGTTCTTTCACATCATGAAGTTCAAATTTTATATAACGAGGTTCGGTCAATTGGGCGAATCTGCGAGTGCGTTTTCTTGTTGATTTCTTATTGGATCGTTGTCTATTGCGAGAAGTGTTTTCTCTCAAGGAATCCTGATCAGTAGCTGTTAAGGAAACAGACTCGACTGTACCTTGTCTTAAAGGTTCCTTACTTTCAGTTGTTAGAGCCACAGATTTCACTCTACCTTGTCTTAATGGTTCCTTATTTGAAGTTGTCAAAGCTAAGGTCTTAGTTCTGCTTTGCCTGGAAGGTTCCCTTTTTTGAGTCACTTCGGAGTTCTCCTTATGTCTGCTCTGTCTGTTTTGTCTGGTTGTTTCTTTATTTGTTGACAAAGAAAGCTCCTTAGCTCTACTCTTCCGTATAAGCTCTTTTGTTGCACTATCTGGCTCTTTAGCATCGCTAACTAAAAATGGAATCAATTGAGGTTTGAACTTCTCAGCGGCACGTTTTGATCGTTTCGATTCTGTCATATTAACAACTACAACATTTTTCTCGTTTAGCTGAAGCTCTCTTGACCGCATTTGAATTAGTTTCTTTGTTTCTTCATCAGGTTCTTTGGCATCATCTAATTCGAATTTAAATAATTGCGGACTTTGTAATGCATCGGTGTTTCTTTTAACAATTAATTTATTAGAACTTTCAAGTTGAAAGTTCTCATCTAATTGTAACTCCTGCAAAATAAAACATAATATTGGAAAAAGTGAAATAGTCGATGAATATGCGTATTTACCTTCAAAGAAGAAACATTTTCTAAATGTTGTCCATGAGCACTTTCAGCTCGAAGAAATTGTAAGTCATAAAATAGTAAGCTTATCCATAAAATAAACCTCTGAAAATAAAATTTATTATGTAAAAAACTTTTACCAATAATGGTGAGAATTTCTAAATTTTCTAGAAATGCAAAAACATTTTCCAAAAAAAATATGGCGAACAAATATCTTAAATCTTGGAACAAGACCCATGGTTTGGAAAAGTTTTTTTCATGGCCTTCATTAATGCGATACCAAATAAAATACTATAATTATGATAAAGTATTATAAGAAAAAAATACAAAAATATATGAGCCAAGGTGCTCACTGAAGTGGTGACGAAGTGGAGTGGTAGTGGCGTGGTGATTAAGTAGCAGGTGAAATTGGTATAACCTATGTAAATAAACGAAGACGTGCTCATCAAAGTGGAGTGACGGTGGCATGATATTTCGGAGGTGGTGTGGTGTCAGTCTGCTGCAAATATATCTCGAACATTTTCATTCAAGTGGCAAATGAGTGGTGACTGTAGTTGCCCGTGGTGTAATGGTTAGTGCGTTGGACTGTCATGCCAGAGGTCTGGGATTCAAAACCATCCGCTTCCACCTTAAGTTTTTTTCGGAGCTACTACCTCTTGTGAGGAAGTGACAAATCATCCAAGAGTATCTCTTGTCATAGAAAAGTGCCGCTCACCTTAGCCGTTCAGATTCGGCAAAAAATTGTAGATCCCTTCCATTCTTGCAGACACTCACACAGGAATGGTAGAGAGTTGTAAGTCGCTAGGGCCTGGTTCTTCATGAGCCGTTTGTACCACTAAATTTATTTTTATTTATATAAATGAGTGGTGACGAAGTGGATTCTTGTATGATTGTTGACTTATAGACCGAGAGCTGGTGAATGTATTTTGCCACCACAGTGCGCGTTAAATCACTTTCATATCACCTCGCCGCCACTCCATCGCCACTTCACTGCCACTCGCTACTCCTTTACCACTCCACTTCGTCAACACTTCAGTGAGCGCCTTTCCTAACAAGAAATTATAATAGGTGAACGAGTTGTGTAGTAAGCAATTGGGAGAATTGAGAACCTCTTAATTGCGGGTTGTTGTAGGTCATTATTTTCTCAAAAAATTTACAAATTCGTGATTCAATTAAAATTTCTTTCTTAAAAGCTTTTATTTTATTTCATTAAAAGTATAAGGAGCATCATTTATTTAATTCTTAAAGAAGATGAATTTGACATACTATAGACACTGAGAATCAACAAGAACAAAGTCGCAAATGAATCTACTTCCATAAAATGTTAGATTGAAACCAAAATGTCTGCAATTATTACACAATATCAAAATTTGAGACATCTCTTAACAAAATTATGCTTTTAAAATTAAGTGCACCACAGTTCGTAAATACCTATACATTTAAAATTCAAAGGATATTGTAGGTATTTAAAATATGTAAAATATACAGAATTTAAGAACAAACTGATGCTTGAAGTACAAAGGAAAAAAAATTTTTTAAATGTTTTTATAATTATTTGAGAAATTATTTTTACACAAAAATGTGAACTAAAGTTAAGTGCTAAATATTTAGAAGACTTACAATATACGCCATTACTTCCTTAATCCTGTCGAACTGGATCACTTTTCATCCACAGCAGTTTAAAGGAATATTCGGTTTGTATTATTTATTTCCCTTTCAAAAATAATTTAAAATTCAGACACGGTAACGCTTTGAAAGGAAAACAATTCCATGCAACCAATTTACCAACACGGTTCTGAGGGTGCTGCTGCCGTTGCCGCTACACAGTTCATTGGCTTGTTTTTTTCAGTTGATTTTTTTTTCACATTGAACTTGAAGCTAAACACGTAATTTTATGACAAACAAGTGCGTGTGATTTCCTCCTTTGTGGCAATGCAAAAGTTGCATTGGTCGTTAAAGGTGGTTCAAGTTGAAGCTATGTGGTATGTACTATGTATGTATAAATTCGCGAAACTTGATTGCTAAGTTTTCACTTTCAGCAAAAAAAAAAAAAAAAAAAAAAAAACAAACAACAAATGGATATTTGTGTAGAAGATGATGATGGTGAGTGTCTTTGACTATGAGTCTTAACTGTTGAATGTGTTTATTTTAACTGAACCGATGGACATGCAAGCGTCGGGATTTTGTTAATTCAAATGCACTTGCAACAACCTGCGAAACAATCGAAAGGTGGGAGTTATTTTTCCATTTGTTTTGTTTGCATATCGAAGCATCTTTCTTATTTCATAAAAGAGGATATTATAATGTCTGATGAGATGCCACAATACAGTTTGAGGAAATAAAAGAAAACTCATGGGGTGGTATACAGATTAATTGTAATGACTTTGCGAGAAATGCATTTTCTGCTCTGCTATTGTACTTAGACCTTACACATTATTATTTACGAAAAAAATTGCAATGGGCTAAGGTTAGAAAAATGGTGAAATAGACGAAAAACCTAAATATGTTGCCCTAGGATGGAAAGTGAAGACACCTTTAACTTTTTCCTTTTTTAAAAACTATTTTAACATAAACTGAACCTAGATAAATAATTTTAAAAATTGCAACACAAGAAAGAGACACAAAGTTAAAGATACATAGCTTTACGTCTTGCTTTTGTAAAACAAAATTATTCATTTATTTGTGTAAGTATAAAGATTTTTAATAATTTAACTTACAATACTACAGTTACATATGTATTTAGGTAAGTACTATTATGTTCAAATAGTTGCCGAAATAATTTGATTAAACTTTCCATGGCGATGATAGGAAAGATAATTATATGGTTCTCTGTAAAATGGTTGTTAAAGGGACTCTTATTTTTTTGTTTTCGTTTTTCTCAAAAACGATTCAAGTGATCAATTTATTGGGTTTTTTTTTTTATTAAAAAAAAAATTTAATTTTTTTTTGAAAATTCAATATTTCAATTGAAAACTCAATATTTCAAAAAACTCGAATTTTATTAAACTTGGCACCAAGCAGGTTTTAACATTACATATTTAGAATATTTTAAACAAAAATTATTCGTCTATAAAGCTTATATTAACGCTACTGTCCACACATTTTTTTAAAAATACGTAGTTAAAGAAATTCTTATTTTTTTTTTTTCGAAAACAACTTCTTCAATTTTGATTGAATTTCATGTGTGCTAGTATTAGTACAATCTACCAATAAATAGGAACAAAATTAACATTAAGCTGTTAGAGACCTTCAGTCGTATTCATTAGATTTCCTTAGAACACTTTTGGACAGTTGTTCAGCTAGCAACTGTCTAAATAGTTGGAAAACTCATTATTAATAAACACTTTCCAGCATTTGTCTAAATACTACCTCATATTGCCCGTGACATACCTGGAATAATTTATTCTCGAGCGAATTAATGAATTTAGCCGACTTTTTGGCTACGTTCAAAGGACATTTCTTTCATTTGAACATAACTTTTCGTTTCACATAACAAAAAAATCGCCTTACTTTGTTCATTGAACGTGCCAAATTTAGAATAGGGACAACCCATTTCGGTGTCTAAGTTGGACAACCAATGAAAATGTTTATTAATTCGATTTTGGAGTTGGAATGGGCTTATTAATAACACTGCCCTATTTCTCATAGAACATTACATGTTGAATCGGTTTTAATTAAACTTTTATACAAGAGCTTAAAACTTAAAATTAAATTACATATAAAAATTATCAAAAAAACAAAATGGATTTAAAACAAAAAACATTTTTATTTTTTCGAAAATACGACTTTTTAACTCCACATTAATTATACCTACTACATAAAAGAAAATTTTATTTTTAAATGTTACACAAATTTTATACATAAAATTAATCTTTTTAAGAATTGGCCTTTAGTTCGCGTGATCTAGCCGTGCACTTTTTTAATGTAATAACTGCGTTCTTTTAAGAACAAATATTCATAATAGTTAAACATTATATAATATAGCTTATGTACATACATATAAAAGATTTATTTAAATAGTTCAATAATGTAATGATATCTATAACAAAAAAATGTTGAAAAAGTCCAAAGTAATAGACTTTATGTTTGATTTTTGTTACTTAAAAAAAATGTATTACCCAATTTTTTTAATACCATATTGTTAAAACGTTAGAGTGTTGGCTTGTTTGGGATCTTCTTTTAATTTCTTGGGGACACTGCCAACAGCAATTCATCCTCTCATTTTAGACATTCGCATTAAGCTGATTAACTGCACAATTGCTTTGGAAATGTATTTTATCCTCCAAATTTGTTAGGTCCAGATTCAAGTACCTCTGGTTTAACTCAACACTGAAAAACTAAGCCTTGGTCTATTTATCGTCTATTGAAAACCCAAATATTTGTGCATGTAGCCGATACTTAAAAGTTATTACCTAAAAATGTTTTAATAAAAATTTTCTGCGCTTAATAGTAGGTGATGAATCCAAATTTTATACTAAAATTCCAAATAAATAATTTCCGTCATCACATTCCCATAAAAAGATACAAAATTAAAAAACTCATTAATATTTGATATCGAAAAAAAAAATGTGTGTTTCTTAAAAATTGCCTTTACGTCAAGAAACTACATAAATACAAATTCCTTAAGAAAGGATAAAATATTTTGCTATTCCCTTTCTAAGAATATACAATTCATAAGCATAAAATATTCCCTTGATTTATGGAAAATTATTTCTTTAAATTCTTGTTTTCTGTTTTCGATTTTTAAAAGTTCATTTTTCGATTGTTAGATTTTTCCAAAGTTTTTGTTAAGCTTTGCAATACTGCAAAAATATATCGATACAAATCGGATTTAAGCTTTCTAACAATGGTAAAATAAATATTAAATTCCCATAAATCCAGAGTACTGCGAGTACACTGAACTAACCCACTTCTATTGAGTTACAGAACAGAGTTTTTAAAAAGTACGATTATGACTAATTGAAAATTCATGGATACGAATCGATGATAGGTAAATAATTTTAAAGATATTTTTCACAAAAAAAATTTTATTTGGAGGAAATATTTCTTCTAAAAATACGCATTAATTAATTTAACTTAGCTGATAGTCCCGGTAGCTATGACTATAAAAAAGTATTATTTTGTAATTTATTACATTGTAATCAAATAATAATAATTTAACTGATAGAAATTCTTTTTCTGTGCGGAAACCCCAGCAGTTAAATAAATAATTTTTTTTAAAAATAATTCCTCCAAACAAGCTTGTGTTTGTAAACACAGTATTTCAAGTGATTTATCATCAGTTCGTATCCTTTTGTTTTTCAAATCGTATGATAAAACATTATATTATCCAAAGGAAAATTTTAATTGATGCATTTTACTAATCGCTATAAAATTGGCCCCTAAATTATTATTTTTTAACAATATTTAATTCTCAAGTAAAATTCTTATAAAGCAAATAAACTGAGTAACCGATAATTTGTGTACCTTCCGTTAAAATTTTTAATGTCCGAAAGTCTGTTCAATGATGATTAAATGTGCGGATGATGGTTATACTGTCGAAGCTACATAAGTAATCAAATTATTTATTTCCTGTATCAGAATATATTAACAAATATGTTTCTTTGTTTTTATAACAGACTCTTATTTTCAACAAAGATATCATTTAATATTAAAAAAAAAAAAAAAAAAAACAACAACAGGTAATTTAAAGCAGCATTTTTGTTTTCAAAACAGGATTTAATAGCGCAAACTGTCTGGAAACGGTGGTCTGTCATTGAACTTCACCATCTCAATAGGAACCTATACTAGTTCACAATTTCGGATTTTATACCTATCTCCTGCAGTTGGTGATGGTAAACAAGTCCAATGATATACAGGTTGTGTCTTTGGTTATACCAACATTATCGACACTCCTTATGGCATAAACAAAAGTGAAAGTCTTTCACTATAACTTAACTCCAATCATCATAATATGTATAAACGGGTTTCCTTTTATTGAACGTTCTAATGGGATTTCGAATCAAAAGTTTAAGTTCATTCATATTGCAATTTGGTGGAGCTTGCAACTCACAACACCCATCGCTCGCGACTCTTCATGAAGGAAAAAAAAAAAACATTCAACAAAACAGGAAAATATTTGTTGCACTTTATTTATCCAGCATCCACATTAGCTTCCTAGCAAAATGCGATTGCGACAATTCCTTACCAACGCGCGCAGTATCTATCTGAAGATTGTTTTGATGGTTTGGAGAAAGTGCCTTATAACACAGCTCAGTTTGAATATGTGACTTCAGTGTAATTGTAACAGCTCATCGTGGTGCGGTTAAATTAAGTTAATTTGTTAATAATGTAAGTAAATAAAATATCAATGTCAAATTAATATTCTAAAGTGCTACAAATTAAGGTTATAAGCGTGAGTGTAAAGTGGTAGAAAATATCGATTTACCAATAAAATAAATCTGTAGAAATATTATGTACTATAAAGGATACTTCGGAATTTATCTTAAAGAAATACAAAAAGTGCTTAATAAATTTTTTTTCAAATAAAAAAAATATGTTACTTATCGTTCAAAGTGAACCCATTTTTTTTGCGAAATTTGAAACTTTTTTTTTTCGGATAAAAACTTGAAATAGTTTCAAATGCATTAATTTTCAAATTTATTTTATTCAAGATCACGATAATGTGCCAAGCAATATTTAAAAATCTAGTTGTGGCATTATTGTTCCTATAATTTTAGTTGATTGTTCCTTTCGTTTCATAGAGCTTTCTCTGTTTATTTATTATATTATGGTCTTAACGGCTAAATGTCAATAAACCAACATAAATTCATTACTTTAATGATGCAGAAAGCTTTTTCTAAAGGAACCTATTCGCAAATGTAGCAAGGGTAGAAACATAAGGCAGGACACTCACTGAATTGGAGACAAGGTGGAGTGGTAGTGGAGCAGCGAGTGGCAGGATTGTTGATGGAGTGGTGGCGAAGTGATATGAAAGTGATCTAACGCGCACTGAGGTAGCAAACTACATATGGTGCCACTCATACAATAATCACAAGCATCTTCTAGAATTAAAAAAAAAATCTACTTCGTCACCACTCGCTTGCCACTTAAAAATTAAACATGTTTGAGATAAATGGCACCACACCACCTTCAAAATATCTTGCCACCGCCACTCCACTTTGATGAGTGCATCTTCATTTGTTTACATAGGTTTTATTAATTCCACATGCCACTTAGTCACCACTCTACTACCACTCCACTTCGTCACCACTTCAGTGAGCGCCCTGCCAAAGAATAAATTTAAAAGTTTGTTTCAAACTTACAAGCTAGAATTAGCAAAGACGAGTTTCAAACATTCAGATTTTTAAAATACGACACACACAAAGTGGGGAGATGAAAGATAGGTAAAACGTGTGAGGAATACTTAAAATCAGAACTAGTATTAAGAAGTTTCGTACGTAAAAAAACTGAAGGTGTTTGAAACCCATCATACTCTGTACTTTCACAAGTCTTTTACTGGAACAAAAAAATAGTTATTAACACACAAAAAGTCGCATTTGAAAAATATGAGGTGTTAGGTACAATTTTATTTAGGCCTTATTATGTGATTTATTTCAATTATTGACACTCTTTAATTTATTAAACGTAAGTAGCAAAAAAAAAATAGTCAAAATAAATATTTTAACATACATATATAAATTTTACACAAGCGTGGTCAGTATTGCTCTACATACCTACATATCTACTTGTGGCTATTGAGAGCCAGCCATGCAAAAAAAACTTAATTTCAGAATTCTTTTTCAAAAAAGATGAGTGTTTTTTTTTTCAAATTAAAGTAAGAAAAATTCGTCTAAAAATTTTCGATAGCAGGTGCTTCTAGCAACTCATTCTTTTTAAAAAAATATTTATTTGGCTTTTAGAATTGAAATTAATACCGCTTAGAATGGTAGTTATACCTATATTTAAAATCATTCGATTTAAAAAAATATACACGAACTTGCCTTTGTAGCTGAAATCTACTATAATGCAGGTACAATCTGAATATCTTAGATTCAAATAATAAGTTTCAATAATGAAATGATATTATTTTTAACATAAAATTATTAAAAAAATAAAAGTCAACTGTATGAAAATAAATTTGAAGTTTGTTTTTTTGTTTAAATAAATTATTTTTAACATTTTTAATTTTTTTGTAAAAACCTGAGTTGAGATATGAAGTTTAAAAGAACAATTTTGAAAAAATCCCAAATGTAAAATAAAATGGCTGATATTAGAAAAAAATCCATAGAAAAAAAGTAAACACAATAAGGCCCAATTTATTCACACTCCATTAAAAACTAGGTTTTTTTTTCAATTTAACTAAAACTAATTTTAAGGTAATTATGCCATTAAGAACACTTAATTAACATTTCTATTCATTCATTTTCCATTAGTTAAATAGCTCACTTTAATTGACTCTTTAAATTTAAATACTTTTTAAGAAAAATCCCAAGGAAACTTTTGTTATTGTGACTGATTACCTATCATTTAAACTTTAGCTTCTATTTATTCACTATCAATTAGCATTGACAGTTAATTTTTTGTTTGCTTATTTTTTTTTTAGTCACAAAGTGTGATTATATACAAAAAAGAAGCTGCAAAATTTTAAGCTACCTTATTGGAAAAAAAAAAGACAATATATTTCCCAAAGATTTTAATTAACTGAATCCAAATCGAACTTCAAAATTTGCCCATAACGTATGGTTTCCATATATTTTATCCAAAAATTACAAAACAATTTTTTAACATTTTTAAATTGATGTCTCAAAAATCCAACATTATGGAACAATTTCGAGTTCGGATTCGGAATCAGTTCATCTAAAAATGTGAAAAACCATATTTTGTTGTTCCACTTCCACCCGAAGGTTTTTTAAAGTTTGTCCGTCTGCGTTATCCTTTGCGTTATTTTACTTGCAGATTACAAAAAAACATAAACAAAGAAAAACATGATTGTCAAATCTAATTGAGAGTGAATAAATACAAAAGACACATTTAGTCTCCATTAGGGCTTAAAATCCTTCTTTAAAAGTGTACATATTTTGTCGTTTTAGCTGACAGGTGTTTTAAATTAAATGAACAGTTACTTAATGTAGAAAGCCACATTTAAAATTCCTAAGCGCGACTGAATAAATTAAATTTTATATAATTTATGAATTTCCTATTTTTAATGGTGTTTTTAAATTTAATGGATAGTGACTAAATTGACCCTAAGTTTATTTTCAAAAAATAATGTAGAACAGAAATTCAAGTACAAAATAATTTAATAACTATGTAATATTTATAATTTAAAATTATTGAGATCCTTGTGCTTGATGCCTCCTTTTTATCAGGTTCAAATTTAGATAGCATCAAATCACCTCGCTTTGTTATTATATCAACATTTTTGTCTTTATCAGCAAGTCATTTATGGCACTAAGTTCCTATTCAGTTAAATACGAAGATGGTAAAAGGTAACAACAGCTCTCCTGCATATTGGGGTATTTTATTTATAGGCTTTGTGAGGAAACAAAGCCATGTCATCGCTCCTTTTATGTCGAATAAAGTTTTATTTGACTCATCATTTTGTATTTCTGCGAGTTCTTCTTGATACTGTTTATTTGAAATATCAAAATGATCGACAATTATAACATATATTGCGGTATCGGTCACTTCAAATTTTTGGAGCCGAGAAAACCTTTTACAATTTTTGTTGTAAATATATATGAACCACGGTCATCTTGAAGAAATACCATGGCGAATTTTTTCTTTCTTGAACAACCACTTATCAGAAATATATCTTCAAAGTGGAAACACAAAAAGTATAGATTTTTAGGACAGATCAGAGATGTGTAATGGAGCATAATTTTATATGAAAATATAAAATATAAATATTGAAAATATTATTTATGTATGTGTAAAAGGAATGTCTTATAATTATAATGTCTTGGTATACTTATCTCGTATAAAATAATTTTGGCCCCATAGATGGAGTTATACTCCAAAATGAAAGAAAACCCTAAATATGAAAATTTAGCTTAAATAGATGCAAAAAATAATTAAATAATTACCAGATTGAATGACATTTTTGAACAAAAATGTTTCGCATAAATTTTATGTTGCGAACAGAACTTTGTCGAAAATGTTTGGTAAAAATGTTGGAAAAGGATTATGGTGTTATCGACAGCATATAAAACGTAGGTACAAATTACTAATTTAACAAAGCATTTGCGAAAGTCCAAGAGATAATAAAAGACATAGCTTGTTCCAAAAAAATTAATTTTTCAAAGAAGGACCATTTTACTCATACAGTACATCAGGACTTATGAATCTCTTGCAATATTTAATCAGAACTTTACTTAAACACTTAAAAACATGTCTTTATTATATTTTTAACTTAATTAAAACTTCTTCTGAAAAAAACGAAAAATAATAACAAATAATTTAATTTTTAATTGCAGAGCAAAAATGTTTCTTAGGGTGACCATCATCACTATATTGGGTTCTATTGAGTACCTGTCAGCTGCAGAAAATTCAACAACAGCGCAATCATTACAGCTTCCCGTTTTATCAACAACATCCTTTGGTAATACAACCACCCGGGAAACTGAGACAACCGAGGTTCAAGTTAATACAAAAAACAAACCTTTTTTAAATCCCTATATTATTGTAGAAAAAAAATATTATATAAAAGAAATTGTATGTAAAAATAACACTTATAGGGGCGAGAGTACGATAACTTTGGCGCCAAAAATTGAAAACGGCTTTTCGTAGAGGGTTCAAAAACAAGCATTTTTTTTACTATAGGAGGGGAAGGGGGGTTTAGCTCGCCCAGTTTAAGAGGTAGGGGCAGTTTAAAAACAAAAAAATAACTTAAAATGAAAATAAACATGTTAAAAATCAACGGCAACACTTACAACGAAGTACTATACCGGGTTTGAAAGCCAGAAGTCTGTTCTTTAATCCTAAATTTAAATTAAATTACTTAAACAAATTCGCATGCATGAACAAAAATAAAAAAAAAGTTTAGACCAATTTTTTTCAAAATTGTGAAATGAAGTGCTAAATTGGCTTTTTGTGATCAAAGCGTTCAATTCTTAATCGAACACAAAAAACCGAATGATTTTATGTCTTCTAGTTTTTGAGAAAAACTGATTTCTAGCTTTCAAACCCAGTATAGTAATTTATTGTAAGTATTGCCGTTGTTTTTTAATAATTTTTTTCTCATTTTAAGTCATATTTTTATAAAATTGCGCCTACCTCCTAAACAAGGCGAGATAAACCCCCCTTCCCATAGTAAAAAATGGTTGTTTTTGACAACTCTATAAAAAATCCTTATCAATTTTTTGCCCCAAAGTTATCGTACTCGTGCCCTTATAGCTATTAAAAGAATTTTTAAAAATACGAAATATTCAACATCTTCGTGCGCCTTAAAAAAATTTCTGGTTCCTAAGTTCCTGGCCCTTTCGCTTCGGGGTTGCATAAACAGTACCTACTACCTACTTAAAAAAAAAAAAACTCTTATAAATTTGCATGTCTAGAGTCACTTCCTGATTTTAAACACAAAATATATTCTGAAAATTGTTATTACTTCCGAATTTTGAAAATCCTTTGTAAACAAAAATTTCAAATCTATTTCTTATAAATAATATAATTTTTTTTTTTATTTATCTGTTTATAGAATACTTCTAATTATGTCACAGAAAACTTGTTGGCTATTTCTCCTGATTCTTCACAATTATTGCCTCAGGAGTCAAAAAATATTGACCAAAAACAAAATGATTATAATTTCTTGAGGCCAAGAGGTAAAACAAAGTTTATATTCGAAAACATAGTTCATGCATCGAGCAACAGCGAAGCTCCAAGGTATTATTGATTTAAGTTATTGGAAATAACAAATTATAAAACTACTTATATTTTTTTTTTTTTAGAAATAAAACAAAAATTCAAGATCAAAACAATTATTCTGTGGAATTAGATGATTTACAGCGACAGCAATTACAATTAGCCACAGTTGAGAAAGAAGAATTCATCCAATCTGAGTTACATAATCTTGCAAAGGATATTGCTGAAACTGAACTTAATCTTGAAGCGGGGAAAACCAATAGCAATCCTCGTCCCTCATCATGGAAGTCATTTTTTTCGAGCATATTTCCTCAAGGAATTTTGAATGTTTTTCATTTGAGCGTTTCCGCTGAACCACAGAAATCAAATGAACTCCCAAGAGTCCAAGTAAATAGAAATTTAAAACTAAATGAAGCACTTCAAAATAAAAGGGTAATCACTGAGCGATCAACATTACCGATAACTCCACCAATGGCCCCAACATTACCAATAGCTCCACCATTACCAACAGACGCAACGTTATCAGAAACTCCGCCACCAATCCCAATCGAAGTATCAGTGCCTTCGATAATCCCTGAAACAGTAGGCAACGAAGAAACTAAAAACGGAACTATTATGACTAACAAAGATGTCTTTGACATTAATAGTGCTGCTGAAGTATCTGAGCTTCCGTTTGAAGCAGTAATTCCAATGGAATCAAGAAATGTTTTCCGTATACATCCGCTTAACTGCGAAGATAATTGCGGTGAAGAAACTGACGATTACGTTGACCAGAACTCTGAAACGGGTAATGATAACGTGGTGGCCTTTTCCAGAGAAGCAGCAAAAAATATTTTCTATCCTACACCGTATGGTGATTTGAAAACTTTTCCAAATACAGATATTTTTTATTCCGGAACCGGAACTCAGACAAGCGAGGAGATTATTCGAGAAAATACAAAAGATTTTGGACAAAAGATATCACCCTATCATCCAGCGAAGCAACTTGATGACTTTCAGAAAGAAGTCGAAAAACAATTCGATCACAATGAAGTTAGAATCGATTCGGAAGCAGCTTCTAGGAAATTCTTAAAACATTTCAAAGGAAAATATGTAAAGCCGCCACAATCGACTTCAGACAACCCATTTCCATCACAATCTAGTACTTTCAAAGCTATTAATCATTTTGAGTTAATCTCTAGTACTTTGAGACCTGAGATCAATTTTCATGCTCAACCCAGTCCTATCAAACCAGAAAGTGAACTTCACACTTATATTTATTCAGCTGGATTTAGATCTGATTCAGCAAATACAGAACCTCCAAAACTTGTAGCATCTGGTTCCTTTCCAAAATATACAACTTTTAAAGAACAACCACGAAACGGTAAAGCAGATAATGTGAACGATTCTCAAGGCCAAATTATTGAAGAAAAGTTCCTTAATTCCGAAACTTCGTCTCTTCCATATCCGGATATTAAGCCAGCAAACCTTCTTCGTGCTTATATCTTCTCTTCAGATGACAATAATAACTCTATTCTAAATGCTGATTTGAAGACTTCTAAGCCTGGAGCTATTACCTCTACTTGGATTGAACCAAATAAGGACTCTGATACCAAAGAAAGTACTAAAATCATTCCAAACCAAATTATTTCGGGCAACCGTTTATATACCAATATTTATTCTAAAGGCCTTTATGATGATGAAGAACAACGAAACGTCAAAAATCATAATGAAAACAATGTTCAAAGTCAAGTTAAAGATGAAAAGTCTTTGAAGTCCGACGAAATAAACAAAGTACATTCGACTAATTTAAAGCCAGAGAGCCTTCTTCATACATACATCTTTTCTGCGCATCATGACAAAAACAACAACAATAATAACTCAGTTCCTACTTCTGAGTCTGGAGGGAATCTCAAGCCTAGAACTGAGTTTTCATCTTGGAGTACACCAAATCCAGACAAATACGGTCAAGTTTTATCGAGTTTTAGACCAACACAAACTACTTACTTGTGCACCGATGATCAATTAAAGAATGGTGATTGTTCTTATTCAACAACATCGCCTCCAGAGAATTTCTATCAGCAAAATGATTTAATCGAAATTCAGAAATCGCTAGAGCAGCAAGTAAAACATACCAAACCTTATGTGCAATATAATTTTCCAACGGCTGGACCACCTTTGCTATCTAAAAACCCAATCAGAGTTGCTCAGCAGGAGGATTCCCAACAGAGTGAAAGTTTTATTATACCAGAGAGCTATCAGCAACGGCAACAATATCTGCAAGATCAGCAAAAACAATTGAATCAGCAACAAGAACACTTTCAACAACAGCAAATCCAACAATACCAACAAAAGCTACAATATCAACAGCAGCAACAATACCAGCAAAAACAAAGAGAACAGATGCAGAAACAACAAGAACAGTTGCAACAATACCAACAGAAACAGCAGCAGCAACTACAACAATATCAGCAAGTTCAGCAACAACAGCGAGATCAGCAGCAACAACAACTACAGAATCAGCAGCTGCAACAGCAACATAAACTACAGCAATTTCAGAAAGTCCAGCAACATCACCGAGATCAGCAACAACTGCAGAATCAGCAACAACAGCTGCAACATTACCAAATGGAACAACAAACCCAAAGAGATCAGCAGCAGCAAAACCAACAAAAAGACCATCAACAAAAACTTATCCGGTACAATACTGTTAAAGTTGAGAAAATTATCCCAAAACCATATCCAGTACCTGTTAAGGAAATTGTAGAAAAAATCGTTGAGCGACCAGTTCCTGTGGAACGTATTGTTGAAAAACCTGTAAATGTTCCCTATCCAGTGAGAGAAGTGGTGGAAAAAATTGTCGATCGCCCATATCCGGTGGAGAAAATTATTGATAGGCCAGTGCACATACCGTATCCCGTTCAAGTCGACCATTTCATAGATCGACCATATGCAGTTCGGGTGCCCGTTGCCGTTGCAGTTCCGGTTCCTGTTCATCAATATATCGATAGACCATATCCTGTTGAAAAGATCATCGAAAAACCCATTCACGTACCATATCCAGTCGACAAGGTGGTGGAGAAAATAATTGAAAAACATATTCCGATTGAAGTTGAACGGATTGTTGAGAAACCCGCATCAAAAAAACCTACACTCAAAAAATCTCCACCAAAATCTGAGTCTCATGCTAATTTAGCCGTAGACGCACATGTTAATAAAAGCAAAACAAATCTTGAAGAATTACTTAATGAACTGGTTCCACCACCACTAGATCAAGGGGATCATGAAAGTTACAGAACCATTCCCGATGATGTTGAATTTATTTTGGTAGACGATTATAATGGACCAGTACCACTTGATCATCAAGGCTATCCATGGAATAAACCAGAAAAACGTGCCACGAAAAATCACAATATCAAAAGGAGTCCGGAATTTCGAAGAAATTTAAGAGTCGAATATGGTTTTAGGCCTCCACTTATTCCTTCAGTAGAAATTGGCGAAAAAGGACTTATATAGAAAAAAATAGAATAATTATTTTTTTTTTTGGAAATTAAAATATATAAATGTTTGTGAGGATGAAGATGTTAATTTATGTTTAAAGTATTTTTTGATCATGTGGAATTAATATGTATAGTACCTTGAATATCTGAAAATTGTCAAAAATATGATTCTTCGTCACATGTATATTGTTGTTAAAATAAATAAATAAATATATTTGGTCAATGTAAATATGTACTACATACTATACTATAAATCTGTTATTTTAACAGACTGTTGTTGATTTATATAATTTCTTGCTGAAACCACATAGCTTAAAAAAACTCCTAACCCGATTTCGACATGTTATTTTTGACATGGATTACATGTCTTTCTCGAAGGGTTGGGGGTAGTAAGTCTTGAAAAGATCACCGTTATGAAAACATGTACCGCTCTCGCTCTACTGCTCCGTAACTGTTTACACTACAGACATTTTACATACACCGTTCTACAGAAGAAAATTGCGATCACATTATGGCGACATAGGTTTGTAATTTTCGCCGCATAGTTTCAGGTGGTGACTGGTGAGTTATCGCGTTTGGGGTAAATTTTAGCTCAGTTTGAAGCACTTAAATTCTTTTGAGCGCCATTGCTTCGGATTTTCAAGTACCACCGACACGTGATTGATATCTCATTCACTGGCTGAACAGAATGGGGACGGAGATGGAACTGGAGCCGGAGCTGGAATAGCTGTCAAAATATTGAATACACGCAAATTTAATGTTACGAACACAACGGAACGTAGACGCATACGGAACTGCAGACGCAGACGGAAGAGTTCACCAACTTATAACTTTTCACGTACGGCACTTTTGACGTTTCAAATTGTATGGAGAATAAAAACAACTTTTTGGGTCGGAAAAAAATATTGTGGTTATTTGTATCGCGAAAAAAAATTGTTTATTAAAAAGAAAATTATTGGAAACAAAAAATGTGAATTCTGAGCTGGTACACAAGAATATTCTTTTGTTTTTCTTCAAAATACTTTCAAAGCTGTACAGCTCCATTGTGGACATGTAAAAAAAAAACGTACGACACTTTTTGACAGCTCTTCCAGTTCCGTCTGCGGCTTCAGTTCCGTCATTCTATTCTGTTCAGCCAGTAAGTCGCCATGTGAATCGTGAATATCATTATGGAAATTTAATTTTGGAACCATCCTATTTGTTTAACGTCGAAACCTCTTTTGGATTCGACTCGATTGTTTTAGTTGAATAGATTGCTCCTTACCTCGGGTGGGGGGGTAGCAATTGTAAATAAAACAACCTGACTTCTGGATTAAAAGTGATTTTATTATTAATTTTCATGGCTATTTATACTTGATCCATAAACAATTTGACAATAATTTTTATTCTATGAGAAACTAAATGTGGGAAAATAAATGTAATAGGATAAGAGAGCACCTGTAAAAAGTGCTGAAAGTACATTTATGGTGGGAACCATATGAAAAGGTAAGGATAGTGATGTTCATATAGGGAATAAGGTGTTCTAGATTTTTAAAGGGTGTTATAAATTAAATAATCTACTTAAACACTATTGTAAAAAAAATTTGGTAAAAATTATAATCAGAATTTCAAGTTGAACTATTTGGGTCACTTTTTTCGCTTCATTGGCATTGGTCGGAGAATCGAACTAAACCATTTAAGAAGACGGAAAAATGGAGGGAAGCGCAGAGGGAAAGGCATACGGAAATCGGATATTTAATAAGATTTCGGAGAATGTGAGAGAATGATGGTTAAGATAAGACAACAATACCTAAATGAAATATTTATTTGAAAACAGAACAACTACAGTAAAACCCGGATAAGTGCCTCACCATAAATGCCTCGTTTTGAGAGGTACTTATGCGGGTTGTGCAGTTAAAAAAAAACATGGTTTAAGTGCATATACGCACTTATCCCTATATGTATTTACAAAACTAAAAAAATGACAATAAAAAAACGATTAATGTTATAATAAAAAAATAAGAAACAACATGACATCATGTGACTAGTATCGGTAACCTTTTAAAAAGGAAGCGCTAGATGAAAAGAAGGTTTTGTCTTTTTCTGCTGACTTCAATTGAGTACTTAGTGCCAGTTGTACAATCGTGGTTTAAATTTTGATCCGTGGTTCAGGAATTTTAACTCGCCGATTTCAGCGGGTTAACTGAGGTTCAACGATGGTTCAAGGTTCCAATATGCACTAAAAGCCAATTACATGCGTGAACTATCGTTGAACCACAGTTAATCCGCCGAAATTGGTGATTTAAAATTCCTGAACCACGGATCAAATATTTGTACAACTGGCCCTTAAAAGAATTTTTTTCAGTTAAATTTCAATAAAAGGCCAATAAGCGGGGAAGGCAGTTAAGCGAAAGGCACTTATTACATGAGTTTTATACGAAAAATACCTCAAAACTTTGGTTCTAAAAAATAAAAGGTACTTAAACGGGTTAGGCACTTATGCGATAGACACTTATCCGGGTTTCACTGTACATATTTTAATCTAAAGATAGAACGTATTTTTATAAGATATTAATTTTTTGCGGCAGATCTAAAATATATATGTAAATTAAATATATATAATCTCTTATACACCTACCATCCGTAAAGCTAATTAGCGTTTGATCCCTTATAGAGAAAGGAATCCTATATCTATTATAAATTAATGAAATTCACAATATGTATATGCATAGATAGGTACCAATATAAATACTTTCATCGCTGCATCTTAAATTTTGTACGTATAAATTATACATATCTCAAGAAATGAAGCTCATTTCAATGCATTTGTATTCAGTGAAAAGATTGTAACTCTATTCAGGCATTCACAATCAGTTCATCTGCCATTTAAAGGTAACCAGAACACCATCGTGGTAGGCAAGCAGATCATCGTTTAGCCACCTGCCTGCCACTGCCACCTCGGATGCTTATAAATATACAACTCGCCCTTTATCATTCTTTGTATAAGAGAATATGATTGGCTTTTTCCTTTGCTTGCATAAACTTGCGACACTCCAAAGCCAAACTCCAATCATTGGACCAGATTCAAATTCTCCTGCCGCCCCTTCATCCGTCGGCGCGGCGCGTCGCGTCGTCTTATAGCACAATTACGGTTGGCATTCAATATTGGTGCTCATGTTACCAGAGTTTCAGCAGTCATTCTCGTATTTTTTTCTTTTTTTTAAACCAAACCTTAAGCCAAGCCAAGTCGATGAGATATTTCATGATTGACTCGCCCCGCATGTGGATGTTTTCATGCGCGATGAACTGCACATGTACGCAGAAACCAGTTCAAATTCTACAAAGCAATAAGTAAGTTCCCATGAATAAAATAGAAATAGTTCTTCGATTTGTATTCGTTACCGAAAATGTATGTTTGAATAAAAATCTTATAAAGAGCAACACACTATCTATCTAAAGTTGATCCTCAGATTACCTTTAACGGATCGCGAGGAGAGCTTATAATTGAAAAAATGCTAAATCTAAGCTTATTTTGGTCCAAAGTGATCAATGATTATATTCAGACAAAAGAGCAATAGTCAGCGCGATCATCGCGTGTTATTAGCAGAATACAAGACAAATATGGTCTTTAGATCAAGAGGTCAAATGACCATAGTGCTCGCGGTGTTCGATGGAATGTTGATTACCGACTGTCGGTTGGTCTCGGTCATCGGGCGGCGCGGCGTGTCGTCCAACATCCGGATGATTGATGAAAACTTGAAAATTGAAAAATTCATCATCGGCTCATCAACGACGATCAGCTCTCTGTTAAATAGTATATAATATGAAACCTTGGGATCTGTCTATAAGTGCTTCCTGATGGAAGTGTAATTGACTGTGTGTGAGCCACAAAGTGAACAGCATAACTTAAATTACAGAGTTAGATCTACATGACATTAATTATTATATAAGAACGAAAAGAAACTGTTAATCTATGTAAATGCTATTAATTCTTTATTATTACTTTGTTGAAAAATTGCTATAAGGCCATCGATGTCAGAAAAAAATCTGATAAAGAACATTTCAATGTTTACACGGAGCGAGAAAAGATCCAGAATCTAGATTTAATCACAACTTGTTTGCAGATAACAAGAATTATGGTTCAAAACAGCTTTAGTTCAAAAAAAAAATGGTCGAAAGGTTTAACTTCCCGTTGGAAGTTATTGTAATTGATAGGATTTGTTAAATCGAAATGTTTGACATTTCTCAACGTTTTGAGGCCTCTAGAATCTGAATCCATAATTTTTAGAGAGATACATTACATTATGTCTGTGTAGTGTGTGTACGTTAGGTTCGTACTTTCGTGTTTTTTTTTTTCCGTCGACGATAACTCCAGAACGAATAAAGATATCGACTTCAAATTAATTCTATTTTACAGATAATAAGGCCATAATATGCAGAAAGGGTTTTCAAGAAACTTCAATTAGCGTATTTTTACAGTAATTTAAAAACAAAATTTATAAAATATCCTACGTTTCAGATATCTCGAGATCAAATATCTAATGCTATCGACTTCCACTGTCGAAGAATTGGTAGGACTTGAAAAATATAATGAAAGTTTTTTTCTTTAAATAAAGACAGCTGATAAAAAATTTTGAAAAATGATTTTCGGTTGGAATATCTTGAGACCACACAGTTATATTGATTTTGGGCTAAATTTGATTCTACAAACAATGCCATAGTTGAAAAATTGGTAGAGCTTGGAAAAAAAATCAGGTTACGGTTTTTTTTTAAGCAAAAAAAATGCTAAAAAATTTTTAAAAATATTTTTCGTCTCGCATATATTTAGAGCAAACGGCCCAAATTTGGCCATCGCTTGATTATTGACCCGATAAAGTTTTCGGAGATCTTAAATTGGAAATTTTCTTTTTTTAAATTGTAAGGTCATTTCAAATCTTCATAATAAAAATGAATCCCTTTTTTCTTTGAACGCGCAAAGCTCGGCTAAGCATCATCCGATTTGGTTGGGGATTTTTTTTTAGGTCTGTCAAGCTGGGTCCACCTTAACGGAAGTTCAAAAATCTAATGATGCAGAAATTATTTGGGGCTAATTTAGTACCCCAATCCCTTAGGAGCCCCAAATTCCCTTCACCGTTTAGAAGGAAAAAACTGATGTGATGAAAGCCTCAAATCAGTTTTTGCCCTCTAAAGGGTAAAGGGAATTTGGGGCTCCTTCGCGATTGGGGTACTAAATTAGCCCCTAATCCCTGCATCATTAGATTTTTGAAATACTGTATTGGGAGGTTGTGGTGGACCCAGCTTGACGGCATGATGACGTCATCAAATGATCAAATCAGTTTTTGCTCTCTAAACGGTTAAGGGAATTTGGGGCTCCTTCGGGATTGGGGTACTAAATTAGCCCCCAATCCCGTTTTTACGCACATAATTCAGCTGAACATCATCCAAATTGGACGGAGATTTTTTTTTTTATTTGTATTGAATTAGATAAATATTAACACACTACGGACATAAAATATGGAAAATTAGGCCAGAAAAGTCGGAAAGTCGTGATAACAATTGGAGATTGCTCGATTTACGAAAGGTACATTAATAATTTAATAAATTATAGGCCGGGTCAGCTAGTTATTATATAAAAAAAATCAAAATTGTTTTTAAAGTTGTTTAAGCATTTAAAAACAAATTTAATGTTCTTAAGTTATAATGCAACTCAGTCATGTATTTTATTTATGTCAAAAATTGTCACAAGTTGGGCACGTGCTGCGAGACGTGCCCAACTTTGTGTTGCCATGTGCCGTATTTAAAAAAAAAATCGTACTGAGCACATGGTTCTTAGAGGCTATCCATTTTTTTAGCGTGAAGTTAGCACCGCCATTTTCGATTTTCAAAAAAAAAAATAATGGATGTGCTGTATTGTGCTCATCTTGTGCTGTGTCATGCCGCAAATATTTTTTTTTCAAATTCGCACAGTTTGTGCTGCCAAACTGAGCACAAAACAGCACAAGTTTAATTTTTTTGAGAATCGTTGTTTTGCAAAAAATTTCATTCGTGAACTTTGCAAACTTGCGAATTTGAAAAAAGATATGAACGACACAACGCAGCACAAGTTGAGCGTAATCCAGCATAATATTTTTTTTTTTTTTTTTTTGAAAATCGAAAATGGCGGTGCTAACTTCACGTTAAAAAAATGGGTAGTCTCTAAAAACCATATTCTTAGTACGATTTTTTTTTTAAATACGGCACATGGCAGCATAAGTTGGGCATGTCGCAGCACAACCATTTTTTTTACGAAAATCAAAAATGGCGGAGCTAACTTCATGCACACCAACATTTTATAGAATCATCAATGAAGTGTGCTGGCTGCAATAAATATGCGTTCTTAACTTTACTCAGCATCTGCTCTATAAATAATTTTGTTAACAATTTGTTTTTAAAACAACCATTTTTAAATTTTATGACTTGTACGAGCAAGTCATAAAATTAAATTTTCATTGTTTAAATAAGATATTAACTTTTACTTATTGCTTTTCAAAAAAATAAATACTGCTAATTTCATTGAATGTTTTATATATTATGTTTGCGGTTCGTTTCATCCAAAGAATGCGACCAAAGCCAAAGATAATGTTGCTCGCCGATTTTTAAAAGAAACCTTTACAGAATAATAATTTGCTCTTAATCATATTGTTTTGGTTTTAACAATAATAACAAAGAAAACACAATCCCTTTCTATTTTTCTACAAGATTTATCTTCAAATTGTTGGGATATTTATAAAAAATAATTAAAGACACAATGAAATTTGGGTATATTATGCTTATGGATTAAATGTTATTGCGTTTCGGTGCAATAACATTTTTTGTTTATTTCAAATCCACCTACCTTTTGTCTTCTTTATGATAATTTGCCTTTTAAATCATTTTATTCAAGGTTAGGGAATGATAGGCAATTAATTTTGCAATTAATAAAAAGCTTAGAAATAAACGCCAAAAGCATTCATTTATTTGTAATAAGTTTTTTTTTTTTTTTGGGTGTGTATTAAAATTGTTAAAGATGAAGGCTTACTATATGAGTAATACAAACATAATTGAAGTCCTTTAAAAAGAAGAGCCTAAGAAATGGCTTATAAATTATAAAATGTGGGTTTCAAACTGAGAGGGAACGTATAAGACATTTAATATTTAATGCATCTTGATTTACGTAAACCAATCAATTTTAATGCGTGAAATGAGAAAAATATCTTAACTAACCACAAAAGTATTAAGATATAGGTATTGTTTGCTATTAATTTCGGTATTACTGCCTTACTTTGATTTTAGCGCAAAAAGTGTAGGTGGTGGTAATGATACAGCGGATGTAGAACCTAACTCCCCACCTTCAACTGGATGTCGCACATGGAAAAACAGTTTTGAATAAAGTTTACCTATCCAATATTCCATTTTGAAAAATTCATAAAGAAAGTTATTTTCAATTTAGGGCTGCATTAAATATATCGAAGATGATAATCTTTTAAGCTTGGTATACACATTTCATTCTGGTCATTTTTCAAAGGCAGAACAACCATTATTTTATTTTTCCAATTAACTGCAACATTTTAGCAAATATTTCCTACGCTAGTAAAGTTAATCTGTTTTGTAGTCCGGGAGTAAATCGTTAGATTATACCATTCTGAAATCTGCATTTCATGCGCCAATTTTTTTTGAAAAGTTTGCCACTAGGATTTCCATACTTTTCATTTTTTTATTTTTTCAGTTTTTTGAATTAGAACCAAATTTAACTTTTTTTTTTAATAAAAAAAAGTCCAAGAGCTATTAAAATTTTTGACCGATTATATTTTGGCACCAATAGTGAAGAAAATTGCTGCAAAAGAAAATCAATGGAATTCATTTGTAGCCGCGGTATGCAAAAACGTAAAGTAATTTAAAAAAAAAAAAACAAACTGAACGAAAAAATGAACATATTTTGAGTACCCCTTGAGATAGCGCCTTTTTATTTCCGGTTTCGGAGCAGTATTAAGTGAGCTATACGTACGGTGACCATTTTTCCAGAGGCAAAAAAGAGGACAATCTTTCATTAATTTAAAACAGTTTTTAAGGAAAAGAATAATAATCATGCAGATTATGGAATCCGCAAAACTGCGTCCGCAGTGATTCACAGTATATATTGCTCTCTTTTCTCTTCATCGATTTAACGTGGAAAGAAAATAGAACAATAAACTGCGAATCACTGTGTGGATCTACCATTGCGGATTTCTTATGGGGTTTTCCATTGGTAGGGTAGGTAGGTAGAAATGGCGGCCCCAAGCAGCATAATAAGCTCGGTGACCCAATTAGCGCTGAGGGGCGCCGTTTTGATACCATGACTCGTGTGACCTATATAAAGAATCGGTGTTATAAGAGGGATTCACGGATCAAAATGCCAGGCTAGGCAGATTGTTGGTTTCAGAAGTCCATTGGTAAAATAAATCAATTTATTTTTTATTTGGATCTGTCAAAAACACATTTTCCCCTCTTTTTGCTTTACATTGGGCAAAATTAAGGTTCAAGGTTAATTTATTGAACATAATATTTACAATTTGACTTAAGATAATCTTAACAACTAGGTACATTTTGGTTTTACAAATCTGTTGGCACATAGGGGGCCTAACCTTATACATTGTCTTAAAATAAAAGAATATAAATACAAAATTATAATACATGTCATGCTTTTCTTAACTTAATTAGTCGGTTGACCTTAGTATCCTCGGGGTGTTCCAGTGGTGGTTTTGTTGGCGTTTGGGAGTGTTTTGGCGCTTAGCATCGGTAGTGGGCTGACCCAGGGTCAGTGTAGAAGCGTACTGCTGCTTCGTCAGTGCGGGCAAAATTATACATTGTCTTAAAATAATTTGCAATCAAATATGCAAATTTAAATTTTTCGGCAGATTTACCCCTCTTTGTACTAATACCAACATAAATCTAGCTGTCAGTTTGCAAATGTTTTTCGGCTATGAAAATTATGTTGAAAAATGTGGAAAATAATTGGTATAGTAAATAAATGGTAGCAGTTTAAAATGAACCGGCAACTTTATCAAGTTCATATTTCTCTTCTAAAAATAAATCGAAGGATGAAGATTTTTTTTGAAATATTGACATAGAAGCTATTATGCACAAACACAGTGACAAAAATAAATCAATTTAAAATTGTGTTCCATTTGCCACAAAATAAATCAATTTTTTCATTGAAATCTAAATTTACCAATGGAAAACCCCATTAGTCGACATGAATGTTGATTTTCCGGGCAAAAAAAAGTTATTTGAAATAGAAAACGTAAGCGATAAAAAACGCTTTAAGAAATTTAATAATGTATTTTTCTTTATATTTCACATGTTCTTCGTCAATGTGTTTGAAAATTTCGACTCTTTTTTAATTTATGGGACACATTTTTCATTTTCTCGTTTTCCTTCTCTGACACTGATATCTAGATCTTTTCTTAATAACGCAGTGCTTGCAGTGGAAAAGCTCTCCCACTAAGCTTTTAGGATAGAACTCAATTCAAAATATTCTACGTCCTTGAACGCCTAAACATATTTGTTGTAAATTTTTTTTTAAACAAGGGAAGCTTCTGTAGTTTAAGTACTTTGCGATCCCAAATGGAGAATGCATTTGTGAAATATTGATGGTTGACTTGCTGTTCGCTATGATAAGGCTAATTTCTATTGACAATGGCTAGTGCTTTTTACTTGTGACAATTAAATAAAAATAGGACCGTAATTTGTCCTCTTTAAAGCCTAGTACGCTGCTGGTACGAAACGAAATTTTTAGTTGGTCTCCAACATGACAACGAAAGGCTTACGAAAACCACAACGAAAAATTACCCCTTGAAAGTGTCACCGTTTGGAAAAACAAAAAAAAAAAACAAACACAAACGCCATACAAATCACAGAAAGCCGTGTTGTCATGAAAGAAACAACAAATACAAACACGAATAGACCCCAAATGTCACTTTTCGGCAAACAATTGATGGTACAGGCAATGGCCGCGTTCATCACCACGTTTTTGACAGACTTAAAAATTCAGTTCTGAAAAACGTAACACTGAACGCACAAAAAAGTCTGAAATTATTTATTCTGTTTTTATTTGCACTTTAAAATCAAAATCCGAAAAGCGATACGAGACCCAGACGATCAGACCACACACCAAAAAAAAAAAACGATCAAGAACTGTTTTTTTTTTGTTGCTTTTAGCTGTCATCTGAATTTTCAGATAGAATTTTTCATCTAAAAAATTCAAAAAAAAAACGTAAGAAACGTAACTAAATGTCAATCGACGTCAACTGAATTTTTATGACTGCTGGCCAATCAGAAGCTCTAAAAATGACAGTTCAGAACTGTCAAATGTGCTGATGAACGCGGCCAATTAATTATGTGTAAAAAAAAGAGGGGCGATCTCTCCAAATAATCTGCTACAATTATCAATTTCGCTCATCGAACAGCGTACCGCAGAACGAAAAGCACAACGAAATTTTTCGTTTGTGATTTCGTTGTGTAATTTTTGTATGGGATTTTACGTTTCGCATCAGCAGCATACTAGGCTTAAAAAAAAAAAAAAAACAGTGAAGACACAATACCGAAAAAGAGGACGGATGGTCACCATAGCTATACGCCGCGCTGTTTCAGGATTATCCAACGTTTACCGGACACTCTGTATGTTATGAACATAAATGATTCCTTTTTTTTTTTTTTTTAATTCAATATTTTGTATACTTTGAATTCCTCAAGATTCATGGAAGTGCATGATGGGTATTGTCTTACCTCAGTTTCTTATTTAGTTATAGAATATTTATTTATTTTCTTAGACAAAATCTAATGTTTTTTATCTTCATTTAAATCAAAATATCAACATTTTATACACAAAAATAGCATTGTCATGACTTCATATGGCTTTGTACAGTTAAATGCATTTTATGATATTTTTTGTTGAATCGTGATGAAACAAAGTCATGTTGCGTGGGTGATATTATATTAGCATTTAAATTTTTCTGTTCTTTATCATTCTCGCATACATTACGTATAGGTGCATAACTTTGTTCCTATAAAATCAGATAATATTAAAAATATTATTTGACATTCAAATCTTAAATAAGAAAAATATCAAAATTATCAACAAATATCAGTGCATATACAAAAAAAAGTGTTGTCATTGGATTTCATCACTTTTTAAAATTAAAGAAAAATTATTCAAGTGGCCATATCATACATGTATAGTATACGAGTATGACCACGATATATATCACATAAAGACTACATATTATTTTAGAAGTTAAGTTAAGGTCCTTTTGGCACATTAAGGGGAAACGTTTTGAAATGTCCTTGTTAGAAAGTTTAAATTTTTTAATAAAGCTCTCCTAAGTTTGAAGCATGATATGTATAAATTTCCATGCCTACTAATACTAACATGCCCAATTTTCTCAATTTTTTAACTAGCTGATCCGACAGATGTTGTCCTCTCTAAGCTTCGCTCGGAATTTTTGAATATTCCTTAAAAAATGTTAGGTACAGCTTATACACTAAAAGTTATACTATGCAGAGTTGATTGTTAAGTAATATCAGACACATTTGATAAGATAGATATGTATACAGATAAGATAAATAGACAAAACATGTAATGCTCACTTTATTTTTTATAAATAAGAATTAATATAGTAAAATAATGATCTGAAGTTTTTATTATTTTTTTTGCACTTTGTTTGTTTGTCTCGCTCATAGGAACAAACCCTGAAAATTTTATCCAAATCGTTACAGCCATTGCCAAGCACCAAAACATAATGAAAAAATGGCATGACAGTTGGTTTTTGCTAAATCCATTTTCTAAATTTTTTCTTTCTTACAAAACTTTCGAAAAAATATACACCAGTTTTTCCAAAAATGTATAAATAAGAAAATTGGAGTTGTTTTTCGACTCACAGGACCAAACACTGAAAATATCATCCAAATCATTAGAGAGTGGGCGTGGCAGTAGGCGTATTCTACCAAGAAAACTTTCCTATTTTTTTCCTTGCTCAAAAAAAAAAAAATTAAAATTTCATCTAAATCGATTAAGTAGTTTCTGAGAAATTGAGTAAGAGCATTTTACGAGAAAGAAGGGGGGATAAGAAAAGTGGGTGTCGCACTGAGCGGATTTTAATAAAACTAATTTATAATTTTTTATTGTTCATTAGAAAAAACTCTGAAAATTCTATCCAAATCGTTGGGACCGTTATCGAGAAACGAAGAAATAATAAAAAGTAGGCGTGGCAGTGGCTGGATTTTACTAAAATATGGCTGAGTTCCGGAATGGATATTTTTTTTGCGTTCCGAAATTTCAAACTTATGTAGTGTAATATTTCTAAAAAGCATCAAGTTTGCGTTGCTGATGCGTATCAAAAACATTTTTTATACTTCGGAACTCAGTCTATTATTGGAATGTTTTCTGGCTCAAAAAAAAACAAAACTCAGAAAAATTCAACTAAGTAGAGCAATTCGCTTACGAGAAATTAAGGAAAACGAATAAATAATATAAGTGGGTGTGGCATTGGGTGGATTCAACCATAAAAAATTTAGAATTTTTTTCTCGTTCATTAAAAGAAACACTGAATTTCATCAAAATCGTTAGAGCAATTTCCGAGAAACCAAAAATTAATAAAAGTGAGCCAGTGGGCGCATATTACTAAAAAAAAATATATTTTTTTTTCAATTTTGTGTTTGCTGAAAAAAAAAAACTAAAAATTTCAATCAATTTGATTGATACATTTTCTAGTGAGACCAATAATTAATAAGAAAGGGCGGGGCAACTGGCGGATTTTAACCAAAACGAATTTTAAAATTTTTTTCTCGTTTATGAACAATCTCTGAAAACTTCATCAATTTCGTTAGGGCCGTTTCCGAGAAACCAAACATTAATAAAATTGGGCGTAAAAGAGGGCGGATATTACTTAAAATATTTTTTTAATTATTTTCTTGGCCAAAAAACACACCCTGAAAATTTCAATCAAATCTATTGATTCGTTTTCGAGAAAGACCAATAAATAGTAAAAGTGGGCGGATTTGACCATAACAAATGTCGAAATTTGTTTCTCGTTCATAAAAACAAACTCCGAAAATTTCATCAAAATCGTAAGAGTCGTTTCCGAGAAAAATTGATAAAAGTGGGCGTGGAAGTGGGCGGATATTACCAAAAATATTTTTTTAATTTTTTTCTTACCCAAAAAACACACCCTAAAAATTTCAATCAATTCGAACTATTCGTTTCCGAGAAATTGAGAAAATTAAATAGTTTTCGAGAGGAAAAGAAATTTGAAATGTGGGCGTGGCAGTGGGCGGATTTTCATAAAACAAATTTTTTGAATTTTTTCTCCCTCATTGGAATTAACTACGAAAATTTCATCCAAATCGTTAGAGCCGTTTCCGTATATATATATATATATACAAGAATTGCTCGTTTAAAGTAATAAGATAATACAAAATAAGCATTAGCAGAGTCACTGTGGCGTATACGTACTTTTTTTTTAAATCAACATGTACATATAATAAGTTAGTTTTAAAAATATGTACATCACAGCTTTATTATTTATTTTGAATAGCAAACCTCTCTTTAAACAAAATAAGTATAAGTTTAACTATGTTAGTTAAGTCAGAGTTTTTTGTTTAAAAAAGGAATTTAAATTGATTGTGAATCTTATCCCACTAAAAATTTACTTCTTTCGGCACAAATATTTTTGAGTCTTTTGATCATGGTGGAGTGGTGTAGAGCTTAGTGCGTTGTAGTTAACATAACCAGTGCCATCATTCAAATTCAGCATAATCTCTTCGTCGTGCAATTTTTATAAAATAATTTTTTTCGAAAATTCTACATCAATTAGGAACAAATAAGTTATTTTTTTAAAAAGATAAAATAGTTGACGTGGCAATTTTAAAAGATCACGAAAAAAGAATTCCATTTAAGATTAATTAAATTACAAATGTCCCTTCCTATGCAAATCGGATGATGTTCAGCCGAAATATTATGCACGAACACAAAACCCCAATTCAGAAAGTATAGTTTTCACGATTTACCGTCTTTTACGGGCAAATTGTTCAACTTATTAATCAGTAGGTAAGTGCGATCGTTTTGGCTTTACGTAATGAGCTCCTTGGTTCAATACGAATCCAACAAAAGAAATTCCCATGTAAATCGGATAGATAAAATATAGGTAAAATTTGTTCCTATATTTATTCATCTGTCAGTTAATTTAATGTTTAACTGCTGAATGAAAAATCAGCTCCTAAGAAAGCTAAAAATATGTTATAAATAACGATCTCTAGAGTCCTCTAATATCATATGTGTGTAAAAGTTGAATATTTTTAGTTTGAGAAATTTGAATTTTTATAATTGCATGCTTGTTCAAATCTGCTGTGCTAGTTCTATGTATGTATAATGCCTTGGCCATTTTGACACACCTAAATATGTATATTCTTTTTGAATAAAGTGAAGTGAGGCTTATTAAATTAATTATTTATTTTTAGTGTTTGGAAAAAGTGAAATTGACTACAAAAAATTGTTCTCAACAAAAAAATTATATAATAAACTTGTTCTTTGCTCTTAAATAAAACGAATTCAAAAAATGATCCGCACTCTATGATATATTTTCGGTAAACATGCGTTCAATCAGAACGTTATATTTTATAAAACATATATGATTTGTTTAAATACGTGAGTATTTAACGTATTTAAATAAATACCGTAAAAAGGTTTACACATTTTTTTTTTTGTCAAGCAGAAATTGACAGACACCTAAAATATTAATTTGTGTTAACAAATTTTGTAATTTCATCTGTTAAATGTACTAAGTTATTCTTTGTTCAACTTAATTAAAAACCAATTAATAATTGTGCAATCAATTAAATTTAAATTTAAAATAAAAGATTCCATCAACAACATACCTACACATTTGCCCCATAAAACTGAGCTGCACTCATATTTATTCATTCGATTAATTATAATTGAAACAAAATCTACATTATTTGCTCATCATTTTTGTATTATCTCTTTTTTATTAAAAGTCACAACACCTGCCGTATCATCATTAATAATAATGCGGAAAAATATCGAAGAAAAACCACATAAAATGCAATCCTACATAGTATATAGCTTGTCAGTGCATTCCTCTTCATCACTATTAAACATTGATACTCGAATTAATCTTCACCGATTAGCTGAAAATGCAAATCAAATTTATCGATAAGTTCAAATTCAAATCTTCTCCAGAAGAATATCAATAAACAGTAGGTTTTTCACATTCTTTCCTTTTATATTTTTTCACATAATTATACCAACGAACCAGTAACTACATACCAATCTATACCAAGCATATCCTCCATCTACGAGTATAACCTGAACTTACCATGATATCTAGATGCACAAAGTATATTGTATAAAGTTGTACTTGCATCTCTCGCACAGAGTTCTTGCATTAAATCTAAATATCACATTTATCATAAAGGTAAAGCTTTATTTTCATATAATTCGAATCTAAATCTGCAATTCGACATCATTTTATTGGAGTTGGACCAGTTTTGTTCATTGAAATGTTCGATATAATGACATTTTCTACTGAAGAACAAGCATAAATGTCATGACCTTAAAACTAACCTTTTCCGTTTTCAAGTTCAATACTTATAGTCTCTTTCCAACATCAAACGACTAACTCATCATATGCACAACACAACATGGTGTTGAAGTAAAAATTGTTTTTATTAGTATGTTTATAGATAGCTTATCAAATTGTTTTTTTTTTTTTGCTATACCAACATTTTATAGGAATAATAAAAATAATTTTTATATCTTGTGTGCTAGCCTAGTATTAGCTGTGAACATACGAAAGCAATCTATATTCAATTAATTACAACCATGATATTTGCTCTCTCACTCTTTCATAATACATTTTTTTGCTCGAGCTACTGGAAGCTCAAAGATTGAGAGTCCAACCGCCGCCGCGCCGCCGCTCCTTCGTCCCTTCTATAAAACATCAAATATTCAACTTAAAGGTGGAAAATCTTTAGATAGAAAAAATTCCTCAATTGGCACAACAAAAGAGTTTTACAAAGACGACCATAAAAATTCTGATCATCACTTCACAACTACAAGATACTCTAACACCGCATGCTACCGCTGAGCCGCTGACGACGACGGTCTTAGAGATACATCCCAGAGTTCCAGTCGTCGCGTCGCATCATTCAATCCAAGCTGTGCCCAAAATTCAAATACATGCTCATCTAACTTCCATTGATGATAATGATGCAGATGGTTATGTTTAAGATAGTCATGAATATGATTATGACTGAGATAATTATCACGGCTCTGGGATTGTTATGCGACTTTATAGTTAAGGCTCAGAGGCGCATCGATCCTCGCTAGAGCCTGTAAATATACAAATATGGTATTTTACATTTGAAAAAATGAGTCCAGTTCGAAAGTTATCGCTGTGATTCTTGACTTTTTTTTTTGTTTTTGAGAATGGGCCAAAAAGTCTTTGTAAATTGGTTTTAGGAACCCTATTTGGTGGAAAAAATGGCTTATGAAGAACCAGGGCCTAGCGACTTACAACTCTCAACCATTCCTGTGTGCGTGTCTGCAGGAATGGAGGGGACCTACAGTTTATTGTCGAATCCGAACGGCTAAGGTGAGCGGCACTTTTCTATGACAAGAGATACTGTTGGAGGATTTGTCACTTCCTCGCAAGAGGTATAGTAGCTCCAAAAAAAACTTAAGGTGGAAGCGGCAGGTATTGAACCCCAGACCTCTAGCATGACATGGCAACGCACAAACCAAAAAAATATTTTTTTTCTCAACATAGTCTTCTTTTAGCTCGATACACTTCGTCCAAAGCTTCTCCAAATTTTGTATGCCCTCCAAAAAATACGATTTCTCGGCCCCCTCAAAATGGGCGTTTGTTTTATCGATGACCTCTTCATTTGACCCAAATCCATTTGCGCCGCGCCGCCGCCAAGCCATTTTTTGTCGTATTTTGGAAACAAAGATCAAGTCACAGGAGACTAAATCTAAGAGTTCGTAACCTTATGACTGCGGACATGTGCCTCTTTTGTCCTCGTCAAATGCGGTCATTTTGATTTAAATTGGCATCGAAGATCTCTGCGTCATATGCGCGCCGGTGATCGTTTTACCATTTTCAAGGTCATCGATGTGAGTGCCACTGCATGCATCCCCAAAAAAACAGTTGTCTCAAGACCTTTTTGCCGACAGACCTACCTTATCCTTCTTCGTTCTCGATTCCCTAGAAAAAGTTTACTATTTTGACTGTTCCTTGGTCTCGATCTTCTCTCTTGTATATTTTCATGCATCCGAAACAGTGCAAAACTCGTTCGGATTTTTATTGAACATCGCCAATCACTCCTTTGAAGTTGTTAAGCGATTCGTTTTGTTGTCAATTATGAGCCAACGGCACGGCAACCGTTTTGCGGAAAGGTTTTTCATATCAAAATATGCATGCAAAATTGCAATCACTGATTCATCAGATAAGCTTGTAGCCTCTTGAAGCTCACCCTATTACACTCTCCGATCGTTACCTACAATGGCCACGTTCATCACCACGTTTTTGACAGATCTAAAAATTCAGTTCTGAAAAACGTAACACTGAACGCACAAAAAAGTTTGAAATTATTTATTCTGTTTTTATTATTTTTTGCACTTTTAAATCAAAATCCGAAAAGCGATACGAGACCCAGACGATCAGACCACACACAAAAAAAAAAAACTGGATCAAGAACTGTTTTTTTGTTGCTTTTAGCTGTCATCTGAATTTTCAGATAGAATTTTTCATCTGCAAATTCAGAAAAAAACGTTTAAAACGTAACTAAATGTCAATCGACGTCAACTGAATTTTTATGACTGCTGGCCAATCAGAAGCTCTAAAAATGACAGTTCAGAACTGTCAAATGTGCTGTTGAACGCGGCCATTATCAAACCATGGATTTTATCCACCATTTTTGGTGCATAGATCTTAATTTGTTGACTAAAACGTTCGGCGTCACTTGTGCCCGTACGACCACCCAGGAAATTTATTTAACCAGTTGTGAATGGTCCCGATCGAATTTATAGAGCCCCCATAATATTTTGCAAGCTTTATGGTTTGCGCTTTGCGTTATGGTTTTTTTCGCGTAAAAAATAGTGTTTAGGCCGTGTGTGAATTGAGTTAAAATCGCGTTAAATTTTATCCGAAGATTAATTTTTGACACTAGTAAGGTGAATCTGTACGTAGAAATGTCAAAATTTAATCTCGGATAAAATTTAATCGAAATTTTAAACGAATTCGCCACGGCCTTAGTTAGAAAAATATTGTTTGCATTGGAAATGTTTTAAAGAAATGTTTAGGCTTATGTCATTGATATGAATTAACGTTGACAATCGCAGAAGTTTAGAACTTAAAAGCACGTAAATTGCCAGCGCCGCACCGATCGGGCGAATATCCCGTGGAGCCATTTAAACTTTTCATTATGATACTACATGGGAATTCCATTCAACCATTTCAGATATGGGAGTCAATAAAAAACAGATTGATTTTTTTTTTTTTTTTAATTGAGTAGTTTTATTTTTCTATTGAAGAATTTGTCTAACTCAACACCACCATCTAATCAGTAATCATATAAGTAAACAGAGCTACAAAACGATAATTTACACTTATACGTTAAGAACAAGATAAATATTACCTGCTTTGCTTTGGTATATGAGCAAGTTGTGCTAAAGTTCATGTAAACCTGCTAAAAAATCGAGATTTAAAGGATCAATCGAAAAAAGTCAAATTTTTTGGTTGAATGGAAAGCGAAATCTGAAAAAAATCGATCTTTTCGGTTGAATGGACAAACAATCACATGAATATAATGTCGGATTCCATGCAACAAAAAAATCGATTTTTTTATAAGAAAAAATCGAATTTTCTAGACAAATGAAATCTTTCGTTTTTAGCAAGATTTACACCGACTTGCACACACACTACGAAGATTTGACATTTCTCAGGAGTTGAAAGTTTTTTGCCGCGGTGTTTAACAAATATTCAAGAGTGTTCGTCGTGAGTTTAAATAGATTAAAATGTGTTTTATTCATCAAATAAGTGTGGATAATGAATTGTAAGTGATCAACAGAATTAATTAGTGCACAAAGTTCATTCATCCCTGCCTGCCGATATGCCTTTCTTGATTGATGTGTTTCGTGTTGGAATTTGTTTGTTTTTTTCTACTCGTATGAACGCAAAACTATTTTCGTTTTATTTTGCAACTATAATCTATGAGATATATATTTTTTTAAATTGTACAAAACCACGCGTACAAAACTGAGCGCACTTTAAATAATTGTTAAACCCTTTGTGCGTGCAATAATTGTTTACCTTTTTGCTTCAAAACTACTGTCAAATGGCACACACACAATCACCAAATATAAAATTAAATTTTCTACAAATTCCTTGCAACTAAAAAAAAGAATCGATTTAAAATTGTTGCATGAGTCTTCTCATAAAAGGTATGTTGAAGTTAAATATTTAAGTATCGTTAAATGAAAGGAATCATCAATCCCTTTTTTATTTCTATTTACTCAACTTTTACGTTATAGGCGGTCGGCAGCGATATTACTAACTCAAAGTGTAGGTATATTAGGTGTTAAGCTTGATATTTTACATAGGAAACAATAAAAAACCAATGATTGCACAATTGCCAATTGCAACACAAAACGTCAGAAGAAATGATTATAAGAAAAATTAGTACAAAATGAAAAAAATAGTAACAATGTATTTGTAATAAAAATCTAAAAATTATTTTCCTTTCTAATTTCTAAATTAAAAAAAAAAAAAATCAAAATTTTAGAAATTTCGTACTATCATACATACATACATATATGAAGCCCTTAAAAAACTGGCGCCTTTGTGCATCACATTCTTCGCACACTAGACTATGCGGCTCGTTGCTAAAGGCTATACGAGTACTTTGGCTCAAAACAATTGCTATGCAATTGTGTGATCTCTTAGATAGTTTGTGTATTGTTTGAAGGCATATATCCAACTCTAGCTTATAATATGAAGCTCTTATTTTTTCTCAATAACATCACAAACGAATTTGCGCTCATCCCCAGTGCTTTTGGTGACGATCTTTATAAAAAGACTTGCATCGCGTTATTGAACCCTAATTCAAGTCGTGATTCGGGATTAATCGTTACTGCTAACGTTTTTTTTTTTCTTTTATTTGATACTTTTTAAAAGAATTTGTCTAATTCATCAAAATCAGATATATTTTATTTCTTAGTGAAGCGTGTGCAGATCATTAAAAATACAAAAAAAAAAAAACGAAGGATAATAAAGGATATAATTTATCGATTTTTAATAGTTTTTGAATTAAATTAAAATGATGTCTTTAAAATTAATTGGCTGCATTGTGAGTAAATTTAATTATTGACTATAAAACAAAATATAGTAACTTCTTCTAACAAAATATGTGCAATTCAATGAAAAGTGTTCGGTTTTGTCAAACAAGTTGTAAAAAAAAAAATTGCTACCATACATACATATGAATGCATAGGTGTCTGTATTGTTAGTTCTTAAATACCTTTATGTTTTGTAAAGATGTGAAAAATTTAAATGATAGAGTGATTTGAAGTGAGGGCATTGAATTTTCTTCCCACAAAAAGGATATTTATTTGAATAGATTTCTGTTTGACTATCACATACATTTTTTAAAGTTGAAGGAAAAGGAATACGAAATTTAAAGTTATTTTAATAACACATATATAAACATAAAACTGCACCAAAACAATTATTTTTAATTAATAAAACAATTATTCTAAAATAGTTGTTATATTTTTGTCTTTTAAATAAATCTTATGTCGAATTCCTTTTAATAAAAAAATCGATTTGATTAGAAGAAAAAAATCGATTTTTCTGGACCAATTCCTTGTTTTGAAACAGAAAAATTGATTCTGTTTAGAAAAAATATCGATTTTTTTTTTGGTAAAAATAATTCGACATTAGTATTTTTCGTTTTTAACTGAGAATATATTTTTTTTAAGAAACAGATTGTTTGAGAAATATTTTACATTGAACAATAAATTAAAAAAAAAGTCTTTCTTATCCTATTATTAAGCTCACCAGAAAATTTTAATCCAATAATTATTTTTTTTTGTTATATATTTTGAAATACTTTGATTTTTAAGTTGACTGAATAATATTTTTAAAGTTGCTGCACCTTTTTTTTGGTATCTGAGAACTAGAAAATATTTCAATTGGAATTCTTTCCAAAAAATCAGATTTATAATATAATTTTTGTTTAGATATTATCAAAAAAAATGTTCCACATACGCCCTAGTGACCCTTTAGATATTATTATTATATCGATATTATTATTTAATTGATTTCGTTCTTTGTATTTTCTGGTGATCCTAATCATCACTGTCAAATAACAAAATGTGGAAATTCTATAATTTACCGGTAAAACTTAGAATTTTTAAGCAACATTGGTAAAAGTCTAAAATGTTTTATTGCCATTATTAATTTCGGATTTAACAAATATAAAACATAAAATTAAAAAACACTTTTGAAAATAATATTCTAGGTCAAAGGCAAAAAAAAAAAAAACCTGTTGAAGTCTTGAATAAAACAACAACAACCTGAGTTTGCTACCAACCAGCAATTTTATTGATTAAATTATAGTTTTTCAAGGATGTCAATCTAATTTCCAGACTCCTTGAGTGATGGTTAGTCTATAATATTGATTTTAAGTAAACAATTTATTAACAAAAATCCTTGACACAAGAATGATTAGCTAATGCCAATATAAAATGTGACAAATAGTCATTTGCACAGATTTTATTATTAAATTAAATTATGTATAATACGCTTTTTATTAATCTGTGCAACGTGTAATTTATCATATAAATAAATAAGCAGACTTAAGTATTTTTTAAAGCAAGTACACATTGATTATTATTATATTGCATCAATCAAAAGTTTGTCATTGACTAATAAATGAAGGAATGATGTGTTGATTCTTTCAATCATCTCATGAAATACTCTAAAAATAACGAGATAATATACAGGAAGATCGGTTTAAGATGCACCAAGCTGCTGGAACGAGTAGATTGGGTTAAGACAAGAAAAAAAATCGTATGGGAGGGGGGGGGTCTATTTTCCCCCGTTTAGGCATCAGGAGGGGCCGTTTCTAAAAAATTGACTTAAAACAGAAAAAAAAAAATTTAAAAACAACGGTACAATTAAAAATGCCATGCTATACCTTTTTGGAAAGCCAGAAATGTCTTTTTTGATTTTCATTCTAAATTAAGTTGTGTTAGTGACTAGTTTTTGAAAAATTAATTTCCAAATTCGAAATTTAAAAAAAAAAATGAAAAGAAAAAAAGGTTCAAACTAATTTTTTTCAAAATTTTATGTAATTAAGTATAATTTTTCTTTTCAAAATTCAATGCTCTTATTAATTTTAAATAAAAAACAGAAAACCAGATGCTTTAAAGTCTTTTAGTTTTTGAAAAAATTGAAAATAACAAAATCTACTTTACTACATATTTTGTAGAAATAATATCTTTTGAACAACAAAATAACGGATGGAAGTCGAATTTAAGGAAAACTTACTTTTGTTATTTTCAATTTTCTCAAAAACTCTACATTTTGACATTTGGTTTTCAATGTTTAATTAAAAATTGATGGGAGTATTAAATACTAAAAATAAAAATACTACTATATAAATTAAAATTTTGAACAAAATCAGTTTGAACACAATTTTTAATTTTTTTTTTTAAATTTTAGTTTGAAAATTAAGTTCTAAAAAACTGTTCACTAAAAAAACTTAATTTATAAACAAAATGGAAGCACATATTTCTGGCTTAACATAAAAGTATAGCAAGTCGTTTTAGCCATTACCGATGTTTTTTAATATTTTTGTTTTCTGTTTTAAATCAATTATTTTAGAAAATTGCTTCTCCTGCCCAAACGGGGTGAAATAGACCCCCCCCTCCCATACGATTTTTTTCTTGTCTTAACCCAGCCTACTCGCTTCAGCAGTTTGGTACACCTTATACCGATCACCCGACATAAACCCAATTTAGTAAAATGTTTTTATCTTTTTGTAACTCCCTTTTTATTTAAAACAATTTTTTTTTTTAAATTGCAATACAGCTTTTAAATAGATTTTTGTTTAGTATTTTTATTTAAAAATTTAAGGCTAAAATCGATTGTCTGAATCAGTATGACTTATATTAACTGTATTTATATCAACACGTATATTTTATTTTTAAATTTTCGTGTTAAAAGTATGAAAAAATCAAACAGTTTAAAATGTATAACTCACATTTATAAAAACAAGACAATTTTTATTATGATTGATTATTAATTTTTTAAATTGAAATTGAAAAAAAAAAAATAACCTGTAAACATTCTTAAATTTGGTTCAAATTTTTTATGATTACACTGGTCAATGCAATTTTTTGCCGAATAGTTTTTCGAGATTTTTGATGCCCTAAATTCTAATCCGATTTATTGTGCCCTCAACAAATTTCGAGCAATGCAAATAATTTTTAGATCTCAGGTTTTCGTCATGTTGTGAGGTTATGTTATGTCGCTCGAAAAATTCGTCATAGAATGTTCTAGTGTTATCCTTTTCAAAATCGTTATTTTTTTTTGGGGAAGTTGGGAATAGAATTTAAAGGTCAAGTTTTAGTTTAGAGTTCAAGTATAAATTTATACTGAAATCGTAATATGGGTATTTTCAAATATTGTTAACTTTAATGGTAGAGTTTCGAAATTTTTTGGCGAGTAGCTCATAAATAACATTTTAAAAATCGTATGATGAAGACTTGATTATTTCAAAATAGACTTTTGAAAAATTATTTCTCTACATGAAAAAACTTTGCTAGAAATTAAAATTGTTGGAAAGAAGAGTAAAATAGAAATGTAGTTGTCGTACAAAAATGCTTGATTTGTAGCTCAATTTTAAGTAGCAATTTTTTGAAATACTTATAATTTTTTTTACCTCAAGAACTGCATGCGCTCTTTCTATTTAATTCCTTTTGTTGAAATGCTTCTTTAAAATTTATGTTTGTATGTATATTTTGAGAAGAATAAATACATAAGATATAAGTTTTACTTACGCCAAATTAAAATAAAGGAGTGGAAAGAATTAATTGTAAATTTTTCAACCAAAAATTATAATATTCCGAGAAAAATAATCTCAATAATTTGAATAAACACGATTTTTGCCATTTTCTTAAAAAATTGACAAAATGAAAGAAAATATAAGACTTTATTCACAATAAGGACACCAAACATTTTTGGAAAAGTATATTCGATTTTTTCTTAACTTTTATTTATTTTAGATTTAGATTCATCGAAAATTTTCAATTCAACATGAACCTTTTAAAAACAAGAAATTATATAAATATTAAAATATTTTTTGAAAACAAATCTATTTTCTCAAAAATTTTAAATATTTTTCTTAACTAAAGATTTTTTTAAGAAAACAAGTTTAGAATTGAAGTAGTGCGTTACGTTTTTTCTTCAAAAAAATTTAACGCATGTCATCGTTATAATCTGAGGTTAACTTTTCATTATATTCAATAGAGATGGAAGATCCTTTAAAGTTGATTAGAATACATATAAATGAGAATTAATGTTTAAAACGATTAAGATATTCGATTTTAAAACTCTCCCAAACCAACGCGATTAATCACCGCGACAATAGAAAATAACAATAACAACACGTTGTTGTCAAACAAAATTGTCGCGGCGATTAATCGCGTTGGTTTGGGAGAGCCTTTAAAAAAGTTTGTATATACATATTTGAGCGCATTTTAATCTTTTGTATCATTTAATAAAATTTCAGGCCATTTCAATTAGTGTGCTCTCATTTGCGTGCGCACAGCTTGCTCCTGGCTCAAACACATATCTGCCACCAACTACTAACGGATACTCATATCCAGAACCAAATAAACCATTCGTTGTAAGTAATCTTCGAAACATGATAAAGTATACAACTAATTTTCTAATTTTGATTTAAAAAAAATACATTTAAAAAAATACATTTTTATATATGACTTAAACACCTCTATACCTGAAATACGTTGTGATTATGTAAAACTAAATTGAATTTTTTAATAGCAACAACTTTTATGAAGCTGCAAACAAAGTAGTATGCCAAAGCATTTTTGGATTTGTATATCACACTAACTGACTGAACAGAATAGACGCGCGGTCTTTTGCGCGGCACTTGAAAAAACGCTCTGTCAAAGTGAAAATGCATATAAACTCGTTTGAGTGAATACAATGGAGCCGCAGCCGCGAGTCGCGACGCTAGACATTGGTTAACTTTTAACTTTTGCCGCGCGTTGTTCGACATATAAGCAGAAAGAGTAACCACGGCTACAGTTAATGGCATCTCGGATCTTTTTATATTATATCGATTTTATTTTAAAAATGCAAAAATACACATTCACAATAAAACTTCAAAATAAAAGTTTAAGAAATAGCTAAAAAATCAATTAAAAACAATAATTTCCATTCGCTGTTCGCGCGTTCCATTGTATTCAATTTTTTTTTTTGGAAGCGACGCTTCTCGCGGCGGCGCGTGGCTGATTTGCGCAGTTGACCGTCTATTCTGTTCAGCCAGTAAGTGTATTCGGAGTAAAACCAAACTAGATAAATCCATTTTCAAAAATATCTCAAAAGACATAGCGCATGAAAATTGCAACTTTTTGTTATAAATAAATATGTTTTCTCCATAATTTGTAAAAACATTTTAAATTTAATAATTTTCAAAATTTATCCGAAAACTTCAATTTTTTTTTTGTAAATTTTTTTTTAAATATGAGACAACTTTGTATTTTTATTTTTTTAGGCGCAACCACCTGGAGGAGGCCCTAAACCACCTGGTCCACGTACAGGACCAGGTCCTGGACCTAGACCTGGTCCAGGATCACCACCAGATGTAAGTATAAAATAATTACCGCATTTTCTGAAGAAAATACTCAAAATATTAGAAAAAAAAAAGTTATAGCTCAATCTTCTTCCAGAATTTCTATCCATTTAATAATTATTTTTAATAGAATTTTAAATCAGAATACGATGCAGACTAGGTTTATTTTGTTAAGGACAGATTTCAAAAAAAAAAAAACATTACAACTTAAAGAAATCTTAGAAATTCAACTCAAAGATCATTGAATTCACCATTTGACTGTGACCATTAAAAGAGATTTTTTTCTATTTACTACAATTATTAATAAACAGGTTTATTTATATTCATAGAATGTATTTTGTAGACTCAAATAATTATTTTTAAGATAATTTTCGGAAGAAATTCCATTCTTTGATAAAACAAAAAACCTTTAACAACTTTTTGAAAACTTTAAAATTTAGGTACTCTTATAATTTTTTAATGATTTATTTTATTTATTTTTAGGACCATGTACACGTGCCAGGAAATCCATATGAATTTGACTACTCAGTGAAGGATGCTGCAACTGCCAATGATTATTCACATAAAGCAAGTAGCAACGGAGATGTCGTGGAAGGTGAATATCGTGTGGCATTGCCTAATGGACGTACCCAAGTTGTGCGATATACTGCTGATTGGAAGACTGGATTCCATGCGGACGTGACTTATGAAAACTGAATAATGACAGTTTGCAGAAATGCAATGCATGTTAATCATTCTCCATTGCTAAAAGACCCATCTAAAAAATCTAAAGAGCAAAAAAAATGAATTATTAAAATAAACACTACCAACAACATCAACAAAAACAATTGTTTTCGAAATAAAACATTGTCTTAACCACTGCCAGCTTTTTTTTTGTATTTCCAAATAAAAATATTTAAATATGTAAATAGTTTTATTTGTTGTGTATTTTTTCTTTTGATGGAAAATTATGTACGATTTTTGATTGTCTGATTCTACATGTTGCTACCGACGTTAGTATATGTTATTTTAGATGCACGGTAATAAATTTAATTTTGTGCATGTAGTGGACTTCTATCCGTCCTGTAATAGATGGGAATTTAATTAAAAACATTCTGGGTACTTTTAATGCCCTTTAAATGTGAAGTAAATACTTGATTCGCTTGGGAAAACTTAAGTTATGCAATAAGCCCTCAAAATAAAGATAAAGAATTAATAATTATTTCCCCAGATCTATGTAAATTTGTATAAATATAGGGCACAAGAAGATTATAGGGGTCCTGCAAACTGGAATCTCCGATACTTATTTTTATTAATATTTTCAAAATTTACAAAATTGTTTTTTTTCGCAATTTAATTTCGCAAGACTCTTAAAAAAATTGAAGTCAATTTCAAAAGTATCCCTTTTGTGTTCGTACGCGCATTACTCGGCTAAACATCATTCGATTTGCATGAAAATTTTTTTGTTGGTTTTGTATTGAACCAAATTACCACACAACAGAGCTGAAAATTGAAAAATTTGGACGGAAATTAGAAAATTTGATCAACAAACTCAGAAAATCATGAAAACATCTTGAAATTTCAAACTTTCTGAATTAGTTTTTTGTTCGTACGCACATAACTCGGCGAAACATCATCCAAATTGGATGGAAATTATTTTTTTGGATTTGTATTGAACCAGATAAACACACTACGGAGATAAAAAATAAATTTGGCCGGAAAAGTCAGAAAGTCTTGATAGCAATTGGAGTTTGTTCGACTTTCGAAAGGAACATTAATAAAATTTAATCAATCATAGGAGGAACTTGTCTCATTTGTAGTTTATTGATGTATGTGAGTATGTGTTTGTTTCGTTAATGCATTCAAAAATTGTATTCTTAGTTTTCATGCAGGCAGTTAAAGAAAATACAAATAATAATATAAAAAAAAGAAATCAAAAATAAAAAAAAACAAATATTCATTTTAAAGAATTTACTTTTAGCAATGCTGTTGTTGATAATTTAAAGTAAGCACTTACCTTTTTATTATTAAATAATTTATCAGCATATTTGGTATACAAGGCGGGGACACTTACTTGCTCTCCCTGAGGTCCAAAGTCGATTTTTAATAATATAATCCTCAATATTTCAAGATTTTTAAGTGGCATTGGCTCTGTGATTGTCCGGTTCTTAACCTCAGGTGCATATTTGGACTCAAGAGGTCATGGCTTCGGAATTTTATATTGTTTACTCAAAAATCTTTTAAAAAAAAGCAGTTTAAATAAGATTTAAGTTGGACTTAATCGACCAAAAGTGAACAAAAATTAACCTCTTCTTTGATCATTTTAAAAATATCAATTTAAATATTTTGACTAATTCGTCAGGTATGAAGAAGTATAATTTTATTCTGAAATTCTGAACATTTTTTTAATTCAGTTAAAACTCTGGGTTTGAGTTCCCAAAAAAATGGCAGGAACCTTACAAAAAAAAGCATTTTTATTCAAGTTTTCACCTAAAAAAAAAACTTTCTTTTCGGAACTTTGACCCTGTCTATTTTTTGTTAAACTTACTGAAAGAGTTTGACCTTAGACTAATTCTGAATCTCTGAGATTGCGGGTGCATTTGTTTGAATTTTAGTCAAAACCTTAAAAATAATACTGCAATTTTCTACGCAAGTGTCTTGAAACAATAATGTTGAAAATACCTGTTTTTAGCTTCGAACCTTATCCTACATGCTTCGGAAGTTTAAGTCGTTGAATACTTTATTACTTTGTGCATGTATCTCTTCAGCGAATATTTTGTTTGAACGATTGTATTACGGATTCAGAAAAATAGAAGCCTAAGGCAGCCCAGGCAAAATATACTTTAACAGTAGAATAAATATCTTCCCTTGTACATATGTATATTGTAGCGTATCTTTAAAATTTCGTTTCTTTAATTTAGTATAAGAAATAATTTCTGAAAAGTTATTCAAGATTTAATTTAAAAATATCGGCTTTTCCTATATAACTTAACTTTTAAATCGAAAACGCTTTTAAAAATACTTCATGCAATATTGTAGATCATGTAATTCTAAAAAAAAATGTATATGGGACATAGTACAGGCATTTTTATTTTCACTATTTGTAATATCTTTAATTGCCATTGTCTTGGGAAGTTGAAATGGTTTTTGATTGACTCTTAATCCAAACACTTCAAGTAATCTAAATTTAAAGCACAATTTCATTGGTCAGCAATGCTCTGGAGTCAAACTTTTCCTATGAATTAAACAAATACGAAAATTAATTTTTCGGACAGATAAAAAATTTGCCCCATACTTAAAATATCTTAAAAACAAATTATTACAATTATTCTACTTATCACTAGCAACAAATTTAGTAATAATGTTTTTTTTTTTTTATCGCGAAGAAAATATAAAAAAGAAATACAGAGTGACGCATACCAAAATTGGTACTGCCCGGCCCGTGCTCTCTAACAGTTTCATTTTAGACGCATCAACTGACGAAACAGTTGGAATCTAAATAGCGGGATCAATGAGGAACTAAGCTCATATTAATTGCATTACAAAAATAAAGAATCGATTTTTTTTCATAGATTTGTCCTTTTTTTATGGGAAAATGAACCTGTTTGCGACTGCTCATTTAAATTATAAGTTTTTCGCATACAACGCTATTGTTTAAGAAAAATTCTATTCAAAATTTGTACATAATGTGATCCTCTACAAAAAAAATATTTACATTTTTTTTGATCACTCATATAATGGGGGTTATCGTGAATAAAAATTTCCCAGGGAATATTTTCCTTGTTTAAACATTGGAAACGTGAATGATGCTTAAAAGTTTCCCTCGAAATTTATCGGTAAGGGGAATAAATTTTTCAGGGAACTTTGGCTGTCACTAGTGATTGTTTACATTGTATTTTTAATGAAGCATGTTTTCGTTCATCAAAATGTTCCTCGTGTTTACATTATAGAGAAAAAATCCTTTCATTTCAATCTACCCATCCCTATCTCACATCCTTAACAACCATGAATCTCTCACTCACACAAAAAAAAATCTTCACGCTCAATCCGGAAACATTTATTGAAACTGGCGCATCGGCGTAATTTGGGTGGAATTAACCCTTCTCTTTCTTACTCACACAAAATCTACCCATCTCACTGGATGCGCCGTTCGTCAAAAATACAATGTAAACAGGCACGTAGATTGGATTTTTATTCGAGGGAAATTTATTCCGTGGGAGATTCACGATAGCCGAAACATTTTCGTGGGAATAAAATATTCCGTGGGAAAAAAATTACCCGGGAGATTCCGATAGGGCCCAATGATTTAAAAAAATATCATTATTTTAAAATTGGTATCACTTTGCCCAAAACTGAATGCGATATTTATATATCGTTTGGTATTCTTTCACACACCAAAATATTTTGCGGGCTTTTATTAAAAATTTATAACCCCTGCTCTATATTTTCTGTTTAAGTATAATTAAGTTCTTTTAATTATTTCCATTTATTGTGTGCATACTTACCTTTCTTTGGCAGAAAAGCAAAATTATGAAAAATAGAATTTTGAAAAAAAAAAAAAACAATTAATTCGTTAAAACAACTACTGAATGAGAATGTTGCAAAATTTATTTTAAGAAAAAAAATAAATGTTATTGAAATTTCATATTTTATTAAATTGGTTTTATTTACTTTTCAATACTGAAATCTCCAAAATATGTCCATGTATTATCCCAGAAGCGAGGATCAGCACGACTGTCCATGGGTTTATTATTCGGTGGAACGCCTGTTGCGTTATGAGCTTCTAGTTCTGCTAAAAGGGCATTGAGTATGTTTGGATACCTAAAAATTAAGCAGTTATTAGATTATAACTTTCTGTATCAAAAGGGTTATGTCAAAAAACACATAGTAACAATCATAACAGAAAATGAATTTTTTTTAACGGAAATCGATAATTTAAATAACAATGTTGTAACAATGGCTCCTGTGGCCTATTTCAGTTCAAAATTTAATTTAAAAGAAATCATTTTTTTAATATTATTTCCGACATTTTGTCCTAAAACAACTGTCAAACAGTCATTATAGTTGTTGTACAAAAAGAAATGTACTCTTTGAGTAGTTCTAAAATACTAGTTTAAATTTCTATTTAACATCACTTTTTAAACAAACTTCTTATCACTAAGGGCCATTTGCTGAAGTTCAACATAAGAGCTTATGTGACAGTTTACGCTGAGAAAAAAGTAGAACATAAGCGTTTAAGTTCAACATAAATATTTATTTTTGTTTTCAGCAAATGGGGTAAGGTAGTCGAATCACGGTCACTTAAGGAAAAAGTATAAAAAGACGCTGTAATTTTTTTTAATATTCAGCCTTATTGTGAGTTTCGCCCGAACAACATTTCACCCGGAAAATTTTTTCGCCTATTGTGAGTTTCACCTGTAAAATATTTCATGTTCCGAAATTTTCCCTCATTGCGAACATTAATTTCAGGCAGAATGTAATGGCATCGACAGCTTAAATTTTCACCTATCTTTATTAGGCGAACGAGGGAGCAATTAGGCGGAAAATGTACAATTTGTATGGGCGAAACTTACAAAAGCTCTTAAAATTCCGGGCGAACAGAAAATTTTAAGGTGAAATTTTGTGCGGGTGGAACTCACAATAAGCCTGATTATTTATTTTTAAGGCAAAACATAAATTACTTATTTCTTAAGCTTTTTCAAAAGGAATTAAAATTCTATTAAATTTACTTTAACGAAAAAAAACAAAAAGTTTAAAAAAAAGTCCAACTTGACTGTCATTGCCCATCATAATGCGTAATGACGTTCATGAACGCGGGTAATCACGGTCAAATGATTGTCTTCAAAAACATCATTGACAAGAAACTAATATCTTTTGACATAAACAAAAAATTACATACGAATAGCTACTGTTGCGTTATTCAGCTCCAGCTAATTCTGTGCTAACATTGTTTGGAATGCTGTTTTGTTGCGCATATTCATAAACTTATTTCCCAAGATCCAATGCGTTGAGGCTATAAAACATTTTACCTAGAACAATTTACCTGATCAGTAATTCTTTTTCCTGCTTCTGAGTGAAAATAGGCTTTCCCACATAGCTGGGGACTTTAAAATTTCATATTTTTCATGCATTGCTGGTAGCTGGAGAATGGAATTTTGTATTTTTTGACCGTAATCTTTTTTAAGTTTTTTGTTAGCTTTGATGGCATTTTTCAAGTCCTGCTTAGCCATCCTCAAAGAGAAAACTTTGTGCTAACGCAAATCTTAATGGCGGTCATCTGACCGTGATTACCCAATTTCATGAGCAAGTAAAAAAACTAATTTTTATAAAAAATACAATGTATTTTGTAATTAAACTATGTACACAAATACATAAAGTAACCAATTAAGCAAAAAAAATTTTTAATAATAAAAAATGCCAACCTTATACACAGATTTTCGTACACCCGAAAATTAGATCAAAAGCAACGAATTTTGTTTATTTTCCCTTTGGATCGTGGCCGATAATATACACTTGTCAAAAAAATTAAGGAAACAAAAAAAAATCACTTTTTTTTTAGTGTTTTTTGAAAAGCTGTATCTCTGTGAAAAGTGTTCGTATTGAGATAAAACAAAAAGCATTCTAAAGCTTTATATTATTTGTATTGAGAAATTTCAGCAAATGAATTTTTTAAGGTACCGTTATTGCGCAATCATAAGAATAAGCACGAGCCAAAAATTTTAATTTGTTTTTGAAAGTTGGCATTTTCTTTAAAAAAATTTTTTTAACCAAATCAATCCTTTTTTTTCGATAACTTGTTTAATCAGTTTTAAGGTCATTTTTTTCATCATTATACAACTTTTTTTCAGAAGAATATCTGGCTTTTAATGAAAACACCGACTTCCGACTTTTACTACCAACATCTTCGCAAGGAATGACGACACGGAAAATTTTAGGGTATTTTTAACAACTGGATTTAATTTCTAAAAGATTTTTTTAAAACCTTATAACGGTTATTTTTGTTTTTGCTTCTCACCGTTACATTCAGAAAAGGTCAATAAAACGACTTTTTAAAGACTTTTTGTAAGTCTTTTACTGCTTTACAAATATTGACTGCAGGACTTAATTTGGTAAGGAATTTTAAAGATCTATAGACCACCAATATTTATGTAAAAATTTTAAATTGATCTATTGAACCGTTTTCCCGTACCGAATGATCAAATTCGTACAAACCGATTTAAGGAACAAATTGTATGGTTCATAAACATTGTGAAATCGTCATCAAAATGGAAACGAAAAGAACAAATTCTGACACTTTTTTCTCCTCAGTTTTGTGTTAGTTAAAATGATTTTATTTTTGTTCCTCTAATTGTTTTGACAAGTGTAATTGAGGTAGGTATGCCAAATTGTTTTATTCGTTCTTCTCTTTCATTTGCGTTCAAAAACACATAACACACACTGACCGTGATTGGACCACTTTCCCCTACCTCGAGAATAATGAACGGTAAAACGATAAAGAAAAATAACACACAAATGCAACCGATAACAGTCATAAAGAATCCTATCGCTTAAACGTTAAACATAAGGAAATAATCCTCATGAATCATGATGGAGAATGTGGATGGATATCCTATCTCTTGTTGCATTTGTGTTATATGAATTCAAACCGGCAGATATAAGAAAGAAAACATTTACTGTGTTCAAATAATATGTTTTGAACAGTTGTTTTGGTTTGTTTTTTTTTGTGTGTCCAATAATTTAATAAAATTAATAGAAAATCGAATAATCTTATGCATGTTTAAAATTAATTTCGTCATGAATAGAGAACAAATTTGTTGGGTAAGCTATTCGGAAATAAATATGTTAATTACTCTGATTTAATTCAATTGCACTATAATTAATATAATGCACTTCGTCTGCAGAGTGCGCATATTTTTTATTAATTAATATATCATTTTTACGCAAGGGTATATAGTACGTTGTATTTTATGCTAATTATTTCATCTTAAAATTTGTCCAATCCATCCAAACCTATGTATACACAGCATGAATTGTCGTGAAAAAAAAATGTTTATTTCTTGCAATATGAATAGGTTGCGCTAGCGCAGAATATACAACAGCAACGACAACAACAAGAACAAAATAAATTCCCACAAAAAGCTTTGCAAAAATATGGAAACTATTGTTTTGCAGATTGCATTACATTGAACACATCACATGTTAACATAGAACAAAAAAAAAAAAAAAATAATATCTTTTGAAATTTGTACAAAAATTATTTTTAACTAAACAATCAGTAGATGGATGTGTGAATCGAAGTTGGTATAGTTGCAGATCATTATGGATGTCGATTTATCGGTACATACTCAGATTCATGCAATCGCTTTACTGAATTAAAATTATTGTTTTCCATTGCATAAATTAAGCACATGCTATTAATAATCATAATTGTTGTTGATCAATCCAATGTTTTTGTTCTTGTTTTGTATTGTTTGGTATTATTTTGTTTTTGGGGTTAAATGCAATATCTATACTGCAAAAAAATCACTGCCTTATTTCTTAATATCACAAGCATTTAGGTATCATGCAATTTTTCAAAAGGAAAAAGAATTTGTTTCAATTCGGCTTTTGATGTTTTTTGAGAAAACTACGTTATTTTTCAATTATGCACGTGTATTTTCCGAATATGTCATAATTTTTCAATTTGGTGCTGGAGTAGTTTTAATAATATTTTATTAAAAATTTAAAATTTTTTTTTAAACGAAAACAAAAAATCAAAAAAAAATTTTTTTTAAACCTTTTTACATTTTTTCATTGAAGAGCAATTTCGTGCGAAGCAGTGGCAGTCAATGACGTTAATCTGATCAGATAAATATGTAGAACTAAAGATATTAGTTAGCAAAAGACTAAACATTTTTTTCCAATAGAATTCTCTTCAAAAGCTTTTATTTCAATTTAAAGTTTTAAGAAGTGGTTGTGTTATAAGTAAATAAATACACGATATGCCGCTTAGATATTGTTAATTAAATGTAAGGCCTACTTCTTGTAATGGTTTTTTTCCAATGGTAAAAAAAAATCAATTTTTTTTTGCCCATTTGAAGGCTAAAACTGCCGAAATCGGTGTTTTGACAATTTCGACATTGGGCAAAAAAATTGATTTTTTCGAAAAAAAAAATTCACTTTAGCAAATCTGGATTTTGCGGCAGATTTTCGCCCCTATACCACTATAAAACAGTACAATTGACAGCTACCACTTTGACAACATAAGGTACAGTTAGTCTTCTTTGCTTTATGTCAAAAGTCTTAGAGAATCTGATGTATAAACGTTAGTTTAATTCAAAATAGTGAGGACTCGAACCTTATGCCACCCCATCAATAAGGCTTTCGCCAACGACATAGCTGTGAAACAACTGTAATGAGAATATCAAATATTAACAAACATAAGGTCTACATTAGATCAGAACGATTTCTCAATCTTAGTATTACTAGACTTTTCCAAAGCCTTTGATTGCATTAACCACATAATTCAAAACTAATATCAGTTTTCGATTTTGAATTCACAGCCACAAAGCTCATTACATTCTTTCTGGCAGATCACAACGAGTAGGTGTTGGTGATTTGGTCTCTAACTGCTTGGTTCTACCTCAAGAAGTCCCACAGGGGTCAATTCTTGGCCCTCTGTTCTTTAGATTTTATACGTATGACCTTCCAAGCTTTATTACTCATTCTAATATCAATCTTTATGCAGACGATACCCCAGCTTCTTATCTCTTCTTATAAGGATGATATGCAAGATTGTGTTAGAAAAATCAATCTCACCGAAGTTTGCTCGTAGGCATAGCGAAATTGCCTTCTGATTAATCCTAGCAAAACCCAATGCATTTTCTTTCATAACGGTAATCTAAACAGATACCTTTTGCTAGCCATCACCCTTGTGGGGCCCAATCTAAGAGGAAACAGTAAGTGTGTGTATTTATTTTTAGATAAGTACATGAACGTAGTAGCCGTGGCGTGATGGTTAGTGCGATGGACTGTCATGCCGGAGGTCTAAGGTTCGGTCCCCAGCCTCGCCACCTATTTATTTAAAAGATAAAACGGCTACTGCCTCTTGCGAGGAATTGACAAATCCTCCAAGAGTATCTCCTGTCACAGAAAAGTGCCGCTCGTTAGCCGTTCGGATTCGGCAATAAACTGTAGGTCCCCTCCATTCTTGCAGACACGCACACAGGAATGGTTGAGAGTTGTAAGTCACTAGGCCCTAGTTCTTCATGAGCTGTTGTGCCATCAAATTTATTTTTTTTTTTACATGAACGCTTTTGGTTTTGAAATGTCACAACGAAAAACTTAATCAACAAACAGATAAGAAAAGTATTTATTTCACCATTGTTGATTTCGGCCTGTGGTTTTTTGACCTCAATAAGTCAAAATTCATACGAAAAATAACTTATCATCAGAATAAAACTAAAAATAAATACATATGTAAAATTAAACTTGTGAAACAAGCTAAATGAAGGCACATTTTCAACATAAGAGCTTATGTGACAGTTTACGTTGATGAAAAAGTAGAACATAAGCGTTTAAGTTGAAAATAAATATTTAAGTTTCTTTTCAACAAATGGTCCAAAGTTTTATAAAAAAAAAAAAACATGAAATACATTCATATTATTGATAATATTTTATTAATTTTACTTACCATTTAGCCATATTAAATTGTTCACAAGGATCATGTTTAATATTGAACAAACATGGCGCTACCAAAGGTTCACAGGATGTTCCTTTCATCAGATATGTCTTATCAATTTCATTACTTTGACAAATTACTGATGCATTTCTTCTTAGTTGAGTAATTTTTGCTTCGGTTGGCAACATCTTAATTGAAGACAAAGCTTTGCCCGCTTGACAATTACGAACAGCAGTAAAATTATAAGCTTGTTCATCTCTCGTCCCAGCTGGTCCATACCAACCGTCCCATGCACCTTTATAATTTGTGCCCTTATGTAATTTCCATTCACCGACCGTTATCGATGCACTACCCCAAATATTATCAATATTATGAAGTACGGACTTTCGCTTTGATTCTTCACCAGATGACAATTCATCCCAAATGCTAATGCCATCAAGTTTTGAGTCTTTTTGACTATAAAATGAAATAATTTGTGTTGTATAGAAATATTTAATCTTTTGTGATGTGTGTGTAGGTAGTTTACCTTAAAGGTTCTCCAATGGCAGTCATGAGAGTTGGAAGCCAATCAGTAATTTGCATTGTTTGTTCAGAAACTCGCTGTATATTTTCTAACCTAGGTGACCAAATTAGACCAGCACCACGAACACCTCCTTCCCAAAGAGTATTTTTGACACCACGCAATGGCCAATTTGAGGCATGATTCAAATTGAAACCTTCAGCAGGACCGCCATTATCAGTACTGAAGATAATAATTGAATTGGAAAGCATGTTTTGTTTGAATAACTCGTTTACAATTGCCCCAACAGAATCGTCTAACTTTGACAACATAGCTAAAATAAAATAAAATAAAATAAAAAAATACATTAGTTCATGTTTTTATTGCAAAAAAAAAAAAAACTTTTTTATCGAATTCCCTGAGTAAAAATGGCGCCCAACAATTCTTTTTTCGTGAAAATTCTAAGTTAAAAAGTAATACAGTTTTAGCCTGATATGTCATAGTCATTTTCAGGAAACGCAAAAATATGCGAATTATGAGAAAAAACAATTCAAATAGAAACAGAATCATTAGAAACATTAAAAATTCAAGATGATGGTTATTGTGCTATTAAAAATCCAAAGAAAAAAAATTTAATAAAAAAACAGATTCTTCCTTTCTTTAATACATACATTAAATTAGAAATTTAGCTGAGGAAACCTATTTATGTAACTCATAAACTGTATTTCATAAGATACATGAACAACAAAATTTCTCGGTTTTGCCGTCAAAATACTGAGGAAAATAAATTTGTAAATTTGTAAGAAATCTCTGAAATCTTATTTTTAAACATGCCTAGTCTTCCGGCACTTATTGAGCCCTATCGGAAATCTCGAGGAGGATTTTCTCTCCCTCGAAAAATTTCTGCTATCGTGAATCTCCCTTGAAATACATGTGGAAAATTTATTTCCGATAACAATAAATTCCGAGGGAGGCTTTCGAGCACCATCTACGTTTCCATTTTTCGAAGTAGGGATAACATTCCCTTAAAAAAATTTTGTTCGCAATAACCCCCATTGAAGAAAATTGACAGAAGGATCCAGAAATCACTAGTTTAAAATTGCTTGAATTGAAATAATTTGAAAACCAGCTGTGAATGATGGCTCTCTTGGGCGCCATTTACATATTTAAAAATTTCGAATTTTTAAGATGAATTGGATGCAGAGTAATTAGATTTCATTTAGTCAGCTCACGTTTCTGAGATCCTATTGAACAAACTCCAAGCTACACTGAGCAGGAGGAGAAAGTAAAAATCTCTTGTAATCTTGAGTAAGCGAATCCAAAAAATATCAACCTCAGCTGTTTGACGGCAAGAGTGAGGAATCTCAATAAGGAATAACGTTCAGGTCCTGAGAAACCTTAGAATTGACTGGCAGCATTTCCCAATAAAACAACGTTCGCGTCAAAGTTTGTATTCTGCTATCCGTAGGCCGTAGGAGGGAAACGAAAGTTCTAAATTTCGTATGAATGTTGATCAAAAATAAAAATTAAACAGTTAGCTTTTCTTGAGATTTTTGAAAATAAATGTCTGTTAAAATTTGCACTCTAAAAACAGAAGATTTAAAAAATAAATGAAGACAAATTGAATGAAACATTCACGTTAATCGAAAGTTTCGAACGAATCGTTTAGCAGAATAGGGATGTACATTTTGCGAAAAATAATAGTTTTCTTGTCGTTATATCGTACCTTTGTTGGGCTTATTTGATAAAACTATTGAATTGGAATTCATGACTTGGAGACATCAAATCATGTGTTGGGCGCCATTTTCCTAAATTCGGAAATCTCTTAAATTAAAATTTTAAACTTTAACTAACCTGCATATTTTCGGCGATTAAAATCTGAAATATTTTTAATTCGTTCAACTGCTTCATCTGGTGCTGGCAAGGGATTATATGGATTACCCGAATGAACTGCAACATGTGCAACATACATAAACAAAGGAATAGAAGTGTTTCGTTTCCTGATCACTTGAATTGCTTCGTCAGTTATGATATCAGTACTATACTTTCCATGCAAATCATAGGCTACATCTAAACCTGTAAAATAATCAAATTAACACCTGGCTTAAAAATAAAACAAAAAGCATTACACTACAAATAATATTCAATTATGCAAAAAAAAAAAAACATTATACCATTTCTCATATCAAGTCCCCATGAGGGATTTTCCACAGCTGTATGATCAAAATAATCTTGATGACCGGTGAGACAGCCCACATGACTTTGAAAACCTCTATACAAAGGCGTATAAACTCGCTTGTAATGGCCTAGATGCCATTTACCTGCAATATGGGAAGAGTATCTTTTAAGATTTATAAATTTAACATGAATTTCTGATTAAAACGAATCAAGCTTAATTATTTATGATTTGATGTATAACATTACCCCAATTCATTGAAATATTCGGGCATAATTTTCTCGCTAAGTGGAAGCCCTCGTGGTTCTGCACCGTAAATTACTCCATGTTGCATTCCTGCGATAGTGTTAAGAGATGTATAGGTACAGGAGAATGAAAAGAAGTATTTAGGCAAGCAAAGTACTACCGGTATGAATTGGGTATTTTCCTGTCATTAAAGCAGATCTTGAAGGTGTGCAAATAGGATTGACGTAATATCGGTTCAGAATTATACCCGAATATGCCAATGCATCGATGTTAGGCGTCGGTATTTGTGCAGATCCATGGAAACCAAGATCGTTGAATCCCTTTATTTTTGTGATTTTATTACATATTTCAATCAAGCATGCGGTCAAACAATTTAACTTTCTTGTGTTTATAAACTAAAATTTACTTACCAAATCATCGGCCAATATAAAAATTATATGAGGTCTTTGTTTTTTACTGCTAGTTAAAGAAATTTGAAGCCCGATTGTGATTAAAAATAATACAAGGGCGTGATTTTTTCTACAGACCATTGTACAGTTGATGGTGCGATTTCGGCTAAAATAAAAGGATTTTTAAAAATATCATCTCGATGCTCATAATAATGTAAATGCTTGAAAAGTGCATAAAAAGATTAACGGGTTAAGGGATTAATAAAATAACAAAAATTGAAAAACAAAATAGCAGTCAATAGCACATAGGGTATTATAAGCCGTATAAAATTAGCATGACAAATTTCGACTATATGGCATATTCAAAAGTTATTTTTGACCAAATTTTGAAAAGTGTCATGCTAACTTTCTATGAAGAATTTATATGAAAACCATTTTTGGCCATTTTTGGGAGAACCACTGTCGCGGCAATTTTTTTCTTTTCACGACATTTTTACGCCATTTATACGGCAATTTCTGAGACAGTCAAAATAGTAACTTTTTTGAAGGTTGTCATGCTAACTTTATACGGCTGGTATTATATGACTATTTGACAAATTTAAATTTTACAATTTAGTTGAATTTAGATATAATTTTATGAATAAAATAATAATTTACGATAAAAAATTTAAGTAATGAGTACCATGTTAACTATTTACCAAACACTTGAACGTAGTTTAATTGAAATCCGTTTGAGTATAGGCATATGTACGAAGTTTAATCAAAATCTTTAGAGTGATTTTTGAGAAAATTTGCATAAGAGCCAAAAGGGGACTCATTCTGTAAAACGATTATCACCCGACGATAACGTTTCGACGATAGTCCTACTACACGTAACCCTAAAAATGCATATCGTCTGGACGATCACGTTTTGACGATCAAATATTTGCTTCACGTAAGTCGATTATCATCAAAAAGCTATCGTCAAAACGATGGCTTTTGGACGATACCTAAATAGGTATCGTATCGCATTTGTTTTCATGATTGTATGTAAGTTTGTACGCGACTATAGTTAAATGAGTGAAATAATTTACTTATTTTGTAAAATGGCAACAAACATTTCAGAAAATTACAAATTATATGAAAATTAAAAAAAAAAAAAAAACGTTTCGCCAGCAGGGATCGAACGCCGAACCAGCAAGTACCTATTCCATTGCGCCACCATCTAATGTAAATTTCCGCCGATTTCTTGGGCTTACAAACAAACCGTGCACTAAAGAACTTCGTTCTAATAACGCAAATTGTTATTATGACATTTCAATTATGGTTTGACAATTTCTGGAAAAACGATAGACGAGGAGATAGTGTTTGAATTACGTGAAGCAAATTATTGACGATCACGTCAGCGATAATCGTTTTGATGATTATCGTTTTGAAAATTACGGAATGACCTCCCTGCATGATTAGGGCTACATTATGATAGAGCTTTCTCTTTTTTGTAGCCAGAATTCAATTTTATTTTCAATTTTCTCCAAAAAACAAGAAGACATATTATGGTTCCAGAAGGATGGCGGCGGCGTGGCGGGCGTTACATGCTACACAGCCTTCGTCGGCTATATATGTAATTATTTTACTTAAAAAAAACATTTGACGCACGATTATCACGAAATGGACCTATATATTAACTGATCACCTTGTTCGCACGATTAAACGCCAATAGAATAACTCCTCTTGGGATATGTAAAATCGCATGTGTAGGTAAACTGTATTGTCAATATACATATAAAGCCTGATTTACTACGAAGAGGGTGTAAAAATTGGACCTCCAAATTACGTTAGCAGGTCATGCCCTTTTTTTACCAATCAGTAAAGCTATCACATTGAAATCAGGCTCAAAAATTTGCAGTTAATTTGCAGTTCCAGAAAAGCTAAAAACCAAATTTTGAAGTCTTTATTTAAAAAAAAATCAAAAAAAAAACATATTTCAGCCCCGACTTCACAGTGAAGTTAGCAGGTCAGTATGAATTTTTTTTTTAAATGAGGACTTCAAAATTTGATTTTAGGATTTTCCTGAACTGCAAATTTGGAGGCCAATTTCAATGTAATAGCTTTACGGGTTGCTGAAAAAAGGGCATGACTTGCTAACTTCACTGTGAAGTTAGCAGGTCACGCGATTACACTCACTATTTTTTGAACTGCAAAATCCGGAATAGAAATGCAAAAAAAATGTAAAAAAAACTGCAAATTCCTGTCTTGGTCCCAAGACTCTACGCGAAAAATGTCCCGCCAACTTCACAGACGTTTTTTAAGGAACCCCTTCAGTTTTTATATATTTTTTGGTTCAAACTCTAAAGCTGGCCATTAACGATGGAGCCCAATGGCTCGGTGCCAATTGGACTGGTGGATTTATAACCTGCTGAAAGTCCAAATAGCACGACCGAACCCATTTACATGATGCAATTTGGCTCGGCTAAGCCATTTGGCACTATCGTGTGTGGCCGGCTTAAGATAAATTTATTTTTTGTTTTAAATTATGTTTGTTCTTAAACTTAAAGCCATAGTGCGATCGTCAAAGGAGCTAGTATGTACAATTCAATGTCTTATTTAATTTTATTCTAAAATAAATAACCTAATAAACATGCAGAAAAAAATAGTAAAAAACTAATAAATGAAAATATGTATAATCTATTGGTTTACATTTTACCATCGCTGTTTAATATTATTAGGCCATTGAAACAATTAAGTAATCTATTCTAAACACCACTCTACGATCATATGGGGTTACCTACTATTTGATTTATTATTTCAGATTTTTTTGTACAACGACTGACTTTATCGCTAAATTTCAATTATCCAAAAGATAAATAGGCAAAGTTAACAAATGCTGTTAATTACCTATTTTAAATTCTTTTCAATTTTGAACCCGATCTAATTCTATTGTGAACACTATTATACATGAATGGGGTAACAAAGAGAAGGCACATTGATAATTATGCCTATTGCACGTATGTACCTACATATGTGGTACTCTTGACAATGGTATAAACTAATTTATGCTAAGTTCAAATACATAAATAGAGATTCACAAAAAATTAAATTAATTATGTAGTTGTTATTTATTTGAAAAAAATATTTTGAAAATTTATAAAAACAAGGCAAAAACAACTATAGTGCATACAAAAAATGTTTATTTAAATTTTTATAATTGTTTTCGAAAAAAAACTAGTTTATATAAGTTTTAAAATTCCCCGTTTATGGTCGAACATAAGATCAAGTAAATGCGACCCAGTCATACATCAACAAATTCAAAAAACAAAAAAAAAAAGATAGATTTGATAATGTTTTTTTTTTGTATTTTGTATTGACACAAATGAAAATAGTGTAAGCCGGTTCTAACTCCAAACCGACGACGATATGTATTATTTTGTATCGATTTAAGGCAGTGCGCTCACTGAACTGGAGACGAAGTGAAGTGGTAGTGGAGTAGCAAGTGGCAGTGGAGTAGTGAACATTTGGACTGTTGATGGAGTGGTGGCGAAGTGATTCGAAAGTGATCTAACGCGCACTGAGGTAGCAAACTATGTCAATAATCACAAGCATCTCCTAGAATTAAAAGAAAATCTACTTCGTCACCACTCGCTTGCCACTTAAAAATTAAACAGGTTCGAGATATGTGGCACCAGACTGGCGCCACACCACCTTCAAAATATCTTACCACCGCCACTCCACTTTGATGAGCGCGTCTTCATTTGTTTACATAGGTTTTATTAATTCCACATGCCACTTAGTCACCACTCTTCTACCACTCCATTTCGTCACCACTTCAGTGAGCGCCCTGCTTAAGTCCGAATACATATAACAAAATCACCACCGAATTTTTTTGACAGAAAAATACATTGTAGGTGTAAATATTGTCGATTGAGTGGTTCATATTTTTTGAAATTTTATTTGCTATTTTTTTTTTAATTATTAAGTTAAAAACAAAAACAAAAAAAAAACAATAATAAATAATAATAATAATAATTACCTACTTAATAATTAATATTTAACTTGCTAAACTTTGTAGGTAACTACTTCATTATTTGCTATAACTTAAAACGAAAAAATTATCCAAACACAAGCAGTTTTTACCATTTTTGATTTATTTAATTAGAAAATCTTCACTTTGCCATAACAAAGTATTTTATGGAAAAATGCCATAAATAAATCCAAAGTACGTTTGCTTTGTAGGCATTCTTGATTTGATAGATACTTTAATGATTTTAATTAAATTTGCCTTATATCGACAGCGAAAGCTAACAAATTGATCAAAAATGGTTTGGGAAAAAATATTTTTTTTTTGTTCGTTGAATCAAATCAAATAAAATATTTGCATAAGGACAAGTTATAACTTTTCTGATAGATACATTACGTCTATACTTACTTATACACTAAAATTTTTAAAGGTCTTTTTCTTTAAAGAAAAGATAAGTCACTGACTCTAGTCACTCATTTTAAACACCAAAAACTTGTTTTTCTTCCCGGAATATTTTGTATTGTGCTATGTATGTCGGTCAATAATAAAAAGACACCTACAGGAATTCACAAAAAACTCGAATTAAAGCAACATCGACAGAAATTCTAAATTTGTAACGATCGAGTTAATATGGAACTGAGAACTGCTGCTTCGGCTTAACCAATATAGTAAATAAATGGTCTCAATCAGAATTCAGAATGTACATATCAAGAGAATGGTTCCATAGAAATTTTAGAATATGTAGATACGCCTACAGGGTGTTTTAATGGGGGTAAATTCAATTTACTGATTTGTGGTGACCCATTATACGTATCTACTCACTTTCAATTTTTTTGTAGATAATAACCTAATTTTCCAAACCACAGATTTGAATTACATATATTGTTTTTTGTTTGATATTCTCATGATAACATTTAACTCTTATACCTATTCAAGTCTTATATCGGGTCTTAGCGATTGACAAACCCTCATAAAAAGTTACGGCTAGATTTGTGGTTTGTAGTAAAAACGTTATCTTTCGCGATAAAAGCAAAATAATTTTTAAAAAATGTATTATTTTAATTTTAATGTTGGAAAGTGTATACAAAAAAATTACAAGCAATTCACAGCTGTACCGAACCAAGTCATACACAAAAAAACCTCTAAAACTATTATTAAATATTGCGTATTTCGTTCATTTTGTTTTTAAATCAGAAGAAATTTAGAGAATAAACTATCAAATTGCCTGCAATACGAGTAAAATATTAGTTTAGTAATTAATGGCAGTGTATTTGCTAAACCGTTTAATATCTTCGAATTGATCTTTTTCTGACTTGGTTTGCTACAGCTGTGAACCCTCCATATGTAAGCCCAAAACCGCTCAATATGCGAATATGCGGCTCGAAAATTAAAGTGTTATATTTGCTATGCAACGTGACATGGATTAAGAGAATTTTCGGTAAATCGCATTGCAGACTGCTGAAAGAAAAATAACATTTAGCTTTGACGATGTTTTCAGTGTGATTAAAGGATTTTGAAATATTGGGAGCGCCAGTGTACCCTGATTAAATTACAATCGGCCCTATCGAGGTATTCCGTCGGAGCGGAAAATTCTCCGCGATGTCGGAGTATATCGAAAGAAATCCTTATGAATCTGTCAAAAATGTCACTCAAAGATGCACCTCATCACAATGCAACGCAAAACACCGGTGTGCGTTGCATAATTTCGGAAAAATGTTCCGAACAGCCAATCGGAAAAACACCTCATAGCAAAAATCCTCCGATTCTTATGAAATCGGAGAATTTTCCGCTCCGACCGACGGATACCTCGATAGGGCCGAATATAAATTAATTTAGAAAAGTGAAAGTTTCGTCGTCTCGTGCCAAATATTTCGCGTTGGTTTTCGCGAAATATTCAACATTAGTTTTCTCGAAATTTCACGATATAAGATTGATTTTAATGCTCAGGTAAAATTAAATAATTTGTGATTTTTTTGTGTAAAATTGGAATTTCTTCGCTAAGTTCCCTTTCACACAGGGCAACTGAGTTGCCGGCAAAATTAGTTCATAGGCGAGAAGGGCAGGAAGAAAGAGGGGAAAATGAAATCTCCCCGGTCAACAAATTCAGGAGATTTTTTTTGACGTTTCTCTTCAAACTACGTTTGTGTGCGTTCCACCAAGGTAGTTTAAAAGGAAAATAAAGAAAATCTCCGGGTTTTTGTTGCTTGCGTGTGAAAGGTACAAGAGATTGTTAAGGAGATTTAAAGAAAACGTCAAAAAAATCACCAGCAACTAGTATCTACGTGTGAAAGGGGACTAACGATAAAATGGCGTTTAGGACTCCATGAGATATAATCTTCTTGAGCTTGCCTATTAAAAATATTACATATTTATTCATTAGCCAATTTATATTTGTAGGAATATACTGGTCGCAGCGACGCTAAATACGGCGGGCCAAATTTAAAATAAAAAAGAGGCTGGGTTTGACTGATAATTTCCATTGGTTCCCTTTGAAACTCGACACCCGATGTTATTTTTTATAAGAAAATTACCAATTAAAAATCATCGAAAAACCTATCAGTTGTGCAATCAAGGGAAAGCTGTTTGCTCTAAATATATGCGACACGAAAAATTTCAACAATAGCAGTTTCTCTTTTGCAGTCTTTTTGGTCTAGAAAAAAGCCGTCAATTGAATTTTTTTTAAAAACATTATCAATTACAGTGGGCTCTCGTTAACTTGCACATACGATAACTTGAACATTCCAATAACTTGAACACCTAATTTTTCCCATTGCGCATTCTATAACTTGAACTTACAATTTTTAAGACTCGATAACTTGATTTTTTGCCTTAAATACTCTATAATTTGAACTTAACAAATAAAATGCAAACTCTGTAACTTGAACAAAATTTAATATTGGAATATTTGCAAGGTACCTAGTATTGGTAAAAAGTGGGAACGATTTTTAGTTTTGCTTTTCTTTGTAAGGCTTTATTCTTAATCGAAGTAAATTTCTTTTAAACAAGTGCGTACTTGGAAAATGATTCTAAGAAAACGTGAAAAATTGGTTTAAGGACTGAAAAAAAACTTAAGCTTAGGTACGTCTTACTCAAATGCATTTGGAAGGCAAAATATGCAATTTTCAAAATCAAAAAACCTTTTCACAAATTACTGTTCTTCAGAACCTTCGAGAATTTGCTTTCTGAAACGTGCTGCACAAAGCTTAGCAGTATAAAATAATATTTTTTTTTTTGCCAAGTCGTCTTAAAAATGTATCATCTCAAATTATTAAGTTCGTTCCTATACTTTGAAACTGTGATTTTCTGTGCATTTGTGTAAATTTCAGTCTAAAGTTCTGTCAAAGTTCATATTAAATTTTATTAAGAGGCACAAAAAACTACAGAGTTTTAAGGTAAGGGAACAATTTTCTTTTAATATTATTATAGATAATAATAAATTACTTAAAAATAAAGAAAAACACAATATTTATCTTGGTTCACTAACTTGAACAACCATATACCTTGAACACCCCTGGTTTCGTATGTGTTCAAGTTAACGAGCGTTCACTGTACTAATTATGGCATTGTGTGTAGACTAAAATTATCCCGGAGTTGATATCATTGGCTCGAGAACATATTTGGCCGAAAAACATTTTTTAACAATTTTTAGCATTTTTTGCAGTTATTTTGGCATAGAAAAAAACCGTTTATTCATTTTCTTTACAAACTCTAATTGGTAGATTAGGTGTACTAAATAAAATTAACTCGAAGTTAATATCTTTGTGCGTTCTCAAGATATTCGATATTTTTTAACAATTTTTAATGTTTTTTTTTAAATAAAAAAAAAAACTGTGGGTTGATTTATTTTTTTAAGTATTACCAATTTTTCACTACGTCATTATGCATAGAATGAAACTAGGTCGAAGTCGATAGCATTATTTTTTCTAGAGATATTCGAGAATCAAGACAACTTTTTTTATAATTACTGTAATAAAAAAACCACTGATTGAATTTTTCTGAAAATCTAAGGTATATCTTGCGCAGGTTGTCAGAATTGAAACTGTCAGAAATTAAAAAATGGTTGCTAGAGTGCTCCCAAAAACTTCACACCGCAATATTAAAAACAACAACAAATACCGAAATTTGACATGTAAATGGGCACTGGATCCACCATTTTTTATCGATTTTGATAGCTGCGCAGAACAGAACAAAAATGAAAACGCTAATGATATTACCTTTAATATTATGTACCGTGGCACGTTATGACCTTATTATCTGTAAAATAAAATTTATTTGAAGTCGATATTTTTATGCGTTCTCGAGATATAGTCGGTGAAATAAAGCTTCCGAACGTATACGTACACAGACATCTCTCTAAAAACAATGTAATCCGACTCCAGAGATATCGAAACGTCGAAAAATTTCAAAATTTTCAATTTTCACAAATCGGACCGATTGCACTAACTTCCAATGGGAAGTTAATAAAGCAAAAACAATAAATTCATAATCTTTTTCATTTTTGGCCTAACGTTCCGGGTCAATTCTTCCCTGGGTAACACCAAGAAGAAGCACAGTTGTGATTCGTAACAATTTATCACCAAGTTCAATTAATTAAATATATTTATTTCCGTTTAAATATTATACGATTACAGCAGAAAAAAAAAATATTTTTAACACATTTCATGTACCTACCATTTTTTACTTACTTCAAAAATAAAAATCAAAAACTATATTTTGCAACACCCTGTATCTAATTGTAATGCATAAGGTATGCTGACGGTGATAAGATAAGCATTGTGTTCTTATTTACATACTTCTCCTTTAAGGGTATTTTCCTTGATTTATTTTTCATGCAGAATATTGAAGCATACAATAATGGTCATCGCTTTGTTGTTGGATAATATATGTGTGTATGCAATTTAACTTTTGTAACATAACAACTGAAACATTTTTGTTAGGTTTAACCAGTTTAACCAACGGACCATTTGTTGGTACATAATGTTAACCGGCAAGGTATTTATACTGAGAGCTGGTGAACGAATTTCTCTGTATTTTAAACTTCAAATTTTGTGGACAAGCCATTTGCATCAGTGTGAACTACAACCCATAAAGCTAGCGTGTTCTCAAGACCATTTCAATGCACTTTCAAAATAAAACAACAACAAAAAAAAATCTTTCATACTGCTCCAAATGTTCTTAACATCAACCTGGCAGCGATATGTATTATGAAATTTTGATTTAAGGTCCGCGTTCTTAATTAAAACCTGGTCAGTTTTTTACACGAAACCAATACTTGAGTTGGAGTTAGGCTGAGTTCCGTAATGTAAGGGCCAGTTGTACAAATATTTGATCCGTGGTTCAGGAATATTAATTGCACTGATTAACTGTGGTTCAACGATGGTTCAGGCATGTAATTGGCTTTTAGTGCATATTGGAACCTTGAACCATCGTTGAACCTCAATTAACCCGCCGAAATCAGCGAGTTAAAATTGCTGAACCACGGATCAAGACTTAAACCACGATTGTACAACTGGCACTAAGAAATGTTTTGATGCGGAAATAATCCCTACATTAGCCCTGTTCCTTTACTTTGAAACTCTGTGATTTTCTGTGCATTTTACTGCCATTTTATTTTTTTTATATGAACTTTGACAGAACGTTGGACTGAAATTCACACAAATGCACAGAAAATCACAGAGTTTCAAAGTAAAGGAATAGGGCTATTTTTTATACGCATCAGCAACGCAAACTTGATGCTTGTAGAAATATTACATTGCATCAGTTTGACGTTTGGGAACGCAAACAAAAAATTTAAATCGAAGCCAGTTAAAAAAAATTTGATGCGCAGTTTGCATTTGCACAGTAAATGCGCATCTGATGCATTTTGGAATTCAGACTTATTAAAAATAATGCTAAAAAATGCACCAACCACAATATTACTGAGCAACATTTTAATACAAAATAGCTTCCAATATCCGCAAGTGTATTCCTAGTACCCATTCTGCCTATTATTATAAACAAAAACACAAACAAATATTTATGTATGTAATTCGGTTGATAAATTTGTCTTTATTCAATAAAATGGTTTTATCCAGCGATCAATGTTCGTAAAATCCTTGAATTTTAACAGTACTTTAAGTATTTAAAAATTACATTTGGTTATTTAAATAATTTAACCGGATTAATTGTGAAATTTAACAATAATTTATGGACACTGACTGAGTATAAAAAAAAATGAGTGACATTTATTTTGGGCTTATGAAGAAAAGACAAGGTTCATTTGTTAATTTTTTATTGTCAAACTTATGTTTACTTCTTTTTCTTCTTTGATGCTTTTTCTGCGGAAATAACTTCGGCTTTACGTTTTTGATTTGATTTTGATGGCGTTGGTGTCTGTTGAGGTGTTCCCTGTCCTTTAGTTGCCTTTCTTTTCTTTTCTTGCCGTTCCTTCTCTTCCAATTCAGAGTTTTCGCGTTCGATTAGTGTAATTAAAGTATTACAACGTCTTTGCAATTCAAGAGCTGTTCGCGATTTGATGAACCAATCGAAACGAAATTGTGGCGATAAACTGTGAATACAAAATTGAAGAAAAACAACGGTCAAAGATAAGTTACATTGAGAAAAAAAAAGATGGAATATAAAAACTAACCGTATAGCTGAACGTAGTTCTTCGTAGACGTTTTCCTTGTCAAAACCAAGCTTATGCAGCATACACACCAAGAATCTATCTTCATTCTCGGTGTAGTTTTTGCCTTTGTTGTTGCCGTATTGAAGACGCAATTGATGGAATGGTGCACGATAACGAGCCATCTGAAAAAAAAAAAAATAGATACAATTATTTAACACAAGTCGTATTGTCAAAATGAAACATACCTTCTGATCGAGTGCCTTCTTAATCGACAACCTTCTCTGTATTTTGGCCTCACCCCTCTCAATCTGTCCCATAATTCGCTCAATATCCTGCAACTCATGACATCGCTCCCAAAATATCGCATTGTACTCGATAACCTCTTCTGGAGTTTTTCCCTCCACATCTTTAGCAATATTTTCAATATCATCGCGTCCATACTTTTCATTGGCCTTTATGAACTGATTAAAGTCACGCTTAGTCCACATTGTGAATCCTTGTGTTAGCAATGTCTCTTTCTCCAAAATTTCCTCCTCCGTCAAGGGCTCAGCTTCGTCTATTTTTCGTTGCTCTTCACGCTGTGCCTTCGAAGCCTCGGAACCAAGCTCGGGATTCTTGGGTACTTTGTAGTTGAGTGACTTACGATAGTAGTAAATCTCTTGATCCAAAAGTTCAAACAACCTTGGTGGGAAGAACTGAAAGTCCTGGACAATTGGTTGTTTTGGTGGACGAGGGGCTTTTGGTGCCTTTGGCTCTGATACTCGCAGAGCTTCACGGAAGTAAGCATCCACAGCATAGTTGGCCTTACGTTCACGCTTCGGTGGTTCAATCCACGCACCTACCACATTCAACTTGTGCTTCTCTCGGTAATCTTCGCCCTCGAATTGATATACCGAGCTCGAGGCTCCTTCGCCATTGTTATCAACTGTGAAGTTACGCAATGAACTTTCACCCATCTCGTCGTATTGGGCTTTCTGTTCGTTGGTTTTAGCTTCGCCACGTTCCAGGATCGTGTCAATATCTTCGTCTGTTAATTCGGAATCCTTAGAAGCGAAAACATGATTCGCACCAAATCGAATGATATTCAACATCTCATCTTTGTTCATTTGTGTTGTGCGGTTATCGACCAATCGCCCCTGCTGAATGACCATCTTATCCAACCTCAATTTGACTTCAGCACGTTCTACGATCTTCTCCTCGACGGTGTTTTCGGTGATAAATCGAAATACGCGTACCTGTTTCTTTTGACCGATACGATGAGCTCGGTCCATAGCCTGCAAATCCATTTGAGGATTCCAATCGGAATCATAGATAATAACTACATCGGCTGTGGCCAAATTGATTCCCAAACCTCCGGCACGGGTGGATAACATGAAGAGAAACTTAGGACTGTTATCGGCATTGTATTCCTGAATTTGTCTGTTTCGGTCCTCATGAGGCGTCTGGCCATCCAAACGGCAGTATTGGTAGGCTCGCCACAAACAATAATCTTCTAAAATATCCAACATACGAGTCATTTGACTGAAAATAAGTACTCGAGAACCTTGTTCTTGTAATTTCGGAAGCAATTTGTCCAGAATTACCATTTTACCAGCATTCGTTACCAAATGCATATCGGTTGTGTATGGTGGACCAGGTTCGGCACCGTCAAACAGATATGGGTGATTGGTGCACTTACGCAATTGCATGAGAATATTCTGAAGCCGCATTTTCTCGACTTTTCCAGCTCCGTTGACAACATCAATGTCTTTCATGAGAACTTTTGTGTACCATTCGCGTTGCATCTTCGAAAGGCCAACAAATATCTTGATTTCTTTTTTCGGCTTAAGCCTTTTTTCCACCTCGGATTTGAGACGTCGCAGCAAGAACGGTTTCAATACCAAATGTAGACGCTCAACCAAAGCATTATCACCAAAGAACGTATTCGTATTGAACCACGCATCGAAATCCTCCGAACTATTAAAGACATCTGGCAGTAGGAAATTCAACAAAGCCCACAGTTCATGCAGATTATTTTGAAGCGGAGTACCGGTGATAAGCAGACGATTGGCTGTTTTGAACTCACGCAGAATTTCAGACAGTTTGGATTTTTCATTTTTGATACGATGCGCCTCATCAATGACCATGTAGCGCCAGTTGAATTTTTTAAATACTGATTTTTCACGAATACACATTTCATATGAAGTAACGCAGACATCCCAATCACCGGGCATGAGGACTTCACGAATAAAAACGTTACGGGCTTCTTGGTCACCAATTAAACAGACTGCACGTAGCGATGGACACCACTTTTTGAATTCAATCACCCAATTCTGTAGTGTTGATTTTGGTACAACAACAATATGGGGTCCAGCTTGATTTCTGGAAGAGAAGACAACAAAATTTTAGAAAAGGAATTTATTCTTGGGTAAATTCTACACCCACAATTGTTTTTTTATTTCGTTTTGTATATTTTGTTTATATAAAATACCTACTTGAAATGCTTCAGATAACCAAGAAGCGATATTGTTTGAAGAGTTTTTCCCAAACCCATTTCATCGGCAAGAATTCCATTGATGCCATTTTCATACAACGATATCATCCAATTAAGCCCTCGTACTTGGTAGTCCCTCAACTCGCCATTCTTGATATAACTTGGAGATGATTCGAATCGAAATACATCCTTGGAATGTGAATCTTCTGCGAGTAGTTCTTCATCTTCTTCTTGCTCTGTTTTGCGATGGCGATGACTGAAATAAAAATTTAACTGTAATGAAACCCGACCACTTCGTAGGTATATTAGAAAAACTCATGTTAACTTACTCTGCACCTTCTTTGTCTTTACCACCATCATCGCTCTTCGATTCTTTTGCCTTTTCTTTTGGGTCTTTCGGCTTCTTAGGGCGACCGGCTTTAGATTTCTGTGGACTTTTAGTGGCACTGTTTGTCATAAAATGTGTGAAAATTTCAGTTTGTTTTAGCAAAAAATCAAATCTCTTGCTGCGGTCTGTCTCGATCTTATTATCAAATTCGACTTCTTTCTCAGCCGATGAGTTTGTCTCCTCTGAAGTAGTATCATTCTGAAAAGTTGTGAAATTGTATTTTTTTTTTCTTTTCGGACGCTACTGCTTATGGTAGTTCATGAGGTAGTATACTTTTTCACTCACCGAATTTTCATTCGCTTCAGCCAAATTAGGGGTTTCTTCTTCGTTAGACATTTTTCAAAAATATATTTTAACAAATAGAATTAAACAAATAATTAGTAACAGAACTTCGGTTTTATTTCATAAATTATGGATCTTTTTTTAATTTGACATAAAAACCACAGCTTCGCGAAGCGGCAAACGCACAAACCTCGATTTTGTCTTTTTCCTTTGATATAATTTTAGGCACACGACCATGCCAACTTTCCAGTAACTTGGAACTGAACAGATTGTTACGAATTAAAACTTCCATTTGGTGAGATGGATTTCCAGAGATACATTGCATATAAATTCACCACATGTTGGTTATTCGGACCGAGTACGGTTATAATCGCTTTAAATTTTATCCAAAGATTAATTTTTGACACTAATGAGGTGAATCTTTACACAGAAACGTCAAAATTTAATCACGACCGTGTGCCGTAGAAATATCAAATTTTAATCTCGGATAAAATATAATCGAAATTTTAAACCAATTCGCAGTTAAAATCAGTTAAAATCGCGTTAAATTTTATCCAAAGATTAATTTTTGACACTAGTGAGGTGAATCTGTACGTAGAATTGTCAAATTTTAATGTCGGATAAAATTTAATCGCAATTTTAAACGAATTCGCACACGGCCTAAAATTACGTTTAATTTTATCCGAAGATTAATTTTTGATCTTAATGAGGTTAATCTTTATGTGGAAATTTCAAAATATAATTTCGGATAAAATTTAATCGAAATTTTAATCCAATTCACACATGGCCTAAGTTTTGACAGTAATGAGGTGAATTTGTATAAGTGTGGAAAATTAAATAATTTAAAATTTTGACACTAATGAGGTGAATCACACTATACCACTGGGTATTAACACATGTCAAAAAAGGGGGAAGTAAATCCTGTATAATAGTGTGGAAACAAAATATGAAATTTCATCCCACATGACTTGACAGCCCATCTCACACAATTTGACATGTGTTAATACATGAAAATTTGTAGGATTGGTTCTAAAACCATCACACATTCTATCCCACTTGGTTTGAGGATATGGTAAATAGATTTTTTGAATGCGAGTGTGGAAGCAAAATATGAAGATCGTTTTCTTCACACAAATTTGGCAGTCGCAAGTAATTCTATCACACTTGTTTTTTGACATGTATTAATACTCGATGGGATAGTGTGGAAAGGCTATTAGGTCGCCTGAAGCACATTTGGTTGAATTCAAGCCTTAACTACATAAGCCCAAAAAGTGAAAAAGTACAAAAGTGAAAATTTTCAAACTCATTTTGGGATATGGTTTCTCATAGGAAAATTATAAAAAAGATGCAGAAAACTTGCGCTAGCGGGAAAAAAAATATTTTTACTTTTGTAATTTTGCAAAAAGTGGCCAATGTAGTTAAGGCTTCAGTCTCATGACCAAAGAAACTGAATATGAAGAAATGAATCCTTCGTACGTTTCACCCTCCAAAACCCATTTGTTTAAATTGTTGTATTTGTAATTTAATTTTGTGTCGATGAATAGATGTGAAATCCAACAACAATATAGCAGGGTGGTGTGAAGATAAGTACTGTGAATGTGTAAGTTGTGAAGATAAATACTGTGAATGTATGAGTTTTATACCGCCATTTTTACACATACCTTCTCATTTCTTATCTGATAGAGCTTGTAGGCAAACTCAAATGACAGCCGAGGATTCATTTCTTCATATTCAGTTTCTTTGCTCATGACTTCCTTTTCAAGATTGTTTAAAAATTATTCTCCAAGTGTAAACCAGTCCTGAGTATAGAATTTTAAAAAAATCTCATGCATTATTTTCCCACTGAAACACTGGAATGTTTAATGTCCCTCTGCTTTATAAATTTATCTATGAGATCAGCTGTGAGTTGTCATTTTCTCAAGTTAAATTTCTCAAAAAAAAAAAAATATTCTTTTGGATAGGAAAGTTTTTAACAATTTATTATTTGTTCATCTTTGAGATTCAAATCAAAGAAAATAATACTCAATTTTCAACTTTCCATTTGCAGTGCCTCAAATTATTTTCACACAACCTTGGACTTGCTGCCAAATTGAAACTCGTGTTACATACCCAACATCCCTACTCACGACTCGAATAAACAAAAAACTTTTTACGTTGTTGGAAAGAAAAATTATATTTATTGTCTTATAAAACAAAAAAAATATGAATTAGAAAACTAAAAATAAAATGCCCTAAAATTTCAACACAAAATCATCCATCCATTAGAAATGTCATTAAGGAAATAAATTTAATCAAATTTTTACAAGATACCTATTGAAAAAAATCAAAATAATTTGATCGGGGTTGTTTGTACATCTTTTTTTTTGCCGACCAACCGATCAAAGAACTTCGGTATACTCCGTCACGTTTGGTCATCATAATGTTGCAGCGAAGTCTCGAAGTTGGTCGCATTCTGCGAATGCGGTATCATGTGCCGAATATATTAAACAAAGACAATAATCAAAATGTATGTTGCCAAATTATTCGGATTATGCTTTTTAAGTACGTCATTCTGATTTATTTTTTGTTTCTTTCAAGGTTTCACTGCAAATCCAGAGACTTTACTCATCAAAACTCTCAGGCCGTCATCCAATGAAAAACTGTGAAACTCGATTATCGGTGAAACTTAAATCCCATCCAATAGGAATAAAACACTCAAATGTAAGCACAGAATAGATCAACCATTTACTTTTTCTCGTCAAATGATGAGTCATTTCATAAATCTGTTTAAAGGCGTAATACATTCTGAGACACTCTAAATAACTTTTTGCAGGCTGCTTTTTATGCAACCTCAAATGATCAAAGTTCAAAGGAAAACACAACTGCGATTGTTTCAGAGCCTAGCGCTGCTTCTTCATCAAAAGCTCTAGCAGCCGCTCCAACGTCCAGCAATCAGCAAACAACCAAATTGGAAGTAAAAACGAAAAAGGGTGTTCTCTCGGTTACAACTACAATTGAAGATTCTAAACTGAATGAAGTTGTTTTCGAGAAGGAGATCACTAAACCGAATGTGAAAGCGATAGAAGCTACAAAAGTTGCAGTTAAAGCAGTTGCCAATGTAGTGGCAAGTGTTGTTGCTAAAGTTGTTCCCGAGGAAAAGATACAACCAAAGGTAAATTATTATTTTTGTGTAGAAAAAGTTAAAAAAAAAACACAAATTTAATCAATTAAAAACAAAATTTTGCCTAAAACTTGTCTCTGTTAATTTTACAGTTCTATGTTTTAATTAAATGAAAAATTCCCATGTCTCTTATTTATTTAAATTTAATTAAGAAGCGAACAAAGTTCGATAGTAATCGTTCCTCGTTGGAAAGAAACTTCATTACACCTGCACGGGCTATGACGGATTTTCTTCTGAAACTTAGTGACCTCGAAGCGTTGCCAAAAATCAAACGTCGTTCTCCATATGAACAAGAACCACCTATTACAGTATACTGGCGTAAAGATGTCGAAGCAAAAGCCATTGAAGTCTGGGGCTCCAAAGAGAATTTACTACGAGAATGTCTTAAACGTGAAATCGAACGAAAGAAATATCAACAAAGTAAGAATGTTTTCAATGATATGAAATGGAAACTATTAACTTTTGTTTTTAAAGATATATTTACAGTAAAGAGACGTTTGAGAGATTACCGCAGGGAGATCGGCAGCAGAACTATGGTCATGGAAGATGAACCAGGACTAAGGGGCAAATCTGGTCGGGTTGTTCTGATTGCAATTGGAATGTATGGGAAACTGCTTACTTTCTTGATAAGTGCTGCTAATTAAAATTTCTTCTAGAAATACAACAAATTTTATAGTGAAAACATTTGCATGGCTATCATCTGGGTCTCACAGTATGTTTGCTGAAGCCATACACTCTCTGGCTGATACAATAAATCAGTTGATTCTAGCCTATGGCATTCATAAATCTACCCAGGTACTAAGCAAAACCCAAATTGTCCGTTTTATAGAACTTAAACGGATAAATTGTACCGAAAGCATTTTTAAAATAAAACAAAATAATACTAAATTGGTAAAATATATATTATTTTTAGATGGCTGACTCCGACCATCCGTATGGATATACCAACATGAAGTATGTATCATCTTTAATTTCTGGAGTAGGAATTTTCTGCGTTGGAACAGGACTTTCAATGTATCATGGCATTCAAGGTCTGATACACCCCGAACCTGTTCAGGATTACTTTTGGGCTTTTTGTACTCTCGGTGGATCAATGATTTCCGAAGGTGCCACACTCATGGTTGCTATAAATGAAATACGACGTTCTGCAGCGAATACTGGTATGAGCTTCAAGGACTATGGTAGGTTAGACAATTATTGATGCTTTAGCTTATACCTACATAATTTAATGTTTAACTTTAGTTTTGCGGGGGAAAGATCCATGTGTTAATGTAGTTCTTACTGAGGATGCAGCTGCTGTAAGTAGTGTAGCTGTTGCTGCCACATGTATGACATTGTCTTCAATATCTGGATCTCACGTCCCAGATGCTGTAGGATCATTATTAGTCGGTGGTATTTTAGGAGGTGTGGCATCTTTCATAATCTATACAAACGTTGCGGCGCTAGTGGGCAAGTAAGTTATTGATTCTTTTACTGATTGTTAAATAATTACAAAAATGTATCTACATTTCAATATTAAAAGTTCTTATGGCATCTTTTTTGTAGATCCATTTCACAGGAGCATCTCAATAGAATAAACTCCGAACTCGAAACTGATGTTATGATCAGAGCTATACACGATGTAAAGGGAATCGATATGGGAAACTCACTTGTTAGATATAAGGTAAGTTTGAAGTAAAATTAAAAAAAATATATTATTAATGTCGAATTCCTTTAACCAAAAATATTCGATTTTTTTTCTAAACAGAATCGATTTTTTTCTTTTAATACAAGAGATTTGTCCAGAAAAGTCGATTTTTTCTTCTAAACAATTCGATTTTGTTCTTAAAAGGAATTCAACATAAGTTTTGTCTGATTAATGTCGAATTCCTTTTAAGAAAAAAATCGATTTGTTTAGAAGAAAAAATCGACTGACAAATCTCTTGTATTAAAAGTTCTGTTTAGAAAAAAAAAAATCGAATATTTTTGGTAAAAGGAATTCGACATAAGAATAATCAGTCATCATTCTATTAATCTCAGAATTAAAAGAAATTTCTCGCTTTTTCTGTAAAAAAAAAATAGGAAACATATGTCGCTCAATTTAATAGTGAATTATTTCCATGCAATTGAATTTCAAGATAATAAGCTTTTTGCAAAATGATACATAGAAAAAACAACAAAAACAATGTGCTCTAAGTTATTATTATTCGTAAAAAACCTTTACAGAAATAAAAATTAAATCAAAACGAAATTCATAAACTAAATTTTAACAAAAATTTTCGAGTTACTTCACTATTATAGTTACATTTCGTGTTGTACTCATAAACGATTTCGTCATCAGATGAACGCTCATCAGCATTATTACTTTAACGAGTTGTTATCTCTAAGGGAAGGTTTTTGTAATGCTGATGGTGAATTGGTGGAATGTATGGCAGAAGATCAAGTATATCTTTCTTCTTTGCTGCAGTCACAAGTCTCCTCGATGGCTAGAGTTGGTCCTGATTAATGTTGTAATGCTAGTAATTGATCGTCCTTGCTTTTTTTTTTTACTCAGATCAACATCATAAAACGGTGTGTTGGTGGGGGTTAAATATTTATTTGATTTTAATAGGCAGAGGACAATGAATGAATGAATTAAAATTTTTGGGTGTTATTACACTGAGATCTATTGTGCCCCCCATCTAGAGTTGTGTGATGAGGTTGCTCATTTACAGCTCAACCTCCAAATTATATTCCTTGAGGAATTTTAGTATTTAGGGTATTTTTTACAGAGGATAGTCTGCTCTCTTCTATCTGGTGATGTCCCAGGTATCTATGTCTTTGGTGCATGAGTGCATCGCAGTTGCCTAATAGGTGGTCCGGCGTCTCCTCATGGGCATTGCAGAATCTGCAAGTGGCACTGCTTACTAGGCCAAGAATACTAAGGTGTCTTCTTAGCTTACAGTGGCTAGTGAGGAGGACCATTATAATGCGGAGTTTATTTCTACTTAAGCTGAGGATAATCTTCTTCAAATCTGAGCCAGCTAAAGTCATACAGCCCTTTCTGCTATTCGATCCGATCGAAACTTTCGGTTCACGTGAAAGTTTCATTCAATTAAAATTTTTTTTTTAATTTTAAGTCTTCAGAGTGCAAATCTTAACTGATATTTAGTTTTGAAATTCTTAAAAGAATCTAATTCTTTAAATTCCGTTTTTATCGAAATTTATATAAACTTTGGAGCAATTATTTCCTTCCGACGAATAGCAGAATACAAGCTTTCACGCGAATGTTCAGCGTGTTTGTGATGTATGCTTCTAAAACGCAGCAGTGCTTAAAAATGAGGTGTTTTGCGTTTGGCATTTCTTATGATATCGACCCATTGATCTGGGCCATAAATTTGAACATAACGCCGACTAGTGCTCTCAATTATACCAAACTCTCCTTCGTTGTGAAGATAAGAATACCCTGATACTAGGAACTTGTAGCCTATAGTCTTAATTCTGTTTTTTAGCGTCCTTTACAAGTTTCGAGAAAAAAGCGCTGTTTTAATATGTATTTCGATTTTTTTCTGTGCAAGTGAAGTGGCCAATGTAGTTAAGGCTTTACTTCACTTTTATTGTAAACAGTTACGCAAAAAAATCACTATAAAAACAAATAACACTAACTATCGAAAATATAATCCGTATTTGGAGTTGACCCTTTTATATTGAAAGATATTACAAAAATGTGATACCATTAAGCAAAAAAATCAATTAAAAAAAAAAATGGAGTTACACCACTATTATAATGAGCGACACATATGTATGTTGTGGCATACGAAAACTAAAAAACTGGAATTAATAAATCAGAAATTTGAATGCTGATGACTGTTTTGGACATTGCATAAAATGTTAATTAAAATATGGTCGAGACAAATCTCAACTTTAAATAGTTCCTTATTTGAAAAAATAAACTGTTTAATGCCAAAAAATAATATATACGTTTTCTATTATTTCCAGGCCGAAATTGATTTTGATGGGCGTGAACTGACAAGATCTTACTTAGATAAACAAGAACTTAATGAGCTTTTAAAGGTAAGTATTTTTAATTAAATGAAGCATTTTTTTCATTTTAACTAGTTAAAGTTAAAAGTTAAAAAAAATAATAATAACAGTAATCTGGTGTCAGGTTTAAATTCAATGGGTTCGATTGAGCTTTGTTTTCTCTTTCGATTGGAAACTAAACAAACTCCAATACAAGCTTCAAAAAAAAAAAGAAAAAAAAAAAGATTAATAAAACTATTAAAATTTCCTATACATATAACTCCAATCTAATTTTCTGCCTACAATATCTTCTATCTTATGCTTTATTTTATTAAAAAAACAACAAACTTCTTTATTCAATTGATAGGCTGTGAAATCATTCCAAACAGTTGAAGAACTAGAGCTATTTCTTTTAACACATGGTGAAAACATAGTCGACCTGATGGGAGGAGAAATCGATAGAATAGAAATGAAGCTAAGGGTAAGTTGACACGAACAAAATAAAATTCGAAATCATCATTGAATTGCTCTCACAAAAAAATTCTCAATTTCTTTTTTTTTTTCGATGCAGAAAAAGTTCCCTGAACTGCGACATTGTGATTTAGAAATACTTTAAAGTTTTTCATTTGTAAATTTGTAACTTAAAATTATACATATATTGCACTTAATAATGTTGATATTGTTACATGTGTATATCTATAACAGCAGCGTTTTAAATTTAATGATAAAATAAAAATTTGTTTAAAACAAAACAAAAATAAAAAAAAAAAAGAAACGAGAAAATCAAGTAAATTTAAATAAATTATTTATTTTCTATAATTATTTTGGGTGGAAATGAAGAATATATATTGTTGGAATTTGCTGTAATACAAGTAAAAAACGTTATTTTGATTTTTTAAAAAATTGTCGTTTTTGGCAAGGAAAAGAAGAGACTCTAGATAGCCGATTTGTAATAGTTTTGTTTATAAAAAGTACTGTTTCTTCGGCCAGCAGAGCCAGTCTCTTCCTTTTGGTATCCAATTTTTCTCAAAAATGGCTGAACCCAGATTTTTCTAAAAAAAAAAAATTTTTACTATCTCAATATCTCTATACCTAATGTACAATTGTACATATGGAGGGTTCACAGTGCTGTACCGAACCAAGTCATACAAAAAAAAAACGTTTAAAACTTTGTAGTAATGTTGCGTATTTCGTTCATTTTATTTTTAAATCAGAAGAAAATTTAGAGAATAAACTATCAATTTTCCTGCAATACGAGTAAAATATTAGTTTAGTAATTAATGGCAATGTATTTGCTTACACTGTAAATATCTTCAAATTTAACCTTTTCTGACTTGGTTCGCTGCAGCCCTCCATATATATAAAAATAAAACCCTTTTTCTCTTGGTCACGCCGTAATTTGAGAACGACTTTACCGATTTTATTCATTTTTTTTTCTTTTAATACTTTGTTAAAAGGTTCTTAGGAGAAAAATTAAGAAAATTACAAAATTTAATATTAAAATTTGGTTGAGGATTTTTGAACACTGCGTTAGTAAATTATTGTAAACAAAAATCGTTTTGTTTTTTTCTTGAAAAATGTAAAAAAATGAGTATTTATTTTATTTATCGGATTTATTTGTTGGATTCATATTGAAACAGGTAAATACACTACAGTGCCGAAAGTTGGGAAATTCACGAAAATCAAAAGACAAAAAAAGATTTGTGGCGAAGGAAGTTAAATTTCAGTGGGATAAAATTCGTTATCGATTTTATTATTTTTTTTTTTTATCAAAAAGCTCTAACTTAGATCACATTAAGACTTATTTTGATTTAAGAGAGGTTTGCTATTCAAAATGAACTGTAAAGCTGTGATGTACAGATTAAAGAGTACGTATACGCCACAGTGACTCTGCTAATGCTTATTTTGTATTATTTATTTTAAAGGGCCTATAAGTTATTTATACCAAAAACAGGTAAAGTCTAATTAAGATGATTTTTTCACCTCGCTCTCATCCACATGTAATAGATTATAAGGTAAAAAAAATGAAAATGAGCCCTTCTGATTAAGAAGTTTAGTCTACAACAGTCTAGAAAAGTAAATGTTACATTTGATTCATTACTTAAATTATTGTGAATAAAACAGCCGACGGAAAACATTTTCCAATCTAAATATGTATTATCAACAAAATTGGTCAATAAATTCATTTCTCATTATTTATTTTTACCTCTTAACTACTTGCCACATAGGATAGGAGTGAAGTAAATTTTTCGTGCACTTTATGCAACCTAAGAACAAGTGAATATATTCAACACCTCATTGGAATATGCCTTGTTCTCAAACCGATACGGGCTTATGTCTAAGAAAAAAGCACAGGTTGAGTTCCAAAATGTAAAGAAAATATTTTTCAGTGATTGGTATAGTAAATAAAATTTTTCTATGGCTCAGTTCAGTGCCATCTAGTGCAGCTATACGTCCATTTTTTTTTTCAAATACAAAATTTGCTACAGAACCATTTAGAAAAATATTTAAGGCTTACTATCTTCTACGAGTAAAAATGAATCCCTTTTAGTGTTCGTACGCGCATAACTCGGCTAAACATCACCCCATTTGGTAGGGGATTTTTTTGTTGGATTTGTATTTAAGCAGATAAACACACTACGAATATAAACATTGGAAAATTAGGCCAGAAATGTCGGAAAGTCGTGATAACAATAAATTACATACTTTCTAAATTGTTTTTTTTTTGTTTGTTCGAACGGTGTTTCTACTAGAGCCCCCTATTGCACGTGTACACGTGGACCCGTGTAAGTGAATTATCCGTGTATGAACACGTGTATTATTTTTTATCCAAAGATAATTTTTTTAGTGGAAACGTAAAAATTTGATCTCGGATAGAATTTAATCGACATTTTAATTCTATTCTCGCATGGCTTTAGTTTTTGTAAATCAGAAATTCGTCTTATGCTAAATTAACTTGTATTTATAAGTCCGTTGCTTATATTTTTTGCGCAAACACTTTTTTGATGAAATACAAGACACCCCGATTTGTTTTAAAAAAGAATTCTAATTACACGCCGTGTATTTTTATTTACACGTGTATTTAGAACCTACACGAATACACAACGAATACACGTGTAGCTATTTACACGCTTAAAATCGAGAGCTCTAGTCTCTCATCAATACAGAAGCTTATTGCGAGAAGTATAACTTATTTGTTTCTATTGATGTAGAATCTAGGGTAGTTTTTCATATGCATGGATATTTGTGGTACTAAAAAACGCTTAATATATGAAAATTGTGCGACGAATTTGACCTGTTCGTCAGTGATTAAAAGACAAAAGAATATATGTGCCGAAGGACGTATTAAGGGATAGTTAGGGATTACAGAAAGGAAGTAAAAGGATAAATTTCGCAATCGATTTCGATTTTTTTAAACAATGAACTCTTGACTTAACTCTAATTATATAAAATGAACTGTAAAGTTGTGATGTACAGATTTTTAAGTCTAACTTATATATGCTGATAAAAAAGTACGTATACGCCACAGTGACTCCATTAATGCTTATTTATTTATTTATTTTAAAGGGTCTGTAATATTATACATAGGAACTAAAAAGAGGGAAAGAATAATAAAGAGGATTTTTTCACCTCTCTCTCTTCTTATATCCGCATGTAATAGATAACAAGATCCAAAAAAAAAAAAAATGAATTATAAAAATTTATCAGTGTGTAACACGTTTGGCTATAATTTTTTAAGGGTCATAACATTTGGTTATTTTCTTCTTCATCTGATGGAAAATCCTCTAGAAGTAGGTACTCAATTTTTTTTTATTATATGTTCCAGTTCGAATTCATAGCTAAGACAGGACAACGTCTGTCAGGTCAGCTAGTTTACAATAATTTAAACAAATGTAGGTTTTAAGGACAACATTTTGGTACAATATAAAATAATTTAAAAAAATATTTACCGATTCATGTGATTGATTTTTTAAGTTCTTTAAAGCATTTTTAAATCAATTTTGAAATCAATTTCCTAAGAGATTGATAGATAGGATGGATAATACATTCATTTTGTATTTAAGTTTTTTTTTTTTAATTTAATTTTCAGTTGATATGATGTACCTATTATATCAATAATGTGCGTCCATGTAGAGAAAGTTTAAAAAAAAAACAAAATTCCATTGAATAAATTTGTTGCTAAACAACCAGCAACAATGTTGTTGTCTCTTTATACCAATCAGCACAATGTTTATATCTTATTATATCAAAAACCATTTGCAATTGCTCATGAAAAAAAGTCCCTAATAACAACCCTACAAGAATCCATAGCCTTAAGGCTGTGAATAACCAATAAAATACACTGCATTTCTTTCCAAGAATATTCTTGTAAACATGTTTTTAATTAATATTAAAATCAAGGCGGAAACAGCATGTAATTTTTCCGACTGGTTTAATTCCATATAAAATCAACTTCTAAGTCAAGATTTCTTTTTTCAGCATCTAACTCCAAAATGTAAGTAAAAGCCGGTATTCCTATACTAAAAGTCATCATGTCATGATGATCCTCTCCGGTTTGTGTTACCCATGCTATAGGTGCCCACTTTTTCTACATACCTACATTATATTATGCTTCGCCTAGTTTCAACCATATGCCTCCATGGTATACCTACAATATGTACATATAAATATTATCTTTGTTGGGAAAAGTGATGAAGATGATCATTTCTATGTTGTTTTTCTTGTTATTTGCTGAACTTATTTGACCAGAAGATGATAAGTATACCACCTCCGCTCCAGGGTTACCACTTTTATTTTTATGTAAATTATATCTATTAAATTTGAATAGAAGGCGAAAAAAAGTGGAATTGAATTTTTTTCAATAATTTTAATTAAATATTCCTTGGGTCTGGTGAATACAAAAACTCTCAGGTGGACGTCCACCTTGAAACAGAAACGGAAAAAAGTTTCATATAAGGGGACAATTTTGGTTGGACTACGACGAGCCTTGTTTTTAAACAAGCAGAAACTTCTATTCGCTTTTCATTTTGAAGATCCAAACGATACCGATCAATAGTACAGATTGTGTACAATGGGCGGTATCCTTTGTGTCGGCATATCTGACCAACTCTATTAAAGCCACTTTGTTCACAGATGATCATCTTTAATGCAACTGGTTAATCATCGAATGTGCATTGTAAGCGGTTGTCTTAAACAGCCTAATATTCTAAATGAAAATTCCCAGGAAAGAGTTTCCCCGGGAAAAAATTATTTCTCTTCTACAATTTGATTTATATGTCAAATACTGAAGAAAAACTAAGTCTGTTCCTTTACTTTGAAACTCTGATTTTCTGTGCATATTACTGCTATTTTATTTTTTTTATATTAACTTTGATAGAACGTTGGACTGAAAATCACACAATTGCACAGAAAATCACAGAGTATCAAAGTAAAGGAACTAGGCTACTGTTTTGAGCATTCAGAACTCTCATTCCCGCTATCCAATGTAAAAATATTCTACCGAAAAAAAGAAAAAAAAGAAAAAATTAAAAAAAAAATTTTAATTAAAAAAAATTAATAAAAACAATATCAATAAGGTAAGTATTATTCTATTTTACTCCCAAAAAAACACATCTCCCGGGGAATATTTAGAATAGGGTTGAAAAAATAATTTTTTTATAGTTACATATCTCCGTTATATAAAATTTTCTGAAACAAAATAAAATGGTATGCCAAATTGATTTTGTTTTAATGCAAAAAATATTTTTTTTTTGAAAATCTTTATATGCAATATATAATGTACCTCCTGAGCAAAATTTGTATTCAAAATCAGTTAAGCCGTTGATGAGAAATTGAAAACAAAAAAAAAGGTTCTATGGTAGGTATACCGTTAATAACAATTTTAGGGATTTTTTTTCACCAGAATATAGACCGTACACACAAAAATGTTTTACAAAATCGTTAGAGCCGTTTTTGAGATAAATAACTTTTTTTTTTAAATGGAAGTGTGGCAGGTATACCTACCGTTATTTTGGTAATCAAAAATCAATTCAGAGGTTTAGGTTGTAAAGCCGGATCCACACATGTCTCGTGTGGTGTATTGTGGAGTCGTGTATCGCTATCGCTCCAATGTATTTCATATGCGTATAGATCCATATTTGTCTCGTGTGATGTATTGTGGTGTGGTCTGTGGTGTATTGTGTCGAAATCTATTTTTTAACGATTGCGTCATACAACGCTATGGCGTAGACATTTTTTTTATTGTGCGGGAAAGAGAAAACAAAGCTCTTGAAAACAGGGCATAGATCGTGTAAGACGATTCGATTGAACGATCATCGTTTTGTCAATAGCTTTCTCTATCACATGTGAGGTGAAATATAGAGAGAGCAATCGTCAAAACGATTATCGTTCAATCAAATCGTCTTACGCGATCTGAGCCCAGAACAATAGAAAATAAAAAATGTCAGTTTGTAAGTGCCCTATTACACGTTGACTCTAGAGTCATGACTCTTTTCGAAATTGAATGAGTGCAAAGGAGAAAAAAGATCGGATTTCACTTTCGCACTCATTGAATTTTGAAAAGAGTCATGACTAGAGTCAACGTGTAATAGGGCACTAAGACAGCACGCTTGATTAGTGTACTCAGTCCACACCACTCCACAACACACCACACGAGACATGTGTGGATCCGGCTTAAATCGAGGTGCAGACAGGCAGTCATGCGGAATTGGAAGACACACTTTTTTCGTGTTTTCTATCATCGTAGTTTCAGGTTTTATTGAAATCTCTAGTTCGATTTTCTTACGAATCCAAAACTTGCACTACAGTACCTACAAACGCAAGTAAATATTTGTATTGATAGTGTAACATATTTTGATCGAGTAATAAGGTTAGAGTTTTTAATGTGTGTGATAGTAAAAGAGCTGACAACAAATTTTGAGAACAAATGTAAATTTTTCAATTTTTAATTTCTCATAGGAAGTTATTGTAATAAGTTCGTTTTGTCGAACCGAAAATTTTGACATTTATTAACGTCTCGAGGTCTCTGAAATTCGAATCGATCGCTTTAAGAGAAATAAGTTCGTCAGTTTTTTTCGTCGACAATATCTCGAGAACGAATATAGATATCGACTTGAAGTAAATTTTATTTTACAGATAATAAGGCTATAAAGAACGTGCAAAACCGGGTTTTTCAGAAAAATTCTAACGGTTTTTTCTTTAGCAAAAACACTGCAAAAGAAATTACTAAAGGTTGTTGATTGCACGTCTAATAAGCTTCGGACATTAAGTCTCAAAGGGCACTAACAGGAAGTTATCAGTGCGGGTCACACTCAGCCAAAGGCTTGAATGTAGACCATCTAATTAATAATAGGTGTGTTTTGTTCAACTCCTTAATGTGCACATTAAGAAATTCTTCGCATTAAGCAAAATTTTCACATGCAAATTCTACCAACAACAAGTTAACAGCACATTTGATCTTCAGTAACTCTATGGCTTAATGTGGAACATTGCAGAATCGGCACAGTAACCAGCTCAACAAAACACAGCTAATGTCGAATTCCTTTTAACAAAAAAATCGATTTTTTTCCTAAACAGAATGAATTATTTTTCTTTCAAATCGAATTTTTTGTTAAAATTCGACATAAAAGATTAAGATTTTTTTATTAAATATATTTCATATTTATTATAAATTTACAAATTCCCCATGGCCAAAAATTACTCCGACTTAAAAAATAAACAGCGCTTAAAATGTCATACAGATTAATCTACGAAATGTTTTTTATTCTCTCTATTTTAAAGTAAAGCCTAGTTTATACATCAAAATGTGAAGTAAAATCAAATTTGAAATGATACATCAATAGATCTCGCGGTACAAAAAAAACTTTGTTTCATAATTAGTTTATAGATAAGTACATTTTGAATTATATTTGCTTCGAAAAAAAATTTCTTCCTCCTTGTCGCTAAAATGATTGAACCTAATTTTATAGTAATTTTCACGCCTGAAAAAAAGCTACATTTTCGTATGAAAATTTCACTTTGCTTATGTATAAAAATAAAACAATGGCAAAAAAAATCAAAACTGATAAAAACTTTCTACTATTGCGGGAATTAATTGATAAATATACATCTTTAAATATTGACATTTTGTATAACGGTCAATTTAAAAAAAAACCTTCATAAATTGATTCACACCTTTTTTTTTTGGTAAATCGATTTTCAACATTCTACATTCTTATTTTATTCGCAAGTTTAAATCCCAACGCTCAATTTCGTAAAACGTATGTAGGTACTATAATACATATGTTTACCTCACTGTGATTCAAGCATACACTTCTTGTTTACTAGAGATTCAGAGAGCAAAAAAAAATTCACATGATGTACAAAGTTTGCTCATTTACTGCGTGTGACGTCACAATCATCTCGTTTTCTGTTTTCAGCAGAGAGAAAACAATTAATTTCATTTTATTAGATTGTCTATATAGGTTTTTCTATTTTTACAGTAGGTACCTAGTATGTACTTAGGTAGATATTCTTATCACTTAAAAATAATTTCGCAAAATTTGAAACAGTCTGATGTTAAGGGTTGGTACTTATGGTATGACTTCAATAATTTTATAGTTTAAAAGCATACATAAAATATTTTAATTTGAATTTTTCTTTTAAATACTGTTAAACTACATTCAAGAATTTTCGCTGAAAATGGTAAAGTGATCAACAAAATAATGCGTTCACTTCTGTCATATGTACTGATTTGCACGCGCTCTTTTTTAATACTAAAAATAACGGTATTACTGTCTTATAAGCGTTACGAAAAAGTTTTTCTCGAAAATGGATAAGGAATTTCATTTCAAAAAAATCTATAAACTTTTGTAGCTACGGTCCAGATACGATTCTGTAAAAAAAAATTAAGCATTTGATTGGGCTACAAAATAAATTAAATTGTAGGTATTCGTTATTCAGTAAGAAGTGTCTTTTATTCAGTTTTCCGATAGATGGCGCTGAATATCAAATTTTACTAAAACTCAAAAACTAATGTTCGTATTAATAAACATTGTCTAACTTTAGACAGCCGTCCAAGTTCTAAAAAAAAACTTTCTAATTGTTGCTATAAAGTGATCTAACATTTAATCCTTCTTTTGACAACGTAATCGATTCTCTAAACATTGAAAAATGTATTATTCTTTTTTTTAAATTAAATAAAGCATATTTCCGACTGTTTCGAAATACCTACTTAGACATAGTTTAAACAGTAAAAAAATCTAATAAATACGACCATAACACTCTAATTGACCTGAACCTTACAGCATTTATATTATAAAGTAAGATGTGAAAGTAAATAGAAAGTTGTTGGTTTTTATGATAGATGGCGCTGAACACTAAAATATCAAAATATATAGCTAAAACTCGAAAAATATAACTATCCAATAGAGTTGAAACTTGCCTAATGTATTTTTTCATGAGTTCACATATAAATCAAAAGTTTTTAATTATTCTGATAGATGGCGCTTATAACCAAATTCTGAAAGATAAATAATAAATAATCCGATTTTCTGAAACTTAAATTCATTTTTATGGAGTTTTTCATATACAAAATTATTTATTTAAACTTTTTTTTTTTGTTTTTTTAATCATCATAATTGTTCAATTGTGACATATAATGCGCACAATGGCAACCTAGCTTCATCATCTCCGTTCGACCAAACCAAACCGAACGAAACCAACCCAACAACCAGCAACACTTTTTCTTATAACATCAGTCTGCGTGTCAACCTTTACAGTGGAAGTTGGTTTTTTTGGTTGTCTTTTGCGGAGTGAATTTTTGCTTTCGGTGGAAGACCGTTGAACCGAAAACGGGATTTGCCTTTGCATTAAACGTTGTGTATTCTTCTTTTTTTAAGATAAACATCTGTCAAAATCTCTTAAATGCCAAATAGCTATAGTGTATGAATCAAATTATGGTTTTAAAGAATTTATCCATTCATTAAGTTAAAGAAACGTCAAGGACTAGGTACATATGACAATAATTAATTTTTTTTTTTCGTTAAAGGAAAAAGGATACGCATGTTTCCATTTCCAGTGTTATTCACTCTAGGTTACCACAGACACCGTTTATCGGGTTTATGCTTGTGCTTGTGCTAGTTGACATTTGGCCATCGGAGAAGATTTTTATTTTTAGTATATTGCTGGGTTTTTGTTGCTAAACCCAATTTTGTGATAAAAATCAATACCGAAAAGGTACTGAACAGAACATCTCGGCAAGTCAGCAATTCTCATATCGAAAAAGTGCTGTGTGTCTGTCTAGTGTCCGTGTCCGTGTCCATAAAAATTATAGCGTTTGGATAAACCGTCATTCTGAGAATAGCAGGTCGATTGGGTTTCATCTTATAGTAAAGGAGAAAAGAAATCTGAGACCGGGAGCACGGGAAAGTGAATGGACATTGTAGAATACAAGTGCGATTGTCGAAATCGATCCCTGTGCCGCCACGGTGAAAGTGTGCGTCCAAGTGTCCCTTTACCAAGGAATTCCTTATCACTCCAATTTGTGTTCCATATCGAGTGTCATATCCGGGATTATTTATCTTAATTTGTTTTTTATGTGTAGTTTTTATTTATATTACTATATTATTATTGTATTGTACATAGAAGATAAACAGCACATAATATAGCCACATTTTGTTGTATATTTTATTACATTTATAAATTTTTCTCTCTTAAAGTGCTGAGTTTTTGTTTATCTTGCATTTATCGCATTTTAAATTCCTCTTGCCGGTGGTGCGCGGTGGTTATAGTTTGTATATTTATTTTTTTTTCTCTGTTGGTATATCACTTTCAGATCCCAGAGCTGAATTGAAATTGTTTCCTTTGCCATTTATTGCCTATGCTTTAGAAAAACAAAAAAAAAAAAAAAACACATAAATTAAACGTGATATTATAAAAAAAAGAATATTCAGATACCCGATATATTTATCCTACAAATGTGACATGAATAATTAATTTATAAAAAAAAAAAAACGAAAAAAAGATACCTACCTACCTGCATGTAAGATTGGAGATTAATGCAACGAAACGAAAGAGTGAAGAGACTCAGTGGATTTAATGCGCTTTTATCACAGAATGACAGGTAAGTCTGAGTAGATTAAATTATAAGGGTCTATCCATACCTACTATATACCTATCTGACGAGTATGTTTGCATTTATAATTTTTTAAGTTAAAATTTGATTTTTAAACTCGAATATTTTAAACAAAAAAAAAAGAACAATTTTTTCTATTATCATTAAATACAAATTTTTGATATTGGTTCAGTCAGTTTAACTCACCAATTTCGGCAGATTAACTGAGGTTAAACTATGCTGATTCAAACATATCGAACCACGGATTAATTTATTAAACCTTGTTTTTTGACATTTCAAATGTTAATTTTTTAAGTAGGTGCCTACTGAAAAATAACGGTTATCACTTTTAAATTGAGTGCACTAAAACTCAATTTAAGGCTGTTACCACACCGGATTAAATAAAACGCTGTTTCTGCCTCATATTCAAATAAAACAGGCGAAACAATACAAATGATAGGCGTATTTTTTGCGTGTTTTTTTTTTGTTACTGGACGCTATCACAGAAAAAACATGGAGCCAAATATAAACTATCGATAAGAAGTATGTAATTAACGCCAATAACATAGTTTTTCTCTAATCTTAACTTAAGTTCGAAGTGGATAAGTTTTACCCCTTCGGGCTAATGTTTCTGTTTCGTCGTGTCTCATGAGTAGGTAGTTGTCGAGTATTTGATAAAAAGTAATGCTGATGGCCATGGTATCCGCTTTATTGAAGGGATAAATCATTGTATTTTAAAATCATTAACATTATGGGTATCGCGCGAAAGTCCAATTCGAACACTATTTGGAGAGTCTGTCAAATTTACTGTAAATCAAAATAGTGTTGCTTATAGGTCTGTTCTTTTCCCCTTCCTGACAATTTCTGCCCAAGAAATTTCTTCGGGCAGAAATGTGAGATCTGTCAAAAGAAGTAAAAAAAAAAAAAAAAAATACAAAATGGCTGTTGCAGAGAAAAGCTGTTTTTGTTTTATTTTTAGTTCGGTAGATTTTTAGTTCGGTAGATTAAAAATTCGTTTCATTATTGTTTCATGTTATTTATTTGGCGTGTTCAGAAAAATGAGATCTCAGAGATTTCTTCAAGTCAAAAAGTGAGCAAGCGAATCTAATTTTTTTTTCTTCAGAGTTTTGACAGTACAACTGAGAAGTTTTGCTGAGGAATTTTGTTCATGTAACTGAGATTGCTAAGGGCTCTGAGATCTCATATTTCTGGACATGCCTATTAATAAGGCTTTTCAATAAAGTGTTGCTGTATTTTTTAAAGGTTTCTATACCTAGTGCAGTTTCATAAAGAATAAAACAGTTTCAATATAAATTCTAATGTTGTCGCTTTGTTTACATTTTTGCTTTTGCTTACATTTTTTACGTTCACAACAATTTTTGTTCAAAAAGCGTTATTTTGCTTTTGGACGATTATAATCTCTTTTAGAGAATTTTATACCCACTCCTATAAATTTGACAGACGTTACAAATTTAAAAGTAAACGTTTAGACCTAATTTAAAAACAAAACCTCTATATAAACTGACGGATGTCGAATTCCTTTTAAGAAAAAAATCGATTTGTTCAGAAGAAAAAATCGACTTTTCTGGACAAATCCCTTGTATAAAAAGAAAAAATTCGATTCTGTTTAGAAAAAAAATCGATTTTTTTTTGGTAAAAGGAATTCGACATGAATTAAATTTAGATCGTTGCCTTAGCCAAAAATCATTTTATATGACAAACTCTTAAATTCTTCAGTTTTGTTTTTGCATATGTAAGTAATGACAATCACGGCTTCTATAAATGTATCTACAATTTAATTGAATCTTAGAATTTTTAATATCTAAAAACAAAGCTAATAGTTGCTCTTTTGTAAAACCCTGATTTGAGAAATACCAAATTCCAGAATTTACTGTCAAAATTCATAGGAAAAAAATACGGTTAGTAGCATTTTAACAAACAGACATATCAACCGTTCGACATCGAGCTAATTTGGCAGTTACGTATTAAAAGCCCGATCCTGATTACCTCATTTTTCGGTTGTTTCGTCTTTGGTCTTTTTGAAAGATTGGCTGAGAAGTGTAGGATCATAGCTTCATTCCACCAAAATGTCCACACTTTCCACCCAATCTGTCAAAAAGACGAAATAACCGAAAAAGGAATTGTGTAATTGACATTTCAAGTTGATTTTTATTTAGCCGAGCCGCAATCGGTAATGCCGAACAGCAATCAGGACTCAGAAATCATAAAACATGGTTCATATCATCGATCATGTTTTAGCTAATAACTGGTTGTGTGTACATATAATTTTTTTTTTTTTATATGAACTTTAACAGAACTTTGACATAAAACTGGTAGAAATGGGCAAATATGGACAGTTTTGGTGAGTAAACGAACAGGTGCGGATACAATATTTTTTTCAAAAATTGAAAAATGGTAACAAAAATAAAAAAAAAGTAGTAGCCGTGGCGTGATGGTTAGTGCAATGGACTGTCATGCCGGAGGTCTAAGGTTCGATCCCCAGCCTCGCCACCTATTTATTTAAATAGAAAAAAACGGCTACTGCCTCTTGCGAGGAATTGACAAATCCTCCAAGAGTATCTCCTGTCACAGAAAAGTGCCGCTCGTTAGCCGTTCGGATTCGGCAATAAACTGTAGGTCCCCTCCATTCCTGCAGACACGCACACAGGAATGGTTGAGAGTTGTAAGTCACTAGGCCCTAGTTCTTCATGAGCTGTTGTGCCATCAAATTTATTTACTTATTTATAACAAAAATAAAAAATCGTATTCATGACATATACCACAGAAATTTATTTTATGACAATAATTATAATTAAATAAAAGAAAACCAAAAAAACAATAACCCTCATGATAAATATCTATGTACATCAGTAGCGTGGCGTGGATGATTTCAAATGGTAACTCGAAGAAAAATTAGTCACCCGAAAACGTATAGGTAACTAAATTATAAATGTCTACCTTAAAAAATGTAATTGTAATATCGCTTTCCACGCCATGATATAAGTTTTGATTTACAAATTTTGTATAGAAAGAGTCATAAAAGTTTAATTTTACAATAAAATAAAAAGGTGTATGAACTGTATTTTTTTAAAGAAAAACCTACATGACCTCCACAGTAAACTTCACACAGCAACGCAGCGAGACACATACAAAGTTATTAATATAAGACGAAAAAAAAGCGTGTTAATTTTTCGAATTAAAATTAATTTTTTGCACAGAAAACTACCCCTATCCTGCTCAATGAACTTCATACAACAGTGAGACATACTTAATTCTCTCTTCTACAACTCCATACCCCACAAGAAACACAAATAGAACTTTTAAAAATTTTGGCTGGATAGAACAAGCTTGTTCTGTTTGACTTGCTCCATTTATTTGTATTAAAACTCCCGAAAACCGAGTTATTTTTTTGCTTTCTTATGGACAAAAATAACACGGTTTTCTTCGACATATTTAGGGAATTTTCTAGTAATTTAGATGAATGTTGCTCGTTTTTTAATAAACATGATTGAGATTTTCAAATGGTAACTCGATAGGAATCGTGTTATATGGACGCCACGCCTCTGATGTACATAGATACGTATAGGTACATACATTCATAGTATGATGATGATTTAAGTAAGATGACGTTATTTATATTTACATTATGTTTTTTTTTTTGTTTTGTTAAATTTTAGTTGAATATTTGTTGCTAAGTAGGTACTACAAGTTTGAATATTTAAACACGTTTTTATCAAATCACACTCCTGTCTTTTTTTTTGTTTGTCTGTTTTATACAAATTTTGCAATCTTATATTTAAACTAACTTCCCGTTAATGAGATAAAGATATAAATAATACAAAGTAGTAAATATATTGCGCAGTTACTTTTTAAAGTTAGTCCAAAATTTGTATTGAAAACATGTACCAAAAATTAGAATTTCTTTTTCTTCCATCCTGAATTAAGCTTTTTTATTAAACACAAAAAAAAAAAACAAAAAACATTTCGCAATTCGCAATAATTTGTGTAGATACTTAAAATTATTCGACAAGCATACCATGATTATTATATTTTTTTTGTCGAATGACATTTTCCTCGCATCATACATATGAGTATTTCAATCATGAGGTATCATGAGATATTTGTACGCAGACAATTACATATATCAGGATAGCTGTATTTAAGATTTTCCTGTCTAATTGGTCTGCGAAGTTTAAATAAAGTTAGCAAACCAATATTATCATCCTGCTGGCCGTTCGTCGTTAAGGAATCGTCTCATGTCAACAATACAGACTACAAGCAACACTGTAGGTACCACACACTGACTGAAATATGTGAAGCAAATCTAGATTTTACTAGTCAAAATGTTGACGAGGCAAAAAGGTACATAACTGGTGAGGGCCTAGCGAATGCCTATAGTAACCCTTGCTAGACCCTTGTTAGTAAATATTTAAAACTTGGCAGGGCCTTATTGATAACTAGATACATTTTCCAGGCGGGGAACATTGATTTAACTAAAAGTACAAGAATACTATATTTTTTGTTATTGGACATCTATCAAATGATATGCTATTACAAAAGATATTGTTCAGCTAACTTAACTCTGTTTACGTGATGAACGTACACTTACATGAATTCAAATGCGATACATTTGCCCTTACATCTTAATTAAAAAACCTTTTGTAACAAACTGTTATTTAAACAGATGTTCATATAAGATATGCAACAATAACAAACAATATCTTCTTTTATTAATGGAAGATAAGACTTAAAACAAATAATTTATTTTATTCAAAAGATAAGTGGTTGCCAGCTTTTCAAATATGTAAGAAGGTGTTTCAGATTTTGTTTTTTTTATAAATATATACAACAATTAGAAGAAAAAAGTAAGCAGACAAGTTTTCTAGACTTTATTAATTTTTTTTTGATTTATACCTTTGAACTTCATCTCACTAAGGAACTTTTAAGCTGAGAATAATCAAGCAAGGGGTAGTCAGTAAAGTTCCCGGCTGGAAAAATGGCAAGTTTTTGGCTAGTTTAGACAAGGCCCTGGGTAGTTTTCGGTAAGGAAAATCTACACGAGGAAAACATGACAAACCCCCTTTAGTGCTTCGCTGAGAATATTTATTAAGTTAAGTGCTGATGAGGCTCTAGCTAGTAACTAACTAGTGAAAACATTTTATGAAAATTAATAAAATAAGGATCGTTTTGAACTCTAATAACAATATTCATTTTTTCGTAAATTAACCTTATTGTCATTCGTCGTTTTCCAAGCTTTCGCTCCACAAGCTCTCATTATAATTCTTTAGTTATTTTATTATTATAAAAAGGGCTCTATCTCTATCAAGTCTAAGAATTTCATGTTTTTGGAATGTATAGACAAATATACTTGGCTAATTAACACCATAGTTCAACAAATTGAAGCCCGAAGATGGATTAACATATCAGAAACGCGTCGCTTTTATAATTTATATAATTAATAATTAATGTTGTGATAATTTCAAAGTTTACTTTATAATAATAAAATTAAATTATATTTTAATAATCTAATTTTTATTTTTATTTCATTATATACACACAACATGGAGACAACACCCCAAAGATATGTATAGAGTCGGTTCAGTAGTTCAAGACTATACCCCCTACATACAAACCAACAAAGTTTATAACTTTATAATATAGGCTATGTCCATCGTCATGTTACCAATTCTCATACCGATCATTTAATTTATTTTCTGGGATTAATTGGAACTGGTCAGGGCTTAGACAGGATTTAACTGTCGAGGCAAAAAGGTTCATAACTAGTGAGAGCCTAGCGAATGCCTATTGTAACCCTTGCTAGACCCTTCTTAGTAACTATGAAAAACTTTTCAGGGCCTCATTGAAAACTAGATTCTTTTTCCAGGCGGGTTAATGAGGAGAGGTAGGCCAATTCTTATGAATTTTTGGCTAAGCTTTAAGGTTAAAATCAAACATTATGTTTGTAATGAAATATAAAACTTATCAATTCAAAAATCATGACGAAGAGATCTGGTGTCCGCAATGGCATATGGCCGAAGGTTTGGTTTTCTGTGGCGCTCGCCTCGCCGCGCCGTTAAGCATGACTGGTAGTAGATATAAAGGTTTTGTTGGACCTGTACTTTGTCTTACACATAAGGAATTATGAAATAATTTCTTCCGCCAAACCGAAGTATCATTGCTTTCCCAGTAACGGCAGACATGTAGAGGCCCCAAAGCAATGCTAGCTTCTGTCTCCTTCCTCTCCAAAAAAAAAAAAAAAACAATTTTTCTTAATTGATAAATAGATAAAAAATTTTCAATTCAAAATAAAGTTTTCAAGATAAAAAAAATCAATGGAAACATTTTCAGTTTTTAAATATTTACATGTTTTTTTTTTTTTTTTTTTTTAAACTTGGTTTTCAATACAATCAAAGTTTTCAAATCTACAATCCTATAGTTTTTAATGTGGCATATGAAATTAACAACATGGCAACATTTTTGAAATTTTTCGATTTTTGTTGGAAATTAACAACTTTTTTTATACATTTTAATAATGACAACTACTGTCATTGTGCGGCCATTTTTTGGTTATGTACTGTACTGATATAATTGTTTGTTCATTATCGATATCATAAATCCTTTTCTCAATTGATGGATTTTTTTTTTTTTTTTGATATTTTCTCGGTGGGGCTGGGCCCCTAGGCAGTTGCCTTTTTTGGCTTAGCGTTAATCCGTCTCTGTTTTATATAGGGTTATTTTTCAACGGTCCTCAGTTAAAGCCTAGTATGCTGCTGATGCAAAACGGAAAATCCTATACAAAAATGACACAACGAAATCAAATGGTTTTCGTAAGCATTTCGTTGTCATGTTGGAGACCAACTAAAAATTTCGTTTCGTATCAGCAGCGTACTAGGCTTAAGATGTAAATTCGTGAAGGTAGATTAAAATACCACCTTGAACTTGCTGCTGTTCAATAGTGGCGTTTATAGACCGAGCGAGGGGGCGAACAAATGATTTTTGATGGCAAATACTTGCCCTTATCTTCGGTTATGCTATCGGCACCATACTCTGGCATTTGGACGGATTTGTTGAAGAAAATGCCTTCCACTTTAAGAAATACCTTACGCGCACTATCTTTTTCAGAACGAAATTGAAGAAGTCATGTGGTTTTCCCTGTCAAAAGCTGGTACACGGTTTTGAATAGTTCGGAAGAGCATCGTGTGTCATCGCACACAACTGGTTAAGTTTTTCCAATAACGCCGCGCCGCTGGCCATTGTTATGTACCTACTTAGTTTAGTTCTCCTGACAATATTAGCTATCAATCATACACAAAACAGATACACGTGTTTTTTTTTTATCAAATCCGGAATTGAGCCCATGTATTTTGATGTGTACATTGTAATAGGTAAGTTTGATTAAAATCTCATTAATTTTCTTTACACGTCAAATAAGGAAATAAGAATAATGCTATTAAATATTTAACTTTATTTTTTTGTTTATTAATCAACATTATAATTAAACATAAAATCCACAAAAAAAGGAACAACATATATACTTTATTATACTGTTTGTTTACAAAACAACTTTGATATTGTTCGCGTGTAGAATATATGCCTTTAATGTCTTAATCTTTATTTAAAATATAATAACATATATTTTGATTGGAGGCGTCTCTCTGTAGCAGCACGTTCTCGGTTTATTTTCTCGGATGGCACACTCCTCCAATGCAAATAATAGGTAGGTATGCATACATTTCTCTGCAAAAATTGGAAATAATTTTGAATCATAAAATGATTAGTTTGAAAGCCTTTTTTTGATAGAATAAAAAAAAAAGTAAAATGGAATGGAATACAACAAAAAAAGCATCAGAGACCTTAAAATGGAGCGAGAAATACTGAGTGTTTCTAAACTTTTGCAGGGTAGTGTATTGTATATGTTGGATAGATATACATACATAAATTAAACTACATATAAATATTTATAACCAAATATTTACCCATATCTAAATGTAAATGAACGATTTATTTGAATTTTTTGTATCAAATTTGTTATTGTTATCCATTTGTGTACATAAATAACATCCACAATTTTAGCATCAGCTAAATTTTAATTTAATCAACTTTTTTACAGCGCGTTTTTATTTGTATTTTACTACAATAAATAATTAATAACGGCAGTTTTTTGATAGTTGTAGAGTTCAACGGTGTCCCGATAGGGTGTAGGGTCGATGAACTTTTTAGATATTTAAAAAAAAAAAATGGGTTTAGTTAATATTCTGTTTACAAACAAAATGTTTCAAAAATATTTGTTAACATGAATGACATATTATGTACAGTCGGTCAAATTGAATTTGTTCAATAAATTCCGACTAACTCAGCAAATGTAGTAGCCGTAGCATGATGGTTAGTGCGTAGGACTGTCATGCCGGAGGTCTAGGTTCGATTCCCAGCCTCTTCCACCTTATACCTAGTACCAAAAAAAAAAACGGCTATTGCCTCTTGCTAGGAACTGACAAAACCTCGAAGAGTATCTCTTGTCAGAAAAATGCTATTCACATTAGCGTTTCGGATTCGGCAATAAACTGTAGGTCCGCTGCATTCCTTCAAACAAGCACACGGGAATGGTTGATAATCGTTAATCAAGAAGAAAAAAGACGACTTTAAAGCTAAATAAACAAGTTATCGAATCAATACATTTAATTGGCTCAAAACTAGTTTTCGAAGAAAATGACACTTTTCAAAAAAAAATTTAAATTTTTGGCTCGTGCTGATTCTTATGAATACGCAATAATGGTACTGCAAAAATATCATGTAGGTACTAAAATTTCTTAACACAAAAAAACATAAAGCTTTAGAATGCTTTTTGTTTCATCTCAATACGACCACTTTCCACAGAGATACAGCTCTTTTTTGTTCCCTTAATTTTTTTGACTAGAGTATTTTTGGAAATCCATTTTTTTCAGACAAGACAGCCTATATCTACCACAAATAAGAGTTACATAGAAAGATATCTATTTGAATCCTAAACTAAAATATTCACTTTTCAATTACTTCATCTTTGGTAGGCAGGTATAGATACTTCGGGAAAATCCCCTCATATCTCTTCTTGCACCCAGAAAACAGAATCAGGTGAATAATTTTGACTTTCGCAAAATTCTATTGAGTTTACTTCTTACCTGCTAAATATACATAAGTTTTGTTCAGTGAAGAAATGTCAGAACAGAACAGAACAGGACAGAACAACAACTGATTTTGACATTTCTCACAAATCTCTGCTCTAAGCTGTTCTAAGTTGTTCTACCTCAAAAGCAAGTACAGAAAATCTCGCTCTAAACAGTTACAAACAGACTTACTGAACAGCAAGTCAGAACAGTTTAGAACAAAAAATTTTGTCACTGAACAGCAAAAACCTGTTCTTTTCTGTTCTAAACTGTTCCAAACTGTTCGGAACAGCCCCACTGAACACTCCTATAATAAATCATGCCGTAAGGTATTTGAAAAACATTTCTACTTATCGGATTTATTTTGCTTTCGCGTCACACAGAATTCAATACTTTAAAGACCTTCCACTATCCTATTAATAGGTTCACATTATAAAAGTGGAACAAGTAGAAAGAAAATCATCTCAAAATAACAGTGTTAAAATATGACAGCTCATTACACAAGAAGTGACAGTTCATTCTACACAACTTGACAGTCGATCCTATATCAATTATTTTACATGTTTTACTACATGCAAATTTTTTAGGATTGGTTCTAAAACCATCATACAATTTATCCCATTTAGGAGTTTAAGGTTATGGTGATTGATTAATTTGTTTGAATGCAAGTATTGAAGCAAAATATGAAAATCATTTTCAATTTTTGCAGTCGTATGTAATTCCAAACTTTTTTTTTTTCTTAAATGGTGATAGTATGGAATGGGATAGTGTGAAAGACTTAAATGTGTAAGCATGTGTAAAATGCTCTGCTTTAAAAGATAAAAATGAATTGCATCAAAGTGACCTACACCCATTTTAAATGATGACAATGATGCGAGTGGAATAACTATCTTACTTTCCAAACGGAATCTTCTTCAAAATCATTATAAATATTGTGTGCCCATTTATGAACAAACAATTATACTTCACTGAGCATCACGAAGTCCATTTCTCTAGTTTGACTTCGATCCTAACTAACTCATGCTACTTGGACTTGATTATAATTTGATCGCATTTATTAAAAACAAAAAAAGAAACAAAAACCTGATTTAAAAACCCGTAATTGAAGCACAGAGTGGATAAAGAAGCAACGATAATCTTGGGACGTTCGATGAGATTACAGATCCGTGGTTGTGTTCAGGCGCGTGACTAGAATTTCACTTGGGGGGAGGGGGGAGTGTTTAATATTGGTGAGTTTACTGTTTTTGTGTCCAAGTAAACCCGTTGTGTTTTTTACTAAGGTTTACACCTCTTTCTATGAACATCATCACTATGCATCACAGTCCAATAGCCATACACCAATACCGTTTAAACAAATCAATCTGAATCTTAAATCGTTGGGTTTTAGGATTTTTCTTTGAGATAAATTTATTTGGCGGGAGATTTATAGTATCAGAAAAATTTTCGAAGTAATAAAATATTCCTAAGTCCCCTTTCACACGAAGATACTAGTTGCTGGTGATTTTTTTGACGTTTCTTTAAATCTCCTTAACAATCTCTTGTATCTTTCACACGAAGATACAAAGTCGGAGGAGACTTGCTGTATTTTCCTTCTAAACTATCTTGGTTGAACGCACACAAACGTAGTGTGAAGAGAAACGTCAAAAAAAATCTCATGAAATCGTTTACCTGTGAGATTTTGCTTACTTTCCATTCTTCTTGCCCATGAACTGAATGTTGTTGGAAACTCAGTTTCCTCATGTGAAAGCGGACTAAGGCCCATTTGCTGAAATGAAACTTAAATATTTATGTTCAACTTAAACGCTTATGTTTGACTTTTTCCTCAGCATAAACTGTCACATAAGCTCTTATGTTGGATTTAAATATTTAAGTTTCGTTTCAGCAAATGGCCCTAAGTAGGAACATAATAAAAATTTTGGCGAAATTGATTGAATGTTTTCAATTTTTCAGTGATCTATGACTTAGCCGTAGTAGAATCATCGCTACAATACCAATTTTGTATGCGTCTATGACAAGACGAATCCTGTGGTTAGGCTTAGGAGGGGCAATGCTACTCAGTGCCCCCCTTTCTGTATCCGAACGTGCTAACTTAACAGCTAGAATTCAACAACAACTCTTCTTCTTTCTTAATTGACCAGTTTGCTAATGATATAATAATGACATACATACTTTGCGCGACACACTTATTTCTCTATCTCTATATACTCGACATGAAATGAGATCGTTCGAGATTACCTGTTCCGATTCAAGTCACCAAGATGAATTCCAAAGATTCGTAAGACCTATCGACTATGTTGTCTTAACAGGTTGATTGTTTCTTAGCAATGGTTGTTGGTATGGTTTGTTGCTTTTACTTCGACTTCGGTGGTGTAGATTCGATTTTTTTTTTGTTTGGCTCACTGATTTAAACTTCTTCAGCAATCAATTGACATTGGCAATGGCATTCTGGGATCTGACGCTGGCTGGCATGCGGCGCATGCATAGCATATTTACCAGCCTCTTTACGCTTTTGTATTCGCATAGATCTTTGTATACATGGACTATGGACAGTGGAAATGTCAATTGCTATGCTCCCTGCCCCGGACTCCATTTCTCAGCACATCACATAGTTCCAACCCTATGTTTTCGCGGATGAATTCATATTTTAAATGCGTGTGGCTTGGCTTCTGCGCTTCGATTCGTATAATGGTGGCAATGTGGTATAAATATTTATCTCTTTTTTTTTTATTTTTTAGCTAAAAAAATTGTTGTTAGGCTATGTTATTCGTATTATTCGTATTTCTGTGTATATGAACATAAAAAATTTACAAAATTGTATATTTCAGGTCAATGATGTTTAAGTTCGTTCATGTGTGGCCGATAGGGGCTTAGGTTGTTAATACAGGGTTTCACAATTTTCAAACAAATGATGACAAATTAAGTGCGGCAGTGAATATTAAAGGTTAACAAATTAAAAAAAAAAATATTTAAATATGATATTTTCATTCATCGTCTATTCTAGATAAACATTCCATATATTTGGTTGAATGCCTCGAATCGATTTACAGAATCAGTGCAATTCTTTATGTAGATAAGTATGTTCAGAGGTATAATATAGACTTTTTGAATACGTTAAAAGTTGTATGTTGGTACCTATGTATATAAAATTTAAATCCGGAATTTGGGTAATACCTACACTCCTTAAAAGCTTGCCTCTTGGAGGATTTGTCACTTTCTCACAAGAGGCAGTAGGCCTGGAAATTTTTTTTTGTTTTTAGGTGGAAAAGGCTGGGAATCGATCCCAGCAGACCTCTCCCATATCATAGATATTAGTCCCACATACTATCAATTAGGCCCACAAGTTTCCAAAAAATGATTTTTCAAAATATTCAAAACATATTTTTTTGAAATCTTGTATATGTATGTAATATTATATTAAAAGAACCGCCTGAGTAAAAATTTTGATCAAAATTGGTTAAGCCGTTAAGGAGAAAGTCGAAAATTAAAAAAAAAAATTTAATCAAAATCGTTAAAACCGGTTTCGAGATAACCCCCTTCAAAACCATTGTATGGTAGGTACCATTATTTTTTGAGCTAAAAAAAATAGATTTTACCTTTAGGAAATCACCTTAAAATCTTAAGTTAGCAGAAAATCGCTGTAGGTCGAGGTATATTATACAGACATTCGTTCTTTTGTTTTTGTTTACAATTATTAATTTCAGTTATTGCATGGACGCACAGTCTGATGGACAATGCATGGCGAAAACAACTTTTCGTTTTCCGAACTTCTCCCAGCATCATAATGTTAATTTTTATTACAACCCCAATTTCTTTTTCAAACGAAACTAATACTTGTCCAGGAAAAATAGACTTTTGCAAGGAAAAAATTAGTTAGAGGCTGAAATTTGACATGGAAATTGGTACTAGGACCCTTTGAAAACTGAGAGAGTTCCTCATAGATTTGATGACCGCTAGGTCCGTTATAAGGGGTTCAAGGGTCTAAAAATGAGTTTTTTGCAAATATATGAAAAAAACTTTTTAACGGTTAATGCTACAAAAAAACCGCAGGGGCCATTTTTGTGGAAAATCACCTCAGCTACAAGATTAAAGAGCACAATTTTTCTCTAAAACAAACCGTTTTTGATATATTTGCAAAAAAACTCATTTTTAGACCCTTGAACCCCTTATAATGGACCTAGCGGTCATCGGATCGATGAGAAACTCTCTCAGTTTTTAAAAAGAGTCCTATTACCAATTTCCATGCGAAATTTTAGCCTCTAACTAATTTTTTCCTCTCTTTGGCATTTTTTCGTCTATTCTTACTGGACTATAAATAGAGCAAGTACAAATTCGGTTATAATTTCATTGTGAACACCTCGGTGTGGGCGAAACAATACCTTTAGGGGCCATTTGAAATCGAGACTTTTATTATTGAGCTTTGAATTTTTATAATTTTTTGGATCTGTTGTTTTGACTTTCAGTATTTTAGTTCTTTAGATTACCTAATTAATATGAAGTTGACAAAAAAAAATTACTTTCCCAAGAGGCCAGGATTAATCCACTTAAAAATAAAACCGAACTTGACAAACTTAGTCGTGCAAGTCAAACTAATATTTGAAAGATTTGTAATGATATAAAACGGCAGCGAGAATTTGGCTTTCATGAAAAATCAAAGATTTACTATACTAATATAATGGCAATTGGCAAAGTCCTACTTTTGTTTTAAATTAAGTCCAGTTTTATTAATTTTAATGTAGGCAGCTATACTAGTATTTATTACTAACTACATATACTTGATAGCCTATCGCCGCCGCTCTGGCGGCAAGATAATTGTTAGTCATCATATAAAAAATCTTGAAATAGATGCCTGAAAGTCATGAATATTAAACTATAGTCAGTCAGTTATTTTCTAACTTGTTTATTTATCTATATAATTGCACTTTAATTATTAACTCAATGTATGTAATCTACCTTCATGTTTTTTTTTTTAAATAAAAAAAAAAAAAAATAAAACAAGTTGTTTTTGTGAGAAAACTAAAGATTAAACTACAGATAAAAAGTAAAGGTAAATGCGACTATACCGCTAAGTTGCTTTTAAATTTATAGAAGTATTTTTGAATAGAAGCTTTGTTTTGGTGATCCTGAAATGCGATCTGTTTTTTTTTTAAAAAGATCACAATGCTTCATTGAAATTAATAATAAATTGCAAGACCAAGTGGGTTTATAGTTTCAATTTACCTTTCTACCTATAAGTCACTTAAGTTATGATAAAAAATCCGACACCACATTTGTCTCGTGTGGTGTGTTGCGAAATGACGTGTTGTGTCGTTGATTGTGCACATTAACATTAAAAGTGGGCCTCGCAGTTCTGTCTATTTATCTATTTTTCTTAACTTAATGGAAACACTATTTTTTTGAAAAACGGTTCCAAAGATCTTTACAAAAACATTTCTAAATTTCTATATTAGGAAAGGTATTTTATGAAAATTGGTTATTAATGCGTAGAGTATTCCAAAACTGTTAAATTAATTTTAATAACTATTTTTTAAGAAAAGGCTTCTTAAAAAAAATGATTACAGCCAATCCCGCTTAGATTAAATGATAAAAAAAAATCAGAATTCCAATTTTAATTAAGCGCTTAACTGAAAAAAGTTTTAGTTAAACAGCAGATCTCGGATAGCTCCCGCCTGGAAAAAGATTCTAGTTGTTAATAAGGCCCTGGCAAGTTTTTCATTGTTACTAACAAGGGTCTAGCAAGGGTTACAATAGGCATTCGCTAGGCTCTCACCAGTTATGAACCTTTTTGCCTCGTCAGATAAATTCTGCCTAAGCCCTGACAAGTAAAAACAAGATTTGTTCCACATATATTCTCCATGGTTTTTATTTCAAGAGACACTTCTTGTTGTTGTGTTGCTTCGAAGACTTCAGTGTACTCACTACGTTTCAGCTTGCCGATGAACTGGTGGTCATCCTGGTTGGACCTGTCTCCAACATAATTCTCATGGTACCTATCCTGCCGTTTGTGTGCATTTACTTGTCGGTTTAAAAACGTGCAGCGTCCGGTAGTGTCATCGTTTGTGATTCTGTGGTGATGCGCTTTCTGTTGCTTATATTGAGAGGTTTGGAGGTATTCAAAACACGTTTTTTCTTGTTTAAGATAATAAAAGTTGACTAATTTCACGAATTAACCGCGAATCCATTTTTTTTTTTAAATTTTATTTTATTATAAAACACTGACACTAAAAAATTCTTGCACTTGCTTTTTAGGTAGAACAATAACCTAGAACAGATTTCTAATAAATGTCAAAATCAGTTGTGATTCTGTCTTATTCTGTTTTGTCTGCAGTTGCGAGTTTACTACTTGACACACCGATTCACAGTCATTATTTAAATAAACGTTCTCAGCGAGGCACTAATAGGGGCCTGTCATGTTTTCCTCTTCCATGTTTTCCTTACCGAAAACTTGCCGGGGCCTTACCTAAACTTACCAAAAACTTGCCATTTTTCCAGGCGGGCTGAAACAGAATGTTAGTCAAGCGGATCTTGGAAAACAAAACATAAAATCAGTATGCGGACCCCAAATAGCTGGAAAATGTTTACTTTAATTGAACTTGGCACAAAACATTTTCTTTGTACCTTGAAGCCTCCTTCAAAATGTTTAGTTTGACATTACTTGGCATGTTATTTTTTTCAGTTAAGCAAGGTTTTTTAAATATAAAAACGTAGACCTTTAAGGGAATGGTTTTATTTTCCAGATATTTGGGTTTTTAATTTAAGCAAGTTTTAATAACTACTGCCTGAACAGAATAGAATGACGGAACTGAAAGAGCTGTCAAAAAGTGTCGTACCTTTTTTTTTACCTGTTCACAATGCAGATGTACAGCTTTGAATGTATTTTTAAGAAAAACAAAAGAATATTCTTGTGTACAAGCTCAGAATTCAGATTTTAAGTTTCCAATAATTTTCCTTTTAATAAATAATTTTTTTCGCGATACAAATAACCACAATATTTTTTCCGACCCAAAAAGTTGCTTTTATTCTCCATACAATTTGAAACGTCAAAAGTGCCGTACGTAAAAAGTTAAAAGTTGGTGAACTCTTCCGTCTGCGTCTGCAGCTAAGCGGCTACGTTCCGTTGTGTTCGCAATATTGAATTTGCGTGTATTCAATATTTTGACAGCTCCTCCAGCTCCGGCTCCAGTTCCGTCTCCGTCATCATTCTGTTCAGCCAGTAAAGCAGAGTAGTTTGTAAGTAAATTATTGAAAAATGTACGAGGATTTGGTCAAAAATAACTTTGGGATATGCCATATCGTTCAAATTAATTGCCGTATATATGCCGTGAAAAGAAAAAAATTGCCGTGACAGTGGTTATGAATATAAAAATGCTTTCACGTCAATTACTTTCATTTCCACAATCATTTTCCATCTAATAGCAACGTTATCTATTAATATTTTATTAGTTTTATTCATTCGAAATATTTCTTTCTGTGTATAAAGTTGATTTTAATTATTTTTTAATAAATTAGTTACTAAAATATGAAGAAATATGTTTTTTTTATCGCGCATCTCAACATTCATATTGCCTCAATCATCTTTTGTTGATAACAAGGTATTTATTTGATTGACAACATTAAATTTTATATGTAAAACTAGCTGTCCTGTCTTAGCTGTGAATATATTCAAATATGTGAATATATCAAATTTAGAAGGAAATAAAAACGTGTTACAAACTGATAAATTTTTATATTTCAATTTTTTTTTTGGGACATTTGTAACCTATTACATGCGGATATAAGAAGAAAAAAAGGTGAACAAATCGTCTTTATAGATATTTGCCTCTTTTTAGTACCTATTTACAACTTTACAAACCCTTTAAAATAAATAATACAAAATAAGCATTAACGGAGTCACTGTGGCGTATACGTACTTTTTTATCAGCATATATTAGTTAGATTTAAAAATCTCTACATCACAGCTTAACAGTGCGTCGCGTTAAAATTGAAAAAAAAAAACAACCGGCATATTTACGGCATTTATGCGGCAATTTCTGAGACAATCAAAAGTAACTTTTTCAAAAGTTATCCATGCTAACTTTATACGGCTGAGATTTATCAAAATCGGTACAACCGTTTTCGATAAAAAATTTGAAAAACCAAAATTATTTTAATGGCAGCAGATCGTTTTAGATGAGATAAAATTTTTTGTGTAAGGAATCACACAAAATTTAAAACAAATTCATGATTCCGTTAAGGCTTCTATAGCTTAATGTATACGTATACCTGACAAAAAGACCTATGAATGAGGGTGCGTGCCGAAAACCACTTGTTTGGACTTTTCCATCATCGTAATGTTAGTTTTGATTTAAATCTCAAATTTTTAGATTGACACGAAATCAATATCTACTTGTCCTATTCCTATGGCAGATAAAAAAAAACTCTTGTGATTAATATTGTGTTTCTACTTTCTAATTCCTCTTCAAGGGTATTAACGTAAATAGAGTAAAAAATGGCAGAAGATTTCCTAAAAAAAACTCATTGATTTACTACAATTTATATTAAGTTGTAACACTGGAAAGGCATCAAATATAAATTTCTTTCTTTTGCTACCAGAAGAATTGCAAATTAACGCTATTAAACAAACAACGTTATGTTAATTCAAAACGTGATGTCAAAAATTAACGCTTAACCAATAATTTCATGTCCAAGTTAAGTCTTCTGCATCACTTTCTACATGAAAAATTCTTTAAAAAAATTTGTTTATCTTATTTGAAACCGCATCAATCGTTTTTGTTATATTATGGCATAATATATTCCATACATATAAATTAAAATCATTTATCATCACATAAATTGCTTATAAAATTTGTAATCGTTTGCCTTTAAAAGTATGATTGCTAAAAAGAAAAGAATAGATACGAAAAAAAAAACAAAAACATGCAAAACTCAAAGCAATAAATCAAAAATTGCATCCGCCTCAAGGTTCCTTCACACATAAAATTTTACAATAATATTTACTTATTTAATATATTTACTTTATTTAATATATTCAAATCTGAGAAGCAATTCTATAAATTTGTATGTGTCTGAGCATTTTAATTGTTTAAATAAATTGGCATTTCCATATCAATTAGATTTCTAACCGTCATGCCATGCCCCATCGCCAATGTTATGATTTTTGCACTTTGTTTGTTTAACAACATGACTACCTATGTATATGACTATGACGATAATCTTTCCGATTCATGAATCTGTGATGGCAATGAAAATTAATATCTTATTGTCATCTAACGCTTTTTGAAAAAAAAAAAAAAAAAAAAAAAAAAAAAACAGTAATAAAAATAGCATCAAGGTTCTTAAACTCTATTCTCTTCTGTCGACAAGTTAACAGCTCACGTTTTAAGGTTTATCGATAGGTGCTTGAGAATCTTGAGATTCTCAGTTTGTTTGCAGCAAAATAACAAGCAACAACAAACACCCAACTAACAACTTTGTTCGATGTTGTTAGGTTAGTTAGTTAGGTTGGTTGGTTGTTGATGGTATTCGTACTAAGCGGGCAACAACTGAAACTGATCGTGTTGCATTTCTCTTTCTCTTTGAAACTAACCGGTAAAGCAGGTTATTATATACATACATAGTTGGCTTAAACTCAAAGTGGCTGGTCACTGGTTAGCAGCAGTGTACTGTACATTCAATTTTATGGGGCTTCGACAGAATAATAGAAATAAATTTCGATTTGTGCAGTGGCGTAGGGTATTTTCATGCAGCTATGTATTTATGATCTGAATTGAAAAAAAAAAATGAATTTAATCATTTAAAGTATTTTTTTTATATAATTGCTGTTTGCTGCAATTGTTTTCATTCATATTTAAGCATTTTATGGATACAAATTATTCGAAAAAAAAAACTAAAGTACCATTCCCATTATTTTTAAAAATCTTATTTTGGTAAACAAAAATCGAACGAGAACATAAAACAGGTCTACTGCTTTTTTGCAATACAAAAATAAAGACTAAAAACTCAGTTGAATAAGTTTTAAAAGTTAAAACAGTTAAAAACTCTGTTAAAATAGTTTGATACATTTTATAGCCTTCCGGATTTCAATACCTGATATTAAATAATAACTTAATTACTCAAATAAATGATTTTCCAAGGCAAACAAATTAATTTGAGAAAAATCGAATTTAAGTTAGCAGAAAAGAATTATTTTTTCTTTTTTTTTGCCTCAGATCTTGGAAAATCTTTTTTTGAAAATGAGATACTTAATTCAAACAAAATGCTAACTTAATCAAACATTTACTGCCTCATACTTATAAACCAAAAATGGTTATTTCAGGTCTTGTGTTCAGGGTAACAACACCATGGAATAAGAATTTTCTGGACTTAAATGGAACAGTAAGCAATTGCCTTTAATTTGAGCCCGAAAAATTCTTATTCCAACGTGTAGTTACTCTAAACAAAAGAGCTGACTGAAATAACCATTTTTTTTTTATAAATAAAGCCGGATCCACACATGTACCGTGTGGTGTGTTGTGGACTCAGTACACTAATCAAGCGTGCTGTCTTACAAACTGACGTTTTTTATTATTCTGTTTTCAAGAGCATTATTTTCTCTATCCCGCACATTAAAAAAAATATCTGCGCCATAGCGTGGTACTGCCTGAACAGAATAGAATGCTGGAACTGGAGCCGCAGACGGAACTGAAAGAGCTGTCAAAAAGTGTCGTACGTTATTTTTTTTACGTGCCTACAATGCAGCTGTACAGCTTTTAAAGTATTTTGAAGAAAAACAAAAGAATATTCTTGTGTACAAGCTCAGAATTCATATTTTTTTTTTCAATAATTTTTAATAAATATTTTTTTTCGTGATACAAATAACCACAATATTTTTTTCCGACCCAAAAAGTTCTTTTTTTTCTTCATACAAATTGATACGTCAAAAGTGTCGTACGTGAAAACTTAAAACTTGGTGAAGTCTTCCGTCTGCGGCTGCAGCTCCGTATGCAGCTACGTTTTGTTGTGTTGGCAACATTTAATTTGTGTGTATTCAATATTTTGACGGCTGTTGCAGCTCTGGCTCCAGTTCCGTCTCCGTCATCATTCTGTTCAGCCAGGTATAGTGCAATCGTAACGAAATAGATTTCGACACAACACACCACTCCACAACACATCACGCGAGACAAATATGGCTCTACGCATATGAAATACATTGGAGCGATACGACACACGACTCCACAACAGACCACACGAGATACATACATAGATGTGGTTCCGGCTTAGGGCAGTTAGATGTTAATTTCAATTAATTTTTTTTAAATTATTTTAACGTTTTAAGCATTTTTCGATGATTGCTCTATAATAGCAGATGTACATAATGTTGAAGCTGTATTTGGAAGTCGGATTCAAATTCTTCAAGCGGCAAAACTACAAATTCTTGTACTCAATGGCAAATACTAGTGTTGATTGTTGCTGTTGACTGTTGAACACTTGATATTTACACTAATGGCCATGTTTAGACGTAGTATAGCTATAGTATGATGGATAGTGTGTATAGGACTGTCATGCCGCAGGTCTAAGTTTGATTCCCAGCCTCGTCCACCTAATAATGAATAACAAAAACAAAATAGATTTTAAAAGCCACTCCTAATCCTAAATACTTTAACTTACTAACTGTTTCAATTCCTTCATTCCTGAGTCGCTATGTTTCTCCCGGCCTTCGTTTTCTGAACGTTAAATTGAAGATTCCAAGTTTTACAGTCTCACTAAAATCTTTATTTTTTTGTTGAAGAAAAAAGGGATTGTCCGCAATCAAAACCATAAATTAAATTTGATGGCACGACAGGGCCTGTAGTGACTTGCCAACCATTCCAGTGTGCATGATATTGTCAGGAATGAAGGGGACCTACAGTTATCTGCCGAATCTGAACGCCTAAGGCGAGAGGCACTTTTCGATGAGAGATACTTTTGGAGGATTTGTCAAATCCTCGCATACGAAGAATACTAATAGTTTCTAATGTTTCCATTCAATTTTCAGCATTGATAATCTAATCATAGTCAACACAAAAATTTAATCTATTTTGCCAAATCGATATCCAAATCTAGCTTGAACTATGCTGGGACGATTTGTACTTTTAACCCAGGTAGAAAATTTTCCATAGAGGAACCCAGGCCCAAGTAAATTGAGAATAGAAATACCCCTATAGTTTTAAGGTTGGTTTAAATATACTTTTTCGAATAAACGAAACATGAGAATTTGGCCAAAGTTGTTAAATTTTTATCTGACAGCTGTCAAAAATACAAAGGAATTCCAAATAAAACCCATACCATTTTCGAATTCCGACCAAAAGTCTTATTTTCCGATAATTCTTTCATCTGAAATGGAGATTTTATTTTCGCATAAGGTACATATGGGCGCTCCATTACCCCATTAGGCCCTTTTTGACGTTACCAATGATTTTAGTTCATAATATTCAGTGATTGTTGATTTTGAATTTAAACTGCTTTGAATGTATGTGCCGTCGTCGTTGTCGGTCGTGGTGCAACGTGCAAGAGTCTATAATCGCTCCGGTCACTGCACGAATATCATGGACATTGGACATAGAATCATTTAGTATTCAAGTAAACGGTCAATGGCATGCCCTCGTTGCATACGTTCCCATCATCAGGTCCACTGCACAAATGCCTCCGGCGGCGCGGCGCGGTGCGGCTGATGCGTGCATTTTTCCTGCACTAATGTGCACCGCGAATCTCCTTCATTTTTATGTCATCCCGCAATACATTTTTGATTGCTTGTCCTGTCGGATTGAATATATGGATGGCCAGAAAAAAGACTTTAGTATCTGACGCGTTATAGTTTTTACATACCTGCTTACACACAGGAGTCGCGTAGCAAACCTGATGCTGCAAGCTGCAGCAGAACAACCTTCTAGTAGTAGAGTAGAGTAGAGCAGTAGATATAGTTGCAGGTTCTGTAATCAACGCAGTGCCTGTGATTGACCCAGCGAACCTGTTTACGTTTAAAATTGTTTCACCAAAGCAGCACATTGACGGCTGGTCGGCAGCTGAGGAAATGGTACCTGTCCGGCTAAAGTGTTGTGTTTAAGTTTAATCCCAGCATAAGTTGGCATCCATTTGGGATACAATTTAAATTCCTCGTGAATTATTCATTACAGATGTTCATCGTCATCGTCGTCTTCTTCTTCATCGTATCGTCGGTTGTTCGTCGTCGTCGGTAGTTGGTTTCGCTCCGATTTTGCCAACAACGTATCGTCGGCGTCATAGTCGTTGTCGTTCGTAGACGTAGAGTATAGGGTCCTTCGCGGGCATAAGAATTAGGAATGCATTGTGTTGTCAGGTTGACATTCATCACCAACGCCATTTACGATATAAACAAAAAACAAGCCACAAAGATACAATCTTAACAATAATAATTGATGCGCAGGTTGAAAGGAGAGGAAACTCTACTGGATTGGACACTTACTCATTACTGGAGGTGACATTTTGCTATTTGTGGAACTTCAATTATTCATTGAAATGCCGAAAACGTATGCTCTTTCTGTTTCAAGCAGGGATAATGATTGGGTGGTCAGTCAGTCAGACAGACGGATTTTTTTTTTTTTTTTTTAATTTGTTGTTCTTGTGTTTTTATACGACATAATCTAGAATTTCAATCTTCATTTATAAATACAGACATTTTATTGTTCGCTGTTAACAAAATTAAGTGATTAAAAATAGTCAGTTTCCAAATGATATTGTTCATGAAAATTACACAAGTACGCGAGTAGTGTTATACCTACTCTCTGGGCATCCAGAATAATCTAGAAGACAATTTTTGCAGAGAAAATATTTACTATGGCCATTGTCATACGACCTTGAATACATGCCTACATATACCTCGAGTAGGTATTATTTACTAATTAATCCGGTAATTTATTATCTTTTTTTTTATTAATGAAAGTGAAGTTTTCTTAAGACAAACGTCGTCGTATGGTTTTATGTGAGAGAGAGAGTATAAAAATATAGAAACAAAGGAAAATATTAATGAATTTATTCAAATATCAACCGTATACCTATCTAATACTTTAGCTTTGACAGTCGAACCCGGATATTCGTCATATTGAAAGATAATATCTCTATAAGATCTGTACATATTTATATGAAAAATCAATCAATTCTTGTCAGAATACCTATATCTATATAATTCTTTTGGGGCCTTGAATAATAAAGTTTGGACAGTTTTACATGCGGTTAACTCATTTTCAGTCAACCGAGCTCAATGCATGTTTTTGACAAAATAAAAAATGTGGATGACCAGGTATAAAATTCACTTTGAACCGATTTACAACCGGATTGAATAATATGATTGTTAAGCCAATTTCTTCAAAGAGTTTCAAACACAAGTAACGATACTAGCCCTAATATAGTAGTCCTTAAGTTAGAAAGTACCTAGTCACATCGATATCAATTCATTTCTTTACACACATTCTGTGCCCTAGGACTAATCAATAATTCATTTTGTTAGCCCCTATGTACCTTTGGTGTTAGGCGTCATAATTTCATTATTTATGCCATTTTATTAAAAGGTTGGTCATAATTGGGCTTTTCCAGAATCTGACTCTGTCTTTTCTCTTTATAATTTTGACAGTTCTTTAATCAAAAAGAAGCTCTAGATGGGAAAAAAAAAATATATAAATACACACCGATATTGTTCGCGTCTTTAATAGTGTGTTTGTTTTCCCCCCATCTAGAGTTTTTGATGTTTGGTGGAAGTTCTGGATCCGACAAACTAACAAATGTCACTCATGAAAATCAAGGCTGATTTCCAATGGTGCGTTCGCGTTAGAGACGCTTACGTTACGTTTACAAGCATTAGGAAAGCGTCGACATGACAGAAGACTTGAAGAGAATCAGCTGATTAAAAACAATTGAAGTGTCATTCTGAAAACCAAAATTAACCTACAGAACTGTAATGTCGAATTCCTTTCAACAAACAATTCGTTTTTTTTTTTCTAAACAAAATCTATTTTTTTTCTTTCAGTAGGAGGAATTTGTCCAGAAAAAATGATTTTTTTTCTTCTAAACAAATCGATCTTTTTGTTGAAAAGAATTTGACATGAGTTTAGTTGTCAAAATGCGCGCTGAAGTTGGATTTTTTCAACTTCAACGTTGAGGTAGCTTATGTTACGTTGGTTTGTGTACATGCTAATAGGTGCCAAATCGTAACATTACTGCCCATAAGACGGTGTTCACATTGGCCACGTTCATCACCACTTTTTTGACAGATCTAAAAATTCAGTTCTGAAAAACGTAACACTGAACGCACAAAAAAGTCTGAAATTATTTATTCTGTTTTTATTATTTTTTGCGCTTTAAAATCAAAATCCGAAAAGTGATACGAGACCCAGGCGATCAGACCACACACCAAAAAAAAAACTGGATCAAGAACTGTTTTTTTGTTGCTTTTAGCTGTCATCTGAATTTTCAGATAGAATTTTTCATCTGAAAATTCAGGAAAAACGTAAGAAACGTAACTATATGTCAATCGACGTCAACTGAATTTTTATGACTGCTGGCCAATCAGAAGCTCTAAAAATGACAGTTCAGAACTGTCAAATGTGCTGTTGAACGCGGCCATTGGACTCAAATTTACAATTTTTTTTGACAGAAGTCAGTCAGCTCGTGTTGAGACACAAAGTAATGTGAACACAACCGATTCACTCTGACGTTTAAAATTGATAATTTACTAAATAAATTGTTTTCCAATTGAAAAAAACTTTGATTCTGTAGTATTTAAGCTCCAAACAAAAGCTAAATACTGAGAAAACAAATGTCACAAAAGGAAACGTCAAAAAAAATCCACAAATTTTTAAAAAATTTAAAAAATCCTGCCTCACTTGCCCATCTCTTTCACACCACAAAGTGGGAACGAGAAAAAGTACATATAGACGTCAAAATAAATCCGAGGAGTAAGTCCAATGTGAACACTGTCTAATGCGTCATTTTAAACACTTTGCAGAAATTGCTATGTGCGAACTTTCGCGTTGACAGAAAAATCTGTAAAAGCGACGCCCAGCACGCCATTGGAAATCAGCCTTTAGGCATTATAGTATTCAATTTCACGCAATGGTAAATGTAGTCTTGATGGCAACAAAATACAAATTTTTTATGATTTTATTAATATAAGGAATAACATGATGAAATTTGTATCTATATTTCCTTATTATACAATTTTTTTAAATAATTTATACCAAAAACCTGCTTGGCAAAATGGTAAGTTCTGTCAAGTTAACCGAACACCATAAAAATTTTCATTAGAGAAAATTGTGTAGAGGAAAACTTGACAAATACTCGTTAGGCCCTTGATTAAAAAATTGTTAGGCAAGTTTAACTATTGGATCATAAATAAAGTAATTCATTTTTATCATTGAATGCCTGTATTTCAAAGTAGCCAGTGCCGTGGTTAGCGTATTAGACTAGTACATAAGCCGAAAGTTCTAGCACCTAATTAAAATTAAACCAATTTTTATTTTCTCTCGAGGTGGGATGGTAATAACTGGCGAGGGCCTGGTGGATTTTGAAAGTAAATACCTGCATTGCTGGCGCCTTGTAAGAAAACTTAAAGTGATTTTCTAGGCGGCAAGGATTTTATTTATAATGAGCTTTCGAACTTAAAAAAATACGTAGTTGACTACCGTATTTTATTTTTATGTACATATTTAGACAAATTGTGTCCTCCTTTAGTTTCGAAGAAAGTTGGGAACCCTACCTAGTACTGTCATTTTGAATACTTGAGTATTGCTAGAAGTCAGTACTAAATAGCTCCTTAAAATCAATCTTCAAAACAAATTTTGGAAGAAAAAATTTTTTTTAAATAAACAGATATTCAAAATTGTACGTTATTAAATAGGTATTGCTTTTTGTATGTAAGTGGTAATTTTACATCTTTGAATACATCTCTGGTGCACTTCCCACATGAAAAAATAATTTTGAGGTTAGAGTTGATCATTGAACGAAATATTAAAAGATGAGAACAGAAAGAAAATCGAATAGATATCATTGGAACGATTGTGTTCCACTTTTTTGAAACGAAAATAAGCCGAAAAAAAGTGAAATATGTACATATTTTTGTTCGTTATTTTTTTCAGCCCAAAAACAAAAATTTACTGATTGAATTCGTTAGCAGAATACATACTATGATACTGAAAAAACCCTGAATTAATTGAAAAAAAAAAAAAAACTTCAAAAAGAATTCATTTCATCACATTCTGTTTTCCGAACACAAAACTACTATTTTTTTTTTTCTACCAAAACACTTTTATAGCTATGTATGTGTGTATGTTCATGAATCTCTATCTCTATATAGAAAAAAAAATATCCCTGGATTCTCCCTAAATCACTTTATCTTTGAGAAGATATATTTTTTTTTTGTCAAGTATGCCTGAATCCACCTCCAGGTTAAATCGATATCTTTTAGTAAAAGTATCTCTATCTACGTTTAAGCCACACGTACCGTACATACTTGAGTTTTGCAGCAGCATGTGAGCCGATTAATCAATGTACTTTGTTTTGTTTTGAAATAAAAGGCTTTTAAACATTCATGTTTATTTTTTCTAACAGTTTCTTTTGAAAAATTGCATGCTCTTGTGGATATTACTCGTTTGTTAAATTTTCATTGAAGGTTAACCACAAAACTGCTTTTGCATTATATTTGTTTTGTTGTTTTTATAGTTTGAAAATTTTTAGTTGGATTTCGGTTTCAGATATTTTCTTCTATATTTTTTTTTCTATATAAAAATGAATCCTTTTTTGTATTCGTACGCGCATAACTCGGCTAAACATAATTCGATTTGTATTGAGATTTTTTCTTTTTTGGTTTTGTATTGAACCAGATTAACACAAAATGGAGCTGAAAACTGAAAAATTCAGACAAAAATTAGTAAATTTGACCAAGAAAGTCAGAAAATCGTGAAAACATTTTGAAATTTCAAACTTTCTGAATTAGTTTTTTGTTCGTACGCACATAACTCGGCGAAACATCATCCAAAGTGGATGGAAATTATTTTGTTGCATTTGTATTGAACCAGAGAAACACAGTACGGAGATAAAAATTGGAAAATTAGGCCGGAAAAGTCGCAGCTTTTTCGAAAGTAACATTAATAGTTAAATCAATTATAGGTGAAGCGAAGTTCACCGGGTCAGCTAGTTTTGAATAAATCTAAGTACTTTTTATAATAAGAAGTTTTTTTCGCATATTTGATGTGATATCTCTCCCCCTCCTAAACAAATAGTAGATAGAGGGGAAGAGGGTAAACCACCAAATTAATCGAAATCCTGTATTGATATTAATTTAGGCAGCTTTCTTCAAAAATTTATCAAAAATTATAAACTGTATTCGATATTATTGGCACAATGGTGAGCAGAATGTTTTGCTTTGCTGTACGATTAAGCATATATACATACATCTAGCACTTAAGCGTGAATGGATTAAAATTCTTTGTTCAGCTATTGTCATATCTTTAGGAAGTGATCTTAATGTTTTACGGACAGCCTTTAACTTTCTATAAAAATTCGATATTATTAAGATCAGTTAAATGATTTTCTTCTAAACAATCGTCACCTAAGACCGCTTCTTTTATGAGTTTTTAGTCAGATTAGAAGTTCTATTTTTCAGTTTCTGTGTTGTTGTGCCGATTTTAATTGAAAGAGGAAAAGAAACAACGAAGCAGCAATTAAATTGATAAAAACTATACTTATAGATCCAAATGTGGCTAAATTTAGTAAGAAAAATATAGATGTATATCTCAAGATTCTTAAACTGTGGAAAAAGACAATTTAATATTTTTTTTTGGAATGCTTTTGCAAAAGAGATCTAAAATTCTATCGAATTTTTCTTATCATTTTCAAATAGTTCCAAAATTTATACAAATGTTTATAGATAACTTGTCTTCAACTTATGTTAGGTATATGCTTGATAGCAAGTCAATAACTCTTTTATCCTATAAACACGTTGACAATATTTTTTAATTGAACTGAAAAAGCTCAGATTCTTATCTTATCATATTATGGCAAGCAGGAGCCAGAAAACGTTTGCCTTTTTCAATAGGGTAAATTTGTATCTGTGGTTAATGGTCATAATTCCGATATGTCTTTCTTAAATAAATAAATAAATTTGATGGCACAACAGCTCATGAAGAACTAGGGCCTAGTGACTTACAACTCTCAACCATTCCTGTGTGCGTGTCTGCAGGAATGGAGGGGACCTACAGTTTATTGCCGAATCCGAACGGCTAACGAGCGGCACTTTTCTGTGACAGGAGATACTCTTGGAGGATTTGTCAATTCCTTGCAAGAGGCAGTAGCCGTTTTTTTCTTTTTAAATAAATAGATGGCGAGGCTGGGGATCGAACCTTAGACCTCCGGCATGACAGTCCATCGCACTAACCATCACGCCACGGCTACTACGATATGTCTTTCTTACGTTTTCAAAAAAAAAAAAAAACTTTTAAAAAATTGATAAAGGCTCCAAAAAAAGGGTAATTTTTAAGGCAATACTATAAGTTTGGTAATGTAAAAGTCATCAATCATGGCTCTAAAGCAAATAACGCGTTGATCATAACACGCTGATTAGCCTAATTAAAAAAAAAAAATATAGCCCGATTACTCCACCGACAAATAGTCTGCAGTAAATCATCATAATGAAATTAAGCCAGTTCACATTTCTGAGATCTCACTGAGTAAATTCCATCAGCTCCACTGAGCAGGAGGGAAAATCTGAACAAAATTTCTGCGCTAGAAGTCAAAACCAATTCTGAATTTCCTGCAAACTTCAGAGTGAAATAAGCAAAAAAAAAAACAACAAAATGTAAAGAAAAAAAATTCCATTTTTTACGTTGTCTGCATTTTGTTTTTGTTTTTACTGTCAAAATTAGAAAGAGAATAGACAAAGACAATTTTTGGAAAAGCTCTATTTCCATATAGACCGAGAGCTGACAGCAAATTTTTGGTTTGGAGATATAACCAAAATTCACAAACGTGTATGTAGAGGTTGAAGGGTACTGAGTTCGAATTCAATCGTCTGGCATGATTATCTTGTCGCCGTGCGAAGGGAAGGAGCGCTGAAAACAGTGATTTTCCAGATTTTTGTTTAGATGGTATAACCATTTTTTAACATACTTAAACTAAAGCTAACTATGCTTTGATTAAGAATTTTGGGGTCCCAGACGTTTAAAGTGTCGCCAGACCCAGCTAGACGCCCCCTAAGAGGGAAAAAAAGTCAGATTTTGGTTTGAAAGGTATAACCAAATAAAAAATATGCCAAAAAATCAAGAAGAATCTTCTCATTTTCATTCAGATTTCTGAGATTGCTGAGTTTTCTGACTCTGAGATCTCAGATGGCCGTGGCGTGATGGTAAGTGCGTTGGACTGTCACGCCAGAGGTAGGGGTTCGATTCCCAGGTCCTGCCACCTAAACACAAAAGTGTTTTTCTTGCGCGGAAGTGACAAATCCTCCAAGAGTATCTGCTGTCATAGAAAAATTCCGCTTCGGATTCGTCAATAAACTGTAGGTTCTCTCCATTCCTGCAGACACGCACACAGGAATGGTTGAGAGTTGTAAGTCTCTAGGCTCTGGTTCTTCAAGAGCCAGTTCTATCATGAGATATAATCTTGAAAAATTTGAACTGGCTAATTGAAAAAACTACTAAATAAAAAACGACACTGAAAGATTGCAGCCTAATATTTGGTTTAACAGAAGTTTAATGTGGTTTTCCATTGAACCATTTTGGATGTGGCGGTAAAAAAAAAAAACAAAAAAAAACAGACGATTCGTGGAAAATGGAACGTAAAATCAGATTTGCCTTTGTTTTTTTTAAGTCTTATTTTTCTATTGAAGAATTTATCTAACTCAACACCACTTTCTTATCAAAAGTAAAAAGCAAAATGCCTTATTCACACTAATATGTTAAGATAAAGTCACTTCACTTCTTTGGTTGAATGGAAAGCAATATAAGTTAAATATTTGAGTTTCATTTTAGGAAATAATATGTCTCAATGATTAAAATTTACGATAGCCATACTTAATTGGCCTTTCTTTATATATATTTTAAAATTTATCCTCAACCTTCCAAAATTTTAGGATAATATTTTAAATTTCATACTTGGAAAAAAATGTTTTGATTTTATTCTTTTCAACAATTAAAAAGTTCCAAAGCAAAAGTACAGTTTTTCTGTTTGTTTTTTTTTCGTTTGTTTATTCTTAAAACAATATTCTTCGATATTTTATCGAAGAATTTTGTTCATGTTGCATTTTAATTTAAAAGCTGTAACAATCTATCTGTGCAGCCTTTGTTAGAAAAGTCAACAACATTTACTTGATATCATTGTTTTTCGCTATCTCAACTCAAGAGTGATATGAAATTAAAAGTTCTTGGCTAAAATTTAAATCAAATTGAAAATAAAAAAAAAAATTTAAGATTAAATTAGTCTACACGCGGCAATTGTTAGTGAAATAGGTATGTCCACGAGTAAAGTAAAAGTTTAGATTTTCATAAAAAGTGTGGTTTAGTAAACACTCTGGAATATTATTTCGTGGCCAAAAATTAATTGGATTAACTAACTCATAAACAAAAATATAAAATAAGTTGATAAATTTATTCAAAAAAAACATTTTTATGTACGTGGCATGAAAAAATCAATTTTTTTTTAAATTAATGAAGACCATGATTGAAAAAAAAAAAATACTGTACTACTTATGATTTTTCGTACATCATATGTATTTGTGTGACACTCTTCTTCTTTATCCATCATAGATGGATTATAAAATAAATAGAAGAAAAAAATCAGCTTTTTTGATATTCGACACGACATAAAATTTCTGCAGAATTATTTGGTCGTGGCAAGTAGATAAAATGATGAGAAGTTTCGGTTATCACAATCGACATGACATGTGGGTATTTCAATGGCATTCTCTTTAAAAATATGTGATTTTTTTTTACTTCTTTTCAATTCTGGTCGATCTTTGACTCTTCGGACTTCGTTTTTAATTTTTTTTAAATGCATAAATCAAACATGAGACTAACGACATACAGGGGGAACAAGTGCGTCATAAGGGGGGCAGAAACTTAAACTTGTTTTATTTAAGATTAAAGAAGGAATCACAAAATAATTTAGTAACCTAACTTTTTATTTCTTTAATTTTTAATTAAATATGAGCTATATAGGGCGGGTTCTTAAAGCCCTTCCAAACTATCCCACTGACTATTAATACATATGTCAAAAAAGTGGGAAATAAATCATGTATAATAGTGTCATCCCACACGACTTGACAGCGCATCACACACAATTCGACATGTGTTATTACACGAACATTTTTAGGATTAGTTCTTAAACCATCACACATTCTATGTGGATGCAAATGTGAAGGCAAAATGTGAAAATCATTTTCTTCACACAAATTTGGCAGTCGTAAGTAATTATATCCCACTTATTTTTTTTTACATGTGTTAATAATCGATGGAATAGTGTGGAAGAGCTTGGAATCCAAAAGAAACTTTTTTGGTTTGAAGCTGGCAAAATACTTACGACTTTCTATATAATGTGGTTTTCCAATGGTAAAAAAATATTTTTTTTTGATCCAGATCTTCGCCTTGCAATGGGAAAAGATTTTGATTTTGCGGCAGATCTACTCCTTCTTTTTAGTAACACCACTATACACCCGTAACAACTACCAGTTTGACAACATAAGGTCCACAGACACGAATATTTACTAATACCATGAAAACAAAAAAAAAATTAATCTCAAATCGTATTCCATTCGCAACAAAAGAAATCAAATTTTAGGCAGAAATCTGAATTTACCAAAGGAAATCCCCATAAGAAATGCTATTCTTGATCCAAGTGTGGTCACTGAAATTTTGAATGGGGAATTCTGTTATAAAATATTTAGATAAATGCCACTGAAATACAGACAATTTACGGACATGTAAAAAACGGGGACATTTGCGTCCCCCTTTAGCATTTTTAGGAGAAAAAAGTTCTTGAGACAAAACAGGGGGACAATCCCCCTAAAAGGGGGACGAAAGGTAATCCTATTGGTACCTTTTTTTCATCATACCGTATCTTCTTCATATAAATTCTTCTTGTAGCAGCTGAAATTTTTATTACTAAGCTTAATTTAATTAATGTAAAATTATTAATAAGTGCATTTTTTTGCTTTAATATTTTCAGATATTTCCAATGAAACACCAAACAATAAATCAATAGATTGTTTTCAATTTCATATTCAAAAATTATCAAAATCACCGAAAATAATCCCGAGAAGAGCGAATATTCATGATATCCAATGAAAATAACACAAAGACTTGGTAGCAAACAAAAATGCTATACAAACATTATTTTGATTAAATAAAAAAATAAAAATAAAACGCTACCAAGACATATCCACGCATAAAATTAAAGACTTACTTTTTATTTCTAAAAAGGACATATCAAATTTACCAAATTTACGAGCAAAGTAAAACAATTGGACTGGAACTTAAAAAAAAAAAAAAAAAAAAAACTAATACCAAACCAAATTTTAATTCTACATATTTTAACAAATGAATTCTGCAAACCAACCATCATGAGGATTGTGGAATGTTTTCTTCGTAAAAAAAGCCAAATTATGTGAATAAAATACGAAATCTAAAAACGTTTTTGTATTTTTCCCAAAAAAGGCTTTAACTTAATTTAAACCCAATTTTTGTCTTCTGCATAAAAAAAAACACAAATTTGGTGAACAAGAAAAATTGCACACCAAGAAGTCACTTAATAACTTGAAGACAAACACCTGCACCAGCAAAATATGGCATTCATATGGCGACGTCGTTCAACATCGATTGTGAAAATTGTAGCAGTTCTGACGGTAATTTGGTTTACCATTGCCTTCCTGCTTTATACAGATGACACGAGACGCGCTTCCAAATGGAATGGAATATCCTTAGGGCTTAGAAGTGATGGTGGTGGTGGTGGAGGTGTTCCAGGAGAAGTGGTTGGTGGTCGAGCAGGTGGTGATGAATTTGACTACCCGGCTCGAGGAGGTGCTGCCGCTGACGTTCCAATTGCGGTTAACAGAAATGGTGACAAAGCTCGAATACCTCCCGTTGAGACTGTCATTGACGCCAACAAACGTGATATTAATAATGGAGACGAATCTGTGATCAATAATATGGCACTACTGCCACATGAAAAAGGGGCTATAAAACTGAAAAACCATAAAGCAGAAGCAGCAGAAAATGATGTTGCAAAGAAGCATCAGGTAGATGATGGTAAGTCATGAAGGTTATTGATTACATTTACCCATGGTTATGTTTATTAAATAATATCGTGATATTCTGAATTCCTTGTGCTTTTGTTGAGAAAAAATGCTAGCGTGTTGTGATTTATCGATTGAGAAAAAAATACAGTTACCATCTTTTTTTTGGCATAGGTAATTTGGGATTAATTCAGAGTTCTTGATCTAATGGTTCTTGCTTTCAACCTTTTATTAAAATAAATTACTTTATAAACCTTAATGTGCATGTTTTGTTAGTATTTTAGTTTCAAAAAGACTTGAAACCCTTGTTCAGCTTCTAAAAAATTAAAAGAAATTTGAACTTAATCGTAGCTTGTAACGAAATAAATCTATTCACACGAACCACCAACAAAATTAACGAGTATTCCCTTAAATGAAGTATGTATGTACTTACTTCTGAAACTGGTACGTGCATGGAATTACTTCGAAGACGATTGGCTTTACTTGTCTGTATAAAATTCATTTCATTAAGATGGGATTTATATATCTTCATAAAGAAGTAAATTGTGGAGTGAATAAATAGAATCGATATCGAAACGATTGATGAATTAAATAAAAATGAAACATACAGTACATAAATCCTGTCTAAGCTATCAATAATATGTTTTCGCTGACGAAAAGTTTATTAAGTTTATTACATTTTAAAGTATTTAAATGTGTGGAACTCGGTTAAAAAAAACTCAATTGTTTCGAGAAATAGTTCCGAATGTTTTGACTTCCATAAAGCTTTCAATTAATGCGGATGATAAATTTTTTGCAAGTTCAATTCCAAGAGCTTCTTTAAAATAATCAATGGAACCTTTATAGAAACACTACTTATCTTAAATTCTTTTTATGATTGATAAAACCTGGAACTTGCGCCAAAAAATATATGGAAAACCTGTTTTTTTTCGAATTTATAAATACATATTTCTTTAAAGATTCGATAGTTAAGCTTTCATTATAATATGATTAACCTAAAATATAGCCCTTTAAGCAAAAGAGTCCGTTTTGGATCCGCACACGTAGTCAACAACGTATGGAGGACTCCGCGTACGGATCCAAATACGGATCCGCAAAACTGTGTTTGTCGGCTCAAATTAGTATAAAAATTAGAATCACCACTAAACCACTTGCGCATGTATTGTGTTGTAAGGGTGAAAGTTCACCATACTCAGCGAAAACCGAAACCAAAACGGATCCCAAACGAATCGCAAAAAAAAATACTTCACAGCTTTAGTTCTACATTACCTACAACAAAGCTTTTTTCATTCCAATTTTCTCCAATCGAGTTTACCTATACTACTACAAAAAAACAGAGCTTTTTCTTCATTTCAAGAAACTTTTATTTTCATCAATTAATATAAATACAATTTACAAACATATTTTATTGCGCTACAAAAAGACGAAATTAACGAAAAACAGTAACATTTTATTTATGAAGCGACCGTTTCTCAATTTTTCATACGAAAATATAAGAAAAGAGAACAAAAAAAAACTATGTCTTCGCTACTCCACTTGCAGACGTGAACTGAACAAAGAATTTTTGTGGATGTGCGTGAAACACTCAGCTTACCAAGGATCCAAAGATAAAAACAAAACTAAAACCGCACTATCCCGACACATTGATTAGTAAAACTGATCAAGGATCATTGTGACTGTCATTATGTGACTTTTATACACTGCAGGTCAAAATTTTGAGTCCACTCTCATTTTAAGACGAAAACTAAATTCTAGCACCGAACAAAACTTTTAAGTGAAAAAATAAGTATGTAGAATTTATGAGGAATATATTAAAAGCAAAATAAAGAGAAAAATATTTGTATTTTGTTGTTAATACATAGAAATTTATTTAAGAAATTAAAAAATGGCTCAAACCGATTTTTCGTCGAAAATGCCTCTTTTACATTCGATTACTTTTTTTTACAATTCTGGGCATTCTAGATATAAGTTTTTTAATTGTTTCATGTGGTATATAGTTCCAGCAATCCGCAATGCAGATTCCGATCAAGGACATTGATACCGGATCCTTCTATCCAGCTCATCCCACAATAACTCTATAGGGCTTAGGTCCTTAGGTGATTGCGGCGCACATGTCATGACTTGTAAGATTTCTTCATCTTTTCTATCTCCTGGCAAAGTCTGGACGTGTGTTTATGGTCATTGTCCTGTCCATCTTAATCCAGAGATCAAAGCTTTTTCTTCCAATATCTTCTTGTACGCCTCCTTGTTCATTTTTCCAATAACTCGAATCAAATTTCCCACTCCACTTGAAGAGAAACATCCTCAGACCATCACAGAACCACTTCCATGCTTGATGGTAGGAACCATACAGTCGATAAGCATCTTTTGTTCAGCGCTGCGTAGAAAGAAAAACCTCCGTTTTGTACCAAATACCTCGAACTTAGATTCGGCGCTCCATAAAACTCTGCTAAAATCTTTTTTTGTCCAGCCTCTATGCGTTCTGGTCCACTCTAACCGTTTCACCTTGATGGTTTTTGGTCGAAGAAGTGGTTTTCGAACAGCAACTTGTTCAAATAGTCCAACATATCTTAGCTTACGATTGACCGTGTCGTCAACGATAGCAGCTTATCCCGTGTTGTATTTATTTTGGCATGTATTTCCGGTGCTGTTTTTCACCTGTTTCGTTTGCTTGTTGTCACTATTAGCAAATTCTCGTTGTTGTAGATCTAGGCCGTCCTGAGTGTGATTTATCCTCAAGAAGTCCGGTTTTAGCGTGCCGCTCAATGGCACGTTGAACGCAGCCTTTCGATATCTCTAACTGCGAAGGAACTTCCCGTTGCGAGTTGCCTTCTTTAATAAAGAGTAATGATGTTAGAACGTTTTTCAATTGTGGTTTCCGCAAATTTTCCCATTTTGAACTGGTTGTTTACTCAAAAGACGAAGAACCTCAAATAAATGCTTATGACTTCAAAGCGTGGATTTTATATAAAAAAAAATTGCAAATCCAGGTCTACAATTTTTTTGTTTTGAAAACCCTTTTTATGTACGGAGTCATAAAAAAGTGCTGAATCAACAAAACAAAAGTCATACAAATTTATTATTATCCAAAAACCCAAGTACTACTTTTCCACAAACAAAACGCCCTTAAAACAAAAAAAAAAACTGGATCAAAATCCAGCTTTTACTACCTGCACTTATTGCATATTGCTCAGGCAAATTTTTAGGTAAAAAGCCCAATCTTTAATTCATAAAATCAAACCCCAGGCATGAACGAAGTCAGTTGACTACGTTGGACTCAAACTTTTGGCCTGCAGTGTATGTACCTACATCTCAATACTTATTAATATGATATGTATCTTATTGTCGCCCTAATGTATACAGGTGGTAATATTTGATTTTTGGCCAAACCAAATTTCAATCCTCCCAACTTTAATCTGGCTCTTTTAATTCTTAGTTTTCTCTTTAATCGCACTTAATCGATTTTAAAGAAATTTCGAATAGTCTCAAATTTAATGTAAACTAGAATAATTTCAGCATTTCAAATGAAACTTTTAAATTTACTTAATTTATTTTTAAAAGCGTGTTTGACTGAAACTCGCAGTAAAGTCTGCAAAGGCTTAAAACCTTCAATAATAATTTATTTCCATTAAAGCGCCCAGCGGAGTTATTTTGTTTCACTTAAAATGTTACTGAAAATCTAACAGCCAATTTCTTCACAGAGTCCTAACTCTAGTACCGGTACTAGTCCTAAAGTTAGTACTCAAATCGGTATCAACTCATTTCTTCACACAAGTACTAAGGCTTAGTCCTGCCAATTTGATACCGAGTACTAGTTAGGACTCAGTACTAGCTAGCTCCTCAAAATCAGCTAGGACCTGGTTATTATACCAGTTGTTAGTACTCAAATCGGTACCAAATGATTTCTTCACATAAGTACTAAGCCCTAGTCCTGTCAAATTGGTACCGAGTACTAGTTAGGACTTGGTTTAAGCTAGGACCTCGAAATCGACAGTCTAGCAGGTTAATAATCAAATCAGAGCAATTAATTGCATTTGGTTTTATCATTTCTTGCCTGTTATTCTAAAGAAATAGGTAATAAGTGCGTTTTTTTATTAACATTGTTAATTTTGATTCTAGTTTTTTTTTGGTTTTTCAATTTTGTATAATGGGTGATGTTTTTGTGTAGAAAATGGATTTCGTGTTGGTGATGACAATTCTTTTCGCGTTTTTTTTTTCTAATTTTATTTGTTTTTAGATTTTCAACTTTTTAAAAATAGTCAAGACATTCGATGCATTATCTATATAGCGGTTGCCGATTTTATGAAAATATTGGTAACCAAAGGTTTTGCATTGCATAAAAGTGGCCGCTTATGCATTTTACCGATTCCTTGACCCTTGACGTAACCGGAAAATATCGTTGGCGGACTAAACATTGTTAAAAAATGGAATTGATGATCGGTCAAATATTTCACCTAATATTTGAATTGTGCGCACACATTTTGAAGCCGGCGAAATTGGTAATCCCATTAGTAGGTGGGGATTAAACGCGAACACAAAAACTTAATTCTAAATACTACGAAAAGTCACAAGTTTGGCGAAATCATTACAACAAACACAAAATCGATATTCACATATTTTTAATAAAAAGAAATTCAATGCAACACATGACAATATAATTATTATATTCATCTTCTAATATTAAATGTATTTTATTTATTTAACAATTTGACATACAGAAAACATAATAAATAGATCAAAGGCAGGCAAATTCTGTTTGAAATTTATTTAAATCTTCACAAAAACTGATGTATATGTTAAATAAATATCAAAATAATTTTTAAAATGCCAAAATGTTGTCAAAATCAGTATTAGACCAGTTTTAGACGTTTTAAGTTCCTAGTACCGCTGTGTGAACTTAGATCGGGTACTAGGAATGTGAAGAAATGCTCAGGTACTAACTTTTCGTTAGGACCCAGTACCAGAGCTAGTACCTGGTCCAGCTAGACCGGGTTCTAAGCTAGCTTAGTACCTATGTGAAGAAATTGGGCGTAAGTATCATTAAGTTTCCTTGACAACTCTGTAAGTTATATAATAATATGACTGATAACAGCTTATGATTAAAATATCAACCATAGAATATAATAAACAGCAAATAAAGGACCTGTCTTGTCTATATCCTTCAAAGATATGCCTTTGGGTTGAACGAAGATAAAACATTTTATTTTCAACCATAAATTTAGGCCTTAAAAAGGTTAAAACGAGCGAAAAGTCATACACGTTTATCTATCTATATACCTACATTTTCGACAATGTAATACATATAAAATAGGCACACCTTTTGTATGTCTTTTTTTGTTTTGTAATCATTAAAAATGTGTCTGTCGTGTTGCACAGTGTGAGAATTTACAAAGCAAGTTGGATAAAATTAAAAATTCTGATATGCTTTTAAATGAGTAATGATTTATTGAGATTATTAAATTATATAGTTAAAGGAATGTTATGGAAAAAAAATTAATATTGTAAATATAGGCGTTGGTACTGGAAGCCAATTACATTTCAAATTAATTACGATGAAACGAAATTTATTTAAAGGAAATCTGATAAATTATCTGTCCTGGAAAGTTTCTCTGCAAATTTAAATCCCGACAAACTTAAAATTGTAGATATACATACCTAATTTTTAATCATTTCCCAAAAAGTACCCTAAATTTGGGCCAAGGTTTTTGTTTTAGTGGGAGAAAAGGGCTTAATTTAATTTTGGGAATTCCTCTAAAATTATTCGCTTTTTGGAAGACATGTCAAAGTGAAAATTGACACTTTTATTTTCTTAAAACGATAGATTTTGAAAAAAAAAAAAAACCTGGCAAGCATCCAAAAATTTACATCGTTGTGAAGTGAAAAATAGAATATTAAAACAAAAAAATTGATTTTCTAACGTTTAGGCACGTTTTTCTTCGTATTTGTTTCTCTTACGCAGTATAAAAATCTTTTTTGTGCTAAATTTTATAAATTACAACGTTTGCTCTGACATTTCACCAAAAAAAAAATGATAAATTCCCGAGATTATACGCCTTTCAACCCACAAAATCAAAAGAAGGGGTTCAATCTTTGTACGAATGTTCGAATTCAAGGTAAAAACCTTGTATTCAAATATTCCAGAATTGAAAATTCAGACAAAACTATCGATAAATATAAAAAAAAAACTTATGAATATTTAAAATCTTGAATAGGTAGGTACTGCAAAAAGTCGTTAGTCGAAAATTTCCCGTATCAACGACGCACGATACATTTACGAGTATATTTTGAACTTCATATTTTTTTTCAGTTAGAATTGCAAATTATCAGACTGTACAAACGTCTTTAAATTCATTCATGGTTAATAAAATTCCTTAGCAAACTTGCGTGCCTGCTTTCCATCTAAAATTTATAACACTCTAGTTTCGATATGGGAATAATAAATAATATATAGATATTTATAAATAGAATAGAAAAAAAAATCACCAGCTTTTAGCAAAATTGATAAGAATTTTTTTCTTTCGAATTGTTCCACATACTATAAAAAAAAAATTGTGCACGCTTGATAATAATTGTTGGTGTCATTCTGTCTAAGATTTTTTTAGAAAAAACTTAAATTTTTAGAACGTTTTAAATACTCATTTTGTATGTACATACAGGAACCTATGGCCGGATATCTCTAAGAAAAAACTGACTACCTTCTTACGCTAAGTAGACCTCAACTGTCCCTTTTGGTTGGAATCCTAACGGGTCACAACTCAATGGTAACCCACATGAGCAGAATGGGTATTACCACATCTGACTTATGCAGAGGGTGTCATAACGAAGAGGCGAAAGAGGGCTCTTATCACTTCCTTTGTGAGTGCCCCAGCTTAGCAAGAACCAGGAAGATAACCATCGGAGAATACTTCTTCGAAGAATTGGGCGACATCTCGTGTTTGCCACTGAAAAACATCATAAAATTCATCCAGAATTCAAGATGGTTCAGGAAGGCACCCCACACCACCTAACCCCCAGGCCCCACTAACTCCTTTCCTCACCAGTCCTTATACCCTCCCTACCCTTTTCTTGGGGAGCACAATGGATCCACTGAGATCCGAGTGAGATGATGCAGTTTGCCGTATCATCAACCCTTCAAACCTAACCTAACCTATGTACATACAGGTCCGGCAAGGAGGTATAGCATAGTATCTAAGGCTGTAAAAATGAGAAGAGGGATATGGTTTTAATGTATACTTATTTTCTTTTGTTAATAAGCGTCACTTAAGTTGCCATATGCATGGAGATTTGTAGATCGTTGGTTCATTAATTCAATATACTTACGCAGATTGTGATATACCATATAATAAACCAACCTGCTAATAGACCAAGTATCAATTTGGAAAACTTAAATATAGTATTGTACTTATATAAACATTTTCAAAAAAAAAATTATTATTTTTTGGATTTTTAGAAGTTTTTTTTTTTTGTTTGGCACCAGCGAGCCTTTTATAACATTAGCTGCGTTTTATTTTCTACGGATCTGGATCAGGACCATTTTACAACACGTAATACAAAAACAATTCGGGATCCTGCTCTCTATCTGGATCTATTTCGAAGATCAAAAAATGAATTCTTACTTTGGCGGGTAGATGGTTTTTATGGTAAGGTAGCGTTTGTTGTAGTGCAAAGAAAAGAGACGTGATCCATATCGTTTTATTTTCAAGGGATGATCCTGATCCAGATCCAAAGATAATAAAACACGGCTATTATCTCTTATATTTTATACAAAAAATATACTTGAAACCCAAACGGTATCGATCGACAGAACAACTGTTTTAAAATCGTTAATGAAAACCTTACTTTCCTCGAAATTAACTCTTACGATATTGAATAAAGCTTTTCTAAGTACTATAATATACAGTGGCGGAACCAGGGGGGGGGGGGGGTCATATTGGCCCTCAAATTGGTACATATATGTAATAAAACTGAAAATAATAGAGCTTCCAACTTATGCTAATAACTGTCACTTCTGGAAAATTAACTACTGTCAAGTTGTGTTCAGAGCGAAATAAGAATTAAATTAATGTACATAGTTATGTCGTTTTCCGTTGGTCACTTCCAGCACTCTTTTTTTTCACTCCATTCGCACTCCCGACACCCCGAAAACCTTCCATTTGCTGTTCGGAGTAATGATTTAGGAGTGTTTTTCACTCCGGATTTTTCATTAAGGAGTGCTATAGGAGTGCACTCTGAAAACTCACATACATACTTTTAAAAGTATGTATTGGATTAATTGTTAGAACAGTAAATGCTTCTTGTTGGGATGTTCTCGAGTTGACATTTTTGAAGAATTTATTTTAGTTTTTACTTCTTCTTTTTCTATTGCATTGGAATCAAAAACGAATGAAACACTCTGAAAATTCAATCGAAAACGACATTTATCTATGCAGTAGCCATGGCCTCGTCTAAAACTAATAATAATAAAAGAAAATTGGCTACTGCCTCTTGGGAGGAATTGACAGAACCTCCAAGAGTATGACTTGTCATAGAAAAATGCCGCTCACATTAGCCGTTCGGATTTGGCAATAAGCTGTAGGTCCCCTCTATTCCTGCAGGCACGCACACAGGAATGGTTGAGAGTCACTAGGCCCTAGTTCTTCATGAGCTATTGTGCCATCAAATTTATTTATTTTGAATTAAATTTTTAATATTTCAGCTTTAAAAATGAAACACGAAAGCTGTTTTAAAATTTGTTTTTTTTTTTTTTTAATTATTCAAATGCATATTTTGTTTTATTTATACCTGTCTAATTAAACTACATCAGAATTGAAACATTAATTTTGTTTCAATTCATGATAATTATGTTGTTTTTATTAAAAATCCTTGCATACAAATATTTAAATACACATCATAAGTCATAGATCAAAAGTTCATGTTGCGCAATTAAAAAAAGAAGAAGAAGAAAAATGATAAAATATAAAAGATAAAAAAAAACCAAATACATAAGTTGGAGGATTTCGAAACAATTGTCACTTAAGCTTTTGAGTAAGTTTGCATGATAAACAAAAAAAAAAAAAAGTCTTAAATCATTGATGATTAGGTACGATGACTCTGACTGACTTTTGCTGTTAAATTCCAAAGAAAAGAAAAAAATTGCAAATGACAAAAAAAATTAAAAAAAAAAAACAAAAGATTTTCTGTTGTGCAATTGCTAAGAGATTATTATGCTATCGTGATATTTACTTAGGTACATCAAACACAAAATTGCAATCCATCGCAAACGACAAACGCCCGCCCTCTTTGCTTCATCATCGCATCGTCTTCGTCATCAGACTCCGTCGTAATCGCGGCGATGCTGCGATGACGGCGATGATGCAAATTCCTCGCGTTGAATATAATTTTACAACTGTTTAAATGATCACACCTTTATGGGTACGTTATGACTTCAGAAAGTTAACTTATACATACATACGTAGTATATTTATATTTTCACACTTATTGTGGATATCAACAATTGATATAATATTCAGAAACTCATCGTAATTTTAATTTTGTTTATTTGTTTTTTTTTTTTGTTTTTAAAGTTCATTACACTCCCTGGTTGTCCTGTCAATGGTTTTTTTATTTCTCAGTTTGAACTCATATACAATTCCATTCGTATTAGATATTTGATCATTTGAAAGCAATTTGACAGCAAGTTCTATTTTTATAAACATCCAAACTAGAAGACCGGTCCAACGTTGCTTCACTTACTTTTGATTTTTTTTTATTGCTAAGGCGCAGTTTTTCAAAGCGAGATTGTCTCACGAGTTTTGGGTTTAAAATTCGGTTATTCTCTTAGTGCCAGTTGTACAATCGTGGTTTAAATTTTGATCCGTGGTTCAGGAATTTTAACTCGCCGATTTCGGCGGGTTAACTGAGGTTCAACGATGGTTCAAGGTTCTAATATGCACTAAAAGCCAATTATATGCCTGAACCATCGTTGAACCACAGTTAATCCGCCGAAATTGGTGAGTTAAAATTCCTGAACCACGGATCAAATATTTGTACAACTGGCCCTTAATCATGTTTTTCAATCCATTTTAATCTCGAGTTAACTCAGAGTTAAACCATCGAATTTAGTGCAAGTTGTACAATCGTGGGTTAAATATTGAATTTTTAATTCACCGATTTCGGCGGATTAACTGAGGTTTAGCGTTGGTCCAGGCATTTACTTGACTATTATCATATACTGGACCATCGTTGAACTTAAGTTAACCCGCCGAAATCGTTGAATTAAAATTCCTGAACCACGGATCAAAATTTGAGCCACGACTGTACAACGGGATCATGACATAATCTCAAATGCACAAAAATCTAGAACGAACAAAAATATCGAAAGACAATGTCTGGAAAAAAAATCTCGAAAAAAAAATTATTCTAGATTTAAGTATAACTGAATTCAAAGTTTCTTTAAATCCAGAATCCAGATTCGACCTCACTGTTTATACGCCGCGCCGGCCGTAATTTTGTTATTTCTTTGGGGACTTATTTAATTTTTTGGTTAGCGACTTATTTCATGCACTTTTGGGGATTTATTTATTATCTTTGAATTTGGGGACTTAAAAAAACATTTTGGGGAGTTGTTTCAGTTTTGGATTGCGGGGTTATTTCATTGGGGAGTTATTTCAGGGAGCCTTTTATTTCCACTCACGCTTTGATAATAAACGATCATAACCAAGACTAAAGTCAGGTATAACTATTTTAACAGTGTTGTTTTGTTAAAGAGCAAAAATCAAGTAATCTAGAACTAATATATTAATTCTAGATTTTTGTATTCGAGATTTTTATTTTCTAGATTTTTGTACTTCTATAGATTTTTATTTTCGAGATTTTTGTTTTCTAGATTAATGCTTTCTAGATATCGTTACAAACTCCTTTACAACTGGCCCTTAATGAGTTAACTGTGGGTAAACGGAAGATATGTATCGACCGTTAATCGCCAATTTATCGGAAACGATAAAATAAAAATTTAACTTGTGCGAGATAAAAGTTAAACCTGAGATAAGTCACCAAATTTAATGGGTTAACTCGGGATTTACTGAAACATACGCTTGTGATATTTTATCCTCCGGATTTTTTTATGTCGATTCGCATAATTTTCTCTTTGAAAAACTGTTTCCTGAGTTCACCGTGAAGAAATTTATGTCAAGAGTTAACTAACTCTGGTTTAACTAAAAAAAAAAACTGAAAATATCATTTTAACGATAAAATGGCGACATGGGTTCGATATACATCATATATTTTTGACATTTTTTTTTACTGAAATGGCAATTTATAAAATAATTTATATCACGAACTCTTAAAAAACTGGATCTAAGGATATTAAAAAGTTGAAAATAAAATTGACTTTTTTAATTAAATTTATTTCACTTACATATTGATTATGTAAAAGCCTTAAAAAAATATCGAAATATCATGAACTTGTTTTCTATAAACTATTCAAAACTTGCATTTGAAGCTTAAAGGGTGTTTGTAATTTCAATTTATTAATTCTTTGTTTTCTTTTAACTATAAAATATAGGAAAAGGTGTTCTAAGTGCTCCTGGTGTAGTTGAAGATGCTCCAGGTGAAATGGGCAAGCCAGTTGTGCTGCCAGCTAACTTAACTGCTGAAATTAAAAAGATTGTCGACGAAGGTTGGACGAATAATGCCTTCAATCAATACGCATCTGACCTCATCTCAGTGCATCGTAGCCTCCCTGACCCTAGAGACGCATGGTAAGTATATATCTTTGTTTTAACAATTGCATATAATCAAATCCGATAATTGCCATGATTTATCTGATGATTTTTCTATCTATATGGTATATTGCATGCGTCTTCAGGTGTAAAGAGCCCGGTCGTTATCAGAAGAATCTACCTGCCACAGATGTGATTATTTGCTTCCACAACGAAGCTTGGTCGGTTCTACTGCGTACGGTGCATTCGGTATTGGATCGTTCTCCGGAACATCTTATTGGAAGAATTATACTAGTAGATGACTTCTCTGATATGCGTAAGTTAATATTTAAAAGAAACAAGACACGAGATTGATTGAAAGATTGATTACATGTTGTTTAAGTCTCTGGATATATAGGGACCAATTATACTTCTTGACTTGAGTTTAAACTTTTTTCTTTCTTTTTTTTTCATACTTTGTGTGTATTTTTATTCTGGTCATAAAGCACACACAAAGACGCAGTTGGAAGATTATATCAAGGCATATCCTAAAGTGAAGATCATTCGGGCGCCAAAGAGAGAAGGTTTGATTCGGGCAAGACTACTTGGAGCACGGCATGCCGAATCACCGGTGTTAACATACTTGGATTCACATTGCGAATGTGCTGAAGGTAGGTACAAAAATATATAAACAAAGACAGGTACTTATTAGAGTATCTTAAACTCGTTGGGTTATTAAGAACCTTTGTTTAAGTTCTTTTAGTCAGATTAATGGTTAAGAATACTTCCTAGATACAGGTAATACAGGTGTGTCTGCTTCGTTTAAATGTATATGCATTATACAAGAACACATTATTCTTCCGGAAAGCATAAATAATTGAACTTTTTTTTTAATCAAAATTAACCATTTATCAAGTAAATAAATCTTTTTGTTTGTCTTTGAGGCTGTAAATCTCTCAAGAGATTTTATTTAATTTTAGCAACACTTTAAAGCGAATTTGATGAGAAACTTCATTTTAATGAACCTCGTTTCATCAATTCCAGCATAGAGTTTCAAGTTCACAAGAACAGAATATAGGTACATAGTATATGGTATAGTATGTGTTCTTTTTTTAGGTAAATTGACAGATGAACGGCATTTATACTACCTGTTACATTATAACTGCGTTTAATTTTGAACTGCGATTTAATCTTATTGCTCGTTATTATCTGCATGTTAAACGATTCCGTCAATTTTCATTAACTTTTGTCAGTCTTATCCAAGACATATTGAAAATATTAATGTTGCTTAAAACAAAATATTATAAAGTTCTATTGAACTTCACTTTTAAATGCGATGGCAACTTTCTCATATTAATGATTAATAACACACTTTGATAAAAATAGCTCCACAGACGAAAAAATCTAGTTTTGTTTTCTTTTTTTTTTTTTTTTTAAGAGCGATATTTTACTCTGAAATTTGACGACACAGAAAATTTAAGTGAAATTTTGAAAACTTAATTTTGTTTCTACAAGACCGTTTCAAAATTTTATAATGATTATTTTTTTTTTACCCTTTACCGTTAATTTGAAAAAAAAAAAAAAAAAAAAAATACAAAAAAGTGACTGTTTACCTCCGTAAATTTTTACTTGCGATATATAGGTACTATATGGCATATTGGATTCGTAAAAAAATTGAACTGGAGATAACAATCCAACTTGACATTATAGTCTAAGAGCCCACAGTAAATTTTGGGGTGTGAAAGTGAACCAAAAATAAAGCATATGAGTCGAAAGCAGTGGTCAAGCTGATGACAGAAATGAAAGTCTTGCAGTCCGGCGTTAGTGATCAATAGAACGGTGAAAACCCAAAAAAATCAACTCTGGGCATAAATGTATGTATGAACCGAAATTCGTTTTCACCCATCCCTAGATATTGCTCCCCTGATCTCGGAACAGTGGGTCCAAGACCATTTGGAAGCGGCTTTTGCGCTGTCAGACCATTTGAAAACCCAAAAGGGGTAAACCGGGCGATTCGCACAAAATGCGAAAAAAACTAGGTTTTACACTGTATAAGTTCAACCATGACAATAAACGAATTGTGTCAGAAGAAAGGTGGGAGGGCAATTTTGTTCAAAAAATTACTTTTTAGGAAAAAAATTATAAAAATATAACGGCAACACGTAGAATACCAGGCTATAACTTTAAAAAAAGCCAGAGATCCATTGTTTAACATTGTTTCAGAGTCAAGTTGTTTTAGTGAACAGTTTTTAAAAAAATAATTTTCAAACTCAAAAATCATAGGGAGACGAAAAAAGTGGGTCTCGCAATTCTGTCTGTCTGTCTGTGGACTCGCCTACAGCCTAAACCCATGGGCAGATTTTAATTTAACTTGGTAAAAAGTGTTTTCGGGACATTACCCCGACATGTTTTTTTCCTTTTATTTTTAAGACCAAAAATAACGGTACCTGCCATAGAATTCTTTTCTTAGCATTTTTGGAAAATCTTATTTTTCTCAAAAATGGCTCGACAGATTTTTCTAAAAAAAAATCAATAAATTTTATAAGGTACAGCTACCTTCTTGTAAAAATTAAATTTCCAAAAAATGGTTTTTAATGGTACCTCCCATAGAACCATTTTTTTTTTATTTTCGTTTTTCTAGGAAATGGATAAACTAATTTTGATAATTTTTTTTATGGAGAATCTTCTGAAAAATTTAAATAGTATTGTATACCAAAATTTTCAAATTTTTTTTTTTGATTTTTAAAAAAAGTTTCAGGAGTTTTTTTTTTGAAAACCAAATATTTCGAAAACGACTTGGTTAATTTTTATAAAACTTGGTACCCAGCGGTTTTTAAACATTATATAAAATATTTTGAACAAAAATTTTTCTTATAGTCAAAATTAACGGTACCTCTCATATAAATGTTAAAAAAAACCGTTACAGGAAATATAAATTTTCTCGAAAACGACTTCTATGATTTTGATTAAAATCATTCTAAATACTAATATTAGTATGGTCTACGATCTGCCAAAAACAAAATTTACAGTTAACCATTATTAACAGTACCTCTCATAGAACCATTTTCTTTATTTTGGACTATCTGATTATGTGTCTTACTGATTTAAATTGAATTTTTTATACAAAAGCTTCTCAAAAGTTGAAATCATATTGCATATCAAAATTTTCAAAAAAAAACAAATTTTGGATTTTTAAAAAAAATTTAATTTTTTTTTTTTTTGTTTGAAAATTCGATATTTTCAAAACGGGTAGATAATTTTTTTCGAAATTTAATTCTTAAGTCGACATAAGTAAATACTAAGAAAAATTTTTTTTGCGTTCCGAAGCGTCAAACTTATACAATGTAATATTTCTACAAAGCATCAAGTTTGGGTTGCTGATGCGTGTGAAAAATGTAGGTATTCCTTCGCATCAAAACATTTTTTTACATTTTGGAACTCAGCCAGACACATAAATGACCTAAAAATCACAATCAATTGTATATCTTTTTGTTTTATTTCAGGATGGTTGGAACCATTACTCGATCGCATTGCAAGAAATTCGACAACCGTTGTTTGTCCGGTAATCGATGTAATTGACGATACGACAATGGAATATCATTACCATGATTCAGGAGGTGTAAATGTTGGTGGTTTCGATTGGAATTTACAATTCAACTGGCATGCTGTTCCTGAGAAAGAACGTAAACGTCATAATGTAAGAAAGCAATATCAGACTTTTGTATGATTTTATTTTACGTGCAAATAATTTTTTCTATATTTATTTTATTTAGAACTCTGCTGAACCTGTTTATTCGCCAACAATGGCGGGAGGACTTTTTTCAATTGACCGCAAATTCTTCGAACTTCTTGGTACATATGATTCTGGTTTTGACATTTGGGGCGGAGAGAATTTAGAACTGTCATTTAAAACATGGATGTGTGGTGGAACTCTAGAGATTATACCATGCTCACATGTTGGGCATATATTCCGCAAGAGGTCGCCATATAAAGTATGCATATATGAAATCCATAAGATTTCTAGATGTTTCGGATATTTGCTTTGAATTTCGATAAGGCAGAATTTGTTTTCAATAGAATTCTTAGCATTATTCCAAAGACAAAGAATTCTGTGTATAATTTGTTATGAACTTATAATGTATGATTGAAATTTTTTTAGTGGCGATCTGGAGTAAATGTTTTGAAGAAAAATTCTGTCCGATTAGCTGAAGTTTGGTTGGATGACTATGCAAAGTATTATTATCAAAGAATTGGTAATGACAAAGGCGACTTTGGAGATGTCACAGGAAGAAAAGAATTAAGGTATATAAGTGATTTTTTTTTTATGAACATAAATTGTATAATTTTTTGGTCACCCAAACAAATTTTAAGTAAAGGTCTTCATAATTAGCTTTGCACAAGAGCCCCGATATTAAATAATTTTTCTTTACCAATAGTTTGTTTCCATTTTCAAAGAATTGTGTACATACTATATTCAGCATAGTAATTCGTTTTTTTTTTTTTAATAAATTTCAATATAAAAATTTAAAATAATTTAATAAAAATCCATTTCAGAAAACGCTTGGGTTGCAAAAGCTTCAAATGGTTCTTGGATAACATTTATCCTGAACTTTTCATACCAGGTGAATCAGTTGCATATGGTGAAGTAAGTATTTGCAAATTAATGTTCTATATACTTAAAAGATAGAATTATTAAATATGAAAAATTTAACAATTTAATCAAAAAAAAAAAAAACAAATTTAGATGAGAAATTTAGGTTATGGCGGTCGCACTTGTTTGGATTCTCCAGCCAGAAAGAAGGATCTCAAAAAATCAGTTGGTCTTTATCCATGCCACAACCAAGGTGGTAATCAGGTTTGTCAAGCTACAACAAAAAAAAACTACTTTTAACCAAATGTGACCGCCACCAGCTCCGAATTAAGAATTATATATATATTTTTTTTTTAAATAAGAAATTTAATTTTATCAAAAATAAAAAAAAAATGGGGAAAAAGTTAAAAAGCAGAAGACCTACGATTGAATATGATTCAAATTAATTTTACAGATACGAAACAATTTAACATCGTTATGTCTTGATTCACCACCCGCTTCCGATGACGCACACCCGGCTGTCGGCCTCTGGCAGTGCCATGGTGATGGTGGAAATCAGGTATTTTATATTAGATCTAGTTTTTTTTTTTTGCTGCCCATTATCTACCCTTTGGTTGTCATAGAATAAAGCTTTAAGTTCACAGTTAAACATTTTTAATCAATTTACGATTTCTTCAGCGGTTTCATTGTTATTCAAAAATAAACTCTAAATACACATGCAACGTAAATTGCAAGTTTTATATCTCATTAACTCTGCGCCATTTTGTGGAAGCATTCTTTGAACTAATAAATTATATTTCACGCGAAATACTTAAGTCATGATTTTTATTCTCTTCTGTTTATTTGAACCTCAAACTAAACACAGTATGGAATACAGTACAGCTGCAGTTGAAACTGTGTTGATTTCTATTACACCTCACATAGGTACATTTCATTTCATGCTACAGCAACACATTAGCCGTAAGCCCAAAGGAAAAGGAAAAACGACATCGGTGCTAAACAGTTTACAGGTAAATGCAACAACAACTAAGCCCGTTCGGGCTTAGCTTAGCGCGGAGAATTTTCGGTGCTTAAGCCAGGTACGCAGTTCAAGCTAAACTAAATTTTATCCCTACAATTCTTATCTCTACAATCGTTTGCTAAGAGCACAAATGTCAAAATTTATCTGTGAAAGAATGCGTTGAGCATTATTTCGCGAGCTAAATTAAGTGGAGACTTTTTTAATTAAGCGCGTGAACTGCGTACTGCCTAGCTAAATATCCTTGCTAAAATTTATCTTTGGAGGAAATTTGTATGGAAGATAAATTTTAGCGCGATCTGCGTACTAGGCTTTAACTTAAGCACGGAGAAGAACTGTGTTACCGGCATGAATTCCATACATTTTATCGATAGTTTGTATGGAAACACCACATTTTTTTGTGTGATGGTGTCGGCAACAGTACTACCACTTTACTTCAATTGAAATAGATCTACTTCTTTAAAAATCTATGTTTAAAACTCATTGCATTTTAGAAAAAAGTCGAAATCTACTTCCTATTTCTCTATTTCACTCAAGCATGTAGAAGTGAAGTTAAAAATAATGTTTTTTTTTTGTTTAAATTAATTTAAAAAGTGTTAATAAACAATATATTACAATACATGTACATCGTCGGTTCGAAAGAAAAACTAAACAAATGCGATTTTTGAACTAAAAATGCAATTTTGTGAAGAAAAAAAAAAAAAAACTATACCCGTTGGAAAAATACCATATTCTGATACAATATTTAGAATAACTTACAGAGCTATTGTGTGGTCTTAGTATTTTAACAGATTAAAGCCTTAACTACATTGGCCACTTTTTGCAAAATTACAAAAGTAAAAATATTTTTTTCCAGCTAGCGTAGTTTTTTTGTGAAAAAGAATATACACATTTTATTTTTAAACCAAAATTTAAGCTTTCTTCATCATTTCTATAAGTTTTCCTGTGAGAAAAACTATTCCAAATTGAGTTTGAAAATTGTCACTTTTGTACTTTTTTACTTTTTTGGCTTATGTAGTTAAGGCTTAATGGATTCAGATCATCATTTAATTTTTGTTGCCTATTTTGAAAAAATAAGATTCGTTGATTTATATCCTTCCTAACCGACGCACGCGACGATATGTATAAATATCAAGTCTGAAAGAATTTTTAGTTTTTTTTTTTTTGTTCGTTTAAATTAAATTTAATTAAATTTTTTGTAATAAAGATTTTTATAAAAAAGATTCATTTTGAAATCTACTTCGTTTTTTGTCAATCTACTTCCCTTCTTTCTTCAAATCTACTTCGACTTTTTTTCTGGAAGTGGTAACGCTGGCTCGGTAATCCCCGATGTCGTTTTTTATGGCCTTCGTGCTTGCAGAAAAAAAAAAAAAACGGCTATTATAAATCTACATATTATGTTATGTACCTACCAACTATTTTTTACATTTCAACTTTCACAGTACAGTCAACAGTGCTACCCCATTGTATTCCCTATGAGAATCAACATTAACAAACTTTAATTTTGTTTTGTCTATTAAATTGATATTTTAGTTAATAATTGACACAGGCTTAGTGCTTAGTTAAGCTGTGCATGTCTAAACAATACATTGACTATGATAAAAAAAAAAATAAAAGCGAAATTCTATGACAGCAATTACATATCTATGTAGGTGAATTATTTTTGCAAGCATTGACCATCATCTTATATATCTTTTGTGTATAGTACATGGTTTAGTGCATTTTTTGTTTAAGCAAAAAAAAATATTTTCTCGTTCACATTGACTCAATTGTTCTGTTGACCACTTTAATATAATAAAAATGAATTTGGTTGTTTTTGTTGCTCTTTGGCACGGTGCTCACTCATCCACGCGATAAACCAACTAATTATACCTACCAACTTATTAAATTTACTTAAACAATAATAATCACACAACATTCCACTCAACCTTTTTTAAATAAACATAACTAAATTGTAAGGTTATGGATTGATCTAGTTTTGTTTATATTTTTTAAAGTTTTTTTTTTTTTAACCCATACCCTTGTATCTATATACCTTCCATAGATTTATCAGGTTTATAAAGTGTAAAGAATTAACTACAACATTAGTTTTGAGTGTTGGTATGGTAAGTCTATTTAAAATAAATTGGGGCATTAAATAAACAAAAATAAATTTTCTCGAGGAAATACTAAATTTATACATTTATGGTTTGGTTTTTTGGTCACGAAGAAAGGAGTAATGTAATTTATTATTATAAATAAAAAATATTAGGTATACATGTATGGTGTCAGTATTACCTATCAACTGAAATTCTCTTTCCAGAAGAGATTGAATTTTACTATAATTTTTTTTTTTTCAAAAACATTTTCTATGGCCCAGTTGAATAATAGTTTTCTTCAATAGCATCTATAGATATAATCTTAATACCTTATAAATCAGTGATTATTGCTGTCGAAGAACGGTTGTGCATCTAGAAAAAAAAAAATACAAATTAAAGTGAACGATTTAGGTATTTTTTCAATGTATTTCAATGATATTTTATTTTGTAATACAACTAAATCAGTCAGCGGCACACACGGTCGGAAAACTATCACAGAAATATAGCTGAACTGAACCAAATCTTTACTTATGTAATTATTGTGACAAATTTCATGTTTTCAATGATTTTTTCATTAAAATTAAATTCATGCATAGACTTCGTTGGCTTAGTGATAAGTCATTCATATATTGATGAATCTTTCACTAAAAAAAGAGGTTGGGTATGACCAATGCTGGTAACCGATGTTGGCTTTTAAAACTTGATACCTACCCGAAGTTTTTTGTTTGTTTTTTTAAGAAAATCGCCAATTCAAGATCTTCGACATTATTATAGGTGCGCAATCAAGTGAAGACCAAATTTGAGGCGTTTACTCCAAATATATGCGAGACGAAAAATATTTTTCAACAAATTTTAGATTTCTTTTGCAGTTTTTGTTGCTTAGAAAATAAACTGTCTATTGAATTTTTTTCCAATCAGTATCTAATCAAATACGGCATTGTTTGTTGAATAAAATTACATATCTTAAAATTATTAGATATCATTGTTTGCCCCCGAGATATTCGAGGTGAAAAACATTTTTTCAACAATTTTTAATAGTTTCTTCCCGCCTGGAAAAAGAATCTAGTTTTCAATAAGGCCCTGCCAAGTTTTTCATTGTTACTAACAAGGGTCTAGCAAGGGTTACAGTAGGCATTCGCTAGGCTCTCACCAGTTATGAACCTTTTTGCCTCGTCAGATAAATTCTGCCTAAGCACTGACAAGTAAAAACAAGATTTGTTCCACATATATTCTCCATGGTTTTTATTTCAAGATACACTTCTTGTTGTTGTGTTGCTTCGAAGACTTCAGTGTACTCACCACGTTTCAACTTGCCGATGAACTGGTGGTCATCCTGGTTGGACCTGTCTCCAACATAATTCTCATGGTATCTATCCTGCCGTTTGTGTGCATTTACGTGTCGGTTTAAAAACGTGCAGCGTCCGGTAGTGTCATCGTTTGTGATTCTGCGGTGATGCGCTTTCTGTTGCTTATATTGGGAGGTTTGGAGGTATTCAAAGCAGTTTAAGATAATAAAAGTTGACTAATTTCACGAATTAACCGCGAATCAATTTTTTTTTTTAAGTTTTATTTTATTATAAAACACTGACACTAAAAAATTCTTGCACTTGCTTTTTAGGTAGAACAACCTAGAACAGATTTCTAATAAATTTCAAAATCAGTTGTCATTCTGTCTTATTCTGTTTTATCTGCAGTTGCGATTTTACTACTTGACACACCGATTCACAGTCATTATTTAAATAAACGTTCTCAGCGAGGCACTAATAGGGGCCTGTCATGTTTTCCTTTTCCATGTTTTCCTTACCGAAAACTTGCCGGGGCCTTACCTAAACTTACCAAAAACTTGCCATTTTTCCAGGCGGGTTGTATTTTTTTTTTTTTTTCTTAAAAAAAAGTGTCAGTTGAATTTTTTTTACAACCTCTCGTAATTATTAACTATGCCATTGTGTATAGGAAAAAATTTGTCGAAAGTCAATATTATTTTTTTTTGTTCTCAAGATATTTGAACCAAAAATCATTTTTTAACAATTTTTAGTACATAGTGTGTTTTTATTTATTATTTTTTTTAAGTCTTACCAATTTTTTATTACGTCTTATGTATAGAAAGATAGCAGTATTAGTTCTTGAGATATTCGAGGCCTACGACATTTATCTTTTTTTTTTTTTTTAACTACCGTAAGAAGCCCGTGGCGTAGAAAAAACAAAAAATATTGGAAACAAGAATTCTTTAGGTACAATAACAGGAAATTCAAAGTACCTAAGTAGAAATTTAATATATAATACGTATATTAATATAATTTACTCGCGAAAAAATATGCAAACCAAACAAGAAAAACTAAACTGCAATAAGTGTTATAAACGGTAAAAAAAATCTGACGTTGTACCTCCTCACAGTTATAATATTCCTTCAATTTGCTTCAAAATTTTTATATGAATCCACTATCCAGTGTTTTATAGAGATCAGTGATGACTTCTTATAACTTAAGAAACGTCAAACAAATTTTTCCTGTGTAGGAACATCATTTTCATCTTCTTTTCATACAACATTAAGCCTTTATTCAAGACAATGAAATATATGCCAGGATTTCATTGATAAAACACGTAAAACACTGAGAATTAATACTGATTTCCTTCCAATAGAAGACCAATTTGTATGAGTATTCATGTTTCACAATGAATAAGTTTAAACTCTGAATCTGAACATATATAAACCAAATTTTTTTCCAGTGGATATAGATGTTCTTTAACTTAAAAATTTTTAAAATTAAGGTTTTTAAATTTTGTATATATATGTACTATGCATAAAATTGTTTGTTTTTGTAGAATTGTGTTTGTCCAAGAAATAATTCATTAATATTTGTCATGTGTGCGTGTAGGTGCTTATGGTTTTTAAGTATTTGTGATAACGTCTTTTTTAAGTTTGACTTCAACTTTAGTCTTGGTGTTTGGGATACATTTCTGCCAGCCAAATGTGAAAAGATTTGTGTCTCAGCTTATAAGCGTAGGATCCTGAAAAAAAAAAAAAACAGTAAAGAAATCTTTTTGATTTTCAGGTTCTTTTTTGAAAGGCATCAATTTTGCTAGATTAGGCGTGTTTTATTGGAAAAGCTGTCAGTACAGTACGATTTAACATGCATTACAAATACAACATCGCCATTATGATTACGGCCGATAAAAAGCTAAAGTAGAATCCTACTGTGGATAGATTTTTGACGTTTATTCGAGTCTCAAATTGGATTTTGCAATTTGTCACTTTACTCGCACAATTTTCACAAAACCTGCAATTATTTCATGAATTATTTTATGAAAACTAACTTTTAAGACTTTTTGTATCATGTAGAAAACTGTCAAATTAATTTAATTTTTATTTCGACACATGTAGTACCAAATGTGAAAAATAAAAACTAAGCTACTGCAGATGCGTTTTATTGAGAGTTTCGTACTATACTATGTATATATTCCCAATAAAACACGCCTTTTATCTCCAAAAAATATCAATCGTAGTATTGAAAGGACAAAATATTAAGACAATAATAAAACAGTGGCTCAAACAATTAATTTTTTTTTTACTAATTTTTATTAATGATCTATTTTTCTTTAATACAGACTTGTCGACATAATTTTTTTTTGAATACAAAGAATTTTAATTTTTGTGTATTATACAATTTACTTACATACAATTTACAAAAATGCATGGGTTCAATTGGTTTTTTAAATTTCAGGATAGACAAATTAATCAAGAATAATATAATCCAATATTAAAGATATTGCTACAAGTTGCAATATTTATAAAACAAAAAAAAAAACCCAACTAATTTGGAGCTGGTGGCAAAGCTTTTGTTTTCATTTGAATTTTAAATTTACGTAATATTATTTCCAATCATATATTTTATTCCATACTCAAACATAATAATTAAGGCATTGTAAACTTTTGCTTGAATTAAAAAAAAAAAGTGCAGATTTTTTATTCATCATTTTATAATTTCTTCAAGCTTACCTACTCTTGATATTTATTTAAATTATTTGCTTGATAAAACTTAAATTATAATAAAATGTCATTTTATTTTAATGCAATTAAAAAACAAAAATATTTTATATCTTTGAATTATTTCTGTTAATAAAAACAGTACAATTTTAAAACATTATCTGCACTTTTTGATTCCACCATTAATAATTTATATGCTAAGAAAACGTAGTGTGTTGATTGTCCAGACATAATAGAAGAATATAATCCTTAATACTAGAAAAAATAATTATAGATATAATATTGATAAAAATCTAATTGCCTGGACTTGCAAACACACATTAGTTTCAATATACCTAAACTGTTTTATGCATTCGCTTTTGAATTCATAATGTACATAGCTATTACCTATATAATTAAAATTATTCTGAGGGATAATTACAGAAGATTAAAATGCCACTTATTCAAGAATCATAAATTGAAATAATTTAATTTAATTCTAATTTTTTATTAAACTAATGTTTTTTCTCTTGACATACATAAATAGTACTTTATGCTGAGTAAAACTGGTGAAATTCGACGAGACGAAGCATGTCTTGACTATGCTGGTGGCGATGTGACGCTTTATCCTTGTCACGGATCGAAGGGAAATCAGGTAAGAAATACCTATTTTATCTAGTTTATAAATTAATGACAATTTTTCTGAATAATATAAGAATATTGAAGACTCTAACGAGGTGCATTGACGAGATCTGTCTTTCGATTGTATTTTACTTATTTTTATCAGTATTTGGCAACAATTTAAGAACATCTAATTAATTTATTTGAATTTGTTTTCAGTTTTGGACTTATAAAGCTGATACAAGTCAACTGCGCCATGGTTCATCTGACAAATGTCTTGCAATAAATGAGAAAAAAGACAAAGTAATAATGGAGGACTGTGATAAAAATCGGGCTTGGCAAAAATGGCATCTGGAAAACTATGATCCATCGAAATTGTGAGAATTTATCAATTATGCAAAAAGCTCAACAATGATTCCTACGCACATAATTTAGCCATTTTGTCGCTTAGAGTGTACAACAATGTATTTAAATATTAAGTCAATAAAATGATTTGTAAATACCCATTTTGTATGTAAGGAAATTTTGCATTTAAAGAAAAAACAAAAAAAAATAATTACAAGACAATTTTAAGAAACAATAAAAGATGACAAAAAGTTCACAAATATGTATGTAGATATAAATCCAGTTGATTGTTTTAGTATTAGAAAAAAAACACAAGTTTTTGAAGTATGTAGGTATGTTATTAAATAAATTGTAGACTTTTTTGTGGAAAGTTCTGAAATTTGTTTATTTAATGATCGAAACCAAATCTTTTAATTTCGGGAAAACTATTTAAACACTTTTATTATTTCAATTAAAACCAAGTCGATCGAACAAATTTCAAAACTTTCAGACGAATTTTCTATAATTTTCCTCCATTTGACTGGATTTATGTGTAACTTATAACTTAAGTAGGTAATTATTAATTAATTTAAATGCAATAATAAAAACTATGCTTTTATTATAATATATTTTAAAAACAATAAATTTCCTTCTTGTTTGGTGTGCAGCACTTACTGTTGAAGAATTTCTATTATTTAATTATCACAAGGATATGTACCTACATACCTACACATTTAAATTATATACACGAACAAGAATCTAAAAGCTTCTATGTTATATTCTATTTCTATTATTAAATGTATATTTATAAAACAATTAAGTTCTTATTATTATTTTACATTTATAATTACTTGCCAAGTTTCCTATATAAAGTTTCTGTAAATAATATTAAATCAAGTAGGTAAACCTACATTAAATACATATATATTATAATTAAAAATTATTATGTACTTATATACTATATATCATTTTGTTTTCATTAAAAAAATATATTTTATTTAAAAACAAAAAACTACCTATGTCAGGTATAAAAAAACATATGCCATTACAAATGAAGCACAAATAATACACACACGTTATATTCCGAAAGAATTAACATATCCAATAATAAATAATACACTTTTAAAACATTATTATTATATATTATAGTTAAGAGTGAAGAAATAAAAATAAGCCAACTTTTTCAAAATATCTTCTTTTATTTAAACCCAATTAATGATTTTGTTGACTGAACTGAACTTTTTTCTAAAACCATTCTCTATCAATTTCAATTCAATTATAATTTAGTTTTTATTTTAAAAAGGTTATACATTTAACTTTAGTTTTTTAAAGTTAAAAATATTTTGTCTAAAGCAACTTACAACTTACCTCGCCAGTTATGAACCTTTTTGCCTCGTCAGTTTATTTCTGCTTAAGCCCTGACTAGTATGAACTAGATTTGTTCCACATATTTTGTTTTACATGGTTTTCCATTCAACCATTTCAGATATGAGGGTCAAAGCTAGAAGCTGTCAGTCGCTCTATATTATATTAATCTAGATAGACATCCAGTTCCTCGATGCCCACCAACCTGGCTATGAACTGTACATGAAGGCTGTTTCGCAATGCGACGAGAAAGTGAGACGTCAGCGTGACGAGATCTCTTAGCAGTTGTTCTCTCTTAAAAAAGAATTTTAAACAATTAAATAATAAAGCATTTCTTGTCGTGGCGCTGTTCGGAACAGTTTAGAACAGAAAAGAACAAGTTCAATGAGAAATTTTCTGTTCTAAACTGTTCTGGCCTGCTGTTCAGTGAGTCTGTTTGCACTTGCTTTTTAGGTAGAACATCTGAGAACTGATTTCTGAGAAATGTAAAAATCAGTTGTGGTTCTGTTTTGTCTGCAGTTGCGATTTTACTATTTGACACACCGATTCACATTAATTATTTGAAATTTGCACAGTTAATAAACACACAAAGTTTTTATTACGATCTAGGATATAATAAGATCCTGCTTTTATTAATTTTCGTAAAATGATTTCACTATATGTACATAGTTAGTTATCATCAAGAGCCTTAAATAGGTAAATAATGTCAGCGAGGCATTTAAAGGAGTGTGTCATGTTTTCCTCGTCCATGTTTTCCTTACCGAAAACTTGCCAGGCCCTTGCCTAAACTTGCCAAAAACTTGCCATTTTTCCAGTAAAGCTTTTTCAAATTTTAAACGAGTTAGCATTGTATTATCTTTTTAACATTTTACTAAAGTTAAAATTACCAAGTGCCTATTTGATCTTTTTAGTATCATACTAAATCCAAGTGTAACTTTGGCAGCTACAATTGCAAAAATGGGTTGAACTGTCACTGTTTTGGACGTGTTCATCTAGAAAAATAGGTTTAGTATGATACTAGTTAAAAAATGTTTAAAACTACGAATATTTTAGTAAAGAGTTTTAAAGTTAGAAAATTGTTAAGTAGTATCGCGCTATTGCCTTAACATCAGGCTGTTTAAAATTTTGAGCCAATAATTTAATTTTGAGAAACTGAGTTTGCCTGTCTTAAGCATCTCGAAACTGGCATAATTTACTCTGTGATGAAGTACCCGCAATGTATTAAAAGTTCTAAGGATGTATGAAGGACAGTTGAATTCTATCATTCCAAGCAAAAATGAGCAATTTGTTATATCTCTTACAAACATAATAGCTTTGTTCCCGACTTTTTTGGGAAGTTTTGGGCAATTTTAAGGAGTGGGGATGAAGAGAAAACTGCCAAAAAAGTCGAACGTTTTTTGGGCAAACATTTCTGCCACTTTTTAAATGTCAAACACAAGAATCGACTAGAGTTGCCATTGATCAATGATAATTCATTGTAAAAAATTATAACCAAAACAAAAAAAAAATTGCAAAGTATTAATAAACTTGTAAAACATAATTTTTTTTATATAATTCAACCACAATTTAATTCAATTCAACATTAAATTAGAAAAACAAAAGAATATTTTTGTGTTCAAGCTCAGAATTCACAATTTTCGTTTCCAATGATATTACTTTTAATAAACAATTTTTCTCGCGATACAAATAACCACAATATTTTTTCCGACCCAAAAAGTTGTTTTTATTCTCCATACAATTTGAAACGTCAAAAGTGTCGTACGTGAAAAGTTAAAAGTTGGTGAACTCTTCCGTCTGCGTCTGCAGCTTCGTATGTGGCTACGTTCCCTTGTGTTCGCAACATTGAATTTACGTGTATTCAATATTTTGACAGCTATTCCAGCTCCGGCTCCAGTTCCGTCTCCGTCATCATTCTGTTCAGCCAGTTAATCCACGATGGCAGCAGTATGCAAGGAACAGAGAAGAATGGAATATTATGGGGGAGGCTTATACTCTTAACATATCATGAAGAAAATTTGCACTCGGAATATATAAATAATAACAAAGTGAATACCTACCTTTATTAATTGAATACTATTTTTATAATTTAAACTTCTTAATTCTATTATGTATCTATATAATGATTATATAACACTACGTTAAAAGAGTGAAGAGTGAATCGAATGCAATCTTTACAACTCTGAGTTTTGGTATAAATAAATCAATTGCCTCTTCAAGCTTATCAGTAAAATTACTTTACGCATTAGTTAAATCATACTGTACTCACAATAAATCATAGATATTGCGCCTTTTGAGAAAAACTAAGGACTTTTTTTTTTTGGAAAAAGCCGGTATTAGCAAGTCATAGCTTCAATATTGGCTTTATCTTTGTTTTAGGTATATATACTAACAGATTATGTTAAAACTTTATCTAAACAAATTCTTGCTTAATGCTCACAGTTGTACCTCTTGTTTGTTGGTTTGTTTGTTCAAATGTTCACATGTTGCGACTTAGATAATTTAAGAGGGTTATAGTTTTTGTTTTAGCATAAGGCACTTTACTCGCTTTACAAAACAAGTATGTATTCGTTTCGTGAAAAAAAATCCATATTTTAAAAAAGTTAGATACATACATTATGATGATATGTGTACATTAGGGTGATTCATTTCCGCAAATTTTTTTTTTCTCGGTGCTCAAGCTAAATTTTAATCTACATATAGAAACAAAAATTCTCCTCCTACTGGCGAGCCAGTGCGAGTTACACAAAAAAACACTAAGGCAATTTTAAAGAGCGTGAAATTCCCCGTAAGGTCCATCAAACCGATTCCCAATATGATAAAAGATGTCTGAGCATTTGAAATTTGAAAAAAAAAAAAAACAATTTTTTTACGTGCATTTTATATGGGAAAACTTCATATTAAAATTGTAAGTACTTAAAATTGGAATTAAGAGCTCAATCTTGGTGAGAATTTTTGTTTCTATATGCAAGCAACATAGGGAACAAGCCGGTTTTAGGGAGGGTTTTTCAACAACGGACCATCTACAGACTATAAATCAACTAATGGAAAAATTTAACGAATATAAAAAACCCCTCTACCTCTTATTCATTGATTTTAGCAAAGCGTTTGACACTATAGAACACAAAAGCATATGGACAGCTTTAAGAAATCAGAACGTTAACCCGATATTCATTCAGACCTTAAAAAATATATACCTCAACAACACCGCAAAGGTAAAAACTGACAAAATTGGACGAGAATTTCAAATAAAAAGAGGAGAACGACAGGGAGACCCAATATCTCCGCCACTTTTATCTGCAGTACTTGAAGAAATATTTCGAAAACTTAATTGGACACAAAGGATTGGACTAAATATATGGGGAGAGAGACTCAACAATCTAAGATTTGCCGATGACATAGTCTTGCTTTCCGAAACACCGGAAGACTTAGAAAAAATGATAAACGAACTTTCTATTGAATGCAATATACACGGACTCAAATTAAATCTAAACAAAACAAAAGCTATGACGAACCATATAAGGAAAGACATATTAATAAAAAACGAAAAAATAGAATATGTTGATGACTACATATACCTTGGACAGCTGAAATCTTTCACGAACCAAGAGGAAAAGGAAGTAAATCGCCGAATAACGAATAGCTGGAAGCAATTTTGGAATATCAAACAAATCTTAGACTCAAAACTCGGTAAAAACACAAAAAAATATATCTTGGACTCTACAATACTTCCAGTAATGACATACGGATTGCAAACTATAGGACTTACATCAAATTCCCTTGAAAAACTCAGGATATGTCAAGTAAAAATAGAAAGAAGACTATTCAAAGAATTAGGAACGATGAAATAAGAAGAAGAACAAATATTACAGACGGAATCCAAAGAATAAAACAATTGAAATGGAGTTGGGCCGGTCACATCTCTAGATTACAAGACAATAGGTGGACAAAAATAACAACGAAATGGACCCCACCAAACGAATTTATTTAATATCCCTGTTTGGATAAGCATACAAGTACTAAAAAAAAGCTTCAAATCTAAAATGAATTTAAAGAAAACTGCTCCAAATGGAACTCCTATTCTTGGACTATATTGAACTGTGGTACCTAATTTTTGAAAAGAAATAGAAGAACTTGTGTTTTCTCTATGGCACGAAAATGACACGGTGTTTGTTTTTTTTTTTTCTTTAAGGAAATGAATCCTAATCCCCCCTGCGTTCGCCCCTGGTAACGCCTCTAAATAAATGTTTATTTTCAATTTCGTTATGCTACATCTTTATTGTTTTTTTTTTTTTGTTTATTCTTAAAACAATATTCTTCGATAGCAAAACAATCTATCATTGCAGCATTTGTTAAAAAAGTCAACAACATTATTTACTTGATATCGTTGGTTTTCGTTGTTTCCAATAAAGAGTGTTATGAAAAGTTTTTGGCTTTAAAATTTAAACCAAATTGAAAATAAAAAAATGTTAAATTAGTCTAAACGCGGCTATTGTTAGTGAAATAGGTATACCCACGATTAAAGTAAAAGTTTAGATATTCATAAAAAGTTCGGTTTAGTAAACACTCTGGAAGATTATTTCCTGGTCAAAAGTTGATTTTGATTAATTTTTTTTAAGGAAAATGCTTTGAAAAGTTTTAATGGATTGAATTTAACAAAAAAAATAAAATTTTTCATATTTCGAAAACCATTTGGTCGATTTTATTTGTTAAATTTAATAAATAAATACAGTTCAATCAAAAGCTATTCATTCGATTTTGATTAAAATTGTTCTGTTAACTAATATTAGTGCATTTCAAAACAAAAACAAACTTAAAATTTTTTTAATTTGCACTCCAAAGAATCACTTAAAAACTTCAGACCAGGCACCCACACAAGCAAAATATGGCATTCATTTGGCGACATCGCCGTCGTTCAACGTCGATTGTGAAACTTATCACATTTCTGACGGTAATTTGGTTTACCATTGCCTTCCTGCTCTATACACATGACACGAGACGCACTTCCCAATGGAATAGAATGTCCTTAGAGCTTAGAAGTAGGGGCAATGGTGGCGGGGGTGTTCCAGAAGAAGTAGTTGATGGTCGAGTTGGTGATGAATTGGACTACTCGGTTAGAGGAGGTGCTGTCGCTGACGTTCCAGTTGCGGTCCAAAGAAATGGTGACAAAACTCGAATACCTCCCGTTGAGACTGTCATTGACGCCAACATAGAACGCCAATTTGCTGATGATCGAGCAGGTGGTGATGAATTGGACTCCACGGCTCGAGGAGGTGCTGTCGCTGATGTTCCAATTACGGTCAACAGAAATGCTGACAAATCTCGAATACCCCCTGATGGGGCTGTCATTGACGATAACAAAAGTGATATCAATAATGGAGCCAAATCTTTGATTAATATTACAACAGTGCTGCCACATGAAAACGGGGCTATGAACCCAAAAAACCGTCAAGAAAAAGCAACGACAGCGGAAGCAGAAAGAGGAGAGTATGATGTTGTTGGTACGTTTTGAAGGTTATTATTCCATATTAACCCATGGTTACATATGTTTATTAAATAACATCGTGATTTTTTGAATTCTTTGTGTGCTCGTGCTGTGATAATTGATTGAAAACAAATGCATATTTTTTCTTAGAAGCCATTGGGATTCAAGGCTCTTGATACAAGGGCTCATGCTTTAAACTTTTTATTAAAATATATTACAAAAACCTTAATGTTACTGGTGTCCCAATTAGTATTTCAGAGGTTCAATAAGAATTGAAACACTTGTAAATTAAGAAAGGCGGAAGTTTCGTCGTGCGTGGTTCCGAATGTTTTCGCGTTGGTTTGGTTGGGTTGAGCTGTGGAGCCTTTAGTTTAAATTTTTTGATGTAGCGAGCATAAGTAACCCCTTTCTGATACTCTTATATGGGTGATTCTAAAAACAATGGAATAAAATGGTGAATATTTCTGCACGACATTTTTGGAAGCTTAAAGGCTCTCCCAAACCAACGCGATTAATCGCCGCGACAATAGAAAACAATAACAACAACGTGTTGTTTTGTTTGACAACCACGTGTTGTTATTGTTGTTTTCTTTTGTCGCGGCGAATAATCGCGTTGGTTTGGGAGAGCCTTAAAGTGGAAAAAGTAGTCCTAGTAAATCGTTCGATCGCTTTTTCACTTTGCTGAAAGCGGCCAGTCAAAAAAATAAAAAAATGTCAATTTTAGGGACAATTTTTTGAAAAAGGAGGTACAGGGGACTGACAAAAAATAATTAAATTTCTCAATATTCCTTTAATTTCTCTGAAATTTGACTCATGTATTGAAATATAGACACTTAATTTATTTAGGCTTTATAAAACATATAAATTCATATGTAACTTAGCATTTTAGTAGAAAAATATGGTATTAAAGTCGGTTCCACTTAATAATTTTTGAAGTATGTGAGCCCGAATTTCCATAATCATCATTATTATTTCCAGCAGGGTACATATTCAGTAATCTCCAAAAGGAAGAATGCGCTCGCATTCAAATTGATTCAAATTACAAAAACGAATTCAGCATAATTCTTCTTTCTTCACATTTTCTTTTCTGATCGAGAAAAATCAATCTTAAATAAATTGTATTCTACTTTGACTTTGGAAACATTCGCAATGAATATGTACGAAAATTTCTCAGTCCCCTGGGTATTTCAGTACTTTTCTTCATTGAGAAGCCTTGAGAAGCTTGTTATTTAAAAAAAAATAAAAATATTTAATACTAGCAGGCCCGTGCTCGCCTTGCTTCGCATGTTTAAATCACCTTATGATTGTAAAATACTTTTGAATTTTTGTTTTTTGATATTTTTGACATGGATTACATGTCTTTCTCGGACGGTTGAGTCGTAGATGAAACTCAAGCTTTTTTTAAAGAAATTTATTTCACTCACCTATACATACATACCAAAATTGATTAAGGCCCATCGCCCACTAGGCAACTTTTAGTTGCGCAACTTTTTGTTGCTCGGAGTTGCTCGCGGAACTATTTTCCCGGCAACTTTTTGTTGCTTACCCTCGCCCACTAGGCAATTTCCGAGCAACTTTTGAAAGTTTTCTAAAATTTTTGCCAAATGAGAGGCTTTTAACCCGAAAAACAAGTTTTATTTTCACACTGAAAAAATTTTGTGTCGTCACTGATCCAAAATACAAGGTTCATTTCACATTTCAATTAAAAACACAACCCAAAAGTGAGCGATGGCAAGCAACCCCTAGTGGGCGATGGGCCTAAAGGTTTGCCAAGAATATCAGAATATTATACCTACGTCTATAAACTATTTAAAATATGCATTTAAAAGGTGTTCACAATTTTAAATTAATTATTTCGTTTTTTTTTTTATAGGCAAAGGTTTTCTAAATGCCCCCGATGTAGTTGAAGATGGTCCAGGTGAAATGGGCAAACCAGTTGTGCTGCCAGCTAACTTAACTGCTGAAATTAAAAAGATTGTCGACGAAGGTTGGACGAATAATGCCTTCAATCAATACGCATCTGACCTCATCTCAGTGCATCGTAGCCTCCCTGACCCCAGAGACGCATGGTAAGTATATCTTTGTTTTAACAATTACATATAATCAAATCCGATAATTGCCATGATTTATCTGATGATTTTTCTATCTATATGGTATATTGCATGCGTCTTCAGGTGTAAAGAGCCCGGTCGTTATCAGAAGAATCTACCTGCCACAGATGTGATTATTTGCTTCCACAACGAAGCTTGGTCGGTTCTACTGCGTACGGTGCATTCAGTATTGGATCGTTCTCCGGAACATCTTATTGGAAGAATTATACTAGTAGATGACTTCTCTGATATGCGTAAGCTTATGCTAGATTGATTGAAAGATTGATTACATTTTATTTAAATCTCTTTGATCAATGATACTTGACTTTGAGTTAAACTTTTTTTTTATTTTTTTTTTCTTACTTTTTGATATTTACTCTGGTCATAAAGCACACACAAAGACCCAGTTGGAAGATTATATGAAGCCATATGTTAAAGTGAAGATCATTCGGGCACCAAAGAGGGAAGGTTTGATTCGGGCAAGACTACTTGGGGCACGGCATGCAGAATCACCGGTGTTAACATTCTTAGATTCACATTGTGAATGTTCTGAAGGTGAGTATAATATGTACATAAATCTATATAGATAAGGCTAGGCACATATTGAGACGCGTGTGACATGTAACGCGTGTGACGTGACCTAACACGTGTCACACGAAACGATCCGTTATCCGAATAGATTGAAGCGCGTGTCTCGTGCAAAAATATTATCGACAACATTTTTTTCCCACATCCAAATAATATGTTAACAAAATTCGCACGATTTCTTCTTAATTTTATAAATATTTTTTTTGTCAATTATAACAATAAATAAACTTGCAAATTTACGATTTAAATAATCTAACAATAATTTAACTGACAGCTTGAATAATATTTTTTATATTTTTTGACAGGAAATTAATAAAATACGTGCACGTGTAAAGTCTCGCAAGAAAAAGTGTGTTTCAGTCACCGTATCACACGAGTTTTGTTAAACGGGCCTCAGGGCATGTTGCGTCTCTTCATCAATTTGCGCTGTTCAATTGATTTGCATTGCTTTGCTGTGTCACGTCACACGCGCCGGTCGCATCTCAAGTAGGTTATGTACTAAGAAGAATATATAAAAACTCGTTGAACTACACTTGCGAGCAAAAAAATGGAATCACCCTCTTGCTTCATGTAAATACAACAATTGCTCTCAATGTAATTGTCATGCATGAATGTTAATTGTATCGTTAAAGTTACAGTTTTGGCTAAAGCTACCTAATTCGAAACATGTGAATTAACAAACAAAGCTAAAAATACGAAGCTTAAGCTTAAAAATTTTAGCTCATTCCATAATATGTATTCTGTTTGTTATTCACATAAAATAAAGCTTAAACTAGAACTGTTAGCCTTAACTAGTAACAGCTATTAAGACCAGCTACCTTTAGCCTCTTTTGAAAACAGCTTTTACGTTTTTTTTTTATTTATAAGACCCATGTGTTAAGAAAGTTACAACGACCGTACTATTGGATGGTTATAATTGGACTCACCTGAGTTTCGGAGACCAACCTGGAACTTCTTGTAGAACTTCCAAAACGCATTACTCAGCTTTGACCTACTGAGTTGCATTCTGGAAGTTGGCTTGACCCACTGAGCGTTGCGTCATATTAAGTGTGACTCAAAGCTGCGGTTATGCATTATAGTATGTATTGAATACAGTATAGTGGGTCAGCTCTGGGTGATGTAATATGGGCATATGGGCATAACACATGCTGTGACCAAAATACTTATTTTAGAAAAAATATTTCCTTCCAAAGAAAATTCTTTAATTTATGAAACAAATATTTCAAGTGATTTATTATCGATTCGAATCCTTTTTGGTTTTTCAAATCGTATGATTATTAAACAGTAAATTATCCAAAAGAAATTCTCTTCCTGATGTGTTTTCCTGATCCCCATAACCGGGCCCTAAAGTACATCCCAATTCTAACTATTCCCCGGGAAAAAAACCCCGGGAGACGTATTCTATCGGGAGTAGAATACTTCTATTCCGAATTCCCAGGTAGATTATTTTTACCTTCGAAAGCAGGAATGAGAGTTCTGAATGTTCGGAACAGCTATTTTGCATTGTTTGTCAATTAAATTAAAATAAAAATCAATGGTTTTTTTCCCGGGGAAACATTTCCCCAATCCTGATGGGAATTATTTCCTTCTTAGAACAATTTTTTTTTACTTATACAGGGTGATTCACCTAAGCTGTGACAAAAAGCTAGAGCATGTAGGTTGAATTAAAACAAGCAAAAAATCATACAGCGGGAGGGGCAACTTTCGAAAAAATCGACTTAAAATAGAAAGAAAATCATTAAAAATCATTTTTTTTAAAGCCAAAAGTCTGTTCTTTTATTATGATTCCGATTCAAATTATTTGAGAAAATAGTTTTTTAAAAATTTATTAATTTTCTTTGGACTTCAATTTTATTTTTATTTAAGGATGGTTGGAGCCATTACTCGATCGTATTGCCAGAAATTCGTCAACCGTTGTTGCGCCTTTAATCGATACAATTGACGATACAACAATGGAATACCGTATTGAAATAATTAAATATGTTGGTGGTTTCGATTGGAATTTACAATTCAAATGGCATGCTGTTCCTGAGAAGGAACGTAAACGTCATAATGTAAGAAAGCAATATCAGACTTTTGTATGATTTTATTTTACGTGCAAATAATTTTGTCTATATTTATTTTATTTAGAACTCTGCTGAACCTGTTTATTCGCCAACAATGTTGGGAGGACTTTTTTCGATCGACCGCAAATTCTTCGAATTCCTTGGTACATATGATTCTGGTTTTGACATTTGGGGCGGAGAGAATTTAGAACTGTCATTTAAAACATGGATGTGTGGTGGAACTCTAGAGATTATACCATGCTCACATGTTGGGCATATATTCCGCAAGAGGATACCATATAAAGTATGCATATGAAATCCATAAAATTTCCAAATATTCAGGAGTTTTGCTTTGAATTTGGATGTGCCAGAATTCTTTCGTAATAGAAACTTAAAACTTTCTACTGCGAAGTGATTTGGGGATGGTTATTTTTTCTTTTTCCAGCATTATTCCGAAAACGAGAAATTCTGTGTGTAAATTATTGTTAACTTAATTTAAATGATTAAACTTTTTTTTAAGTTGCGACCTGGAGTCAATGTTTTTAAGAAAAATTATGTCCGCTTAGCTGAAGTTTGGTTGGATGACTATGCAAAGTATTATTATCAAAGAATTGGTAATGACAAAGGCGATTTTGGAGATGTCACAGGAAGAAAGGAATTAAGGTAGGTATATTTTTTTATGAATATTTTATCAAACAAATTTTCAGTAAAGGTCTTCAAAATTATCTTTGCATTTGCACAAGAGCCCCGATGTTAAATAATTTTTCTTTGCCGATAGTTTGTTTCCATTTTCAATTCAAAGTATTGTGTACATATATTCAGCATAGTAGTTCATTTTTTTTGTATAAATTTCAAGCTAAAAATTTAAAATAATTTATAAAAATCCATTTCAGAAAACGTTTGGGTTGCAAAAGCTTCAAATGGTTCTTAGACAACGTTTTTCCCGAAATGATCATACCTGGCGAATCAGTTGCATATGGTGAGGTCAGTACTTGCAAATTGATATTATATACACTGAAAAGATAGAATTATTGAATAAGAAAAATCTAATTTAACAATTTAATCAAGAAAAAAAAAAAGAAATTTAGGTTATGGCGGTCGCAATTGTTTGGATTATCCAACTAGAAAGATGAATCTCAAAAAATCAGTTGGCCTTAATCCTTGCTACAAACAAGGTAGCAATCATATTTTTGTCAAGCTACAACAGAAAAAAAAACAAACAAACTACTTTTAACCAATTGTGACCTCCACTAGCTCTTAATTTAGAAATGTACATATAGATTTTTAATAAGAAATTCAATTTTAGCCATGTTTTTTTTGCATATTTTTATCTTCGCTTAAAAAAAAGTCCATTCTAAATACAACAATAATTTGGCATAATTCCGTAGTGTTGTTGTATTTAACATGGACTTTTTTTTAGAGCGAAAAAAGCACTGCTTTTATAAAAAAAAAAAAAAAAATCAGCGGATAAAGTTAAAAACCGGGCTGATACAAATTAATTTTTCAGATACGAAACAATTTAACATCTTTATGTCTTGATTCACTACCCGATTTCCAAGACGCACACCGAGCTGTCAGCCTCTGGCAGTGCCGAAGGGATGGTGGAAGTCAGGTATTTTATCTATCTTTTGGTTTTCATAGAATAAAGCTTCTATTTCATAGTTAAGAAATGTACAAAATTAACGATATTATCAGCAGTATAACGGATGGAAGTCGAATTAATGGAAAACTTACTTTTGTTATTTTCGACTTTCTTAAAAACTAAAAGACATTTAGGCATCCGGTTTTTAGTGTTTGACTAGAAATTGATAGGAGCACTTTCTAAAATAATTTGAATTAATAAACAAAATAAAGAACGGAATTTCAGCTTGAATAAAAAGGGGCGTGACATTGTTAGTGTTGCCGTTGTTTTTAAATGATATCTTTTCTATTTCTAGTCAATACAATCAAGTAAATCGTGCCTAAACGGAGGGAATAGACCACCCCTCTCATACGATTTTTATAAAAAAAAAACTAAAAGCTTTAACCCTACCGATTAAATTATTTCGAAAACCGTTATTTTTATGAAGAATTCATACCACCTACACCTACATATTTTATTCAAAATTATTCTGAGAGATATTTACATAAGATCAAAATACCACTTATTTCACTATCACAAATTGAAAAAAAAAAATTAATTAAATTCTAATATAATTTAACTTATTTTTTTTCTCTTGATGTAAATAGTACTTTGAGCTAAGTAAAACTGGTGAAATTCGACAAGACGAAGCATGTCTTAGTCTTGATTATTTTGGAGGCGATGTGACGATTTATCCTTGCCACGGATCGAAAGGAAATCAGGTAAGGAATACCTATTTCATCTACATATGTAATAACTTAATGGCTTTGAATAATATAATAAGAATATATAATGTAGGAGAGTCTTATGAGGTGCATTGACGATAGCTCAGATCTATCTTTCGATTGCATTTGACTTATTTTTATCAGTATTTGGCAACAATTTAAGAACATCTAATTAATTTATTTGAATTTGTTTTCAGTTTTGGACTTATAAAGCTGATACAAGTCAACTGCGCCATGGTTCATCTGACAAATGTCTTGCAATAAATGAGAAAAAAGACAAAGTAATAATGGAGGACTGTGATGATAATCGGGCTTGGCAAAAATGGCATCTGGAAAACTATGATCCATCGAAATTGTGAGGATTTATCAATTATGCAAAAAGCTCAACAATGATTCCTACGCACATAATTTAGCCATTTTGTCGCTTAGAGTGTACAACAATGTATTTAAATATTAAGTCAATAAAATGATTTGTAAATACCCATTTTGTATGTAAGGAAATTTTGCATTTAAAGAAAAAACAAAAAAAAATAATTACAAGACAATTTTAAGAAACAATAAAAGATGACAAAAAGTTCACAAATAATAAATCCAGTTGATTGTATTAGTATTAGAAAAAAAACACATGTTTTTGAAGTATGTAGGTATGTTATTAAATAAACTGTATAGACTTTTTTGTGGAAAGTTCTGAAATTTGTTTAATGATCGAAACCAAATCTTTTAATTTCGGGAAAACTATTTAAACACTTTTATTATTTCAATTAAAACCAAGTCGAACAAATTTCGAAACTTTCTGACGAATTTTCTATAATTTTCCTCCATTTGACTGGATTTATGTGTAACTTATAACTTAAGTAGGTAATTATTAATTAATTTAAATGCAATAAAAACAAAGTATGCTTTTATTATAATATATTTTAAAAACAATAAACTTCCTTCTTGTTTGGTGTGCAGCACTTACTGTTGAAGAATTTCTATTATTTAATTATCACAAGGATATGTACCTACATACCTACACATTTAAATTATATACACGAACAAGAATCTAAAAGCTTCTATGTTATATTCTATTTCTATTATTAAATGTATATTTATAAAACAATTAAGTTCTTATTATTATTTTACATTTATAATTACTTGCCAAGTTTCCAAGTTTCCTATATAAAGTTTCTGTAAATAATATTAAATCAAGTATGTAAACCTACATTAATATTATTATATATATATTATTATATATATATATATATATATATATATATATATATATATTATAATTTAAAATTATTATGTACTTATATACTATATATCATTTTGTTTTCATTAAAAAATATATTTTATTTAAAAACAAAAAACTACCTATGTCAGGTATAAAAAAACATATGCCATTACAAATGAAGCACAAATAACACACACACGTTATATTCCGAAAGAATAAACATATCCACTAAATAATAAATAATACAATTTTAAAACATTATATTATTATAGTTAAGAGTGAAGAATTAAAAATAAGTCAACCCCCTCGCTGAGAACATTTATTAAATAAAGTACTGTGAGGCTCTTGATGACTATGTAAAGTCATTTTACGAAAATTAATAAAAGCAGAATCTTATAAAAATCTTTGTTTGTTAATTAACTGTGCAAATTTCAAATCAGAATTGTGAATCGGTGTGTCCAATAGTAAAATCGCAACTGCAGACAAAACAGAACAAGACAGAACCACAACTGATTTACTGCCTGAACAGAATAGAATGCTGGAACTGAGGCTGAAGACGGAACTGGAAGAGCTGTCAAAAATTGTCTTACGTTATTTTTTTTACGTGCCCACAATGCAGCGGTTCAGCTTTGAAAGTATTTTGAAGAAAAACAAAAGAACATACTTCGTTTCAACCAACAAGCCCCTCCAGCCAGCTCGGTCCCGGAGGCAGTAACTGGAGGTAACTGGAGGCAGCTAGCCTCCAGTTACGCAGTCCAAGTTGGTTGAGGTCGTTCTCCACTTGTGTGCGCCACCTAAGGTGGGGTCTTCCTCTGCTACGCAGACCGTCAGGGGTAGATTCGAAGACTCGTCGGGCTGGTGCGTTGGTGTCCATACGCTCCAAGTGTCCCAGCCATCTTAGCCGCTGTATTTTAAGCTTTTTGACCAGGTCGACGTCGCTGTAAAGCCCGTAAAGCTCGTTTTTGAATCTTCTCCTTCATACTCCACCGATACAGACTGGACCGAAAATCACCCGAAGAATCTTCCTTTTAAAGCACCCAAGTAGATTCTCATCCGTTTTTGTCAGGGTCCATGCTTCTGCCCCATACAGCAGGACCGGGATGATAAGGGTCTTATACAAGGTCTCCTTGGTTCTCTGAGAGAGAGGGCTTTATTACTCAAATACCTTCTTAGCCCGAAGAAACAGCGATTGGCAAGAGTAATTCTTCGTTTGATCTCTGCACTGATGTCATTTTGCGATGTTATAGTGGAGTTCAGGTAGACAAAGTCTTTGACGACTTCGAAGTTGTATCTATCCATCGTGAGATTCATTTCTCGATAATAACATATACTTCGTCTTGTCCTCATTAACAGCCAAACCCATTTTTGCCGCCTCCGATTCAATACTTGCAAACGCGCCGGTAACAGCTCGCTTCGTTCTCCCAATGATGTCAATATCATCTGCATAAGCAAGTATTTGAACAGACTTTTGAAAAATTGTACCTCTGTTGTTGACTTGCGAGTTGCGTACAATTGCTTCAAGAACGATGTTAAACAGGTTGCATGATAACTCGTCGCCTTGCATCAAACCTTTTTCGACATCAAAGGGGTCGGTGGTGTTCTTGCCGACTTTGACGGAGCAGCGAGATTTCTTCATCGTCATCCTGCACAAGCGGACGAGTTTGGCAGGGATGCCGAGATGCGCCATGGCTCTGTCTACGCTATCATATGCGACTTTAAAATCGATAAAGAGGTGGTGTGTATCGATTTGAAACTCCTGGGGTTTTTTTTCCAAAATCTGTCGGAGTGTGAACATCTGATCGACGGTTGATTTGCCGGGCCTAAAACCACACTGATAGGGGCCGATCGCAGATCGTTGACAAACGGTTTTAAGCGATCACACAGTACACATGACAAGATTTTGTATGCGACGTTGAGGAGACTTATACCTCTGTAGTTGGAACAGGTCAGAACATCTCCGTTCTTGTGGATGGGGCACACTATACCGAGGTTCCATTCATCGGGCATACTTTCCTCCGACAAAATTTTTGAGATGAGCTGGTGTATACTCCCTACCAAGTCATCTCCCCCTGCTTTGAATAGCTCGGCTGGCAGGCCATCCGCACCAGCAGCCTTGTACGTTTTAAGCTTGGCTAGCGCTAACCGCACTTCATTTGGGTCGGGTGGACGGAAATTTTGACCATCATCGTCCAGGTTGAATGGAGTGTTCTGTCTTACAGCGGAATTTTGGCCATCTTCGCCGTTTAGCAGTCTAGAAAAGTGTTGTTTCCAGATCCTCAGCACCGACTGTGTGTCTACCACCATATTCCCACTCTCGTCTCGGCAGGCTTCCGTTCTGGCCTTGTAACCCTGGGTAGTTTGCCTCACGCTTCGGTAGAACTTTCGAACATCCCCCCTGCCGCTACAGTCCTCAATAGACTCGACCGCCCGCTTTGCATGCTCTCTCTTTTTCCTCCTGAAAAGTCGGCGTTCCTCCCTTCGTTTTTGCCCGTAGAGCTCCCAGGCTGCTCTCTCAGCAGCTCTGGTTCTAGTCTGCAGCATTGCTTGGTAGGCCTCGTTCTTTGCTTCATGCGCCAGTCTGCATTCTTCATCGAACCAGGGGTTTCGTTGTGGTGGCCTAGTGAAACCCAGCACATCATTTTGATGGTATTTTGGCAGTGCTTCCACTGATGCTTGTGCCATCACAATATACATATGTATGTAAGCAACAGAAAGCGCACCGGCCGCAGAAGCATAAACGATGACACTAGCGAGCGCTGCACGCTTTCAAACGGATGTAGATGCACGTAAACGGTATGAATATAGGGAGTAGGGACTATACCAGAACTATGTTGTAGACATGACCAAACAGTATGACCATCAGTTCATCGGCAAGCTGAGACGTGGTAAGTACACTGAACTCTTCGAAGCAACATTCTTCCATGGCCACCGCCAAGACAACGATCATTTAGGCTTTAGAGTGTATAACCAGGGTGGTGGGCATCGAGGAACTGGATTAGATTAATATAATATAGAGCGACTGACAGCTTCTAGCTTTGACCCCCATATCTGAAATGGTTGAATGGAAAACAGTGTAAAACAAAATATGTGCAACAAATCTAGTTTTTACTTGTCAGGGCTTAGGCAGAATTTAACTGACGAGGCAAAAAGGTTCATAACTGGCGAGGGCCTAGCGAATGTCTCTACCCTTGCTAGACCCTTGTTAGTAGCTATGAAAAACTTGCCAGGGCCTTAATGAAAACTAGATTCTTTTTCCAGGCGGGAACTTTTTCAAAACATCTTCTTTTATTTAAATTCAATAAATGATTTTGTGAGCTACCAATATCATAGGATTGTATCCTGGAGAATTTATTTTTTTCGTTTAAAAGGGAAACTTTCTTCAAAACCATTCTTTCAAAAACTACGTTGTATTCAATTACAATTTTGTTTTTATTTTAATAAGAGGTTATGTATTTAATTTAACGACTCACGAGATTATAACGCTTTTTACTATTAAAAATTATCAGATCTCAGATAAAAGTCTAACACTACAAGCCCTATTTCTACAATATCTACCCTACATCATGGTTACTCCTAAACAACTCATTGTATTCGCTGTGAATGAGTACATTACCAGATGATTGAAAACAATATTAACTAAATTTTCCATTGAAAAAAAAAATATCATACTATACTCACAACGAATCATAGCTAATGGGCCTTGTGAGAAAAAGAAGCCAGTCTTAGGAATTCATAGATTTAATATTGGCTTAAGCTTTCTTTTGTGTATAAATTATAAAACAGATTACGTTATAGCTTTATCTAAACAAATTCTAGCTTAATGCTAATAGTTGTACCTGTTGTTTGTTTGTTCAAATGTTTACAGGTTGCGCGGCTTAGGTTATTTAAGAAGGTTAAAGATTTTGTTTTAGCATAAAGCAATTTACTCGCTTTATAGGGCAAGTATGTATTCGTTTCGTGTAAGAAAAAATCCAGATTTTAAAAAAGTCAGATACATAACGATGATATATGGATAATGTTTTTTTTATAATTTCCCAAGGTTGCTAGAGCATATGTATCAATATCATAAAAATTATACAATTTGAAAGAATACTGAATGAAAATGACACTGACAGTTTTAATCCTGACATTTTCTTTGACAGAGATGACTCAGTTAAAATTCGACATAAGACTTTCACAGAGGTTCCTTCAGCAATGTGGTTCTAGAGATGCATGTTTGACTACGTCAACTGACAGTGTTTCCATCCGCCTACTATCATTTTACAAAATTGACTATTTCGGTATACTAAAACATAAATGGTCTTATTAATTAGATTTTTGGCTGTTTAAACTATGTCTAAGTATTTTGAAACAGTCGGAAATATGCTTTTTTTAATAAAAAAAAAAATATTGCATTTCTCTAGGTTTAGACAATAGATTACGTTGTCTAAAGCAAGATAAAAAGATAGATTACTTTAGCAAGAATTAGAAAGGTTTTTTAAAAACTTGGACGGTTGTCTAAAGTTAGACAATGTTTATAAATAAGACCGAAACTATCCGATGGGCAATCTGAGGAACAGCTGATTACGCTAGCAGTTGACTTTTGGTTTGCTGGTGTCGCGTGCGTCGTTTGTTGTTGGTTTCTCACCGTGTGTAAAAGAAGAAAATATTTTAAAAATACCTTAAAATGCATTTTGCAGTGTAATTTGGAATGAAATTAACCCAATCTTCGCGTAAATAATTGAACTTTAATTTTCCTTTTGGCAGCTGTTTTGACCTTTGACAGAAAATTCTACCTATCCGGTTATTACATATCAGATACTAACCTATCTCAGATAACCTATCGGATTTCCAACCGAACATCAAAATAACCATATGACAAAAATGAAGCTTTGGTTCGATCATTGACTAACACATGTCATGAGCTCCCAGACTATAAATACACCAACCATAAAATTGGCCTTTTTCATATTTTATACATTTCAAGGGATCGAGTTTAATCAAATTTTATATTTTTAAATAGGATATTTTAATTTTTCACTTTATCACTTTTTTCTTTTCAACAATTGAAAAGTTCCAAGACACAATAGGTACGAGTTTAGTAGTTTTTTGTTTGTTTTTTTTTTTGTTATTTTGTTTGTTTTTTTTTTTTGTTTGTTTGTTTATTCTTAATACAATATTCTTCAATATTTTAATAATCTATCATTGCAACATCTGTTAGAAAAGTTAACAACATTATTTACTTTATAACTCAAGAGTGATATGAAATTAAAAGTTTTTGACTTTAAAATTTAAACCAAATTGAAAATTAAAATATTGAAATTAGTCTACACGCGGCTATTGTCAGTGAAATAGGTATAAGTTTAGATATAAAAGTTTAGATATTCATAAAAAGTGCGGGTTAGTAAACACTCTGGAAAATTATTTCCTGATGGTTAAAAGCTGATTTTGATTAATTTTTTTACGGAGAATGCTTTGAAAAGTTTTCATATAAAAATATATTTTTATTTTAATATTTCCAAAACGATTTGGTCGATTTTATTGAACTTGGTACCAAGCTTTTTTTTTTAAATTTAGTAAATATTTGCAGTATTGCATCCTTCCATACAACAGTTACTATTAATTTTTAAGCCATTCATTCGATTTTGATTAAAATTATTCTGTTAACTAAAAATATTAGTTAATTTCAAAACAAAAACAAACTTTAGAATTTAAAAGAATTGCGTTCCAAGGAATCACTTAACAACTTCAGGCAGGCACCCGCACCAGCAAAAATGGCATTTATATGTCGACGTCGTTCAACGTCGATTATGAAAACTGTCGTAGTTCTGACGGTAATTGGGTTTATCATTGCCTTCTTGCCTTATATAGATGACACAAGACACTCTTCCAAATGGAATGGAATATCGTTAGAGCTGAGAAGTGATGGCAGGGGTGTTGCAGAAGAAGTAGTTGATGATCGAGCAGGTGGTGATGAATTGGAATCCACGGCTCGAGGAGGTGCTGTCGCTGATGTTCCAATTACGGTCAACAGAAATGCTGACAAAGCTCGAATACCCCCTGATGGGGCTGTCATTGACGATAACAAAAGTGATATCAATAATGGAGCCAAATCTTTGATTAATATTACAACAGTGCTGCCACATGAAAACTGGGCTATGAAACCAAAAAACCATCAAGAAAAAGCAACGACAGCGGAAGCAGAAAGAGGAGAGTATGATGTTGTTGGTAAGTTCTGAAGGTTATTATTCCATATTAACCCATAGTTACATATGTTTATTAAATAACATCGTCATTTTTTGAATTCTTTGTGCTTTTATTTGGAAATGCTCGTGCTGTGATAATTGATTGAAAACAAATTCATATTTTTTCTTAGAAGCCATTGGGATTCAAGGCTCTTGATTCGAGGGCTCCTGCTTTAAACTTTTTATTATAAAATATATTACAAAAACCTTAACGTGCATGGTGTCCCAATTAGTATTTCAGAGGTTCAATGAGAATTGAAACACTTGTAAATTAAGAAAGGCGGAAGTTTCGTCGTGCGTGGTTCCGAATGTTTTCGCGTTGGTTTGGTTGAGCTGTGGAGCCTTTAGTTTAAATTTTTTGATGTAGCGAGCATAAGTAACCCCTTTCTGATACTCTTATATGGGTGATTCTAAAAACAATGGAATAAAATGGTGAATATTTCTGCACGACATTTTTGGAAGCTTAAAGGCTCTCCCAAACCAACGCGATTAATCGCCGCGACAATAGAAAACAATAACAACAACGTGTTGTTTTGTTTGACAACCACGTGTTGTTATTGTTGTTTTCTTTTGTCGCGGCGAATAATCGCGTTGGTTTGGGAGAGCCTTAAAGTGGAAAAAGTAGTCCTAGTAAATCGTTCGATCGCTTTTTCACTTTGCTGAAAGCGGCCAGTCAAAAAAATAAAAAAATGTCAATTTTAGGGACAATTTTTTGAAAAAGGAGGTACAGGGGACTGACAAAAAATAATTAAATTTCTCAATATTCCTTTAATTTCTCTGAAATTTGACTCATGTATTGAAATATAGACACTTAATTTATTTAGGCTTTATAAAACATATAAATTCATATGTAACTTAGCATTTTAGTAGAAAAATATGGTATTAAAGTCGGTTCCACTTAATAATTTTTGAAGTATGTGAGCCCGAATTTCCATAATCATCATTATTATTTCCAGCAGGGTACATATTCAGTAATCTCCAAAAGGAAGAATGCGCTCGCATTCAAATTGATTCAAATTACAAAAACGAATTCAGCATAATTCTTCTTTCTTCACATTTTCTTTTCTGATCGAGAAAAATCAATCTTAAATAAATTGTATTCTACTTTGACTTTGGAAACATTCGCAATGAATATTTACGAAAATGCAAAATTTCTCAGTCCCCTGGGTATTTCAGTACTTTTCTTCATTGAGAAGCCTTGAGAAGCTTGTTATTTAAAAAAAAATAAAAATATTTAATACTAGCAGGCCCGTGCTCGCCTTGCTTCGCATGTTTATATCACTTTATGATTGTAAAATACTTTTGAATTTTTGTTTTTTGATATTTTTTAGATTTTGAAATCAAAAGTAGCCTATGTCCATCCTGATAATCCAATTCTCATTTTAAACAATAAGGTATTTTCGGAGTTTACGAGGAACAAACAAACAGACAAACAAACTTTCACATTTATAATATTAATAGGATAGGATTATAGTTTCATTCAGCCTATACTATACTGCTAACAATAATGCCTACTGTTATACAAATTTGTTTGGTAAATATTCACCAAAGAACTAATAAACTGCGCGGTCAATCGACGACCTCTCGCACAAATACCTTCTTCACGACTCACATAACAAACAGAATCGAGTTGGTCACACGGTTTTATTTTAAGGAGATTTGATACTTGACATTGCTAGCATTGGACATTCGATCGATATTCTAGTTATCGATTTTTTTGATTGTTTCAATATTCCAGGGGACTGATTAGAAATGCCGCGGACAAAGTTTAATTAATTTTTTTTGCACTAAAATTAATTGTTAAAAAATATTTATCTATTTCATAACGGAGATTTATTATTTGACGTACTCGTATGTAAGTAAGAGTGGCTTCATTTTAGTTTGAAGCCTGAAATAAAAGAACGATAATGATTTTTCTTTTCGAAAACGCGAAGATGAAACGTGAGGGGACTTGAGGGGGAGAATTGAGCACTTTGAAGAATTCTTTGAGCAAAAAAAAAATGCCACACTAATAATTTATAGTTTGGACATATAGATATCTAGCAGATTTAATTTTATAAAGAAAAATCAGATAAAATAATTGAACGGATTTTAAAATATCATTCGCGGCAACGAAAATTCCATAATTTGAAGAATCACCCATATATATTTTAATTGATATTTAATCTTTTATTTTGTATTTTACTCGCGGACATAACAATTACATACATATGTATATTGCTTAGGTCTAGGTTTTCAGAGCAAGATTGTCCGAGTTTTAGGTTTAAATTTTGGTTAATTCCCTATTTATGTTTTTCAATCCTTTTAAATCTCGAGTTAAGGTCACAAAATTTGGTGAGTGAACTCCGGTTATTCTAAAAATATCGAGGCTTCACTACCAATTTATTGCAAGCGACATGGGTCTTAAGGTTTTCAAAGAATATCAGAATATTATACCTACGTCTATAAACTATTTAAAATATGCATTTGAAAGGTGTTCACAATTTTAAATTAATTATTTCGTTTTTTTTTTTTTATAGGTAAAGGTTTTCTAAATGCCCCCGATGTAGTTGAAGATGGTCCAGGTGAAATGGGCAAGCCAGTTGTGCTGCCAGCTAACTTAACTGCTGAAATTAAAAAGATCGTCGACGAAGGCTGGACGAATAATGCCTTCAATCAATACGCATCTGACCTCATCTCAGTGCATCGTAGCCTCCCTGACCCCAGAGACGCATGGTAAGTATATATCTTTGTTTTAACAATTGCATATAATCAAATCCGATAATTGCCGTTGATGATTTAACTATCTATATGGTATATTGCATGCGTCTTCAGGTGTAAAGAGCCCGGTCGTTATCAGAAGAATCTACCTGCCACAGATGTGATTATTTGCTTCCACAACGAAGCTTGGTCGGTTCTACTGCGTACGGTGCATTCAGTATTGGATCGTTCTCCGGAACATCTTATTGGAAGAATTATACTAGTAGATGACTTCTCTGATATGCGTAAGTTTATGATAGATTGATTGAAAGATTGATTACATTTTATTTAAATCTCTTTGATCAATGATACTTGACTTTTATTTTTTTTTTCTTACTTTTTGATATTTACTCTGGTCATAAAGCACACACAAAGACCCAGTTGGAAGATTATATGAAGCCATATGTTAAAGTGAAGATCATTCGGGCACCAAAGAGAGAAGGTTTGATTCGGGCAAGACTACTTGGGGTACGGCATGCAGAATCACCGGTGTTAACATTCTTAGATTCACATTGTGAATGTTCTGAAGGTGAGTATAATATGTACATAAATCTATATAGATAAGGCTGGGCACATATTGAGACGCTTAAGCTTAAAAATTTTAGCTCATTCCATAATATGTATTCTGTTTTTTATTCACATAAAATAAAGCTTAAGCTAGAACTGTTAGCCTTAACTAGTAACAGCTATTAAGACCAGCTACCTTTAGCCTCTTTTGAAAACAGCTTTTACGTTTTTTTTTTTATTTATAAAAAAACAGCTGTGACCAAAATACTTTTTTTAGATAAAATATTTCCTTCCAAAGAAAATTATTTTATTTATGAAACAAATATTTCAAGTGATTTATTATCGATTCGTATCCTTTTTGGTTTTTCAAATCGTATAATTATTAAACAGTAAATTATCCAAAAGAAATTCTCTTCCTGATGTGTTTTCCTGATCCTCACAACCGGGCCCTGAAGTACATCCCAATTCTAAATAATCCCCGGGAAAAAAAATCCCGGGAGACGTATTCTATTGGGAGTAGAATACTTCTATTCCGAATTCCCAGGTAGATTATTTTTACCTTCGAAAGCAGGAATGAGAGTTCTGAATATTCGGAACAGCTTTTTTGCATTGTTTGTCAATTAAATCAAAATAAAAATCAATAGTTTTTTCCCGGGGAAACGTTTCCCCAATCCTGATGGTAATTATTTCCTTCTTAGAACAAATTTTTTTTACTTATACAGGGTGATTCACCTAAGCTGTGACAAAAAGCTAGAGCATGTAGGTTGTATTTATCCCGGTTAGGCGGGAGGGGCAACTTTCTAAAAAATCGACTTAAAATAGAAAGAAAATCATTAAAAAACAACGTCAACACTCACAATGTCATGCTTTACTTTTTTTTAAAGCCAAAAGTCTGTTCTTTTATTATGATTCCCATTCAAATTATTTGAGAAAATAGTTTTTTTTAAAATTAATTAATTTTCTTTGGACTTCAATGTTGATTTTTATTTAAGGATGGTTGGAGCCATTACTCGATCGTATTGCTAGAAATTCGTCAACCGTTGTTGCTCCTTTAATCGATACAATTGACGATACAACAATGGAATACCGTATTGAAATAATTAAATATGTTGGTGGTTTCGATTGGAAATTACAATACAAATGGCATGATATTCCTGAGAAAGAACGAAAACGCCGTAAAGTAAGAAAGCAATATGTTTAGTAAATCAGAATTTGGTTTTATTTTATTTTCCATATTATATTTTTGTAAATAATTTTGTCTACATTTATTTTATTTAGAACTCTGCTGAACCTGTTTATTCGCCAACAATGTTGGGAGGACTTTTTTCGATCGACCGCAAATTCTTCGAATTCCTTGGTAAATATGATTCTGGTTTTGACATTTGGGGCGGAGAGAATTTAGAACTGTCATTTAAAACATGGATGTGTGGTGGAACTCTAGAGATTATACCATGCTCACATGTTGGGCATATATTCCGCAAGAGGTCGCCATATAAAGTATGCATATATGAAATCCATAAGATTTCTAGATGTTTCGGATATTTGCTTTGAATTTCGATAAGGCAGAATTCATTCTCAATAGAAACTTGAAACTTTCTACTACGAAATTCTGAATTCTTACCGCCGTAATATTCACGCCGTTTAAAAATATAAGCCTTTAAACCGACTACATTTAACCGAACTAAACCGATAGAATTTAAACGACAAAATCACGTTTAAATCGGTAATATTCACTCCGTTTAAGCAAAAAATTCCATTTGGTTTACGTGGGTTAAAATTTGTGATTTAAACCGAACGTCGCATAGCATCGCAAGAATGAAAAAACTAAAAAAAGGTTTTTCTTGACATTTATTTTTCGAATTGTCATTTTATATTTAAAATAAAATAAATTAATTAATCCGTGTCAAACACAAATACGCATTAGAAATGTCTTTCACTCCTCTTTATCGTGTTTTACGTTGGGAAAAAATATCAACAATAACGTCCACCGCATTGCATCTTCCAAACATTCCTTGGACGATTTGTTGCGAGTTGAATTCTTCTTCATGATCTGGTTGCAGTTCCGCGTCGGTCGTGAATTCGGGTCCAATATCAATCATATTATATTAAGCAAGATGGCAACTAAATTCCATCAACCTAACAGCAATACCGCAGCCCAAAACCCTTCATAATGCACATATAAAATGCAACAAAAGTTTTTTTAACCGCTCCAAATTTTGTATCTGTCCAAACTGAATTTCATTGGGCTGGCAGCGATAGCGTGAACATTACACTACCATTATGCACTTTCCTAACAAAAAAATAGTATTAGCATTTTTAAAGTGCATTATAATGGTGCTGTCGGGTTGATGGAATTTAGTTTGGACACATATAAAAATACTATGTAAACAACATTTGGATCGATTCAAAACACCTTTTTTTGCATTAATGAATTTTGAAAATGCATTATATGTAGTGGTGCTAGGTATGAGGTATTACTGTCAAGTTGATGAAATTGAGTGTGGACAGTAACCACGAACTATTCTGATTTTATTGGTTGAATTTTGAAAGTGCATTATGGAGATGTTAGGGCCACGGTAGCGCTGCCCGACCGATGGCATTTAATTTGGACACATATAAACATTATGCTCACAAAATTTGGAGCGGTATAATACATATAAACTTCACTCATTTTTTTGAATTTTGAAAGTGCATTACGGTGGTCTTAGGGCCGCGATATCGCTAAAAGGTCTATGGCATGGAGTTTGCACTGCGGTATATACAAATATCATGCTCACAAATATCATGGGATATAAAACACTTTGATCAAATCGTTTACCAGCTTTCGGTATATAAGCCCTTTCTGATTAATTGGTCAACTCTACCCCGATGTGTGAATAACGTGCACAAATATGATGAGTTTGAATAGCCATCATCGCCGAAAATAACACGATTGAATATTTTGCACTGACTGAATAAACCAATAAAATGTTTAATATTAGCTAAAACCATTTAAACCGTACCTAAACGACACGAAAATGCCTCGTTTAAGTTGGAGTCGTTTTACCGTAGTTAAACCGATCATTCGGTTTAAAATTTTGGTTAACGTCGGTTTAAGTGAGTGAATATTACCGATTAGTCGGTTTAAAAATTTTAAACCGACTTCTGAATCTAAACCGATTTTAAACGGCGTGAATATTACGGGCATTAGCATTATTCCGAAGACAATGAATTCTGTGTGTAATTTGTTTCGAACTTATAAAGTGTGATTGAAATTTTTTTAGTGGCGATCTGGAGTAAATGTTTTGATGAAAAATTCTGTCCGATTAGCTGAAGTTTGGTTGGATGACTATGCAAAGTATTATTATCATAGATTTGGTAATGACAAAGGCGACTTTGGAGATGTCACAGGAAGAAAGGAATTAAGGTATATAGTGATAACAGTGATTTTTTTTTTATGAACATATATTGTATAATTTTTTGGTCACCCAAACAAATTTTCAGTAAAGGTATTTATAATTAGCTTTGCACAAGAGCCCCGATATTAAATAATTTTTCTTTGCCAATAGTTTGTTTCCATTTTCAAAGTATTGTGTAGATACTATATTCAGCATAGTAGTTCGTTTTTTTTTTTTTTTTTTTTTTTTTAATAAATTTCAAGATAAAAATTTAAAATAATTTAATATTAATCCATTTCAGAAAACGCTTGGGTTGCAAAAGCTTCAAATGGTTCTTAGACAACGTTTTTCCCGAAATGATCATACCAGGGGAATCAGTTGCATATGGTGAAGTAAGTATTTGCAAATTAATGTTCTATACTGAAAAGATAGAATTATTAAATTTGAAAAATCTAATTTAACAATATAATCAAAAAAAAAAAAAAACAATTTAGATGAGAAATTTAGGTTATGGCAATAGCACTTGTTTGGATTCTCCATCTTCAGAAAAGAAGCCTTTAAAATTGATTGGTGCTTATCCTTGTCATAACCAAGGTGGCAATCAGGTTTGTCAAGCTACAATAGAAAATAAGCGCCCATTTGTTTAAATTACAATATTTATAGATTAAAGAAGTACCCTTTTTAAACATAAAATAAAATGCTATGTTTAAAAATGTTCGTTTTATAGAATTGTGTTTGTCTAAGAAATAATCCATTACCTATTTTTATTTTATGTTAAAATTTTATTTTTAATTATTTATTATAGCCGATTTGCCGTGTCAGTCGCTTCACAGAATTAATAATATGGTGTAACATAAATGTCTTATATTCAAAAGTAACTTATTTTTATTTTAAAATAATTTTTTCAAAAAAAACTTATTAGGTATAGTAATAATAATATAAATAAATATGTACATATGTAGGTATGTATGTTTATGTAATTATCATCATTATATTAACTAACTTTATGGCAACATATTTTAGTATTTTTTTTTTTTGTTTGAAAGGTATTGACGATCGCTTCACTAGAATTTATTTTGTATATTTATAAGTACCCACGTTTAGGCACGTAAATAAATTAAATAAAATTAGGTGATTTCCCCTTCACAATTTAGAACACACAAACATTAATTTTTATATAATTATTAGATTAGATATTAGATTAGATAATAATAATTAATAATTACCTACGTTTTTTTCTAAACTTGAAGGGTTGGGATCGAAATACTGTTTTTAAAATACTGTATTTCAAAATACTGTAATTCAAAATTCTGGTTACACAAAATTCGGTATTTTAAAATTCTGTATGGTCAAAATTCTGTATGCGTAAAATTCTGTATTTCAATATTCTGCTTTTCAAAATTCTGTATTTAAGTGCCCACTTTTTTACATTATCAAAACAATTTTTTTAGATATAGAATTTTGAGAAGCAGAATATTGAAATAAAGAATTTTACTCATACAGATTTACTTAAATACAGAATGAACATTGAAAGTTTGAATGAAATGAAAACTTGTATTACAACAATTTTCCTTGTACTGTCTATATTTCTATTAAATTGTAAGGAAAACAAAATTCGGAAATTTGGTCATAATGAAAAACTACCCTAAACAAAATATAATAAATATCCCCAAAATTGGAGAAATTACCCCATTTTCAAAATGAAAAAATGACCCCAACTACATGAAAAATAAGATATTTTTCATACTGAAATTTAACCGAAAAATTAAAAAAAATGAAAAGAAGCCCTAAAACAATGAAAATTTACCCCAATTCAAAAAATATTATTAATTGTTTGTTGTTGTTACTTTTATATAAATTTTTTGGGAAAATTTTAATTATTTGTTTGGGGCTATTTTTAATTGGGGCCAAATTTCATGTAGCTATTTTGTACCTTTAATTTAAAATTTATCAATGTAAAACCTCCTCAAAATACTCAAATTCTATCATGAATTTTGCAAATAAAACATTTCACACTTGTACCAATATTGCTGAAGAATTCTAAGTTTCAACGTTAAATTCTACAATTTCCACATATCCAGGTTTAACAGAAATATATTCACGAAAATAGAGTTAATAAAACGTTGGTTACAAACAAGTCTTTTACTCGTTTTTAAAGAGATCGTACTTGAATGAATTTTTGTACAAGTAAATGCAAAAAATTCTATTTTTACTTGTACGTGCTTAACAATGTAATTGTAAAAAGTGTTTCCTTCAAAATATAGAACTTGGACATAACCATTTTGATATACAGAATTTTGAAATACAGAATTCTGAATAACAGAATTTTGGTCATACAGTATTTTCAAAAAAAGAAAAACCAGAATTCTGGTCATACAGGATTTTAATAGCCAGAATTCTGACCTGCTCCCGTTCATTTCTTTTATAAGTTTCATAATAAACAAATCACACCAAAAACATAAATGTTTAAAAAAGAGCCATATACAAATCAGTATATTTATGAACAAAAGTCAGCCGTAAAAAGTAATGAGATGGTTAGGTAATGACTAAAATTGGGTAAGTTTACTTGTACTTGGCAAGTTTCCTTTTTTGGCACCTGAAAACTCACAATGCAAAAGGTTTTTTTTTAAACAAAACCTTAAATTTTCAATCCTTGAATGCGCATGAGCCTAACACTCTTACAAATTTTACCATTATATAGCAATCAATAGTAATTTTGAGAAAGTGGATGGATGTCACGCCCCCTGAATGATAAACCCCAAATTTTTAATTTTACCTCAGCAGGCATCCATTACCCTACCGCTCTAAGGCCCATCGCCCACTAGGCAACTTTTTGTTGCGCAACTAAAAGTTGCTCGGAGCTGCTTGCCATCGCTCACTAGGCGATTTTCGAGCAAACTTTTGGGTTCAGTATTTTTAATTGAAATGTGAAATTGACCTTGTATTTTGGATCAATGACGACACAAAATTTGTTCAGTGTGAAAATAAAACTTGTTTTTCGGGTTAAAAGCCTCTCATTTGGCAAAAATTTTAGAAAACTTTCAAAAGTTGCTGGAAGTTGCTCGGAAATTGCCTAGTGGGCAAGGGTAAGCAACAAAAAGTTGCCGGGAAAAAAGTTCCGCGAGCAACTCCGAGCAACAAAAAGTTGCCTAGTGGGCGCTCTCCCATATAAGCTAATGTAATTGGATTGGGAGCAACAAAAAATTGCTGGGGCTAGCAACAAAAAGTTGCCTAGCGGGCGATGGGCCTAACAAAATTCATAATTCTACAACAATCAGAAGTGCTGCATATGATTGATAACACTTTTGAACAAGTGGGTGGATGCCACGCCCCTGAATGATAAATCTCAAATTTAAATTTTTTTCCCTACACACATTCATTGCAAGCCCTACCGCTATTTCAAATTTCATTATTCTACAACAATTAGAAGTGCTCCATATAATTGATAGCATTTCTGAGAAAGTGAGCGGATACCACGCCCCCTATATATAAAGAAAACCCAACATTTTCGATTTTTTCCTGTGTATATGTTACCGTTAAAGTCGGGAATCCGTTAATGCTGACTGATTTGATCAGTTAATGTCGGGAATTTTCTTTCAAAAAGCAGAATTACCGACATTATCTAGTTAATGTCGACATTAACGTATGCCGACTAGTTAATGTCGACATTAAACATATGTGTGCTGTCCCGTTAAAGTGGGGAATTAAGAGAGCCTGGCAGTTTCGTCAGTTTTTCTTGGTTTATTTTATTTTACCATTGCAAACAAGGAGAAAAAAACCGTATTTTAGAAATGTATCAAAATTATAGAACAAAAAGTGTATCACATTGTTCTTTTACCTTTTTTCAACAAAAATATGAAATACTCGTATTTCAAAAAAATTAAGAATACCTAAGAATTTCTCGGATATTAAAATATGAGACATATTTTTGAAAGATTGGTTCTTTCAAGAATCGAAACACATGTTGTTGAAAAATTCATAGCATTTATACATTTTGAAAATATGAAATACATTTTTGAAACGAATACGTAATGGTTTTTAAAATTGACGAAACTGCCAGGCTCTCTTAATTCGCCACTTTAAAGGGACAGCACACATACGTTTAATGTCGATATTAACTAGTCGACTTACGTTAATGTCGACATTAACTAGTTAATGTCGGGAATTCTGCTTTTTGAAGAAAATTCCCGACAACAAGTTGATTCCCGACCTTAACGGTAACAATATATACCACAGGGCTACCGTTGTACGAAATTACAAGATTCTAAGGTGTCGGGAAGTGCTCCATAATTTTGATGATCTGTCAGTCAGTCACGGTTTTCGAGAGTTTTGTTGTCCTATATCTCAGGAACCACTAATACTAAAGGAATTAAAATTTGGTGAGGCGATTGTGATCATCTAGCTTAGAAAGTATGGTGAGTCTAAAGTTTCTGACATAATTAGAGGGGGTCGCAATAAGGCATTGCAAACTTTTGCTTGAATTTACAAAAAAAAGTGCAGATTTCTTATTAATCTTTTTAGTTTCGTCAAGCTTACTCTTGAAATTATTTAAATTATTTGCTTAATAAAAAATAAATTATATTAAAATGACAAAATTAATAAACAAAAATATTTTATAACTTTAAATTATAATAAAAATATTAAAATTTAGGAACATAATCTGAACTTTTTGGTTAATAATTTTATGCCTAGAAATTATTGTTTGTTTTAATTGTTCAGACATAATCAAGGAATAAAATATTTATTATATACTAGAAGGTATGAATGGATTATCTCTTATTTTAAGATTTTCATTGTAATTTTTAATTAAATATACGTTTGTATATAATTATAAACTTTTGAATATATATGTATAATTAAAAACTTATTCTGAGTGATATTTACAGAAGATTAAAATTCCACTTATGTATTCAAAGATAAAAAATTGAAATAATTTAATTTAATAAGGGCCACTTGCACAGAACGAACGGATAAATATATAAACCTGAGGATAACTATCCCAGTAAACAAATAAATAAAAACTTCTCGTTTTTAAATTGCACGAACAGAAATAAATAACAAGCGGATAAGAATATTTTTTCAGAATCATCAACACAACAAACACAAAACACATTGAAAAATAAACAAACTCTAACGCTTTGACTTGCTTTCTCGTAAGAAATTCTAAAATTTGACGTAGGAGCTATTCAGAGTTTAAATATTTATCTAGGGAACAAGCAGAAGATAACTATTTTGCTACAACATGATTTGATTTAAATCAGTCAGATAGCTTTAATTATTATTTATAAATCAGGAATTACTGCTGTCAAAAAAACTTCTGTGCAAGTGGCCCTTAATTATTCTAATTTTTTATTTAACTTACATATATGTACATTATGTTTTTTCTCTTGATGTAAATAGTACTTTGAGCTGAGTAAAAATGGCGAAATTAATCGAGATGGATCATGTTTGGATTATGATGGACGCGATTTGTTACTTTATCCTTGCCACGGATCGAAAGGAAATCAGGTGAGGAGTGCACATTTTATCTATGAAACTTAATGACAATATTTTTTGAATACCTATACAAATATTTTGAAGTCTTTAAAGGGTGCATTAACGAGAGCCCTTTATTTGTATTTATGCAGTGTTATAAAGGATTGTTTGGCTTCACTTTAATAGTTTATTATATTGTGTACATTAGAAGTAAAACAAAATAGAAGGATAGAAAACATCTTGGGACAGTGGAGTGATACTGAGGTTTAAGGTGGCGTCGATTTGATAGAGTGTTTTTCAAACTTAAAACTTTAAATTAGCAGGAAAGCCAATGTTCTATTGCCATCCGCAATTCCTCACTATCAACACTATTGGTATCTAATTTTGTATACCTGGCAGTTTTTTTTTTAACGATTTATGTTAGCAAGCCCAAAGCCACAGAGAGGATTATCAGCTCCATATTCGCCATTTGCAAATAAGTGATCCTATGTGGTATTTCAAAATTCTGTATTTCGAAATACTAATAATCAAAATTCAGTATTTGAAAATGGATTTCACCACATTTCAGGTCACTGCAATGCTTTTGTGATAAAAAAAAAACGTTGTCTGTTTTGTTGTGCGGTGCATTAACAAACAATGCGGACGACCTTCTAAGAAACCGCGATATAACTTTGCAAAAATAATATTTCAATTGACATAATCTAACGTAATGCACAGACAAAAATGGAGAATTTTTTCTTTTAAATACAACAAAACAAAGAAATTGCGTGTACCTGTACGCCTGAGTGTACCGGACTATTTGTTTTTTTTTAAGATAAAATATATAGGGCTTCGACATAATACATACTTCAGGCATAATTTAACGCTGATCATGATAAAAAAAAAAAACAAAAATTGGTCGAATAATTTGATTAAAACTCGGTGGCTTTCCGACACACAATATAAATAAATTCGTCGACCTAAAAGCGAAAAAAACAGCAATATATTTGCGAACTTTTGGCCTTATTGTAAGAACAAATATACTCGTCCGCTATTAAACGCAAATTTAAGAGCTTAACACTATATCTTATTGGCTTTCCCATTTTCGTATGAAAAGGACAAAATTCAATATGAATCCATCAACAGAAAAATTCCCTCCAACTTTGTCCGTCCAAATTTCCAATTTCTGACTCTGAAGTGTGTTTACCTGGTTTAATGTGAATCCAAACAAAAAATCTTCATGCAAATCATGCGAGTACGAACAGAAAAATAGACTCATTTTTATTTACTTTCAAGGGGTTTTCAAGATTGGACGACTTTTTCGGTCGAACTTTCCAGGTTTTGGTCAAATTTTACTAATTTCGGCTGCATTGCATTCTTTATTTGGTGCAATACGAATCCAAATAAAGAATCCCCATGTAAATCAGTTGATCGTCAGGCGATTTATGCTGTACGAACAGAAAAACGGAATCTTTTTTGTTTACATAGATTTACAGAATTTTCAAATACAGAATTTTCGAATACAGTTAACACTTTTTGCAATTTATAGAGTTTTACGAATATGTTTTTTTTTTTGGTTTTTGTTTTTCTCTGCCTAAGAGCCAGTTTTAGAGTGCATACTTACAGGAATAAGTTTCCCATATTGTGACCTTAGGATCAGTTTCATAGCCTGAGTATGTGGCCCTTAAGTCACCAACATAGTAGACTTAAGTGCCTTCTCATTCAGGTTAATGGGCAGTGAGATATTGAGATATCTCTCATATTCCCCACTTAAATGTCACTTCCTGCAACTGTGAACCTGGGCCGGGCCTAAATGTTTGACATTTTTCTTCAAAAAATTTTAATTATATTAATTAAGGTGTGTTCAACTTTTTTCACATAATTTCCAGCCTATGTTTTTTTTTTATTTTGCTGAAGTTATTTATTTTTCTAATAAGAATGTTTGTGGTAAATCAAATAATTTTATGTTCAATTTGGAAATTTTGAACAAAATTATTTAATGAAAAAGTTTTAAGAGGCGCAATCTTTTCCCAATATTTTCTCTTTAAAATAGATCAGCTTAATTTTGGAGTTGATCTTTACTGTATTTCTGAAAATGTATTCTTCATTTCAGGCAATCACTATGAAACGACGCCTATTGCTTATTTCTTCAACAAGAAGTAATATTCAAATTATTTATGCCGTTCGTAAAAATGTTTATAAATTATTCAATTATTTTTAAGTATAATGTCTTTTGATTGCACTAACTGATGAGCCCAACTGTCGTTCCTGGGTGAAACGCATTGGACTAAAAGTCGCAAACAATCTTCCATTTGAATTTAATTAAATATACAGTCCGCTAAAACAACAACAAAATATTTTTCTTTCATTTTTCTTATTTATCTTCTTAACTTATTTTTTATCAATTTTTAACAAACATTTAACAACATCTAATGAATTTATTTAAATTTTGTTATATATTTTTTTTTTCAGTTTTGGCATTATAAAAATGATACAAGCCAACTGCGCCATACATCTAATAAATGTCTTGCAATCAATGAGAAAAAAGACAAATTAATAATGGAGAAATGTGATGAAAATCGGCCATGGCAAAAATGGTATCTGGAAAACTATGATCCATCGAAGTTGTGAGGTTTTATATTATGCAAAACGCTATAATATAGAATACATTCCTACGCACAGAATTTAGCCATGTATTTATTTATAATATTAAGTTAATAAAACTATTTGTAAATAAAATACTCATTTTCTATGAAAGCATAAGAGAAATATCAACTTTGTATAATTGTCTTAAAATGTTTTATTTTTTTTTTAATCCGGTTTAATTGTAACTTATAACATCTTTATAAGACTTTTCTTGGTTTTTGAATAACTCTTCTCTTATACCCTCCGATCTCTGGCAGATAGAAGAATATGTGGGAACACAATGCACGACAATGACAAATGATCTTAATATTTTATTACGCAGAAATTGCAATGGTCCTGCTGGTAAACGTACCTTTGGATTAACATGATATAATTTTTTTACGAGTTCATTTAAGGTTTTGCGAACAAAGTTTAAAGAAAATTATCACGAAAATTCTAATTAAAAAATATTTTTGGCACTGGTAAAAATAATTAAAATTATATTGCATTTGCAACTCCACTTGGAGCTGAAACACATTTCTGGAAACCGCACGCGATGGCGCGTAGGCGTAGTTAAGGCCCTATGCCCCTCTAGGGGTCCCCCACGGACTTAACAGGTCTGAGGACTTAAGTAGTAAGCAGTAAGTAACTCCACTTGGTACATATTTTAATCAAAATCTTTCAAGCCGTTAACAAGAGTGTCGAAAAAAAAAAATTCTAGGGCAGGTGGGTGGGCACCCGCTAAACTTGTTTTTCACCAAAATATAGCTGCTAAAGTTACTTTTCTTGCTGCAGTTGCTGCTTCACATTGTAGCGAACGCTGTATACTATTTCCATGTCTTTCAACTTAGACAGTTGTTTAATTCATTCTCATTGTATCAACGCTCAGGGAATTTAAATCAATATACAAACCCGGCACTCCTGCGCTAGGGAAAATAAACCGTCAGAATTAAATAAAACAAAGCGATTATAGTGGAAAAATGTTATAAAAAACCACTCTTTATTTATATTTGCACACGCTGCTCTAAGTCGACCTGCTCTAAATGCCTGCTCGTAAACGACTGAGAAACTTACAATAAAATGCCCAGAACGTTCTGGTTCTTTCGTTAAGTTTTCATATTAAAAAGGTCTTATATAATTTGATATTTAGTTGCGGAGTTGCCACTCTGACGCAGTTCGATACACTCATATTTCATAAAAAACAAAAAAAAAATTTACTAAAACTTTAACTAATGTAAGCTTATCCTTATAAATTAAAATTAATTCTGCAACCTTTCCCATGAAATAATGTTAGTAGTGACGCTTTGTCAAGTTTCAATTCCGCCAAAATTGTATATAGGTACAGTAAAACCCGGATAAGTGCCTCACCATAAATGCCTCGTTTTGAGAGGTACTACTGCGGGTTGCGCATTTATAAAAAACCCGCTTAAGTGAGCATAAGCACTTATCTCTATATTTACAAAAAAAAAAAAAAAACAATGACAATGACAATAAAAAAACGTTTGTTATTTAAAAAATTAGAAATAACATTACATCAACTGACTAGTATCGGTAACCTATTAAAAAGGAAGCGCTAGATGAAAAGAAGCTTTTTGTGTTTCTCTGCTGATTTCAATTCTACTTAAAAGAATTTTTTTTCAGATAAATTTCAATAAAAGTATACAAACTAAAAGGCAATGGAAGATTTTTTTTTTGCAACCTTTAGTCCAATGCGTTGAGGCAATGAGTTTTAAATAAAAAAAATCCTCAAAATTTTGGTTTTAAAATATAAAAGGTACTTAAACGGGTAAGGCACTTATGCGATAGGCACTTATCCTGGGTTTCACTGTATCTACTAAAATACAGCTCAGATACATATGTAACTAACTAATCATCGCCCTTATTTAAATGAAAATTATCACTTGTATTGAAGACTTGAAGACGTTCGTTTTACTTTCTCTTATGAGCAGCTTATTTCTTTAGCGCAAAAACTATTGCAGTTTTGTAAAAGGTCTAACTGTGTATCGAACTGCATGAGTCTGGCAACTCTGCAGTCGATGTATTTTAAAAGTAAAATAAAAAGCTTATGTATAACTTAACGAAGGAATAATAATTGTAAAAATGTATAACGAAAGTAAGTTAGTTCAAATAAGAGCTCCGTTTAGAGAAGTTCGTGAAGGAAATAAATAGTAGTTTTTTGAACATTCTTTTTCCACTTTAAAAACCTGTGTTTTATTTATTTTAATAAGTGATGGATTTCTTAATATAGCGAAGGAAAGTTCCCACCAAGGGAAATCGGTTTGTATAATTATTTTATTAATTGTACTGAGCTACGATACAAACTGCTTTAGCTACACCATTGTTCGGACAGTACAGCTTTATGCGTTTTAAAATACAAAATACAATTAATTTGGTTTAGGAATTATTTAGATTTTTAATAAATATGTTTTTTTTTTTTTTATTTTTTCATTGAATGTATATCACAATTAGGATGATTTTTTTATATATTTTATAATTATTATAATTTTTGCAGATTTTATATTTAACAAAAAATTAAATTGGAAATATGTAAAAAAGAAAATAACGTAGAAAATCTTTTTCTCGCATTAAAGAGAAAAAGAGAACAATTCTATTTCTGTATATCTTAACTTTGTATAATTTTCGTAAAAATAAGTTTTCTTGTTTTTTTTGTTTGCTTAACTTTAAGGCATAAAGTGAATCTATTCTATAGGAGTTCTTATAGAGAAATAAATAAATTAACGTTTTAATGTCCAGTTTCAGAATAATTTGGTATCCCGACTGCTGGTAATACAGCTGCAGTTGTATGCATATTGGCTAAAGTGGCTCCATTTGTTAGCGTTGTTTGTGGTACTTCGTCGTTAGCTGGATTATCCCACCATTGGCGTTCTCCAGAACCGAAAATGTTGTAGAAAGTACCACAAATAATATAAATGAAGGCAGCTATGAAGAAAACAATTTGCCATTGACCCATAGTTGGCTTAAGGAATAGAATTAAAAATTAAAAATTAATTAAATATCACAAAAATTCAAAACAACTTTTTGTAAGTAATACCTTGCCCTCAATTAAATTTCCAGCTGTAATTGGTGCCAATAGACCAGCCAAATTTGCAGAGCAATTTGTAATTGCCATCAAGAAACCAGCAAATCGAGGTGTAATATCCAAGTGATTGATTTTGAAACCAGAATAGATACCACCATTAAGACCAACACCTATTGTCAGGATAGTAAGGGTTAGTGCTCGATCACAGCCTGTGTAGGAGGCGGCAATTAAGGCCACTCCTGGTCCATATTGACCTTTAATTAAAAAATGGTTTGGATAAATTATAAATAACTTTTATACGTTTTTTAATTTATACATATATAAAAGTACATATTTAATGATAAGACATAGAACGATACTTTCTTTATTTTTGTCAAATATTTTTTTTAAATTAATAAATTAAAAAAAAAAAATAAACAAATTAAAAACTTTTAATACTCGCTTTGATTTAGTTCACTATAAAAGATAACTAATCAGGAATTAACATAGACATTGTCATATGTATGTCTAACTTTGTTGTTCATCTTTAAATTGAAATTTTCAACGTGAAATTTCCACCAAGTTTCCCAGACAGAAAAATTTGAAATGTGTGTGCCAGAAATTTCACGTTACCAAACAAACCAAATTTTTGAACCTAGCCAAAATTGTACTAAAATCATTGGCGCAAAATTTTAAATAACCTGATGTTAAGGCATTAGCATGGCATTACTTAACAATTTTCTAACTTTAAAACTCTTTACTAAAATATTCTTATTTTTAAACATTTTCTAATTAGTATCATACTAAACCTATTTTCTTCAGAAACTCTAGCTGAACACGCCTAAAACAGTGACAATTCAACCCATTTTTGCAATTGTAGCTGCCAAAGTGACACTTGGATTTAGTATCATACTAAAAAGATAAAATAGGCATTTGGCGATTTTAACTTTAGTAAAATGTTAAAAAGATAATACGATGCTAACTCGTTTAAAATTTGGAAAAGCCTGTTTTTAAGCTAGCATCATACTAAAAATGATTTAACATCATACTAAATCGTGGCGCCATTGCCATTGTTTCAATTCATTCGTAGTAGAATCAATTAGCAATCTCTCTCTTTTATCCACACACTCAAAATGCCCAATTGCTTTTCGACAACTGACATTTATTTATATATTTTTTAAAGCGATAATATATTATTATTTAGATTATTGTAAATAAAATTACTCGTAGTAGCCGTGACGTGATGGTTAGTGCGATGGACCTCGCCATCTATTTATTTAAAAGAAAAAACGGATACTGCCTCTTGCGAGGAATTGACAAATCCTCCAAGAGTATCTCCTGTCACAGAAAAGTGCCGCTCGTTAGCCGTTCGGATTCGGTAATAAACTGTAGGTCCCCTCCATTCCTGCAGACACGCACACAGGAATGGTTGAGAGTTGTAAGTCACTAGGCCCTAGTTCTTCATGAGCTGTTGTGCCATCAAATTTATTTATTTTTAAATAAAATTACTCTGTAATTAGAAATACTAAATTAAAGATAACAAACTGGCTTTTATTTTCGCCTTATAATAATCAGCTGTCATAATTTGCCACAAAATACTGTCTTTGATAAAGTAATATTTCTTGAGAATTCGCACAAATTTTTTTAAATTGTCATAAATTCCTCTTTATGTTAACTTTGGCTCCATTGGATACCTAGCTTGGCAATTTCTGCTACATACGTACATTTCTGTGTGCAAGTGCAAGTAGTGTAATTGCTGTCAAAATTCCAATTGTCAGTGTATGCAATATAAAATCGGCTACAGAATATAAAAACAAAATCTAACTATAATGGCATTATTTCGCCATATTTTCGTTAGATATTTTTGAGAACATATTATGAAATTATAAACATTAACAATCAGAAAAAAAGTCTTTAGAGGCGTTTTTTGAGATAAATAACCTTTTTTAAAACGGTTGTACGGTTGTACGGCAAGTACCGTTATTTTAGAGCAAAAAAAAATCTCGATTTCCCCTCTAGAGAATCACCCAAAAATCTTATGCTCCAAGATTGGAGAAAATTGATTCAGTGGCATCGGCTGTAGGCCGAGGTACAGACAGACATACAGACGGAATTGCGGGACCCACTTTTTTCGTTTTCTCTATTATCGTAATGTCAAGTTTGTTTGTTATCTCGAGCTCAATTTTTTGCACGAATCCATAACATGGCCTATAGTACCTACCTATATCGAAAGTAAAAATGTTGTCGCTATATTTATGTGGAAATTCTGCTAGATAAAGTCGCTAAAATGCTCCTTTTATTTTATATTTTTGTATGCCCGGGCCCGCAGCATTAAAAACTAAAAAAATTTTGAATATAGAGCTAAACAAGTGTGCTTATATAAACGCAAAATTTTAAAAACATCGCATCAAAAGACATGCAAGTCATAGAATTTATTATTTATCTATCATACTATCGTATACTTGAAAAAATTCTATATGACACATGTTTTCTGATGGCTTATAGACTATACAGCCAAGAAAGGTTCAACAATATATAACGAATTAAAGAAAAAATAAAAATATAGCTTACCAATACTGTTAATGATTTTTCTTGTTGCTGTCAATGAAAAACGACTTGAAGTGATCATCCAATCAGCGATAAATGAAATAAACATCGAGAAGAGCCACATAGCCAAATATGGTAAGGCCGAAAGTATTCCATTTGACTTCAATGAGAATCTCAATACTTGTTTCATATAAGTTGGCAATTCTGTCATCAATGTTTCATAACCATAATTATGACCCATATGTGCCAATAAAATAGCATAGAACGGCATTGATGTTAGAATGGCTTTGATGGGAATTGCCGGAACCTAAAAAAAAAAAAATCATATTTTCTTTAAATTATCCAAAAATAAAAAAAACTATATTGCTTAAAACATACAATGGTATCATCAGTTCGACAAAGCGAGTGATTGATATATTTTTTCTCTTTCTCATCAATGGTTGGATGTGATGAGGGATCCTCGTAAACAAGAAGTAGAAAAGCTATTGCCCAAATTGTACCCACTAAACCGAATACGTAGAAAATCGAAGGCCAGCCTCCGTCGAAACCGTATTCAGCTAAAAGACCGGATAGAGGCATTGAGATGATTGTACCGAATTGAGCACCTGCATAAACAGCCGCTCCCATGCGAGATCTTTCAGTGGGTGGAATCCATTTTGCCAATAAAGCATGAGTACACGGTACAATAGGTCCTTCGCCAAGACCTTGAATAAATCGAACTGCACACAAGCCAATAATGCCACCTTTGCGTGCTGCAATTGGAACGGCGAAGGCAAATACCGAATTAACCAGCATACCCCAGCCAAGGAAACGTAATGCTCCGTATTTCTTAACTAATATTCCAAACGGTACCTAGACAAAAAAAAAAAAAAAAAAAAATCCGGTAAAAATCAATCTGGTAAATTAATTTTAAAGAAGTCTTACTTGCGTTATGACATAGCCATAGAAAAACGATGACAGCACATAGCCTTGTGTGCTTGAACTCCATTCAAAGTCTCCATCTTCTTCAGCCTAAGAAAAATTAAGACAAAATTAATATCAAATAGGTATGTGTTTTGAATGTCTAAAAAGAACAATGAAATTATTTGTATAATGTGTAATTTTTTTTAACACAGTATTTCCCGTTTAACTACACCAACCGTTTTATTTTACCAATAAATCTATTAAAACAATTAATTTGGTGGCATTAACGGCTCATTCCTGTGTGCGTGTCTGCAGGAATGGAGGGGACCTACAGTTTATTGCCGAATCCGAACGGCTAACGAGCGGCACTTTTCTGTGACAGGAGATACTCTTGGAGGATTTGTCAATTCCTCGCAAGAGGCAGTAGCCGTTTTTTCTTTTAAATAAATAGGTGGCGAGGTTGGGGATCGAACCTTAGACCTCCGGCATGACAGTCCATCGCACTAACCATCACGCCACGGCTACTACATTTCAGACAAGCCTTCGAAAAATCATTAGCCAATTCACAAAAGTATGACTGTCAATTTAATTGTAACAATTTGTTTATCATTTGTGTTTCTTATATTTTCATTGTCCCTTGTAAAAATTATTGCCTGCATTTTTTTATTTTTATTTTTTAAGGTCAATTTTTAAAGGTCAATAAGTATCAAGATTGAGTTAATTTAAATTTCCGTAGGAAATACTCGGAACCATTTTCTTTTTGTTCAATTAAGACGGTAAATCAATTAAGCGGGGAATGCTTTGTCATAAATAAATTCCTTCGTTAAAAGCATGGGTTCCTAACAGTTTTGCCGAAGTGAAACGATCGTGCTCTTTTTACAAGATAATTTCCTCGTGGCACAGTGGCACAAAAAGGTTTAATATGGCACTATTTTTATTTTCACAATGTTACTTAAAATTAAGCAAATTTCATCAAAAATTTAATGAAAATTGGTCCAAACTCCGTAAAAAATTGACAGAAACTCATGTTTTTTGACAACACCATAAATAGAGCAAATGATTTCATTCGGCTTTGATGATGATGATGATACTACACCCCGTGATAAAATTAACTACAGTTTTTTTTCGACAAAATAGACAAATTTGTTGTTTTTTCATATGGCACGAAAAATGCCACGTTTTTTTTTTTCAGAAAATATGTCACGTTAATTTTTTTACGGGTGGCAACGCTGGTTCCTAATGGTGAAGTTAAGAACTCTTAATCGCTTCTACTGTAATATTATAAATTAAAGTAAAGAAGAGCGTTCGAAGGTCTCTCTAATAGACTGATAATTAAAGTTCAAATATTTTTGCCCCTAGACATCAGTTCGCTATGAAGTTAAACTACAATAATAATTATTATTTGATATGATTATTGATTATGAATAATTTTACTAACAAAATTTTTTAAACATAGCTATATGTAGGTATTTTTGTTTTTTCAGCAAAAAGAAAAAAAAAGGAAAACAATTGCAATCTTGGATAATTTAAGAAGAGTTTAAAGGTATCTAACTTTGTAACTCTGCACTTTTACTTTTTTAATACATGTACAATTCGAAGGTTTTTCTACTTTAAAAATAAATCCATAAAAGTATTTGAAAATAAAACTAATAACCTTTTTATGTTTTTTAAAAGGCTACACTTAAATAAATATCCACATTCCTATTTCTTTTAATATTTTAGTGAAAATATACAAAGGTAATTACAATTACAAGTACAAGTCCCGGTACAAAATTATTATGGTTTCAAATACAATGGAATTGGACTTTTAGTTAAAAGCTTTGAAATATAGGAACAAAGTACATAAAGCAGAAGCCGGGGTTGCCACTTTGCTGCAATTGCAGTAGATCTACTGCATTTTTTATCTCAAAATACATCTACTGCCTTTAAATCAAATCTACTGCATTTTTGATTTTACAAAAAATTGTCCTTAAACAAATAACCCACAAATAATTTTTCAATTTTGTCATTGATTGCAATTATTCTAATTCTTCAGGAAATACTCACATCCTACTTAACTTATTAATATCTACGGCTTTTAACTCTATCGGCTCTGTTTTGATGAATATTGAAAGCTGACGGAAATCCTGTTTTTGTTAATTTGTGTTTTTTTTTTTTTAAATGTTATGTTAATTTTATTTTTTTGAATTACCTGTAATATTTTAAATTAATCTTTTTTGTTTAAAAAAAAAATAATAATAAAACAAAACAAAATAAAACAAATCTACTGCAAAAAAGTTCAATCTACTGCATTTTTTTTTTTTTTTAGTCTACTGCGGAAAGTTTGCCGAAAAGTGGCATCCCTGGCACAAGCTTCAATTTTATTATGCACGTTTGATAATAATTGTAATTTGTAAGTGTACTCACCACAACTTCATAATTGTTGCCAGGACATTCATTGTCAATAATTTCTTCATTACCCATATTGACGGCTGTATGATTGACCATTGCAACAATAGCTACGGACATGTTGGTTCTCATAACGTACGCATTTGCCATGCCAAGAAACAACATGAACGTAACAAAGTACCTTGTAGCGAATCGATCTGTAAAAAATAAGAAAAAGAAACATGTCACTGTTTTAAATTTCATGAATTAAATATATGTATGTATAATATCTTTTATTTATATAAAGTGACAACACTATAATATTCCTCAGTCGTGCTGCTGAAGATGACCGGTGGACTGTTCGAAATGAATATACTTAACAAACGTACAAAAAAATTTGAATTTCTTTTGGAAATAAAAGATTTGTTAGTTAACTGAAAGTTAATGGTGTTTTATTTCTAACAAATTTTAATGTTATACATATTGTATTAAAAAAACAACATCAATCTACATAAAAGCAGGTCTGTGTAATTAAAGCTTATGTCCAATTACAAGTACAATTACCTTGTACTTTAAAATTTTAAGTACAAGTGCAATTCCATGATAATTGTACTTAAAATATCCAAGTACCAGTACCGGTACTTGTATTTGTAATAATAACTCCACAAAAGAATTGAACGTTTTGTACTGATTACTTAAGTATTTAATTATTGTACTTAAATATTTTTCAAATCTTCTATATATAAATAGCCTTAAATACATTTTGTAGCACCATTTTCTCAAGAAATATTTGACCGATTTCGATAAATTTTATATGGTTGAAAAGCCACAATTGCGGAGATATGTTTTTGTGAACACTGTGCATATATAAAAAAACATTAGATTGAAAAAAAAAAAAATGTTTTCTTTGCAAAAAATTGTTTTTGAAATTGGAAGTTTTAAAAGGTTTTCTCCTTCCTAGAGTGCCTCAGTTTTTGTTGGCTGAGTTTCGGCCACGGGACGATACTAGTACTTTCAATTCCTCTTAAATTCTTTTTACAGCTCTGCATAAAAGAGTAAAATACTGTGTACCTAAAGAGATTGAGATTAAGCAAGTTCTCAGGCATGGAAGGAAAGATCGCTTTCCCCACTTTTTGAATGAGAGAAATCTTTGTGATCTCATTTTCCTGAAGAATGCCAATATTCTAATAAAAACTAAATCATAATTTTTGACTGGATATAACTATAAAATTATAAATTATAACTATACCCGCCTGGAAAAATGGCAAGTTCTTGCAAAGTTTAGGCAAGGTCCTGGTAAGATTTCAGTAAGGAAAACCTAGACGAGGACAACATGACAGTCCCCTATTAGTGCCTCGCTGAGAATATTTATTTAATAAAATACTGGTGAAGCTCTTGATAGTAGGTAACTAACCATGTGAGTATAGTGAAGTGATTTTATGAAAATTAATAAAAGGGGGGTCTTATTAAATCGTAATAAAAATGTATTTGTTGTTGTTAATTACCTGTGCAAAATACATAATTAAATTGAATCGATGTGTCAAATAGGAAAATCTTAGTTGCAGACAAATATGAAAATCTTCTTTTATGAAAAGACAATGAAACCTGGGGTCACTTTGATCTTTTGCCAGATTTCACTTTCCATTCAGCCAAAAATGTTGACATATTCACTAAACAGCAAGTCAGAACAGTTTAGAAGAGAACATTTCTCACCCAATAGCAAAAATTTGTTATTTTTTGTTCTAAACTGTTTCGGACAGCCTCACTGAACATACCTACAGGCTTCACACATAGAACCTGATTACCCGATTCTTTTTTTGGTTGTTTCGTCTTTCGTCTTTTTGACAGATCGAGTGAGAGATGTAAAAATATATTCGTCTACATTTCTACCCCTCTCACTATATCTGTCAAAATGACGAAAGAAGAAACGAATGAAAAAATGATTCGTGCAATCAGGCTCATACTTGCACGCAAAGAAAGTAAATGACATTTAACTAAACGTCAGTTCAGTTTGAATATTTAATTTTGCATGCACAAGAAATTTTAAGTGGTTCGTATTTTATAACAAAATGCAAATAAAAAATTAAATAAAATGGATTCGCGGTTAATTAGTGAATATAGTATGAACTTTAACTATTTTTATCAAGAAAAAACATGTTTTTGAAAACCTCCTAATCCCCCAATAAGCAACAAAAGTTACTAGTCAGGGTGTAGGCAGAACTTAACAGACGAGACAAAAAGGTACATAATTAGTGAGAGCCCAGCGAAAGCCGATAGTAACCCTTGCTAGACCCTTGTTAGTAACAATGAAAAACTTGCCTGGGCCTTATTCAAAACTAGATTCATTTTCCAGGCGGGTAAGTTTAATTTATTATTTTTACATCTAACTTTTTTTTAACTAAAGTTTAAACTATCTATTTTACATAAATATTAAATTTTTACTTGATGTACAGCCGTGTGTAAGTGTAGGTACTACATGCCTATGCATTTAAAAAAATCTCAAGTTATTTTAAATAAAAAAAATCGTAATAGTAAAAAAAATCTTTTTGTACAAAATCAAATACCTATGAGCCTATTACATTACCCATAACAAGTGCTTAACTGCAAATTTTGGATTTATACAAAGTTTTCCAAAAGAAATATTTGTTTAAAACTAGATATGTACTATTTTAAAATTCTGATTTTCTCAGTAATTATTTACCTACTTATATTTTATCAATTTGTAAAAATATCAAAATTTTCAAAAACAATTTGAAGTTTTTGTAATTCAATTTTGTATTGCTGGTTAAATTATTGGTTTTGAAAGAAGAATATGACAACCATAACGTTTAAAACGATAAATACCTTAAATCTATGACTGAACCTTGAGATATTCGTTATAATGTGTATGGCTTTCATATTGTTGAGAGTAAGTTTCCCATAAAAATTGTAAAAAAAAGAAGAAATTATCTTCAATAAAAGAATCAAATCAAATTTTATTTTAACTTGAAATTATGTAATGTAATTAAAGATAAATTAAAATCTATCCATTATAAATAGTTAACTATCCAAAGTCCAAATTTCATATTTTAAAATAAAAATAACTACTGATGGCAATAACGTAATCAAAAGATACAACAATTCTCCGGAAGAATACAACATACCTATGCGGCTTGGCTAAAACTTTTGCATATCATCATATCGAGTAGCTTTTTGACATACTAGGTTTATTTTTGCAAAAGCTTCAAACTTATCCGACTTATCCGACAAAGAGGAAAGAGGTATATATCTCCTCTCCATTGAGAAGACTTACTTAAAATTTTTGCATTATTTTCAGATACACACAGCCACTACTCAGCTCACTAGACTAACTTAACTCACGAGACTCAGACTTTTCTGTTGTTTGTTGTGCTTAGCGGCTATTTGCGTTTGCGTGACAAACACGTGGGCAATTTTTTTTTTTTTTTTTCGTCACACAAGCTGACGTTCGTAACATTATATACATTCACCGATTCATAATATGTAGGCACATATGTACGTATATATTACATATATGTATGTATATATTTATTTACTTCACAAACATGACACAATCATCAGATAAATTAATTTTATGGTTTTAATTATTTTTCCCCCACACAAATCAAATTAGTAAAAAAAACAATAACCTATCTAAAATGTAACCTATCCTTAACTATAGATATCAACTATAGTAGTATCCTATAAAAGATATGACATACGTACTTCTGGGCTCTTCCTCAAATACGTTACTTAGTCCCTCTTGATCCCAGACAAGCACATGTCCATTACGCTGACGGTCTCCTTCGTTGACACGCATATTTATTGATTTATAATTAATATATATTTAGGAAAAAAAATATTTAAAAATGAAAACAAACTTAACAACAAGTTTTGGTTTTTTAAACGTTAACTTCAATATTAAACATATTGGTTACTTTTTGCGAACTTTTTTGTACCATTTCATGTCCGACTATGAGAACAAACTTAAACACATTTTCTGTTAGAATTGGCGATTGTTAGTTAGTATCCAAAAAAGGACAAAATTAACAATTTTAAATTAAGTTCACTTTTGAAAATTTGATTTAATAAAAATTATTTAATAATATTATTTTTGTTCACAACCACGACAAGAACATCCCGTTCTATATAAATAATCTTTCTAGACTGTTATGCGATTTTTCAATTTTTTTTTTCTTTCTGTTCACTTTGAAAATTCTTTTGAAAAAAAAAAATGATTGGATTCTTAATTTAGAACAAAAGCCAGAGCAAGCAATTCTGTAATTCGTGAGTAAGTAAAAGGTACAGTCCGACAGAACACTGACTGTACACAAAATGTTCTAGTTGCTTGATGTGTGCCGGCTGACTGAATAAAATTCTTCCCGGTAATGTGCGAGAACTTTATTCTTTACCCCTAAGTCCCCAATGCCCAATCGAAGAACTAAGACGTGTCGCGAAGTTATATAGTTTGTAAAAAAAAATGCACAATCACAGTGTATACGAGTAGGTAGGTAGGTACTTATAAATGATATTTGAAAAACAAACTTTTAACTTGTTCGCTTGAAGTATTTTATTTATATTTTCATTTTGTTTTATTAAATGTCGCACTGACTGCACAACATTAGCACTTAACACTTTGGTTGTTTGCGGTTGTCTACTATAGAAATGCCAGAGAACTTTTTCTCTGAATAAGTTTTTATTTGATGAATTTAGTAATGCATCATCATTATCATCATCATCATCATGGTGAATAAATTTCTTTCAGCTTTTAGGTATTTCATGTACTCGTACCTTCTTACATAGGAACAATATACCTAATTATTGTGTATTTAAAAATTATTGTTAGTTTTTTAGAATTGTGAGCTTTTCGATCGTGCAAAAAAGCGATCAAGCTGAATTGACATCATGCGAATTGCTAACGAAAATAACCCGCCAATTACATGATGAAACTACACGTGTATGTCGTTCACTTTTTTTTGTAGAACAACAACAATATATTTGTTGTTCATTTCAATAGCTACCTATGTTTGATAATATGTAGACATGGTTACCAGACTGAGTGTCGCATTATTTGCAAATTCGTCGTGTTTATGTGATAATTACAACACTTTCACTATCTCAAAAGTTAATTTGAAAACAATGGCGCAAAATTTTAAACAGCCTGATGTTAAGGTATTAGCATGGCACTACTTAACAATTTACTAACTTTAAAACTCTTTACTAAAATATTGTTAGTTTTAAACATTTGCTAACTAGTATCATATTAAAGGTATTTTTCTAGCTGAACACGCCTAAAACATTGACAGTTCAACCCATTTTTGCAATTGTAGCTGCCAAAGTGACACTTGGATTTAGTATGATACTAAAAATATAAAATAGGCATTTGGCGATTTTAACTTCAGTAAAATTTTAAAAAGATAATACGATTCTAACTCGTTTGAAATTTGGAAAAGCCTGTTTTTAACGTAGCATCATACTAAAAATGCTTTAACGTCATACTAAATCGTCTAAAATTTTGCGCCAATGTTTTAATTTTTAAAAATTCCCTCTGAAGGAAATTTTAAAATTGTCACAGTAGTTTGAGATACACAAAATTTGATACTTTCACAGCTGTTCAAAATTAAAAAAACCTGGCCTGAAAAATATGCACACCAATAGAAAATAAGACGTCAATTGGTAAATATCAATGATATTTAGGCCCAGTTTCATAGCCGAAAAAGGTCGCACTTAAGTGGCCAATATGGGAGATGGAGGCTCAATGTAACAGTGCACGTACTGATCTGAATAAGTGATACTTGAGTCTCCTATGTTGATAACTTAAGTGCCACTTATTCAGACTATAAAACTTAGCCTTAAGTACCAGTATAGCAAATGTGCCACATATTCTGGTAATTTTTCGATGCTAAACTTTTGTATTCGCGATTGTTATACATTTTTAATTTTATTTACTTAACGGACTTACCGCGTTTGATTTATTAATTCAATTTAAATTTGTATGCAAAACAAACAAGTAACCAAATCCACAATCTGTGAACATTTACTGCCTTATTCATAAACAAAAAGTGGTTATTTCAGTTCTTGTGTTCAGAGAAACTACACCATGGAATAACAATTTTCCGGACTCAATTGTAGCAGTAAGCTATTGCCTTTATTTTGAGTCTGGAAAATTTTTATTCCATGGTGTAGTTTCCCTGAACACAAGAGCTGAAATAACCAATTTTTATTTATGAATAAGGCGGTTAGCGTATAACGATGATCATTTCATAAGATTTGACAAAGCAAAATCTATTGCAACAGAAAAATTCTATGTACCAAGATTGGTACGAGAAGCCATTGAAATAAAAGTGCATACAAATTTCAATCGGGACCAACGCTTTAACTTATCTGGTACATGGGATCCGTTGATACACAAATTAAAACAAAACAAAAATCAAATCAATGCTCCAACTGATGTAGTAAGCTTTTCTTGTTCACATAAGCTTATATAAATTCGCAACCACAACAATCATCGCAACCAGAAGCAGTGCATTTAGAACAACAACAATCAACATCTCAAATGCAATCAACACACCGGTACAATTTTCGGAAGAGAGAATAAAATCAAAAAGAAGAAACAACTACCACCCACAAACCATCAGTTGACCCGTGACCACGACAAATGTAATTTCGTCGAAACGTCGTCAGGTGAAAGTATTCCGGCAAGTATGATGCACTGTGAAACTGGTCCTTAATAACCCAATTGATGAAAATTTGATCATTCACAAAAATGCTGACCGTTCTAAGTTCCAATTAAATTTAACAGTTTTTTTTCTATATAAAAACTCGAATTTCAAAACATATTTTTCAAAAATTATCAATTGATTACACTAGATTTCACAACCAGGAACTGCGTTCTTGGACTCCAATACCTACATTTCCTCGAACTTGTGCAAGTACCTACCTTTCAGTACAAAAATAATTAGGTACCTACTATTATATTAAATCATACGGACTACCATATAATATTTAAATTTGGATTTAAATAAAAACTTGCACAATATTAAGTTATGTATTTAACATAGCCCAAAGTAATCTTTAAATTCTTCAACCGTTTTTAATTAAATTTAAAATTTAATTTCATGCATTATTTAGTTTTGACTGCTTTCAAAATATTGAAGTGGCAATGGCAACCCTATCATACAGGTAGATACTTAAGTACACAAAAACCTCATTTATTTTTCCTTTTGAACGTCACTGCACATTGCACACATGAAGCTGTTGATAAGAACAATTCCATCGACAGAAGTGGTGAGGTTTTGTTTCCCGTAAAGCGGAAGCAGAGTGTATTATATAAGATGCAGCTTTGTCTGTATATGTGTCCACTGTTGAAATGAAAATATAACGACCATGAATTTGTAATTTTTTTTATTTACTTTTAAGTGATCAATCATCTAACAAAAACATCATCTACAAAAATTGAAAATTTTAAGAAAAAAAATTTAAATCAAAATCTTTTGCAATTTACGATGATTAATGCGAACATGAAATCATGAAACTTTGTGTAGACAAAATTACAAACAAATCATTCAAAATAACTTGGTTACTAAAAAAAGTTATTTGAATTACAATTCATTAATAATTTTTAGCTCGACTTACTGATTTGTTGTGCCTACATACCTAGGTACCTAATTTTTTAAAAAATATACATACATATTCACACCTGTTCTGATTTTTGTTCCGAATTGAATTTGTTAACGAAATTGATTTTCGTACGGGTTTAAAATTTAAATCGAACTGAAAACTTCAAATAAATTGAGTAAAGAACACTTATGTTTTTTTTTTTAAACGAAAGTGTTTTTTACTGAAGCGAAAATCAGAATAGGAGTGATTATGAAATTTAAAAAAAAAATCATAAATTGTTAATCTGTTTTTGATACTTCGAATTTTCAAATAATAATTTTTTAAAATTTTGTTAAGACCCAAAAAATGTTTTTTTCTTAAATTTTGTGTATCAAATATTCATGCCGATTATGGAATTCGCAAAACTGAATCCGCACTGAAACGCAGTTTAGTGCTCTATTGTTTCTTCATCGATTTCAAATGGAAAGTAAAGAGAAGAATGTATTGAGAATCACTTCGGATCCACTATTGCGGTTGCCATAATCGGCATGATTATATAATTTATTCGAAGCAATAGGTATAAGAATTGATTTTCAAAATTACACAGGATGATATTAATCCATACTACGTTTTAATGTGTTATTAAAGCGAGCTTGAAGCTCACTTAGACCCTTTGTATACCTGCATCGAGTTGAAATGAGCTTGAACTGACTCGAATCCACTTCAGGAGCGGAGTCGAGTCGAAATTTGTGTAAAAAAACCTGGGTTGTCATTTCAACACCATTTCAATTCAACTCAATATCGAGCTCTCAAATTTATGAACAAAAAAACTGGGTCAAAAATCCGACCCTAATCCAACTCGAGCTTTCGATCCTGAATATAATAGTTGTAGGTACCAGAAACTGTTTTGGCAATTACGGTCAGACATTTTTCTGGAAAAAATTTCGGTTAAAACGGAGGTTTACCCAAAAAATAAAACGGTTCTCGAAAATTATTCCGGTTTCAGCCAAATTTTATGAATTTTCTCGTTTTTTTTTTCTATATTTTTTGGTGCCTTTTCCATTTAAGATAATAGAAAAAATCTAAGAAAAATTCCCTGAAATTCATGAAAAACAAAATTTATTCATTGAAAAGTACTGTAAAATGTATGAATATTTTTTCGAAAAAAAAATCCTTTGTACCTTTCAAAACCGAAGGATTAAGCTGATAATCAGAAAGTCAAAAATAAAAAAGAAAAACTGTTCTGCGTTAGGCCTTAGCACATAAACCGCCCATCATTGTGCTCAAAATCGAAACCAAACTGTTTAGTTGCATGTGCGCGCCTGGCCATAAATTGAATTTGCTCAAAATCAGTATGTATATATACATAAATGCAGTAGTACATAAACATACATTGTACCTACCTACATATTAAGAATGTCAAATATCAAAAATTGATGTGTGGAAGGTACAATTATTCACCATTTTATGATTAAAAAAATTCCAAATGGATTTTTTTATAAAAGTCTGTGGACCCATTTTTGAGGAAAATAAGATTTAGGTGCCTTTTTAACAACCAAATCTAAATTTAAAAAAATTTTAAAAGAAAATAGTTACCTACATAAACTCGAACTTCGAGTGCATTTAAAAAAAAAAAACTTATCACGAAAGTTTTAAAAACTAATCACTAAAATCTCCACTTTTCACTCAAGTGATATTTTTGTCAAAAGTACAGTCTGCTATAATAGTCATTCGTTATTCGTTTAGGTCATTTACAGCGTTAAGAAACACATACTGGCCAATAAATATAGATACCTATAATGAAATAGAAAAAAAAAGAATAAATTTCAATAATAAGTATATTGTGCTTTTGTTTGCACTTGACTGTTTTTTTTTTTGTTTTTCTACAAAACAATAAATAAAGTAAAATATTTGAAAGCTAAGCATTTCACTGTAACACGACATACCTATGTATGTAATATATATAAATTGGTTTACCTCATCACTTAATTAACTACATTTATATATGAACTTACACACAATCATATATATTATAAGCTCTCTTCGCTTTCAGAATGATTTTGCAAAAATTGTCTGTTTGACGGAAAATTCTAAAACTGCACTCATGCTCAAAATACAATGCACACAGTGGGATTATTGACAGGAAAATTATGACAAAAGTTGGCAAATGCTGGATTCTATGGCTTATAATGTTGGTTAACATGCCAATTCCAAGATTTACCAGTTAAAATAGGTTATCATTAATAAATTGTAAAGATTCTAGCCCTAAGGTCAATAAATGTGTATCTATGAATTGTATTTACAAGAGATCGATTAATTCGTAAATTAGTGACAACAAATGACAAAACATTCGTGATATAGTCTCAATAGGTGCGTTTTATTCGTAATTCACAGCTAGCGCAGTAAACAAGTTCAATAAAAAGCTATATCAACTTTTATGTCCACTCTTCATTCTCTGGATGTGTTCATACACTTTTTTGAGTGAAAAACAAACTACGTTACCGATATTTAAGGTTCAAGTACACACTATTTTTCCACTTTTAGGCCAGGCGCGCACATGCAACTAAACAGTTTAGTTTCGATTTTGAGGAGAGTTCGTGCACATAAACAGGCGCGCACTCCCATATAAGCACATTGTGCTCAGTTGCATGTGCGCGCCTGGCCTTATTTTCACTAATTTACTGTCTAATTTATCGGCACTTTTGGTTTTGTTATTGTTCACCAAGGGAAATTTTATTGCGTTAGCTATAAAATTGCTTATAAAACGCATCTAATGTTAGAAAAAAAGATATTTAGCTCATCAACGAAAAAGTTATTATGTACGATCGATTTCACATAAAATTATACTATTTTTTGCCAAATCATTGAGATCCTCCAAGTTTAATTCATTTAATTCATTCCGAAAACCGACCAAGTAATTCTTAAAACTTCTGGGTTAATACAGAATTCATTAAACTGATGAGAAAAGCGACCTCCATAGAATTTTCGCATTATTAACTCGTCATATTCACTGGCTATAAAACTTGGTAGTACAGGGTGCGGCAGAGAAACTTGCTGATTTGAATTGGGCGCCAACGTGCGAGGGATGGTCAAAAAAGGGCGGGGAGGGTCTCATTTGAAAGAAGGGTTCCTGAAGTTTTATTCCCCCATAAGCCAGTTGCCATCATGCGTTGGACAAAGGAACAGCGCGCGTTCGCCGTAGAGGCTTACTTTTCTAACGGTCGGTCCGTAGTGCGCACTCAGCGGGCCTTCCGAACTCGCTTCGATATTCATGCCGCAGGTCCCGTTCCTGGCCGACAATCGATCGTTTCTTGGGTGAGGACATTTCGGGAAAGTGGGAGCATCGTAAGAAAAAGTCCGGGAGCTCAACAGACCATCAGAACTCCAGAAAACGTCGAGAGGGTGAGGGAATCCTTTTTGCGCTCTCCCCGTCGTCCTGCACGTAAACACGCTGCTGCTCTGGGGATGTCTGATCGTTAAGTGAGACGAATTCTTCACGGCGAACTAAAGTTTCATCCTTACAAGCTTGCTGTGGTCCAAGTCCAACAGTTAAATGAACGCGATTTGGCGTACGTCCAGTGGGCAGCGCGCTCCCCAGATTTGGCGCCCTGCGATTTTTTTTATAGGGTTATCTGAAATCCATCATTTACAACGACAAACCTCAGACCCTGCAACACCTGAAGAACAACACCCGCCAAGCCATTAAATCGATATGTGAAGTACTTTTTGTTTTAGAGACTTTTCAAATAAGCAAGTTTCATTGCCGCACTCTATATAATTCACTCAAGTGTTTGTGTTTCGTTTAAGCTTTCAACATTCATAAGATGCTCCGAAAAGTTTTGCAGACTTTATACTGGAAGTATACAGACAATTCTTTTAAAGTTTAAAAAAATGTAAAAAGACCCATGTATTGTACATATAAATAAAATAAAAGTAAAAAACAACATTTTTTTAAAAAAGAAATGACAATTTTTCTTCAGTCCATTCCGAATCAATTTGTCCTCGTTTGCAAACAAAATAAACGAATTTGAATTTGGTGGGGGAAAAGCTCGTGTAAAACCAGGGCCTAAACTCTAAACCATTCCTGTGTGCTTGCTTTTTTCAGGAAAGAGGGGGGGGGGGGGCTAAGGGAATGGCTAAGGTGAGAGGCACCTATCCTTAAGAGTTACAGTTAAAGGATTTGTTTGTCATTTCCTCAGAAGACTCCACAGGTACTCCTGTGAAGAAAACACTTTTTGTTTTTGGGTGGAAGAGGCTAGCCCCACTGTACATTGTAAGCTGCCATAATTCATTAACCTTTTTTACTGTATACCTATAAAAAGTTAATTTATTTTCTCAATCAAAATTAATGAATCACAATAATTTACAACCACATCCACAATAATATGTGTTCATCGCAAAAAATAATAAAACAAATCAGCCGAATAACACGTGAGCAATATTATTATAGCCATCCAATACAAAAAAAAAAAAAAAACAATAAACCAACCTCTCTCCTCCAATCCGCGTGATGCATTTTTTCAAACATCTACTATTGAGCATTAAACATTACCTTGATGCTTAAGCGAAGAATGATGAAGAATGTTAGAAGCTGAAAGCATAAACAAAGACAAGATAATGAAAGCGGGCCAAATTTGTGTTTTTTTTTTTTACTAAAAATACATGTTTGACTAATTGGGTTCGGACGTCTGGTCTGTTTGTGGTGTTGCCATTGCAAGAATTATTTTATTACATTGGACGGATGCTGACGATTTTATTTGGAAATAACAACAAATTTTACATTCATGGTTCATCGTCTTTATTTCAAAATAGGTAAATTGACAAAAGCTGATAGGTATGATTATTTTCTACTTGCTAATGTGAGAATCAACAAGAACGAACAATTTTACTTATTCCAGTGCAAAAATGCTGGTTCTTGTTGATTCTTAATATTTTGAGAGATATTTTCTGAACCCAAAACTAAAATTTGAATCTTAAATGATACATTTATTTAAGCATTCATCGGTAAAGAAGAAGTGTTAATAAGTAGATATCATTTTTTTATTTTAGCTTTTAAAAAAATACCCTTGGTAGATTGCCCTTGTGGCACCTACCGAACATGGATTACATGTCTTATGTGCTATAACGTGAATTAACGATATGGGAAATACGCGTAGGGATGCCCTTTTTCAAACCCTTTCGAAAGAGATATCAATGACGTCAGTGGCAGTGTATCCGAAGAAATTGAGCTCAAATTAATTTGAGTACTCCTAATTTTGCTGCAATTTACCCCAAAAGCAATGACTCATCACATGAAACTATGAGGCGATAGCTATAAAACAATTCCTCTATAATCTTTGCGCAATCTTTATCTATCGATTGGTATATTTAGGATGTCTGTAGTGCAAACAGTCACTTAGCAGTAGTGCGCGAGCGGTACATGTTTTCGTGACGGTCCTCATTTCGCTACATCACACCCAACCGTCCGAGAAAGACATGTAATCCATGTCAAAAACTAGAAAATAATTTGAAGTCAAAAATAAATGTGAAACATATTCCATTTGCATAAGTTAGGTAGGTAATTGAATTTTTATTTAAAGAGCTTAAAAAAAAATTGAATTTGGCAAGAACGCATTGAGATAAGCTAATGAACTATAATGTACTTATCAATACTCACAATGATAAAAATTATAACACCCACACTACTATTACATTATACATAGTTTAAACTATCAAGAGTCCATACATTTTTTTAAGCTTTTTTGATACATAAATTCCATTGGTATGGCTAGATATCTAGTTACATGCATATGTACATAATATGGTTTAAATCAAATAATTCAGAATCTAAAACTTTCAAATAACAAAGAAAAATTTCATCCCCTAAGTATGCAGAAAATTCTTAAGCAAAAAAAAAAATTACTTGTTGCTTCAAAATTTAAAGCACATATTTAGTATCTTCGATAAACTATTGCTTTATCCTAAGCGAGTTCATTTAAGCTTTTAAAAAAAGCTCTAACCAACGCTTTTTGGATAAGGAAAACAGTGTTTCCATACAAAATTGTTCAAACAAATTAAACTATAATTTATCAAGGTAAATAAATAAATTGAGGTATTCAATTAAAATGAACGTTTGAATTGCACAAACCGACTTTTTATGAGTGAGACTTTATTGAAACAATCACATACATGTGTACATATAAAGTAAAATGGAGAAATTATAAAAATGGTCGAGAAACTTTTTTAAAAACAAAAATATATTTCATAGAATTTTTGTTGAAAATTCATTTAAGAGCTACTTCTAAGTACCGGTTTAAAAATATTTAAAAATTTTTTAAATATGTAGTTTCCCCAGTAGGCATAAATAAAAAAAAGTTAATAATTTGATCACTTTAACAAAACACGTTAGCGAATTTTTTTAAGGAATACCTGAAACGCAGTTTTATTTCAAACAACTTTTATATCACAGATAGATACATACGAAGTTTAATCAAAATTGATGGAAAGATTTTTTATAAATAAGTAAAAAAAAAGATGCTAAATGCTCTATAGGGCAAGTTTGGTTATGTGTAAAATGAAAATTTCGAGGTTGTAATCAAAATTGACACTACGATGATGAATAATTCCTTAAAAGTGATATTCGCCATACCGTTTATTGGTCTGTGCGTCTGTACTTCCGTTAATTTTGACGTCCACTGTAATTTAAGCTAGAACCTAAATACTATAGGTGGGCGTGGTCCTATTTGTTTGACATTTTTGTACAGAGTATTTTAATGTGATTGCTTAGAGGGAAAATTTGAATTTTTGAATTAGATCTAGAACTGTAAGGTTAGGTTAGATAAGCTGGTCCATTGTGATATCACATAAATCAAGTAGAAATTCTTCCTACTCATTGAACCACTTAGAGCTTTTAACGAAATGTGCGAGACGACTAATAATGTCTATGTTTGCCAAATAGCTGCAATCTTTATAGTAAAAATTGCCTGAATGGAGCCTACGTCTTTAAGATAGAGCAGGACATGTAGAGTACAAAGAAGATCAAGGATGGATTCTTCAACTTCTTCGTCCATCATGTAGCTTCTGCAGAAATCGTTCTAGAACTGTAAGCTTTCATACAAATATTTCAGTTCAAAAATAAAAAAAATTTTTTAGGACTTTTTAAAATTTTTTCGTTAAAGATATTATAAAATTATAATTTTTAAACACGAGAGCAAGTTCATGCAATTTAGTGGTGCGTATTTTTGTACACAAAACCAATAATAAAGAAGAGCAAATCAAAATGCTAAATAAAAAAAAAAATTTAAAATAAAATATAAATTTATAAATGTCACAAATTTATATTAAGAACAAACCCTATAGGCGCATGATGTATTACACGTTCGTCGTTTATTTTTTTTGTATATTCACTTAAAATTAACAAATAGACAATCGTGAATAATATCTTACTGCAAAAACTTACATTTCGAAAAATGCAATTCACACATATTTCGCTCTATTGACAAATTAATTTTTCGCAAGCAATTATTAAGGAAATGTTAATTGGATAATCTCTAGAAATTATTTTTTTTTTGTGTGGTGATATGGCGTCAAAAAAGACTAGCTTTAAAATTGTTACTTTGTTTGTTTATTATTTGTGGTTTCAACTGTTTATACAGGGTGTCCCGAAACTCAACGTCAAGTGGGTACCGGGTGATAGGGTAGGTTGTACCCGTTCTGGGAGAAGTAAGAAAAAAAATCCATCTCGCTTGGTTGTGTAATAATTGCAATATTAAGAAAAATAATGAAAATCGATACCTTAGCTCATATTTTTGGATACAGTGGTAACAAATTTTCAAATTTTGCGTAATCCTTAATGAAATAAAAAAAATAAGCAATAATCAAGGTATTGATCGGAATCATAAAGCCAAGAATAAATATTGTCAGTTTCGTAAGAAAAATAAAGTTTGACTGAGTCAAAAATTTGGAAGCTAAATTTGGCACTTCATATTTAAAAAAAAATGTACTACACTACCCTCGGCAAGTTATTTAAAAAAATGGCCAATTTCATAAAGATTTCAAAATGCTACAACACTTGCTTGTAGTAGCCGTGGCGTGATGGTTAGTGCGATGGACCGTCATGCCGGAGGTCTAAGGTTCGATCCCAAGCCCCTATTTATTTAAAAGAAAAAATGGCTACTGCCTCTTGCGAGGAATTGACAAATCCTCCAAGAGTATCTCCTGTCACAGAAAAGTGCCGCTCGTTAGCCGTTCGGATTCGGCAATAAACTGTAGGTCCCCTCCATTCCTGCAGACACGCACACAGGAATGGTTGAGAGTTGTAAGTCACTAGGCCCTACTTCTTCATGAGCTGTTGTGCCATCAAATTTATTTATTTATACAACACTTTCTACTTATTTATTCGTCAGAAATATGTTTGCTTTTTTATTTGCAAAAGGACCTCTGTTCTCTTCATATCACTTTTACGTAAATAATGCTTTTTTGTGCTCAAATATCACTTTTACCGTGTTTGTGTAAGATAAACAGAGCCATTTGAATAATACACTGTTTATGTAAAAAAAAATTTTATTGAGTTTAGTTCCTTAATGATTACAAAGAGATTGTTTTGAGAACAAAAATTAAAACTTGCCACTTCTTCAAAAAAGAGAAAACACAAATAATATTTTTATTAATCAAAACTTTAATGTGAATGCATTTCGGCTGCGGTTAACGTGCCATCATCAGCTTCGCGCTTATAAACTAAAGCTTAGGAAATTAGTAAGAGATAAACAAACGTCATATATTATGTTTAAATTTGAAAACATAGAAAAGAGTACACATAAAGAGATTAAATGAACAAACGTTAATTAAAAGACAGTAATAGAGAGAGCATAAAATACATCCAAATTCAAGTGCTGCTTGTGTAAGTTAAATCGCAAATTTAAAGAGATGTGAAGTGATTTTTCCATTGTCTGTATTCATAAGGTTTTTTCCTTTGGAAATATACATCGCTTCGTAGGCATCTAGTTTTCGTTCATCGATGACATGTTTGATTAATTTGCAGTTTCCATCAAATGTACCTATGTTGTGTGGTGGCTCGTTAATATTATCGTACGCAGCAATATTTATTCTTGGCTTTATGATTGCGATCAATACAATGGTTATTAAGGATTACGTAAAAAAAGAAAACACCGCAAAATTTGAAAATTTATGACCACTGTATCCAAAAGTATAAGCTAGGGTATCGATTTTTATTATTTTTCTTAATACATATTGCAATTATTACATAACCAAGCGAGATAGATTTTTTTTCTTATTTTTCCCAGAACGGGTACAACCTACACTATCACCCGGTACCCGCTTGACGTTGAGTTTCGGGACACCCTGTATATATTTTAGCTTTTTAAAACAAAAGATATTTTTAAAGAGATAACATTTTAATAACAAATTAAAAAAAAGTCGTATATTAGTTGAAAAGAATGTTTTTTTTTTTAATGTTGTAAAAAAAGCAACTTCTGAATTAAAATCCTTTTACATATAAACTTCAGTTGACATAGACCAATCAACTTATTGATTCATAAACCAAAGGAACGTAACATGGCAAATTTATTAAAAAATCAATTAAAAAAAAGTGCGTATACGCCCTAGTGCACATATTAAAGTTTGTTTTTAAAGAAAATAAAACTACGGTATATTTAAGGCATAATTTCAGGCTGAGCATAAATAAAGAATCTAAAACAATGTAATTCAACCCTACATTAAGCTAAAATGTCCATAATTTTTGAAAAAAAAAGTTATATTGCAGCCCCCTCAGTTGTTAATTCTTGATATATGTACACTTTTTTTTAACCCTGCAAAAGGAATAATTCCTCTCAATAACAAAGATATTTACATAATATGTATTTTATAGTGAAATAAGAAACAAAAATTAAATAATCCGCTGAATACCTACATCTTAAGATTTAATTTAAGGAAGTCTTTATAGACGCGAGATTCATTTAAGAGATTTATCAATTGCATAGGTTAAATACAAATGCTAATTAATTGCGTGCTCTTCGTTTCTGCTGCTGAAATTTGTAATAATAATCTGTTCATTAAATTTTTTAATTAAATGTATGTCAAGTGCACTCAAGGCCAATGCACGCGCTTGGCGGTCAATATAAATCTGAATAAATTTCGCACAAATAAACCGGATAGCAACCTGTCGAACAAAAAAAAAATTAATGTTAAACCATTAATATAATCAGTTTAAAGAGATTCGATTTCTTAAAGATTTTTCGCCATAGGCCAGAAAGTAACCCGTTTTTTTTTCCTTTTTATTTGTGTTACTTATCAAAATCCTCAAAACAACTCGAGGAAATGTTTATTTTTTTTTTTATTTGTTAACAAAAAGATACTCAAGTATTACTAACTATTATAAATCACTTACGATGTATCTTGCAAAATGAAGGTTATTTTTTTCTTCATCAATATGGCCTCTATAGTGAAATTTAGTTAAATCACAAACATAATAAAACACGTGGGTTGAGTGCTAATTAATAATGTTTTATTATGTCAAATAAAGTTTCTTTAGCATGTGTCGCGACTTATGTACATATATATGTATATCTTTAGGTCATTGTCCGCCTGCCACAGCTTTAAGGTAATGAATGAACAATATCAACATTATTTATGTATAAAGTACAACAATGAGTGTTAAGATACATATTGTAAAAAAAATAAATATAGACATATATGTATCTCATTCTTATTTTATAGCTCTTGTATCTTTATTTAAATTGAAACCGGAAAAATTGTCATGAAATGAATTGTAGGTAGGTACTTCAAGTAGATGATCTTTGTTACATATCTACAAACATATTGTATACTAAACACATTTGTTGTTAAAAAAAACTGCAAATATTCCGAGCAAATTGGTTTAAGTGAATAATAGTATGTTCCAGGTCATATGTATGTACTTATTTATACAGTACCTACAGTAAAGTATGACATCTTCATACAAAGATATTTATATTTCGTTTTGATTTCAATGTCCGTATCCATATCTTCATTATTACAGCACGATGTATTGTGTTTTATTTTCAATGATTCATATTGCGGATATAATTTGTAAATTATACATAGTTTTCAATTAGGTTAAGTATCACTTTTTGTAATCAATGCGTTAGGCTCTGGAAAATTAATATGTATAATAGGGCGAACCTAACGGACAACGACGGTTCACTAAATCTCTACTGTCAAGCGGTGTTATGAGATCGAGATCATAATAGCATCGAAGAAGAAGAAGAATAAGATACAAGGATCTGTCGAAAATGACACAAATTTAGTTCAAAACTTTTAATACAGGTTATTTTTTTAAGAGTTGGGGTCAGAATCCCCTTTCTTTCGGGCTTTCGGGTTTTTAGGTTTTCGGGATTTTAGGTTTTTTGGAATTCTGGATTTTCTGGATTTTGGTTTTTCTGGATTTTGGATGTTGGGATTATATCGCACTGCCAAAAATATAAGGGAAAAAACAGTAAATCTTCGTTATGTGAATTTTTCGCAAGATAACCTGAATCGTAGTTTTATTTCAATCAGTATGGGCATTACATTAATTAGAACCAGCGCTGCTGAGAGTGCAGCTCGGGAGCTCTACGGGCAAAATCGAAGGGAGGATAGCCGACTTCTCAGGAGGAAAAAGAGAGAGCATGCGAAGCGGGCGGTTGATTCTATTGAGGACTGGTAGCAGCAGGGGGGATGTTCGAAAGTTCTACCGAAGGGTGAAGCAAACTACACAGGGTTACAAGGCCAGAGCGGAAGCCTGCCGAGATGAGAGTGGGAATATGGTGGTAGACACACAGTCGGTGCTGAGGATCTGGAAACAACACTTTTCTAGACTGCTAAACGGCGAAGATGGCCAAAATTCCGCTGTAAGACAGAACACTCCATTCAACCTGGACGATGATGGTCAAAATTTCCGTCCACCCGACCTAAATGAAGTTCGGTTAGCGATAGCCAAGCTTAAAACGTACAAGGCTGCTGGTGCGGATGGCCCGCCAGCCGAGCTATTCAAAGCAGGGGGAGATGACTTGGTAGGGAGTATACACCAGCTTATCTCCAAAATTTGGGCGGAGGAAAGTATGCCCGATGAATGGAACCTCGGTATAGTGTGCCCCATCAACAAGAAAGGAGATGCTCTGACCTGTTCCAACTACAGAAGTATAAGTCTCCTCAACGTCGCATACAAAATCTTGTCATCTGTACTATGTGATCGCTTAAAACCGTTTGTCAACGATCTGCGATCGGCCCCTATCAGTGTGGTTTTAGGCCCGGCAGATCAAATGTTCACACTCCGACAGATTTTGGAAAAACCCAGGAGTTTCAAATCGATATACACCACCTCTTTATCGATTTTAAAGTGGCATATGATAGCGTAGACAGAGACGAGCTATACAGAGCCATGGCGCATCTCGGCATCCCTGCCAAACTCGTCCGCTTGTGCAGAATGACGATGGAGAAATCTCGCTGCTCCGTCAAAGTCGGCAAGAACACCACCGAACCCTTTGATGTCGAGAAAGGTCTGAGACAAGGCCACGCGTTATCATGCAACCTCTTTAACATCGTACTTGAAGCAATTGTACGCAACTCGCAAGTCAACAACAGAGGTACAATTTTTCAGAAGTCCGTTCAACTACTTGCTTATGCAGATTGGAAGAACGAAGCGAGCTGTCACTGGTGCGTTTGCAAGTATTGAATCGGAGGCGGCGAAAATGGGTTTGACTGTTAATGAGGACAAGACGAAGTATATGCTATCATCGAGAAAGGAATCTCAACATCGTCGACTCGGGCAAAACGTCACGATGGATAGATACAACTTCGAAGTCGTCAAAGACTTTGTATACCTGGGCTCCACTATAACATCGCAAAATGACATCAGTGCAGAGATCAAACGAAGAATTACTCTGAGTAATAAAGCCCTCTCTCAGAGAACCAAGGAGACCTTATATAAGACCCTTATCATCCCGGTCCTGCTGTATGGGGCAGAAGCATGGACCCTGACAAAAACGGATGAGAATCTACTTGGGTGCTTTGAAAGGAAGATTTTTCGGGTGATCTTCGGTCCAGTATGTATCGATGGAGTATGGAGGAGAAGATTCAACAACGAGCTTTACGGGCTTTACAGCGACGTCGACCTGGTCAAGAAACTGAAAATACAGCGGCTGAGATGGCTGGGACACGTGGAGCGTATGGACACCGACGCACCAGCCCAACGAGTCTTTGAATCTACCCCTGACGGTCTGCGCGGCAGAGGAAGACCCCACCTTAGGTGGCGCACACAAGTGGAAAACGACCTCAACCAACTTGGAGTGCGTAACTGGAGGCAGCTAGCTAGGGACCGAGCTGGCTAGAGGGGCTTGTTGGTTGAGGCCGTAGTCCATCCTGGGCTGTGAGCGCCATCTAAAGTATGTAAGTAAGTAACACATATAATAGAATAATAGAAAAATTATTAGGTTCGTTCGCGTACTCCCCAAATCTACGATTTTTTACGAATTTCTACAAATTTAACTCAAATTGTGTTCGTGTACGCAAAAAATGTGTAGTTTTTCGCAGAAGAGAGCGCTCCCGAGAGAGTAAATTATTTCCCCTTTCTGATCATTTCAGCCCAAAGAAATTCTTCGGGCAAAAATATGAGTTCCGTCAAAATTCATTTTGACATTTGCCAGAACATCTCCAAATAACGTAGTACACTCTGTGGTATCTGCCAACTGGTATTTTAATATGTTCGTTGCTCATAAGTCATCGGAAGAAAAAAAAATAGTTAAATATTAACAAAATATCTACTAAAAAAAAATTATTTGTTCAAAGCGTTTGTGTACTATTTCGCAGTTTTACTTCTCTCTGAGAGAATTTCATCCCCACTCCTCAATATTTGATTAGACTGTGTATTTTAGTGCAGAAAGTACACGAACGAAGCTATTAAAACCCGAAATTATAAATTACTATTGACAACTGAAATGTCAACGGATTTGCCGAAGACAAAAATTAAATTTGCAGTTCCTTTTTCCGTTGCATATTTGCTAAATGAATTTAAATTTTTATTTTTTTTTATTTTAAATCAAAATGATCTAAGTAGTTAATAGTTTATTATAAATAGTCATAGGTGGTTTTTAATTCCATAGGCTTTTCTATAATAAAAATCGAAACAATACATGAATCACTTACTATACGAATTCGTATCACGTTTATGCAATTAATTGTTTTTTTTTTTTCATTGCGTTTCTAATTTCATTGCTAACCCCAGTAGTTGTTAGAATATGTTGTTGTTTTTATTTTATTTTTTTTTAAGCGGAAGTAATATAATTGGTAGATATAGAAGAAACAATAACAATAAAAATTGCAAGCGTAGGTGAAGTCACAAAGTTTGAAATGTTAATAAAAAAAAATTAACATTTTTTCATACAACAACAAAAATATCATTGTTCTTCCCACAGTATAGTTCGTTCTTTCTAGGTGTAATATATGTATCCATCGTTATAGAGAATTATTTTCATGAAAAAAAAAATAAATTGGGTTTTTTTTCTTATAAACTCTTATAATAAATTGATTCTTATTTATGTACATTCTCTATTAAAAAATAAAATGCATGACTGGGTTGGTTTTGTATATTGAATAATGAATATCGTATTATATATCTAATGGTAGATAGAGACTAAGCCATGTGTGTTTAATTTGAGATATTAATGTTACTTATTAAATTTAAAAAAATTATTTAAAAACTCAAAATACAAAATTTTAATTTATATTACGCTTAAGGGTAAAAATTAAAGTTTGCCGCTAGAGCAGTTGGAGCATTCCATGAAAAATGGGAACTCTTAAATTTTCGATTTTGTAATGTTCATGCACGTTTAAAGCAAGATGGCGGCATATAAACAATAATTTTAATTAAAAATAAAATTAATGTGATGTGTTTGAGTTTTAGTCATATTTTTTTTTTTGGGAGTAATAACATAAGATGACTTTTAATTATGATTTTTCTTTCAGCCTCATGAATATCTGACAAAAAAAGACACTAAAAAGGACATTTTTTCAATCGGAAAACTAATTACCGGAATTTTGACTTTCCAATACATTAAAATTGACAAAAAAAAGGGAAGAGTACCGAATTCATAGACTTTCAGAAGACAAAACGGTTGTTAACTATTAAATAACTCTTAAAAACCGTTAATTTCAACTCTATCACACACGTGACGCAATTTGTATGTACGTGACAACCCATTAAAAAATTCCTAAAAATTTAAGGATGAGCCTTTTAAGTATTTTTTTCTCATAAATACTAACTTTGATTCTTCCTTATTATTCGGTTTTTACAAATTTTGAATATTAAGATAATAATGTAGAACATTGGTTGACTCGACCCGTCTGTACGTGACACCTTTTCTTATTTTTATTTCTAAGAAATTTAAAAGAATACCTTTTTTGAAAAACTTTTGAAAAAAATTAATATCTAATCAATGTTTTGAAAATAATATTTTAAATATTTTAACCAAAACGTATATCATTCCACAGGAAGCGCTAGGATATCCCGCAAACCAATATACCGAATAACAAAACCTCGCAAGCCGAACCGTTCAAGGCACTGGTGTTCAAGAAAACTGTTGACATATGCAGGTTGCAGGTTAAAAGTGCTATAAAAACCAAAATTTTGCTTTGAATTTTATTGTATTGAACTAAATTTCATGGCTTTGATAGGTTTAATTTTTGTTAGTTCTCAAAATTTGTAATTGGAAGATTGTTAAAAACGAGATTTTTTATATTCGTTATGCGATTTTGATTAAACTTTGTGCATACAATATCTAAAAAAATTAAAATAATTCTGCATTCCAGGTTTTTGGCGAAAAATTCCAATTACGGCAATAGTTTATTTACTTTGGCTTTTTATTGGCTCTCTAAATTTTGCATTGTGGTGCTTCTGAATGTTGTGAATAATTTTTAATTCAAAATATATGAAAATAATTTTTCTTAAACAATCAAAAAATGTATTTTTTTTTAAAGTCTTTTTTTAATTTTTTTTTTCATTAAAGATATCATTAAATTATTAAACTAATAATACTAATAAATTATTAAACTAATAATATAATATAATAATATAAGTATAATATTGTATCTAGAATGCTTTTATAATAGTTTTTAACAACAAAAGCAAGTTCTTTCGATCCAGTACTCATTTTATTTTAATATACAAAATTCAATTTTGATTTTTTTTCGCGCCTTCAATTTAACTTCATACATATATTATTGTATTAATATAAATAATAGGTTGGCGCTTATTTTGGCGCAATGTTTGAATTTCTTTCGTCCCGTTATCGAAATCGTGAAGTTATCAATATTATATTACTTATGAATTATAATCAAACAAAAATTAAATAAGAGTTAACAATTATTCATACTTACTAAAATTTTACTGTTGCGATTGCGATGCTACACTATTCTTTTATTTATTTTTCGTTATAAACAAAATTTCGCAATAAAATCTTCGAACATAGCTAAAATAAGCGCCACCATAATAAATATGCATATATTAAATCTTCAATGCTTAGCCTTTAGCTACTTGTAAGTTTAAATCACGCAATTCTGACGTCCATTTTATTTCTCAAGTAAAAAAAAAAAAAAAAAAAACTATATCACAATTATGTAGCTAAATTCTTTGTCAATATTGTGACTTAGAATAATTTATAATAGGTGTAATCACGATCTTGTGTAAAACGTCAATTGCTAGAAGATTTTAAGATTGTCATTTGGCTTACAGCATATTTTCAATAATATTTATTAAAGTTACTAACTGACATTTTACAGCAGTTAAACATTTTCTCTATAGTTTGTCTCTGTTGTAAAAATAATTAGCAACAATCTTGACACTAATTTTGAGTACATTTCTTGACATCTTGTCTTTTGTAATTGTTAGCTCAGTTCTCTGATTTGTATTAGACTGCTATTACACGATGAATTTTATCGGTCATATGACTTCATTATTTAATATTTCCCACGATTAACCGTGTAGTTGTGTTTTGTCGCATCTTCTTTCTCACAAAGAGCCACTGATTGTTGAAATATTAAAAATGATTCTAAGGCCGTGTGTGAATTGAGTTAAAATCGCGTTAAATTTTATCCGAAGATTAATTTTTGACACTAGTGAGGTAAATCTTTACGTAGAAATGTCAAAATTTAATCTCGGATAAAATTTAATCGAAATTTTTAATGAATTCGCACACGGCCTAAATGTGGAAGTATGAGGTTACCAAATAAGGGCTATTAACTAAAAAAGGTAAATGAATTGAAATTTTTAATTTTTTTTTTTTAAACATTCACCAGTTTAGGTCTACAAAATTCTCAAAATATACAAAATTATTTATAAACCCATTTTAAAGTATGTCTAATTTTATACAGCTGTCTAACTCTAAAACCTTATTTATATACATTTTACATTGGTTTTCTAACTTATTGTTAGAAACTGAAATTTAGAGTGGTGCAAGCCTAAAATTTGGACAAATTTTCAATGAAAAAGTTAAGGTTATTTTTTTGTTGCGAATTGAAAAATTATTTTGAAACGAATCAAGTGTTATTTATATTTCACTCAAATTCATTAATTCACTCAAAACTGAATTTTCTTACTTTTGTTTGATTAAAAAAGGAAACTAATATAAAGAATAGATATCTGGATTTGACAAAGTTGAATTTAAAAAAATCTCTATTTATTTATGTAGATACATATTTATCTAGTTTGTTTACCATTTGTCAATAAATATATGAAAATATATTTTAAGATAACTTTTGGAAGAAGTTTATAAATAAGGAAATGTCAAACAATTTAGCCAATGAAGCTAACTAACTTTCCAAGAGTGTTCTTAGGAAATCTGTTCAATGAAGCATTTCATTAAAAGCTTTAAAATTGGGCTAGTCTATTAATTGAAGCGTAAGTGATCGAATTGATTCTCATGAATAACTCTGGCTCAAACTTGATGGCAACACACTTAAATTATATTGTTAATGTTAAGTGTCATATTCTTCAAAATATTTGTTTTTAATGTATTCTATATCTTTTTCAAGAAAATAACCCATAAAGAAGACAGAAAACACCATCGAAACGTTAGGAAACTGCAAATTAAATATTTTTTTTTCATTCCAACATCAGTGCACTTAATAAAGCTAAAGAGTAAAAGTTAAAAAAAAAAAGTTATTAGATATTTTATCAATAAACTATTGTTGCTTCAATTTAAAAAAAAAAACTCAATTTAAATACAATAGCCATCACAATAAATTAAAATAACTATTTTAAAATTATTCATACTAATAAGTCATGAATTTCCAGTATATGTTTTTTTTTTACACCAGAAACTAAACATTTTCCATTTATGGAATCATAACTGACTCTCATAATAACACAAAAAGGTTTCATACCATGTCTTCATATGTACCTTTAATGAATGATTTAAAAGCCATGTATAATTTATTTCAAACAAACCACATTACAGTAATTAACTTTGCAAATTAATTTTTTACACCAACTGCAGAGTAAATTTGAATATTTCAAATTCTTGCATATTTTTAATTTATTCATTAAAAAAAAAAAAAAAAACATTTTTTGTTTGCGGTAAATGTTAACTTAGTCTCTATACATTACATAACTTGGAAACAGAGTTCAGTGCTCATGGTTTTATAGCGATTAGAACTTTCAATTGTTAAAAAAGTATACAAATAAGTATCTCGGATTCTTTTTCAATAAGAATCTAAAGATGGGAAAGACATCTGATTGAGAAACTTGTATAATATAAGCAAAGAATTCAATTTGTTTTTTTTTTTTTTTTGTTTGAAAAAAGGATTTTTTGTCAACAAAACGAGAAAATTCCGCAGTAGCTAAGTTTGTAATTTTTAATAAGACTTAAAATCAATAAACGCTTTTAAAAGGTCAATTATAAAGCTTTACGAATTGTAAAATGTTAAAAGAATATATTACTTCATCTTCCTTCTACATTCTTATACTCCAAATTACATAACTGTACATATGTTCATAATTAAAATACAGTAATTTAAAATTATCAAAGTGTTAAAAAGTAAAACAAATTAAATGAGATATTGGCATCGGAGTGGTGTGGATTTCAAAATCTTCCAGGAATCGAAAATAAATTATATTTCAATGGTTAGGCATCAAATATCAAAGAAAAAAAAAAAAAAAAAAAAGTATGCTGATGATCAGCCTGGCGACCGTGAAATAGCTATAACTCCAGCCTATAAAACTTGGTGGTAGCTCACTCAAGTTGTTGTTCTTTCATTCAAACCTTCAATGCTGACGTGAGGTTCCTTTGATAGAAAACTATTGTCTTTTCGAGATGTAGTGATTGAGAAACTCTAGTATGATACCTCTAAGGCTAGTGCCACACAAGCGTCTTTTTCTACGGCTCCATTTGGAAGTACGTCCTGAGAACCAAGAAAACTTATATGAATGGACACACGAGCGTCCACTTACTGGTTTCGTCCGCGCGTTCAACTTTGTCGACTGTTTGACTTTCATGCCGCGCAGATTGTAAAACGGCATGAGGGGTACTGTCGCAAATTAGTACGGTCACACGAGCGTCCAAGTGGACGCGCTTCCAGATAATTTTCAGATGGCTTTTTTTTTGTGTTTTTAATTTTTATCTTAGTGGGTCAATAGATATTGTAGAAATTTTTTAAGATAAAAGAAATAATGTATCCAAAATTAAATTAAAAAAATTGAGATCCTTAAGTACCGTTGACCTGAGATAACGGCAATATTATAAGCATTTTTCTATGAGCTCATATCTTATCAATGCATGCATGGTTTATTTTGGTTTTTTCTTATTTCGAATTTCAGGAAAACAACAATTCTTTTAATACTTCATTTGATATTTTACGTGCACCACAAGCCTCACAATCTTAATTTTAATTTAGTCGAGAAATCGAACAAATTGCATAGAAAAAGTGTGTTTGGTTCATTGCTCACGGTAGTCAACCAGTGGAGATAGGCCCGTTAGGTGCAAAATTGTGGAAAATTTCAAAGTTAAGCTTTTTTTTAAAAAAATTATATCTTTCGTTGTAGTGATCCGATTTTCAAGGTTCAATTCTTAAAACAAAGATAAAATGTCAGGCTACAATTGTGTTTAAAAACTTTTGAGGAGGGGTACCCCCTTCTACCCTAAAAACGTAAAGGGAGAACAATTGAAGTCGATTCCTGGAATTCTAAATTGAAAAGTTGATGTAAAATTTTAGATATTTGAGAAACTAATTATGCAAAGTTATTCCCTAAACCCCTGCCAAAAATTTTGCCAGTAATTTTATAGGCATAAACCTAACAAGAGAGGCAATGGAGGTTATTTAATCAGTTTATAAACAAAAAAATGTTCTAAATTCAAAAGTTGATGAAAATTTTCAGAATTTTTAAAAAACAATATTCCACATATTGTTACTACCCCAACTCCCCTCTACAAAAATGTTGTACATTTTATAAGCCTTATTAAGCCTTAAGCGGTAGGGGCCATTTTTTGAAATTTCATCAACTGATTCTATAATAATTTGATTTATCAACCAAAGAAAATGAACTAATTTAGTAAAATATTCCGTCCGCGCGTCCAAATAGAAGTTCGTGTGACATCAAGAGAGTTTTATACTGGACGCGCTTCCAAAATGAAAGTTCGTCCATTTAGACGCTCGTGTGGCATTGGCCTAAAGCTTTCTGTAGACGAAGCGTCTTGAATTTTTGGCATTGGAAAAAAGATTGATAAATTTGCAATCCGGTACTATTGCATTTAAAAATGTATTAATTCATTCTTTAAAGGCAACTAATCAAAGAAAAATTATTCCATCTTATTCTTTTAATAGGAAATTATGATTTTTGTCCCGATATTAATTTTAATTTCAACATAATATTGAACCATTCCCGTAAATTTTCCATTTCTATTTCCATGTTAGCCTTGAACCACAAAAGCAAGTTTCAATGAACAAGTCGTGGATTTTGCTTTATCTTATAGGACGAAGCAGTTCAAAGGTCAAATTTAAATTCAGGACATCAAAATCTTCGGAAAATTAATCTTATGCTGAAATCATGTAGACCTAAGTACTTATATGCTATTATTTTTAATATATTCCTTTTCTTTTATGCAAATACATATATATTTATAAAAAGTCTTATGATCAATTACATTCGTATATATGTAATTATTATTTTTGTCACATAATCCATTAATAATAATAAACGCTTTGTTGACATTGTTTATTGTTCGATACTTAACGAGGAAATAAAGCAAAATGGTTCTAGATCTATTCCGGAGAAAAAATAAATGTAAATACCTTTCCGGAACTTTGTTTACACATTTTAAGCTTGCCGCCTTGCATACCATAATTTTTACTTGTTTTTTTTTTTGTATCACTGATGACAACACTATACTCACTGATGCCAATGTCAAAATCGAATGTATCTATAATTTGTAATTAAAAATAATAGTGCACTGATATTGTACGTACATGAATACATTTACATAATTATATATATACAATCGTTGGCACGTGATTTTGCATTTTAATATTTAATTTTATTGAATGTTTTTCTTTTTCTAACTTTCATATTTGCATAAATTATTTTAAAATTCAATTACATTTTTTTGTTGTATTGAAAGTATGACTTTATCAAATGAAATCATTAAATCAGTTAAGAGAAAAATAAATGAAAGGTTATATAATTTCGTGTATAGCATTATTTAAGTGGTGTTAAAATGATAACATCTATTTATTTTTTTTCGTCAGAGTATGAAAGCCATAAAAAAAATTGAGGAGCATCTGAATTTAATTCACATCAACTGAACCTTAAATAATATCAAACTATATGTACCTATTTTGTTGTTTTTTCTTTTTAGTAACTCATCATAATCAAGGGCAATTATTTTTTTTAATTTATTTTTAAACCGCAAAAAAAATAGTATACGCAATCAAATAAAGTACATCAGAGTCAAAGAACCAGACAGGTGATTAAAACATAAAAGTTACAGACAAAAAGCAAATATTTAACAATAATTTAATGTATGTATGTATGTAGTACCGCTGCTTGTGTAGTTTCAAATTATACCACAAAAATGTTTGTATATAGTTTACACGCATATATAGGCACGTTGATGTTACAATATAATCAGTTAGAAAATTTTATCTCGAAATGATGTCTCTGAAAATTGCTTTCAATAATATTTAGTGGTTTCGAGTGTAAAATTTTTTAAACTTAGGAAGTAATCTGAGTTATATTTTACAAAATATATAAGAAAGATTTTAAATAAAAGTTAGAATCTTTTACATTTTCGTCGATACTTAAAATGTATATTCAATTTATAAAAATCTGTAGCTTTAATATGACTTCTCTTAAAATGCGCACTACACTCGTATTTTTGGCCTTTTGCAAATTTCGGTTTTGGCTATTCGAATCTCTTTAGGTTACAATTCGTCGCCTGAGAATAGTTTTGTCGTATACGCTATTTGAGTTTGATGTTGATCAAACTTGACATTACGATGATAGGGAAGACGAAAAAAGTGAGTCTCGCAATTCCATCCGTCCGTCTGTCTGTGAACTCGCCTCCAGCCTAAACACATGGGCCGATTTTAATTAAACTAAAGTGTTTTTGGGACATTCCCCCGACACGTTTTTTTTAATTTTATTTTTAGGACCAAAAAAACGTTACCTGCCATATAATTTTTTTTAGCATTTTTGGAAAATCTTATTTGTCTCAAAAATGGCTCTACAGAATTTTCTAAAAAAAAAATTTATACATTTGCTACCTTTTTGTGAAAATTAAATTTCCAAAAAGTGGTTTTAAATGGTACCTCCCATAGAACCATTTTTTTTTTATTTCGTCTTTCTCGAAAATGAATAGACTGATTCTGATAACTTTTTTTATGGAGGATCTTCTGAAAAATTCAAATAGTATTGTATACCAAAATTTTTTTTGGATTTTTAAAAAAAGTTTCAATTTTTTTTTTTTTTTTTGAAAACCAAATATTTCGAAAACGAATTAGTTGATTTTCATCCGATTTGGTGCTACCGATTTAAATTAAATTTTTTAATTTAATTATACTGCATATCAATATTTTCAAAAAAAAAACAAATGTTGGATTTTTAAAAAAAATTCCAAAGTTTTTTTTTTTGAAAATTCGATATTTCAAAAACGGGTTGATAATTTTTTTCGAAATTTAATTTTTAATTCAACATAAATAAATACTAAAACATTGTGTACCAATTTTTTTTTTTCTTAAAAATGTTTACAAAATTTTATATAAAAAAAAAATAATTTAAAAAAAAAACCGCTCATACGATTTAAATTTTTTTTTTCTCCAAAACTAAGACTAGTTAAAGAAATCAGATGGTGTACTTTTTTTAGCTCTCAAAACAATTTAAGAAGACTTTCTTAATAAATTTATTTCGAATTATGTTAATTTTAAAATTAAGGCTCCCATAAAAAAAATTATTTACTTAAGAAACTTTTACTACACCAGCAAGTTTGTGCGATCCAGTCGTGCGTTTTTTGTTTAGGTATTAGAACTTCAAATAACTTTGATTTGTTTCAAAGTTTTACGAAATTAAATTTGCTACAAGTTTGTAGTTCAACTTTTTTTCTAAGGATCAACAATACGCAAGTTAAGTGTGAAAATCAAAAAAAACCGTTAAAAAAAAAAGATTGCGACCAAACGACACCAGGGGCCTGTAACACAAAGTGACAAGTACTTGTAGGACAAGTGAAAAGCGACAAACTTGTCCTAAATCCTGTAACACAAAGCGTCAAGTCTATGAAAGATCGTATCCTTTGGACAAGTATAGTTGGACAAGTGGATTAAGACTTGTCAACTTGTCACGTTGTGTTATAGGCCCCAGGTTTAATTTTGAAAAATGCGGCAATCACCTTATGTATTGATACTGTTTCGAATCACGACAGCCAAATATTTCTCGAAATTATGTCCAATAAGATTAGAATTATAGAAGTAAATTAAAAAACTATATTTGAAGCAAAGTCCGTGGATGTAATATCGTGGTTTTGAATAAATAAATAAATAAATAAATAATTTATTATAGAAAAATTCATAATCATTAAAACTGGAAGTTTTATGCCTGAGGCTATGCAATTTCCGATGTCACAAAATATGTATGTAGGTACATATTTTGATTTTTTTTTTTGGAACTCAAATAAATTAATTATAAATTATTTTAATACATAACATAAAAATATGTGGATTTGACTTGAGCTGTTATCCAATAATTAAGTCACGTTTTGAATCTTTTAATTATAAAACAATTCCTATGCGTTTTTGATTATATCCTCATTGTTTTAGGTAAGATTTAAACATTTCAACAATTATATTAGTTTTTGTATCAATGGTATTATCTTTAACTATTATCAAACACCAATTCATCTTTTTTTTAATAATTATAATTGAAATGTTCGTAATACTAGACCTATTAGTTGTTATCAGATTGGTATATTTTCAATGAATTTTGTAATTTTCTTAAAAAAAAAAAGATTTGAATCTACCCATACAATTGGTGATATATTATTGATGTTTACGCTATAATAAGTTCGTTATCTACTTACATAGCTTGCCTCAATTTTTTACTAATAGTTACATGTTATAGTCGAGGCACTGGAATCAGTTAAAAATCGCAAAAAAAAAAAAAAAAAAAAAAACAATTAAAAACGCGTATTTTTACCACTGTATTTGATATTGTTTTATATTGATTTTATGATTTTTAATAATTTCTGCAAAATGGGAACATTTTAAGAGCTAAAGATATTCAAACACACAAATAACGATTTTCAAATATTTTAATGGGGCCGTGGAGGGAGGGGGTTACATGGAGCTTGCGAAAATTGAATGACGTTTGACTTCTATCTTTAAAATCCAAAAGAAAATTCTCACAAAGTTTGATCAAAATCTAAGATAATGAACAAATTTTAATTTTTTTTAGACTTTTTCTATGGAATATGAATCTTCTCTGTAATATACCTACTGCAGTTATGTTTTATGTAGGTCGCAAGTTCATGTAACCCAGTAATACATTTTATTTTTCTGCAAATTAATAAATTTTGTATTAAAAGAAAATCACTTAACAATATTATTGTGCAAAAAAGGAAGGACATTTTAGTTTCGAGACGAAAATAGCCAAACAAACATTTAAATATCACGAAATATATTTTCTTTATAAACCTTTCAAAGCAAAATCTATTGATTTTTAACTTCGATTTTGACAATATTAATGCGATTATTCAATATTGTTCAACTTAAATATGTTTTTAGTTGGAAAAAAATAGAAAAACTTCGAATTCTTCTTTGTAAAAATTTACTATACCTAATATAGAAATTTGATATTTGACACGTAAAGCGAAAAGTTCCAAAACAATTAAAAAAATCCAAGCAGTATCCTTTCTTAGTTAAATTTTAAGTAAAGCTATAAAAATTAATTCAAATCATGATTTTGTAATAAAAACTTTAAAGAATGAATATTTTGAATTTTGTACCTGTTATTATAAATACCTGACGTTTAAGCTCAAGCGCAATTTGTGACTGGTCATGTTCGAGATCAACAACTGTTTCAAGGCTATTTTGCCAAATCTCTACAAATATTTAAACACATAAGAAGCTTTCAAAAAGTCTATAACGACTGCTTCTTTTCATAAGATTCTGAGGTGTTATCTGCATGCAAATAAAATTGGATACTTTATATTTCTGTGATATTGAATTTCTTAGTTATTTCAGAAATATTTATAAAAATAAGTAAGCCCAATTCACAATATTTCCCGGGAAAAAAACTTTCCGGGAGACGTGTTTTTTCGGGCGTAAAATACCCCTTTTTCGAATTCCCTGGCAGAATATCCTTTTTTTTTTTTTAAATGAGGGTTTTGCACGTTTCGAAACAACTTTTTTGCAGTATTTGATATATAAATCAAATTTTAGAAAGAAATAGTATTTTCCAGGGAATTTTCATTTATAATTATGGTCTAAACCACTTTTTTTTTTTTAATTTGGATAATTTTTGTAAATTTTGTTTGCATTTTAAAAAACAAAAATTAAATGAAAAAAAATTAAGGGCTCAATCTACCCTCTCTAGTATCAAATTTTGTGACCACCTTAATTATTAAAAAAAAAAAAAAACCTTAAGTCTTTCTGTAAAGATCTTATGTTTGAAGATCCGTCAGTTAAAACCGTGGGTTTAAGCTTTTGAACTGAACCACATTATAATTTGAAGGCTAACGGAACTTCTCTCAATTAAAAGATGAACAATGAGTGTGTCTATCTAAATAAGAAACTGTGTTGTTTAATTTTTCTGAATCATAAACGTTTTACATCTGTTTTAGCCAAAAATCCACTTTGTCAAAAAAAAAACGCCTCTCTTAAAGCAAAAATGATGAATTTCAAGTTTTTATTTCTGATGAGAATATCTTAAAAGTATATAAAATATGAAAACAAACGCTTGCCTGACAATAAGAAGTCAACAACATTCCAATTAAATATTTAAACAGATTTTAACACAAAATAAAAACAAAATAAACATTTTTAATTATTTACGAGAATAACGACAAAATTATTCGATATACGAAAAGGTAACATATTTAATTTGTTACATTTATTTTCTCTTCTTTATTATTATTATTATCAATAACTTACTTTTTGGCTGCTCGACTTCCTTCTGCTCGAAAATTTTCTCCTTCGATATCGACATTTTGCTGTGGTTTATTTAACAATATTTTGTTTATTTCTTTAAAAAAAATAATAATACTGCGTTGCCGTTAGGATTTGGCTTTATAACTTTAATAGTAATACGATCTTTAAGAAAATTTGACTGGATTCGTGAATTAAAAGGTAACTTGAGTATATACTGATGAAGGTTTTGGACAAAGTTCGCGCGATTTTTGATCGTACAAACAATAATGGCGAAATACTATAAATCCTTAGATCTTTGATTAGGATTGGAAGTTCTTCTAAACCGATCCATGCACAAACGTTATACACACACACTGGTTTGTAATTTAACTGCGACTGTGACAGAGACACAAATTGTATCACTTCCTTGTGGATTGAAGATTTAAAACGTAATGATGATTTTTTTTTTCGTCAGATATTAATGAATCACTGAGAAAATATTATACTTCAGCCCTATGATGGCTGTAGCTCTTTGATTGTTTGATTAATGATCTGAAACGAGAAGAAAAAAAATAAAACGAATAAATACACATATTGTAAGGCTTTTTTTTTTGTAAATTTCTTTAAGCGCCTCTGAAAGCCCGTAAACACTTTAATTTAATACTTTTATTTACTGTCAGTTATTGGGATTATTAATTTACAAATTTAAACAAATAGTCAGGTAGACAAGAACTATATTTTGCTAGACTCTAAAACTCAACATGTCTGTCACATCAGTAAACGTAAACGTATCTATATCTCTATTTCAGGTTAATAAGATTCCGCCAGTGAAAAGTATCAAGACACTTTGAAGGAATAATAGATTTCTATTGTTAAATTATTAACTTAACATTTGTATGTAGGTACACACCCTATAAACAAAAAGCCGGTATAGATTTAAAAAGTCATATATAAAAGTATGAACGTGCAAAATTTCACAAAATATTTGTGTCAATTTTTTTTTTTGTTTTTGTTTGCTTTGCGTATGATTTATCTGCACATAATTTCTTTTTAAGTATTTCTAAAGGAGAAGTTTTGGTTACATGCAAAAATAAATAAATGAACAACTGGCTTTTAAGGCAAATAAAAAAAAAATTTGGTGACACGATAGCTGATAGAAAAACCAGGACCTTGAGATTTAGAATGCTTAATAATCATAGCTTGTAGCTAAATCTAGACAGTTCTAAGGCCGTGTGCGAAATGAGTTAAAATCGCGTTAAATTTTATCCGAAATTTAATTTTTGACACTGGTGACGTGCATCTGTACGTAAAAATGTCAACATTTAATCTCGTATAAAATATAATCGAAATTTTAAACCAATTCGCACTTTAGTTTTGTAGATATTGTTTTATAAGAAAAAAAAAAAAATAACGCCGAATAGCTTTAGCTGAAAAATTCTAGCTTAAGTATAATATTTCATTATTTGTTTATTCAAATGTTTCGGCTCAGGTTACGTAAGCTTGTGTATTGTTATTTTTTTTTTGGATTTTGTTCTACAAATATTTTTTACATTTATACTTGGTCTCTCTTTCGACTTTATTACAACCATGACGGAAATCGAATATAAATTCGATCTTTTTCTACAATCTTGTTGGCCACGTACTTGAAAATTTTACATACTGTATATTGGATTCAACGTCAACATCTTTCCCAACACCGACCGAACTGAAATTCAAGTTCAATTAGATATCCAAAAAATATCTTCACCCTGCTCCAAGTCAGAGCAGCTCAAGCTCTGTGGTGCGTTTCTTTTCTGTAGATGTAGAATGTTAACTATTGTTGATCTGTCAAAACAAAAGTGTTGGACTGTCATTGTTAAAAATGTTACATTTTGTAACATTTCATTTAGGAACGCCCAGTTGAAAATATTGTTGATCTGTCAAATAAAACCGCAAAATTAAAATCCAAATTCAGCTGCTTTTGACAGATTAACATTTTCAATTCATATCGACGAGATAAGTTGGAAAATGTTACAAAGTGTAACATTCTGACACATCAACACTGGAGGAATTTAGGAAATCGAATATAAATTCGATCTTTTTCTACAATCTTGTTGGCCACGTACTTGAAAATTTTACATACTGTATAGTGAATTCAACGTCAACATCTTTCCCAACACTGACCGAACTGAAATTCAAGTTCAATCAGATATCCAAAAAATATCTTCACCCTGCTCCAAGTCAGAACAGCTCAAGCTCTGTGGTGCGTTTCTTTTCTGTAGATGTAGAATGTCAACTATTGTTGATCTGTCAAAACAAAAGTGTTGGACTGTCATTGTTAAAAATGTTACATTTTGTAACATTTCATTTAGGAACGCCCAGTTGAAAATATTGTTGAACTGTCAAATAAAACCGTAAGATTAAAATCCAAATTCAGCTGCTTTTGACAGATTAACATTTTCAATTCATATCGACGAGATAAGTTGGAATATGTTACAAAGTGTAACATTTTGACACATCAACACTGGAGGAATTTAGGAACGTCAAGGCTGTTTCACAATGCGACGCAAAAACGAGACGTCAGCGTGACGAGATAATATAGATACTCTATGCCTGAGTTTAGGAACGATCAGAGTTAACAATAGTTAACATTTTACAGAAAAGAAACGCACCACTGTTGAGCCCTCTAAAAAAAAAAAAAACAATCAGAAAAGCACTCCGCATTTTTTTTTTACCGAACAAAAGTATGAAAAGCTTTCTTCGCTCGATTTTTTTGTGTATTTGCAGAGCTTTCTAAGCTGAATTTTCAAAAACTAATGAGATTTAAAAATGTTGAAGAATTAATGTGGTTTTTATTTCAGCCAAAAAAAATTGATCCCTGCCAGGGATTTTGATCCCGGACAAGTTTTTGCATTTCTTTCAACCAAAAAAAAAATCAAAAATAAAAAGAGATTTACACCTACATGAAACATGCACACACACTATTTATAAAACTTCATTTTGTGCCTTTGTGTGATTCTGTGATTTTCTTTTTCATTTGCATTCCGTTTTTGATTCTTTGCCTATCAAAATTATTTTTTGCTTTATTAAATTAAAATTATTTTCGGCAAAATTAAATTTGAAATCCCACAAACACATTTGCAAACAAAAACATATCCAATCTGCGTTTCTTTTGCCAAGACGGGATCAAAATCCCTATCTGCAAAAGAAAAACGACATAAGTTTTTGAAAATTCAGCTTAGGAAGATGATACTTGATAGTTTTGCAGATTTAAGCTATTTTTAGTATGCTGCTGATTCGAAACGAAAAATCCCATACAAAAATGACACAACAAAATCAATCAAACGTATAATTGTAGCAGATTATTATGTACCATTAATTGTGTGCGGAAAAGTGACATTTTGGTCTCTATTCATGTCTGTATTTGTTGTTTCTTTCATCGCAACATGGCTTTCTGTAATTTTTTTGCGTTTATGTTTTTTTTTTTTTTTTTTTTTTGCAAACGATGACGAAAGTGTAATTTTTTGTTTTGGTTTTCGTAAGCGTTTCGTTTTCATGTTGGAGACCAACGAAATATTTCGTTTCACATAAGCAGCTTACTAAGTGATTTTAAACACTTTTATTATTTCAAAGATCAAAATGGTTTCCAATGAACTGTTGATTTTCGTTTCCGAAAAGTGAAACACATTCGTTCAAATGATATCTGTTCGATTTTCTTTCTGTTATCATCTGTCATTATTTCGTTCAATGATCAACTCTAACCTTAAAATTACTTTTTCATGTGCGAAATACACCAGAGATGTTTTCAATGACACCCAAGTTTCAATGATTGCTATAACCGAATTGTCAAAAATAATTCCACCATTTCACTTATTTGAGTTTCAATGAAAGCTATAACTGGAGCCTAATACCTACGTTCAGATAAAAAAAATGTCACTTTGCTTTGATATGTGCAAGTGCATGTGAAAATCCGTGTAAATCTTGCTTGAAATCGAGATTTAAAAGATCAGTCTGAAAAATTAATAAACACTGAAAAAAGTCAACTTTTTTGGTGGAATGTAAATTGAAATCTAAAAAAGATCAACGAGATCTACAAAAAGGTCAAGTTTTTTTGTTGAATGGAAACCGACATTCGTAAAGTGTAAAAATAAGTTTTTGAAAATTCTCTTAAATTTGATAAAACAATCGCTATTTTATTTACGTTCTTTGCCCTAGGAGGCCCTTCTTTTCAAAAAAAAAAACTTTACCAGAAGCAAAAAAATCGGTTGCAGCCCAATTATTTTCCTTCAGCGGAGACCCGGAGGGTTGCATTGCCTTTGAGCCTCTACGTGTCTTGGTTGTTACTCTCTATTTCAATAACCACGATGATATAAGTATACGTAATCTTATAGTAGCCTACCGAACTAATAGGAAAATTCGAGAAGACATGGAAGAAATGTTACGATAAGAAATTTCTCTACGATTTTATCAAAATGAAGGTCAAATACATAATTGTTTCCTTATTAAAAAAAAATCTGATTGATATGCGATAGATTTGATTTGTGGATAAACAGATTATTAAGTTGCAAACTACAAATAATTGTTGAAGGTTATTCTCAAAAAGAATAGATTAAGATTAAGACTATAACACTTAAGAACCTATTCATGTTTGACGCAAATTAAAATCAGATTAAATATACTAGTTCATGTTTGTTGTTAAATTTTTTATAAGTACTTATCTTAATCTTATTTTAACTGTCAAAGTCAAAATTGGCGAAATTATTTTTTAAATAAGTTTGACTTTTATATGTAAATTAATTAAGCAAAAAATTACATATGACATTTGAATATGATTTATCGGTTTCTACAGGTGACGCTGAAACAAATGATTTTCGACCTTATACTGCTTTTTCACCGACCACTTAACCAATATTTAATTAGATAATTTACACTTGGTTTTCTACAAATCTCGAAGATTTACCATACAAATGTGTTGAAGGCCTATTAGGTTGGTAAAGTCTACTATTTCAGGGAGTTGAGCAAATCAAAAGTTGACCAACTTTAAGTTTTCTCAATTTTGGAATAAAAAAAGTTGTGTCAGTCAACTTGGAGTGAATAAATGGAATTTTTGAAGTTGGCATTAATAATATTGAAGTTGATTGAGTGAATAGAAATATTCAAGAAAAAGGAGATCTCAGAGCCCTCAGCAATCTCAGTTAGATGAACAGGATTCCTCAGCAAAATTTCTCAGTTTTGCTGTCAAAACTTTAAGAAAAAAAAATTGGATTCGCTTGCTCACTTTTTGACGTTGAGAAAAATCTCCCTCCCAAATATCAGAATTTTATAAAATTAACATTCACTTTTACAACTGCAAAATATTAACTAATTTAAATTTCACTTTGTTATGATTTGAATTTAGTTTTTAAAGCTGTGATGTACAGATTTTTTAATTTAACTAATAAAAAAGTACGTATACGCCACAAACGGTCTGGCACAGCAAAAGCCTCTTTCAAATGGTCTTGGGCCTACCAATCTGTGATCAGGGGAGCATTATCTAGGGGTGGTTTAAAACAAATTTTGGTTCATACAATTATCACAAGAGTTGATTTTTTTGGGTTTTTACCGTACTAACGCCGCGACCAGGGCTGCAAGACTTTCATTTCTGTCATCAGCTTGACCACTGCTTTTGACTCATATACTTTTTTTTTTTGGTTCACTTTCACACCCCAAAATTTTACAACACTAACAGCCATATTGTTGACTTTCTTCAAAGCTAGTTTTGAGCAAAAACTAGTTCTATTCAGGTTTCGAGTTTTAATTTTTTCACTAATTTTTATTACTTTGACATCTAATTCAAAATATTCATACATAGTTTGACATCTAAATCAAATCAGTAATTTTTTTTGAGAACATAAAAACTCGATACTCCAATAGAACTAGATTTTTCAGTAAAACTAGCTTTGAAGAAAGTCAATAATATAGCCGTAAGAATCTCAGGATTAACAAACAAAAATTCATTAGAAACACGAGTCTTCTAATCAACACTTAAAGAATAACTCCATGTTTGATTTGCGTCATATCACTCAGTCAGTTGAACAAAAAATTGTATAGCGAGTACTTGTTACCTATTTTTCACTTTACTATAAGAAAATTTGCAAACTCACCACCTATCCCAGCATTGTTATCCATGTTTTGCACATCTTTTACAGCGGAATCATTGAATTCACACAAAAATGCCACAATAAAGATCCAAAGATTGAACTTGCTAGAAGCGATTTTTTTAATCACAACTCGATGAACAAAACCATGACCACTTTTCTTAGATCCACTTCAGCCTATTCCAGCTAAACAAATGGTTTGTTCTTTTAACAAATGTTGTTTTCTTTTTTTCTATAATACTAGCACATGTTTGTTATCTTATTCCAAAGTATATTTCGACAAGCTTACCTACCACCACCGCGGACGCGGCCTGGGTAATTATTGGTAAAAAAGTTTTAATCTGTTAGAGATTTAAATCAATCAAATTTTTGTGTTGCAAAAGATTATAACTCTTTATTGAATAAAACAGGTATATGTTGGTCTTTTTGTTCAGACAAAACTCTATTTAATCTTGTTTCATTAATCTTAAGTGATATTAAAGTTCTGGTTTTTACAAAATAATATAATCATTTATTTTATCACTTTAGGTGGCAAAGGTGATAAATTGTTTTCTAAGCAATAAAAATGCTTTTGTTAGGAGCAAGTCTACATACATAAGTTATAAATCGAGATTAAATTTGTAAATTTTATTGTACCTTCTACGTTATAGAAAGGTTTTTTTTTTAATTACTATTGCATTGCAATGATATGCATGCAGGAACCAAGTAAAATTCTACTAATAGGGTTACCAAGCTTTTTTAGAATCCGCACTATGGGCTGGGCGGGCAAAAAACCTCTGAAACACAACAAAAAATACCCCTGTTAGATCGCCCTTGTGGCACCTACCGAACATGGATTATATGTCTAATGTCTTATGTGCTATAATAGTTCATTGAAATGTTATATACAATAACCTTGCATTTCATACATGACAAATTTCTTTTTAAAGGATCTGTAGGAAGAATCAGTGTGAGTGTAAAAACGAGTTTTCGGGGTTGAACTCCGACCCATTTGGCCGCCATTTTGGAAAAGTGGGCGTAAATAGTTTTTCGTGATATCTTGAACCATACATCGCACATACAAAATTTTACCACATTTGTGTAGAGAATCAAATTCTCTACAATTTAAGTGAACACAATTTTTATAGTAAAATTGAAAACAAAAAAGTTATAATCAAAAAAAGATGACCATTGTCAAGAAAAATATCATTAGCTTCTTCTTTTATTTATTGTATAAATCCTATTTAAGATATCTTTCTTAGAGCGGTCATCCTTTTTAGGTTATAACTTTTTTATTTTAAATTTAACGATAAAAAGTGTGTTAACATAAATTGTAGAGAACTTAATTCCCTACACAAATGTGGTAAAATTTTGTATGTGCGATTTATGGTTCTTAAGATATCACGATGAACTTTTTACACCCCCTTTTCCAAAATGGCGGCTAAATGGAGGGGAGTTTAAACCCGAAAACTCGTTTTTACACCCACACTGATCCCTCCTTCAGACCCATAAACAAAATTGCCCTGTACAAAATGCAAGGTTCGGCCAAAATTTTGTAACATTTCAAATGACTATAACGTAAATTTAAGATATGGGAAATACGCGGAAGAGATGCACTTTTTCTAACCCTTTCGAATGAGATATCAATGACGTCAGTGGCGCTTATATATCCGAAGAAATTGAGCTCAAATTAATCTGAGTACTCCTAATTTAGCTGCAATTTACCCCAAGTGCGAATACTCATCACCTAAAACTATGAGGTGATAACTATAAAACAATTCCTCTATAATCTTTCCCAAATCTTTATCTATCGATTGGTATATGTAGGATGTCTGTAGTGCAAACAGTCACTGAGCAGTAGGGCGCGAGCGGTACATGTTTTCGTGATGGTCCTCTTTTCGCTACATACCACCCAACCGTCCGAGAAAGACATGTAATCCATGTCAAAATGTCCATGCAACCGAAACACCATCACGCTGTTTCTTAAAACAAACTCGATCATGACATTTGAGTGATTTTTTGTATGGTTTTTCTCCCCACTTTTTAACTTATGTTAGTTGCCCACAAGTTATAGATGCAACCACGAAGATATTGGACAAAAAAATGTCATTGAGAGTTAACAACGCAACGCCATCACAGCAAAAAAAAATAGAGTTTCCATACAATTTATAGATAACAGGCAGTGATGAGTATAGTTCCCAACAGTAGCACAATTATATACTCCGCGACTCTTGGTTTAACCCGAGGGCTATTACTTCTATTTAATAATTGTAATGTATAACAATAAAACATTTAAACCAATCATAGTTGTATTTTCAGGTTTAAGCTGGATTATTTAGTTTTTATCAATTTCCTTTTTCTAAGTAGTGTAATTGCTGTTATCTTTATTATTTGTTAGAGGAATTTCTACTTTAATATTTTCTGTCTATAACGTTTTACCTAAGACTTTTAATAATTAGTAAATACAACATGAAAATTAATTATTTTTTACAGTAACCAACCCCATAAAGTCTTATCAAGTTTCTAATTTGTGAGGAAAACCATAAAAAAAAACTTACATACACAATACACATACATATCTGGGAAAAAATCAAATGATTTTCAAAATAATACCTGCGTTATCAAAAAACCAAAGGTGGTATTTATTAATTCTGTAGAGATTAATTTATATCCTTTTGATGTTGCTACAATTCATTGGATAGTTTTCAAATATTTCAAATATTCTGATGATATATTTTTACTTAGGTATATAATGTACACCTGGGTACAAATGTTTTATGCTTTTTTTTTTATCTGTTTATCAAATTAACTCCCATGGTAACAAAATGCTTCGTGATAGTTAATTTTAGACCTCTAACTTCTTTTAGTAATAATTTAATTAGGTAGGCAGTTTATGAATATTTCTTTGCAGGCACGTTGGCAGAGGGGGGGAGAAGTTTTTTTTTTTTTATTTATATTTCATTTTTTGTTATTTTTAAATAATAAAAAAAAATAAAACAATTTCATAATAACATACATTCAGTTGAGAAAAATTATCAATTCATTTAGTGCAAGTTTTAAAAAATTTTCGTTTTGTTTGTCGTTTATACAGAACTATAGTCGTATATAAATTTGTGAATCAAAACCCCCTCCCTGAAACAAAATCTTGGCTATAGCCCTGCATATACACTCACTCATCTTATCCAAACAATCACATTGGTCTGTATAAATAATGTGATTATGGTTTTTTTTTTAGGTTTATGATTTTTAGAAGTAGGTAAGGTACCATATTATTTTTGCAAATATTTTTTTTTGCAGAGATTATTTTATGATAACGCCATTAATAAAACTTTAAATAAGAAAATTGAATGTTTATTCGAAAAAAAAACTTAACTGCCTAATTATTTGTCTTCAACACGATTTTTTTATGAAAAAAAAAAGGTTCTACAATTAACAACGATTTATGGAAAAATAAAAAGGAAAATGCTTTTAACAATTTAATGTTTATTAATCCTCTAAATAATGATGCAAATCTACAAAGTTTTTAAAAAAATTTAACTATTTTTAGGTTTTCAAACAATAAAAAATATAATACATTTACGCCGAATTTCTTCACATATGTAGGTACTAAGCCAGCTTAGTACCAGGTCTAGCTGGACCAGGTACTAGGTCTGGTACTGAGTCCTACCTCCATATTATTCACTCGATAGATCCAGATTTAAACTTAAATCCAGATGAATTTACATTGAATTTGTATGATTTACATCCAGATTTAAGTTTTAATCTAGATGTATTGAGTGAATAATATGGCCGCTAATGAAAAGTTAGTACCTGAGCATTTCTTCACATTATTAGTACCCGATCTAAATTCATACAGCGGTACTAGGGACTTAATACGTGTAAAACTGGTTTAATACTAATTTTGACGCTATTTTGACATTTTTTTAAATTACACTTGTCAAAAAAATTAAGGGAACAAAAAAAAAATCACTTATTTTTAGTGTTTTTTGAAAAGCTGTATCTCTGTGAAAAATGGTCGTATTGAGATAAAACAAAAAGCATTCTAAAGCTTTATATTATTTGTATTGAGAAATTACAGCAAATGAATTTTTTAAGGTACCGTTATAGCGCAATCATAAGAAGAAGCACGAGCCAAAAATTTTAATTTTTTTTTTGAACATTGGTATTTTCTTTGAAAAATTTTGTTTGAGCCAAATCAATGCTTTTTTTCGATAACTTGTTTAATCAGTTATAAGGTCGTCTTTTTTCGTTATTCTACAATTTTTTTCAGAAGAATATCTGGCTTTGATTGAAAAAAACAGACTTTTGACTTATCACTACCAATTTCTTCGCAAGGAATGACGACACGAAAAATTTAAGGGAAGTTTTAAAAACGCGAATTAATTGTCTATAAGATTTTTTCTAAACATTATAACGATTATTTTTTTTGGCACCTCACCGTTACATTAAGAAAAGGTCGAAAGAAGGACTGTTTAAAAACTTTTTGTAAATCTTTTACTGCTTTACAAATATTGACTGCAGGACTTAATTTGGTAAGACATTTTAAAGAACTATGGACCACCAATATTTCTGTAAAATTTCAAAAAAATCCATCGAACCGTTTTTCAGTACCGAATGATCAAAGTCGTAAAAAACAATTTAAGGAACAAATTGGGTGCCTTAAAAACATTGTGAAATTGTCATCAAAATGGAAAAGAAAAGAACAGTTTTTGTCAACTTTTTTCACAGTTTTGCGTTAGGTACAGTTACATAAGCGTTAAAAAGAAAGAAAAACATTTTTTTCAAAAAAAAAAAAAAAAAAAATGGAACAAAAATTGAATAATTTTTTCAAAATTTTAAAATTTGAGTTGTAATTTTTTTTCTCGCAAAGATATTTTTCTTCCCATTAAAATCTCATCAGTATTGTATTTCCATCCAACGGAGGCAGTCCTGCGAAACTCCCATAGTTATTCCATCGAACACAATCATTGCATGCCGGCACTATTATCAGTGTGCCAAATTCTGATGTGCAAACATTGACAAGTCAAGTTTGCAATGCAGCCACAGAATCCAATCTAACTCTGATCAGACTGTTATATATCACAGAGCAACCGTCAGCGTTCGAATCTATCATTTTACACCAAATATGCAACACTCAAATGTCGAAAAGCGAAAACTAGCAACAACGATGATGAGGAATAGGTACTCTGCCAATACAAGCAATAAATATTAGAATATGCATTTTTTTGTAAATAAAACGATCAAAATTATACATTTTTGTTTTTAATTATTGCAATTGCAAAAGAATGTCTTCTCTTACAGTACGATTCCTATATACTCGGGTATCTTGATTCTTATTTTCGTTGTGGCATATGGTAAATGCGGCGAACAAATCTCTCCTTCTTTACCGATTAAATTAATTTGAAAAATGAAACAAAAACTAAAAATCAAAATTAATAATTTTAACAAGAAAAACGCACTTATTACCTATTTATTCAGAACAAAAGCCAAGAAATTGTCAAACCAAATGAAATTATTTGCTCTGATTTAGGTATTAACCTGCTAGACTATCGATTTTAATGTCCTAGCTTATAACAAGTCATAACTAGTACTCCGTACCAAATTCACAGGATTAAGCCTTATTACTTGTGTGAAGAAATGAGTTAATACAGATTTGAGTACTATAACTTTAGGACTAGTACCGGTACTAGCGTTAGGGCTCTGTGAAGATATTGGCTGTTAAATTTTGTTTTAAAAACAAAAATATATCTCCAGAAAAAAAAAATTGATCGAAATTAGTTGAAAATTTTTCGAGAAAAGCGATAATGCAAAATTAAAATGAAATTTTGACATTTTGCCACAACCGACTTTCGACTTCCGCACGACATTTTCAAATTTTTAATTAATTTAAAAAACATAAAAATTATATCTATATATACAAAAATGAATCACTTTTTGTGTTCGTATGCGCATAACTCGGCTAAACAGCATCCGCTTTGGTTGGGGACCTTTTTGTTAGACCAGATTAACACACAACGGAGCCGAAAATTAAAAAATTCGAACAGAAATTAGAAAATGCGACCAACAAAGTCAGAAAATCATGAAAACATCTTAAAATTTCAAATTTTCTGAATTAGTTTTTTGTTCGTACGCACATAATTCGGCTGAATCATCCAAATCGGATGGAGATTTTTTTTGGTGGATAAACACTCTACGGAAAAAACAAAAATTGGAAAATTAGGCCGGAAAAGTCGGAAAGTCGTGATAAAAATTGAAGCTTGCTCGACTTTCGGAAGGAACATTAATAATCTAATCAATTATAGGTGGATCGAAAAACACCGGGTCAGCTAGTTTTCTATAAAAAATTTTAATCGCTATAAACGAAAATAACTCTCATTTATTTGCCAAAGAAGTATTTTTCAGCATTAACACATTATGATTATTAATTTTTGATGATGAATAACATTAATACGGGCTCCAAACGAAATTATTTCCAAACAAATTTATTTCCTATTAAATTTAGTTTTGCCAAACATCAAGGATATTTCAGTATTCTTCCGAATAAAAATAGAATTTCTAAATTTTAACTAGATAAGCCATTAGGCGTTGTTCTAGCTCAAACGGGTTTCTGCCATACAATGATTTCTTTTTTTTTTTCAAATTATCTCAACAATGGCTCTAAAAATTTGGATTAAATTTCGAACGTGTAATGGTCAAGGTGACCCTAAAAAAACTAGGTTTCAGGTTTTTGCCAAAAGCTTCACATTAGGGATATAGGTTTACTACGTTTTTTGAGAAAATATTCGTATTTTTGTGATCAGCCAATATAATGTAATGACTTAAAGAACAAAATTGATTTTAAACTGAAATTTAGATTTGTTCTCTTCGATCGAAATCTAAAAACATAAAAAATTTCGGGTTTTTGGTGTTGAAATTCCCAAAATGGAAATTTACAAAAATTTCCATATTTTTTTTCATTTTTTATGTCATTGTATTTAATATTTTAAAAATGTTTAACATCTTTAATGACAAGTACTGTTTAATCCTTAATCCATAAGAGCAAGTTTGTTCGATTCAGTTGTGCATTTTATTAAAACTTATTTTTCAGCTTCAAATAATTCTTTTCTAATAGGTATAAACTCCCCAACTCCATAACAAATCAAATTAATCAATAAAAAAAAATAAGATACCATTTGCATACGAATTATTCTTAAGTATTTACACTCATGACATTTAACAATTTATGTATGACGTTGGACCGTCTAAAAATAAAATTTCCCCGAAGTTGGATGGAATGTATGAAATTATAATTTTGCATTTCTCCGTAACTTGCATTTTTTTTTTGTTTGTTTAAACGATTTTTATGAATAAATTTTTTTTTGGAGATCAATAACATTTAAAAAAAAAAAAAAAAAAAAAAAACTTGATTTGTTTTCTCAAATCATTTTAAACAGGTATGCAATTCTAAAAGATATGCAAAGAATCTCAATCATATTTCTATTTATTTTTAAGATTTTATTGGCATTAAAAATGAATTGTTTGGAATTTCATAACATGTTCGAAAAATTTAGTAAACTTGATATGCATGTTAATCAAGCTGAATTCAAAGAGCTACTGAAACTAATTTATTTATTTTTTTTTTTTTCAAAAAAAAAAGAAGAAAATAAATAAACCCCAAACAATTATCACGTTTTTTTGAAGCACCTTTATGAATACTTTTTACAGGTTTAAAAGTAATAAACACCATAATCAAAATAAGAAAACGGAAGATTTTGTTTATTTTTTTTTTTCATAGATTAAAGCAATTAGAATGATTACTATGTTTTGTGGTTAAAGTTAGTAAAAAAAACATCGAATAGACATGGTTGTAAAATTTAATATCAGGAAATTTCCACAGTTAAATTTTTTTTTTTATGAATTGTTGACAATAGGCATTTCATTGTACATACATAATTAAAAACTTTTAAATTTGAAAAAAAAAAACTATTTAGGCCAAAAAATATATGTATTAGCAAGATTAACACACTATTTTTTATCTGGTTAAAGTAGGGCATTATTTTTATCGAAAAAGCGTTCTTAGTGGCATAGCTAATTTTTTGATTCAATAGGTTTATGAACAAGAACAAGTGAAATCACAATTCTGTCCCTTGATTTTGATTGCTTGTAAAAAAAATGTATCCTATTTATTTTTCGCAAAATTTCTCAAATGCAGTTTTCTTACAATCTCTTTGGACATAAATGCTTCAAATGGACCTTGACAATTTATCTCAATGGTGTGATTTGAATTGCCTAAATCTAAATATCAAAAAATGTTTTATTATCTCTCTTTCTAGAAAACTTCATACTCTTGGGTTTACGTATTCTCTCGAATGCAATCCGCTTCAAAGAACTTTAAAAGTAAAAGATTTAGGTGTTCTTTTTGACTCTAAATTCTTATTTTCTCTTCATGTAGACTCTGTTGTTGCTAAAGCTAACTCATTGTTAGGATTCATAAAAAGAAATTCTATAGATTTCTCTGACCCTTACACACTTGTTTCTCTCTATACTTCTCTGGTTAGAACGATTCTAGAATATGCGGATATTATATCTGGAACCCTTGCCAACAATCTGTCTCTGATAGAATTCAAAGAGTTCAGAATAGGTTCACGAAATACGTATTTTACAAAATGCGTTGGAATTTTTGGCCTTCTTCTCAAGCCAGGCAAAGCCTTTTAGGATTACAAGCTCTGAAGTCAAGAAGATCTATTCATGATATTGTTTTTGTGCGTGATATTCTTTGTTACCACATAAAATGTCCTTTGTTACTATCTATTGTACATGTTTATGCTCCTATACGACCGTTGAGGGAAAGACACCTTCTTTTTGAACCTAGGCATAGAACAAACTATGGTCGGAATGAGACTATTTCAAGGTCAATTAGAGAGTTAAATATTGTTTATGAACATATTGATTTGATTCTCTCAAGAGAAAATTTTAAAAATACAGTGGGTTGCCATATTAATAGGGTCGTATTTATTTTTCATGATTTTGAATTTTAAGTGAATTCAAGAGTTTTAGATAAAATTTGGATGTGTTTTTCCTTCAGTAATGGAGTCACACTCTTGGCTTTGCGATAAGATGCCAATTCAAACATAAAAATTTTGGGTTCTCCATTGTCAAAAAATTGTTGAGCCTGGGGTTGAAGCCGACTTTCCAGTAAATCCTTGTTCTGGTCGTACTTCAACCAGGTAAATGCGTCTTAAGTTCTTGGCAGCAATATGGCGGACAACACCGTTATAGGTTAAAGAGCCGGTAAGCCCTTATATTGTCGAGGGACCATGAGAAATGGCCTGAAAAAGCAAGAACTTTAAAGTCGACTTCTACCCCAGGCGACAGAATTTTTCCGAATGGCGAACCCTATACATTTTTATGCGGGAATTAGAAGCCTGTTACAAAGCCAAGAGTCTGACTGCATTCCTGAAGGATAAATCCATCAAAGTTATCTAAAATTCTGAAATTCATAAACTTTAAAATCATGAAAAATAATGATGTCCCTATTAATTTGGCAACCCACTGTAGTTTATACTATTTATTCTTAAGAAATAAATAAATAAATAAATAAATAAATGTTACGAAGTTTTATCAAAATATTTAGAGACATGTTTGAGAATATTTGTAAAAGAAGCAAAATTTAGCTTTAAACAAAAATTCGTATTTCTCCTCTTAAATCACATACAATTTAGTATAACTATTTAGGCTACATATATACCTACAGTATAGTTGACATATACACTTATATACCCAGATGCCGATAGACGGATTGGTATGATGAAACCCATCTTTTTTAACTTAGCCTTCATTGCAATGTTAAGTTCGCTTTATATTTTTTTTCGCAAGACCAATGTTAATTGCCCTATGGAGTAACTAGAACAAATCTTTACAGGTTTTTTTTTGTATTTACTGTAAATAATTATTATTGTCCTATCAAAAAATTATTACAAAATGATTTTTTTTTTTTAATTTCAAAATTCTCATATTTTTTTGTTATCATTTTAATCTTGACAAATATTTTATTTTTTTTTTGCAAAAGACAATAAATTATATAAATATTGGATCCTGGTTTTGAATTAAAAAAAATTGTGATATTTGCATATTAAATAAATTGTCGTGGTCACTGTGACGTAGACGTACTTTTTTTTTTCTTTTGTTTTATATTATTTCGATAATTCATTGTTTTTTATTTTTCTTTACATGTGATAACAGGATAAACTAGTTGATGATAATTTTTCCGTGAGGTAAATAAGATGGAAAGCCAAATGTTTGGATTTAATAAAAATCTATTTTTATTCAATAATTCCCGCATAAATTACTCTGTATGTACTTGGTTTATTTATATCAATAATTTATTTTGTCATTAAAATAGAAATTGATCTGAGGCAAATTCTAAGAGATACAGGCACGATGTTATGAGCTCACTCAAAGTACATAATATAGGATAGGACCAAGTAGGGGCACTTGCGTCCTTATTCTTCTTTGACACTTGCATAGAGTTTTTTTTTTATTATACATTTTATTCACAGTTGGTGTACAATGCTTTGATAATAATTTACTGTGATACTGTAAGAAGAGTCAATCGAATAAAAAACTCATCAAATTTTGTATTCAAATGCAACCAAATATGATAGCTTTTTGTAACTTAATTTTATTTCTTAAAATAACCTTCTGCCATAATAGTATTGTTTTTAAGAAAAACAAATTGATTGATTGATTTTTAAGAAAAACAATACTATTAAATATTTTGACTTTTTAATCGTATTAATATGCCAAACACATCTTCACTAATGCTTAGCCACTTCATATACCTGAATTATAAAAGAATGTAAGTAACGTTACGTGCTATCCAGTCGTGTTATTTCAATTGCAATCTTCATTAATTGCGATTGTTCTATAAATCCAAATTTGGACCCCTCTTCTGATTTATACAGGGTGATCAGTATAAGATGCACTAAACTGCTGGAGCGAGTAGGTTGGGTTAAGACAAGAAAAAAATCGTATAGGAAGGGGGGGGTCTATTTCCCCCCGCTTAGGCAGGAGGGGCAATTTTCTAAAAAATTGACTTAAAACAAAAAAAAAAAATTTTAAAACAACGGTACAATTTAAAATTCCATGCTATACCTTTTTGGAAAGCCAGAAATCTCTTCTTTGATTTTCATTTTAAATTTTAAGTTGTGTTAGTGAACAGTTTTTGAAAAATTAATTTCCAAACTCGAAATTTTGAAAAAAAAAAAATGGAAAAAAAAGTTTCAAACTAATTTTTTTCAAAATTTTATGTAATTAAGTGTAATTTTTGTTTTCAAAATTCAATGCTCTTATTAATTTTCAATAAAAAACAGAAAACCGGATGCTAAAATGTCTTTTAGTTTTTGAGAAAATTGAAATAACGAAATTTACTTTACTACGTATTTTGTAGAAAAAGGCGATCTTTTGAACAACAAAATAACGGATGGAAGTCGAATTTAAGGAAAACTTACTTTTGTTATTCTCAATTTTCTCAAAAACTAGACTACTTTTTGACATCTAGTTTTCAATGTTTGACTAAAAATTGATGGGAGCATTGAATATTAAAAATAAAAATACTATACTAAATAACGTAAAATTTTGAACAAAATCAGTTTGAACAAAATTTATAATTTTTTTTTTTTCAAAAATTTTAGTTTGAAAATTAAGTTTTAAAAAACTGTTCACTAAAAGAACTTAATTTATAAACAAAATGAAAGCACATATTTCTGGCTTAACAAAAAAGTACAGCAAGTCGTTTTAGCCATTACCGATGTTGCTCCTCCTGTTATTTTCAATTTTCTCAAAAACGAAAAGACATTTTAGCACCCGGTTTTCTGTTATTCACTAAGAGCTAATAAGAAAATTGAAATTTGAGAATAAAAATTATACTTAATCACATAAAATTTTGAAAAAAATTAGTTTAAAACTTTTTTTAAATTTTGTTTTTTTAAAATTTCGAGTTTGGAAATTATTTTTTCAAAAACTATTCACTAACACAACATAACTTAAAATGAAAATCAAAGGAAAGATTTCTGGCTTTACAAAAAAGTATAGCATGGTATTTTAAATTGTACCGTTGTTTTTAAATATTTTTATTTCTGTTTTAAGTCAATTTTTTAGAAAATTGCCCCTTCTGCCTAATCGGGGGAAATAGACCCCCCCTCCCGTACGATTGTTTTCTTGTCTTAACCCAACCTACTCGTTCCAGCAGTTTTAGTGCATCTTATACCGATCACCCTGTATATTCGAATTATATTCTATTAAGAACCTTGCAATAAAGCTTCAACGAATATCATCTTATAAAAATGGCTATTTATTAATTTATCTGATTGTTTATAAATCATAAATTGCAGTAAGTTATATGAGTAGGGCGAAATATTGCAAAACTAAACCATTGGCATGTTGATGTGGAATTCAAAACAAATTTGTTTTTTTTTATTTTTTTTTTTTTATTTAAAATCTCATTTTCTACTCACTTTTATTTTTTTCATTTTACGTACATATATGACGAAAATTATTTCATATGGCTTATTCAGGGAAATGAGATCTCGGAAATTTCTCTACGTCAAAAAGTGAGCAAGCGAATCCAAATTTTTTTTCCCCAGTGTTTTGACAACAAAACTGAGAAATTTTGCTGAGGACTCTTAGATCTAATTTTTTGAACATGTCTATACTTTTCAGTCAAGTCACATTGAAGTAAGAGCATTAAGAAAGGACTTCAAATTTAATTTAATATTAAAAAATAAATCTTCTAATAAAAATGATTCAAATCTTTTCATTTTCACTTCTACCAGCAGACAGTTCTGCTTATATGGCTTCTAATGGAACTCATACTTGCTATGATCTTTCAATAACAGAAATTAATATTAAACTGAAATAAATTTATATTGTTTCAATTTGTATTTAAGGTTATTGAGATAATTTGATCATAAAAATAAATAACGAATGTTTTTATTATTATAAACAAAAACATTGACCACAAAATAAAGATAAAAAAAAAATAAAAACCCTAAATACATTTATTTTTACTTTTAAATCAGTGCTGCACCTTATATTAAAAATTATACAAATTGATAAACCCCACCTCAAAATTATTTCGTAACACTTTTAACTAAACATATAAAAATAAATAAATTTGGTGGCGTGACAGCTCGTAAAGAACCAGGGCCTAGTGACTTAAAACTCTCATCCATTCATGTCAGTATTTCTGCAGGAATGAAAGGGTTCTACATTTCGAAAGGTGGGAGGCAAGATATATATTCTTGAAGGATTTGTTAATTCCACAAAAAAAAATATACCCGTAGAAAGAAAAACATTTACAAATATGAAGATTTTTTTTACAATACAAATTCGTTATAAGTAGATACTATTAAAATAAATCAGCTTTTTTATTGGACTTGTTGGACATCTTGTTTTGGGTAGCGGAGACCCAGATTCGACATTTGGCCTAAAATTCCTCTGCTCTAAAAAATTCACCATGGGAACTACTAATTTAACATACACCTACAAAATGTTTGTCAAAGGTTTGAAATGCTCAGCTTAAAAGTTCAATTTTTGTGAACAAGTGTGAATGGATGGAATAGTGAAAAATTAATAAAAAAAATGGAAAAATGACAGTTAATAAAAAAAGATATAAAAAGTACACGTAGTTGTCAAAATTGCATTTTGGGTTTTTAACAAAAAAAAAATGTACAGATAAGAAACATGATTTTTATGTTTTTTGAGAAAATTGTCTTAGTTTTTGAATTTATCTCGTTCGTACTTTTAAGATGATACAAATATTGTTAAACTATTATTATTATTAATAAAATAATCAAAGAAAAAATTAATTTAAAACAAATAATAATATATGTATGTATTATTGTGTATTTAAATTTTTGTACAAGGTGAATCGAAAAAATGAAAGCGATGAATAAATATACCAACAAATTGATTATTTTCCACAAATTTATTTATTTAAGATAAGAATATTGCAAATTCAAATTCACATTCTCCTCATTCATATGAGAGATTCATTTTTTCCTTAAGAATTTTCTTAAAACTACGCCCTGGTTTCTTAGAGATTGAAATTGGGTAAAATTTATTTTTTTTTTTTTGTAAATACATATTTCGAAAATTATAACTTGTAAAAGAAAATATTTACGTAAAAATTGTTAATTATGGTCGCATTTGTACATGTTTTTCTCAAAATCTATTGTTTTTGCGAAAAAAATTCGTTTCGAAAAATCTCCTTTAAAATACTGAACAATCTATAAAACACATGCAAAATAATTAAAAATTAGAAATAAACAAATAAAGAACTAACTTTCTGATATTCCTCTAAGCAAAATTATGCATATTTAAATTTGTTTAGTATTAATTGGATTCTGAATGAGACTACCTAAGGCCACGCACCATATAGATAAAAACAAATAAATTTCACATATTTTTTTCAAATTCAACAAATGAAACTTTATATTAAAAGTTTCGAAAATGTTTATCATGCCATATTTTCAATTTATACCTTATACCTTTATATAGTAAAATAAGAAGAACGAATTTTAAGCATCAAATGAGCCTCAAGTCTAATAAGTCCGAAGCTTGTCGAGAATTTAGTACAGATTTGCTACAAATTTGCTATAATCTCGGTCACCTCAACATCTTGTTTGAAATCGATTTCAATATTCATATTCAATAATTTATTTAAAAAGGCAAAAAATAGTTTCTTCTACGTACACAAAATTAAATTTGTATTCGTCAAAAAAAAAAAAATGGCAAAATATTGACATACATAATGTTAAACTTTTCCGAACTACCTCAATTTTTCCCCTTAAGATCGACAGGGCCTCCCAAAAATTCTGTCAAATGTGTTCATTTTTGATCTTACAAGAAATAAGAAGGTATTAGTACCTGTGGAACCAATACCTAAGAACAAGATTAAAAAAAAAAAAATCGGATCATACCTAATTATGTACATGTATTATGGAATAATAATTCTGGTACAATTTCCAAAAATATTGAAATGTACATTTTATATTAATTTGATAGTTTATTTTTGACCTTCAAATTTTCAATGCACAAATATGATAAAAAATTAATCATAAATATAAACAATAACAAAAAAAAATGAAAACACTTTCATGAGCATTTCACGTCGCATAGTTGACACTCACCTTGTTAAAGAACTCTTTCCTCGCCTAATAATAATATGCCAGCATAAAATTAATGTCGTAACAGGTACAAACGATTAAAAAAAATAATTGTTTTCACAGACGACAAAAATATACCGAAAAAAAAATAATTATAAACAATAATTGATTTATAATTTATTTGGGTACATTCACAGTGCACTCTCTTATGTCATAATCGTGTATAAAAACGATAAATCAAGATAAAATTGTTACCCTGTTGAGTTACTGACACTTAGAACAAGTCCTTTTCTTCTCGTCAAACATGTGATATTCATGTTCCCTTTTTTTTAAGAATAAAAAACAAAATAAATGTCAAACGAGCGGATTATAATAAAAAAAGAAATAAAAAGGATCGGAGCAACTAACTAAAAAAAAAAAATAGCGGTAATTAGACGTCAACGGTCGCGAAGACAAAACAATCACTTGATGATTATACAATAAAAATGTATAATTCTTTTATTTATTACAAAAAAAAAAAAAAAAAAACTTTTTTTACGTTTTCGTTTTTGGCAAAAGTTCTTGTTGGATTTTTGCAAAAAGTAGGAAACGATCGGATTGAGTCGGTGGCGAAGGCGATTGGCGGTGGTGGTGGCCGGCGTGTCGGCGGCGTTGGCGTTTGACTTAGCAATGGAACACCTATTCGACTAATTGATCGTTTAAGTATAAAGTACCTACTCTATATAACCACCAGCCGTGTAGTGTAGTTGGTGTTCACTGAGAAGCTAAAAAAGACGAAAACTGTAGTGCGATTGCGATGATGTGATGATGACGAATCTAAATGCTCGACGAAATAAAATGATAAAATAGAACTTTTTTTTTCATTCAATCGAGTCGCTTACAAATTAAAGGAGGAGATGTCGTTGATACTTAAAAAAACAACAACTCTACAACACCGAACGCCACCGAGATATTGTATTGACTTAGCGCGAATATAGTGATTGAGATAAACGCGATTTAACGATTTAAACTCTGCCGCCATAAAACAGCTGAAAGCCAACAGCAGGTGAATATTATATTTTTTTTTTTTGTTATTGCTTGATGCAATGGGCATGTTAACGCAACAAAAACAAATGTATTATTTGCTCTTTAATTTTCGAACTAACAGCTCTTCTTCGAGTGTGACAATGACAATTGTTTTTCGTTTTACGCTTTCACGTTATAATGAAATAAACAGTTTAGCTCTTAAAATGCACGTTTCTACCACACACCACACTCTTTATTGTTTTGTTGCTTATGATTGAAAGTGTTACCAGAAGACTTAAATAAATGCATGACTTTGCATTTTTAAGTAATTTTAGAAAATTAAGTACATATACAAATATGTACTTAATTTAAAAAATAAAATTCTAAAAGAACTCAGAAAATAGTTTGAGTTAAAAATATAAAATGCTTTCTGATTTATTTAATTTAAGTTCAAGTAACCTTTATTTCAAAATTCATATCGCACAGGAACAAAAGTGGTGTCATCACTCATCAGTTAGATGCAGTCGCTATCGCACCCTTTGGTTTGATGGTTACGAACTCTAATAAATGTAATTATTTCCTTAATTTTCTTTATTTAAAATATGAATTCATGCTAAGAAAATCGTAAGAGTGGTTTTCTTTAAAATTAAGATAAAGTAGGTATATTTTTTTGAACATCATGGAATTCATTCAGATTTCAAGATGGTCCTAAGTCCGAGTAAATTAAATTGGCTTAACGTATAGTCACCCCTTCTAACCTAACCTAAGAGGTATAGGTACTGTTAGTAATAATTTCTGGTAATTTTTTTTTACCAACATGTCAGAAATTTTTTTTATCAAATACGTTTTTTATCCATTTTTGAGATAAATAATATTTTCCTTAACGTTCTTTTAATATTTCAAGCAAGAACGGTTATTTGTGGTTGCAAGATTTTTATTTAAATCATCTACACTGCTGAAAACAAGTTTAAAAATTCACTTTGGAAATATATTTAGAAATAATTTTGTTTTTTGTAAGTATGTATTAGAATCAGCGTTGCCGAAGCGGAATCGAAACCAAACTGTTTAGTTGCATGTGCGCGCCTGGCCTTAGACCCCATAATAAAATTCATTACAGGTTTTTCAAGAAAAGACAAGAATTTGTGTTTTTTTTTCATGTGGCACGAAAATTGTCACGTTTTTTTTCAGAAAATATGGCACATTAATTTTATTTCGGGCGGCAACGCTGATTGGAATTCGCTTAAACCGAAATTCAAAAAGCTTTTCTATAAGAGCCATCGGGTTTTTGAAAACAGTTTTCACCAACAAGTAGTCCATACTTAAATAAACATAATTAATTTTGAAAATGGAAACAAAAGTTGTTACACTTATAGGTGGGCCCTTCTGTAATGCAAGAAGCACTTAAAAATTTATTTTTTATGAATTTTTAAGTGCGTCTTGCATTGCATAGTCCTCAACTAAAAGGTCTTGGATCCTCATATTTATATCTATGGTATTCAGCTCAGTGCTGGGGGATCGTGGGAAAAATCCCGTTTTGTGGGAGTTTTGACCTCTAAAGGGACAAAGGGAAAACCGACCCATTTTGTGGGAATTCTTTGATTTTTGAAAAGAGCACATGAACAAAGTTATAATCAATTTTTTTAAACTAATTCGAAACAAGTGAAAATAAAGTTCAAGAAATGTCAGAACTCCCCCCCCCCCCCTCCCCCTCACCCCTGAGGCTGGAGGTGGTATTTTCTGACAAGTTAACTTATATCTAATGGAAGGAAATATTAAAAATAAATGGATTTTTTGAGGGCTAATATTTCATTCTTTTAGTAATTTTTTAAATCAAGTTGTTTTAATAATTTAAAAAAAAAATTAATTACATATTCAAAATTTTCGTCTTTTTGTTTTTTAATTTCTCAAAAATTTAAATTAAACATTATTTTTATGCTTTCTTGCTTGCTTTTTAATGTTTTTTTATTTTTAATTTTAAGTCCACTTTTCAACTTTTTTTCTGTGGGAAATTAGAAGGGCAAAAAGAAAATATTTGTGGGACAAAAAGGGAATTTACCGACTGCGTGGAGGGAATTCTATTAAAAATGCCCCCCAGCACTGATTCAGCTCCTTTATTAAATATAATTGTTTGAAGTGCTTACCTTGCATCTGGGCTTTCAGAAAAAAATGCATTTTTATTTCAATGCAGCATTATCTGTAAACGCCCCAACCACGTCTTTATACAAATATAAAGTAAAGACCTATCTTATTGTATCATTTATTTTTTGCTATCATTCACACACAAAAATTGCTGTGGGCTCTCGGTCTATTTATTTTATATTGAATCAATTTAAACCTAGATTTGATTTGACTGACAAACAAATAGAATTCTTAGAGCTTTTGAATCCAGAAATGATACAAGATGAAAGATATCCTACAATCTGACCTCTTGTGAATGCTTTTTCTTATACCGATCTGACAAAAAAGTAACATTTAATTCAGATTTCAGAGCACTTACTCTTGTTAATGAAATCAAAATGAAAGTTAAAGAAGTATTTTGACTAAAATTTCAACAAAAAAAAATGTAAGTAGGTATTACCCAAATATAACGCTTACGCATAGCACTGCAGCAATAAAAACGCGGTTTTCTCAGATTTCAACAACGTCAAAACCAAGAAAAGGAATAAGCGGGTCCTCTTCTCTATTTGAAACTCAGCGTTGAAACTGAGTTAATCCACCTTAATCGGTGAGCTAAAGCCTTGAAACCAGATCGAACCATATAAAACTTAGTATGTTCAGCAATGATACATCTTAAAGACTGACTTATTGTAAAAGTAATTTAAATAACTCTTCAATGTTATACATTGCTAAGTTTTTATTCTTTTTAATAAAAAAACATAAAAATAAATCAGATTGTTTTTATTTTATTATCAACGACACTTTTTGCAAATTTATTTTAAGTACTTTTTTGCGTCAATATCTTTATACTTGTTTTATTGATAATAGTTTATGGCAAAGCTCGCACTTATTATTTAATTTTCAACGATATGATGGTCACATTGTTAACAGTATCAGTTTGCTGTGCGTGTAAAAACGATAACGAATGCAAAAATTAATTTCTCTTAAGGTTAAATTAAAAAAAAAATCATCTCTTCTTACCATATAATCAATAACATGCCTACTACATTATTTCTCTTTATTTGAATATGTATATTTGTGGATAGTGTTTAGCTTTTTTATTTACTGTCAATGGAAGTAATGGAATGAGAAATTGTTTACAATTATGTAGTTGATGATTTTACAACGAGGGAGGGATTAATAAAAATAATTAAGCAATTAATGTAAGACTTCATAAAAAAAAACATAAGTTATTAAATAAATAAAGTGTTTGTGTTTTATTTTGTAGAAAAAAATGAATCAATTTTGATACCAATCATCATAATTACATACAGTTATGATCGAATGAACAATAAATATGCATTCAATTACATCTAAGAATAAATTTTATTGATTTTTAGTTCAGTTCATCTTTTAAAAAATTCCAATTCTTCAAATTTGGGTATGAACGTTTCGATTTTATTTTTTTTTCGAATAGAAAATTATGCTTTATCATTTTCCATTAGTCTAATCTTAATCTTGATGATAGAATTAATAGAATTGAAGATATAAAATTTAAAAAAAAAAGCCAAATCGTTTTTTTAGAGATTCTAAATAAGGCAGAAAATCAACATTAAAAAAGGCTAAAAAAAAAGCTGAATGATGTTCAATTAAAAAGTTTATATCTTGAGTTCTATTAATTGGATAGTTAAGATCAAAAGGAGAGTCATAAATATCATTTTCTTTTTTTTACTAAATTAATTTAATTTGTTATTATATCTATGAAACAAAAATTGGAAAAAAAAAGTTATTTCATAGCTCAAACAATTTATTGAGAACACACTTAACAGACTTTTGTTTTTTAATTCTTGGAAAACACATTTTTACTCTCTATTTTTCGGTCGGCTTTTAAACTAAATTACATTTGTTTTTTGTATTGACACCAGGAGTCACGGCGCACCTGGCAGTCAGTGCGAGAACTACTAAAATAAATAAATTTGATGGCACAACAGCTCATGAAGAACTAGGGCCTAGTGACTTACAACTCTCAACCATTCCTGTGTGCGTGTCTGCAGGAATGGAGGGGACCTACAGTTTATTGCCGAATCCGAACGTCTAACGAGCGGCACTTTTCTGTGACAGGAGATACTCTTGGAGGATTTGTCAATTCCTCGCAAGAGGCAGTAGCCGTTTTTTTCTTTTAAATAAATAGGTGGCGAGGCTGGGGATCGAACCTTAGACCTCCGGCATGACAGTCCATCGCACTAACCATCACGCCACGGCTACTACAATGCGAGAACTACTACTGGGAGATAATGTTACTAATTAATTTCATATGAACGGGTATCCATTTAATAATTGCAATTAAACACATAGAATTGGAACAGCTTGTTAAGGGCACACATTTATAACTTTTTACTATTCTTGCTAAATTTTTGATTCTTTTTTGCTTTTGGGAGCTTTTATTAGCATTCTTTGGATACAAAATAAATTTTGTAAAAAGTACAAAACAAGATAAAAAATAATTTTCAGAATTATTCCATTTTAAGGCTCTCCCAAACCAACGCGATTATTCGCCGCTACAAACGAAAACAATAACAACAAGGTGTTGTTTTGTTTGACAACCACGTGTTGTTATTGTTGTTTTCCTTCGTCACGCCGAATAATCGCTTTGGTTTAGGAGAGCCTTTAAAAAACAAAAAAAAACTTTCATCTTAAAAAATAATTTCATGTATTTTCATAATTATGGCCAAAATTTCTTTAAAATTATCAAACAAATTTTACACAGCACAAAATAAAAAACAAAACATATTTTAAATAAAACTGGCTACGCTTCTGCCTTGTTTTTTTCTTATTGTTGTTTCTCGTTGTAAGAGTGATTTGTTTATACATTTTATCCATAAAATAAAGCAAGTTTTTTAGTTTCGATATATTTTAAGATCGATTCACAAGTTTGGGGTAGTTTTTCATTAGAGCCAAGCTTCATGAAGCCTCCTTCTCACTTTAAAGGGATGAGAGATTAAATTCTGGGACGTCAAAATGGATTGGCACAGTGAATTTGCTCTTTCCCGTCATTGGGTCACAAAGGAAAATATTAAAATATTTCGGGAATTAATATCAAACAGATATTTCTTGTGCAATTTAGCGTCTATTTTGGGCAGAACTTATTTCTATTTTTGAAACAAGATTAGGAATGCTTTTCCGAAGGATTCAAATCTCTTGAATTTGTATAAGTCATCTTCTTAAAGCAAGGTCAAGCCAGGATATTATAGGAGGGGGTCTATTCCCCCCTGTTTAGAAAGGATTATGTATTTTTACCATATTGTGTTTAACTTATTTTTTTTTTGAAAACTTCATCTCGCTAAAATGTTGGAATTGAAATATCATTTTTCCTACAAATTCGTTATCTTTGAGTTAAACAAAAAATTTTGAAATTCAAACATATTATTTGTCTGTTTGGAAAAAAATTAACAGTGTGGTTCACGGGGAACTTTAAATAAAGTTAATCCCAAATGTTTTGGCTTTAATCTTATTTAATTTACTATCGCAAATATATCTTCTTATTATTTCTGAGATGAAGAAATGTTTGAGTTATTTCATCTTCACTTTCTAGCGTTTATAATAAGGGGTTGGTTTTAAAGGTCAATTTGATAAAAGATTCTAATGAATTAAAAAAAAAAAAAACAACAACAATAAAGTTAAAAAACTTATTTTTTTTTTAGTTGATTAATTAAAAATTTTGTTAAACCTTTGGTCCTTCTCTGATTCATGTTCAGTATTTTCTTTTTTTTTCATTTTTCTTATTTATTGTATAACCACGAGCTATTTGTTTTCTAAAGATTTGTATTAAATCACGTGATACGTTTATAACAAATCTGTCTTCAACAAAATTAAAACCTTTATACTAATTATAGCTTTAAAATGAACGTAACATCAAATCAAGTCAATTAATTATTGAGTTATGTGTTTAAACTTTTCCTTGAAAACGTAATAAGTTGTAAGCTTCAAATAAAGATAATCTATATATCTACGTTAAACAAAACAAATAATTGTATTCCTTTAATAAAATGTTAACAAAAATAAAATGCATGACGGGATCGCATGAACTTGTTTTTGTGGTTAAAGTGGCTTTGAGTTTTTAAGATTTTATATTATTAAATACGCATACATGAATTTATAGAAAATGGTAAAGAAGTATGAAATTCTTTCTTTAAATTGCTAAAACAACGCCAACAAAATTTTAATCTGCGCCGCTTCATCCCCTGTATAAAATTAAAAATTAATCGAAATCGGTTCTTAATCTGGTTCTTTGACATCAGATATCGCTGATAAGAGTTTTTGACACAATTTTTTTTTTTTGCCAAAATATCGTTTTTTTGTTTCGGAGCCAAAAAAATTTAATTCCACCACCATGGAATCACTAATAGGCACTTTCGAGGTTTAGGCTCTAGGCTGTAGGTTGAGGTGTATTAGGTATGTAGGTAGGTACAGCCAGACATAATTGCAGGACCTACTTTTTTCGTGTTTTCAATCATCGTAATGTCAGGTTTGTTTAAAATCCGGAGAACGACTTTTTTTTACAAATCTAAAACTTGCCCTAAACTTATAGTAGGTACGTACATATATGTATGTACGACGGACGTATGTACGTATACGTACATATGTGTGTAGTGTACGTTCATCATGATAATTTCGATGTTATAAACAACGTGAAGATAAGTACAATGAATGATACGACATTAATTTTTATTAGAATTTTGTTATCGTTCGTGATACTCTCGTGATTCTGGACGACTTAATTACATTATTTTTTTTTTTATCTTCATAAAACGTTTCGCAGAGGCTGTTCTTTATCAACAATCAAATATCAGACTGACTGGTCTATTGTTTGATTATATCTTAAGTTTTAATTATCTCAAATAATTCAATTTTTACCGAAAAAAAACAATTTTGGTTTGTATAAATGAAGTAAAGAATTAAAACTTCAATAAAGTTATAGACGCCAACTTATTTTGGTAAATTGGGCAAAATATACATAGTTTTTAGTTTTGAAAACACAGAACAAGGAAATTATTTTTTAAAACGACTTCCCAACTAATTACATAACTAGCCAAGATCAACAATTTGCTTGGATTTCTTTCTTTACATCGCAAATACCGCATCTTCAAAAATCATCGACATACTTTGGGCCCCACATTGCTAGGGGGCGATAAACTTTGTTTTGTTTGCTGGGAGCATTTCTCTTCATCTGTCATGATGGACTTTATATAATTCTCTCGCAACAGCCAGTTTTTACCACTCAACCCAATTCCCCTTTCAAGTAATGGTAATAATGAACAAAAATTAAAATTAAAATTTTTAACACAAAAATATTTTCTGTATAAAATCATTTTTTTAAGTAAAAGAAAAAATGTTTAAAATATCTTTTATTTTTTTTTTTTTGTATTTTTAAAAAAGGAAAGAAAAACTTCTTTAAATCTAAAAAAATAAATAAATAAATTTGATGGCACAACAGCCCATGGAGAACTAGGGCATAGTGACTTACAACTCTCAACCTCGCCTCTCCTTTTTCCTCATATCAAAATGCTGTTTTCATATTTTTTTTTAGAAAAAAATGTCCTTGCTCCTTCGCATGCTGGCTGAAGTCAAAAAACTATAACAACAATTTTTAATTTGCCCATGTAGAAAAGTCTGAAACTTCATTATGCTTCTTATTGTGTGTTTCGGTTCGGCCACAGTCTTTTGTTATTTCGAATGCCCTTTATATGCTTTTCTTAAAATTTAAACAAAATTTTAAACAAGTTTTAAACAGAAAATTGTAAGGTCCCGTCCGACGATGTTTTTCGCGTACACTTAGATACGCAAAATTGTATTAGCTTTTGGAGACTTTTTAACAACAACATTTCAAGTATCAATTGTCTCCAATCAGTTTTTGCTAATAGTTTTCTTTTTTTTTTAGAGGATTTGCTGCCCTGGCCTACATTTGACCACACTAGCTACTCTGCCCTGCTGTGAAGTTATTATTTCAAAACAAATAATTTTTCTAAGAAGATTAAACTTGTTTAGTCCCACTTACGGTTAAAAAGTTATTGAAAAAGAGTACAATGAAAGAATACAAAAACAAAACGAAATAAGGCACTATCAAAATTAAAAAAAAAAAAAAAACACTTGGTTTAATTAAAAAAAAAGTTCGAACTCATGAAAACAAATAGAAAAAAATTGTCTGACAACTAACACTGGTTTTATAAAAAGGACAGTCTTAGCTTTCTGCATGTTATCTGTAAAATAAAATTTATTTGAAGTCGATATCTCAATGCGTTCTCGAGATATCGTGAACGAAAAAAAGCTTCCGAACATACGAAAGTACGAACGTACAAACGTACGTACGTACGTACGTACACAGACATCTCTCTAAAAGCAATTTAATCCGACTCCCGAGATCTCGAAACGTCGAGAAATGTCAAAATTTTCAATTTCACAAATCGGACCGATTGCAATAACTTCCAATGGGAAGTTAATAAATACAAATAAATATTTTTTTTTAATTTCAAGGCCGCTAGTTATTTTTATTTAAGCTCAAAAATGTGCGATCTCCGATAATATTCTTCAATTAAATGCGCTTTTGTGATTTCGATCATCAAATTTTTAATTGGTTAATTTCACTTAATTTGATAGATTAAGATAATTGCATTTTTAATTGATATATTTTCAATACAAAATTTAATATTCTTGATAGGACTTTAGAATCTCTGACATGTGTTTGATAATCTAGTATCTTTTTTTTATAAACAAAAAGTGTGTTTTATTATAATCCTTTTGGGTTTTTGTTTGTTCAAAAATAAATTTGGTGGCACAGCAGCCTAGTGACTTACAACTGTCAACAATTCCTTTATGCGTGTCTGCAGGAATGGAAGGATCTACATTTTATTGCCAATCCGAAAGCCTAAGGCGAGGGACACTTTTCTATGACAGAAGATTCTCATGGAGGATTTGTCACTTCCACGCAAGAGGCAGTAGCCCTCTGAATAACAATATTAGTTTTTAGGTGGCAGATGCTGGGAATCGAACCCAGACCCAGGCATTTTTTTAATGATTGCTTTTTTTTGTTACGGTATGAGGCAAAAAATTACCATTAATATAAATAAACCTTTTTTATGTTATTTTCGTTGGGAAAAAGCACCTAAGTTCAAAGTAGCTTTTAACGGCCTTTAGTCCATAAAAACTGGCGTTTCGTCCCGGTGATCTCACTTGGACTCATCAGTTGACTAGTGAGGGTCTTGTCAATACGCAATTTGTATTAATTTCATTTCATCTTAGATTTCATGATGAATTATGTGAACTATATCCAACCAGATTAGAATTCTTAAATCATTAGAGCTGAAAGTTTTATTTACCTTTCCTGTTTTTTTCTTTTTAATTTCTCAAAAAATAAGAAAGATTTTTTAAGAATTATAAAAACTGATATAGCATTTAATATTTAAAAAAAACAGTGGCACTTAGTTAGGCAAAATTTAAAAAAAAAACACATTGGAAAAAAATTCATCAAAATCGATGCAGTGGTTTTTGAGAAATTTGAAAAAAAAACAAATCTTTGTATAGTACAACTAACTGTTCAACATAGAAAAATAAATAAATTTGGTGACGTAACAGCGCATAAAGAACCAGAAACTAGTGACTTACAGCTCTCAAAAACCATTATACGAGTAGTAGACATACATAAATAATGTAATATTAAGAATAACCTTCTATGAGCTACGTTAATCCCTAGTTATTTGTTTATCGTTTTGGAACTTCAAGGTTAAACAATGACCCAGACATCTAAAACTACATATATTACAGGTAACCTCCTTTTCTCTGTCGATTATTTTTGATTTTATCAAAATAATTTCCTACGACGAGTAGGAAAGTTTCTAACATATATAATTATGTTTGTATGAACTCTTCAACTATGTATTTTTTGGTTTTCCTTTAAATAAAAGACTCAGTTATTTCAAGCAACCACTGCACACTGTCACAAACAGCTAGAAGAACAAAGTAAAATAGGTATCTTAAAAATGAAGAAAATTTCGAATTCACGTTTAGCAAATTCATTGAATAAAACATTTGATGAATATTGTGAAGTATCTAGTTTCCATGGAATGACATTTTTTAAAGATAAAAGTACAAGTAAGTGTTTAAGGTAGGTATTTTTTTTTTTTAGTTTTAAATTACCTGGGTCCAGATCGCGTAAGACGATTCGATTGAACGATCATCGTTTTGGGTATAGCTTTCTCTATCACATGTGAGGTGAAATATAGAGAGAACAATCGTCGAAACGATGATCGTTCAATCGAATCGTCTTACGTGATCTGAGCCCTGGTGTTCAAATTCATTTTTCTTCTTTGTTTTATATAATTCTTTATTTTTTTTTTTTGTATTCAGATTTTTAATATTTTGATTTAAATTACTGCTTTTCAAATTTCATTTTTTTTTGTAAAATGTTGTATCGGGCTGCTTAACAGCAAATTTTTTTCAAGTTTAGTAAGGCCCTGAAAAGAAAAACTTTACAAATACTATCAGGACAAAATTAAAGAATAATTTATTCATTTTCAACACTCTTACTTTCTTACTTACTGTTTTTATATGTTTTTTTTTTTTTTTTATTTGCTTTGCTTCTTCTCGAGGCAAAGTGGTACATAACTGATGAAAGCCCCTAGCTAAATTCGATATAGTAACCCTTGTTCGTCCATCGTTAGTATCTATGTAAAACTTGCCAGAGCCTCGTTTAAAACTAGATTTTGGGAGCTTTTTAAAAAAGCAGACTTTTATTTAAACAAATATACATACATAGGTACATTATTTAGCCGAATTTTCCAAACAAAAAATATAAAAAGAGAATTTCAATTTCTTTGTTATTTTATTATTTTATATCCGCCATTCTGTTATTTTCTTTTGAAACGGCAAAGGTTTCTGACAACGGAAATGAAAATAATGGTTATCGAATGTACGATGGGAAATATGTATGAAAATATGCAATATTATATCATTTTATTCGTGGGAAATTTTAATTATTCGTTTGAAAGTTTTGTGTAGGTTTTTAACACACACTTATCCTTCAGCTTTTTTTTACTTTTTAACTGTGTCTCATTGGGGTTCTTTTAATGTGTATCTAACATTTTTTTTCGAAAGTTTTTTTTTTTAAGTTAATTAATTATGTATATTTTTAATGTACAAAAATTGAAAAATTGCAGCATGGATCCTCTCGGATAAAGAATACAATTTTTTTGTGAAAAATTGATAATTTTTGTGTTGTACCATATTACATATTTATGTTTAAGGAGAAATATTTTTTGAGACCTTATATATATTTTTTTTTTTTTTCAATTAAAGGATCGTATGGGCTTTAACAATTCTAACTATGATTTATTTTGCAAACAAAATGGGTGTCTCACTATATATGGGTTTCATTGAAAGTCCAGTTCGTATGATTATTGAAACTGATCATGCAATTTCAGCAAAGATATTATTTCCATCTGTAACAGTATGTCCCAGCACCCTATTTAATCACTCAATGGCTCTAACATTAATAAAAACCTTGTAAGTTTTTCATCAAAAAAAAAAAAAAATAATAATAAATAATTTAAAACTATAATTATATAATTTTACCAGTGAATTTCCAAAAGGAGTTACAGAAGATATTTTCTTGGAAAATCTGAATCAAATAAACGTATTCACTGAACCAAACTTTAAGCTATCAATTGATAAAATCACAGTTCTAAAGGATGTTATGAAACTGAACAACTACACTTTAATAAAATTTCTTGCCAATACATACTGGAATTGTGGTGGATTCTTTTTTCGTTGTCGATTTCAATCGAAAGTCGTCAATTGTAGTGACATTTTTCGTATAAATAAAAGTCATGCTGGATTGTGCTGTTCATTTAACTCTCAACAGTCAAAGTAGGTACAAATAATTGAAAAAAAATAAACGTTTGATGTTTTTTTTTTTAATCCCACGTCTAAATCTAAGTTATGCACTATCGATAGTCGAATGTGAAAACCAGAAGGTTTGTGTTGAGTTTCTTTGAAAATTACCAAAACTATTATTTTATGTTTTTTTTTTTTGTTTTTTTTTTTTTGAGTATTTAATACTTACTGTAAAACCTTTATTTTTTAATTATTTTATTTTATTTTTTAAGGAAAACATATCACTGCCATTCTGCCCACTTTCCCGTTTTCAAAAACATGTCTTTTGTCTATATTGCTAGTGGTAACGATTACTGTAAATTACTCTACACCAAGATTCATAAATACATATTATGTAGGTCTATTTTACTTGTAAAATGTAAATTTTATAATGTTTTACAAATTCGCAAAATGCATACTTTTTTGTTTGTAACAGAGATAATAACCAACGATTTAAATCCAATCGTCATGGGATACGTCAAGGACTTTCACTTATCTTCAAAGACGTAGAATTCGATAACGAACAATTGAATTCCAATGCTCAACGCTTTCAAATGCTCATCCATCGACCAAGTGCATATCCAGATGAATCGTCATTTCGAAAATTTTTACATCGAAATGAAGAGGTCTTATTGCGATACGATCCGACTGAGACGACATGTTCGGATGAAGTATGGAGAAGACTCAAAATTGATGAACGTAATTGTACCCTTATTTCTGAAACTCATCTGTATTTGTTTAAGGATTATAATCGACAAAATTGTTTATCGGAATGCCTGAGTTTTATTATTTTAAATCTTTGTAAATGTATTCCATTCAATATGTTTTCGCAGGCAAATACTATGGTTTGTGATGTCGAACATATTTCTTGTTTATCCGATAATAATGGTAAACAAAAGGAGATACATTCTATTTTTGTCCGTTTTTTTTTTAACAAACATTTTTTTCAGAACTTATTATAAGCTTACTAGACAAGTGTAAATGTCTTGACAGTTGTAAAAAAATTGAATATGCTATACGTTTAACGAGTGGTAATATCGAAACATCTGTAGATGTAGCAGATCCGTTTTAGTAAGTTAATCAATTTTTACGATTCCAAATAAGAATTTAGTGCCCGTTTTTTATTAGATGCAATGCACTAAGAATAAGCTGTGGAGGTAGTCACTCTCAATTTTCATTTACCTAATAATAAAAATGTCAAAATTGTGTCTAATATTTGATGATTTCACAAAGATTTAACAGGCTTTTAAATTCTAAAACGACTTAGGGCCAATTTATTCACAACCCATTAAAAACTGGGTTTTGTCAATTTAACTAAAAGTAATTTTAAGGTTATTATGCCATTAAGAACACTTCATTAAAATTTCTATTCATTCACTTTCCATTAGCTAAATAGCTAATAACATCTTTAAATTTAAACGCTTTTTAAGAAAAATCCCAGGGAAATTAGCATTGACAGTTTATTATTTGTTTGCTTATTTTGTTTTTAATCAGAAAGTGTGATAAAACAAAACAGAAGCTGAACAATTTTAAACTGCCTCTTTGGAAAAAAGGCTATACTTTTCCCGAAGATTTTGATGCACTGAATCCAAATCAGATTTCAAAATTTACCCATCACGTTGTGTTTCTATATATTCTATCCAAAAATTGCAAAACATTTTGGAACTCGTGTTCGGATTCGGAATCAGTTCATCAAACAAATCTGAAAAAGCATATTTTTCTGTTCCATTTCCACGCGAAGGTTTTTTAAAGTTTGTCGGTTTGCGTTATCTTAATTGCTGATTACTAAAACATAAGCAAATAAATACCTGATTGTCAAATCTAATTGAGAGTGAATAAATACAAACTACACATTTAGTCTTAAGGTTAACATCCTTCTTAAAAGGTGTATTTTATCGTTCTAGCTGAAAGTTGATTTCAATTAAATGAACAGTTACTTAATGTAGACAGCCACATTTAAAGTTCCTAAATGTGACTGAATAAATTAAATTTTATAAAATTTATGTATTTCCTATTTTTAATGGTGTTATTAAATTTAATAAATATTTCACCCTTACTTTGTATGGAACAGATGTCATTTTAAAATTTAAAAAAACCTATTGAATAATTAAAAGGGCTTTATGAAATTGGCTATAACTCTCTCCTCTGATGGTATTTATTTTTTTTTAATATTTTTTTTGTATTTCTAGTGACGACTATCATAAAAATTTCACTGTGGTACACGTTTTTTTGCAATCACAAGAATACCGTCGAATCAGACGGGACATCGTTTGGAACATTGTCTCACTTGCAGGTAAATATACAAACCTAATGTTCGGGTATTCTTAAGTTGAAAATTTGGAGATATTTAAGAGCTTCTTAAAGTACCGTTATTTCACAATAGCGCGGAAAAAAGAAACTTGAAAGAGTCCAGTTTTAACTTGAAACTTGAAACAATGCAATAACGAGTAAACAGTAAACTTGAAATCAGTAAACTTGTTTATTCAACTTTAATTTGGTATTTATTTGGTCAGTTACCCGCCTGGAAAAATGGCAAGTTTTTGGCTAGTTTAAAGAAGGCCCCGGCAAGTTTTAGGTAAGGAAAGCCTTGACGAGGAAAACTTGACAGACCCCTATTAGTGCCTCGCTGAGAACATTTATTTAATAAAGTACTAGTGAAGCTCTTGATGGTAACTAACTATGAATAATGAAATCATTTAAAGAAAATTAATAAAAGCAGAATCTTATTATATCGTAATAAAAATCTTTGTGTGAACTGTGCAAATTTCAAATAATGATTGTGAATCGATGTGTCAAATAGTAAAATCGCTACAAACAGAACAAGACAGAATCACAACTAATTTTGACATTTCTCAGAAAACCGTTCTCAGTTGTTTTACCTAAAAAGCAAGTATGCAAACAGACTTACTGAACAGCAAGCCAGAACAGTTTAGAACAGAAGATTTCTCATTGAACTTGTTCTTTTATATTCTAAAGTGTTCCGAACAAACATCACTGAACATAACTACAGTCTTTCACACATACTTGCCCACACACCTAAGTAAATGGGGCTATAATATAGCCCCATATTTGAAATGGTTGAATGGAAAACCATGTAAAACAAAACATGTGGAACAAATCTAGTTTTACTAGTCAGGGCTTATACAGAATTCAACTGACAAGGCAAAAGGGTCCATAACTGGCGAGGGCCTAGCGAATGCCTATAGTAATCCTTGCTAGACCCTTGTTAGTAACTCTGAAAAACTTGCCAGGGCCTTATTGAAAACTAGATTCTTTTTCCAGGCGGGTAGTTAAATTTTCTTTAACAAGTTCACGTACAAAAAATAAGTACCTACATTACCATAACTTCTAAGGCCTGTTTGTTTTGGCATAGGAGCTTAGGCCCAGTTAAAGATAGGAGCTTAGGCCCAGTTAAAGATTAAAGTTAATAAAGTTTCTGAACAGTGATATGCTTTTGATGTTTTATTGTCCGAGTTTTTTTTAGTTCGATTTCCATGAATTTTTTGAAAAACTGCTCCTTTGAGTTAATTGTTAATAAATTTGTACCCAGAGTTAACTTCTTTTTAACTCACCACTGAAAAACAGGAGGTTCTAGTGCTAAATTTATCCTGATCGGATGACCTTAAGGTCTATAAATTAAAGACTATTTAAGTCGAATGTCATTATTGTTTTTCAGACAAATTTCATTAAATTGCGCCTTGTAAATTATGGACGTGCATGAACAATGAACATGTGAATAAAAAAGATCATCAAGTAGCTTTGGTTTTTCAATGAATTAACCAACCCATTTTTCGAAATTAGCACATATTTTTTTTGACTCGGCTAAAGGCACAATGTTTAAAAAGCAAGTCTTGTTCGCAATGTTGCCGCTGTGCGACTTTAGTCTCATTTTGACCCCTTTTTGAGCCTCATGCGACCATGAGACGACTTTTTGGAAAACTTGCTTTTTTGACCCTTTTTAAAAATTTTGCGACTTTTCTAAATATTTTTCTAGAAAATTACTTGGACTATAGATTTATTGTTTTTCTTTTTGTAAAAAAAAAAACATCATTTTTTGTTTCACTTTGGTATTCGTCACAAAGAGATCAATTACCTAGTTATTTCGTCTAAGAGTAATGAATTTTCGGTGAAAAATCAAAGGAATTCGACATTAGTTGATAAGATAATTTATTATATGAATGATGTTATGATGATGATTATTTAAACTTCACATTATTTTCAAATATAGGAAATCTTGGGAACTGCTACAGTGTATTCGTGGGAATAAGCGCCTTATCGGTCTTGGAATTGCTATATTTCTTTACATTTGTGCTAGGACGGAATTATAAAGGCAGTTTAAAAACAGAAAAAAAGATTCTATTTAAAAGCCGAAAAATAACTACTTTAAATGTAAGAAAACTATAAATATACAACATTCAATACGTAAAAGGAACTCATTTTAAAAACTTTAACAAAAAAAAATCATTATTTTCAAAACGTTAAAATTAGGTACCCAAATATAATAAAATGTCAGTGATTTTACATAATAGAAACTTCTTAAAAAATTTTCCAACTTTTAATTATTGTAAAAAAAAAAACATGCCAAGATTTTTTTTAAAAATCAACAAATGAAAATTTAATTCAACTCGTCAAAGTTTTGTTAGTCTGTTTTTTATTTTTTTTTTTGTTTGATATAAATAAAATTAGGCACCAAATTCAAATCATTATGTCACTTTCGTTAGATAAAACTTCATTTAAAAGAAAAAATCACCCAAAACCATCAAAGGTTCAACCGCCATTTTACTGTGTAGTTAAATCATTTCAAAAAGGAAAACCAAAGAAAACATCAAATTTCACATCGTACGATCTTTCAAAAGAGGAAACTGTTTTCGAAGGAAATTTCCCTGGACCAATGAAAAGTGTGTCAATTGAACAGAAACAGCTGCTAGAAAGTGGAAAACGAAATGCTTACCTTACAATGCGCTACGATCATAGTCCTGATACAAAGTATAACTTTCCGGAAGCAACAAGCTGGCGTTATGGGTGGCTTCACAATGTTAATTGTAAAAGAGGATAAAGAACAGTTATTAAAATAACTTATTTTAGTTTTTTTTTTTTTTTGTAAGTTTTAAGCTCTTTATGTTTTGAAAAATTGAAAATATTAAACATGTTATTTTCCATAATTGTGTTTTGAGTTTTTATTGTTTTTTTATGAAAAAAATGAAATTTCAGAGACCTCATTAATAAGTTGAGTTACATTTCGTAAGCAATTTTTGATAAAATTCTATATCAATGCGCGTACGAGCAATAAACTATTTCAAAAAGTTTGAAAAATCAAGATGTTTTCACGATTTTCTGACTTTTTCGGTTGAATTTTCTAATTTATGTTTGAATTTTTAAATTTTTGGCGCCGTTGTGTGTTTTTTTATTTATCAGGTCAGGAGTATTAGTTAATTTTTTTAATAAAAAATATAATGAATGTTTCGTAAAATAAGACCTATAAAAAAATTGTTTAGGCTTTCCGTAAGCAATAGTCCAAAACAGAATTATTAAAAAAAAAGAAATAAAAGCTTTGTTCCATAACTATTATTCATTTCCCAAGCATTAAAACTAAAAGTTTACAAAATTCAGAGTGCGGCAATACTTTTTAACTGCGATTAACACGTGCTTGTCTAGCATAATTTTGCCAAAGTACCAAAGTGAAAAAGTACAAAATTTCCAGCAGAGATATCATACTCATTCCAACAAATAGGCTAAAAGAGCTTCCTAGATTACCTAAAATAGAAATTAAAAATTATTTTTAAAATTACATTATGTACAAGAAAAGAATTTATGTATTAACAATTCTTACTTATTAAGACAATAATGTCTGACAATGTGTCTCTGCGCAGCCTCCTGTATACTTGAGAATTCATGAAGACGTGTAAAACTGTAAAGTTTTCTTGAATTCCATGGCTAATTTTAATTTGAAAATTTAAAGACAAATTGACAATTTAATAAATGACAAATGAAATGATAAGACTGTTTTTCGCATCTTGTTAGATAATACAATTTTTTTTTTTAACTTATTTAAATTTATATTTATAGCTAAGCGTGTAAGCACAACCGTCTTATCAAATCTTATTAACCTCTACTTTATTATATTCTTACTAAAATGGATCAAACGACTGTATGACAGTCTGCAGCCGGGCTTGTGTAATCTTAATATCATATTCTACATTCTCACAACTGTTAGGACAGTAACAAACGCTGGTAGTTTCTATTGTTTTGTTCCTGTCAACTGTACTATCTAAAAATAAAAAACCATATGCGATTTCAAGAATTAAAATTTTCTGTCTACCACAGACCTTTGTCATTATAAATACCAAGATAATTGTAAGTTTTATACAGGCACGGCAAACTCGTAAAATCACAAACTTTAAGTCTTGACTTTTTTGAATAATATATAAAAGGTAAACATTTACAAGAATCAAAAGTACTCGAGACGCGACATTCAAATTCACAATTATCACTGTTGTAGACTGAAAAATAACGCATATTATGCTCATGGGTAAGCAGACATTGTCGATCCTTGACATCGAGGGCCTTAAAATCCTCCGAACAAACTATTTCCGTTGGTCGAATCATAGCAAAAACCTCTCGGTTAACTAGAATCGAATTCGATGTTATTGTTCTATGTGGAAAATCAATGTTTTGATGGACAAAAAGTTCAACTTCGGTAGATAGAAATTGATCAAGGTCGCGTTGATTTGGTTTTGTGTCTTTCAGAATTACTGATACACCACCCTCTGGTCCAAATTGTAAAGCACGATATTTTTGATATTTTATACTGAAATCCAAACATACATACATATATGCATAATTATTTATTTAAATACATAATAATTCTCTTTGTGAGTTTTTACCCAAAGTCATCGATATTAAACGAACAGCAATAACCATTAAAAGTTTTTCCAGAACTAAATAACTCACTGCATGGCATTATTTTTGATTGAAACCGACAACGGTATAAGAGATCTGAACAATTCCACCGAATGAGTTGAAGAAATTCAAGCGTTGTCATATTATTGCCGTTGACCATGTTTTGTAGAATATTCAGCTTCTTTTCGTCGAAGGACCTAACTTTTCCCACCACTGAATAGAGCTGGTCAAGAGCTTTGATTGCTTCATCCTGAGTTACATTTTTTGGCAGAGTTCTATAATATAGATAAACATATAAAAATTAATTGTTTTTTTCTTTTATTAAAAATAGGTGGATTATGATTTCTCGAATTAAAATAAGTTTTTGCAAAAAATTTAAATCTAGTTCAGAATTATTAAACAATTATTTTGATAAATAAAATTTCTGTAAAATTATAAAATTAAATTCGATATTTCGAAAAGGCCAAGAAATGTCATCCACATTTACATTTTGTTTTCAATATGCAACTGAAAATTCTTTGAGAGTTCTTTTAAACTTGTTGTATCTTGTTATACTTACAAGTTTTGAAAAATTTTCTTAACTGCTGGTAGATTGTACATAGTTGGAGGACAAAGAGTCACAGCTGGAAACATTAAATTTGTTAATGGTGTATGATCGCTTTCGATGTTCATTCTTATTGGATTGCTTGAAAATTCTTTGTAGAATATGATAACCATCGCAATAGCACAAAAGAACATTTTTACAACAATAATCATCCAAATGAACCTAAAAACATAACCAAATTTAAATAGGGAGGTTTATAACGAAAAAAAGAATATAAGGTATATATTTTATTACAAAGGACCAGTTTCACAGTGCATATTCACCATCAGAATAATTTTCTTCACTTAAGTTTATTATATTAGGACTTTAGGATCAATTTAATGGCTGAAAAAATGGCATTTAAGTGCCCAACATGGGAAACTTAAGTGCTACTTATTCAGGTTCGTGTCGACAGTTATAATTATTGAACCTTCATCTCTTATATTGTCCATTTAAGTCCTCACTTACTTTGACTGTGAAACTTTACTTGGCCGTAAAACACTCACTTTCCAAAAAAATTTGTTTCTGTATCATGAAAGTATTTTATTCCATGAATACTACTAATTTCGCAGAATTCTTTAAAAGTTTTCGAAAATGCTCGTCGAAAACGACCAAACTTTTGAAGCACTGCAAACTCGTGAGTAACAAATACTGCCATATTTAGTACACCGCATGTATGCTTTGGAAATCAATGGTAAATTTTTATATTGGAAAACAAATGGTGGAAAAGTTGTTCAATGTGAATCGAAGTAAAATGGTTTCACTTGAAATGGAAGATTCTAACAAAATTTAAGGATATTTATACTATAATTTAGTTTTAATACACAATTCTAATAAGTAGGTATATGAACCTACGTTTAGGTACGTGTCTATTTATCAAATTACAATTTGGTACTTAATTGGTATTTGCATCGAAAAAATTGAGGAGTTCCTTTATGAATGATTGATTTCCTTTGGTTGAAAAGACCTTATGCATATGTATTTATGTTTTGATTTATGAGTTTAAATTAATAGTAATCACTTACAGAGACGGTGTGTGCCACCGCACATGGTACTGCCCTTCGAAAGGCCCCACTCTTTGAAAGTTTGTACACACTACTGGACAATTTTAAAGGAACAACAACTTCCAAAGATCCATAAACCAGGCCTACCCTTACGTCCTATATCATCGTCTATGAATGTTCCCTGTTTTAGTTTGTCCAAACACATTGGAACAATTTTAAAGAACATAATATCAGACAAATACAATATCAAAAACTCTTTCCAACTAAAAGAGAAATTAAAGGATGTATTTTTAGACGATGATGAAGTCATGGTTTCTTTTGATGTTGTTTCGTTGTTTACCAACATCCCTACATATTTGGCCATTAAAAACATCTTAAAACAATGGGACATAATACAAAAGCACACAAAAATTCCAAAACAGAAGTTTCTTAAACTTCTGGAATTTTGTCTACGGGATAACAATTATTTTCAATTTAATGACAAATTTTATCTTCAAACATTTGGTATGCCTATGGGAAATCCCCTTTCCTCAACAGTTGCAGACGTTATTTTGGACACCCTACTAGACGACACCATAGAACAAATTAGCAAGATTGGTATACAAATAAAATTTATAGCCAAGTATGTGGATGATATCTTCGCCATTGTTAAAGTTGAAGAAAAAGACATAATCCTTGAGAAACTCAATTTGTACCATAACAAAATCCAATTTACAATCGAAAACGAACACAATAATAGTCTCCCATACTTAGATCTACTACTACATAGAGAAAACAACAAAATTGTATACAATTGGTACTCCAAACCAAGTTCATCGGGACGAATGATAAATTTTAATTCAACCCAACCAATCAAACAAAAAATAAACACTGCATTTAACTTCATAAATAAGGTTTTAGATCTCAGCGACCAAAAATATGAAATAGAAAACATAAAGAAAATAAAAACGATATTAAAAACCAACAACTATCCATTTTACGTAATAAACAACCTACTTAAGAAAAGAACAGAACAATTAAAAACAAAAACAAGTAAAAATGACAACAAATATTCTGGAACCACAGCTGATAAAGAAAAAAAGTTCTTCTCTGTACCATATGTTCCAAATCTAACTGACAATAGAAATTTACATAGACTAATAAATAAAGAGAATATATCATTCTCCCACAAATCAAATCTAACACTTATCAATTTTTACGAACACCAAATCTAAAATACAAAAACAACAACAACACAACGTAGTTTACGAAATTAAATGTGAAGGTAAAGAGAATGAGCAATGTGATCTGGTGTACATAGGACAGACAAAGAGAAACTTAGGAATAAGATTAACTGAACACGAAGCAGACATAAGGAAAAGCAAAGAGAATACAGGGCTTGCACAGCATATAGCACAAACTGGACACTCGGTGAGCTTCGAGGGGGTGGAAATTCTGGACAGAGAGAGGAAACTAAATACAAGACTAAAGGCTGTTTCACAATGCGACGAGAAAACGAGACGTCAGCGTGATGAGATCTCTTCGCAGTTTCTCTCTCTTAAAAAAGAATTTTAAACAGTTAAATAATACATAATCAAGCAATTCGCGTCGTCTCGTCACGTCGTAAAGTTCGAAAAATTGAAAAAAAGACGCAACGTGAGGACGAGAAATACTTTATTATGTATTATTTCGTTGTTTTAAATTCGTTTTAAAGAGAGAACAACTGCGAAGAGATCTCGTCACGCTGACGTCTCGTTTTCTCGTCGCATTGTGAAACAGCCTTAAAGGCTGTTTCACAATGCGACGAGAAAACGAGACGTCAGCGTGACGAGATCTCTTCGCAGTTGTTCTCTCTTTAAAACGAGTTTCAAACAACGAAATAATAAATAATGAAGTATTTCTCGTCGTCACGTTGCGTCTTTTTTTCAATTTTTCGAACTTTACGACGTGACGAGACGACGCAAATTGCTTGATTATGTATTATTTCACTGTTTAAAATTCTTTTTTAAGAGAGAGAAACTGCGAAGAGATCTCATCACGCTGACGTCTCGTTTTCTCGTCGCATTGTGAAACAGCCTTAACGCTAGAAAGCCTGCGAATACAACAAAAAATCAAAAGAACGATGAACACAAAGGAAGACACCGATAACATCAAACAAAGCTATGCTGTAGCACTTTAACCATCAAGTACCTGAACTAAGCTGTGATATAAATGTCATTTTTTGTCTAGTTTGATAGTTTTTTATTGTTTATTTCGTTACCATATTTGTTATTTATTTTCAATTTGTGTCAGTGCTGTCGGGACGATGCAATACTGGAGTTAGGTGACAAGTGTGGTATGAGTTAATACAATTGTAAGAACTTTTTAAATTATTATTTTGAAAGAAGCTAATTCTTATTAATTATATAATAGATTGAATAAATAAACAAAACCCCTGATGAAGTAAGGAATTCTTACGAAACGTTGGGTAAAGAATGGAATAAAGTTTTTTATTTGCATTCCAAATTCAAATAGACCAAAAGAGCCTACTCAAAATATAGTCAAATAAAAAATTTTAAAGAATTGGTCAAACACACACAACAATATAAAACATTTTTTTTTTATTTTTTATTTATTTAAATGTTTTATGAAAAGATGGTTTATTAATTAAACTTGGGCTTGAAAAAAAGACTTTTGGTTTTGATTAATAGTATTTAAACAACGAATGTTGACACAAAAAAGGCAGTTTTAAAAAAGTTTTTAAAATTTCCAACAAGAATTTTTTACGAATTTGTAAGAATTTTTAACTTCCGATTGGAAGTCCGATTTTTTGTCGAATAGAAATTTTTAACATATCGTTTCGATGGTCCTATAATCCGAATTCATCGTTTTTTGAGGATGTCTGTGTACGTACGTGTACGTTTGCGACACCTTTTTCCTTTAACATATCTTCAACAAAGAAAAATATCAACTTCAAAAAGATTTTACTTTACTTTATGTGTGCGTATCTTCAAAGCGCAAAAAAGTTTTGAATTTTCGTTTTCCTACTACAACAATTTAAATAAAATAGTAGGTTTTCATTTTGTTTCAATAACAAAAAATCAATGGTTTAACTATTACTGTACCAAATTTAATTTTGGCTAATATAAGTTTTTTGTACACAACAAAAAAAAAAAATAACCGCATTCACCCACATAGATCGAGCAACGCGTTGCACTACATCTTTAGCTCAACAGCTGCTTGCTGCTTTTTTTTTTCTGTGTACTGTTTATGTAAGCTATACCAAGCCATAGACATAATCCCACTCCCAAAGTTCAGCTACTTACGTTTTTAGCTTGCCTGATTGCATAAACATCTCCATAAAATCTGAGCTTCTCTGAAATCAATTTATTTTAATTTCAGTTCAGTAAAATTTTTACTTTGGAAAAAATCCTATCAAGCTGAATTTTGGTACACACCTTCTCTGGCCTTCTTAACAAATCCAGAGTTCCCCGCCGATAGATGTGTAAAAAGACAAAATAATTTGTTTTATTTCAAAACAAAATCTACCACCATTTCTAACGCTTTTTTTTAATTAAGTGTTCGGCTCTTGGAGTTCTTTTTAACATAAACAAAACGTCTTAGCCTCATAATTCATATTATTTTTATTTATTAATAATTTATTTAATAACAAAAATTGTTCACACAGATTTGAATACAAATTTACATTTCCATTACTTTATATAAAAGTATATACGAACAAAAAAGAATATTTCTTGTTATTGTTATTTTATTGAAACTAAATCTTAAAATTCTTCCCTGAATACATTCTTTGTTTTATTTTACTTTTCAATACATAAATAATTTTACAGGACGCAAATGAGAACTTACTAAAATGTAAATGTAAATAAAAATTACTAATACGGTCAAATTTAAAAAAAAATTAATATATTTAGAAAATGAAATCTACTTCATCGAAATCCACATGCTTCTCTTATTTTTCCTAACTTTGTGCCATTGATCCTTTAAAACAGGTTAGGTATGCATATTTTATCTTATATTTTCGGTTTTATATATTTATTTTTGTTTCATAGAATATAAACTTAGTTATTATCACATTCAACAGAATTACACCATTAACCATTTATCTAGCATTACTGGTAGTACCATTTTTGGTAATTACGGTTGTAGTTTTTTCTCTAAAAGTAAATCAAAGCATTTTATCCTTTGGATTTGCCTGAGGAGTAGAAGGTGGTGGTGAAATTATTGGTGGGAGCGTTGATGAAATACCTGGAGGCGTTTTTTGTGTGATTTTATCCTCTGCTTCCTTCTCCGTCTTCGTTAACTAAAAAACATAAATAAATTATTTATTTTTTTATTCAAGTTTCTTATTTTTTCTGTTTATTTTACCGCATCAGTAAGAAGATTTTTCTCGTCAGCAGCGTTCATATCCTTAGCTTTGTCTTCAAGAAGAGGTGCCATATCTTGAATTTCTTCAGCCACTCTCATTGCGTTATCGGCTTCTTTTATGCTCTTTGCAATAGCTTTTTCAATTTTCTCCTCTGATTCAATTATTTCTTCTTTATCAAGAAGATCAAGCAGTTCTTCGACTTGTGATTCACTAAGTTTTACATTTTCCCTGCCAATTGTCTCTACCACCTTAATACATTAACATTTTTAGCACCAATACTAAGTATATACATAATTTTGAAAAAAAAAAAAAAAAACTTACTTTAAGAACCTCGTTGGCACTGATTGCACCATCTTTATCGTCATCTATTTTACTCAGTACCTTTTCTATTGTATTAAGTTTCGCTTCATCGGAGGCTCCTTGCATCTTAATTTGCACAAATTAGAATAGTTACACTTTTTAAATTATTCCGAGAGGAAAGAACTTACCAATTTAATAGCATTTATGAGCTCATCAACACGAACAAGGGCTTCTGGCTTGAAACTTAGGTCTGTCGATTGTCCATCTGTGGCAGAATCAGCTTGTTGAAGTTTCTTGCCTTTTTCTTCAAGATCATTGAGCACCTTATCCAATTGTCCAATCATAGAATTGACCTTTTTGAATAAGATCTTCGCACCACGGCTCTCTTTGACTGAATCTTTGTTTTGAGTTTGAGTTGTTGTAATCTGCCAAGGGTATTTAACGCATAAAATGGTTATCAAGTTTTTGTGTGAAAAAGAACACGTCATCATATGAAGATTTCCAAAAATGGAAATAAACTATGCCTCGATAATAACTTACCTCACGCAATTCTTCTAAATCTTCTTGGTAGTCGGCAATCTCTTCTTTGAGATCTTTAATTGTTTCTTTCTCGACCAATAATTGCTCATTTTTGCCCACGACAGACTTCAAGGCTTCTCCCAAAAGTTCCACATCCTTAGGCGACAAATGATTATCTCCAGCAGCAACTGCTGGTTTTTTAACTTGCGTTGCTGATATATCGCTTTCTGTCACTGTTAATGGCACAGCAGTTTGGTCAATTGTTGGTGCTTTGTCCAATAATTCCTCTGCTTTTTGTTTTTCTTCTTCACGCTCTTCGTCACGTTCTTCCTTGATCTTTCGTTCTTCTTCTTTGATAATTTCAATCTTCGTTTTGTTATCAATTTTTCCTTCTCTTTCCCCAATGGCTGCTTTTGTTTGGGTACCAAGCACATCGGGTAATACACGAATAGTTTCTTTAAGTTTATGCGTAGTAGAAGCATCATCTGAGATCATTAAAGCCCTTGATAGCAGCAAAAGGATGTTAGGAACTTTTTCATTTAGACTCAAGTCAATCCATTCTTGCAATTGTGATCGCAGTTTTTCGGCAGACAATCCGTAAGCCCGCATACCTCTTGTCTTGCAAGCCTGCTGCAATTCGAACAGATCCAATGCATTCACTCCCTCACGAGAAATTTCCCTATCGTCAGCTGCTAAACTTCTCAACTTCATGCGCAATTGGAAACGTAAAAGGTTAGTTGTTGCCATTGTTTGGAGCTCAAGGACCCGACACAGTGCCACTAATTGCTCTCGACTGAGCGAATCAAGAGTTATTTCATCTTGGAATTGTTTTGAAAACTTTATAATATCTTCACTGTGAACAAACTCGTTTGGATCTTTGATCTTTTGAAAGAACTCGGCAAATGCTTTGGCTTCTTCACTATTGTGGTCACTGTGCTGAACGGACATTTCGTCGAGAGTTTTCTGCAAGAACTTTGCCATTTCTAGTCTCACTTTAAGATTGTGTTTCAGTTTTTTTTCAATGTCTTGGTTGGTCTGGAAAGTCGAAGGTAACATTCCAGGGAAAAACTTTATGAAAACTGGTAACAACAGTTCCATAAACGGCACAATGATAAAAATCGAAAACGGAATCAATCGAAACAAATCCGAAGTTGTTCTCACGAGAAGTTTATTTTCTCGACGTGTCAATGTTTTACCATTAAGTAGTCGGCCCAAAAGTTTTCGACAGATGTTTATATCGATAAACAAAAGTCGAAAGCCGTGATAATAATGAACAATTTCATCCCAGATGCGTTCCTTGAGGGGCTTTTTCACAGGAACTGGTTTAGGAATTTCAGGAGTTGAGGCCTTAATCTGACCATTTTCCTTTTTTATTAATTCTTCTTGTTCTTTCTGTTTGTTTTTCATTAATTTAACAGTTTCTTCCACTTTTGATGATGATTGCTCATACAAACTACTACTGAACGAAATGAATCGATTTTGCCGGGCAAAGGGATCATGTGCATATAATTTTGAATTATTATTATTATAAACATCTCGAGTGTTAGCGACTGTTGTTGGGGGAAGAGTTCTTGCACCACCGAGATGTGTATAGCTGTATTTCTTTAATTGATGATTTACGATAAATGAGCGGTGTTGTGGTCGCGTATCTGAAAAAAATGTAGACAATAATTTATAAATTTGACTTAATTTATTGATTTTTAATTAGTTTATGGTCTTTACAACACAATTATTAAACTTAAAACTAAATAAAAGAACCAACGAGACAAATGTCATACCATTTCTAAAACCACATAGAAATCAATTAATGGAAATCAATTTTTTTTTGAAAGTACTGAACGCTAAAAAATATAGTACTGAAACTGGTCAAATAGTACAAAATTTTTCCGATTGCATTATCCTTTTGAATCTTTATTCCAGGAACAGGTGTCATTTTATAGCCGAATGGCTCATCAAATAAATAATCATACAATAGTTTTGGGGTTAACTAGTGATAAGTTAAATAAATTTTGAAGAAGAAAAATATTTAAAAAAAATAAATTACTAACTTTGATACAGAATGAATTTTATTAAGTGAATATTAACAAAAATAAAGAAAAAGTATAAACAAAAAAATAAGAACATATTTTAAAAAGTATATAAACAAATTTTTGACTTGAAAAATTTCCGTAGTAAACAGCAATACGTTTTCTTTTAATATGTATATTTAGGTACATATGTACATATATCAAATACTATTTATTTTTATTTTGTATGGTAATCGTTTAAGTGATGTAGGTGCTGAAACAGTACAAAAATTTGAAAAATGAGTTCTATTTGATACAGGTATATTAACAAGTAGCTGGGGCCTAGTTTTTCAGTGCGGTATTAAAGTTATATTTTATCCTTCTAGTTTTTTAAGATTGATTTGCATATTTTTCGTTTGATAAACTTTTTCTTGAGTTTACTGTGAATAAATAACTACTACGCATTAAGAAAACTTTTATAACCTTATATAGATATATACATAGATGCTTTCTTGCTGAGGGGAATATTTTGGGCATGTAGAGAATTACTTAAAAAAAAAAAAACTTGGTTTATGCATCTCGACACCGGAATGCAAGGAGCTCCAACCTGTACTTTATGCGCCATTTATATAATATATTACTAACTCTTTTATATAACTTTTGAAGATTTTTACTTATGAATATTATTTTTTTTTTTGCAGCGTCACAAAAGAAACTGCATAGGTTAGGTATGTGTGTATGTATGTACCTACATCCAATCAAATTTTTCCAAAATAACACACCAAATTTCATCCTAACCTATTTCAGCCGGCTAACTTCACTCATTTCAGCTAGACTTTTACCTTTAATCGAAACAAAAAGCTATTAAAATATTATTTAACTAAATAACCTATTGATAAACATTCAAAGAAGTGGACTTTGAATTACTCTCAAAACAATTGCTTGCCAAATTTTATAAATCTTTTTCAAGAATAGATAAGGATTTTGAATACAAAAAAAAAATTAAACTAAAAACAAGCAACAACAAAGTGCAGTTGGAAAAGAAAGTTGTGATATCACGCAACTCGGCAATATTGTTCTTTAATATGATTTTCAAAACATAAAACAAAACTAAGAAAATGAGTTTACTTTCAATATAACAGCTGGTTTTAATTCATGAACTTGTAAAGATGTTTTAATTCGTCAATGACAGCAGCAGCACATAGTCTTCGACATCACAAAGAATAAAGAAACTTACGTAAGCTACGCACTTATCACTCACACTTCATGAGAGCAAACTAGAAGGTAGTAGAAACTTTGGTTTTCTGTGTTCTGTCTGGCTTTTTCAAAATTGCTCATATATAATTTGCTAATTAAGAACCATCACACCTTTCTTATTAGAATAGTCACACACAATATTATGAAAATCAAGTGACGAGACACTGTGGCAACGAATTAATCATGAGAAAGTAACCACAAACCCTATATTATTTTGTCGACAGACGACACGACCACCAAAACAGACGCACAGCTGATGTAATTCTGGGATGATGCGTGGAAAATTTTGTATTTCTTTGAAAAAAAATAAAATATTTAGAAAAAACAGAAAATGTTTAAAAAACTTACATTTATTTGAGAACCCAACCGGAGTTTTTAATCCAATTTTGAAAACAGCTTTTTGCTGGCGCAATAAGAAATTCATTTTGGTGAGCAAGTACTTTCGAGTTAAGGAATGATTTGCAATTGATGTGTTAAATTTTCCTAAGAAACATTCATGCGGAATTACAAATTTTATGTATAATTTTAATGAGACAAAAAAAACTTACACTGGTTTTAAAAAATTGTTGAAATATATTAACTGGTTGAGGCTTTAAAAGTTATTATTGGTGCTTTATTTAATTCTTATTTAATTTCGTATTTTAAATCGCCAATTCGCGTTTCTAATTAAAGAAAGACGAACCACCAAAAATATTATTCAGTTCAGATTCAGATCAATCAGAAATGACTATTTTGTGCATTTTGTTTTTTGACATGAGGCTATGACGGCCATGACTTTTCTATTTATCGATACTAGCGACAAGGCATAAGAAAAAACGATCTGTTTGTTAACAAAATGTAACCTTCACGGCAAGTTGGCAACAGAACTTCTCGAAGTGGCAACTTAGTTGCCAGCAACTTTTACGGCCATATTATTCACACGTTTACGAACATATTATTCACTAGTTTATTCCTTAAATCCAGATGTAAATTCATTTAGATCCAATAATTTAGTTTAAATTATTTAGTATAAATTAAATCCAAATCCATATTATTCACTCATTAAATCCGCATTTAAATCTACATTTTTAAATCCAGATTCAATAAATCCAATTAAATTTAAACTGCTCTACGTAGGAGAGTTTAAGTACTTAAATCCAGATGTAAATTAATTTAAATTCAAAAATTATTCACTGGTATTTTTATACCTATGTATGAATAACATTTTTTTGTAGCGCAAAAATCAAACACTTGAAACTTGTAAAGCAGGATCCACACATTATGTCTCGTGTGGTGTGTCGTGGAGTGTTGCGGACTGAGTACGTATTCATTATTTTTTATTATTCTGTTTTCAAATGCATTGTTTTCTCTTACTGCAAACTAAAAAAATTATTCGCCATAGCGTGGAATGGCGCAATCGCTAAAAAATAGATTTCGGTACAACACACCACTCACACATATCACCCGAGACAAATGTGGATCTTTTGGTCGGTTTATATTTCAGAGCACTCAGTAATTTTCCTCCGTCACTTTGAAAGAGCAGGAGCATTAAATATAAACAAGATTCCTCAAAAACACTTTCTTTTCCTTTCTTTCTCATTTGATTACTGCGACAAAAAATAATTGAGCAATGAATCCAAGAAAAACCTTCCTCAGTTTTTTGACAGCAAAACTGAGGAACTACAGATATGTTTAATCGAACAGCACTTTTTTGAAACTGTCGCGAAACGTCATCAACCTCATGACGTCATACAATTTTGGCATTTCAAATGTTTTGCTTTTGCCGTAAACCAAAACTGCATTTATCTCTACATCCAGCTTAATTTTGCCATGCAATAATAACAAAACACATATTTGGTTTATAATAAAGTACATAATTCATTAAAGATTTACCATAAACAATGGATGACCTTAATCCTCTTGCTGGAACAGCTCACTTGCTTGAAGAAGTTGATAGTAGGAAAAGGCAAACTAATCTTTAGGCTTCTTTTTAATTACTGAAAATCCACTACTTACAGAAAAACTAATGGTACTTCTAAGAGATGGACGAACACTTATTGGCTATCTTCGGTCAGTGGATCAATTTGCAAATTTAGTTTTGCACAGGACAATCGAAAGAATTCACGTGGGAAATGAATACGGTGATATCCCCAGAGGTGTTTTCCTTATTCGTGGGGAAAATGTTGTTCTCTTGGGTGAAATTGTAAGTAAATTAGCCGATGGTAAAAATACATTTTTTAACTTAAAATTTATTGAAAGGATCGAGAAAAAGAATCTAATTTGCCGTTGAAAGAAATATCTGTAGAAGAAATTCTTGATGCCCAACGACGAGAGCAAGAGCAGCGTCAAGAAAAGCATAGGTTGATATCAAAGGCATTGAAAGAGAGAGGTTTAGCTGTGAATTCAGATATTATAAATGAAGATTGCTTTTAACATAATAAAATAAATCATTGATAATAATTATATTCAAGTAATTGTATGTATTTGAGAAAGTAGCTTGCGTTTTATAAAAATCAATTCTCTAAAAGTCTTAGATGCAAATACAAATTTTGGTGGAAATGGCGCTATTAAGCCCTATCATAGTATCCGATCGGAACGGAAATTTCTCCGACTCATACAAAATGTTTTTTTATTTTTCATTTTAATGATACAAATTTCTCATAAATCGGTTACACCTCCGGAAAATTGTTTCAACGTGTGGTTGTAAAGGAAAAATTAAAGTAATATTTCTTATATTTCTAATATTTCTTAAAATTCAGAGAAAATTCCGTTCCGATCGGATACTATGATAGGGCTGATTATGTAAATTTGGTACCTTTCACCCGAAATACATTTATGTTTAATGTTCGAAGAATTCCCCTTGTTTTGAAAATTTATTTCGGGCGGAAAGTAATGCCATTATAGCTTATAATATGTACACACTTACTTGTTTTTTTTTTTTTTAGTAGGGGACAGATAGTACAATAAGGAGGAAAATGTAAATTTCGTTCGGGTGAAACTCAATTTTTAAAAATTTCGGACGAACAAAAATATTTTGTGGTGAATAATTCTTTGAAAAAGTTAAAACATTTTGAATGATTTTAAGAAATATTTATTTGTCAAACCATTTTCGGTACACACGTACAAATATTAACACGTGGATAGATAAAATATAGAATGGGAAGATAGAATTTTAATATATAAAAAAAAAACTTAATCATTATAATTTCTTTCAAATTCCATTAAATATATAAATATATATATAAAGAGATATAATTTGAATTATATGTTTTATGCTTGGTTTTCTATTTGTTTTTTTTTTTATACATTAAATAAAGTCTTATAATCGTCATATCGAAGTTTCTCCTCCTGTATTGCCTTCGTACTCGGTTATATATAATTTTTTTGTTAGTAAAAAGTTTTCCGTTTTGCTAACGTTGTTTTTCTTATTTTCTACGCTACAAGCTGCTCGTTTGCGACTAAAAGAATTTGTACTCGACGTTGGCCGATTTCCATCATCTTCAAGTTCTACCGGCCGATTGCCATCGAGGCAGTATAATAAACTTGAGCTCATTTGAGATTCTTCTAAGTCTTCGATATCCTGGGTAGAACCATAGTCATCCGTTTGGCTAAAGAACGACGAGTCGACGGGGCTAGCGGTTAAAACACTACGACTGAGAAGGTAATCCCTTCAATTGAAAGAATATATTGTTAAGGCAAAATGAATGTGAGTTAAACTCTTACTTGAAGTGATTGGAAAGTGTTCCTTCTGCCCTGCCATGCTGAACTTCTTGATTTTCGTCCGGGAATTTCTTAATTGGACCACAAGAAATTTGATCTGCAACTGAATCTTCTTCATCCTGCTCTCGAAAACTAGATAAATCGCTTTGGTAAAATGTTTGATTTTGTTCCGAGGAACCTTGGGTTGTCGTAAGCATTACAGGTTTTCTTGAGCGTGGTGTCATAATAGATTCCTAAATTTGAAAAACATTTTTTTAATAATCAATTCAAAATTCAGGCATAGAAATCAATAAAAAACAAAATGTATATGCAATAAAGTGAACTACTCGATTAGTTAAGAGTTTACCTGCATAGATTTGGGCATTCTTTGTGTAGATTTAGTTATTGGAGACATTGATCTTCTTTCGAGCAGCATAGATGGAGTACTTGTTATGAGTTCCAAATTCCTATAGTAAGATAGATGGGATGCGGCCATTTCAATTGTATTATTATCATCATTATTTTCTTCTTCTTCTTCCATGGGTTTTTCTAATTCATAATCTGATTCGTTTTCTTCTTGAAAAGTTCCACTCTCGTCACTTAAATTACGCTTAAACGACAACGTTGAGCGTCCAAATCTTTTACTTGAATCATTAGCAAAAGGCAATCGTAGATTTCCCATGCTCACACCCTTTATTAGCTTTCGTGTTAATGATTTACTTTTTGTAATCGGGATTTCCTTATGCTCTTTTATAATCCGACTCAAATTTGGTTCGGATTTATACCTTGACTGATATTCTATTTGATTTTGCTTATTCATTGGAGTTAATGGATTTATTGATTCTTCGTCTTCTTGTAATGTTGTAGATTTCCATACTACAGATTTTGTTTCTAAGACATTTGGAACAGGTGTTGAGGCTCCATAAGATGTATCTTCACAAACAATTTTCAATGGAGTTGTACAACAAGCTTCCTCTAATTCACTCGAAGTAGTTCGACTAACTGGTGCCGAAATAGATGTATGATCTTGGCGCGAATTCATCGAATTTGTTAGTAATAGAGAAGATGAAGAAATAGATTTTTTCAAAGGATGCGTTTTAATTGAAAATATATTAGATGATGATGGTGATGAACTAGATGGCGTGCCTGAATTTTTATGGAAGGGTATATTCGAAATTGGACTTTGAAAGAGGACCCGTAGTTTTGGATTTTTTGTCGAGAAGTTGGGTGTCTATATAGCGATTTAAAGAAACCGAGAATAAAACAACAATTTAATATCGATAATGTAGTTTTTCTAATTTCATTAAATATGTATCATAAATGTACATTTCTGGAGGTAAATTTTCTTCAGATATGTATATTCTTTCAAGTCAAAAAGACAAGAACAATAAATTAAACAAAATGGAGAGGAACTCAGCTACTCTAGTAAATAATGATATAATTTTAGGTCAAATTAAAAAAATAATAGTGCCAAGATTAAAATAATGAATTTGTCTTTTTTTTTTTGCAAAAAAAAGAAAACCAGTGATGAAAAAAAGTACTAATTTCGGTGATCAGATAAGATAACCGACAGTTATGAAAAAATTAAAAATTTCAAATTTCGATGTTTAGAAATCTAGGCATAAAACAAAAGAAAAAAATTTTGATATCTATTACGCAGCTACAGTCCTTCAAAAGCCATATTTTTGGATACAATGAAAAAACAACTTTCCTTTCTATTAAATATACTTAGGTTAACGGTATTCAGATTTTTGGTTTAGTATACAATACAAATATATATACAAACATGCACTTAGTACAAACAAAAAAGCGAAGCATTATAGTTTTACTCACACCCTGAGAATTTAATGCGACAGCCGTCCTTTTTGGTGTCCTTGATATTATTCCCTTGTGAAAGATGTGCTTCTTTATGGAATCACTTATTGATTTACCACTACGTGAAGGTTCAGAATGTTTAATTCGATTCAAAGTCACCAACTGTAGTGGAGTCCCTGAAAAAACAAAAACAAAGCTTCAACAACTTTTTGAAGTTAATAGAGCTAAAAAGAGCACTGACCTTGTCCATTTTGTTTATTAAACTGCTTGATTAATCGTCGTTTCTTTGATGATTCGGGAAGAGTTTGAATATGAGCGTATAATTGTGCCAGCTCGGTGTCAGTATTATTCGAACTATGTGCCGCAGCAGTTTTTTCCCGATCAACAAATGTGTAGACAGTATTTACAGTCGAAATGTCTGAAATAGATTCATCAAGTGTTTGTTCGGGAGACATAGTTTTTTTTCGTTTTCGCTCGAGGAAGTAAGCGCGTATGTCTGTTGCTAGTTTTGCAGGAATCTCAAATACATCTAAGCCTTTGGTTATCATGTAGGTTATGATGGCAGACATAGTTTGCGCAACATAATGGAGAGCTTCAGGTGGTAAATTTCGGGGACAAATTAAATGGGGTGCAAACAATGTGGCGAGATTTTCCGAAGACATTTTATTTTCATTTTCATGGTTTGAAACAACATGTAGCATTTCAATAATATCCTGGAGTAATATTCGATTTTCCTGGGGTAACAAAAGAAGAAGTAATTGCATTGAGTTTAGTATGTGCTGTTCCTTCTTTTTGTCGACCATCGCAGCCGGCATAGCATTGCACAGTGGAGCAATTTGAGAATGAGCTGGATAATGGGCATCAGTTAATACAGGCTCATGCAGCTCAGCGAGAAAGCTTTTAAAGACAGTTGCACAATCATGAACTGAATATCCTTTACTAAGATCCAACTGTTTTTGGCTTTGTATAAGAGCACGCAGTTCATTTTGTCGGGAGGCGGACCCAGTTTTTCGAAATATACCTTCTTGAATTACATCTGGAGGAGAAATAAGTTTTTTTTTAATAAATCTATGGAATCAAGCTAAGAAGAATAATTATACAAATACTCTTTTTAATAATATACACCTCGTAGGTATACTTTTATTTCGTCAAATTAACATTTTAATTGAAGGATTAGAACTTTTTTGGATCTTAAACTCGTGAAGTTTTTGAATCTTAATCGAGAAGCCATCTGGTTTTAATTCTGAAATCAAATTCTCTTTTCCCAGAAAAAAAATCTGGTTTCCTAAAGACTGGAAAATACTGGTGGTATTTTTGTATTTCATTTACAATATAAATCTTAATTAAGAAAATATCAGTTTTATGGTGATCCTAAGACTTCTAACCTGGGTCAGATAATTTAATAAAACTAATAGCTTTATCTATAGCAGTCCAGCCTTAAATAAGAAACTGATTCTGAAAATGTAGATGTAATGCAGCCACTGTGACCTTATTAACTACATACCTATATCTTTTTATTAACTTCTTATATAAAATAAGACACAACTGAAAAATAAAGTTCTTACTCTCATCCATCAGAATGAACATTTTTAAATGCCTAAGTTGCTTTATAAAATTATGATCCAACGAAGAACGAATCATCTCTGGGGGACTGGAATTTGCCTTTCCAGATGCACAGCTCTTCATTTTCTTTGATAAACGATTCCATTTCTTAAGTTTTCCTTTTTCGTAGTAGACTACCTCATGGCAAGGTAAATCAAACCTAAAATAACAAGAAAATAAATTCAAATAAATAAATGTGGGCTATAAATTACACACTAAGCATCAGAAACTCACTCGTCCGTATTAAGATCCAGCTGAAAGGAAAGGTGCATCCTTACAAGAGTTTTGAACTTTTCGTAGTTACTACAACGCATTTTTTCTGCAATTTCTATATCCGACAAATGGGAGACACACACTTCGTCCATTATTGCTAAATTTTTTATTTGCTTACATAAAATAACAAAAATAATATTGAACAAAAACTTAAGCAAAATCATGCTAATTAGAAGAAAAACATATTGGCATATTTTTTTTTTTTTTTTGTAAGTGTTGAAGACTAGGCTAGAGTAGATTGCTGTATCTGAAAACCAATTATAGATGTTTCATTTCAGGCTTTTAATATACTAGTTTTTTGTATATTTAAAGATTTTAATTCAATATTCTTATAAAGAACAAACAAATTAATTTGCACTAAACTTGAGGAAAACCGCTGAAGCTGACATTTGAATTGAAAATTGAATTGAAAAAAAAAACAGTCTGCAAGGAATGTGCAGAAGTGACAGTTCCTGGAGAAAGTGGTGCGCTCGGAATTTGTGTTCTAGTTGAATTTGGCTGCGTTCACTTCTTCAAGGTCTGTTTGTAAGTCCCTTTCACACAAGGCAACTAAGTTGCCGAGAACAATTAAGTGGTCGAGAAGAGCAGGTCAACAAATTCAGGAGACTTTTTTGACGTTTTTCTTCACACTACGATTGTGTGCGTTCAACCAAGGTAGTTTTTTAAGGAAAATACAGCAAGCAAAAACACTAAGATACGAATCTTTCGTACGTTTCACCCCCCAACACCCATTTGTTTACATTGTTGTTGTTGTAATTCGTTTCGTGTCGATGAATAAATGAACAGACGAGTTGGATCGATGTGTGCGTTTTTCACACAAATACTTTGAAAAACTAGTACATCAGCTGTTTTCCAGCTGGTCGTTCAGCTTGTAGGCAAACCGAAATGTCAGCCCAGATTTAACTAGGAGATTTAACTAAAACGTGAAAAAAATCACCAGCAACTAGTATCTTCGTTTGAAAGGGGACTAAGGCCCAATTGACATAGAACTGGCTTATGGTTTTGGTATGGTTCTGGCGTGGTGCATACAAATGCCACGTTGTGGAATTTGCATGTTCTCTTATGGGACAATACACACACAGATGACGAGGCGAGGGTCATCGCCACGCCATATTGAAAACTCCAGTGGCCTACGTGAACCGGCACGCCATATTGAAATCACTTGAAGATTGAACATAATAGACCACTACTTTATTTATTTTGGAGTATTTTTATCACTTTATTTGTGTTAAACAAATCTAAAAAAATCACAACGATTAGGAAAATTTTCCAAATACTAAAAAATGCATTCCTTTGCATCAATTCTCATTAATTCGCTCTGCGTTTTCAATTCACTTTGACAAATGTCCGTTCAGTGTCACTTCTGTGTAACTTGAGTACATCACACCCACTCCACTCCCGAAGCATGCCAATGACACACTAGAACCATGAGCCACTTCTGTGTGAATCGGGCCTAAAATGAGTTTGAAAATTTTCACTTTTGTACTTTTTCACTTTTTTAGCCAATGTAGTTAAGGCTTAATTGTTCCTGTTTATTTAAGTTCCAATGGCAACTCTTTTTTTGTATATCGTTGTTTCGTTAAATAACACAACGAATCGAAGAAAACGTGAACGTGATATATCACGAACGCACTGAGACGTAGCTCGTACTCGTAGCATAAAGTGCTGTCATTCATCACATAACTTAACTTTCTGGTTTTACGAATTTACGGAAACTGTTATTTGTTTTGTTTACTTTTTATTTAATAAAAAAAATATTTACTTCAAGTGGCCAGGAAATGGATCCGTCCGATTTGGAACTTGTGCGTGGTGTCCGTGCTACTCCAGCACTCTTTGATAATACAAACTCTGATTTTAAGTTTGCTTATAGAAAAGAGAAAATATGGGTGGAACTCTCACAATACCTTGGAATCAACAGTGAGAGAGCGAAAGGTTTCTTTCCTTGATTAGAATTTTGGAACTTTATTTTATTTTCAGTGAACGATGCACGTCGAAGATGGACATGCTTGCGTGATAGATACACCAGAGAACTTAAAAATCGACGCCTCAATCCTAACATAGAATACCCCCAAGATGAGTTTTACAAAGAGATGGACTTCCTGCGGCCGTATGTTCGCAAACGCAAGTGAGTACGCAGTTTTGGTTGATTCAGTATTTTCAAAACACTTATTTCTTCAATTTTCAAAGGGAACGAAGTTCAATTGTTTGCAAAATAAAATCAAAAACCAGTTGGGATGGCAGGTTAGAGAGGCATGACTACAGCACATGTGACAGCAGCTATTCCAATAATTGTAAGTTGGAATCAGATGAACATATCACGAGTGAAGATGTAAACGTCGAAGAAATTCTCCAAAACTATCAAGCAGAAAAATCCGACAGTGTGTCCATGGTGATAGACTCAAACAACGGGTTAACCGAAGGTGTTGACGAGCCTGATGAGGATGAACCTTTGATAAATGAAGAAAACTACGAGTATCAAGTGATAGCAGACTGCGATGGCTCTACGCATAGCACAATTCAGAATTGTACATTAATTAAAGAAAATTCAGTAGAAGTATCTCCCCAAACCAGCAAGCAAGTTAACATCTCAAAAGCAAGCGAGAACACGGAAACTGAAGATGACTTCTTTTGCAAGAGCGTATGTGCCTATCTGCGACAGTTGAATCGAGTTCATAAGATAAAAGCAAAGGTGGAAATGTTCAAAATTTTACAAAAGTATATCGAAATCGAGGAGGGTGTTAATGATTGAAGATAAAATTGAACTGTTCTGTAGGTATTAAGGTCTTTATGTAAAAAGAGATGAAACAAAAAAATAAAGTGTTTGCTTTGAATATAACAGACTTGCTTTTTCTTCGCTGTGTTCTGTAAAAATTTAGCAATCGACTTAATAAAGCCAGATACATACATACAACTTAAACATGAGATCATGATATTTTTGATAAATTTAAAGTCTCTAACTCAAATCGTCTGTCTAGGATACTTTTGTAATTTTAAGCTAACATTTAATTTATAGTCTTTTTTGAATAGCTCAAAACCAAACATTGATTTTTTTATCTATATTTTTTGCATATTATATTAAAATTTTTCAATTCCGTGCAGTTTTGGTGACTTGTTTTTAAATCCAATATATTTCTCTCTATTTATGGTACAAATAAAACATTTATAAAAAAATTTTCCTCAAAAATTTAGGTAAGAATGTAAAAGCAATTTTTTTTTATTTTGATAAATAAAAAAAAAGTAGTTCATGCACGTTCTCAATTTTGTATGTAGTAGTAAAATTTAAATTCAAAACAAAATTTACATGGGTTACTTCAACTATTAAATAAAAAAAAAACATTCAACATTCATTTAACGACTTCTTCGTTGAGGTGATGGATTTTCCTCAACGACAACAGTTTTTGTTATAACATCATAAAACGTTCGATTGTTCTTTAAGAACAAGAAAACAAAACAAACGGGAAACAGCAACGCTAAAACCATATTCTTCGCTATAGCACGGAAAAAAGCTCTTCGAAAACCAGGATTCGATGCTGGATACATAATGGCACGTATTTGTCCGTTTCGATTTAATTCTGGTTCATCCAATCTAACTGTTAGGAATTCAACGTAGACTATTCTTAAGCGAAGCAGCAGCTTTCCCGGAGTAGCTCCACCAATAATTACACGCCCATTCATGGTCCATACAGCTTCATAAAGACAAACAAATACCTTCATAAGGAATTCAAGGGCCACAAGATCAGACGATAGTGATAACAAATCTGCTATGCTCAAGAACTTTGCATCACTCTCGTTGACAGTCTTTCGCAAGTAATCACTATCGAATTCATAGCTTCTGCAAAGAGGAGAAACAATCAACCAAAGTTTTATGAGGATTTTAGGTACAATTATACAAATCCAAATCGAAAATATTCAAGAATGTGAACGTAAGTGCCACTTTCAGGAGCAAAAGAATAGAAACATCCACCATTTCGGCAAGAAAACGTTTCCAAAGAGGCGCTACAACGAATTCATATCCTTCGTCTCGATTAGAAGCTGCAATAAAGGCATTTAAAAAATAAACTTGGTGTTTTCGTTATTAGAAAAGATAATTTACTATTTTGAATAATGTTTAATCTTGAACGTTCGGCGTTTGGAGTATTTTGAGACGGATTTGTTCCAGCAACAGGGGTAGAGTTATTAGTAGATCCATCTATATTCACTCCATTCAATGAAAAATAATTTGGATAGTTAGAAGCCAAATAATATGGAAAACATGCTGTTGCATTCTGGAGAAGCTGTGCTTGACGAACCCAATGTTCTAGCTTTTTATAATATTCTTCCTTAGAAGATATTTCTTCTTGCATTTTTATTAAAAATATATATTTTTTGTTCAAGTTAAAATTCACTCCGACGCAGTCACTAGACTAGTTTACAAAAGTACTTTTTTTTGCAAAATGTCAAAATTATTTGGACAGCTGTTTTCCAAAAAGAGCCGCTGTAAGAGTTTTTGGGTAGTAACACATGGCAACGTCCCACTGCTCGTCTGATAGGCTATTTGATGTCGAATTCCTTTTAACAAAAAAATCGATTTGTTTAGAAGAAAAAATCGATTTTTCTGGAAAAATTCCTTGTATTGAAAGAAAAAATGGATTCTGTCTAGAAAAAACATTGAATTTTTTTGGTAAAAGGAATTCGAAATGAGATATGTTAGAATCTGGGGTCGAATCGCCGCATACAAAAACGATCAAACCCTAAGGTCTGTTCCTTTGCTTTGAAACTTTTTGATTTTCTGTGCATTTTAGTGCCATTTTATTTTTTTTTATATGAACTTTGACAGAATGATGGATTGAAATTCACACAAATGCGTAGAAAATCACAGAGCTTCAAAGTAAAGGAACTAGGCTTCTATTACATCTGGGGCCCTATTATGTATTACGAAGCGAGCGGCAAGTAAACGATAGTGAAGTAAAGTATAGACACGACAAACAGCGATTATGTAAAACGAGAAAGGTTTAATAAAGATGTTGCCTAAAAACAACATGTATTTTGAGGTACAACCATCTCCACTTTTTCTCTGCACTGTCAAAAATTAAAAAAAAAACAAAAGCTAAACGATAGCCGAAAAGCTGTCGTAAGAAATAACGAGTATCGTTAAAACTGAAACTATACTCGTAACACGAAATCGCATTTAAATGATAACAAAGTAATTTCAAAGATAATCGTTTCACAAAAGAGGGGCCCTGGGGCGCTACTCTGTATTTCGTTCCGAAAGCCAATCCTACTATTACCCTGTAACACTTTCGAAATGCAAAAAAACAGTACTTTATACTATTCCCACTTACGGATTACTTTTTTCGAGCCTCGAATTATTTCTTTTGAAATCTGTCAAATTAAGAAATCAAAACGAATAAAAAACAAGGCGGATAAGATCAAATTATAGTTTTTAAAGAAATAATTTAATATAAAATAAAAGAAAATTGATTCTGTTGCACTTTGAGCACTTTGGTTTGGATGGATGCAGAAAATAATGAAGAACGAATTGAGCGGAAAATTATACGTGACAAATCAAATATAATGGAAATGTGCGATAAAAGGTAAAATTTCATTGATGGGAAAGAATCATTTCACTGTTTAACCAACGCGATTAATCGCCGGGACAATAGAAAACAATAACAACAACGTATTGTTTTGTTTGACAACCACATGTTATTATTGTTGTTTTCTTTTGTCGCGGCGAATAATCGCGTTGGTTTGGGAGAGCTATTATTTATTATTTTAGTTTTGTACAGAGCTTTCACCTGTCGAAAATTACTTTTTTGTATGTTCTTAATTCAATACAAGGTAATTTCTGCTTCTTCACGATCAACTGCAAATCCAGCCATCTTAAGACTAGCTGTAACTCTAAAGTTTTTAGGACAAGGAGGCTATCAGCACCAAATATATATGACATGACCATTGCATTGGTATGGCACAACAAACAACATCAAATTTTATTGCAGGGGCCCTACTAAGTAACTCGATTCTACTTTTGATTCTATTCGAAACATTGACCTATTATATATGGACTGCTAGTCGCGCTTTATTTTCATACAAAAGCTCCAATAAAAATGGTCCCTCCTCTTCTTAGTGACACTTGGCCTCTTGGAGCAAAGTGGCAAAAAATAATAATAATTTTCAATGCCATCTGTTGTCACTTGGTTTCAACATGCTATTTTTGGCATAGAAACTAAGGACATCTCTTATTATAACTTACTACTGCGTGACGTTTTGATTTGTTTTTTTAATTTCTATTTTTTTTTTCATAAATAAATTTTCATCGTGCGACTTAACATTGTGGTAATTTTTTTAAATTTTCTTTAATGTTTTATTGCAAAATGTATTAAAATGCGGAAATCCCCACGCGCATTAAATATCTGCAGCGATAAATAAATGATTGCATCGATGGATGAGGCACAGCATTTGCCTGTTGCTTGACCGATTTAAGTATATCGTCCATGGGAATGTGAAACAAATGTTCCTGAGAGTGCGAGAAATGCTGGTTGTAAGGACATAGGAAAAATGTTAGTTGAGGAGAAACCCGGGTGGTGGACGCCAGTGCCTAGTTTCTAATGTTGAATCATTAGCCGCTGATCCGCTTGACACCTGGGCTTGCAACTCCAACGACAGGAATCTAATTCGCGACTGGGAATTTCACAAGGTCAATGTTGGTATATCATACGCTGTGGTGCAGAATAACGAGGAACTATAGCCAATCTTAACAGAGCTGACATAGACAATGTGTTGGGTAATATTTTTGAAAAATCATTTAATATTAAATTGCTCATAAAATCTTTTTTTTTTTTTAGAAATTTTCGCAAATGGTCATTTAAAGTATGACCATGAACGTGACAGTGACCCAAACGGAATTCCTTCTCTGAAATACATGACCCTTAACGTGCTAGAAGTCCTTAAAACAAAAGGTAAATTAGTCCAAGATTTTTAACTGTGTACTAAGTAAGAGTAACATGATCTATTTAGTTTAGTTTTCTTATTTTTTTATTTATGAGTTCTTTTTCTATTGCAGCCTGTAATGAAAAAATTCAAACTCCGACACAACTTGGCCTTAAAATCAGTGCACGGCTGTCAAACTAAAACACGACTTGAAGGAACAACTAACGTGCCCTTAAACGCCCTTCATACAGGTAATTTGGATAAATACTATTTTGAAAGTTTATAACACATATTTCCTCTTACATTGACTGTTGCCCAGGCTCGAACCAAAGTAATCTTATCGCTCTTTGTAAGGGATAACTAGTTACAGCATTGAATGTGGGAATACTAATCCAGCTTAAAAATCGCCCGAGTATTTTTTTGGATCCAAAAATTCAAATCCGACAGAACACCAACACCAAGTATAATAAAAACAACAGCATGTGGTTTTGAAATACTAGGTAATGTTTAATTAGTATTTAAGTTAAAAGTCGAGATTTGAGTCTCATAAATTAGTCGTCATTAAATATTGTCTTTATAAAATTAATTACGTCTTTGACTTTAAATTATCTTTAGGTTCATATGGATCATGCACTAAAAAGTACCCATTTAACATTTAAATAACTCAATCTCAAATCTCATTTTTGGGTCATAAAATCAACTGTTTGTATTTTGTTAATTTTTGTGTACTCACATATGCAGTGCTTAAGGTAGTAAACTATATATTTGGTTGGTGGCTATCATAACTAATTTATTTCTTCAAAAATCAGATGAACAAGTATACAATACATAAGTAGATTTTAAAACCACAATGTGATCTTACATTAGAGAAAGTTCATGAAACCAAGTCCCGCATTTAATTTTTAAAGCGAAACCAAAAACCGTAGTTCTAAGAAACATATCCACTAGCTTTGAATTCCCATTTGCTGAAACGAAACTTAAGTATTTAAGTTCAACATAAGAGCTTATGTGACAGTCTGAGAATAAAGTAGAACATGAGTTTGAGTTTTGTTTCACCAAATGGTCCTAAATAACGTAAAATTTTGAAAAAAATAGTTTGAACACAATGTTTTTCATTATTTTTTTCAAAATTTTTAGTTTGAAAATTAGAACATAATAAAAAAACGGACTGCCGGCTTCAAAAAAAAAGGTATGGCATGACATTGTAGGTATTGCCGTTGTTTCTTAATATTTTTTTATTTTTTAGAAAATTGCTCCTACCTTAACAGGGGGAAATAGACCCTCCCTCGCATGCGTTTTTTTTTTCTTTTTCGACTCAACCTATACATGTTCTAGCCTTTTGCCCCACCTTAGGTGAATCACCCTGTATAATATATTATTATTTAAACAACAAATGAGGTTCTCTACTTTCTTAGAACTGTTATGTGTTCTTTAACAATGAATGCAAGATTTACATAAAAATTTATATAAATTCCAGCTGACTGGCCAGACGTCCTGCTTATAAGCAGATTCACTACCTCTTTAGTAGTTTAACTTTGAAAACTACCTATTCTATAGTCAATTAAAATAACGATAAATATTGTGAGGAGAACTTTTACCCAGTATATCCTTCTGTGGTTTTTTATTATCGCCGATGATCCATCATCTTTTGAAAATCAAACAATGCGGATAGTAGTGAGAGCAGTGTTATATTATGCACATTGCGGGTTAGGTAAGAAATCCCTGATTGCAATTTTGAGTCCTATTCTGCTATTCGATCTGATCGAAACTTTCGATTCACGTGAAAGTTTCATTCAATCTTAAAATCTTATGTCGAATTCCTTTTACCAAAAATAATCGATTTTTTTTTCTAAACAGACTCCATTTTTTTTTTCAATACAAGGAATTTGTCCAGAAAATCAATTTTTTCTTCTAAACAAATCGATTTTTTTATTAAAAGGAATTCGACATTAACTAATATTTAGATTTGAAATTCTTAATTCTGAAATCCTTTTTTTATCGAAATTAATTCAAAATTAGGAGCAATTGTTTCCCTCCGACGGATATCAGAATGCAAACTTTCACGTGAATGTTTAGCAGAATAGGGCTGATAAAAAATTTGATTTTTTTTTAAATATAGCTCATATTGCATTGCTCTTTCAAAAAAAAATAAAAACAATTTAAAAAGAAATGTGAATTTAATTTTTTTAATTTTTATTTTTTTGTCTTCAATATAAATACAGTCAAACTTCGATAACTCGAACTACTACTATACACAAAAAAAGTTCGACTTATAAAGACTTTGAGTTATCCAAATTACTGAACAAAATTTAAACAATGAAACAAATCAATACCTGAAATACAAATGCACACACATTTTTTAAATTGTTTTTTCTCAAGAAAAAAAAATCTGATTTTTTTAAAGCTATATAAATTTCATCTGATGTATCGTGACAAGTTTGCATTTATAAATTAAAATTTTCGAATGCATGATTTCAAAGGCTGTTGAATGGTTTTTATCATATATTAACTTTAAAAAGAAATATCAGCAGTAGTAGGATAAATACATGAAAGGGTTAAGCGGAACTAAATACATAAGCATTTGGTGAATCCTTTATTGTTGCTGAAATTGTAACTATAGAACTGCAAACTTATCACCGGACGACTGCTGTCGCGAATATGGAGGCTGGTCCTTGTCCTAGCTGTTAAGTGTTATGTTTTGGGCTGGATTAATGTATTGACACCTACTTTATTGGCAGGCAAAGCATGTTGATGTTGACTTAAGTATTCGGTGGGATTAATCCTCTGACCTCACATTTGATTGCAACTACCCATAATGCTTTGCTGGTTGTCTTGTTGATTCATGAAATTACTGTTAATATGCTATGCTGCGTATGAATTGTTGCAGTTATTGTGCTGCTGCTGTTGTACCTGTTGCTGTTGAGGTTGCTGCTGCATAACCGATTGAGGCTGGCGATGTCGCTGCTTTAGCTGTTGCTGCATACTGAAACTGGATCCAATATTAGCATCCTTGGAATTGTTTATTTGAGGTATCTGAAAACGGTTCACTAGTAAGTGTTCAAAATTTTTTGTATTTTATCTTACATTGATTTAGCTTCGAATTCCTTGATGATTATAAAACTGTTGTTGTTGTTGTTGCTGAATTCTTTAATATCCCAAACCAGGCCATTGTTTTTGTTGCTGACGTGCGTCGGTCCATTCTCGGATTTGAAGCAAACTTTTTTAAAGATGATTCCTGAAATAAATATTAGTTAACTTTGATTAAGTTAACTTTGGTTAAAATAAGTTATTTGTTTTTAGATAAACAATTTTGAACAAAAAAATGAAAATGAAATAAGAGAATTCTTTTATAAATTGTTTGATGTGAATAATATCAAGACTAGATGATAGCACTCTGCCTGGAAAAACAATACTGTAAATATGTCTCATCTTCTTTTGAACGACTCCAATTACTGTTCCTCGAATGATAGTTTCCGTTTTGTATCCAGTTTTCTGATCAACATCAGAACGTTTAAAACGCGGATCCGAATAAAAATCTTGAATATTCCTAATCTCTTCGGTCAGGACAACGAGCCCTGGCAATGCCAGTTCCAATTGGAAAGCGGATCTCATTTGGTTTCTTATTTTGATCCTCTGAACCTTGTCCATTGGATTTACATTTGTCGTTGCCAAATCAATCACGTCAGGGTCAGTGCACTTTTATATATCTACAGAAATTGAGCTCAAATTAATTTAAGTACTCCAAACTGAGCTGCAGTTTACACCAAACGCGATGACTTATAACCTGAAACTATGAGGAAATTAGCTAAAAAACAATACCATTACAATATTTACGCAATCTTTATCTATCGATTGGTAAGTATACGTAGGATATGTCTGTTGTGCAAATAGTGACTGAGCAGTAGGGCGAGAGCGGTATATGTTTCCGTGACGGTCGTCTTTTCGTTGCATACCACCCAACCTTCTGAGAAAGACATAATCCATGTAATCCATGTGAAAACCTTTGGTTTCACGGGCATTGACTGCACATACATATGTACATACACATAAAATTCTAATTGCTATACAAAATATCACTCACCTGCATATTAAGCTGCGTTGGATTTATTTAATTTGGAATGATTTTTTGTTGCTGTTGAGGCTTTGCTAATTGTGCTTGATTCTGAGTATTTACGTGAGGCGTTTCGGCATTTTTAGGTTTCCAATAGGCTTATGATAACCTTTGCCCCTACCTCTGCCAGTTACTGACAAACTTGGCGACTGATATTAAAGGCCTGGTCAAACAGAACGCGGGCCGACGGGACGGTCAATACTTCACCAGGGAAGGAAAGAACGCGGCGGGCAAATTTTGTTTGTAATTTCCTACAAAGACCGCCGCACCGCGCTCTGTTTGACAAGGCCTTAACAGATGATGGAGTAGGTATCTGCTTCAATGTTTACGTCCTTCTTTTATTTTTAAAACAAAACAAAAATAATTAACTTAAATTGAGAACTACTAGTGAATTGATAAATAATAACAATTTTTTTCTAGAATAGGTTCAATATCCCCTGGTGGCAGAGGCAAGACTAAACGGTGTGTGTGTCGTATTTAAGATGACGATAAACCAGTCATTTTATCTCTAGCTTAATTGCTCCAAACCATGATTTTACGATATAGCATTTTGTGTTTCACTTTGAATGGCCTGCATTTAATCCATGGCTCTTTTGGCTGATGCTCTTTGTGGTTTCTGGGGTCTCTAGGAGTGAGTTTCTTGCTCTGCACATCTTTCTTTTAATAGTCATTGCTGGCTTTTGAAGATTCGCTATCAGAGACAATCACATTCGAGGTTCTGAACTTTTATTTTTTGTAGTGTTAAGATACATACATAGGTACATCCTCATTTTCACCATCTGAAAAAAATATGTGAATATATTAAATTTATGGTTTTCTAATATTTTTTAATTTATTTGCATACTTCTTTTTTACATTTTTTCACCATTTTCAACAAACTTTTGTAAAAATCAAAATAAACATGCAAGATTTTGAAGGACACAGTCAATTGTCAAAAGCTATACCTACTTTTCCGCTTTGCTCCACGGGGCGCTCGTGGCGTTTAGTTTTAAGTGGTACCATCGTGAAGTTGGCTCCTGGCAGTCCATATATAATAGGTCAATGATTCGAAAGTTAAATCCAATTATACTTTTAAATGGTACTACGTATGAAAATAAAATCGGATGCAAGTAATGCTAATTATTTCCTATGAAGTTTCCGATTTTAGAACGAGTCTCGCATAGTTTTTGACACAAGTCAAGTAAATAAAACAAAAATAATTATCAGCGGCTGTGTAATTTTATAAAACGCCAATCTAATCACAAAAAAATGAATATGGAGTGTCGCAATCTGGTTCAATTCTGAAAAAAAAAAACTGGACCGCGTTGAACAAATTCAACGCAGGAATATCCGAGATAAATCCAACACGATAGAGCTCAGCGAGAAAAGGTTCACTTATCTACTGAAAATTTATAAAACATTTTTAATGCAATAAAATATTTAATTCAGCTTTGTAAAAACTACCGCCTTTCAAAAGATGCCTTCATGTATTCGCTACACAACGTTTCTAGATCTTATCATTCGCAGAAAGCAAGTTTCTGTTGGAAATATAATTGTATTTGAAGATTTAGATGAATTACTGTGTGGAAAACAGTGTTTTTATGAAATATTCAACTAAATATCACTAATTTATAATATCCATTTACTTAAAATTTTGAAAGACAAGTTTCTTCCTTCGACTTGCTCGCAAACACATTTGATATAGAATAAATATTTCCGATTTCGGACGACTTTGACATTCACTTTAGAATTAGGGAGTACCAAATTTCCGAACAAAACAAAAAAAAAAGTTGGTAGTACTAGAGCTGTTCGATTTTAGAGAGAATCGAATTACATAGTAGGGACCCAGAAGAATAGAGTACCTATATTATCTAGAGAACCGACTTAGCGGTTCGTTCTCTTTCACCCTACAAGCTGTAGTGAGAGAATGGGACCATTTTGTCGACTATTCGTTGCGCACGTATTAGTGATCCCGTGCATTTTAAATGGAACGCCATCCACCACTGCTGTAACAAATAGTATACACGTTTTTGCTCAATTATGATGGGTTCCTGCGCTCAGATATTTAAAATAAGAATACGTTAAATTCAAAAATTGAAATTTAAAAACAAAATTTCAATAAAATTACTTTAAACAAAATGTTTAATGGACCGAAACAAATTTGTTTAGTGTTTTCTTGCTTTTAGCATTCAAATCTAGTAATATTCATGTATATTTATGTTGAAAATGCGACTCTATAAAAAAATAACTGAGCTAATGCGGCCATTTTGTGTTTGAATCCACGATTCACACTGATTCACGAATAGGAAAAAAAGAGTAAAATAAGAGAATTTTCTCTTACTCATCTCAAATAAATTTTGAGGGTGTTTTAGGCAAGAGGGGTACGAGTCGGTTCTCTAGATAATATAGGTACTCTATGCCCAGAAGTCTAAATAAGTGCGATAGAAAAAATATTGTGTCAAAAACACATACATTTTAAATTAAATGAAAGAAAACGACGATAAGCCAAACAATATTTTTTTTTCAAAGGGGAGTTATTGGTGTGGTGGATGGAAAACACATCCAAATGATAAGGCCAAAAAGGAACGAACACTTCTATTTCTATTGTTCTCTATTTGTATTGCTTAGCGTCATCAGGGGTTTTTAAATTCGACCAAAATATCGAATTGTTTTTGTTTTGTGTGGACATTTTTGCTCAACGATTCCCCCCCTGTAGGTAATGTCAAATTCCTTTTACCAAAAAATTCGATTTTTTTTTCTAAACAGAATCGATGTTTTTCTTTCAATACAAGGAATTTGTCCAGAAAATTCGATTTTTTTCTTCTAAACAAATCGATTTTTTTGTTAAAAGGAATTCGACATAGAATTCATTTGGTTAAATTGTTATCATCATTAAACTTTCCTAAAAAAAACTTAAATTTTAACACATTCCTTTTTCGTTTCCGTATTTCAATGCTTGCGTTCGGGTGGTAGTGAGATAGGCTATCCACCTATCCCAAAAATTTTCAGATACCTTGAGTTGTTGTTGCATCAGCTGACATCAGAAGTTTTTTAACAAGGGATTACAACAACACAAACCTATCCGGATAGGTTTGGCTTGCCCCCCGAACGCGGCCAATGCTTTTGCCATTCGGAAGCGTGTTACCAGGTACGAAAATTCCACTTTCGGAATTGTCAATCCGAAAGTAGTAGATTTCATTCCGCTTTAGATCGATTTACAGAGTTAAGGCTCTCCCAAACCAAGGCGATTAATCGCCGCGACTCAAGATTTTAGTGATCTGGACACGGCTTTAGATAATACAATTTACTCAAGGTAAAATCGAATCGACTTCGCTTAAATTAATTGTTAAAATTATTTTTTTTTTAGCTACGAGTAAATCCTAGATGTACTGTACATATATCAACATTGTACATGTTTGTACAATAATATAAATATATTTGTCTAAACTGAATAAAAACGATTTTTCTTACTTTTTTTTTATATAGACTGTATGTGAATTTAAACTTCTTTTGATTACAGTTTTATCATTTTATATTTTTTGTTAGCTTTACTATGATAATGATACATGTAACGATATTATATTAAAATGAGTAAAACTATTTTATGAATACATACAATTTTATTAAAATATTTACGCAAATATCGTTTCATTTATAGTGAATTTAAATGTAAAATAAAATTATATGAAATATTTTCATAAAAGAATTTCAAGATTTTTCTTTCTTACACGCGCTTAATGTATGTATTCAGCATTTATAGATAATAATAATTTTAAGTTTACAAATACGGTTGAGACAATGGAAACCAATTGCGTTTTGTTTTATTTCTGATTAGAAATCATAATCGAGAAGAATTAATAAATTATATTAAAAAAAAGAAAACAAAATTGCTTTAACTAATAGTGAATTTTAAAAGACCAATTTTATTATTGGGGTTTCTTCTTAACTTTTGTCAATAAGGTCCACTTACACGATAGTATTTAAAAATCACTGTAAAAAAAAACTTTCGTGCAAATGGGCCGCGGAGATGTATATGTGTCTTCGGATTGCTTTATAACGGTTTAATAAATATTCAAAGAAAATAATGAAATACAAATAAATGCTAGCGCCCAAACCGCATAGATGATACATAATAATATTTCGTTTGAACGAAGTGTTATTAATTTATTCTAGGTTGATTTTTATAGATTAAAGCGATACGAGTGTATCAGTTGGGCTTTATTTCTATTCTTCTGGTGCTTCCACGGATGGTTCTGGTTCGTGGGTTTGTTCGGGTGCAGCAGCGTTCTGTTCTTTACTTTCTGGAACATTGTCGCTTTCAGCACAATTATCAGAGTAATCTGCTTTGTTTTCAAAGGCCGGAGCCGGTTCATCATATAATGGAGTATTTACGGAATTCATTCGTTCTACTTGTTTGTTTGGCTGTTCTTCTGTAGGGGTTGGAATCGGAGATGCAAATTCTTTCTCTTTTCCATCGTGCGATTCTGATTCCATGGCATTTTCAACATTTGATGCGTTGGTAGTTTGGTTTTCGGCCGCTGGCTCATCGCGAGGATTTTCCGATGATTTTGTTGTATTATCAAAATCATGCTCAGAAAGTTCCTGATCCCAATCTTCCTCTGTATCTAATGGGACATTCGTAGCATGTGGCTTTGGATCAAAATCTTTGTTCGTGTTTTGTTTTGGCGGCGATTGCCGATCTTCACGCGGCCTTGAGGAATCACGATTTTCACTTGACATTCTTCGATTTCTCGGAGGTCGGTCATTGCCACCTTCACGCCTTTCACGAGATGTACGATCAAATCTGTCACGGGAATTCCGATCATTCATTTGCCTTCGTCCACCTGCACGATCTCGGTCGCGGCTCATGCGATTGTCATCCAGACCATCTCGATCACGTCCACCACCAAAACGATTTCCTCGTCTCTTAAAATCTCCACCTTCATCGTCTTCTTCATTATCTCTCCAGTTATTTGGAGGGCCTCCACGACCGCCGGGTCCCCCTCCTCGCCCACCGCCGCGTCTATCATTCATGCCACGCCCACCACGCATTCTATTGCCGCCATCAATGTCCCGATCAAATGGATTTCGATCATTGAAGCCAAAACCACCACCACCTGCAAAATTAAAAAAGGTTTTCAAGATCGTGTTTTTAGAGATTTAAAAAATTATAAATTTACCTTGTGGGCCACCTTGCGAACGAGGACCTTGTCCACGCATAAACATTCCTGGACCGGAACCCATTCCAGGTCCATTCATTCTATTATTAAAAACTGCAGGTGGTTGTATGCGCATTTGCATTAAACTATTCGGTTGATTAAATCTATTTTGCATATTTGGGTAGAAGTCTCCTCCGCCACGACCTGCTCCTCCTCCACGGCGATCATTGAAATCTAAAAAAAAAAAAAATTTAATTAAATATTTATTTTGAATAGCAAAACGTGAATAATTACCATCTGGGCCGCCACCATGTCGCATGTCGAAGAATTCTTGCCTTTGGGGATGATTATTCATGTCGAACGGAGGAATGTTTCCTGGCGGACCACCACCACGTCGGGAAGAATCATTGAAGTTCGGTGGACCCCCCATTGGTGGTCCATTTTCTCTCCACATGTCACCTTCAGACTGGTCGCCACCTCGATTGCCACGATCACGATTTTGATCTCGCTCATCTCGTGATCCCCAGCGCGAATTGGCACCACGATTTCTATCCCGTCCGCCGTAATCATCACCTCCTTCATTACCCGGTGGTAATCCGCCTTCTAAAAAGCCCCCTGGACCGGGTCCGGGGCCTGGTCCTGCCCCTCCACCCTGGAACATAGGCGGAGGCTGGTTAAAGTTCATTGGAGGAGCATGTTGAGAATTGTCGTTCGGCATATCATCTTCCATCTCAATGTCCATTTGGTCATCACTAGAAGCATTTCCACCTGAATTCGGTTGAAATTGGTTGGGAGTGGGCATTGGCATTGGCTGCATTATGCCTGGGTTGCCCATAAACGGATTTGGTGGCATGCCACCATCAGGGCGCATATTTGGAGGAGGAATATTCTTGTCCAATGGTATTGGAGGAAAACCAGGTGGAGGCAGCATGGATGGTGGCATCATCATAGGATGTGGAGGCGGCATTCCTGGAACCATAGCCTGTGGCATTGGTATTCCGGATACCATGTTGCCGGGCATGGGAACACCCATAGGAGGCATCATTCGAGGTGGCGCACCTAATGGTGGTGCCATTGTAAATGGCGCCATCGGCATCATTCCCCCTGTTTGTGGCGGTGGCTGAGTTATATCAATTTTAGGCATTCCATCAACTCCAAACAAAACCGGAGCAGCATTTTCCTTGACATTTTTTAGTTTGTTTATTTTCTCTTTCATCCAATCGGGCATTGAATCTTCATCAATTATGCCACCCTCCTCAAGAGCGTCGAGATCTGTGTCCTTTTCTAACTTATCCCATGGTATGTAAGTGACACCTAGTTCCAAGTCCCAGAAATCTTTCCATTCCTTACTTTTTACACCCTTACCAGCAGCCCAGGATATCGTTATTGCTCTACCCTGAAGTTTGTGGTTCTTTAAAGAACTCATCGCCTTGCTGGCATCTTGACGACGATTCATAACAATGAAAGCACATCCTCGTGGAACAATTTGATCTATGCTAACAATGTCACCATATTTACCAAAAGTATCCGACAGTTCTTCTTGGTATACCAATTTGGACAAATGTCCAACCCAAAGAGTTGTGCTGCAAACTGTAAAAAAAATGGAAGGATTAATAAGATACACACAAACAGAAGTTAAAATGAGAATTATAATTATTTTTGATGCAATCTTGTCGTATTTTGGAGCTTATTCGTATCAATTATTATTTTTTAAATTCATTTCTTAAGTCGATTTAGTTTAAAGGTTTACGAAATAAACATACAAATTCAGTTATACCTGTCGGATATTTAAAATTTTCTCTTTTTTGATATTCGATTGTTTTCCTAGATTTCTTTTAATACAGCGAAAGCTTAACACAATTCTTTGTTTAAAACAATCTAATCTGGGATCCATTTATTATTTATTAATCAAAAAATCGCCGAAAATGCAGAAGTATGCAATATCAATACAAACTAAGAAAAAGCTATCAAAATGGTGAATGCATTGATACATGGGAAAAATATTTTTTTATTGAGCTATATTAATTGGCACTAAAACAGCTCAATCTAGTCTAATGTTCCACAGCATACGATTGGGTTGTCCACAACCATTAAATTGTGGTCTTATTACTTGTATTTGTAACCTTCTTTCATTATTCCGTGGCTTTGTCTAAACAGTGCAAACTGCAATCCCAGTTGAAACACTAGGATCTTTGAGTTAACAGCTCTATCAATAATCATAATCATCATAAATGGTACTAAATTTCTCTTAATTTCTATTGAGATACAGATTGAAACGATACAGAAATAGTTTGGTTTGTTTTAATATTTAGTCAGTTTACGTTTTTGAGATCTCAATGAGAAAGCTCCATCAGCTCCACTGAGCAGGAGGAAAAACCTGAACGAAACAATTTTTTTATAAATCAATTAACTGCGACAAATCAAAAAAATATTTTGCTGTGGAATCCTGTTCACGTTTTTGAGATTGCTAAGGGCTCTGAGATCTCATTTTCCTGAACTAGCCTAATACTTTTTGGTTGCGCTTGCTCAATTAATTTTTGTCGCAGTTGATATTAATAAAAAGGAAAATGGAAATTGATTTTGACTTCTAGCGGAGAATATTTCTTCAGGTTTCTCCTCCTGCTCTGTGGAGCTGATGGAGCTTGCTCAGTGAGATCTCAGAAACGTGAACTGGCTAATTAGTCTCAGCTTTTTGACAGCAAAAGTGAGGAAATCTCAAAGAGGAATCTGAACTCCTGAGATTGCTGAGGTCGGTCTCTGAACTGGCTAAATATTACTCTGAAATGTCAATATGTTTTAAGGTACTCATTATTTACTTTTTTTTTCCAGACCTGTGTAATTATAGCTTTTAATTCTTTTGTGTAATTTTAATAACACGTACAAGTACCGTTACTGGTACTTAGAAATTTAGAGTACAATTACCATGGAATTGTACTCGTACTTAAAAAGTTAGAAGACAAGCTGATTGCACTTAAGTTGTACTCAAGTCACAATACAACAGCAACAACAAAAAAATGCAAGCTTGCAAGCTTTAATAAATTATTTTTTAATTAATTTATTTAAAAGAACCTGATTCGTTTTGAGGATAAAATAAAAAATTAGTAGTTTTTGAAGCTTTTGAAGCTTTTTCGCATTGTGAGACAATTTTTTTCTTCTTCTCAAATTGAATGTGGTTGTGGTTATTGTCTATACGTTTGAATTTAAGAATTTCAAAGAAAGTTAGTTATAGTCGTTTTCTTTCTAAGAATATTTAAAAAATAAATAAATTTGGTGACACAGCAGCTCATGAAGAACTGTGACTTAAAACTCTCAACCATTCCTGTACGTGTCTGCAGGAATGGAGGGGACCTACAGTTTATTCCCGAATCCGAATGGCTAATTTGAGCGGTTATTTTCTATGACAAGAGATACTATTGGAGGTTTTGTCAGTTTCTCGGAAGAGGCAGTAGCCGTTTTTTTGTTATTATTATTAGGTGGACGAGGTTGGGAATCGAACCTAGACCTCCGGCAAGACAGTCCTACGCATTAACCATCATGCCACGGCTACTACCTGAGAATACTTAAACAATGTAAAATCATTCCAACACAACCGCTTATAATTTTGTCGATGCCAAAAGAATATTTTTGTTTTTTTTTTTCATTAATACAAATTTTATATTTTATACTACTGAATAAATCATGTCAAGTAGAAGACTTAACTCTATTTAATTGGACTTTAAATGATTCACGAGATCTCTTAACGGCCGTTAACTTACTTTAGGCGATCTCACTTGACTAGTGAGGGCCTTGTCAATACGCAATTTCTTTTCAGTTGATCTTAAATAGATTTCATAATTATCTAGATTGAACAAGATTTTCATCATGTTCTTGACTAAATAAGATATATATATTTACGTTGTACATACATGCGTACATATGGATGTATGTAAATATGCATAATTTCAACCCTTTTAGTTCTGTGGAAACAAGGGGAGCAGCATTATGTAATTGTAGCTATAAAAAAAATGCTGACTGGTCGGACTAAAACGTGAAGTGTTCTTAATAGCCGTTCCACACTATCCCATTGAGTATTAATACATGTCAAAAAAAAAGTGTGATAGAATTACTTACGACTGCCAAATTTGTGTGAAGAAACGATTTTCATATTTTGCTTCCACACCTGAATCCAAAAAATCAATTCACCATAACCTCAAACCCCCAAGTGGGATAGAATGTGTGATGGTTTTAGAACCAATCCTAAAAATTTTCATGTATTAACACATGTCAAATTGTGTGAGATGGGCTGTCAAGTCGTGTGGGATGTGATGTCATATTTTGTTTCCACACTATTATACACGATTTACTTCCCACTTTTTTGACATGTGTTAATACTCAGTGGGATAGTGTGGAAGGCCTTTAAGCGCTATGTTGTGTAAAACGAGCGTTCTAATTACGGAATGTAGATATTTAATCATGGGGGAAAATGGCAGAAAACAAGCTACCAAGCATTGATTTAGAACTCAGCTTATAAAAATACATAATTTCTTTCATTCTTCTCTGTTCGTGTTTGTAGGGTTTCTTGAATCGCCTCATATACGAAGCCAACAATTCCTTTTAAGAAGTAGATCTGTTTATGTCGAACGTGGCAATGAGGTCGGAATGCCTTTTACAAAAAAAAATCCAAGCATCTTTTCTTTATGTGAGTACTGATAAAAGCAAGGTACGGAAATACTCGCTAACGAGTGCTCATTTTTAGCTATCTGCTCATATTTTTCTCTTGAGTCGTGAGCATTTTTCAAAAACTTGTGAGCGTCATTGTGAGCAAATCGAAGAATACCGAAATGCTTGCTCAAGGGTAAATTTAGAAAGAGCTTATAACATTCGACTCACTCGTGAGCATGAGCAGTTTTGAACTTGTGAGCAATGGTGAGATTAAAGGATTTAGATTATTCCAATACAACACAATTCATGAATTTGTTTCCTTTTTTCACGAAATTGGACAATCCACCAGGCACGCGTCGTTTATATGCATGAGTACTACAGTAGATTGCGCTTATACAGAAAACCCTCATTATAAAATAAAATCGGTTTTCAGAAACAAAAATTCTGGTTTTTCGATGTATCTTAAGAGCAGACTTTGCTGGGGCCCTATAACGTATTACGAAACGAGCGGCAAGTTAACTATACTGAAGTAATCGATGGACACGACAAAGAGCAATTATGTAAAACAAGAAAAGTATAATAAAGTTGTTGATTGAAAAAAACATGTATTTTGAGGCACACGCACAAACAACTTCACTCCTAGCATTGTCAAAAATTAAAAAAACACGGAAGCTAAACAATAGCCAAATATCAGTCGTAAGAAAAAACGAGTATCGTTAAAACTAGAACGATTCTCGAAACACGTAATCGCATTTAAACGATAACGAAGTAATTTCAACGATAACCGTACTACAAAATAGGGGCCCTGTATTTGTAAATATTATGAATTCTATAATTTCATTCGCGTCGCGTCGTTGTCTGCAGTTGTTTTTTTTTCTAATATTCTCTTATGCATATACATAAACTAAATTACAATTTGATAGGAAAATATAATTTTGGCTTAATTCAAAACGAAGATAATATGTGTTATCATTCTACGTTAATCGCTCGCGAGCAGTAAATCGACTAGCTCTCGTCTCAAGCTAACGAGCCGAGCAGTTTCGTCAGTGAGCAGTATAAGAGTGCTTTTATAAATTGATCACTGTTGAGCATAAGCAAAATTTAAAATGCTCACACCCCGGATAAAAGTATTAATAATCTAAAGCGGTAGCTTGAATGTTATGGTTAGATTTCTGGATTTAAAGAATCTTGACACAGTAAGATTAGTTTCACACTCTCCAATACTTTATATAGATTCGATCGAATAATAGTTTTTAAGTTATTGTCTTCCGGCTTGTAAATTTTCAAGACTTTAACTAAACAATTTCTTTGTAGGCCGGCTTTTCATTTTTGGTAGTTGAAAAATTAAATAACAAATTTATAAATTTTGTATGATAGGTAACCATACGTGCAGGATCTACTGCATAGAAAGCAACCATTAATTTATTATTCAAAATTATGAATGAAAAACCAACAACTTAAGCTGGCGTTTTTTTTTTCCTTAGAGTAATTTATCGGAGAGTTGATTGACTCACCATATAAATGAGTTGTATTTGTTATCTCCGTATTTGTCAAAGGTTAAACAACATAAATCACGTAACTTGTTTTTTTTTTTCTTTAAAAACGTTGATATACAAAATATGGTAATATTTCGGGCATATTTAATCTAACTTCGCACTTAATAATCAATATGTTTGATATGATATTTGCACGAAAAACAAAGTTGTTAAAATGCAATTCATATTTCTCAGAACTATTTTAAATAATTTTCGGTGTACTAAACAAAGTGTTTCGCTTTTTTCATTTGCTTTCATAGAATGTCTTTAATCATGACTGGTAAATTAAAAATAACTAACTGTGCTAGACATCACTTATAAACCCTCATCCATGTCAAATTGAGTAACATTTTTTTTAAATAACTATTTTAATTTTAATAAAATAAAACTCTTTGCGACGCATTGATGAAGATAGAATTTTTTTACGAGTTTAAATGCTTTTTTTTATCGCGGAAAATTGAATAATTAAAAAAAAAGTTAAGAGCATGTCAAACGTTTGCTCACATTAAGCTCCACCATACGACTGCAATATTATAGAAAATTGATTAATAGTCAAGAGTTTTTGATTAGTTTTAATTGAAAGAAATTTACCACTCAAGTGATCCTTTTTTATGTCCGGCAAACCTTTGCGGCGGCGTTCACGTTCATGTTCCCGTTCCTTCTCTTTTTCTTTGTCACGATTGCGCTCAGCAACACGCTCGCGCTCACGATCCCTTTCACGTGAAGGACGACGTCTATTTGTTCTGGGTGAACGGCTTCTGGATGATCTTGACCTAGAGCGGCGTCTTCTTATATCTCGCGGTTGGGCTCTGTCCCGGGACCTTGATCGGCTCCTTCTCCTCTTGTAACGATCTCGATCAGGTGAAGGGCTCCTTGAATCATTGCCATCCAAATTGATAACCTATTTTTTGTTTAGAAACAAAATTATGTAAAAAAGGAAAAAAAAAAACACAAAGAAAAAACAAAATGACGAAATAAAAATTACGTGATTCTCATATTTTATGGAAATTTTTTTTTTAAATATATATTTCGTTTTATATTACAGTCGTATGTTGACGTGTGCATTTATTTTTTCCGGTGGAAATGTTAACTATACGTATCTTCATCTTTGCGATCGCGCGGATTTTTTGTTTTATTAAATTTTTTGACTATTGATCAAATTAAAAATAACTTACCAGCTTGGTACCAAACGTTGTTATACCGTTAGTCCGAAGGAATTTCATTTATATTTTGACCTTACCTTATTTTAAAGTTGGAAATTCCGACGACGATTTGAAATTATTCGACAGTTTTTTTTTTTTTTTTTTTTTTTAAATAAAACTAATAATGCGTTTAGCTTTTCTTTTAAAATTTGTATGTCAATGAAACACATTCAATAAAATTTCAAAAATCTCAATTAGAGGAAGTAGTAAATGAGAACTTTAAGTTCTTTTTTTAAATATTTGTTTTCAAATTTATTTCAATTTTTGAGCTGGGAAGCCTCTGTTTATTTTTATTATTGATGTGTTCACTGACATACTACTTTAAGTTTTTTAGGGGACATCAACGATTAATAAATGATAAAACTATATAATTTATAATTATTCTGTGACAATAATATAAAGGAATATCCTACTACTTGAAATGTTTAAACTTTGAAAGAGAAACATTCAATTTTTTTTAGACGCCTTGAACAGAGATTGAGTAGTTGTAATTGAATTAGAAAAAAGTCAGTTGCTTACAAGTTCATTGATCAGACAAAAACCCTTAAATTTCGGGTGTTCGCATTAAAGCTTCGGTTTTCAGTAAAGTTAGACAAGAATAAGTACGTTTAATTATGAATACAAAAAAACATGTTGCCTCAGAAATTTGACATTCAGTATATCTTTTTAGCTTTCCTTTATACCTGCCCTACATACATATGAATTTACATAATATATCTTTGATTTTAAATGGAAAATGGATTATTATTTTGGTTGAAAAGTTTCAAAAATAATTTTTATTTTATAAGTTAAAATTTTCAATTAAGTTGTTTTACTTTAAGACTTACATTATGCTGTATTCACATCAGTGAAATATGTATATTGTGACAATATTTATGCCCTTCTGTAGACATTTTTGTCATTAAACGCGATATAATAATCATACATTACATTAATGCCTGAATACAAATTTCGGACACTTTTTTTTTTAAGTTTACGCTGCTGATGCGAATTTTTTTCTTTGGTCTCCAACTTTACCGCAAAATGCCTACGGATACTATAGCGAAAATATAGCCATTGAAAGTGTCACCAATTGCAAAAACAAGACCAAACATATAAAATCACATAAAGTCATAATGCTGTAATGCAATAAACACGAAAAATGTCACTTTTCGGCACACAATTATTTAGCAAATACTAATTCCGTCCAAAAAATGAGCGGTGATTTCTCCAAATTATCTGCTGAAATATTCAATTTCGTTCGTTGCTGTTATTGCGAATCGAAAAGCATGATTTCTTTGTCATTTTTTTTAGGGATTTTTTCGTTTCGCATCAGCAGTGTATTTTTCTTGCGAACAATATCCATGTCCTTTTAGCTCGTTTTTTCTGGTCATAATATAAAATTATGTATACCTATCTATTCAGAGTTTGTAACTCCTAAAAAATAAAAACGAAGTTCCAAAAATGAAATGAAGCTGAAAATGCAATTTGGAACCTTCCATTATTCGCTAATAAAGTGTAGAGGCTTGCAAACCCAATATTTTTTCTATGAATCTATCCCATGGTAGGCAAGAACAAATGGATATTACGAACCTTAAACCAAGGGAGCTTTTGAAGGTAAGACGTTCTAGAAATCCATTAAAACGTGGCAAAATTAAAATTAAGAGATTGTCGTTTTTTTCTTTTTTTCCTTATAATAAAAATAGAGACATCCATTGTCGAAGAGATAATCAAAATATTGATAATCACCATAGCCAATTCCACACCTGATGTTTTAATATGTTGCAAGGGTAACAAACAGTGTGCCTCAGAACATCAGACAGACACCTAAAAGCTGTCAAAAAACGCAATTTACCGTATACAGTAGTTCACGGATATAAAAAGCACTTATATAAAAAAAAAACTCACTTATAAGAAACATAACCCAAAACACCGTGCCTTTTCTTTTCTTTCTTGTGTATTTTTTTCGAACTTAATCAATAATACAAATAATTACAAAAATACCCTTTAAGGTTATACGTTATACCACTCACTACCGTTAGGTGTCTGACTGTATGGGAAATATTTGGTAACGTGAAAGTTTTGCAATAAAAAAACCCAAGTGTGGGAAACTTGGAGACAATTTCACGTTACACAGGCAAAAAAAGTTAATGATACATTGCAACTTATTAAAAATCAGCTTTGATAAAATGACGTAATATTGACACATTTATATGCATTTTTACAACGTATTACGTCCGTAACATCCATTTGTTCTTACCTACCAGAAAAAATCTTGGCTTTGATAAAATGACGTTTGACTGGCGGCCCTGGGATCTTGGTCTACACGTTCTTTCTTGTTTAAAAAATTAAATTAAATTTCTGACGTCATCAAATCATGATTTCGTAAACCAAAGTTCTAATACCATTCTCAATAGTTTTTGATAATAAGCCTTAGTTGTTTTGAATAAATTATCTGAAAATGAATACATACATTTTGTAAACAATCTTAATGTACATACTTACCTAACATATTATGTGAGTATAAACGAACTTCTTCTAGTTCCTAAACCTTCAAAACTCGTGAAAAAATATTCAATATGAGTCCTTGCCTATGGTTTTTTTTTTGTTTTTTCCCTCGAGTTGTTGTTAGGTGTTCCACAACGCCAATTGTGAATTGGAATTTCGAAAATAAAAATCAACGTTCTGCCTACTTCATTTTGTGTTGGTACTCAATACAATGTATTATAATGCAGATATTTCTCTTCCCACCGTTCTAATTCTGATTTCCTATTTGGAATTTTATTTACTCCGGAATATTTCATTCCTCCGGAATAAAATTTTTCCCAGGAAAATTTATTCCTGGCACCAATAAATTCCGTAGGAAACATTTATGCTTCACTCAAATTCCTAATGTTAGAAGGAAAAAGGGGTACTGTAGTATGAAGAAGAGAACTAACAAAAATAAAAGAAAATTATTTTTGTTGTTGTTTTAGTGGAAGATTTTTTGCGACCTTTAGTCCAATGCGTTTCGCCCAGGCACGACAGTTGGGCTCATAAGTTAGATGCTGTCGTACCTTTCTAAGACGCAATTTTTTGGTCGATGAATACCGACTCTGAATAAAATCTACAGCGCCTACGCACTGTAAATTATATTCTCTTAGAGGGGAACATGGTTACATTCTTGTACCTAGAAATATATGTTGTTGTTGTAAACCCGTGGTCTGACTAATGTACGAAGAAGAGAACTAACAAAAATAAAAGAAAATTATTTTTGTTGTTGTTTTAGTGGACTGTATTGAATTAAATGTAGTACTGTAGTATAACAATCGCTTCATACATAAGTGTGCAAGCTTAACTTTCTATTCAAGTGATTGAAAAGCAGTAAATAAGCTAATTCGATGACGTCACCAATTTTCTAAACAAAATCATAATTAATCTTGCGCAAAACGTCAAGACGATTTTAGTAAAAAAATAAATTGAAAACTTATATGCAAAAAATGAATGCAAGTATCTTCAAGCAACAAATTCGTAAACAAAAAAAGTATAAATTATTAAAGGTATTTTAGCGGAACAGTTAACTGTCAGTTATTTCTGTGTAGCTTTTCTTAGAAAATCTATCTAGGGTTTTTGTAATTTAAAGTACTTCTCTTCAAATGAAAAATAGTTTTTGAAATCTAAACAACCAAATTTGAACTGATTGTAAAAAAAGTATTTGGATACAACAAGTAATTTTATTGAAAACCGAAGCCTTATTCTCTCATTAATTTTTCTTGCTCTTATTTTCGTCTGGTTTTCGAACAGTTTTTTTTTTTTTTTCAAATAAACAAATAAATAAAATATTTAGCATGTTAAGGAAAATGATATCTCAGAGATTTCTCTCCATCAGAAGCCAATCCAATTTCTTTTTTTGCTGAGGAATCCTGATCATGTAATTGAGATTGCTGAGGTCTCTGAGATTTCATTATTCATGAACTTGCCGAAACTATAACAAACTGCTAGCTCTGAAGCTTGTTGTCATTTCTTAAAATAAACAAAGACTACGATTTCGGAAAGATAAAAAGGGTAAAAACATAAATGAGTACATTATTATAAACTTCTTTTGTTAGTTTCACTGAATTCTTTAAAAAAAAACGAACGAATGAAGTTCTTTTTTAAATTTTCTGATCATTTATGCTTCGTCATTTATGCTTCGTAGCCATTTATGCTATTGTAGCCATCTTTATCTATTTCTGTATAACAACATTAGGTATAGCTGATTTGTATTTGCACCGAAGAAAGACTAATAGCCACGTCAGCACCAAACAAAAAAAAAATAGTTGGAGCATAATAAGTTGTATGTATGTGTCACCATCCAACCAATCTCATCCGTTATTTTTATGTGACAAAACACAAAATTATTTTACCTCAATTTTGGATTCTTCTGAAACAAATTCCACTTCTTTCGCAGATATATCAGCAGCTTCGTTACTCGTCGATCCCTACCAATAACAAATATAGAAAACAAGAAAAAAAATCATTTAGAAAACTTATCTACATAATTTTGGTATTAATTATTTACATATTATATTAAAAAAAAAATATACCTTCAGTACATTTTGAATGTGTTTTTCAAAAGCTTCCTCTTGCATGCGCAACTCATTGAGTTTGTGCTGTTTCTCCTCTTGTTGTTTGAACTTCTGGAAGTTTTGTAAGGTCTGAAGTTGTCGCAAGACATTTGGGTCTTTTAACAATTGTTTTAAGTTGTTGTTCTAAGAATCAAGTAGAAAAAAGTAATCATTAATATAAAAAATAGCTACATATGAACTTGAATTAAAGAAAAAAAAAGGAAAATAATCTATGCATAGAAAATTAAATTTTACTCATTTTGCTGATAGTAATTTAATAATAAAAAAAAAACACAAGATATTGGCTTTAAAGGAACAGAAAGAAACTATAATATTAACATTTTATGGTAAATAGAAATGCTAATTAATTACGTCTAGTAGGTTTGGTACATGCGGAGAAGCAGATTTCTTTTCCTCTTCGTCCTCATCACCGTAATCATAATCGAGTAGTTTTTTATTAAATTTAACCGAGTCCGACTGACTCATGGCCCCGGATGTTGATGATGCGTTTTCATTAGCCGTTTGTCTTATTAGCAATTGTTGGATTTGTTGCAATTGACGAATGGTGCTTTGATCAAGGGCACTTGTTTGTACCTTTTGATGACCAATCTAATGGAAACACATATTAGTTAAAAAATTGATTTTTTGTTTATGTTTTGTTAACCATACAAGAAGTAACAAAAGGTTTTAGTAACAAAAAAAATATGAAATAAACACAACACAAGAAAATGAACTAACATACATTTCGATTATACATATGATAAATCCAATTTTACATAACAGACTATAAGGAGGATAGTTAGAACAAACAATGAAATAACTTTATAAAAGAATATTTTGGCTTTTTTTTAGAAAGAAGAACTAACGATCAAAACAATACATTATAGGTAGTGTCCCCTATTGTGGTTGTCGATTTTTGATCAATGGGTATTCAAAAGTATTCATCGACAATCGCCAAACTAATCGCTTTTGTGTCACCTTATCGAGGCCGACACGTTTTTTGCAAACAAAATTCGAGTTTTTTTTTTTATGAACAAAAATGTTTATGAAAACAATTAGGTACTTTAAAATTTAAGGCAAAACAATTTCCAACAAAATTAAAGCATGGAAGTCTTGTAAAAATATGTATTATATACCAATGTTACTAAACCATTATTTTTGCATCATTACGCTTGTTTTTCCCTGCATTGAGTTGGTTATTTGTTAAATTATTTTACAAAAAAATTAGATTCACTCAAGTTGCGTTTGTGTTTGTCTTAAAGACGAATAAAAATCTCATAACAACAATGTTATACCGTACCGTCAATTAGCCACAATAATGGCGTTTTTTTAGAGAAGGTTCATGCCAGATTTTTAGGAGTGGGAAATTGATCAAATGATCATTTTTCAAATAACTTCATAAGAAACAGGAAGCTATTATATCTGTGAAAATAGTTGGTGTGTTGTTATACGTTTATTGTTTATTTCTTCCAGAATAACCCTATTTTTTGAAATACGTATTTAAGCTAAAAACTCACAAATCTGTGTATAAAAAACCGCGTCAAATAAATACATAAATAAAAAATTCTTCTTCTTTTTAGGAGGACCAAGTAGGATCAACATTGCAGTTACTAATATGATTTATTGAGCCACCAGACTCTAAGATCTGCTCAACCATTCATTTTTACGGAATATTTGTCATAAAGAAAAAATATTTTTTTAAAAACTTGTGACGGTATCAGAAAATATTAATGTTTCATTTTCACTTTGAATCTTTCTTTTATTAAGTCGTTTGTTTTTAGTCTTCGCTGAGCTCAAATTGATTCCTCAATCAGTCCCATTCTAAATGGAAATTCTCGCGGAAACATTTCCCTGGGAATAAATTATTTGTTCTCTATAATTTGATTTATATGTCAAATAATACAAAAAAGCTGTTCCGAACATTTAACACTCTTATTCCCGCTTTCGAAGGTAAAAATAATATACCAGGGAATTCGGAAAAGGAGTATTCTACTTCCGAAAGAATACGTCTCCCGGGGAGTTTGGCTGAGTTCCGAAATGTAAAAAAATGTTTTGATGCGGAAGTAATACCTACATTTTTCATACGCATCAACAACGCAAACTTGATGCTTTGTAGAAATATTACATTCCATAAGTTTGACATTTCGGAATACAAACAAAATTATTTTAAATTAAAGCCAGCTAAAAAAATGTTTGCATTTTGGAACTCAGCCTGTTTTCCCGGGGAATATTTAGAATTGGGCTGAATATCTCACTATGGATCCTATCCTTTTAATATTTTAAATGTGAAAGTTTGTTTGGTGTCTCTTAATCTCAGAAAATACCTGTAATAGTCCAGTCGGAATGTCATTTGAAATGGAAAAAAATAGGTTTTTTTTTTTTTTTAATTTTAATCGTTAGGGGGGCTTATTAGGGGTCTACATTTGCGACCGCCTAGCTCCATTGCGTTGGCCGCCATCTTGAATTTAAGGAAAATTGGTTTTTGTTGACGGGAAAATACAATTACAATCGTTTTTTCATGTCGATTTGAAGTTAAGCGCGTTAGTTAACATTTTTTAAATAAAAACAAAAGGACAGGGTATTTCTTTTAATCGTTGGGGAGGGGCATAAAGTGTTTATATAGAAATTCTCGACCACCTTCCTCTATAACTTTGGCCGCCATCTTGAACACAAATTAATAGGTATGAATTTGGTTTGAATTCAAGATGGCGGCCAAAGTTAAAGAGGAAGGTATGAATTTGGTTTGAATTCAAGATGGCGGCCAAAGTTAAAGATTTTTAAATTTTTTTTCCATTTCACGCCTATTTTTTGTGTATTCCGACTGGACTATAATGAGAATTGGTAGAGCGAGAGCTTGGAACATGAGGATGGACATAGGCTATTTTTTTTTAAATCTAAACTAATTTACAAAAAAAAAAAAAAAAAATAACTAAACTACAAAAAGAAAGGGATTTAAATGAAATTTTTTTTTTAACCAATGCGAAGCAAGGCAAGGTTTTGACAGCAAAATGTGAAAATTTGTAAGAAATTTGACGTTACCAAACAGACCAAGTGTCAAACCTTTACATGACATGACATCACGGGCTACATGAAATACTTAAAATGGCCCAAAAATTGTATATGAAAACCAACAACAAAAAATTGATTAAATTTTGTATGAAAATAACAAAAAATTGATACATCCAGATGTAAACTTAAATCCAGATGAATTTACATTGAATTTGTATGATTTACATCCAGATTTAAGTTTTAATCTGGATGTATTGAGTGAATAATATGGCAGTAAATGTTATGAATTGGGGTAATTATTTATTGTTTTGGGGCTTTTTTCATTCTTGGGTTAAACTTCAGTATGAAAAATGCACTTTTATATCTTGTTGCTTTATGAACGTATATAATATGTATATTTTTAAGGGGCCATTTTTTGCTTTTAATCTGAGTATGGCTGAGTTCCAAAATGTATGTTTTGATACTGAAGTAATGCCTACATTTTTCATACGTATCAGCACCGCAAACTTGAATGTTTGTAGAAATATATCATTTCATAAGTCTAACGTTTCGGAATGCAACAAAAAAATTTATATCGAAGCAGCTAAAAAATTTTTGGATGCACAAACTGCGCAGTAAATGCGCATCTGATGAATTTTGGAACTCAGCCTATTTCTTTCTTTTGTGGGGCTTTTTACGTTCAATTTGGGGTTATTTTTTTGTATGAAAAAAAAAAAAGAAAAAAAATTTTGCGGATATTTTTTGTTTGGAATCATTATCTATTGGAGCCAAATTTCAAATAGCCCATCACAGAAGATGTGACAATCTATTATAGACAACTTGACAGTCGCTCGCACACTATTTAACATTATGGTCGAGTTCGTAAAAGTAAAACTTCGGCAACACTGCCACATTCAAGTCGCATTTCCGCAGGCAAATGAAGTCCGTTTCAAATTGTGTTCACTATTTTAGAAGCGCTGATGTTTGCTCTCAGCATTAAAATCAAATTTTGCCCAAAAATTACATAACTACTACCATTTTTTTGCAATTGTTTTTAGCAGTGATTGAACATGTTTACTTTTACGAGCTCGGGATATGTTAATACATACATGCAAATTTTTAGGATTGGTTCTAAAACCACCATACTTTCTATTCCACTTAGGGGTTATGGTGAAACTGATTTGTTTAGAAATTGATTTCGTGGAAGTAAAATATGAAAATCATTTTATTTATACAAATTTTTGTCGTGAGTAATTCTATCCCACTTTTTATTTGACATTGTGTTCATACTCAATGGGACTTTAAAATGATATGAGATTCACTAATATCGAAAAAAGAAATCAAAATTTTAACTTGGTTTTGACATATTGAATTTACAACCTCACACACACAAAGTTGCTGGTGGTGCAAGTCATATTCATTGAAATATTTGAACAGTTTTTATTTATAAGTTAAATTTAAATGCCAGCAACACCATTCCATCTTAACTGTGTTGCATAAATTTGTAGTTGATAAATTCAAATTTAATAGTTTATTTCGGACTGAGAGCAATCAATTTCTTTTATTAAAAATTAATTAAAATTGAACAGATTAAAAGACATAGATCATTGACTTGAAAGTCTCAGGTACAAAATTGTATACATTATTCCAGCTAGGTGGCCATGTATAATTCTAAAGCTTCTAGAACACTTGTTTATGTCCATAAACAGCTATAAGATAAAAAACTATAAATCTACAACAGATTAAGGAACGATAGACACCTAAGGTACAAAGTTGTTCCTTTCATGTGTACTAAGCCTACGGAGAGCTATACTTACTACAAGGAAACATAATTAAAATAGTTTAAATGTTGTTCAAGGGAAGTTATTCTTACCGACAAATCGGGTAACACCAACTTGTCATCGGTCGTAGACTGATTGCTCGGCATAGATCCCACTCCACTGACATCCATTCCAGAACCAGATACGTTCAATCCATTAGAGCTAGTTGAAATGTCTAATGCACCACTACTCTGCTGCGGAGGCATTTGATATATCGGATGACTTGGGTCAGCTAGATCGAATATTGGCTGTATAACATCCGGAGCGAAGACATTGTTCTTCTGCCACAAATTCAACACACGAATAATACGACTCTTATCGTCGGGAGCGCAGCGAAACAAGTTGGCGAAGGTCTCCTTCATATTGCGTGCAAAACGTGGTGCAAACACATCCTTTTCAACTCCGAATTGATGCCGCGATTGACGAACAATCGAATCGATTACATACAATCCAGGCACTTTGTATTCGGGTTTGCACTTGAGAATGAACTTCTCCACACTCTGCACGACATGCTTGTAGAACTTAATGGCTCGCATGGCTGCTTTGGTGATAGCTGCCATCTTCGCCTTGGAAATTGGCGGTTTTGCTTCATAGAGTCCCGACAGCTAAAAAAATTGAAAGAGAAAAGTTAGTCAAGTTCACTTGCACTTATTAAATCTTTTTGTGTCCCTGAAGCAGTTAAAATTAAGATTATTTTCACTCAACTTTTCCGATTTAGATATTTTTTTTTTGAAACAAGAAAACTTTATTTTTTAACTTTTAACTTTTTTTTATATAATCTATATGCAGGCAGCTTTGACCGGGCGCTGTTCCGTGCTCCCATTTGCAAAAGGCTGGTTAATGTTTTTCTATTTTAACTTACCTCATTGTTAAAGGCAATAACATTTTCCATTATTAGTGAGGTATACGCATTATATGTTTAAGCACAAAATAACAAAATTATTTGATCAGATTGTTTTTTTTTCGGTTAAAAATTTCGTAGAAATAGTTTTGGCAAAAAAAGGCTGAAAATCACCACCACTACGAACGTCGTACTCAATCAAAATGGCGGCTTTGTAATTTTTGCTTCGAAGTTGTGTTCGAAATATTTTAGTACAGGATTCTGCGTCAACGATTTTCCGAAAACAACTGGCGTGTGTCATCCTGAATTAAATGTGAAATGTAGATGGGGCTTGAAATTGACAGAATTCAGAGCTACAAGAGAAATGTGAATGCTTATTTTTTGGAAGCTGAAAGAAAATTAATAATTGAATGATAAAATAATACCATCGGAAATTGTGCCTATGTAATTAATACATGTCAAAAAAAGTGTGATAGAATTAGGCCCATCACCCACTAGGCAACTTTTTGTTGCGCAACTAAAAGTTGCTCGGACTTGCTTGCACTAGGCAATTTCCGAGCTAGCCCCAGCAACTTTTTGTTGCTCCCAATCCAATTACATTAGCTTATATGGGAGAGCGCCCACTAGGCAACTTTTAGATGCGCAACTTTTTGTTGCTCGTGGAACTTTTTTCCCGGCAACTTTTTGTTGCTTACCCTCGCTCACAGGGCAACTTTTGTTGCTCTCTGTTGCCAGCAACTCCGAGCAACAAAAAGTTGCCTAGTGGGCGATTGGCCTAAACTACGTTTTCATTAGAGTCGAAATGAGGTAATTTCGCAAATTACGTAAATAGTGTTTTCATTATAAAGCCTTAACTACATAAGCCACTTTTTGCAAAATTACAAAAGTAAAAATATTTTTTTCCAGCTTCCGCAGTTTGTTTTGTGAAAAATAATATATACATTTTATTTTTAAACCAAAATTTAAGCTTTCTGCATCATTTTTATAAGTTTTCCTGTGAGAAACACTATCCCAAAATGAGTTTGAAAATTTTCACTTTAGTACTTTTTCACTTTTTTGGCTTATGTAGTTCAGGCTGTCAACCGCTTGTTTTTGTTGTTTTATACCACGTAGTATAAAACGCGGCTATTATTACACATACTTTCTCACTTTTTACTTGATAGAGATTGTAGGCAAACTCAAATGACAGCCGAGGATTACTTCATTTTCAGCATTTTTGGGTAAAACAACCGCATTAAACCTAAAATACATTGGCAAACCATAGTTAAGCTAGCCACTGCTGTGTTTAATACTTTAATGGCAGAAGGAAGTTTTTAGGACTAGGCTAATCAGCACCAAATATATATGACATGACCATTGCACAACAAACAACATCAAGTTTTATTGCAGACATGACCTGACCATTGCACGACAAACAAACATCAAGTTTTATTGTCAGAAACACATACATTAGGTGCGTTTTATTCGTAATTCGTAGCTAGCGCAGCAATACAAGTTCAATAAAACGCTGTATACACTTCTATGTCCACTCTATTTATTTGGCCTACCTACATTTAGGTTTCAAGTCCACACTCTTTGTCCACCACTTTTATATTCACTAATTTACTGGCTTATTTATCGGCACTTTTGGTTTTGTTATTGTTCACCAAGGGAAATTTTACTGGGCTAGCTATAAAATTGGCAATAAAACGCACCTATTGTTCACCAAGGAAAATTTTATTCCGCTAGCTATAAAATTGCCAATAAAACGCACTTGTTCACCAAGGAAAATTTTATTCCGCTAGCTATAAAATTGCCAATAAAACGCACTTATTTTAAATTAAATGAAAGAAAACGACGAGAAGCCAAACGATATTTTTTTTTCAAAGTCGGGAGTTATTGGTGTGGTGGATGGAAAATACATCCAAATGATAAAGCCAAAAAGGAACAAACACTTCTATTTCTATTGTTGTCTATTTCGATGTTTGCTAGCGTCAGGGATTTTTAAATTCGACCAACATATCGATTGTTTTTGTTTTGTGTGGACATTTTTGCTCAACGATTTCCTGTAAGTAATGTCATATTCCTTTTACCAAAAACGAGATTTTTTTTTTCTAAACAGAATCGATCTTTTTTCTTTCAATACAAAAAATTTGTCCAGAAAATTCGATTTTTTCTTCTTAACAAATTGTTAAAAGGAATTCGACATAAAATTCATTTGGTTAAATTGTTATCATCAGTAAACTTTCATAAAAAAAAGCTTCAATTTTAACACATTCCTTGTTCGTTCCGTTCTCACATTTGTTGTAGAAACAAATTTTCTGTATTTCAAATTTCAAAGCTTTTGACATTCGGAAAAGTGTTAACAGGTACGAATATTCCAACTTTCGGAATTGTCAATCCGAAAGTAGTAGATTTTATTCCGCTTTAGAAATAGAGAGTACAAAATATACGTTTTCAGGAAATTTCACTTTCGGAACGAAATACAGAGTAGGGCCCCCGTTGTTTTCGTTTTAAATATTCTTACTAATTTTAAGTTAAACCTGTCTGTTTTAAAATTCTCTGTACATGTTTTTTGTTGTTGATGATATTTAGTACATTTTAGCGCCATTTTTTATCAACTTTTTTTTATCTGCCCTTTCGAGGTAACCGTCGGAGTGGAATTATTTCCGATTTCATACGAATCGGAGGTTTTGCTTCTAAGTAGTTCTCCGATCAGCAAAATGTCTACGATTCGTAGAAAATCGAAGAGAATTCCGCTCTGACGGTTACCACGATAGGGCCGTATAAAATAATGGTATATATGTACACCACTGATCTCTATAATACACTGGATAGCGCATCCATACAAGAAAGTTGATGCCATTTGAGAATTGTTATAATGTTGAGTTGCCTATTTTTTTGTATAACGGTATAACTGTATAACATAATGAAATGCAAATTTTTTTATAAAACTGCAACTAAAATATTTTAAATTCACTTTTACAATTATTTTAAGTTACAAAAAATCAAATTTACAAACAAGTGACGTTTCTTTTGCTTTTTTTTCTTAAAAATTCCACTTTGGTTTTTGAGTTGCCTCACTGAACATACCTAAAGTGTTGAGTTGCCTTCGTACTTGTCATCTTCAATTGGAAGTAGAAAAGCTGTTATACTTTGTAGGGAATCCACTATCCAGTGTATTATAGAGATCAGTGATGTACACCTGTTGCGATTGGGTGATTTTGTAATTATTGATTATGTCAAATTTCAAATACTCGTTTGGCTATTACTAGATATCAAATCATTCTGTTCGCAGTGATTCCCTGTGAAGTCTATTTAAAAAGAATATTTTATTATTTTATTCAATTGGAAAATATAATATAATTATGTCAACACATTTTTTTAGATAGATGAAATGTTACTTAATGGCTTTATCCGAAAAATGCATACATTTAAAACATACACATTAATATTTTCAATGATTGCAATACTAATTCATATTAAGTATTTCTATTCAGATGCAATCTAAATACCAAATTATTAATTTATTCTTAATATTAATGCAAATGATATTTCGGTACTGCTGCGTAAAACTCACACAAAAAGCTAAGCTGTAACCTATAAAAAAAATAAAGAATTTTTTGGTCGAACTTTACGCAGGGATTTTTTCTTAAGTTATATCAAGAGATAACCATTATTGAAAATTACTTAATAATTTTCGAATTTTACATTTATATATATATATAAAGAGTTTTTTGTTCCGTTATTTTAGCTTCCTTTTAAGATGGTTCAATTTAATCGTTGAGCAATGGGAATTTTCTTACGACGACGCCTATGCATTTGTTGCCTTTCCCAGAATTCATAATAACGTTCTTGTTTCAACCATTCTTGATACTTGTACCACCATTCTTCCCATTTAATATAGTCCTGAAAAAAAAAAAAAAAAAAAACAAATGTTGAGTTATAAATTGTATACATTAATGAAATTTTGAGTAAATTCTATTGCACATCACTGATTTATTGCAATAAGCAACACAGCTGGAATTAGTCCAAAACTGTCTACATAAATGTGATAATTTAGATGAAAGTATTATATACTTCTTCTATAGTTTCAGAGTTGCAGTGATGTGTTTCAAAATCTATTCTATAAAACAAGTTTCTGTTGTAAATTTACCTTTAAATCTAAGTCACGCAGATATCCACGATTCTTGTAATATTCGTAGCGAACGCGTACGTCATCCCACGATAACATACCCGACGGCGCGGTTGTGGCCAATTCCTCGGGAAAATGGCCAGCCGGAGCTGGAGAGTACGAATACCGACGCGGCGGAGACTCCAGTCCTTCTTCGATCATCACTTTGAGTGCACCACCAGTTGAATCTTTTGTAATGCGCATATTTTCCATATTGCTACGATCAATGCTCCATTGAGCCATTTTACCGAATCTCTCGGACAATGTTAGTCGAGTAGTTGCCGTAAATGTTGGCAATGAACTTTCACTATCCGATCCAGAGTCATCAGATTCAGATGATGAGCCGTGTTTCTTGCGTTTTTCACCTTCGATCTTTATGCGAGTACGTACCTTTAAAAAGTAAATATTCATAACATTTAATGAAAAAACATTATTCGCACTAGAGATTCCTTAGGGTGTGATTTTATATTACCAACTTATCATTAGATTCCTTCTTTTTTTTCTTTGGAACAACTTGTTCCATAGGCTCTGGTGGCCTATTTTTCAAACGTGGATCTTCAGGCGGCGAGTGACGAGGTGCACGAGCCATTTGTAGAGTGCTTTCAGGCGGCGGTCTTTCAATTAACATATCACGACTACGTTCTCTACTTAAACGACGAAGCTAAATGGACAAAATACACTCATCAAATGAGAGAAAAAAAAAACAATGAATTTATCGAAACTTACTTTTTCTTCTCTGTACTTTTCTCCACGGACCTGAGGAGGAGTCGACGGACGCACACGAGACGACGAGGGCATGGCGTTTGAAGGCACACCCCTGTATTGCATTGGAGGACGCGAAATTGGTGGACCGCGTTGTCCTTGTTTTGGTGGTGGCGATCGAGGACCACCCGCAGGACGCGAACGCGACAAAGATGTCGACCTGAAATAAAAATTAAATTAAATTTGAAAATATGTATGGAAAAAAATCACTCCATTTTGTTTTTATCGGCCATATCGGAGCGGAATTCTCTCCGATTTCCTACGAATTGGAGACTTTTTCTTCGAGGTAGTTCTCCGGCCAGCAAAATGTCTCCGATTCGTAGGAAATCGGAGAGAGTTCCGCTCCGACGGTTACCTCGATAGGGCCGAATAATTAAAATGCCAGAAGAAAATCCTACCAACTAATAAGACGCAATGATTCTGTGTCCTGTACCAAAAATATGCAATGATATGCAAAACTACCGGGATTTCAATTTTTTCACGGGAAAAAAAAGCCTATACATAGATATCAAAATAAATTAATTTATCATTTTATTAAAAAGCATTGTCCAAGTTTTCTTTTAACATCAACATGAGTCACGCGGAGGAGTCCGATGTGAAAACTGTCTTTTAGTATTATTAGTTCTCCTTTGTATACCTTTTTAAGTGTTAGGGTAATAGTTCTGTCTATGCCGAAATTTCGTTTCTAAAATTCTGTAAAAATTCAAAATTTTGTATTTCAAAAATCTGTGAATCTATAATTCTGCTTTAAAAAACTCTGTACGTGAACATTTTGTAAATTATAAAAGAAAAATTGTTTTGATAATGAAAAACGTTCGCTCTTAGTTTTGTGCAACTCTTAAAGCAGAAAGGAAACGAATTTTTCCAATTTAAAAAATTGCTTTTTTTTTTTTTTAACTCTCACCATAAGCTGGAAAATAAAACTTACCTAAGCTTTGGATTTGATTTAATTACGTTTGTATCTATTTTAATGAAATTTGTTTGTATCTAAAACCCAGGTAGGTGCTCTTCAAATTCAATCTTTATGATTAAAGATCTAACTACCTACCTACTTCAAGTTTATATGTAGCTAATCCTAGGTTGTTTTGAATTGTAAATAAAATAATTTCCTAGAAAACAATCTAGTTTTGCCTTATTACCTTAGAGACATAATCCATATACAAAATTGAACGTACCTCGAATATTGACGATGATGCTTTGGTGAACAAACCGAGCAGGAGTCGTCCGAGCAACTGCTTACCGAACTATTTGACCGTGACCGACACGAATTCTGAAAACAAAAAATAAAAAGAAAATTAGATAAAAAAAATGTATTCAAAATATAGTGCGAGCTGCTTAAAGCGTTTACTCACCCTCGGTGGAGGCGACGGAGGCCTCTTCGAGCGCGGCAATATTTGACCCCGTTTATTTGGTGGCATCGAACTGCCAGCTGCTGGGGAATGTCGCCTTCCCGAAGGCATTCCACCCGGTGATCGACGACGAGCCATAGGCGAACGCGGCGGAGATTTACCACGACGCGCGTTATTCAGCGGCTCAGGCGGCGACCGAGGCCGCTGACCAGGTCTCCGACCAACCATGTCCGGAGGTGAGCGCGGGGGCATGATTCTTCTTCCCTGTTCGGGAGACCGTGGGCGACGATCCATCGGTGGCGGTGACATACGACGCCCGTGATCAATTGGCGACCGACGACGCATCTGCGGCGACAATGGTGGCGATTTACGTAAGCGCGAACGACTACGACTACGAGGCGAACGCGACGGACGATGGTACATCCCAGGTCCTCCAATACGACCGTTGAGGCCAGAAGGACCTCCTCCACCGCCACTAGCACCACTTGGACCAGCTCCGCCAGCATTATAACGAAAATTTCCTTCGCGATCACTCTCCCCCGAGCTGCTTTCGCCTTGAATGTACATTTTCTTGTACCCAGTGTGTCGCCAGCGATTCGGATCCTTCTCCTCCACCTCCAGCAGCTTCTTATCCCAGTAGTCATTGGTGTTGGCTCGTGCTTTCTTCATCACGTTGTCGATTTCACGACGCTTTCCAGCTGGTAAACTTGGATCTAAAGAGGTGAAGACGGACTCATCAAACAAAATATTAAAGAATTTAGATAGGGAGAATATGAGAACCAAGAAGGAAAGCAGACAAGAGGAGCAACTGATGGTTTTGTGCCAGCCGACACACAGAGCTTCTCCTGACGGAAAAGCTATAAAAGACGTGAAGTCGATTGAAAGGTTTCATGATTTCAGAAAAGTTAATCGAGGTAAGAAAAAAGCCTAAACCAAAACTTGGAAAGAAACTCATCTTCCAGACATCACATATTTGCTGTCTGCTTGTCGGTCGTTGGGATAGGTACCTGTTATTCTGGTAATAGCGGGTTGCCTATCCATCCGTAGTTTTGGGTTAATTTCCCGTCGCCTAGACATTTCCTCCCTCCTCCGCGAGGTGAGACACGAGTTAATAATATTTTCTTCAGTGACGTTCGATGTTCTAATCAGTGCCGCGACAAACTAGTATTTGAATCAAGGAGACAAAAATTTGCCTCGGAACAGTGGCGGCCAATTGTTCGTTCAAGAGTTTGTGGCTCCACTATTTACTTCGGACGACAACGACGCGCGACTGACCTTATAGTCTTCCCGATTCAGGACTAAGGATTTACAATAAAACGACGACGAGTATCCAGGGTAAGCTGTAATATATTTTGTTAGTTTTTAAAAATTATTTTTCAAGTTCAATAAGTTTAATATAAACTATCAAAGATGCCAAAATGAAGTGCAAAAAAGGCTATAAAACTAGATTAAAAAAAATTAAAGGCACTATTTGGCGTGTGTGTGTTTTTGTTCTTTTCCAGGAATAAATCTTTTAAGACGTATTGTTTTCGGTTTTCGAGTCCTGAGTTCACAAAAGGAATTCATTTTTCGTACATAAAATCACTTTCTGTAGGCAAACGAGAAAAATGTAAGAAGCACATTCAACGCCGTACCGTAGTTACTTTTTTAAATAGAAATTAATCACATTTCGCGGACAGAAAAACACAAATAAATTATACGTACTTGTGTGGAATTAAAGGCTTTATAATATTTTCGTGTTTATATTTTGTGTTGATGAGACTTTAATCTCAAAATGGTTTAGAAGAAAAGAAATTGGTCTTTCTTTGGACAAATGGCGGCCATTTGTGAAGAAAAATATGTACATACACTTTTTTTAGTGGAACAAAAAGTAACGAGTTCAACATGCGATCCACAATCTACAAAAAATGACATTTGTCAGTGATGCCAGAAAATATATTTAAAAACCGTTCACACAAAAGGTCTGTTCCTTTACCATGAAACTCTGTGATTTTCTGTGCATGTTCATACACCGAATGGGTTTTGAGAGCAAAATGTAAAATTTGTCCCCTTTCACACGAAGATACTAGTTGCTGGAGATTTTTTTTGACGTTTTCTTTAAATCTCCTTAACAATCTCTTGTACCTTTCACACTTGGGCATTTTAGCTGCGTTTTATTTTCTATGGATCTGGATCAGGATCATTTTACAACACGTAATACAAAAACAATTCGGGATCCTGCTCTCTCTGGATCTAATTCGAATCGATCTAATTTGGCGGGTAGATGGCTTTTATGGTAAGGTAGCGTTTGTTGTAGTGCAAAGAAAAGAGACGGGAAACAACTGAAAATAATTGAAACGTAAGTAAAAAAGAGATGGTTGTCATGAACATGTTGACGAAAACTAAATTTTGAACAAGACATGAGCTTTGTTCAAAGCTTGGCCATGAGATTTGACGTTGCATGTGTGTGAGAGAGTTAGAAGTAGTACTGAAAGGAATTCTTGTGTGATTCTCTTGCTCTGACTTACTGGCTGAACAGAATGGTGACGGAGACGGAACTGGAGCCGGAGTTGGAATAGCTGTCAAAATATTGAATACACGCAAATTCAATGTTGCGAACACAATGGAACGTAGTCGCATACGGAGCTGCAGCCGCAGACGGAAGAGTTCACCAACTTTAAACTTTTCACGTACGGCACTTTTGACGTTTCAAATTGTATGAAAAAAAAACAACTACTTTTTGGGTCCGAAAAAATATTGTGGTTATTTGTATCGCGAAAAAAATTATTAAATAAAAGGAAAATTATTGGAAACAAAAAACGTAAATTCTGAGCTTGTATACAAGAATATTATTTTGTTTTTCTTCAAAATACTTTCAAAGCTGTACAGCTGCATTGTGGGCACGTAAAAAAAATAACGTACGACACTTTTTGACAGCTCTTCCAGTTCCGTCTGCGGCTCCAGTTCCAGCACTCTATTCTGTTCAGGCAGTTATTAGTGGAATTTATCCACAGTACACATATAGAAGGTAATATATTCCGAGTTTTCATTTTGTTCAGTTCTGCGCATGTCTTGTATTTTGTTTTTGTAAATTGTGGACGAGGGTCACTGCGATTCGGAAACACTTGTGTTTTGTTTTTGTAAATTCTGACAGGCAGGTCACTGTAATTTTCGGAGATGCGCAATATATTACCTTCAATATGTATACTGTGGAATTTATCGACATAACTAACGACATGACATAAAGTGCCCAGTGCGAAAAAACAAGCTGATTGTTGATTGGATCTTGTCCTGTGGAGTCGGCGTGTAAGCAATCTTCTCTTACCCGGCCACCACATAAATACGTCCCTCGCAAACGTGCTTAAAAATCGCAACAAATCGCAGATGTCCGAAATTCCAACCACAATCCAATCAACAATCAGATCTTTTTTTTCCGCTAGGTAAATTATATCAAGCCGTTTGCTAAATTCCACTTAGTCCAGTACCCAACCAATCACATTCTTGAGTCTTCTGTTAATATCTCGGTTCAAGTATTATTTCCTGGCAAGTTCTTTTTGTTGAAGCTAATCAACAAAAGGTTACAGTAAAGGCTCTCCCAAACCAACGCGATTAATCGCCGCGACAATAGAAAACAATAACAACAACTTGTTGTTTTGTTTGACAGCCACGTGTTGTTATTGTTGTTTTCTTTTGTCGCGGCGAATAATCGCGTTGGTTTGGGAGAGCCTTAATTTAAATTTCGTTTTGTTTTGCTCACATCACAATTTTTCCAAGTTATTTAAAAAAAAAACGTATATAATGGTTAGTTTTGTTTAAATTTTGATTTTATAGCCAAGATGCACCTTCGTCTTGGACCAGTAAATATACGATTGTTATTATTTTGAAAACGTTGTTTTATTTTATTGAATTCTATACAAATTCTCTATACCTCATTATTGGCTCTATAGGGCAAGTACCTATTGGTTTCGAGTAAAAAACAGTTTCGGAGTTGTAATCAAAACTCACACTAAGATAATGAAGAAGTCCGAAAAAGTGGGTTTCTTTGACATTTATTCAAGAAATTATTGATTTTCAATACTTTGTTTTTATACAACTTTAATTTGAATTCCTGAATTGAATTCTGAGAAAATCAACTGGGTCTAATTCTTTGGGATATGCTTCCAAGCTTTCCTCAGAATTCGGACGAACTTCTTTCTCATGTAATAGCAACTTTACTGGTGGGATGGGTTGAAATTTAAACGGCTGGATACGATTTGTTTTGTAGATTCCCCTTAAACGTTCGGGCAAAGCATCAAGTTTTGTTTTTATTTCTTTAACATTAATTGTCATAATGGGAAAATTTACCAATGGAAGGGGTTTAAATTCATTTCGAACTATGGGTACATCAGAATCTTTAAATCTTGGCACTCCACTACCGAAGACAACCTTTTTATTATCGCGTAATTGGCGCCGCTTGTGAACTTTTACCAAACAGTTAAATCGCAATACACCCGATGTATCCGGTAATTCTTCTGTTCGCATGGAAAAAACACTACGTTCTGGATTAGTAATCATCTTGATGTAGTCAAAACTTGGAAACATTCGAACTTCACGGCCAGTTCGGTGGGTTTTCTTTGGCGACATCATCTTTTTTGAACTTTTAATTGACCCCCTGAAAAGCCTTGTAAAACCGTAGCCGAATATGTGCCTTCTTACCGAATCTGATGCTTTTTGTTTGAGTAAAGCTATTTGTTTAAAGTTAAGTCGACGGAATTGTAACCGTTTTTGTGTTTGGATTATAAGCCTTATTCGAAGGGATTGTTCATCATCAAAAAGTTCATATCGTCCTGGACCTGGACTAAATGATGATTTCCCTAAAATTCGGAGTCGTAGATTTTCAGGAACGCAAGAATATCGAAGGAACTTATAAGGTACGACATGTTTGTTGGCAATTTTTTGAAAACTAAAATACTAGGTCTTTTTTAAGGGATTTAAGGAACAACTTTATAGTTTTACCTTGATCTTTCAAATATTCCAACAAAATAACTTGTAGGTCCTGGATCATTTTGGTTTCGCCAGCAGGTGACGGGATTATTTATCATAAACCTTGAAGTGGGCCTTCGATTTCTGGGATCTAACTTAAACAAATGTTGAGACTTGTTATCACACAAAACCCTTTCAAATGTAGAGACTATTTGACACATTATTATTTGCATTGAACTTTACCGGTTGAAAACTTTCCTTTATGAAGATTACATATATTTCTTGATTTTTCGAAATAATTCGTTGAAATTTCATAGAATTTACTTTGATTTTTTAATTTCGCATCTTTTTTAGGTTGGGTTGTTGCTTTTGAACGTGACCATCGAATTCCACTCTTATTGCAGCCCATTTCATTTGGGATATTGTATCTGTTTGGTGCTAACTGCCATGATTTTTTAGATCTTCGGTTTTTTGTTGTTTTTGAATGAGATGAAGCTGTTATTTTTTCGTTAAAGGATTGTTCAGTTTTTTGAGCATCTTCATTTTCTTCATCTGTGTCTGTGAGATATTATTTTACATAATGTAGCTATTACGATAATCCATAATTTTAATATTAATAAAATTACCTTCAAAATATGGCACATTGTAGTTTTTTAAATTTTTGACTATGTAGTTTCGAACTACAGAAAATCTATATTTTTTGATTCGATTACCTGAAAAGTTATTTGTTAATTTTTTAATTGGTTCATTGGAAAATAAACTTACGAGAAGCTAAAAATAGTGGTAAATATAATTTTGTTGAATTGAGATGCTTTCCAGTAATCATGATAAAATATAATTTAACAAAAAAGAGAATAATTTTACGAAATTTTTGAAAGCTTTATAATGTATGCTTAGTTTTGATTACATATACATACATACATATATGTATGTATGTGTACATATTTAGAAGTGTTTTATGTAGGAACAAATGTCGGGGTTATTATCAAAGTTAACCCTTCTACGATGGAGGAGTACCTACCTACGTTTGTCGGTCTGGGGTTTGTGTGCCCGTTCGTCCATATAATTGCTTAGAGTCGGTTGGACCGATTTCCTTCAGATTTGGTACAGAAAATTCTCTCTTAAAGGAAAGATTAAGAATTTTTTTAACTTCTCTCGAAAATGGTTTTAATGATTTTAATCAAACTTCGTACTTCGCTTGACATTTTTTGAGAAATTGTCTTATATTTGGGTTATTCGCGTTTAGCTTTCTAAAGGCATCGATTTTACTAGGTATAGGTTTGCAATATTTTAAAGATTATTTTGTGTATGTAAAGTGATTGAAAAGTATTTCTTATGCGCTAGCACGTGACATATGAGTATTTGACAAGTTTTTATCGTCTAGATTTTCCAAGCTGAAAACTTTCAATGGCCATGACGAAACTTTGCAAAAACGTAAAATTTTCCAGTCATGTAGTTAGTTTGAATTTGACTGTCAACCTGATGTTAGGGTGTTCAAAATCAATGATTTTATTTGAACTTGATCGAAAAACCAACTGTAAGGAAGGTCGAAACAAAACGCAAGAACGTAATAAATTTAAAAAAAAGAAGCGAACAGGAGTTTCATAAATAATTGTGAATGCTAGATAAGCTTATGCACTTTATTTACTGACAAACAGAATAAAATTAGTTTGAGTAAGAATTTTGTCAGGAATTTTGTCTGTTACCTTTTCTTAACTTACTAACTTAACTGAAATTGACGCTGGACCTGATCGCGCTCAACCAACAAAGTTCTCTAGTTTTGGACGCCAAGTACATATAAGGTGTGACAAAAAGCTAGAGCGTATAGGTTGGGTTGAGATCAGAAAAACATTATATACGAAGGGGGGTCTATTCCACCTGGTGGTACATTTTTTTCAAAATTTTACTTGATTAAGTCCAAATTTTGTTTTCAAAATTCAATGCTCTTATTACATTTAAGTCAAAAACAGAAAATCGCACGTTCAAATGTCTTTTAGGGCCATTTTCTGAAATGAAACTTAAAAATTTAAGTTCAAAATAAAAGCTTATGTGACAGTTTACGCTGAGGAAAAAGTAAAACAAAAGCGTTTAAGTTGAACATAAACATTTATGTTTCGTTTCAGCAAATGGGCCTTAGTTTTTGAGAAAATTTAAAATAACGGGAGGGGCAATTTTCTAAAAAAAATTGACTTAAAAGAGAAAAAAAAATATAAAAAAACAACGGTAGTCGCTACAGCAGCATACAAAAAAATAAAATAAAAATAAATTTGGTGGCACAACGGCTCATGAAGAACCAGGGCCTAGTGACTTACAACTCTCAACCATTCCTGTGTGCGTGTCTACAGGAATGGAGGGGACCTACAGTTTTTTGCCGAATCCGAACGGCTAAGGTGAGCAGCAGTTTTCTATGACAGTTTTTCAAAATATAGTTTTCAAACTTAAATTCAAAAAAAAAGAAAAATTAAAAAATTGTGCTCAAACTGATTTTTGTTAAAAATTTTACGTTATTAAGTAGTATTTTTGTTTTTAAAACTGGATGTCTAAATATCTTTTAGTTTTTGAGAAAATTGAAAATAACGAAATCTACTTTACTACTTAATTAGTAGAAATAGGATCTTTGGAGCAACAAAATAACGGATGGAAGTCCAATTTAATAAAAACTGACATTTGTTATTTTCAATTTTCTAAAAAAAAACTAAAAAACATTTTAATATCTGGTGTTTAGTGTTTGACTATAGAATTAATGCGAGCATTAAATTATTATTATTTAATAACGTAGTAGCCAAAGCGATCCCCAGGGCAGCCTCACCACCTAATAATTGAAAAAAAAAATGGCTACTGCTTCTAGCGTATAATTGACAAAACCTCCAACAAAATCGAATCGGAAATCAAACAAATTGTAGTCTATCAAAATAAGATATGTAGTCCATTGAAATGTTGAAAAATTTTGGCTGAACCTTGCATTTTGTACAGGACAAAATTTTGTTTGATGGATCTGTAGGAGGGATCAGTGTGAGTGTAAAAAGGAGTCTTCGGGGTTGAACTCCCTCCCATTTGGCCGCCATTTTGAAAAAGGGGGCGTAAAAAGGTCTTCGCGATATCTTGAGAACCATACATCACACAAACAAAGAATTTAATTCTCTACAAAATTGAAAACAAAAAAGTTATAATCAAAAAAAGGTGACCATTGTCAAGAAAAGTATCATTATCTTCTTCTTTTATTTATTTTATATCATCTTTAAAATAAATTTCTTAGAACGTTCATTTTTTCTTGGTTATAACTTTTTTGTTTTCAATTATACGATAAAAGATGTGTTAGCATAAATTGTAGAAAATTTAATTCTCTACACAAATTTGGTAAAATTTTGTTTGTCGGATGAATGGTTCTAAAGATATCGCGAAGACCTTTTTGAGCCCCCTTTTCAAAAATGGCGGCCAAATGGGGAGGAGTTCAGTACCGAAAACTCGTTTTTACAATCACACTGATCCCTGCTACAGATCCATCAAAAAAAATTTTGTCCTGTATGGTGCAAGGTTAATGTAACATTTCAATGGACTAATGGAGCAAGACAAGAACAAGACAGTATACTTAAGGAGCTTATATAAAAATGCTGATGATCCAAATGCATTTGATAAAGAAACAACACATCTCGACCTGTGACGTCAGTGGTCATAAGCGGTGGAATGCGTAGTGCATACGACCTCGAAGACTGAGCAAATCTGATATGCGTGGGTTCGAATCTTATGGTGTGAACGTAGAAAGTTTTTCCTATAAAATTGGATTAAAGCTCAGCACAACTAAAAAGTAAACTGATGATAGGCGGCTCGGAACCCCTTGAAATAGCTATATCTCCAGCCAAACAATAAACTGTATAGGTACCTACATACATAGATCAAACCTGTTTTTAAAAATAAAAGAAACAAAACAGCCAGAAGAAATTTCTCGGAATTAGACTGGTCTGAGGGGGAATTTTTTTGCTCATAAGAAAACAATAGCGCAATTTTTGATTTGTGAAACAGCATCGGATTCGGACTAAAAATCACTAAATCTGAGGAAAACAAAATTTTGATTTTTTTTGCCCCGAAAAATGGTGATCGATTATCTGGAATCATTTAAGGAACATTTCTCATGATGACTCAACCCAATAATAAACAATTCACGAGTGTCCCAGTTGCAGCTACAAACGCACAGTAATATATTGAGCACATCTGCATCTGCATATCATGAATAAAATAAGGAAAGGAAGGAAGGAACTTTCTACACGCAACACTAAAACTTGCATAGCCAAATTCGAAGATAAAATTTCTATGGCAGATTCCTGGTGACCATGCTCATAAACTATTTGTAGCGAATAGTTCGTGGTGAGTATACAGTAAAACCGCACTCTGGAAACTTCTAAGAAAATTGAAAGCTTAAAAAAGGGTTAAAAAACAATATAATATATGACTCCACGAACTGGTTTTACTTCTTAATTTTTTTTATTTGAAAATTAATTTCCAAAACTTGGTCAACAAATAAAAGATTTTTTATGCAAACCTTAATTTTCCCTCATCAGAACAACTAAATATTTCAAGGATATGTTAATTCTTCCCCTATAGCTTTTGCCGCATGCTTCCTCTTTGTCCTTTTTTCCATGTTCGAAAAGTTAAAGCAAACTATAAACGGCTTCCTTCAGCCTATGAAAACAGAAGTTTTGATTCTCCTCCGGACTGAAAACGATGATTATTATTTTTTTTTTTATTTCATCGTCCTTTTAGTTCATTCTAGGATAGAATGTGTACCAACTTTAAGGCCGCTCTGATGATGAATGTCTTCATTACCATTTTCATTTCCAGACTCATCATCAATCAAACATATATTTTATGTCTTATTCTTAAGTAAACCACAATTCTGTTTGTTTAAAAAGTTTGCCGTAAAGTTTCTGTGATGATGAACCCAACTACATACATCTTATTCATTTTCTCCATAGTCGTCCTTTTTAATACACTTTTTTTTCTTTACTTTTTGTCGTTGTAGGGGTTCTGTTCTTCGTTTTATTGCCATTATGTCATGTCACATCAACAGAACCCGTTCTTTTTACAGGAGGTGGTCGTTTTAAGAACAAAAATGTCAAAAAGACTTAACTCTGGAGAGTCTAGAGAAAAAGATAGAATCATCTAGATAATGGTGTGTGTGAAGAGTTGTTGCAATTGGATTACTTTTAAGAATGAAATGCAGCAATGAATTTGTGTGAAGCATATAATGGTTTAGGAGGAAAAGGGTGTTTTGAGGAATTCTTATACTTTCCTTAAATATCCTTGTGAATATTTGATTAAGTTTCGTTTATTTAAGTGATTCATATCGACCAAAAGGAAGCAAATCTTACTCTGGACGATTTTTGTATATAAATGAAAAATATGCAGATTTTATATAAGCACACCGACTGACATGATGATGGTATGGGTTTTGGGAGACATAACTTCTTGTTCCAAAAGGGCCAGCGACGACAAAGAAAACAATGACTGAGATTGGTGATCATGACTGTAAGGATATATAACGATGATGATGCTGAGAAGCTTGGCAATGCGAAAGGAAAACATAAAGAAGTTTTTCATTTCCACTTAGCTGATTAAATATATTTTCTCTGTAAAATTTCCATATCGAATTGATTGACGTAGAGAAACTAGAAAAATGTTGCTTTGTATTTTAAGAAAGAACATTGGGTACTTTATCATTTTTTGGATAATACATAATCATATTGCGTAGGAGGGTTTTGATATTTTTGTTAAAGATAATATTATTCATTAATATCATAATTCTATTCGGTGGAGTTGTTTTGTCTGTTTTTTTTTTTATTTTAAGCTAACGCTATATGTACATACATATGTACCTAGTTATAATAAAAAATAACATTATGTACATATGTATATTTATGTATCCACAACAAAAAAGGGATTTTGATAAAATCTAAACCATATATTTTTGGATTTCACTCATATAATTAAAAAAAAACTTTTTTTTTTGAATATTTAAAATTTCAAAAACGGGGTTGTAAATCTTATGAAATCAAATTTTGTGGTGAATTTAAGGCAGATAAAAATCATGTCGGTCAAAAGGCAAAAATCACCAAGTAAGCATTCCAGCAAAATTTCTAAGAAAACTAGCTGACCCCGTTAACTTCGTTCCACCTATAATAATTCATAAAATTTTGAAAGTCGATTAAGCTTCAATTGTTATCTTGACTTTCCGACTTTTGCAGCCTAATTTTTCAATTTTTATCTCCATAGTGTGCTTATCTGGTTCAATACAGATTCAGCAAAAAAATCTCAATCCAAGTTTGGATGATGTTAAGGCAAGTTATGTGCGTACGAACAAAAAACTAATTCAAAAACTTTGAAATTTCAAGATTTGTTCACGATTTTCTCACTTTGTTGGTCGAATTTTCTAATTTTCGTTCGCATATTTCAATTTTCGGCTCCGCTGTAAGTTAATCTGGTTCAATATAAATCCAACAAAATCTCCATGCAAATCGAACACAATTTTATTTCAGAAATTTCAAGATGTTTTCACGATTTTCATACTTTTTTGGTCGAATTTTCTAATTTTTCATCGAATTTTCCTATTTTCGGCTCTGTTATTATGTGTTCTGGTTCAATAAAAATCAAACAAAAACTCCGCAACCGAATCGGATTTTTATATAAATAGAGAAAATATATTTTAAAATCTAAAAAGCCACATATCTATATCTATATACATAAATGTAAATAGCCTTAAATAAATGTTGTGGTACCATTTTCTCAAAAAGTATTCAACCGATTTCGATAAATTTTTTGTGTCCCAAATAGCTGCTGAGAGCTTGATGATCACGAGCATAAATCTACACCACTTAAGGTCAGATTTCTGACCAAAATCTTGAATAAAAAGAACCAAAAAATACAAATAAAAATTGAATAAGTATAAGTTAACTCACTAAAGTATTGGTTTTAGGGCCAAAAATTGTACACTGTCTGATTTTTATAAAATAATCTTTATTAATATGAACAAATTTATTAAAATCGTTGGAACGAATTTTTTAAAATATTAATTTTTTATACATGCAAATTTTTTTTCTTAAAATTTTCTTACGGAAATTTCAAAAAAAAAAAAAATTCAAATATTTTTGTGTCAAATCTTATAGACAGGTAATGTAATCGAGAATGCAAAAAAATATTGTTTTGAAAACTTTTGTATAATTTATTTAAGCTTTCCAAAATATACATATTCTCTTTCTCAGTAAAAATAATAATCAAAATCATTTTTCCTGTTCTTGAGAAAAGCGAAATATAAAAATGGTTCTTAGGTGAATGCAATTATAGTAACAATTTTTGAAAAAAAAAAAAAAATCACCGCCAAGGAATTAAGTATTTTTTTTTTTTATAAAATTCTGTGGAGCCATTTTGGAAGAAAATAGGATTTTTCTAGAATATATAATAAATATATAAATGTTTAGGTATCGTTATTTGTGAGTCTAAAAAAAAAGTGTTGGGGAAACGCTTAAAAACCCCAAGTTTAAAGAAAATTTCAATTTAGGCTGTTCAGCTATAAACAGACGGACATAATGGATCAAAATCTCAAAGCTTAGTTTTTATACGAATCCAAAAATTTCCATATATGTATATAATATTTAGGTAGTATATAACGCAAAAAAAACGTGTCCTTTATTTTTTTCCAGTGGCAACTATGACTAAGCTTAACTTTTTTAGATACATTTTAGTCATAAAAAAATTATTCGAAGTGCACTAGGGCGTATGCGTAACCAATTTAAAATTAAAATGATTTATTATACCTACTAAAAAAACAACTTGATTGGTGCATAAACGATACAGGTTTCCTGGACGTAAATATGTGACATAAAATGCGAAAAACAGAATAATAATAATTTGGTATGCTTTCCTCCTCACTTACAAATATGGTCCACATGGTTTCTTGGATAATTCTACAGAATTAAAAAAAAACGAGAAGCTATCTGGATAATAACTGTTAAAGGAGACCAACAAAGTCAAAATCCTATTTATAGTAAGGAAACTTGGAGAACCCTTAGTTTTTTGTTTTATTAAAAATCTGGTGGTTTTAACTTCGATGACCAAAGCATGGACCGTAAGAAGCACCTCACACGATATAACGAACAAAACACAAAATTTCTATTCAAAGACAAAGAAATTCAGCGAATTAATTGTTATCTGGGACTTACAGATATGTCCTACCGTGAACAAAAAAAATCAGTGTGCCATAGTAAATTAACTATTATTTTAAGCCAATACACAGCAGCTAAGACATGAGCATTATTCTTTATAGTGTTTTTACTTTGGGCATATCTTTATACATTGTCCTCAATTGATTGAGCAGTTCTATAGAACTGACCAACATCGATTGGTAAACTTTTACCATCACGTAATCAATCAAGCTTGATGGGAATTTGAAAATGAATTTTCTTCGTCTCCCTTGTTGCAGTCAAAATGAGCTAAGGCAACATTCTTTTCATACGTGACGATTGATTTTTATCGTTCATGTGTAATTTTCCATTTTGTTCAATCTCTCATACACACACACACACATACACATACACATACACATATATGAAACTTTCTTTTAGTCCAAATGAAATGAATGAATGGTGCGTCTGAAAGTATCCTTTCCTGTGGCTATATTGGCTATTATTGCTGAGATGCTGTAGCTTGGCTGGTTCTTGAGCTGGGGTGGCTGGACTATATCGTTTGTTCTCTTTCTTGTGTGTCCCAAACACCAGAACTCATTAATACAAATTGAAAACTTTTAATTTTATTTGCTTAATGACAACGACCATGATGGTGATCCATGGCCGGATCAAAGAGGGATATGAAATCTTGAAACAACCAATGAGTTTTTTTTTTTTTTGATTTTTTTGATTGGCGTTGAGTTGTGGATGAAGATGCCGTCAAACAGAATGATAACGAAACTTAGGGTAGTCACTGGTGCTCCAGCTTTGCATGTATAGGAGCGAACACGGAGTTTGGTAAGTCATTTTTCAGGAAGTGGAAAAGTTTATTCCTTCAATGGTATTTTTTTTTCACAAAGCAGTTTTCTTAACAAGAACATAAACTTATAATGTATATTGTACATAGGTAGGCATATTATACCGTTTGCTTTTTAAGCTTCGCACATGTGAAAGAATAAAAGTTTGTTTGTTGTTTTTAATACGAAAAATGTCTGATACATTACTATTATATAAAGACAAAATAAATATGAAGTTTGTCCGCGATAATCTCAGAAAGTATTCGACCGATATACTTGAAATAAATTTTAGAATTTTTCTTATTATTCTAAAAATGTGATAGGATACTTTTTGTTTGTTATAAAAAAAAATGTTCATACACTTTTTTGTCGAGGTTGACCGCCGTATTCAATTTGGCTTTTAAACCTGCTTAATACTTTAGAAAAATGGGATTTTTTGTATAAAGCCAATAGTTTTATGCAAATTGTAAGCCATAAATTATTTCTTAATTGTACTTCCAAGCTGATAAATAAATTTATGAACAAATTTAAATTTGTCAACATTTTGTTTTTTTTTGCATCTATGAATTCGTTTCAATCGCAATGACTGGGTTGCTGCTTTGTTTACACTATGGTGATTGAGAACATAAAAAAGTGGGTGGCTTAAGTTCAGCCTGTCAACCACTTTAAAATAACAAAACAAAAACATTTTGCATTTATATAATGATTAAGTGCAAGTAATACTACGTTTTCATTGCAAGTTAATCTCGTTTAGATTTCATAAATCCCAAATGGTGTTTTCACCAGAAAAAAAGATTAAAAAATATATTAATTTTGACAGAACCTTTCAAAATGCAGATGGCGGGTCATTTTTCTTGTATTGCGCTGAATAGGGGAATAGGTCTGTTCGAATTTTACCTATGAAGATTTAAATGAGATTTATTTTAAATCTTGATTTGAGGAGATTAAAATTTGTATGGTAAATCACGGGATTTGTGAAGAGATTTGTGGTGAATCTACCTAAATCTCGGTTTAGTGGTCAGTGAAAACGTAGTATAAGTCACTGGAATTAAAAAGGAATTGAGTGAAAGGATAGAGATGGAGTTAGAGAGAAAAAAATATAATATTGAAAAGTAAGAGAAGAGGGGTAATTTCGCTGTTTTTTGTATTTACTCATCCTCCAATTTCCTTGATTTGCTTAGCTTGCTCCACTCAATGCTTGACTTTTTTTTTATAACATAGGACACAGTTATTACATAGAACGGATATTGGTTCTTTTTTCGTGGACTTTTAAAACAAAAATGAACAAGTAATAACAATTGAATCATTTCTAAGAGAAAAGGAAAAAGAGGTGCTAAGATTCTGTTTATCTGCTAACCTTTAAAATATTTAAAATAAAACAAAAATGCAAAAAGCTTTCTATTTTTAAGGAGATCTCACTGATCTTTGCTCAAAACGTAAGCATTTAGTAAAATTTTTGTCAATAATAAGGTAGAAATTTCAATTAGCCCTGAGCGCTGTTTTGATATGATATTATTTAGTAAAACAAATTATTTCATAAACTTTGCGAAGCAACGTGAGCATGGGTCTGCTAGTATTGAATAAATATGTATAAGCACATGAATACATTTCAAAGTCATAAAACAGTGGAAAATTATTGCAACCAAAATACTGACATTGACACAATATATGGGCATTTTGTCACCCTTGTTTTTCACCAAAGTTTCCATCTCTGTTTATTTTATTACATGTGTACTTGAATAATGTCTGAATAATATGTTAATTATATGACTGACAAGCTGTCTTAATTCATCCCATCTTTTTTTTACATTTACAAAACGCTAGGCATCTAAAAATTTAATAAACTACCCTTCTTCGTGTTCAAATCAGATAAGGCTTACATGCTTAAGCCTAATTAAATTCAAGTAAATAATCAAATACAAAAAAATACTAATAAAATGAGTTCCTATAGTACTTATTTTAAATACAATACTTCAGTTGTCTCTTCATCAACGTAGTATAAAAAAAAATCTCATTAATAATGCACCTTGTTATTCGCATATTCTAGCACCCACAATCAAATTCAGGTGATTTTATAATCATTTTCAAAGCGTTAATGATTTCATTTGAGATATCAACCTACTTAAAACAATAATTTTAGTTTTAATCTTGAGGAAAAAACTAGCTATCCAAAAATAAAAAAAAATTAAGTTGTACTTGCCGCTTATAAAATAACTTGCTATTTGTTGGAATCGTCAATAATCGATTAAGGTTTACAGTCTCCACTTAGTTGTCGTCATAAAAGTAAACAGAATTATGAATTTGGAATTTTTCGCTAATATGACAATTTTTTTGATGGGTGTTTTATCAATAGTTGCTGCTGTACCTATGTTTGGTAAAAATCAGGTAAGCTTGTTCCATGAAAGTCTTATAATAAGTTTTTTATTTTATAATCGAAATATTTAATTATGTACTTCGGTTTTAAATATTTTTTTTTTTGATATAATTTAGGTAAAATCATTCAATGGTATCCCTCAGATGCCACCAAGTCCAGAAGATATCGGCATGCCAATGCCAGGACCACTACCAGGGCCAGGGAGTTTTTAATTAAGTTGTTAATTATGTTTTGTTTTAATTGAACAAAAAAAAAAAACTGTTTTTTAATAGCTTGGGATAAAATGAAAGAAATTGTAAACAGAAATTAAGGTATGTGTTAATAAAACTATATTTGCATTGAAAATCGTAAATAATTATTTGATTTTTTGAGTGAGTTTATTTAATTATTTATTAGTAAGTAAAGCCGAAAACAGTAGATGTGCAGCTTTTTCCAATGCAGCGAAAATCAATTTACACAGGTTCTTATGAGGGCTGACATATTTCAAGCTCTGCATGCAGCCTTCTCTGCACGATATCTCTATTTCTAATTTCGCTGCATGGGAAAAAGATGCACATCTGTTTTCGGCATAAAGTTATTCATTAGAACTATGCTCCACCCTTGTAGTAACCGTGGCGTGATGGTGAGTGCAATGGATTGTCATGTTGGAGGTCTAGGTTCCGTCCCCATCCTCGCCACCTAATAATTAAAAAAAAAAAAAAAAACGGCTATTGCCTCTTGCGAGGAATTGACAAAACCTCCAAGTGTATCTCTTGTCATAGAAAATTGCAGCTCACATTAGCCGTTCGGCAATAAACTGTAGGTCTCCTCCGTTCCTGCAGACACGCACACAGGAATGGTTGAGAGTTGTAAGTCACTAGGCCCTAGTTCTTCATGAGCTGTTATGTGCCATCCAATTTATTTTTTATTTTATGTACCATCCTTAAATAATTTTAATTTTAATGTATGTTTTTGCTGTTCAAATAAAAGTTTTTGAAATTTATACTTGCATCAAAAACTCACATCCACCACCTCCCTTTTAGAGTCCTCTATCCCCTGCAGGAAGAGGAAGTTCTGCTTCTATAAATGACCAAAGTAATTATAAGAAAACTGAGTTTCTGTTTTTTTGTAAAAAAAAAAAATCGCATAATGGGAAATAGTGGTTTAACTTTGTTCGAAAAAATTGCCTTATTTTTGCATTATTTATTTAAAAATTCTGAATAACTCAATCGATTTTGTTACTGTTTTGCAATCTAATGCTTCTTAATATTTTTAAGCAAAAAATAATAAAATAAATAATAAAAAAAAAAATAATATTTTTTCTTTAAAATTTAACTAAATTGTTATTAAGCTCAACAGTAACTGCATGCGATCCAGTCATGCATTTTTTTAATTCATAAACAAAGTATCAAGAAAAAAAACTAGATTTTAGAACATTTAACCTTTGTCAACTTTTTTTTTGTAAACAATATCATAATTTACTTTCAATGCACGTTAAATCACAAGAGATATATAGTTCGTGCGATTTTTGTAAATGTACATTTAATTTTTTTATTTTTTAGTGAAATTTTATTTTTTTGTTCAAAAAAAAATTTAGTAAAAAGGTGTGAAAACAACATAATTTTCTTATAATTATATAATAATCTTTTTAAAAATTAAACTAAAAGTCAAAACGAAAACCAAAAATTATGTAGACACGTATTATATTGTAAATATAATTGCACAACAGCTAAGAAGCCTTAAAATTGGAGATTTGAGGTAAAATGTATTCAAATTATGTTTAATTGAAAATATATTATACAGGGTGATTCTTATAAGATGAGTAATCTTTTAAAATTGCATTCAATATTGAGAGAACATTTTTTGAATATAGACATTTTTTGATTTATTGAACATTTTAATAATAAATGCATATTTTTAAAATCTTTAAAAAAATTAAAAATCTTTAAAAATATGAAATTACGGTTATAGACATTTTTCTCGTAATAATAAATGAATATTTTTAAAATCTTTAAAAAAATAAAAATCTTCAAAAATATGAAATAACGGTTATAGATGTTTTTTTTTTAACTTATAAAAGTTTTATGTTTGAAAACGTAAAAAAAAACCTTTATTGTCTACTTCAACCAAACATATTAAAGGCTAACGGTTCAGTGTCACAAACTAAGGTAAAGTGAAAACCTTTAAGCAAAAGTTGGAAATGTATATGAACTTGATTACATTTTAAATACATATTTAATTTTTATTTAGTTCAATATTCAATGAGGCTTAGCTTATGCTAAACTTAAAATAAAATTAAATATTAGAAAAACAGCGCTTCAAATATAAATTCGCCTCGCTCGTTATTAAAATCATTTATTACATTAAAAGCACCCCTAATAGCTGTTGTATAATCATACGAAGATTTTTTGTTAACAACTTTCGTGCTACGGAAGAAATTCTACACAAAAATGTTCATACAAATATTTAATTAAATCAAGTTTAGCTGAAGCTTTTGGTATTCAGCCTTGAAGGGGCATGAAAAGATTTTTCCTAAAATTTTTAAATTGACTTTTTTTTATATTTTTCAAAGTACAAAACGATTTCAGACAAGATAGCTCTATCCAGCATAAAGAAGAGAATAAACAAAAATAAAACAAAATTATTTTTGTTATTGTTTTAGTGGACTATATTGAATTAAATTCAAATGAAAGATTTTTTGCGACCAATGCGTTTCGCCGAGGCACGACAGTTGGGCTCATGAGTTAGATGCTACTGATGAGCCCAACTGTCGTGCCTGGGCGAAACGCATTGGACTAAAGGTCGCAAAAAATCTTTCTATCCAGCATATTTAGATCCCGGTTCGCTAAGAATGTTCTACTCCGAAGCATAACAAAAGTATTGAAGTCCAATATGCAGCTTTAAGAAGTAATGCTATGAGATTTGTTTAAAGCAGATTGATCTAATTTTATTTAATATGAATTTAATTATTGTTTGTCGGAAATATCAACCCATTCAGCCAAAATTCGCATCTCATTTGAATCACCCTGTAATAAATGGACTTAGTCCATACGTGCACACAATTCATCCTGATAATTTGTTTGAGATGGTCTTCTTCCGAAATATGGCACACATAATATATCTTTAGTTAACGGAAAATTAATTATAGTTAAAAGTTTTGGTATATCTTTCTACTTATATAGGGTTTAATATTTAAACAACCCCCCAGAGGCAGAGTTTTATTAGAGTCAGACTTCATTTGGCATGGCACATACGAGTATAGATAGTCATTATTGGAATCGATTAACGCAAAGAAACAGGATCCGAAAGGATCTAGAACCCTAATTTTAGCAGAAAATGAGAAAGCAATTTGTGTGTATTTTTTTTTTTTTTTTTTTGTGTTGTTTGTTTCGTTTTCATTGCCTCGAAAAGATAAAGCTCCGTAAATATTTATGTGTGTTAATCTGCCACCTGAAAAACATTCATTGGAATAGAAAGAATATAAACAAGTTGGGGTTAGGTATAATAATTGTATATTTTCGCAGCAACTATCTGTATAGCTGAAGGGTTAGGTTTTGTTGAAGTAAAAAGCAAAACTTTACATAATGCATGTATGGGTTAAACATTATTTACCCTCAGGGTTATAATTTTCAACTTGGTAAAAGTATAAATTTATCTTTAGTGAATAGATATGAAAGTTATTAAAACTTTTGCATTTAAGTATTTTTTTAAGGTTTATTTAGAAACTAAGTTAATATGTAGTTTATGTTCATACACCAACTATAGACTTGATAGGAAATCTTAATGAAAATACTTTTTGAATTTATATGCGATAACAGTTAGGTAAAATTTTATTTTAAAATACATATAGTGTAATATAGACATTATAGATTGGGAAAACTTATTTATTTGAAAGATGTGATCAAAATAGGCGAATGTATTGATGTAGGACAAGTATTGGTTTCGTATAGCCAAAAGGCAATATTACTTCAAATGATAAAGAAGAAGAGACAAAAGCATGCTGTTCTGTAAGAGTCAGAGCCTAAACCAGTAACTAGATTTGGTACAGGAAAATTCGAATGTTACTTTCTTGGGGAAAAAATGAGTTTTGGTTTATTTAATATAAATCTTCAACGGGCAACTATCAATTAATTTTTTTTTGTTTTTTTTTGTTCAAATTTTCTTTTGGAAATGTCCATTATAACAAATTTTGTATGTACAAGAAAAACTGTTATTAACAGTAATGTACCTGTTATAGGGTATTTTTGTTCTTTTTTGACTTTATCGTTAACTACTTAACCGATTTTGAACAAAATTTTTATTCAGTAGGTCCTATTAAGCTTGAATAATATTACTTATAAAGATTTAAACAATATTTTTAATTATGGATTTTTAGAAGAAATTCTAATTTATTTTTTAAAATCAATATTTTAATAATTATTATTACGGTCTTTAAGAATTTTTTAGAATTTTTAATTTTTCGGTCAGAATTTTTAATTTTCAGCTCTGAAATGTGTCTAGACAAAAAAATCAGATGAAGTTCAGGCAAGCGCGTAGCGTACGAACGAATAACTAATTCATTTCAATTTCTGAAAAAAAAAAAATGACCTAAAATGGTAAAACAAAATATTAAAAATCAACAAAAGCACATAAATTAAAGGACAAAAGCTTTTTTGATAGCGAATATACTATTTTTTAATCATTTTTTGTTTTTTTTTGAAATCAAATTGTTTAAGTAAAGTCGTTCGTTCGTTTTTTAGTAGTTCAATAAAAAATAGAAAGAGCATTAAATATTAAAAAAAAAAAAAAACAGTGGGTATAACGCAAAATTTCGAAAAAAAATCAGCTTACATAGAATACAATGCCAGAGTTCGAGTTATTATAAATACAAAATAAATAAATTTGGTGGCACAGACGGCTCATGAAGAACCAGGGCCTAGCGACTTACAACTCTCAACCATTCCTGTGTGCGTGTCTGCAGGAATGGAGGGGACCTACAGTTTATTGCCGAATCCGAACGGCTGGTGAGCGGCACTTTTCTGTGACAAGAGATACTCTTGGAGGATTTGTCACTTCCTCGCAAGAGGCAGTAGCCCGGAAAAAAACTTAAGGTGGAAGCGGCTGGTATTGAACCCAGACCTCTGGCATGACAGTCCATCGCACTAACCATTACGCCACGGGCTACTTCGAGTTATTATACTTTCCAAAAAAACCGCTCCAAAAATTTTTAAATTTTATTTAAATTAAAAGCGATTATGCTTGTTCAAAGTCTCTAAAACTAGCCAGAGCGTCTCTACTGTTGTAGTTATACAATACCTAATACATCTTCAATGCTTAGCCAATTTGAAGTTTTGAATCATAAAATCAAGTTCGAGCGATTTAATGGTGCGTGCCCATTTAAGAGTAAAAAAAAGCACTCAGTCCACTTTCTAGAGCAAACTCGCATGATGTGAGCACAACTTTGAGAGTAGCTCACGGAGAGTAATTAGTTCGCAGGATTTCCTCATACCAGTTGGTTTTTTGCAAGTATTTGTCGAAAATTCACTAGCGAAAGAGCTCGAGGTTCTAGCTATAGGCTTGTCCATATAACTACTTAAAAAAAATGTCAATTCCATTGTATGATCTAAGTGCATTTTTTCATAGTACCTACCTTTCATTCATAAATATTAATTTTCTTTGAATGTGTATATTATTTTTCAGCGTACACATGATAGTTAAATAAATTATTTTTATGGTCTTAAATTGTTATAAATTGCTTTGCAAAAGTCTAAACTTTTTTTTTTTAATTAATTTGGCGTAATGCTCCTAAAATTGCAGTTAATATCCTTCCTCACTTGTCACAATTTAACAATACACAAACTTTAAATCCATCTTACATTAAAGTTAAGATGCCAAAGCTCATAGATACATACCTACATACAATACATACAGTATACATATATGTATGTAACTTAGATAGGAACATTTAAAACTAACATTTAAACAATATCACAAAATGTTGGCCAAATTAGCATACAAATGAGTTTTCACTTGCCTCTATACCTTTCGGCGTTATATGTTTGCTTAATGCACTTCGTGGGTATGATAAATGTACGCATACACTATATGCATATAACTACACTTCGGAAGACAATATTTGCCTGAAGTGGTAAATTTAAATAAACATACGCTATACCCTTTGTCCATGATAGCTTATATGTTATTTATATACGTTTCACTATAATTATTATTAATCGAACAAAAGGCAACATTCATTATCTCTTAATATTACTGCAATACCCGGCAGAAAATGCAACTGAAAATATGTAACTTTAGCGAAAAAAAAACTTTTGAAAAATGACAGGAAGTTCAACAAATAAGAACCGTGGATGTGATGATTAAAGATGTACCTACGCTATGTTATTGAAAAATGTTTCTTACATTTTATTTATTTTAAAATCGTTAGAAACCGTTTTTTTTATTCTTAAATTTTCTTTAGTGCCTTTGATGTAAGAGGAAAAATTTCTAATGTACCTACATAATGTAGGTATATGTTTTAAAAATTTTTTGCGAAAGAACTGAACTGAAACGGTTTTTCGCTTTTTATAATAATACCATCAGAATTAAGGTTATTTATCATTATCTCTAAATCTAACACAGCGGAATAAATTAAATATATAAAAATAACTTTATAACTCTGCCTCCTTAACTATTAACTTTGATTTATTTATCATTCTAACATGATCTTCTTTGATGCTGAACAAAGTGCTTCAAACTTCACTGGCTAACTGAAATTTGTATGGAAGCTTCTTTAAACTCCTTATGTCATAGGCAAAGGTGTCTTAAGCAGGAATTAAAGTTTCATAACAGTATGCTTGGAACTACGTCGCGTTACTTTTACTATAATTCCTTGAAATAAAAAAAAAAAAAAAAAAACGAAAAAAAAAATTAAGTGAGCAAAAACTTTTCACCTCAACAAACTTTAAGATTTCATATTTTCGTGTAGGTACAGGTATGTATGTAGCTCTTTACCTTCTTGTTCTTATAGACAACTATTTCAGATTCTGTTCTGGAATGAATAAGAAAAAATATAACAAAAAAATATACTTTCACTTTCTCTTTCATTTTACTCGAAGAATTATTATCAAAAAAGTTTTTCAATAGAAAAACGATTTTTTTTTGTCCGCCTCGAGCAAAAGTCACCGTTTCATCTAAAACTTTATGCCGTGGTAAAGATTTTAAGAGCCAATTTAATTTGACATCTTTACTTTCATTTATCCTTTTTTGTACTGCAATTCTGAGAATATAATATGTATATATGTACAGTTTGGAATTTGAAAACATCTTTGGGTAATTCAAGCAGAGGCGGCAATTACCTTGTATGTACATTAGGGTGTCCGTTATTTCCCAAACTCTTTTTTTTGGATCGGCCAAGTTATAAATCGAAAGTTTATGCGCTACGAAAAATTTATTGACCAAAAAAAATTTTGTCCGATGTCATTAACTCGTGCCTGCAAAGCCATACATTTCCCATACAAATTTGTATGGAGATTTTGCACTTTTTACGTTTTATTTTTTTTCTCTCGAAATAATGTAGCTATTCTTAATTTTTTTTCTGATTATTGTTTTTCAACTATTCCTTTAAAAAACCACATCCAAAAGTCTATGTAGAAAGAAAAATTTATAATTTATTTCGAATTTTAAAAATTTCACTAATTTGTACTTTTCACCTTTTCAGCTTTTATTTTTTTCTCTGAAACAAAACAAGCTATTCCAATTTTGTTTTTTGATTCTTATAAAAAAATAAAGCTTTTAATAAAAAAAAAATCAAAAATTCTGAAAAACAAAGTCTTATAATTTATTTTAATTTTTTAAATTATTAAAAATTTAAATTTCTTCCCCGTTTTTTGAGTTAATTAATTTTTTTCTTCAACTACGGTAGCTGTTTCAATTTTTTTTTATTGTTTCTTGCATATTAATAGTTATTTTAAAAAAACACACTCCAAAATATATGTAAACATTTTTTTTGTATTTATTTCGATTTTTTAAAAAAATAAAAAATTTTTACTTTTTACCTTTTTTGATACTTAACAGTTTTTAATCTTTTTTTATATTTTATATTCATATTTTATAGATAATATATATATTGGTAATACTAATAAATGCTAAAAAAAAAATACGAGGGCCATAGTTTTTTGTAAGTAATTGTTTTGTAGTCTTGGGATTTTTGGATTTATACTCACTTACCACTTAATTTAAAAATTGTTTTTGAGTTTCATCTTTTATTCAGATGCAGTGCTAGACTAAAATACGGCGTGCAGAAGATTATTTTTGCTGGCCCCTGGTGAAACTAGGGGTGTTTTTGATTTCAAACCACATCATTTTATGCAAAGAAATATGAGGCTTGTTTTATTGGAAAATTTTATAGCCAGCGCAGTAAAGATTCCCTTGTGTAGTCTAATATCATTCAAAAGCAAATATTACATCCGGTAAACAACAACGAAACAACTTTTGTGCTGTCTTTTTTTATTTGCACTTAATTGGTTTGGCTGTTGTTTACGGAGGCAGTTCTTACTTGAATTTTTTTATTTAAAAAAAATTTATTAGTATTACCTGTAAGTTTTGTTATCTATAAAAAATTAATTTAGATTATATACCAACACTAAAAAAAGATTAAAAACCGTTAAGTATCAAAAAAGGTAAAAAGTAAAAATTTGATATTTTTTAAAAAATCGAAATAAATACAAAAAAAATGTTTACATATATTTTGGAGTGTGTGTTTTTAAAATAACTATTAATATGCAAGAAACAATAAAAAAAAATTGAAGCAGCTACCGTAGTTGAAGAAAAAAATTAATTAACTCAAAAAACGGGGAAGAAATTTAAATTTTTAATAATTTAAAAAATTAAAATAAATTATAAGACTTTGTTTTTCAGAATTTTTGATTTTTTTTTTATTAAAAGCTTTATTTTTTTATAAGAATCAAAAAACAAAATTGGAATAGCTTGTTTTGTTTCAGAGAAAAAAAATAAAAGCTGAAAAGGTGAAAAGTACAAATTAGTGAAATTTTTAAAATTCGAAATAAATTATAAATTTTTCTTTCTACATAGACTTTTGGATGTGGTTTTTTAAAGGAATAGTTGAAAAACAATAATCAGAAAAAAAATTTACAGATTTCACTCATAGAGTAACCATGGGGACATTGAAAATGACTTTATTTTTCTATATAAACAAAACACATGACTAATCTTTACAAATTAATTAAAACGTAATAAGCTGTTTCAGACACCATTATGAGTTCTGAAGTTTCTAGGGGCAAAAAATAAATCTTGTTAATATTCTTTAACTAACTCCATCATAATTTTCTATTCAACCAAAAAAATCATTTTTTTTTTAATCTGATATCAAAACTCACATACCTATTAGGGCAAACAAAAATATGCCCTAAGAATAGTTTTAAGCGCTTATAATTCTGCCCTTAAAAATCAATTACATATATGCCCTTAACAAGTAATTATATGCTCAAAAAAAAAAGATGATTATACCTATGCCCTAAAAATATGCTTAATATTGCTTGTAAAAATATATTCTATGGAGGTATGTATACCTATGTAATGTATTTTTAAAAACTGCACTAAAACGAACGACACATGTAAATCTAAACGGGCCCTACCAATAATCAAAGTTAGTTACGACTTAAATATTTCAGTAAAATGGATCATAATTGAATGTGCTCTAAATAATAAACTCTGCATGGTATTACCTAAATATTTACGTGGACTATAAATAATGAACCATATATTCAACTGACTTCAAAATATTGAGAATATAATGTATGGTTAATAATTTAGGATCCATAACGTTAAGGTTAATTTCACTGCAATATTTATGTCATAACTAAATTTGATTATTGGTAAGGCCAAACGTCTAGAATTGTGTGCTCTTTTTGTGCTATTTTGTGTGAAAGTCTCGATTTTTGTGCAATCATAGTTTTTGTTTTATGTAAATCTATATGTTACCTTAATATTAAGCTAGCAAAACTTCTAAGCCGCTTAGCATAATCAGATGAAATAAAAACTAAAATTTTGTGCTCTTTTCGTGCTATTTTGTGCGGAAGTCCCGATTTTTGTGTTAGCATAGTTTTTTTTTTATGCAAAGTTATGCTACCCATATACAGCTAGCAAAACATAAAACAAAAACTATGCTAGCACAAAAATCGAGACTTCCACGCATAAATAGCACAAAAAGAGCACACAATTCTAGTTATTGTTTTAATTGATTATGCTAATGTGTATATGCTAGCTATATATACGTTAAATCTAAAAACAAAAACTAAATATGTAGTGTTCAAGTGAGATTTTCGAACATAACGTCAATCTGCTGGGGCTAAAAGCCATTAAAACCTATTTGAAATAGGTACATGCATTTTTTTGTAATGGTGAATCGTTCAAATTCATCTACATGGGTTTATTTAAGACATTAATTATATCAAAAATAAAAAACAAAATTTACACGACTGAGTCCCACGAGCTTGCTCTCGTGGCTAATAAAAATTTTGGTACCTTTCAACGAAAGAAATGTTAAAAGGTCAGAATTACTGGGAACATGATTTTTTTACTTTTGGGTTAATATTTTCTAAATTTTCAAAAGCTATCTCTACCTATTGTTTAAGCCGTGTGCGAATTGAGTTAAAATTGATTTGAAATTTTAATTCAATTCACACATGGCCTTAAAATATTTAGAAGTACTAGATAACAAAATTGAATAAAATCATTAGAGTCGATTTAACCAACTCAAAAATAGGTTAATTTAAAAAACAAAAACTCCAACCCAAATTTCCTTAGTGCCAATTTTTTCGCCATAACCTGAAGTTATGTTTTAATTTTTTGGTAATGCCTACCCCATAGACCTTTATTATTTATTAAATAAACATTATAAGATACTGTACAAGTAATGATTTTAATGAAAAATATACAAAAATACGGCAAAATATGCACGTTAAACGTAAATATACAAAAAAATATGCATTTTCGACAAAACATAGCGCTTAAAAAACAGTAGGTACCTACCTATTTCTTATAAAACTGATTTCTGATCTAATCTCGTCTTAATAGTGTTGCTAGAAAAAAACATGCTCTGGCATATTTTTTGTTGCCCTACATATTACATAGGTATATCGATTTCAAGCAAGCTCTACTCTTGCTTGCACACTCAACTGCATCACTGGCCTTTCCTATAAGACCGCATTGTATTCTGTATGGACAAAAATTAAAAACAATCATTTTCATTTTCACAAAATCACAACCTACCTACCTCCATAACTATGTAGATGCATACACACATTACACATATACAACATTCAAAAATCTGGCAGAATACCTATCCACTACTTTTGTTGGTTGCCTATTGCCTTGTCTGTTCATTTGTCTTCTTCTGAATGTACTTGTTGTTTTTTTTTTTTCTATTTTTGAATATTCTTCATGACCATTCTCCACTGAAGCTTGCCTGTTGACGACGAACAATACTTTTCTTTCTTCGTTTTTTCCCCGTATACCTACGCCTGCCATAATTCATCGCTTGTGTTCGTTTGTTTATTTTTATCATTCTAGTAATGTTTTAGTAACACCAACCAAAAATTTGATAGTTGTCCTCCTATACGCTGGAGTTCATTTTTCATATTCTAAATTCATGTGTTCATTTCAATCATTTCGATCATTTCTTTAGTAACACCAACCAAAAATTTCGTTGTGATGCCCCTATACGCTGGAGTTCATTTTTCATTTATTGAATTTATTTAATTTATTTCATTTAATCATTTTGGTAACACCACAATTCTGTCAAAACGATCCTATAAACATTTTCAATGTTAAAATTAAGAATAGCTACATTATTTCGAGAGAAAAAAAATAAAACGTAAAAAGTGCAAAATCTCCATACAAATTTGTATGGGAAATGTATGGCTTTGCAGGCACGGGTTAATGACATCGGACAAAATTTTTTTTGGTCAATAAATTTTTCGTAGCGCATAAACTTTCGATTTATAACTTGGCCGATCCAAAAAAAAGAGTTTGGGAAATAACGGACACCCTAATGTACATGCACATTGCACACTAGTCAAACAAATTTTAGTGTGTTTTGAAGAGCTGTATCTTTGTGGAAAGTGATCGTAGTGAGATGAAACAAAAAACAAAATAAAGAAATTAAAGATTTTCGAAGACTTTGACTCAAAGTTTAATATAATTAGTTGAAAGAATTAAGCGTACATATACTAAGTTAAAAAGAGCATTTTAAAAATTTTAAATGAGTTTTAAATTGGCGCAAAATTTTAGCTGATTTAGTATGATTCCTGTGCCTACGTTCTGTAATTCTCACATGCATAAAATTGGTCGAGAAACAATGAAAACTGAAACAAAATACATGAATTTTGTTCCATTTTTCAGCGTTTCTCGACTGATTTTTTCGATGTGAGAGTTACAGAACGTAGGCACAGTTTAAAAATCGTGTTATTTTTTTTTTAACATTTTACTTAAGTTAAAAACTTCAAATCTCTATTTCATCGTGTGCGTGAAGTTAGCATATCAATTGTCAGCACAGCATATCAAGTTTTTTTTGGGAGCTGTGGTCGCATGCACAATAGTTCTATAGTTTCCTAATAGTTTTCCAAAATAGTTCTGTTCGATTTAACCGTAAAAACGGATTTTAAAAATTGATATGCTAACTTCGCGTAGCATATCAATTGTTGAAATCTGAAATAAAAATATTTTTTTTTTAGATGTAAGAAACATCCCTTAAGAGTTCCTCATACCTAAAAAAAAATAATTCCGTTACATTAGGGCCTCAAAAAAAAATTTAATTTAATAATTTTAAACTAAAAAAAACAACAGAATTTCATAGATTATGGACAATCAATTCGCTTCATCCATGAGTATAATTCAAAGAATTTTCCTTTCTAATACATTTCTAATATTGTATATATTAATTATTTTTCTAATTGTTTAAGATCCAACTTTCAAGAATTTTTCTTACTACATTGATATGCTGGAACTTTTTTATGAGTTCCTGCTCATTTATCAACAAAAAATATGCTTTTCTAACAAAAAATATGATTTTTTCTAATTAGATCGTTTTATTTTTTCACGTATTTTGGTAAAACGACTTTGACAATTACAAATGTGAAAATAATGTAAACTTTTTCGATTCATTAATCATTAAAAGTATGTCCGGCCATAGGATTTGTAAAGAGGACAGTCTTACTATTTATAACCCTCGGATAGGCAACCATGAAAAGCTTGTTTGACCAGCGGTTTTGAGTTTTTGTTTATGTTTGGAATATTACCCAACCCATACTATTAAAAGCTGAATTAAATTTGCAATAAGTTTAAGTATTTTATGAAAAATCTAAGGTACAAGACCCAATATTAAAGCATTCTTTTACAACCCCCGTCAAAATAATTTTCTGAATTCCAAATTTGCTATGCATCACGTAAAATCTTGATAACAGAAATATTATTTCTTTTACCTGTTATTTGTTCTTTATCTTACTAAAATTATTTATTCTAGCCTTCATTAAAAATAACATTGACTTCTATAATAAATGAAAGCTCATTTGACAGTTTTCCATATCTGAAATTCAGTGCGTCTGAACAAAAAAAACAACAAAACCCTTTATTATTAAACGTCTTCCTAATAATTTTCATTAATTTGCTTATTCTAAGCAAAGTGTGTACTCGAAGAGTGTAAAGACTAAAATAAAGGAATGCCAAAGACACAACCTACCAACGGCCGCAAATTAATTAGCTTCCTTAGACAAAAAAAAATCAAAAAAAAAAAAATCATAACAATTATGAAGGTATTTTATATCTGCTTATTTAATTTTTCTTCCCGGTGAATCTTCACTGTTGATGGTAAGAAAATAAAATAAAAAATTACATGGAAAACAAGCAAAGCCTGATATCTTAAGAAATTTGATAGACTTCCTGTTTTTCCTTGTTGAATTTAATTAACTTGTCAAAAAGACAATAAAAAGGTTCCCGTTGACAGCGAAAAGAACATTTCAACATCATTAACTCTACTGTCTTTAAAGGTTTAATACTTTTTACGTGACAGGTATAAGTGTATAGCATCATCAAAAAAAAAAAAAAAAAAATACAGAAAAAAATATAAAAGAATTATTAATTCAAGGAGAATAATTAACGCGGTTTTAAGAGTTTAAGAAGAATTCTGTATAAAATATGATGTGGAATTAATTTTTGAGAACAACAATTTTGCAAATTTTCGGAGGTTAATAATGTAAACATTTTTCATCTGAAAATATGAAAACAAGATATACTATGTATAAATGCGTGCTTTTGACATTTATGTTTGTAGTGGAGAACTGCCGATTCTGTTAATACTGCAGTTATTACTTTCTCCATAGGGCAAGTATTGGTTTCGTGTAAAAAAAAAACTTCGAGGTTGTAATCAAAATTGACATAACGATGATGGAGAAGTCCAAAAAAGTGGCTTTTGCCACTAAACGGGTGAACCAATTTGCTTCTAATTTGTTACAGAATATTTTTAAGTGATTCCCTAGAGGAGAAAATTAATTTTTCATTTAGGTTATCTGGAACAGGTATATTTGCATACAAATATATTTAGTTTTGATTAAACTTCTGACTAAATAAGTTGTAAAAAAACTGCATTTCAGGTTTTTGCAACAAAATTCGAATTGCGGAAATGGTTTCTATATGTTTTTTTGAGAAAAATGCCCAATTTTCCAGTTATTCGCGTACATCTTCTGAATGGGTCCGACCAATTTTGTTATAATTTTGAAATCTAGGTTTTCTGAGTAGTTCACACAATATTGCATTTAAAAGCTTTAAAAATAATATTTTATAAACAAAAAAATTATACATAAAATTAATAGATATTTTTAGTACCTAGGTACCTACTTTTGATTTTTTAAATAATTTTTTCGTTAAAAATATCATAAAATTATAGTTATTAACTACAAGAGCAATTTTGTTCGATCCAGTCATGCGTATTTTTTTATTTTTGCCTAAAATTTATTAATTTATAAAAAAATTCTATTTTGTATTTAACAAACAAAATTCTATTTTGTATTTAACAAAATGGAATTTTATTAAGTTATTCGAATACAATAAATATCCTAAGATACAATTAAATCCAATTTTAATTTAGCAACAGTTAAAAAGCGACAGTATGTGTTTAAGTTAATTAGTCTTAGTAGTTGTTTAATTTTAAAAATATAATTGATTTAATTATAGAATTCATTTTAGTTGCATTCTAAAGTTTTTGTGGCATAAAATAATGCATGAAAGCTCTTCACTCTTTTAATAACTTCCCATTAGAATTTATTGTAATCGGTCCGATTTGTGAAGTTGAAAATTTTGACATTTCTCGACGTTTCGAGGTCTTTGGAGTCGGATTATATTGTTTTAGAGAGATATGTCTGTGTACGTATGTTCGGAAGCTTTTTTTCGCCGACGATATCTCGAGAACGCATAGAGATATCGACTTCAAAAAAATTTTATTTTACAGATAATAAGGTCATAACATACAGAAAGAATTTTCAGAAAAATTCAATTAGCGATTTTTACAATTACAGTAATTTTTAAAAAAAAGTTGTAAAATGGCTTGTTTCTCGAATATCTCTAAAAATAATAATGGTATCGACTTTGGCCTGGTTTCATTCTATGCATAATGACGTAGTGAAAAATTGATAATACTAAAAAAAAACATCAACCCGCAGTTTTTTTTTTTTTTAAATTCAAAAAAACATTAAAAAGCTAAAAAAATATTCGAATATCTTGAGAACAAACAAAGGTATTAACTTCGAGTTAATTTTATTTAATATACAATGTTATATTTGATAATCGTTAGAGTTTGGAAAAAAATTCAATTAACGGTTTTTTCTAGGCCAAAAAAACTGCAAACAAAACGCTAAAAATTGTTAAAAAATGTTTTGCGGCTCGAATGTCTCGAGAACAACCAATGATATCAACTCCGGGATAATTTTAGTCTACACAAAATGCCATAATAAGTAATTGATAAGGTTTAAAAAAAAATAAATTGAAAGTTTTTTTCTATGCCAAAAAAACTGCAAAAGAAACTGCTAATAATTGATGAAATTTTTCGTGTCGCATATATTTAGAGCAAAAAGCCTTCCCCTGATTGCAAAACTAATAAGTTTTTCGGAGATTTTTAATTGGTAATTTTCTTATAAAAAATAATATCGGGTGTCGAGTTTCAAAGAGAACCAATGGAAGTTATCAGTGTGGGCCAAATTGATTTGGCATCAGGAGGGTGGTGGGGGGGGGGGGAGGTTTAGACTGTGTACTGTGCATAATTCCCCTGTTAAAGTGAATTTTTTTCACTTAAACGGGAAATAATTCCTCATTCGAATCGAAATATTGTTCTCTTTTATTTTTAAATGGGAAAATAACCTAAAAGAGGATTAATACTAATGTCACATATATGGAGGGATTATTCCGTGGAATTTCTAGACAACTTAATTTGAGAAAATATATTTTCAATTGTTGAATATTGTGAAAATCTTATAACACCATACCATAACAACAGCGCTAGAGGGTCCAGCTTGTCCAGCTATATTAAAAATTACAACGCTCAATAAAAGATAAGGTACCTTACACTTATCCAAATTAAACCGTATCATAAACTTACATAATTAAATCATGGTTCCCCATAATCATCATCAAAACAAATAACAATTTATTATTCGATCATTCATAATAAATTCTACGAAATCCTATAAGTACCGGAAAAAGACCAACTTTGTTTTGATAAAATCTTAAATGTCATTGTAATAACACGTTCCATAAATATAAAGTATCTATGCATATTGTATATGAAACAAAAAATTATTATAGCCCCACTTTCCTTATCCATTTTCGGATTTCAAAAGCTATCGAAGGAGCAAAACAAAATACAAAAAAAAAAAAAAAACTAATAGCCTGCCAAAGGATTGGCCTGCTTGGTTTGTTGTTGTTGTTTATCAAACTATAAATAAAATTAATGAGAAGATTGAAAAGCACTTCAATTTGTATAAGGTGGCAAATGATCTCCAATCGACTTGTGTCATCACGACTTTTATTAATCGAAATTCCCAAACACCTCCATCTCCATTGCTCTATTGCTGGCTAATGGCTGGCTATATATAGTCTCCCGCATTCAATATGACAGGAAAGACAGTTGTTTTTTGTTGTTGTTGTTTGAGTATATAAAATGATTCGAAAAATCACTTCATCAACTAATCGCATTATTTACGGCAATTTCCAAAAATGTTCGCCCACTCAAGAAGCAAGAAGATTAATCTGGGTCAGGAGACTTTTCAAGTAGGTATATAGATAGGTACATACAAACAGATATAGCATTAAGGATATGCTTTTAAGTGTGTTTGACATAGAGCAGAGCAGTGTAGCTCTAGAACTCGGGGGTGAGTTCTATACAAACAATATTAACTTCAAAAACCAATGAAACCTCTGGATGCACTAAAATTTGCACAAAAGGATATGATGGGGCTCTTGTGCGCCTGCATATTGAAATATCTATTTTTCAAGAATTTTGTTCTTCGTTTTATTTTTTTTTTTTTTTTTTTAATAATCTTTCTTTGGCTTTCTGTGTGCAGATGATATTTACCGAGTTTTTGAATGTGGATGGATTCTTGCCAAAACTTGTATGTTGAACTAAAAAGTCAATTCAATTTCATAATGTAAACTTGTGTTCGAAAATGCAAATTTAGCAATTGGGATTTGTATGGGAAAGGGATTCGGATTGGTTGGTTGGTTGAGGAGGTTTTAGCAGCATCTGTATCTACATAGAAATTTTGTATAGCCTTAAGAGAGCTTGTAATGGTATTCTTTAACAATTCGATTATTATATTAGTGAATATATCTACCTTCATATAATATAAGCTTTATGCGGGGCTGTTAGAGAATAAAAAAGAATTTTACTTGAGGATTGATTATATTCTATGAATACATATGTCGAGAACATGAAAAGGAAGAAAAGAAAATTTTAACATGAAAATAAATATTGAACTTACTTTTCCCGCCATCGCATAAACGTAAAAGCTAATGGAATTGCTTTTATTTAGGTACCCCTTGAATTTCGGAATAAAGTTTCATATTTATCTTGAACTGAATGAGGGAGTAAGTTTAGTTAAAAGTAACATTATACAGTTGATATGAATGAGCTACTAACTTGATTTTATGTATTTTAAAGATGGCTACTTTTATAAGTTTGAATTTAATTTAAAGTAGGGAATGTAAAAATCCAAGGTTTTGATTACAGTAAAAATGTTCCTTTAATTTGTTTCTTTCCTTAAACTAGGAACCAGCTCAGAGTGGTTCTTTTTATGGTGAGATGAGCTCATAAAAACACAAAACATGTACTAAATTTAGTTAAGCAAATAGGTCAAGGCTAATTTTTAGGCATTGAATTATTATTTTGATTTTCACTGTTCTCGAAGACAGTTCAACTTATTTTGATCAAATTTTGAAAAAGAATATTTAATTTTTGTTTTAAGTTTATTTTTCAAAACAGAATTTTGTGATTTATAAAAAAGTTTTAAACAAGATCATTTTTGTTTCAAATTTTTGGCATATCAGGTTTTTAATAAAACCTATCATACATACGATGATAGGGAACACTTAAACTGTATAGATCCTGCAATTCCGTCTGTCTGTATGTATCTCGACCTACAGCCTAAGCCACTGAATCTATTTTTTTTTTTCAAACTGATGGAAATTCAGATTTTTAGGTGGAAATAGAAAATTTTGTTTTCTCCAAAAATAACGGTACCTTGCCATGCAAACGTTTAGAAAAATGTTATTTATTTGAAAAACGTCTTTAAAGATTTTGATTGAAATTTTTGTTGTGCACAAATAAATTTGATGGCACAACAGCTCATGAAGAACTAGAGCCTAGTGACTTACATCTCTCAACTATTCCTGTGCGCGTGTCTGCAGGAATGGAGAGGGAACCTACAGTTTATTGCCGAATTAGAACGGAACGGGTAATGTGAGCTGCACTTTTCTATGACAAGAGATACTTTTGGTTTTGTCAGTTCCTCGCAAGAGGCAGTAGCCGATTTATTTTAAAAATGAATTAAAATTAAAATTGCATATAAAGATTAAAAAAAATATTTTTGAATTTAAAATAATAATTAATTTTTCTTAAATCAATTTTTTAAAAACAGGTTAGTGAATTTTTTTAAAATTATGGTTTTAGATAGATAACGTAAAAAAAGAAAACACAACAGCAAAATTTTAAAATTTGTGGCCACTGTAACTAAAAATGTGAGGTAGGGCATCGATTTTCATTATTTTTCTTAATATTGCTATAACTACCAAACCAAGCGAGATGGATTATTTTTTCATACTTTTCAAAGAACAAGCACAACCTGCCCTATCACCCGGTACCCGCTTGACGTTGAGGTTCGGGACACCCTGTTTAAAAAAAAACCACTCCAAAGATTTTTAAAATTTTTCAGCATAAATTCATATTTTTTCAGGAATTCAGATAGCAGTCTTCATTTTGAGAATAAAACACCTAAAAGACTTGTTTTAACACTTTTGTGCGCTTCCCATTGAAACATTTTTATTATTTTTGATTTTCGGCTTAAACAATTTAAATTCAATTGTTCACATAAATGCTTATACAATTTTTAATAACCCATAGAAATAAAAAAAAGAAATACAAAATTGCTTTTAGTCCATGAAAATTGGCGTTTCGTCCCGGCCATCTCACTTGGACTCATCAGTTGACTAGTGAGGGCCTTGTCAAAATACGCAATTTCTATTAAGTTCAGTTAATCTTAGATTTCATGTGAAGTCCAAGTGCGTTCGCCGGGACGAAACGCCAATTTGTATGGACTAAAGGCCGTTAAAAGCTATTTTGAATCAATAATTCAACAAGTCCCATTAAATAGTAGTAAGTCTTCTACTTGGCTGATTTATTTCAATATGCATGTACAATACCGTTTCGTTCCAAGATTTCACGTTCATTAGCTACTATTCCATATAAAATAATTTTTGACAGGTTAACCCAAGGTCATAAGGCTGATGATTAAAAAAAAAAAAAATTATCTGAACCAATTTATGTAGACAAAATAACCCGCTGACTGGACGAAATATGATGGATATTGCTTGAGGACTCGTTCTATGTCAACTCTCAATAAGAAACAGAAAAGAAAAATAAAGCTAAAGTAGGTAGGCACATACATATATTTTTTCGCAATAAAACAAAACAAAAATTTTTATTTATTTTCTTTTGAAAGTATATTTAAGAAAAGTCAAAGGATTTATTGTAATGTCTTATGTTAAACAGTTCTTTTTGATATTTTGTGTTCAGAATCTTATAACAAGTTTAGCCATTAATTCTTAACTCATATAATATCTACTTCATACGACAGACATTTGAGATATATCATAACTTTATTAGTATACTTTTTATAAAAAAAAAAAGAAAAACATTCAAAGTGAATTGCTTGATATCATTTTAGTGTTTATTGATTGAATGGACTATAAAATAAAATATGAAGGGTAAGTTTTTATATTTAACAAATTTACTGATCTATTTATGAAGGTATTTAATAAGTTTTTTGAGATTAGGTATACATCCAAGAATAACAACGGTAGTAAATTTTTATCCGGCATAAAAAAACAATGCAACCAAAATATTGATTTTTTAAATTAACTCGTTCCATTTCTTCTTCATCTCTAAGGCAAATGCAGTTTTACTTTTGGCGTCTGGAAGAAACAGTGACGAAGAAAAATTGAAAATTTCACTTTTCCTTTCCTTCATTGGTGAGAAAGGACGAAATATGATGGATATTGCTTGAGGACTCGTTCTATGTCAACTGTCAATAAGTGTATAACACTCTGTTTGAAACTACGTTCAGAGTTGCAAAAGTTTTAATCACTTCTTAGCTTTAGCTTGGGTTTAATTCACAAGCTAGTTGGTGACTTATGAATTAAAAAAAAAATTAATTCATAAGCTTGTTAGTGACTTATGAATTAAAAAAGATTTAAGTCATGTAGTTACATGATTAAAAAAAAATATTTAATAGGCTATGTAGTTATTGACTTTTGAAGAAAATAAAGAAAAATTAATTCATAAGCCAGCTAGTGATTTTTGAATGTTAAAAAAAACTATTGCATGAGCTATTTGGTGAATTTAGAAATTCGTTACCTTTCTTATAATGTCTTTTAATAAAATTAGAAAAAAGAATCTATTTTCTTAAATATAATTACTTGGAAACTTTTGGTACCTGCCTAGTAAGTACTGGTCTAGCTTGTAAATTGGTTATACATTTTCCAATTCATATGCTAACTTATAAATTGAAAACCCTTCTGCTCATAATTAATCCATAAGCTTATGAAATAAAGGACTGCTTAACGGAAACTCACAAAATATATGCTAAAAATTGAAAACCACTCTCGTTAATAGCAATTATGCAGTCAAAATAAGCTTACACGTTTCTAATTCACCAAGAGCTTATAAATTAATTATTTCTTAATTCCTAAGTCTAGCTGGGTTATAAATTAAATTTTCTTAATTCATATGTCACTAGCTGACTTATGATTTAATTTTTTTTAAATTCATTAGTCACTAACTGACTTATGACTCAAAGATTTTTTAATTCATAAACTCGCAACTCTGCTACGTTTGATCCAGACAGTGATGAAGATTTTCACAATACGTCGGAGACAGCAGGCGGCCAAGAAGCTGAAAATACAGCGTCTGAGATGGCATTTTTTAGAAAATTGCCCCTCCTGCCTGGGGGAAATAGACCCCCCCTCCCATACGATTTTTTTCTTGTCTTAACCCAACCTACTCGCTCCAGTAGTTTTGAAGTATGTATTTACATATTACATACTAAACACTTACAAACTAGATCTTAACAAATTTATTCAACTATATTTTCAAGAAGACATGTACAAACTATGCTTTGGTAAAAAATATTGTTTCCAAAAACCTCCTATTAATATAGTCATTTTTCCTTTCTTTCCTAATTTGGATACATAAATTCAAATCAATTTTTTTTGCTGGAAGCTTCTATAGGCAGCTCTATTAATAAGAAACTTTTCAAAAAAATATATTTATGTATTTTGGATTTCTAAGGCATATATTATTATATTACGTAATGAACTCATTATATCTGCATTAGTCAAAAAGATAGACAAACAGAAAAAGAACAGCGGAACCACTCTTTTCGCCTCTCCTACCATCGTAATTTCATGTTTCAAGTCTCGACTTTGATTTTTTTTTTACTAACGCATATCTTGTCATTATTAAAATACTTATCGTAAGTAAAACAAATTTAAGCAGGCAACACTGTTATAACTGAAATTATGCGCATGTTATATTACAACGTTCGAATATAAAAAAGGTCCAAAACTTGGCTCCATCTTTTTAATTCAAATAAAATATGCTGAAGGCATATTCAAAATTTCTTTTATAAAATCGTACAAAATAAAAATATACTAGATGTTCATACGACGACGACGACGCGACAGAGAACGTACATATATGCATAATATATTAAAAAAAAAAAAGTAGAACTGAAATTGCTTACTGCAAAGAAATTATGTGGATAACCATCAGACCGGAACAAGGACCAACTTTCTCACTGCCCATATTTCTTGGTTCAAAATAAACGGATCGCAGGAAGTGAATAAAAGCCAAGATGTAAACTACTTCAGTCGGTCGGTATACTTTTCGGTAACAAGAAGATAGCATGAGAAGAAAGAGGCTCAGGATGTTGATGTCGAAACTTGCACATAAAATTAAACTTTTTACTTTGAATTTAAGGTTTAAGTATTGGTTTCGTTTAAACATTAAATTTAGTTTAAGTTATAATCAAACTTAACATTACGATGATGAAGAAGTTTGAAAGAATTGGTTTTCATCATACCACTCATCAGCCTGCGGGTCTGTGCGTCCATTTGTAAATAAACATAAAGCCTAAACGAGTTTATCAAGTTGCTTGAAATTTGGTGCAGCTTATCTGAAACGGGAAGCTAACATTTTGGCTTATTCAAGATTTTTTTTTTCGAAAACGGCTTAAAGGATTTTGATTAAACTTCGTACCTGTACTTTTCAAAGTGTAAGAAAATGAACTTCGATACCTGTAGATTTGATATTATTTATTCTGAAATATTTTCTAAATGAGCCGAACAATGATGCTTTAATTTTGCACACAGGTTCATTTCTCTCTTCTCTTGCTTTAACACTTTCTAACAATTTTCTTATAGACAGAAAAACAAAAAAATATTTTGTATCTCTGTGCCTTTGGATTTTTAACACTTTTCTGTTAAGAATATCCCTGATTTAAAAAACCCAGTACTTTTTATTTTCAATGCTCGGACCATAAGAACAAGTTTGTGCAATCAAGTTGTGTATTTCATTTTGTGTATTGCAGCTATAATACATTACACTGCTGTGATGGTACATTACCTTGAAGTGGTGAGGTTTTTTATTTTTATTTTTTTTTGAATCTCACACAGCAAGAAACTGGCTTCACAATCATTTTCAACTTGTTACCAAAGTTAAAATGAAATATTAAGATAGCACAAGGACTTCACAAGACAAGCTAATTTGAATACACTATACACTTGCTAAAGAGTAAACCTACTAAAGCATAAGGGATTGTAGGATGTGCAGACGGTCTAGTATTTATTCCACATACGCCCGAGTGTACTGTTTAGTAGGATAAAAAAAGGTGGTGTTTCCTCATCCGTTTTTTTACATGTGTGTGTGTTCATTTCATGAAAAAGTTTTAGGTTTTGCTTTGGAAACAGAAAAAAGTGATGTAACGAAAAATATGCATTTAAAATGAAGAAAGTTAATAAATATCTTGGAGTTGAAGGTCTTTACCTATACACTCATCGTACATACATCATAAAACAACTTTTTTGTGGTTTAGATATGGTTTTAGAATGAAAAGTTATTTATTTTTAACAATGTTCATACTTTTAACAGATTTCAGACTTCAGAAACAATATTCATAATAATAAGTTTGATTTTAAAGAAACGAAAACAAAGTTAAGTTGATGTTTAAATGAATTCATTAACCTGACAAGGTAAACGAAAAGCCTGTTGGTTATTTTTTACAAAAAAAAAAAAAAAAAAATCATTAATGAAATATTAAAATTTATTTTAATTCTAAATGGATTGGCTAGCGAATTGAAATATATCGATGATAAACTGAGGTCCACCATTCCGTGGAAATATTTTTTTAATTTTTGAAGTTAAAAAAAAAAAAATAAATGTTAAAATATCAGATGTTTGTTTTAAGGCTGTATTTTCCACATCACCGAATGCAAACAATGTACTTCCATTCCTCTTACCAAAAAATTATCATAATGTTTTCTGTGAAGAGTTTTACAACATTTTGGTAAGAATTTTTGGAGCAATTAAAAAAGAATTAAATTTCATTCAGCAAAACCAAAAGCCCTGATTGAAGTTAAGGGATTTTTTTAGGAAATGCTTTAAAACATACAAACAGTGGGTTGCGCCACTTTTCTGCAAACTTTCTGCAGTACATTCAGAAAAAAATGCAGTAGATTTATAACTATTTTGCAGTAGATTTGTTTTATTATTATTTTTTTTTTCAAAAAACAAGGAAGATTAAAATAAAAAAAAAAAATATTATACAGGTCGTTAAAAGAAATATAAACAACATATTTTTCATCAAAAATAAAAAATGTTGTTAAATATACACACCTATTGTTCAATATCAGGCTATAAGTTATCTCAAACAAAAAGAAAAGGTGTCGTATTTATTAGGTATAACTATTTTTTAATTTTAAATTCCCTGTCGCTACTAAGTCTTTCATGACTTTGGCCTTAACCAACACTGTGCATCACTTCTTAAGAAATATAAGTGCATTTGCATTTACTTCATAAGAATTTTAACCTCTTTGTGCAGATTTTATTAAAAACTTGCAACATAAAAAAAAAAAAAAACGGAAATTAACAAAAACAAGATTTCCGTCAGCTTTCAATATTCATCAAAACAGAGGCAATATAGTCGAAAGCCATAGAAATTAATTTGTTAAGTAGGAAGTATTTCTTGAAGAATTAGAATGATTGCAATCAATGACAAAATTGCAAAATTATTTGTTATTTGTTATTTGTTTAAGGACAATTTTTGTAAAACCAAAAATGCAGTAGATTTGATTTAAAGGCAGTAGATTTATTTTTAGGAAAAAAATGCAGTAGATCTCCTGAAAATGCAGCAAAGTGGCAACCTTGCATACAAGTGAAGCTCTCCATGAAAATTTAGATTTGTCAGAATTTTTGAAACGCAAATTTAATTTTCCTGGGTAAATTTTAATTTTTGTATGTACATATATTATAACAGGGTGTCCGGTAAAGATTGGATAATTCTGAAACGGCGTATAGCCCACTTTATGACTGCTCCGAAATCGGAAATAAAAAGGGGCTATCTCAAAGGGTGGGTACTCAAAATATGTTCATCTTTTCGTTCAGTGTATTTTTTTTTTACTTACTTAACGTTTTTGTATATCAAGACTACAAATGGACGAATTCCATCGATTTTCTTTTGCAGCAATTTTCTACACTTTTGATGCCAAAACATAATCGGTAGAAAATTTTAATAAATTTAATAAAAATTTAATAATTTAATATTTATTAAAAAAAAAATTAGTTTTTCATTCCAAAAATTGAAAAAAAAAAAAAATTAAAAAGTTAATGCATCTCTGGTACAAAAAAATTGTATTGACATCCTTGTAGCAAACTTTTTAAAAAATTGGCGATGTAGATTTCAGAATGGTATAATTTTTTACAGTATCTAGAGTAAATAGGTTATTTTTGGTGTTAATATGCAAAAAAAGCGAATCTAATAAAATAATTTACTTCATTAAATTTTTTATGTTTTTGAATATTACGACTAAAAATGTTTGCATTTTTTTCTTCATAAATTGAGCCAAAGCACGAGCTGTAAAAAAATTAATTTAACTGACCATAAATTAAAAACAAAAACAACAACGTTAGATAATTGTTATATTTTTTATTTATTTGAATTTTCACCCACTCTTATACAAAATCTGCACCTCCTAATAAGTAATCGTCTTAAAGCTGCTCCTAAATTCTGCTCGGTAATTTCCATAGCAGCTGCCTTGATATGCCTTTGGAGCTCCGCTAGGGATCTTATTGGCTTGCTGTATAAAGATTGCAAATCTGTCAGAAATTTTGAAAAGTAAGGAAAGTACTATACAAAGATGCGAAGTAGGAGGGGCACAAATGCGATTTTTACGAATTTAATTTTGAAGTTACTTTTAACCCCTTCTTTTCACACTTGCTACTATCTTGCTATACTGCTACATAATATTTACGTATGTGATGCTTTAGTTTCGTATATTTGCACAAACAAGTTTTAACGCTTTAATGTTTTGGAAAAATCATGGCATGCGAAAAATTTCACTTTCGTTGAATTTTTATTACAATTAGATGCATTATGAAATTTCTTTCAGCAACTATCATGAAGATGTACATAACAAAAAATTCCAGTCTGATCCACTTTCTTGTAATAATTCTAGTTTATTGTTTCCTTCCACTCAGTAAGTTGTCTTAACCTCAAAACTAGAACAAACTATACACCATAATATTAATGTTTTACTTCTGACTTGTCCTTGTCCTGAATCACATATATTCGTTTATTATTTGCTATTTAAAACTTTTTTTCTCCCCAAAACTTTACAAATGAAGTAAACGAAATAAGAAAAAAAAAACAAAAAGAGTTTTTATTATCATTTCTTAGAATGCTTCCCTGTGGATAAATTCTTTTCATTTAGATTGGAAAAACATTGCTTATAGCTGCGTTTCAATTGAAATTCATGAAAATGCAGCATAAACTGAGAGTGACATTTGATTTTAGTTAAAACAAATGAAATAGAATGTAAAATAAAATGGTATAAAGGGTCCAAAGACTATTTTTTGTATAAATATTGCATTTAATTATTTATGCGTCCTCTGTTTTGTGTAAAGGTGTGCAATTGTTTTGACCCAAACGTTCGTTATATAACCTTAAATGTTTTTGTGCAGTGCTATTTAATTTTTAGAAAGATAAAATTAAAAAAAAAAACAAATAAAATTAAGTAACCTACACTTGGAGGATTTGTCACTTCGTCAAAAGAGGAAAACCCTGAAAAAAAACATTTGTTTTTTAACTGGAATAGGTTCTTTCTATGTCACAGTCCAATGCACTAACCATGTTACACTTAACGGGGTAGGTATACTACGATCTATACGCGACTTTATCAGTTTTAAATAGCATGACCCTCCCTTGTAAATGGGGGGACATAGACCCCCCCTATCCTAAACTATTTTTTTCTTAATACATATCTGGAAATTATTTAACTGGCCATCAGTAACTTGGAAAAATCCAGTATACTTTTTACCTATGAAGAAACAGTACTTTTCATAGTGAATGCAAACACTGTAGCAAATAAATTAAATTAGGAAATTCTTACCCTCGCCAACTGTTTTAACCCCATAAACTCTCTTCCAAATCGTCAATGGAATAGTTATGAATACATATACTTACTTTTTCTGTTATTTCTGGGTAAAATTGATCAATAAACTTTAAATTTTGTAGGCTAATGACCGATTTTTTAGATTTTTTGACATTTCTCCACTCCGCATCTGCCTTAGTGTTGCTCCAAGCAAAAATATAAATATAACATTTTTTGTAGAAAATTTAATTTACTTTAATTCCTTAGTGCAGACTTTTTCACTTAAGCACTTGGTTTTCGAAATATTCACGAAAAAACTAAAAAAGGGGACATTTAACCCCCTATCCTGGCTTAAGCTCGCGGGCCTGGGCTGTGGACTTTTGATATGTTGGACCTGGAGGGTCACCCCTACCACTTAAAAAAATAACCCAGAATACACGATTTGTTTTCATTTGTTTTTCCTTCGTTGACTGGACTAATATTGAAATCTTCCATTTGTGGCAAACAAAATGTGAGCGGTCAGCACTAAAAATTGATAAAATCTATAAATTTGGAACTTTGTTTACACTTCCACTGCAGCTATATTAATTTCGATGAGCGACCGCTCCGATAATGCACATATCTAATAATCACACCTCTAACAGACCCAGTATTTTTGAAATTTGCGACTGTTTTGTCTGCAGAAGGACGATTACACCTACCAAAATCTACGCTCGAAAAGCGTGAAACTTACGTCTACGGTCTACGGCAGAAGTGAAAACTAAAAAAAAAACATTACAATTACAAGGTACATGAAATTAGTGTTTGACAGCAACTGTCAAAATTTAAGTTTTTTTTCTAATGGCTAACCCCTTAGACGGTGTTCACATTGAACTTAAATTTACGATTTTTTTTGACAGAAGTCAGTAAGCTCGTGTTCAGACACAAAGTAATGTGAACACAACCGATTCACTCTGACGTTCAGCAGTCATTAAAAAAAAACACAAATCTTTGCTCGTCGGAGAATTAATTAGAACATTTTCAATCACAAAATTGATGATTCACTAAATAAATTGATTTCCAATTGTAAAAACTTTGATTCTGTAGTATTTAAGCTCCAAACAAAAACTATATACTGAGAAAACAAATGTCACAAAAAGAAACGTCAAAAAAATCCACAAATTTTTAAATAATTTAAAAAATCCTGCCTCACTTGCCCATCTCTTTCTCCCCACAAAGTGGGAATGAGAAAAATTACATAGACGTCAAAAAAATCCGAGGAGTAAGTCCAATGTGAACACCGTCTTATTGATGTGTTCTATCAATTTTCGTTAAATTTTATTTTTTTTTATGAACTTTGACAGAACTTTGGTCTAAAATTGGAAGAATCACTAAAAGCTCTAAAACTAACATTCTTTCCTTATAATGACAGTTTTCATTCGCCTAACTCATCCGACATTTTTTTGACATATCTGTGCTTTTTCTTATTCACACTTCGTCAGTGGGAGTGAGATGAACATAAAGATAGAGAAATGTCAACACTCAGTCCAATGTGAACACCGTCTATAAGTCTTTAGTCTAACCAAATTCAAATGATTATACTTCAACAAAAAGCCTGCAAGTAACACAAAAAAACCATTCCCTCAAAAAATAGTTAAAATAATTTTCAGTGTCATTCGATGCTTTGACGAGATCTCATTTAATTTAAATGACTTTTTAAATACCCTCCCCTTCTTTGTCTGGCTTCTGTTGTGTTGGTATAAGTAAAAACTTTTCTTAGAAAAAAAAAAAAAAAAGAAACAAACAAACAAATCCATCAACACCGCCAGGGCTGTCAGCACACAATCATTGTAATGCGAATTGTTTCTATATCTTTTCCATCAACCTCCCATGTTAATGAGATGAAACCCAAAGTAAATTTCCCATGATGGCATTTAAGGAAAATTCCTCATCAAATTATCACGTTTCATGTTTGCGCTTTGTAAGAAAAACAAAACAAAAAAAAAAAAAAAGTAAAAAGGCGCAACATCAAAACAGCAGAAAATAGAGCAAAAAGCCGGAAAAAAGGATGCGACACTCTGAAGGAAGATCCTTTAGACTTTTAAGAGTGTGCTGGTGATAGTTGTTGTTGTTGTTGTTGTTTTTACTACACTGCTGATGCTTTTACTTGGTTTGACTTTAGTATGCTATTTTATTTGTGATTTTTGTGATTGTATTTGTTTCTGTTCAGTCGATGTCACCTCGACCTCCGCCTGCCACCACAGACTCTACGCTTTGCGATGATTATATCCGGCAAGAACTTTTCTCATTAAAGAACTTTTTTTTTTTTGTTTTTATTTTTTACAAAAGACGGGGCAAAGAAAAAATATTGTCTGCCTTTTATGTCGAATGAAATTCACCCCTTTCGGGGCACTTTTCCACGGCTCCACCAATAGAACCTAATGAAAGTAATCGAAGAAAGTTGGCTCTATATACATAAGTATGCATAGACGAAGAACACCAAATGCCAATGTGTTGAAGACAGGGAGGGGTCTTCAACACCATTCAACATACCAACCCCATCTATCACCAGCAGATGGCATCTAATTCTATATCATACTTTGGGAATCATTGACGCGAGGAAGTGTCAAAAGATGATTGTTTGCTTTGCCCTGGATGTTTTCTGTTGCTGTTGTCTGTTGTCATCGTTTTCATCGCTTCCGTTTCTGTTCGCTATTTGACGTTGTCCTTGCTATTTATCAAATAGGATAAATAATACACTTTAGTCCTCCTATCCTTTTCTCTAGTGTTTGTTGTGGCTGCCCCCTGGAACTACTTTTGTCAAAGATCCCGATTCTGTGCTGTTTGCACAGGGAGCTCGGATCGGCTCGATTTGGATTCTGGAGATAGCTTGTTGTAATGCAACATCCTATAGCTCTTATTCCTATATGCCGATTCCAATGCCGATGAAGATGAAGATGTGCTCTGCCTCTGGCCGGGCTGGACAGATTCCACACCATGCGAAGGGTGTTCAAATTAAATTGAAATAAATACTTTTTTTTTAGGGGTTCGAGAGGGTTGAAAGTGGGGCAAAAAAAGGGGATTAAGGATGAGTGAAGAATGGGATTGAAAAAGCAAGTGGAATCATAATACGAGTAGGTATTGTATCTGATGAATGCAGAGCACATGAAAAATCCTTTGATATCTCTTGGCTTTTCTTGTTTCTTTTCATTGTGTCCTTTCAGCTTTCACGGAGGCATAAAGAGCGGTGGAAAGAAATAAAAATAGGGTAGACACCAACAGCAACAACAACAGCAACAATAAAAAACGAAGAAAATAAAACCAACAATTCAATATGAACATTACTCTATCAAATCTCGAGGATCATCGAAATCAATCAGTTAGGGATTACGGCCAAACAAAGGTATTTGTCAATTTGATTCAATCGAAAGGGGGTCGGTCGGTGTCAGAGTGGGTTTGACTTCTGTGCTTTTGGCTTTGGTCTCTGCTGGGTACCTACTTATATACAAAAGCTTAAGCATCCTCTCTTGGCTTTATTTTTTTTTTGTTGTTGTTGTTGTCCTGCTATGTAGAATTCAATGGACGTTTGTTTTTGTAAGTGTGTTCTTGAATTTTGTTTGACGTGAAAAGCCATTCGGAATAAATGTGTTAAATGAATGAAAGGATATAATTCTCATTTATTTGACCTAATGTCTTCGATGGTTTTTATATACAAATACATACATACATAGGTAGGTGGTACTGAATGAGTGGGTGGTTGAATTGTTTGCTGTCTTTCTGCTTTTTTATGTGGTTATTTTTTCTGATTTAAATTGGTTTTTGTTGGCAAATCAATACTATTATTAAACGATGTTGACGCCTTTTTCGAAGAAACTTATCAGAAGATAGGATTTGAAAATCTTTGTTTTTCGTCTATAAAGTATAAGATAAATTTTTCAATCATCAGTATTTTCGGGAATAAGGGGTCTACTTACATGTTGAAAGCTCCAGCCTTGGTATATCGCCTAAAACGAATTCGCACCCAAATAGATACTGTTTTTTGTCTTTAGCAGTCATCGTATAAAGTGTCACGAGTTAATTTTTTTTTTGTCCAGCCAATACCATCAAATATCTATAATTGTAGCCTTATAGGGGTTATTGGGGGTTCAAAAAAAAAATTTGCTGGTGCAATAGCTCATGAAGAACCATCAGGGCCTACTGACTTATAACAACTCTCAATCATTCCTGTATGCGAATTGTCCAGGTGGGATTGAATGGGACCTACAATTTTCTGTCGAATCCGAACGGCTAAGAAGAGAGACACTTTTTCGTGACAAGAAAACTCCTGGATGATTTATCATTTCCTCGCCAGAATCATCAAAAGACGTGAAAAAAACATTTTTGTTTCTAGGTGGTGCAATGGTTAATGCCACGGGCTTACTTATATTCGAAAATGGTTGTTCTTTTAAACACGGTCCTCAAAAAAGAATCTGTCCTTATTCAAACTGTTAGCCTCGTGCAAATAAGTCATTTATACGTTACCAAGTAAAGGGTCTCACAAAAGTGAAGGATAGATTTTGACATTTCACGGTGGCGGCCATGTTGTTTTATCTATTGATAATTTTCCCGTTTTTTATTTTTCAAACCCTAATGATAAATCACAATGGGAAGAGTCACAGAGTCAAACAATACATCGAGCAAATGATAAAACTTTATTATCAGGAGCAGATCAAAGCGGATACCCAGATTTCATCTAAAAAACATCTTCGCAACAAGGCCCATTTTTTGATAAACCGATAATTTAGAACCTAGTTTTTTGGATTTAAAAAGTCTCTTAGTAGTCATTGTTTGATGTGGATTATCAACTGACAGTCGCCATTTGAATGATGAAATATTTCACACAAAATGCCGCTGATAGGGTTATTAAGGCCTTTTAAATAACTCAAACACTTTGTCAATATCTTAACCAGAACTAGTTTTATTTAACGTTTTTAAATCTTTTTTTACATCTTCAATGCTTTACTTTGGCCTTTGAGTTTTCTTTTCATCCGTAGAAATCCCTTTGGTGAAAACACACTCTATCGTTGCAGTTACGCTCAATTTGTTTTTGATTTTTTCTAAATATTACGATAATTTTAATGAAAAATTTTTTAAAATATTCTAAAGTACTAAAAAATTACCTGTAAAAATTAATCCCTTTTTGCGTTCGTACGCGCATAACTCGGCTAAAGATTGTCCGATTTGGTTGGGGATTTTTTTGTTGCATTTTTATTCATTAACATTAACATACTATAGAGCCGAAAATTAAAAAACTCGGTCGAAAATTATAAAATAAGACAGAAAAAGAAAGAATATCATAAAATTTTATACTTTCTGAATAAGTTTTTTGCTCGTAGGCGCATAATTCGGCTTCACATCATCCGAATTGGAAGGAGGTTTTTTCTTAGGATTTGTATTGAACCATATAATCACACTACGGAGATAAAAATTGAAAAATTAGGCCGAAAAAGTCGGAAAGTCGTGATAAGAATAAATTGCATACTTTCTGAATGTTGTTTTTTGTTTTGTTCAAACGGTCAAACATTGGCGATTGAAACTAATTGGTAATGTATCGATACAGAAGCTTATTGCGAGATTCTATTGAAAATAAAATAGTCAAATAGATTTAATTTATACTGTAATTATTTTAAAAATTATACCGTTAATATGTTTCTATTTGATTATTTCAAAATTTTTATTTATTAAAACTCTCGCAATAAGGCTAATAGTGCGCAAATATCTGCTGTTTTTCCATTTCTCACAATTTTTCAATTCTAACACAACAAAAGTATTTTGAATTAAATATTAAATTTTTCTATCCGAGTAACATGAGGATCTTTTTGTTGGATTTGTACGGAGCCGAAAAAGCCGGTAAAACGTGAAAGTCATACTTTTTGACATAATTCATACTTTGCATAATTCAGCTAATTATCAACCGATTTGCATAGGAAGGGACATTCATACTTTAATTTATTTTTTTGAAAAAGTTTAACTTATTTGTTTCTATTGATGAAGAATTTCTGGTAGTTCTTCATATAGGTATTTGTGGTACTAATAAAAGCTCAATATATAAAAATTGTGTTACAAATTTGAGCAATTAAAACACAACAAAATATTTGCGTAGAAGAAAGTAACATTTTAGTTGGATAACATTTGCAATCGATTTCAATTTTTTTTAAACAACAAACTCTGACTTATTTTAGATATAAAGACTTATTTTGGCAATCATTTTTTCTAAATCCGATATTTCCGGAACCATGCATCGTAAATGGCTGCTGTTTTTAACACTGAATTGAAAATTAAAAGACCTTTCTTTTGATGTTTAAATTTGATGTTTTACATTTTTTTGATGAAAATCCATAAAAATTGTGATGAGCATCGCTTAAATATCGACTTTTTAATAATTTTTTCTAAATCCTATATTTCCGCAACCATGCATCGCAAATGGTTGCTGTTTTCAACGCTGAATTGAAAATTAAAAGACCTTTCTATTAATGTTTAAATTTTGAAAAAAAATCGACAGCAAATTTTTTGATGAAAATCCGCCAAAATTGTGATTTGTAAGAGGGGTTTGTTATTCAAACTATAATATTCTAATTATATAAAATGAACTGTAAAGCTGTGATGTACCAACAGATTTTTAAACCCTACTAATATTACTGATAAAAAAGTAAGTATACGCCACAGTGACTCCGCTTATGCTTAATTTGTATTATTTATTTTAAAAGGTCTGTAATGTTGTAAAAATGGACAAGGATTAATAAATAGGATTTTTTCATTCTCATATCCACATGTACATAATAGGTTAAAAGGTCCTAAAAAAATTGGAAACCTAAAAATTTATCGGTGTGTAACACGTTTGGCTGGATTTAGTTTATGGGTCATCATAACATTTGGTTACTTTCTTCTTCATCTGATGGTAAATCCTCTACGACACATTTTTTTAATAACCTATTCTAGTTCGAATTGTATGCATAACCAAGACAAGACAACGTCTGTCGGGTCTTATAAAAAAAATATTTTTAAAATTGTGGAATGCAATATTATTTAAACTAATTCAGATTGCAAATTTAATTATAACAAAAGCGGTTGACCCATGCGTGAATAACCGGAAAATAAAGCATTTTTTCCATAAAAAACATCAAAGCTCTATTTACTTAAAACGTTGCTTTTTTTTAAAACCGCTTTGAAAATTTGGAAAAAACGAGTAATTTGTATATCAGTTACCTCTTTTAAATGACTTTAAAAAATTTCGAAGCTAAGGTAACACCCTTTTTACCGGAATTTTGCATCATCGTAGTGTCACTAAATTTCGATTGCGACTTCGGTAATATTTTCTAACACGAAACCAATACTTCGGCCTATAGAGGAAGATCGGCCTATACAGGAAGATCGGGTTTCACATCTAGGGAATCGCATAAACAGAAATATATGTATATGGTGACATGAAATTAAGTCCAATGCAATAAAACCAAATTTTGCACTCATTTGCTCTCTTAAAAGTGACACCATTCGTCTACCCGTTAAAGATAAAGCTATACGTATTGTTGACGTTCGATATTACGGAAACTATCTTTTTGGACCTTTCATCGGATGATAGCTTGAACACGAAACTTATTGTATTCCTGGACTGCACATCATGTATTAAGTTGGCCGGTCCATAATTTTCTCAAACTGGCATCACAGTTAATGAGAGTTATAATTTTTTCACTACAAAGGGCCTTGAAAGAAAATATATAAAACAGTTGTTATATTATTAATTAAAAAAAATTGCAATAAATATCAAAATGCTGAAGAACATATAATTTGAATACAATAATTTTGTGTTTACTTACCATAATATCCAGAGCAGACACAGAATTATTTGAAAATACCATTATATAGGACTAGACGTAATTAACAATTAATTTGGCCATTTGACCATAAACTAGCAAGCAAGAGTATAGTGTCTAGTACCGTACAGGCATCTTGCCTTTCTATATTATATCTGGTAGATATTTGGTTTAAGCTCGAGCATAATGCTATGAGCATTCACAAACACCCGTCTACATTCATACATACATACGTGTCAGTACTTAATTTATCACTTCATATATTGCGTACACTTGATAAATTAATTATTTATTGCCTAATCAAAAGGACGGCAAATGATCAATGCAAATTGAGAATGGTCTATATCTTCCGTCTTGCGCATATAACTTTTGGAAAAGCACACCTTAACGTTGTTGGTCTCTAGAGCCATTTTGAAGGCATACATAAAATACTGTGTTATGTTATGTCCGAGAAAACAAAGCATTATCTTAAATCAATTAAAAGAGAACATCTTAAATCAATACTGAGGTTATGTTTATAAGGTCAGTTAAATGTTAATAATTTAGACAAGGGAATGAGATGGTTTTGTTAAAATGATGAGAATTTAAGGGCTTGTCTTATTGTGGGTCTATAGCAAATTAGTTGCATACACAAGTGCATTTGAAGCTAATTATATCAATAAAATAAATTTTTGGTGAGATAATCGAAAATGCTATCCAGAAAGTGACTAAGCAAGTCAGAATCGAATTATGGAAGAATAAGCTTGCAAATTCAAATGAATAAGATTCCATTCTTTAAACATAGAAAAACATAACACAATTGAATCAGTTCATTAATATTTGTAAGACGATTTAATACACCTTCCGAATATTCCATGAAAGTCTGGAAAATTTCAAATGAATTATAATTAAGCTATGTAGAATGTACATATGTATGAGGGCTACAAATTTATAATTTGTGAGAGGAAATTCAAAAGAAAAAACTTAATTTTTTTTTCAGCAAATTTTTTCTGGCAAAAGTCCAAAATGTTTTGAAGCTATCAAAAAGCTGAGAGTGATCATTTTTAGATTTGTTTGCTTGATTATTTTTTTTGTCATAGTTAATCAATGTGCGAAGGAGAGAATTATTAACAAAAATAAAAGAAAATTGTTTTTGTTATGGTTTTAGTGGACTGTATTGAATTAAATTCAAATGGAAGATTTTTTGCGACCTTTAGTCCAACGCGTTTCGCCCAACTTCAATTTATAAAAAAGAGATGAAGAATGGGTTTAACTTCTTTAAGAGAAATCTTCAACAAATTTTTCCATATGGCTTACTCAAACTGGCTCCTTGAGGTCTCAGAAACGTGAATTTAAAAAAATGTTATTTTTATAGTTTTTTCTTTAACTACTGTAAAAATTTTTAATCTGAAGTCAGATTAAAAAAAAAAGTACGATATATGTACATAAAAATAAAAAAAGATTATTTTTGTAAAACTTTCAAAGTATGTAGGTACTTGATTTAAAAGTTGGCTACTTTTGACTGTTAAAATAGTCAGATTTGGAAATCAAGATCTTAAACTAGCAAAAAACATACAAAAAGTTTGTTTTTAATACTTTTGGAATAGTCTGCAACATTTTATACCTATCCTACTTGATATTCTAAATTTAGAAAAAGTCTGATGTAATTGAAGTTAGCACCGCCATTTTTGATATTCGTAAAAAAAAATGCTGCGATGTGCCCAACTTGAGCCGTATTTAAAAAAAAAATCGGACTAAGCGTAGTGTATTTAGAGGCTGCCCATTTTTTTAGCGTGATAAGTTAGCACCGTCATTTTCGATTTTCCAAAAAAAAAAAAATATTGTGCTGTGCTGTATTATGCTCAACTTGTGCTGCTATGTGCCGTAAATATTTTTTTCAAATTCGCAAATTTGCAAATTTTACGAATGAAATTATTTTAAAAATTAAGTTTTTCTAAAAACTTGAAGTTGTGCTGTTTTCTGCTCATAAAATGATTCTAAGAACCGAAGAGATAAAAAAAAATTCGCATATTTACAACTTTTACAAGCAAACGCAAATGTTGCGAAGCACCTAAAAATAAAGGTTGTGCTGCATTCTGCCCAACTTGTGCTATTTGTGCCGTGAATTTGTTTTTTTTTAATTCGCAAATTTGCAAATTTTAGAACCAAAACTTCATTTTTTTTGCAAAACATTCTACTTAAGACGATTGCATTTTTTTTCATAACTATATGCAAAATGGATTTCCTTAAAAATAGTAGGCACAGTATAGAGCACTCCCTTAAAGTAAAATATAAAATTTAATTTGTATTCTTAAATTTAATAATGAATTTAATTTTTATTTTAATTTAAAGTTAAATAAATATTGGGTTTTTTTTTTCAAAAACACTAAAAACTGAAGTGATTGCTTTTGCAAGGCTATCTCTTGGATTCGTGAATAATTGTTTCACTCAATCCAGTAAAATCTGAAATACAAAATGTGGTTAGTGATTCCTTTTGTCTGTGTGGCTGTATAAGCCAAACACATTAGTGGATGTGCTAGATAGACAATCGTTTATCTTCTGCTCAACCAGCATATTTGGCGTCAATTCAAAGTGGCTTCTGGTATGCGAACACATTCGTGAACAAAACTTTACATAGAGGAAGAGGGAATAATAAAAGGCAATAATCCATTTATTTTGTTTTGTTTTTTTTTTTTTTTTGGTTTGTTCGTTTGTGACCAGGAATTTAAAACGGGGATTTCGGGAAACAGAGACAACACACAAAAAAAATCAATTTATTATAAGAAGAGAGAGTGTCAGAGGTACGAGTATTTGTAGATTCTAGAAAGGATATTTCTTTCTTCGTTGCATAGCAGTAAACTGTGGACAAGGACTATTAGATATATATATAGAGAGAGAGAAAGAGAAAAAAAAAATTAAATCTTCTTCAATACCAGGAAAAGCTCGTTCTTTATTTTTTTTTTTTTACATTTCTTTGACTTATTTAATCTTCCTTCTTTTGCCTTCTGTTTATTTGTTGGAATTGAGTCTTATCCTTAGCGGTTAACCGAGGAAGTCTTAAGGCCGTAAATTTTCTCTCGAGTCATGCAACTTTTATTGAACTTTAAAAACTTTGCAAGTAGGTGTACCTACATTGAAAGTTGTATAGGCTGGGTCAGCATTTACTTTCGAAAACCTTCAAGTCAAAGGCCAAAGGGAGGTAGATATAAAAGCAAAATTATAACAGTTGTTGTGCAAGGTAGTAGGTATAATAAAAACCATTCCCATTTTCACACGTAGGTTATAGTGTTAGTTTTTTTTATTTTTTGCTCTCCCCTTAAATACCTATAAGCTTTCAGAAAGCCGGTACTATAAATATGTATATACCCAATATATTTATTTTACTGGTTATGCTCTTTCCTTGAAAGGACGATTCTTAAAATATACTTCTGAAAGATAAAGGCAATTTCAAACATGCAGCGAAAAAAGTTTTGTACAAAATATCTACAACTAACTTTCAAACTGCAATTCAGCAAATGATAAAAAAAAAAAAATAAGTAAAAAATTATTTTATCATGCTTACACGACACGTATCAAAAATACTGAGGCACTGATCATATATTTCACCGTATGGTTTTTACAACATAAGTAGACTAAAACACAAAACTTTTTGAAAAAAAAAATGGCAAAAAGTGGAAGAGTGAAAAGCAAAAACATTCTCTAGAGATGAAATGAAAAATTAAACATAATAATCGAATCCCTCTACCACAAAGGTATCATGTCTTATGTTTTTCACTTTTGAACTGTTTGCAAAAAGTCTTAAATGCGCTTAAGTCTTAGGCAGGGCGCGCACTGAAAAGGTGACGAAGTGGATTGGTAGTGGAGAAGCGAGTTGCAGTGGAGTGGTGAACAACTGGCTTGGCGATGGAGTGGCGTCGAAGTGGTATGAAAGTGACCTAACTCGCACTGCGGTAGTAAACTACGTATGATTCCACCGATTCATCAGTTACAATGTGAATTTATTTTAAAATTTTAAAATATTTGAGATGACCTTCTTAAGTCAATAATAAGGCATCTACAGTAAAAAAAAATCGACTTCGCCACCACTCACTTGCCAAATGAAAATTAAACATGTTCGAGATAAGAGGTAATTTATAAATGCAACCTACCACTTAGTCACCACACCACTACCATTCCAATACCACTCGGTCGCCACTTCGGAGCGCGCCTTGCCTTAGGCCCAATTTACATAGAACTGGCTTATGGTTTTGGTATGGTTCTGGCGTAGTGCATACATATGCCACGTTGTGGAATTTGAATGTTCTCTTATGGGACAATACACACACAGATGACGAGGCGAGGGTATGGAGCGACATGTCATCACCACGCCATATTGAAAACTCCAGTGGCCTACGTGAACCGGCAAGCCATATTGAAATCACTTGAAAATTGAATATGAGACCACTACTTTATTTATTTTGAAGTATTTTTATCACTTTATTTGTGTTAAAAAAATCTAAAAAAAATCACAGCGATTAGGAAAATTTCCCAAATACCAGAAAAAGCATTCCTTTGCATAAATTCTCATTAATTCACTCTGCGTTTTCAATTCACTTTGACAAATGTCGGTTCATTGTCACTTCCGTGTAAATTGAGTACATCACATCCACTCTACTCCCGAAGCATGCCAATGACACACCAGAACCATGAGCCACTTCTGTGTGAATCGGGCCTTAAGTTAACTTAGAATATTTCATGATAGGCCTACTATATAGTATTCAGTATTTTTTGACATTTCCTTGACATTAAAAATCAGAGTACGATCTGTCAAAAATTATAAGAATTAGTCTTGTGCTTGGTTTTAACTTCTTTTTCGCAATTAGCGAAAGAGCAATTTTAACAAGCTGATACCAAAAAAATGCTACTCTTTGTTTTGCTCTACCCTTGTCTGGTCAAAGTCTATCTTTCGTCAGTAGCAAAGAACCAATAGAAACCTAAAAATACTACAAAAAGCATTTTCCCTATACCATTTTCAATTGGTCGTGCAGAAACCTTTTGACAAACATTCTTAACTAAAAATTGGGAAATGCTTCTAAATATCGGAATAAAAACTATAAGACCTTAATCTTGGGTCGGGTGAAATTCTTTCACGTAGCAGCCCGTGGCGTTGGACTGTCACGCCAGAGGTCTGGGTCTGATTTCCAGAACCTTCCACCTAAAAACAAAAATGTTTTTCAGCGCTACTCTGCCTCTTGCGAGGAAGTGACAAATCCTTCAGGAGTATCTCTTGTAATAGAAAAGTGGCGCTCACCTTTGAACTGGGCTATAAACTATATCGGCCTGACGGGAATTGTTGAAAGTTGTAAGGCCCTGGTTCTTCAGGAGCTCTTGTGCTACCAAATTTAATTTAATTTTTAGGTGTGGCAGCTAAAATGTAATCTGAATTAGTGAAAAACTCAACTGCTTCTAATATAATTTGATTTCTAAGCTTTGTTAATTTTAATTTCCAAAGAACTAAGCAATTAGGTAATATTTTTGTATGTGTAACTTGAAAATCGATAAATTACAAAAGCAACACTATCTTAATCTTAAAAATTACTCCAGATTTCAATTACAGATCAAAGGTTTGTATCAGATTAAACTTCCTCAACAAAAAGGGAAGAAAACAATTTTATTCAAAGTCGATTTAGGGGATAAAGTTTGTATGGTAAACCTGACATGAATAATGAGAACGACTAAACTGACTTACAAGTTTCTGAGTTGTTCTATATATCACTTAAATATTCATGTATAAATTCTTTAAAATCTCCGCATCAAAACAGAAACTTAATTGGTAAACAAATGAACAAATGACCAAACACAAGTCAGTCCTCTAACAAATTCACATTAATCTTAGCCTTACACACAATATGGCCACAAAATGCATGTATATTTGTCCAGTCCTTAGGATATTGCCATTTGCCACTTCTGCGACTGATGCCTTATAACTTCTATACTATACATCGAATGTTATGTTTTGGACAATACACAAACACAATTAAAGGTTAGCATCCGGAATGTTAAGATAGTGTCTTCGTTAACATGCATACCTGACTTGACTCGAAGACAAAGCACATTCCTAGATGGAGCATTTACTTGAAGCTTCAGTGGCAAGTGGTGTTTCTGGAGTAGCTGGCATATCTTTCACAAAATTGTGAAGAATAGCCAGTTCAGTATAACATACCGCACCAGTAGGAGCAGTTAAAGCAGCAGCTGAACGCCTGAACTGAGTGTGACAAGTTAACTTGTGATATTTTTCCCCCATCACACACTGGGCAAGAGGGATGTCATGACAATTAGATAATCGTGACTAAACTTCGAAAGCATCAGGGAAAGCAGTACAGCAGGTGCCCTACCCACGTACGTATACATATACATTATACATACATGTCTCAGGAGATGTACCTATATATTTTTGTCTTTAGAGGGTTTTTGTATTTTCTCACATTCACAAACCGGAAACCGTCTCGGTTTTCTCCTTTAATTTCCGGCCCTCACCAGTGGGGTTAGAAACATCCCAGTTCTAATAAGTAAAGGAAATCAACATCTCAAGAAAACAAAATGCCTTCTCTCCTCTCTCTCCCATTGATGTCCATGCTCTTTCCCTATCATTGTCATCTTCATCGTCGTCGTCGTAGGTCTGTTTGTCTTCTTTAGTTCCCCCGAAAAAGATACATTACAAAGCACGATGGGCGGCGGCGGCGGGTGGTTCAAAAAGATGATACGAGATGCGGCCATTTTTCGGAAGCAAACACTTGCTACAGTTACTTAGCATTATTAGGCACCCTGGTTTCGAAACTCACGCCAGTATATATAGTCGTCCTGGAATGTTTGGGGGTCAATTAGACGAGCATGGCCCGTTTTCATAAAAACGAAGCGTGTTCGGAAATACAAATGCGCGTATTAGGCTCCGCAAGGAATAAATGGTTGCGCTTGAAAATGGTATGTGCTTTAACTTTCCCTTTGAACGAGAGGGTGAACCGATTTTTATCATGAAAATATTTTCTTTTTTGAAAATAATTCCTGATGACTTCGTTTCTTTTCTTGGCATTGCCGCATGGGCTGTAGGACATTTTTTTTTTTGTTCTAAGTATTATGTTATGGTTTCCTTGTTCCTTTTATTGTGCTCATTTCTCGCCATTTGAAAAAAAAAGCGAGTCTTAGGTACAAAAGGTTAAAACCACTTAGTTTAATCTTCATTACTCAACTATTTACTTAAATTGTGTTTCAAAAATAGGAGAGTAACAACGTGTCGGACGCAGGAAGCCAGGAGGCAGTAGTCAAGGGTGTGGTGGTAAATAAAGATGCTGTTGATGATAAGCAGAATTGGAGAACAGAAGTAAGTTTTATTACTAGAACGTGAAGTGCTTTATTTTGATCGATGTCTTGCTATATTAGCATCATTAAGGGGACAAAATGAAAGGGATCATTGTTGCTTATGGTTGGTGCGTAGCGTAGGTAGGTATGAGTATATTGGAACTACTTTGCATTCAAAGAGTGTTTAAGCAAGCTTTTCATCTAATTTTGTTATATTTTTGTTGCTTTTGTTGTAACTTAAATGAATCGATTGTATTATCGCTTGGTGTAAATAAAAACTTGCAAATGGGATTGAAATCTTTTGTGTAAGTAAAGGCGTTTTGTTGTTCGAATATACTTTGATAGATTAAGAACTTTAACTGTGAAAAAGGATCAAAAGTTTAGGAAAGTCTTTGTGGCTGGACTGGACTAGCTATATTGGCAATCAAATACTTTTGATAAAAATATAAAGTCTTTTGCTAAAATTAAAGGTCAAAGCAGTATTAAATCGTTTGGAATAGAACTCAAATGTGAACTCGTCCTTGCGGAGTAATCAATTCAATAAATGAACTGGGTAGCAAAAAGGTATATAAAGATAATAAAGCAAATTATATACAAAATGCACGACTGGATTCAAAGAACTTGCCATTTTGTTTAAAGGCTATAAAGCTGCTAAGCATTTAGGATCTAAGGTATAATGGTATATTAATGCCATGACGTTGTTAGTATGGGAAAGTGCGTGAAAGGTGGTATTAAAATTGATTTCTTTTTTTTTTTATTTCGTTTAGGTAATTCAAAAAATTTAAAGGACAAAAATTTTGTTATGTAGTGAGCACCTAACTATATGTAGGTACTTAACTCTTGAGAAGATTCTTCTAAATTAATTAAACAATAATAAAATCACAGAATAGTGCGTTGCAGATGAAGCAAAATTTAAACAAATAACTTTTACCTAAGCGTTTAAAAAAAAAAACTAAGGCTGTGTAAAAACAAACATTTTTTACTTATTATGAGGTTATTTTTAGATTCGTAAAAAAAATAGAACTTGAGATATTGATCAAATTTAAAAAAACAATGATAGGGTTGACGAAAAACTATAGGTCCATCATGTCTTGAGGCTAAACGAATTGGTCAAACTTGTTTAAAATTGGTATCCAGCATTTTTTGAGCATTTCACCGAAACTTTCATTTTCATTTTTATTTAGGAACAAAAAGGAAAGGTAGTTTCCTTTCATATATGTACAGTGAAAGCTCCCTTAGCCGGACAGCGACGGTCGCTACACTTTTGTCCGTGTAAGGGAGCTGTCCGCCCAAGGGAAAAAATAAAAGTAGTTATATAAGGAAATGTAGACTACCTAGTAGTACATCATGAAAAATTTTTGCTCCTGCAAGACATGAAATTTATTCAAGCTAAAAATGAACATGAAGATACAAGAAATAAGATACAAAAACAGACCACAGTTGCAGAAATAAAATCCGTTATGCATTTTTTCACAGACAATGATTTGGCGACATCACACCTATTGTCGCTGTGAACCAGGGGAAACGTTTTTAATGCAATAAAAATATATGTCAAAGTATTTCTGAAAATAAGGGTTGAAATTTACATACTAAAAAAAAAGTTTTTGTCCGCCTAAGGCCGAAAACAGATGTGCAGCTTTTCCAGTGCAGCGAAAATAAATTTACACAGGTTCTTATGAGGGCTGACATATTTCAGGCTCTGCATGCAGCCTTTGCTGCACGATATCTCTATTTCTAATTTCGCTGCATGGAAAAAAGCTGCACATCTGTTTTCGGCATAAGGGAATTAAATTTAACAAATCACGACTAATATTCTTGTCCGCGTCCGGGTAAGGGATCGTCCGTTTAAGGGATCGTAAAATGTATGGAATTTAGATCCAGGATCCACGGTCGTGAGAATTTGGCCAAGCAGGGGGTTGCAGGGGGAATCATGCCCCCCCTTATACAGACCTCACTGCTTATACGTGTAAATAACAAAAAAACATTGTCTCAAAAATTAATACATGAATTCTAGATTTTTGCATTCCAGACGCTTCCACCTTAAGTTTTTTTTCAGGGCTACTACCTCTTGCGAGGAAGTGACAAATCCTGCAAGAGTATCTCCTGTCATAAATAAGTGCCACTCACCAGCCGTTTGGATTTTAAAATAAACTGTAGGTCCCCTCCATTCCTGCAGACACGCACACGGGAATGGTTGAGAGTAGTTGTTAGTGGTAGTTGGCCCTGGTTCTTCATGATCCGTTGTGCCACCAAATTTATTTATTTTTTATGGATTTTTTGCATTCGAGATTTTTTGTTTATAGATTATTGTCTAGATTTTGCTTTTTATATTTTTTTAAAGATTTTTTCAATTTTAGATTTTTGTTTTCTAGATTATTCTAAAACTATTCTTTTAGTCTAAAGTACCGGTACTTTCAATTGAATTGCTTAAAATCCGTTAAAGAAATTCTTATTTTTGTAAAACTATACTCCTACGATTTTAATTATCATTTTAACGAAAATTAAACACAACACCTTTTTTATTTGCTAGAAGAAAAAACACTTTATTCCCGGCAGGTTAAAAGATGAAGCGTGTGAAATTTACAGCTAATATATGTTTTTGACATTTTTAACTAAGCCATGGCATTCGTTACTTTTGAAATCTTCGTTCTCTTTGTTGACCTATTCGACTGGCTGTCATTGGAAGCGTTCAACATTTACTAGTTTTAGCACGATATTAAAGTAAACAAAATTGAAATTGAAGAACACCTAATAAGTTAGAATTAAAATGCACATACAATTTTCAATCATCACATTTTACATTAAAAAAAAATCCAATTTTTTTAATATTTTGGTTTTTAAAAAGTTGGGAGATTTCTTAGTTCCTGTTTAATAAATACTAAAAAAAGGCCTCCAATTATTGTTAAAAAAAATCCAGAATTTTATATATAAAAATTAGTTAAACAAAAAACACTCCAACAATTTTCAAAATTGTAGTAATCGCGTTGATAACAAAACAAGGAGGTCTAGTAAATTTATTAACTTCCCATTGCAAGTTATTGTAAATTTTAATTGGTCCGATTTGTCAAATTCAGAATTTTGCCATTTCTCCACGTTTCGAGGTCTCTGGAGTCCGATTCCATCGTTTTTAGAGAGATGTCTGTGTATTGTACTACATTCGTATAGGTTCGTACGTTCTCAAGAACGAATAGAGATATCGACTCCGAATAAATTTTATTTTACAGATAACGAGCAGAAAGGGTTTTCAGAAAAAATTTATTAGCGGTTTTTTTATTTAAGTAATTTAAAAAAAAAAGTTATAAAATGGATTGTTTCGCGAATATCTCAAGAGCAAATAATGGTAACGACTTCGTCCTAGCTTCATTCTATATGCATGCCCACAGTTTTTTTTTTTTTTATTAAAATACCATTAAAAACTGTTAAAAAATATTGAATATCTTAAGAACACACAAATATATTAACTTCGGGTTAATATATTTTATACACAATGCCATAGTCGATAGTATGTAGGGATTGTGTAAAAATTAAACTAACGGTTTTTTTCGAGACCAAAAAATTTGCAATAGAAACTGCTAAAAATTGTTGAAATTTTTTGTGTCACATATTTTTAGAGCAAACAGTTCAAATTTGGTCTTCCCTTGATTACACAACTGATATACTGATAAGGTTTTCGAAGATTTTTAATTGGCAATTTTCTTGTGAAAAATAACACCGGGTGTCGAGTTTTAAACAGCATTACCGGCTCAAATAAAATTAATGTGCCATATTTAGTGAAAAAACGTGCCAGTTTTCTTGCCATATGTAAAAACCACAAATCTTCTATTTTGTTGAAAAAACTGTACTAAATTTTTTAACGGGGTATGATACAACAGAGAAAATCAAAGGAAATCATTTGCTTTATTAATGTGCATTTTCAAAGAATACTATGTGTTCCTCTCCACTTTTTACGGAATTTGGACCAGTTTTTATTAAATTTTGTTGAAATTTGCTTCATTTTAAGTAAAGTACTTAATGGAAATAAAAAAAACGTGCCATACTAAAATTTTTCCTGCCTCCGTGCCATGAGAAAATTATCGTGTCAAAAAAGCACGATCGTGTCACTCAGGCAACGCTGATTTCAAAGGGAACGAATGGGAAGTTATCAGTGTGGGTCACACGTAGCCTCTTTTTTATATGTAACTATAGTATCGCCCTGTGTCGAAATTCGACACTTTCAATTTCGCAAGCAATTTGGAAAATATTGAAGGAAAAAAACATTTAAATTTTTTTTTTGTAATGTGCACAGTGTTCGACAGCACAAAAACAAAAATGACCCACAGTGTGTAAATGCGTGTCTTAAGTATATTCTGCAAATCTTTAACGAAATCGGTGAAATATTTTTTGAGAAAATGGTAGGTACCACAAAATTTATTTAAGGCTATTTATATATAGATATGGATGTTTCTGCCTTAACCAGGTATCTACAAAATTAATAATTTTTTAACGCAAGTGTTTCTTAACTGATTTCAATTATGAACTTATAGTATTGATGCATTCAAAAATAAAAATAATAACAAATATTTTTCTTGTAAACACAATATTAAATCAAACGAAGATCAATTTTTTTGGACATTTTCTCTTTTTTTTTACACATTTTTTCTTTAACATTAAATTAACAATAATGAACTTAAATACAGATCACTTATGTCTATCCACATTATATGGCTACGAAATACACGGCTATTTTATAAATATTGTGAATTCAAATCCAAGTTTTCATGTAAGAAGAATAAATATATAAATTTGTGTGCACAACAGCTCATGAAGAACGAGCCTCGTGACTTACAATTCTCAGCCATTCTGCAGGAGTGGAGGGGACCTACAGTTTATTGCCGAATCCGAACGGCTAATTGAGCTGCACTTTTCTATGACAAAAGAAACTCTTGGAGGTTTTGTCAATTCCTCACAAGAGGGAGTAGCCGTTTTTTTATTATTATTATTATTAGGATACTACAATTATTAAGGAAGAGTGTGTACAAAATTCAAAAGAACTTAAGAATGTTTTTAAAACAAATATTTTTTACCTCGCACTTTAATTTAAAAATATTTTTGATTCCTTGATCAGATATGCCCCCTCGATAAATACAAAATACAAAATAGAATGGAATGCATCAAAATCAAAAATATTCTTTAATCAAATTTCCCTCTTATAAATTCCGCTTAGAATTAGCAACAAAAAAAAAAAAACAAAAACAACATTCGTTCAACAACGGTTTGAGAGAAAATGTCTGCACCAAAAGTTGCTCACAATGTCACTTCCAAATGTCAAAGATGCTTTCAATGCTTCTGTTATCCTCAACATGTTTTTTTTGTTGTTGTTGTTGTTTTTTTTTTTTGTGAAAAATGGATCGGCAATCCTTTTGTTTGTCCATAATGTCCGGAATAACTCTTCACCTCTATTCAAAAAAAACAGACACAAAAGGCACAATTAAATTGTTTATGGAAGAAAAATACCAAAGCTGTGAAAGGAATTTAATGCCATTTCCATAGGAAAAAGGACTCTCGTGTTTTCCATCATTAGATATACTATATAGAGCAATAGGGTTTCAAAAGAGAGAACACGTTTGGCTTGAGAAACAGAGAAACATGAGGTAGGAAATACAGGGCATCAATTTATTAGGTTAAATGAAAATGAGGGTTCATTGTGAGAGGTTCCGCCAGCAGCGGTGGGTGTGGTGGTATACTGATGCTACTAAGGGACCTTATCCTCATCGTATCTCCTATTACCCGACTCACACAAATATTTCTATGGTACCAACTTTATTCTACCAATCGTTAGAATTTTGCATTGTTGTTGTTGGGTATTGATATTTGAAAATCAATGTTAGGAGGATCCTGAATCCTGGATGTTGTGTACGAAGTCTATGTACGGACAATTCAAAAATTCAACGGCGGTGTGTTCTTGAATGGGATTTTTGGTTCGACAACGGAAGCTATGGATATAGGACGGAAGTATATAGAGCAAAGAAACTCTCCAACAATACAAAGTGTCATTGAGTTCCCAAGGGGCTACACATGATTGATATAACAGCAGCAGTTAAAAGAGGGAAATTCGAATGTTTGACGGTTGTTAGATTGGATATATGTCCAGAAAATTGGGTCTCAATATTTGACCTTTTTTTTTGTATCTCTCTCACTTTAAAAGGCACTCTACATTCTACACTCACGTTTATTATACAATTTAAGGTGTCTTGAAGTTATTTATTAATGATAAAAGCCCTTCAGTATCTCGTTTCTTAGCATTTTTTTTGTGTATAAATGCGGAACGAAGGGAATATTCTTCTTTTTCTTGATAGTGGCTTCTTCTTCTTTTTTTATTGATATCATCCTTTGGGAGATTTACCCTATTTAATTTAGACTATACCTACTGACATTGAAGATTTGTGGTTATAGAAGTATTTTTTTTTTTGAAGTTTGAAGGTCAAATGGCTTTCAAATTGGCAAATTAAGTTTTTTTGTTGTTGTAAATTACCGAACATCATTTTCAACAAATAATACCTTAGCTACCCATAGATATACTTTACTTTGTTATCATTAATATCGTTTTAAATTGTAGTTTTTGTGTACACCTTTACCTATATCTTTCAAATATCAATGGTTTTGTGGTAAGTTATGCTTTGGACTGTCAAATAAGATGTCTCAGACTGGATCCTAGACTTTTTCCTTCTAGAAATTTAGGGATGCTGCCTGTTGGTAGAAAGTGAAGAATCCTCCAAGAGCATCTGTTGTCTTAGGAAAGTGCCTATTACCTTAGCCTGACATATACATATACAATTTAATCCCTGTGTTCCACTGCTGCGTCTAAGCGACTTTTCCTGAACAGGGTTGCCACTCCAAAAAAAAATTGCGCAGTAGATCATTCAAAAAAGTAGATTGGACTTCCGCAGTAGATTTTTATGCAAAAAAAAATTACAAAATGTACCAATTTTAATAATATTAAGAAATTAAAAAATCTTAAATTTTGAAGTTTTTAAAGCACTGCAAGGCTCCGGATGAGTCCAATTGTGTCCAAAAACCGTTGCATGCTGACATTATTCATTTTCTCATAAAGATTAATATTTTCAAGTGCGTTGAGACCATTTAATACTATATAATTTTTTTTAATGAAAATTTTAATTTTTTTTGATTGATTAAATTTAAAACATAAGAAAGAATGAAAATTCAAAGTGGTTTTTATAAAGTAGTACATAGGTTAAAAAAAAAAAGTGCAGTAGATTTCATTTTGTGGAAGTAGATTTTTCTTCTTCTGCAATTACAGCAAAGTGGAAATATTAACAAAATTCAAATGAATTACAAAACATAAAAAAGCATATAATTTGTGGATAAAATTGCCATCTTAAATTGATATATTGTGCACAGATTTATGTGCTGCTGTTTTTTTCTCACTTTTTGTATGTTCTTTTGACAACTTGCCCGTCACAAAATGTATCGCTATATCGTGAGCTGGTTTTTAATCGCACCTTTTCGCGCGATCAAATCTATCGTAATCGCCACCGCCATTTCTTAGTCCCCTTTTACACGTACAAAGATAGTAGTTGCTGGAGATTTTTGTTGAAGTTTTCTTTAAATCTCCTTAATAATCTCTTGTACCTTTCACACGCAAGCAACAAAAACCCGGAGATTTTCTTTATTTTCCTTTTAAACTACCTTGGTTGAACGCACACAAACGTAGTGTGAAAAGAAACGTCATAAAAATCTTCTGAATTTCTTGACCGGGGATATTTCATTTCCCCCTCTTTCTTCCTGCCCTTCTCGTCAATGAACTAATTGATGCCGGCAACTCAGTTGCCTTGTGTGAAAGGGGACTAAGGTTTGCGCAATGCTTAACTGGCTGAACAGAATAGAATGACGGAACTGAAGCCGCAGACGGAATTGGAAGAGCTGTCAAAAAGTGTCGTACGTAATTTTTTTTACATGTCCACAATGGAGCTGTACAGCTTTGAAAGTATTTTGAAGAAAAACAAAAGAATATTCTTGTGTACAAACTCAGAATTCACATTTTTTGTTTCCAATAATTTTTTTCGCGATACAAAACCACAATATTTTTTTCGACCCAAAATGTTATTTTTTTTCTTCATACAATTTGAAACGTCAAAAGCACCGTACGTGAAAAGTTAAAAGTTGGTGAACTCTTCCGTCTGCGTCTGCAGCTCCGTATGCGTTTCGTTGTGTTCGCAACATTGAATTTGCGTGTATTCAATATTTTGACAGCTATTCCAGCTCCGGCTCCAGTTCTGTCTGCGTCACTATTCTGTTCAGCCAGTAACTCGGCTAACCATAATTCGATTTGCGTGGGGATTTTTTTGTTTTTGGATTTGTATTAAACCAAGTTAGTACCTACACAACGAAGCCGAAAATTTCAAAAATCGAACGAAAATTAGAAAATTCGACCAAGAAAAAATTTCAAACTTTCTGAATTAGTTTTACGCTGGGCATCATCCAAATTGGATGGAGATTATTTTGTTGGATTTGTATTGAACCACACACTACAGAGAGGAAAATTGGAAAATTAGGAAAAGTCGGAAAGTCGTGATAACAATTGGAGCTTGCTTAACTTTCGAAAGTAACATTAATAGTTTAATCAATTATTGGTGGAACGAAGTTCGCCGGGTCAGCTAGTTTTTTATATTTTCTTATATAAATTTTAATTTTGTACGGAAGTCAAATTTTTCTACCTCCATGAACGCCTAACTTCAGGGGTAGACAAATTTTGACTTTATTAATATTTTCTAACTTTCTTCAAACTTTATTGAAAACAATTATTTTAACTTTTTAGATTTTTAATTGTTTTCAAAATTGAAATAAACTTTTGTCAATTAATAATAGAAAATAATATCCCAAACATCATAAATGCTAAAAATATTAGCGCAAAATTTTAAACAGCCTGATGTTAAGGTACTAGCATGATACTACTTAACAATTTTCTAGTTTTAAAGCTCTTTACTGTAATGTTCTTCGTTTTCATACAAAACCTTTATTCCTTAATAAACTCCAGCTGAACACGTCTAAAACAGTGACAGTTCATACTATTTTAACTTCCGTAATCATTAATGTGACATATGGAGTCAGTATACGATACTAAAAAGATAAAATAATCATTTGGCGATTTTAACTTTAGTAAAATGTTAAAAAGGTAACCTCTTTTATAATTTGAAAAATCCTGTTTTAAAACTACCATAAAAATGCTTCAACATCATACTAAATAATTGTTTAAAATTGTCCTCTAATGTTTTTTTTTTTATTTTATAATTAAAAGAATGTTTTTGAAATTTTTTGAAAATTATTTAGAAGAAGTATATCAATTTGCAAAATTAAAACAAAATCACAGAATAACCTAACAATATGGTTTTATAGAGCAAGTACAAATTTTTCACTGAAATAAGCCCATGAAGAGTATAAGAGACAAAAACACAGAAGATTTTATAATTTTATTAATTCAATTCAAGCCAATTTAGGAGATAGCGCATTCCTATTTTTTTGTTTCTGTAAAGAATTTCCCTTATTATGAAGTAAAAATGCTCTTTTTAAATATTTAAAATTTTATTTTTGCCATCTCTACTTCCACCAGCATGATATAAAAATAAATTCTTATTCATTTATAATTCTTTTTTTTTTTCTTCCTCTTTTTTAAAAAACGTCTGACATTAAGTTATTTTGATATCACTGAACTGAAGCCACACCGCACTTAGTAAAGTTGGTTAGAATGCCATACAGGCGTTTATTTATTTTTTTTTGTCCAGTTCCTTCAGTTTCTATGCCAAACTCGCTTACCTATGCATATATAACGCTAACCACATTAAGAACTTTTCATTTTAAATTCTTCCCAGTAAGCCAACGTTCATTAAAATAAATTGTGACTTGTGGTAGTGTACCTACAAATGGAGCTCCTACATCAATTTTTGTTCTGTTTAAGTATGCAGGCTATATGCCAGGCATGTTCCTATAATGTAAATGAAACTCTATTTGAATTTCAATTGCATTTTAGCTTTCTAGAGCTTCATGATGTCTCTAAATCGAGTTGCGTATCCAACTCTTGATCTTTGTGTATATTTCTCTATATAAGGTACCTATACCTTCCTACAATTTTACTTTTTGTATAACCGAGCATTTATTAGCGCTTTAAAAGTGAACCTTTATCTCAGTGAGTTCCTCTCCTACCTAGCGCTGCCCTTTCGTTAAACCACCAGTCTAGTACCTTCTCTTTAGATAGTACCTATAGGAAAATACCTACAGCTTGAATTCTTGAGCTTATTATGATAACGAAAAGGGTGGCAGAGGCTATTATTATGGACACGACTGTATATTTTGAGTTTTTCTAGCCTTGGTAATAAAGTACTATAGTACATGAGAGTGCACGCTCTGAAAGTTAACGTTGTTGCAAGGGTAGATTTCTATACATTTTAGGTTTTGCTTAAAAATAATCAAAAAAAAAATGTCAAGATATGCTGTGCTGATATGAGAGAAGATAAACTTTTGTGAGTACAAATTGTGATGCTGGTTAAGTCAAGTTTGCCTTAATAAAAGTTTGACTGGACGTTTCCTGTAATTGAAGCCGAGTTTTTTGTTTATATTTTATATTTCTTTTCCTATGGCTTAACTAATATTTCCGTAATAACAATTCTCGAGTACGTATATGAAATATTTTTATCCTCGCTCAAGTTTTTCAAATGCATATACCATATACCTTTACGGATTCGTATACATACCTTAAGAATTATGAAACAGAACAGAGAAATAAGTCATCTCATATCTTTTTATTTCCTTATATAAAATAAAACGATTTTTAGACAGATGCAATGTAGTTGATATGGATGGATATTCCAATCTTCAAACATCAAATTTTTATTTCTTGGGGATTATGTGATTTTTGGAATTTTTCTTATATGATTCCGTGGATTATACGTATATAATTTTGTTTGTTTCCTTTTTTTTTTACAATCAGGAAAAAGAAATTTAATTTATTATGTTTTTTTTTTTATTGCAATAAATCCACTGTGCCCTCGAGAAAATTAAATCGAAATGAAGGTTCCATAACTTGTACCCATACAATGCATTCTAAAGAGCTTATCTGAACGATTTAAGTTTTTTTGGGTTCCACTTTAGAGAACATAATATTTTATTAAGAGGCAACAAATATCCATCAGTAAAACATTCTCTTTAAGGACTTTGTTTTCCTTACACAAATGGTTCTAGGTTAGTAACTGCATTTTTTTAGATACCGTGTTCGAATTGGTTAAAAATTTCGTTTAAATTTTATCAACGTACAGATTCACCTCACTAGTGTCAAAAATTAATCTTCGGATAAGATTTAACGCGATTATTATCCAATTCAATACCAGCCGCTTCCACCTTAAGTTTTTTTCCAGGCTACTGCCTCTTGCGAGGAAGTGACAAATCCTCCAAGAGGATCTCCTGTCATAGAAAAGTGCCTCTCACTAGCCGTTCGGATTCGGCAATAAAGTGTAGGTTCCCTCTATTCCTGCAGACACGCACACAGGAATGGTTGAGAGTTGTAAGTCACTAGGCTCTGGTTCTTCATAAGCCGTTGTGCCACAAAATTTATTTATAACCCAATTCACACACGGCCTAAAAAACTGTATTTTATTGAAAATGATTTTTTATTTAAACGTTCCAAAACAGCTCTTTCTGTTCTATAAATCGAGAACAAGTCAAAATAAAGCAAAGTCAAAGAACAGGGAGAACTCTATCCACCTGCTAGAGGAAGGATCCACCATAACTTTAAAGATATACAGGGTGATCGGTATAAGATGCGCCAAACTGCTGGAGCGAGTAGGTTGGGAAAATCGTATGGGAGCGGGGGTCTATTTACCCCCGTTTAGGCAGGAGGGGCAATTTTATAAAAAATTGACTTAAAACAGAAAAAAATAAAAATATTTAAAAACAACGGTACAATTTAAAATGCCATGTTATACCTTTTTGGAAAGCCAGAAATCAATTCTTTGATTTTCATTTTAAATTAAGTTGTGTTAGTGAATAGTTTTTGAGAAATTAATTTTCAAACTCCAAAAAGGCTTAGCATAGCATTTTAAATTGTACCGTTGTTTTTAAATATTTTTTTTTTTGTTTTAAGTCAATTTTTTAGAAAATTGCCCCTCCTGCCTAAACGAACCATCTTTGAACCACAGTTAGTCGCCAAGATTGGTGAGTTCAAATTCCTGAACCACAGATCAAATTCTTGTGGGTTTATAGTTGATCCGCGCTTCTGGATTTTTAATTCACCGAGTTCGCTGAATTAACTGAGGCTTAGCGATGGTTCAGGCATTACTTAGCTATTATCAAATACTTCAACCTTTAACCATAATTGAACCTCAGTTAATGCGCCGAAATCAGCGAATTTTATTTTCTGAACTACTGGTTAAATATTGAACCACATTTGTACAACTGGCCTTTAGGGTCAGTTGCACAATCGTGGCTCAAATTTTAATCCGTGGTTCAGGAATTTTAATTTACCGAATTCGGCGGATTAACTTAGGTTCAACGATGGTTCAAGGTTCAAGAATGTGATAATAGCCAATTACTTGCTTAAACTATCGCTTAACCTAAGTTAAGCCGCCGAAATCGGTGATTTAAAAATCCTGAACTACGGATCAAATTTTAACCCACGATTGTACAACTGACAAAGGTCAGCCTTAACTCATCACTGAAGAAATGGGCCTAAGACTACTTAAGTTCTACTGTCAAGGAGGTTTAAGGAAATTACTATTCCAAGTATTGATAAGCTTTTATTAATAAACTTAATGAGAAAATGAAACTTAAAATTAACCCGGATGTAAAAATGATACCCACTTATCTGTCACAGAAGCTTAAAGACGACACACATAAAATAATTTGACGGATAAACGCTAAGTTAAGGCAAAACATAACCACACTAAGCAGAATCCTTAACGAAAAAAAAAAAAAAACATATACCAATATTTATGAGTATCGTTCGGAAAAGCCCATTTTATGGATTTTTAAGAAACATTTTTTACGACTAAAACATCAACGCCTCGCAGTAAGTGTTTATTTCTGTAGTGCGTGTTTTGGCATTTGGCTGTTGTAGGTATATTCCCGCAAATGGGGGCTGTGGTAAAGGCGCAGCGGGGTCGTTAAGGGATTATTGAAGAATTTGTTCCTGGTTGACTATGTATATCTAATCATGTTTACAATCGCAACAAAACATTCTGTAGCATCCTTCTTGCCTCTCCATATGATGCTGATGTCGCATGTGTGAAAAGAGAAAACGGTTGCGCGCATATATATTGTGTCATGTGGATACAACATGAGAAAAATCTCCTCTGTTTCTTTCATTTTTCCTGATTTTGGTTTATGTCTTGACGAAAAAAAAAAGCCGTAAAAAATATATATAATATGTTGTCATAAAAATATCAATTGATAGCCCGTCGTCGCGAGTTGGACGGTTTTTCACTCGGTTTGGTCTGATTTTATGAGTTTATTTTGATTCGAACGTGGATCTCACCTAAGTCCTTGTAAATTGAACGAAGTAGCGTTACGAGGAATAATCTTCTTCGTTTATCCCTGTTTGCCTTGATTTTTACTTGTTTTTTTTTTTTTCTATAAATTGTTGGGTCTTTTATTTTCATAGATTATACAGACAATGTGTATGTTTTGTTCTGTATAGCGAACTTTCTGAAGATGCAGGGCGGCTGGGCAGGGAAGGACAGGCAGAAATTTCTATGCGGTTTTGTGGGCTTTTCTAGAGTTTTGTCATGTGAAAGTGCAGGATCATATGTTATAACTTAATGGTTGTTTATTATGGCTATAATTTTTGCAATTTATTAAACATAAATATAGAAAAAGTTTTTATTTTTTCTTATAGAAAAGAAGATGTCCCAGTTAGGGCTACATATATGACAGACTTGTCACTGATGGGCTTTAATGTAGGTTTTTTGTTTGAAGGAAATTTATAATTTTGCATGAGATAGGTTTGTAAGTAGGTATATTTCTATCTTCTTAACCAAAAGAACAGAACAGAAGACCAAATTAAGGAATGAAAATTCCATTGAGTCACTATTGAGGTTAGACATTTTATAATGTGCTCAATCGGTATAGATGTAGGTAACCCAAGAGATATAAAAATGTACTGTTATCTCGCCGTTTAATTATCCCCCCATTTAGTTATATGGCCGTTCTGTATCTGGCCGTTTTGCTATCTGGCCGTTTTGTTATCTGGCCGTTTTCTTATCTGGCTATTCGTTATTTAGCCGTTCTTTATCTCGCGGTTGAGTTATTTGGCTATTTACGTATCTGGCCGTTTGGTTATCTTACGATATTTACAGAAGAAAACAATTATTTCGTATTTAAACGTAGGTTTTTAATGTTTAATATAAGGTGTCTGTTTTTTCTTTTTTCCGAGAAAGTATGTGTTTTGGTTAATGGCAAACAAAGATAAACTTTGTGTTGACGGTTTTTCGTACTGGAAGATTTTTTGCGACCTTTAGTCCAATGCGTTACGCCCAGGCACGACAGTTGGGCTCATCAGTTAGATGCTGTCGTACCTTTCTAAGACGCAATTTTTGGTCGATGACTATCGACTCTTAATAAAATCTTCAGCGCATAAGTACTGTAAATTATATTTTTCTAGGGGAACATGGTTATATTCTTGCACCTAGAAATATATGTTGTTGTTGTAAACCCGTGGTCTGGTTAATGTACGAAGAAGAGAATTAACAAAAACAAAAGAAAATTATTTTTGTTCTTGTTTGAGTGGACGGACTTCTTCCTCCATTCGAATTTAATTCAATACAGTCCACTAAAACAATAACAAAAATAATTTTCTTTTGTTTTTGTTTATTCTATTCTTGGTTTTTCGTACTATTATACGAGTGTTTGGACAAGACAAAAAACTACGCTTGGTGCTTTGGACACGGATAAAATTAACAATGTAATTGCAGTTCAAAGAAAATATTATAGAATTCGTTATTCGCGCGAAATTCATTAACATGTACCTAAAATATCTAAAAGCAAAACATTTTAAGAGCTAAATAATATTATGCAAATAAATAATAAAATGCGAAAAAATAAAAAGCGAAATAATGAAATGCGATAGAATAATAAGCGAAGTAATATAATGCTAAATAATGAAATGCGATATAATAATTAGCAAATTAATTTTTTGCGCAATAATGAAATGCGAGATAAAAATTTGCTATGTGAAATTTGCAAAAAGATGATTTTGCGAAAGAATAACATAGCGATATAAAAACTTGCCAAACAAAAAATGGAGGCGGAACAAGACAGCATACTTAAAGGGGCTTATAAAAATGCTGATGCTCCAAATGCAATTGATAAACAAACAGCACATCTAGACCTGTGACGTCAGTGGTCAACGGTGGCAGAGTACGTAGTGTACACAGCTTCGAAGACTGAGCAAATCTGATGCGCGGGTTCAAATACCGCATGATGTGTAGAAAGTTTTTCAAATAAAATTGGATTAAAGCTCAGCACCACTATAAAGGAGACTGATGATAGGGCTTGGCACCCCTTGAAATAGCTATATCTCTAGCCAAACAAAAATAAAACGAATTAAAATACCCAAAATTAATTCGTAAGCAATTGGTGGTAGCACCTTTAAGTTGTTGTTGTTGTTCAAAATTCAAAGAAAATCGCCAAACAATTGAATGCGAAATGACTAAATTGTAAAACAAGAAATTATGATTGGGAAATGAAAAACAGCCAAACATAAACCGCCAGATGACCCCTACCTCAATGATTTATCAAAGCCAACAAAAACAAAAACACACTTCATTAAATATTAAAAACAAAAAAACTGCTACTGCCTCTTGCGAGGAATTGACAAATCCTCCAAGAGTATCTCCTGTCACAGAAAAGTGCCGCTCGTTAGCCGTTCGGATTCGGCAATGAACTGTAGGTCCCCTCCATTCCTGCAGACACGCACACAGGAATGGTTGAGAGTTGTATGTCACTAGGCCCTAGTTCTTCATGAGCTGTTGTGCCATCAAATTTATTTATTTTACACTTCATTTAATTAAATTTAAATGAATAAATTAACGAAAACAAATTCTTTGAAATTTCCTCTCAGAGAACAGCTGTTTTCCATGATGATTCTCCATAATGCTCTTATTTCAAAATTTAACTTAATTTTTAATTTAAGCAGATGTTTGGACAGAAAAATGAGAGATAAAAGTAACAGTTTTTTTGTTTAATTAAAAAAAAGAACTGCTAAAAATGAATGGAAAAATGTTTTTCTAACGGCCCAACTTTGATCATATTGATAAGGTGCTTGGTACATTTAAGTGCAACAAACTGTTATAACAATTATACATTTTCTTATCTCTAGCCTTCTCTTTTAAAACTTAAGTGCAATTAAATAGTAAATCTTCTTCCCTTTCTCCGATTCACCCTAGCAATACTATAGACCATTTAAAAACAAAAATGAAAATATGTAACTCACTTATATGAAAAATATTAACAAAAAAGAAGTGATATGTCTCCTTTGATCCTTCCTGAATTACAACAATCACTTTTCCGCCTCTAAGTCCATTTCAAAGTCAAAAGGAAAAATATAATAAAATTAAATCGAATTGAAAACGTAAATTGAATAAAGTTTCTTATGAAATTCATAGGCCAGAGAAATGAAATTCTTTAAATAAAAAAAAAATGTATGTATTGCAAAAGAAATTTACAAGCTTTTAATGGATTTTAAGGTGATTTTATTAGTAGATACCTATTCGTCCTAGAGCATTTGTCGGAAATGATTTTATCGTTTTGCCTGGCCCATGGAAAATTTAATTTTACTTCAAAAAAAAAGTAACAACAAATCGCCTTTTACATTTTTTGAAGCCAACAAAAAGGGGAAATAATGAGATTTATTCCAGATATTGAATTAAGGTTATTTTATCATATCAATTCAGAAAAGAAAGCTTCCTTCTATACAAATTATAATTTTATTTTGATGATTTGATTATGAACAACTTGCAAAATATGTGACTTAAGTTGAAACAATTTTGTCATATATGTCAAGTGACATTATTAAATTGTTTTTATTAAAAAAAATCAAAGGATATTAGCGGTTCTTTATTTTCTCCCAATGGGTGGTTCTTTAAAAAGTTTTATATGATTTATCCGTGGCATAAAAAAATATATATTTTATTCCCATTCTGGGACATGTACTTAAGTTACTTTAAACAATGCCATTTTTTCGTCCTGCAAAAGAAGGATCCACCACCGTTGGTATATTTTTTCTCTTCACAGGAAAGTTTTTGTTACCAGTTTTTTTTTTTTTCTTTTTCTTTTTTTTTTTGTTATGCTGTTGTATGTATGTCGACACAGTTGCGTTCTTTTAACGCGTATTGTTTCAAAAATAATAATATAAATTGCATGAAAAATGTATGATTCAGTTTTTAGTTAGGTACACAATGGCCGTATAGAATTGTATATCTATAGAACAACAACAACAACAACTCTAAAATATACAAAATGTTTATTCAATTTCTGACTTAAGTAGTAGTTCCTGCATACTTTTCCGTTGTTGTTGTTGTTTTTGGTAAGCGAACAGAATAGGATAGTGCGAGTAGGAGAAAATTGTTAACTTATAATGATATATGCAAAATTATTCGGAAACATTTTGTGGATTTTTGAAAACAAGAAAAGAATATAAACTAGTGTTGACAACATTGAGTAAGTTTGTTAATTTTTTTTTTCGAAAAAAATAAATAAGTAAGTAATAGGTGTTTGCATGAAAAGGCTTTAGCAAACTGAGACATTTTTAATGCTTTCATAACAAAGTTTTAAATAGTATTTAAATTTATTCAATGATTTACGTTTATAATTTAAAAAAATGGTAGGTGTATATGTATGTAGATTATGTATATGTTTCTCAGAAATACCTCAAACTTCAAAATTGGAAATGATCCACTTTTCAAATTTAATTCAAATGGTTCAATCATAATTTAACGAGCCAATACAATTTGAAAATGAAACCGGACATTACATACCTTATAAACGTTTTCTTAAATTTTATTTATAACTAGCTGACCCGGGGAACTTCGTTCCACCCATAAATGATTAAATTATTAATGTTCCTTTCGAAAGTCGAGCAAGCTCCAAAGGTTATCACGACTTTTCTGGCCTTATTCTCCAATTTTTATCTCCGTAGTATATTTATCTCATTCAATACAAATCCAATAAAAAAATTTCCATCCAATTTGGATGATGTTCAGCCGAGTTATGTGTGTACGAACGAACAAGGATCGAATTCAGAAAGTTTGAAATTTTAAGATGTTTTCACGATTTTCTGACTTTGTTGGTCGAATTTTATAATTTTTGTTTAAATTTTTCAATCTTCGGCTCCATTGTATGTTAATCTGATTCAATACAAATCCAACAAAAAATCTTCGTGCAAATCGAATGATGTTTAACCGAGTTATATGCGTACGAACATAATTTCATTTCAGAAATTTTGATTAAATTCAAGGCGAATTCACGATTTTCTTAATTTTTTTGTCGAATTTTTTAATTTTTGGTCAAATTTTCCAATTTTCAGCTCAGTTTTGTGTTAATTTGGTTCAATACAAATCCAACAAAAAAATCCGCAACCAAATCGAATGATGTTTAGCCGAGTTATGCGCGTACGAACACAAAAAGGGATTAATTTTTATATACATAGAAGATTTCATCTATTAAATTGAAAACCAGCTTTAATATGGAAGTTTAAGTGCACCCACTTTTTTCGTTCAAAAATAAAAAAAAAACTGTATTTTCTATACTCCTTCAACAGTAGTACAAATTTTCAATCAGTCAAAGTGGCTGGTACAGTGTTTTTTTTTTCACAAACACTTGCCAAACAATTTAGTCTTTTCAATCTGCCGCACATCTTTTTTTCTAAAAGAAAAACAAAACAAATCTCTTCCTTGGTGCTAGAAGTATTCATTAGAAATACCTACTCGTCCTGCAAAAAAAAAAAAAAAAATTGCACATATTAAGCAAACATTATATAATGCATGTACTCGTGAACGTTTTATTTTTTTTTTCCAGGAAGCAATTTTCTTAGGAAACACCACCATTATAGACAAGGATTATGGCAGCAATATAAAGGACACACAAAAAAAAAAAGCCGGACCTACTTCTAACTATTCCATTTCATACTTTAATTGCTGGTCGTGATCGGTGCGCAGCACTTGATATCGGGCTTAAATCTCCGGTTTCTATTTGCCATATTATTTTTCTGGTTGTTTGCCAAATCCACGGAATGAATTCTTCCAAGCGCCAAAGGACTTCAAACAAAAAAATCTGAGATAGAAGTAAAAAAAGGAAGCCAAAAAAAAAAACATAAGAAGAAACTATTTTTTTTTTTTTTTTGATAACTTTGCCCAAACCACAAAAAGTTTTATGACAAACCTTCCTTGTTGTCTTTTCCACATTTCAAATCGATTCCAACACAAGAGAGACGCACGGCACGGATACTCGAAGCAGTTGTCCCCGTCGTCGTCGTCGTCGTCGTTGTAGTCGCGGTCGGTGTCGTTGTCGTTGTAGTCTTATAACTAGGTTGACACCACCGATTCATCCTGGCTGCGATGCGACTGGGAATTTTAAAAAATGTTTGTTCTAGCGAATATCCTGAAAACAATCTGCATACACTGATGCTAACAACTCACATGATGGGCTGGCTCTCGTTCAGGATGGCTGATGGTGGAGGGGCATTGAGAGACACTTTGGTCTTTTCATAGGTTTTTTTTTTTTTCTTTTACTTATATTTTGGGTTGCATCTCTGATTCAAATTTTTATTTTTTCTTCTTTTACCTCCCTCTCTTGGTTTTTCGTTTGCGGTTTTCGCGTTTGTATATTTTCATTCTGTTATGCTATGCTATATGCTTTTTAAAAGGAGAACCTCTCTGGTGTTAGAAGTTTTCCCTTTCGAAAGACTCTTGGCCTGTCGCTATCGTTGGAAGATTGGTTAAAATCGGTAGGAAGTGAAAAACAGGACCTAACCTAGCAGCAGCAGTAGATATGTGGTGTATAGTAGCAGCAGAACAAACAAAAAATATATTTCTGCTACGCTTGATTGCTACTTTCGAAATATATATGAGAGTGTGTGAAATTCCAGACGGGACAAATACTCACCGAGACCAAAAGCCGAATCCGAGACTAAGTTTTTGGAATCGAACAACCGTTTTTAGTGCCAAACCATATGTCGGAAGTTTGCAAGCGTAATCTAATCACTGAAATTGATTATTGGTTCAGAAGAGTTTATTGGCAGTAGAAGACTTTGAAAAATGGTCTTCGAAATGGATTTCTCTGTTAGAAGATTACTTTTTTGGGTATGGAGTTTGAATGGCTTAGCCAAAGGGCATCGAGACTATAGTTTTGTTTTTTGTTTAAACAAAAAAACCAAGGAGAAAAAAAAAACAATATGTCTGATGCATGTCGTTTTTTATCTTGTGGTTTAAAAACTCATGCTATTGTTTTTGATTACAGAGTTTAGAAAGTTTAACATGAAACAAGAACATCAATTTTTAGACAGGTCAATTTATTTAAAAGTTTAGACATGACTTTTGTAGAAGAAAGGGAAACACTACACAGCACAAGTACATATACATGCATGAATTATTTATTTTATTTAAGTTCAGCTGATGAAGAAAATAGGTAAAGTCAAAAACAACAAAAACATTATCAATTTTGAAATGCGAAGGGAATCATGTGAACATAAAAATTTGTACGAGTAAATTTGTGCAAAGGTACTATAGGGCAAGTTTTGGATTCGTGCAAAAAATCAAAATTGAGATAACAATCAAACTTGACATTACGATGATAGAGAACACGAACAAAGTGGGTCCCGCAATTCCATCTGTCTGTATGACTGTGTGTCTGTATGTCTGTGTGTCTGTATGCCTGTACTGTATGTCTGTTCACGGTCTACAGTCTAAACCAATAAAGCGATTTTCTTCAAACTTTGAGCATAAGATTTTTGGGTGATTCCCTAGTGGGAAAATTGAGATTTAAAAATTACGCTACTTGCCATACTGCCGTTTTGAAAAAAGTAAATTATATTAAAAACGGCTCCAAAATTTTTTTTTCAAAATTTTATGTGTGTACTAGTGGTGGTATGGTCTATGTTTTGGTAAAAAAAAGAAAATTACCAAAAACCGTTATTAACGGTACCTGCCATAGAACCGTTTTTTCCCACTTTCTTGTTAACCGCTTAAGCGATTTTGATCAACTTTTTTTTAGTTAGGAGGTCCTTTAAAGATTAAATAATTTTGTATATAAAATTTTTTAAGAATTTATTATTGGATTTATAAAAAAAAGTTCAATATTTTTTCTTTAAATCATTTTTTTTTTTTGAAATCGGGTTGATGAATTTTTTTTTGACACTATGGTTTTAGTTGCATATTATTATATTCTTACAAATGGAATACAAATTTTTTTTTCTAAAAAATTTCAAGACATTTAATAATGTTTAAAAAAATTTTTTTTAAGAAAACGATTTTTAAAATTTTTTCTGCATAAATTTATATTTTTTCAAGAATTGAGTTTGAATCCTTCGTTTTGAGATTAAAACATTTTAAGTACTTGTTTTATCAATTTAAAGAAGGTGTTTCATGATTTTTTTCCACATTCAAATTTCCATTTCCAATTAAATGAATTAATACACAATAAAATTATTAATTACATGTTTCATATTACACTCAATCCTGAAAATTCGAAGAAGTTTTTATTACAAAAGCAAGTTCGTGCGACCCAGTCGTGCATTTTATTTTCTGTGGTACATGTAAGGTCTACCTTTTGGTAAAAGAAATTAACAAAAAATTATTAATAATAGACTTGCTGTAGAAACTTGTTCTTTAAATTGCGGAAATAACTCCTAAAAATGTTTTAATTAATTTGAAAACAAAGATTTTTAAAAAAGATATGATTTATGCATACAAAATTTCAAAAATCGTTAAAGCGGTTTTATTGAAATATAATTTTTTATTTATAAAATTTTTTAAGTATAAAAATGATTTAAGAGAAAAAAAAAACAAATAAAAATCGTTTTTTTTTTTAAATCTGAAAATTATAAATGTTGGGCTAATCTCGTTTCCTTTTTAATTTTTTAATTATGTGTCAAAATCAGTCCCGTAGCCAGGATTTCGTTTCGGAGGGGGCTTGCTTCATAGCTTTAACCAAATTGTGGCGTTTCATCTTGACTTTTGTGGACTAAATAGCATTAAAAGCTATTTTGAATCAATTATTTAAGAAGGTCATTTAAATTCGCCTGATTTTTTCAGTAGCATAATTAAATTTGTATAATAAAAGGCTCTTTATCAAAGTATAACACTCATTACTTTTTTTCAATTTCTAATATTTTTTTTTAAATTAATGTAAATGAATAATGTATATGAAACAAATTATTGCCTTTTTACATGTGTATGTATATTTTTTTTTCTCACAGCAGAAGTGGACGCCTTAAAGTCTTGAATCCACAGAGCCAGATTTACAGCGAAAGATAAATCTAAGCTTTCTTAAGCGAACCTTTTTGGCATTTTTTGGATAATCAAAATTTCCAAAAAAAAATGCCGCTAAGGTTCGTTTAAAATGTTTATATCTTGGGTTCTATATTAATCTGAAAGCTTAGGGAAAATTACAGAGAATCTTTTTCTTATATAAAGAAGGTATCATTAGATTACGTTTCTGGATTATAATGTGTTGTTTGTTTGTACGAAATTCAATTCAAAATAAGTCCTTGTCAAGTTGCGATGCGATTTCTGAAAACATCTTCGGAATTTAGTCTTATGTTATTAAGAGAAGTAAGATTTTTTTTATATTAAAATTATTTCGGGAGGTGAAGTCCCTCAAGCCCCCCTTTTGGGTACGTACCTTGTAAAAATAAAATTATATAGTATCTGATTCTTGACAGTTAAATTAATAATGCATATAAATATATTGAGTTGTGTATATTGATGAGATAAATAATATAAAACGAAAAGCTAAAATAAATGAAATTAATTTTAGTTACTCATACGCCCCAGTGACCAAGTCAAATTAAATAAAACTCTGTGCAACAAACGCTATTCTTTTGATGGCTACACACACACATACCACATGATGTTCATTTGACAAAAATTGCATGCTATGTATTTTTTTTTCTGGAGGTGGAAATATTAATATATAATTTATACCTACTGATTTTGTGAATTTGTATGTGATATTTTTTAAAATTATATACACACATGTATGTAGGTACCCACATTGTGTGTGTCTTGAACAGAAAAAAAAAAATAAATTCTACTGATTTAATTGGAATAAACTTCAATTTAAAAACCTGTCACAACAATATAAACCTACTCCCGTAAAAAAAATAAATACCTCTGCTGATTCCAGTCAAGAAGAAAATTATATAATATTTTTTATTCCATTTTCTTCTTCATGCCTGAGCTGAGAAAATTCAAAGTCATCCCGAATCCTGTCGATTCAACAACAACGACAACGACGACGACGACAACGACGGCGACAACTACAACAACGACCAAAAGGGCATCACCATATAAATAAATCCTATTGATAATCGAATAAAAATAAATCACACGTCACAATAAATATGTCAACGGTTTAAATTTTTCATTTCAACAGAATTCACCAAATGCGTACACGTTTAGGTGTATTCATATATACTAAACACAAACGGAACGACATTTTCAATGGAACACCTACTCCTGTCATCATTGTTGGGCAAAAAAGGTTTACCTATACCCTAAGCACAAACAAATTTCAAAAGTAAAATAAATAAAAAAAAAAGCAAAACAAAACAAATCCGATTGTATAAAAAAAAAAAAAATACCAGCGAGTAGGTACATGAGCTTGACAAATATACCTTTACACAATCTGAAATGCCAAATCTGTTAATATCAGGGCTGTCATTTCAGAAACTTTTAGCAAAATAATTCTGCAAATTTAAAAGGAATCATCTAACTTGATGTGTCAAAAAGGGATACAAATTGTTGAATATACAAAATGTGTGTTTCATCAAATGGATGCACGGTTAATTTTTAGCGCATTTCTGTAGAAATAGTTGTAAAATCTCACTCACTTTCATTCCACAAATTCCCTTATAACGTATCGAACATCAACAGCCTTATTTATTAACTCGTTTTAGAGAAGGAGTAAGGTTACTCCGACTTTACGACAGCTCTAATCCTGTAAAATTTATTTATAAAAAAAAATACACGCGGAATTGAGGCGGATTAAGCTTAAACTGGTACATAGGAGGAATAAAGCCGGAGTAAAGCCGTTTTAATATCTATGTCATTTTGACATGACATCGGCATTGTGTAAAATTTACAAAAAGTTTTGCAAACGAAATCCCAGTTTTAAGGCCGTTTTCTTTTATTTTGCTTATTTTTTCATAAGAAATGTACTTATTTAGATAAAATAAAACCAATAATAATTACTTAAAATGAATAATTATTGTAGAAATCAGCCCGGGTTTGTTTACGTTTATAATAACCAGAGTTTTAGATTGGTCATTTTTTGATAATATATTTTTTAAATAAGAATTTGTTTGACGTGGCGTAAGGAGGGAGTAACTGCTTCAACACGGTTTAACTACTCCGAGGTTAAAACGAGTATTAGTGAAATCTAATAAATAAGGCTGCAACTCTCCTGTTGGATCTCTTGAATTGAATTAACCTAGAAACATCTCTTGATTTTTTGTAGAATCAATTGAGAATAGTAGGTTCCAAATTCTGAAGTTTTTCATCAACTTTTACATTTGGAAGCAAGATCGATTGTTTAAAAACTACCCATTTTGTATGAAATTCGTTTATGCCTCTTAATAATGTTTACACGTAAATATTGCCAGATATATCACCTACAGTTTCGAAAATCTGACATTTACATCTCAAGTTACAGTCATTGTATGGCAACCAAATCTATATGCCTTTCAGAGATTTTGCATTAACAATGGGCTCGCTACAGTGAAACTAGAAATTTCTTAAAATTCTGTTTAGTTTTATTTTCAATGCTCGTAATTGTAATATGGTGTAAATTTATGTCGTTTTCGATTGGATTTTCAGAGTGTTTCACTCCATTTTGATTCCAATGGAAAAAATGGAAAAACTTTCTTCCATAATATGTGTATCTATGTCGAAGTAAAAACTAAAATGAATTCTTCAATAATTTCAATTCCGAACATCCCAACAAGATGCATTTACTATTTTGACAATTAATCCAACACATACTTTTAAAAGTATGTACTCCTTAATGAAATCCGGAGTAAAAAAAACTCCTAAATCATCACTCCGAACAGCAAATTGAAGGTTTTTGGAGTGCTGGGAGTGCGAATGGAGTGAAAAAAGAGTGCTAGGAGTGACCAACGGAAAACGACATTACTTTCGTCATAGTACTCCGTATCGATCGTTTTTCCAAAGTGAGCTCTGCATCCCAAAGCCTGCGTAAGCTTCACTTCAAACATTTAAAGGGAAATCCTTTCATTTTATGTATTGTATCAGCTATTGAAGTGGGAACGCACTTGAAAAAACCCGAAAACACTATATTGAAGAAATTGTAGGCACAAACAATTTTCTGCAACAGGATGGAAACAATTCATTGGAAAACTTGATTTAGTCTCCAAAGAGGAATATACACTTAAACTAAAAGTTCATGAAGAAAGCAAATCTGAAGCTGAACCATATTTTCATTAATGTATTGAATTCGCTTAATACTTCTCAGTCAATCTTAAGAACTGGATGTCAATATAATCATTTGAGTCTCTTTTTTTATAATTATAAATTACAAATTGAATTATATTTAAAATTGAATTTTAAAATTAATAAAATGCTAAAAAAAAAAAAGTTTCACAAAATGCCACTACTTCACAATTACTCTTTTAATACTCACTTCGCCAGCCCTGGTTAAGGGCTTTATGTTACCGACACATCTCCCCATCATACATGTTGTATAGAAATTTTTGTTTTCTGCGTAAATTGGAGATCTTTTTGTCTCGACTCCATTTTATTGTCTCCATGTAGGTAGGTATCCGATTTAGTTACGAGAGAGCATTATGGATCCAGTTAGACTTTCCCATCATTTCCTCTACGATGGCGATATATCCTATTTCGGATATTTGCCCTTTCCCTTTAGAATATTGTATAATTCTATGCTTTCTTATCGAATCAGTTTTTTTGTTTTTGTTTTTTTTTTGCATTAAGTTGAACACATTTCGGGATCATGTTTATCCTTAAAATCGAAATTCAAAGAAGATTTATGTTTTAGAAGAGTGTCAAACTTTGACTAAAAGGCCAAATTTAGGGTGGGAGGTTGGTTTTGGGTTTTTTTTTTTTGTTGTGGTGTAATAGTCGTTAATAGGCACAAAAGGTGGAATATATGTATAAATAGGTGATGTGGGGACTGACAGCGTTATAACATTTTTTTTAATGCATAATGTATTATGTTAATCAGATTGACAGCTTCAATATCGAATAAGGAAACACAAACCTTTTTGAATACCTCTATCTATATATAGGTGTACTGAAAATTGGATAAAATATTTTGGTAAGCCGTTTAGTTTTTTTTTTTTTTTTTTTTAATTTAATGTAATGAAGTCGTATGTTAAAGTTGTTGAAAAAAAATTAGCTTTCCAAAGTAATGAACTTTAAGTTATAATTATGGTATAAATTAAACTTTATTAAATTTAAAAGCTAAAATTGTTTTTAAATTAAGTTTTTTATTTCAATTAATTAAGAAAAATCATTAGTTTTAAAAAGTTAAACAAAAGTAAGTCAGTTTTAATTTTAATAATTGTGAATGCCAATATTTTAAGTAGAATAATTACGTATGTATGTATATATTGAACAAACTTGATAATTTTTAAATCCTTTCTTTGAAAGTAATAACACGCGCATAAAAAATTTTAAGTTATAAATCAATCAGCCAGCAGTGGTCCTCTACGAGCTCGGCAAACTAAAATTTTTAATTTGATTATAATTAGGGCCACTTGCACAAAACAAAAATTTCGCGCGAAATTTTAAGGCATGTAATTTAATGGAAGCCAAAACATTGCCAAACAATCGAATGCCAAATAAAAAAAGCTGAACATCAAATTGCCAAATAAAAAACACTGAATAGAGAATATAAAAAATATAATGCACCTACGAAAATAACTGCCCAATTGCTTAAAACCCTTTTTTCCTTGGAGTAAAATGTGAAAATCCTCTTTCTGTTATGTACTTACCTAAACTAAGCAAACAAACTGAAATCTTAAATCGCGAAAGTGATTACGGCAAAAATTGCAAAACAACTAAAAAAAATAGTACCAACGCAAGCACGACTAAGCAACGGTTCAGAAAAAACTGTTAATCTTGAAAAGAGACGATGGTAATAATGGCAAACGATCAAAACAACTAAACGGCGAAATGATCTATTAGCGAAATAATAAAACGGCTTGACGATATTTATCGAAATGATTAAACGGCGAAACGTTATTTCCCAAAATAATGAAACGGCGAAACAATATTTTGCGAAAAAACACTTGGCCAAATAATAAACAATTTAACAAAGAAAAACTAAAGAATAATTTGCCAAATGAATTTTGCGAAATGATTGAAAATATTTTTAACAAAAAGCGAAATATAAAACCGCCGAATGTTAATCGCAGAATGATTGAAAAACGTAATGAATAAAAAAGAAAATGTAAATTGCCAATTAAGAATTGCGAATTAAACAAAATATTTAACGACTGAGACGAAACAAGAAATGCCAAATGAATTTTGCCAAACAATGGTGACCCTTCCTCCATACTCCATTGATACATACTTTGACAGGGTCCAAGCTTCTTCCGCATACAGCAGGACCGCGATGATTAGGGTCTTTTATAAGGTCTCCTTGGTTCTTCAAGAGAGGGCTTTATTATGCCTTCTTAGCCCGAAGAAACAGCGATTGGCAAGAGTAGTTCTTCGTTTGATGTCTGCACTGATGTCATTTTGCGATGTAATGGTGCATACCAGGTAGACAAAGCCCTTGACGACTTCGAAGTTGTACTTATCCATCGTGACGTTTTGCCCGAGTCAACGATGTTCTCGTGTTCGTCTTGTCCTCATTAACAGCCAAACCCATTTTCGTCGCCTCCGATTCAATACTTGTAAACGCGCCGGTAACAGCTCGCTTCGTTCTCCCAATGATGTCAATATCATCCGCATAAGCAAGTAGTTGGACAGATTTTTGAAAAATTGTATCTCAGCTGTTGTTAACTTGCGAGTTGCGTACAATTGCTTCAAGAACAATGTTAAACAGGTTGCATGATAACGCGTCGTATTGCCTCAAATCTTTCTCGATATTAAAGGGTTCGGTAGTGTTCACTGTTCTTGCCGACTTTGACGAAGCAGCGAGATTTCTCCATCGTCATCCTGCACAAGCGGACGAGTTTGGCAGGGATTCCGAGATGCGACATGGCTCTGTATATAGCTCGTCTCTGTCTACGCTATCATATGCGACTTTAAATCGATAAAAAGGTGGTGGTCTGTCGAAGTGTGAACATTTGATCGACGGTTGATTTGCCAGGCAAAAAACCAGACTGATAGGGGCCGATCAGATCGTTGACAAACGGTTTTAAGCAATCACACAGTTCAGATAGCAAGATTTTGTATGCGACGTTGAGGAGGCTTACACCTCTGTAGCAGGGTTGCCACTTCGCTGCAATTGCAGTAGATCTACTGCATTTTTTTCTCAAAACAAATCTACTGCCTTTAAATTTAATCTACTATATTTTTGGTTTTACAAAAAATTATCCTTAAACAAAAAACAAATTCTTCAAGAAATACTCACATCCTACTTAACTTATTAATATCTACGACTTTCGACTATATCGGCTCTGTTTTGATGAATATTGAAACCTGGCGGAAAACTTGTTTTAAACGTTGCAAATTGTGGGAATATGGGCAATTTTTTAATAAAATCTTTAATCTTCCTTATTGTTTTTTTTGAAAAAAAAAATAATAAAACAAATCTACTGCAAAAAAGTTCAATCTACTGCATTTTTTTTGTAAATCTACTGCGGAAAGTTTGTCGAAAAGTGGTAACCCTGCTCTGTAGTTGGCACAGGTCAGAGCGTCTCCCTTATTGTGGATGGGGCGAGGTTCCATTCATCGGGCATATACTTTCATCCCGCATCAAATTTTGGAGCTATGTTGGTGTATACGCTCTACCTAGTCATCTCCACTGCTTTGAATAGCTCGGCTGGCAGGCCATATCCGCACTAGCAGCCTTGTACGCTTTAAGCCTGGTTATCGCTAACCGCACTCAATTAAGGTCGCGTGGACGGAAATTTTGACCATCATCTTCCAGTTTGAATGGAGTTTTCTGTCTAACAGCGGAATTTTGCCAGCAGTCTAGAAAAGTGTTGTTTCCAGATCCTTAGTACCGGCTGTGTCTCGAATATTATAGACCAAAATAAAAAAAAAAAAACAATTTCTTTTAGAAAACTCAATATTTCAAAAACTACTTAATTGATTTTTAACAAATTTGGCATCCAAAATCTGTGAGATTATTAATAAAAATTATTTTAATAGATAAATTTAAGGGTACCTTCCATACAATTGTTTAAAAACCGTTAGAAAAAAGCTAACTTTTCACAAAAAACCCTTCAAATTAAACGTAGTGGCGCAAAATTTTACATGATTTAGTATGATGTTAAAGCATTTAGTATGATGCTAGGTTAAAAAGAGGACTTTCAAATTTTAAACGAGTAAAAAACGTTTAAAACTAAGAACATTTTAGTAAAAAGCTTTACATATGTACATACATACATACATACATTTGGTGGCACAACGGCTCATGAAGAACTAGGACCTATTGACTTACAACTCTCAACCATTCCTGTATGCGTGTGTGCAGGAATGGAGGGGACCTACAGTTTATTGCCGAATCCGAATGGCTGAGCGGCGGATTTGTCACTTCCTCGCAAGAGGCAGTAACCCTGAAAAAAACTTAAGGTGGAAGCTGGTATAGAACCCAGACCTCTGGCATGACAGTCCAACGCACTAACCATTACGCCACGGGCTTTAAAGTTAGAAAATTGTTAAGTAGTATAATGTTAATCATCATTTTATAACCCCCTGTAGATAAGCACTTTGCTTTGCGGGTAAACTATTGCAAACTAAAAATGTTGTGAAAATAAAGAAACTTTTGAACTTGAAACTTGAACTACTTGTATGCAACTAACAGCTATATAGTTTGCACAATGCTTTTATTAACAGTACCTACTTGTCATGGAAATATTTTATTGTGTTGAACTATCTCATAAGCTGTTTTACCAATTTCAAATAATTTGCATAATGTATAGACAAATTTCAAAATAATATTTGTTTGTATTTAAAATTAAAAAAAAAAACAAACCAAATTGTTTTTTTTTTTTGAAAATCATTTTTGTTCAGAAGCATTATAGTCCAGTAACTCTATACATCAGCGTTTGCGATAGATCCGGTAAATCTGATTTTTTGCTAAGTCGTTTCTGATATTGGCCTCATGAAAAACCCAAATTTTCGAACTCGAGCGCCAAACGCATTATGGTTAAAAATAAAAAAACCGCGAAATGTTCGCGCTTTTTTCAGTTATTGGCAATTTACTTGGCTCCACAATTTCAAAGTAATTGAATTTTCTTCAATTTGAGCCTAGAACCATTTGTCTAGACCCAATAGTTTCGAAAATATAGATATTCAAAATTTAGTAATCATAAATTTATATCAACAAGTAGTATAATTTATAGTATAATAAAAAAAATAGATGGTTCTTGGCACAAGATGCATACAAATACTAGAGCGTATAATGTGGGTCAAAAGAAGAAAAAAAAATCAAAAAAATCCTCTAGAGGGGATAGTCTATATCCCCTTGTTTAATTGGGAGGGGTATTTTTTTTTTCAAAAAATTGACTTGAAATAGAAAACGACTCGTAAAAATGCAACGACATTTTTTAGAATAAAATTTTATACCTTTTGTCAAGGCCAGGAATCCATTTTCAAATTTTCTTTTTAAATAAAGTTGTTTTATTCAACAGTTTTTATTATTATTTTTTTTTAAATTCACGTTGATAAGTACCATTTTTATTTTAAATATTCAATGCCTTTATTAATTTTGAGTCAAACACTGAAAACCAAATTCTTAAATGTGTTGTTGTTTTGGAAAAAACCAAAAATAACGAAGTCTACTTCACTCATTTTTAGTTACTTTAAAATAGTAAAGCGTTCTTAAAGTAGAAAGGCATTAAGTAAGCGAAAATTTCGCGTTTTTTTTCGATTTTTGACGATGTTGCGTTGGGTGCTCGATCGAAACCTTGGGTTATTCAAAAAAACTGATTGTTTTGGAGTAATCCACAAAATCTAAATTTTGATTCTTTAAAATCAATAGCATGTGATTTGGGTCTGTTAAGGATGTGCTAACGCAGACAAAAAAAAACACCCTGTACAAAAAATTTAACTTTGTTGTAATTTTTTCAAAATCAAAGGCTAATTTCACGGTGTTGTATCTAAAGAATGAGTTAAAGTTTGGGAGTAACTGGAATTTTTTTAATGAGTTTTCAACGTGAATTTGGCCTACATCAGAAAAAAAAAAAATGATAAAATTGCCCTAAACTAATGTGGGAGTTGTCGCTTTCTATCCATATAATTTCACCATGTTCTTTATCGAAATTGATATGAAAACTCTCATAACATTTCACGTACAAAGCCACAACTTGATCAATTTGTATGATTTTGTGGTCTATAAGTCTAATGAATTGAAAGAAGGTAATATAGGACTGAAAGGTAAATCAAATACCTTTGCTAAAATTGAAGTTTCTCAATGTGAACCTGGCTATAATAACTCATATATACGCAACGTAGACAAACGACAGGTTTAGAATTATTCGAGTAGAAACGAAAAATCTTAAAACGGAAATCAATGGTTTCTTTTTTTTTTTTTTGTATCCATTGCAATGGATGATGAACCCACATTTTGTATCCAACAACGTCTCTAAAAGACTTTTTCTTATTATTCTTTCTTTTTTTTTTCTTCTTTAATAAACAGAAAATTTTATTGGCCATGTCAACTCTCAACTCACGTACAGAATGCATTTTAAAATTCTCAACGAACCATTTCCGCATGTGACACTAATCGATTGGACATCATATCAAGTTCTCAATACACATAGATTGGAGAATGGTTCCAATTCCAATACATTTAGGTAGGTATAGGTAACTTGGAACTTGCCTCTTTTCTATATGAAGTACCTATGTAGCTTTCCTAGCTAAGGATGCGACTCCGACGACGACGTCGATGGCAGGGCAATAAATCATCAAAAGTAAATGTCACGTACGCTTGTGAGTTTTGAAACATCGTAGATCTTAACATGTCCGACAGTAACTCAAATCGAGGAAAATCAATGAAAAAAAAAAAAAAAATAAATAAATAAAGATTATCCTATGCCCCATTCCCATATGCGTGTACGTATGTGTGTGTTTGGCGTACAAAAAATAATATTATTGTACCTGAAACTTTTGCGTTTCAAACACTTCAGTACTTGAAAAAACGTTCTATATACGATGACGTTTTAAGCTTCATTACGGAAAAAATTCATTCGCAAACTTAAGGTGTAGAAGGATAAAATTTCAATTACACACTTTAAATGCACGATAACCTCATAAAGTTCGCTGATTAGTGGATGCCATAAGTGCACTTTCATAACTCCCATCCCTTCATCTTGATCCATCCACCCCATATCGTCTTTATATAGTTATACAGCCACAACAGCAGCTACAGAGCTAGCTATAGCAGCCGTGCAGTATATAGAATTCAAGAGAATGCAGCAGAAGCAGCAGAGCTCTAAATATTGAGAATTAATTGGAAAAGTAGGAGTGTTGCTGCAAGAACGAACATCATTACATTAAAGTGTGTAATTAACTGTAAGCCTACCTTCCTTCATCACTGAGGCGAGCAGAAGGCATCTGGAAAGGATATGAACTTCACTTTGCGCAAAATTTTAATTAGTGCAACTACAACTAGCAATCGGAGCTTGTGTGTGATGTGCCTTGCCTTGCCTTGCCTTGCCTGATGCTAAGTCCTGAGTATGACTTAGGTGTTTCATAAGTCTACCACTTAGATCCAAAAGCCACATGGATGCCAACGTATACTATGCGCTCTGATGCTAATTGCTCTCTCAATGCGTTCTTCATATCTCCATATCACACCTATTCATACCTGGATATATACATGCATACGTCACGTGACATTCTGTTAATGACCCTATTTTCGTTTGGGAAAGAAATTTATGAATTTTCGGATGAGTAACTATTTGTGTTGGTTTATTAATTGCATATAAATTACTTACAATTAGATAAGTAAAATTTTTATTTGCTCAAAAAGCATTGGTGGTAGGAGTGAGGTTAGAATAGCTTTGAAGCATCGATTGGTGATTGAGTTAAAAGGAAAAGGAAAGGAGTGATGTTTGAAAAGCATAACTATGCTAGCAACCCTCTATTCAAGATTTAATTTGGCATCCATTCAAGGAACTTTGCTTTGAGCAGTCAAGATTTTTTATTTTATTAAAAATGACACTACACACTTTTTGGAAATAAAGTCAGGTATTTCCTAACCCCCCTCTAAATCCAGTACCAACGAAGTCAAAAATTTACAGAAAATAACGTCAGAACGTGCTGAAAGGGTTTTCAAAAAAATTCAATCAGTGGTTTTCTTATTACATACAGTAATTTAAAAATAAATTGTAATTTGTTACGTCTCGAATATTTCGAGATCGTGTGAGACGGCATCATCGCAACTCATCATATCTAACTCATCATGCCGCAGCTGAACAACTCATCACAATCCAACTCTTCATAGGGTACAACTCATCATAGGGTACATCTCATCATAGGGACAACTCATCATGTGAATAGGTCATCATGTTTGAAGCCATATTATTTATTTGTTTTCCGTAGCGTGAGGCTGGTTGAGGGTTGATACTTTTTTGTTTGGTACATTGATAACCGCTCAGTGTCAAAAGTCATAAAAATGAGTTTTTTGCAAATATCTTAGAAACGGTTTGTGCTAAGGAAAAAGTTTACTGCATAATCTTGTAGCTGAGGCAATTTCCCACAGAAATAATATAAAATTTTTTTCTTAGCATTAACCGTTAAAAAGTTGAAAATCTCTGAAAAGCCCAAACAAACAACAAAGAGAGTTTTCCGCTTTACTAATACAGTACTCCCTCGAAAATTTGAATTTCTACAAAATGTTAATCGCCAAAACTTTATATTGTCATCTGTATACCTTGGCAGTTATGTAGGTAAATTTTGTTGTTTAAATTAGTATTTAAGCACTGAAAAAAAGTCCGAAAACGTCTTGTTTTAATTAGTTCACATTATCGAGAGACTACTGTATACACAAAATACACAGGAAGAAAGAAGATTCTCACATCTGTTTGTTTAGTATTTGACTAAAAATTGCTAAGAACATTAGATATAAAATAAACAATGGCACTTATTACGCAAAATTTTGAAAAAAAAATCAACTTAAAAAATAATTCAAAAACTTTTTCATTTTTTTAAACCTCTAAGTATAACTTATATGAAATACGAAAAAAAAATTTAATTTGATCTTATTTTTTTCACCCTATCAACCAAAAATTAAAAAAATAAATCTTAAGCCATTTCCGAAAGTCTTTCAAAAAAAAAATCGCACAGGTTGTTTCTAGGTTAATCTCGCGAACAAAAAACAAAGAGATATTTAAAAAAAAAAATCCTAAATTCTGTCTGTCTGTCTGTCTGTACCTCGGCCTACAGCCTAAACCACTGAAGCGATTTTCTTCAAGCTTAAAGCATACGATTTTTGGGTGATTCCCTAGAGAGGAAATCGAGATTTTTTTAGATCTAAAAATACTTGCTATAAAACCATTTTGAAAAAAGTTACTTATCTCAAAAACGGCTCAAACGATTTTTTTAAAATTTAAAACTAGTGGTAACATGGTCTACATTTTGGTGAAAAAAATTTACCAAAAACCGTTATTAACAGTATCTCCCATAGAACCGATTTTTTGATTTTCTCGTGAACCCCTCAACCGATTTTGATCAAAATTTTACTTAGGAGGTCCTATCAAGTAAAAACAATACTGCATACATATCTTTCAAAAAAATATCTTTTGGATTTAAAAAAAGGGGACATTTTTTATTGAAAAATCATTTTTTTTGAAAACGGGTTACCTAATGAATTTTTTTTAAGTTATGGTTTTAGTTGTATATTATTATTTTCTTAAAAATGGCATCCATTTTTTTTTTTTCTAAAAATTTCAAGAATTTTTATGTTTAAAAATTATTTTTTAAGAAAACCGCGAAATTTTATTACAAGAGCAAGTTCGTGCGATCCAGTCGTACATTTTATTTTCTTAAAAGTTGCTGTTTGATCAAAAGTAAAAAAAATATGGGTTTTTTACTTTTTAATTGGTAAAGTTCAATTTGTCATTTTGTAAACTATAAAATGCTCTCAAATAGGTCTTAGCACTCTTTTCACGCAGGAACTAATATTTTCTTGTCATTTAAATTATGTATGATCTACAAATTTTACTCAAACTATAGTACAAATTTTTTGTGTTGCTAGCATCAAACGATATATTAATTTTGTTAAACAAAAGTAAAAAGCTCCAAACGACAAAATCTAGATTTTAAACATTGAATTCAAAATTTATTCAAAATATGAGATAGAAATTATATCATTTTATGCAAAAATATATTTAAACCTTTGAGGATATTAAAATAGCGATACATACCTATATTTTGATGTTTTAATCGACAAGGAATGGTTTAAATAGTATGAACGTACTACATTATGTACTTACGTACATTTGTATGTCATTCGATCTGAAATATCGATTATGCAATCTGTTGCAATCATTCCTTTGTCATATCGAACAAACTGGATAGATGACATATAATTTGCAATCTGAATTTGATGGTTGTGTTCATCTCCAAGGATATTAAAATGAATCAAAAGATCCATTAACACTTGTAGATATTGTCTGCCTGAAGCTGCTATATTATGGTGTTGTGTATGTGTAAGTATAGTTTGAGTGTAGTGCAGAAATAAAGATGATGTTTAATATAATTACTTTTGTTTGGGTTTAAAATTGGTTTTGTATGTTGTAAGCCAGATTAAAATTCTTAATTTTGTATGTAAATCAATTTATTTAGCTATAGCGTTATCTCTACTTCGATTAACTAATAACCTATGAAATTGAGGACTAGAATAAGAAATTCGTATGATAGGTTCAATTTAAGCTTGAGTAATTATCAATAACTAATATTTCCCAAGCTTTTCTGCTGGAGTCTAAAAGGCTTCCAAGTGAAGGCAATTGTCAGATGAGGCCCTTCTCCAACAAGGACCAGTGGCCCAGCTTATAATAATGCTGACAAAGACATTTTTTGAAATTAGGGCATGACCGTGTGCGATGATTAGGTATTCCAAAGGGAGTGTGCGAAAAGAACTCACTGACAGCTCTTATAATATGCATATTTTTAAATTTAATCGTGCTTTAACCAAACGCATAAGGAAAATCATGATTTAAACCTATCCAAGGGGCATGGCAGTAACACCTAAGAACTCAAACCTCCTTAACACTCTTACTACAACACTTCAAGAGTAGTTTTTATCACACTCTTACAAGTGAGATGTTTTATAACAAAATAGCTTTAGCCATTCTTATCATTCATCTAAATTGAAAGTTGAATTTGTGGCTTATGAAAAAATAAAAAAAAAAAAATTATATAAAATGAATGTGAATCGATAAAACCAAAAACTGTAATGAATTCCACACAAAAGACGAAAAAAAAAAAAATTTAATGAAAAATTGTGAAAACGAGTGAATCTACAGAAAAGTAAGTGTGTTTAATAGCGAGTTTTTCACATAACGATTGCTTGCAAGGATAAAACAAGAACACGATTGCAGATTGCATCAACTTGCATACATTGAAAGTTCTATAAAACATCCTGCCGTATAGAGGACGACGATGATGAGCAGAGGCAGAGAGGCAGCAGAAAACAAGGACAAGAAACATTTAACCAAAACTAAACTGGTGTAATCTCTCATGGAAAACTGTGTTTTCCATTCTCGATTTGGTTTTTTACATTCGCCCCACGCTGGGTGAATTATACGATTACTTTGCCGAGTGGATTTTCAGTTTGCACATTTTCTTTTTCGGTTTTTCATACTTTTCTCTCTGTATATGCTCTTTTATTGCGGGGAGGGTTAAGTCGATGGTCAGAAAGCCACAAAGTACTTTCGACGACAACGACATCGGACGACGACACAATGCGAGGCTAAGTATAAAGGGGATATAAGTTGGGGCTAGTGAATCTTAGAGATGGAATGAGAGGTCCAGAAAGGACCTCCTGGGTGAATAGAAAAAAAAAAGAAGAAGGAAATAGGACAGTTGGACAGGAGCAAATGGCCTTTGAAATCATATCATCTCGCTTCAGCGATTTTGTGTAGTTTCGCAACACATACATATATACACAAGAAGAACCTACATTCACATAAAATAGTTTTAGTTAACTTTTATTATTATAACTTCTCAGCAGGACCCGTCAGAGCTCCACTCTTAAGTCTGCTGCTTACTTGCACAGAAGAAGGATCTTTAGGTTTTAAATTAAAGCCCATCATCATACACTATACACATGTATCTCTCCACACACACACACACACACACACACACTTATAATAGATAATGTGCAGCGGGGCGTTCATAAAATGCTGAATTGGACGACATAATCATATATTCTGTAAGCCTTGCTAATCATGGATAAATGAGAGGGATTGCCTTAAGAAGGCTTAGTATAAGTTGATTGTTGTTTGACTTTGAAGATGGACATAATATACACCACATACATTCTTTATAGATATACATACCTTCAATTAAAAGCCATAAATTACAGATTTAAGGAACCAAACAAACTCTTAATGACCAATTCAAGTAAAATATCGAAATGATTGTAATGGGGGCAAGGTATAATGACGAAACTATGACAGTGGAATTACTTTATTTTTTCTAAAGGCGAGCTATTTATTTGTATTTCTTTATAAAAAAGACATAAAAGCCTTCAATTTAACTAAAGCAATTGGCACAATTTTTGACAGAAATAATTGACTTATAAAAATTTATGAATCAGTGATCGGTTTAAGATGAATTATAGGCTGAAGTATTGCTCATCGGGTCCATGGTTTTACCAAAAGAAGCAATAAACTTTATTGTATTCGAGGTTAGCTTTATTCACCAATCACTGGTTCCTCACAATTTCTTTACTATTTTCATATTTTCTTACATATACATAAATCACATACATTTATAATTTATAATCCACAATTGTTATAGTACGCAAACTAAGTTTATATACCTAATTCAAGGATATGACTGAGATAGCAGACGTCACTAAATCACAGTCTGGGACAGCAGACGTGACTCAACTAGAATCTCATGTAGCAGGTTACACTAACTTACTACTTTAAAGCTGGGATTCCACTGCAAATTCTGGAACCTAAGTCTTTCAAATGGGAAACTCGTTTAGTCACGGCGGCGGTGGGCTGACCCAGGGTCAGTGTAGAAGGCGACGCTTTTATCGTTGTCTGTTGAGGTAAAGTTGTCATCCAATGTGTGCATTGCGCTAAGGTACCTCGGCTGGGGCATTCGCTGTTGGCTCCAGATCCTGGTTCGGGTGATTATATTCGCTTCGGAGTATAGTACCTCGTTCCTGTAGAATTTCTGTCGGTCCCTGTCGAAGATCAGTCCGGTGCAGGTCCTTAATATTTTCGTTTTGAAAGTTTTGAGTTCATTCATGGCTGTTTTTGAAATGGAGAACCAAACAGGGAAACTGTAGGTGATGACTGGCCGCAAAAGAGTTTTATAAAGGAGGATCTTCGTTGGATGGCTAAGTCCGGTACTTCTTTTATCAGGGTGGTGGAGACGATGGAAGGCCCAGTTGGCTTTCTTCAGCCAGGTTATTCTCTTTCTGTTCGTTCACGGTCTCTTATATGTACATATATAGTTCTGTTAAAACTGGATGTGAATTATAATTTCACAGAAAAAGTATTATTACTATTTTTAGGTACTGTACCAGCGATGTCTTCCGTGGTATAAATTAAACAGAGGTCAAGAGAGTTTTGACAAGTAGTATTCTTTTTGGTTTTCTATAAAATGATTGGCTCTTGTCTAGAGTCAGCCCTAACGGTGCTTCAGGAATTCTTTAAATGCAATTTGATAAACGGCGGTGGTAGAGAGAAGGTGTTATGCAACATTAGGTTTGTCACACTTTTCCTTAAGTACATCAAAAAAAGCTACTTTAATTCAACTGTATTCATGAAAAGTTGTATAGGAGGCCTTTGACCCTCTGTAAAATTGTAAGCTCTATGCTCATCTTGTTACGAATCTCTAGAACTTCCTATATAAAAAAAAAAAAAAAAAAAAAAAGGAAAAATAATAATAAATAAATAAATAAAGAGAAAGCCTTTGCAAGTGTTGCACCCTGTTTTTTCTGTATATGGAATTCGAAATTCGAAAACTTTTTTTTTAGTCACTGAATCCACTCAGGAAACAGTGAGTGCCAACTCTATTCAAGTGGGTATAGCTTCCCGCCAAAAGCTTTGATAGGTCTTTTCCTTTCGACCACCAAGCGAGCAGCATCCTTACTTGAGGTACCTTCTTGCATCATAGAAAGAAAAATTTGTAGATTGTAAGGATTTTTTTTTTTATCTAGAACAATAATTTTTTTTTGAAAGCAAAGTATCCTTTTGGAAATATTCAAAAATTTACCAAGTGTTAAGCAAAAAGGAAAGATCGATAAAGCCGCAAGAAGCCTTAACTTGCGTGGTGTTATTCTACCTTAAACAGGGAATTGACCACACTAGGAATTTAAAGATCTTCAGGTAAAATTTAAATAGTTATGACATATAATTTTGACTAATTTTTAAGTCAAGTAAAAATGTGCAATACGTGCTTTCTATATCTAACATGCCTTTTCTCTTAATCATATAGACACCTCTGCGCGGAGCAAATAATTAGATTTGACATTTGCACCACGTGCACCTATCTCCTGGTCAGTTTCAATTCACATAGCATACGAAGACCAGTGAAAAGCGACGAAAGAATAAAGTTCAAGGCCAAGGCAAAGCTCTCTTCTACTTGAATTGGAGCACTTGCCGTTTCACCTAGCCATCTAGCTCAGTAACAGTAACTTTCATCAAGCACACCTCGAGCCAAAGTTTAAATCCACGATCCAACGAGGGAACTCTCCGAGTTATCCCCAAGCTCATCAGTTTAGTGAAAGTCGTGGGAGCAATCGGCTGGCTCAAGTGGCGATCGAGCTACGAGCAGGTAAAGTGCGGGGAGGGGGGGAGAAGGTGATCCCTCCGACAAGCGAGTGTCACGCGGAGGCTCAGTTTTGGGATGAAAATCCTGAAGCTTAAAGGTTGGAAGAAAATTACCTACCAAGTAAATAAAAATTAAAAGAATATTGAAATAGATAGGAAGGGAGAAATCCTAATTTAAATTAAAGAAAGAAAAAAAAAAAAAAGGAGAAAGAGTGCAAGTGATATATAAAAAAAAGGGGGGTAAAACGAAAGAAAGACGAAAATAAGCATAAGTGTGAATGTATGGAAAAAGTAAAAAGTCATATAAAAGAAAAGAAAATTATTGTTAAAGGTTCTACTGCTTTTACTGTTGTAAATTCATATTATATAATTGATTTAAAAGAAAAAAAAATAAGAGTTACAAGAAAAAAAGTGATTGTGATAGTGTTGGTTTGGTTTGGTATTCCACTCATAACCATCATATGAATATTTGCTCAATTGGAACCCATTGGACTCTGTGCACAGGATCTCCGTAAGCGGTAAGTTTCCATAAAAAAAAATATACTGTTTTTCTCTTTTCCATAGACCAAACTACCACTAGCTTCTTTTCATAGAATTTGTTTATTTACTTTCATTTTTATTTATCATTTTTTTTTTAATTAAAATTTTTGCTAATTAAAACCTAATAAAAATTTAAATTACTTAAAACTAAAATAAATTGATATAGTATCTATAAAAAAAAAAAGACCTAAAAGAAAAAAAAAAAAAAAACCCAAATATTTGAACTACTTAAAACTAGGAAATTTTGCTAATTATCTAAAACAGAATCGCACTACAAAAAAAAAAAAAAGGAAAAGGAAAAGGAAAAAAAATTAAAACTTAAACCTATGAATTATGCTAAGATTAAAATACTTACCATACAAATTTTCATGCACTAAAGATTAAAGTTAAAATTAAAAATGTCTATAAACCTAATTGCATACATTTAATAAAAATTACGTTAATCTAAAACATAATGTTTTAAATTGGTGAGAGCATGGGGGTGAGGGGGCGAAGTCATGATGCCGGGATAAAAGTTTTTGTGTAGCTTTAATTTAGCAACTTGAATGAAATCAGGGACAGTTCATAGAAAGAAACACAAGGATACATGATCTGTCAAGGCGTCTGCGTATGCAGGTGAAGGGAGGGAAATAGGTATCTTAGATGACCACAACATCTGTCGTCAATGAAGCTTGGGTGGATATAGATGGAGATATCCGTCCGCTACCTTTCTATTTTTGAATCTTGGCATGAATAGATGTTTTCTTTTGGTACGAGTGGCTGTCTAGGGGCAAGAACTACCCCCAATCCGACGTTACCTAGCCGTGCGTATGCGAGCATGCCAAGTAAGGCTCTTAGGCACCCACAAGATTACAACCGTAGCAATCTTTAAATTTTTGCAGGTTCTTAAAAACTTCAGAAGCCATAGATACTCATGAATTTAGGTGTATTCATGAAGAACTGTTTAGAAGGTCATCACGCACCTCCCATATTGGTTCAAAGTTTTTGGAATTTCTTAACAAAATTAAAATGAAACCATGTACCAAATTCAGCTTATTCCCAATTTTTAAGAAGTCAATGTACTAAATAATTATCCAGAAAATAATTTAAAAAGTCTTTTGAAGAATTTTGGCCTCAGAATTTATTAGATATACAAGGTGTTAATTGTCCCACAGTCAACGATGCAGGCAAAGCCTATGATGAGTTCTTGAAGTTATTTTCTCGTTTTTGCTTACTCCTTTGCGGCTGATAACTATTCTTATGATTTTCGGTCTCATTTCTTTTACTGGCTCTAACTTTGCTCACTAAACTGCAACCGATTCTTGAATTTGTTGGTGTTTACAAATGAGCATGGTTAGCAATTTTACCAAACCCAAAATTTTTTTCTATGCGGAAAACTGTTTTTCCGCAGTTTATTTCCAAACCCAATTGTTAGCATTTTTATGTTGTTTTTTTACTTTGGTATTATGTATTTTTTCACAAAAACATGTTAATCAGTATCAATTTTACTTTTCCATTGTGAAAGCTTTATTTTTTCTCTTAAAAAATACCTGTCATAAAAAAATATTTTGTGTTCATATTTTCGTGCGCTAATTTTAGTCTTAATTTAGCGGAAACTTTAAGCAAAAAATATTTGGTTTGCGCTTGCTGCTCAATAAGCTAAAAATTTGATTCTGCAAAAATAAGGATTATCTTAAACCATTTAATCACATTGCACATTGGCTTTAGAAAGTTATTGATGAAATGAATTAAGAATGTAAATTCGTACAAAATTGTAAATTTTTCTTGAAAGAAATAAAAGAATACAAATAATAATTTTTTAAACAAAGTTAAAATGTTGTACATATTACTTAAAAAAAATTTGTGGGTATAAATTATTACCAATAAGTTTTTGCAAACTTCAATAATTGTGAGTAAAAAATCAAACAAGCCTTAATAATGGGAGCTTTCATGAATGTGGGTCAAGGAATTCCTATTTGAATGCTGCTTCATAGGTGCTTGTGTACCTTCTGTGCTTGCCAAAATAAAAGTCACCATCAGTGCGTATCTTAATTCACACACGGCCTAAGTTTAAGAACATATTCTGCATTTTATTTTGTATTAATTCAAAATTCAAGGAGACTTTACTAATAAAATTTAGATAAAGCAAACAAGAATATTCAGTGGTTAAATCCTCTTAAAACTAGCTTGTTATATGGATTTACAGAATAAATATACAAACTGTAAAAGTGGTAAAAAAAAATTGTCCTGATATGATAATTATTGCGAATTCCATCAATGCTCAAGAAATTAACTCAATGTTTTATATTTGGACAATAAGAATAATTGAATTATTATTTCACAAAAAAGGAGAAAACTTTAACTCCATTAAATCAATATTTTATATAAGAACTCCATTCAGCAAAATGAGTGACACTATATCAGTTTTATATTTTTACACGACACACATTCCGTCGATAGATCATATAAGTGCCTTTCCCTGATACGGATTCAATTATTGCCAGTTTCCATTAAATAATAAAACCTTTTTGCAATTAAAATGCCATACACATCACCTTCAACATCAAAAAGCCAATGAAACACCAAACAGCCTATGCTATATACATCGACACTGGACGAGTACAAGGGCACTCTTTTACTCTCTCTCTCTCTCTCTCCTTACAATATTATTAGCGAAAGCAAGTGTCATAGCATTATAATGGCGCCCAACAGAGAATTGGAGCCAGACCAGTAAAACGCTGGCTGAAGTCACTATATACGTTACGTGAACACTACACTGTGGAATGTCATTAGTACGTGAGTGTTGTGTGCAATTAAAAGCGATAAATTAATAAAAATCACACTTGTGGCACTTAACGGAAGGCAATCACTTTGGCAACACACACTCGCAACCATCATTATAATGAAAATCGTCTTGACCGACAGACACGAGGTCCAGGTGTTTCTCCATTGTGTATTTTGTAGGATCTATATACATGCAATGTACATACATACAAATGTACAATTGGTGTGTGATCATATTGCCAGTCAATAAGTATCAAGGTATAGAATACGAAACGATAATTGTTATTTGCAAAACGGTTGCTATAGTAAATTTAATTGAATTGCAAGTTGGCTTTAAGGATACCATTATATGGTGAGCAAAAATGAAGATAATACGGTAGGTGTTAATAAATCTAAAGACTAAAACGTATTGTATTTGTAATTAATACAGAACAGAATGTTATCTAATTACTACATATTATGAATTCTATTCCCTTTAACTGAAGCACTAAAAACCAATGTTCTTGAATTTAATAACAATTGTTAGTCAGTGAGTTGGAAGTAACAAGCGGTTTTAATTAGAATTTGATTTTGAATAAAATGCAGCTCCAATATTGTATTTCCTTGTAATAGTGATAAAAGGCTTTAAAGATTTAAAGTATTAAAGAAAAAATCAAAAATACTGCACAAAAGAATTTATTTTGAATTTAACTTGTGTTTTAGTATTCAATGTTAATAAAATTATATCTACTAAGGCTCAGTTTTTCAGTAAGAGATTATTCTAGCTTCGGGGTTTAAACCTGAGGTCTTGAGTGTACGCCTGAAACATATTTTACAGTTGATTTACACCCTCAACAAATTTGGTGAGTAAATTTTGGATTAATTGGATAGGAATTTCTGTTACGTTTGTTTGGTTTCTTTTTCCAGTAAAATCTGTCTGTCAAACTTTAAAGAAAGTGGAACGTCGTACTTGTGTATAAGACTTTAAATGGTAACAATCATTTTTATTTGTGACTATAATTTTTTATTAAATTATTGTTTCATCTCAGATAGCGAAGACCAAAATCATTTTTTTATATTTCTTAGCCGATCCCAAGAGTGACATACACTGACAGTCAGTAGTTTAACTACTTGTACGCTGAAGTGAATGTGACAGAAATTCGCATTACTAGATTTGAAAAAAAATGTAAAAAGTCACTTAGGAGAAATAATATTTTGTATTGGTTCTCTTAAATAAAATATGCGGCCACCATAAATGTGCACACACCATAATAAAACACTTTTTTCATTAGAGTAAGTTAAATTAAATTTGTTGAAGTCCATCTTTAAGAAAACTTACAAATAAATAAATACCCAGCTCGCTTTGACAAGCCATGAAGAGAATTTGCTCTGTGAAAAAAATTAAGGGAACAAAAAAGAATTCACTTTTTTTTGTTAGTGTTTTTGAAAGAGCTGTATCTCTGTGGAAAGTGATCGTAAGATAAAACAATAAGCATTCTAAAGCTTTGTATTTTTTGTGTTGAAAAATTTTAGAAAGTGAATTTTTTAAGGTATCGTTATTCCGCAATTAAAAAAAAACAGCACGAGCAAAAAACTTTTTTTTTTTTTTTACAGAGTGCCATTTTCTCTGAATTGATTAGATAACTTGTTTATTTAGCTTTAATTTCGCCTATTTTCCGGCGCTCTACTAATATCTGGGAAAAAGAGACTTTTGACTTTGGCTACCAATATCTCAGCAAGGAATGCCGACACGGAAAATTAAAGAGAAGTTTTGAAAACTGGACAGTTTTGTATTAGTTACAATACTGTCCAAGTTCAAGTCCATGGAGTCAAAAAAAAAATGTTTTCCATTTAACAAATTGCTTAACTTATTTATTCAACCTCAATTTGTTATTTTTTGGTCATCTTGCGTTAAGATTTTGATCAAATATTTTGAGTGATAAAATGAGTCTTTTGTTTTGATCATAAATATTTTAGCAAATAATTGTAACATAAAAAAATTAAGGGCAGTTTTAAATATTTGAATGAATGTCCCTCAAGAACCCATGAACTTTTTTTGTGAAACCTTCATTATTTTCAAATTGATCCATCAAACCGTTTTTGCGCACCGATTGATTGAAATTTTTCAAAGCAAAAATCATACTTAGATACAAAATTTTTGTTCACTTTTTTTTTATAGTTTTACATTTAACAAGTTAAATTTGAAATAAAAAGAAACAAATTGCTCTTAAAATATTAAAATATTCAATAAAAAAATAAAGTCAATCCAGATATCCGACCAAAATGCTGATGCAGAAGGAAAACAAATAACGAGTTAAATTAGGCGAGTTATCTTATTAACCCAATAGCTCATTCAACTGATTCATTGTTTTTGCGCCCTATTTTTTGTGATTGCGAAATAATAATGTACCTATATAGAAAAATTGCTAAAAAACCTCGAAAGTAAAAACTTAAAGCTTAAAAATGAATTTGGCTTCATATCAGTATGCTCTTAAAAGGGACTAAAAAGTAAAAAAAAAATTGTCCCTTTATTTTTGTCTGACGTGCGTCGTATTTAGACTGTTTTGTTGTTTCATTCACTTAAGGTCATGTTGTTTTATAAATTTGATCATTTAAATATAAACAGTTTTCAGGTTTTCTGTTTAGTATAGACCGGAAAGGGTTCTGGAGGTGAGTTTATATCAAATTACAAAGTGTCATGTTGATTCATACTGATTGTCCTCGTTACATGGTTACTTGTTTAAAATGACATGAGGTCAGGTTAAACATTTTATGAATATTGAATTTTTTAATAATATTTGTTCTGAATTTGATAATGTATGTGTTTTTGGCGATTTTAACTTGTCAAATATTGATTGGAACTTATCCTATAATGAAAGTACGCTAATTGCTTGTAATACGTTAAAAGAATACGAATCTATTTTTATGGACTCTATTTATTCATTAAATCTCGTTCAAATTAATAATATTCATTAAATAAAATATTAGATCTAGTCTTTGTTTGTAATGATTTATTAAATGCTAAAGTTTCAACTGTTCCTTTTGCACTTTTAAATAAATCTATTCATCATAAAGAATTATTTATTGAAATTGAAATGTATATCTTTTCTGATATTGTTTCTACTCCACTTTTACTTTTAATTGGTCTGTTGAATTTTTAAATTTGACTCTTGAACAAATGTATACGCGATTTTCTTCGGTAATTTTTGATAGTTTTTCAAAATTTATACCTCTGGCTCAAAAACTGAACACCAAACTACCAAAGCTTCCATAGTATAATAAGCAACTATCCAATCTAAAAAATCCGAAACGTAAAGCTTATATTAATTTAAAAAATCCAACAATGAGTAAGATTATGCTTCCTTTAGTAAATTGCGTAAAGAATTTTTCACTCTTAATAAGTTCCTTCATAGGTGTTACATCATGATTCATGAATATAGAAAATAATATTAAAGGCAATTGTAATTCGTTCTGGTCATTTGGTAATGCGAAAAGAAAATCTACTTGTTTTCCTAAAAATATGTCGTTTAAAAATATTGAAGCTTCAAATAATACTTCCATACTTGAATTGTTCGCAAACTTTTTCCAATCGGTTTATTCAACCCCTAATTTGAATAAATGTTCATATATGCCTAATATACCAAGTAAGGTTGATATTGGAGAACTACAGTTAAGTCGTTTTGAAATTCTTTCAGGACTTCAATCACTCAAACCTAAGTTAAACTCAGGAGCCGACGATATATCTGCTATATTTCTCAAATCTTGTGCTTCATCAATTTGTTATCCTCTGCTTCAAATATTTAATAAGTCTCTCGCTGAAGGAGTTTTTCTGGAAACCTGGAAAACTTCTTACCTCGTACCAATTTACAAATCTGGGTCTAAGAATTTAATTGAAAACTACAGAGGTATTTCAGAACTCTCAACAATACCCAAGTTGTTTGAGAGTATTGTCAAAAATAAAGTAGAGTTTATAACCAAAGAATCTATATCGGAATCACAACATGGTTTTATATCTAGGCGATATACCACTACTGACATGGCATTTTTCTCATCATATATGTGATTAACTCCATTAAGGGAAAGTGTCAAGTTGATGCTATTTACACAAATTTTAGCAAAGCCTTTGATTCTGTTGACCTTCAAACTCTGATACTCAAATACTTGCGATATTTGGTTTTCACTCTATGTTTCTTAGTTGGATTTCGTCTTACCTTGTTGGTAGGTCTCAAAAAGTTGTAATTGATAACTCATTTTCGAGGTCTGTAGAATGTAGCTCGGGTGTTCCACAGGGGAGTCATTTGGGTCCTCTCCTTTTTAACATATTTATCAATGATATTTCGTTAGCTATTCAACATTCCCAATGTCTTTTATATGCAGATGATCATAAATTATTTTTGGATATAAAAGATGTTGAGGACTGTTACCGTTTATAATCTGGTTTAAACCGAGTTGTGAAATGGTGTAACGATAATAGATTAAAATTGAACGTAAAGAAATGTAACGTAATCTCATTTTATAAATCTTGTAACCGCATTGTCTTCAAATATTTGATTGAGTCTAATTTATTATCTCGTGTAGAACAAATCAAAGATTTTGGTATAATGCTCGATTCAACTTTCTCTTTTAGAAGTCATATCGAATATGTTGTTGGTAGAGCGAATTCACTTGTTGGATTTATTAAGCGAAATTGTGTTGATTTTTCGGACCCTTATGCGTTGATACAACTATATATATCTCTTGTTCGATCTATACTTGAATACGCAGACGTTATATGGAACCCAGCCTTTAAGAATCTTTCAAATCGTATTGAAAACGTCCAACGGCGATTTACAAAATTTATATTTTTTAAAATGAAATGGAACTTTTCCCCCGATTATAAAGCTAGATGTCTACTGCTTGGAATTAAATCTCTAGATTCAAGACGAACGATTCATGATGCAATGCTTGTGAGGGACGTATTATGTTATCACATAAGATGCCCTCCTTTACTTTTACTTATATCAATTTATGCTCCGTTTAGATCACTGCGGTCAAGGAATTTGCTTCTTGAACGGTACCACAGGACCAGTTATGGTAGTAATGAGCCTATTTCTAGAGCTATAACTCATTTCAATGAAGTTTGTGCCGACTTATGAGTGTTGATATAAGTTCTTCTAGAAATATCTTTAAAGCTAATGTTTTATTTTTATTTATTTTCTAGCATTATATATGAATATAACTTAATTTTAACTTTATCTATAATCTGTTAGCTGTAACTTGCTTGTAGATGTAAATAAATAAATAAAATAAAATAAAACTAAACAATTGAGCATAATCAGGATAATAGCTTGCCATGTAAATTAATTTTTTTACTCGCACAAACTCAATATGGATGCTGGCTAGTTTAAACATTTAATCATGTAGATTATACAGGGAAGTGCTTTCAGTTTGATTATAGTTAATCCGTTTAGACTTTCATTTTGATTTAACAGCACCAACATTACTTAAAATAGTGTAAAGCTTAAAAGATGTAATGTTTAATTTTTTAGTACCTTACTTGTGTTGATTCACGACGTTTACAATGCAAAGTGAAAATCTTGTGTCTTGTTAAAAATATTTAAACTGATCAACCGTGTTGAAATAAAACAACCTGGTTGTTGGTTAATATCTGGTCAATTGTACTTAATGATTTTCTGAATGACTTGGTTTTCTATATATATGTACTACCGTTGTAAACGAGGCAAATGATAAGCGGTTTTCATGAGTTTAGGCAGGTACCCTTGTATCAAGCTTACCATAATCGTATTGATTCTATGTGATGGGGCATTGTCATGGTGTGAAATCTAAAAACAGTTTTTTCCTCAAACACATAACTGGTTTCATACAATACTTATACTTAACCAATAACCAATACTGAAAAAGCTCCAGTATTTTTTCTTAAACATTCAGCAATGGATTTCTATGTTTTAAACCCAATGGTCAAAAAATTAAAACTTCATAGCATTTTGTCATTGAATAATATTATTCAGAATAATATTATTCAATGGTATTGTATACTAAAGTAATTTTAATTTTTCTCTAAATTAAAAAAAAAAAAAAAAAAAACAATTTTTTAACTTTATGAATAGATAAGAATTTTATTTCGATGTATAAGTTAATGGTTTTTTAGTAGCCAAGGATTAAGCCTTTGGGCGGTTTTTTTAAGATGAATCAGCCTTAGACATCACTGCAAATTAAACATTTCAAAACCATGTACGATTCCCAGTATAATAGTTTTTCTTAATATTTTGAAAACTTATTCACACAGTGGATACTGTATTGTGGAACAATTTCAAAAGAAATTTTGACGTGTTATCACTGGTTTCTATTCAAAATGGCTCCCAGAATAGTTAGTCATTTGAATAAAATCATAGGTAGATTATGGGTTAGCATCATAATAACGAAATTTTTTATCTCTATTCAATAAAAGAGGCACTGGAAAATATTAACGAGTAGTTTCATAGTCTAAGTAAGGACACTTAAGTATGTACTATAGTAGCTTATATGGGTCACTTTTGGACCAATTACTCAGGTAAATTAGTGTTTAAAAAAAAAGTTACTGTAGAAATGGTAATTTATGGCAGCTTTGTTTATAATATGTAATATTATAAGGGTAAATAAGGCCCTGCAGCAAAAGGGCCACAGATTTTTTTTTTTAATAAATCCTGTTAAACTCGTTAGAGCACAACCACTATTAGGCTAATGCCACACGAGCGTCTTTTTCTGCGCGTCCATTTAAAAGTATACGTCCTGAGAACCAAAAAACTTATAGGAACGGACACACGAGCGTCCACTTATTGGTTTCGTCCGCGCGTCAGACTTTGTCGACTATTTGACTCTCATGCCGTGCAGATTGTAAAACGGTACTGTCGCAAATTAGTATGGTCACACGAGCGTCCAAGTGGACGCGCTTCCAGATAATTTTTAGATGCCTTTTTTGGTGTTTTTTATTTTTATCTTCTTAGTGGGTCAATAGATATTGTTGAAATTTTCACAGATAAAAGAAATAATGTATCCAAAATTAAATTAAAAAAATTGAGTTCCTAAAAAACCGTTGAGCTGAGATAAAGGCAATATCATAAGCCTTTGTTCTATGAGCTCATATCTTATCAATGCATGCATTGTTTAATTTTTTTCTTATTCTGAATGTCAAAACAACGATTATTGTGATACTTCATTTAATATTTTATGTGCACCACAAGCCTCACAATCTTAATTTTAATTTAGTCGAGAAATCGGAAAAATTGCAAAGAAAAAGTGTGTTTGGTTCATTGCTCTCGGTAAGCTATCAGTGGAGAAAGGCCCGTTATTTTCAAAGTTAATTTTTTTTTAATTATATCTTTCGTTGTAATGATCCTATTTTCAAAGTTAAGGTCTTAAAATAAAGATAAAATGTTCGATTGTGTTTAAAAATTTTTGAGGAGTGGTACCCCCTTCTACCCTAAAAACGTAATGGGAGAGCAATTGAATTTGATTCCTGGAATTCTAAATTGAAAAGTTGATGTAAAATTCCCTGAACCCTTGCCTAAAATTCTGCCAGTAATTTTATAGGCATAAACCTTACAAGAGAGGCAATGGAGGTTATTTTATCAGTTTATAAACAAAAAAGTGTTCTAAATTCAAAAGTTGATGAACATTTTCAGAATTTTGAAAAACAATATTTCACATTGTTACTACCCCAACTCCCCTCTACAAAAATGTTATACATTTTATAGGGCTCATTACAACAGGGAAGTCGGTAATGGCCATTTTTTTAATTTTCATCCACTAATTCTAAATTAATGTGATTTATCAACCAAAGAAAAGGAATTAACTTAGTAAAATATTCCGTCCGCGCGTCCATAAAGAAGTTCGTGTGACATCAAGATAGTTTTATACTGGACGCGCTTCCAAATGGAAGTTCGTCCATTTGGACGCTCGTGTGGCATTGGCCTTAATGGCAATAAAATATTCACTAGTCTAGTCCTTTCTTAAAATGTGATTTTCTAATATCATTTAAGGTAGTTAAGATAAAACGTTATCCATAGATATGTATAGTTAAAAAAATATTTTTCTCGTTTCCAAGAATAATAATACGTAGGTACTTAAGCCCAGACAATGGCTTCTTCTTACTCAGTTTATCTAACCAATTTAAAAGCTTACTTATATGACAGATTAATACAAGGCTACACGTATCACCACTTTAAAGGTAAAATTTCACTGAAGAACATTTAATTTCGTCTACGTGACTTTGCAGCATAAACATTCACATTTAAAGATATGAGCCATGTATGTAAAGGTATATTTAAATTAATGTTAGCTATACAAAAAATTGATAACCATCTTTTTGATAAACATTCTTAAATTACTAGGTATTCAGGCGTTAATTTCATATAGATACTTTATCTCAAAAACTTTAGCTACATAATGTAGATAGGTACTATGAAAATAATAACTTGAAAATCATGTTTAAATAAAAGATAATATCCAATTTAGTGGCAAATTTTCCATTATTTGAACTCTGATTGTGTTGCCCACAGTCGATTTAATCGAAAAACTATTCATATTAAACTCTTTCTCTTATCTACAACAATACATATATAGATTATATGATGAACAATTGTACATAAATAGGTACATACATACATATTTTTATTTCATTTTAAAATTTCGCCTTTAATTCCAAACCTAACACTCATAGTCTCGACTCCGAGAACTGGATCAAAATGGTGTTGCCATAATAAATAAAAACTGCTCTACCATCACACTAACCCAGAAGGATATTTTCATGATACTTTTTCCTAGAAATCGAGACCCACATAGCACTAAACGACCATATGACGAGCAAAACTAAAAAATATCCTCTTAAATTTTACGATATCTTGACGCCGTTTCATTTTTGATTCATGTCAAAGGGAACGATGGCGACAATGACGAAAAAAAAAGAAGAAAAATAATACAAAAAACAGGCTATACCTTCTTGTTGGGCCAACGACTAGGAGTCGGAAAGGGGCTTAGGTGGAGATGGGCGGGTGGGTGGGGGTAGAGAGTTAGCACATTTGAGATTCCTGCAAAAACCAGAAGCAAACTACTTTCTTGTGATATACATGTTCTATTGAAAAGTTTGCACTCCCCTTGCTGGTTCCTTGGACCACCATCATCCCACCAACCCACACGAACCATCCAGATCCAGCAACATTCATAGATATACTTCAATTTAGAAACACAGAAAAAAGGACTAAAACTAAACTTTATGAAATATTTGAAGTAGGTACCTACCCAGAATAACATAAAAAAGACGAAGGCAAAAAAAAGGATAGGTATTCCAGTGATATGAACAGTTAAATGAATGTTCTTCCACCCGGTTTGTTTTTTGTGCTGTAGTATTATTATTTCTATCGACTTTACCATCCATCGGTATATTTGAGGGGTGACCGACGATGGGGCTTGGGGGGAGGGAGGGGGGTCTACTGGAATGAGGGTGCCAATGCGAAGATATTGGTTCGAAAAACAACTCTGTGTGTTTGGATGTCCTTGCTGCTGATTTGTCGTGCGTGGCGTGGCGTTGAGTAAAGTAAAATAGCAGCACCAGCAACAGCAGTAGCGTGGCTGTTGTTCACCGATGAAAAAGCAAATGTAAGCACAAACACTTCAGTATTAAGAGTTGGGTGATAACAATTTTTGCGTACCAAAAACTCAGCAACAACAACAAACTAACTATACCTACTGGCACATAGCTAAATAACCAAAATGGCAAAAAGTATATTTTCATATCAAACCTTCTACACATAAACATATACCTACCTACAAACTTTATAGAAAACAAGGATGTGAAGTTATGGAGTGGAGATCTATCTATGCCTGTGTTTCTCTGCCTCGCAACTCTAAAGACCGCCAATGCCTTAGTAAGTTTATTTGGTGTTTTTGTGTTTTTTATTACAACTGCTGTTTGTTCTTTCAATAAATAAATGTTGTCTCGAAATATAGAGGACATTCTCATGCATAAAACAACTCGACGTGCAAAAGTGGCAATAACTATAATTTATAAGTCAATAAAAGTAAAGCATATACTCGTTCCAACTACTACAATAGCGAAAATAGAGTGTAGACACATTGTTTATGTATTTGCTATTCTGTCTTTACATTGATTTTTTTTTCTAGCTGATGGTAAAGAGGTTTAGGGATAATTTTATTTTATCAAATAGCCTCTTAACGAAATTACTTTGAAGTTTATGACAACTTTATGCGGTGGTACATACACTGTATTCAAGTAAAAAAAAAAAAAAAACAAAATGACCATGTATCACCTTTAAGATATTTTATTGTTGCCGGCCGCCAGTGCCTTTGATGTAGTTAATTTGCAAATATATGTATGTACCAAATAAGTCTGGTGTTGTTTTGATTGTATTAAGACATGAATGTGAGAAAGAAGAGACCTTGGTTTTGACTAACTTTTTAAATTTATTTGATGATCTGGTGCTTTTGGATTCTTTCCAATAATCAAAACAATACATCGAAAACATCTCTTCTCATATTCCCAATGGAAAACAAAAATAATTTTATACCAGAATTAATATAGAAGAAACCCCAAATTTTCTTTCTCAGTAAATTAAATGCTTGAGTGTATCGCACAAACTTGCTTTTATGACGAATAAATTGAACAGACTCAAAGATCGCACAAAATTGTTGTCAGGCTACCTTCCATTTGTCTTTGAGTCTGGACTGGACAAACCTTGAGAAATGTAAATTTATAACAGTTATAACAGTTTGTAGCAATAGATTGGATAGATTAACGCGATTCGCACGACTTAGTTGTATCTGTATTAACAAACTTAGTTCAATATTTAACATGTGGTTCAGGAAATTTAATTTGCCAATTTCGGCGCATAAACAGAGGTTCAACGATGGTTCAAGATTCAGTATGTGATAACAGCCAAGTACATGTCTGGAACCACCACCGCTAAACTTCAGTAAATTCGCCGAAATCGAAGAATTAATGATGAATTTCAATGATAGCTATAACTGGCCCCTTAAATTACCGATTTCGGCGAAACTGGCGCCTAAAAATCCTGAACCACGGATCAACATTTAACCTACTGGTACCTACTTAATTAACAAATCTGTAGGTTCTGGAGGTGAAAGGCCCTAAGGTCCGGGGTAGCCGCATAAACAGTGCTTTTGTAAGCAAAAATGTTCTAAGTTTACATGTCTAGGGTCGCTTCCATGGACGATAAGCACTTCTTTGAAATTCTACATTTTCATCACGATAGGTTTGGTTTAAATAACGATTTTTTTTCTGACTAGAAACCAATACTTGCCCTTTAAAAAAGACCCGGTAAAAATAAGCACTGAAATCAATTAAGACTTTATTGAAGTCTTATGGTTTTATAACTTGTTTTAAAACAACTTAAAATTTACACAAAAAAATATAAATAAAATCAAAGGTATTAGGGAAGGTTTCTTGCAATGTAGCGGGGTACCCTCATAATTGTTATTTCACTGTGTAATCACAGGTAATCAAAAAAAAAAAAAAAAAAAAAAAAATCAGTCGGATCCAAACAAGTTGCATAAACTTTTTTGTGCTCATAAACTTCTTTCTCTGGAAAAAATTTGTAAGAATTTTTTATTTTTATATCTTCTGTAGGTAGGTATAATGTTTTTCTTTAAAATTATCTTGAGTAGAAGAATCTTAAATTATATATATATTAAATACGTATAATTATAATTGTTTTAAATGGAAATTCAAAAATTAATTTAAAAAAAAAAAGGTATGAGGATTCTTAACAAAATAAATTTTTTTATTTCTAAAATAACACTGGTCGACAAAACTAAATTATTTTTTTTTGTTACAAAAACCAAACTGTACTTTTCTTAAGGCTTTTGGTGTGCTGAATTCGAATCTGAAGTCAGAAATATTATATTGAAAGTTTTCTCCTTTCTAGAGTGCGTCAGTTTTTGCTGGCCGAGCTTCGGCCATGGGACGATACTATAGTAATATTTTTTTCTACACTTTCAAAGAATTCCATTAAAGTAATTTTGATTGCGAATTGGTTACATTCAAGTTAGTGAATGTTTTGAGGGGTTTGTTGTACTGCGACCTAAAGATAGATAATAGCTCAAATATTCAGGATAGAAACAGTAAAAATTTAAACACTAAAAAAAAGCAAAATACTTTCGTTATTAATCCAGTGCATTTATGAATATTTTATTTGTGTGACTCGGAGCAGTTTCTTACTTTTGTATTCATTCGATACCGACAGCATTAAAAATTATAAAACTGATTTTTCTCAGTTGCAAAATTCAGATTTTGGCATCCATATTGGATTTTAGTTTTTTTGAATATCTCAGTTCTTGTTATTCCTAAAAAAAAGTATGGAAAATCAAAGTTTTTTATTTTTTGTGTTAAGAGAATTTTTTCCGATATTGTGAATTATTGAAAAAGTGTGTACACCCAACAAAATTAGACAAATCAAAATTTTGAACTACTTCTGAAAATTTCTCAAAAACTTAGAAAGTTTTTAGTATTTGACTAATTAGGTGAGTTCAGGAAAACGAGATCTCAGAGCCCTCAGCAATCTCAGTTACGTGAACAAGATTCCTCAGCAAAATTTCTCAGTTTTGCTGTCAAAACTCTGAGGAAAAAAAATTTTGGATTCGCTTGCTCACTTTTTGAAGTTGAGAAATCTCAGAGATCTTATTTTCCTGAACTCACCTATTGAATTAAATTCTAAAAAAAAACGATGACACTTAATTGCGGAAAATTTTGAAAAAAATCAACTTGAAAAAAACCACAATTTTTTTCAAAATACTGTATTTTCTTTATTTTCTCAAAAATTATTCACTTAAACAACTTGATGTAAATAAAAAATAAAACAAAAAGCTTTTAAGAAAGCTAAAGCACATTACATATTGTATATTCTTTCGTTAAATTTTAATAATTTTTTTTTCCATTTTAAGCCAATTTAGAGTTATGTGTTTTAGAATTTTAAAGATTTTATATAGAAAAAAAGCAGGTGTTAGAGACAGTCATTTCTTATAAAATTGGTTAAAGGAAACTTTTTGAGAATTTTTTTTAGGGTTCTAGGGAAATATATTAAAATATTAATTTCAAACATAAATGTTTTAATTCATTCAAAATAGCTTTTAGTCCACAAAAATTGGCGTTAAAGGCCGTTAAAATCTAATTCAAAAAGTCTAATTAAATATTATTTTAGCTCTAAATATTGGTCTATTTAAGAAATTGATTTTATTCATTATTTAATTTTTCTCAGTTTTCTGGCAGAAATTATGGGATCTATGATACATGATGTTGCTTCAATTACCTAACCAAGTTTATAGGTGGAACTAAAGATGATGACGCCTGCCAATATTAATATTTCATTAAAGATATCTCGTTTTTTTCGAATGGTTATGAATACCTAGCTAAAAAAGTTCTTGTTATTTCGCTCAATTAAATAAGAAATAGAAATAATCCAGATGTTTATATTCAAAACACCCCGTTTACTTTGTATCATAAAGAAAAACAAAAAAAAAAAGATGCAATCTTCAAATAGCAAGCTTACAACTCCAAAATAATACGAATGATTTTCACTTAATAACAAAATTTGTATAACCTTCACCATCATGCTCGCAGCAAGCTTATGGTCATGACCCTCTGGGGCAAAAACTTTTCACAATCCATTAAATCTCAAAATTATTCATTTTCGCCGTCATTTTATGTTCCATTACAGAGACAGACAGCTGGGTGCAATATGTCCTTTAATACATGTACATACAATATAATATAACCGAGCGATGAGATGGTTTCGTTTCAAGCGTGCACTTGAGATCCATTGCATTTATATACATAAATATGTATTTACTATATACCTATCTTTATATTGATATTATTCTACAGACGAAGTAAACAACAAAGCCATATACAAATATATGAATGTACGATGTACATATATAGATTATAATACTCAAAGGACGAAACACTCATTGAATTGGATGCGCTATTTCAAGATACATCTACAAAGTACACCAACGGAACAGAAAGCGTTGATGTTGACAATTCATAGTGCATAAAACTACCGATATGATGCGCATACATAGGGTAAGTAAGCATTGATTTTGTTTTATTTTCATTAAATGCATAATTTGATTTACCAAATATTTTTGTAAATCTGCAAAAATTTTAAAAAAAGTTTTAAGGTTGCTTATTTTTAAAATCTATTTTAAAATTTCAATATAAATACTCATTTTTAATTCAATTCCATTAAACAAAAATGCATACATAATTATGTACGTCAGTAATCCAAACAATAATTTATAAGATCGCAAAATTTTGTGTTGGTGTATTTTTAACTTTAATTAAAAATAAAAATTCTTAATTTTTCCATGCTTTCATGGCGTTCTTTGTTCACCCACCTTATTACCTTACAAATAACAAACTTTTAAAAATTATGTATCTTTAAAGCCATCGAAAAATATCTAACATTTCAAAGGACAATAATTTTCGAAATCGACCCATGGTTTCTGAGATTAGTCCGAAAATACATATACACTCCTGCAACTTATTGGCAAACTATAAAACCTATTTTGCATAGGAACAGTCTTGAAATTTGTATTTTAATTTTTAATCTGCTTTTTGAAATTAGTCCGAAAATGAATGCGCTGCTGCATTGTAGGCGAACTGCTTGCAGCTCGTTTGAAGACCGATTTTTATTAAAGATATACACAACACAGGATATAATGTTCCTGGGCTTCTATTTAAGATTTTTTTTTGAATTTTGAACAAAATATGAACATGTTTTCTTAAATTAGCTGGAAGAAATATGCGCTGCTGCATTTTTGGCAAACCAATCTGGACCAAACACATTCAGGAACACTTTTTAGTTCCACCTATCGTTTTGTGAATTTTTGAAAAATCGTAGCTTGTTTTCTAAAATTATTCCGAAAATGCTTGCGCTTGTTGGCAAACTTATAAGCCGACGCACGTTGACCAAATATGCACAGAAATACTCTTGGGACTTCCATGTAAGAATTCCTAAAATTTTGAGCTCAATCGGTATATGGTGGTTTTGGAGTCCACTTTTTAAACTGAAAAACTAAATGTGCGGCCACAATGCCACCTATTGAGAACCTTCGCGTAAAAATTACGAAAAAACCCGCAGAAGGAATTATACAAATTGGTCCAGTCGTTTTCAAGTTTTAGCATCCTTTTTTAAAATGCAACATGAAATGTACAGATATAATAACAGCGAATAAAAGGACAGGAAAGAGTTCTTGTTCGACTGTAATTTTCAACCTTAAATGTTCAAATAATGATGAAGTTTCATTCATTGGATATGCTTTTCTTCGACAACATTTTTGAGATGATTTTTGGTGCATATACCTACCATAATCAACAAATCATCTGTCTCAAGCAATGTCGTCCTTGCAGTTCTAACAGGTCGGGTGATTTGAATTATTGTTCTACGTCTTCTTAGATGAATGCTACAGTCTGGTTGACATCGGAGGTTGATTCTCAACCGCCCTATAACGATGTTTCCTTTATCGTCCTTCCAGACTTCGGTTCTTATGCTTTTTGTTAAATTGCATTTGCATTCTCATTGGGCGCGTTGAGCTGGCAATGCAAAGCTATCCTAAAAGGTTTGTGCTGTTGTAATCCCTTGTGAAATAACAGCTGATGCAACAACAACTCAAGCTACCTGTACATTTTTGGGAAAGAAAGGATAGCCTATCGGATTGCCAACCGAACGCGGCCATTTCCGAACCAAAGCTTTCGTTGTAGTTGTCGTGTAGAAGCTGGGCGCTTTCTTGGCTTAACACCAGAGAAATTCCTAGAGTCGCGTCGTTGGCTTCAATGTGGTAAAAGATTGATTTATCAGGAGAGTTCCAAGTCCCCGAATTGAATGCTGAAAAGTCGATCAACCTTAGTTCGTTATCGGAGGTAGTGTCATGCAACATTTCTTCTAAATCTCCTAGCTGAGCGTAGAAATCGCACTACTGAACTCTTGTTCTGGTGCTCGTAGAATTTGTCATTCTTCTCTATATGCACCTGTTGATAATGCTTCTGTTGTGTTGGCGAATTTATCCTTGATGCGCGGAGTGTCGTGAAGGCTCCTTCAAATTTTTAAAAATTCAAGACTTTTTACCTAAGTCTGCTTCTAAGGTCAAACCCAGATTCAAATAGACTTTTGTTCTCAATTATACATCAAAGTTTTACATCTTTTTTTTACCTGTCCCATCCTATCACATTTCCTGGATGGCCGTGATCTGAGTCTTGGTCCTTACCTTAGTGATTGGCTATATGTGGCATTCTAAGGGACATTCTTCCGAAGTTCCTTTTTGTTATTTCGTTTCCAAATTTCGTCATCAAAACATCGCTCCGTCGTTGAGGCTTAGACTCAAAAAAAAAAAAAAAAAATTCAAACATAAAACAAAATGGATGCCATAACTTTTCAGAATTTTTCCCAATCCAACAAAGACATACTTCACACTTAATTTATTGCTAAATCATTCCAAAAATCAAAAGCAAAACGTGTTAAAAAAATAACCGCACATTTCCTAAAGCCAGTATAAATATTCTACCCTATAAAAGAACCACTTTATATAGTTAAACCGAAAGGATGGCGAGGTTACAGCTGTTGTAAAGGACTTTCATAGTATAAGCGGTAGCGCGCACAGTTGAGAATTTGCTCATGCTTTTCCTTTCCCGGTTTCGAAATAGTGTTGGTGTGACTCTTTCAAACAGGAAAAGTGGTGTCCTTTTTGATGATTTATTACTCAATTCAATGCATTTCACAGAGTGCAATCGATTAATGTCAGGTCTTCCATCAAATAGAAGAAAGGATGTCCGTCAATACTTCTCTGCCTTTATGTTGAAGGAAGCCTTTGCTTGCCAGTACTATATCAACTATAGGTAGAGTATACTCGGTACATATCTACGTAAGAATTTTTCTGAACATGCCTTTTGATGTGGTTCATAGCGCCAACGACCGACCCCTGAGTGTGGAGTTAGTAGACGATGAAAAGGACAGTAGCTGGGAAGGATAACGCGACGCGACGTAACGACGACGGTGATGATGATACTTTGACACTCTTTTTACAAAGTGGAAATTGTGAACCTGTCTGTAGTATGTTGTCTTAATTGAAAGTGAAATATAATTTCTTTTTTATGATTGATCTCACAATCAGTCTATATAATGTGTCGATGATATAACGAATAAACTATATTGGGATATTTTGTTATCCTCCGCATATACCTATGTGTATATTGAATTCATCCATAAGATTATGCGCAGTCATTGCATTGCTCATCATTGAGTATTGGACGCGTCGCATAGCCTAGCGTTGTCCTTGCAAATGCATATAATAATAATTTTTCGAAGTATAACACAGAATATTCTTTTCACGTCTTTGGGTAGAAAAATGAATTCCCATCACGTATGGAGAATCCTTGTTGACTTTTTCGATATATGGATATCCTCGACCCCAAAAGCCACCAGTAGAAAATGTAGGAAAAAAAAGGGGTTTCCATAATACATGCACGAATTCGTGACTTAGTAGTTTCCATGTGCATATAGTATAGTGTTCAACATTTACATATTGAACGCGATTGAGTGCAATTTTCGTATTAGTGCAGGTAAGCACGTATTATATTCTCCTTGTTTTTTTTTTTCTCTTCTTGTCTTTTTTGCTCTTTCACTATATCATAAACTATTTTTCTTGTATAACTGGATTTTAAGACGCAGTATGGAAGTTGAAGTGAGAAGAATAGTTTATAATTTTTTATAAGGATGGATTTATTCCTTGTACCTACAACACACATAATTTTCTTTAAATATGAATACATATATTGGCAATTCACGAGACATCATTTTTGTTTTGCATTATTTCTCAATGCACGTTTCTATCAGATTACCGTGAGGGTTTTCATTGATCATTCTAAACTTACCTATACATTCTGAGGTCAAGGGAATTCAACAAAGCTGTCAATACAATGATAATGATACAAACTTCAACGGTACCTCAGTTTGCTCACATTTAAAACGAGACTAAAATAGTATCAGAAAAAATTAAAATGCGCATGCCATTTCCTTGAGGAAGTAAAAGGGGTTGAATAATTTAACACTTACTTCAAAAAGTGTTGGTTTTCTGCTTTAAATTTCTTGAACTCCTGTAACTTGATATGGTGTAAAATAGGTACCTACTTTGTAAACTTTCAGTCGTATTTTTTTAGATTTTTTCCTAAAGAGTTCGAAATAGTCGTTAATATGCTTGATTTATTAAAAATAATAAACACGAACTTGCCTTTGTAGTTAATACCTATAATTTTGTGATGTCTTTAACAAAAAAAAAAAATTTAAGAAAAGCCGAAAGTACTAAAAATATTATTTTTACGATTGATTTTTGTATGTTGAAAAAAAAAATATTTTCAAAAAAAAAATCAATGGAGTAATTGTTTGAACTGAAAGTGAATGTTCGGACGACAGATACACGAAAACCACAGCCTCGAAAAGTAAGATGTTGATAACGACACACTCTCGAAACACAAATTTTGTCAACGGCTGATGTATGCAAGCGACACTAGTTCTCAAACAAAATGTTCGCGCGACTCATCCCCGCGAGAACCATATGCACGAAAAGCAAAATGCTGAAAACGCTAAATCACCGAAATACAAAAGCACTACTCAATGATGGATGTACTCGCGATACATGTAGGTACGAAAAAGAAACAATTCTATTTGTTTGCTTGGCTTTTGAGCTCTGTGCACAATGCGAGCATGGGGCTCTGTAAGACTTAACATAGAAGTTAGGCATCCGATTAAGTCCATTACACTATAAAGTTTGTGCACGTTTTTCTTAAACCCCTTTCACCCCCCCACCACCCGCCCCCCTAAAAATTTTAGCCATGGTCAAAATTTAGGGTACTTTTTGGAAAATGATTAAGATAAACAAAAATAAACATCTCTACAAAAATTCAGCTTTGTTTTTCGAAGTAAAAGTCTAATTTTCCTGGGCTTATATTAATATGGGGAGGTAATATCTATTATTGTTATAAATTACAATACAATTAACACACAAACTATTAGTGCACTCGGGCGTATACGTACTTTTTTTTTTCTAAGTTTTGTACCTATTACTGTTTCCATTTTCCAAATTGATTTTTTGTGTTGGCATTTTATGATACTATTTAGTGGAAGATGCTAGAGTTCGACTCGAAAACTACTGGCGTAACAGACGTTCACCTAATTAATATGCCTCAAGCCGACATACTTTTGGAGATTTTTTTAGTAGCGGTTTTAGATTTAATTATTGTTAGGTGACTTGGCTGATGGGAATCGAACCCTTACCTCAAGAATGACAGTCCTACGCACTAATCATCATGACATGACTATACTACTCGGTCGATAGATACTTTTAACAATATCAATCGATTGAGTCTCTTTAAATTTTCACCATACTTGCATAGCCTTTAACTTGTCATTCATTTCCTGTAAAACTCACACTTAAGCCTACTATACCACATAATAAATTATAACTATTAAAAATCGAAAATTGTATATGTAATTTTGGAACGATCATCCTTTTAGAAGAATTAAAATATCATAACGGTATTAGTAACAGTGGGATGGTAAGAAAAAATTAAGTGTTTTTCCATAACTTCCTCAGGAACACTGGATTTCTTGAGCATTTTTGTTTTCATCTGTAATTATCCACCGCAAAGATGTAAAAAAAATTAATTATCTTAGATTATCATCCCTTAAAATCGCTCTCACTTATCCTTAACGAGTACTTTTTTCAAATTCCTTAATGATGACCATCCTGAAAAACATTCATATCTAAAATGACCAATCTTTAGAATTTTTCTATCTTTTGAAAAAAAAAAGTACTTTTAACGAAGTTTGAGCGATTTTAAGGGATGGTAATCTTAGTTAATTATTCATCATCTTTTAAAATTCGAAAAAAATATAGTAAGTATAAAAAAAAACAACCGCACCACTCACAGTAATATTCGAACTATTTTTTACTCAAATTTTAAATGCATACATAAATAATAAATTAGAAACCCACACCTGTCCAAAAAAAAAAAAGATCCAAGTCGAAGATTAACCTAATTGATGCTTGTTCGTTAAAGTTTGACAAACACAACAGGACTCAGTCAGTCGCTTAGATCACAAATTTTTTGATGTATCTAAGTTATATCTTTTCTAAAAAGACTTTTTTTTACAAAATTTAAAAGGAAACTATTAAAACTCGGTCGATGTGCTCGCTGAATCTTATCAAAATGGAAAATGGAAAAAACTTCCATCTATATATTATGTATATGTGACATATTTCCGAGAGCAAGTTGCTTTTCCTGCCAGTCCCGAGGTGAACCATTGTAAGCTTAAAAGATAACAAGTTCTGTATTTCCTTCCGACGACATTTTTGAAAAACACAACTCGTCCTCTTCAGAAGTCTTTACGCATTCATTAAAAAAAAAACAGAATAGAAAAAAGGAACTCCATGTCATTATCTAAAAATTCGTCAAACTTTTCATAACTATCATTCTGGGGCCATGGATGCTCCAAACTCAGCTATGCTCTGTTGCGATTAACATAAATCTGATTCCAAAATAGGATAACATAAAAGCGGTTACCCTTTTACTCCTCACATATAACTACTACACCCAAACGAGATCCGATACTCTGGTTTTGAATTTCTTTAACACACATGGAACACGTCTCGAAATTTTTAGAAATCATAAAATCGAAAGAAAAAAACTAAAAAAACATCTCCTAAAGAACTGAAGTGGAAATTCGAGGGAAAAACATAGCGCACACGACAAGGGTATGAACAATTTTCCAAGCAGCTATATACGCTGCGCAATGCTGCAGCAGATCAGAGCAGAGGCTGAGGCAGAGGCTGACAAGAAGCAGTTCAGGATTCAGGAACATGAGCAGAGGCAGAGGGTGCCGAAAACAGTGAACAACGTTCAATTTCCGATATCGCTGCTGTCGGAAGTTAGCAAATATGAGAAACGAGTTCATCGATACCGACGCCATTGCTCCCTTTCATCTTTCCGTTCATCCCAAACACAAGCCCAACAACATTCTTAGATATAAAATCGGAAAAAATAGAACACAGAATATCCGTGACAGATAGATGGTCGACTTAGCATGTGAAGTGATGATGATAATGATTTTATAGAATTTTTGATGGAGCTAACCAACCAACCTACTTTTATGTAATGTAATGGCGTCACTTCTTCGCTTCCAAGCCAAAACGATACTCGTGGAAAGAACATATTACAATATAGTCAAACATGTATATACATTACGTTCCCAATATGTAGGCCATTTTAAATGCATTGTGTTTGACGGTATCGAATTAAATACTTTTGGCTTTTGTTACTGGGTTGTTCGTTAACTTTTAATATATCTGGGTGAGAATTCGAATCGATGGCATATGGACCATGGGAAATTGAGAGCAATCATCTGTCTATCGTTGTGTCTCTTTGAGGATTTAGGTCTATCGTTGTGTCTCTTTGATGATTTAGTTTTCAAAACTTTATAAAAGCATATTTGATATAAAATTTACATAACTAAATGTAGACTGCTTGTCCATTTAATATTATTGGCCTGTTTTAAGAGAAAACTTATCGTCACACATTTTGGAGATTTAAATACATAATTTATGTTGTTAGGAAAATTGGCTTTAAAGAAGTTAGGAGTTGTGTGATATTTGAATATTGTTTCGAACAAATTCAATTTTATGCAATTTTTATTAAATAAATTAGTTTGCATACAAAATATCATAAAGTAAAACTTTTTTTTTTTAAAGTCTTTGAAACACATATTTGTTTTTCTTTGAAAATTTTATTAATATTTAATATTTTAGAAATAATCTGCATAAAATTTTATCAAAATTAGTTGAACTATTTTCGAGAAAACGAAAATATAAAAACGGGTCAATGGGCGGCACGATTAATAAACATTTTTCTTAAATTTTTGTTGACTTAAAGTTAGCCTATTAAAATTAACTGAAGCTGACTTTGAGAAAAAATGCTTTTCTTATAACGGCTTACAAACTTTGCACCTATGGTAGGTGTCGAAAGAAATCCTTATAGGTATCAACTTTTAAAAAAAATCGACCTGTTATCTAACAGTCAGACGAACAAACATAATATTGCGAAAAGAACTTTTTCGGTATTTCATATTATCAATTCAAGTACAAAATTTTAATTTCGATTTTATTAGGAATCAATAATTTGCCAGATGATATACAGGGTGTTTGGTATAAGGTGCACCAAAAAGCTAAAGCGAGTCGGTTAGGTTAAGGCAAGAACAAGAAAAAAAAAATAGTATGGGAGGGGATGTCTTTTTCCCCCGTTTAGCTGGGAGGGGCTATTTTTTTAAAATTGCACTTAAAACAAATCTCTTCTTTAATTTTAAATTAAGTTGTGTTAGTGAATAGTTTTTGATAAATTAATTTTCAAGCTCGAAATTTTGAAAAATGAATAAAAAAAAAATTCAAACTGCATTGTAAGTTTTACCGTTTTTTTTCAATTTTTTTTTTTGTTTTTCTGTTTTAGTAGTAGCCGTGGCGTGATGGTTAGTGCGATGGACTGTCATGCCGGAGGTCTAAGGTTCGATCCCCAGCCTCGCCACCTATTTATTTAAAAGAAAAAACGGCTACTGGCTCTTGCGAGGAATTGACAAATCCTCCAAGAGTATCTCCTGTCACAGAAAAGTGCCGCTCGTTAGCCGTTCGGATTCGGCAATAAACTGTAGGTCCCCTCCATTCCTGCAGACACGCACACAGGATTGGTTGAGAGTTGTAAGTCACTAGGCCCTAGTTCTTCATGAGCTGTTGTGCCATTAAATTTATTTTTTTTTATTTAAGTCAATTTTTAAGAAAATTTCCCCTCCCAGCTAAACGGGGCGAAATAGACACCCCCACCATACGATTTTTTTCTTGTCTACCTAACCTAGTCGCTCTAACTTTTTGGTGCACCTTATACTGTACACCCTGTATGTACGAGTATATACAGTATTAATTGTACCCATGTTTTTTCAAAAAACGATTACTTTGTCTACCTCCCTTCGAATTTCACATCAATATTTAATTGAATTTTGTATGCAAGCACTTCTAGAAACTTAAAATAGTATAATTGCGTGTACAAAAATGAAAGAAAATGATTGACTTAATTTGTTCAGTACTTGAATCATAGCTGGTTTTGAAATAATTGCACCTAAAACTTTGCATTTTAGTTTGCAAATGCAAATAATAATGAGGGACTCCTATAAATAAGGCACTCCCATAAATAAGGGACTCCTATAAATAATTTCGCTTAAATCGTTTAAGCCCTTAGGGCTAATTGTACAATCGTGTTGCAAATATTTATCAGCATTTCTAACTCACAGATTTTGGTAGATAAACTGAGGTTAAGCAATGGTAAAAGTAAGTGACCTAAACCTTTAATCATCATTAAACCACAGTTATTCCTTCAAAATCGGTGTGTTAAAATTCCTGAACAAAGGATCAAAAACATGAATGTAAAATTAGCCCTTAAGGGTTCTATAATTTAAGTGAAATTTTAATAGGAACCCTTTAACAATATTATTAACATTTCCATATTGAAATCCTCAGACAAATATTTATGGCACTTAAAGAAAAGTTAAAATTAGATATTTTGAAATAGAAGATCTGATTTTTGTTAATTAGTATTAAAGGATACTCGTATGTACAAAATTTCATTTCTGATAATTTTATTTGCAGACATTTTTAAAAAAAAAAATTTGTTTGACTGTTTCAAATTCAATACAGAAATAAAATATCGTATTTTAGATGCCTTTTTAGATTAATGCTTTTTTAGATTAATTTGTAATTATATATTTTACATATTTAAAACACTATGGACCTATTTCACAATGTCTATGTAAAGTGCTGATTATATTTACCCGACAAAAAATATTGGCACAGTGTCATACTATAAAACTCTATAAAATGGTGCACTGGGGCGTATACGCACTTTTTTATTTTGTTGAATTTTTTAACAACTCCTCTATTTTGTTTGTGCAGAGCAGGTCGGCTTATGCCTATTAAAATTTTATTATTTTAAGCATCTAGTCTCACTTGTGCTTAATTCTCAGTTCATTTTTACTTGCGATGTACATTATATGTACATATTATGTAGGTACTAGGGCATGTTTAAAATTACGATGATAGAGAACATGAAACGCAATTTCGTATGTCTGTTTATTTATATGTCTGCCTGTACATGAAGCTAAAGCCTAAGCCACTATTATAAGTGATTTTCTTCAAACTTGTAGCATAAGAATTTAAGGTGATTCCCTGAAGGAGAAATCGAGACTTTTTTATAGCTCAAAAAACAACGGTACCTGCCATACAACCATTCTTAAATAATGGCAATAACGATTTTTATTAAAATTTTTGGTGTGTACTAATGCTAGTATGGTCTGCATTTTGGTGAAAAAAAATATACCAAAAACAAACGGTACCTGCCTTCCCATTGAGCTGTATATTTTGTTTTATTTTCCACTTTCTCATTAACGGCTCAAACAATTTTGATTAATATTTTTTTCTGGAGGTCCTTTCAAGATTTAATAATACTGCATATTTTTTTTTTTTTTGAAAAATCATTTTTTTTTAAACGGGTTGATGATTTTTTTTTAAATTACGGTTTTGTTTGTATATTAATAAATTCTTAAAAATGGTTCAGTAATTTTTTTTCTAAAAGCCTTCAAGAAATTGTATGAATGAAAAATTATTATTTTTTTAAGAAAACCGCTCACCTAACAGATTTTTGAAATTTTTTCTGAATAAATTCATATTTTGCAAGAATTTAGATGGCCTTTGACATTCACAAATATAAACAGTTTGAATGCTTGTTATCGATTTAAAGAACGATTTCCATGTTTTTTCCGTTTATTCTTCAATTTTTTATATAGTTATGCATATAATTATTATAATTAATTATATGTAGTTATAATACAATCAATCTTTAATATTCGAAGAAACTTTTACTGCAAGAGCAAGTTCGTGCATTTTTTTTAATACAAGTTTAGCATTCTTTTTTCTGAATCTTCAATTTTGAAATCTTTCTAAAAAAAAATAAATATCTATAAGAAAATGTTTGCGTTATAAGTGTTTTTTTTTTTTTTTTTTTAATAATCCAAAATTTATTGCAAAAATAAAAGTTTTTGCAGTATGATGAGGCTTAGAAGACCTATCTAATTGCATCATCGAATTTTTGCTTTCATTCACACCCATAAAGTTGCTGTGGGCTCTCGGTCTATTATAGAAACTTAAAATTTTAATTCATTAGGTCTTACGTTGCAAATTGCAACACTTCAATTTCATATTATACTAGCTGACCTGTGCTCGCGTTGCTTCGCAAGCTTAAAATATACTTATTAATAAGAGTAGGTAAAAGTATATCCCATCATCAAAAACATTTCATGTAAAAAAAGGTCGCCAAGACTCACATGCACATAAAGCTTTCGCTGTGAAAAAGTTATGAGATCTCATGAAGAGCCAAGCCCATAACTCTACAAGGCCTAACTCTACAAGACCTAACTCTACCAACCCTACATCGTGGTCAAAAAGTATGGCTCGGCCGTTTCGCAGCCGAAACACAGAAACTTCCATAGATTTTTGGTAAGTCAGTTATGCAAAAGTTTTATGAAACGGCCAAGCCATACTTTTTGATCACGATGTAGGGTTGGTAGAGTTAGGTCTTGTGAATGATAGGAAGAATAAAAAATGAGTGGATGAGCGAACAATTGAGTGGACAGAGATTCAGAAGGCCAATAAACAAAAGAAAATGCACAAAACACGGAACGATAATGAAATGGAACAAAGCAGCAACCCAGTCATTGCGATTGAATCGAATTCATAGATGCAAAAATACAATAAGTTGATAAATTTATAATTTGTAAATAAATTTATTTCTCAGCTTGTAAGTACAGTTAAGAAATGATTTCGGGCTTTAAATTTGCGTAAAACTATTGACTTTATACAAAAAATCCCATTTTTGTAAAGTATCAAGCAGGTTTAAAAGCATAATTGAATATGTTGGTCAACTTTCACAGAAAAGTGTACGAGATTTTCTTAAAAGTTAATAATCTAATTCAACAATAATATTTAATAAATAAAAAATATCAATTTACATGACTCAAAGAATAAGGAAAATTATGAAATTTGTTTCAAGTAAATCGGTTGAATACTTTCTGTGAAAAACGCGGACAAACAAAATATTTGTTTCGTTTTTATATAATAGTAATGATTGTTCTTTTGTATTGCTTTATTTATTAATAATCTCGTTTGCATTTAATATTGTGAAACTTTCAAGCTTAATTTTTTGTTTTTCCTTTTTTGAAATTTATTTCAAAACCATAACGATAATACTATTTCAGTATTTAAGCCATAAATATGTACTTGATAGCAAAATTTTGTAGGAATTTCATCTTACGGTCCTAACGAGCTTTGCTTTGGTGTAGAGCAAAGATCCTTTTAAATGTTTTTGTTTTTTTCTGGTCGAAATATAACCAAGAGTATTAAGAGGCCGAATTACCTCGTTTGGTAGTGGGTAAGCTTATTTTTGTATATTATATTAATTTTATTGGGTTAAGATTTATGACTTCCATAAAATTATCATCATCAAAACTATAAAATGATTCAAATATTTCTTTGACTTGGAAATGTGAGAGAGTTTTTCATTAAACGGTTTAATGTAAAGGGTTTTAAGTTAGTTTGTAAATTTAGTTTTCCAACTTGGCTATTATCTTCTATTTCTTTCTAATTTCTGTTTTGATGAAATATAGATATGTACGTTCGTTCTGAAGCTGAGGATTCTTAAGTACTTTGATGATAAATTAAAATCTTTTGCTATTATGCCTGCGAAATTCTGAAATGGTCAAACTAGAATTTATGTGACAGGGTTAATTCGATGGAATTTGTCCGACAAAATGATTCTTCTTTTTCGTACACAGTTCTTTGTGAGTGGATTTGCATTAAATAGCAGACATTTTTGGATAAGGAGTAAGTACTTCTTGACTACACGTTTATTTACTTAAATATTATAATATATATATCACACATACAAACATTCAGACATAGATGTACGTTTATACTTATTAAGATTGTGTCAGTAATTTCAAGTTTTAGGGATTATAATGTGTCACCTGACAACCAAATGTAAATCATTGGACATTATCGGCTTAGGTATGGCGATTAAGGTGTCAATGTGATAATGTGAGGGGGTGAAAAGGGGATGTGCTTGCTGTTGGTCATTTGATTTATTTCAAATTTAAGGAGTAAATTTTGTCCTTATATGCTTTTATAGCTTTGGGATTAAGAGGCCTTTTCCGTTAAAGGGAAATATTATTTTCTTTATACTGGCAGGTGTATTTTGGGTAAAACAAATTTAAACTCTTTAGGTGAAACCAGGCAACATTTATTTTCATAGAAATATTTTGATAAAAATAAGATTTCCATTAACGGTTGGAATGGTAGGCGAAAAACCGTTTAAACAAATGAAGATTTTAATAATATTTTTCCTTGTACCATTGGAAACATGGTTTATCTTTTGAATAAAAAAAAATAGGATTCTCATCAATAACTCCAATTAGTCCGATATATTTTTACTTCCCTATTTTTACCTACAGATCAATCAGTATCTATCAACTGTTTTAAGCTAAAGTTTTTGTAAGTAGCTTCAAGTCCAGTCAACGGAGGAAAAAATATGCCTTCACCTGGAAATAAATCCAACAGTATTGAAACTTGGCACGCGTATTAAGAGAGGCCTGGTGATGAAGTGTATAAAAGTCCCCATGAATCCGAGGCGAGCTCTAGCGGCAGGAAGGTGTAACATGTCGTCTTTTTCGGTTTCTCGTGTTTATCTCAGAAATTGTTTGTTCTTTCAAAAAATAATTGTGACAAAAAGATAGCTTATAAAATTCTCTATAAAATTGATTATGATCAAATTTTTCATATCTGTCATATTTATAAAGTATTTGGCTCCTAAAATTGGTATTTTTTTTAATTTCCCAAAAACAGCTACATTTTATATAGTCTAAAGCCGGTAGCAAATTTTGGAAGTGGAGGTATAACCCAAATTCATATAGTAACATGTATGTTTAGGTAAAAGACTTATTATACCAAATTCAATCGTCTGGCAGGTTTTTTTTTCCAGCCGGGGGAGGAGGTGGACGTTCGAAAACGTCTTGTATTTTTAATCAATGCACAATCCTTTATTTTTTATAAACAGGGCGATTGGCATAAAGTGTGACAAAACACTAGAGCTTAGATACGTTTGGGTCGAGACAAAAAAAATCGTATGGGAGGGGGTCTATTGCCCCCCCCCCCACCCGTTGACCCAGGAGGGGCAATTTTTTAAAAAATTGACTCAAAACAGAAATAAAATTATAAAAAAAAACAACGGTAACTCCTATACAATGTCATGCTATACTTTTTTTGTACAGCCCAAAATTTCTTCTTTTAGATTGTTTGTAAATAAAGTTCTTTTAGAGGAAATAGGACCTCTGGAGCATCAAAATAAGGGATTGAAGTCGAATTTAAGGAAAACTTACTTTTATTATTTTCAAATTTCTCTAAAAATAAAAGACATTTTGACATTTGTTGTTTAGTATTTGACGAAAAATTTATAGGAGCATTAATATTAAACACAAAAATAAAACTAAATTATGTAAATTCTTGAACAAAATCAGTTTGAATACATTTTTTTAATTTTCGTTCTTTATTTTGAGTTCGAAAATTTAGTTTTCAAAAATTTTTCAGTAAAACAGCAGGCGCCAAATAAATATGTGAAAGTTTACGCTGAGAAAAAAGTAGAACATAAGCGTTTAAATTGAGCATAAATATTTAAGTTTCGTTTCAGTAAATGGGCCTTAATTTGGTATAAACGCAAAAAAAAAACTAACCAATTAATTTTTTTTTTAAATATTTTTTTTATACATATTGAAAAGGACAATAATTTCAGATTTCCTATTTGTCGAAAGCCTTTATTCTATCAATTGGTACATTTATACTCAGTCAGAACTGTGTCTGAATGTGGTCAAATTCTGGCTAAGGAAACCTTAAAAATCTTGTCCAAATAGGCACTAGTGGTTTTTTAGTGATTATAGTAGCCCAGGTAAAATGTACTTTTATAGCGGAAAAATACATTTTTTCTGCATTTTAGGCACGTTTTATTGTGTTAAAAACTTATATTTTCGACATGTGACTTATTTGAAGTGGATTGTAAATGGTTATGCTTGTATGGAAGGAAGTGCCATAATAAACGAAATACACAATTTCTGCCCACTTTTTGTAACAGTTTTGCGTTAGTTACAATACTGATGAGATTTTAATGGGAAGCAAAACATGTTTTCGAGAAAAAAAATTACAACTAAAATTTGAAAATTTTGAAAAGAATATTTAATTTTTGCTCCAATTTATTTTCTTTGCAAAAAAATGTTTTTATTTTCTTCTCAACGCTTATCAGTATTGTTAGTAACGCAAAACTGTGAAAAAAGTGGGCAGAACTTGTTGATTTCGTTTCCATTTTGATGACAATTTTACAATGTTCCCTTAATTGGTTTTTACGATTTTGATTATTCGGTACGTGAAAAGGGTTTAATGGATTTATTTGAAATTTTGCAGAAATATTGGTGGTCTATAGTTCTTTAAAATGTTTTACCAAATAAAGTCCTATACAATCAATATTTATAAAGCAGTAAAATATTTACAAAAAGTCTTTAAAAAGTCGTTTTTTTTACATTTTCCGAATGTAACGATGAGGAGCAAAAAAAAAAAAATAATCGTTATAAAGTTTTGAAAAAATCTTGTAGAATATTAATTCCAGTTTTTAAAACTACCCTTAAATTTTCCGTGTCCTCATTCCTTACGAAGATATTGGTATGTAGTCAAAAGTCTGTCATTCAAAGCCAGATATTCTTTTGAAAAAAATTATACAATGACGAAAAAAGATGACCTTAAAGCTGAATAAGCACTTTTTTTTTACATTTTTCCTGGGATATGTAGTTGAATATTCACGATGTAATTATATATGTGTAGTTGAAATTTTACTTAAATCCGTAAAAAAACGTCCTGTTTTCCTTTTTTGATTCAAATTGTATTTTTTACACAACTCTTTAATTCTTAAAAAAAAAAAAAGAAATTTAAACTACATAATTTCAATTTTGTAAATAAAGCAAAATCTGCGAAAAAAATTACTTTTCTTTGTTAAGTTGGATCTATAAGTTTCAATTGAATTGATTTCGCTTTCTTTTTTAATTATTGTTGAAAAGTTGACATTAAAAAGAACAGTGGATGCTGGTAATTGCCTGTGAGAATAGTGCTATGTACAATATAATGTACCAGCTATCAGAGTGGTCCTTGTTAATCGAAGCCAATGGCAATGGTGACCCCTTTTATCATTTTTATCCAGAGGAAAAAAAAATGAGCTCCAAAAGTAAAGTGTTTGTCTGAAGCGGGCCATGAAGCCATGACAGCACTCACAGCCACACAGAAAACAAAACATCCCAGCTATACCGTTATATTGCCAAGTAACCAAACACACACATTTATATATGTATGAGTATAGTCCGTCCGGATACACCGAAGGTTTTGAGTTGGAAATTCTTTAATTTTTGTCGGAATCGGACGGAAGTAAAATCGTATATTTTTGTTTCTGCATTTGCACCCATAACAACGCTTAATGAGTTCTATTATGTGTACATTACTAGCGTAATACTAGACATGCCACGTGAGTTACGAGCAAGGGCATCCGAGCGTTCATTCATATTTCGCTCGATTGTGGTGTTGGTGCGGCCATGGTGGAAAATGGAAATTGGGAGCTGGAGCTGGTGCGGGGCATGGTTTTGACTGTCACAATATCGGTTGGCTTCTTATTTTCGATGTTGCCTCCAGAAGAGGAATGTCGTCATTAAAAGCGAGCAAAGGGGAGTAAAGTTGGGTTTGAGAGTTGCAGTATAAAATGTGTGTATACCTACAACGTATGCTATACGTAACAACGAGGCTCCAGGACAAGCATCACGTGCTTGGCAGTGATGCCAGATGAGATTTTTAAAATCCCACCATATTTGACAAAAAATCCCACCATTTTTGTACTGGAAGGAAAAAAAAACCACCATGTTTTTTCTGCCTTAATTTTACCTAAATGTTTATTGTGAACAATTACTTACTTCTACATTTTTTGTCTCAACTGAGGAAAAGTTTACCTACTAAAAATGATTTTTCAGCGAAGAAAAAAAAATACATTAAAAACAATAGCGCAAAATTTTAAACAGCCTGATATTAAGGTATTATCACAATTTTATTGAACAATTTTCTAAATTTGAGGCTCTTTACTAAAATTTTATTAGTTTTAAACATTTTTTAAATAGTATCATACTACCTAATTTCCTAACAAACTCACTGAAACACGCTATTTTCACATTTGTAATTGTCAAACTGACATTTCGAGTTAGTATGATACTAACAAGATGAAAAAAAAGATAAAACAGGCATTTGGCAATTTTTACTTTAGTAAAATGTTAAAAATATAAAACGATTCTTGCGCTTAAAATTTAGAAAATCCTGTTTTTAACCTAGAATCATACTAAAAATGCCTAAACATCATATCAAATCAACAGAAATTTTGCGCCAAAATAAATCATAATTCACCTCTTATAATAAATTAATTTTAAACATTCTTTGACTTCGTTCAGGATGTTAAGTAAAATATTAATAAATAAATTTATACCTTCGGTACATTTTCATTCTCCGCGATTTGTCTATTACCGATCTGTAATTTGTTGTGGGAATGTGTAAATAAATATAAAAATATTTCGAAAGGGGAAAATGGAGTATAGTAAGGCTGGCCATACACGATAGAGCCAAATGGCTCGGTGCCAATTGGACTGGTGGATTTATAACCTGCCAAATGTCCAAATGGATCGGCCGAATTCATTCACATGATGCAGTTTGGCTCGGATGAGCCATTTGGCTCTATCGTGTATGGTCATCTTAAAGCAATTCGCATTCGTGTAGTACGGTTAAAAAGAATTTCTGTATTTGAAATTTGGCTCTGGGTATGAGTTAATCTATATAAAATGCAGAGAACAGCCATTAGAAAAGAAGAGCACGACAACAAAAATCCCATCCATCTTTTATTTCTTAAAAAGTATCTCTCCTTTTTGACATATTCTCTGTGTACATATCGGATTAACAGGTTTAATAATTTTTTATCGAGGGTGCAGTTAAATTATGAATATGCTGTAAGAAAAAAAGTTGAAGGAAAATAGAGAGGTGGTGAATTTTTAAAGTTGTGGTTATGGTAAAAATAATATTTCCACCCATAAAAAAATATTTCCAATATTATCCCACCATAAATCCCACCATGAAATTTTTCCCACCAATATTCCCACCGAGCTCGTAATTTCCCACCATTTTGGTGGCAAAAACCACCAATCTGGGAACACTGGTGCTTGGTGACCTATTCAATAAAAGTCCACTAACATATGAGTTGAGTATATATCTATCTACCTACTTGCAGTTCGCAAACGATGACCGAAGTTTTTGGTTTGAAATGTAAACAGGCTGCTGAATGAAGCTGTTGGAGTGCAATGGTGATGTCTGTTTGCCCGCATTGTGGATATATTCGAGGCTTTTGCGTGCGGTGGGCCTCTTGCGATGTTTTATTAAAACGCTTGGCTTAAAGTACCCAGAGGGTTTCGTATTTGTGACTATGTGACTGATATATGTACATTTTATCTGTATTTGAAAGCGTCAGCCTGTCAAAGTGGGTGTTTGCCGTTGGTATCGAAGGAAGGATACCTACGTACGTCGTATAGGTATAGGTAGCTATACATATACGAAACTGCATCGGGAGTAGTCGTTCAATTTTAAGTTTACATATATGTACTTCTATATACTTCTATTATGACTCAATTAGATATTCATATAAACTTTTCTGAGCTGGTTTTATTTATCCGAAATAATCTAGATGTACTCAGATGTAAATTTCTAAGGGCCCAGTTGTACTAACTTGGTTGAAAATTTAATCCGTGGTTCAGCAATTTCAACTCGCCGATTTCGGTGAATTAACTGAGGTTCAACGATGGTTCAAGTATGCGCAAATAGCCAATATTAAATACCTAAACCATCCATTGAACCGTTTTCCCGTACCGAATTATCAAATTCATACAAACCAATTAAAGGAACAAATTGTATGTTGTATGGCTCATAAACATTGTGAAATCGTCATTAAAATGGGGAGGAAAAGAACAATTTTTGTCCACTTTTTCCACATTAAAAATAAACCGTTCAATGGATCGATTTGCAATATTACAGTTATACTGGATGAACTGGCCGAAACTGGATCTTCCCTTAATCCGAGCCAAATTGAATCCTCTGTTTTCATGCCACTGGTACAAAAAAAAGTAGAATGCGCCAGAGTTTCCTAAAGACCGCCAACGAAGATGGTCAGCAATTGATACTTATCGGGTTTCGAGGAACCGGATATCAGACTACCTTCTTACGCTAAGTAGACCTCAACTGTCCCTCTTGGTTGGAATCCTAACGGGTCACAACTCAATGGGAACCCACGTAAACAGAATGGGTATTACCACATCTGACTTATGCAGAGGGTGTTATGACGAAGAGGTGGAAGACGGCGCTCTTATCACTTCCTTTGTGAGTTCCCCAGCTTAGCAAGAACCAGGAAGATAGCCCTCGGAGAATACATCTCGTGTTTGCCACTGAAAAACATCATAAAATTCATCCAGAATTCAAGATGGTTCAGAGGCATCCACACCTAACCCCCAGGCTCCACTAACTCCTTTCCTCAACCGTCCCTCCCTACCCTTTTTTTAGGGAGCACAATGAATCCTTTTCTTAATCTTACGGTGAGGGGCCAAAAAAAATAGTCGTAATAAAATTTTAAGAAGATCTTGTAATAAATTTAATTTCAGTTTTCAAAACTGCCCTTATATTATGCCGTGTCAGCATTCATTCATTGGTAACCAAAGTCAAGTCTCTTTTTTCGTTCAAAGCCAGATATTCTTCTGAACAAAAATTGTAGAGCGCCGAAAAAAACGACATTAAAGCTAAGTAAACAAGTTATCGAATCAAAACATTTATCTGGCTCAAAACAAATTTTCAAAGAAAATGACACTGTTCAAAAAAAAAAATAATAATAAAAAAAAATTTTTTTTGCTCGTGCTGTTTCTTATGATTGTTGCATATAACAGTACTTTAAAAAAAAAATCATTTGCTAAAGTGTTTCAACACAAAAAACATAAAGCTTTAGAAAACTTTTTGTTTCATCCCAATACGGTCACTTTCCACAGAGATACAGCTCTTCAAAAAAATACTAAAAAAAAAGAGATTTTTTATTTTTGTTCCCTTAATTTTTTTGACTAGTGTAGTTAGATTGGACTGATTGTTAAATGGGTGATATTTAAATTTTAATGAGTGCACCTCTCAAAAAGTCTCTAAATAAATACAAAAAAATTGTCACGAAACCTCCTGTCCCTATATCTTAATTTTAACACGTGTCGCCGGGCCTGTATTTTACATACATATAAATAACATCAGTTTTTCACAATTTGTTTATGTTTTTTTTTTTTTTTTTTGTGCAGATTGAAATAACATAAAAATTCCGCCGGTGACTATGTTTTTTTCATCGAAAAATCCTCTACTTTTAAAAAAAAAAAATTTCAATCACGAAAAACAACTTGGCGAAACTAATACTAAGTAGTTTGTTAGAGTATACCTATAGAATTTTTCGATGAGAAAAACGTATTCAACGGTTTTTTTTTGTGTTATTTCTGTCTGCGCCAAAACAAAATATGCAAAACTTGTGAAAAACTCATTTTATTTATATGGAAAAAATACAGGCCCGGGGGCACGTGTTAAAATTAAGATAGGGGCAGGAGGTTTCGTGACGATTTTTTAAATTTATTTAGAGACTTTTTGAGGGGTACACTTATTAAAGTTGATAAACGAATAAGGAGGCATTTTTTCGATTTGTATTTCAATTAAGAGAAGTTAAATTCGCATTTTTGAACCTTTTTTTTTAATCACTTTAATACTAAAATACTTAAAAAAATTAAATTAAATTTGATGGCACAACAGCTCATGAAGAACTAGGGCCTAGTGACTTACAACTCTCAACCATTCCTGTGTGCGTGTCTGCAGGAATGGAGGAGACCTACAGTTTATTGCCGAATCCGAACGGCTAACGAGCTGCACTTTTCTGTGACAGGAGATACTCTTGGAGGATTTGTCAATTCCTCGCAAGAAGCAGTAGCCGTTTTTTCTTTTAAATAAATAGGTGGCGAGGCTGGGGATCGAACCTTAGACCTCCGGCATGACAGTCCATCGCACTAACCATCACGCCACGGCTACTACTAAAATACTTAAACTCTCCAAATATGGATTTAAATTCAATTTGATCAACCCATACACAAAAAAGAAATGAAATCAGTGTTCATGTTGAAATCAACCGTTAAGCCTTTAATCAAATTGTTCTACCAATAAAAAAAACCCACATCCCGGATCTTGGCTTTATTTTTTTTTTATTTTTTTGTATCAATTTGTACATTTTTTTCTAACATCCAGTTCGACGAGTAGATGAATTTTTGCACGTTTCTCTCTTTAATTATACACAATGCATTGTTAATTAACAAATGAAATAAGCCACACAACCCGGCTATAAATAGAGAGAACTCATCACAGCATTGACACTCATGTAGTCAGACACTGTACCTCATCTCGTTCTCGTGTGTGTCGGTCCTTACAGACGGATGCACAAGTGCACATCATCATCATGTACAACAATTGGTCCAATTGAAAAGCACAATTTAAATGAATGATGCACAGGCACACTGAACCGCTGAATTGTTAAAGAGAATAAAATAAAAATAATAAAATTCTATAAAAAAAAAAAAAAATTATCAAACCACCGAAGGGGATACGACCGAAATAAATAAAATACAAAAAAAAAAAAAACATGGTGGCCAATTATTTCCTTCCACAATGTTATCAGTGTGGTGAGCAATTAAATTGCAGCACCATAAGTCAGTATAGACCGAGAGTCAGTGTAGCATTGTGCTTGTGCATTCAAAACAATCAGGTTCCATAAAGGGTGGTCGTGGTGATGATGATGGGGCGTCCGGCGGCAGGCGTTGGGCACTCAAATAAATGAGGGTCAAAAAAAAAAAAAAAAAAAAAAAAACGCATGCTCTACTTTGGGGTAGGACAGGACGGACGGATGAACCGATACAATAACGGTGTGTGCTATATTGTCGTAAACCATAATGTGAAAGTTTGGAACAAGCTACTATATAAATACAAAGTTTTCTACTCTTTGAATAATTGTACTCAGTTCTTTTACAAAAATTTTATTGATTGATTGCAGTTTTTATACTTGCAGGTTGTGTCTCTACTATTAGGCTAGTTGTGGATTCGTAAAAAAATGAATGTCAAGATTTTAAATACGCACCTTAAATTACGATGATAGTAAAAGGCAAAGAAGCTGATTCCTGATTTTCTTGAAATTTTGGGCTTTTTTTGTATATTCCATAAATTCGTTTGAAAAATTCTGGGAAGACAGCACTGGCTTGTCATAATGCTGAGATTGGCCAAAAACTGGACTTCGGGGGAGTGGAAATCCTTGATACAAAGAACGCTACACGCTAGAAACACTTCACATACGTAAATAACAACATGAACAAAAAGCAAAACATCTTAGCGGCTTAGTTTGGGAGAGTAGATTAAAAACTTAACATCACTTGGACAAAAATTCTACTGAAGTGTTTACATTCAGCCCAATTCTAAATATTCCCCGGGAAAAAACTCCCCGGGAGACATATTTTTTCGGGAGTAGAATGCTCCTATTCCCAATTCTCCGGTAGATTATTTTTATCTTCGATAGCAAGAATAAGAATTCTGAATGTTCAGAACAGCTATTTTTGACAATTATATCAAACTGCAAAGAAAAAATAATGTATTCCCGGGGAGACAATTCCCCGGGAATTTACATTTAGAATTGGACTGATTATAAATTCTAAGTGCCACATTTTTTAAATATAATTTTTGAATATTGTATTTTATATATATTTTTATATAACAACTTTCATTTAAGTTTTCCGTAAATCATGTCATGTTTTTGTTTTTCTTGTACATAAAGATCTCCCCTGAAGAAGAAGACAACCACCGCCGTCGAAAAAGTTGGGAAAAAGAAAATTAAATAATTTTTTCATGTAAACATCCATACAAATTTGCAAATTCGCAAATTTTACGAATGAAATTTTTTTAAAAATTAAGTTTTTCTAAAAACTTAAAGTTGTGCTGTTTTGTGCTAAAAAAAATGATGATAAGAACCGAAGAGATAAAAAAAATCGCATATTTGATAATGCATTATATTTTTGAAAATCGAAAATGGCTGTGCTAACTTCACGCTTCGCAAAATGAATTTTTGGTTCTTTTAAGCTTAAAATATGCGAATATTCTTTTATATTTATCTCTTTGGCAATTGGCAGAACAAACTGAGCAAAAGCAGCACAAATTTAGTTCTTTTTTTTCAAAAACGTTGCTTTGCAAAAAAAAAAAATCATCCGTACAATTTGCAAACTTGCGAATTTGAAAAAAAAAAATATTTACGGCACAATGCAGCACCAGATAAGTACAAAACAGCACATCCTTTATTTTTTTTTGAAAATCGATAATGGCGGACTAACACACAACGGAGCCCAAAATTTAAAAATTCGAACGAAAATTATAAAATTCGACCGGCAAATTCATAAAATCATGAACACAAATTAATCTATTCTTGTGTTCGTACGCGCATAACTCGGCTAAACATCCTCCGACTTGGTTGAGGATTTTTTTGCTGGATTTGTATTGAACCAGATTATCACACCATGCAGATAAAAATTTGGAAAATTAGGCCGTAAAAGTCGGAAAGTTGTGATAACAGTAAATTGCATACTTTCTGAATTGTTTTCTTTTTCTTTTTTTTAGAACGGTCTTTCTACATTGGCGATTGATACGAACTGGTAGTGATCGATACAGAAGCGAGAGTCTCGCAATAAGCCAATAGTGCGCAAATTATTGCTGTTTTTATTTTTTTTTATTTTAACACGACAAAAGTATTTCTATTTGTGATAAACGAAATAAATAAAGGTATCTACACAGTAGAAAGGTGAAATTCAATTGATAGGTGTCAAATTTTGTGTTTTTACAGAAAATTGTGATTTCTAAAAGTAGAGTTATCAACATATACGGATTTGCATGAACACAATTTTCGTTTATTCAATCACTGCGTTTCGATAGTAAATCATTTATTTTGTGAGGGATGAATTTTAATAAGGTATTTGTCAACAACCAATTATTATTTATGTTCAATTCAATTCAATTGATTGACGGTTGTGAAATTTATCATTAAGGACTTTTCTGTATTGAATTCAATTTAATTTAAAGAGTTTTATTCTTTCAATAGAGAAGCTCGACTTACGAAAGGATCATTAGTAATTTAATCAATTACAGGTGGAACGAAGTCCGTCGAGTGCGGGTCAGCTAGTTTTATATATTTCTGAATTAAATATTATCAAACCAATTAACAAAAATAAGTAGGTGGGTAATGTTAACAGGCACAAACATGTATTTACGATGTCAAAGCTAAACAATTTACTTAAATGAAAAATCAACATGAACTTTTCACCTTCGTATCATTATCTCGAGGATGTTTTTGCAAGGCATAAACAATTCTTTTGCGCACAAAAACTTTGATTGGCAAATTTGGTGTTATATGATTTTACATTTCTGACTAAATATTATCAATCCTATTAATAAAAATTAATTCGTAAATAATTGGTGGCAGCGCCTTTAAGTTGTTGTTGTTATTGTTGTTCACAAATTTAACAAAAAAAAAAATAAGTACTGTTAGCAGGCGCAAATGTTTTGCTGCTAAAACTTGAACTCAAAAAATTGTTCTTATCTAACGAAGGTTTTTGCGATTTAAATTGGTACTCCAGTTACCAATTCAATTTTGTAAATACACAACACATGTGTCAAGGCATATACTACCGCCAACCCATATGCCCCAAGTGTCCAAAATCTCTCCCAAAACCAATTTAAGGAACAAACTGGTTGCTTCATAAACATTGTGAAATTGTCATCAAAATGGGAAAGAAAAGAACAATTTTTGTCAACTTTTTTCACAGTTTTGCATAAGTTACAATACTGAAGAGATTTTATTGGGAAGAAAAAAATCTTTTCGAGAAAAAAAATTACAACTCAAATTTTAAAATTTTGAAAAAATTATCCAATTTTCCATTTTTTTTTTTTTGAAAAAAATGTTTTTCTTTCTTTTTAACGCTTATGTAACTGTAACTAACGCAAACCTGTGAAAAAATTGTTCTTTTCTTTCCCATTTTGATGACAATTTCACAATGTTTATGAAGCACCCAATTTGTTCCTTAAATTGTCTTTTACGACTTTGATCATTCGGTACTGGAAAACAGTTCAATGGATTAATTTGAAATTTTACAGAAATTTTGGTGGTCTATAGTTCTTTAAAATGTCTTACCAAATTAAGTCCTGTATTCAATATTTGTAAAGCAGTAAAAGATTTACAAAAAGTCTTTAAACAGTCTTTTTTTTGACCTTTTCTTAATGTAACGGTTAGGAGCCAAAAAAAAAAATAATCGTTATAATGTTTTGGAAAAATCTTGAAGAAAATTAATTCCCGTTTTTAAAACTACCCTTAAATTTTCCGTGTCGTCATTCCTTGCGAAGATATTGGTAGTCAAAGTCAAAAGTCTGTTTTTTCATTCAAAACCAGATATTCTTCTGAAAAAAAATTGTAGAATAACGAAAAAAGACATCTTTAAAACTGATTAAACAAGTTATTGAAAAAAAGCATTGATTTGGCTCAAAAACAATTTTCAAAGAAAATACCAATGTTCAAAAAAAAAAAAAATTAAAATTTTTGGCTCGTGCGTCTTCTTATGATTGCGCAATAACGGTACCTTAAAAAATTCATTTGCTGAAATTTCTCAATACAAAAAATATAAAGCTTTGGAATGCTTTTTGTTTTATCTCAATACGACCACTTTTCACAGAGATACAGCTTTTCAAAAAACACTAAAAAAAAGTGATTTTTTTTTTTGTTCCCTTAATTTTTTTGACAAGTGTATTTTCATCAAATTGATCTTCTCTTCGGCAAAATTTTGTTCCGCTACGCTTTGAGTGAATTAAAATTTAATGTAAGATTTTCACGTGGAAAAATCTCAAGGATTATGAATAGTGTTTTAAATCTCTTAAAAAGCGTAGCGAGAAAAATGTTTGGCCAAGGGAAGATAAAAAAAATCGATAGATTTTTGCTTGAATATTATTTAATCTTATAAGTTCTAAGTATTCCCATTATAAAAATTTGAACTGTTGGAGTTAAAAATACTGGAAGAAAAAGCTAAATCAAACAAAACTGTCAAAAACATAATTATTTTTTTATTTCGTACCGCGAGTATGAAAATTGGTATTATGTCACTTACACTGCACTTCACGCAGTTATAAAGTTTAACTAAGTAAAAATCATCGTACGATTGTGTTTGAGCTGTCATTTCAGATTGAATCTGCAGATTAAACCAATTTTTTTTTTCGAACGCAAGCATCTCTAGAATAAACAATGTTTTCTATTTTTCACTTTTTATAAGAATGTAGAGCCTTGAGAAAACCTTTTTATTTTGCTTTTTTTTTTTTTAGAACGATTTTCAATTTTTCGAAAGAAACATTATATTAGCCTAACTACCGTACAAAATTAGAAGTTGGAATTTGTCACGCAAGCTATTTTGACTATATCTAGTCCGCAGGGCGCTGCATGACAACAACAAAAACAATATTAGCTGGAAAAGAGTTTCAAGGGAAAGGGATTTTAAATGCATGATTACATTTGGTCCAACAGAGAAGGATGAGACTACTAGCATTATGGGCAATACGCCTGTATTTATTCATTATTCGTTTGACCAAATGCAATGTAAATAATCATTACTATTATTGACCGCCCGATGAGTGCAATCGGTTGCTGGGTGGTAATGAAATGCTACTTTTAGCTGACCGCATCGCATATTACAATCAATGCACACTGTATGCATAAATATAATTCAAAATTTGCCCATTAACTATGCTCGTGTATGTGTGTTAAGCCTACTGTGTATCCTGTATCATTATTTGCCATACTTAATAAAACTTTAATAAACCATCTCTCATCCACATCCCAAACTCCTCTGCGTGCAATCGCTTGTCCATTAAAAATACTAAAAAAGATAAATTGTAGATTATTGTGTTTGATTTCATCTCTGACGCTCGATGATCATAATATTAAATTTTTCCTATTTAATCCGATTTATATGGATATAACTCATATAACTTAATAAAACTGTATGTGTATGTATGTAGATACAAAACTGCAAAGAGGAAATTAATATAATGTTTTATATTGGTTTTGGGATACCTCAGTGTGATTGTGAGCTGTTTTTTTTTTTTTTTTTTGTAACCAAACCTGAGCTAACAGGTGTATCTATATCTAATCAGGATTTTCATTTTAGTGTTCAATGAAGCATAGTATTCATTCATTAATTGGATGCACTCAGGCAGCAGTTTTTGAGTACCTTCCTACTTTTGAAAAATTTTAATTATTTCGAACCACCGCGTTGCGTGTTGGTCGTCTACCTAGACCTACTACATACGTCTAGTGTGAGTGTTTTGACAAAAAGTTAATTTACAATCGTCAATGGAATCGAATTAACACCAAACGTGTGTGGCACGCCAAATACAAATTTTCCATTTAAAAATCAACGTTTATTAGTTGGTTTTGTTTTTGTATATTTTGTAATATAATTGTGGGTAGCCGCATTATTTTTTGAATTTTAAATAAATGAGGAGCATTAATTTATTGAATGTTTTACACAATTCTTGTTTTAAAAATTTAAAAAATAATCGAAATGTGATTTTGAATAATTTAAAATAAAATTAGAAAAATAAATTAAATGGACAACTGGGTTGTATGAATTTGCTCTTGACCATTCAAATGTATACTTGAACTTAGAATTTAAACTTAAAAATTATAAAAAATGCACACAATTATAAATATATATATTTTTTTTAACCTTTTTTGAAAGTGTTTTGACACAAAATCGATGAAAACCATCTCATTTTAATCTATGAGACAAAAATTTAATAATAAAAAAATTATTTTATACACCACATACAATTTTTTAAACATTCTTAGGAAAAAAAAACAGATGGCATAGCTACCAATTTATTAGTATTTATAATTTTTGTATCAAAAATTTGATTTCGAAGAAAATCATGTGCCCATTTTTGAAATATCGAATTTTAAAAAAATATATTTATTTTTTTGTTTTTTTTTTTTTTTTTTTTTTTTTGAAAAGTTTAATATACAATATTTAAATTTTTTCTAAGAAGTTATCTTTTGTAAACATTTTTTTTAATCGGTTAGATAAATAATGAGATATGTGGTAAATAAAATAAGTAAAAAAATGGTTCCAGTCCAGTGCCTTCTTATAATTATATAGGCTTAGTGTTAATTTTGTTTTTGTTAAATGGTAGATGGTAATAACATTGGTATACAGAGCAATTTTAGTCAAAATAATAAGAGTCGTTTTCGAACAAAGGTTAATATCTTTAATTAATAATTTTAATTTTAAGGTAACGGTAATTTTAACCATGAGAATAATTTTCCAAATAATGTTAAAAAACGTAAATGGTCTATTAAAAATCGACCAAGACATTTTGGGAACATATAATTGAGTTTCAAAAAATTAAATCGTACTTTTTTAAAAAATCCAAAATTTAGTTTCAGTATATTGGTTCTATATGCATATTTAAATTTATCCTAACATTTTCCATAGTAAATTGATCAAAATCACTTTTCGAAACAAAAATAAAAAAAATGGTTTTATGTGAGGCCCCATCTATAACCAATTTTTATCATTTTTTTAAACAAAAGCCTTTGGCCTATGTCTATTAAAATTTAAAATTTCGTTTTATCTATAATCGTAATATTAAGTTTGAAAAAACCCTCAAATTCGATTTTTGAACGATTCCATTACGACAGGTACGACAGTTAGATCATCAGCATCAGTTAGTTAGATGCTGTCGTACTCTTCTAAGACGCAAATATAAACAGACGTAATTCTTTATAAATTTCTTCGTCTTCCTTGTACGTTAACATAAAATATTTATTTATGTATACAGGGTATTTACATAAGATGCAGCAAGAGTCAAAAGGCTAGAGCATACAGGTATTTTCCCCTGCTTAGGTGTTAGGGTAATTTTCTAAAAAGTCTATTTAAAGTACCTACCATGTAGAAAATAAAAATTATTTAAGAATAACTCTTAAATGCTATGCTTTATTTTATTTTAAAGTCAGAAATTAATTCTTTATTTCTCTTTTTTTACGTGTATTAAGATACCTACTTTAATTAATATGCACTTACCTACCGATATAGTTTTAGTCAAAAACTAAAAGACCAGATATGTCATAAAAAAGCTTCTGGTTTTTGATAAAATTAAAAATAACAATGTATGTATGTACATAATATGTATGAAGCTCTATAGAACATGTAAAAACCTGTTTGTAAATTATTAGGGACGGGCTAACAATTTCAGCAATTCTCATTAATTGAATTCAAAAATTTCATGTAATAAATAAAATAAATTTGATGGCACAACAGCTCATGAAGAACTAGGGCCTAGTGACTTACAACTCTCAACCATTCCTGTGTGCGTGTTTGCAGGAATGGAGGGGACCTACAGTTTATTGCCGAATCCGAACGGCTAACGAGCGGCACTTTTCTGTGACAGGAGATACTCTTGGAGGATTTGTCAATTCCTCGCAAGAGGCAGTAGCCGTTTTTTCTTTTAAATAAATAGGTGGCGAGGCTGGGGATCGAACCTTAGACCTCCGGCATGACAGTCCATCGCACTAACCATCACGCCACGGCTACTACTAAATTTTTATGTATCAATATAAAAATGAAAATATTTTCAAGAAAAAAAATTATTCCAACCTTCATATCAATCCTTTTTACATTTCTGCATTCTGCATAGCTATTTCTCTAATTAAAATACGTTACCGAACCTGGGAAACACCAAATGAACACCAAACATCGTGAACCAAAACCGTGTAGCCTGAAAACAGCAGGAGTTCAGATTGCTATATGGTTTGAGATTTATATCCTATGATATTCTTCTACCCTTATTTTTGAGCTTTCTGTTTACGATATTACGATATTACCATCTAAATTCTCTCCCTTCAGAGTTACCATATGCTCGAAATAGTTCCAAGAATTAATTTTTAAAGAAAGAAAGAAACAATATTTTTTACGAATTTTTGTTGGTACGAATGAGATGATTTTGTTGAAAGTTTTAATTGAGTTGAAAATACAATGTGACAAGAATTCAAACACACTTAACTTAAATAGAGTTCAATAAAATTAAAAGATTCTTTGAACAAAAATGTCAAAATATGATTGATGGTCAATACATAATTCCAAACGTAATGAAGAAGAGTTAACAGCAAGCATAAGTTAGTCAGCTTTAAAAAGTAATTCGGAAAGTATAACAAGATGTCAAACAAGACTAAGACATAAATCCTTTTATAATAAAAAATACCTTTATGACTTTGGCATTACATTGGACTTTGCGGCAAACAAATTGTATCGTTTTTTACATAAAACATTAAAGACTAACACACTTTTTTCTGAATTTCGTATAATAAGTGGATCAGCGAATTAATTAATTTTTGATATTATTTTGGATCAAGTTTTTTTCAGAAAATAAAAATTAACATTTACGATAAATATTTTAAATTAATTGAGCTTAAGCTTAAATAAGAACGAAGAGAATGTGTTGGCAATGAGAGAGATGTAAGCAACTAGCTTTGGTTTTGTACAGTCAACTTCATCAAATTTTGCAGAAATAAGCTTTGGGTATCTCGCTTTAGCACTCGTGAGAAGTTTACAACATACATATGTCGGTATGGATTGTTCACTCTCATTTACGCGTGCTTTTAAAGTTCAAAAACACTTGCAACAAAAACACGGTCTTATCTGTATGGACCGTTTACTTTGTGTTAACTTTTGGCTTTTTGTTGGTTTTTTTTTTTTTTTTAATTGGCAGCAAGCAAACCCCATTTTCATTTGGTGGGTTCCATGATGGTGGGTTTTGGATCTGATGTGTTTCCCATAGTCAAATTGACTTTAAAAAAAAAAAAACAGGAAAAGCTCTCACTACTATATAAACTAGAAATCTGCAAAGGCCACTCACTCATTGATGGTCTCTATATGAATTTAATTTTTTAATTGTAAAGCATCGATGGAAAATTTAACAAACTAAGCATGTAATAAAAAAACAAAACAAAACAAAATCACGCTCTTATGTATATCTACGAATGTGAATAGATTAAAAATATGCAGAATAATAATTCTGCATTTTTAATGAAAAATTGAACAATTTCAGCAAGGAAATTTAAACACAGCTTGATGCAGACGCAGTATACAAAATGAAATATGTATTTCAATTTTAGAAATTAAACTTAATATTTTGTGATTTATTTCATTTTTTAATTTTTTTTTGTTGGTTTTAATCAAATACAGCAACATAATAAAAATATAAAACAAATTATTTTTTTTTTTTGTTGAAAATTTAAAATTTCAAAATTTTGGATACTTTAAATTGTTGCCAAAATTAAACAAAAAATAGAAAGAACAATTCAATTTTTTTTTAAGAAACCAACCAGTCTGGAAAAATGGCAAGTTTTTGCCAAATTAAGTCAAGGCTCTGGAAAGTTTTCAGTTAAGGAAACTGGGATTGATAAGCGGAAGGTACCAGGATCCAATCTTAATTAAACAAACTTTTTTATTTTTTTTGTAGATACCTAACCCATATCTATTGTAATTAAGAGCTGGCTTTTTTCAATAATAGACTGATAGTAAGGGGCGGGGGGCGGGGGGGGGGGGTGAAGGAGTAAATAAATCTAAGAATCAGGTGTGAATGCGTGTGTTTGTGAATCATATAGTTAGATGTTAATGGTCACGTTTTATAGCTTCAACTTCAAATTTTAAATTGGGGGTAGAATTGTAAAAATCCATTGGATATTTTTGGCGTTATTTGCCAAAATAACGAAAATAACAAATTATACTAAAAAAGGAAGCACGAATAGGAAACACTGATACGCAATATACGCGCCCATTATTGGTTTTTATTTATCGGTGTGCTGTTAGAAGTGAACTGTTACATAATTTCGATTTAACAGGCCCTCTAATCTTGGAAATAAATGGAAACCACACCTGGAGGTGTTGCTTAAGTTGTTACACTACTGCGACAAGGAATAACCCCAAGGTATTGTGGCCCGTCAGCTCCATTTAAGCAAATTTTGTGTATCACAGATCTACAAAACGTTCAGGGAAACTGGATAGTTTGTGCGGATGCCAAAATCTGGACGTGTCGCCGGTGTAACACTTGGAGATATAAAAGATACATCGCAATAACTTCTCTCAAAAATCCACTTGACTGGCTTTAAACGTCCAACAACAGCTCAAACAGGTACGAGGAATAATTGCTAGTGAATGGATAGGTAGAAGACGACTTAAAGAAGCATACCTTACCCCGAAACGACCTGTCAGGGGATCGAAATTAACTGCAAACCACCGACAAGGTAGACTACGATTTTCTCTAATGCACTATGATTGGGAAGTTGAGCAATGGAGGCGAGTTATGTTCTCGAATGAGTGCAAAATGAGTCTGCATGGAAGAAGTGATCGTAAGGGCAGAATACACAGACGACCTGGCAAGCGATTTGAAAAAAGCTGTTTTGTCGAAACCGTGACTTACGGGTAAGGGTTTTGTATGATACAGGCATTTGAATTGAAGGAAAAGTGAGCTTGTTTTTGTGACTGGTGGTGGTCGAAGGGGGGGGAGGGGGGGGGGGTTTAACTTCGGATCGGTATATTTCCGATATTCTGCTGCATCACGTCGTTACTTATGCTGGATGTATTGCCAAAGATTTCACTACTAATGTTAATGATAACGCTCGATGCAACACTGCGCGGGGAATAGTCGGATTCTTTGGAGAATTTGGTATTGCCACGATGGACTGGCTGGTGCTAAGCCCAGACTTAAACCCTATCGAGCATTTGTAAGACGAGCTTAAACGAAGGGTTAGAGCCAGAAATCCAGCTCCTGAGACCATTAAAGAAAGAAATACCGCAAGAGACAGTCAAGAAACCCATCAGGTCAATAAAAAATCATTTCGAAGTTGTAATTAGAGCTTAGTCGGGGTAATACAAGAAACTGAAACAAAAAATTTCGCTTAATTTTGTCGTTAATGTTTAATTTTCGAGCTACTACCTGTTTCAATTTCATTTTATTTTTTATTACATTATGACGATTATCTTTTGAAATCCCGAAGTATTTTTCATGTTTATAACCTTGATTTAAAGCTTATGGTTTCAGCGTTGTAAAGATACCATAAATATTCATGTATGTCAAGTACATTCAGAGCAATTATTATTGTTTTTACGTGATGCAAGAGGGTGATTCCATTTTTTTGCTCGCAAGTGTAAATAGAATTTAAGCTTATGAAATAACACTGGTCGATAAAATTAAATTTGTTTTTTGTTACAAAAATCAAACTAAACTTTTCCAGATATTTTTGGTGTGTTGAACTCGAATCCGAAATCAGAAATATTCTATTTATCGGAGAGATTCAAACAGAATTTAAAAGAGAAAACAGCGAAAAAACTGTTTTTTTTTTATGTACAAACCGACCTCGAAAACGTGACGTGATAGAATATTTCTTACTTTAAATTCGAGGTCAGCACACCAAAAAAGTACGGAATAGTATATATTTTAGTTTCTGTAACAAAAACCTTGTTGACCAGTGCAATTGAACTTCAAATATTGGAAAGACAAACCATCCACATTTAAAAACAAAATCCATAAAATTAATTCAAACCTAATTTTAGTAGTTTAAAAGTGATGTCGTTTTCGATTGGATTTTCAGAGTGTTTCACTCCTTTTTGATTCCAATGGAATATGAAAAACTCTCTTTCGTAATATGTGTATCTATGTAGAAGTAAAAAATAAAATGAACTCTTCAATAATTTCAATTTCAGAACATCCCAAGAAAAAGCATTTACTATTTTAACAATTAATCCAACACATACTTTTAAAAGTACATATGTGTGTTTTCAGAGTGCACTGCTAGCACTCCTTAATGAAATCCGGAGTGAAAAAACACTCATAAATCATCCCTCCGAACAGCAAATGGAAGGTTTTTGGAGTGTTGGGAGTGTGGATAGAGTTAAAAAAGAGTGCTAGGAGTGACCAACGGAAAACGACATGAAAGAAAACCTTTCAGGTCGGTGCCCTAAGCGCTTAACTGGCTGAACAGAATGGTGACGCAGACGGAAACGGAGACGGAGCCGGAATAGCTGTCAAAATATTGAATACACGCAAATTCAATGTTGCGAACACAACGGAACGTAGACGCATACGGAGACGCAGACGCAGACGGAAGAGTTCACCAACTTTTAACTTTTGACGTACGGCACTTTTGACGTTTCAATTTGTATGAAGAAAAAAAACAACTTTTTTGGTCGGAAAAAAATATTGTGGTTATTTGTATCGCGAAAAAAATTATTTATTAAAAGGAAAATTATTGGAAACAAAAAATGTGAATTCTGAGCTTGTACACAATAATATTCTTTTGTTTTTCTTCAAAATACCTTCAAAGCTGTACAGCTGCATTGTGGGCATGTAAAAAAAATAACGTACGACACTTTTTGACAACTCTTCCAGTTCCGTCTGCGTCTTCAGTTCCGTCATTCTATTCTGTTCAGCCAGTAAGAGTAAGAGTTATTGATCTTGTCTACTTCTTTCCTCGGTGTTATTGCAGGCGCCCGCTTTAGATTATATTACTTCCAGTGGGCGTATTTTCTAGAATAGCTGTTGGATTTTGTGATATACTAATGTCGTTTTCCGTTGGTCACTCCTAGCACTCTTTTTTCACTCCATCCACACTCCCGACACTCCAAAAACCTTCCATTTGCTGTTCGGAGTGATGATTTAGGAGTGTTTTTTCACTCCGGATTTCATTTAAGAGTGCTAGGAGTGCACTCTGAAAACACACATACGTTTAAAAGTATGTGTTGGATTAATTGTCAAAATAGTAAATGCTTCTTCTTGGGATGTTCTGAAATTGAAATTATTGAAGAGTTCATTTTATTTTTTACTTCTACATAGATACACATATTACGGAAGAGAGTTTTTCATATTCCATTGGAATCAAAAAGGAGTGAAACACTCTGAAAATCCAATCGAAAACGACATAATACAGTTCCTTAAAATAACACCTACGATTTAACAACCTATTTTAAGTTATTTATTAAATCTTTAATTCAAATCTCAAAAATCAGTTCTGGTCTTCGTAGTAGCTTTATTATTAAATCCGATATCCCGATATTTATATCCGATTATTAAATCCGATACTATTACAAACCACTTCAAAGGATCTACATCAAAATGTCATAAATACATAAGAACTAAATACCGAAATCCTTAAAGCATTTGTCCTTTTATCTTTTTATCCATTTGATAATGTTTTTGTTGATGACTATATATGTACCTACAACGTGTGTCTAAACAAAATAGAACAGAATGCCATTCAAAACAACAATAACACCTCATTCACATTGGTACATATTGAATGTCAAATATACTTTGAAATTCTGACTGCTGCGAAGTTGTATAGGTACGTTGGCGTTGCGTTGCGTTTGTTGGTTGGTTGGTTTGCCTAACTAATAATAAAATCTATTGTTTCGGCTTTTAATTGCGAATGTGTGATTATAATGATGCTGTTTCCAACTTGCACGCCACACCTCACCACCACGCCGCCGCGCCATACGTTATCGTCATCTCTTGGCGTCGTCGTCGCTATTATTTCCATTCCGTCTATTGTCTTTCTCACGTTACGTTTGTTATTTCAAAACAAAGAATCCGCTGCCAGTTTCCACGACCTTTGTTTAAATTTAATTTCGCTCGAGTTTTGATTAGTTGAAGTTTTTGTTTGATAAACAAACAAAAGCCAACTTCAAGGAAATTTGAGGACCTTAAAATATTGGATTGTGTGTGTGGGTAAAAGGACTAAATTACAAAAAAAAAAAAAACTACCTTTACATTTTATAGACAAACACTCCATCTAGCATCGAGATAGGAAAACGGCATTAAACGTTTTAATTTGAAAATAATTTTTTCTGTCGCCCGCCAAACAAAAGCCATATTTAGCACACCACCCTCCTATTTAAGTACTTGGATTTTTTTTCACACGAGTCGAGGGTGAAATGCCACTAAAGCACTCATAATAATAATTTTTAACTGCAAGCAATCATCATCATCAAAATTCAAAGTGGCATTGCAATTATCAACATTGAAGGGTGTTTTAATTTATGAAATGAATCGAAAACAATAGACGTAATAATAAATTAATAAGACCAAGAGAGCTTGGTATTTAATTGGGGTTGCTTTTTCTCCGAATTATATACCTGCCATATGTGTTTGAAGTCTAAAATTAATACAAAAACAGTATTTGGTTTAAATAACGTTCCTATAGCTCCTTAAACTGTATACATACTCGAACTCATAGCTATTTTATTTTTATTCAAGTTAAAAATATTTTGAGTACTTAATTCGAAAATTGATAAGGCAATCGAAATGTGTGTGCTTCGGTTGGGTGGTATTTTCGTTAATAAGTGCGCTACAAAAACTTAATTTCATTTAGAACGTATGTACGTACTCATAAGGTGATTTGAAAGGGCATATTGAATGAACCACACACACATGATGGAGTATACTTCAATAGGGGGTGTAAATAGTATAGTTCTGTGTGCTCTCAGTTTAAGTACCATACACCATCAGAGTGAGGTGCACCCTTATGGTTTTAACATTTGTGGGAAACTCTATAAGCGTAGGTGAACCACATTCGTACAAAACGCTATAAAATGCTTGGTATAGAGGTGCTTGGAAAATTTTAGATGCCCTAGTTTATTATACAAAAAATGAATAAAGGTGAAATATCCTTTATCAAGTTCTACGAATAGGTGTTTGCTTTCGTAGGTACTAAAATGTTGTTATTTTTTTTTTTTTTTCTTAATATAATTCTGCTTTGGGGTTCTGTTCAACTGATTTTAAATTTGTTTTTGGAATTTCCTCATATTTTTTTTAATTTGATTTTAGAGGGAAAGCAATATGTAGTTTTGTGTAAAAAAAAACTCATGCTTTCATTTGTGCATTGAGTAAGAATGGATTGAAGGGATTGGTTCAAATTTGGTACCTACAGAAAATTTGTGTAAATAATCCTCTGGAGGGTAGTTACTCCTGGCGTTATGATTGATTCGTATAAGACTTTGACGTCAGAGATTGTGGAATCGTATCCTAGTTGGCACATAAAAATAGAAATGTTTTTTGTTTTTTTTGTTTTCACGGAAAATTCCACTTGCGAGGAATTGACAAATCATCCAGGAGCATTTCTTGTCATAGAAAAGTTCCGCTCACCTAAGACGTTCATATTTGGCAATAAATTGTAGGCCCTGTCATTCCTGATAACTATCACGATGCAAAATTGTATTTTTAATTATTTAGTTCTCTATAGAGAAACGTAATTACGAAAATAATGGCACTAAAAAATTAGTTTGAATTTCATTTCATAAGACATAAAACATAAAACATAAAACATTAAACATACATAAGACATAAGACATAAGGCATAGTTAAAGTGAGAATACCTACCCTTAAGTGTTTAATAAAAAAATCTGCTTTTTTTTTTTAATAACTGTGCTTACTAAAAACTGTACTGAACGTATAAGGCATGCACTAGTTATCAATCAAGCAAAGTCAGCCTTATATTTTTTTGTATCGACCGATATTTTGTTAAAATTCAAATAAAATTTAACTTTGCCTCCCCCAATAATTTTAATCCTTGGTGTGATCTTGATGTTTTTAATTTTTTTTTCTCAATAAATTTTATAAAAAAAAAATATATGCATCGCATAAACTTGATGTTGCTATTGTTGTTTACAACTACAATTCTTCTACATTTTACGGATACATGTTATTGGTTCAATAATGAGCTGATATATCTTTAACAAAAAATGCCAAAAAGTTAAACGTACTATAGGGAGCTCCTTTGGATTTTCCATGCCTTAGCCTCGTAAGGCAAACCGCAGAAATCTGTTTTGTTTCCAATCTGGCTATATGGCACTCATAATAGGGTTACCAAATCTGACAAGCATATTCAAGAACAGGTCGGACAAAATGTGATGAAAAAATGTTTTTTTAACATAGGGATCTAAAAACTACAGGTACCTACCAAGCAAGGGCGGATCCAGACTTTGAGTCAGGGGGGGTCACACTTCAAAATACAATCACGCTAAAAATTTAATAATTCACCTACCGCCGCCGTTTGCAATTGAAGAACGCAGCAATGTTTTTTTATCGACTTAGAGTGAAAAATGACTTTTCGGATGTAACTATACTTTCAGGTATTTTTTGTTATAAAGATAAATTTCTACATCATATTTTACAAAATTTTTGAATATTTGAGGTCTGAATTTTGACTTGGAGTCAATTTTTATCAATTTTTTGCAATTGCAACGAATTTGCTCCTTTTTTAATTTGTAATATTTTGGAATGAAATGTTATAGAGTTATTCGTATTCACATACTAATATTTTCATCAGGGAATCCCAAAAACTGTGTAACAAACCATTCACATTTTTAAAGAACAAAGTAAACGTCTCAATCATTTCCGTACGATAATGGATTGTAAATTGATAAACTCAAGAAGCAAACAAAAGAAAATATCCCATACAATTTGTATGGAAATAAAACGCACGACTGGATCGCACAAACTTGCTCTTGTAGTAAAAGTTTCTTCGAATTTTAAAGATTGAGCGTAAGTTTAAACTAGTATTTTACATGTAACTTAGATCTTAAATTGAAAAATTATTAAAAATCAACATAATTCGAAATTAATTTACTAAAAAAGTCTTCTTAAATTGCTTTAAGAGCTAAAAACAGTACATCATCTGATTTCTTTAACTAATCTTAGTTCGTAGGAGCAGTTTTTTTTTAAATCAATTTTTTATGTATAAAAATTTGTAAATATTTTTAAGAAAAAAAAATTGGTACACAATTTTTTAGTATTTATTTATGTTGAATTAAAAATTAAATTTCGAAAAAAATTATCAAAACTATTGAATTTTCAAAAAAAAAATGTTGATTTTTTTTTTAAATCCAAAATTTGTTTTTTTACTCGTGTATTTGAAAGCACGCTAAATGTATTTTGTACTGTCAGCTATTATTCTTCTATAAAGTTCTGTGATTTTGCTAGACTTTTCCTACAGAATAGAAAAAATTCGTTCACAACTTACTAAACAAAAATAAATGTTCGAAATTTGACTAGGCGTATTGCACCGAATCGTAAAGACGTGAACCTCTAGTGCCTGTGTGAAAAATTGGATGACAAAATTTGTATATGATATAATTATTAACTAATATACAAATAAATAAATTTGAACAAAAAAAATTTTTGCTTGTCAAGTTCCGATTCTAGATGCGCTAAAACAAAAATTTTAAATTTAGCTTTAGGCAATTGCAAAAAAATGTGTACCTACTATATTTCAATCAAATCAACCCACCCATTTGGGTGGTAATATAATATTCACATTCATAACATCGGAACTTTTGTTTGCACTAAATTTTATGATCAAATAAAAATGTATTATATTAGGTGTTTATTTTTCCAATCCCAGAGGGAATTGGTTGAAAAAATCGACATCGGGGATGATCGACGCCATTACAGAAAAAAAAGATGGATTTTTCATAAAAACTTAATGCCCGGTAACACAGTTTTTTCCCGTTTTTTTTGAAAACAACATTTAAACAATTGACGAATCCATTTTTTTTTTCACTGTGTATTTGACTGCAACACTGAAAAATCTTTGCGACCTCATTTATTTTTGTGTAAAAATTGTTACAATTTATTTTTGCAAACCTATTCGTATCTTCACAAATTGATTTATTATTGTTTTTATTATTTAAGTATACAAACACCATGCTCACCAAATAGGTAAAAAAATATACCATAAGTTGAACCGTCTTGTTTTAAGAATTTTTTAAGGAGCCAACAATTCTCTTTCTTGCTCAAATTTATAAAATTTGATTGTGGATTTTTGTAAAAATTAAAACGAAGTAGGTATGTATGTACATATAAAGCGGCAAATTTTTAACAATGTTCTAGATGTATAGTGTTTTTGATATGGCCCAGGGGAGGGTCAAGTTCTGGATATCTTATTTTTGCATGCAGTCTCTTTTTCTATAAAACTAATCAGTACTAATAAGCGAATGGATATGTCCCAGGGGGGGGGGTCATGACCCCCATGTCCCCCCCACCCCCTGGATCCGCTCTTGCTACCAAGTTTAATCGCGACTCATCGCAAGATGAGCTGAAACCAAAATTCATATTTTCCCTCTATAGGAAATCACATAAAAATGTTCTGTACCAAATTTGTGACAATTAAGTCTAAAAATTTTGGCTCTAACTTTAAATTGTTGCAAGTTTGGGATCATTTTCATTAACATTTACAACAACGCCTCAAGCGGGGAAGGGGAGTTAGGAGAAAAGCTTTAATATAGCTATGTACCTTCATTCATTTTACTTTTATTAAAATTCAAAGGCAATGACCAACCTTGGCAACACGTCATGGTCGTCATGATCTGGTGGCTCTATTAACCTCCGGGTTTAATTGCTATTTTTTTATACATAAAGGGGGTAAGTGCGCTATATACATACATAAATCAACTACATTTATATAGGTTCTTTCTTCTTAACATAAAATACTCTTAAGTCATTTTCCATGAAGCTGTATATTTGTCTTATAGTGAGAATACACTTATAATTTTCATTTGCTTACTAGTATAAGAAAAAACACTGCTGTCAAAGTAACAACAGTTTTATTAAATCAGTGTTTCTTTAATTAAAATTAGAAAAAAAAAAAATAAAATCAATTTGGGATCGTCAATATACCTATTTTTCATTTAAATTTGAGTTTTTTTCCTCGTATTCAGTTAATTAATATTTAGGAAAAAATGCTATATAGATGCTCAAAATAATTTGTGTTAGGGAATAGAAATGCAGACAAAACATCTATTATTTATAAGCTCTACTATGACAAACTATAGAGCAACAACAATAACAACACATCAAAAAATCTCTCTTTCATCATTACCGTGGGAAAAAAAAACCGACCCCTCTCAATCAATTCACTGCGTATGTTAGTACCAAAGAAGCATTATTCTATATTTTATACTCCCCCTATTTATTAGTAACTTAGGGTAGGTCCACATATTGGAGCTTTTTTATTTTCCATCTCGAACAAAAAAAAACAGTTATACAGAATACCTATATCTCTTGCTGCAAAATGAGAGTTTTGAAAGAGCCAGAGAAAAAGAGAGACAGAGATTTAGATTCAGAGAAGCTGCGGAAATACAATCCACAATAACATTTCAGAAACTGCACCCAGTCTCAGTCCCAGTCTAGTCTATACCATATCATTTTTACAACCAAACAGTTCTCTCTGGCTCTGTGGAAATACAAAATAACAATAACAAAATAATATTGTACTAAAAAGTAAGTGCTCGAATGCTTGAGAGAAAAATCTTCAGATTTTCATTGCGCATCCCTCTCACAAGTCACAACCTACATCCCACATCCACCACCCCTACCATACCACCCATCAGCCAGCACATTGAATCGACATCACCCTTGATGAGAACAATTTCACACGCATCAAGAGAGAGCACGACGTGGTTGTTGACGACGATTCTTTGTGCAAAAGTCGTCGTCGTCGTCGTTGGTGTCGTCCTCATTTACCTCACCTAGTCGACATCGTCGTCGTCGTCGTGGTCGTCATTATCACCATTTAAGCTGCCATCCCATGTTCCATGTTCTATGCCATTTCGCCAGTATCAGAATCTGAGTGTACCATAAAAATCTTTTAGTGAGAGTTTGCGATCCCGCGGGTACGGTCGAAACTTTCGGATTTACAAATTTTTTTTTTCATCGCTTCATTCGGAACAAATTTATAAAAAAAAAAAAATATAAAAAATTAACCTGAAAAAAAAACAAAAAACAAATAATAAAAAAATAAACAACGGTTTAGTTAAGGCTTTCGAAAAAAATGTGTGTTTTTGTTTTTGAACAGAAAAAAAAACTCTGCTTAAATAAATAGGATTACGTTAAATCACAAATACACTTCGAACAAACTATACCTAGAGAATTAAAGACACACAAGGATGAAATCATTGCATCAATTTGATAGTGCAACAAAGGCTTTAGTAGTTAACTATGCTGCCGCAGCACTCTTGGGGGCAACAACAATTGATAATAATACAAACCTGCCTACTACTCTCTCGCAAAGATTATGGTAATGGGGTTGCGGTTGGCGAAATGTTGTTGAACTACTAGACCGGATGTAATATTATTTATTCGTGCCACACTATTAAGTATGTCTCTTTAACTACGTACCTATACATCTGCTACAAATTTCAACCTCTCAGATTCATACACATACAATAATAACAATCATCAACTATGTACTATACTGAAAAGTAAATTTGCTTGCGGTTATTTGCCTACATAAGTTATTGGTGGTGCTTCGGGGGCTGTGTTGGTCCATATTATTAAGAAAATCTATAATACCTCAAGAAACCTATAAAAGCGCCTTCTGTGTTTAAGTTCGTTGATGAACCAGAGGGGAAAACGGAAACAAATCGCAATGTCAGGAACACAAATTCGGGATGATTTGTAAAATGTAACCAACCTCATATAAACAATCTTGCTTTTTGGTTTGGTTTAGTTGGGCCTCCTTCTTCGTCTTTGGTTGTTTTTCGTTCGTGCGCTATACCTTTAACTAATATACTACTGCTGCTACTGCTATATACATTTTCGTCGTCGTCATCCTCGTTGTCGTGGTCGTCGCGTCGTCCTTGTCGTCGGTCGTTCTAGTTCTTGGTTCTACTTGTCGCCGTAATCGTCTTTGTCGTTATTTCGGGTCGGGGTGTATATTGGTTGGCCTTTTGCCCTTACAAACGCTATTCCGGTTTTCCATCGCTATAAAGTATCTTATTTTCTTGCCGCTGTTGCTTCTGTTGAAAATCCTGAATCCTCTGAAGGCAAAAATGTTGAGTATTTCTCGGGTTTCCATTTCCACCCTCGCTCCATCTTTTCTATAACGATCCTCTAAATTATATATACACGCACAATATGGTGGTCGTTGGTCATTGGGGTGGAAATATTCTCTAATGCGTGTGCAACTGACGTCAATTACCATTGATTGTAATTGCTGGCCAATTTGTAAGAAGTGAAGTGTTATATTATTTTTCTTTTCCTTCCTTCCTTCTTTTCATTTTGTTTCGAGTGCGAGGATGCAATAAAGTAAAAAAATAAAATTAATAAATAAAGAAAGAAAAGTGTCAAAGTAATTAAGATAACAAGAAGTGTTACTTACAAAATAATTGGAATTTATTGGAAAAAATCAAAGAAAAAAAAAAAAAAAAGATAAAGGAGAAAAAGAGAGAGAGAGAGGGAGAGATAGAGAAAATAAAACAGTGTATTATAAGAATTGCTGTGCGGGGAGAGAATAATATATAAAAAAAAAAAGAAGAAAGATTGATTAACCATGGATATACAATTGATTTTTTTGATTTTATTTTTATTTGTTGGAGATTTGGATTCGACAAGGCTTCGTGGCAGTCCATCGACCGCTTTGACAAGGAACATTGAAGAAGAAAATGGTAAGTTAATCTTTTACTTTATTTCTTTTAGACCTTAATTGATGGTATAGTTTCTCTCAAAATGATAAATTGATTAATCAAGATTTTAGTTTTCATTCTTTTGAGGTATTTTAATATAATAAAAGGATATCTCGAAAATTAATTAAATTGACCTTCCTTTGAAACAACTTGAGACGGGTGGCAAAAAACCTTTAAAACCCCTTTGGATTTTGAATTTTTGTATATATGGTACCTAAAAGTTATTTATTTTTTGTTTTTGTTTTTCTTTTGTTTAACCATACCTAACGAATTCGGTGTAGGTGGTACCTATGTTTGGAATAGTGATGAATTTACATGCCAACCTTGTGTTATAAGGCTGACACTGAAAATCCTTCACGTGAAAACCAGGTTAATGGGAATACCTATACAATAGGTATCTGCCTATATCTCTGTACCTATATGTAGGTATACGTATGGATTAAAGTTAATTTTTTTTTTTGCTTTTGGTGAAAATGAGGAAGGATATACTTTCTGTCAGACACGAGTTATGAACACATCCGGAATACAAAATAACAAAAACAAAAATAACAAAAAAAAAAAAAAAATACTTGGATAAGGTAAATTAATGAGCGTTATACATTTGCTTTAAAGGATGTTAGATACCGTTGTATAAGCTATAACTTCAACCCATCGCTATATCCTCCCTACCTGCTTGTCACCTCCCCCCTTTAGTATGTCTACATAGTGCTGAGGTCGTTTATACAAAGGCAAAAAGGGAGCCTTTGTTGTTATTTAATTTTACCTTTGGTATATTAGATGTGTCTACATTCCTATCTTTTGGTACCTATACCTACCTTCATTTGAAGATTGGTTTGGGTTTAAGGGATGACATTTATTTAAATGCGTCTGAATTTATTTTGTAACTTTGAATAAACATTCGTTTAATAGTACTCGTATAAACAACAAACAAAAAAAAAGGAAACAATGTAGATTTGGAACCACAACAAAGAATCATTTGCTATTCATTATGAAAGTAAGGCAGTTTTGTTTAACTGTTGAACGATAATTGTGTAGATTTATGTATAAATGACTTGAATCATGTCACATGTCATTTTGAAGCCGCTAATTTTTTTGTTTTTTCTTCTAAGTTGATTGATCATTTAAGTAGTGATTGAGTTTTTTAATTTAAAAAAGAAACAAATATTTGAAAAAGATTCAAAAATAAACATGACAGCTGATGTGGAACCAGGGCTTAATGACTTACACTGTGATTTTTTTTTTTATGTGGAAGCGTTTGAAAATCGATCCCAGGCTTCTTGCTTTTTAAGATGCTTTTTTAGAAATTCAATTAACCTAGTTGCTTTAGGTTTGACTTCTCTTTTTTCCTATTTCACTATGCTGAATTTTTCGGCTATGCGAAAAATCGCCCAAAAACAAAACGCCCAAAACCTAAAAATCAGAAATCGCCCAAATTTATTGGGTGTACTTGCATAATGGAAGAAGACCAAAAAAATGAATGCAAGATCGCCCAAAAATTAAAATGAATAATCGCCCAATTTTTTTTAAATAATAACAAAACGCAAGATCGCCCAAATGTAAAATCACCCAAAAACTGTTTTGGGCGATTCTTCAATTATTTTTGGGCGATTTACAAAAATACTAGATACATATTCTTTTTTATTTCTTTAGTTAAGGCGATATTTTTTATAGATTTTTTTATTTATTATACATCAAAATACATTTTTTCTGTTTTCATTTTTGGGCGATTTTTCATAATTTTCTGGGTGTTTTTGAAAATATGTTTTTGGGCTTTCTTGCATTTTTCAAGTTCGCTCAAATGTTTTGGGTGATTCTTCATTTGCATCTTTTTGCCAAAAATATTTTGGGTGATTTTTCATAAAAAAAAAATATCTGTTTTGGGCGATTTTGCAATTAAAATTTTTGGGCGATCTTTCATTATGAAAAATCACCCAAATAGTGTAAAATGAAGAATCGGCCAAGAATAATTTTGGGCGATTTCTGATTTTTAGGTTTTGGGCGTTTTGTTTTTGGGCGATTTTTCGCATAGCCGAATTTTTCTTCACACTTAATGTCAACTGTATGCACAAAAATGCATTACTGGAGCGCACGAACTTGATTTTCTGGTTGATAACGATGTGGTTTCATAAAAACGAAAAAAAGGTAAAAAGTCAAAGGTGGACCTACCTATGTATGTATGCTTTTACAGAGAAAAATAATTCATAAAAATAGATTTTTTAATTGACGTAAACCAACTTGATGTGTGAAAATAGAAATTGTAGTGAAATTTGTTAAAGATTCAATAAAATAAAAAAAGTATACGTATGCGTATACGCCCGAGTGCACCACACATTAGAATGAATTTCATCTCTTTATGGAACATGTTGTTTATTAAAAAAAAATTCATACATATATTGTGTAGTAATTATTGATTGCTGTCGCTTTGTAGAAATCGAAGGCTCTTCCTTTGAAATGATTTTGTATTTTTTTTATTTTTTATTTTTATTTAAAGCTTATTCGAATTTTACTTGAGATATATATGTAAAGGTAGGTACCTACTAAATGGAAAGTTTTGGATTCGTAAAAAAAACTGAACTCGAGATTTTGATCGAACTTGACATTACGATGATAGGGAAGACGAAAAATAACGGTATTTACCATATAACTTTTTTTTTTTGCATTTTTGGAAATTCTTAAAAAACCGATCGATACCAAGTTTCATAAAAAATCAATCAAAAATTTTAGTATGTACAATGCTATTTTAATTTTTCAGAAGATTTTCCATAATTGTTCTCAAAAATTACTCCATGGATTTTTCTAAAAAAAAATTCAATAAATTTTATAGGGATTGGTGAAAATGAAATTTCCGAAAAATGTTTTTAAATGGTACCTCCCATAGAATCATTTTTTTTATTTTCATTTTTCTTGATTTTAATAATATTTGTTATGGAGAATCTTCTGAATAATTTAAATAGCATTGTACATACCAAAATTAAAAAAAATTTTTTTTCAATTTTTAAAAAAGTGTTTCAAATTTTTTTATTTTAAACCAAATATTTAGAAAACGATTCGGTTGATTTTTATGAAACTTGGTACCGAGCGGTTGTTTTTTAACAATCAAAATTAACGGTACCTTCCATATAAATGTTAAAAAACCGTTACAGAAAATCTAACTTTTTTTCGAAAACGACTTCTACGATTTTGATTAAAATACCTACTAATATTATCACGGTCTATTATTTAGTAGTAGCCGTGGCGTGATGGTAAGTGCGATAGACTGGTCATGCCGGAGGTCTAAGGTTCGATCCCCAGCCTCGCCACCTATTTATTTAAAAAGAAAAAACGGCTACTGCCTCTTGCGAGGAATTGACAAATCCTCCAAGAGTATCTCCTGTCACTGAAAAGTGCCGCTCGTTAGCCGTTCGGATTCGGCAATAAACTGTAGGTCCCCTCCATTCCTGCAGAAACGCACACATGAATGGTTGAGAGTTGTAAGTCACTAGGCCCTAGTTCTTCATGAGCTGTTGTGCCATCAAATTTATATTTTATTTATTTTATTATTTACTTAAGGCTAAATTAACAGTTAGTCATTATTAACAGTACCTTTCATAGAAAAATTATTTTTTTGGGCTATCTCATTTACTGTTTAATCGATTTACATAAATTTTTTATACAAAAGCTTTTAATAAGTTGAATCATATCAGATAATGTACTTTTTTTTTAGATCTCAGAACATCTTAAGATGATTTTTTTTTAATAAATTAATCTCAATTATATTGATTGTTAATAATTTTTGAATTTAAGCTTACCCATCGTTTATTTGGTTTATTCCGACAACTTAATGGCACAGACCATGTTCGGTTAGTGTCACAAGCCCGATCTTCCAAAGGTATTTTTTGTACTTTTTGTTTAAACTAACGGTAAGGTGCAAAAAAAAATATTCACTATCAATTCAAAATTCATATTTAAAAATCAATTAATGTCTCCAAAACTGCCATCGAATTTTGTGTATCATAATTCTTTGCTGAGATATTGATAACTAAATTAAAAGTTGTCTTTTTTCATTCAAAGCCAAAGATATTGTTCGGAAAAAAATGTAGAACTACGAAAAATTACGATATTTAAACTAAATAAACAAGTTATTGGGCCAACATAATTGATTGGCTCAAAAAAAACAAATTCAAAGAAAAAAAGAAAAAAAATTAGTTTGTTGGCTAGTGTTGTTTCTTAAGCGGCCCATACACACAACACAAGTGTGTGCACCGGTGTCATGACACCAGTGTGGCCTTCCGCCATACACGCAACACATTTAGTAACACCGACACAAAAAATCAAGAGATTTTGATTTTCTTGACACCGTGTTCGATACCGAAATCGGTGTAGACACTTGCCCATACACACACCACATTTGAGTACACCGACACCAGTGTCAACACAAGTGTTGTGTGTATGGGCCGCTTTATGATGGCGCAATAACAGTACTAAAAATTATTTGCTATAATTTTTCAATACAGAAAACTTTAGAATGCTTTTTGTTTCATCTCAATACGTTCACATTTCACAGAGGTACATCTCTTCAAAAACACTTAAAATAATTTAAAAAAAAAATGTTTCCCTTAATTTTTTTTTTTTTTGATAACTGATTTCAAAATTGTAACTAAATTTTTCCAGTTATTAGCAAGATAAACAACCCGCAAATAAAGCAATTTTCTGAAAGTAGAACGTCATTGAGAAATTTGTGAACTTTATTGCAATCAATTATAACATTTTAAGTACGAAGCTTAATAAAAATCGCCAGAGCAGATTGCGAAAAAAAGATGAAAAAATAAAAATAATATAATTCCGTTCATTTTTAACCGTTTAGGTGAGTCGAAACAAAAAATTAAATATATTTTCTAGAAAATCACATAAAAATGCTCTGTACCAAATTAGAGTGAACCATACAGAAGCACAGACGTAAAATCCGACTTTTTCGGACTTATGTATCTATTGTGTTGATTTTAATTAAAACATTTATATTTTTTCACTCGAAGCCAATACTTAGGGCAAGTAAAAAGTAGTTAAGAAGTATGTATGAAGGACATTAGTTGAAAACATAATTTCCTTGAATCCGTAATTTTGGCAAAAAAGAAAAGAAAGATTTTATATTGAGCTCGATTTACAGTAAGCATTGAAAATAATCTCCAAAAATCATTGCGTATGACATTTTGATTTACAGCCACAGATAATTCTGTCTTGTTAAATAAGTCTCCAAAGAAATCAAAGAACTGCAAGTTTTTGTTTGCTTTTCATTGAGAATTTTTTCAACATAAACATTTTTATACAAAAATCCTTTTTTCAATTCTTCTACTCATATTTAAATTCCGGACTCTTGCTAAAATTACCAACAGATTTTAATAAAAAAATGTTCCACTTCATGAAAAAATTTTTAATATTCTTATATAGAATGTGAAAAACCATTTACTATAACAAATTGTCAAAGTCAATGTATATTCTACCACCAAGCAATAAAAAATGGAAAATAGGTACTCCTTCTATCTACTCTACATATCTGCAGCATCTAACGTAACTAAAGCAATTTCTTGCCACATAACAAACCCTGTCTCAGACTCAGAACCTTATTTTGTTTTTAATTTTATTAAAAGGTTTGTGATTGTGATTTTGTGTTTCTGTATTATAATATCATGTTTTCCTTTTATAAATGGAATTGCAGATATCTACATACTATACGTATATATAGCAATTCCTTTAAGAGTTTGAAGGACTCTTGATTGTGATTTCCATTCAACACTTTGTCTATGCGAATCCTAGATGAGCTAGAAAGCATTACTATGGATAATTCCACAAAGAGCAAAACACTAAAATTAACATAATGTAAGGAAAACATACATAATTAATTCAAATGAAATTTCTTGGAAACGAATAGAGGCGCGGCATCATTCTGATGATAATAAGCTTACAACATGTAATTATGGTAAACCCTAATTTATATAATTCGCATAATATTTGAAAGCTTGAAAATTTGTATGAATGTTGTATACTATATAGCAAAAAGGAGTAAGTAGTAACAGCAGCAAGAAGTATCAAGAAAATCTCAACAACATTAATATTTTATTTTCTAAAGAAAAATCTTTTACTTAAGAATATTATAGCTGTCTTATATTTTTATTTTGTATTTTTATCGTGGTGTATACATACATATGCTACGCTGCTGGTATTATTTTCCTTTGAAGTTAAATTTTTCGGAATGATTATTATTGTTATTTAGCTAAAAAAGTGTCTCTCCATTATTTGACATGCTTTGAAATGTTTTTGAATCTTTCAAAGATGTTTCAACAGATTAATAAAAAAATAAATAAAAATCGAATGAATTTTGTGTTGTTTGATTTTTGTTGTTATTTCTCATTTAGAGTAATGGATTCACAGAATTTAAATTCAATTCAAAGAGATTTCAAATTATTTATTTGAATAATTGCATTTTAAATTTCTTCTTTTGGATTCTTAAATTAATAAAGCTTAACATGTTAAAAATTAATTAAAAGCAAACAAAGCGTTTTAAGAACAAAAACATAAAATTTTTTACTTGTTTTTTGTTTTTTTTTTTTAACACCAATAATACCAGGAAAGTATTAAAAACAAGTAGTATAGATATTTCTATATGTGATCCGCAAGCTAATCCTCAAAATTCATACACGCAGTGCTTGTTGACATTATTTAAGAATAAATATATAAAAAATATTGAAATAATATATAATATAGATACAAAATGAAAAAAAAAAAACTTTTATCAGAGATTTAACGATAAATCCATAATTCCATATATTTGAATGCATACAATCATATACATTATTTTGTAAAGCCGCTGACATAAAAATTCAATAAAAAAAAATCTTTAAAGCGCGTATACGCGTGTTAAATGGAAATCAATTTTATGTATCTGAATTTGTATTTTGCTATTTTTTTTATCTGCTTCAATTTTGTTCACATTTTTTTTTTTGGTATTGGTAGTTTGGTATTTGGTGAAAATAAGAAATAAACAAATTTTTCTCGTTAGCTTTTAATATTTTATGGTAATGAACAAGAGGGATTTATTTATTGGTAGACTAAATTCTCTGGATAGACTTTTTGGTGATTTGAACAATTTCATAAAATTAGTGTTATATTTTATAAAATATAGTCTGATACACCATTTAATTTGTTTGCCAACAATTATACCGACATGCGTGTTTTTTTTTTGTGTTTTTTCTTGTTTTGTATTAATTAAACTTGTATTTTTTAAATAATTCAAACTGAACCTTGTGAAACTAGTAAATGCAAATATAATGCATAATATTAAATGACCATTCGCCGACTGAATTGGAAGAACTTTTTTAAGACAAAACCTGTAACCGAATAACAGAAAAAAAATTAACTGATTGATTACATCAGAGGTAAACGGCAGAATTGCCCAACGAACTTATAATTGTTTGCAATTGTCAGTGTAATCATTGAAATAATGTCACTTTATGTGAAATGATGGGCTCAAATTAATTTTTTTTTGACAATAAATATTATTTGAGTCGTCAGCTTCATATTGGCATCAAAATTATCACTGATTTTGCTTTTGAAGTGCCTCAAAATTTAAATTTAATATTTTCAATGATAGTTCCATCGAAAGCTTTAACTAGCACCTCACAGTGGTGGATCCAGAAAAGGTCATGAGAGTCGTGAACCTCCTCTTCTCCACTCCAGAAAAAAGGATAAACACAAATAATTTTTACTGAAAAAGGAGGATAGAAAAATTAATAATAAAAATATTTTTTAGTTTTTGGGAAATTAAAAAAAAAAAAAATCCCAAAGAGGATTTAAATTTGTAGTCTTTTCGCGTCATAAACATAATAAAACCTTTCGCTTTTTTTTATTTTATCGAAAAATAAAAATGGTTTTTACATCGGGTTTGCAGTAGTTGAATTAGAATTTGATAAAATAAGTGTATTAATAATGCAAAATTTTGAAGAAAATCAACTTTAATAAAATCATGCACAAATTAGGGGACACCTTGTCTTTTTGAACTCATGCTTTGTTCACGTCAATGGCGCATTAAAGTTTTCTGCCGCTCTAGGCGACTTTAAATCTGCCGCTCTCTCTCCTCACCAGAATTTCATTGCACATCTTTGACATAAAATATTAATCAAGGAAACATGGTAGTTTTATATTTAACTGTTCCGATCAGTGCTGTCGTTTTCCAAATTCCGAGGGTAGCACTTTTCAGAAACTTTGGGGAGCATTTTTAAAAGTTGAGGAGCCTCCAAAAATTCAAAATAATTCATTTAATAATATGATTCCATAAATGAAAAGAAACAAATACTTTTTTCAATCGAAACAACAATTTTTAATATTCATTTTTGCAAATGAGTTTGCACAATCAAAAGAAACAGCACGAGCCAATTTTTTTTTTTAAGAATATAATTTTCTTATTTTTTTTTTGTTAACCAATTAAATATAGTCGTCCGATAACTTGTTTATTAAGTTTTAATGTCATCATGTTTTGTTGTTCTATAAATTTTCTTCCGAACAATATCTGACTTTGAATGAAAAAAGACAACTTTAAATTTGGTGACCAAGTCTTGGAAACCTGAGTTAATTTTTTCTAAGAGCTTTTCAAAGCTTTAAAACCAATATGTTTTTTGGCACCTCAACGTTAGTTTAAAAAAAGTAGAAAAAACGGCTTTTTATAGACTTAATAAAAATAATCGTAGGATTTAATTTTATAAAACATTTTGAAGACCTATTAGACCACCAAATTTTTTTTTAGATTTAAAATTGATCGATCGAATTGTTTTTCTTTACCGAATGATCAAATCGTACAAACAAATTGTAAACATTGTGAAATCGTCAATAAAATAGAACAGAAAATATCAATTTTTGACCACTTTTTGTCACAGTAAAGTACGTCCACTTTCCACAAAGAAACAGATACAGCTCTTCAAAAAAACTGTATAAAATTATGTTCCCTTATTTTTTTTTTACTAGAAAGTGTATAATAAATAAACATAATGGAAAACCAAAGACTTTTTGGGCATTATTTTAATAAATAAATACATAACATCACTTTGTTAAATACTTTCATTGAGAGTTTGACATTTCGAGTAGTTCTTCATCATTATATCGCTTTCTAAAACCTAACAGAAATGTGCAATTTTTTTTTGAAACAGCGAGCGATGTGAAAAAATAAAAATTTGTTTTCATAAAATGTAAGACAATCTTTGCAATTAATTCTTTAATGTGGTGACTTGGGGACTGGGGAGCCATTTTGAGATATGGGTAGCACAGTAGCCTTTGTCGCAGCAAAGTAGCCAAATGCTACTATAGTAGCCAAAACTACAGCAGTGGTTCCGATGCTCATGCCGGTATACAGTGGTACTTGAAAGTCAAAAGCGTATGTTTGGAGAGAATATAATAAATATTATATTTGAACCAGTAGCTATGGAGATGAATAGTTTACTACTTTAAAAAAAATTCATTTCTGATTTATTTTGAAATGAAAGCTTTTTAAATTGAATTTGAGTTTAACCGCGAATACCGTTCAATATTATCAATAGAAAAAAATAATTCATCAAAATAGCTTTTTAAATCAAACTTAACGTATTAAAATAAAAGATGTAGTACAATTGGTAAAAAATTCAATAAAATAAAAAAAGTGCGTATACGCCCGGGTGTACCACATTTGAATAAAATTCATCTCTTTATAGAACATGTTGTTTATCAAATGAATTTCATGTATGTTTGTATTAATAATTGGTGATGGCTGCAGCGTTCTAAAAGTCAAAGACTATTCCTTTGATATGACTTTATATTTTGTTTCTTTTCAATTTTGTATTTAAAGCTTATTCCAATTTAATAAATGTTCTTTTCTGTTACAATTTTTTTTTTTTGATGTTAATAATAATTATTATTGAATTAGTTTTGAATAGAACATCAAAGAAGACAATAACAACATTAAATTCAGTCAGATCTCTTTCAATTATTTAAAAAAAAAATCAGAGGGCTTTCAGAAAATCTTTAATAATTAAGTTCTTTTTTATAATTTTTATGGATTAGTTTCTTAGAACCTGATTTACTTTTGCTGCTTGTCTAAATCTATATAAGAATTTTTCATATACATATTTGCTGGTCAGAAATAAGAAAAATTAATAAAAGAAATTATTGTAATGATGATTTCTCAGAATTTCTTCGAACTTTGAAGAGGTTTCTGCACCATTAGCTTAAGTACTGTCGGAAGTCAGACTTGGTTTAATAATAAATACTAGAAAATTCTGCAGGAAATCGTTAATGAATTAATTAAATAATCTTCAACTTTTGAAGTATAAGCGACTGTTCAAAATAGGAAATAAACAAATGTCAGAAATTAAAAAAAAAAATTCCAGATTTCCATTCGGTTTAATGTGAAACTTAACATGTACCATATTTAGATCATCATATTTATTATTGACTCAGTTAAGTCGTAAGTCACATACTTAACCTGATATCTGTTCAATTCCCAATAAAAAAAAAACTGTATTAATTTTCTATTCTGTTTTATATAGTAAAAGTAGTTAAACATTCAATGGATACAAAGTACACAATTTTATCTTCCAAAGTCATTCACATTCTTTTGTCATCAAAAAGATTTCCTCCTAATAAGACATCTTTTTCTCTTTGAGTACCTGATGGCTAAAAGTCAAGTATAGCCATTGACAATTTTGTCACTAAAGTGTCCCTATTAAACCTGCTGCTGTGCCCCTTAAATCTCTCTGATTTTAGTCGATATCATACTTATTCCAAGAAAAAACAGAAAAAAAAAACAAACTAGGTAGGTATATAATGTACCTTCATAATACTGAGGAGCACAAAGTTCAAATAAATGTCGTATATATTGATAGATGCTTTTCACTCATCCCCCATTACACCTTTAAGAAGAACTTTGCTAATTCAAACTTCCTGGATACTGGCTGCTGGTCCTTGTCATCGTCGGTCGTCATCATCGTCAGTATAGCTTTTGTCTGCCATCACTATAATACGACCTCCACATCCAAGAGAGTACAGACATTTGCCTCTCTTTGATTTTCTGATCTTTAGATACTATTATCAGACTTATTGCCCCAAAGGAAAAAAGTATCAATAAGGTACAAAAAAAAAAAAAAAAAAAAAAAAAAAACAGAAGACGAAAAGTCCCCCAAAGGACATCGAGATATTGAATAAATTGCCTCCGCGATGGATGCTCCCTTTTGTGTGTCACACAGGGTTGACTATATCGTATTAAGTGAACTCGTCTTCGTCGTCTTTCAGGTAGTCTCTACTTCTTTACGTACATAGGTATACCTACTTTTCTTGGATTTGGATACCTTGAACTATAGGAAATTTATTCCAGTGTATATGATGCTCTAGCTAAAAAAAAAAAAAACACTTCACAAGAAAGTTAGATATGCTTATCCGATTGGGATCCTTAAATCCTACTTACTTTTTTGTTTTATTCATAAGAATGAGGGCAAAAAGGTTAGTACTCAGCATCATACAATTCTGGTGTATTATTTAATACTGTACACAGGTTCTTGAATTCGATACGAAAGTCCTCTGACCATTTTAGTTATATATTCATTAGATTCGGTTTAATTTTTATTTTATCATTACTTTGATAAATTATCTGCGAAATTGTTTGAGAAAAATTGTCTTAAAATGCGAGTAAAACACATTTAATTTTTTTTTTTTTAGCATGGTCAATTGGTCAGTCATATTGATTTTATTCTGAAATCATTCCTTCCCTCTGTTTCAAAATTTGAGTTCAAACTCAGTTTTCAATTTTAACGGTTGAGTTAGACTTGCAAGTTTGTTATTTAAGCCGGATCTACACATGTCTCGTGTGGTGTGTTGTGGAGTGGTGTAGACTGAGTACACTATCAAGCGTGCTGTGTTACAAACTGACATTTTTTATTTTTTATTCTTGTTTTCAAGAGCATTGTTTTCTCTTTCCCGCACATTAAAAAAAATGTCGCAATTGTTACAAAATAGATTTCGATACAACACACCATTCCAGAACACATCACACGAGATAAATATGGATCTACGCATTTGAAATAAATTGGAGCGATATCGAAACATGACTCCACAACAAACCACACGAGACATGTGTGGACATGTGTCGCGGTCCAACGGCTGGACGGATTCTATTGAAATTTGTCTACAATAATGTCGTGGAATATAGGAAATAGTGATACTTTTTTCAAAGCCAGTTTGCTGCAGAGAGCCCAGGGAAGCAGGCAAGTAACAGTTCGTTCAAAATATATATTCCTATCGAAATATGATCCCAAGAGTGAAACACTTCCCTTGACTCGAAAACTCGTTCGGTAAAGTTTGAACCCTTGAAGTCTGTGATGTATATTCTGAAAAAAATCTCCATCATATTAATAATGAGACATGCCTACCACTTTTTTGATTTTCGAAAAGACTGGAATGAAAAAAAAAAGAGGCAGGAGGTACTTTGAAATTTATAACTCAATAATGAAGAGTTTCACAGCGTATCGCGCAATCAAGGTCTTGAGGTATTTTATCACAAGTTATCAAACAACAACAACCGTTATTTTTCCCTTAAAAAAAAGGAGTGTCATGATGTGAAAAAAAAAACCTCCCATCATAAAAGCGTCTTAGATAAAATAAAAACTTTTCTGTGATATTTAAACAATTTAATTAATTTGATTATTTTTTTTTTTAAGGATTAACACATAAATAAATTGCGTTGTTGTCTGGCGAAAGTTTATAAAGTCTTGCAATTTCTCTTTGACAAAATAATATCCAAGCACCAATTCTAATTATAAAACTTCCTAGGGTATATCAACGCTTGACAAAATCCTATAAAGGAGATTGTCAAACTAACTAACCAAATAATAATTATGATATTATTTTTTTTTTGGTTTTTCTTGATGCCTCGCCTCCTTTTTTCATTAGCGTCACAAATTATTTTTTTTTGTCTTATTTTAAGAAATAACTTCACACTTCTTAAAGAGCTTCGCATTAGCGCATTCAGAGTGAAGAAATATCATATAAAAAAAGATAAAGTAAGAAAAAAAAAACAAAAAACTTTTTCTGGCAAAACTTGGGAAAAACTTTAGACAAAACTTTTCCTCCACGTAGTCATAACAAAGCGAAGAAAAAAAAGCAAGAACACAAAGAAGAAAAAAACAAACCAAAGAACAAAAAAAAAAAAACTATTCCGCAAAAACTTTTTGCTCCTTAACTATCAGACGCACCCGGTACGCCATTATCCAATCATTAATATCACTAACCAAACTTCTCAATCTTCTACCAACGCGCTACTACGCCAAAAGTGACCAATAAATGTTTTCCAATTGGAAGTCGTACTCTAAAGGGCTCAAACAACATTTGTGCCATCTCGAAATGTTTCTTTACACATGAAAAAAAAAAAAAAAAAATAAAATAAACTAACTTCTATTGGCAGTGGGGGTGAAGTCTTTTTTTTCGGGGGGAGAATGAGAGTTGGGGAGGTTGTATTCGTATTTTTCTAAGCCCTAAACATCAAGGAGTCGATAAGCCTAAGAGACCCACCCAATCAATCTCTCTCATCGTAAAAATTGATAGAAAATTTGTTATCCTTTAGCTTTATATCGGAAAAAAAAGTGAGAGAGAGTGAGAGAGAGACTTTAGTAATTTATCATTTTTCGTTCCACCTATCCACCCGTTTTTGTACAGATTAACTTTTGTCATTCTTGAGGCTTATCTTTATATTTTCTTCCTTAGAATTTCTGTTTTTTGATGTTGTTGTTGTTTGACGATTTTTTTTTTTGCTTAGTCTTTTACCCTTCAGAAGCCTTATTTTAATCTTTGTTTACTTCTTCTTTTGCACGTTCAAGGATATAATCCATTTTTTTTTCTTGTTGCAAAAGTTTACGTAGGTATACCATGTCGTACATTTTTGTTCTTAATTGTTACCTACTCATGTGTGTTTGTAACATACATATTTTTATTTTTTTAAATTCATTGAATGGCGTGATAGATAATACTATTTGAAGGCTTAGATTTATTTTTGATATTTTAATAAAAATCCATTTAAACCCAGACATCCAATTTATACATATTATATATAAAATGACCTCTGCGTCTGCCATAAAAAAAATGTTGTTAAGGAAACAAATATTTGCACTTATCACGCTCTTATACGTCATATTGAATTCCTTCTGCCAAATTATTTTAAGCGAAAATATGAGAATAAATAAAAGCGTTTTTTTTTTTTTAAAGCCCGAAGGAATTGGATAAAGAAATGAACAAAACAATTTACGTGTTAAATGCAACAATAACTAGACCCCTTTGGGCTTAGCTAAGTGTCGAGAATTCGCGGCTCTTAACTCAGTCAAGGCTTGAATTACATACTTGATATCGATAGTTTGTTTATGGAAATTCCATTTTTTGTATGTCGTCGCTAAGTTTGTACCTGGTTTTTATGGTCTAAGTCTTATAACATTTGTATGCTACATGATTCACATTTACGAGCTACTTAAGTGCAATAAGAATAAAAAATGTTTTTTACAAAAAACAAAAAAAAAAAAAAATTAAAAAAAAAAGAGTTTATTAATTTTTTTCCTATTTCTTTCGACCTAAATCTATTTGAATACTTAAGACTTCATTTATTTGTTTATTTATCCCTTTATTTATACTTACGTATTTGTTTATTTCTTGTACTTATTAATTGTATTTAAATATTAATTTTGTTTTTCAGTCATTCACTTATAATATTATTAATAATTATTCGGGTTATTCTTTCGTATGCATTCTAGTTACTTTCTCTTTTTTTTATAATATAAATCAAAGATCTTTTAAATGTATTTCCTTCAGACAAACAATATTTTTCACATGTTCATATATTATTACAGTAGTCCCTCCATAATGGGAACTAATTAAAACCGGGCGTTTTCGGATTTTAGAGGGATTCACATTGCTGGAACTTTTTTTCAGTGCTTTGAAACTGAAATAAACAACAAAATGTACCTTCAGAACATGCATTCAAAGCCTTGAAATATGTCTAGACAATAATAACAGTTAATAAAGCCTCTAATATCGTACGCAAAACTAACAAAAGAAAAAAGAAAATATAAAAAAAATTACAAAAGAAATTCACCTTTTAGTGTGCGAAAATTTCGAGATGACAATGTAAAGTTTTTGTGGTTCACATTTAAGAAAAATTCACATTATCGGTAATTCACATTATCGAGGGACTACTGTAATAGTATTAATTTAATGTTTCAATTGTAAGATAAGTACAAATTTTTGAATAGTTTTACAGCTATTCAAAAATTTGCGTTTATACATTAGATTTAAAATAGTTTTGAAAAATAAAATATTTCTATCTATTTAATTAAGATTTCATGTTGTTTGAAATAAGTATCCCATTTTCCGAAAGATTTTCCAATATCTGAGGCAAAACAAAAAAAAATAATTTATATTCCCGTACCAAAACCTGCTAATTTAAATTCGAACAAAAACTTATCAGAAGAAAAAATTATTAAAAACAACGGTAACACTTACAATGCCACGCTCCCTTCTTTTAAAGCCAGAATTCATTCTCTTACTCTGTTTTTAATAATTCAATTTTGTTTGGTTAATAGTTCTTGAAAAATTAATTCTCAAACTAAAAATTAAAAAAATAAAAAAAAAGTACTAAAAATAATAATTTCATTATTTCACGGTATTAAGTAGTATTTTTGTTTTATATATTCAAATTCGAAGCTCCTATCAATTTTTAGTGATATAGTGAAAAGCAGATGATTGAGTATGTTCTGATTTTTGAGAAAACTGAAAATAACAAAAGTAATTTTTCCCTAAATTCAACTTCAATCCGTTATTTTGTTGCTCCAAAGATCCTATTTCCACTAAGAAGGTAGTAAAATAGATAGATAATTATTATTAAAAATTTAAAAAATTACTTAATCATGTAAAATTTTGAACAAAATTAGTTTTTGATTTTTTTTTTTTCAAAATTTTCGGTTTGAAAATTAATTTTTCAAAAACAATTTAAATTATTAAAAACAAGATACAAAAATGAATATCTGGCTTTCCTTATTTCCTGCTTTTTTAATATTTTATTTCATTTCTATTCTAGTCGGCTAGACGAGAGGAACAAAGTATTTACTTTGTTTTCCTTTGTTGCCATAAAATCGCCTCTGATTTCAGCTTTTCAAACAAAACGAAAACAAAAACTCCTTCTAAATGCAATAAATTTTATTTTAAGTGTACAGTTTTAAATTATATATGTTTTACTAACTTACCTACTCCCATTATAACTTGTTTGTATTTTGTACAATACAATTTTCTATATCAAGAATCTACATAGATTCTGAAAAACCAAACATTAACCTCCAACCTAAAAACAAAAAACCAAACAAATTCAAAAAAAAAAAACATTTTCTCATAGCGCGAACAATGTAAAACAAACTCCTACCGAACCATCTACAGTTAATTACACCCTTTTAATATAGACAAGAGTGCCGCAATGCATCTTGCATACATGGTAAAACAATACGCTGCTTCCCTCTTTTTATATTTATGACCCCAAAATGGAGGACTTCCACTGCCAGTGTGCCTGCATTCCTGCAACACAAGCCAGCTAGGACGACGTCCCAACCCAAGTTTTAACTTTCAACTTCCATTCCAGCTAGAGGTATAGGTACCTACTCCATAACGATGCTGCGAGTTTGAGTTCTCGATTTTCTACAAACAAGGAACCCGTTCGCGCAAGGAGTAAATAATAATAAATAGAACAAAAAAAAACATGTACAAAAAAATTGCTTGTTATGTGTGGTCTTGCAATTACGCACATACAGCTATACCCCCAATTTCATCACCATGCACTCCCTTATTGTGTTTGACTGCAGTTCTGATGCCTGCATCTCCATCATCGTGTCCCTCCTGCTCGTACCATGGTCTGGCTTGCTTCCATGGGGCATGGCATCCTTCCCAATCCCGACATCCAGGATTCGACTTCTCTCTTTGGCTCTATTGGAAATGTACTCAACCTGTTTGGCGTCGGGACGAGGATAAAGCTTACAAATTAATTTTGCGTTGAAGGGTGAGAGAGCCCAATCTTCTCGCTCTGGTAGTTATAATTTAAAGTACCCAACAATTCCCGTAAGTCGGGTCCTTGTCTTCGGTCGTACCAAGAATCATCAGAACTGAGGAAACATTCGATTAATACTTCACAAACGGGTATATTTTGGGGCTCTCGTGTAATATATGGCAGCATGGAGATTTGAGTAGAACCTTACGTACCCCATACTGGGTTAGGGTATTTTTTTAGCTATCTATATAGCCATGTATACAGAAAATATATCTACATAAAGAGAAAGAGGACTTTACTGCACATAGTACTCTGACCTCATTTTATGGTGAAGAGTTTGTAGAAAAATCCAGTCAGCGGGTGGTTCTTTGCCATAAAAAAAAAAAAAAAAAATATGAAAAAAACACAACAAACTTTCTTGCAACTCGTTTGGGTTCCATTTAAAGTTTGCAATTTCATTTTTGTTCTACACTCGTGTGTTGTTTTTGTTATTTATATCCTGCTGATGCTATGTATATTCTATACTCCTGCTTTGGCTACTCCCATGGTTCTATAATATTGCTCGTTTATCCTTCCAGCTGATTTATTTGTATGCATTTCTGCTGTCGCCTTTCTAACCAGGCATATGGAAATAGTTTTCGAAGTTTTGAAATTTGAATGATGCCATCATACATGGCGAATAAGTAGATTCTATATATCCAGTCTACATTTACATGCATGCGGCATTCAAGCTGAGTTATCTACATCAAAAATATCAAACAACCACCAATATATTCATATGCATAATATTTATATAAAAAAATATCAATATTTCCATGAATAAGAATTCAAAAATAAATAAATTGAAAAATTACCCTAAAGAAGAAGAAGAACAAAAAGGACGTCATAAGGAGGGTATATGCCAGAAGAAAAGCGAACGCAATCGAGGCGAAGACGACGACGCACAGAGTCCCAAAAGGGATTTTTGATATGATTTTCAGTTCTAATGTTTTTCAACTATTGGATTATAATGGCTTACTTTATTTAGTTTTATGCTTTTTTATTTGTTCATAAATTTTGGTTTAATAATTAAAAATAAAAATAATATTCTATTATAAAATTGCTTACATACCTATTTAAACATTTAAACAAAATTGTCACACCATTTAATTAAGTATATACCTACAATCTACATAAGTATTTATTTAAATGGATTTTAAAATTTAATTAAAAAAAAAATCAAAATTATTATAAATTATCGATTTTTAAAAACTTAGGCGCAAAATTTTAGACGATTTAGTATGATGTTAAAGTATGATGCTAGGTTAATAACAGGCTTTTCCAAATTTTAAATGAGTTAGCATCGTGTTATCTTTCGCCAAATGTCTATTTTATTTTTTTTAGTATCATACCAGCTCCAAGTGCAACTTTGGCAGCTACAATTGCAAAAATGCTTCACTGTCACTGTTTTAGGCGTGTTCAGCTAGAGTTTCTTAAGAAAATAGGTTTAGTATGATACCAAGAAAAAATGTTTAAAACTAAAAATATTTTAGTAAAGAGTTTTAAAGTAAAAAAATTGTTAAGTAGTATCATGCTAATACCTTAACCATAAGGCTGTTTAAAATTTTGCGCCATATGTTTTTAATTTTTGAAGGAGCTTCGGCATTATTTTTTTTTTGCTGGTAATGAGAAAATCAAAAATAAAACAAATATGTCTTTCTTTGCACACAGAAAACGACTTTTGTTTTTTCTATGGAATAAATAGAATAATTTTTCGCTATAACCAAAATTGCAAAGTTTTTTTTCTTTTTTTTTTTTTAATTGACCAAGTTGTTTTCAATGCATTGAGTTAAAAAAAAAACATTCACACACAAAAATTTTTTAATTAAAAAAAAAAAAATATGTTTTCAAAAACCGTTTTCGAAAAGAACATATTTTGTATGAATTTGTATAGGTACAGATAGATGCATTTAAGCAGTTCAAAAAATGTCGCATAGCTATGCAAATGTTAAGTTTACGAAAAAAAAAACAACAAAATTTTTACATTTGGTTTTTAATATTTGACTAAAACACACGCTTTTTTAAATTTAAAAAATTTTTTTTATTATTTGCAAAATTTTGTAAAACATTGTTTTTAAAATTTAAGTTGCGTCTTACAATTTTTAAAATTAATATTATGTATGTATACATAATTTATAAATAGAAATAATATTATTTTTTTTAAATAAATTATAAATTTATTCTGTTAGAAAGCTCAAATCAAAAACAGAATCATTTCCTGGAACGTGAAAGAATTGAAGAAACATATTATCGTCGCTTAAAAGTTTTGGTTTTTTGTGGAGTCATTTGTATAAAGAGGTTTTTAAAATCTTCATAAAAAAGACCTTATTTGCGGTAGAACCATTAAATGCACAGAACAAAGAAGAAAATTCAGAATTAGAACATAGACCTAAAGCGAAATAAGATCTCTTAAGAAAAAACCTAAAAATATCCTCTAGCTTTGCTCATATTACCTATTATTTATTTTTTTTTGTTCTTAAAAACTGACATTTTTTGTTGTAGACTTCAAATTTTTTAATTTGCATGAATATTGTTAATAAAGCAAAATGAGCAGAATTTTTTTACTGCTAAATATTAATTTTTAGTATTTTGCAAAAGCGGAATTTTGTAAAACTGAATCGAAAAAAAATGAAGTTTGAAAAGCAGAATTTTTCCGAGGTAAGTCAGAGTTATAAAAAGCAGTATTGTGGCCTGCTCTCGAATATATTATCCTTCAAAAAAGCTATAAAACATAACAACATTGTATGTTATTTTGAATAACTTTTGTTTTTCATTTTAAGCTAACTTCTCAGAAATTGCCAGCACGCTGCCTCAGGGGGGAGGGGATAGAAGTTTTCTCCTATACAATTTTGTTTAATGATTCCATAAATCATCCCTCAATATATAGTGCATGAATTAGGTGGGCATATTAATAAATATAACTTTTTATTTCAATAATAAATACATATACAAACGTAATGGTTAGCTTAAAACATAATTTTTATTTAATATAAAGTTTACATACAAATTTGAAAAAAAGCGAGCGTTGGCATGTATCCACAATTATTTTTTTGCGTTCTAGCAAATAATGTTCTTATTGATTTTGAGGTGACATTTACTGAATCATTATGAATTTATGTAGGTATGTAAAATAAATACAAATAATCTTAAACTTTTAATCTTGTAAAACAGAATTCTGTAGTAGCCCGTGTCATAAAGGTTAGTGCGATGGACCCAGAGGTCTGGGTTCAATACCAGTCGCTTACACTTTAAGTTTTTTTCAGGGCTACTGCCTCTTGCGAGGAAGTGACAAATCCTCCAAGAGTATCTCTTGTCATAGAAAAGTACCGTTCACCAGCCGTTCGGATTTGGCAATAAACTGTAGGTCCCCTACATTCCTGCAGACACGTACACAGGGATTGGTTGAGAGTTGTAAGTCACTAGGCCCTGGTTCTCCATGAGCCGTTGTGCCACCAAATATATTTATTATTTTTTTTTTATATAAAACAGAATTCTGATTTAAAAAACACTAGTTTACAAAAGTAATAAACCAAAAATGAAAAAATAGAGTTTTGAAAAGCAGAATTTTGAAGAAAATATTTTGATTCCAACACGAAGATTTCAAAATTCTTCTAGATAATTTTAAGAAGAGGTCTTGGTCACTTTGATTATCTTTTCGTTTGAAATTTGTATTAACACGTTAACTGTCCCCATACAATTTGATTGAAAACTACACATACGTCCATTATTATTTCAAGACATCAACGATAAGTCCCATGTATCATATTTGATACACAAAATTTGTTTTTTCTCGTGCCACATACGTCCATGTATCATTTTTGATACATGAACAGAATTCCTTTTATATAATACCAGAATTTTAATATGGTTCACTTTCACCAATTAAAAGAAAAGAAATATGAGAGAAATTGATTCACATCCTTAAATAAAAAAACTATGTTGTTTTTCTCTATCATACAAAGTTTATGAAGAATTGTGAAAAAGCAATTTATATTTGTAAATTCAAATATCAAGAATTGCAGAACAAACATATGGGTCGCACAATATACGTAGTTTACAGGTGTTCATGTTTTTTAGGTATCCTTGATACGACACAAAAGTTAAAATTGGCAAACAACACCACAAGTTATAAAGTTAAGCCCGAAGATGGATATATAAAATCCGAAACGCGTCGCTTTTTTATAATAAATTAACAAATATTGTGAAACCACTATAATTAGTGAAATAAAAGAAAAATTTTACCAAAAATTTGTATTTTATCTTTATTTATCAAAACATAACACAATATGGAGACTACACCACAAATTAATGTAAAAAAAGGTACAGTAAAAAAACAAAAACAAAAATTTGACCGAAAAAATTAAATAATATCTGTAAAAACTTTGCCAACAGCTATCCCAACCTATTCTGATGGCAGTAAAATGCACTTTTAAAATTTACTGAAACGAAAATGAGCTTTTAATTTAATTTGATGCTTAATAATGGGCTTTTAAATAATGTAAAAGTCCTTTATGAAATCGAGCATAGACGGTCAAATAATCGAAGAATGACGAAACGACGTACAATCAAAAACATTTTCGAAAACATTCAAATGGAATTAAACTATAAAAGTCAATCAGTTAAATATTTCTTTGTATACCTTATAACTGTGATAGGTGGTATTGATTTTCTTTAATATAAACCAAAATATATCGTTCCATTTAACGAAGCAATAAAATGTTAAAAATAGTCTTCTTTTTTTTAAATATGTCTTTAAAATAATTTGTCGAGTTTGCTGTACAACACTACAAAACAAACAAACAGTACAGGAAATGTACCTGACATATTATTTGAAATTCAAACACCAGCAGAACACTCATAAAACGGGATACGGTACGGGTGTCAGTGCTCAGGAGTCTCTACTTACAAATTCGAGGAGTATTTTATTGTATAAAAAAAAATAAAATACCAAATCTTTGGGTGGTTGGTATCCTTAAGTAGAGAAAATTGGAAACCCTATAGAAGGTGTGTAGCTGGTGTAGAAATGAGAATTTGATTTATATCCTAACCTAGGATCTAGCAGGGTGATGGCATTGGGGAGGGAGGAATACACGTGTACCTTACCTACCTTCTTAAATGTACACGTTCGGATTCGAACAAAGCTCAAGCTCTGTGTGTCTTGGTACGTACATCATTCTGTAGATTTGGTTTCTGCAAAGAAGGTACCTTTATACAGTGTGAAGGTGGACTATGATGCTGACGATAATGATTCTTGAGCTTCAAGTGGCATTGCCCGATGCAAGCAAGACATCCCCAGGAGCTCTTCGTATATAGAATTAAGTGGGTATAGACAATTGTACGGATAGTTTGCCCAGAAGAACAGATATTTCTGAGAAGACTCACACTATATAGCACACACCTTCACAAGAGCATAAACATTCGTTTAAAGATTAAATCTTCATTCTCTCGGTATTCTATAATATATGAAAGTACTGTACCGCATCTTCGTTCGGAAGCTGATATTGTCCTTGTCGTTATACCGTTATAACGTTGTTGACGCAACATTTTATTGTGCAAAATTCAAGAAAATTATTTTCCATTGTCAATAAGGATGAAGACAGTTTATTTCAGCAATGAAACTACAGCGACTACTCTGCTCGTAACAACCATCCAATAGTTGGAGATTGAAGTACCTATATCTATCTATATTTGGATTTTGTATTTTGTAGACGTGTGTGCATTTGTTTTTGCAGAAATGATTATCCTGTCAGCTAAAACAATTGAAACTCTTGACATCTCTTCCACATCTCTGATGCCAGTTTAATTCTAATTGAATCAAATTGTTATTGTTTCAAATATTTGTTACCTCTAACATAAAATTCCTTTGTATTTCGACACAGGGATAATCTATTGTATAAACCCCCAAATTGTTCCAATTTGTATTCTATTTAAAATTTTGTCATTGACTCGTGGTTTCTATAAGGAACGATAAAATCTCTGTTGATAACGAAAATTTGTACATATATCCTAGTTTTTGCAAGCGACAATGTTGAAATGAATGTAGAACTCGGTTGTTTACCAGGACTTGTGCGGGTACATTGATGATAAAACTGTTCCCAACTTTGGCTGGACGTGTGCATTGTGCATCATGGAAAGGGTAATTATGAACTTAGTATCAATCCATAGAATTTCATCATGCATTTTCTTCAATTCTTTAAGCTTTTAAGTCTAAAATTAAATATTTTGCTCGGTTACATGTTCTTGTTCACTTCAAGAGGCTTTCCTTCCTGATCAATAGGAATGGTAATAAATCAATGCTTGGCTTTAGGCATGTTGTTTTGAGGGTTAAGAGAGGATATATTTGCTGTCGTATTTTTTTTAATTGCTCTATAGCAGTGTTTCCCAACCTTTTTTGTACTATGTCCCACCAGAATATTTTCAAAATCCTCAGGTCCCCTTAACATTATAATGTAGATACCTAAACAATTTTTAACATAACAAATTTGGCAATGTTAAATAAAAATGATATCTGATATCAGAAAACGATTCATAGAAAAAAAAGTAAACAAAATAAGTTTGTTGTTTTCGAAACATGTAATTTAGAACAAAAATTCAAATACAAAATAATTTAATAACTATGAAATATTTATTATTTAAAATAGTGAGATCATTGCACTTAATGCTTCCTGGAAACAGATTTTATGTCAGGTTCCAATTTAGAGAACTTCAGTGTCAAGTCTCCTCGTTTTGTTATATCAAGTTTTTTGTTCTGTATCAGCAAGTCATTTATGGCAACAAATTGACATTTAGTTAAATATGAAGATGGAAATGGTAACAACAGCTCTCTCAGCATATTTGGTTGCATTGTGATATTTAATTTCGGTTTCCTCACAAAGCCATGCCATCACTCCTTTTATGTCGAATAAAGTTTTGATTGAACTCCCGCGAGTTCTTATTAATTCTGTATATTTGAAAAATCAGAAAAATTCACTAACGTTGGTTGCATCATCCAAGTTGGGAAATTAATTTTTTTCATATCAGTCAGAAAACCTTTCTTTTAAATCAGCCGATAAATTATTCAAACGATCGACAGTTACATCTATAGCGGTATCGGTCACTTCACATTTTTGGAACCAAGAAAACCTTTCAAAATTTTTGTTGTAAATATATTTCTGACAAATTTAATAACGGTAACGAAACAAAATATCTTCTTCTTCGTGACTTAAGATTACCGAATACTGGCGATTTTTTTTTCTTGCTTGAACAACCACTCATCAGAAATAGGTATATCTCCAAAGGTGGAAACACAAGAAATATAGATTTTTAGGAGATATGTGTAATGGAGCATTATTGTAAATCCCCCCCCCCCTGTGGGACGTGGGCACCCCGTTGGGAAACACTGCTCTATACGATAAGCATTAGCTTCGTGTAAAAAAATTTGAGGTTGTAATCAAAATGGACACTACGATGATGGAGAAGTCAGTCCAAAAAAGTGGTTTTCGCCATACCGTCCGTGTCGCTCGGTGCATTTAAAAATTTTAAAATTAGTAAAAAAAAATCTAATATAAAATTAATATGTATTTTTAGTGGGTACATAAAATCAAAGTTTTCAATTATAAAAGCAAGTTTGGTACACTCCAGCCGTGCATATATTATAATTATCAAGAGAACTATAATTTGGATTTTTTTTCATCAAGCCCTGGCAGGGTTTCTGTTTTTATTTAAGGTTAATTTTTTTTGAGAAATCATTCATATTTTTTTGATTTTTTTTCGAAATTCAAAAATGCAGAAATTAGGATCTAATTAGGTGGTTATTGACTGAGAACTTTTTCATCCCCCTCAAACCTGTGGCGGTTGTGCTAACTTCACGTCAAGGTAGCACCAAAATAGTCATATTAATCTACCTCTTTCTGCTTTAAAAATAGAATAAACTAAGTACACTTTCTAAATTAAGATACCTAATGGAAACTCTTCAAGGGGTTCATGGTGGAAAGCTTAAGTTACTCTTATGGTGGCAAAACCAAAAATATATTTTCCAGGGAAATGTTAAATTTCCATATAGGATGCTTGTATGAATTTACTGTGGTGTATACTGGATTATAAAATGTATATTTATTGCTTTTTTCGTAATAAAATTTGTTTGATAAAGTTTTCGGTATTTCATTTTGCCGATTAAGAAATTTTAAACAGCAAAAAGGAAAACATTATTTAGTAAGTGCTCCCATTTTGTTAAAATAATTTTTTATTTCTTAAATGATTTTTTTTTTTTTTAATGCACGAAAACAACACTTTCGCGCTCGATTTTAATTTAGCTGCGATAAAATCAAATCGCGTAAACAGTTTTCCAAAAAAAAAATTAAGAAAAATATAAAATCCTTCAAAAAAGTTAAGATTCAAAATTATCTCACAAAAACACATTTCTACGACTAAATTCTTATCATTTTGGTGAAACACAAACGAAACCGATTAATTTAGTAAACAGAGATAATTATGTACGTTTTCTATTTGTTTTTTGTTATTCCTCTTCGAACACAGAGATTATATACCATACGATTTACATATGTATGATTCAAGACCATAAGAAGTGATATTGAGCTATTAAATACTTCAAATAATGTTTTGATTTATTGATTTTATGACGCAGAGGGTACAAAAGAATGTGACAGCACTCTTTATCAAATTTTCATTAAAAAAAAGTACATATTCAATATTAAGGGCCAGTTTTTCAGTGCGAGATTAAAGTTAAACACGAGTTAACTCACTATACATTTGGCGAGTTAACTCTAGATTAACTGAACAATTTGTTTTGATATTTTACCCTGCCAGTTTGCTACGTCGATCTGTATGCATTCTCTACTTAAAAAGTGCTTCCTACGTTGACTGGGCAGACACATTTATATCTGGAGTTAATTAACTCTGGTTTAACTTACGACTAAAAAACTGGCCCTTAGAAGCAACTGCTCACAAAAATTTAGCATTTATACGGCAATACAAAAAATGTTTTTTTTTGTCATATAAACCTGGAGGTTAAGATTTATTACTATGTAAGTATTATTTTGAGCAACAAAAAAATAATTTAATCAAAATGTTAAAGCTTTATTTTCTTACCAAAAATCACCAATATTCTTTCATAAATTTGTCCGAAGCCCTGAAATAGCAATTCTCACTAATTTTATTAATGAAATCAAGATACTAGAACCTTAACTAGCAAATTAATTAATTGTCCTTCCTTCTTCCGAAAAAAAAAAAAATCAAAGGAGCACCTTTTTCTAGAACATACCACTACATACAAACTGAGAAAAGTCCTTTTGTAATACCTAATACTTTGTCACAGAAGAAAATTATAATTCGTGGTTTTTATTGATCATGATTTTCATCTATTAGTTTTTTTTTTTTTGCCTCTCTTGAGTTTTCCGAATCAGAATCAAAAACCCAACCAGACACACAACATTTTGACATCCGCGCAGCAGAAAGTGTTGGTGTTGGAAATTTCATGCAAAAATAAACACCTTAACGTGTGAGCGGAGAAAGATCCTGAAGTTAATGGTGTGAACGCTGAACGGTAAGTTAATTGGAAATGCTCAACCTCCTCGCTCTTCAAAGAAAACCGAACAGTGGTGCAGTCAACAGACAGTGGGGTTGTGGGGGGAGGAAATAAAGGACTTCTTGTTATTCGAGGAATACTGTATGACATGACGTTTCATTTGTTTGCTCTTCCAAATGATAATAATTGGCGTTTGACTTGGAGTGGGCGCTGTGTGTGGTGTCGGTGTGTGTGTTTTTGGAACGAATGATTTTTGTGGCAGCTAGCTATAGAACACCAAACAACACCTTGTTTCTACGAATAGAATAGGTATAAAAGGCTGGAGGGTCTGTTGGTAATTTTACTGCCAAGGTTATATAATATTTTGCACAGCATCATCATGGTCCCTCCCTTTCTTACTTCCTTCCTTCTCAACCTTCTTAATTTGTCGTCGGTATAGTTTTGAATGTCACAGAAGAACTGAAGTGAATTCATTTAGAAACGAAAGGTTTTATCCCTGAATAAGCATTTGAAAGACTAAAGGTAGGTAAACAATATAATAAAAATATGTTTATTGATTAAGATTCAGGAATCAGGAAGTTTTCTTTTATTTTTATAGACTTTATCTCTGGGTTTTTATGTTTTTTTTTTTTTCTTTCATTCTTCTGCTTTAAGAGTTATTCGGGAAGAAAGCATTGTTTGATGATTAATAAAAACATTTATTTCTTAATCGCATGTCTTTATGGGACATTTGGATGGAAAAGGATATAAAAAAATTTATTATTGGTACAGACATCGATGAGCCAGTCGTAAGTATGTTAAATCAAACAGTTAAACGGTAGATTCTCATTTTAATGGTTCTTGTGTGATGCAAGGAGCAAACCATAAATAAAGCAATTTTATCAACAACTTAAACATAGAGTAAAGTTGGATAGAAGAGTTTTTTTTTTTTTGTTTTTATGGACTTCTGTTTGACAAGTTTAATAGTAATTCACTGAAAACCACTTTATATTGCTTGATTTCTTGGTTGGAAGCTTTGTTGATGTATATTTATGATGCCTACTTGAACATGCGTAAAAATGGCATAGGCATTGCAAATTATAGACTTCCTTCTGACGTAAAAAGTATGGAAGATATCCTTGAGACAGGTTTATATAGACACAATAAAAATACCAACAATCGTATCGACGAGTGGGTATCTGTGTGCAGATGATGTTTTATTTTGGAGAAATTGAGGTGTCATAAAGCAGACATTGCGAGGATGTTGTTTTAAAAAGTGCGGGTTTCACAGCTTATATTCAATTGTGTAAAAAATATTTGATTTGTGTTGAGTTTGAAAAAATAACAATTTGGAATATAAATTTAGTGCAATGATTTTTATTAGGTAAGAAAACATCACATATGTATTTTTAGATACAAACTGGGCCGAAGAAAGTGCCATACTACATTTTTCAAAATGAAGTCGAATGCCAATATTAGTTTTGCCCAGTGTGAATCAAACATTAGGATTAGAAAATTGTCTGAATATAAGTAATGGAACGCTATATATCTTCTCTTAATGTGGATGTTTTGTTTTATTTTGCTTTAAAACATTATTTTCAAAATCTTTTAAATACAATATTGTTTGAATTACTCAAAATTATGACAAAATCGGTTGACCCATTAAGAAGGTGTACGCGAATTACTCGAAAACAAGGTATTTTTAGAAAAACATGTAATACCTATTTCCGAAGTGTGAATTTTTTAGGAAAAACCTGGAACGAAGTTCTATTACAATTATTCTGGTCATAACAGGTACGAAGTTTAACTAAAATCCTTAGAGCATAGTTTTTGAGAAAATTTGAAAAAACAAAAAAATATTTGTATGGCAGTTACCTTTTCTAGATGACTTAAATACAAAATTCGAATTTTCCTTCCAGTGAATCACATAAAAATATTCTGTACTAAAGTTGAAGAAAATTGGATCACCCATTTTGGCGCTAGGTCAATTTATAGTGGACGTACAAACCGACTTACTTTTTTGAAGTTCTACATCATCTTAGGGCCCTATTACCGTTAGCGAAGTGAACCAAAAAGCTAGCGAATGAATCAAATCCGTATTACAATTAGCGATAATTCGTCAAATGACTCGCATCAGAACTAGGCGAATGGTAATTGTTAGTGACTGGCCGGCGAACACAAATAAATCACGAATTTATTAGGTAAAAGCATTATATATTCAGACAAAATATGTATAACAATAACACAAAAGTAAAAAATGCCATATTATTGATTGAAAACCGCTGTTTTTAAATAACATACCGATACACGAAATTAACAGGCTGACAGATCGCACTTTTTTGATTTCTTACAAAAAATTTGGTTGATTTATTACCATAATGTTGTTGTGCCATAAAATATTTAATTGCACTTATTGCAAAGCGAATGAGTTCAACCAAACCTAATATGAAATTGTAAAACGTTCGCCAAAACGTTCGACTCGAAGCGAACGTTCGATTCGCGAACCGTAAAGGTGATTCGCGACGAACAAAAAAAGCCATGTGAAAGAAATGTCAAAATGGACGAAAATTCGTTCATGGCTTTTTTTATTTGTCGCGAATCATTACCAAGGAAACATAAATAAAAGTGATTTTGAGGTTAGTCGGGCGCGAAAAAATTTGTTCGTTGAAGTGTGGATCGTATGTGGAACGCGAATAGAGTTTGACAATTCGTTACAATTCAAATTCAAAAATTCAGCTTGATAGGATTTTTTCAGGAATGAATTCAAATTTTCCTCGACTATATTGTTATATTATTATATTGGTGCCATGAAATAAAGTCTCATGCAACAAAGTTCAAAGCCAAATTTTAAACTTTATTGCGCTCTTAAAAATGCAATAAACTCCAAAACTATTTTGGATCTTTTTGCATTCTGAAAGTGCCAAAAATTCCAAATCTAAAATGTAATAATATCCAGAAATAATTGTCGTTTAATTTTATTTTAAAAAATAAAAGAATCATTTGCTCAAGATAAACCCAAGGTACTATTTATAGTGTAGTCCAAGAAAACTGTTGACTCTCCTGGTACGGAAACAAAATTTTTGCATGCGAATTTTTAATTTTCACACCTCAAATTGATCTTTTCTTGAGGAAAAATTTTTGTCCGCTAGCTACGCTTTGCTCAAGAAAATTAAAAATTCGCGTGAAATTTTAATTTTCACACAAAAAATTGACCTCCTCTTGACCAAAACTTTTGTTCGCTGCACTTTGCTTTGAAGATCAATTTGTGGTGTGAAAATTAAACATTTTTGTCCACTGTGCTTTGCTCAAGAGAAGATCAATTTGGGGTGTGGAAATTTAAAATTTGCGCGAATTTACGGCAGCAGGTGCCAGCAGCTTAATTTTTTTTTTTTACATGGTTTATTTTTTTTGTTAAAGAGATTAGTGCAATAAAGTCCAAAGGATTTTATTGCGCTCTAAGCACGGTTGCCACTTTGGTCATTTGTGACCAAATTTGGTCATTATTTTTTCACTTGGTCACATGGTCATTTTTTAGTCCATTTGGTCATTTTTTTTAAATATCGATTTTATGCACATAATGTATATTTGTTTATATTAAGCTTCTACTTTGATCTCATTTTAAAATGCTCTGAAAAGTTATTATTTTTATGTTTTTTTTATTTATGATTCGTTACTTTTATTTATTTATGTTAGTCTAATAATTTATGTCGAATTCCTTTTACTAAAAATATTCGATTTTTATTCTAAACAGAATCGAATTTTTTCTTTTAATACAAGGGATTTGTCCAGAAAAGTCGATTTTTTCTTCTAAACAAATCGATTTTTTTCTTAAAAGGAATTCGACATTAATTAAGTTCATTAGGTACCTACTTTGTGAATTTGTTGGTTTCTGTTTTTTATTGTTTTTGTTTATTATTAAAGCCTAGTTTATAGATCGAAGCGAAGCGAAGTTTTCATACAAAAAAATAGCTTTTTTCACAGGCGTGAAAAATCAAATAATATTAAATGAATTTATTTAAGCGAAAAGGGAGAAGAAATTTGTTATGAAATAAATACAATTCAACGGACTTATCTAAACCAAATATAAAACTAAATTAATTTTTTTTTGAACACCTCTCGACGCGAGATTTATTGATATTTCATTTCGGTTTGAGTTTTACTTCGCATTGATATATAAACTAGACTTAATACATACAAAAAAAATATGTCATCTGTGTAATATGAAGGATTATGTTAAAATAAATGCGATGAATTCATTGTTTTCTGTGTTTAGAGGTACAAATATTTCGGACTCAAATTATTTTGGTCATTTTTAGCTACAGTTGGTAATTTTTATTTTTAATTTTGGACACAAATTTTATTTTCAAGTGGCAACCGTGGCTCTAAGTCGTTTTAGACGTTATTGCTCTCTTAAAAGTGCAAAAAAGTCAAAAATTTGGCGTTGGACTTTATAGCATTCATGGAACCAGGTATATTATATTTGTCAGGCGTTCCAGGACTTTCTTTTGTTGTTTTTAAAGACAAGAGAAAAATTGCAATTTATGTCATTGGTTTTTTAGGTCTAGTTATATGGAGTCGCTTCACTGTGCGACGTCGAAGACCGACGCACGTCTTTACTTAGCCTCTAAGGAATGTCCTGAAATTTCAAATACATATTAAAAAAATTATTGAATTATTTAATTCTATTTCAAAGATAGAAGAGCCTTAGAAAAAAAGGTAATACCTGAATTATGGCCAACATTGTATAATGAAGGTTTAAATATTTGATGAACATATTTCTATGGCAACATTGTTTAATTATTGTAATTTGGGAAACCAACCCAAAGTCGTCTGGAAATTGTCTGCTGAGGTTTTTAATGTAGGACTTTAAGGAGCAAGAACAAAAAATACTTAAGAGATGTTTTGCACAACACCCGACAAATGATATTGGCAAAGTCATATACAGATGAATAAATAAGTAGGTATAGACATTGTGAAAAACAAGCCTTAAGATCAAACTGATTTAAAAATAAGTGTTATTGCAAAATTTACCGTACCTAGATCCCTGAGACAAAAATTACTTAGGTATTTATAAATTTATAAATAAAATATTAATCAATTTTCTTCACTAAACCATATAAAAGTCCTTACATATGATTTCGAAAGTCATGGTGTTCACATGTTAACTAAACTCAACAACAAAAAAATTACTTGAAATTTAATAATGATTTTTACATTAAATCAAATAATCTGTTTTGATTTAGTTTTTTGGTATCATTAATTTATAATTCATATGAAAGACAAATTTTCTGAAAATATCTGTCATGTCTAAAAAAAATAAACATTCTAAAATTCTCATGTTTTTCTTTCCTGTTAATCAAAATATCTGTACACACAAATAAAACAAAAATGCCTACACACATGTAGACAACATTTTTGATATTCATAGAGACTAAATCGTTGTTCTTTTTCTACTACATTTATTTTGTTTGGTGCATCACGGTATAATAATTTTGTTAGGGCTGTTTCTGTTTATAAAGTTGTTATACATACATATACGGATTCTGTTTATAATTTTTGATGAAAGGAACATCATTGTGAATGAGAGTTATGAGACTGATGATGGAATAGTATGTACTGTACAAGCATGTATGCTTAAAGGAGGAAAAGCTATTCATGAATATTAAATCACAAACAAAACATAAAAAAAAACAGATAAATTGAAAATCGTGAATCTATGTTTTAATGAGCTTGTTTAATTAGATGAATTCAAGGGAAATACTAATATCAACATTTGCGCAACAAAACCATTAATATTGGTTACCATATTCCTTTGATATTATACAACTTTAAACGTTGCTAGATTTAATTTCAAAAGTACATTCGTATGGAATATATACTAACACATGTACATACATAAATACAGCATTATGTAAGGTACCTTTTTGGCAAAAATATTGAAATTAAAGTTTTGACATGGTTTTTTCAAAAATCGGAATTTCATTTATGAATGTTAATTAGGGTAAACAATAATATAAATGCATAGAATCTATTTTCTAAACAAAAAACGATAGAGATTTATTTGTTTTTGTAATCGATTTGATTTTAAGTAAATTTTTGAATAATTTACATATTTTTTTTCATTATTTTTTGGTGGTTCTTAATTTTTTTTTCCATTTTACCCGGATTGTCATTTTCGTTAAAATCGGTATCAGCATAAAGAAAAATTTATTAACAAGTACGATGGTACAATATATGGCTGAGTTCAGAAATTCATCAGATGCGCATTTACTGCCCAAACTGCGCATCCAAAAACTTTTTAGCTGCTTCGATTTAATTTTTTTTTTTTTTGCCGTCATACTTATGCAATGTAATATTTCTACAAAGCATCAAGTTTGCGTTGCTGATGCGTATAAAAAATGTAAGCATTGCTTCCGCATCAAAACATTTTCTATATTTTGGAACTCAGCCTATCATTTCATTAAAAAAAAAAAGTTGCCCAGATTTTAGATTTGTCGAACTTTTAACTATCAATAGGTATTTTGAAATTTCTCAATGCGTTAGAGAAAAAAAAATGTGATACTCTCAGAGAGTTGACAGCAAATTTAAGGAGTTACTGCCTGAACAGAATAGAATGCTGCAACTGGAACAGCAGTCAAAAAGTGTCGTACCTTATTTTTTTTTACATGCCCACCACAATGCAGCTATAAAGCTTTGAAAGTATTTTGAAGAAAAACAAAATAATATTCTTGTGTACAAGCTCAGAATTCACATTTTTTATTTCCACTATTTTTCCTTTTAATTAATAGTTTTTTTTCACGGCACAAATAACCACAATATTTTTTTCTGACGTAAAATGTTTTTTTTTTGGTCTTTATACAATTTGGAACGTCAAAAGTGCTGCACGTGAAAAGTTAAAAGTTGGCGAACTCTTCCGTCTGCGGCTGCAGCTCCGTATGTGGCTACGTTGCGTTGTGTTCGCAGCATTGAATTTGTATATATTCAATATTTTGACAGCTATTCCAGCTGCGGCTCCAGTTGCAGCTCCGTCTCCATTCTGTTCATGCAGTTAAAGTATAAACAAATGCCAATTTTTCAGTTATTGTGTGCTTAACTTTATGAATTAAAAATTTAAAATGATGCTCTGTCATTTTGCCTGTGTCTTAAGGTAACCTCGACCACCCGATTAAACATATGGGCTCCTTATTTAGAATTTATTTTCATCAGTTGTTTGCTTTGAGAAAATTTCAAACGAAGTCTATATGGTTTGCTTGAAAAGCTTATATTTTCTATTTTATTTATCGGATTGTGAAGATTGAGGTCATGAGGCTTAGGCGGAATAACATAGCATCATTTTACGTTTTAATACATACATTTAAGCAGTTATACCACTCACACAATAATTGGAAAAATCAAATTCAAAACTTCCAAGTAAAAATGCGTGCCTGATTTAAATAAATTTTCTATAGACGTTCTTTAACAAAGTTTAAATAGTAGTCTATACTAAAGCTGTACAAAAATATTTTTTTGAATTTTAAAAAAAGGACGATTTTTATTAATCTTGCCACCTGATGGTTTTTGAATATTTTCTAGCAGATTTTCAACAACCTTCAATACAGCTGTTTAAAAACCCATAACAAAAACCTTATTTTCCTCGAAAACAACTCCTGTCATATTTTTATTAAATCTTTTCCGTTTGCTAATATTAATACGATCTACAATACTATAGAAAAAAATCTTACATTTAAATATTATTAACAGTACCTCTCTCATAAAACAGCTTTTAGAATTTCTCATTATTTAGTAAAGCAAAAAGAGTTAAATTTTTTACTCTGAAGCTTCTGATATGTCTTGAAAATATTTCTTATAAAATTTCAAAAATTATTTTTTTAAATTCGATATTTCAAAAACGGGTTGATAATTTTTTCGAAACAGAATTACTAACGGTTATATTATTGACTTTCTTCAAAGCTAGTTTTACTGAAAAAAGTAGTTCTATTGGAGTTTCGAGTTTTTATGTTCTCAAAAAAAATTACTGATTTGATTTAGATGTCAAACTATGTATGAATATTTTGAATTAGATGTCAAAGTAATAAAAATTAGTGAAAAAATTAAAACTCGAAACCTGAATAGAACTAGTTTTTGCTCAAAACTAGCTTTGAAGAAAGCCAACAATATGGCCGTAAGCAAACAATCACTATTGCCAATAGTTTTTCTGCCTTACGCTTCGGTTACGTCCAACGCTAGTAAGCGTGTATGCTAGATTGTGCTTGTACACTACTAAATCTAATGTAAATAATGTAGTTATAGATCAAGCTAGTTGCGCCTCTGCGCTAGTAAGAGAGTGCGTGAGAGTACTTCACGCTAGTAAAACAAAGAGAGCCTCTACAAGTGTTTTGATCTCCCCGGTCTTATTGTATATGGGGCAGAAGTATGGTGGTAAACAATGGGCTAACATGATTTTGTAAATAATAATTGTAAACAATAATTTATCATTAATCAAACGCACCTATGATTCTCCTTTTTTTGTAAGTTTGGATTATTTAGAAAAATGAGGAATTTCAGAGGTCTGCTTTTGCTACTGAAATCTTAAATTGCCTTTTGATTGGCAGTGCCATTGCTATACGTACTTATACAAATGCAAAGTCTCCAGAAGTAGCCGTGGCATGATGGTTAGTGTGATGAACTGTCATGTCGGAGGTCTAGGCTTAATTCCCAGCCTCATCCAACTAATAAATATAATTAAAAGAAAACGTCTACTGCCTCTTTCGAGGAATTGACAAAACCTCCAAGTGTATCTCTTGTCATAGAAAAGTGTCGCTCACATTATCCGTTCAGATTCGACAATAAATTGTAGGTCCCCTCCATTCCTGCAGACACGCACACAGGAATGGTTAAGAGTTGTAAGAAGTCATTAGGCCCTAGTTCTTCATGAGCTGTTAAGCCATTAAATTTATTCATTTTTTAAAGTCTCCAGTACCTTGTTAACACATCATTATAGTTCATGTGTGGTGATTTATGTGTTTTTTTTTTAATCAAAAAAAAAATATCCTTACCATGGTTCTGGAGAAAATTCATATAAACATTTAAATTCATTTATTTTCCAGTCAATTTTCAATAGAACCGTTATATCTACATCTTTTTAAATCTTCATGAATTCTATTATGACATAAATTACATTCCAACATCCTGTTTGAACTTAATTTTCTAAAACTGTTTGCGAATGAAGTTGGAAAAATAGCTTTATAATTTTTTTTTTCTTTTTTGAGAATTCTTTTAAAGGCCACCATTGTCCAGAAGAAGAATCAAACAGCAAAACTAACATCATAACGAAAAAATTGAATGTATGAAATTTCTCAAAATGTTATCCTGGAATTTCCGGTTCTTCTTTATAACAAAAACACAATGGCTACAATTTATACATTCTGAAGACATGATTCATACAATCATATCATGTTCGACACACAGAAGCAACCACACATAGCTAACCTGCAGTACCTACATATATATGGTATATATTTGTAACAATGAACATTTCTAAGTGCATCTAATCTCGTCCTTGATGTGTATATATGTACTTCCTGTGTGTGGTTGTGGTGACTTTAGCTACTTGAATATGAATTGTATAAAATGAAAGGTATTTTCTACCCCAGCTCCCATGTCCTAGCCCTATAACCAAACGCCCCTCTTAAGGTTGAATTGAGGGCGATTTATCTTTTACTCCCGAGACTTTTCAAACTATCCAGTATCCACACAAAAAAAGGCTTGAACCTTGAAGATTATATTTCTTATTCAACAAAATAACAAAAAAAAAAAGTTCATATTCAATTTTCATATTCTACTACAATGCGGCTAGTGTGTGACATGTAAGTCCTCGTATGTGGTGTATTTCTGTATGTATGTAAAAATGTTTTCGCAGAAATCCTTTTGTGAGGCTATTCTTTATGAAATAGTGCATTCGTCGTTATAACTTCTTAATCCCGTAAGAGAGCGTATGAGTTGCGGCAGCGGATTTGGATGGCTGACGAGGGGTTTGAGAAAAAGGAAAAGGTTATGTGTATGACGATGAACCTACGTATTGTAACGCTTAAAAGCAGGATTATGCTGTGATTTTTTTCCTCCTAGAAAAGGGAAAATAAAAAATGCCTGCCAAGTCCGGTGAAATTGGTGGCAAAAGTATTATACGAGGCATAGTACATGTATATAACTTACCTTGGATTAAAGATAATCTATGCAAATCACACATTAAGAATGAAAAGCTAATGAGAACAAGTCGATGCAATACATTAATTCATAACGAAGATATTAGCAATGAAAAAAATAGTATTTAAAAGCTAAGGTCACATACCAAGATGAAAATAAAGATAAATGCAAAGTAACAAGTTTACTATGGTAACTTCACATTCACATAAGATATCGATTACAAGTCTTTAAAGCTCAGGTAATAGGTTAGGTTATATTGTACTAGCTGAACCGCTCGGATTAGCACGGATATGTAAATCTAAGTTTCGTAAAATATTTAAAAAAGACAATATTAATAAATAGTTATAATGCTACTAGCGGGTACCGGCGACCGTTGTATCGTTCTACCACATAGGAAATATGCCTGTTTTGATTTACTATACAAATATAACTTCATATATGTATATACGTATGTATATTAGGGTGGCGCTTATTTTGACAATGTTCAAATTTCTAAAATGATGAGGCTGACTCAAAAAAATTCTGTGCAAAATTTCATTGAAATCGGTTAACGTTAAAACGTGCCACCGAGCACTTGAATTTTCCCATACAAATTACAGGTAGATTTTTAGTCTTTTACTAAAAAATTCCGTAAAATTGTAATTGTTAAATGAATCAAAATAAAACTTTGCAAAAATCTTAAAAACATGGTAATATTCGAACATTGCCAAAATAAGCGCCACCCTAATAATTTTATAGGGATGTTGCTGCATATAGGCTTTAAGAAAAATGAAAATGTCATGCTTTAATTTCAAAAGAAGCTATTTAAAAACATTTCAACTTTTTTCAACTATGAGCTACATATAAGAAAAGCAGACGTGGTGGCAGAAAGATTTAAAAAAAAATTTTACGCTATTTTATACTTTATATTTTTAAGAATGCAGATGTTAGACAGCTGCTGAGCCGATTTTTATTTAGCTTCTGGACCGTCATCCTCTAAGTCAATCCCCCAAATGTCACCTTTCAATAAGCATATAATTTTTAAGGATCGGATTTACCGTAAAACTATTTGTTGGCAAACACACAAATACTTTCGCACGTCCACCTAATATTTTTTTTGTATTTTTGAGCTTAATTAAGACCAAATAAACACAGCAATATTCTCGGACTTTCACCTAAGATTTCCTGAAATTTTGAGCTCAATCGGTATGGTGGTTATGAAGTCTATACGCCTTACAAACTAATATTTATTTTAAAAAATTCCGTAAGTTTTCTGAAATTTCTTAGTAATTTTCTTAATTTGTCTTTGCATAAGAACCTTCTGCAATATATTAAAAAACTTAAAATAAAAAAGATTTAACATTTTAGACCCTTTAAAATAAATAATACAAAATAAACATTTGCAGAGTCACTGTGGCGTATACGTACTTTTTTATTAGCATAAAATTGGTAAGATTAAAAAATCTGTACATAACAGCTATTTTTGAATAGCGAAACCCTCTTAAGGCAAAATAAGTCTTTGTGCTACTTAAGTCAGAATTTACTTACTTACTTACTTTAGATGGCGCTCACAGCCCAGGATGGACTACGGCCTCAACCAACAAGCCCCTCCAGCCAGCTCGGTCTCTAGCTAGCTGCCTCCAGTTACGCACTCCAAGTTGGTTGAGGTCGTTCTCCACTTGTGTGCGCCACCTAAGGTGGGGTCTTCCTCTGCTGCGCAGACTGTCAGGGGTAGATTCGAAGACTCGTCGGGCTGGTGCGTTGGTGTCCATACGCTCCACGTGTCCCAGCCATCTCAGCCGATGAATTTTCAGCTTCTTGACCAAGTCAGAATTTATAGTTGAAAAAAAAATTAAAATCGATTGCAAATTTTATCGCACTAAAATGCACTAAAATTTTACTTTTCTTCACCAAAAAATATTTATTTGTCTTTTGATTATTTTGGAATGGTGTCGTTAGTGAGTCAACATAGCCACCAGTACCCTCATTCAAATAGAGCATAATCCTTTCGTCAAATTCGTATGAAGCGCCTATGCAAATCAGATGTGGTTCAGCCCAATTATACATGTTCAAACAAAACTCCAATTATTCAGAAAGTATAGTTTTCACGATTAACCGGCTTTTGAGGGCAAAATTTTCGGCTTTCTATTATACCGTAGTGTATTTACCTGGTTCAATACGAATCCAACAAAAAGATTCTCATGTAAATCGGTTGAGGCTCAGCCAAGTTATGCCCGTACGAACAAGATAGTGCTAATTTTTATTTATTTTCACGGAGTTTTCACGAATTCCCACTTTTTCGGTCAAAATTTTTCAATTTTCGGCTTTGCAACATGTTAACATGTGGTTTAATACAAACTTAAAAAAAGAATCGGATAAATAAAATATATACAAAAGGTCTTTGAAATATATATTCGATATTATTATTTTTATTTGTCAAGAAATAACAAAACGACGAACGGCGGCCATTTTGATACCATAATTCGTTTGACCTAATACATTAAAAGTGATTTTATAAGAGGGATCCGCGGGTCAAAATGCCAAGTTGGGTAAATTATTGGCTTCAGAAACCGGTTCTCTACTTGCCTGTGGTCTAGGGAGTTTGACGGAAGACATGGTGCAGTCTTCCAAGTTCAACTTAGAGCCATTTCGTTGCCTTGAAGAAAGAGTTTGAGTCTTTGATTTTTAGTTTGAAGATTTTATTGAGGTCGTCTTAAAAGGTCTTTTAAAATGACTGTGCTTTTATTCTAGCCAGAGCGGAACATTTGCACAGGAAACGAAAGACTTCACAGTGAAGTTAGCATGACATGCTGTATTTTAATCATCTTATACAGCATGAGCTTGAGCAAGGACAAGTGACTTACTCACATCTATTTTAGAATATTATTTCATTAATCAACTTAATCACGCACTTATTTATTTATTTGATGAATATAGTTTTATACATGGATTTGTATACACCCTAACGGTTCGTTTAATTATCATCTATCTATATTAGATTATATAAAATAAAAGCTTTACCAGCCTTATTTTAATGGTACTTTCGAATAAAATATGGTCAGTTTAATTCGATGCGATTTAAAATTTATTCTATTTGGATTTGCCACGAAAAGATATAAAAGCAAAATCCATAATGAAAAACTCTCATATCACTATGACATTTAAAAAACCATAAAAACCACTGAAAGTGCTGGATAATATTTTCGGTGGCTTTGGATAACGCCCTGATGATCGAAAAATCTTTTTTGTTTGGTTTTTTGAAAAATAAAAAAGAAGCTCTGCAAAATATAACTGAAAGTTGTGGGCGTTGGCAGAGTATCTATATCTATTTTGCGGACCAACGATGACATTGGCGTTGCCAAACCACGAATACCATTTTTTTTTTAACGAAACTTCTAAATTTTCTTGTTTTTTTTTGCACATTGAAAACTTCTTGCTTTTCTACACACACACACAGATACACAATCATTTGATTTCGCCCCCACCCAAATCGCACCGGGACTTGGCATAGCTTTGGTAACTTAGCGGAGTAGACGGCGATGGCGTGGCGGTGGCAGTATAGTGTACGTATCTATGGGATCATCATCAACGAATAGAGAAACCCACAATTCCGAATAAGATGAACACTGAAATCTCCAATGGATACCGTTAGGGTATTTCCTGTTTAACGGAGTGATTTTATGCCCCCCATTATTCGCATTGTTATTTTGTTGTCCGTATGATATTGAATGCCATTGAATGTTATCATCATTAACGTGGCCCAATTTTGTTCTCGGATTAGTATGAATCTCAGTCTCTCCAGTATCCAGTTCATGTTCATTGTTCAGTCAGTTTCAGGGAATGCGTTGTTGACGCAACAAAGTCGTCGTCGTCGTCCTATAAATTTCGTCCCTTGTTTACCAGAGGTGTTTGATGAGGAGGAATAATTTTGTGGTTTTTGGGGCGGACAGGCAAGGGCCAATATTGGTGGTGGACATAAACATTTGACATTGGACATATAAATGCGTCATTCAACGCGTAAACGAAACGAACACAAAAAAATAAATACCTAAAAGCAAAAAAAAACAAAAAAAAAAATAACAAATTATTTCTGTCTATCTATTTTTTATAGGTTAGTAAATGGCTGTGAATTGATTTTGTAAGTGCTGCTTGAGGGGCAGAAGTCACACTTAGTGGACTCTTCTTGATAATGATGATTTTTTTTGTATTGTGATTTTTGACTCCTTGGAGTGGATTCCTTTTGTTTTTTTTTGTTTGCTCTTATTTGGTTTGGGGGCTGGAGTATTTCATGAGATCCTTTTGTTTTTATTGTTCTATTTTGATGTGAGTCAAATGATGAAATTGAGAAAAAAAAAAACAATAACAACAAACAAAAACATATAAATATATTTCATTCTAATTATAAAAACAATGTCCTTCGAGGTTTTTTGTTATTATGTGATAATATCAAGGACGATGGGTGTTTTTTGTATAGATAAATAAATTTCTTCTATTCATTGAGAAATTAAAACAGGAGGCCCACAGCAAGAACTTGAGATTACTCCAGGGCATGGCAAATACTGACAAATTCAATCAATTTCATATTCCATTCTAGACTTTTTGATTAAAAATTTAGAGAAGCATTGAATTTTAAAAACAAAAATATAGATCATTTAATAACGTAAAATTTGGAACAAAATTAGATTGAAAACAATCACTAATGTCGAATATTAGTAAGATGTAAGGTTAAAAAAAAGTGTAGAGCTAAAATAGAACCCTACAAATAAACGGGTCACCATTGTTTTCGCAAAATTCATTTGGCATTTCTTATTTCGCCTTAGTCGTTAATTCGCAATTCTTAATTTGCAATTTACATTTTCTTTTTTATTCATTACGTTTTTCAATCATTCTGCAATTAACATTCGGCGGTTTTATATTTCGCTTTTTGTTAAAAATATTTTCAATCATTTCGCAAAATTCATTTGGCAAATTATTCTTTATTTTTTCTTTGTTAAATTGTTTATTATTTGGCCAAGTGTTTTTTCGCAAAATATTGTTTCGCCGTTTCATTATTTTGCAAAATAACGTTTTGCCGTTTAATCATTTCGATAAATAACGTCAAGCCGTTTTATTATTTCGCTAATAGATTATTTCGCCGTTTAGTTGTTTTGATCGTTTGACCAATCATTACCATCGTTTCTTTTCAAGATTAACAGTTTTTCTGAACCGTTGCTTAGTCGTGCTTGCGTTGGTAATATTTTTTTTAGTTGTTTTGCTATTTTTGCCGTAATCACTTTCGCGATTTAGGATTTCGCGCGAAATTTTAAGGCATGTAATTTAATGGAAGCCAAAACATTGCCAAACAATCGAATGCCAAATAAAAAAAAGCTGAACATCAAATTGCCAAATAAAAAAAAACCGAAATAACAAAATGCTGAATGAAAAATAGCAAAATAATAAAATGCCAAATAAGAAAAAGCCAAATAACAAAATGCCAAATAAAAAAATTGCCAAACCTAAATATGCCAATCAAACAAAATATTAAGTGAAAATTGCGAAATAAAAATTGCGAAGTGATGGTTTGTCATATCATATAAAAAACCAAACGTAATTTGCAAAACGAAAATTGCGAAATAACAAAATGCTAAATAAAAAAATGCGAAACGAGAAACGGCGAAATGTACCACCGCGAAACGTTAATTTGCCAAACAATTCTGGCGAAACATACCATACCCCAAATAAACAATTCAACCTTCTGGTTAAATAAAATCCCCACACTTTCCTTGAATCTACTACAATTTCCATCAAAGTTGCTGTCAAATGAAAAAACGCAAAGTGAACTGTCAAAATGTTTTCAATACATTCAAAGTGGAGTATTGCCGTATTCTTTTTTTATATAGTAACTATTTCAGTACTTAAAGTAAATTGTCTATTTATGGTGTTTGAACAATTTCTATTTTATTTTATTTTTACTACATCACATTTAGCATTCACACCAGCTTTTCTTTTTCTTACCTTCATTATTTTATCACATTCGCAACATATCGATAAGAAAATTCTATGAAAAAATTAATTTTCGGTTCTTTTTTTCAATGCGGTATTTTCCATCTGATCGATTGGAAGGGTGAACGAAAAATTATTTACCTACTCCTTAGAAAATCTCCGTAAGAAATTCAGCTGTCAGGTATCAGTTCTTTTAGAATGAGACGTTCTTTTTGAAAGAAACGTTTAAAGTAGTTTTGGCTGTAAAAATATTTAATACAAAATTGCTATTAAAAAATACCAACAAAAAAAAATAAACAACTATCTGCTTCCGTTTCAACAAAATAATAAAATCTTTAAGCTCAATTTAAGGCCGTGTGGGAATTGGTTTAAAATGTTTATTAAATTTTATCCGATATTAAGTTTTTACGTTTCCACGTATAGACTCAACTCAATAGTGTCAAATATGTATATTCGGATAAAATTTAACGTGATTTTAATCCAATTCACACGCGCCCTAAAATATGCATTCCCAATCAAAATCAAAATATTATTAAAGTTATTTTTTGTCGTAACCCTAAAAAAATCAAAGAAACAATATATTTCTAAGAAGGCATCGTTTATTCCCCCCTAAGCCACCACCCCTCCAACGATGTCGATATTTTTGTTCGTCCAATTATTCTCTTAGGATGTGCAATGAACATCGCTAGTATGAGAGTAGGTATATTTAAGTACTTAACATTACTTTATGTACCCTGAAAAAGCACAATAGGCAACACTCTCATTAAAACGCTATTTTGATGTATTTAATGTACAGCTTAAACATGGATTTCCATGTATTAAATTTTAACTAGGACTAACCTAGAGACTAAATTCGTTATTGGTACATGTGACTTTTATAAAATCTGGAGATTTTCATTTAATTATTAACTAAATTTGATTATTATTATTATTTGTATTGTATTATTCATACTAGAATGTCCGTTTATTAGACTTGACCATTCTTAATTCCGTCAATTTCATTGAATTTTGAACAACAACAACTTTAAGTTTAAGTTAAGTTTGAATTTTGAACAACAACAACAAGTTTAAGTTGTTGTTGTTGTTTTTAAAATTCAATGAAATTGACGGAATAAAGAATGGTCAAGTCTAATAAACTGACATTCTAGTATGAATAATATACAATACAAATAATAATAACTTAATAGTCTGGTTTGTTACCGATCTTCCGACCTCTCCCCCTTTGATACGTTCTACGAATTATAGTCTATCAAATAAGGTACGGAAAAAAATGAAGGCGGAACACCATACTTAAAGGCGTTGTATAAAAATGCTGATGCTCCAAATGCATTTGATAAACAAACAGCACATCTCGACCTGTAACGTCAGTGGTCAGCAGTAGCAGAGTACGTAGTGTACACAGCTTCGAAAACTGAGCAAATATGATACGCTGGTTCAAATACCGCATACTGTGTAAAAAGTTTTTCAAATAAAAATTGGATTAAAGCTCAGCACCACTATAAAGGAGACTGATGATAGGGCTTGGCACCCCTTGAAATAGCTATATCTCCAGCCAAACAAAAATAAAACGAATTAAAATACCTAAAATTAATTCGTAAGCAATTAGTGGTAGCACCTTTTAAGTTGTTGTTGTTGTTCAAAATTCAATGAATTTGATTATTAGTAAGGCCCATTGTTTTCAATATTTTTGAGTTTAAAAATTAATTTTTCAAAAACTGTTCTTTGAAATAATTGGAATTAAAAGCAAAATAATAGGACGAACTTCTGGCTTAATAAAAAAGGTACAGCATGATATTGTAGGTGTTGCCATTGTTGTTTAATAATTTTTTCTATTTCCAATCAATGTTTTTCCCACCTAAACGATTTTCCCATACGATTTTTTTCTTGTGTCGACTCAACCTACACCCTCTAGCCTTCCGTCACACCGTTATGCGAAACACCCTGAAGAACTAATTTTTCTCTAAAACTATATTCTCTTAATACAGAAAAAACAAGGATTTCACCATTAGTGGTGGGTTGAAATTAAAGCCAAAACCCTTTGTCCAATAATAGTATGCACGTACTGACTAATCAAAAATTTGCATCTATATTAAAATCCTTAAAAAATTCGGTCCATTTACATATTATTAATTATCCTCTGTATGCATTTGCGTCTATATCTATGCATGTATATTTATTTTTTTTGTTAAGGTATTATTAAATTTGTTCAACCACAATCCCTCCTCTACATATTCAAATTATTTTTTTTTTGCCAGCTATGCAAAAATTTATTCAAAACTAAAACACGTTTCCTAATTGGACTTGAATAAGCTTTCATAATTTATTGTTCTACACCCTTCGTATTCATCGATTTGCCCTTAAAAGGATTTAAACATAACATCATTTTGGAATTTATTTTGTTTATATTTTCCATTTCTCCATCTATACAGAATGTGATGTAAAATAAAAAATCTATCTATCCTTGACTTCAACACACGTCGAGATATGTATATAATATATGTAAAATTTTGTGTGTTATTCTTATGACCCCTTTTTATAGGATTCGATGAGGGAGACCTTTTTTTTTTTTTTTTGCACACATACACCTGTCAATCAAAACCAATATAAAAGCAAATAATAAATCCTTTCATCAGGCTACACTGGTACACTGAAATCTTGCCCGCAGCTGAACTTGTCCATTCTGGCTTGTTTTATATATGTTATAAGGTTGTTATAGGAAATACCAAATATATAGATTTGTGTGGATCGATTCATTGACCAAAAGCAAAAGACAAAGCTGAAAGGTTTTGTTGTAAAGCTGACTAGAAAATTCAGTTGATGAAAATTTCTTGGAAAAGTAAAATCTTCTTTCAGTTTTGTATAAATAATTAAATAAAAGAGAACGAGTAGGAGTAGTTCATCGCTCAGAATGATAGATTTTTCTCTTTAATATTTCCGAAAGTAAGGAACTATGGGAACAGTGGTTTTATTAAATTGCTTTAAAATCCTACTTTTGTTTGTATTTTAAGAGACACTAATTTAAAGCCAATTCCATTCGATAAGTTTCATTGGGCATGAAACTTTACAAAATATAAAGAACTTTTTCATCATCTCCAAAATTATTTATGTACACGTAATTTTTTCAAATTGCTTTTGGTGTCTTTGGTGGAATCTTATGTCAGTTATAGGCTAATATTGCAAATCAGAAATTATGAAAACAAGAGAATTTAAATTAAGCTCTTACTTCAAATTTATGGAAATTTTCTTTACACTTAAGTCGTTTTTGAAGTGAAACAGTAAATTGATTTGTAGATTTGAATTCAAGTGTTTAAAACATATTTTGAATAATTTATAAATTCATGTTTTTCTTGTTTAACTATGATAAGCAAACAAGTTAGAAAACTACGTAAAAATGTTCTCCACCAAACACATGGTGGTAGGGAATGCATTAAAAATTTGTATTAATTCAGTCTATCGAGATAGAAACCTAACATTTTGGGCTGCTAAAAATTACGCCAGATTTTTTTTCAACATTGAACTCTCTTGTTTGAACATAAGATACTTTTCTGGAATTATTTCTACCTTCCTGGTGGAGTTTCCTTTGCGGGTGTACAAATTAAAGCACTGCTCTTTGCTGACGATGTAGTTTTGTTCTCTTACTCGCCCGAAACCCTATGATCAACAATAGGAGTGTTCAGTGAGGCTGTTCCGAACAGTTTGGAACAGTTTAGAACAGAAAAGAAGAAAGAAGGTTTTTGCTGTTCAGTGAGAAATTTTCTGTTCTAAACTGTTCTGACTTGCTGTTCAGTGAGTCTGTTTCGAACAGTTTGGAACAGTTTAGAGCAGGATTTTCTGTACTTGCTTTTGAGGTAGAACAACTTAGAACAGGATTTGTGGGAAATGTCAAAATTAGTTGTTGTTCTGTTTTGTCTTGTTCTGTTCTGTTCTGACTATTTCTTCACTGAACAAAGCTAATGTGTATGAATACTGTCAGTTCTGGAATCTGTTTGTCAACATTCAAAAATCGAAAGTTATTATATTCAGAAGTGGAGGTGGAAGACATGCTGTCAACGAACGATAGGTCTTCAATGGAGAATCTATTGAAGTAGTAAAGGAATACAAATATCTTGGTTTAATATTTACGAGCAGCCTGAATATGGAAAAGAATTTCAGAGATAAATTACAAAAGGCTAAGACAGCAATAAACATCACCTAGGGCTGAAAGAGCTGCTTTAGAAACTTAAACATAGCTCACAGTAGTAGTAAATACAAGATTTTTGAGTCAGTATCGGAGACAATACTTCTGTGTGTGCGCAGGCGTGGGGATGTAAAAAGTTTAACTCTGTTGAAAAACTCCTTATTTATTACGTGAAGAGAGTATTTCAGCTTCCAGTAAGCACGCCGAATACACCGGCCGAGTCGCTGATCAACTTATAGCAGACTTTCTCATAATCTTCCAGAAAACAACTGCTTCTGTGATAAATCTATCTATCTATCTATCTATCTATCTATCTATCTATCTATCTATCTATCTATCTATCTATCTATCTATCTATCTATCTATCTATCTATCTATCTATCTATCTATCTATCTATCTATCTATCTATCTATCTATCTATCTATCTATCTATCTATCTATCTATCTATCTATCTATCTATCTATCTATCTATCTATCTATCTATCTATCTATCTATCTATCTATCTATCTATCTATCTATCTATCTATCTATCTATCTATCTATCTATCTATCTACCTATCTATCTATCTATCTATCTATCTATCTATCTATCTATCTATCTATCTATCTATCTATCTATCTATCTATCTATCTATCTATCTATCTATCTATCTATCTATCTATCTATCTATCTATCTATCTATCTATCTATCTATCTATCAATCAAATACAAACTTAAATATTCTTACTCCAACATTCCATTCTTAAAGATGTTATTAGTAATTTAAATTTATTTTCCTTCGTCTCATTCGAGTAATTATAAGTCATTATTTATTTATTTCTTGGACATATTGTAGCATATTGTGCTGTAAGTACGAATATTTCAAAATTTTCTCTCGAAAACATTTTAATTATTTCCATAACTGTACATACCTACATATGTATATATTTATTTGATTTCTAAATCATAAGTTTAAAAAGGTACTTTCAGGAAGAATTAAAATTATGCTACTACCTCTTAATTCTAATATCAGCTCTCGTTCTTTTGATTTTTATAACATATTCCAGGATTATTTCACAATGTCACCTTCTATTGTACCCAATTATATATATTTGCCCATAAATATTAGCAGCAGACTGTATTGACATATTCCTTTTATTTCTGCCTCAGTAAACTCAAACACTGGGATGCGAATTTATACAATTTAAAACAATATACACAGAAAGAAAGGTTAAACAAAAAGTGAAAGAGAAAGATACAGAGAGGAAATATAAGCTTTTGGTTTTAAGCGCATTTGCAACAAATTAATCATAAAGGTCTTTCTATACTCTTTGGGTCTGTAGTCCCCATTATTCCATGCTTCCTCGCTTATACTTAATACCAAGCCAAACTAACTGAAATGCCAAACCCCCATCATAAGCATTGTGATCCTGCTTGTTGTCCGTCATTAGGAGGGAAGAAGTGGCTTATTTCAGACTATAAGGATCTCCTTTTGTTGTTGTGATATTATAACAGTTTTGTTAAGGTATAGCGTAATATATTTTACGAGAGCGTTTTGTCGAAATGTTGGGGATTAATGCATGAATATATCCCCGAAAAAATGATTGAAAGGAGGGTTGACAGGGCCGAAACCCTTTTGGCAATTATTATTAATGTGCCACCAGATTTGTGTGTTCCCCGAAAATATATTTCATCACGTAACCCGAACCGGAAGTAAAATACAATGTCAAGATTATGTTGATGGCATAGTGCGTTAGCGAAATTGTGTGTTAAGGACACAGAGCAACATAGCAATTCAGTTGGTTGTGCTGTGTATCCTGTTGCGAAGGACATTCGAATCATTCACTTTTATGGCTTTGTTCATATTTGTGCTTCTCTCTTTTTCCTTTTGAATCAACGATCGCTGGTTGTGTTATTCGTGGTTGTGTTTTAGGAGAAGGGTGAACATTTAATCGCCTTAAGCAAGACGCAAGTCAGGCATCAGAATCCGTCATCAAAAGCCAAAACAAAGATGTTTTCCGATAATCACTAACTCGTGATTTCTCCAACATGATGAAATATTCCCACAAGAAAACAAACAACAACATCAAAATTCTGCTTTATTCAATCCTATTAAAGTAATTTCGAGTCCTTTATAAGAACGTTAAAGATTATTTTCTATCTTTGTGTTGTTAAAAGCAGTCGTTGATATTTTTGATTTTCCTTGAATTCAATTTATTATTGAAGCATGAAGCATCCTCTTGTGAGGGATTTTAAGTTTTTCCTTTTTTTTAAGATTAGTTGTTTTTTTTTTTTTTTTTGTATTGAATTGAAAATTACAATCCTTTTGAGGGTTTTTTGATTTCAAAAGCTTTTTAGTTGTTGAAATCAGATAATATTTACGAGAAGTATTTGATAAGTTTTCTTTTTTCATCCATTTAGTAAGATAACGAATATTTTAGTTTTAGGTATGTAAATAACATCATTCAGGTAAGTTGAAGGATACACGAAAGAAAATTTGTGAGAAAAAGCCATCTTCCTACACGAAAAATGAAAAAGGTTGTGCAATATCTGAAAATTGAGCTTGGCAATCTCATGTCATAGGTGCGTGATTTGTCATTTTTTATAAAGATTTTATGTCAAGGACTTTAACACTTATTCTTGCGCAGGAAATTGGTTAATTTCCACTCAATTTATTTTTTTTTTCACCTACATGAGTTTTAGTAATTTTTTTTTACTTATTGGGTCTTATTTTGTGTAGTCATCAAAAAACATCCAAACGAGTGGGTTTGTTAAATTTTAAATTGGGTTTTATTAAAATTACAAAAAGCTGGAGCATGTAGTTTTAGTGGAGATAAAAACAAAATTATACTTAGGTACTTGATTGAGGTAGGATATGCTCAATTTTCTTAGGAATTTATATATTCATAAATATTGATATATTCATATACTTACAGGGATATGGAAAAATTGTACAAAGTCAGTCAAGTTTTGAAATTTGCAGTAGGTATTCAATATTATTAGTGGCAACTATATAGGTACTCAAGAAATTAAAAAAAAATCAGTGCTACAGATATTTATGAAAGATATGATAATGACAACAATTTTGCCTATTCAAAAATTATTGTCAGCACACTATTTTCATTTCAAATTTAATCAAAAATCAAAAATCGGATGTGGAACAGCAACGGCAAAATATGATTAGTTCATTAAATTCTGATTTAGATAGCATTGTACAATGGGGAATGAATAACCGCGTAGAATTTAATGCTTCGAAAACTCAATGCTGTCTTTTATCGTTAAAGCGAGATTTACCCCCCTTGCCACTGTCTATGAGTGGCACTTGCATCGAAGAAACCAGACAGCTTGCGATTCTTGGTATGAGTATCACGAACCACCTCTTGTGGAACGAACACATACTCAACGTTGCCCAGAATTCCGCAAGATGTCTAGGTTTCCTTCGGAGATGCAAGAAATTTTTTCCCCTTCTGATCTGGCTATTATCTATAAAAGTTATATACGACCAAAGCTTGAGTATAACTCCCATCTCTGGGCTGCTCTGGGGTGCTCCAGCAACTTACTTAAGCCTCTTGGACAATATTCAAAGACGAGCCTTTAAAATGATTGGAGATAGGAACATTATAGAATCATTTACGTCTCTCGAACATCGTCGTAACGTTTCCTGTCTCTCTCTATTTTATCGTTACTTCTACGGTCAGTGCTCTAGTGAAATAGCCAGTTGCATTCCTCCCCTTAAACAATTCAACCGTAATACTCGCGCTTCTAGGAATGCCCATCAGTTTACCCTTGAGCCCAACTTCGGTCGTACTGTCAAATACAGGGATTCGTTTTTTAGCCGTACTACGCGAATGTGGAATGCCCTTCCAAGCTCTGTCTTTCCCTCTCATTGTAATATTCAAAAATTCAAGACCAATGTACACCGACATCTCCTTTTAAATCCCCTCCTCCTTACCTAATGCTCGCACTGTGTTGCTGACATATTAAGGGTACCAAAAACCCCTTGAGTGCGCGTTTATTATAAAAAAAAAAAAAAAAATAGTACCTATACCTTTAAACTAGAAAAATAAATTAAAAAATTATTAAAAATGTCGGATACACGGATACACGGCCATATTATTGACTTTCTTCAAAGCTAGTTTTGAGCAAAAACTAGTTCTATTCAGGTTTCGAGTTTTAAGTTGCTTACTAATTTTTATTACTTTGACATCTAAATCAAAATATTCATACATATTTTGACATCTAAATCAAATCAATATTTTGTTTTGAAAAACTTTAAACTTGAAACCCCTATAGAACTAGTTTTTTAGTTAAACTAGCTTTGAAAAAGTCAATAATATGGCCGTTATAGAACTAGTTTTTTCGTAAAACTAGCCAGTCAAAAATATGGCCGTTATACAATATATATAATGCTAGAATTGTTTTTAAAGCCAGAAATCAATTTTAATTTTTAATTAAAGTTGTTTAAATGAATAATTTTTGAAAAATGAAATTTCAAACTCCAAATTTTGAAGAAATTTTTTTTTTTTTAATTTCATTTTTTTTTTCAAAATTTTAAGTTATTGAATGGTTAGCATTTATAAAGTTCTTATCAATTTATACAATGTGTTGAATTGATAATTTTTTATATCTCAAGCTTAACAAAAATGCCGTCTGACTTTTTTAACATATTTGAATTTATTGATTTAAAAAAATCCTATGTATTTACTTAAAAAAAAATTTGAAATTTTTTGAAAAATCCAAATAATTTTTTTTTGGAAAATTTTTATATCAATATAATGTACATATTTATGTATGCAATATTATCTAAGTTATTTTTTTTTATTTATGAAGGATATTTAAAAATAAAAAATAAGTTATTGGGTGGTTAATGAATTTTCAATTTTTTTTTAAATCAATATAATGAAAACGATTTGGTCGATTTTCACTTAGCACCAAGTGGTTTTGTAACATTACCTACATAGCGGATCTTGAACCAAAATTTTTTCCTTTAACTACAATTAGCACAATCTACATTTATACAGGGTGATTCACCTATGGTGTGACAAAAAGCTAGAGCATGTAGGTTGGGTCAAGATATGAAAAAAATCATATAGGAGGGGGTCTATTTCCCCAGCGTTTAGCCGGGAGGGGCAATTTTCTAAAAAACTGACTTAAAACAGAAAAAAATTATTAAAAAAAAATAAAAAATTTAATAAAAATAAAATTTCAAATTTTGTTTGTATTAATAGAATATCTTGCTATTAATATTAATGCGGGTACACTCACAATACCACGATATACCTTTTTGTAAAGCCAGATATATTTTATTTTCAAATAAATCTGGAAATAGGAAATAGTTGTTGAAATATAAATTTTCAAACTTTTGAAAAAAAAAAAAATGAAAAAAACATTTTCAAATTGATTTTTTTCAAAATTTTACGTTAATAAGTACTGACCTTATTTTCAAAATTCATTGTTTTTATTAGTTTTTAGTTAAAAACAGAAATTGGATGCAAAAATGTCTTTTAGTCTTTAAAAATAAAAAATGTTGAGAGGGGCAATTTTCGAAAAGAATTGACTTAATACAAAAAAAAATAATTAAAAAACATAGGTAACCGTTACAATGGCATGCTATACTTTTTGTAAAGCAAGAATTTTTTTCTTTTATTTTGTTGTTAAACTAAGTTCTTTTAGTGAACAGTTTTTCAAAAATTAATTTTCAAACTTACACTTTTGAAAAAAAAAAAAAATTAAAATTGTGTTCAAACAAATTTTGTTCAAAATTTTACGTTATTAACTAGTATTTTTTTTTTTAAGTAGGGAAAGAATGTAGTTTTATTTTCATTCGGAATAAAAATATATAAAAATTTTACTAAAAAAATCCTAATTTTTTGAAAACTTGATATTACAAAAATGAGATGAATATTAACAATAACTAAAAATGGGAGTACCAATTACTTTGTCTTTAAAATGTATATCTTCAGCGGTCAACTTTTTGTGAATTTTATGTAAAAGACATATTTTCAATTAGCGTTCAAAATCCTAAATTTCTTGGAACAATGGTAAGCTTCGGTGTGCAATTTAACCCAGATAAACACTTACTTCCTACTATTATACTCTATTATATCTCTAATGTTGAAACTTATATCATTTAATTGTTAGATATTAATATTTGTACAAATAAACTTAAATCTAAAGTAAAACAATGTTACCATTCTGATTATTTTTGTTTGTTTTTCTATTTTCAGGTATGAAATAAAATCTTACATCGTATTTACAAAAAAAAAAAAAAACAGAAGAATTCTTTTTCAACAAAGAAATCAGTAAGAAATATGTTTTAACACATGATAATGTTGTCTTTAAGTAGTGCGTATGTTGTTTAATAAAAGTTTTGCATCTTCTTTAAATCAATTTGTTAAAAATAGGCAATAGGCAAAAATAGACTTTACCTTCAAAAATCATTCAATTCATATAATTTCTCAAGTATTATTGGAAAAACCTTGTTTATTAAATCTGAACAGTTTTCGAATCATAAGACCAATTACGTGCATTTAATTTAAAAAGAATACTACTTCAGAAATACAAATTAAAAAATAAAAATCATGCTTAAATCGGATTATTTTTTTTTTAATAGGGGCGTTTCCGTTTGTTTTATTGCTTCCATTATCCTTGCCACAATATAGCAGCTATAATTATGAAAATTTAAATTGGATAATTAGTACTTTCATTTAATTATAGGTGTACCCTTACTTTATCTGTTTAAAAGGGGTGGGTTTATATAAAAACGAATTAAAAATACAACAAAAGATAGAAAAGTCCCAAATCGTAAGTCCGAAGGGAATCAACATTAAAGTAAACGTAAAAAATCTACCCAATGTAAATTCGGACAAAATAACTTGATTAAAAAAAAAAAAACAAATTTTCTCTCATTACACCTTAAGACTTAAATTGAGGAATTGTACATTAATTTTTATTTTTCTTTTTTTTTCTATAACATCAGCATAACCAACACAACAAAATATGAATAAAATTATAGGAAACCAAACAAATTTAATATAAAAAAAGAACAAAAAGAATGAGTCAATCTGAGGGAGAGAATGGACAAATCCAATGCACAAAACACTTTATGAATATTAACACGGTCAGGATAATATGGTAATGCGGAAGCATTGCCGGTAGGAAGAAGGTACATCAAATATCATAATGCGTCGAAGAAGACGTGACTTGGAAAGAAAAGAACTTTGGAAATTTTGTTTTTGTGTTTTTGTCGTCCTTGATGTTTGTTTGTATAGAACTCCATCAGGTTCTAGGATCAAAATTCAGGATGTTGTTTGTTCGTTTGGTTGACTGATGTACATATATGTATAAATATATACCAATACATAGTAGCATAACTTGACAAAAAATATTAAAGTTCGATTATTATGAATGTGTGGATGAGAGGGTGCGTGTGTAGCAGATGGCTAGGCTATAGAAATAGGTGTTGTAGGTTTAAGGATTTTAAAATTCGATGCTGATACTTATGAGTCAAAGTTTAACAAATCCCATACATTAACCACATTTACGTTTATCCACTCACACAATTTTGAAATCGCTTTTTAAGTAGCAACTAATTGGACTTCTTAAGTCTCTCGTTTTTTTTTTTTTGAACTTTTATGTTTGAACACAAACTTTTGGTAGCAATGTTTTATGCATAGTTTACCTTTTAAAGTAGGTTGTCAAGGGTTCTTTATACAAATATTTTTAAACGTAAGGGTATAAACTTAAAGGCATCTACTGAATTTTATTAGATCAAACGTTTAAATTTTACTTACTGAATTCAAGGACTGGTGCTATTTTACCAGATTAAACATTTGCTATGGAAAGTATAGAGCGTAGTTTTTATGATATAATGCCATTAATTTTATATTTTAAAAATCTTTAATGGATAAATAAATTGCACATTAATCTACTTAGCCCGATGTTTTCATACTTCTGAAATTGTAAATTATATTTTGGGAATTTTGTAGGTAAAGGCTTCTTTATGGGCTTGAGTGCAAGAATGCAAAAAAAAGAAGAATACAATAAAACAAACCAAAATACCTAAAAAAAAGAAACAAAAATTCAGAAGGATTTCAGACGTACATAAAAGCTACAAAATCATCGCTTTGCAATCAGCTTAAGATTTAGTCCTTGTTAGTGTGCTTTCATCGTGAATTGTTTAAATTGAATCTGCGGGCCATTGAAGAATGAATATAGGTATTGTCTGCCCTGACTATCTATATAAATGTAGTGCATGTGTATGTGTATTGTTTTGTTGGCTTGGGTGGCGCTTGTATACTTATTCTTCAAGCGCTCAACCGGAAACAGCGTTAAATCGTTTTGCTTTTTATATTGGAGAAATAAAATTCTTGTTCTTGCTGCATCCAGTAGCCAAACCAGCAAGCCAAACAACTACTAACCAAACCGATTCAAGCATCAGGCAGAGATGCAAAGGCAAGCAAGCAAATCTTTTTTCTGGGAGTTAAAACGAACAACGAAGAAGCCTTTGCCGAGCTCGAGCACGAGACGTTCTTACACAAATTGAATTGAACAAAATGAAAACCATTTCATCTAGGACTACGCTATAGATACAGGAGCGATATGGTGAAACCAGCAGAAAGGGTGCATGATGTGTTCAGTTCATAGGTATACATACCCCAGCCAGTACCCATGGTTCGCTTCTATAACAACGCATAAGATACAAGGTATTTTGCAAGGAAACACTACACACCCAACGGAAAAATAATGTACAAAGTGAAAAACTTTAAGTTGAAATCTATATCCGGTTGAGTTGTTGAATGTGTATAAGCATATCCTTGTTGCTGCTGCTTCCGACTGCTCTATATATTTTCTTCTTATTTTTTTTTTTTTGTATAGACAGGAAGCAACAACAAAATACAATTTCTTTAACATTTTGTTTGAAGATAAATATACATACTCCTATAAAATTATACTCTCCTACATTTATATACGAAGAAGAAGACGTAGGTAAAGGATGGCAAAAATCGGAAAGGAAGAAAAGAATATTCCACAAAAATGTATAACCGTTTTCTTTTTTCTGTCAATTTTTTTTTTTTGTATATTTTGTGTTTGATATTTACCGTTCTTTGTGCAGAAACTATCTGCAGATTCAATTCGTTTGAAAATAATATGCAGAAGAAGTATGTTCTTGACGGTGTAGAAATAATATAATATGTATTTATTTTTGTTTATTTTTCTATAAGAAACAAAAAAACAATAAACATTTGAAGGGAATATTCAATTATTGCTTATCGTTTTTGCTTTATATTTGTTTGCATCTTGATTTTTATTGAAACTCTTATATTTAGGATTTATTGAAAAAGATAGTGTTAAAAAACTAAATTATTTTACTCAAAAAAAATAAAGCTGTTGCTGAACCAAAAGCAATCTTGGGATATTTGAAGTATTATTTAAGATAAATTATAAAATGTTATGAGAATAAAAGCTGTGTTAAGTGTCAGTACGATTTCAAGAACGATATTTGATCAAACTCACCGACAAACTGTTGCAGCCGCTAAAAACAAAAAACAAAAATTGCACCACAGTTATTAGTAACTGCAATATATCTAAGTATTAGAAATGCATTTAAATGGCTCAATAATTGTCAAAATGTTAGAAGTCCAAAAAATAGATCTTTTGTTTTATTTTTTTAGGTTAAAAAAAAATATTTTCAAAAGTTTTTAATGCAATATGATATTTAAACTGAAATATTTAGGACAGGAGAGCCAGATTGCAAAAATATAACAAAAGCTTAAAAGTAATTGAACATAATCATGTAGTCCATTATTCTGCAAATCTATTATTCTGTAGGCCAAAATTCTGTAGATAGTAAAATTTTGGAAAATATTGCAATGCATAGTGCATTTGTATGTTTTGGAAGAAATGTTGTTTGTTTTTTTTTTTTTTTTATCAACCCTAAAATCGTCACTTTTGTAGTTGTTAAAATTTATCTTCCTTTACTTAATTATATAATTTATAAACATTTTTACGAACGGCGAAATTAATTTCACTCTTCTTCATACTTTTCCATTTAATAATTTCGTTCTAAATTTCCAAATTGAACTTCAAATTATTAAATTTGCCACAATTCAAAATTTCAAAATTTGATAACTTCAGCCAAATTTTCAACAAAAAAAAAAAATCACAAGGTTGAAAATTTTGTGAAAAAAAAAATTGAACACACCTGAATATAATTAATTTTTTTTTTTAAACAAAAATGTAAAAAATTGAGGCAAAAAACCAAATTAAAAAAAAAAACAAATTTGGAATTGTGACGAGTTTTTAAACAAAATTTAGCAAACTCTTCGTCTCAAAATTTTTAAATAATCTAATGTTTGCTCTAGAGAAGTTCAGAAGGTATAGACAACTTTCACTGTTCTGTCTTATCTCAAATACAGAATTTGAGAATTCTGAAAATTGACAAAAATAATTGACTTAATAATGAAGAAAGTAATCTGTACCTACTATTTCTTATATGTATAACTCTATAATAATAACTTTGCATCAAGGGGTCACCAGATTTGATCAAATCTAACGGGTTTTAAAGGTTTTTTTTTACAGGGCAGGTCCAAGTCGAATTTGCGCCCTGTGCAAGATTTGTAGAGCGCCCCTTTTTTATATTTATGCACTTACATACATATACATACACTGATCCACATGCATAAGCTTTTTCCACATTACTCAAGAGGTAGTCTTTTTTTTGACGATATTGGAAAAACGACAACATTTCCAATTGAAATTAATTCAGCTAAATACAAAAAAAGTATATTTTTGTTTTCGGTACTAAAAGTGATGGAATCCAAAATATTAATGTTTTACTGTCTCTGGCCAGGAATTAACAAACCCTCCAAGAGTATCTTCTATCTTAGAAAAGTGTCGCTCACCTTAGCCGTTCGGATTCGGCAATAAAATGTATGTCAGCTCCATTCCTGCAGACACACACACAGTTGTGTCTTAGCCCTAGTTCGGCATGAGCGTTTGTGCCACAAAATGTATTTTTATGGTATATGACACATTCCGCCTAGTGATATGTACTAGCAATGGTGTATCTAGAAAAGAAAAATTTCCAACATATAAGTGGAAATTCAGAGGAAGAGCCTTCGACTTTTAGAAGGCTTCGACCATCAAGGATTATAAAAAATAAATACAGTAAAACCCGGATCAGTGCCCATCGCATAAGTGCCTAACCCGCATAAGTATACCTACCTTTAATTTTTTTAGAACCAAAATTTTGATAATTTTTTCATATAAAACTCATTTAATAAATACCTTTCGCTTAACTACCTTTCCCGCTTAACTGCCTTTTATTTGGTGTACTTTTATTGACATTTAGCTGAAGAAAATTTTTTTAAGTTCACAATTAAAATCAGCAGAAAAAGACAAAAGCTTCTTTTCATCTAGCGATTCCTTTTTAAAATGTTAACGATGCTGATGGTCAGTTGATGTAATGCTATTTTTTATTTTTTAAATAACATTAAACGTTTTTTTTGTTATCATTTTTTTTTTATTTTTGTAAATATAGAGATAAGTGCTTATGCGCATTTAAGCGTTTTTTTTTATAACTGCCTAACCTGCACAAGTACCTCTCAAAACGAGGTATTTATGGAGAGGCACTTATCCGGGTTTCACTGTACATATTATGTATGTAAAAAGTCTTAACTAAAAAATACTATGCGATCATTTAATAAACAAGATGCTCCATAAAAAGAGATTAAATTCATTCTGTTAAAATAGTGGTCCACTCGGGCGTATACGTACTTTTTTTTTTATTGAATCTTTAACAAATTTTACAACAATTTTTAGTGTTTTCACTTTGAGTTGGAATGTGTCGGTTGAAAATACTATTTTGATAAATAAGTCCTCCTGTTAAGATAAGTACGAATAATGAAATTTTTTTTTAAGTATCTAGTAAATTGTCCATTTTCACAGCCGCTGGTGTGAAAAGCTGTGATTATGATATCAATTAGATATTATATTACATACAGACATACAACAACCCTATCCTCAATCAGCCGGGGGTGGGGGAAACCACAATTTGAGTAGCTGTAGCCTCATGTCCAAGCAAAACCATACGAACAGTGAAGGTAGAATATTGATGTGTTATTATTTTCTTAAATTAATATTTTATGTCGAAGATGTTACAAAATTCTGGTGATGGCAGGAGGTGGCAGATTTTAAACAGCTCAGGGCAGCATAAATCCTAAGTATGCCGCTGTCTCTAATGAGCAACGTACACCTACGAACAAATTTATTTGAGTTAAAAATATTGTTCTGTTTCATGGAATATACATTTTTTCATCCTAATTTAACTTAAAGTTGAAAAAAATATTATAGTCTTACATAAATAAAGTAAATTTAATACATTTACACCACTTTGCAGTGACGTTTATTCGAAGGTGCGCAGGAGTTCACCGCACACCCTACCAACATCTTAATTTCCATACGTATAGCCAAAGTTCTCCAAAATACGCATTTGACTTTCTTTAATAATCTATCAATACTTACGTCAATAAATAATTAAGATCTGTGTACGAACTCAAATAATCCTCAAACAAAAATCAGAACAAATAATTCACTTCCATTCAAAGTAACGCAAACATTTTTGAGTAGGGTGTTCTTTTAACTTCAGCGCACCGCAAGCTAACCCCAATCCACATACAAAAAAATTCAAAAAAAAAGCACAAGAAATCGTTTTCCCTTATAAATCTTTATGCATTGGTGTTCACCTTAATCAAACGTACCAACAGAGCCTAAACAAACAAAATGTATGTTGTTGATCGCCGCCGTGCGTCGCCACGACTCGGTTGCAGTGAGGGATGATATTTTTACTTAAAAAATCATCAAAAATGTCGATAGAACCTGACTAGATTGTTTATAACTTTTGATTAAGTAGGAGGATTTATTCCATAGAGGTATTTAAAGAAAGGTAAGACATCAACTTAATTCCTGATGTACATACATTTATAACAATTCATATAAAAAAAATATAATTGAGGCGCCGTAAACCCAAAATTGATTATTTTTAAATCACATTTATCGGTAAATGTGACGAAAAATTTCAAAATTTTCAAAAATTATGTGCTACAATATTATTATCTAACTATATTGAACAAATAAGTTTATGGTTTTATGGCGGTAATTTTAAAAGCGCAGCGAGAAATTTCGATTTTCCACGATTTCTTAAATGTCATTGAAAAAATCGCTTGACTTGACTTATAAAAAAAATTCTTACCTCAAATATAATTGTCACTTCCTTATGAAAGGGGAATCAAAAAAAACCTCAATGAATTATGCATTTTATTAATGTCATAATATTACAAAAACTCATTTATAAAAGATCAAATAGAATGTATTTTCAATTTTCTTCAAAAACTAGAAGACATAAAACTATTCGGTTTGGTTTTTTGTGCTCGATTGAAAATTAATATACGTATTGACAACAAAAAGTTAATTAAGCTCTTCATTTCACAATTTTGAAAAAAATTGGTCTACATTTTTTTTTATTTTTTTTTATGAAAATTTTAAGTTTTTATGCGAATTTTTTTAAAACTATTGACGTAAATAATTTAACTTAAATTTAAGATTAAAGAATAAATTTCTGGCTTTCAAAACCGGTATAATACTATATTCTAAGTGTTGCCGTTGTTTTTTTAATATATTTGTTTTTTTCATTTTAAGTCATTTTTTCTAAAATTGGCCATACCTCCTAAACGGGGCTAGACAGACCTTTCCCCTACAGTAAAAAATGTTTGTTTTTGACCACTCTACAAAAAAACGTTATAAAATGTTGGTGCCAAAGCTAACGTAGGTACTTTCCCCGAATGGATAATTTTACTGCAGAAAAAACATAGCGAACAGCCTACTAAAAGCACCACGGCACGTCACTGCCACTTTGGTATAACCCTTCAAAACAATGTACGAGTATCTGGTTACTACCGGTGATGTTGAAATGTTTTGATTGTAAAAAGTAGTAAGTAATAAAATCTAATTGAACCCAAAACCCTTGCACGACGTATACACCTATTTTTTTTGGAAAAGTCCAAAACTAAAATACAAAATAAATTAAATTAAAAACTTATGTCAGTATAGGTTTGCTAAGAATCTTTCTGAATGTTATGGTAATGCGTATCATAAATTGATAAATCACTTTCGTATTCAAATAAAACAAAAATCTCGAAACTACAAGTTTAATATCTAAAAGATAGAAGTTTGCAACGAATAAAACTATGTTGTTATGTGTATGTATAAGTTTATGGAAAAGTTTGTCCGAAAATATGATTGCATTCAGCATCTTTGTTGCAATTTTCTGCATGAATAATATCACATACATATATCCACTTTTGCATTTTTGAATGTATGAATAATTTCACGCCGAAAACTGTATGGTCATCTTCTGTTCTTAAACAAGTTTTGGTTGCTCGTTATATTCTTATACCTACATATAGTATCGCATATTTGCTTGCAACAGCAGCAGAAACACAAGATTGCATCCTACATTTACGATTATTATTTCGTTGCTTTTGGTATATTTATAATGTAGAGTTGTTGGTGATGCATAGTTTGCTATTTGGTTCATATTCTATGCAAAATACTTCCAAGACAAAAAAAAAAGAAAATTATACCCTCGCCTTCCGGTTGGTCAAAGACGAAAAAACTTAGCTACCGGAATTGGAATAGTAAGAGTATGGGTAAGGGGATCAGGAACGAATCTATAGTATTCTTCTCTAAAACGTTGTCTTCGGTAACGAATAGATTCTTGAAGTATTTCCAAAGAAAAGAAAACAAAACTTTTGCCCAGAGACAATTTTCGAAAGAGGGCAAGCAAAACTATTGAGTGTGAAAATACATTTTATAAAAAGGACTTAAATTCAAATAGACCATACTATTCCAGGATATGAATGTTCAAACATACACACATTTATGCAAACTTTTATCATATATGTACCACCTACCCCACATGCATTTATGAGTATGAACTTTATATGAAAATACAATAGCGGAGATCTTCGTATTACAAGTGCATATAAGAAGCTTCACTGAAGCACACCAGCTCTACTCTAACAAGCCTCTATAACCATAGTTTTGAAGAAACTAAACGATACCGGTACCGACACGACACGACAACGAAGAAGTCTTTGAATTTTATAGAATATATAGAAGCTCGGTCATGGAGAAGATGACTTGGCCTGGTGATATGGTATTATAACTTCTACTTCATCGTCCTCTGAGCAAAAATATATGCATGGCTTTGGTCCTTGGGGAAGTTGCACACTTTGTAGGTGTATTTAAATTAAATATTTAGCAGGCATTTTATCATGCTCATAGGCCATGGTCAAAAATTTCTTTGGATGTGTTTTGCACTAAGCTTTATATTATGATGAGAATAGCACAAGGTCGTGGCTATGCTGATGGTGACGAAAAATATTCTTACCATCCCGTAAGGATTTTATTTTGAATTTTGTAAGAGAATATTTATTCAGTAAGATGCTTAAAAAACTCTTTATTCAAACAGCAAACAAAGAGAAATTTAATTTGTAATGTTAATTTGGTTAGTGAGTATTTATAACCCCATCAGTATACGAACTTCAAGGTTGGGCCATTTAAGAGTACACAGCAAGAAGCTAACCTATCAATCAGAAGTGGAAGTAACTTTACCTAAATCAATGTATAATTTGTTTTTATTTTTAACATGGATGACAACTACAATATTATTTATAATAAAATTTATTTAATTTCTTAATGTTTTTAACTTGAGATACATAAATGTAAAATATCAAACTCAAAATTTTATTTTTTTATACCGGGAATTTTTGGAAATCCCCCCAATATTTTTTTTTCTTCATTCATTTTTTGATTATGTTAGAAAATTGTATTTAAAAAAAAATGGCTACATTGATTTTTCTAAAAAGTTCAGTTAGTTTCAATAGGCTTCCTCTTGGTGGAAACATTTTTCCTGAAAAATGGCTATTAATGGGATTTTAATCATTTTATCTTTATTTTGGTTTTTCTCGCAAATAGTTCAATGGATTTTGATTAATTTTTTACGGAGACTTTTGAAAGCTTTAACAAACATACAATTTTTAAAAACTAAAAAAGTTTGGATTAAAATTTTTGTCGATGTTTTTTTTTTTTTAATTTCGAAAATCATTTTAATAAAACTAATGTTTTTTTTTAACATTGAAAATGTTTATAGGATCGTTTTGACAGAGTTGTGGTGTTACTAAAATGATTAAATGAAATAAATTCAATAAATCAGAAATGAACTCCAGCGTATAGGGCATCACAACGAAATTTTTGGTTGGTGTTACTAAAGAAATGACCGAAATGATTGAAATGAACACATGAACGTAGAATATGAAAAATGAACTCCAGCGTATAGGAGGACAACTATCAAATTTTTGGTTGGTGTTACTAAAACATTACTAGAATGATGAAAATAAACAAACGAACACAAGCGATGAATTACAGCAGTCATAGGCAATAGGTATACGGGGAAAAAACGAAGAAAAGTCGTCGTCAACAGACAAGCTTCAGTGGAACAATATTCAATGAAGAATATTCAAAAAGAGAAAAAACAACAAGTACAACGCAACCAACAAAAGTGTATCTATCTATAGGTACTATGCCAGATTTTTGTATGTAGTGTAGGTATATACATATGTAAATGCTATGCATCAACATAATTATGGAGGTAGGTATGTAGGTTGTGATTTTTGAAATTGAAAATGATAGGTATTTATTTTTATTCGATACAGAATACTATTCGGTCCTATAAGAAAGGCCAGTGATGCAGTTGAGTTTTAAAGCCGGAGTTTGTTCGTTATTAATTATTTATTGTATTATTCATACTAGAATGTCAGTTTATTAGACTTGACCATTCTTTATTGCGTCAATTTCATTGAATTTTTGAAAAAACAAACAACAACAACTTAAAGGCGCTACCACTAATTGTTTAGGAATTAATTTTATGTATTTTAATTTATTTTATTTTTGTTTGGCTGGAGATATAGCTATTTCAGGGGGTGCCAAGTCCTATCATAAGTCTACTTTTAGTGATGCTGAGCTTTAATCTAATTTTATTGTGAAAAACTTTCTACATGCACACCATGAGGTTTGAACCCATTGCCCAGTCTTCGAAGTCGTATGCACTAAGCATTCCACTACTTATGACCACTGGTCGAGATGTGCTGTTTGTTTATCAAATGCATTTGGAGCATCAGCATTTTTATAATTTGTTCAGTATCTTCTAATGTTTATTCAATAAATAATAAAGGTCTATAGGGAAGCATAACCAGCATTATAGCATAACCAAAAAATTAAAGCCTAACTTCAGGTTATGTCGAAAAAATTCGCATTACGGAAATTTGGTTTGGAGTTTTTTTTTTTTTTTTTTTTTGAGAAAATTAACTTTTTTTGAGTTGGTTAAATTGACTCGAACGATTTTATTTCAATTTTGTAATCTAGTACTTCTAAATATTTAAGGCCGTGTGTGAATTGAATTAAAATTTCGATTAAATTTAATTCGAAATAAAGTTTGTAAGTATAGATTCACCCTACAATCGTCAAAAATTAATCTTTGGATAAAATTTAACGCGATTTTAACCCAATTATATAGATAGCTTTTGAAAATTTAGAAAATATTGACCCAAAATAAAAAAAATCATGTTCCCAGTAATTCTGACTTTTTAACATTTCTTTCGTTGAAAGGTACCAAAATTTTTGTTAGCCACGAGAGCAAACTTGTGGGGCTCCCTCGTGTAAATTTTGTTTTTTTTTATTTTCGATGCAATTAATGTCTTAAATAAATCCATGTGAATGAATTTAAACGATATTCACCAATTTAAAAAACATGCATGTACTTGTACCTATTTCAAATAGGTTTCAACAATGGCTTTTAGCCAAAGCAAATTTAGTTCGACAATCTTTCTTGTACACTACCTATTTTTTTTTTGTTTTTAAACATACAAAGGTATACAAACCTACTTAGAATATATTTTTACAAGCAAAATTAAGCATACTAGTATCGTCCCGTGGCCGAAACTCGGCCAGCAAAAACTGAAACACTCAAGGAAGGAGAAAAATTTTAAATTTGTTTTAAAATATTGAAGGAACAAAACATATTTTTTTTTTAATATGCAGTGTTCGACAGTTAAAAAACAAAAATGACCCACAGCGTGTAAATGCGTGTCTCAAGTAGATTCTGCACATCTCCGCAATTGTGGCTTTTCAACCATATAAAATTTTAAATTTAAAGATTTTTTCGGAACTTACCGCTTTAAATATAATATTTCTTATATTTAACGTGTTTAGTTCCGAAAAAATCTTTAAAGTTAAAATGATTAATGTCCGCGAAAAGAATAGTTTAAAGTCTTATACATATAAAATTTATCGAAATTGGTCAAATATTTTTTGAGAAAATGGTACCACAAAATTTATTTTAGCCTATTTATTAAGCAATATTAGGGCATATAATCATTTTTTTTGGAGCATAATATAATTTATTAAGGGCATATGTATGTAATTGATTTTTAAGGGCATAATTATAAGCGCTTAAAACTGTTTTTAGGGCATATTTGTGTTTGCACTAATAGATACATATATATGAGTTTTGATATCAGATCTTAAAAAAACGATTTTTTTGGTTAAACAGGAAAGTTGATGGGTTGTTTAAGAAAATAAACAAGATTTATTTTTTGCCAAATGGAAAGTGACATTAAATACATAATTTGCATAGAGGTACCTAGAAACTTCAGAGCCTATAATGGTGTCTGAAACAGCTTATTACGTTTTAATTAATTTAAATTGAAAAGATTAGTCAGGTGTCATTTTCAATGTCCCCATGGTTACTCTATGAGTGAAATCTGTAAATTTTTTACATTTTCTAATAGATCTGCCATTTATAATAAAGTAATTAAATCAAAATGATGTTTTTTTAAATTCGAAAAATATTGAAAAATGGGTAGATATTTGTTCTTAAATCAGATTTTGTATTCCACATTAAAAATGGTAGGTAATACAAAATGGCTAAACAATTTCTTAAGTTTTTTAATCAATTAATTTCTACTTATGTTGATTTTAAACAATATCATAGGTGAACTGGAAATTCCATGCATGTGCATATTACATATTATGTAATACATCCTTTTCAACTATTTGTCCTTCCATCCTCAGTTAAAAATTTCCTCATTTTCAAAAATCTGCAGAGTATTATAATGTTTCAATTATTCATTTAATATCTATCGGATTTTGGCTTGCATGTAGTTGGCCCCCCGACTTTCAAGTTGGGCAAAACTGTTAATGGCAATCGTTTGTACATCGTTTGTACACGTTTGTACAACTTTTAGAATAATTTGTACACGCACCGTTTTTTTTTTACAGGCAATTTAAATAAACGGACGGAAGTTGGCCCCAAAAAAAATTTTTTTTAATGTTTTGAAAAATTTTGAAATGCAATTCGATAGATAATCGTTTGTACACGTTTGTACAAAAAATATTTTCGTTTGTACACGTCCCAAATTTTTTTTACAAAAAATTTTTTTTAAAAAAATGTGTCCCGAAATTTTGAAAAGTATGCAATCGTTTGTACATTTTTTATGATGATTTTTCATGGTATTAATTTTTTGAATTTATTTTTTTTTCTATTTTTAATTAATTATTCAAAATTTTGGGACATGTAGTTGGCCCCATTTCAATTTTTTTTTTACAATTCGAAAAATCTGAAAATGCAATTCAATGGATAATCGTTTGTACAAAAAATATTTTCGTTTGTACACGTCCCAATTTTTTTTTACAAAAATTTTTTTTTCAAAAAATGTGTCTCGGAATTTTGAAAAGTATGCAATCGTTTGTACATTTTTTATGATGATTTTTCATGGTATTAGTTTTTTGAATTTAATTTTCTTTCTATTTTTAATTAATTATTCAAAATTTTGGGACATGTAGTTGGCCCCATTTCGATTTTTTTTTTACAATTCGAAAAATCTGAAAATGCAGTTCGATGAATAATCGTTTGTACACGTTTGTACAAAAATTTTTTTCATTTGTACACTTCCCAATTGGATTTTACACACAAAATTTTTTTAAAAAACTTCTGTACAAATTTCGAAAAATATGCAATCGTTTGTACATTTTTTATGATAATTTTTCATGCTGTTAATATTTTTAATTTGATCAACTTTCTATTTTTAATTAATTATTCAAAATTTTGGCGCATGTAGTTGGCCCCATTTTGATTTTTTTTTTACAATTCGTAAAATCTGAAAATGCAATTCGATGGATAATCGTTTGTACACGTTTGTACAAAAAATATTTTCATTTGTACACTTCCCAATTGGATTTTACACACAAAATTTTTTTAAAAAACTTCTGTACAAATTTCGAAAAATATGCAATCGTTTGTACATTTTTTATGATAATTTTTCATGCTGTTAATATTTTTAATTTGATCAACTTTCTATTTTTAATTAATTATTCAAAATTTTGGCGCATGTAGTTGGCCCCATTTTGATTTTTTTTTTACAATTCGTAAAATCTGAAAATGCAATTCGATGGATAATCGTTTGTACACGTTTGTACAAAAAATATTTTCATTTGTACACTTCCCAATTGGATTTTACACACAAAATTTTTTTAAAAAACTTCTGTACAAATTTCGAAAAATATGCAATCGTTTGTACATATTTTATGATAATTTTGCATGGTATTAATATTTTAAAATTGATTAAGTTTCTATTTTTATTTAATTATTCAAAATTTTTGTGCATGCAGTTACTCTAAACTTAATAAAATGCTTAGGTAGGTAGGTATGTAGGTACGTAAACTAATATCTATGTTACCTATAAACTTTTTTTTTCAAACTTTTTTGTAATAGGTATTTACATACCTACCTACCTACCAAATTATTATATATTTCTACCTAGTGGTACCTACTTTAGATACCTACAAAAATGACGAATAAATATATCCATTTCACTGGAGCTTACATACCTAGCTCTTCTTTTGGTACCTACTCACGTATATTTTGTAGGTACATAGGTACCTACATAAACTATTAAGTTAAGTGAAACAACGGAAAATGGCATTAAATCCATAACTATACTAATTTGAATTTTGCCGTCGGCAAAACGCTTTGTATGTGTTTATATTTCATTTATGTACCTACATACCTTCCTACCTCGCTACCTACTGAAAAGTAGGTAAACATTCCCTCGCATTAGTTTCTGCAGCAAAAAAAAAGAAAACTTAACAAAAATAAAATAATGCAGTTTACATTTTCAGTAATATTTGTCCTTAATTAAAAAAGCCCAACATTTTTGAGTAACAAATCTATTTATTTTCTTAAAAATTTTACAGAAAAAGGAAAGAAAAAAATTTTGGCTTGTTGCCTAGTAAAATTGTAAATTTTAATTTTTTTAGTAGGTAGGTAGGTACCCAAATCGTGAACTAACACTATCAAAAACTACTTACAGGGGTCCCAAATTCATAATCGTGTAGGTATTTTTCTGTTGCATTGAGATGGTATGTACCTAACCTATAGTAAAAGTGCAAGATTGTTGCAATACTGACTTAAATATACTTACAGTGACTTCTTTAACTATAGGATAGCTATACATACCTACCTACATTATAAACATAAAACATTAGTTAATACCTACCTCTTAACATATACCTATGCTCAATTAATTTTTAAAAATTTTGGAAAAATACCTATACATATTTGGGGGACCTAACTCTTTTTTTCGGGCAATTACAAGTGTTGAACTTGGCTTCTTTCAAAGGTGTTGTACCTCAAACATACTTATGAGCATGTACCTATATACCTACATATATAGGTATCAACAACTATATTAATTTACCTATTTCTTAATTAAATTAGAACATGTATTATTAAATTTATTCCGTTAACGAAGCTCCTCCTCTTTTAATAAAAAAAACGTTTTGGGACGTGAATACTACCAATACTACGAAGAACCTCAATTGATCAAAACAATTCAAAATTTTCCTTGACCAATAAATTTCATTTCAGCTACACATATATCAAAAGTAGAAATGTATGCGTAAATTTTATTTATATTAAGTCAACGTGCCGTCATCGCATCGGTCGTCGGAAGTCATATTTTTTTCATTCATCAATCACTTTAGCCCCGCCCCATAAGAGAATTTGTTTATATATTTTCGATGTGTTTCATTTTATTTACTCTTTAGTAGGTCACTAAACGCTGATGACCGACGATGGCTGACCCTGACCTTATAATTTGCGGTCATAAACATGGTTTCCCGCAACATGTTGCAAACAAACGGTTGGAATTTATTTATTTATTTATTTTTTTTAAATATTATAAATGAAAGTGTTGATTGATTCACTCACTGACTTATTCATAATTTTTATCATCATTGTACAGGTCAGTGGGTAAATGATATATATATATATAGAAAATTTTTTCATAAACATATACATATGTAGAGCTTCAATAAGAAGGGATTTTTTGATAATCGCAAAATTAATAGGGTAAATTGGGGTAAATATAGGGTAAAGTCGAAGTTCTAATTTCTTAACGAGATTTTTTAGAATTTTCATACCAAATACATTCAATAGAGTTTTATTATATTAGAATGGCAAAGTTAATTAAAAAATTCTAAAAAAAAATTTTTACTCTACAAACTTGGTTAAAATTCAAAAATACCAAAATCGACTTCTTATACAAAAATTCTTATAAATCAGGAGTATTTTTTAGAATTTTTTCAATTTCATTTTCAATTAAGAAATTAAAAAAAAAATTATACATGTTTAAGGAATTTTTTGTGGGCGAAACAGGCAATTTTAGTGCATTTTTATTGATTTTTTGATCGGTTTTTAAACACCTATAAACTTTTAGGTTTCCCCGTTAAAAAGATACAAAATAAAAAGTGTAAAAAAATTGAAAAAAATCTTTGTGTTTTCAAAAATTCCTAACGCCCACAATAACCACGCCCACAAAAAATTCCTTAAACATGTATAATTTTTTTTTTAATTTCTTAATTGAAAATGAAATTGAAAAAATTCTAAAAAATACTCCTGATTTATAAGAATTTTTGTATAAGAAGTCGATTTTGGTATTTTTGAATTTTAACCAAGTTTGTAGAGTAAAAAATTTTTTTTAGAATTTTTTAATTAACTTTGCCATTCTAATATAATAAAACTCTATTGAATGTATTTGGTATGAAAATTCTAAAAAATCTCGTTAAGAAATTAGAACTTCGACTTTACCCTATATTTACCCCAATTTACCCTATTAATTTTGCGATTATCAAAAAATCCCTTCTTATTGAAGCTCTACATATGTATATGTTTATGAAAAAATTTTCTATATATATATATATCATTTACCCACTGACCTGTACAATGATGATAAAAATTATGAATAAGTCAGTGAGTGAATCAATCAACACTTTCATTTATAATATTTAAAAAAAATAAATAAATAAATAAATTCCAACCGTTTGTTTGCAACATGTTGCGGGAAACCATGTTTATGACCGCAAATTATAAGGTCAGGGTCAGCCATCGTCGGTCATCAGCGTTTAGTGACCTACTAAAGAGTAAATAAAATGAAACACATCGAAAATATATAAACAAATTCTCTTATGGGGCGGGGCTAAAGTGATTGATGAATGAAAAAAATATGACTTCCGACGACCGATGCGATGACGGCACGTTGACTTAATATAAATAAAATTTACGCATACATTTCTACTTTTGATATATGTGTAGCTGAAATGAAATTTATTGGTCAAGGAAAATTTTGAATTGTTTTGATCAATTGAGGTTCTTCGTAGTATTGGTAGTATTCACGTCCCAAAACGTTTTTTTTATTAAAAGAGGAGGAGCTTCGTTAACGGAATAAATTTAATAATACATGTTCTAATTTAATTAAGAAATAGGTAAATTAATATAGTTGTTGATACCTATATATGTAGGTATATAGGTACATGCTCATAAGTATGTTTGAGGTACAACACCTTTGAAAGAAGCCAAGTTCAACACTTGTAATTGCCCGAAAAAAAGAGTTAGGTCCCCCAAATATGTATAGGTATTTTTCCAAAATTTTTAAAAATTAATTGAGCATAGGTATATGTTAAGAGGTAGGTATTAACTAATGTTTTATGTTTATAATGTAGGTAGGTATGTATAGCTATCCTATAGTTAAAGAAGTCACTGTAAGTATATTTAAGTCAGTATTGCAACAATCTTGCACTTTTACTATAGGTTAGGTACATACCATCTCAATGCAACAGAAAAATACCTACACGATTATGAATTTGGGACCCCTGTAAGTAGTTTTTGATAGTGTTAGTTCACGATTTGGGTACCTACCTACCTACTAAAAAAATTAAAATTTACAATTTTACTAGGCAACAAGCCAAAATTTTTTTCTTTCCTTTTTCTGTAAAATTTTTAAGAAAATAAATAGATTTGTTACTCAAAAATGTTGGGCTTTTTTAATTAAGGACAAATATTACTGAAAATGTAAACTGCATTATTTTATTTTTGTTAAGTTTTCTTTTTTTTTGCTGCAGAAACTAATGCGAGGGAATGTTTACCTACTTTTCAGTAGGTAGCGAGGTAGGAAGGTATGTAGGTACATAAATGAAATATAAACACATACAAAGCGTTTTGCCGACGGCAAAATTCAAATTAGTATAGTTATGGATTTAATGCCATTTTCCGTTGTTTCACTTAACTTAATAGTTTATGTAGGTACCTATGTACCTACAAAATATACGTGAGTAGGTACCAAAAGAAGAGCTAGGTATGTAAGCTCCAGTGAAATGGATATATTTATTCGTCATTTTTGTAGGTATCTAAAGTAGGTACCACTAGGTAGAAATATATAATAATTTGGTAGGTAGGTAGGTATGTAAATACCTATTACAAAAAAGTTTGAAAAAAAAAGTTTATAGGTAACATAGATATTAGTTTACGTACCTACATACCTACCTACCTAAGCATTTTATTAAGTTTAGAGTAACTGCATGCACAAAAATTTTGAATAATTAAATAAAAATAGAAACTTAATCAATTTTAAAATATTAATACCATGCAAAATTATCATAAAATATGTACAAACGATTGCATATTTTTCGAAATTTGTACAGAAGTTTTTTAAAAAAATTTTGTGTGTAAAATCCAATTGGGAAGTGTACAAATGAAAATATTTTTTGTACAAACGTGTACAAACGATTATCCATCGAATTGCATTTTCAGATTTTACGAATTGTAAAAAAAAAATCAAAATGGGGCCAACTACATGCGCCAAAATTTTGAATAATTAATTAAAAATAGAAAGTTGATCAAATTAAAAATATTAACAGCATGAAAAATTATCATAAAAAATGTACAAACGATTGCATATTTTTCGAAATTTGTACAGAAGTTTTTTAAAAAAATTTTGTGTGTAAAATCCAATTGGGAAGTGTACAAATGAAAATATTTTTTGTACAAACGTGTACAAACGATTATCCATCGAATTGCATTTTCAGATTTTACGAATTGTAAAAAAAAAATCAAAATGGGGCCAACTACATGCGCCAAAATTTTGAATAATTAATTAAAAATAGAAAGTTGATCAAATTAAAAATATTAACAGCATGAAAAATTATCATAAAAAATGTACAAACGATTGCATATTTTTCGAAATTTGTACAGAAGTTTTTTAAAAAAATTTTGTGTGTAAAATCCAATTGGGAAGTGTACAAATGAAAATATTTTTTGTACAAACGTGTACAAACGATTATCCATCGAATTGCATTTTCAGATTTTACGAATTGTAAAAAAAAAATCAAAATGGGGCCAACTACATGCGCCAAAATTTTGAATAATTAATTAAAAATAGAAAGTTGATCAAATTAAAAATATTAACAGCATGAAAAATTATCATAAAAAATGTACAAACGATTGCATATTTTTCGAAATTTGTACAGAAGTTTTTTAAAAAAATTTTGTGTGTAAAATCCAATTGGGAAGTGTACAAATGAAAAAAATTTTTGTACAAACGTGTACAAACGATTATTCATCGAACTGCATTTTCAGATTTTTCGAATTGTAAAAAAAAAATCGAAATGGGGCCAACTACATGTCCCAAAATTTTGAATAATTAATTAAAAATAGAAAGAAAATTAAATTCAAAAAACTAATACCATGAAAAATCATCATAAAAAATGTACAAACGATTGCATACTTTTCAAAATTCCGAGACACATTTTTTGAAAAAAAAATTTTTGTAAAAAAAAATTGGGACGTGTACAAACGAAAATATTTTTTGTACAAACGTGTACAAACGATTATCCATTGAATTGCATTTTCAGATTTTTCGAATTGTAAAAAAAAAATTGAAATGGGGCCAACTACATGTCCCAAAATTTTGAATAATTAATTAAAAATAGAAAAAAAAATAAATTCAAAAAATTAATACCATGAAAAATCATCATAAAAAATGTACAAACGATTGCATACTTTTCAAAATTTCGGGACACATTTTTTTAAAAAAAATTTTTTGTAAAAAAAATTTGGGACGTGTACAAACGAAAATATTTTTTGTACAAACGTGTACAAACGATTATCTATCGAATTGCATTTCAAAATTTTTCAAAACATTAAAAAAAATTTTTTTTGGGGCCAACTTCCGTCCGTTTATTTAAATTGCCTGTAAAAAAAAAACGGTGCGTGTACAAATTATTCTAAAAGTTGTACAAACGTGTACAAACGATGTACAAACGATTGCCATTAACAGTTTTGCCCAACTTGAAAGTCGGGGGGCCAACTACATGCAAGCCGGATTTTGTTGTGTTTATATAAAAAAATGTCATTATTTCAGACGTTTTATAACAATTACACTTTATGAAAAACATTTGGTTTTTTTGCTTTGTTTATGTATAACGCCTGTCTTAAGTTAGACAACATTTATAATAATTAGTGTTAGTTCCGAAATTTAGTTTGAATTGTGACGAATAAGAAGAGTTAAATCACAATATCTGTAATTTTTCTGAATAGCTATTTGGTTTTGTGAGTTTTGCGTTTTTTTTTTTAATTATTACGGCAATAAAACGCCATGAACCCAATTTGCCAAGTTTAACCAAGGGCTTCAAAATTATCAGTAGGGAAAATAGAGTCGAGGAAAACTTGGCAAATACTCCTAAGGCCCTTGATAGTAAAAATTTGTTGTGCAAGTTTTCCTATACCATCAGAATTACCCCGTTTAATTTAAAAGTTATTCATTTTCAACACTGTCCTTCTATGTAGCGAGTCGGCCTAATGCAGTTATAGGCGTATTGGACTAGCAAAAAATCCTAGTATCAAATCTCAAAAAAAAAACAAACATTTTTCTCTTGTTTTGAGAGAAAAATGGCCTAACTGGTTTCTATAGAAACTCTTTTACCGGACCCTTGTAATAATATAATATAAACTAATTGATTTTGCAGAACGGGAAGGATTTTATTTATATATTGAGCTTTCGAATTGAACAGAAACCTAATTAATCCGTGTTATGTTTTTGCTTTCATTATTTTGAAAAATGTCCTCCTTTAGTTTCGAAGAAAGTTGGGAACACTGTAGTTCTATAGGTGTTGTTAATTATTGCTATGAGTCTTGTGAATAAAAAAAAAAAAGTAAAAGCTATTTTCGGGAGATGCTATGTTTACCTAGCCACAGCTTCTAATATAGAAGCACTAAAGTAGCACTATAGTAGCTACACTTAGACATTTCCATTTTATTCAATAAAAAAACCGAATACGCTTATTCATGCAAATTTGGATTATTCTAAAAAAAATCTAGCTCCTCCGAGGAGAGGCTGGGGTCAATTTATGAAAACCAAAAATCTCAGTTAATTGTCAGTCCAAACAATATTATCTCGGAAGGTTTGGAAGAAACGAGATTTCGTGGGGAGCTACTACTTTTAAGTAAACGGAAGAAATCGGGCTGATTTCCAAATTCTAAGCCAATTGGCGCGTTCGGGCGGCAATCCAAAGCTATCCGGATAGGTTGGTGTTGTTGTAATCCTTTGTTGAAAAATTTCTGATGTCAGCTGATGCAATAACAACTCAAGCTATCTGAACATTTTTGGGATATGTGGATAGCCTTTCTAATTATCACCTGAACGCAAGCAATAACTTTTTCTTTATCTACAAAATAATTAACAAAGTTGCCATTTTATTTATAACACTTTTCAGTTAAACCTAAACGAAGGAATGGGGTAACTTTTGTAACTATGTACACAAACACTAAGTATGTGGGTAGCTGAATCCAAATTAAATTAAATGAACTTTCCCATAATATATTATTTTGATCATTTTATATCTCATTTAATGAAGAAAAATCAATTGAATCCCTTAAGTTCCCTTCAATGATGCGCAAAAAAAAAAAAAAAACAGAAAAAAAAACGTACAAAATAACACTAAGCTGCTGTCACTTTAAAACTTTTAATGCTGTAATTTTGGTCACAACGCAAACAACTAGAGAAGAAGCATATCCTTAATGCTTTGTTCAATAACATTTACGTGTTCAAAATACCACATAACACTGTACCTCCTATGTCCACAGTAAGTTTCTCTTCTTTTTCAATCCAATATATCGAGTTGAAAAATGTGTCCTTGCCTAGTCCTGGGTTTTCGTGTCGGTGTCCGTGTGGTTGGTTATTGGGAAGTCGCCACAACGTCGCCTCCTAATCCACTTCCAATCAATTCCCTCACACAACGAATAAGAAGAAGACGACGACGACAATATAATATCACTACCCAGAACCAAAATCATCAGGATCAACCAAAAAGCCAACCCTGGGCAGAGCCCCAGAAGCAACAGAAGCAGAAGCTAAGTAGGTAGTGCGATAGCTATACGACCGAACTTTATCTTATTGCAAAAAGTTATCCCTCGCTTCCTTGCTGCTGTCAACGACGCCGACAAGAATGACAAGGACATCTACAACAACGACGACGACTTCTGCCCTTATACACACCAATATTTGTACAATCACTATCTATTTCTACATTCTATAAAGCTTGCTAGCATGAATGTGTCACTTTTGCGGATATATATTGATATTTTTAATTTGTCTCATAGCACCCACGTCGTCATGCCCAAAATGGCCCTTCAACCCCACTTTCTCAACGAAGTTACAAAAAAAAAACATCCCCAATAAAGGATCCTTCTGCCCTTACCCTTATGTAGGCATGAAACGAAACGAAAAAAATGCGTGAAATCAAAATTCAAATGCTAAAACTTATGCCATAAAAAGATTTTTTTATTCCCAGCAAATTACCGGGAAAGGACGTAGCTATATAAACGAAAATAGGACAACAACAGCACGAACAAAGTGAAGCGGAAAAAAAATTTGTCTGACGTCTGATAATAATTGGCAGGCGACACGCTTGTCGCTGCTCGTCGCCCCTCTTCCACTATGATGTAAACGAGTGTCCCTGTTTGCATATACATACATATATGTATATGTATGTTTATTTGGGCAAGGATGAGGGTGGATGTTGGGGCCATCCATACACTTCTTTTCGTTGTTATCCTATATTCAACTGGGTAGTGGGTATAGGTACTATTTGTGTCGTCCAGAAAAAGTTCTTCCATGAGGACTGAGAAGCCCAAAAAAAAAGTCCCCAATTCTCATGCTTGCCTGCATTTGTTGGGGCAAAGCGAGTATTAGGAATGGGGAATCTCTTTAAATCCGTATAAACTGATGTCATCAGCACACCCTCTTGCTACCTTGATTTTCCACCGTTATTTTTTTTTCATTTTTTGTGCTCTTAATACGTGTCTATTCCATACTGGCCATCATCGTAGCCGTCGTTCTCTCTCAACTCCGATAGCCATACATAATTCAAATTTGTGCTGAATGCAAGTGAAAACAGTGCTCTGGTTTCTGTTGTGATAGAATTTTTTTTTATTATTTTGTTGATCCTTTTCTAAATCCTTAAAAGTGATTTTTTTTTGTCCGTTTTTATTTTTTTTTTTTTCAAACTTTTGTGGACAAACATGAGAATGACGAGAAACCACTCAATTCTTCACGTTGAACAATTTTGTGTCTCCATATAGAAACCCGTTTTTACATATACATGGATATAAATAAAATATAAAAGGTAGGTATTTTGGAAAAGCCTACATAGATACTGTATATTTTTGTTATTTCGTGAATGCAAGTTGAAAATATATAAAGTATTGAAAGTAGGTCAGAAAGATATGCAACACCGGAAATGGACAGGACAGTTCTAAAGTTCTTGCCTGTTGAAATGCATATTTTTGTGAATATCAAAAAAACTATGTTTTCGTAAAACATGGAGGAGTAGAGTATGACGGATATCTAGCAATTCCGGAGTATTTATGAAATAATAATAATTATTTCATAGAAAGGATCTATTGTATTCTAGGGATACGTGGAACTTTTAATTAAGGATTGTAAAATCAATATTGTGAGCTTGTATACCGTTCTTCCATTCATTGCAATTTTTGAAACGTAGAATTTTTCAACCGAAATTATGCAATTAAAAATTCATCAGAATTCGAGATTATGTATTTTTACATTCCTTGTTTTGAAATTCGGTGAAATATAAATCACTATGCCTACAATCAGTTTCATTTTTGTGAATTCGTTAACGTAAGAAATTCATTGCGCTATTTATCAGGGTAGGGAATCGGGATTCACCGCATTTAAAATTCCAGTTTGAAATTCTGGGAAATCGAATCACAATAACTAATCTCCCAACATCATAAATCCTAAAATATCAAAAATTTATTTTACATTTTTTTATTTTATATTTTATATTTTATATTTTATATTTTATATTTTATATTTTATATTTTATATTTTATATTTTATATTTTATATTTTATATTTTATATTTTATATTTTATATTTTATATTTTATATTTTATATTTTATATTTTATATTTTATATTTTATATTTTATATTTTATATTTTATATTTTATATTTTATATTTTATATTTTATATTTTATATTTTATATTTTATATTTTATATTTTATATTTTATATTTTATATTTTATATTTTATATTTTATATTTTATATTTTATATTTTATATTTTATATTTTATATTTTATATTTTATATTTTATATTTTATATTTTATATTTTATATTTTATATTTTATATTTTATATTTTATATTTTATATTTTATATTTTATATTTTATATTTTATATTTTATATTTTATATTTTATATTTTATATTTTATATTTTATATTTTATATTTTATATTTTATATTTTATATTTTATATTTTATATTTTATATTTTATATTTTATATTTTATATTTTATATTTTATATTTTATATTTTATATTTTATATTTTATATTTTATATTTTATATTTTATATTTTATATTTTATATTTTATATTTTATATTTTATATTTTATATTTTATATTTTATATTTTATATTTTATATTTTATATTTTATATTTTATATTTTATATTTTATATTTTATATTTTATATTTTATATTTTATATTTTATATTTTATTTTGTTTATTGCATTCTACCTATACCTTATATTATTCAATATTTCTATTTTTACTTATAACCCGTTAAGAAAAAATAGACGAAAAACAAGCCCGAGGAAGAAGTTCTATGAGGGTGGTTAAACTTCGCCCTTGTTATGCCATATTAGCTGACGAATTTTTGTAGGTGTAGTAGTAGAAATAATTTGTCATATAGTATAAGTACCTACGTTTCTAAATAGCTTAAACATACCAATTAAATTTACTGAATTAAACAATAAAATTATTATGCAAATATGACTTTCAATTAAATTTCTACAGTTGACTGTGATTGTGTATTGTCAACCCTTTATCTAGGCTGTGCCAGAAAAATTCGAAAAATCAATACTTGTTATATCCAGTCTAGGGAGTATTCTAACGCAAAGCTCTACTGAAACAATTATTATTATACAACATCATGACCTTAATTTTACATAAGAGTAAGACAGACACGTCGCTCTACATTCACATAAAAAGAAAATACTGTCCTCTATAATTAATACAAAATATTTTCCAATTCTCTTCGTTTCATTTCACATTTTTTTTAACGCTGTCCTTTTTTTTAAGCACCACTTTAGAGCACTAACAGGCAAAAATTGCTTTGGTGTTAGGTTGTCTCCTTTTTTTAAAGGTTTTATGTGTGTGTTTGCTAAAAAAAAACCGTTGTAGTAATAATCATCATAATTTTAATAACAACCTCATTATACTCCGAAGAATACCCAAAATATCTGCTCTAATGCACAGCAATTGGTACTCTTCTTCAGTATTTTGAACCCACATCCTTACCAACCTAAAAAAAAAAATCAAGCACTTTAGCCGAAAAGGACTGTTATAGTATATTAGAGTTGTAGTACGAAGCAATAGGAAATTTATCCAAACTCGGCGTGGAGGCTGGCGGCGGCGTTGAGCGGAGGAGAACGCAGAGAGTGCCCCATGTGGAACGAGAGCAATATAAAATTTATGACAAAATCTGAATTTAATTTTCATCCTTGGCAGGGACCAAAACTCGATTATAATTTTTTTTTTGTGTTCTTTCTCTGTTTTTGCCTTTCAGTTTATATCCTCGACTTAGAGATATGTCTTTAAGGATACCTACATACATTTGTGTTCGGCCCTCGACCAATAAGTTGACAGAGAGACAGTGTCCTTGGCAAGTGTTAGTATAGGTACCATCATATATTATGTGTGTGTGAGTTTGAAGGGGTCCTTTTGCTAATGTTATATACCTATTAGATGGATGGACTTGAATATGGACTGATTTTTTTTTAGGAATTAAATAGTACCAAAGGGATACTACAGCGCTGTCGTAAATTGAACGATAATACCTTAAAAATACTTTTTTACTTCATCAACAAGGGTTTTGAACGAGTTTCCTTTGAAATTCTACTTTTCTTTAGATAATATTCACTACCGAAATTTGCGACCAATCTAGGAAAACACATTTCTAGAAACATATTGTTACCAGCTTTTTGTTGACCACGTTTGCTTTATTTGTGCTGCAAAAGTTGCTGTCAACACTCTGAAGCCCTTAACTATCTAATTTTATTAAGCTCTTTTAACTTTTTAACAGGGTTTTAAATATTTAAGTGACGTTTGTTCAATACAAAATTCGCCATTTCAAACTTTAAGAGCCAGTTAAATATTTGTGCAACTGAACATAAGTTTTTAAGTGGAAACGCTTTCATATAGAAATTTTATTCTAATTAAATTAACTGTAATTCGTCTATAATGAATCAAAGTCGACAACCCTGTTCAAGATGCAAGTTTTTTGTCCCTCTCCTTTCTGTGACATTTTTTTTTTGTTGGATCCTTTTATTTTAGAGTGTTGGTTGGTTAGTTGGTTGAAAATGCTGTTGTTGTCCTTCTTGTGCCTTTGTTCGTGGTTTCTTATCGATGGCAGCAAGCAGAACCACTTAACCAAATAACAATAAATTAATGTCCTTGCCATGCGACGAAAAGATGACACTTAATTTCCTTTCAGTCGATGGACATAGCTAGACCGCCCACACCCACCCAATTCCTTTATCCTTCTTCCATATTCCTCTTCGAACCCTCAGTATAAACCGAATGTGTTAAACTTTTGTTAAAGAAATTTTCGTCCTTTGGGAAGCAATGAAGGCAAAAGTTGAATGCTGAAGGTTAGATAATATTTTTCAGAAAGCACACATTCTTACTTACTTCTGTAAAACATTTTGTGTGCGGTAAAATTGGGTGGTATATAGAGCCGAAGTACCATCAGCAATAGCAAAGCAGCAACAGCAGTATGGTTTTGTGAATGTCCATAAGAACCAAAAGATAAAATTAGACCATTTGTGGCGGGCGTTATTGTTCATAATTGTTTCATATCAGGGCAAATGGAAACAATTAGCAAAAATTTTCAATGATTGGTAACAGAGCACAAGGGAGAATAAAGCTTTTATCATTATTTTTGTTGTTGTTTTGGGTAATACTTTGAATTGCTGTTATATTTTTTGGTCACTTTATCGACGCACAACAAATGGAATTGGAAAATTATCATAAATCAAGAAGATAATTAAATATTATACAGAATTTACAAGAGTTTTGAATAAATAAACAGAACTCTATTTATGGCTTATTTTTATTAAAGTAACAAAGCAACATTTTATAAATATTTTATGTTGGAAATTATGTTTAAAAAATATTATTTTTAAAATAATGAATGCAAACTGAACCGAAAAATTTTTTATCTTACACATTCAGAATTTTGTACAAGATTTCCTTTTTCAAGAAAATTTTTGGAAAATATGGAGATAAATCTTGCAATAATTTTTTTTTTTAACTTGTTAAATTTTTAAAAGTGAGTAATTATGCATCATCTTTAGTAAAAATAAAACAATTTGTCCAATTATTCATTGAAAAAATTGATGAAGAAATCGGAATTCAGGAAAATTATAATCCTGAAAGTTCTTAGCTCCATAGTTTTATATTATAAAGAAAAATCAATTGACTTGCCATTCTAGCATTCGTATCGTATAATTCGGAAGATAAACGATATTAAATTTATGATTTTCTATACTATATGATTTTTCAGCTGAGCTGAGATCCTCTTCCGGAGAACAACACTGGCAACTTTGGAAAATTAATATAAAGTATATCTTATATCTGCAACTATTGAGAACAAGGACAATTCAAGCAACCAAAGATTATTTCGCTATGATCGAAACCGAACGACTTGTCGTACTAACTATCGATGTTCATGATAAAAGCACGACCACTAGCAGGAACATCGTGTGCTGTGAAGCCGGAAAAATACAAATTTTGTATATTAAGGAATTTTATAACTAATAACCACTGAAGGGATTTTCTTCAAACTTGCATCGACATTTTTTTTTAGCTCAAAAAATAACGGTAGGTACTTGCCATACAACCATCTTGAAGAAGGTTATTTATCTCAAAAAGGGCTTTAACGATTTTTTTTTAAATTTTCGTGTGTACTAGTGGTAGTATGGTCTGTACTTTGAAGAAAAAAAAAATTACCAAAAACTGTTATTAATGGTAAATGCCATAGAACCTTTTTTTTTTTTATTTTCGACTTTATCGTTAACCGCTCAACCGATTTTGATCAAAATTTTTGTTCTGAAAGTCTTATCAAGCTTAAATAACACTGATTGCATATTTTTTAGATTTAAAAAAATAGTTCAATTTTTTCTTTGAAAAACCATTTTTTTTTTTTGAAAACGGGTTAATGATTTTTTTTTAATTACCTATATTTTTTGTTGCGTATTAATATATTCTTAAAAATGGCATACCATTTTTTTTTTTTTTTTAATTTCAAAAAATTTTATATATTTTTTAAGAAAACCGCTAAAACGATTTTTTAAATTTTTTTTGCATAAATTCATATTTTTTCAAGATTCTGAGATTAAAACATTTACAGCCTTATTTATTAACTCGTTTTAGAGACGGAGTAAGGTTACTCCGACTTTACGACACCTCTAATCCTGAAAAAGTTATTTATAAAAAAATACACGCGGAATAGAGGCGAAGTAAGCTAAAACTGGTACATAGCAGGAATAAAGCCGGAGTAAAGCCGTTTTAGTATCTATGTCATTTTGACATGAAATCGGCATCGTGTGACTTTTGCAAAAAGGTGTGCAAACGAAATCCCAGTTTTCAGACCATTTTCTTTTATTTTGCTTATGCATTAATTTGATAGATAATAACCAGAGTTTTAGATTGGTCCTTTTTTTGATAATATATTTTATAAATAATATTTCTTTTGACGTGGCGTAAAGAGGGAGTCAGTGCTTCGACTCGGTTTAGCTACTCCGAGGTTAAAACGAGTGTTAGTGAAATATAATAAATACGGCTGTTAGACTTGGAGTCTCTTTTTTCAATATTCAAATTTCCATTCTTCAATTTGTATATGTATTTATCCATTTAATGATAAATACATATACATACATATAATTATTAATTATGTATTTTATATTACACTCATTCTTAAAAATTCGAATAAACTTTTACTACAAGATCAAGTTCGTTACGACCCAGTCTTGCATTTTATTTTGTTAGGAGTTAATTTCTTAGGAGCTATTACATAGCGCCGAAAATTGCGAATTCCGCTGTAGCATGAGCCCTATTCGAATTTTTCTTGTATTGGGAAAATCTACCTATGTATACGCTCTTCCGTTTTGATAAACATCTTATGGAAAATAATATGTACTTATTCCTAATGTGTAGTAAACAAATTTTTAGCGACATCTTCCCGATGTGTAACTCTGATGTATAGGTATCAACCGTGAAAAAAATACTGTGCGAAGTTCTATATAACTTTTTCTTATTATCCTGTTTCTGTTGCTCTGCACACTCGTTTTGTAATGTCGTTTTCGATTGGATTTTCAGAGTGTTTCACTCCTTTTTGATTCCAATGTAATATGAAAAACTCTCTTCCGTAATATGTGTATCTATGTAGAAGTTAAAACTAAATTAAATTCTTCAATAATTTCAATTCCAGAACATCCTAACAAGAACATTTACTATTTTGACAATTAATCCGACGCATACTTTTAAAAGTATGTGTGTTTTCAGAGTGCACTCCTAGCACTTCTTAATGAAATCCGGAGTGAAAAAATACTCCTAAATCATCACTCCGAACAGCAAATGGAAGGTTTTAGGAGTGTTGGGAGTGTGGATGCAGTGAAAAAAGAGTGCTAGGAGTGACCAACGGAAAACGACATAAGTATCTCTAGAAAATATATTTTACTTATTACATTAATTCATTTTGCATCATTTATATAAAATTAAGTCGTTCAATTTATAACCAAGGTATTTTTAAGATATCTATACAAATATTTATTTAATTTTGTAACCTAATGAAATAAAAAAAAGTATTTCAGAATTTTTAAACCATATAGATTTTTATTCAAGGCTGATAGAAACTTGAGAAAACAGAAATAAAACTGAAAATAATAAATAAATCCTGAAGTAGGTTGTTAGTTACCTAACCAAGTGATTACGAAATAGATAACTGTACATCGAAGGAACCAGAAGCAGCACGCTTTCATGAATCAATATCAAGTATCATTAAATGATATCCATTTCAACCTATATATTTACTTATACCAACCCCATTTGCCTCTTGAACTCTCAATATCTCTTACATAAATAAACAAACATCAATAAAGTTAGCTACACAATATCAATAATTATATTACATACTAATACAAAAACAACCACATAAACTATTTTAAAATATTGATTACCCAGTATCCAAGTTTTTGTATCCATCATGTAGCTTTAGCCTTCCCTTTTCATAGAACATATAATACAATTTAACTGTGATAACGTTATTTCTTCTCTCCACACATATAAGTAGTATTAGTAGGTAAACGTACCTACCTACAACTTCCACAAACCCATTATATTAAACCATCATTATATTAAACCAACGTCTAATAATCACTGACATGGAAAATCCCAACCCTATAGAGTGGGATCAAAAGTACTATGCCACACCGTACACTACACACCATCATCGCATTGAATAGCGCTTTCACGTTCGAATGCCATAGCCATATATAAACTCTAGAAACCGATTACCTTCCAAGTTCCACCCCACACGTTCGGGGGCCCTCAATCAGATAGTTGAACACGGGGCTCACCTAATTGGTTCTATGCCTACCTTTACCACCCAGGCCTAACCATGTATGCTATAGGTAGACATCATCCCAGCTATATAGACATTTTCCCAATGGAGTTTCGTTTTTTCCATACCATAAAGGACGAGAAAGAAAAATAATATAAGCTCAGCACAATAAACAGGAATATGAAGGCAGCTATACCAAACCTAAAGGCACTGGTTGCAGGTAAAAAAATGTTAGGAAGATACATTTCTTTGAGAGTTTAGGTATTGTATCTGTTTTTTTTTTTTTTTTTTGAGCTTATAATGTACTAAAGCTGATCCTGTGACAGGAGTAAACTTTTCCGAATTGGCTTATACCAATTATAGGTGTACAATGTACAGATACGGTACACAGGCATAAATGGGACTTCGTATCTTACTTTCGCTGTACTCTCACTCGAATTGGTCATGATATGCGTTTTTTCCTTTGCTTGCGGACTTTGGATATTTATTTAAGATCACAATTTTTTGTTGGGCAAGGGGGCATTGTTCGGCTTAAGCTTTTGCATGACTCCAAGTCTAACAAACGACAAACTCCTAAAAAATTAATAACACAAAGTATAAATGAAGTCGTAAATGTTATCTGCTAACCAAACAAAAGCAAAAGGCTTTTGCTTAATGGCAAGAACAGAGTAAATGGAAGCAAAACAAAACAAAAAGAAAAAAAAATTAATGAAAAGATGGCCTCTTGTCTCTTGGTTCTTTTTGTCTTATATTCTCTTTACTATGTCCTTGATAATGGTCTTAGCTGATGGGTCTTGGTCTATTGTCCAAGTTCATACTACCTCCGCTCCGCATATAGAACTATTCTCTTCTATATCTTCCCATCCTACTTTTCATTGTGCTGAGCTCGAAATTCAATTAATTTTAATCTGATTAGCATTTTGGTAGTTGACTGTAATTGTTATTGAGAGAAAGGATAATGATGTCCTTTAATTAAAACATTCACACGCACCAATGGGGCGATGCGTCCACAATCACCATTCGACACTCAACCCTAGAGAATTCGATTAAAGCAAAAAAGTATATAGTAGGTATGTATATAGTATACCTATACTGTCGTAACGGTGAATGACACACATGTTAAGCCAGAGTCGTATCGTTTCTTTTGTGCGCCCCTGGGATTGCCCTATTTAAATTCAAAGTACAATGTACCCAAACAGATAAAGTAAGACAAAAAGCTAGAACAGGTTTAGCCGAGACCAGAAAAAATCGAAGGGACGGGGGGGGGGGGTGCTATTTTCGAACTCAAAATTTTGAAAAAATAATGAAAAAAATTGTGTTCAAAATTTTACTTTATTAATTAGTATTTTTGTTTCTTAATCGATGCTCATCAATTTCTAGTCAAACCGGATGTCTATATATGTATGTTTTTTAGTTTTTGAGAAAGTTGAAAATAACGGATTGAAATCGAATTTTAGGAAAACTTAAAAAAAAAATAAAATAAATTTGATGGCACAACAGCTCATGAAGAACTAGGGCCTAGTGACTTACAACTCTCAACCATTCCTGTGTGCGTGTCTGCAGGAATGGAGGGGACCTACAGTTTATTGCCGAATCCGAACGGCTAACGAGCGGCACTTTTCTGTGACAGGAGATACTCTTGGAGGATTTGTCAATTCCTCGCAAGAGGCAGTAGCCGTTTTTTCTTTTTAAATAAATAGGTGGCGAGGCTGGGAATCGAACCTTAGACCTCCGGCATGACAGTCCATCGCACTAACCATCACGCCACGGCTACTACTAGGAAACTTACTTTTGTTATTTTCTATTTTCTCAAAAACTAGAAAACATTTTGACATCTGGTTTTTAGTATTTGAAAAAAAAATTGATGGGAGCATTAAATAATAAACCCAAAAATTCTATTTAATAACGTAAAATAAAAAAAAAGAAAAATTTTTTGAACACAATTATTGTTTGCATTATTTTTTTCAAAATTATGAGTTTGAAAATTAATTTTTGACATTGCAAATGTTGCCGTTGTTTTTTAGATTTTTTTTTCTATTAAAAGTCGTTTTTTTTTTAATTGGCTCTCCCGCCTAATCGGGGGGAAATAAACCCCCCGTAAGATTTTTCCATATCTTGACTCAACCTACACGCTCTAGCCTTTTGACATACCTTTTGAGATTAACCTTTCATAATATTTTTGTATGCTTTAAATCAAACTAGCATCGTCCTGTGTCGAAATTCTACACTTTCAATTTCGCAAACAATTTGTTTGAAAATATTGAAGGAAAAAAACATTTTTTTTTTTTGAAATATGCACAGTGTTCGAAAGTACAAAAATAAAAATGACCCTAAATGCGTCTCTCAAGTATCTTCTGCACATCTGCGCAATTGTAGCTTTCCAACCATACAAAATTTATCGAAATCACTCAAATACTTTTTGAGAAAATGGTACCACAAAATGTATTTAAGGCTATTTATATATAAATTACTTGATAAACATATTTTAAAAGCCCCTTAGGTCAGATTTCTTCACTATTGTTCAACTTGTCGAAAACTCCGAAGCTGGTCAACTCCAGAGTGGTATCAACTCGACAGTGTTGTGCGCCAAGTTGAAAATGGCTTTTTTTCACTACTCAAATTCTAAACTCAAGAGTTTTTCAAAAAATCCCTGGGATATTTGTGACAGATGTGTCAGTTTGTGTTGATTGTAGATTTGAATTTATTGCGTTTATTGGATTTGAAATTTAAATTTATGGACTATGTATCTTTATATTGAAAATAAATAAAATAAATTAATGTCGGAAAAAAAAGATTTTTATTCGGATTTTTATTCGAAAAAAAAAAATACTGTTCGGTTTTGAAAATAAAATATAAATGGTATTACGAACCATGATGTAGCGAACCTGGGTGAAAGTATGTACATAGCTAAAATTTTCAATATCGCACCATCGGGCAAAGTTCATTTAATTTTCAAATTTATTTATTTTGTGTTTATCATGTAGGAAAGAAGAAGCGTTATTTGAATTTCTATTGGAAAAATATCAAAAAATAAAAAGAAATTTGAAAATCGTGCGTTTTATTTATGTTTTATTGTCTTTTTTTTTTCAAGAATTAAAAATTATTCGTCTACTGGAATTTTCCAAAAATTGTTTTGAGTTTACGTATTCTCGATATTGATATTAAAAGCGAAAATAATTTCGATAAAACAAAAACCTAAATTCAAAATCAAAATCTCAAGTTTGCTCGGAGTTTGGAGTTAAGAAAATCAAGAGTTGATAAACTTTTGAGTTGAAACCGTCAACTTTGAGTGAAGAAATACAAAATCACAGGCTGAAAATAAAAATTCTCAATTAATGTTTAACTTCGAGTGAAGAAAATCGCCCTTAAGGCCATTTGCTGAAACGAGACTTAAGTATTTAAGTTCAACATAAGGGCTTATGTGACAGTTTATGCTGAGGAAAAAGTGAAACATAAGCTTTTAAGTTGAACATAAATATTTAAGTTTCGTTTCAGAAAATGGGCCTTAATATCTTAATAAGCACGATCAAATAGAATCCAATGAAGTAAAATGTTCAGTATTTCACAGACAGTCCAGTAACCTTGTCATCTAATATAATAAAAGTTGTTTATAATACTGGCCTAATGAAAAACCCAAGTTTTCGAACTCGAGCACCGAAAGCAATGTTTCGTTGGTCAAAAAAAAATAAAAAAAACAAAAAACTGCGAAGTTTTCGCCCTTCTTTCAGTTATTGGTGTTTTTTTTCCCCTAAAGTGACATTTCCTTGGCTATAAGTTCGCTCTACGATTTCAGAGGAATTTAATTTTCTTCAATTTGAATCAAACACTATTTGTGTGAAAAAAAAATGATTTCTAAAAAAAAAAGCTACTTGTTCAAAAATTAGCAATAATAAGTGTAAAACATTATTTGGTTTAAAGTGGTAGTATAAAAGCAAAAATGTGGTGCTTGAAAATAAAAATGCGTATAAGTTGGCAGTTCAAACTGAGCACAAAACAGCACAAGTTACAGTTTAATAAAAATTAATTTTGAAAAATAAGTTTATCCGTAAAATTTGCAATTCGCGAATTAAAAAAAAAATTACAACACACCTTTTTAAACGAAAATAACGGTGTTCACGCTTCACATAATTAATTTTTGGCTCTAAGAGCTGCAAATACTCATGCGATTTTTTTAACCGTTCGGTCTTTAAAGTTGCAAGTACCTATGCGATTTTTTTTATCTCTTCAGTTCTTAGTTTAATTTTTTTTAACACAAAACAGACAAACTTTAAGATATTAGAAAAACTTAATTGCAAAAAAAATCCATAATATTTGTAAAGAAATCCGCGCCGCCGCCGCCCTCAATGTAGGAATAATTTTTCACGGTCGAATTTGCTGAAATTTTAATGTGTCTCGCCAAAAAAATATCTATGGGCTGAAAGATCAAACATTAATGAATTTAGAGTGTCTGGGTATAACAGTTTTGCTTATAAATGTATCAACGCATTGATACTTTTGATACCGATAAACTGTTATAACTGTTATAACTAGGTATATTTATATTCGCATTTCTCTAGTCTGGTCCAAAATAAAAAGACGAGATTTGTGAAATGCCTATTTATAACAGTTATACTAGTTCTTTGCAATTATAAGTGGTGTTTTTAGTGCGATTCGCGTGAATTGTAAAAAAAATAACATCTCTGAGGTCCCACATAAAAAGTACTTTTATAAACAAACTGTTATAATTGGCCTAAGATACTCCAAACTAAAACAGTTTTTTTTTTGTTATAGTACTTTTTATACGACACCGCAGGGCCAAGGTCCTTGACCCCGAGGTGGTATGCTTCGTGCATCCAGCACCTGCTAATACACACCGCTTTCACTTGTGTAAGTCACGACGAAAATCTTTTTTCGAATTTCTACATCATATAAATGTTAGTTATGATTAAACCTTAAGCAATAGTTTTTTTTTGTTTTTTACGAAATCTCTTCTTACATACTTGCCTTGTAAATTAAGAGTACAGTACATATTAAGAACATTTTTTTTTGAAAATTTAGTTGGGAGTAGAGAGCTTTTACCCCTATTTAAATTTTTAATACGTGAATTACCTTTTATTTAATTTGCGCGCCCTTTTCTGACAGTGCCTTTTTCAGAAAACCCTTTTTCAACATTTACACCCACACAATGCAGATCCGAAATATTTCAGTTCTTTAGTAAAATTAAAGACAGAGTAGGGATTGAGATTGTAAGTCCATTTCAACGGTCCACTTGGCGTCAATGAACAAGAATACAAAAGAACGGACCACACGCACCCCCTCCCCCCTCCCCCTGAAAACCATTACGTATTTGGAATGACTAAAAGTAGATGGGAGAGAAAAACAGAGGCGATACCGTTGTTGGTGAGATTTTTCCGGTTCCAAATAATTAAAGTTGAATTAGAAGTGGAGGACTTAAAGAGTGGATGAGCACACAATTTTGTTTTGTATCTCTGCAAAAGTATCTATTCGTTTGTATATTTTCGAGCAAGGGACTTGTTTTTTTTTTTTTTTATTTTCTTGTCCAAATCTATTTATGTAACTGTGTACCTACATCATGTACATTCTTGTGTACATTTGTATTTGTGAAATTTTACGTGAAATGTCACTAGTTTTGCCCTATTTATTTTTCTACATTGTTGAGTAAGAATATAGCCGTTGAAAAGGGCAAAAGGACAACAAAGACTAGAGGACATGCGATTGTTGGCGTGAAATGAAGCTGAAAGGATATCAAATTCTATTTTAACTGGATTGTCGTACTACAGTTGGTATTGGTATATATTTATATCGCTATCTCTTCACTATATAAAGGGTTTTCATTTTATTGCTTTCTGAAGAAGGGTCAAGTATTTAAACATTATCTCTTTGAAAGGAACGCATTTGATTAACGTTTACAATCTTATATGGTTTAAAAATATGGTATAAGGATTCCTTTAAAGGCTATCCTTTTTTTTAATGTTTTGTGTACATATATGTATGTTGGTATATGTTTTGTTGGTATAAAGTGTATTTTAAGGAAGAAAATTTAAAAGGTTCATTCACTTTGGAATTTAAGTGTGAGGCAGGTGATGGTTAATTATATACTTACATGTGAAAGAAATACACTTTATTCAAATTTATTCATGGACTAAGAAAACACATACCTATATTTCTACAAAGGTTCTCTATAATATACCCTTTTTTAATACATTCCTTATTTTGTACTTTGTATGAATGAGGGATGGAATTTATTGAGTAGTTTGGTTGAAAAGGCTATGCAAACTAAGCTGGCAAATAAATTTTATTTAACTTTTATAGCTTTTTAATTCGGAACCAGAAACCACCTATATTTGGTAGATAGTGGAAAAAAATATTCCTCATAAAAGAAAATTACGGCATTTGGGAAGAAAGATTTTTTAAGAATTATTTATTTACACTGGATTCTCTTCTCTTCTTTTAAGAACTATGTAGGATGTCCTAACTGACCAAAAACAAATTGCACAATGTCTCCAATGGGTCGGTAAACCTAGGGACCTCAACTCACTTACAAGTTCTGTAACTTTAAAATATGTAATTTTAAGATTTTAAATTATTTATTTTTTTGTTACTGATTTCAGTTTTGCATGCTAATTGAAAACAGTACTGTAAAGGGACTATTTATATGGAGTTCCACATGTTGCGCAAAGTTTAAAAAAAATAAATATCTCATGGCTTAGTTTAAAAAAAAAAATTAATTGGAGTAGTTCTTATGGCGCGTAAGGTTTACTTCGGTTTCGGAGCTCTGTTATTGATAATACTTTATTTGATGAGAAGAAACTATATTCCTGTGAAAGACTTAAGCCGGATCCACGCAGTCTCGTGTGGTGTGTTGTGGAATCATGTGTCGCTATCGCTCCAATGTATTTCATATGCGTAGATCCATATTTTTGTCTCGTGCGATGTGTTGTTGAGTGGTGTGTTGTGTCGAAATCTATTTTTTAGCGATTGTACCATACTAGGTTGTGGCGAAGACATTTTTTTTTTAATGTGCGGACAAGAGAAAACAATACTCTTGAAAACAGAATAATAAAAAATAAAAAATGTCAGTTTGTTTGCCGCTTTGTCATCAAAATGGAAACGAAAACACCAATTTCTGCCCACTTTTTTCACAGTTTTGCTTTAGTTACAATACTGATGAGATTTTAAGGGGAAGCAAAACATCTTTTCGAGAAAAAAAAATTACAACTAAAATTTGAAAATTTTGAAAAAAATATTTAATTTTTGCTCCAATTTTTTTTCTTTGAAAAAAATGTTTTTTTTTCTTCTCCACGCTTATCAGTATTGTAACTAACACAAAACTGTGAAAAAAGTGGGCAGAAATTGGTGTTTTCGTTTCCATTTTTATGACAATTTCACAATGTTTATGAACCACCCAATTTGTTCCCTTAATTGGTTTTTACGACTTTGATCATTCGGTACATGAAAACGGTTCAATGGATTTATTTGAAATTGCAGAAATATTGGTGGTCTATAGTTCTTTAAAATGTCTTACCAAATTAAGTCCTACAGTCAATATTTTTAAATCAGTAAAAGATTTACAAAAAGTCTTTAAAAAGTCGTTTTTTAGACCTTTTCTGGATGTAACGATGAGGAGCCAAAAAAAAATATTCGTTATAAAGTTTTGAAAAAATCTTGTAGAATATTAATTCCAGTTTTTAAAACTATCCATAAATTTTCCGTGTCCTCATTCCTTGCGATAATATTGGTAGTCAAAGCCAAAAGTCTGTTTTTTCATTCAAAGCCAGATATTCTTTTGAAAACAATTTGTACAATGACGAAAAAAGATGACCTTAAAGTTGAATAAACAAGTTATTGAAACAAAACATTAAATTGGCTCAAAAAAAATTTTTAAAGAAAATGACAATGTTCAATGCTGCTTCTTATGATTGCGCAATAACGGTACCTTAAAAAAATCATTTGCGAACATTTCTCAATACAAAAAGATTAAGCATCAGAATGCTATTTGTTTCATCTCAATATAACCACTTTTCACAGAGATACAAATCTTCGAAAAACACTAAAAAAAAAATGATTTTTTTTGTTCCCTTAATTGTTTTGACAAGTGTACAAAAATTGAATTAAATTAACATAATATAGAAGGTTTGAACGAAAAGAGGTGCGAAAGCTTTGCAACCTATACTGCGCATGTGTTATCACACAAAACTCTTTGAATGAACATAATATAATTATTATAAACATTCAAAAAATTAATTGTTACTCATAAGAAAATTGAAAAAATTCGAATAAATAAAAGTTTTAAATAAAAAACAAAATGCAAAGTAATTTGAAAGGTAGAGCCTTCTAAAAGGATTATACAAAATAAATAATCACGATGCAACATAAAGCGATGAAATTAATTCAAATGAGGTTCACTGGGGCGTATACGCACGTTTTTATTTTATTGAAGCTTTTTAGCAAATTTTACTATCACTTTTATTTTTGAACATTAAGTTGGTTTATTTCGATTGAAAAGGCTATTTTGTTGAACTAATTTTTTTTCTATTTAAAAAAAAATGTGGGTGCGGTACGGAGTACGGAGTACGCGGGCAAAACCTAATTCAATTTAAAAAGTTCTTTTTTGGCAAAAAACCTGAAGCGTAGTTTACATAATAATTTTTTTGTCATTACAGGTGCAAGATTTCATCAAAATCTTTGTACCTAATCGTTTTTTTTCGAAAATTTGAAAACAACGAAACGATTGTATGGCAGATACGTGTTTTAGATGAACTAAAATAAAAATTATTCTACCATCACCCAAGTTACAAATTTAAAAAAATCTCTTTGGGGATGGTTTGGAATGTAGGTCGATGTACATAGGGACATTTATACGGACAGACAGACGGAATTTTTTGGACTAACATCTTTAAACCAAATATTGTTACGAAATGTCAACCATTTTGACAAATCAATAATGAATATTTTTGACAACTGGGCAAATTTTTTTAAAGAGTTTTATGATTTAAAAGTCAGTGCACCTTCCGGGAATCATATTGCTCCACAATCAATTAATTTTTGCGATGAATAACAAATAATTCCTGTCCAGCAGCTAAGCAGAAGGTTTTTGTTACATTATCTATACATATATATAAAAATTAATGCGTTTTTGTGTTTATACGTGCATAGCTTGGCTAAACATCATTTCATTCGGTTGCGGATTTTGTTGTTGGATTTGTATATATAAATTATAAATTTGATGGCACAACAGCTCATGAAGAACTAGGGCCTAGTGACTTACAACTCTCAACCCTTCCTGTGTGCGTGTCTGCAGGAATGAAGGGGACCTACAGTTTATTGCCGAATCCGAACGGCTAACGAGCAGCACTTTTCTGTGACAGGAGATTCTCTTGGAGGATTTGTCAATTCCTCGCAAGAGGCAGTAGCCGTTTTTTCTTTTAAATAAATAGGTGGCGAGGCTGGAGATCGAACCTTAGACCTCCGGCATGAAAGTCCATCGCACTAACCATCACGCCACGGCTACTACGGATTTGTTGGATTTGTATTGAACTAAATTAACACACAACGGAACCGAAAATTAAAAAATTCGAACGAAAATTAGAAAATTCGACCAACAAATTCAGAAAATCGTGAAAACATCCTGAAATTTCAAACTTTCTGAATTAGTTTTTTGTTCGTACGTACATAACTCGGCTGAACATCGTCTAAATTGTATGGATTTTTTACACATAGTACAGAGATAAAAATTGGAAAATTAGGCCGGAAAATTCGGAAATTTTTGACAACATTTGGAGCTTGCTCGATTTCCGAAAGGAACAAGTATAATGAATTATAGGCAGAACGAGGTTTGTCGGGTCAGCTAGTTTACTAATAACAAATATTCAAAGCGTTATGAAAAACATTTAATTCGATTTTTCATAGATTTGAACCTCAAATTGTTTTTTATTCCGAAACAGCTTGATTTAATAGTTGCTAGACAAAAAAATAAAGCTTTAAGCTTTTATTAAATGCAAAACTTTTTCAATTTACCTACCTTTAAAGGAAAATGAATATTCAGGAAACTCCTACTTAAAAAAAATTTATCTGCATAGTTTTTTCGTTGGCTATGGCTATTTTCTTAAACTTCTTTATTTTATTAAAAGCGTTCTGAATAAAAAAAAAAAAAAAACAAAAAATCCTCTATGCTCTCAGGTATAAATCCCCTATTTGTTCCCAAACTCTTCCAGAATTCGTATCTAGTTTTATTATAGCGATATCAAGTATCGTATCCTTAAGTGTATGACTCCATAAAAGTGTGCATAGATAAAACAACACCTATCTACAAAAACAGTAATAACTATATTTCCTTCTTCTTCTTCTTTTTTTTTTTTTGCCAAAAGCAGGTGTATAGATATCCTTATTTACACACGTTTTCAGAGTCAAGGCAAACAAAGTTTTGTTATAATAGTTCAATAGATAACCGAGCAAGGAACACGCGTGATAAACATTCAACCACAAACATGATGTTTTATCCATTTTCTCCTATACCTTCATAGATCTCCTATATTCGTGTATAAATGGCTTGAGTATTTTTCCGGTTTGGGGTTTAAATGAAGACCTAAAGCAAAAAGTGTATCCAAAAGGTAAAATTTCTATAGTATGGAAAACTTAACGCATGACCGAAATTGAAGCACTCACTCTTTTATTTTGCAATAATCGTAAAATCTGAAAGAAGAACAAATTCAGCTTTTCTGATGTTTTGAAAGGTATCTAGAAGAAGAAGAAGATACATCCACCTGTCTGTATTGCATAATGTATATAGTATGTACATATATCTTTATTGTATAGCCTTTATTCGAACTAAGGATAAAAGGTATACCCGTACTTCACTGCGTCATCAAAAAATGACAACGAATTGTAGTTCTTTATTAAACCTTTTCCCTCCTGACAACCCATTCGTATAAGTTTTGTGAGCATTCACTCTGAGAAGAGCTGAAGCCGAACAAACACTCACCCGTATTACACCTCCTCGTCGATACATACATAGACATACATATATGCATCCACAAAAAGGAGGTATAATTTTATTAGAAAACCTTATGTTAGGTGAACCAAGTGCTGAAGGATATTCTGTTCATCATGTTACTTCGAAAAAGAAGTACCTATTCCATTACTGTACGATGATTACAAGGAGCAGGGACTATGGTGTTTGCTTTGGGCACTTTGGCAGGCAAAGCCATACAGGAGAAAGTCAGAGTAAGATAATATCCCTCATTTCGCCAAGAAGTTTTGTCATTCCTATCGAGCTACCTCTTAGATATCTGCAAAATAGTATCTTAATAGCTGAGTCAGCTGTTCATGTAAGAACTTACAATCAACGGTTGATGATGGTTTTTGACAAAATCATAGCATAATGTCCTTTTTCCCCTTTTTTTTTTGTCGTCATCTCCTGCTGTGTTAACTTCTTATACAGCTCTTCCATCTCCCAACAAGAGGAGGCTGAATGTTTTTTTTCGTTGGCAGTTACCCTATATTGCCAGAACTTGGAAGTTTGAATGAATAGCATGTTGGTGAGGGTATTTTCAGTCATACATAAGTTAGTATGTTGGTACTTTGTTCGGAAAGAACATTTCATTAAGAAAAAAAGCAAGGCTAACTAACATACAACACCGGATACCTTTCTTTCACATTCCGAAGAAAGTTTGTTTATTTTGTGTTGCTTCAAGAGTAAAAGAGAGAAAAAAAAAACACATCGGAAAAGGACACACGCAAATGTGTTGGGATTTTTCGCATCCTTATATTGAATTGGTTTGGAAATGTTGTATTTTTTTTTATTGGTATCTAAGCGCGGGCAACATGTGTGCCGTGCAATACCAATAACGATAAAAGAAATTACTTTTTTTGTGACAATGTTCTTCTACCTACCCCGAACCGTTCGATATTTTACGGATCCATTGGAGATATGGACGAGGTGGAGGGAATGTTATTTGAGATGATTTTCAATGTTAACTTGAAGCCATGTTGCTACTGATGTACCTACATACATTTTACATATAATTTGATATGAAAGTTTATATGTACATTAGATATAGACGTGTGAGACCCAACAAAAACAGCTTGGGTTACCAACATATAAAAAAGTATACCAACGTTATGATATCAAGTCGGTGTAATCATATACCTTTTCTTTAGGTAGTGTATTAACGATAATCAACTTGAGATTGCTGATGTCGGTCGGTCGGGGTGACTGTGAGGGTATAATTCAAATCATAAATCACGACGCAGTTATTTTATTCTTTGGATTAAGGTTTTTGTAATTATCATAAGCTGAGTGATTAAAGATGAAATAAGATTACAAACATTGAAGGGCATAATAATACTCATTTGAATTGGATATTATGCAGATTGGTTTGGTTTTTTTTTTTTTTCCTTTTCTTTGTTCGGCTTCAAGGTTAAGTATTCATTATGTTCATGACTTTTTATATGAACCTTTTTTAAATGTCTGGATGAGGATTAAAAATTAAAAATTCTTCTTTGAAATTTCGCTAAAGCTTCTGAAATTTTTGATTATGACAAGAAGAGACGAATTACCGAAGCTTTGAATTTTTTTCGTAAAAGTCAATAATTTTTGTAAACGATGTTAACTTAATTAAAGTGAGCGAAAAACGATGACTTCCCAAAAGTAGTTCTTGAAACAGAAGTGTTTTGCTTAAAACAAGTTTTAACGAAGTTCCTGCTTATTTAAAAATTTTAATTTCGTTACGAATGCTATTTTTTAAGTCAAAGACATATTTCTATTTCTTTTTAAGTAAATGGTTCGTTCTTTAAAAATCTTTTCAAATCCACAAACAAAAGTAACAATTTTCATTGACACGCCTTTCAGTTATTTTAGGGGAAGCCAACGACATAATGGCATACAAATTAAGTACTATATCTGCCTCCATAATCAATTAAGCTATTATAAAACTTTCAATATTCTACAAACTAAGAGAGACAGAGCAAAAGTCGTATAGAGAATTACATATTTGTAAGGACATTAATATTCACAGCCTTATTTTATAGTATAAATACATAAATTATAAAATTTACTACGTTTATCACCAAGAGGGTATCTAAAAGCTTTGTCGCGCACCACCAACCGCTCGCAGCAACATCCTCCAAGTTCTGCTATAAACCGCCTATAAACGGAGTGACAAACAATGTTAATTCAATTTATGTGTGGTAATTTAATAAATGTTAATTAGCCAATAATTTTATTGGCCTATACACATGAATGGTATATTATTTTTTTTGCCAATAAAAAAAAAAAAAAAAAAAACAAAGTAAGTATTAAAATGTCCCATGTAGGTTTGTAAAGGGGTCTTTCTTTGTTTTTGTGGAAATGGAAATAAAACACATTAGGGATGTTATAATAATGTTGATATTAATTTTAATGTTGAAGAGACCTCTAATACCCAATTATGGTGTCTAAGTTCAATTAGTGTTAATATTGCTCTGAGATTTCTATAGCTATTTATGTACAGTTATTATGTTTTGTGGAAGATTTTAAGAAGGACACTAGGATTTGCAAATGAATGGGACATTTAATCGATTCCCAATTGAATTAGATTTAAGATTGTTTTCAACAGATAAGGGGAGAGCTATTTTTCTTTCTTGTTCTTGTAAGTAGATGATATCATTATGTCCCTATTCAGTTTTTTATCCTTATAAGAAGTTGCGGGACTGTGTGGGTATTTTTTTTGGCAAGATTTCGTTTTTTTTATAAATTTCTTTTAGGTTAATTAGGTAGATCTATGCAAGCTTTGCGATTGACTCTAATGAAAGACAAATTCAAAAGAATAAGGGCTTTATTTTTTTTTTATCTGGATTTAATTTTAAAATTTAAGGAAAACATTATTGTAAACGTTTGAACCGTTAAAATAATGTGACTTTTAAAAAGAAATAACCGAGTTTAAAATTGAACAATCAACTGAAAATAAAAATGCCATCAGAAAAAAAAAAAGAGAAAGTTGTAAAACTTTATATTCTTATTTAAATTAAAGAGTTTTACATATGCAAATACACACATACATAAGCGTTTTATATAAAAAGTGGGAAAATTCTTTATAAAATAAAATAAATAAACTTGGTGGCACAAACGGCTCATGAAGAACCAGGGCCTAGCGACTTACAACTCTCAACCATTCCTGTGTGCGTGTCTACAGAAATGGAGGGGACCTACAGTTTATTGCCGAATCCGAACGGCTAAGGTGAGCGGCACTTTTCTATGACAAGAGATACTCTTGGAGGATTTGTCACTTCCTCGCAAGAGGTAGTAGCTCCGAAAAAAAACTTAAGGTGGAAGCGGCTAGTATTGAACCCCAGACCTCTGGCATGATAGTCCAACGCACTAACCATTACGCCACGGGCTACTACGGGAAAATTCTTTAAGGGTCAGGAAATGTGTATATACAACGGAAAACAAGGATTGCAGAGGACCGTCAAAATAGCTGCCTTTGACAAATCTCCCAGATTCCAGATACTTTCGGACAGTTTTTTGAAAATTTTTCAACTTTCTCGAAAACAGTTTAAGCGAATTAAAAGAAAATGACCCCGTAGAAACAAAAATAACGCAGCTTACCATAAAAACGTTTAAAAATTAGTTAGGGAAAATCATGTTAATCGCAAATGAATTTTACATTTTACGGTTTGACAAAAAATTTTCAACGTTCTATTATTAGTTAAGTCTACCATTAAATAGTAAACATTTTCATTATATTATTGTTTATTTTGACTTTTTTACTATCAGCAAAACCGATTTAAACAAAATGTATTGCGAAGAAGCTTCTAGAAAGTACCAATAAATGATATTGCATACCAATATCTAAAATATTAAAAAACCAATAAATAAATCCAAAATCTCGGAAGTTCCAAAATTTCGAACATCCAAATTCGAGAGACCCCAAAATCCAAACAAATGTGATACCTAATAGGTATTTCGCAACATTATTAATTGATCTAAAAACATCAAATAAACATTATTCTTCATGGGATTTTTCTTTTGGCCAACAAAATGGTGACTTTTGAGAAAGAGCTTTTGGTGAAGAAGTTTTTTTTTAAGCATTTCTTCAAAAGTAGTGTAGATAAAATTGGAATAGGGCTTTTCTTGTAAACTACTCTAATTGTAGTAGTCGCTGTGCAATGGTAAGTTCGTAGGACTGTCATCTCGGTAGTCTGGGTTCGATTCCCAGATTCATTCACCTAAAAAAACAAAAGAAACAATGGTTTTTTACGGCTACTGCCTCTTGCGAAAAACTGACAAATTATTCAAGAGTAACTCTTATCTCTCCTTAGCCATTCGGACTCGGCAGTGTAAACTGTAAGTCCGCTCCATTCCTGCTAATAACACGCACACAGGAATCGTTAAGTATATTAAGTTATTAGGTCCTGGTTCTACACTAGATTTCGAGCCATCTTTCACTTTTTTTAAACTACTCGGAAGCTATCAGTTTTTTGACAAAAATTGTAAATTGTCTAACTCACATTTCATTTTATTTTTTAAACAAGTTATCGGTCGGTACAAATTATAATAACTATCGAAAAAAACTGAAGGATATTTTTAGGCTTTTTTCATAAGAACTCTTATTTGGCCTAGGCTTAGCGCTTAGGTCTGTTGTCTATTTTCTAATTTTTAATTTTCTTTTATTTTACGTTCTCTCTATTTTATGGCTCTATCTGTTATCTTGTTTTAAAAGTAAATAACGGCTTTTCTTATTGAAATTTAAAAAACTTCATTACATGACTCCGAGCAACCAACACTTTTAAGCGACGATAGCAAAAAATAAAAAATAATATTATTTTTATTAGCAAATACATAATTTAATTTTTAAAATTGTAAAACACTGTTTTTCAAAATTCTGCAAATAATAAAAAAAAGTTTAAAATACATAATAGAATTTTGTTAAAAACAATATTGAAAAGCAGAATATTGAAAAACAGCATTTTGAAGCAAAATTTTGTAGCAGAATTTTGACAAAAGTATTTTTGCCCAGACAACCCTAGTAACGTAGATAAATACTCAGTGTTTATAAAAAAAAACTCCGTTTCATTATTTTGACTAAAAAGGTAAATTTAAGATTTAACAGCTTGTACATGCATATTAGGGTGTCTGTTATTTCTAAAACTCATTTTTTGTCTATGGATTAGACACCCCCTGTATAAAAAGTTTATGCCCTACATTAAATGTAGGGCCCGTGCTTCTAAAGCCATAGTCCTCCCAAACAAATTTCTACAGAATTTATGAACTTTTTACTTTACTTCAGATGTTTGATTGCCATTAAAAATCTTCGGATGTCAATGTCTAATTTTTCTAGGTTTCGTTCAGAGAATGAGTTGGGGTATGCAACTGAATATTGTTTTTTGTCTTGATTTTTCAAAACGATTTAGGTCTATTATAAAAAAAAAAACAATCGCCACCCAGTATTTTACCCCTGGAGCCGACTGGCGGTGTAGAAATTGTACAATCAAATTTCTCTCCAAATTTTCTTTGAAAAAAGATTTTAGGTTTTTGAGATATTCAATTTCAATAGTTGTTTGCTAAACTTATGTTTTGCTAAACTGCAGTTTAAGAATTGTATCAGTGAATATATGCATATCGTATACATCATATCCAGAACCAAATCTTATTTTGTATAATTTATCAAAATGGAAGTTTATTTGAGTGATTCGACTTCAAATATTGGAAAAACCCAGAAAAATAACATTAAATGTCTAAAAATTCAATTAAACCCACTTTATATGAATATGAATAATAGGGCCCAAAACTTAACCCTTTCTCTCAATAAAATGCTTAAGACATAAAAACAAAGCTCCCTACCAAAATTCACTTTGGCGGAGCTAATTTGAAGTTTGTAGTCCAATTTCCCTGGCCTGATTAACTAACACATGTCTAACTTACTTAAAATTTTTGTATGATATAGCTGTTAGGACTGATGATATCCAATTAGAAGAAGGTATCCAAATTCATGAAATATGATAGTTTTCTTGAAATAATGTCGATACATTTAAATGTATGTATGTCTTCACAGAAAACTAACTTCTATCTAACATAGGTACCTACCTCTACCACTTGGTTAACACCTACAAAGTCCATTATCATGGGGAAGAAAAAAAAAACAACCAACTTTGTTATTTGTGTAAAAACTTTTCTTATATCCTGCATATATCTTCTATTTTATATGAAACAAAAAAAAAAAACTTACACACATTTCTTCCATACAATATTGTATATGTTGGTGTTAAGTAAGTAACTTTTTTGTGTCACACGAAACTAGTATGGCATACACGAAGAAAGGGACTCATAAAGAAGCAATTATCATTAGATAGAATGATCATAATTTTCGGTTGTCTATTTTGTGTTCACATGCATTAGTAGTTGCTTCGTTCATGCAATTACATTTTAGTGTGCTCCCCATACCCCCATCCGAATATATGGGTAAATATTAATAATATAATTCAACCCTTACGCTCTCGCCTCTGATGCGGTCCGCAGGCGTTTATGGAAAATATGGCTGTCAGATTTAATGGGTGGGGTCGTAAATAGCAACTTTTGCTATAGTTTGGGGGCATTAAATACAATGATTATATACTATATCCTTTAAAAACGAGTAGTTTACAGATATGGGTAGCTTAGCTATACATATCTACTTATTTGGTTCATTAAAAACTTTGTTTACCTTCATTGGAATATGTAATCCATCCATATTTGTTTGGTAATCTTGATTCTGAAGAAGAAAGTGGCTTTTTGGATTTTAATTAGGGGTTAAGTTACTGGTTTTATGAGCGTAATAATAATTTATGCGTGGATGGATAGAGATAATGTTCGACTATTATTTAATGGTGTAATTATTTTTAAAAATTCTTTTCTTTTTTTTTTTTTAACATATTGTCGAAAACCGTTAAATAATGAGTACTTAAGTATAAGCTTCGTGATTGTAAATATATGGTGTGGCTATGAATAAATAAAACTTATTACATAACTACCAATTTGTTTGTTAAAATATATTAAATATAGTTTTTTATCATTTTTTTTTGTTATCCATACCTTCATGGTGTCAGAAGTGGAATAATTAAAAATAAATTCAAATCGTAATGATAGAAATCCATACATTGTGAAGTGATTGTGTCAGTAATTGATTGATTGTATTTAATTGAAGAGCAGAAACATTAACCTCCATTCGAATGGATAAAATAACTTAATTATTTTTAATTAATAACATTTAGATTAACTATTCTACTATACTCCACTTCCCCACCATGATTTAAGAGGGAGCAGAAAAACTAAAATTTAATTTCTGTTTGGTTGCTGAAATATCCTCCATACACTATTTTAGGCAAGGCACTCACTGAAGTGTTGACAAAGTTGAGTGGTAAAGCAGTAGCGAGTGGCAGTGGAGTGGTGAACAAGTGGCTTGGCGATGGCTCTCGGTCTATATGCAAAACTCACAAGCATACTCGTCATTACTCACTTGCCACTTGAAAATAAACATGCTCGAGATATGTGGCAGCAGACTGGCACCACACCACCTGCGAAATATCATGTACTACTTTTAAGTCGCTAGGGCTCTTGTATGAGTCGTGTTGGATTCGTGTTGAACCAGTTAAATACACTACGGAATCAAAAGATGGAAAAATTGCCCTAAAAGGCCGGTAAATCGTAAAAACCACACTTTCTGAATTGGTTTTTTTTTGTACATGCATTATTCGTCTGAACAACATCCGATTTGAATAGGAAAGGGTAATTATAATTTTAAAAAATTTAAGTGGAAAAGAGTTTACCAGGCCACCTATTTTATCTTTTTAAAAAATAAATTATTTGTTTCTATCGAAGTAGAATTTCGGGTAGTACTTCATAAAACTTCATAAAACTATTTGTGGTACTAACAAAAACTAAACATATTGTGCGATGAATTTGACTAAGAGTTCGTGCTGAATTTAAATGATGGCACCAATTCAGGGGTTTACTATAAATAAATAAATAAATAAATAAATACTGATAAAAAAGTACGTATACGCCACAGGGACTCTGTTAATAGTTATTCTGTATTATTTATTTTAAAGGGTCTGTAACGTTATAAATACTAACACCAGGCAAAGATTAACTAAGAGGATTCGTTCACATCTCTCTCTCTTCTTATATCCACATGTAACAGATTATAAGGTCCCAAAACAAACAGGAAAATATAAAAAAATTGTTTTATGGGTCATAAGCATAACATGTATAGTTTTTTTTTTCTTCACCTGATGGCAAATCCTCCAGAAGTAGGTACGCATCTGGTATGCTTCCCAAGTTTTTCATTACATTTTTTTTTGTTTGTTTTGTTTTTGTCAACTCGTTCTCTAAGATTATCTTTTTTTTTTTTTAATTTTTCACATGAACAATATTGTACATATGTCGCCTGTTCCCATATCAGAAAATGTAAAGGACCCGTTTTAAGACTTAAGTTTGCTATTCTGTTTTCAAATTTATTCAATTTTCTTCCAATTGATCTCAAAATCATCTCTGTAGCCCAAATAGATTCCAAAATACAGCTTTTTAAATCTATTAATTTTTCCGAGCTCGCAATTTTGTACATATTGATAATTTGAGTTTGAAAATAATTTTTTAGAAAAGCTTACATTAAAACACCTTTATTAATAAGGTTCAAGAATGGATTTAAGAAAAATTATGAATGGATTTAAGAAAAAATATGGGCTTTAATTCAAGATTTCGTCTTTGGATTTTAATGAGTCTTTTTCTATTTTAAGTCGACTTTTTGGAAAATTGCCCCTCACCATACCACTCCCATACGATTTTTTTCTTCTTCTGACCTGACTTATATGCTGTAGTTGAGTCAAGCACCATATTTTTGTTATTATACTGCATATTAGGGGAGAGTGGATACAAATGTAACGTAGGGTGTCGTAACTTTCAATTTAAACCAAAAACTAGATACAAAAATTATAAAAACAGAAATTCGATAGAATTCAATAGATATGTATGGTATATGTATGTATTCCTTGAAAAAATAAATACTTTAATATCGTACTTCTTTTTGTCCTGAATCGAACGGAGTGAATTTTTTATCGATCGGATCATAAGATTTTTATAAGATTTTTTTTTTTTTATAATAAAGTGTGGGGTGGACGGTAGTAAAACTTTTTGTGTGGACTTTTTATAACATCTTACAAGCACGAATACTTATATAATTTATTTGAGTTGCAACCATCCACACATATTACTTTCATATTAGTTTGGTTTTTTTTTTTTGGATTTTTGACAATGTTACGTTTGACGTTCGAGTTCGAAAACTTGGGTTAACGGAAACCCAACCAATATCATAAACAGTAACTCAGCAAACAATCGTAAAAATCATATGAAGACAAAATTACTGGACTAGGTATATTTATTATTTAATACAAAAAAATAAGTTTTAAAAATAACGAGTTCCATAGTATTAAAAAATGTTCACAAAAAATTTCATTTACTTTAATAAATCTTGTGTGATTTTTTTTTTAACTAGCTCCGCGGTTTTTTGAAACTTTGACCAAAAATGGATAGTCATGTTAAATATTAAGTCAAAGATATATATGTACAACCACCACCTTTGTAAGGCAAAGGTCATTTTTCGTCCTAGAATACAGACTATATTTTCAATTTATCATCAAATTAAACAAAAGAAAAACTCACAAAATAATTTCAAAACTTTATCTCAACATCTCTAAGAACTTTATTGCCAAAGTTCAAACTTTTATCAAATAAAATTAAGTCTTTAAGCTATATTGTATGTGTATGTATATCTACGAGTATGTATGTACAAAGAAAAAGAAAAAAAAATTAATTTACTTCTTACACAAACGAAATGAAATGAACCTCGCTCCTCAAAGGGTTTATTTTAGACCGGAAATTGGATATTAATTAAGCATAAACAACATTTTGACGGATGGTGTTTGTAGAATAGCTGCGTTATGTCAATCCTTGAGAGTAACCCTTTTCATCTTAAATATTCCGCAAAATTTCCACTAGACCAACCAAAAATTAAAAAAACAAAAAAAAAAAAAAGAACAGAAAACATTTTCCTTTTTCGCTACAAAAAAAAAGAAAAAAAAAAAAAATTATATATACATAATTAACCATCCCGATGAACCCGTTTCAAATTTTATACAAACAATCCAGTTGAACTGAAAAATAAGAGAAAGTTCCACTAGACAAAATTCAAGTCCGCCTCCAGACATGTTGACTAATTTTGGGTTAAGTTACAAAATGAAATGTTAACAAAAAAATATTTATAACTTGGGCAGTGACCCCCTTTTTTATGGATAGAAAACTGACAGATACTCCCCTCGCCCCCTTCATCATTTCTTGTATAAACCGCACTCAAACTCTCATGAATTTGTCTTTTTTAGTGAAAGAAGATGGAAAAGTTAATTTTGAAGTCGTATTTTTTTTTTTGAGATACAATATGTATATATAAATATCTTAGTATATGTATTAGTTTAAATAGATATGTACATTGCACATGTATACGTATACACAAACATTGGTCTTCATTTTTTTTAGAGGTATTTGTATATAAAAGAAATGAATAATGGCATGTGGCACGACCGTGTCCGTGGACGGGGAAAATTAGATGGGAGTTGTGGTATCGGACATGGAGCAACAAGATAAAGGCAAAGCATAAATGGATGAATGGAACGAACAAAATGAAACTATGTTATAGAAGATTTTAAAACTGGAAGACTGGAGTTATGTTTCTTCTATCTTTATTTTTTTTCAATGATTTTAAAAGGATTTTTCGCTTGCCGTTGTAGATAACTACTTTTCCTTCGAAAAATAAGTTCAATAAAATATTTTTGCAAAGGAAAAATAGAGGTATAGAAGCAAACTGGCATCGTTAGTATTTTTTCCTGTCTCTATTCCTTTATATTGACTGCTCGCTCGGGAAACTTAGGAGTTTGAATTTAAGAGTATTTGCTGCACAAATATGTCTATACACTGATATACTTGCCGTATCGTATGGTCCTTGCTGATCTGCCTCTGTTGATTGCTCGTTGCTCCTTGTGAAATAAAAATTCAATATTTTCCTTGCAGTAGCCTAAGGCGACCTCATGTCAAAACACAAAAGCCGATGAAAGAAAATAACTTCAACGCAAACAGCGAAACAGGCAGCATCCAGCTATACCAACATCGACATCAGAGAATCCTTGAAGATCAAGTTGGGGATAATGTGCTTTTTTCCGCTCCAACTTCCATTAAGCTTAACATCTTTTTTTTTATGTTGTGGATTTTTGTCTTATTTCTTGTGCCTGAGCCTGATGGTTTGCTGGCCTCTGTTTCGTTTGACTTTTGAGGACTCGCAACTGCCAATAGCACTCTGCCATTTTGTTGTTGTTATTTTGTGTCACTAAGATTGGACTGTTGTGTTATTTTTGTTTTTTTTTGTATCTGTGTGTATTTTTTTTCTTTTTAATTTCTGTCTTTCGAGTCCTTTTGGATTTGATGTTTCTTTTACTTATTCGCAAGATATTGTCCACAACTACAGAAAAACCAAAACCAAATGACCTACGGTGGTTAAATTTTTAATATATAATTTAAAAGTTATGATTTCTCAGAATAACATCAAAATTATGAAATTCGTGGAATTTAACCAAATATGTTTTTTTTTATGTTCATCACTTTCTTTTGTTTTTTTTTTTACAACAATTTGTTTATGCTGAACTTTTTGATTAATATGTATTCATTTTATTGTTGAGAGTTTCTGTTTTTTTTTTTTTTCTTTTAATTGAAAACCATGTTTTCTTTAGGCTACAAAAAATGATAATTCTTTATTACTTTTGACCAAATATGAATGTTTTTCTTATGAAACAAATTAGACATGTTAAATTATTTGCAGACTCAAAGCCCAATTAAATTGCAAGAAATTTATTTCTCATGTATCTTGTTAAAAACAGGACAGTCTACAAGTTTTTGTATATTTCTATTTGACTTAAGTCGATTCAACCCAGAAAAGTGAGAGCAAAAATAAAAAAAAAAAAACCAAGATAACCATTTTATGAGAATTTGAATTCAGTATAGCCAGTAAGATTTACTGAATTTAATGCGGTACATCAAGAAATTACTGGATTAAACTTATAAAACAAAAAAAAACAGCCAAATTACGAAAAAATCGTGAAAGGCCCATCAAACTAGTTTTTCGAAAATATCTACCTAACGTGCCCTTGTACAGAAAAAAGCTAATTTGTACCTAAAAAAAATTCGAACAAAAAAGATTATAACGCTCTTTTTCATAGCGACAAAGGTTTTCGAAATAATTCAATCGGAAGTTAACGCGTTTTAAATTTTATAGAATGCACACAAATATACATAGGGTGTTCAGTCGAGACAAGAAAAAAATCGTACCACAGTGGGGGCCTATTTCCATCAGTTTAGGTGGGAGGGGCTATTTTCGACTTGAAATAGAAAATAAATCATATAAAAACAACTTCAATATTTTTTTTTTTTTAAGCACAATGCTTAGGACTCTCACGCCGAATGACTCTCAGCTTATTTCATACCTAAAAAAACAAAATTGTTTGTGAAATGACAAATTCTCAAAAATTATTTCTTGTCATGAAAAAGTGACTTTTTTCTAAGCCTTTCATATTCGGAAGTATATTCCAGGTCCCTCTCCTTATCCTGGCAGAATAAAATAACAAAACGTATACCTATACATGAATGTTTGAGAGGTGGAAGTCAGTCACTGGCTCTGGTTCTCCACGAGCTGTCGCACAAGCAAATTTATTTTTTTTTAATCCTTAAAGGAACTATTCATCTTAAATATAGAATTTGTGACTCTTAAAATATTTTTGAAACATTATTTAGGATTCCAAAAACGAAAGATATATTTGTCGGTATCATCGGATTTGCATAATATAATTTTCAGTTCTACTTTAAACGATCTCAGCTCACAGTGACAAACGAAATTAATCAACAAACCTTTAAAATTGAATCAACAATCAGCTGAAAAGCTTTCGAAATGTAAATGTAATTATTCATCTTTCAGATTAAAATTAAATTTTAAAATAAAGTCTAGCTTCGTTTAAAGTGGAATTCATGGCAGCTACCCCCCTAACCCCCAATCATAGATCAACACTTTTCAGCTTAAAACAATTTCAATGAAATATTCTTCGACCTTCTATCCATATTTATATACCTAGTAATTCTGATGTTGAAATATTTCACAAAATTACACACATATACAAAAGTGTTTTATAAACATTCAAGTCCGACGACAGCGACGGCGATGTTTGGCAGCCACTCTTCTACTCCAACTCCTTCAACTCCATCTTGTGTCCTTAAATATTATTACTACCTCTACGCGCGTTTAACCTTTTTCTTTTAGAAATTGAACGAACACCAGCTGTTCACAAGCATCCGTAAATGAGAATTGGAAAATACTTTCAAATAAATTTCAACTCCCTTTTGAATTTTACTTTACTGCTTTTCGTTTGATGGTCTTTTGGCTGTTGGTATGCACATATGTATAGGTACACTCTCTTGGTACACCCGCTGCTGTTTTTGAAAGGACATCATTTCATATCATATTGAATTAAGAAAGTGTAAAATTGGTACAACAAATAATAATAAGAGCAATAATGGTAGAGCAAAAAAAATTGCAAAGTTTTATTGATCGTATTGGAATGAAAATAATAGAATGTGTCACATAAATTTCAGTTGTTAGAGGATTTAATGTTTTCTTTGTTATACGTATCACAACAGGAAATACTTTTTGATGAAATTTTATTGGAGTTCCGTAGAAATAGTGACAGAATGGATCATGTTTTATATCAGCTCTGCTATCGAATGCAGACATTTTCCTTTCTTTCTCTGCTGCCTGCAGTTTATAGACGAATTAGCGGATTTGTTATAGCTATCACTGAAACTTATCATTGAAAATTTTTAATTTCAATTTTGAGACGTTTATAATGATAATTTTGATGCCAAGCTTATGTCGTAATTATTATAAAATTTGATGTTGGCCCAACCTCTCCCATAAAATTGTTTTTATTGTTTACTTTTTTTGGGTAAAATAAGTAATTTAATGTGGAAGGTTGGACCAAAGAGCATCACATACATATTTTCATAATGTAATTATTTGAAGCACAATATTGCTTAAAAATCAAAGAAACATAAAAGTCCAGTCCTAGTAAAAATTAGTAAACGGTATGTCTTAATAATAATATCAACTATACATAAATTTGTATCTAAAAGCTACATCATATGCATCGTAGTTTGTCTGACGCAAATTTAAGGATATGCAAAAATGAAAACTTTTTGGTGACATAACACGTACTAGGGAATATTGCATGTAAGGATTTCCGCACAAGTCTCATCGATTCTACTTTAATTTTTGTGCACGTAAAACATTACATTTGGGCTTTATAATGTTTGCAAATATTTTGTGTATCATTTTTAAATGTATACATATAATTATCTTCTTTCATAATTTTTCATAGAAAATATTTTTTCTTTCAGTCAAGTTTCAATAGAACATTTTAAAAACGTTTTAAGATAAAATATTGCATTTTGTATATAGTAAACGGAACTTTTCAATAAAAATACTAAGAAACTTCCAAATTGACACTGAAGCTATACTGGAAAGTTTATAACTAAGTATACAGAGATACTGAAAACTGAAGATTTTAAGTTTTAAAGAGAGACGAGACTTGTCAAATAGAGATAAAATGAATACAAAAATGACGGGTATAGAGGCCAGAAAAAATCACTCTCAAAATTATATTCAAAGAGGACAAAAAGATAGGTATTAGTATCACCGAAGGTGGGTAGAGAATTATTAAAAGACAACGGCAACACTTAAAATTTCGTGCTACACTTTTTACTTGCTAGATTAGTATCTAATGGCAAGTGTTGGATTCGTAAAAAAATCGAACTCGAGATTTTGATCAATCTTGACATCTGTCTGTCTGTGTTCTTCCCTACAGCCTAAACCCATGGGTCGATTTTATTTAAACTTGGTATGCATATAGTGTTTTTAGGACACTCCCTCGACGTGTTTTTTCATTTTTTTTAGGACGGAAAGTAACGGCACCTGCCATATAATTTTTTATAGCATTTATGGAAAATCTTATTTTTCTCAAAGATGGCTCCACAGATTTTTCTAAAAAAAAAAATCAATAAATTTTATCGGCTATGGGCGTGAAAATAAAATTTACAAAAATTGGTTTTAAATGGTACCTACCTCTCATAGAACTATTTTTTTTATTTTCGTTTTTCTTGAAAAGTAGTTATTTTGACAATTTTTTTTACTAAGAATCTTCTAAAAAAATCAAAATTTCAAACAAATTTTTTTGTATTAAAGAAAACAACATTTTTAAATTTGTTTGAGTGTTTTTTTTTTTAACATTAATAAAAAAAAGATACCTTCCATATAAATGTTAAAAAACCGTTGCAGACAATCTTAATTTTATCGAAAACGACTCCTAAGATTTTGACTAAAACTGTTCTGTGTATGTACTAATATTAGCACCGTCTATGATTTACCATATACAAAATTTACAGTAAGCCATTATTAACAGTACCTCTTATAGAACACTTTTCTTTATTTTGGACTATCTCATTATCAAGAAGAGGAATAACAAAAATAAAAGAAAAATATTTTTGTTGTTGTTTAGTGGACTATATTGAATTAAATTCAATTGGAAGATTTTTTTTTTTTTTTTTTTTTTTTTTGCGACCTTTAGTCCAAATGCGTTTCGCCCAACTGTCGTGCCTGGGCGAAACGCATTTGGACTAAAGGTCGCAAAAAATCTTCCAATTGAATTCTATCTCATTATCTGTATAACCGATTTAAATTAAGTTAAAATCATACTGCATATTATAATTAAAAAAAAAAAACAAATTTTGGATAAAATACAAAAAAATGAAATACATATGTATCTTTTTTTTTAATTTTTGCGAAATTGGCTCCAACTATTTGGATTCAGCTTCGTACCTGATATGATCAAGGTGATGGTTGTAAGAAAATTGTTTTCCAAAGTTTTGACAAAAAATTTGCATATGTATGTAAGTGAAATATGGTTTTGACGTTTTTTGATTTTTTTTTCAAATTTAGCAGACCCTTAGTTTGCGTTGCTTCGCAAAGTTTTGATAATTATTTCTTTAACCATTAAAAACTATTTTTAATTTCAATAATTGTTACCATAAAAAAAAATTAAATTTATACAAGAAAGGATATTCTGGGGATAAAATCATTCTAAGAAAAAAATTGCAATAAATTCTATCTCTCCCTCGCAATTTCTGAAAAATTGACTTAAAATGGAACTTAAATGAAAGCACATGCAATGATGTGTAAAGCTTTTTGTAAAAGATTTTTTCGATTTTGGTTTAAATAAAGTAAATAATTTTTGCGAAATTAAATTTCGAAATTAAATTTTTTGGAAAAATATAAATTTAAGTCATTTTTTTTTAACAAACATTAAAATTAAGTGCCAAAGTTTTTTTTTAAATATTAAATGCTCTTATGTCCTATCAATTTTTAGTCAAATAAAAAAAGCAGCAAACTAAAATTCGTATGTATATTGAATTAACCTAAATGCTAGTAGATTTAACCCAAACGCAAATAGAATTAAACCCAAACTCAATTCCAACTACTTTTGTTCTTTTCTTCAAGAACTTGCAGAAAAAGTGAGCGAAACATCTTTAAACGATGGTATCTTGATTTTGGATAACGCTAAAATACATTAAGGCTTTAGAAGTACGGGTTAGATCTCTATTTTCGTTTGAGTTAAATCTATTTTCATTTGGATTAATTCAATGTGCGAATGCTATATCCTACCTTAAAATTACAGAAGTTGATAATTTTATTATTAAATACAATGTTACTTTACGACCCCAAAATTTTAGAATCTACCACCAAACCTTACGCATTTTCATTTTGTGTACAAACATTAATGAAAGGTGGTGCAAAATTCTTACACCCTATATTTTTTGGCTAATAACACTATTTTATTTGAAATTCCCGAATGTAAAAATCAAACTGCAGAAAATCAATAAATTATTATGAACCTTTATAATAAAAATATATATTTCAACATAACTTTCACCTAAACAAAAAAAAAAATAATAAATTTCTTCTGCTTTATTTACAGGGCCACTTGTCCTTTCCGAAGCCATTCAGGGTTCAATGGGTCGGCTGCCGTGTAATGTAACACCACCGGTGCCTGAAGACAGAGTAGCTTTAGTAATTTGGTACAAAGTGGGATCAAAGACTCCGATATACAGGTAAGATAAATTTTGTACATGTGCACCTATACCTTCTATTATATGCTTTTATATTACAATATAAATGTGCATGTGTACAGAGAATTCTTTTGAAAAATTTGCGATGAATCTTTTACATAACCTTCCAACCTTTTTTTTTGTTAGTTATCTTTGTCATTTTAAAGGTCATGGTAGGATGCTTGATTGCAAAACGAATAAAGTCATTTAATAAAAAAATATCTATGGAATGTAAATTTACTACATTTGGAAGAGTTTTTAAGAATTCATTATTGTGCAAGCGTCGAGTATTTAAAAATACCCTTGGATAAAAATAAGAATTTAAAAAAACGCCATGTATGCGCGTAGATATTAGATATTATGACATGATGTGAAAAAATGTGTCATTCCAATTACTAAAAAAACCGAGATATTTTACGCAAAAAAATGCAAATTCTGTCCCTCTATTATCCAATAAAATAACAACAAACCATCATAAAGCGAGCAATATTCCAAGAAGTAAACAGCAACTGCGATGTAAGTTATACAATTAAAGGTAATTTTATACCATCTACAAAATGTTGCTTTCAAACTTTTTAAGAAAAAGTTTTTTTTTTTTTTTTTTCTGAAGTATTATTATGTACAATGCTTTTGGGGTTTTCGTCTCCTTTGCTTTGGCAATTCTCATTAATTTTCCATTCAGCGCTTCCTTAATTAGGTTAATCAGATATGTATATGTATATCTAAATAAAAACGTTGACTTATGAAATTAGAAATATGTATAGAATATGTTTTTTTTTTTTTTTTTTGGGTTCAAATCCGCTTCAGGGTTCAAATACAATTTATTCAAATTTCAAGGACCTTTCTTGCAGCTTATGAAAAGTAACCTTTAACTGTGCTCCATCCACTTATAAAAAAAAAACAATTTATGTATAATTCCTCGCAAGGATTATTTGTATGCTTAAATGAAATCTGATTTTTATATAAAAATAATATGTCTGAAGTAAACGCGATCGCCGCGCTTAAGAAAATGATAATTAAGTGTAACAGAGAATTGATTTTTTCCATTACCTCATTAAGTTGTTATGATACAGGGATAAAAATTTGGTCAGTTTATATTTCAGAGCGCTCATTAATGTTCCTCCTTCACTTTAAAATACCATAGGAGCATTAAATATAAACAAGATTCCTCAAAAACACTTTCTATTTATTTTATTCTTATTTGATTTATTGCGACAGAAAATAATTGAGCAACGGATCCAAAAAAAAGCATCCTCAGATTTTGACAGCAAAACTGAGGAATTTTTGTAGGGAATTGTGTTTATATTTCTGAGAATACGAATTCCTCTGAGATTTCTGAAATATAAACTGGCCAATGGTTTAAGGTTTTTACCTAATAATTTTTTTTTATTTGAATTTCGAGAAACTTGACCTTAAAAATTCGACTTTTAGAACTCAAGTTTTCAAATTCTAAGTGGAATCATATTGATTTTTTTCCTTAGATTTAAAGTGTCATACCTCCCACAATAGTTAAAAAAGAAATCTGCATTTCAGGTTTTTACTATAAAATTCGCAGTTGATGTGTTTTGAGAAAATTGCCTTATTGTCAGGTTATTCACGTATATAGTTTCTTAATGGATGTAATGATTTTGTTACAATTTTGCTGCTTCTGAGGAAAATACTAAAAAAAAAAATAAAAAAGTAAATAAATAAATAAGTAGGTACTTTTTTCTTTAAAAATTTACATTATTGAAGCATATCTTTCATAATGCATTAGGTTGGAGCGATAATGTATGATTATTTTTATTTTTGTTTTTCGGCATACCGATAAAAAGTTACTGTTCCGGATTATTTTAAATCTTCATCATATAACTAAACTTCAATTAATTCTTTGCTTTAATTAATTTCATTAACTTTACTTAAATTGCTTCAAACTGTTATACAAATTATTAACTTGAATTTTTCTATAAACAAATTGCTGACTCATTGTACTTTGCAGAATTTCTAGTTGTCAAATCTTATGTAATAATTTCTATGCACACCGGTACTTTTATTCTTTCTTTACATAGAAATATTAACGGCAGAAACTTGCTGCATACAGTTTTTTGATTATCTCGTTCACTTTGAAGGAGATCATCAAGAAGGTAACAACTGGCTATTTTGGTATATTGTGTGGTGGTGCATAGGCAGTCAATTTAATTAATCATCTTTATTTTTCTTGTAAAACCTCTAAGAGAATAAAATTCTTATGATAAAGTTATTTTACGAATTTGATTATTGAAGGTTCCTTAACAGTTACCTTTTAGTGAGTTAATGAAACGTACAAAAAATTATTTACCTGTCTTAATGTTTCGAGGTGCCCCAACAGAGATGAATATCAGAAAAAAATGCATTTTTCGTATGAATTAAAAAAATAAAAATAAACGTTTTTATTAAGAAAAATTATTTATGAATTATATATTAAATTGTTTTTATTATATCAAAAGAAGGCATTTATTGACGTGATAGCAATAACAGTCTTGCCCTAATAAAACCATCTCGTTGCACTTGAAGCTTCTGTCACTAAATTTATGCAGCGCTCTACGGCTTGGGTATTGTGTGGGAAATCATGAATATTCTAACATGTGCCGAGCCGAGACCATCTTTAACAATAGCTTTCAAGTTTTCATTAGATCTGTTATCTCACACTCACAGTCTTGCCACATAATAAGATCAATGTAACTCTGAGCCAATCTTTCGGATATTTAATGAACTATTGGCTCTTTTGTTGTTTTTTTTAGGCGTTAATTCTTATTTAATGAATAGATAATTTTTCATAACCTCAATATAAGTAGGTAATTGAGAGAGGGGTAACTTCTCTGGTGAACCAAACACCAGGACAGGTCGTCGTTTTTCGGGTTTTGCCTTGAGACATTTAAAAAAAAAATTATACTTTACTAAAGCATAACAACACATACAAGTATAACAATACATAAAACAGAACATTGAAAATATACTAATTACATGAGCATATATTCTTGATATTAGCCGATAAATTCAAAGCGTTTCACAAAAGAAATAATAAGCTCGCGAGTTTACTGAATGGCGTTCAAACAGGGAAAGATATACGTTATCTCCAAAAAACAAATTTTCAATCGGACGAGTTCCCCACAAACAATCAATCCAACACGACAAAATCCCCGTGGGGACAGGCACCCAAACAACAAAATCCTCAATATATATTTTTTTTCCACTATCTCAAAATATCCAATAATCTTCAATAATCCCAAACATATTTTTTTTATTATAAAAGTTTTTGTCAATTTCTGACCAAATTCATGAATTTCTCCAAATTTAATGATGTTGGGGGCACCTCTAAAATATATCATGCGCTAACTAAAATTTTAGGTGTATATTTGTGAGTTAAAAGAGCACCTTTTTACAGGTATTCCAAAGCAATTGTAAAATTTTTAAAAAAATCGCTCCACCCTACAATGCATATTATAGAATGTTAACAACAAGAGAAAGCTCGTTTGATTCATTTACGCATATTTTTGCAACACTTTAACAAGAATATATTACTGTCAAATAAAAAAACAATCAAATACCAAAGAAACTAGCTATGAATTTTTTTCAAGTTGTCAAACAAATCAATGTAACTTTTCATTAAGTTGACAACTTTTTTTTTATCAGCAAAGCTTTAACATTATTTGCCTTTACTCCTCACAAATTGCTAATGGACCGACAGAAGACTAGCAAAACAAATTAATCTAAAATGTTTTTTTTTTTTTTTTTTACAGAATTCTAATTTAATTGAAAAAGTAGATAATTGTAGATACATTATCATATCCGAAATGCATGTCCGTCCAAAGAGGTTTTCTCTTTGTGATTCACTTCATACACTGCATCACTCAAAGAAGTAGGTTTCATTATCTCTGTTTCAAACTCTCTGGTACAAACTAAATTAATGTCTCCTTACGAAATCCAGTAGGTAAAACTAGATAGCTACAGAAGTAAAATACCAAGGATATAAAAGACATTCTACTCAAGCTCTATATAACCTTAGTCGAGCACTCTTCCAAAGTATACCCCTTATTTCAAATAAAATCTCAGCGTAGCTTGGAAATATTGTAGAGCTTTAGTCTCTGTTTTGGAATACCCTATACAACACCCAACTCCCATTCCTTCCAATTCTCTATACCTACATCACTTTTATAAAACTTAATGTCTGAAGTTATTTCCACTTCGTTGTCATTGTCAATGTTCCCTGATGAATTGCAATTAACTTCAAGAAATGCAAGTGTGACAAAGTTTTATCTACTTTTTCCTGTGTCTCTTGGTGCTTTCCTGGCTGGGTATTTTCCGGTTCACTTCGCCTTAACTGTATTTGATGGGACACACTCTGCTCCAACACAAAACACTTAATTTTGATATTCTTCGTTCTCTATACATTTTCTTCTTCATTTATTTTGTATTTTGTCTTCTTCTTCTTCTTCTATTTTTCAGTGTCGATACAAGAGATTCAAACTTCTCAGAAGGAACACACTGGTCAGATGATGCATATGGCGAACGTTTGTCCTTTGCTATTTCTGGCAGATCTGCAACTCTTAAAATTAAGGGCACCCGGCAGGAGGACACTGGAGAGTATCGCTGTAGAGTGGATTTTCAAAAAAGCCCTACAAGGAATTCCAAAGTCAACTTGACTGTAATCAGTAAGTTCTTACATAACTTTTTTTGTATTTTTCTTTCTTTTATCTTTGGGAAAATGTTTCATATAAAATTTTAAGGAATAGATTTTGGTTTTTATAGAGCTTTAGACAATATTCGTAGTTAAATAGTTTCACTTGAAAATTATTTAAAATAAAATATTTCTACATACCAATAAATCATTAAACAACATTCATATTTACACATGAACATTTATAATATGAAATAGAATTGTAGACAAATTGCACATGCACAATACAAACATTTGTGCTGCCTCATTTACGTCCAGATTCTGCTAGATCCAACTGTGCCAACGTTGCCAAGTAAGTTAGTAAAAAGTTCAAATACAACTTAATATTAAGTGGCTTAAAGGAATTCCTGGTAGAATGTTGCACTTTTTATGTTTTATTTCTTTTTCTTTTGAACTACAACAACTTTTTTAAGTTTTTTTTTATGCAAAAAATTTAGATTTTAAAAATTTTTATTGAAAACGAATTTTTAAAATATTTATTGATAACTAGCCGTTAACAATTATTTTAGGTTCGATTCCCATTCTCGTCCAGTCCAGAAATAATTGCAAACAAACATTAACGGCTACTGCCTCTTGCGAGGAAGTGACAAATTCTCCAAGAGTAACTGTTGTCTAGAAAAAGGTCCTCTCACATTATACAATCGGGGTCGGCAGAAAACTGTAGGTGCCCTCCATTCCTGTCAATAACATGCCCACAGGAATGGTTGAGAGTTGTAAGTCGCTAAAGCTCTGGTTCTACACAAGTTATGTTGGCCCATATTTATTAACTACTGCGCCCTGTTGGCTGCACAAAAGCCTTAGTTCGTGACAGGGATATGAATGTGTGGGCTAGTAAATTTTTAAATTCTAACACCATAAACTGAGATTGCCCTGAGACCTTCATTAATCCTACGCATAAAGTTGTACCAGTTGTAAAATTGAACCAACATTTAGAAGGCCATTTAAAAATATGTACAATAATATAGGCTTTAAAATAGAACCTTGTGGTACACCCATATACAAGTTTAATCTAGATGACGAAGATTACTTATGGGATGAAAATTTGAACACGAACTCGGTTAAGGCCATCTGGACATGTCAGACGTGACTTAAGCTGTTTTTCTTCTCTCTGTAATGAGCAAGCAGTTTTGTAGTTAAAGAAAAATGTGTCTGAGCGGTCCAAATGCCTTTCCAAGAGCATCAAAATTTTGCTGATCAAAACCACAAATTTGAGAACAGAATCAACTTCAAGCCCTAAGGATTGATCGAAAAGAACGTGATTGACTTTTCAACATCATCAGAGTTAAAACAGGGACAATTTTGACTCCAAACTGATACTGTTACTACTTTAATAATTTTCCAAATAGTTCAAAAATTTATTATTGAAAATTATCATATCAGCTTCGTCAGTAAAAATTAGAAAATTTTGAGATAAATGTTAAAGGGAACTCGATCGCATCCGATCGCAGCTTAAATTTTTCAACAGATATAAATACCAGCGTCATCCGCTGCTACAATTGTAGCGTTTGCTTTGCTACATTTTTTCCACAAAAAAAAAATGTCAGACGTAGAATCGTAAAATAATCAAAAAAAAAAAAAAACATAAAAGTTTCAGAAAATAAATTTGCAAAACAATTTGAAAAATGTCTTAGGTCTGTCTGTCATAGTCCAGGGAAAATAGACTTTTGCAAGGAACAAATTAGTTAGACGCACTCTCTATAAACTGATATAGAGTTCCTCACCGATCCAATGACCGCTAGGTCAGCTATACAAGGTCAAAGGTCGTGAAAATGGGTTTTTTGTAAATATCTCAATCGTCGGCAAAGTTTCGGTGGCAAATTTCCGTAACTACAAGGTTGTCGAACTAATTTTTTCACTAGAATAAACCATTTTTGAGATATTTGCAAAAAAAACTTGTAACAAATTTTATGACATTTCGAATTGCTGTAACTATTCAATGGTTAATGCTACGAAAAAACCAAGGTCATCTTTTCAGCTACAAGATTGCAGGAATAATTTTTTTCTCTAGTACAAACCATTTTCAAGATAATTCCAAAAACCTACATTTTGATCATTTTTACTTTCAATTTGGAAAAAATAATATTTTTTTTAATAAATTTTAAATATTTATAATTTTCAGTAGATTTGCCGCGGTAGATTTTGAGCGGTTAAATCATGTTCAAAATATATAAAAGTTGCTTAAAAAAAAAAACTGAAACAGTTTAAAATGAATCGGTAAAGTTATTTCGCCAACATGGATCATTTTGTTTGAAGTTATGACTCAGCCAAAAATTCCCCACAAAAAAAAAAAATCAATTTAAATACATATTGAAATCTGAATTTAAAAATGGAAATGACAATAAAAGGAAATTGATTCAGAGCATTTTATCATGGGATGTTGAACTTGATTTTGGACTTTTAGCAGGATATTTTCAAATGTTTTTGTAAAGGGCTAGTTATAGCCATCAAGAAAACGCATCAGAAAATTTTTTTTTTGGAGAGTTTAATGTTTTACCATACGAGTTGAAATAGGCAAGGCGCTTACTGAAGTATTGACGAAGTAGAGTGGTAAAGGAGTAGCGAGTGGCAGTGGAGTGGTGAACCAGTGGCTTGGTGATGGAGTGGCGGTGAAGTTATATGAAAGTGATTTAACCCACACTGCGGTGGCAAACTGCGTTCATCAGCTCTCCGTCTACAAGTCAATAATCACAAGGATAATCCACAAGGATAATCCACTTCATCACCAATCACTATTGCCACTTGAAACATGTTCGAGATATGTGCCAGCAGACTGGCATCACACCGCCTGCAAGATATCATGCCATCGCCACGCGTCTTTATTTAATTACATAGGTTTTACCAATTCCACCTGCTACTTGGTCACACAGCCACTACCACTACCACTTCACTACCACTCCACTACCACTCCACTACCACTCCACTATCACTCCACTATCACTCCACTATCACTCCACTATCACTCCACTTCGTCACCACTACAGTTTTTTTTGCATAAACAAAATTTTTTTGGAGGAAATACTTTGTCTAAAAATTGTACTTATTCATTTGTCTAATGAAAAATCCGAACGGGAATGCTTTTTGTATAGAACAAATATAATTGAGCCCTCAGCTTAATATTCGCATCAAAATAATCACTGTCTTTGATTTTTAGACCCTGTTTAGATTGCAAAAATTAAGGCCGGTATCAACACGATAGGTTTTCGGGTTAAGAGAAGTAAGTAAAACTCTCCGCGGAGAACTCCCCTCACTTCTCTTACCGACAAACCTGTCGTGATACCGGCCTTATTCTTCTAATGTAAACAGAGTCTAAGTGCCGCTAATTAAAATTTAAAACTTTCAGTGATGAGTTGCATTGAAAGCTATAACTGGCGCCTAAGACTGAATTTGAAAAAAAAAAAATATCTTCGCCTGGCAACCATTTTGTTTCACCGATTTCACCTTGCAGATACTTGATGTATTCTTAAAACCCATTATAACGTACATTTAAGTCTGGTCAATGGTGCAATACAATGTAGGTAGATACGATGAGCAATCTCAACATTTTCTAAAGAGATATACAATCTTGTTAGTCTCTTAACACTTTTAACATCAATTGAAAGACGTTCACACGCTCCATGCATTTGCAACAAAACCAAACGTATAAGTCCTCGTATTCGTATACCTATATATGTCGAAGGAGATGCGACAAGGACTACTCGTCATTACCAAGAAGTTGTCCTTGGCATAGCAACTACGAATGCCATTGTGTTGGCGAAACACATTAAACCGAAGATCCACAACATAACTTCTATAAAATCGAAAGCAAGAAAACCAAATTGCACATTACATGCTCCCCCCCCATCTATACGTACCTTTAGATATGTGACAGTGACACGGAACGGAAGTACCAAGTTCACCCAGCATATCTTTTGGATTGCATTGGTGAAAGCTCGTAATGATGCTCGTTTGAAGTAATTTCACACTATTTGCCATTAAGACGTTGTTGTCAGGACGAGTACCTATACCTACCCATATGTGGCAACAACGTCAACAGATGACAGGCGAAATTGAATATCCATGAAGATTATTTGTGCGAATACCTCTAGCCGACACGGTGATATCTACAGACAGGAGACAGCTCTTTTCTTTGATCGTTCGTAGGTAGAGGTACCTAGACCTACTGCTAGTAGAAATATGCATTGACGTTTTTGTATTAAAATTGCTTTGGAGACAGGAACAGGATTCATGATTGTTTCTTCCAACGCAAGTACCCCTGGCACTGATATTGATACAAATAATACGACAAACATATCGGGTAGAGATTTTTTCGTATTTTATATGAAATTAAATTTGGTTTTATTAAATCCCAAGAATTTTTCTTTTTTTTTTTTTTTCAATTTACAAAAATGTGTTTGTATTTTATATGGAATTCTTTACTATTCATTCACGTGTATCCATGAAAAACAAAATACTTTTGACTATTATTCACTCAAACGCACTCAAACAGAAAATGATTGTGTTGTATATAGTGATGATGATTCCCGGGATAGCACATCTCACCAGGAAGCAGGGTAATTTGTTTTAATTTTATTTACAAAACATTTTACTTAATAAAAGTATTTTCATATACCAACACGTGTGCCCTATATAATGTAATGTAATGTAATGAATAATATAGGGTGCTGTGTGGAATGCGCATTTCATCAGAGAATTTTTATGAATACCTTTGTTCTGAGCTTAATGAACAAGTTGGTCTCGTATTCATGTGTAAGTGTATTGTTGTAGCGCATAACTGTTTCAGTAAAAGATTTTTTTTTTGAATATAGGTACATTATATGTAGAGAATTATTAAAGTTGAAATTAATCTTTAATTTATATAGCCGAAAGAGCTGACATAAATATTTTTACTTGCGATATATGTAGGTACTATAGGGCAAGTTATGAATTCGTGCAAAAAATCGAACTCGAGATAACAATCAAACTTGACATTATACGATAGTGTGGAAGGACTTTTCAGTGAATATTGACATCTCTCATTCTCACTGGTTAAACTTTTTTGTTCAGTTTAAAAAACAGATGATATGAACCAGGGGTGGTTCGCAAACAGTGAAGGGCATTGGTGCAACCCAGATAAATTTTTCAGGCTGATAATTTTGTTAGCATTTAAGCAAAAACTGGTTTTAGTCGATTTTGGTGCAACTGGCCATAATTCATTTGTTTTCCCGACGTTTCGTTTGGTTTTTTGCCGACTTCTTCATGGGTTTCTATTAATTTATTAACCTTAAATACAATTGAAATTTTAATGAACACTACATACCTACTTACTACTTTTATCTTCAAGTGACATTTTTTACATTCTAAAATTATTCTTAAAAAAAAGAAAGACTGTATTTCTTACCTATTAAAAAAAATTAACTACTCACCTTATGTTAAACAACCTAATACAGTAAAACCCGCTTAAGAGAAAACCCCGCTTATCTGAAACACTTTTTTCATCCCCGAGTATTTTTCGACAGTGTTGTTCGACTTTTTTACTTTACGTTTTTTACATAGTTTTTTTTACATTTTTTACGTTAGTTTTTTACCTGCTGTATATTCAATATGCTTCTGTAAAAAAATGTAAAAAAGTAAAATAAAGCGTGGAAAATAATCAAAATTGATTATAGCTTAAAAACTGAAGATGATGGTTGAAGCTGATTATTCTGTGCGGTTTCTAAAAAAATTTTTTTTTATTTTATTTTCGATATGTTTATAAAAACAGATTTTCTAACCCATTTCCGTCACTATAAAATGCTTTAAATAATTGTTTTATCTTTCGATTTCAATAAAAAGATTTTGCCTAAACTTAAACTAATCGTTCAACCATCCAAATTTAAAAAAAATGCTTTTTCTTACAGGAAGTAGCCTTAATAATACTATTTTTGGCATTTTATAAACAATTCGACTTAATTGAATGACTGAAAACTTTCTTTATTTACTTAAATTTTGACAGATAGTGATAATTTCTCTCATTTTCTCAGTTTTTTCTCAGTAATTTACTTTTTTTACTTCTTATTTACCTTTTTTTACGAGTTTTTTACGTTTTTTTACACCAATATAGGCATTTTTTACCTACTTAAACGTAGAAAAGGTAAAAAATAGTTTTTTAAATGAATTTAAACATCACAGTTTTTTGACCAATTACATATGTACTTAATTTCAGAAAATGGTGAAAAACTCCTTTAGTTGATTAACAGTAAATTTTATTAGTAATTGTTGTAGGCTAAACCATTTGTTGTACCATTTTGAAAATCAAATTAAACAGGCAACTTTTTAACGTAATTGTCCACAGATGTTCTCATACATTTTTACTGTTTTACAGACGGTCAAACTTTTGTAAAAATAAATATTTTGTAATTTTTGTATTGAAAAACCAATTTTAAAAAATTATAATAAAAAAATGCAGCAAAAAGTGTTAAATTTTAGTATCTGTCTATTAGAATAGTTATTCAAAAAAAAATTATAAAAGTAAGAAAACAACAAAAATCATTCATTGGTGGTCCTACTGTTAAGGTATTCGAGGAGAGACGTAATTTTTTTTTATTTTTTTTAAAAAACGTTATACCATGGAGACCACAAAGTAAATATTTTTTTGTGTGCTATTTTCTGAAAGATCTTAAGGCCTGCTATGTCTGGTTGCAAGGTTATCCATTATTTACTGAACACCCTGTATTTACATTTTATAAACAAATTGCTTTGTCCTCTCAAACAAAAATCCAAAACAACATTTCAAATAACTCAAGAAGTATACGTATAGCTATGTATTTTGACATTTATTAAAAAGAAAACTACATTTTCATAATTCAAAGATAAATAAAAGACAAATACAATTGTTTCTAGCATTAATTCTCCGCTTAATGGAGTTTTTTCAATTAAGCGGGGTTCGTTTAAGTGAAAAACCCGCTTAAGTAAAAGAAATACTGTGACATTTTGCAGTTTCTTTAAATCGGGTTTTACTGTAATTATTTTTTTTTCTTTAAATATTAACAAAACCTTCTAACTTAGTTGTCAAAGCCTCCTTCATTGAAGGTGGAATCGAAGTTTTGAAAGGCATTAAAAAAAGGCTAGAACTTTGAGATTTTAGAAAAATATTTAAAAGGACAAATCAATGATGGTATACTTTGTTGCTGAAATGACTTTTAAAATTATGCAAAATCTTTAAATTTCAAATTGTAATTATCTAAAAATATTAAAAAAGAAACTCCTTACGTGCTACATATTTTTAACTGTCTTATCAAATTAACATTAATATCAAAGAAAAAAAATGTACAAAATGTACATTTACAAAATGTTGGCTCATTGTTTTAATTCACCCATATTGAAATCGAATTTAAATTTAGCTAAATCATTTAATTCTTTGTAGATTTCTACTGAAAAATAGCATTTTAAAACATGCTGGTTTACTATTCTCTTCCTATTTTTTGTAAAAAAAATCTAGTGTTTTTTGTATTATCTACTGATTTTGCCAAATCGTATGATTTTATTTTTATTATCACTTTCTTTTTGCAGCACCTCCAGAAAATTTGGTAATCCTAGACAGCAAAGGAAATCACATACCACATTATATACTAGGACCTTATAACGAAGGAGCTTCCGTTAATATCACATGTGTCTCAACAGGAGGTAAGTACCTACAAAAATTACCTACTCATGTAATATACATATATACCTACATAGTAGATACTATAGGAGTCTATATGTATATGATGACGATGACGACAACACATTACTTTCCATTTATACTTATTAGGCATTTGTATGATTATATTCACAAATGCTATAGCACTTTTTCATCTTGATACATTGATGGCTTTGCCAGAGCATATGAGTGTGTTTAAGGATAACACACATACGGAATTACCTACGGAGATTCCGTTACAATAATAACAATAATGATTATAAAGCTTTTTTCGTATCAAAAATACTTATCAAAATTACTTGTGCGTCAAACGAGTCTTTTTTTTGGTTTTTCTACTTTCTTTTGTAGTCTTAGGCGGATGAAAATACCTACAACATAAATCAAAACGAAAGAAAGCCATACACGGAAAGAAAAAAAATTGTTTTAAAATAAAATTTCAATTTTATAAGAAAATAGTAGTGTTCAATTTTCTCATAAACTAAAAGGTTTACATCCATCTAGTTTTTATTGTTATACTAAAAATTTATAACAGCGTTAAATACTGAACGAAAATTTTGAAAAAAAATCATTATAATTTTTTGTTTTTAATTTTAAATTCAAATTGTTTTTTTTTTGGAATTTGATAATTTAAAATTAAAAACAAAAATTTTATGAAGTGATCACTTTTAATAAAATAAAGAATTGGTGAAGTAAAATATTCATAAAAAAAAATAATTATATTATTTTTTTTTTCAAAATTTTCGTTCTGTATTTACGGTATTAAAAAATAAAAGAATATAGATCTTTGAATTTTCATAAAACTTATATGTAGTCTTCAGTTGTATTTTATTACAGGTACTCCCGTTGTTTTTAAATAATTATTTATCCATTTTACACCAATGTTTTGGAAAATGGTCCCTCCCTTATAAACTGGGGGACGTAGACCCCCTCTACCCAACGATTTTGTTCTTAGTAGGTACATGTCTGGAACATCATTTAACAAAGTAATGGTCATTAACTTGGAAACACCCAGTGTGCCACGTATACCTTTGAAGAAATAGTATTTTTCTAAAAAAAAATGGGGCCTCTCCTGGCTTAAGCTCGCTGCCCTGGGCTGGGGACTTTTAGTATGTTGGACCTGAAGATCACCCCTACCATTTTGAAAAATAACTTAGGCTTTATGATTTTTTGCATTTATTTTTATGATTTTAAACCTACAGCCTCTGAAAGATTATTCAGCTTAAATTATTTTGGAATTCCTTAGACCTCCATACAATATTCCTCGATATCATGCTTTCTTTCAATTTTGGAGCGGTCAAGTCTTTTTGACATAATTTTTTTCGGTGTATTCAAGACAAGACTGCAATATCTTAATATTATACATAAAAGTCAAGCCAAGTGAAGTGTAGCGGCTTGCTAAATCTATTTAACTTTGAATAGCCACTTCTGCTGCGTTTGTTGCACTGCATCCGGTCGAAGCTTCTCAACAAATCAATATAAGAGTGTGGGAATGAAAGACCAAAAGCCACCAAGAAATATACTATAAGAAGTAAAAATATCGTTTTATTATACCACAACACAATCTACCTTCCCACAGGACAACAAAAAAAAATATCCTTGTTGACTAATGACTTTTTCTTTCTCTTCCTGTGTTCAAGAATAGGTATATAGGTATACCATGGTATATATACTATATTTAATTTTTTTTTTATTTTTAGTATATTCTTGCCAAGGTGTATTACCTACATTATTATGCCACGGAGTGATGTGAACCTTAACCTGGGGGTGTGATGTTAGTTAATTTGTTTCAAGGAAAAATTAATGTTTTATATTTGTAATAAAGTCGACAAGGTGAAAACCAAATGCCTTAAATCGTGCCGGGGATTAAATGTGCACGTAGTATAAAACTCTTGTGGTTTAATGGACTTTCGAGATAAATATTGTCCTATTTTTTTTTTCATGGACATATTTTTTTTCTCTGTGTTAAGTGACTGCGGGTACCAAAGTTTTGAGTAGGTACATAGGCAGTGCGGTGTGCTTTTTTTTTAGGTATAAAAGTAAATTTTCAAGTCAAGGCAAATAGGTTGTGTCCTTGTTTTTTTTTTGTAATTGAAATTGTTCATTTTAAAGAGGTTTTAATTTTGTTTGACAAAAAAAAGTTTAACAAAATGTACATTATATACATTTTAGGAGTTTTTAAGTTGCTTGTCACATAAAGTGCGACATCAGAATTTGAAATGTCAAAAAGTTTTTTGTTTCTCTGGTTAGCTTGGTTCTGTCGAATATAAGAAACTTTACAAATGGACATGTATACGGACTTAGATGAAACATGAAGAGAATTTTCATGTTTAAAAGATATTTTTTTTATATTATGGACTTGCTTTCAGATTTGCAATTTGAGCTTATTTTTAGATTTTAGGTTTAAAAAATTAGAACCAGCGTAATCCCCACAACCAGAATCCTCAAACCCAAAATATCGACACTTTTAAAAATCCACAAGTGTATAATCCTTAAGTACAAAATTTTTCAAAAAAAAAATTCAGTTAAATTACATAGGTACCTTAAACTTTCGTATGGGCCAAAATTCAGTTTCTAAAATCCTGTATAAAAAAATTTATTATACCAAAAATCTCTAATTTCAGAATTCTATATATTCCGAAATTCTGGAAATCCAAAAGTCTGCATTTCATAATTTTTTACATTATAAAACACTATAAAATTTAATTTTTTTTTTAAAATAAAAAAACTGAAACATCACAACATATTTGAAAATTTTTACAATTTTTATAGGTTAGGGTCGTAATTCTTTTTGTGTCAAAATTCGATTTCTAAAATTCTGTGCGGGTACATACTTTGAAAATTCTGTAAATTTAAAACTCACAGTTTTTTTTTTAGTGTACAGAATTGGAAGGTCAGAACATTGAAAAGTTTTCTATACCCACTTTATTTTCACTATAGAGCAAAAATAAGATTATTTTAAAATTTACAGAAAAAGTTTTTTTTTTTTTTTATAAAAACTTTGCTAATTTTGCTTGACGTCTGAGTGATCACACTTCCGAATTTGTTTTTATACTGATGCTTATTTAAATTTGGTTTCTTGTTTCCGTTTTTGTTTTGTATGCCTCAATTTTTGACATTTTTGTTCAAAAAATTTGAATTATATTAATAAAATTCAATTTTTGCTTCATATAATTTTCAACCCAAATCTTTTTTTTGAAAACTTTTCCAATTTTGTGGGAACTGGGAATTTAAATAATTTTAAGTGTAATAAGTTCTAAAAATATTGTATATCAAAATTTTCAAAAAAAAAAAAATATGATTTGAAAAAAAAAAAATCAAAACTATTTTCTAAATAATATTTCAAAATTGGATATGATTTTGCATAGTTTGAAATTAAATTTTCAGCTCCATAATAATATAATAAAAACTTATTCATACTATTTTTCTCTTTAAAATGTTTAAATTTTTTTTTTTTTAAACGCTCAAACGATTTTTAAAATTTTGTTCTTCATAGCTCTTTTTAAAAAAATCAGATGTATACTTCGTGTTAGTGTCAAAACAATTTCGGAAATTTAATATTTAAAAATATACATCGCAACTTTTCGTTATCATGTGCATTTCAGTTCTCAATTCAGCGTTTACTTTATTTGTAGGTAGGTACTGCTTTTATAGAAATAGGTAACACTATTGAATTCAGAATGTTGCCAAAAATAACCCAACTGCTGCGCTGTCTACACAGATTGTAATTAAAATGCTAAAACTATCTGATTTCAAATTCAAAAGCATTATTAAATGTATAACTTAAAGTAAACCTCGAGGTCACGTTTAATGTTTTTTTTTTTTTTTCAACTGTTAAACCAAAATTATGCGAACTGAAATAGCTAGGTTACGTGAACAGAAAGTTTGCAATAACTATACACACAAGCCAACAACTGCAGTTCTATGAGAGGTCCTGTTTTCATCTCAAACAACATGCAAATTAATTCATTTGGCCTTTATGTACTGCAAACATACTACTTCCAAGTAAAAACCCATAAATTAATTTGCCCAAAAGTTTAGATTTTCTTTCACAAAAAAATAAGGAATACAAAAATAAGTATAAAAAGGGTGGATATTCCTGTGTTTGTTATATATGTATGTAATTGTTATAGAGATGTACATATATATTTGGTACTATGCTAGGTAAGAGGTAAAATGTCGTCAAACTATTTTCAGCCGCATAATTCAATTAGCTTGTTCCTTGTTAACAGAGATTCGATCAAAGAGTCTCTCTAGATGGGTAGCAGAATAAATGGAAGAGAAAGTTTTTAAGTTTAGTTGTTAAACTTTGTTCTTTTAATTTTTTTTTTTTGTCGTACGTACCTACTTACCCTTTAAGCTTAAGGGTAGTTTTGTTCCTTGGAGTGTATACAAGCAAGGTATACCTATAACTAACCTAATAAATACCTATAGGAAATTTAACTTGAAAGTGAACTCGTATAATATGAAAACATAAGAACGCATAGATATACAGTAAGGTATATGATGTTTCTTTGTGACCACTTTAAAGGTTCTTAAGTGCAAGATGCTATTAAAATTGCGTCTAATGGAATTTTAAGATAGGGTGTGTGCAGTTTTGGGTGATGTTGAATGTTATATCATGATGTCATTGCTAAGTAAAATTCATCATTCTATTAAAACACCCCATTCTACTAGTACCCAATTAAAAAAAAATATTTCATTAGAACTTTGTAAAGGTGAGATGAAATTAATTGAATTCAGAACTGGAATTTGTGTGTGATGGGGTGTGTTATATGTAGAAGTAAGGGTGTTACCTAATAATGTTTTCATATTCAGTATACCGGGGAACATTTTTGTAAAAGAATTTTCTGTGTTTTTCAACTTTTCGTAAAATTATGGCAGTCATTTTTTTTGGAAAAGAAAGCTAGGGACACAAAGAATATGTACGTTCATTTGAGTAGTAAAAAACTATAATTATTCATGAACAAAGGCAAAAATATTTGCACTGGCATAAGCAACTACATAAGTAGCCCTTGTATTGCTTCATTAATTCTGACCAACTTAAATACCTATCGACACAAAATTTTTTGCATGCAAAAACCTTTTGAATTCACCAAATTATTTTTTCGTATGCAAAACAATTGCAAAACATTTGAATAAATAGTAATAAATAATACTGTCATCTTTATTTATGTAGCCGTGGTCAGGGTTCTATGCCCAGTCTCTTCCACCTAATAACTGTTTTTTTTTTTTTTTCATAGCTTCTGCCTCTTATGAGGAAGTGACAAATCCACCAAAACTAACATTTGTCATGTATAAGTGCCTCCCAGGAATGGTTGAGAATTGTATGTCACTAAGCCCTGGCTCTACACGAGCTCTGTTGCCACCAAAAAAAAAAAAAAAATATTTGTTAAAATTTGTAATTCTTTTATGACTCTGATGATGAGGCAACAAAGTCCTCGAAATGTGAACTTTTTGAAGCAAAACAAAAGGTATAACAATATTTAAAATTTATTTTATCTTTTTTTATATTTTTTTGAGAAGCTTAGATTTGTCGACCCCTTTGAAGCTGAGGTGGGTCAGCTAGTCCAATACAATATAGGGTGATTCCCATAAGGTGTGACAAGACAAAAGGCTAGAGCGTGTATTTTAGTTCGAAACAAGAAAAAAAAACTTAGTGGTGGGGGGGTCTAATTCCCCCGTTTAGCCGACAACGGACTCACAATGGGGTTTCCCTGTCTAGAAATTGGAGCAGCGAATATGAAAAACAAAAATAAAAAATTGATAAAATAAACTTAAAATAAAATACAATAAAATTATTTAATATAAACTTAACTTAGGTTTTTAATTTTATTTTTTTTTAAATTTTAGTTTGAAAATCAATTTTTCAAAAATTGTTTCCTAACAACTTTACATATTCAAAAGAAAATAAAAGAAGGAATTTCTAGCCTTACTTACCATTGTTTTTAGACAATTTTTGTTTGATTTAAGTCAATTTAAAAAAAAAATTCCCCCTTCCGGCTAAACGGTGGGGAAGAGACCCCCCCTCCCCCCCCCCCCGTTTTTACGATACAACCAACACGCTCTAGCTTTTTTTAACACTGACACTGAAGCGAATCACCGTCAAAAATGTATCTTCGGATTCGGAGAAAATTTAACGCTATTTAAATCCAATATTATCACACACGGCTTAATTTTTAATTTTGCACTTTTTAGAATATAATCACGGTGAATAGAAATGAATAAATACTCCTTTCATTAACCAAACAAGAGGAGGTCGCAAACATAAAAATGTGTCCACCAATTCAAGGCTTGTAAATCAATCCACATCCAAATTCTTTTTCTCTCTCTGTTTTTTTGTTTTCTTTAATTAAAATAAATGCTGATGCCTTATATTTCAAGCATGTACAAAACCCAAACTCAATAAAATAAAAAGATTCCTAATAAAAACAAAGCAATTAAAATGCCTATTCACCATATAAATGGATGGTGTGTTGTGTCGTGTCCTTGGTTGGTGGTCGTTTGAAAAAATGGGCTGATTTTTGTTTTATCAATTAAAAAAAAAAAAAAAAAAACATAATTGCCCGTATGTTTATTTAGATTCCCCAAGCACAATTAGCCTAGTTACCGTTGAGCAATCTTCTGCCACTTTCATCAGTCTGCCACAGCATTGCTCTTTCGAAATAATAATTAATTCACAGATACAAGAGTAGAAAAACCCTAACCCGGCAATAAAATTTCAAAGGGTGGTGGTCTGGTGATGGCTTCAGAGTTTAGATTCAGCTCCAATTCCAGTTCCCAGCTTCAGTTTTAGCTCAGCAGTCAGCATTAATGAGATCTACCCAAGACATTAACACATAAACACAGATGAAGAGAGTGCGTTACGAAACTAGCTAGCAATAACCCACTCTTACCCTTGCACTGCTCTTGGCTCGTCCTTGTCATGCCACCAGTCAACAAACTTCTGTACCTATATAAATGTATATTTATATTACATACATAATGCTCCACGGAAAGGTAAATGTAGGTATACATTTTTTTTTTCTTGAATTAATTAAAGACATAAATTAACATGAAATAGCTGTAAATACCACTGCTTGCTTGAGTATATTTGCTTGGCTTGAACTTGAACGGTTTTACTTCAATGGGAAAGGATACTTTTCCTTTGTGTTTCGTGTAGGTGAGGTACTTATATTTTGTGTTTTCCTCATCACCTCTTGAGCTGTGCCGTAAAAGTGGTATGCGGTGCTCGTTCAATGCTTCAGCGTAAATGTGCCGAAACCAAAGTGTCACAGTGTGGTTTAGATGAAAGAGGTTGGCTTTTACCTTTGAGACTGTTTTAAATAAATGCGTATTAGTAGGACATTGCCTAGCATACATAGGCGCCCGCAAAGTATTTTCCATGAGGGGGGCTAAAATGTCATACAAAGTTTTCACTCTAACGTAGTTAATAATGAAATTGTAACACTTCCACGAAAACAAAATATTCGAACGACTGATGTACAAAGACCAGATACATGAAAAGCAAAATGCTCGAAATGACATCTTAGTTCGTAACTCCCCAAAATACTACCGAATTGGGGTAACCCCAAAACGTCAGGTCAGTTGAATCTTTGAAACATAAGCCTTCGCATCACTGATGACGTTTCACAACCTATATTAGCTTAAGTAGGAATAATTGAAGAATAGCTACGGGCATTCTCACTGGTCACTGCAAGCTAAGGAGACATCTCAAAATCCTTGGCTTAGTGAGCAGGTCCACCTGTAGATTCTGCAACAACCAAGGGGAGACACCAAACCACCGGATTTTTGAAAAATTGGAGCAATATGTAATCATATCCAATGGAAAGGAAGTTAATAAAGTGCCATTTGCTTCATTGAATATGAATATTTTAAACAAAAATTAAAAATTATTTAAAATAAAACTAGAAAACATTTCGCGAAAAAGTAGGTTTCGCCTTTTTATAAGAAATCCTTTTTTAATGACGTCAAATCAAAAAACGCTAAAAGTTACCGGAATTTTTGGATTAAGCACCCTTTTTTTTATATAGGAACCATAAAAACGTGTTTTTATTGTACACATATACCGAAATTATGGGTTTAGGTAAAAAATTCAATTTATTCACATAAACTATTTTTTTGGAAAAGCTTTTTGAATAGATCAAAATTTAAAGCGTTCAGTAATTTTACCTTATTTCCAAATAATTTCGTGTAAATTTGATTTGACTGAAATTTTCTCACTTTGAAAGCAAATTTGTTTTGAGTATATTTGCATATTTTGCCTTTAGTTACTTATACTATAAACACAATCTTTACTACGAGTGCTTTTCCTTCACAGTGGAAATTCTCCAAAATCATTCCAATACCAAAAAACAAACAAAAAACAGAATATCGCCCTATATCAATTTTACCTTTCTTTTTGAAAGTAGTTGAAAAATTAATGCATAAGCAGATTGTTCGGTAATTAAATACAAATAGTCTCCTTTCATCAAAACAGTATGGCTTTCGGTCACAGCATAGTAGCACCACTGCTCACTTGGATGTTATTGAGCATGTAAGAAGGGCCTTGGATGAAGATAAAGTCTCATTTTTGGTTCTTCTTGACTACTCTAAAGCCTTTGATACCATTGACCACAGCATTATATGCCAAAAGCTGTCAACCAACTTCGGATTTTCACCTCGAGCAGTTAACCTCATACTTTCATATTTAAAGGGAAGGAGTCAAGCTGTGGTCTCAGGAACTCAAGCTTCTGAGTTGATACCTATATTGCGGGGTGTTCCACAAGGTTCCATCCTGGGACCACTATTATTCTCTTGTTATGGTAATAACTTGCCAAATATTTTGAGGCATGGTGAAACGAGAATGTTTGCTGATGATGTACAGTATCTCGGAAGAACAGCACTGGGTCTGATTGAACATTGAAGATTGCATTTACAATATCAATACTGATCTGAATGCCTTGCTTGAGTAGTCTGGCGTCAACGGTCTTGTTCTTAACCCGCTTAAGACTAAGTGTCTCGTCATTTCCAAGAAGACTTTGGACTTGAGTTATTTTCCGATGATATACCTTAATAACATTCCAGTTGAGTACGTTGATACAGCGAAAAATTTAGGCGTGTACTTTAATCGTAATCTAACATGGAACAATCATGTAAATGCTGCGGTGGGAAAAGCGTATGGTGCACTGAGAACACTATCTGCTGCAAGGAAATTCACACCAATGGAAACCAAGAAAATGCTGGTTAAAACGTTGGTAGTCCTAATTTTAACGTATGGGTGTGAAATTTTTTGTAGTTTAGATGCTGCGTCCCAGAGAAAATTGAACGTTGTTATGTTTTTCGTTATGTTTTTGGACTTCAAAGATTTGACCACATTTCGAACTATACGAAAGTTTTGTATGGATTGATCCCTCCGAATATACTGAAATTTAAAACGCTGACCATGATATTTAAGATTGTCCATACTAAGCAACCACCGGACCTTTATAACCATATACAGTTTCTATCTTCTGACAGAACCAACCAAGTCTGTATTCCGCGTTTTACTTGTCAGATATCTGAGCGACAGTTCTTCGTTAGTGCTGTTCGTCTTTGGAATTCGTTGCCACGTCAACTAAGAAGAACGGATGATCTGAAACATTTTCAGAGAAACTTAACCGTATACTTTTCAAATTAATTTATGTTTCAAATCATTAAAATTGAACCGGTTTATGTTTCAAATCATTTTTAAAATTAAATATTGGCTGAAAATCTTTTGTTGGTGGAGCTGGGTTGATTGTTGTGCGATTAAAGATTAACAAAAAAAAATATTATATTCAAATCATTTATTCATTTATTTATTTATTTCAAAACATAATTAATTTTTTGTAAATTTGTAAATCTTGTTTAAAAATATTTACTTATCTATTATTTTTTATTTAATTATTTACAAACTCAATAATTGTTATATCCTTAACGTAATACCACAACAAGGCTTAATTATCTAAAAGATGTTTATCTTAATATTAAGTTCTTTTTATACCAATAAATACAAATACAAATGAATAGAGATGATTTGGAATATAATTTAGTAATTACTGTAACCTAATGAAGGATTTATAAAAAGGTTATACTAAGTTAAAAATTATGCTTAAGTAGAAAACCTGTTGAGGATTTTATTCTAGACAAAAAGTAGAACAAGTAACCCCCTCCCGCGGACGCATTTGAATGATATAGTTCAGTGGGAGTAGGGAGACAAAGTACGCCAAACCAACCTCAAATCGTTCAGTCTCTGACATTTCATAGAAATTAATTACATACGAGCATTAATGCAAAAGTTTGTGTCTAATGTCAATTGTGTGTTATTTAAATTGACAACGAAACGATGAAATAACACAAAGGGAGCATCTCTTGTCTCTCTTGGGGGCATGAAAATTGCGCAACAATGGCACCAACAGCAGCAACAGCAACAGCAACAGCAGCAGCAGCAGTACATTCATTATGCAGAGTGGATTGTCAGAGTCAGTCAGTGGTTTATATTTTTTATATATTTTTGCCTTGTATTTTGCGAAATGTAGGTTGAGTTGGTTTTATAATAGGTATAATAGGAATGTATAAAATCTGTAGATATGTAAATAAGATTACATTTACATATTGACATATTTTATTGATGGAAGTAAATCGATTAAGTCAAAGGTGAGACCAAGGAATACAAAATTAAAATGAAAACGAAGTAAAAATCATGATCTTAAATTTAAAGAAAATCTTGAATAATTTACACTGGTTTCATTAAATTTTATTTTGACATTTTAAAGAAACGTTTCTTCAAGAAAACCATTCACGCAACTTAAAATACCTTAAGCGCACCAAAAGAGTTACGTGCAGTGGTGGCGTAGCGTGGGTATCAGCCGCCCGGGGCGGAAGAAAATTTTACCGCCCCCTTGTTCAGGTATTTCAATTTAAAAAAAAAACTATTTGTTGTATACAGTAATTCTAAAGAACTTTTCGGCAAGGACAGTCATCATCATTTACCCGAAGTCAAAAAAGAATGAAAAAGATTATTGTCATCACAAATATTTACGCGACGCAATGCGAGTGTTACCTATGTGTAGATTAAACGTCAGTTGCATTGGTCAGTTTTTGACATCTTAAAAAAATGGGCGAAATTGGGTACGTTCAGAAGATATAGGGAACTCGAAAGCTAAGCAAGTTTAAAGTTAATGAATGGTCAGCTGTCAAAAATATGCATTCCAATCTAGGTAAATTTTATTGGAAAATGAATCGTCTAGTCGAAAAATATTAACCTACATTTTAAGTCAAGTGGCTTTCTGTCAGAAGGCTGATTATATTTTGTCATTAAACAGCAGGCTGAACTTTATTCTTCCGTGTCTTGTTTTTTTCACATTTATCTTACCGTTTTGCGTAAAAAGGTTATTTAATAACAAATATCAGCTTTGAATTACTTATGAGTTTAACTTTTTTATATGTTTGTGCGGTCAAGTTATTGAAAAATTAATTTGTCCGTAAATAATTTTTTTTTTTGAAAATTCGATATTTCAAAATCTGGTAGATAATTTTTTTGGAAACTTAATTTTTAATTCAACATAAATAAATACTAAAAAATTGCGTACCAATTTTTTTTTTACAAAATTTTATATATAAAAAATTAATTTAAAAAAAAAACCGCTTCTACGATTATAAATTTTTTTTCTCCAAAACTAAGATTAGTTAAAGAAATCAAATGGTGTACTTCTTTTAGCCCTCAAAACAATTTAAGAAGACTTTTTTAATAAATTTAATTCGAATTATGTTGATTTTTAATAATTTTTCAATTATTTAAGCTCTAAGTTACATGTATAATACTAGTTTAAACTTAAGGCCCCCATAAAAAAATTATTTACTTTTACCACACTCAATCTTTAAAATTCGAAGAAACTTTTACTACAAGAGCAAGTTTGTGCGATCCAGTCGTGCGTTTTATTTTTGTAATCTTAAGAGTACTGCTGTGGAGCTGCTTTTTTTAAAGTTTTGTTATGAAAAAATTGGGTTGGGGTCAAAATTCTGCACGGTCAAAATTGTCTTGTCAAAATTCTGCTTTCAAAATTCTGTTTTATAAAATTCTGCAAATAATAACATTTTTTCTTATTTGTAGAATTTCGAAAACAGAATTGTGATCCGCTCCCGAAAAAGTTATAACGAATTTTTGTTTTCTCAATTTTAAGTATAATATTCATTAAAATGGAATCTTAACGTGCAATTTAGCATTTTTGAAATATCGAATTTTTAAAATATAATTTCATAGTTCGGAAATACTTGTATGCAAATGCAATATTATTTAAATTGTGAAGAATTCTCTATTTAATGTATTTCATTCATATATTGATCTATCTGCTTAGGCTATACCTATTCGAGTAGGCCAGATAGGCAGACAGACATAATTGCAAGACATTGTTTTCTCCGTTTTCCTTATCATCGTTATGTCAAATTTTGCCCAACAAACCTTTTAAAACATAATATTTAAACATATTTTGTTTTTAAATATTTTTTGATAAATTAAATGTATATGTATGTATAGTATGCTGAAAAAATACAAAAATTCCCGAAAGATCAAACATATTTAAACTTTTTTTTATTACCTATAAGAAAACAATTTAAAAATCCAAAAAAAAAAAAGATTTTGTCCTTTTTCTTATGTTCCTTAACGTCTCAATATTTTTTATTCTGGTTCTTAGGTAAATTATTATTCAATAAAACTTAGCTGAGTATATGCTTTATTTTTAACATCACTCAACAATTTATATCGCCTGTTTATAGACAGAAGGCATAAATTCCTTTAAAAAAAATGCATACGTATATAAGGATACTTATTATAGGTATTTTGAAATTGGCATGTTTTACTATGTGAAGAGGTCTTTTTTTATATTTTTTATATTTTGTAAGGGCAGCTATTAAGTTCAATAAACTCTTATGCACTGTACGCCAATAAAGCGTCCGTAGTTTCATTTAAGATTTATGTATAAATTAAATAAGTATAGGTGTACATCTAGTTCTGCTATATTACGAAAAAAAAAATTCCGGTAGGTCTATAAACATGAAAATGGTTAAACTGATGTTTTTTTTCTTAGTAAAAATAAAACATGTTACTGAAAAATTTATAGTCTGAGCTAATTCAATACGTAGTAAAAAAATTCGAATACGAATCAGAAAAGATTTCTCAAAAAAATTTAATTTTGTAAATAAAAAAGCACTCCGCTCAAAATTATGCTTAGGTATGTTTATGTTTAATATACTGCTGGTCGTACATGCTAGACGTTAACCATCTAAAAAAAAAAAAAAATGAAATAAATTATGATATTGATTCAAATAAATTTCCATAGGAAGTTAATTTATTATTTTAGTTTAAAACTGTTGTGAGATTCGAAACAATATATATTGACCCCTTCCTTTTCATACATCCATGGCAGTAGGTACCGCAATTTTTGAATTTTAATTTCAGCTATTTGAAATATTTGCCTATATTTGGTTTTCAAATCACGACATAACTAAGATCGAGTGATATAAAAAAGAAATAGCACATATCTTCTAAAAATGACCCCTCCTGGGAGCAATAAACAAGTAAAAAGAAAGAAATATGAACTTCGAAAAATGATATTATGTTCGTCCTTTTTTTTCTATTTTTTTTTATTTTTTTTTTTTTTTGTTTTATGATAAACTATATACAATGAGTCAAATGGAATTGTTTTTTATTGTGTTTTATTATAACGTTGGGTGAATATCCAAAAAGCTGGAATTGTTTCAAAACAATTTCCATAAAGCATTTAGATTAAAATCTCAATTTGTAAAATTCTTATTCTTTTTCTTATCCCGTTTGTCTGGGGTGGATATTATTATGTATGTTCTGTTTTGTTTTGGGTGTTATTTTTATTGAGTTATTAAGGCAATTCACTGAATTGAAAGATGAAAGTTAAAATGAAAGACAGACAATAATTTCAAACTGAAATGAAAATACTTTATGTCAAGTAGATTTCAAGTTTTTTTTTTTTCAATTTTTATTTTAAATTTCAAAATTATATCCATTACATACGTTGTAATATTTTATGTATGTTTGCACTTCGATGAAAAAAAAAGTAAAAACATAATGTTGCTATGTAACATTGAATTTCAATAATTGCTATATAGGTATTGTAGTTATGGCGTTTAAATTGAGTAGGCTTTTTGTTTAACCATTTCATCAATTTTCTCAAATTTGAGGATATGTGTAAGCTAAAGATGTTTTGCTTAAGATGTTTTCACTTCTTGAACATTTTATAACAAATGCAGTTAGTTTATTCTAATTGATTTGATGTATATAATGAAATACAGACAAAAAATGTGTTCGGGATTTCATCACCTCATATATCGGAAATTTTCAAAAAGATCAGGAAATTAATGAAAAAGAAGTCCAAATTCTTTCAGAAATTAGATTTGTTTTTGAAAGTCATTTAGAATTTGAGGTCATTAAGAATTACCAGCGTCAATTGTTTTAAATAAAATAAACTTGGTGGCACAACGGCTCATGAAGAACCATCAAGGCCTAGTGACTTACAACTCTCAACCATTCATGTGTGCGTGTCTGTAGGAATGGAGGGGACCTACAGTTTATTGCCGAATCCAAACGGCTAAGGTGAGCCGCACTTTTCTATGACAAGAGATACTCTTGGAGGATTTGTCACTTCCTCGCAAGAGGCAGTAGCCCGGAAAAAAAACTTAAGTTGGAAACGGCTGGTATTGAGCCCAGACCTCTGGCATGATAGCCCAACGCACTAACTATTACGCAACGGGCTACTGCGTCAATTGTTTGTGGTTTATTCAAATGAGGGGCTAACCCTTATATTATATAATGGTATTGAAAAATCTTTTAAAAAAACACTAGCTTTGGTTGTTCCTTATTGTCTTTAGTATATTGACTACTTTATTTTCTTTTGACTGTCCTTCAGTTAACTTGATGCTAGCGGCAAAGAACTTCTTAATGGGTTATTTAAGTTTTATTCGGAAAAGAACTTAATTATCTCTTGCGATTGCATCCGTCCTATTTTGAACCTTCTCATATAGACCAATTCTAAATATTCCCCGCGAAAAAAATCCCCGGAAAACGTATTCTTTCGGGAGTAGAATACTCCTATTCCGAATTTTCCGGTATATTATTTTTACATTCGAAAGAGGGCAATGAGAGTTATGAATATTCGGAACAGCTTTTTGCATTATCTACATATTTAAAAATTAATCCCTTTTTGTGTTCGTACGCGGAACGAAGTTCACCGGGTCAACTAGTTTGACATATAAATCAAACTGTAGACAAAAAAAATAATTAGAATCGGGCTGATATTATTTCCTGGTTTTTATTTTGGGTGAGAAATCCACATACGTTATGTTGGCCTTTGCACGTTCTGACATCCTGATACTGGAAAAGTTCCTTGAGTCGATTCTGGTTACACAAAATTCTGTATATTAAAATTCTGTATGGTCAAAATTCTGTATTTAAGTAAATCTGTATAAGTGCGCACTTTTTTACATTATCAAAATAATTTTTTTAAATACAGAATTTTGAAAAGCATAATATCCAAATACAGAATTTTACTCATACAGATTTACTTAAATACAGAATGAACATTAAAAGTTTGAATGAAATGAAATCTTATATTACAACAATTTTTCTTGTACTGTCTATATTTCTATTAAATTGTAAGGAAATCAAAATTCGGAAAGTTGCTACACTCGAGCCTCATTATACATATTATGTACGGGCACATGAAATTAAGTCGTAAATAAAAATTACCCTAAACAAAATATAATAAATAACCCCACAATTGGAGAAATTAATCCATTTTCAAAATGAAAAAATGAACCCAACTGCAAAAATTAAAACAAGCCATTTTTCGTACTGAAATTTAACTGAAAAATTAAAAAAATGAAAAAAAGCCCTAAAACAATGAAAAATTACCCCAATATAAAATATTATCAATTTTTTGTTGTTGTTGCTTTTATATAATTTTTTGAGGAAAATTTTCATTTTTGTTTGGGGCAATTTTTGCAATGGGGTCAAATTTCATGTAGCCTATTTTGTACCTTTAATTTAAAATTGATCATATTAAGATGTCAATGTAAAACCTCCTCAAAATACTCAAATTCTATAATGAAATAAAACAAATATAAAACATTTCAGACTTGTACCAATATTGCTGAAGAGTTCTAAGTTTCATCGTTAAATTCTACAATTTCCACATATCGAGGTTTAACAGAAATATATTCACGAAAATAGAGTTAATAAAACGTTGGTTACAAATAAGTCTTTTACTTGTTTTTAAAGAGATCGTTTGAATGAATTTTTGTAAATGAAAAAAATTCTATTTGTACTTGTACGTGCTTAACAATGATATTGTTAACAATTTTTTCTTCGAAATATAGAACTTGGACATAACCAGCATTTTGGTAAACAGAATTTTACACTTACAGCATTTTGAATATACAGAATTCTGAAAAACATAATTTTGGCCGTACAGTATTTTCAAAAAAAAAAAAAAAAACAGAATTTTAGTCATACATGATTTTGATAGCCAGAATTCTGACCCGCTCCCTTTTTTTACTGTTGAATTTTTTTTTTCAGAATATTGTGAATATTGAGATGTTTCGAGATGTTAGAAGTGCATATGTATAATGTCCTGCAAAAAAGCCAATTAGCTTATTTCCGTTATCGGAGGCTGTGTCATGCAAGCTGTATACTTTTCAAGTATATTAGATACCATCAAAGACGACTTTTCTTGGTGTTTGTTCACCTGTCCCGGAAGTCTTAATCGTGATTATTTATTATTTTATTTAAACAACCTACTTACCCATTAGTTTTCTATGTCACAAGCAATAGTAGAAAGACTTTATAAATTCAGGAATTTTAGGAAATTTGAGGAAATTTTAATTTATTCGAATTTAAGCTAGGTACTCCTATAGATTTTTTTTTACATTCCAATAAAAATTAAATTAATTGTAAATTTAAACCCGGTCTCACTGTCAAAATTATATAAACACTGAAGGAACAAGAGGAGGTTATTCAATACCTGGTCATTTATATAACTGAAGATTTCGCGAAAACTGAATTAAAAACTTAATCCTTGCTAAATGTTACACTTTTACACCTTTTTATACAAGAAGTGCTATCACTCTTGAATATTTCCTCACTTCAAAGAGAATTTGTAAAAGATTTGAATAGAATCGATATTCCCTTTCAATCACAGTCAACATCAAAAAATAAAAAAAAAAACAAACCTCTTCCTGGTATTAAATTTTGCTAATCTAATAAAAAAATTCTTTGAAAATTCCTTACAACCGGAAAAAAAAGCTTTTTTATTTCCACTTCTATTCAAAACTTCAGAGGATATCTACGCGCTTAATTTCAAAAAACATACTTAATTATGTATACACTTAGGCACATTCCAAAACCCAAAAAAAAAAAAAAAAAAAAACACACTCACGCCATCATCTCCCTTTTGAATGACATTGAGACACAAAATAGGCGTAAAATGAGTATAAGACACTCGACAAAGTCGTCATCGCCCTTTTTCATAAAATACATTTTAATCCGTCAACCTATTTGAAAGATTAAAACAGCCAACAAAACATTCAACATCTCTTACCCGCGTATATAGTATGGGAAAGGAAGGTACCCTTTTTTTGATTCAGAGGAATGAGAGGACGACAATGAAAAAGGATATTTCATTACAGAAATCCTTATTTTCTTCTTTTTTTTTTGTTTTGTGTATTATTTGTTCTCCTGCTTTTCTATTTCGTTTTCTTTGTTTATTTCTTTCGCTAAAGCTAACCTCTTGTAAGGAAATTCTTTCATCGTATGTCACAAACTTTTTGTCATCTACGAGCACACATATAGAAATAGAAATGATGATGCTTCCAACAAGGCTTCAAAAAGAAAGCACCAAGCATGGCAAAGGAATCCTTTATCTATTTCCAATGCTGCTGGCTTCGGCTGTTTCTGCTGCTACTCTTTCTGTCTGTTGTTATGCATGGCTCTCTCTTCTTCTGCTTTGTTGTTGTCATCATCATCATCATCGCGTCTTCATCTTCGTTCTCGCAATTTTTTTTTTTTTTTTTAATAATTGTAAGGAGACTTCTTCAAATTACAAGATCACGCGTTGTTGTTGAAAATAAATATCTCATGTGTAAACGGGGGGAAAAAATAATCCTTTATTCTTAAATGAGTTGAAAAATCGTTATTTTCTTTGCGCTCAAATTGTCATTCTGCCAAGTTAAGGAGAAAAAAAGAGACAGACAATAATTATGTATTATCTATATGAAATGTAATTTTTGAATCTTGTATGAGTGCCTAAGTGAAGTATCCTTCATAAGAGTAGATTCATCTTCTTACCACTCTTCCTTTTGCCATCTCTCTTGCCAAGTACCAATGTATATGATGTGGCATTAAGGACTTTGAACATGAACATGGACTTTTCTATATTCACACAAACGTATCTTACTTACATTGCTTACATTTTGCGTTTTTTTTTTTTTTAATTTCAGGACGACCACAACCGAAGGTTACCTGGTGGCATGAAAACACTCTACTTGATGACACTTCACACCCATTGTCAGATCGGCGAGTTGCCAATGTGCTGTCACTGGGAAAGCTAAAAAGGAAAAATCTCAACATGCAACTGACATGCCAGGCATCGAACAATAATTTAACAACGCCAATTAGTAGCACTGTCACTCTTGATATGAATTGTAAGTATGATTGTGTTTTTTTTTGTTGTTGTTGCTTTTTATGTGTATGGTATGTGAGTTAAAGTCAAGTTAAAGGACTCGTTGCATCATCAGTATACAAACGATAGATATCTATCGTCCTTGTTGACTGCAATAGAAGTGCACTTGCCTTTGCTACGATGTCCTTGTCACTCATCTAAACCTTTTCTATATCTATGATGCCACCCGGTGCGGTGGTAACCGCTGAAAGGCTATATCGTCTAGAAAGAGAGATAAAGAGAGATATAGAAAAAGAGGTAGAAAAGGTATATAACAGAGAAGTTAAGTGAGGAGAAGGACTTACTTACAATTTCAGGAATTTTCTGTTGTTGCAAGAATTGCAATTAAAATTAATTGTGTGTGACAACAAAAAAAGCATAGCAGCTCTCCCCATGTCATTCTTACAACAAAATCCGTTTTTCTACTTCACCACGTCACATCGTATGTAGGTACCTAGGTATTTAATATGGCCGACTCGATTAAAGCTCTCTTTCTCGACGAACGAACAATTTTATTGCATAGTTTTTCTTGGATTTTTTTTTTTTTTTTAATTTTTGAAATAAGGGTTAGGGTGTAGGGTGGAAAACTCGTAGTAACATCAATTTGAAACTATAAATATAGTGCAGTAATCAAAAGTTTTAATACACTTTCTGTGTTTTTTTACTGAAGAGGAGTTTTAATTAGGAGCTTCTGAGCTGAATTTTTAATTGAAAATTTAATTGATTCGTATGATTTTAATTCATAATACTAGTTTGATCTAGTTCTAAGTGATTTGCCTTCTAGTTCATATACAAAAGCCCCAAATTTAAAATTGATAAGTATGTTTAATGTATCAGAAATTTTATAGAACATATGTATATGTCAAATCGACCATATTTTGTTGAGGGATTTGACAAGTTCCTTAGAAAAAGACGATAGAAATAGACAATTTATGTTCTATTTACGCTTTAATTTGATGAAAAAAGTTCTTAAAAAAATTTAAGAAAAACTCCTAAAATTCATGAAATTTCGCACAAAGTTCTCAATTTTTGTTTCATTTGAAAAAAACATTTGATCTTGTATGGAGATTTGTCTGGATTTAAAAAAAAAATCTAGATTAATTTCAGTGGGTCACTTAATAGTTACAGCTTTTCCTTTGTTGCCTTTTAAACTTTTCAAAAAATATACTTATACGTATGTATATTAGACTGATTCAAAAAAATTTAAATGTCTCCGATTTTTGATGCCACTAGCTTTTAAGTTAGAGTTTAGTGAAATAATAAGCCTGGGTAAAATTTCAGCCGTATAGATTAATATTTAGAGGTCGCTCATCGCAAATTTATTTTTTCCATACAAATTGTATGGGAAGTTTTCTTTTATTTGTATCTTTTTCTTATAACTTTACAACCGGTCATTGTACGGAAATTATTATGACGTATTCTTAAAGGAAATCAAATTTTCTTCAAAAATTTCTTTAACTAATTTTTTAATTACAGTTACAGTTCCAAAGTTATTGAAGGTTAAAGTGGATGACTAATTTTATAGTTTTTTGGATTCCCTTCCTATACAATTTGTATGGAAAAAATAAATTTGCGATGAGCGACCTCTAACGGCTGAAATTTTACCAGGCTTTATCATTTCACTCAACTCTAACTAAAAAGCTAGTGGCATCGAAAATCGGAGACATTTTAATTTTTTTTGAATCAGTTTAATGTATACAGGGTGTCCCGAAACTCAACGTCAAGCGGGCACCGGGTGATAGGGCAGGTTGTGCCCGTTCTTTAATAAGTATGAAAAAATAATCCATCTCGCTTGGTTTAGTAGTTATAGCAATATTAAGAAAAATCATGAAAATCAATACCCTAGCTCACATTTTTAGTTACAGTGGTTACAAATTTTAAAATTTAGTTGTGTTTTTTTTTTTTACGTAATCGTTAATAACCATGCTATTGATCGCAATCACAAATCCAAAAATTAATATTGTCAGTTTCGTAAGAAAAATAAAGTTTGACTGAGTCATTGTTCAAAAAAATTTTGTAAGCTAACTTTGATACTTCATATTTTTAAAAAAATGTACCACACTACCCTCGGCAAGTTATTTAAAAAAATGGCCCGTTTCATCAAGATTTCAAAATGGTACAACACTTGCTACTTATTTACTCGTAAAAAATACGATTGCTTTTTTATTTGCAAAAGGACCTCAGTTCACTTCATATCACTTTTAAGTAAATAATGCTTTTTTGTGCTCAAAAATCGGTTTTACCGGGGTGTATGTAAGATAAATAGAGGCACTTGAATAAGACACTGTTTGCAAAAAATTAGAGTGAGACAGATCGACATTACATACGGTACGCTACGATCTACGTTCTGTGGGCTACGCTCCTCCTTTTACTAGCAATTTCTCGTAATTGTGCGCCTTTGTGTTACCTTGGACTCAATTAGTGTTGTGAAAATTATGTTAGTTATTATCTAATAATACGTAGATATTAAAAACCTTTCACGAATAGCGTATTTGCCGAAGCTCAAGAATATAAGAACATCCATACTAGCTCATTGAAATGTTACATTAGCCTGGCATTCAGGACTGAATGTTTTTGATTTATGGGAGGGTAAAGTGTTAGTGTAAAATGAAATTTTCGGGGCTAGAAGCCCCTCTCCCTTTCGGGCGCCATTTTGGAAAATGGGGTGTTAAAAGTTTTTCGCTATATCTTGAGAACCATGCGTCTTACAAAAATAATTTTGCACATTTGTGTATGAAATTGAATTCTGTACAATAAATGGTAAGGCACTTTTTATCATAAGATTGAAAACAAATTAAACTTTAAAACAGACGAAAGTTTTAAGAAAATTATAATTAAAGGGATATAAAATGCCAGGTTACTGTAACTTTCAATGGACTAGATGCTTTCATATTCTTTAGCCATGTACTAATACGCTATTTGCGAAAGGCTTTTATTACGAATTAACAGATAACAAGTAACATAATTTTCACCACACTGATCGAGTCCAGGGTAACACAAATGCGCACAACTACGAGAAGTTGCTTGTAAGAGCAGGAACGCAGCCCACAGAACGTAGATCGTAGCGTATCGTGTGTAATGTTGATCTGTCTCACTCTAATTTACTGCAAATAGTGTCTTATTCAAGTGCCTTTGTTTATCTTACATACACCCCGGTAAAACCGATTTTTGAGCACAAAAAAGCATTATTTACGTAAAAGTGATATGAAGTGAACTGAGGTCCTTTTGCAAATAAAAAAGCAATCGTATTTTTTACGAGTAAATAAGTAGCAAGTGTTGTACCATTTTGAAATCTTGATGAAACGGGCCATTTTTTTAAATAACTTGCCGAGGGTAGTGTGGTACATTTTTTTAAAAATATGAAGTATCAAAGTTAGCTTACAAAATTTTTTTGAACAAGGACTCAGTCAAACTTTATTTTTCTTACGAAACTGACAATATTAATTCTTGGATTTGTGATTGCGATCAATAGCATGGTTATTAACGATTACGTAAAAAAAGAAAAAACAACTAAATTTTAAAATTTGTAACCACCGTAACTAAAAATGTGAGGTAGGGTATCGATTTTCATGATTTTTCTTAATATTGCTATAACTACTAAACCAAGCGAGATGGATTATTTTTTCATACTTATTAAAGAACGGGCATAACCTGCCCTATCACCCGGTGCCCGCTTGACGTTGAGTTTCGGGACACCCTGTATATTTAGAACTGAATTTTACTTATACTTGGCTTTGGGATCTTAGCACCCCATATATGGGATAACAGCAATCAAAGTTGAAAGGATAGTAATTGGTCATAAAAGAACAGGTAGTTTCAGAAATTGGTTAGGCGTAGAAAATTTTTAATCCAGGGTTAAGGTTTTTTCAAGTTATCCCGCAATTTTTGGCATCTCATTCATAGGATATTGGCAAAAAAATTAACTATACAATTTTAAGGGCCTTAAGATTATTAGTTATGATTTTGCAATTTTTTTTTATAAAAAATATTAAAAATACAATCTATGGCTGGTAAATATTTTTTCGAATATAAATAAGGTGCCAAAAATCGCTGATGACCTTGAAAAACTTTGAAACTGGATTAAAAATGTTCTCAGCTTGACCAATTTCTGAATAAAGCTGACCTCTTATGACCCATATTACTGACCTTTAATATGACATTCTTTTTTTTTGGGCATATGCCTTCACTTATAATATAAAAAAAATGTATAAGCGAAAATTTTATTTTCAAAACTAACTTTTAATGGTTTTTAAACCATGTTTTGATCTTAATTTAGTGGTCCTAGGTAAAGAACGTAAAAATAAAAATACATAAAATTTAATTAACCAGCAAGTTTACTCAGTAGAATAACAATGCATTTTGAAATTTGTACTATCCACCGAAAAAATTACACTAAGTATAGTTTTGTACTAAGGTAGAGTAAGTTTTTTTTTTCGATGAAAAATGAGTTGCATTTTGCTATCAGTTTAACCAGAACCCTCTAAAAGTGATGAGACTGATTCAAAAAAATTCTGTGCGAAATTACACTGAAATCGGTTAACGTTAACACGTGCCACCGAACACTTGAAATTTCCCATACAAATTACAGGTAGATTTTTAGTCTTTTAATAAAAAATTTCGTATACAAATATGTAAATAGCTACACAATTTTTGTCCGGTTCCTGCAAAATATGGAAATTCATTCTTGAGGAAAGATATTGATAAAAACTTGTATTACTGAGAATTAAATTTGGATAGAGACTTAATAACGTATCTATCTTCAATTCGATATCAACAAATCATTCAAAAAATTTCACGATTTTGTTATAATAATTTATTTCTTGCCTTAAGATTTTTGTTACGTATACGCCACAGTGTACCAATCCTGGCATCTGGCTGTGGAAAAAAAGAGTATACTGACGTCAATATTAGAAGACTTATTACTATTTTGTTGAAATTGTTAATTTATTGATTCAAAAAACATAACATTATCGGGGTTGTAGATAAACAAAGAACAGGGCGTAATCGCCGTATGGAATGATTTTGAGGTTTTTCGATGTAGAAATCGTATTCTTAAATAATTTATCCAATTTTGTTTAGAAAAGTCATTTTTATATTTTCATTCATTACTAAAATATAGTGATAAATATAGTTACGAGTTTTAGGCTTTATGATTTTTTTTTTTGCAAAAGGTCCGAAAGAATATTTCTAAAAGAAAATTTTACTATACATATACCTACCAATTTTACAAAAAGATATTTTCGTCGCCTTGTGTATGTTATGAATAGTATATACAAAGATTAATTTATGTACTTTTTAAGAATAAATTAAAATGCTTTGCCATTGCCAAACCTTATCAGTATGGACTCATCCCTGGAACTTGAGAAAAAAAAATGATATGTCACAAGCCAGTCATTGTTTTCCGCCCTCCAGTTGCAAATAATACCTCGAAAACGAATGAACCATAATGTATTTTTGGAAATTCACAATTTTATCGGAGAATTCCAATTAAAAATGTTTCCTCTTTTCGCAAAATTTTTAAAGCTATAAACTCCTCAAATGAGTTAGGTATAACATCATTGTTTCCTCTTTTGTGTTTCTGTTTTTTTTTTTCACGTCTGTCATCAGATTCAGGATTTAATTTTAATTTGCACTCCATGGCTTGTAGGCCTTTAAAAATTAAATTATAAAACAAATAAATATTTTTCTTTATTTTTAAACCGAAGATATTTTAAAAACTTTCATATCAAAAATATTATTTTCCATCGCGTTTGATTTATTTTCATTTTTCTGTAACCAAAATCATTAAATTATTTTTTGCAGTACGTCCACTTGTTGTAAAACTGCAGGGAGAAAATCGACCCCTTTCAGCGGAAAACATTTATCAGCTGAGCTGTGTTGTTGTTGGATCACGCCCAGCTCCAACAATAACTTGGTGGAAAGGAAGTACGCCAATGAAGAATACCCATGAAATTGTAAGTTAAATAACAACATTCCTTGCCTGTATTGCATTATTATACAATGTGTATTGTGTTTGCACATAAAGTTAATATACATATTTATTAAAATTGCATTTAATACACCAAGGATATTGATTGAATTCATCTCAAACCTGATATCCTTTCTCCTGCTGCTACATACAAAAAAAAAAAAACATAATGAAAAAAGAAAACTTACTACACACACATTATTCTTTGCTCTTTTTTTAATTTTGTTGTGCTTTTGCTCATTTTTCATTTCGTATTCTTTTTATATCCTTTCTCGTGACTTTGAATGCGCGTCTCTGGGGGATTTTTCCGATGATGACTCTTAACTTCAATGGATACAAAATCCACACCCCACGCGCACCCATTTAATCCAAAACACTATCCTATGCACACTCAACTCACACCGATGAAAAACATATAGTCGAATCCGGATGGAAATATGACAACGTCAATATTGACTTTCACGCCAACCATCGACGATAGAGGAAAGTTTCTCTCGTGCCGTGCGGAGCAATCGATGATACCTGAATCGGGAATGGAAGATGGATGGAAATTGGATATATATCGTAAGTAAAGAATTATATAATATATATTTTATGTTCCATTTTCTTTTTCGTTCTTTTTTTTTGTTTTTGTGTGGTGTTGAAAAATTGATGATAGGGAATTGGGGAGTTTGAGGTGGGAAGGGCACAAGAGGGTATACACATATCTTTTCTAAAAATCACAACAACTACCCACTCCTATAGGTACCCAATCTCGAGCTAGGTGATCATTTATATTGATGAATTAGGTTATCATCAGGTTTACCTTTATATACGGGCTACAAAAAAAAATATATTCTCATAGAAAAAAAAAAAAAAAATGTGACAAAGTGACAAGGAGTCTATAGTATATTCGAGAGGCGTTAAATTGAAAGCAGTGGAAACAATTTAAAGCACATTTCTTTAAAAGCTCTTGAAATAAAAATACTATCATCGAATATTATTTAAACACCTTTAAAAAAATTAATAACGTATAAGTTTATGATTTTTTCAATTTTGTATTTCTGAATCCAAGGTTTTTGCCTTGTAGGTTACAGCAGTCTTGAGAGGCTACTAAATTGCAAACTCAAAAATTTACTTTGACGGCAATTTTATTTTTGATATTTTTCGTCCATTTGAATTTAAGTTTTTTAAACTAAATTATCTACGAAAATACAAAAGTATGTGCAAGCAATTACAACAATAAAGACAAACAAAAGTCTATAACTTCGATTTTTTGACTAAAAATAAGATGTACAGGTGCTTAAGTAAAGTGACATGAACAAAAGGTATCTAATATAAATGTCAAATGCTTATATATATAGGGGACTTTAAAATATGGGAAAATAAGAAAATCCAAACTGATGTTGGGTAATCAAAAATAAGAATGGTATTACGGACAACAGGTGTGTTGCGACCTAAAATCCTCGCATTATTTGAAAATAAAATTAATTTATTTTTTCCGCAGTACATAAGTATATCGTGCGGAAAATAAATGATTGAGGTTTTCATTTTAGAAAAAAAAAAGAAAATAGCGAAATTCATTTTCATCGCAGTCGAAATTTGTGGTAAAGGTGTACAACAAGGCTTGCGGACATAATTTATTAAGGTATATATTTTTTCACCACATTACAATGTTTTTGTTCAATATTTCCATCTTGATGGTTGAATTCCTATTGCGCACAATAGTACCATGTTACTCTCCTTATCAAAAAACTTGGCTGTGGGGTCTTAGTGTATAAAAAAATAATATTCTTGTATAATTTCCCCTAGAAAAGGCAGTTTCTAGAAAGGAATAAGCTGGATTCGAGTTTTACCTGGGCCCTATTTCATAAACATTGACAATTGCGACAGGTGACTGGTGACAATTTTGTAATTTACAACTTGACAATTGTCGAAATCCGTTTCATAAACAATTTGACAATTTTTTAGAATTGTCGCAAAATACCCGACAATTGTCAAATTTTCGGTTCATAAAAAAATTGTAATTGTCGTATTTTTTATACAATTGTCAGGAATTTTCTGACGTATTTGTAGTGACAATTCTTTTATGAAACGAAAAAAATATACAATTTACATATTTTTCAGTATTTAACTGACAATTCTGACAGAAATCTAAGTTACGGTGAAGTGTTGACAATGAAAAGACAGAAGTTGAGCTAAAATGTTAAATAATATTTTTTCAATTGAAAGTGATGCCAATTCTCAGTTTTGTTCCATTCTTTATCTTTTTTCGATGTAGGCACTGCATAAAGTTATGTTGTTATGCCAAAATTTTCACGAAAAATGTGTCAAAATATGACAGTGACAAAATTGTCCTGACAAATTTGTCATTGTATTTTTCTGACAAATTTGTCACCTACCAATATATTATGAAATAAAACCTTGTCAGAAAAGTGTGACAAATTTGTAGAATTGTCACCTGTCAATTTTTACGAAATAGGGCCCTGAGAGACCCTTAGTCCTACAAATCATTACTTGTGTTTAAAAATTATTTTTATATAGTAACCGAACATAATATCGCCTGTTCCAGAGACTTTGAACACGTATTTGTATAAAATTTATGGTGAATTCTGTTTTGAACAAGAACGCAATCCCATTTATGTTCTTTAAAACTAAAACGACTTCAATATAAACAATTTTGATTAATACATTTAGTTTGAAAAATTTCAACCAATTGATATTAATACACCACCGTTCTTTTAGTTTTGACGTTCAAATTCTTAAAAATCAATTTATTATAAATTATTTTGGAGTAAAGGAAGTTAATCAGCCAGAAAAACCCCATCAGTAATTACTTCTGTTGTTGTGAAGTTACAAAATCTCACGAAACTTTTGCAGTGATTCGACAATACTTCCAAAAATTGTTCATCAATCATGATGAACGGCGAGCGGAGGGCCAATAATAATAATTAATAAACCCCAACTGCTGTACCTTTGTACATTTTCAACCTGTCCACCATCATAACCTTTCCATTTCCATTTAATTTAACATTAAGGTCTCTTTGTGTAGCTTGATAAATTTATGCTGCTGTATTCAATTATTTAGTATCATAGTTTTACGACTTAAAAGTTCATTATCCCTGGCAACTTTTTAAAGGGAAAAAGTTATTTTGCAATTGAAATGCTTCATTTTCAAAACAGATTTTTTTGGTTGCGTGAGCTGTGGTTTGTTTGATGTTGGAACTTTCAGTTTGTCTTTATAAAATTTAATCATGGAAAATTACACGCTTCAAAAACATCCCCAGGTTATCCAATTCTCCTTTTCTTTTTCATTTTTTTTTTGTATTTCTTCAGAGTTCGCGTTAATTCCAATAATTTTAGATCGTTGTCTTCACAACGAAGCTTATTTCTGCCTCAACAGTTTCATTAAAAACCAAAATTGTTTCATTTCAACAAGTCAGCAACGCGAAACCATAACAGCAAATAATGAAAGTTGACTATTTTTGAGGGTGTCATGCTTGGTAGATCATTGGCTGCCTATATAGTCGCTATGCCTACGTCTAGAGAAATAAGGAGGACATTTGAATGATTTTGAATATCACTTAATTAATAGCATACTGATTTAAAGGTGAAGTCGAAACTCTATTACATATTTTAAGCATAAGAAATTAAGAGGTCTTAATAAGGTTAACCTTAAAATTCCGATGGTGGACGTGGAGAATTGTTTTTTTTTCTTTGTCATCCCATTCTTCAGTCTGTACATGCCATGGTTCTTCTATGTGGCTTTTTGTCCCCGACGTCGAGCATAAACGGGTGGATAAATTTGCTTTAAATTTTTAACACAAAATCTTTATGTCATTTTTTAACGGTGATATTGGACTTTTTGTTTGAACTCATCTAGAAGAAGTAGATTCTTTACATTGAATTTAAATTTTTTACTTGCGATATTTATGTAATATATGGCGATTTTTTGGTTCGTAAAAATATTGAACTCGAAATTTTGAATCAGACTTCACATTACGAAGGTAAGACGAAAAAAATGGATCTCGCAATTCCGTCCGTGTGTCTCTTTTTCTGGCTGTCTGTCTGTCTGTGTACTCGATTTCATTTAAACTTGGTATATAGTGTTTTTTGGACAAAAAATGGTTTTAAATGCTACCTCCCATAGATCCATTTTTTATTTTCGTTTTTCTCCAAATAGAATAAGCTGATTTTGATAATTGTTTTTTATGGAAAATCTTCTGAAAAATTAAAATAGTTTATCAAAATTTTCAAAACAAAAATATTTTTTGGATTTTTAAAAATCAAATATTTCGAAAACGACTCCATTGATTTTACAAATCTTGGTACTGAGCGGTTTTTTAACATTATCTAAAATATTTTGCACAAAAATTTTTCTTATAGTCAAAATTGACGGTACTTTCCATATAAATGTTAAAAAAACCGTAACAGATAATCTAAACTTTATCGCAAACGACTCCTACGATTTTGGTTAAATTTTTTTCTTAATGTTTATATTAGTACGGTCTACGATTTATCAGAAACAAAATTCACAGTTAACCATTATTAACAGTATGTATCATAGACCCATTTTTTTATTTTGAATTATCCCCTTATCTGTATAACCGATTTTAATTAAATTTTTTATACAAAATCTTCTAAAAAGTACAAATCATACTGCATATCAAAATTTTCAATATAATTAATTTTGGATTTTTAAAAAAATTCCAATTTTTTTTTTTTTGAAAATTTGATATTTCAAAAACGACTAGATAATTTTTTTTTTTGAAATTTAATTTTTAATTCAACATCAATAAACTACAAAATGGTGCACCAATTTTTTTTCTTAAAAATTTTTACAAAATTTCATATATAAAAAATTAATTAAAAAAAAAAAACGCTCCTACGATTTTGATTTTTTTTTTCTCTGTAAAACTAAGTTTAGTTAAAGAAATCAGATGATTGACTTTTTTTTTTAGCTCTGAAAACAATTTTAGAAGATTTTTTTTAATAAATTTATTTCGAATTATGATGAATTTTATTAATTTAATTGTTACATGTATGTATAATACTAGTTTAAACTTAAGGCTCCTATAAAAAAAAATTATTTTACTACGCGCGTTCATGCAACAAACTCTGAAACCCTCACGAGCATTGGAAAGAATTTTTATCATAGACTTAGTACAAATATTTATGCCACCAGAAGGAACTAAGCCACCAGACATGATAAAGCAAATAATTTGGACCTATAGTGTGAACTACTAAAGTAAAAAGTACTCAAAAACAGCAAAAAGAATTACAGAGAAAAAAGAGGAAAATAAAAATATATAAATAAAGATAAAGAAAAATGCCTATAAGTATAAAATTATACTATAGAGATTAGATATAGTTAATCAATTTAAAAGAAAAATTGCTTCAAACAAGTAAAAAAAAACAAACAAAGAATATCATAATTGAATGATCAGCTCCGGTTAATTAGGTGTCATGGTAGTGGGAAGTGTAGAAAAAGTACTCGAATCGATCCTCATTTCTTTATCATCACTGGTTTTCTTAACAAAAACAAATCCATTTTTTGTTCTCGCTGAAAACAGAATACCCTCTTTACGGAGTTGAATCGCATGTCGAAGCAATGAACTGTTCTTCGGTGTTAAACTTTCATTTATATAGATGCGTTGGTCAGGGGTGCCAGGGTGTAAGAAGTTGGCTTCCTCAAAATCATTGAGTAGCTGAGATCTTGTTAGGCCATTGATTGAGTGGAATGCAGTGATAAGATTTCTTTTTTCGGCTGGAGAGGATAAACGAATGAGGAGAGGGTTATCATTGTTTGATGGGTTCGATGTGTTCAAACGGAAAGCTTCAAAGTGAGGTGAGAGCGTGTGGTTGAGTTTGGCTGCAAGCTTTTTTGCAAGATCCATTGCATTAACGTTTTTAGGTAAACCACAAACAATTACATCACTCAAGCGTTGCACACGTTGATGGTCCTCTAATTGTTCTCTAATTAAATTGTTTACTTTCTTAAGCTCAGTTATTTCGCTCTCATACTGAAACATGCGATCATTAAGTGTGGATAGTGTTTCACTTATATGAATTTTAATTTTTTCTTCAAGATCTTTCAACGAGGTTGACAGATTAGTCAAGAAGGAAGATTCAAGTTCAAGCAGATGTTTTTTACTATTGTTGTTGTTATTATTTCCAGTCGGTTTCAAAGGTGTCAGTTTAGCATTATAATTGGAAGTTGATAACGATGACTTACATTTGTCCGGGGTTGGAATAATTTTAGTTGTTTCACTTTTATTCATGATTTTAGAGCGAGTGTTTTGTGAGCCGGAGGTGATAGGTATTCCCCTTGAGGGCGCGGTGGTTTTAGCGGCAGAGGCAGAGGTCGATGCAGAAAGTATATTGGTGTAGTTTATGGATGCGGAGGTCATGGTGGAAGAGGCTGCAGCCAAGGCAGTGGTAGCGGTGATGTTGTGGGTGTTTGTGGAGTGTGCAGTGGTAGTGGTGGTGATATTAGCAGTCGAATTGGCGGTTGGAGTGGCGATAGTAGTGGTGGTGGTGGTAGTAGTAGTAGTGCTAACTGCAGAGGCGGTTGTCATAGTGTTAGCTGAAACAGGTGTGATAGTGGAGATTGATTTCGTTATGGTGTTCATTGCGACAGTATAAGAGATTGGGCACAAAGAATGGAATGGCACTCAGTATAGTCAAATAGTTACACTTTATCTTCAATAGGGTTTTCTTTTTATTTAAGATTATTTATTTCACCAAGAAAATAAGTTAACTTAAGGGTTTTAAATGCAAAAATGAATGAACACTGAATTACTATTATTGCTGCAGTACTAATTGAAATGGATTCAAAAGTGTTAATAAAAATGACACAAATTTAAGAGCGATCAAAAAACACGTCTACTTCATTGTTGAGTTCGTTTGAGAACAATCAATCTTTAAAATTCGAAGAAACTTTTACTACAAGAACAGAGTTTGTGCGATCCAAACGTGCGTTTTATTTTCAAATAATCTTAAAAACTGTTTTAACGATTTTGATTACTTCTAACATGTAAAAAGCAAAATTGTAAACAAAAATTCAAAGCTAAGGTACTTGCGTATTAAATTGTATTTTATAGTTCCTAGAATGGAGAGATTTTTTTTTTTTATTTTAAAGTGTCCAAACATTTTGTGCAAATGTTCATAATCTAAGGAAAAATCCAACTACGACAATCCATAATACCAAAGAAAATTATATTGAATTCATACGACTCTCAAATTGTCAGTATTTTTGACAGTACCCATAAATCTTGCGAATTTGTGTCCTTAAATTTGGTTCGGCTATAAAGTTTTTTTTTTTTTTTTTTTTTTCAGAAAGGAATTTTTTTTTTAATTTTGGAAAATGTCAATTTTTTATTTTGGTTGGCTTTACAATTTATAACTTAGATTCCAATAGTCAGATCTTCAAATTCGAATTCGATCTTTGAATAAGGGCAAAATACTAGGCATTAGAAAGAAGCAAAACATTTCATACTAAAGGGGTTATTGACTTGATTCCTAAAATGCAAAGTACAATGAAAAATTTCACAATTTTGAAGAAAAATATTTCAAAAGTTATTGCAAAAACCCTCTTCTACAAAAAAAATTGACAGATTTTGCAATACGATGGACCAGAGGAGAGGGGCCTTTTAAGACCAACTACTAGGAAAATTATTATCTGAATATTGACATTTATTGATATTTTATCATACTGTGTTTTATAATTTTGTATCGAGTACAAAATATTAATATACGGAAATGAAGGTAATTGAGTTTTCCACTTTTTAACTCAGATAGACCAAGGGCAGTATAAACTTTTAAACTCGTTCCTGACAATTTTTCGATCAACCAAAAATGTATGGCATATTCTGACCTAAACAAAATTCAGAAAAAAATTACTACTACATATGTACATGAAAATAAGAACAGGAGCCGGGAAAATTGTAATTACAAGTTTTGTGAAACCTTTTGAAATATTACCTCTATAAATTTAGAATTTCCAAGGGGTTCCCATCGAAACATGCAATTTCATTACATTTTTTTTATCAAATTTACCGCAACGTTTTAATGCATTTTTCTTAAAATCCTTTGATTTTCCAAAAAATAAGTTTGATAATAATTTTTGTTAAAGAATTGCATACCTATAAGCTTTAATTTCTACCTTAAGTTTAATTTTTTTTGAAAATTTGTAGTAGGTAGGTAGTAGGTATGAATAATGCGTAGTGTAAGTATGAAACCTTCTACAGAACATGGATGTAACCATGCTCTTTTGCGTCCTAGACTATAAGTCCTTGGACATTAAAATAAAATTGGAATACCTACCTGTAAAATATATAATTAAAAATCAAATTTTTTTTCCAAGGTTCTGGAAATTTTTGTTATGCAATAAGGTATGCAATTAAAAATGTTTAATTAAATACAATTGTCTTATCCTTAACTAATTGAAACGAAGATTCATAAAAAAATGCTTTGAGTACCTACATTCTCAACCCAACTCGCTTGTCTGCAGAGGTCTTAAAATTACATTTCCAGACTCCTTCGAAGAGGAATGTGATTTGATTGCTTTCCTCAATTTCCGTTCTAAAGAAAAAAAATAAGAAAAAAACCGAATGAGATTATTAACAAAAACAAAACATCACAAAAATAAAAAAAAAAAAAAAAACAAAGACTAAAGCAAGCAATAAACAAAATAAAATAAATCGTAATAAAGTTTCTCGGGCAAAGTCAGGCGCTCTTTTGTACAGACTTTTCTTCACCTGTTAATTTAGAAGAACACAAGAAAGCTAACAGCATCTACGTTATTTCCCAGAATTTTAATTAACCTGGTGCTGAATTCGTAATTTCTAACTATAAATACAGCGAACAGGTTTTCTTTTGGTTTGTGCCTGTGCAGAATTCAGGAAAAAAAACCCAGAAACCTACCTTGTGTGTCGTCGTGTCTGACGGTCGGTGTCGTCCTGTCGTCCATCGAATCAAGTCCAGACACAAGCACAATGTCTATGGTGCAATAAGAAATGGATTGAAGATAAAAATAGTTTTCATTTTGGTCATGTTCTAATTTTGTTCTGTTTTTGTTTCCTCTTTTTTGCTTTCTTTTGTGCGTTGCGAAAGAAGAAATTAAATTTTCCTTGCTGTGCTTTTACCAAGTTTAATGTAATCAGCCATACCATTTTAACCCCGTTATAGTTTTCAAGAAGATGCAGGATTTTCTTAGTTTTTTTTGTTCATCCTTAAAAAGCATACTGACTTGAGGTGAGATAAGGATTGAGAAACAGTTCAAAACTCAATCAACACTTTTATAACCCACTAAAAATGAGAAGACAAAAACTAATTAATACCAGCTAGAATCTCTCGGAGATCTCAAAGTCGTAAAAGTGAACTTCACGGTGGTGGTATGGTTGTTTCGAAATTAAGTTTGATTTGTTTTGTTAAAGTCGATAATATTATCTTTGATTTTCTGGATGGAACTTTCTTAGGCTCACTGTGTAGTTGTAAACGAACTGATGTAAAATTATTTTTTTTTGTTTGTTAAATTTTACTACCTATCGTTCTTCTTAGATTGACGTAACTTTTTATTTTATATCTAAAAAAAAAGTTAATTTCTTATCTATTTATTTTAACAGATATCCCGGTAGTTACACTAGAACTTGGTACAAATAGTATGAACTCATCATTTCGAGAAGGTATTGATGTGTTTTTTGAATGCAATATTAAATCAAATCCATGGGTCTATAAAGTCAGTTGGAGACATAATGTAAGTACTCATTGTATATATGAATAAAAATTTTAAATATATTTTTTTTTATTCAACAGGGTAACTCATTAGAGAATAATCTAAGTGAAGGAATAATTGTTGCAAATCAAAGTTTGGTTTTGCAAAATGTTAGTCGAGCGAGAAGTGGTATTTATACATGCGTTGGAAGCAATCGAGAAGGAGACGGTGAAAGTAATCCTGTTCAATTAGACATAAGATGTAAGTAGAATAATTTTGCTTAAACATTGAAAATGTTTATTGGGTCGTTTTGAGAAAATTAGTGCATACTTTATAAAAAAAAACATAGTGAAGAATGGTCGTTTTTTGCAAATCCAAAAAAAAGCTGATTTGATGATACTCAGAAGCCTATTACTTTGGTTATAATTGTTGGATTATAAATATTAAGGTCTTACTTTAAAGTCAAAATATCAAGCTAGAATAATGCATTCTAATTTTTGGGAAATGTCACAAAAATTCGTACTTAAAAAGTATGATAGCGTTTTTTTTTGTCGAATCTATTTCGTGCACGCAGTAAAATGACGTAGTTTCATTCCAAAAAGCTGAAAAAACAACTTTAAGTACCGATGTACCAAAAAGAAGTGTATGAAAAATATATACCTACACTGACAGTTTTTTGTATGTACAATATGTACAGGGTGATTCACCTAAGATGTGACAAAAGCTAGAGCGTGTAGGTTGGGCTGATATAAGAAAAAAATCGTATGGAAGGGGTGGGGGGGGGGTCCATGTTATTATTATTTTATTTTTAAATTAAGTTCTTTTAGTAAATAGTTTTTCAAAAATTAATTTTCAAGCCTAAATTTTTGAAGAAAAAAGTAAAAAATTGTGTTCGAACTAATTTTGTTCAAAATTTTACTTTATTAAGTAGTGTTTTTGTATTTAAAATTCGATGCTCCTATTAATTTCTAGTCAAACACAAAAAAATGGACGCCTAAATATCTTTTAGTTTTTGATAAAATTGAAAATAACGAAGTCTATTTTACTATTTAAATTATTACTAGTATCTTTGGAGCAACAACATAACGAAGGGAAGTCGAATTTAAGGCAAACTTACTTTTGTTATTTTCAATTTTCTCAAAAACTGGAATACACTTTGACATCTGGTTTTTAATGTTTGAATAAAAATTGATGGCAGTATTGATATTTAAAACAAAAATTCTACTTAATAATGTAAAATTTTGAACAAAATCAGTTTGAATACAATTTATTTTTTTTTTTTTTTGTCAAAAATTTGAGTTTGAAAATAAATTTTGGAAAAACTGTAGCCAATAACTACTATTGGCTATTATTAAGTTAAGTTAATAGCTATTAACTATTAAGTTAAGGATACAATTGAGTGTCCCAGTGGGAGTAAAGCTTGCTTGAAATCGATATCTACGACTCAGATAAAAAAACGAATTTTTTGGTACCTAAGCTTATTAATTTTTTATGAGAAAATAAGAGAAAATATTTATATTATGAAAATTAGTCATTTTTCTGTTTTATCCAGCAAAGAAAAGTCATTTCAATTTTCCGTGAATTTGAAATTTTTTTCATCTTCTAGAATGTAAGTGATAGCTCACTAGCTGCTGTTAAACTTAATATCTTTCTACCAAGAATGAATTGGTTGATTGTGACTCTAATTTCTCCTTACCCGATTCCACTAAAAGATTTTGAACTTTAAGGTCAGCAAGACCAAAGACATGAAGGCATTAATACTTAAATCTTTTTAAAACATGTAGTTTTCCTTTGAATCCACATTTCAACGTTCTCAAACATAATGATTTTAACACAAAAAATTTCATATATGTAAAGACAAATACTTAAGGTTAATAACTTTCAATTATTTCCTAACATAAAATAAAGCCACATTTTTATTTGACAAAAAAAAAATTAAATTGAAAAAAAAAAAATGAAAATAATAGGCAAATGCATAAAATATAATTTCATTTCATTTGATAACTTTCAGAGAATTGAATGATATTCTTCATTATTTTCTCCGAAATACATTTTACATTTATACGCATATTTTTTTTTTTTTTTTAATAAGTCAAGATGCTTTCTGTGAATTTTTCATTATAATTTTATGGTTTTGGCTTCATTTTGATTGCGAAATATTCACGAGCAGTAAGAATAAAAACAATAATTGCAACAGAATTTTAGTGTTTTCTGTATACAACATGTTGACATAATGTTGTTGGTACTCATAAATAATATCATGGTTTACAAAATTATATGAAATAAAAATAAACACCAAATAATTGAAATATTTTTTACCGAAGAAGCGACGGCTGTACTATGTAAATTATTTTATGTGGCTGTATTTGACATTTTTATTGAAAACTTAGTGACCGGAAATATCTGATAGCAAAAGTTACAATAGCTTAAAAAGAGAAGCAATATTCTTAATTACACAAAATTAAGAAGTCCATTCCGAGTTTTCCCCGCAGCCCCAACTGTTTTGCCTCAAAGCTCTCTCTTTTATTTATAATTTAAATTACAGGAAATTCTTTTAATATTCTATACATAATGTGTAGCTATATAAAAATTAACCCCACAAAACCAGTCATTGGAATGTTTGCAAATAATAATTTCATTTATTTCAAAAAGCCACAAGACTGCAGGGTGAAATTTATATTTTATTGCAAAATGCCACTACTTGAGAACCGAAGCAGATGTTTTCATGATTTACAATATATTATCTTAAATATTTACATTGTACACAAGTACATAGATGCATGTATAAAAAGATTCTGTGTGTATGTTAACTTTTATTTCTTTTTTCTATTTTGTATAGTTGCTCCTGTTTGTCGGCCAGGACAAAGAACAATGTATAGCTCAGGGCGACATGAGACTGTTAAAGTAGCTTGTGAAGTCGAAGCAAATCCATCGGAAGTGCTGTTTAGTTGGAAATTTAATGCTACGGCTACTGAAAGTGTGGATATACCAGCATCTTTGGTTGCAATTGAACGTGGACGCAGTGTTGCCCATTACACACCTATGACAGAAAATGTAAGTATAAAGGGAATTTAATTATAATTATCACATAAATTGCACAACTTAAAGAAGCTTAAATTTAAAAATAAATTTATTCATCATTATTGAAACTTTTTGGAATTGTATACAATAAATCGAAAACGGTTTCCCTGTTTTGTTATTGCGTGTTGGAATGATTTTTATTTAAAAATCGCATTTTCGAAGGAAATTACTTAAAAATCTAGAAGTGAAAGGGATTAGATTTTGTAATTGAGAAAAAAAAGTAATGTGTAGACCAATTTTAGCCTCATTCATTTTGTTAAAATAAACTACATGAATACCTAATGTGACCTTATTGCAATTCCTGCAGAAACTAGCTTATAACGGAATCTTATCGAACTCAAAAAAAAATTTAAAGTAATTTTTTCAATTAAATAAATGTTACTATAATTATTAAAAATGTGGTATTTTCAAAATCAAAATTAAAAGAGAAAAAATACTTTTTTATAATTATTATTAAGATGCGTGTCCATTTGAGAGTTTTTTTCACTAGTAAACTCTCAACAGCTGCTTGCTAAATACTAATGGCTCTCCGCGAGCTAATCTCAAAGCTGTGCCTACTTGCAAGTTTACTCTCGAGATTGGTATGAGTATTACGTCCATGTTTTTACTCTCAAATGAACGCATGTACCATATCCGATAAAATGGTAGGGCGGCGCGCATGTAGGTGTGGTCAAGACAAGAAAAAAACTGTATGAAAGGGTGTCTAAAGTGAAAGGGGAAATTAAAAATTTTTTTTTTTGATATTAAAAAACTTATTTAATTTAATATTTCCTTTTTCTTGACCTGTTAAATAAATAAATTAGAGTCAAATTTAAAAATCAAAGCTATTTGTATAATTTTAAAAAATTCATTAACTCGTTTTAAAATTATTTATTTAAAAAAAATTTATCGAAAAATAATATCTCTAAAAACTTGCATGCAATATTATTTTCACTCATTTCGATCTCTTGTGCAAAAATTTTGATTGAAACTGGTAGGTTAACCAGGTAAAGGTTCTATAACAGTAGTTTTAGTACATAAATAAAGTTTTAAAAAATTTTAAAATAAAAATTAAAACAACAATTTATAATTTTCGACAAAATTGTAGGGGTAGGTAGGTACGTAATTAGATTTTCAGTATTTAGAGCTCTTGTCGAGTTTTCGTCGAATACTAAAATATTTTTTTTTTAGATTTTAAGAAAATTAAAAATTACCAAAAGTTAAATTATCGAAAAGTACTTTTTTAAAATATTTAGTACGAACAAAAACTGCAGCAGACTCGTAACTAGCCGAATTATATTAAAGTACTAGAAATTCAATGATCTAAATTGTTCTCAGAAAAAAGAGTAAAACGTGAAAAACAAGAACAAAAATCAACTGTAGTCCTGTCTATCTCTTATGAATATCATTTTTTCTAACCCAGCCTCTAAAAGCCTTAAAGGCTTAAAACATAAGATTTATCACCGTTTTCCAACTTTTATAAATAATTTTGTAAGAATTCTGTTGTTACCGGTGCTGATTTAAAGTATATTTGTTTTGCTACACCCTAATATTATATATCAAATATATCAACGATTTTATAATTTTTGCTTACGAACGAACGTCATAATATTTGTTTTTAATTTTCTTTTGCAGGATTATGGCACATTGCTCTGCTGGTCAAGCAACGAAATCGGTGACCAAAGTGAACCATGCGTATACACGATAACACCAGCAGGTAGGCGTGATAAACCTTTCACCTTGTCTTATTTTGTATACATGTATATAGGTATGTCCAATGTCCTGCCAACAACAACTGGCCATAGCTTAAAGGATTGTTGTTCCAAAACCAAAATAGCCTAAAATGTGAAAGCATAAATATGTACAAAACACATCCGAACGCCTTTACACAATCGACTAAAGTCATATAGTTGTCGTCGTTGGGTCGGCATCATCGTCCGTCCTGTTATATCCTCTTCCGTTTTTCGATATAAGAAAATCTCTGCCTCTGTGAATACGAGTACATTATTGGAGCATCGAAACTCGGCTTTAAATATTTTAAGGGATTCAAACTGAAGAAGACCGTGGCAAATTCCCGCCGGAACTGATGATGGACTTATTGCACTACCACCACAATCATCAACAGACTTGTAGTCATTTAATCTTCGTTAAAGCAGAGTGTTCTTGTTTTGCTATGTTCTTCTTTTCTTTGTTCTTGAGGGAGCAAGGACGAGAGGTGAATGATGGTTGGCCGGGTTTGGCTAAATGCACTTGTTCTCTGAAATGATCTCACAATTTTGGTGAAATACCATGTGCTGCAACAGCGGGTGGTCTTATGGTCTATATGGCTGACTGGCGCGATTTTGTGTACACATACACACATACAAATATTTTCTGGCAAAGCCATCGTGTGCACTTTATATAGGAAAATAAGTGTATAATTTAAATTTATAGATATGTATGTCCTTGTGCCTACATGTATATAGGTACAGAAAAACACTGCACTCCTATAATGCACTTAAATCCGCTGGGAATGTTGGTATGCTATTTTGTGATGAACGAAACGAAGTTGCCAGTATAACAGTGTCAAATGCTATACACTGATGGCAACCAGCAGCGGGTCGCAGTAAAGTCGTTCCAAGAGAACTAGCCTTGCACTAGAAGAGAGTATTATCACTGACGAAACAAACATATACACATACATGCTTGGGTTTACTTTCCACGAACCATTTTACATCAACAAAATCCTCTTCCTTAAGCCTATCTGTTGTGGTACCTTCGTCAAAATTGCTTTTATCTTCCGAAAGTTAAGTTTGCAATGCAGATTGAAGTGTATACAGTACGCATATAGAAACACATAGAAGTGGTCTCACAACAGATAAAGGATGCGAAAATAGACCCCTATAGTTCACTGTCATCTTAAAACCAATTTTAAATATGAAAACTAATTTGTTTTTAAATTTTGTTTCTTCAGGTGAACCGGATCCACTTATAAACTGCACTTTGTTAAACCAAACATCGACGGGATTCCAGATTGAATGTTTGGAAGGATTTGACGGAGGCTTGCAACAGGACTTCATAATGGAAGTTTATGTGAATGGTACAACACGTCATCCCAGGATATATAAATCAAAGTATGTACACAAATATTTTTTTTATTTTTTATGTTTCGAAGAAAATTCTTTAATCCATTTTCTGATTTGACAAAGCTAAGAAATTAACTTAGTTTAACCATTAATGATTTGGGTTCCGGGTCACAGCGGCATTGAGGGAAACGAGCGGGCAGACAAACTGGCCAGACAAGGATCAGCCCTTCATAGCTCACTTGCGGAAAGAGTCAGCATTCCTCTTGGAGTTATGAAGGGCAGTATTCTCTCAATTTTCCTCACTGAATCAAATCGTAGGTGGTGCAGTCTTTCAAACTGCGTCATATCTATAAAGATTCGGCCCATCACCTACAATAAAGCCCGAACAAAGGACTTGATAGGCAGACACGCAACAAAGTGGCTCTGAGCCAAGATCGGTCGCGTCTGCACCGTCTTCCAAGTTTTCGTAGTCAATATCCTGAGATCACGAGCAAGTGACAATAGATTACCGAATCCTACAAATCGACGAGTCTGGCAATTTGTCTGGCAAGTTGCACTTAAAAATCGTTTTCTTTACAGGTCACGCGAGTTATGGTATCAAAATGGCGCACTTTAGCGCTAATTGGGTCTCTGAGCTAGGTTTGCTCGGGGTCGCCATTTCTACCTACCTAAACCATAAATGATATTCATTTACGAAGTTTAATATTTGTTTTAGACGTCATTTAAAACAATTATAAACTTGGTTTGCGTGCAGAACCATCAGGGCCTAGTGACTTATAACTATCAAACATTCCTGTGTGCGTGTTATTGGCAGGAATGGAGAGGACCTACAGTTTTCTGCCGAAAACAGTTACATATGTAGGTGAGAAACACTTATTCATAACAAGAGTTACTCTTGGGAGGATTTGCTACTTCCTCGCATTCTCGCAAGAAGCAGTAGCCTTGGGAAAAAAACATTTAATGTTTTTAGGGGGAACGGGAAGAGGCTGGGAATGGAACCCAGGCTTATGGCATGACAGTTCAATGCACTATCACTTATGCCACGGCTACATACGATTATAGGCGTCATTTTAGTAAACATGATATAGGCACTTTATATTATACTCGGTGGCCATGGACTACAGGCATAAGTTGCAGTTAAAGTTGCCATATAAATATAATATTTGTTTTTTTATTTTGTCGAAAAGAGTTTCCTCAATTTTGCTATAATTTCGTACCTGATGTTACGACGATAGTATTTGGAAGAAAATTTCGTTTCAGCCTATCGCGGGAATTAAATCAATAATTGATGTGAAGTGGACTAAGTGCCACTTAGTGTTCCTAATGTCTTCCCCAATCACACTGTCATCAATTTTTGTCCAAACCCACACCACCTACGATAATATTCTTTGATGCTTTAAAATACGAATTGAAACCCTTCTGGATCTAAATGTGATTTCTGCTTTAGCTTAAGATAATACAAAAAATTGTATGGTACTATTTCTGGCATTTAGTCGGAAAACCAGGAGTATTTTATTAAAAAACTTAGGCCGTGTGCGAATTGAGTTAAAATCACGTTAAATTTTATCCGAAGATTAATTTTTAACACTAGTGAGGTGAATCTGTACGTAGAAATGTCAAAATTTAATCTCGGATAAAATTTAATCGAAATTTTAAACCAATTCGCACACGGCCTAAAATAAAAAAAAATTAAAAACAACAGAAGCGCTTAAAATACTTACATACATCATATTACTAAAGCCAGGTTCATACTATAGTTTCGATACCGATATCATTCTCGATAAATTTTCTAACACAACAAAACACTGATTATATTCACATTATTTATTCTGTATAAATTCTCGTTTCTTATATGATAATATTTTATTGTATATAGACTGGTATGAGTATTGGCACTATAGTGTGGATCTGGCCAAAGCCTTGTCTCGGTATCATTTTGGTCTCGTCACGTTTTTTTGCATTTTTGTGGAAAAAATATCGAATATATAAGCCGGTAAATATTTATGTAAAAAATGCAACTTTGTAAATAAATAAATAATACAATGGTTTTATTTTTATTCTTCTGGTGAGACTCTCGGTAAATTTCAATCCGCAAGTTTAAGTTTCGTCTCATATATACTTTAAAAGAAGAATATTTATATTTAGTACAAACTCGGTATCTCGAGATAGCATTATATTTTTCTAAAATCGTAAGCTACCCGTTCTTACTTATTTACTTAACGGCCTCCCGATCCGTGAAGGGTTCCAGCCTTCGAGACTACAGCTTTCCATCCTCCTCGAGGTTTCTTCGGCCATACCAAGTGCTCTGGCATCCACGATTGTTTGGTTTTTAAAATGTAGCTTAGCCACGAACCTGAAATTTGGGATTTAAAGAGATTCTCTTAGCTGGACCATTGTTATTGTTATCTATTTGGTTAACGTGGCGGAGCCATTGCAGTCGACGTATTTTGGCCTTTTGTACTACGTCAAATCTTCTCCCCCAGTGTCCTTCCTCGCTCACCGTACCTACCAAATATCCGTCAAAAATTTTGCTTTCGATAGAACCCAGTATCTCTTTCTTTTTCTGTTACTGCTTGAACAGAATGACGGCGGAGACGGAACTGGGGCCGCAACTGCAATAGCTGTCAAAATATTGAATACACACAAATTCAATGTTGCGAACACAACAGAACGTAGCCGCATACGGAGCTGCAGCCGCAGACGGAAGATTTCACCAACTTTTAACTTTTCACGTACGACACTTTTGACATTTCAAATTGTATGAGGAAAAAAATCAACTTTTTTGGTCGGAAAAAAAACATTGGGGTTATTTGTATGGCGAAAAAAATTATTTTTTAAAAGGATTGGAATGTATTGGAAACAAAAAATGTGAATTCTGAGCTTCTTCATAAGAATATTTTTTTGTTTTGTTTTTCTTGAAAATACTTTCAAAGCTGTACAGCTGCATTGTGGGCACGTACAAAAAATAACGTATGACACTTTTTGACAGCTCTCCCAGTTCCGTCTGTGGCTCCAGTTCCAGCATTCTAATCTGTTCAGGCAGTTAAGCGTTCAGCACTTGGCGCTGTAAGGCAGTATTAATAGAGTTCTGTAGAGCATGCACTTCATCTGACCCGTGAAGATTTTTTAACCTATTTGTTTTCCTTTTACCCGAAAAAAACAGCGGTTTGCAATGGCGAAAAATTTTGCTACGCTTATCGTTTTGTGGTACGCTGTTCGATGAGCGAAATTAATAATTGTAGCAGATTATTTGGAGAGATCTCCCCTCCTGTATCTACCACTAATTGTGTGCGGAAAAGTGACATTTGGTCTCTATTCATGGTTTGTATTTGTTGATACTTTTATCACAACATGCCTTTCTGTGGTTTTTATACGTTTGTTTTTTTTTTTTGGTTTTGCAAACGTTGACATTTTCAAGAGGTAAATTTTCGTTGTGATTTTCGTAAGTCATGTTGGAGACCAACGAAAAATTTCGTTTCACTTCAGCAGCGTACTAGGCTCAGAGCAAAAATCAAAATTTCTTCTCTACATTAAATTGATATATACCTCATTTGAAGTACATAAATCCGTTCATCCGTTTAGGGTCTATTTCAATCAACAACCTGAATGGACAGAAAGATTGCCACACGCTATAACTTTTGGTCGAATCTTATGGGAATCGCCCTTCATATACCAGTTGTAACTTGTAATTGAATGAAGTTGTAATCTAATTGAACATTAAGCTGATATTGTTTTCCATAAGGTGTATCCCAGAATTTTATAAAACGTTCGACTGAATTCAAAAACATTTTTATTTCATTAATATTAAAGTTGTACAAAATAAATACATAGAAGCAAACCTTCTCGGCAAGCACTTGGCAGATTATAATATGTCCCTGATGTTAAGACATAAGCTCGATCTCAGCAATAACCACAAGAAAACAATTTTGTGTTGTTCATTTTAATTTGATTTGCGTTTTCATACCTATAACCTAGCTGTTTCAGTTCTTGTTTTTTTTTGTTTTTATAGGAAAAAGTTTAAAACTTACCCCGAATTAATGTTTAAAATATTCTTTTATATCTTTTCTTTGTTAACAAAACAAGGACACCATTCTTTGAAGTGAGAGGCCTTGTCCCCGGAGCCGGATACAATGTTTTTTTGGTGGCACACAACAGCAAAGGCCGAAGCAATGCAACAATTCTACAAGTTTATACCCTCAAAGATCCTGAAAAGCAGACAGGTAACGCAAACCATATCGTCCAATGTGGGATGAAGCTGTTATGTATTGTATTTCTTTTGAAAAGCGAGTGTTTTCTGTGAGTGTGTGTGGGTAAATTTTACACATTTTCAAAAATTTCTCGTCGGAGCACACACAATGCGCTTTAATTTTTCTTTGTGGTATTTTTATTTTAATAAAAATTTCTTTTTATATTTGTTTTTGACTTTTATTTCATTCAATTTTTTTTTTTTTCTTATTTTTGTTTACCTCCTCCGAATGTGTTGCACCATTTCATTTTATGTTCTCTCCGCACAACCTTAATTATCTTCGTAAACAATTCACAAACAAAAAATACAATGGATGCGTCCTTGTAGTTGTAATTACATTCAAAAAGATACCAAAAGACAATGCCGGTGATGAAAACAATGACAAAAGTAAGGACATGCAAATTTCATTTAATATCTTATTTTCTCGATTTTTTTTTCGTATCATTGATTTTTTTTTTGCGCTTTGCATCAGTGTATTTTGCTCATTATCATGAAAGTCCTTTCAAGTAAATTCAATCATTGGAAATAAACACCCTTAACACAGATTCCAAACACACATACATATATCTATATCCCCATCATCGACTTAATAACCCATTTTGTTAGAAAGATATAGAATAGCCATCATATACAGTATATAGAGAGTATAAGGACATGATGAAATTATTCGTTCAAATACAGTGATTTCGAAAATTACAGATCTATCTCTGGCATACGCACCAGTCATCGAGGACATCCGACCGTTTCTCGGAATATTGTTGGGCATTGTGGGCAGTATATTCTTGGTGGCGCTCATAATTGTCATTATTGTTCGAATGCGAGGATCATCCGGACGTGATAGAAACAATTACTCACATCAAGTTAGTCGAGCTGGTAACCTACACAATGGTCCCTCGATTCAGGATATTCGTATTGGCCGGGAGACTTGCCAGACGAGCAGTGTCGATAGTATTGACAAGAATCCGGACATAATACCACAAGGTAATTATTAGTCACTTCAGTACTCAGTAATGAACGGAATTAGTATTTATGTGTGTGTGTGTGTGTGTTTTATATTGTCTTTCTCTTTTGGACTGTGTTGGTGGTGCTATTGGTCTTTTTGTAGATGGTCGGGACGACGAGGATGAATGGACGACAACGAAGGGACACAGTCGAGCGTATGCAACTGCAGCTCTGGCTGAACAAAATGCCATAATTACCTCGTCCACGTACGATCGGATACCGACGTATGCGGTGATTGACAAGAAGACAGCTCAGAATCATATTCAGCAACAATTGCAGCACCAGCAGCAACAGCAGCAGCTTCAGCAGGCCTCCCAGCAGCAGCATCTTCACCACCATCATGGTACGCCACAGTACATAGCAACATATAACACTTTGATACCGGTGAGCAAAATGGGATACGCCACTCAACAGCAACAACAGCATCAGCAGCAGCAGCAGCATCCGAATCAGCTGCAACAGCACCAGCAGCAAGTGAACAAGGTGAGTTGGTATACATTATACAGGTAAAGGTTTTAACAGTAAAGGGTTTCCACCATCAGTGGAAAGTTAAGAATAGAAAAACAAAAAATCAAAATTGATTGACATGCGGGTGGTGTTTGATGTTCCCTTGGTTCTTCTTCACTCATCTAGCTTACTCCGCATATAAGCAGAATTCCACGAAATAGCAGTCGCTGATATGTGCAATGGTAGGCAAGTAGTGATGAGGCATATTTTGATGGGAAACCGCAGTTAAATTGAGCAGCGATGAAAACTTTGCCAGCTTCCATAGGTAATACATCCTTTTCCTGTTCATCTTCCTGTTCGTTAGTTAGTTAGTTAGTTTTGTTCTCATCTGTTCTATTCTGTATACTGTTCAATGTACCGCTAAATTGAGTGCAGTTCACACACTTGGAAGAGCTTTTCATTTTGCATTACATGCTAATTGCATGGCCTATTAGCTTTCAATCAGCAATGCATCATGATGGAAATCTGTGTATATGGTTAAAGCGAATGTCTGATTTATGCAGACTGAAACTATATATCTACCTAACTTACCTTTAGAAAAAAATTCTAATTTTAAAACAAGCATTTTATCGGTATTTTCATGATGTGGTGTAGGTATTGCTTTAGGGTTGTTTCTAATTGGCAATCATATTATAAAGGCTGTTGTTGTTTTCCTTCCTTGTTAACATTCGCCTATTGTTTTGGTTGTTCAATCAATAAATATTAAAAAAAAAAAAACACTTGAAATTAAAATAAAAACAAGGGTTGTACTTAGTTGTATTAAGGCTCTTCTTGTTTCATATAAAAATGTTTAAAATGAAAGGAGTACTTTTTTTTCGTTCAACAGTGTAGTTTACTGTTGAACGAAAAAAAATATACCTGCACAATTTTTTTTTGCGACCTAGCACTTATTTCTTATGTGACTAATATGTTTCTCATGACGGTTACCCTCAAAAATTCATTTTAGGCCGACAAATTCGTTTTTTTGAACAATCACTAAATCAAGTATATATATTCGAGTACGTTGCTCTTCTTATCATCAAGTAGATGACCGCACGGACCAGTTTGAAAATATTTCTAATCTATTATTTTTGTTTCCATTTTTCTTACTATTAATTTATACAGTACAACACAGATATAAGAAACTCTGAAAACTAGAAATTTTTTTCTAATATTCGAGATTTTCTAATATGCAAACAACGACAATTTTTTCTTACAAGTAAAACCAAAATTTGAGAAAACGATTTATGTATAAATGCTTAAAAAAGAACTTATTTTATTTCACGTAAAAACTTTATTGCAAAAAAAAGTAAAATAAATAAATAAACAGAAGCCTTTTCTTCATCATATAATATGGCAATTAATTTCTACTTTAAAAAAGTTAAAAATTAACATTAGAGGTGCACCAATTTTAATTTTTTTTTTAATTTTTTTTATTTTTATAATTTTTAACAAAGAACAACAAAAATGTTCATGAGATAAATTTTTTATATGAGATTGTTTTAGTTCTTGTTATTATTTAGGTGCAACAGGGATTTTTTTTCTTATATAAAATTTTGAATGCACGATGTAAACGATTGCGTTTCTTTTAAATATATTATGATATATATTTTTTTTTATATACAAAAGTATTTCTAATATCTATAAAATATGTATAATATAATACAATTTTGTCGTTTTAAACAATTTATCATTTTGTTAGAAATTTTATTTTATAAGAATATTTATTATACTAGTATCATCCTGTGGCCAGCAAAAACTGACACACTCTAGAAAGGAGAAAACTTTCAATTTCGCAAAGAATTTGTTTGAAAATACTGAAGAAAAAGAAACATTTTGTTTTTATTTTATTTTTTTTTAATATGCACATTATTTAAATGCAAGTCTCAAGTATATTCTGCACATCTCTGCAATTGTGGCCTTCCAACCATATAAAATTTATCGAAATCGGTCAAATACTATTCGAGAAATTGGTACCACAAAATTTATTTAAGGCTTTTTATATATTTTGTATTATTTAAATCGGTTCAAATTTATTAATGATAGATTTATTTACAAAATTGTTTCCATAATTATCTCATATCCAGTTCAAGCTAAGGTAAAAGAATTAGCAGCGAAATTCCCATTATTCATTTAAAATTTTAGGTAAGAATCTATAAAAGGTAGATTTTTAAAAAAATTAACACTTACACTTACATATCTTAGATCAACTATAAGATATTGAATATTTAGATTTGTAATACTAAGTAACAGAAAGTGTGTGTATTTTTGCTTCTTTTCTTAAAATAGTTCTTTAAATAATTATTTGTTTTTTTTTCAACTTAATTGCTTACATAAATTCAAAGTTTCTTTAAACCCAGATTCTTTAAATGCAAAAGCAACATTGCATGCACCCAACCTCGCACCTACCCCAACTCCTAGTGTGCTCAAGCTGGAGGGTTGAAGGGGGGGGGGGGGGGGCAGCATGGCCTCCAATATATACCTCACTGTTTATACGCCGTAATGCTGGGTGCTAGCACTGTATTTATGTAATTTTGTATGAGAATAAGAATTTTATTTTAAATCTCAACATTTGGAACTCACAGCTACAGATTACTTTTGTGAGGTTTATTATTTGAATATCAATAGAAACTCATAGATTTATTTATATTTTCTTTGCCTCTTTTCAAATAATATAACACAAAATAGTTAGTTTTTTAATTCAATTAACATGAAAGCCTACGGGATATGGTGGCGTATGAGTGATTTTTTTTTTTTTTTTGTTATAGGAATTTTTTTTTTATGAAAATTTTATTTGAGAATGTTGATGATCAAAAGAAATTGAAAAAAGTTTGGAAATAATTATAACAATAAATAATTAAAATACAAATATGTAGTTTTTTCTCTGAATTCGTTTAATGAATATGTATTTTAATTCAAATTAATTTGCTTAACACAATAGTTTTCAGGATTGAAAGATGAACTGTCACTTAGATATGTTGCTAACTGGACGTTATAGCCTTTATAAATACGTGATATTATATTATTTAAAAACAAATGAAAATTAATAGTCTCTTAAAAAAAAAAATCACAAGTATTCAATTAAATTTGTGTCTTTTTTTATTATCCTTAAAATGAGCCATCATTATTATTATGGGTACAAAAATTAGCAACAAGTATTTTTTTTATGTATGTATACATTTCCCGTTATAAAAATAGCAAAGGGATTATGTATATCAAGAATCATGAACAATTTTAGCGGAAATGCTCTCACTTGTCTTATTGCAGGAATATTGTTCAATGCCCACAGGTCCTTCTGGCAGTATATACATACATACAAAAGTACTCTACCAAGCCAACATCACATCGGTCAGAGTCATCGTCGCGTCGGTCGTTTTCCTTGTCCTCGTTATATCGTTTCGTGTTTATTGTCCTAGAATGTGAGCTGAAAGTACATACATTATGAGAGTGTTAAGTGTTTTATCCGGTTGAAGGGCGATAATTTGAAACGTCATTTCCTCGAGATGGGGCAAATATTTTAGCTGGATATAGAAACTCAGTTAGGATTGCTTAAAGGAAAGAGTTTTAAATTTTTAATTGATTCAAAATTAAATTAAATGAATAAAGAGGAATATGACACTGAGTTACTTATTCTTAATGTTTTAATCTTTGATCTGTCTGGAAGGCGTATTTTCAATAGTTTATGAACCTATATAGATTTTGTATTATTTAAATTAGTTCCTCTATAAACTTATTAAAACAAGACGTTTGTGGATTTTAGAGTGCTTAGAAACTGATTTAAACAACAAAATATCCTACACAACTGGCAGAAAATACTTTATTTACCGCAGCTGCATGCACGCAAAAAAAAAATAAAAATAAAAAAAAAAACTATCTGACCCGACAGACGTTGTCCTGTCTTAGCTATGAATTCAAACTGGAATATATAATAAAAAAAATTGAGTACCTACTTCTAGAGGATTTACCATCAGATGAAGAAGAAAATAATCAAATGTTATGGACTTTAAAAAAAAAAATAGCCAAATGTGTTACACACTGATAAATTTTTATATTTCCATTTTTTTTTTTTGGATCTTGTAATCTATTACATGTTGATATAAGAAGAGAGAGAGGTGAAAAAATCCTCTTTATTATTCTTTGCCTGTTTTTCGTTCCTATGTATAATATTACAGACCCTTTAAAATAAATAATTACAAATAAGCATTACTGAGGTCACTGTGGCGTATACGTACTTTTTTTCAGCATATATTAGTTAGACTTAAAAATCTGTACATCACAGCTTTACAGTTCATTCTATATAATTAGATTTAAGTCAGAGTTTGATGTTTAAAAAAATTGAAATAGATTGCGAAATTTATCCCTCTACTTCCTTCCTTTTTTCCCTAACCATCCCTTATTACTTCCTTCGGCACATATATTTTTTTGTCTTTTAATTTCTGATGAACATGTCAAATTCGTCGCACAATTTGTATATATTAAGTGTTTCTTAGTACCACAGATACCTATATGAAGAACTACCCTAAATTCTACATCAATATAGCAAAAAAAAAATAAGTTATAATTTTTCAAAAAAGACTAATTAAATTATAAAAGTCCTTTCCTATAAAAATCGGTTGATGATAAGTCGAATTATGCACGTATAAACAAAAAAACAATTCAGAAAGTATGGTTTTTACGATTTACCGGCTTTTCCGGGCAAATTTTCCAATTTTGGCTTCTTAGTTTACTTACCTGTTTCAATACGAAACGAATCCAACACTTTCATATTTAATATTTTAAAGAAATTCATATTACCAGTAATTCACATAAAACACATTCAATTTTGGTCTTTCTGTGACAAAGTTTTGGTAAGATATTTGATTTTGAACAACTTACAAATGAGTTTTTTGCATCTAAGCGCCATATAGCCATAGCAAGTACGGTTTCTTGACATCTTCCGAAAATTTTGTCTCACAAAATCTTGTCTAATATTTTTTTCCTTAAAGACCAAGAATTTTAATATCACACCATTAAGACCATTTGTGTCAGCAAAATGGCCTAAAATTGATTTGTTAAATAAATGTAAATGCAATATTAATATACAGTACCTATCCATTAAAATTAAAAAATTAAAAATTACCTTGACTAAGTAATGAAACGCCCCAATGCCACTGGAGTATCTTTTTTCCACAAGAGCGCATTTATATATCTTTTTGTTATTGTATCTATGCGTGCAAAAATACTAAAATTTCTGCATCATTAAAATTTGATATATGTATTACTTTATAACCTTTATTCAAACTACCGTAATGTTAATTAATTTTTTTGTTTGTATTTTAATATATTTTCATGACTTTCTCCACTTTGGTATTTTTGGACAAAATGATGGAATTTTATCACATCGCAAAGACTGATTTAACATACGCGGATTTAGCGGCTGCTGGAGGCCAAAGGATACCCTATTGCAGTGCAACTTTAGGCCGACCAAGACAATCTGATATCAAACGAGCAGAGCCTAATATTTATTCTCAGGTAATAAATTTTCCTGAGCAAAATTGCTCCGAATGTTAAACGGACCTAAAGGAAGAAAGTTATTTATGTTATATTTTTGCCGCAGTTGAAATTCGAATTGTAGAAAAAAAACTCTGTCAAGAGAATACTAAATAGAGTGAAAATAATAAAACCACGCACACAATACACACAAATTTATATCCCTTCCATATGTATCTAGGTACACATACAAAATACAGCACATAATGATTTTTGCTTAGAAAACTTGGAGAAAAAAATAAATCTAAATCTAAAGTATTAAATTCATAGCATGTCCTGTTAGCAAAAGCAATACAACGAATATTTATGGGAATTAAAAATGTACAGAAAAATTCTAGTAAGAGGAACAACTCCAACGAACATGAAAAAAAAATATATTACGAAAAGCTGAGAAATGGGTGAATTGGAACAAGAGAGGGATACGCGAGAAGCTGAAGGATGGGGTTGGGGTACTGCGCTGGGAAGGACCCAATGTACATTGTATACAATAATTGCATTCCTTCCTTGGCCTCTGTGCACAATCGGTACATAATTCATTGTTGTCCTTGTTGAATTCCTGTCCGGCCATTGAGGGCACTCATATGTTTGCAGTACGGACGGAAGGCACAAAATAACTACAACTATACTTCAATGCGTTTTACTACAACACACACTTTATGTATGCTTTGCTGCTTTGTGTCCAACTACTCTAGAGCGTCAGCAGGCTAAAAGAAGCAAGCAAACGTCCTGCCATCATTGGCATATACCAAAGTCCATGTAATTTTGTCCTGGTTTTCGTAGTCGGGACATCGTCCTTGTTTTTAATTTTGTTTGTTTGTTTTGTTGTTGCGTCCGTTAGCTTGTTCATTGTTGTAGGAAAATTGTGAAGGGTATAAAAGAGGTATAGGAAGGTACCTATATCTATGTATTTTAAAACCCAATTTTTATTGCTCGCTTTATTTTTGAATAATTATTCTGTTCAATAAAATATGTCCACTTGGCCGATTGCCCTGACATTGTTCAATGTCGTTTCCGGAACTTTAATGGTGTTGTAATTTAATTTATTAATTTTATCTTCTTTTGAATAATGTTATCTTTGTTCTTGAAAAGTGCAAAAATTGATAAATATTTTAATAAACCTTCTCTCTGTAAACATACTCGTTCGTAATCACATCTCGAATAATTTCAGGTATTGAATTTTTAATTGATTTTAACAAGTCTTAATGCTCTAATCTATGTAGCATAATAAATAATTTAAAAAAAAAATTAAAACCAATAAAATTTGAAATAAATATAATAATCAATTGGTATTCAGTTCTGTGAATTTTTAATCCTCTCTAAAAGCTTAAAATTGTTTCATGATATTGTGCTTGGGAAAAATGCAATTATAAAGTTCAAGTGAAGTAGGTACTCATCATATGAATGAGTTTTTAAATAAATATTTTCAAATTGAAATTAAATAAAATTTAAATAAATATTAATGTTTGATTGCAAAAAAGTTATCTAATTTAAAATAAATTTTTATAACACACAGATACTCTTAATTGTATTAAATTTTCGATTTAAAAAGGTGCATACAATATATTTACATTATTTTTTATTTTACTTCTAGACAATGAATGGGAATGGGAATTTTATGAACAAATTGTCAGAAAAAAAAATAAAAATAAATAAATACTGTCATTTTAACAAAACGCTTATGATTTTAGAAATGTGTGATTGAAGAGCTGTAGACTTTATATTAAAGTGAATCAAAGATTTCTTGTAGTGATTTTCAATTTTTAAAGTGCAAAAGCTTTTGAAAAATTAAAAAATTAAAAAAAAGAAAGCACCTTACAAAATCATTGCACCAACCCTTCTCTAAAAAATTCTTAAATCTGACGCGGGAAGGTATGCCCTTAATCGAAGTATGTAATAAAATTTATTTGTGAACATTGGTATTTTATGCCACGCAGTATTTTAATAATTTTTGTCGAACACAGAAATGTAGGAAACTTAGTGATTCAAATATTTTCAAAGCCATTATTTGTCAAAAAAAAGGTTTATCAACAAAAAGTTTACAAAATATTCTCTCTTACAAAACCAAGAGAAAAAACAGGCTATGTGTGATACACACTAGAAATTTCCCATTGGGGCCCTTGGAAAGTAGAGACCCGATGTTATTTTGTTTTAGACAATCGCCAGTTAAAATTTTTTTTAAACTTGATAAAATTTTCAATATTCAATTTTTATAAGCACTATGCCAGACGAAAATTAAATTCTTCAACAATTTTTAGACGTCTCTTTTTAGAGTTTTGTTGCTTAAAAAAAAACTGTGAATTAAATATGTTTAGAAATCCTATCCTTGAGTGATAAGTGATTATGATGTGTAGAACAATATTGATCCAGAGTCAAAACCAGTGTTTGTTCTCGGGATATTCCACCTAAAAAACATTTTTTAAAAGTTTTAGAATTTTGTTCTGGTATTTTGTATAAAATAAAATTTTAAAGAAAACATTTTTTTTTATACAAAAAAAAACCTTAGCTGATTTTTTTTTATTAATTCTTAATTACGTAATTACCTATATATGTGTAGATTGAAATTGAGCTGAAGTCGAAAACGATGGAGGATTCGGATTCAAGGGACCTCGAGTCGTAGATGTTTGTCAAAAATTTCAACATACTACTATAAAGAACTGCTTAAATTTGACAAGCTAAAACCTAAAAATCTAAACTTCTCACCTTCAAAAACGTTGTTACCGGTTTAAAGTCAGGGTACCTTTTGCTTAAGACATAAAGTAGATAACGATTCATAAATTTATTATAAACTATAATAAATAAGTAACTACATGTACATACTTAAAAATTTTTAGTTAAATTGCATACTATACCAATTTTTTTTAGAATGTTTGAAAAAGTGTTAAAAACGTAGTTATTAACAATAGCATATTTTTTTGAACTATTGAATATAGTAAAGAGATTGTTCATTATGATAATGAAACAAGAATAATTCCATAAAGGTGAGTTAACAATTGGCCAATCGAGGGTTGAAAATATTAAAAAAAAAATATATATTAATTTATTTCTCAATTTTTGGTCATTATTCTCACATGAAAAAAAATATATTTCTTTTTTCGGTTACTCTTCAATACAGTTACATTTATGCTCATTGCAAAAAAAAAATTGCATAAAAAAAAAAACAATTTTTTTACTACAGGGACCGACCTCAGAAACCCGGTTTTTCTAAAGAAAAGCCGAAATTTGCATAAAATAATTTTACAACTATTTTTTTAACAAAAAGAACCAAAAACAATTTTTTGTTATGATTGGCATGATCACGTGACTTTCAGTAGCGCAGTGCGTGGTACACATGGCCCGGAGGCGCTTGGTCTATAGTTCAAGCTCCAGTGACGACAAAAAGTTTTTTTCAAATCAAATTGAACATATCGTCCGTTCGGAAGAAAAACGACACAACTCAACAAATCTAATTTTTCAAAGCAGGCAACAGAAAATTGAATGAAAATTTGCATTTCAATTAATCTGTTTAAAATACCAAGAGTCCAATCCAAGACCACGCAATAGCTCATTGTGTTTAAATTATTGTAGTAAAGTCCAGTATTTTTCCAACTGATAGTTTTTCTTTTATTCGCAAATATGCAATGCTAGATCAAAAATATCATTTGCTGAGTTGTGTCGTTTTTCTTCTGAACCGACGATATGTACATAGACTAAGCACCACAAAAGTAATCTGATGTTCGGCCTGCCGGCCGTGAATTCAATATAACTTCAGCCCATAGAATTTGGTGGTAGCTCACTCAAGTTATTGTCATTTCATTCAAACTGTCTAAAACAGAGCTTGAAAATTAAAGGAATACGATTTAACTATATTCTCAAAATTTCATAAGCATTAACTATGAGAGTGAATTGACAATTCTTGAATTAACCAGTTTGTGGACATACCCTTGCTCTTCTCCAGAAAACTTGCAGGTGCCTTGACATAAGGCCAAGTGACATAAATCCAAATATGTATGCGTGTTTGGCCTTGTGAAATTAAAACAATTTACTAAAAACTTTGAAACTAAATAAGTGAGAAAAAAAACACACATTACCTTTCAAAACACTCGTTATGTAACAAAATTAAAAACATTTAAAAATTTAGAACCATTCGAAACCGTATTGAAAAATATTTCTTTAATTTTGTATTCAAAAACTTGCGATCTAGCTTAATTTATTCATAAAGTAAAAAAAATGTAGTTGTTTTCTTCCAATTTTTATCTATTTTATATCGGTTTGTTTTTCAATTTTAAAAATGACTTTATGGACTTTACTGTGCCACTTGTAGCATTAACTGTGTTAATGTCGGATATGCTACTGAAAAGAAAAACCCACTTAAATTAAACAATGACCTCAGATTTAAGTTAGCTACGGTGTCATAATACCCAAACTAATAATAAGACAAAACAAATAAAACTTCAAATTAGTTAGACTTTATTACCTGCAGTAAAAAAAAAATAAAAAAAAACATCTCTCTTAAACAAATTCGCATGTTTTGGACTTTGATTAGGGTATGGTTGTAGGTTGTCTCTTTCTCTTATATAATATTAAATTCATAGCACTTTACCCTCAAGGTTAAATCTTGGAGCGATTGTGGCCAAAACAAAAAAACAAAACATACACAAAATCTAAAACCGAAAACCCCCATAAAACATTTTAATGATCTTCATTCTAACAAACCATTTTATCACCTTTTTCTCTTTCTATATGTAACCATCTATCCATCCGTACTCGACATCGAAATTGAAAACAATTTTGTCGAAAAATGCTCAACGTTCCTCATCACTTGATTCTCCACTGTAAATTGGATCATCCGGTTGGCCTACTAATCTCCAAATTGAATCCAAACAAATTAATGGAATTGTTTTAATGTACCTATACTTGCAACCTTTATATTTGTCAACAACAACAACAACAATAAAAATAAACATACATGACGTCCAGATTGACCTAGCACACCATCCAATGTATTCGACTAGTCCGATGTTCGGGACGAACACCATCACCGGTGTGACTATGTCACATCCATCGCAATTGGCCACATTCTCAACGCCAACACCCATATTCGCATCTCACAAAAATGGGATGAATCCCGGAAAAGTCCTGACAGCAACTACCAGCAGTCCTGCAGGTAGTGGAGGGGTGTTCGTTGGAGGTGGCGGTGGTGGCGGACCGGGCAGTGGCATGCAGTCCCCAGTTAACAGTGGTAGCATGCTTTGCTTGACAAGTGTTGGTGGAGGAGTTGCGGGTATGCACCAGCAGCAGCAGCAACATCAACAACAACAACATCAGCCACCATCGTCAGTTATATGTACGAGTATAGCGCCGTCCTCGCTAGTGGGCATCAGTAATGGGTTGCATCCTGTCGGGGTTCCTTCGGCAGCAGTTGCGGGTTGTTTCGGAGAAGCGGTAAATGGATTTTCCACTACATAACTTAACCAGTAGCAGAATTAATTCTATTTTGTTGTTTATTTCTATGTGTGTTTTGTTTGCTTGAAAGGATTCTTTGCCTTTGTTTTATAGTGTGTTTTATTTCCTTTATGTTTTATTCTTTTTTGTAAACCTTTTCGAATACTTTTTCTTTTAATTTGTTTCTATCGCCTTTGCTTTTTTTGTTTTGCATTTAATGTGCATGTATTTTGTATATAGGTATCTACCAACTTTTCGTACCACAATTCTAAAGGCGTTTAGTCAGCTTCTTCGGTGGAGTGTAAGGATTGTGCTATTTTTTGTTCGTTATTCCTTTTAAGTTTGTAATAATATTTTCTACTTATTTTTAAAAGCGCTTTCCTTTTAAGCAATTTTTTTTTTTTTCAAATCTAATTTGTATTTCTGTTTTCTTTAGACTTTTTTAAATTTTACAGAAAATTCCAAGTTGTTTAGGTAATATTTTATTTTTTTTTTGAATATCGCCAGACACAAAGGATTTTACCCTAAATCATTAAAGTTGATTTCTTTGAAGATTGCATTTCAGAAAATCATGTAACTCTAATTAAATTAAGCTTTCTTTGAATTTAACTTAACGCATTTAAATGTCCTTGGAAATTTTCAAACCTTGATAAAAAATTTTAAATCACAAAATGTTTTAAGTTTTTCATTAAACAGTAATAAAGAAATTTGAGCAAATTTAAATAAACCTTTTTTTTTTAGAAAAGGGGGATATTGAATTTTTAAACTAAACACAGAGCTTGATAACATGGCTTAGTCTTTTTCTATGGTATTAATAGATTATTTTCTATAAAAATCTATAAAAATCTGTTGTTGTATTTCACAAACGAAGATTAGATCCATTATTAGATTTTTGGTAAATGATTTAAGTCAAGTTATTGCCCAACAAAAAAAGATTTCTACCTGGAAAAAAATTCTTTAAAAAATTATTTCTATATTTAATCTAACAGTTTTTTTTTTTTTAGACATATTATTGAGGCAAAAGTTGTAAAAGTTATGAAATTCTGGTTGTGACATTTGATCTTCAATAAATTAAATAAATTTGGTTGCACAACAGCTCATATGGAAAGTTAGGGCTTAGAGACTTACAACTCTTTACCTTTCCTGGGTGTCTGCAGAAATAAAGGGACTTCAGTTTACTGTCGAGTCCGAACGGTTAATGTAAGTGTCACTTTTCTAAGCAGTAATCCTGAAAAATATTTTTTGATTTTTAGGTAGTTAGGAATCACACCTAGACCTCTAGTGAGACAGTCCAATGCACTAACCATTACGCTACAGGCTACTATCTTTACCTGCAAACAAATTTTATAAAATTTTTAGTTACGCGTATATACGCACAAAAAACATAATTTTGCCACCTTTCCCCCACCCTAAATTATTAAGCCCTTGCTAAAATGAAGTGCGGTTTTTTGGTAAATTCCTTTTTATAAACTGTTTTTTTTACAGCTTTAAATTTATGTAGTAATTTTGCAATGTGACAACTCCGTACTTCACATCACAGAATAAAAAAACAAAAAAAAAAAAACAAAGAAAAACTAAAAAAGTTTAATTATTCTGGCTATGAATTAAATTGAAAATACTAGATAGTCAATATTGCAATCTGAATAGTTTTTGATTGTTGACTATACCATAAAAAATCAAAAAATAAAAAAAAAAATATTAAACTTGGGTTACTGTGGCGTATGTGGACATTTTTTTTTTAAATCATTTATTTAAAATGTGTTCCTTATTTCACAGTTTGTATGAGAATAATTTGTGCATTCTTTAAATATAATTTATTCAAAACTAGCTGACCTGCCTGACTTTGCACGAGTAAAAAAAACTTCGTTTCGTAAAAAGTTGACAACAGAAAATCGGTTAGGTTTATGCTTTTATAGATTTCAAACTAAGACTAAGATTTTGTTTCATCTAACACAATATTTCTGTACATAACTTTAAATAAAACGTTTCCAAGTTTTACCTTTTATATTTCTCATAAAGCGAGATGTCCACATTAATCAAAAGTTTTAAGCTTTTTTGATAGATTTCACATTAGCAACAAATCCCTAAAAAATAGTTAACAGCTCAAAAATGAAAAATATGAAATTCAGCGGAAACTTATATATTCTTATGAAATTTTCGTAGAGTTTGTGTGCAGTGGAGCGTTCAGAGTAACAGCTGGTAAAATATAAATATGTATAAATATATTCAACCCTATTACAGTGATAGGTCCAATAAGAAGTTATTCATGGAAAAGCGAAAAAAAAATCAGAAATTTCAAGTCAATGGTGAAAACTTTGGTTTTTGTCAGTTTTATCACTTCTTATCCACAAGAAAAACTAAAATTTGAAATGTGTCAGTAGAATGAATATTTTTCTTTTTAATTTTTTCTGAAGACTATTTTTTTTTTCATTACCCAATTTTTACAAAAAAGTGATCTATTAAGCAACAATCTCCAACGGGATATCCACAAACATGTACACAAAAATCCATGTTCTATCCGAATAATCGAAATGATGATGGCTAATTTTCTTACGTAAATTTAGCAGTTCGTTTTAATCACATTAAATTTTGGAATCTTACATCAGGTCTTAAATTTTTCAAATTATTTCTAATTTTTTCTTTCAATCTAAATACCTCTTGTGGTCTTTTGGTCAGTATTCTTTTTTATTATTTAAAAAAATGAAAGAATACTGACCTAAAGCCCACCAGAGGTATTTAGAGTTAATTTTTCAATTTGATGTTGTTTCTCTGTCTCAAATACTGATTTCCTCTGAATTAATAGGATCAATGTAAAAATTATTTCTCGATGAAATCAATCATAAAACACACACCATAAAGATTTTATCGACCATAACAGATTGAAAACATAATAACCTTCAATAAATCAAACAAAATAATGCGGTTGTGTGTTACTTACGAACTTCTTAACAAATCCCAAAATCAATACCTTGCACGAAGAGTATTGCTCATTCAACTGCAATTTTCTATGGCAAAGTTAATTCCTGCAAATGTGATGCTGTGCAGTATATATTATTTAGACTAAAGTGGTACAATTCGCACAGCCTTTAAAGGTAAGACACCTAAAGCCCATAACTAATGCTTTCTCCGCACTTGATGGCGTTTTCAAGTCTTAAACCGCAAATTCCCATAATCACACAGACCCAATTTTGCTTGTGATGCCTTGTCTTTATGTTGTACAAATGGCAATGGCTCGTGTATACATCGGTGTAAAATCGACCACAACAAGGCAACTAAATTCACACAAACAACATCAAATCGTGTCATAAATTCTCATCCTTGTACTCGATTTTACATAAATAACACATAAAATACTCTCCATTTGTCCTGGAAAATAATATAGAACTTTATGCGTTCATAACAACAATCAGTTTGGTAGTTTTGCCAACTATTACTCGGTTTGTATATACATATATATATATGGACACAACATCAGGACAAAAAAGAGTGGACTAGGTATACAACACTAACTACACTAACAGCAGCAGGATCATTATAAAAATAAAACCAGAGAAAGAACAAAACAAAAACCGAAAGTAGATGGGTGTAGAGAGAATGAATAAGGAGCAAATACCCTAGGCCCTAAAGGACTAGAATCGTCCCGCACATACAATAATGTCCCGTTTATTATGAGAATTGCTTAGAAAGATGCCTGCAAGTGAAAGTTTCGTACGCAAGCTACAAGACTACCCCAACCAACCGCACTCTATCATCCCCATCGTTCTCCTTCAGCCATCTAAATTGAGTCTGCAGCATAAAGGAACTAGGTACCTACCCAAGAAAAAAAAAAAAAAAAAACTAGAAAAGAAATAATCGCCAGAGAAATTATGCGAATTGTGTCCTAGTATATAGCAGACCGATGAGGAGGGCGCTATGGATGGGGTGGTGTTGTTTAGTGGTGATTCTTTTTTTTTTTTTTTTTTCTCCCTCTCTTGTATAATTATAACACACTCTAGGAATCTGTGGAGGTATCCCGACAGTGTAGTGACAACAAAACCCCATTTAGGGATTCGTTACACAAAACAAATATATAATGAAACAAAGGACACAGCGAAACGAATTCGAGAAAAGAAAATAAATAAAATATTACAAAAAAAAAAAAAAAAAAAATATACCAAACGTAAAAATATCCTGAGAAAATTAAACGAATGTATAAACGAGGTTACAATTATCCTTGCGTTTTGTTATGCGAATACGGACTAATACGCCTTAATTTTATGCTTTAATCGCTCGAATTTCCCTGCAGAGCAGCTCTGTTTTGCTTGAAGTCAGCTCAGCGATTATGGGCAAAGTGTGGATAGAGGCAAGTCTTGGATTTCGCTAATTTAAAAGCCATCCAAATCGAGCCTTGGACGGATATAAAAGCTGTGGAATGGAGGGGATTATTATATGAATTTGATTTTATTTTCTTCGGTGGTCTGCGATTGAAAACACTTTGAATTTTTTTTTTTTTTTTTCTTTTTTGTTAGAAAGAGGGTGGAAAATTTTATATTCTGATTGAAATGTAATTGTCGGGATTTAAATGTTCCTGATCATGATCAACATAAATTTGAAATATATAGTACGAGTATATAATCATTTAATAAGCATTTGAATATAAAGTGAATGGATAAGAGAAAATTAACGAAGAGAAAAGATTTTATTGCAAATGGACAAAATCAAAATTTAATAATGCGATTGGCCAAGATGAAATCTGTTTCTTTAATCAATTAATGTGGTGGTATTTCTTTGTTAGCGTTTATCTGCTTGTATATAATTTAATTTTGTTTCGTCTCATAAATTTAAAGTAGATTAGAGTAATTAGGTTTGTCCGCTGATTTTGTTTTAAATAAAAATGTTTTTTAGGTATTTTATGTAAAGATTAAACATATTTAAAGAGGTTGAGAAGAAATCTGTGTCCCCAATTTTATTATTTGTCTTTGTATTATCAGGTACACTCGTTTTAACTACATACAATAGTAAATCAGTTACTTAAATATAGTGTAGTGTATATTTTTTGGTAATCTATTCTCATATAAATTAATTTTTTCAACTTTTCGGGAAATAGAATCAAGAATTAAAAATAATGAACTTGCGGGTGATTTTTATTTTGTAGAAATATGTATAAAGTCACAAATGGAAGTGGGTTTCAAAGTGATATTAAATCTTTTCTGTCTACCTGTCATATTTTTTTCGTGCATCATTTCTGCGTAAGCAATTCTATTATACTTTCTAAATAAATGGATTTTTTTTGTACGTGCATAATTCAGTTGAAAATAATCCGATTTGCATAGGAAGGGACTTTAATAATTTAATTAATTTTAAGTCAAACGAAATTCGACAGGTCAAGTTTTTAATCTTTTCAAAAACATAACTTATTTGTTTTTATTGATGCAGAATTTCGGGTATTATATACATATACATATACAATATACATATACATAGGTACTCGTGATACTTAAAATATAAAATTGTGCGACGAATTTGACAAAGAGATCATACTGAATTTGAATGATGGTACTCGTTATGTTTACACTAATTCACTAACCACACCATTTGTGCCGAAGGAAGTAGAATTTTAATGTGAAAAAATTCGCAATCGATTTTATGCTTTTTTAAACAACAAACTCTGACTTAAATAACAAAAAGACTTATTTTGACTTAAGAGGAGTCTGCTATCCAAAATATATCTCATACTCAATTATATAAAGCTTTTTATGAACAGATTTTTAAATCTAACTAATATTTATGCTGATGAAAAAGTACGTATACGTCATAGTGACCCTGCCAATGCTTGTTTGTATTATATATTTTTAAGCGTCTGTGAGGTGTCCCCTTTATATTTTGGAAGATTATTCCTGAAATAATACTAAGAAAAAAAATTGTATCTACTCCTTCAGGCAAAAAACTCTATCTCCCCCCACTGAGGCGGGCTTTTCTAAAAAATTGACTTAAATGGAAAAAAAAAATGATTAAACATTAAAGAAAGTACATAGAATGAATGGTTGCCTTTCTATTATTAACTTTTTAAAATAAGGTCTTAAAATGAATAGTTTTTGATATATTAAATTTCAAATTCAAAATTTTTGGAAAAAAAATGTAAATTTTTTTTTCAAGTTGATTTTAAAATTTTTTTTTTTTCAAAAGATTCATATTCTTCCTAAACAAAACCAAAAAAGGGTTGTGGTAATTTTTTTTGCGTAACTTGAGTACCTTTGTTTTTTAATTTCTCAAAAACTGAAAAAGATTTTCAAATCTTGTTTTCAGTAAGAGTTAACATAAGTATTAAAAATTAAAAAAAAGTGATACTTAATTACGCAAAATTTTGAAAACAAAATCAATTTGAAAAAAATTTTTTTTGAACCATGACTCAGTCAAACTTTATTTATCTTACGAAACTGATAATATTTATTCTTGGCTTTGTGATTGCGATCAATAGCATGGTTATTAAGGATTACGTAAAAAAAGAAAACACCGCAAAATTTGAAAATTTGTGACCACTGTATCTAAAAATATGAGCTAGGTTATTGATTTTCATTATTTTTCTAAATATTGCAATTATTACATAACCAAGCGAGATGTACTTTTTTTTCTTACTTTTTCGGGACACCCTGTATACGTATAAGAATTTATAAATGTCATAAAAACGTTCAATTGACACTTTTTTTAAGTAAGAAATTTTTAAAATTGTTTTAAAATGTTTTTTGACTCACTTTAGAGCCAATTTTAGTTCACACTTGATTACATATTGAACAAATTTTTGAAGATCTTGAATTTGTAACAAAATAACATCTAATATCTTTTTGTCGAAGGCACCAATAGGAAGTAAACAGTGCGGGTCGCACCCAGAATTTTTGAAACTTCGAATAAACTGCAATATTTTTTAAATAAATGAAGCCTAGATTTTTGTACCTGCTTGTTAAATACCGTTTAAATCACTTGGTTTGATAAGAAGACTAGCTTCAACAAACAGAGTGATAAACACTAATTTTAAAAGATATAGCTAGTTTCAAAATCCTGAGATATAATTCTACTCTTTAAATTCGTAAAATGTTCAAAACACTTTTTTAAAATCTTAACATTAAGCACTATTCGTATTTCGGTGCACTCAATTTTTTAATATATTCACGAATCTTTAAATCAACTACACAAAATAATTTAATCAGTTATTTAAAATTTTATTTTTGTTTTGTTTTTTACTTTTGTTGGAATTAATTTGATTCTTGTAAAATAAAAACTGCAATTGAATAAAATTAATTTAAAAATCCAACGAATCGGGAAAGCTTCCCTACCTTAGCCTGAAAAAAAAATACATCATAACTTCAACGAAAACAATAAGTTTAAAAGTTATGGTCGCATAGTCTACTAAACATTTCACTGCTCTTATAACTCAAGTCCTTCTCCTTGACATAAATTTGAAGAATTTATTTATGAAAGAGTTTTTTTTTTTTTTTTTTTAATTTGTATTCGGTCATCCTTAACCTGATTCTGATAAAGAAGGATAACAGCCACATTATTCTGCCCAGTTAATTTGTCCTCCTAATAATGTGTTTATGATTGCACTTAAACTCTTTAACCCAAATATGCTAATTCAGTCTACTTTGTCAAGTTGATCTCCTTGAAAACATGAATAAAGTGCAACGGCTTATCGATTTTATCGAACGAAGTGCGTTACACATCTATATGTGCTTCAACATTTTTATGTCAATCTTCTTCATACTTCAGATACATCATTTTCATGAAAAATGATATGAGTAAAAGAATGTATATAAGATAGTTAGATATTAGAAAATATTCATCAAAGTAAAAGATATTGCTTTCCAGTTTCAATAATAAAGTGATTGAGCTTTTTCATCACACAGTGGTCGCAGACAAAGTTCTTTTTTCAGTGATTTAAGGGTTTGTGTTTATAAATCCGATATTGGTTTTAAAAAAATATCCGCAACTGTATCACACAAACTTGTTCTTTTGGTTTACAACAATTAAGTAGCTGAACATTGAAGATGCATGTCAATGGTTAAAAAATGTTATATTTTCTTTAATAAGGAAATGTTGAAAAAGTTTAAAGTTTGAATATATATTTTTTTTAATCTGATATATTTTTTTCGAAAATAATTTTAACGTAATTTTTTAAGAAAATTTATATAAAAGCGCTAGATTAAAAATAAAAATAAAATTGATGAAGCCATTAAGCAAAAAAATAAATGTAAGCATTAAACAACCGCGTCAGTGCGTCCGTGCTTCCACAATAATTTGAGGTAAAACCTAAACGGATGGATATACATAGATACATTCACTCAAAATTTGGTACAAATCAATTCAATATTATTTCTCAAATACACCTCCAACATTACCGAATAATATTTGTATTGTTCTGCTTTTTCTGTATTTGTGGCATTTAATTGAAACAATTGAAATAATGCTTTAAAGTTTTTTGAGAAAATTAAAATGTTTTTCTTATTACATATTTCCATACACCTTGTTAATTCCCAGAAAAAATTGTGTACCAATTTTTAAGAACGATGGCTTGTTTGACTTATTATGAAAAGCATTTCAAATATAAGTACCAACGATAAAAAAGCAAAGCAAACTGTATTCCGGGGCGTAAGTGTTTGTACGTTGGAGTGTCACGTCATAGGACTGGGTTCGATTACCCAGCCACTGCCAAATCATCAAAGAGTATTTCCTGTCATAGAAAAGTGCCACTCACCTTAGCCGTTCGGATTCAGCAATAAACTGTAGTCCCCTCAATTCCTGCAGACACGCACGCAGGAATGGTTGAGAGTTGTAAGTCAATAGGTCCTGTTTCTTCATGAGCTGTTGTGCCACCAAATGTATTTATTTTTTGATAGCATGTATGTAGTTGTTTTAAAAAAATTGAATTGTTATTAAGACATAAGGATTTTTTAGGAGCAAAAATGAATGGCAATGATGAGTTGCTATTTACCAGTATTGTTTTTGTTTTTCGTGCGTCATGGTTTTGCCACGAAGGCAAATCATAATTTGGACTAACAAAAAGTAACTGGAAGTTTTATTTTCGAATCTTGATTTTATTTATACACACTCCGAATCGCACACCAACATTTTTGTATTTAGTTTTTAAACTTAGAAATGGAAACAAAAGAAACAGGAACAACAAGCCTTAGTCTAAACGGGTGGACCGATTCACTTCCCTAGAGGGGATTTTGATTTTGTGATTTATGTCATCAAGAACAGGTATGACTGCCAAACAAATGTTTCCGTTTTTTTAAATTTTCTTTGATTAAACTTCGCACCCATGCATATTTATCATGTTTTTGGCCAAGAACAGGGTCTTGCGTATATCTTCTGAATGAGTAGTTCAAACAATAATGCATTTAGAAGTATTGCCACACAAAAATTTAAAAAAAAATCAAACGTAAATTTAAATTTTTTAAATTGTTGGTACCTACTTGATTTTCTCAAATTTGTTTAAGTATACGTACATAGTTTCTAACTACAAGAAAAAGTTCGTGTATCCAGTCGTTCATAGTTTTTTCTGTGCACGAAATTATTGTAGAAAGATTTTTTTTTTTCCTAAAAAAAATTATATCAACCTCAGAATACAGTCTGTTCCGAAATTAATCTAAAAATAATTGTTCTCCATTTTTAGCTATTTGAATAATTAAGTCTGGCAACTTGGCAACTCTACGAGTTACTTACACAAAAACAAAAATTTTTCGCCTTGAATGAAAAATGGTTTTTGAAACTTTCGTTATTTTTTCCCAAGGGAACTGTTAAGTAGGCTTTATTCAGTATTTATTGGCTTAAGTTGAGATTGGTTAATTAAAATAAATTGGCTAACGCTGGGCTGGTACATTAATTTTGTTAATTCTAGTATTATATGAAATTAAACATATCTGTGTCCCAACGTACATGTGTATAAGTGAACTCTAGAATAAACTCATTACATTGAAAAAATATCTTAAATATAAACTACCTCATTTTATTTAAATATGTACATACGTTCTATTGTAAAAATAGAAAATTTATCCTTTTTGATATTCCAATATGTTCATATCTAAAAAGCCATTTACATAATTTTCAAGTATTTATTTCTATTTTCAGAACAAAAAGGTATTACCTAATAAGAAAGTTTTTTTTTTTTTCTACACAAAATAACAATGACCTTCTTCTATCAAGGTTGCTTTATAAAAATATCGAATAGATAATCTTTATCATCAATATAAAATAATAACACATAAACTTCAATCCATTCAATAATATTTTTTTTTACTTGCTTGCTTATAATAATTTATCTACATCACCCGGACCAAAAAAAGTCGTCTATCATGCAAAAGGCCAAAACTTTTATATAAATAAGAAATATGAATACATGCAAATAATATACAACTACATCTATTCAGATTTAGGTCCTTTTGATTTGCCATTGCCTGGCTAAATAAAAAAAAAAAAAAAAAGAAGGAAAGTCATATTTCTTTTTTAAAAGTTAAAATGTTCCATCGCACCCTCCAAAGTCACCATATATAAAGCAAATGTTGTTGTTTATATTATTCATCCCTCTTTTGCTTGGCTATTTTGTCAAATATTACTATACCCTCTTGTCTTCAAGGAGTCAAAGTCATCCCGTCTCGTATTCCACTTGTCCCATTCTGTGCTCATAAAATAAAATAAAAAAAAAAAAACAAAGATTTACGTCCTAATGAATTATTCAAATTGGTAATACAAAACAGTAAGGGATTGAAGAAGCACAAACAAAACCAAAAAATACAAAAACCACGATCTCACCTCCTCTTTATTGTTTCTGCTGCTATATGGGGCTAGCCGAAATGAATGTCCAAACCAAGTGGAGATTAGAAGTCAAATGTCAAACTTACATAGCGATTGCACAAAAAAAAAAAAAAAAAAAAAAAAGTAAAAAGTAAAAAAAAAAAAGCAAGACAGATATAAAATCAAAAAGAAAAAGAGAAACCTCAACAAAATGAAGAAAAAATATCAAATTTCTTACCCTCGGACTGTTCGATACGAAACAAAAAAATGTCCTTTTCCACCATTCTCAACTGCTGCTCCAAGGCCGTAGCCAGGGAGATTACTATGGCGATTGATTGACATGGACTTTTTTTTTACACACGAAAAGTAAAATATAAAATTATTTTTTTATATAATTACAAATTTTGTTTACCTTTTAATATAAGAAAGAATTTTACTGGTTAACATGGGAACATTTAATTTAATGAATCCACAGTTATCTAAGGGAATATTAAGAATATTTGCCTTGAAGCTTTCAAATATTCTTCTTACTTGCTCTACTTTACTATATAAAGGGCAATTATTGGCTTACTGTGGAAAAAATTTAAGTTTTAATGAATAATTATTAACCCTTAGATGATGGAGAAGTCCGAAACAAATGGGTGGGCAATATGTACATTCATGTCGAGTTGGTCTAATGTATAAGTGTGGGTCTGTGCATGCATGTGTCAACTTTTATTTAGGCTAAGTGCTTAACAGGTTAACGAATTCACTTCATATTTGACTATCATTATAGGAAAAATTTTAGTACGGGTAGCATGCCATGCAATAATTTTCGGTTTTCTCTCAATTTTTTTTAACGAAAAAAGGATTTTTGAGAAAAAATTCAAAAACTTTTTTTTTCAAAAGTTTTCTTGGTAATTCTATAAAATTCTTAAGAAAATTACTATTTGCAGAGGAAAACAATTTAAGCAAAGGTTTTGGCTTTGAAAAACTTTGAAAACTCTGATAATTATAAAAAAAATAATTTTCAAACCATGCTAGAAGTCCGTTATTTCATAGGTTTTTCAAATCAACTTATTTCTGTTTACAGTTTTCGAAAAAATTAATTCCAAATTAAAAATATTGAAAAACAAAAAATTTAATATTGTTTGTTTCACAATTTTAAATACAAAGTTCTAAGAGGCAGTGAATACTAGAATCCAATTTAGAACTAAGTACGTATTTACAAAATGTGAAAAGCATTTGTCACCAGAAGGCAATATATCAAAATTATGTTGTAAAGAAGAATCAGCAGCTAATGAAACACCTTTAAACATTTTAATATCGTCTGCATATATTGACAAACCACAGTCGAGAATATGAGCTTTGAGCAATATCGTTGGCTGCTAAAGTGAATAATAAGGGACCTAGTAAGCTGCCTTGTGGTACTCCCGAAGGTGCATTAAAAGGAAAAGATGAAAAGTGTCGAAAAATAAGTCGCCATACCATGAAATAAAGTACTCTTCATAAGCTTTCGTATGACATTCATTTCATCACTTTTGAGCAATGTTGAAAGTGGGCCCCAAGTATACACAAAAGTGCCTATGGTCCTTTTGATAAATCAGATCATATAAACGGAGGCCAATTTCATAATTAAAATTCACCCCAGAATGATAAGTTTTTGAGCAATTTCATATTTTATTTGAGTATTTTTCTCATTTTTTGCGCTTTTTTCATTTAGTTTGGGGTTAGTTTTCACTGGCGCCAAATTTATTGCAGCCATTTTTCCCCTCCCATTTGATATTCAGAAGTCAAATAAAGTCCCATCAGTAACTCCTCATTGCAGAGATTTTTCATCAAAAAAGCGTTCCAACTTCCACAAAACACTCCAAATTATATGATTTATTTGGAAACTGGACTAGCCCCGATATACAATATTTACCTTGAAACTTCACGTTAACTATGTAATTAAATTGATTTCGTCATAGAGGGTGCAACATATTTTGGGTTTTTTAACGCGATTGAGAGGAACCAATCTTTTATAAAAATAAATGGAAAGAGTTAGCTGAGTACGTTGCTTTACCTTTAAGTATAGATGTTGAAAATAGTAGTAGCCGTGGCGTGATGGTTAGTGCGATGGACTCTCATGCCAGAGGTCTAAGGTTCGATCCCCAGCCTCGCCACCTATTTATTTAAAAAAGAAAAACGGCTACTGCCTCTTGCGAGGAATTGACATATCCTCCAAGAGTATCTCCTGTCACAGAAAAGTGCCGCTCGTTAGCCGTTCGGATTCGGCAATAAACTGTAGGTCCCCTCCATTCCTGCAGACACGCACACAGGAATGGTTGAGAGTTGTAAGTCACTAGGCCCTAGTTCTTCATGAGCTGTTGTGCCATCAAATTTATTTTTATTTTTTTATTGAGAGAGTAAGATATCAAAATAATAAACAACTTTATGAAAAAAGCATCCGAGTTAGAAAGCCGCCTTTTATACCAAACTTTAATTCATAACCTAGAAGACCGAAACTATTTTTCCGATGCTAACAATTGCAGAAAAATACCTCTGATATTTCGAGTAAGAGGAGAATTGCTGAACCTTAACGCGACGATAGGGAAGATATTTTCCACTTTGTAGCTATCCTGTTCTGTCCTGTATTACGCCAACGGAGAGTTCAATTTTTCAAAAAAAAAAAAAAAACTACGCTGATGTTGGAAGCCTGTAAAGAGCTCTTAAATGGTCCAATAGTGGGATTTACTCTACGGTTACTGCGAAGCAGCATTACAACATAAAGCTAAATTTTATAAGAATGTCACTTCGGTAGACAGTAGCCAATGTCATACACTTCATTTAAGTTTTTGTAAAATATGTATTTATATGTAAATGCATTAAAATGTTAACCAATAAATGAAATGAATCTAATCTAATCGAATCTAATCAGTAACTCTTCTAAAATTCTACACTATTTTCTTAACACTGGTGTTAAAAATATTTAAGGGGAATTTAAACCCCCTTGAAGGCACACTCAATTTATAAAAAAAAAAAAATTATATAAAATTTTGTTATTGTTTCGAAAAACCCCGTATTGAATATTTTCCCGATTACGGCCTTGACTTGAGATTTATGTAGATATATTTTTAAACCATGGGGGTTGTATACTACTCTTGAGCTTGAAAGACACACAAATGGTATAGTTCTATAGTAAGTAACTTGTAAACAAGCAAATTTATTTTCCATTTACCATTCCTGTTTTATCCTCGTGTTGTCGTAGTGCCTCTATCCCGGTTTTCTTTCCCTTTATAAATATAAACCTACTATTCATATATATTTATATATCCTGGATGTGGGTCTGGGTACTATGGGTATATCGGCTCTGGAATTGGACTCAAGTCTTTTCTGCCTGTTCTTTTATTCTTAGTAAACAACTTTTAAGTGGGTTGTCATTTCATGTTAAGAGATTTTACACAACAACAAGAACAACAAAATAAAAAGGACCTCGTGTGGGTGGATGGTTGAAATCTGTGGAAAAAATGGATTTAAATTGGTCACATGGGGGTATTAGGACGAGCTCAAAAACTTTTGTTGTTCATCAGATCCCGGTTGGCGATGGATGTATGCCTGATGTGCATGTTCTCACAAGATGTACCTACGCAAAAAAAAAAAAAAAATATATGTCGGTATGTACAAAAAAAAAAAAACAAGGTATATTTTGTGTAATCTTAGGTCAATGGTAAATATCCTGGGAAATATAATGAGATACTCCTCGGAAAGAAGATAATATTTTTATCAGGTTGCGAGTTTATTATATTATAAGACCTTTTTAAGTTGTTGCCCATATAATAAGGGTATTTGCGGCGCAAAAGAAAAGTTATATTGAAAGAGACTCATTGTTTGGATTTAATTAACAAGCCAGGTAAAATGTTCCTTGTACCTCTATTCCATGCTTCTCAAGTCATGACAGAAAATTAAAACTTTTTTTTTGTCATCATAATTAGATAAACGGTATACTCGAACATTACGTATATCCTTATATTTATAAATTAGATAATATTCATTCAGAATTGTGAGTTTTGTTTTTTTTTCTTCCTTTTCTTTTTTTTATTAATTAGGTTCAATTCATATATGGCTTAAGGGATGTAGGAATGTCAATCTAATTATAACTTTATTTTGTGTGTCTGAGGCGTTTAATATGATTTTGTGACAAAACTTTAGGTATATGGAAGATAGCAGTTCTATTAACATTCAACCGAAAACTTTTTCGTTTGGCTTTGAGAAAAATTTTCTTGGAAATAATGTATTTTTGTTTTGTGCTCGACAGGGCAGTTATTGGTTTTTTCTTGCATTAGAAGTCCAAAAATTGGCTTTGTTTTTTCGGTATGTCTGAGTCTGATGCCCATGTGTCTGCCTCTGTAGCTACAGTCAATTGGAGTGGCACATTTGAAATTTTTTGTTCTCACATAACGGTATTTTCTCCGATTGCCTTAAAAACGTTATTGAATTTAATACATGTATAAAAGAAGTATTTAGTTAAACAAATCCATTTAAACAGCATTAAGATTTTTGAAAATTCAAAACATTTGTTGAGTTGAGGTTTGTATTTCTCCATAAAAGGCTCTGGATAGTGAACCTATCAGGCATCAATAAAATCTTTAATAGTAAATTATTACCTTATCACAAAATTTCAAATCAAATTTTAGGAGGTGTTTGCAAAAACGAAATGTTGGAAAGTAAAAATTATCTGAATATAAAATTTTATCTAAATAATTAAACCTTATTTGAGTACTCAGCGTTGCTTGGGGCTCATTTGAGTCAATTCCAAGAATCCAAAACATCATGAAAGTGGGCGGATTTCACGAAAACCACTTTATTAATGTGTTCTCGTTCATAGGAATAAACCCTCTAAATTATATTCCAATCGTTACAGCCATTACCAAGAAATAATGGTCGTGGAAGTAGGAAAATTTCAATAAAACCATTTTCTTAATTTTGTCTTACTTAAAAGAAAAACTCTGAAAATTTCAATCAAATCGATTGAGTCGTTTTTGAGAAATTCAGGAAAATCAATAAATAATAAAAGTAGGCGGTGGGTGGATTTTAAAAAATACAAAAAATAAATTTGGTGAAAAAACATTTTTATTAGGTCACAAAGGCTGGGAATCGAACCCTTTGGTGTGGCAGTCCAACGCAATATACTGTACCAAATTTCAATTATTGTTTTATTCATACAAAAAACTCGGAAAATTTCTTTATAATCGTTAGTGCAGTTTCCAAGAAACCAAGAAATTAATACAGGCGGGCGTGACATTGGGCGGTTTTATTTATAATATTTTTTTAATTTTTTCCTTACTCAAGCGAAAAAACACCGAAAATTTTAATCAAATCGATTGAGTCGTTTCCAAGAATCAAATTGCTCGTTTAAAGTAATAAAATTGCATACCAAGATTTTCCATTTTTTATACTAAAAATGGTTAGGAATATGAAATTTGAATGGAAAATGGCCACAAAGAAAATGTCCTCTATAAACACGATGAAGGTTTTTGATGCCCAGAATTCTTCAAATTTTCTCAGGTTTTTATATCTGGTACTATAAAAAAAATGTTATAAGAAATTTCGGTCAATTAGAATTGGAATATGAAAAAGTTTTATCGCTCCTAGTACCTAATTAAAAAAAATTCAAATCAATATTCATCCGCTTAGCTTTCATTGCATCATCTTACATGTGATTCTTTACAGAAATAATATTTTCAAACAACTTTTTATTAATTCTTTATTTTTTGCTTTAATTTTTTTGTAGTTCAAATTTATTGACGAAAATGGTGACATGCTTTAACTTTGGCTTAAAAAGTTTGTAATAATGATTTTTGCATTATTCATATTTTTTTATACTTAGCACCCTAGTAGTAACCATTGTCCATTTATATGAATCATAACCTTCCTAAAACAAAAATCACAAAATGAATTGAAAATTTCTATATGTAATGCACTCTGTTTTTTTAGCTTTCTATTTCCATATTTTTATATCTTTTTATCTGTATCAAAAAGAGTTTTGAATTTTAAGCTGAACATCCTATTCTCCTCATTACAGAATCAATCTACTCATAGTATTCTTAAAACTGTTCCCGAAGAACTCCATCATCAAATTATGACCTCTGATGATTTAGCTAAGTCAAAAGAACGGAGTATAAATCATGCAACACGATTCTGACGGTAAATGGAAGCGATGAAAATTTTCATTTTTAATATTTAATTATAATAAAAATTATATGGAAAATGTTTCTAAGAAAAAAAAAATAATAATAACATTACAAACGACACTTCTAATGCCAAGTCAAAAAAAAAAAATCATTTAAAAAGGCAATAAAACATAAAATGAGGGTCTATAGTCGATTTTTGCTTTGAAGCTTTAAAGAATTCAATTAATTTAGAATAAAACTTAATGATGATTTGAATTTAATATTGCTTTTTGTACGTTATATTCATTTCTGTAATGAAAGTTTAATGAAATGAAAAAAAAAAAAAAAAAACAACAAAAAAGAATTTATTTTTATTAATTTATTTAACGTTTTTATTATAAACCTTAAGTTTAAATTTTTATAAGCTTTTTTGAATTCACTTTATTTTAAATAAAGTTGCATTTTTCTGAGTTCTATGCTCGATAAGGTTGTTATAATAACTCTCAAGTCCATATTTAATATGAATCGACGAAAATAAAATCTTAAATGTTAAACAAAATCTTAAAAACATAAAAATATTTAAAGAATCAAATTTATTTTCAAATTTTCTAAGCAAATTTCTCCATTTAAACAAGTATACCTTCATCCATCATTAAAATACACAAAAACTAAATCCATTAACATTGAAAACTATTACGTTTAAAAATTCACTCTTCTCACGAATTGGACATACAAATTTTTATAAATAAAAAAAAAATTATAAGAAATTATTTTGTAAATAATATAAAATTCAAAATTAATAAAAAATAAAAATGGATACAGAGTGAAAAACAAACGACTTAAAGTTAACTAAAAAATATAACTTATAATCTAAATTAATTCAAACTGGCAAAAAAATGTATACTTTTAAATAAAATAATTAAAAATAAACTTTAAAAAAAAAGTATTAAATAAAATTGTAAAAAATAATTAGGTGAATAAAAAACTGTTAGAAAACATAAATTTTTATTGTTGTTAAATAGAAAAAAATGATATGGGCTAAATTATATTGAATTTTAATCAAAATTGTAATTGTACTAAAAACAGTGTTTTATACGTAATGTCAATAATGATTCTAAAATAGAATTAAAAAAAATCAAAATTGTAATTGTCAGAGTAAATGTGAAAACCAAATAAGTTAATAAAAGTAAAAAATATAGAATTTTCGGAAACATTTCTGTCATTTTTTTTGAAATCATTTATGGCACGAAAAATGTAATAGATATAACGAAAAAATCACATAAATTTTGGTTTTGAAAAATTCAATTTGTTTTTTCTTAAAATAAAATGTACTATTTTTGTGTTTTTTTTTTTTTGTAATTTTATAAAATGTTATTGAAGAAAATGTAATGGTTTTCTATTTGTTTTGACAAATACAATTGAAAACATGGTAATTAAAAACTAAATATTGTAATTATTTTTTTAAAATGAAACAGAAAAAAAAATAATATAATAACACTTCAAAAAATCAATTAAAATCTTTAGGAGACAAAAAAAAAAATAAAAAAACAAAAACAAAGACATAATAATAAACGAAATGACAAGAGCTTTCAGAGTAAAATTTTGTTTTGGTCGAAATATTGCCTTTCGATTGATAACAATATTCATTCAACATAATAGACAAAAAAAAATATTATAGGTGATTAAATTTAAATAATAAATATCTTAGGCTAAATTTAATGTAATTTTGTTATTTGTAAATATTTATACAGAAACTTGCCAAAGAAACAAAGAAAAAATAAAAGAATACTAAATGAAATTTGTCATTATACAAAATTATGTATTATTAAATTTTCAATTGTTTTATATTTTTGTTATAAATTTGTGAATATATAAAAAATCAAAAACAAAATAATATAAATTCAAAATTATATATTAAAATATAAGGAAATTTAAATTCATTATGAATTTCATATAGATAATATAAATTCATACTTAAATTTAAAATTAAAAAAAAAAAAACTAACGGCTGTATATAGTGAATGTATATTATAAAACATAAAACTCAATAACATCGTTTTTTTGAATATAAATTATTTAATAAAATAAAAAATCATGTGTTTTATTTCTTTATGTTGAATCCGCTGAATCACAAGGAATCTTCTTTTTTTAATGAAGTTATTTCAACTTTGAAATAAGAATAAGGTGGTGCTTAAAAATAACAATTTTGCAAAAGTAAATTTTAAAACAAAATAAGGGGTTCGCCAAATTTTTAAGAAGTTCAATTTTTCACTGTGGAATTTTAAGCTTTACGAGTAAGTATATCTGCTTAAATTAAACATCGAAAATTTGTTTGATTTAAAAATTATTGACAAATAGGGCTTATTTTAACTCGTAGTTTTATTAAACTTAAAACATTTACATTTCTGAAAATCAATCAATATAAAAATATTTTACTTCGTGAGTTTGTTAAATTATTGAAAATAAATCCAAAATCCAAGTCAAATTGCCTCTTAGGAAAAATTTATTATTATAAAATAAATCCTTGACATACATTTATGGATATAAAAAATGTTGATTGGTATGTGGGCCGTAGGTCCTTATTGTTTATTTTATTTACATTATCTTCAAATATTACGTCTTTGTGACAAATAAGTTCATCAAAATCAACAACAATAGTTCTTTCTGAATTATTTTCTTAAGCCTCTCTACTATACAAATAGAATCTAGTTAAATTTAGATATTCAAAATTTATTAAGGCTTAATTATAAAAGCTAGGTCAATATTTTATCGTAGATTTTTGTATGAACAACATTTTTGTGGTGTATTATTTTCTCGTATATCAAACTACATATTTGGTCAGGGCACAAGGATAAAGTAGTCAATCAATCCTTATTTCTATCCTTTGTTCACAAATATTTAAATTTTAAATTTAAAACTTTATTTTTATCAAAGGAAAATATAGCCTTTATCATAGTCAGATAAAGTGTAACTTTTCTCTAGCGAACCTTTTTTAGGATCGGTTTAGATCTAGATACTACCACCTAAACAAATAAATTTTATCTCTTCTTATACTTATAACCATATTAGTTTAAATTGCTTAAAATTCTGAAATAAGCATATACTCTTGCATTAGGAATGGAAACAATTTAATGCATAGTCAATCTCAAATTAAATTTAATGTTATTTCTCTTTGATTTTAGGAAATAATTCTTGGAGTTCCAAAAACTATAATTCCAACGTCGAAAAAAATACATTCTTTAAGATTTTGAACGAAAAAATAATTGAAATATCGCTCTTGAGTTTTTAAAAAATTAAATTAAAAAACCGCATAAGATTCCACAATGCTTTTTTTACTGGAAAAAAGTTCAAAATTTTGTAATTTTTTAAATTTTAATAGAATGAGAAAAAATAAAATATCAGCATTGGATTTTGTCGTCAGTTCGAAAAGAAAAGAGAATTTTACATTTGCATATTTATACATAATACATTAACTCCTCGAATGATAACATAAGTTTGATTTAAAATTTAAAATTTTTCATTAATAATACGTTGCCTATATTTAAGTGCTAATTTTAAAAAGCTGTACAGCTTCATTCAGTTGTCCCAGAAGTGATAATTTTTTCTTTGTGACAAACCAATTTTTCCCCGATAAGGTTTCTTCTGATTTAATTTAATATGACATATTCCGATAAAGTGATGGATATCCTACCTTGCATTTAAGTTGCACATTGTGCAACCCAAGAATTTCAAAACTTCTCTATCTGTATATGTTACCGTAAAAAGCCGAAATAATGAATTTCTAGAATTTGCCGGTAAATCATAGAATTTTTCAGCACCATTGGTAAGAATTGTTCTAGGATATACCGGTAAATTTTAGAATTTTATTATTTCGGCTTTTTACAGTAACATATCCGTACTATTATCCAGTAGCTACCTGCTTTAAAATTTGGTAAAGTTTCAACTTCAATCTTCACCCCTACAACGTGAATATGACGAAAAATAATAAATGCTCACTTAATATTCTCTAAAAAAAGGAGTATTTTTGTTTTTTAACTAAGTTTATATAGTAACGAAATCTTGAAAATTTTTAAATAATCGCTCTAAGTAAAAAATGTATGTTATTAGGGTGTTGTGGTGGAAGGTCACATATTTTACACAGAGTTTTTTGATAACACTTACCAAAAAAAACTATAGCTTTAAACAATCATTTGGAGTTAAAAAAAATTGTTTATTATACAAGTTTAAAGTCCTTTCCGATAGCGCTTATTGTTTCTAGCGTACATAATTAAACAAAATATAAAAATGAAAATAAACTGGATCGCACGAACTTGCTCTTGTAGTAAAAGTTTCTTTGAATTTTAAAGAGTAAGTGTAATGTATTAATCCATTTAATAAATTGAAGAACGGAAATTTGAATATAGAAAAAATGCATGAAAATCGCTTTTTTAAAAAAATAGTTTTTAATATATAAAATTTCTTTAAATTTTTTAGAAAAAAAATTTACATTTTTAAGAATATAATAATATACAGCTAAAACCATAATTTCAAAAATATTCGTCAACCTGTTTTAAAAAATGATTTTTCAAAAAAAAAATTTTTGAACTTTTTTTTACAAATCCAAAAAATATTTGTATGTAGTTATTATTCATACTTGATAGGACCTACCAAATAAAAATTTTGATCAAAATCGGTTAAGCAGAAAATCGAAAATAAAAAAAACGGTTCTATGGCAAGTACCGTTAATAACGGTTTTTGGTAATTTTTTTTCACCAAAATATAGACGATACCACTACTAGTACACACACAAAATTTAAAAAAATCGTTGGAGCTGATTTTGAAATAAATAACTTTATTTAAAATGGTCATATGGCAAGTACCGTTATTTTTTGAGCTAAAAAAAAATCTCGATTTCCCCTCTAGGGAATCAAGCAAAAATCTTATGTTCCAAGTTTGAAGAAAATCGTTTCAGGGGTTTAGGCTGTAGGCCGAGGTATAGACAGACGGAATTGCGGGACCCACTTTTCTCGTGTTCTCTATCATCGTAATGTCAAGTTTGATTTTTATCTCGAGTTCGAGTTTTTGTACGAATTCATAACTTGCCCTATAGTGCATATATCGCAAGTAATATGCAGAAAAAAAAATTAAAAATCGGTGGAGCGGTTTTCTTAAAAAAAATAATTTTTTGTGTAAGTATAAAATTTCTTAAAATTTTTTAGAAAAATAATTTCGTGTGCACATTTTTAAGAATATAATAATTTTAAACTAAAACCATAATTTCAAAAGAAAAAAATCATCAACCGTTTTTCAAAAAAAAAAATCCGAAAAATATTTTTTCGAAAATATTTGTAATGCAGTATTATTTAAACTTGATAGGATCTTCAGATTTTGTTGTTTTATTTGGTCTATTCCACCTTAGATTCACATACATAGATACATGCAAAAATAATTTAAAAAATGAAATGAAAAAAGTTAATTTTTATTTTTATTCTTTACATTTATTTTGCAAATTTTTGTATTCATTACACGGGCAATATTGTTTCAACACCGTCGTGGTGTCATCATCAGCGAATCTGAATTTCGACAGATTTTATTCAAAATCGGTTAAGCCGTTAACGAGAAAGTCGAAAATAAAATACCATCACGTACACAATTTTTTTTTTTTAAATCGTAAGAGCATTTTTTGAGATAAATAACCTTTTTCAAAACGGGTGTATTGCAAATACGTTTTTTTTTTAGCGAAGAAAACACTATCGATGTTCCCACTAGGGAACCACCCAAAAACCTTATGCTCAAAGTTTGAAGAAAATCGCTTCATTAGTTTGGGCTATAGGCAGTGGACAGACATATAGACACAGGCAGACAGACGTAATTGTGCATGAGACCCACCTATCTCTTAAGCGTGCCCGTTTTTCCAATTTGAATTCGCAAAATTAAGATAAGAATGCACGAAAGGAAAAACAAAAATGTATATTTTTGAAGCATATCTTTTATATACAGCTGAATTATAACAACAAAAGTAAGTTCGTGCGATTCAGTCGTGCATATTTTTTGTTTTGTTTTATACTAACTTTTTGCAAAGTTTCCAATTATTTCCAATCACATCTATTCACTTTTGAGCTGATTCAAAAGTACCTACATTATAGAGAACTACGAATACCAAATTATTTGTTGTCACAAAGAACACAGTATGAACTCATATTTTGTGATTTATTTTATTGTAACATTTATAATTGAATTCTTAAAAATATTGGGGCAATATTTCAAAAAAGAATTCAATTGAAATTTAATTGTGAAGCTATAAAATCAAACTGACCTAAATCAAATAGTCATAAAGTACGGCGTCAGCAACTAAACTTTCTCCCCCTCTCTCTCTCTCCCTCCCCTCCCAAACCAACTGATATGGTCGGAAAATCAAGCTTTACAACATGAGACTTCATGTAATCGATAGCATCCCCAATTCAACAACCAACACCATCGATAAATCCCCAAATAAATCAAATATCATTCCAAAACTGGAAATGTAATACATCAAAGGAATTTTAAGTCCTGTTTTAATTTATTTCGACGTTATTTTTACTTTTTTTTTTTTTATTTATTTTGTTGATGCTGGCTTTTTGTCGTTCTCAATCGTTTGCCTTCCGGATTTTTGCACAAACAACATGTCTACGGTTTCAGTTTTTTAAATGTGCTATGTTGTCTTTATTATGGCCGTTGCTGATGCCGACTGTCATAATGCCACGGCACGTATGCGTCCTTTTGCTGTGGGCGGAAGGGGGTTAAGGGAAAGCTTTAGTATTATATGGTCCTCGTTTGTCAATCTCCATGGTCTCGGTCATTTTTATTTGGAGAATTTCTCTGACAAATTAGACTTTGGCGTCCGTTTGATGTTTTACTTTTTATGTTCATTAATCAAAAAGGCGTTTGAATGATTTTAGAAAATTTAGAAACTCCCTTTTAATTTGAAAACACATTTTCAAAAGCTAAGGAAAAACTTAGCTCAATTTTTTTATACTCGTATGTAGGAAAGCATGTGGGAGAGCAAGTTTTTTTTTTTTTTTTTTTTGTGAAAAGAGAATTCTTAAAAGCCTATAGCTTCTATAGATGGAATTGGTTGAGTGTATTTAGTTAAGGTCCAAACTAATTTGAGTAGTGTTCTTTGAGCATATACCATATCACAATCCAGCAATTTTTGATTAAGGCCCTTCCAAATTATCCATTACGCAACATTTCAAAAAAGTGTGAAGTAAATCTGTGTGGAAACAAAATACACTAGTCAACAAAGTTAAGGGAACAACACTGTTTTTTAGTGTTTTTTTGAATAGCTACATTATATCTCTGTAGAAAGTGGTCATATGGAGATGAAACAAAAAGCATTCCAAAGCTTTATGTTTTTTGTGTTGAGAAATTTTAACAAATTTATTATTTGAAATAGCTATATCTGAAGCCAAAGAAAAATAAAACGAATTAAAAATAAATTAATTAGTAAACAATTGGTGGTAGTACCTTTAAGTTGTTGTTATAGTTCAAAAATTCAATCAAATTTATTATTGCGCAATCATAAAAAACAGAAAGAGCCAAAAAATATTTTTTTTTTTTAAATGTGACTTTTTTTGACAACTTTTTTTGAGCCAATTATAAATAAATTGGTTCGATAACTTGACATACAGCGAGTAAATAAATTAATAAAATAAAGAAAACAAAAATATTTAATTTTTGTTATTTAATGATTTGGGAAAAGCTTGTCCTTAAATTTTTACAAGTAGTCGGCATTTCTTTTATTTCTTAGTACCTTGAGTAATGTCAAAATTGTTGTTGAAAAAAAAAAAAAAAACAAAAAAAATTTAGTGCCAATGATGATTTTGGACCTATTTTCACTCTTAGAGCGCAATGAACCAAAATATTTATTTTAATAAATTTAAGCTGCAGGCACTTGCCGATGTTAATTCGCGCGAAAGTTTAATTTCCACACCCCAAATTGATCTTATCTTAAAGTAAAGCGCAGCGGGAAAATTTTTTGGTCAAGAGAAGATCAATTTGGGGTGTGAAAATTAAGAATTCGCGCGAAAAATTTTTGTTTTACCGGGAGAAATAACAGTTTTCTTGGACAGTTTTTATCTTGAACAAAAAATTCTTTTAAATGTTAAAATCGAATTAAACGACAAATATTTTTGGACACTATTGTATTTTAGATGTGGGCTTTTTTGCACTTTCAAAATGCAGAAAATTCAAAACAGTTTTGGACCTTATTGCATTTTTAAAAGTGTAATTAAGTCCAAAATTTGGCTTTGGACTTTATTGCAAACAAAGTCTAATATTTCATGTTACCAAAAATTCATACAAAATTCCCAAAAATTTGTCTGGATTTTTTTCCCCATTTTAAAAAATGAAGATCCTGAATAATTTGCTTAAAAAACAAAGTTAGAATCGAGATTTCCGGCGTTTTTTTCCTTCCCCCTTTTGGAAGAAAATCCGCAGAAAACTGTATTTTACATCCAGAAAAATTGACTTTTCTTCCTGATGATATCTATTATTTGACTAGTGATTTCAGCTTAACAGGAAAAGCCAAAAATATTTCTATAGCACATTTTTTTTTCCAATTTTGACTTAATATAATTAAAATTAGAATATTTGCACTTTTGAAGTTCACATTATTCTTTGGATTTCTATAGTTATTGATTGATAGTTTTTTAATATTCCATAGCTTTTTCAATCTTTTAACATTTTATAGAATAAATATCTGACAGGCAATTTGGGAATCTTATCGTCTGAAGTATTCTGAAAAGCAACAACTATTAATCTAACACGTTTTCTTGTCTGCATAGACATTTCATTTTCCATCTTAATGTGTGATGCAATGATTTTTTGACAAGATCCCTCAATCATCGGAAGAATAAACAAAAAAGTATAAATATATTTTCATTCATGTCATTTTTAATTTATTATTTAAAAATCTTGATGTCTTGTTATGTAGGAATCACGTAAATGCACAGAATAAGAAAAGATTTATGTTAGACACTGCCAAGGACATATTAGAAAACACCCCATCGTCATCGCACACGCTATGCAGGCAACCAACATTCTTTTCATCAAGAGAGCACATGATATTGATGTGACGGCATATAAATTGAAATATTATAAAATAATCAATCGAATGTTTCATAATATTCTTGGTCCTTATTCCCATACCCATCTCCCCATATCTGATATCTCCACAAAAAAAAAAAAAAAAAAATATAGCATCAATGCTATCGACAACAACAACAAATATAATATCTCGTGCAATTCATACACATATGACAGATACTCACACACAACACAACACAACAGGAGGTTGTATAACATGACTAACATGAGTACAAAACACATTTTCATGCCAATGAGTTCTTTCATTTTCATCTCCAATTTCCACGTGACTCTACTCTACTTATCCTAGGTTCCATAGATATCCTGTTTGTGTATGACGACGATTTCATTCCTATTTTCCATTTGACAGATCCATTCAAAGAGAGAATGAAGAAAAAATGATAAAAGTGCACACCAAGGACTCGCGCTCTATGTGAACATCGACTCGTTGTACTTACACTCATCTCATATCCTCCAAGGATATTATGGAATAAAATGAACTCTCTCTAGGCAGAACCGAAAACAACATACCTACCTATATGTAGGTACATGCATAGTATCGCAGATAAGCATTCAAATTCAAAAATGTTGATCCTTATTCTTTTTCTTTGAAAATATTCGTCCTTGGCTCACAAAACAACGTCATGTCATGAATAAGCATTGACTTGCAATATATATCTTCTTCGTTCCATGTTTGGGAGTTAGAGACACCCATGGGTGTCACAATTTATTGAAGGTCTGTGTTATCATAAATTATGGAGAAGAATTCAATTTTTCCCACAATCCATTTAAAACTCAAATTGATGAGATTAGTTTTGTATACTCATATTTTTTTGCACTCCTGCATAAATACGTACCCATGTATGTATGTACCTTCGTCGAAGGAAAAAATCTCGAAGAAGTAATCACCTTCGCTTCAGGGAGGAAAGAGCAATACCTATCAATTTTTTGTTAAAAGACATTTTATACCTTGGGTAACTTTTCGGAAAGGACCATTTGCACGCACGTCATAAACAAGCACAGGCTATTGAACAGAGGTTCTATTTATTGAGTTTTTGTTTTCAACCTTTAACCTAAAAGAGAAGTTTTTGTTAGTTTTTCTATACTTTGCAGGTACTGAAAAAAAAAAACAGAAGAGATCAATGAAATTTGGTCCCAAATATATGGCTAAAAGCAAAAATATCATAAAGTGTCGAAGTTTTGCACACAGACGTTTATTAAGGTTTTATAAGAATTTGGAAATATAAACACTTCTTCTGTGACATAGCACGTACACTTACAGTACATGCTTGTTCATTCTGACTTAAAAAAAATCCAATTTTTTAAGAAAGAGTTCCCTTTTTACTTTAAATACCTTAATTTAAACTACTTTTTAAATCAGAGTCACTCGACTCGACTGACGAAGTAGAATCGACCTTCATCCTGCCATAGAACCGTTTTTACTTGCGATATAGGTACTACACTCACAGGCACAATTATCCGCCCATCTGCATTTTTCGTCACCCTAACTCTTTAAGTTCACTATAATTTATCTGCTGATTTGTTTTTTGTTTAGCGGATATTTTCACAAGAAACAAAAAACTAAAACCCTTATTTCGCCCGATAAAATTGTCGTTGAAGCAATTTTTGCAATTTAAGCGATTTTTAATATTGTTTCAGTTACTTAAACAACATACTGAGAAATCGGTTTTGCATCGCTACTGAAGCTCGTACACGTCTTTTTTAGGTGAGGAATGTTGGTGTGATTGAACGTGCCATCAGAAAAAGGTCGTCAGAATTAAATTTCAGAGCTTTCCGACCGGCGCGCGCCCCAAATTGCTCCCACAGCACCGTACAGCAAGACTTCGTTTTGCGCGAGAATGTGTTAACTGGACTGCAGAGGAAGGAAGGGACGTCTTAACCTCAGACGAAAGCGTGTCTACAGGCGAAGAAACGAAAAATTCGCTCCATGCACGATAACCGAAACAGTGCGTTACCAAGGAGTGTCTATAATGGTTTGGGGAGGCATCAGTTATGAAGCTCGCACGGACCTTGTTGTGTTCGATAGAGGCAATGTGATATACTTGGAAAACGTTTTGCAAGACCATGTGATGCCTTTCGCACCAATTTTTGGTGAACACTTGCGGTTAATGCATGACAACGCACTCTGCCATACCGCAAATTCTGTAACTAACTACCTAAATGAGGTCGGGATTCCAGTTTTGCCATATCCATCTTGCGGTCCAGATCTTAAACCTATCGATCATCTTTAGGACAACCTTAAAAGACGTGTCCGAGCGAGAACACATGTCCCTACCACTCTAGGAGAGCTTAAGACAGCTGCAGTAGAAGAGTGGCACAACATCCCTCAGTCGGATGTTTAGGACATCATTTACGGATTGTCAAATCGGCTCCACGAAGTAATTAGAGCCTGCGTCACACCCATTATTAAAAATTAAGTTTTTCAATAATTTTACCACTTTTTTAACAACAAAAGATAACATCTTTTTCAGTATTTTGTGTTTTTGTTTGTTTTTTGTGTTAATTATTTAATAAACGTGGTTTTTTCTCGGAATTTTTGTTTTTTTTTTATTTTTTAAACTTTGCTTTCAACATTACTTACACCCAATGTGGGCTAAACTTGACGGTTTATTTAAATTTACAGAAATACGAGGTGGGCTTGACATTACGATGATAGAGAACACGAAAAAAGTGGGTCCCGCAATTCCGTCTGTCTGTCTGTGTATATGTCTGTCTATATGTCTGCCTGTACCTCGGCCTACAGCCTAAACCCCTGCAGCGATTTTCTTCAAATTTGGAGAATAAGATTTTTTGGTGATTCTCTAGAGGGGAAATCGAGATTTTTTTAGCTCAAAAAATAACGGTACTTGCCATACAATCGCTTTAAAAAAGTTATTTATCTCAAAAAGGGCTGTTCTAACAATTTTTTTTAAATTGTTTGTGTGTACTAGTAGTGCTATGGTCTATATTTGAGTGAAAAAAAATTTACCCAAAACCGTTATTAACGGTACCTGCCATAAAAGGTTTTTTTTTTTTTTATTTTAGATTTTCTCGTTAACAGCAATTTTTATTTAAATTTTTACTTAGGAGGTCCTAGCAAGTGTGGATAATACTGCATACAAATATTTTCAAAAAAATATTTTTTGGATTTAAAAAAAAAAGTTTAATTTTTTTTTTTTTGAAAAATCATTTTTTTGAAAACGGGTTGATGAATATTTTTAAAATTATGGTTTTAGCTGTATATTATTATATTCTTAAAAATGGCATACCAAATTTTTTTCTAAAAAAATATCAAGAAATTTTATATATAAAAAATTATTTTTTAAGAAAACCGCTACAGCGATTTTTAATTTTTTTTTGCAAAAATTCCCATTTTTTCAAGAATTTAGATGGCGTTCTTCATTCTGAGATGAAAAAATTTTAAGTACTTATTTTATCAATTTAAAAAAAACGTATTTAATGCTTTTTTTCCATATTCAATTTTCCGTTCTTCGATTTATTAAATGGATAAATACATATACTATAATTATTATTAATTATGTGTTTTATATTACACTCAATCCTTAAAATTCGAAGAAACTTTTACTACAAGAGCAAGTTCTTGCGACCCAGTCATGCATTTTATTTATTTAAGCCTAGTGCTCAGTACTTAACTGATGCAAGACGAAATTTGTCTAGGGTCTTCAAAAAAACAGCGAAATAATTACTGAAACTCAGTAGACATAATATCGATGGGGGTAATCATCAGGTAATAGGAACAAAATAAGAAAGTATTCTCCAACAAGTTGTACAGTATCTCTTAATTTGGAAATATTTAATGATTAAATTATTAATAAAAAGTTTATTTGATTTTGTGATAGGTAATCGTAATTACATTTTTTTGATGAAGGTATGTATACATTTATTTGCCAATAAAAAGTTAAGTTTATAAAAAAAAAATCATTTAATGTGAAATTGACTTTTTTGGCTTATCAACACAATACGCTAATCACAAAGCTCGTTATAATTCTGCAGATTAAATAAAATTCTATTTTACAACTTTTGCACAACACATTTTAACTACAACACATGGACACAACATATACTGCCGTAAATGCGTCTGATTACTACCCCAAGGACTAAAATTCATATGCAATGTACGTTGCAGTTAATTAAACTATAGCGCTAGGGTGTATGCGCTATACAAGGTATATAGCTTTATAAGCCAATTGCTGCGGCTTGTTATATTGGCACTGACATTCTGTTTAGCTGGTTATTATTAAACCGTATAAAACACCATCGAATGTTATGTGAAATGAAAACAAATATTTACAAATTCTAATGCATAATATCATGCTCTGTTGTGTGTTAGTATATGGAGAGGGGTTTTATTTGAAATTCACCGCTAATAGCAGTATGGTACAGGCAAAGCACAAGCTTTAATTGCAATGGAACGATACAATTTGTCGCGCTTTGTGGTCATGGATTTTTTTTATTTTTGAATAAAGTTTACATATTGGTTTTGGTTATGCTGTGTGAACATAACGAAGATTTCAAGGAACCCACATCAATGATGAAAATAGTAATTAGGTACAAGATTATGGCTATATTGGGGGACTATGAGGCTGATTTCACGCAAGATCAGTCCCTGGTTCATTATCCAGAAATTCTTGATGACGCTATGATGTAGAAGCCCTTTAATTTAAATCTTCTAGAAATGTTTTTGGGTAGTATTAGGTAATAGCCATAATAAAATAAAAATGTTCGAAAAAAAATTAAAAAATTAAAAACCATATTGCGAAAATGAAAATAAAAATAAATGAATTTGATGGCACAACAGGACGAGCTATAGGGCCTAGTGAATTACAACTCTGAACCATTTCTGAGTGCGTGTCTGCAGGAATGGTGGGGACCTACACTTTATTGCCGAACCCGAACAGCTAATGCGAGCGGCACCAGAGATACTCGTGGAGGTTTTGTCAATTCCTCGCAAGAGGCAGCAGCCGTTTTATTTTATTAATTATTTATAAGTTGGACGAGGCTGCGCATCGAACCTAGACCTCCGGCATTTCAGTCCATCGCATCGCAACCATCATGCCGCGGCTACTGCACGAAAATGAAAGTAGTTTGCTACAAATTATTTTACCATGCGCAGAACTATTTAACTAAACATTCGTTAATTTTCCATTTAATTTAGATTTTATTATCAAATAATAATTAGATATAAAGAAGCTTTTTTTTGATTTTTTTGGAAAAAAGATTGAGTCCTTCAGCCATTTTGAAAATATCTTACCCAAAATGCGAAATATGTAGGTAATACCCTTTATGCTTATTATTTTGATGAGTTTAAATTATTTTTGTTTTAAACCCAACTGCCTTGAGAGTTTTTTTTTGCAGCAAACAAGCCAGTTCAAGGCGATACTAAATGAAAGTATTTAAATATTCTTATGGCTAAATTAACAAAGATATCAAGTTCAATATATTGTGCTGTCGTTGCCCTTGACCACGCACCCAACAAAAAAAAAATATTTTTTTTTCTCAAGAAGCCAATATTAATTTGCTTCTGACGTATTGTGTTATAATCCTACCCTGTCCATATGTGTATATCAGTATATTTTTATTAATTCGTTTTTCCTTTTTTTTTTTATCTGTTCTCACTTGCGGTTCATCATTATAATGTGTAAGGATTCCGAATTAATTAAGGACAAAGCAAATTGAGCGAACATATTGACAAGACAAACCACAAATCCAAGAAAAGAAATAAACACAAAGCGTAAATAATCCCCTTACGTCAAACCATTAATCGAAATCAAAATATTTCACACAGCTACACGTACTAACCATAACAACAACCCTCATATAGTACCCAAATCCTACTTCTCCCCCGCACCTACATTTCTTTCACATTCTGCTGCTTCAATAAAATTGAGAAGAAAGTGATCAAGAGGACCATATTTGCCAAGGCCTGTACTATTTATAATGTTTATATAATGTATATATATATGTTTGTACAGACTTTATTGAGGGTATAGTATAGTAAGACTTAGTGTTCATTATACACACTACACACACAGTATGTTTTCAAATGAAGGAGAATTCAGATATTCCCTTATTGGCGATGATTGTGCCGAAAAGGAATACGCTGGGCTGGTAGCTGTGCGGTATCCTTCCTTCTATAGTTCCTCGTAAATTTTCTTTACATTGTAGATGGTTGTTTCTATAGAGACAAATAGCAGGAAAATTAACTTATTGGTAACACATTTTTCATTACCTTCTGTGCCAAGAATTTAAGCGTAAAGACTTAATTTGAAGAAAAATAATTTCCACGACTGGATCGCATGAATTTGCTCTTGAGGTTCAAGGTAATAAAGTGGTTAAGTATTATGAAGTTCTAACGTAATTATTTATTACTTTAAGAAATAAATAAGGAAAAAGTGTGAAAAAGTCGAAAGCGCTTTACAATAGCTACTTTTATTTAATACAAAAAATACCTTCTTTTTAGAAATTAATATGGATTTTAAAATTGATTCTGATCTTAAGGAAATAAATTCAATTAGAACAGTTTTTTATAAAACGTTTCATCTAAAATTGTTAAATGATAGATAATCTGCTCTAGATGATCTTAATTAACAAATCAAATGAAAAGAGTATAGTTAGTAAGCATATTAATACTATTTCTTGCGAATTTTTAAGTTAACCCGTTCATCTATATAAGCACTTAAATGGAAGCGCAGAAAGGACTATGAGGAGATAGCGACTTCTTTGAAAAATTATTTTTGATAAACATTTTGTAGCAAGCTGATTTTCTATGTCCATGCTGCAAAAATTTGAACCCATCCTCTCTTCATGGTGTATCATATTCCTCGCTAGAGTGACCCTTTGACTACTTTTTTTTTTCTCAATCAAGTCATCCTTCCACATCTCATCTCATCCTTAAAAAAACAAAAACACAAATCGCATTAAAAATCTCGACTTTTTCAAATTTAGACAAAATAATTTTTATTAGTTCATCAAAAACTTTGGAATAATTCATTTTTTTTTTCATACGAACCCAATACTTATCCCATAGAGCAAAAAAAGAAAATATTGATAACAATGTTTCCAGAAATAATTGCATAGAAATGTTGGTATTTGTTTGTAAGACGAAATCAAATTGCTATATAGGTAAGGTATCTCTTATAAATATATTGATTTGTAGTTGTATAGTTAACGTCCATTAAATTCAAAGCAAATAAGTTTAGTCACTGTCACATGTACAATCTCATATCTCATTGCGTCTACAGGGTGTCTGGTAAACATTGGATTAACCTGAAATGGCGTATAGCCCACTTTATGCCTGCTTCGAAACCGGAAATAAAAAGGGGCTATCTCAAAGGGTACTCAAATTTAGTGCATTTTTTCGTTAAGTGTATTTGTTTTTACTTACTTTACGTTTTTGAATACCACAGCTACAAGTGGATGAATTCCATTGATTTTCTTTTGCAGCAATTTTCTTCACAATTGACGCAAAAACATAGTTCCTAGGAAATTTTAATAGCTCCTGGATTTTTTTTTATTAAAGGAAAATTAAAATTGTTTTTAATTCCAAAAATTAAGATAATAAAAAAAATGAAAAAGTTTAAGCAGATCGTTTTGTTTTTTTTGTAAAAATACTGTTTATAAATTGAGCCAAAGCATAAGTTGTAAGAAAAGTTAATTTAACTGACCATAAATTAAAAAAAAAAAAACAACGTCAAATTTGTATTTTTCACAATAAATAGATTTTTTTGACGCTTTTGGCATTTTTTAAAAATTATATGTGGATTTTTTGAATTTCAAAACAAAACGTACATCCCAATATTCGTCCCCCCAGATTTAACAAAAAAAAAACACTTCCTAATTTTGGTGGAAAAACCCCAAACTGGCAGCCCTGCTTCATGTTTTCAATATAAGAAAGATATTAAAAAACTTTTTAGGGATTTTATAAAAGCGCAACACCTGACGATGCTCTGTTGTTAAGAATTGAGATGCCACCATGAAAATGTTTGTAGGGTTTCATCGAAATTCAAAAATTCATTTTTAAGGAAATAAAACAGTCAATTTGTTTTAAGTTTATAAGCATTGGACTATTATAAATATTTAATTTCTCTTATAATAATGAAAATGAGGAAACAAAATTTTAATGCATAAATTGCATGCTCCAATATTGCAGTCATTAAACCATTAAAAAAGTGTGTGCGAAATGGCTCAGTTAAAATGAAAAACAAAGCCAAACAAAATGGCAAAACTAATTAAAAAATTCTATATTATCTATGTAGACGTACAACATACATAACTCCAACTAAACTAAAATCACAGCTAGACAAAGAAAATAAAGAAAAGACAAAATTTCCATCACCAAGAAATTGCCATAAAGAAGAGATACGAAAATAAATAGAAATAAATGGTTTAAACAAGACTAAACAAAATACTAAATACAAAAAATAAAAAAAACAAGCCGAGAAAAACTCATTCGGATAAATCTGCACTTGACTCACATGCAATTGCGAAAATGTCAATTTGTTTCAGTGTGTGAATCTGTTTTTGGTCCAATCCCTGCGGTGCAGTTTTCTTTCTTTTTTAACCCATCTAACCCATCAGACAGGGTAGTGAATCGGGAATTAGAGTTGAGTCGGAGCCTCACTCAAACCCATAGACGAATCGAATACACCAACACAAGACCACTATGTACAGTGGATTAGTCCTCAATGTACATAAATTCAAAATTCCAATAGACTTTTCGAATGATTGTTTTTATTTGCAGCGCAGCCGGGTGCAGCAGTACCAGTAGTAGCAGTTTAATAGCAGAGAGAGTAGAATAAATGACTTGGAAAACTTAAATGAGTCCTTAAATATCAGTAGGAGCCAGCAATTGTGTCCGTTTTTAACCAGACTCTGGCATATCGAATGTTCACATCGCCACCCTCACACCTAAACTTAGGCCATTCATTCCCAAACATGCTGGTTGCCGCAATAAGGGTTTGGGGTTCAAACAAAGCAGGTTTCCTATTATATCTCTCTCTCCCTGACAACAAAATGTACATTCGCAATTTTTATTTGTCTCCTATTTTTTTTTCATTGGCTGTATTATTTTTTTTTTTTATTAAATAAAATTGGTTTACAGTGATATTGTCTACTGGGAGTTGCAGAGTAGAGGAGAATGGGATCTAGGACACACACTAGCCGCCGATGTAGTGCTGCAAAAAAAAAAATGTCCCACTGCTGATTTATTCTCGGCCAGATAGCCTGACCACTGAAATTTTCATGTGATTTATTGCCGTAAGGATTTTCGTTTATCAAATGTTGTCACATACCCGAGCAGTGGTAGTCATTTTGGGGACCGTTTATTGCCATTTCCAGTTCTAAATACTCTCTCTGGCACATAGCTCATACGTCAGGAGTCAGGAGCAAGACCTTTTCTCACCCGCACCTGTAAGGCAATCCGATGGAGAATACTAAAATAATAAATAAAAAAAAAATAAATTGTCAACTACTGGCTCAGTGGGTTTGATTGGGGACTTTGTCAGAGCAAAACAATAAAAACGCACACAGACAGCTGCTATATATGAACATATGAAGCTTCAATAATTGTTACAAAAAAAAGGAAAAACTTAAATTATAAAGAAATATTACTGATTTTTTTAATTGCCTTTAAGCTACACTCTATTTGTATTGAGCAGAAAGAATTTAAATAAGGATTTTGCTGGTTAAGTCAAATTTTAGGATTTAAAATTAAAAAATTGGCGCAAAATTTTAGATGATTTAGTATGATGTTAAAGCATTTTTAGTATGATGCTAGGTTAAAAAAAAGGCTTTTCCAAATTTTAAACGATTTAGAATCGTATTATCTTTTTAACGTTTTATACTAAAGTTAAAATCGCCAAATGCCTATTCTATTTTTTTAGTATCTAAATCCAAGTGTCACTTTGGCAGCTACTATTGTAAAAATGGTTTGAAATGTCACTGTTTTAGGCGTGTTCAACTAGAAAAATTGGTTTAGTATGATACTAGTTAGAAAATGTTTTTAGACTAAGAATATTTTAGTAAAGAGTATTAAAGTTAGAAAATTGTTAAGTAGTATCATGCTAATACCTTAAGATCAGGCTCTTTAAAATGTTGCAAAATTTTCATATAAATATCTATTCATTTTGATTCCTGCTCGACGAAAAATAAGTTTGAAATTTTGAATATTTCTTGTCTCTCTCTAAATAACTCATAAAAGTATAGAGCAGAGCAAAGTTTACAAAAATAATTTTTTGGGTTAGGATCTGAATCCCGAATTTCCCGAAACCCATAGTCAATAAAAACGAAAATCTAACCCGCTCACCAGCCGTTCGGATTCGGCAATAATCTGTAGGTCCCCTCCATTTCTGCAGACACGCACACAGGAATGGTTGAGAGTTGTAAGTCACTAGGCCCTGGTTCTTCATGAGCCTAAATACTGAAAAACCTAAATCCAATAAACTCAAGATCCCGGACTCAGTACAGACATTTTGGTAAATCTTCTAGAAGTAGGTACTCAATTTTTGTTTATTATATATTCCAGTTCGAATTCATAGATAAGACAGGACAACGTCTGTCGGGTCAGCTTGTTTGAAATAGAAACCGTTCTAACCGATAAAATCGGGGCCCGTTTGCGTTATTTAAGATTTGTTCCGCTCATTCTAGACTTATATTGAAGAAAACTTCAATTTCAGAATTGGTTCACGAAGAAAATTCAGATATTTAAATTGGGTTAAGGTTCAAACCGCACATTTTTTTTTTTAATTTTTAAAAACTTTTTTTTATTATTTTCAGCATTTTTTTAAATAGCCTTTTTTTTTAATTTGAATTAATCTCAAAAACAATAAGGATATACATGCAACGAAATAAGTTTACCAATAATTGTGGAAAAAGATAAGTTTACGCAAAAGTTTGCGTGAACATCCTTTTTATTCAGCTGGATAAATAATGCGTAATTGAATCAGCTGTTCGTTAAACGTCAAATATTAATCGTCAAATACTAAACGTTAACAGATGAGGCATGTGACAGATTAGACGTGTTCAGATTTCGAAGTTATTTTTAAATGGATAACCTCTCCCAAACTGACGCGAAATCGGAGATATATTTCTCGGAACGATACAAAAATGTTCGATAGGTACACGAGTCGCGTTTTAAGGTAGAACTATAACCGCCATATTATTCAGTCTTGGATTAAAATGAGCTCTTAATCCAAATGGATTAATGTGACATTAGATTAAACTTAATGGGATTAATTTTTGGTTAAAATAAGTGAATACATCTTGGTTAAAGTTTTAATCTGGATTAAACGACTGAATAAAATGGCGCTAATAGTCTTAAACTCAAGGCAGTGGTCGAACGAAAATGAGAGAATACGAAAAAAATCATATGGCGCACCCATAATGTCGGTTTCTTGATTTTTGTTAACTTTTGCTTTCGTTGACAACAACGTGCTTTCATTGTTGCTTTCGACGTCGTCAACGAATGATTCGCATTGATTTGGGAAAGCCTTTATATGTAGTTCTATCTTAATAATTTACTAGCCATCTTTCCTACTTTTCCTAATCGTTGAGTAAATATAGACGTCCTATTTTATTTTTTTTTTGTATAAACCACGTTTAATCCACTACCCTTTTTTTTATAAACTACGTTTTGATTTATGTATTAGCCCGTAGCTTAATGGTAAGTGCGTTGGACTGTCATGCCAGAGGTTTGGGTTCAATAGCAGCCGCTTCCACCTTAAGTTTTTTTCAGAGCTACTACCTCTTGCGAGGAAGTGACAAATCCTCCAAAAGTATCTCTTGTCATAGAAAAGTGCCGCTCACCTTAGCCGTTCGGATTTGGCAATAAACTGTAGGTCCCCTCCATTCCTGCAGACACGCACACAGGAATGGTTTAGAGTTGTAAGTCGCTAGACCCTATTTCTTCATGAGCCGTTTGTGCGACCAAATTTATTTATTTTTTATGTTTTAATTTATAACTTTTTTCTATAAATTACGTTTTAATTCACAACTTTTTTCGCTAACTAATCGCTATGCAATAGTTACAGAGCACGGTCAGAGTGTTTTTTTAGTTCTCTGAGACATCATAATATGTATTATATATCTGAACACGTCTGATTCTAAAAGTCACAATGGCGTTTGTATTAGTTTACCCAAATAAATTTGTATAAGTTTTCGCAGCAAATAAATATATCCAATTTGCGTAGACCATTTCCCATACAAAATTTTACAGTTCATTTACCAAAAGATAAACTTATCCAAAAGATAAACTTATCTAGTGTTTTACGACGTTTCATGAATTCCCTTAATATCATTTTCTGAAACGAAAAAGAATTGAAGAAGCATAGCATCATCGCTTAAAACTGTCATGTAATGAGGATTTAACATAAAGACATAAACAAATTTAAAGAAAAGAAATTGGATAGTAAGCCTGAACAGTGTTACCACTTTTCGGCAAACTTTCCGCAGTAGATTCACAAAAAAAATGCTGTAGATTGAAATTTTTTTCAAAAAACAAGGAAGATTAAAATTTTAAAAAAATATTAAAGGTAATTAAAAAAAAAAATTAACATATTTGTCATCAAAAATAAAAAAGTGTTGTTAAAAATACATACCTATTGTTAAATATCAGGCTATAAAGTTAATTAGGTATAACTATTTTTTAATTTTAAATTTCCTATCGCTACTAAGTCTTTCATGACTTTGGCCTTTACCAACACTGTGCATCCTTAAGAAATGCATATAAAATACAATTGCATTTGATAAATACAAATTTTAACATTTTGTGCAGATTTTATTAAAAAAATTGCCCATTTTACCACAATTACCACAAAAAAACGGAAATTAACAAAATCAAGATTTCCGTCAGCTTTCAATATTCATCAAAACAGAGCCGATATAGTCGAAAACCGTAGATGTTAATAAGTTAAGTAGGATGTGAGTATTTCCTGAAGAATTAGAATTTGCAATCAATGACAAACTTGAAAAATAATTTGTGGTTTCTTTGTTTAAGAGCAATTTTTTGTAAAACCAAAAATGCAGTAGATTTGATTTAAAGACAGTAGATTTATTTTGAAAAAAAAAAATGCAGTAGATCTACTGCAATTGCAACAAAGTGGCAACCCTGAGCCTGAGCGTTTATACTTGAAGCCAAATAGTTTTTGTTAAGAGAATAGCTAAAGATATCCTCTAGCTTTGCAACCTGAAACAATAATTTAATTACCTTTGTATGTAGGTATAATTGTTAAAAATATTGCCAACGTAAACCGAATCAATCGATCCCAATGTCAAACGTGACAGTTTTCATCAATGAAATCAAATGTTATCGAAAATGTACCAGTACCTACATAAATAGTACCTACCTACTACATATTTTTTTTTGCAAAACTGTTTTTAGTAGTGCTTGCATGTTTGCTTTTACGAACTTGAGATATGCTGTATGGTGCTCCAAATATATTAAAACGTGCCGCCAGTAATAATAATTGTATACACTTAACATAATGTCCAACAATTTTTTTTTAACGAATTATTATTAAAGTAAGCAGCATTTTGACCAGTTCAACATAAATTCCCAATTTGAATTCACTTTTATTATATTTTGGTTTATTTATTTTCCACAAAAAAGTATGCCATCCGCCGACAAAGTTTAACAATAATTATTATTGTTCGTGTTTTTGCAAGGTGCAAATAATATTAACCACAATTAGGATTTATGTCGACCGAAGCCAAACATAAGCCACCGCTATCATAATGCGAACAAAGCAAGGTTTTTCAATATCAGGCGTTGGGCCAAAATAACAAGTTTACAAAAATGTCCATGGGAAAAAAATTCAGCAAAACCTCAAATAGTTTAGTGTTTATTATGTCGCATGGTTTTCAACGTTCAGGCCAAAATTTTTCATACAATTCGAATAATGTTCACACCAAGCAAACAAATGTTAACTCCAATATTATTTTAAAATAAAAATAACCATACCTATGTACCTAGCTATCAAAAAAAAAGTCCTTTGCCAACATTTTCTGACTCGGAGGGGTCAGTGAGCTAAGAGGTGTCTTCTCGAGTCTCCAGTGTAGCATGTAATGTGGTGATGGTTTCGATATGAATATGTGTACATACATATTTGCGTCCAATAACTGTACGTTACATATACAAAGTGTTGCTGGAATTCTTTTTGTTCAGTTTGTTGTGTTGGTGTTAAGAATTTTTCTTTTTGCATTCCGGTTCCGGGCTTTGTGTTTTTAACCAATTTTTGGTTGGTTTTGTCGTGTTTTTCCTTCGTCCTTACTGAAATAAACTGCATTGCAGGCGACATGTGACCATAAATTTCTTTCATACGCCGCCGTTTTTTTTTTTTTTTTTTTTTGTGAAATGCATTTTCACTTCGGTTAAATTTTTTTGTTTAACATTTTTGTTTTAATATTCTTTTTTTTTTCGTTTGGGTTTTAAATTCTTTGGTCTACTGATGGTGCTAAGTCCTTGTTCGTGTATTATTACAAAAAAGATGGAGCAGCAAAACAAAGCCATGTGTGACGTAATTTTTTATTGTGTCCAAATGTCCCTGTTTGATCATAGTCAGATAAGAGTTTTTAACAGCGACATGGTGCGGCGTTCTCTGGTTCCTCTACCCGAATACACTTTTCTTTTTTTTTTTTTTTTCATTTCGATTCTTTTAAATTTTTTTAGATGAAGGACTCTGAGGGTTAAAATCAACGGGATATTATATTAAGCTCGAAATAAATTAAGCGCCGATGATGACGTCGAATGGCGATGAATGCAAGGACATGATGATATTTTATTACTCTGTGAAGGATGCAATAACGAAACAAAAAAAAAAAAAAAACTCAGCTTCAAATTACAAGAGTTTCCATGAGTTTGTGGTGTATGTTTGTGTGTTTGGTTGGTCATGGAGTGTGTTTTATGTGTGCATATATGAAGTAAAACTGTTTGTGCTTTTGGCACTTCGGAATCAGGATTTATGTTTTTCGCTTTTGCATAGTGGCATCTGTGAACAATGAATGACAATTGGAAGTGTGTGTGCCTGAGACAAACATTGAGTTAAGAGGATCGAGATAAAGGATCGTATATTGCTATTTTTTTCTCTCTCTCACTATGTACTTATTATTATTTTACTTTTCATTTTTTTTCCCGGATAAACTGACAATGCTCTTATACAAAAGTATTTATAGGTAGTTACAATGAAAAGATTTAACACAGCTGGAGCCAAATTTACAGCAAATTGAAGTTTTTTGTTTATATTAATTTGTTTTTGCCAAAAGAGTCAGCCTATTGTTGAATACCAAAACTGAAAATAGGAAATTGGAAAAGAATTACTACATACATTAATATTTCTAGCCCAAGCTGGATATTTGAAGAGCCAGTTAACGATACTGCCAAATTCCACTTGCTTTAATATCAAACGTCAATATTTGAAAAGAAACAATCAGAGCGTGGGTTAAAAAGACAGAACTTATCTGAGAATCTTCTTTTCAAACGAATAGGTATGACGATTAAGATTTTACTGTTGACCCTAAAAATTTATTACATTACAACAGCTAGAGTTTGATAAAAAAAAATAAATAAATTTGACGGCACAACAAAGCTCATGAAGAACTAGGGCCTAGGAGGGGACTTACAGTTTATTGCCGAATCCGAACGGCTAAGGTGAGCGGCACTTTTCTGTGACAGAAGATACTCTTTGAGGATTTTTCTCTTCCTCGCAAGAGGTTTGCCCTGAAAAACAATTTTGTGTTTAGGAGGCAGTGACTGGGAATCGAACCCGGACCTCTGGCATGATGACAGTCTATTGCACTAACCATATCATGCCATGGTTACTGCAACAAACAATATTGTCTATAATCTTAATTTGGAGACTCATACAAAACTATTAAGCTCTAGCTAGAATTATATAGAACTATCTTTTTGATGAACCAATCCCGAAATGGTTGGAGTCATGTTTTAAAACACGTTCCATACACTGAGAGAATTAACATACATATAGTTGACCCATTAGACACTAATGGTCTTTTCAATAAAACACTGTCTAACTTTAGACTGCCGTCCAAGTTTTACGAAAACCTTTCTAATTTTTGCTAAAGTGATCTAACTTTTTATCAAAGTAATCGATTGTCTTAACCTTGACAAATGTAATATATTTTTTTATTAAATAAAGCATATTTCCGACTGTTTCGAAATACTTAGACATAGTTTTAACAATCAAAAATCTAATTAATACTGCCATAAAAGTCGTTATTATAAAAGTTGTATAATTTAAAACAGCTTTAAAATGAACATTCTTAGTTGTTGTCTATAAATTTTATTCGATATATCGTTATTATTTTTAAAAATAATATTTGTTCGCCTAATCCAGTAGTATTTGAACCTAAATAAATATTTCCTTTCGTAACTATTTCAATTTATATTGGACGATTTTTTCTCAAAATATTGTGTGTTTATGCTTATGATATACCAATTTTTTAAGAAACATAATTTTTGATTGCGTTCTATCCAACAAAAGGATAAGTAAGTATTTTTTGTAGGTACATTTATTTTTTGCAGTTTTTGTACAGTTTTTGATTTTTGTTTTTTAAAGATAGGTAATTTTGATCTAGATTTTTGAAAAAAATTAAATTTAAAAAAAAAATAAAATATTTTTTTGATAATTTTAATAATTTTCAATAAACTTTTCATTACCAAGTGTATCTAGGTATATTTAATTATTTTTTCATAAAAGTATTCATATAAATTCCATGCATTTCATGTAAGCAGAAAATTTTATTTCAATAATTTTGCTATTCCTTTCGGCGAGCGTTGCGAAAACTCAACACGAATTTTCTGGGAAACCAAAAGCTTTTCCAATTTTGTTTTAAATATTTCTCCTAGTTACACAAAAAATATCCAGAATGTGAAATTTCAAATGTTTCTAGGTAAACTATGGAACCGGGTAGCCGTCGGAAATGGGTTAATGTTCTCAATATATTTTAAGGAATTTCGAAAACAAGGTCTATGAAAAAAAATTCCGAATAAGATGCCTTATTTTTGCTATGCAATACTTACATAATGACTAAATAATTTATACAACATAATAACTTACTTCTTTAGTAGTTATTACACGAGTCTACAAAGAGGTTAGAGTGGTTGATGCTTTTTAGAGTAAAACAAATATAGGTAAGGGTAAAATATAGATAATTGAAGGTTTAATTATCACATTAAAAAGAGGTCGCCATTAGGTGGGTAGCATTTTGTTCATCAATATTGTTGAAAGTTATGATTCTAATGCTATAAAATGCGTATATACAGTAAAATATACATTTTTGATGAAAACGCCCTTTCCTTACACATACCCGTATAATTTACGTGAAATCCGATAGTAAAAATAAACAAACCTTCCTTTTGATAACTCTGATCTCTATAGGACCGGCTATTAAAGTTTATAATCATACAACATTAATTCAATTGACATTTTTGTTTTAATTCATTCCCATCACTGAATAGATATCGGTTTAAGAGTAAATTTCACTACATTCTTTAACCTCACCTCCATCATACAATGCGATTATACTTAAAATTATATACACTCTATAAACATAACAGATATTCAAAATATACCTACTAGATGTTTTGTATAAGGTTTATTACGTCTACTCCATAAAACAAGCAACTAATGTTTTTATCTGCAGTATAGGTAGATATAGGTACTTTTGTTGATGGTGGTTGCGCCATATAATATGTGAATATATGTACCGCTTTACGCGTGTAAAATATCAATTTTACCCCTGAATATGGGTTCATTAGTGTTAAGCGCACAATTCCAGATCCCCGAAATGTTGTTTTCCGGAACAGTTTTATCTAAAAGGGCCTAAATATTATTCCTACAGAAACACATCACTCTGACAACTATACGTGTATAAAGAGAGAGCTACAGTTCATATACGAGATACCTACTATACTAAACGTGTGGTAAAGTGTACACCGCGCGTACTGCAATATATTTGTGCGTATTAAACAAGTGGTTGATTCTCATACGAATATCCTGAAAATATATTACCACATATAAAAGCAATTTATTTCCTTATCCTCTAAGGGATATCCGTAAAAAAAAACAAACAACATTAACACACTGAAACATTCCTATCTGACATAATACTCATACCGCAATAATGTTTTCTTTTTGTTTAATTTTCCGAGGCTCATTATTCCTATACAGAAATGTGTTGGGATCTTGTTGTCAGTTTATATTTCATGAAAATAAATATAAAGACAAATATTGTGGATCTAATAAATTGAATTCAAAAATTGTAAACATTTGTGTGCATATGTAATCTGCGTTATCCATTATATTATTTAAGCATAATCTCTCTCTTTTTTTAAAGCGAAACTTTATAATGGATTATAACAAAAATACGCGTTTCCTAAAACGTTTTAAAGATTCGTCGATGAAAATGCTCCAGAATATAAAATTCTTCACGTTACGTTCGGGAACAAATCGACCTAGAGACTTTCACCAGACCTTGAGACGATTGGCAAGACGAAAAAAGTGTCTGTTTGCCTGTCTGTTTGATAAGCTGTTTTGCTGTAGCCTTAAAAAATAGTTAGACTCTTTATAAACTTGGTACCAAGAATTTTTTGGCATTCTATTCAATTTTACAAGGGTACACCTGGACGTATACGTACTATTTTAATTTTATTTAATCATTTTAATTTTTTTCGGTTTGTGCAGTTTGGTTCTGTTGGATCAATTTAAATTGTATTATTTTCTGATTTAGAAGGCACTTAAGAAGTCATTAAGAAAAAGTTAGAAAAATATCTACTCAGCTAAATTTAGATATTAAAATATCCTTAACCAATCTTTAATATCAAGTACGTGTGACTTTATAGTGAACTTTATCAAAGAAAAAGTAGATATTACCCCAACCTCAGCTTTTTAGAGAATTATTATTTTTTTATCCATATTGAAGAAAGTAAAAAAAGGAAAATTGAACAAAATGACACAAACGCAAATGCATTCAATAGAATTATCTTTTTTTTGTTTGTCGAACGCTCAACAAAAGAAAGTGAACACCGAACACCAACAGAATTCTTTTTATGCAATTTGGTGCCATCGTCTAATAGCATTTTTTATGCAGTACACGGCCCCATTCTGCCACCACCTCACCAACCACACCGACACTCACAACTCCTTCAAACACTTTTTCTCTTGAATGTACGCTGATTTTGTGTGAGATAATTTTTACTGTGTTGCACGAGTTGCGATGTCACTCTTTATACAAACAGAAGAATAAGGATGATCTTAAGTTTGTTCTCGCACACTGTGACTTTGTCCTCTGCTCTGCGTGTTTGTGGGAATTCTTTTTTGTGTAAAATTATGAGGGACGTTTTGAAATTGATTTTACTATCTGAATTGAATCTTTAAATTTGATGATATTTAAAGTTATCTTGTGGAAGTGGTAAGTAATGCGTGAACTATCGAGATAAATAAAAGAAAAAAAAAAAAAAAACACAAAACTTCATTACTTTTTATCTTACAAACAAACGAGAGTATCGAAATGAAGTTTGAAATGAAACAAAGCAGTATTTATATGTAGGTATACAAAATTTCAAATAAAGTGTTTTAAAGATGTTCAGAAATATTACCCAAAGTAAACCATGATGTAATGGTTACTGCGTTCGGCTATCATGCCAGAGGTCTGGGTTTGATTCCTAGCCACTTCCATTCACATAAAACCAAAAATAGATTTTTTTCAGGGCTAAAAAAATTGTAGGTCTCTTACATTCCTGCCTAACAACACGCACACATGAATGGTTTAGACTTAAGAGTTGTAAGTTATTTGGCTGGGAGTCGGACAGAAACCAGAATATCCGTAATACCGAATACAGAAAACCCAAAATCCCGAAAACCCAAAATCGAGAAAACCCAGAATTCCCAAAACCTAAAATCCAAAAACCCAAAATCCCGTAAGTAAAATTGAAAAACGTATATTTTCTTTAAATTTTTTTTAATAAATAAACGTTTCGAAATCGTCTGTTAAACTTTTATTGGACAAAAACAAAATAAACCTATAACAAATAGCGTTTTCTTGTAGCGTTTTCTAATGTTTTGTTTTTCGCTGGAGATGTAAGTGGCCAGCACTGGGGTTGCAAGGCAGCGGCATGCCTCCCATACATGCCTTTCTGTTTATACGCCGCGCCGTAATGCTGGGTGCTCTAGGATTTACCGGCAAATTCTAGAATTTCTTCATTTCGGTTATTTACAGTAACAAATACACACCAATGTAAGAGCCCCCTGCTAGAACTTTAAGCCAACGGCAACGTTGCTACGCTTCTACACTGTGCGGTGTCTGGGAATAAATAGTTATCTTCTTGTTAACTATTATACTTATTAAGTCCACACATACAACTATTTTCCGAAACCGAAATCCCGAATTAATTATAAATAATTATATAAAATGAAAAATTTGGGCAAATTTTTCAATCATAATCATAAAATTTGCGCAAATTTTTCATTTTTTATACATTTTTGGGATTTTGGTTTAAGGATTTTGGAATTTTGGGTTTTCGGAATTTTGGATTTTTGGGATTGGGTTTTTCGGGATTCTGAGTTTCCTGGATTTTGGGATTTCGAGATTTTGGGTTTTCGTAATTTTTGGTTTTCTGGATTTTGGGTTTTCGGGATTGTGGGTTTTCGGGATTCTGATCCCAACCCCATGTGGCTATGGTTCTTCACTAGCTTTTGTCCTACCAAATTTATAATAATTAATCGCCATTGACAAGTTGGTAGATTTTAGGGGTTATGTATGGGGTGTATCTCTGAACTATCTTGAATTCTGGAAATATTTCAGAATACTTCTCAGTGGCAAATACAAGATGTCCCTGGTTTGTCAAAGATGTATTCCCCAAGGGCTGCCTTTCTGGCTCATGATAGGCTGGGAATTCACACAGGATATGATAGGAGCCCTCCTCCGCCTCTCTTCATCCTGAAGTCTGCTGAGAGATTCAGCCATAGGTTCCTCCGAGCCCATAACAAGTATCGATTGCTGACCACCTGCCGTTTGACGATTTGAGTAAAATCGGGTGGATTCTACTTTTTTCTTGTTCTAGTGGCATAAATACAGAGGAATTGATTTGGCTCGGATCAAGGGATACACGTTCTATAGGCCATTTTATTCACCATTCCATTTCCACGAATATCACGGTGTTATGGGGAATTATCAAAGGGTAACAGGCAGAGGAGGAACGATTAACTGCCTGAACAGAATGGTGACGGAGACGGAACCAGAGCTGGAATAGCTGTCAAAATATTGAATACACACAAATTCAATGTTGCGAACACAACGAAACGTAGCCACATACGGAGCTGCAGCCGCAGACGGAAGAGTTCACCAACTTTTAATTTTTCACATACGACACTTTTGACGTTTCAAATTGTATGAAGAAAAAAAAACAACTTTTTGGTCGGAAAAATATTTTGTGGTTATTTATTGCGAAAAAAAATTATTTATTAAAAGGAAAAGTATTTTACACAAAAAATGTGAATTCGGAGCTAGTACACACGAATATTGTTTTGTTTTTCTTTAAAATACTTTCAAAGTTGTACAGTTGAATTGTGGGCATGTAAAAATTATAACGTACGACACTTTTTGACAGCTCTTCCAGTTCCGTCTGCGGCTCCAGTTCCTGAATTCTATTCTGTTCAGGCAGTAAGCTCGTTTAAGAAATTGTAGCCAATTATTAGATATAAGATCGAATTCAGCAGATTTTATAAGTAGAATTACTTGTTTTAATGCATACAACTCGATTTAAATTTTTTTTTTTACAAAATCAAAAAACAAAAACAGCAGAAAATTGACTTATTTTAGAAACGGGAAGTATCTATAGGTATATAACAACTTAAGTTGAATTTATTACTATCATTATTATAATATCTTCTTTTACATACAAAAATAAAACAAAAAAATTCAATAATGTAATCATATTTATATGATTTGTACGTTGCGTCCCCATTTCCGTCCTGATTTATTGATTTTTATCTTATAGCAATTATTTTCAAGGAATGATTTTTGCAAGTTATTGTTGACTTGGTCATTATTGGTCGTCATCATATTTCTGATCCAATGTAAATAATTCAATTTTTGCAATCTTAGTCTAAATATTTAAACATTATAAATCATTTGTGTACCTCTAACTCTCTACGAAGGAAAATAAGATGACACTAATTTGCATATCTTGATAAATTTCAATTTGATATTAAATTTGAATTTCAATGGAAAACAATTTATTTTTTTTTTTATAAAATAAGATAGGTATACCTACATTGAAATTGTGAAAAGGAATGGGTAGATAAGTTTCGTGGGGTAAGCCAATAAATTTCTACTAAAAAGTCTTACTTTTTCAATAGAATTTATATCGTAATGTTAATATAATAGACAGGACCGGTTCTCAGATTCACGAAACGAACTTCATTATTTGTATATGACTTTCTATAGATATATGTATCTGTAGGCTTTCCACTATTGTTTAGAGGGAGGTTAAAGTATTTTAAGCCCAGGTGTTTTTTTTAAGAAGCAAAGATATTTTAATTTTACAGCGTGCACTCTTTTTTTTGGGGGGGGGGGATGATTCTTGGGATAATTTTAACAAAAAATAGTATAGGGGAAAAGTTCTTTCTCCCCCACTAGATTTGGGGGCAATTTCTGAAAAGGTAACTTAAATGGAAAAAAGTATTCAAAATCAACGAAAGCACATACAATGATGTGTTATAGCTTTTTTAAAGGTAAATACTGCATTTTGCATGTGTGTTTTTAAATTAAATTTCAAAGTAAACATTTTGAAAAGAAAAAATTATTTTTTTTTTCAAGTTTATTTCCTTTAAAATTTTCATCGATGAAATAGCACTGTATTTTTTGAATATGCAATGCCCCTATAAATTTTTACTCAAATACTATACTAATTTTTGAGAAATTAAAAAAAAAAAAAAAACTAAAACATTTGACTTTGAAATTTAATTTCTCAAAAAGCATTCACTAAAACAATTCGATTTAAAAACACCCAAAAGAACAGAATACATGTTAGCCTTCAAAAAAGTTTCATTTTATGTTTTTTCGTTTGTTTTTAATAATTTTTTTTTTTGCATTTTACGTTATTTTTTTCAACAATTGAACCCCGCCTAATTCCAGGTGGGTGAGAAAGAATATTTCCCCCATTAATTTTTTTGTATGATGTTCACAGGAATCATCTCCCAAAATATAGTACCTACATGAATTAGGGGGCACCCTGTATATTAAAAATTCAAATCTTATCCTAATTTTATTTTCGAGATATTCCTACTTTAAAAACCAATGAAGTCATGGGTTAAAAACTAATACAAAAATGTTAGTAAAACAGTTCGTTCGTTATTTTATTCATACACAGGTGATTCTAAGACCCATGCTGAAAGATGATGGGTTATTGAAATAAATCTTTCCAAATCTTTCAAAATTTTGTATTCGAATTTAGAATCTTCATATTGTTTTTTTTTTAGTTTGGCTGTTTTAAGGTCCAGCAAATTTGATTTTTAAAGCTTTGTTATAAAAAAAGAAGTAGAAAAAGTAAAGAGGAGATGAAAGTATTGCTTGATAAGCCGGTATACTGCAAAATGGATTTGTACTTGGTTATACTACCATATGCGTTCTAACCATTTCCACAAACATTGTTCAGCTCTTAGAAGTCCATTTTGCAAAACTGTGCTCAGTCATTTTGCATAAAATTCGGTCTCATATGAATCCATCAGTGAAGAGATGATGTGACAGGCAACCAAGCAGATCCTTCTGTCAAGTAACTAGATGTACGTCAGTATTGGCAACAGTTACATTGTTCAACTCTCAGTTTCCTTGCTTTGTCTTTATTGAAACAAAAGGTTAAACTGCTGCCATATTTTTAGCTGTGCTTGGTAACGATTTTTTTTTATTTTCTTTAAATCTGCCGTCTCTTGTTTGCATTTGACATTTTTTTGCGCAAAAAAAAAAAAAAAAAGTATAAAAGTGGCAAAGGCAAAACACGAAGAAATTATAAAAGCAACTCATACCCTTTCTATATAGAATCGAGGTACCCTTGTCCTATAGTCGAGACACATTGACACTGACTGCTGCGCCCCCAAACACTGGCAACTGGCAACCATCAGAGTAAAGAAAAACAATTTGGCTCTGCTGGAACTCCATTGTCACAGGCAAGACAACCACACCAACAACACAACCAAGTAAAAAAAAAAAACAAAAAAGAAACACTTAAAATGGGATTGGTCTCTTGTCAAAGTGGAATTTTTATCGCTCGCGCCTTGTTCTCGTTCCTCTATGAAAGATAGGACAGAAAACTTCCATTTTACTTCTTTTTTTTTTTTTAGTGTGATAAGATTGGAATATTTGCATAAATTATTGTTAAAAGATGGCGAAATTTACAAAAGGGTAAACAATTTTAAAATGAAACCGTTTCCTAGGTATCTATGTTGTATCTCTTGGCGATGATGAAAGGTAGACCAAGAAATGCTTTATAAAAATAAGAAGAGAATTTGACATTTTGGCGAAATATAATATAAAAATGCAATGTGATAATGTTTGTTTGCTTAGTCAAGCAGACATTTTTTTTGTTTTTTCACTGGTTATGGGAAATTTTTCTATGTATTTTTTATTTATTTTCAAACTTTGTAATGAAATATCATAGCATTTCTAAAAAATCGAATAGGTCAATGCAAAAGTGTGCTGTTTTTAACAATTTTTTTTCTTTAATTCGAGCTGCCTAAGGGGCTAGTTATAGCGATCAGGAAAACGCATCAGGAAAAATTTTCTTTTTGTTTATTTAATGTTTTATCATACGATTTGAAATATAAAAATGATACAAATCGATGATAAATCATTTGAAATATTTATTTCATTAACAAAATTTTCTTAAGAGGAAATATTTATTCTATAGAATGCTTTTCCTGATGGAAACTCGTTTTCTGTACGAAATTTTCATCAGAAAAATGAGTAAGTACTTGTTTAAGACAAAGTATTTCATCCAAATTGATTTTTTTTTTAATGAAAAAAATGTTTCAATTTATTTATCATCGATTCGTATCCTTTTGATATTTCAAATCGTATAATAAAACATTGAACTATACAAAAGGAAATTTTTTCCTGATGCGTTTTCCTGATCGCACCTTTCTATTTTAAGTACTATATCAAGCTTATGATTAACAACCAAAGTTTAATAAATGTAAATATGTAATTCGTATGAGTTTGAACTGCGGAAAACTTTTTTGTTTGTAAACAACTTCTTGTTTGTTTTCAGCTTACAATTTGCCTACGGTCATATTATTGACTTTCTTCAAAGCTTGTTTTCCTGAAAAACTAGTTCTATAGGGACTTTGAGTTTTAAGTTTTTCAGAAACAATTATTGATTTGATCTAAATGTCAAAGTATGTATGAATAGCTATTTTGATTTAGATGTCAAAGTAGGTAATACAAAATTAAAATTCGAAACCCCTTCAGAACTAGTTTCTCTGTAAAACTAGCTTTGAAGAAAGCCAATAATATGGCCGTTACTTTTTTAATAAACAGTTTTCTTTAAAAAAAAACTTAAAAGCGTGATAATAGATCGAACGAACTTACTCTTGAAGTTCAAATTGCTTGGAATTCTAAAAATATCCATTCTTTTATTGATTTTTAATTCAAATTCTTGTATCGAATAATTTTTGAACACAATATTTAAAAAAATTTTTGTTTTCCAAAATTTTGAGTTTGAGAATAGTTTAACACGTAAAACCATTATTTAAGAAAAAAATCAGTAATTCGTTTTCAAAATGCATACAGCATTTTTAAAAAACAAGAATTCCAATTAATATTCCTCGCTCAACTTTCAACGAACTCTCAGCTGAAACTCAGGTAAACTTAGAGTTTATATTAAAAAAACATTTTTTTTTTAATCAAAAAATCATATTTATGGAAATTTTGGTACATTACATACACAATACAATAATTCATATTTATTAAAAGCTTTTACAAAAAAAATTGACAAAATCAGTTCAAATATTTTCGAGAAAATCAGAATAAAAAAAAAAGTGTTGTACCTTGTCTGTAGAATGTAGAATGATTTTTCCTTATTCCATAGGACAAGTGTTAGTTTCGTGTAAAAAAAAAAAAATTTCGAGGTTGATGGAGAAGTCCGAAAAAGTGGGTTTCGCCATACCGTCCGTCGTGTCGGTCTGTGCATCTGTGCGTCCACTGAAATTTGAGTTAGAGCCTAAACGGAGAAGCCGATTTGCTTCAAATTTGGTACATATAGCAAATTTTATGTGATTAGAATAAAAATTCGAATTTTCGATTTATCTCATCTAAATAAATAAAAAATAAATTTGAACTAGGGCCTAGTGACTTACAACTCACAACCATTCCTGTGTGCGTGTCTGCAGGAATGGTGTGGACCTACAGTAAACAATTTATTGCCGAATCCGAACGGCTAATGTGAGCGGCACTTTTCTATGACAAGAGATACTCTTGGAGGTTTTGACAATTCATCGCAAGGAGCAGTAGCCGTTTTATATTTTTAAAAATTATTAGGTGGCGAGGCTGGGGATCGGACCTAGACCTCCGACATGACAGTCCATCGCACTATAACCATTACGCCACGGATTAAGCTCATCTATAACATAAAAATATTTCGGTTTTTGCAAATTGTATTTAAAATGACTCTAACGATTTTGATTAAGCTTCGTACCTGTAAAAATAATAGTGTTGTAAGGGCCAGTTGTACAAATATTTGATCCGTGGTTCAGGAATTTTAACTCACCAATTTCGGCGGATTAACTGTGGTTCAACGATGATTCAGGCATGTAATTGGCTTTTAGTGCATATTGGAACCTTGAACTATCGTTGAACCTCAGTTAACCCGCCAAAATCGGCGAGTTAAAATTCCTGAACCACGGATCAAAATTTAAACCACGATTGTACAACTGGCACTAAGAAAACTCCATTTCAGGTTTCCGCCAAAAAGAATCCTTATTTTTGAGTTATTCACGTATAGCTTCTTAATGGGTTGATCGATTTAGTTATAATTTGGCAATATTATGGGGCTTCTAATTGTATTAAAAAAATTGGAAAACATTTTTTATTAAATACTTTTTTTTTTTTTTTAATAATTTTTTTCGTACCTTCGACTTAAACATTTTATCAAAAATATCATTACATTATTTAAGCATATCTTTTAAATAAGCTTCACTTTAGTTGTAAACAACAACAGCTAGTTCGTGCGATTCAGTCGTGCACAGTTTTTTTTATAAGAATCTGTGAAATCTTTTTTTAAGAAAAATACACATTCATGTATGTATAGTAAAATATATTTAATTTTATGATTACTTTATTCAATGGGCTTTCAATAGTCAGATAGTATATTTATTCCTCAGGAAGAGTAAAGATATTTGTTTCTATTTCTTCCTGAATTTCATAACTGAATTTTTTACTACTGATGATTGAAAAATCAGCTCTAAGCCGCAATGTATGTATGTATATGTATTCACTTTCCATTAAATTTAAAGTAACCATTAAAAACGTAATTCTTTTTTAATTTCATAAAAATATTTTAAATATCGTATTTTTGATGTGTTTCTTTCCATTATTCAATCAGGTGGAAAGTTTTAACGAAATTATTAAAAATCAAATATGTATATGCTTACATAAAAACAAAGTAAATTACATATTTATATATTTAAATTTATTCTCTGAAATTGATTTCATAACTCTTTTGTGATTAACTTTTGGTCTTTCATATTTCGTACTTATCTATACAATCAAGATAAACTCAAATATTTAAAAATAAATCGATATAAAAAATCAGTCAATAAAAAATCATAATGTGAGCCAATGTAATTTTAAAAAGAACTCAGTACATAATATTTCTCTTGTACGTAATGATAAAATCGACACGTTTTATTTGTTTTCTTTTTTTTTTTTGTAATTTTGTCAATTAATTCGATTAATGAGTTGAGTGTGTGGTAGAAAATAAAAATGTGTATAAATTTCCGTTACTCTATATATTCGTTGGTTAAAGCAATTAATTTTAATTATGTATAATATTTGCGCGAGTTTTACTAACAAATGAAAGGATCTTTCAGTTTTAATTATTAATTCCTTTGAATTTTTTTGTTTGCAATGAAATAAACCAAAATTTTGGCATTGTAATCTAGGGTTTTTATATTTTATCATGTTAAGCAAATAAAAAAGTGTAGCTATTGGATAATAATTAACTAATTTATGTATGGAATTTTGTTTAATTTTTTTTTTATATTTTTCTTTTTTTTTTTTTTTATGCGAAAATTGGAAAGAATTTTAATAATGTGAAAGGTTTAATAAATTTTTATTATATTTTATGCATTTAATGAATTTTTATGAGCGGAAAATTTTTATAATTTTCAAGGAGCTTAGTAAATATGTTGATATTTTTAAATACATTCGTATGAACGTACACCTGTCAAAGGTATCCGATTAAATTTTAATAAACTTTTAAGCTCATCATCGTCAATCGATTTTTATTTTGTGTAGGATAGAATTTTTTTTTTTTTTTATGTTGCTCATTTGTATCCGTAAACTCTTCCTACGGCATTTCACTACTTAGCATTATTATGAAAACCAATGATGGCAAATTCCTCAATCCTTTTAATAATTTATTAAATCAGCAACATGTGAATGTTGTACATATATAGTGAATTGTGCATTTTGAAAACGGCAGTTGATATAAAATCTAAGAGAAGAACTTTTAATACAAACTGTGTCGAAAAATAGAGAGGAAGCACTCACATATGTGCGTCTGTTGATTTATAGTCTTTATTAATAAATAATGTTTAATGATCTGTGACATATTGTCACCTTTCTATCTGTTAAACATGTACATAAATGTTAAAAAAAAAAAAACTCTGAAAATTTCTGATGAGAACCTCGAAAAAACAAATTGTTTTCCTCGATGGAACATTATATTGAAACTATGGGGCGAATTCATTCATTATGCATTGTTTTCTGAGTTAAAAATAAGTTTAGTTGAACTTTCTGGGACTGATTTTAATTTGTATGATTTGACTCACTGATTTTTAAAGTGAAAGAATTTAATAAAATTATATTTCAATAGACACAGAAGGAAACTTGGTTATGAATAGAAGTTGTTCATTGATTTATTCAATCCTATTCTGTAGCTCAAAAAGACATGAGTTTAAAAAAATTATTATTGATAGAAATAATTATTTATTTTATTAATTCCTGATAAACGTTGCATAATAGTCGTTAACCAGTGCACTAAAATGTACAGAAACTAGAAATTTTGTATGCAGGCATTGAATTAGTTTAAGCTCAATTTGATACAAAATTTTCAAAAAGCTGAAATTTGTCGGATGGCAATAAAAATATTCTTTTAAAATTTTATAAGACGATAACAAGCTTAAAAGGATGTTTAAAAGTACTTGGTTAAGCCTAAAGAAGTCATTATTATAGATGTTTTGTTTTTTAAATATTTAAAGAATACTTATGAAATAAGCCAAAAGTCTGTGATGTGATATGTACTTAAATCTTTCCCTGCCTTATTTGCAGTTGTAAATATTATATTGATATTATTAACTAAAATGGGGAAGAATGAAAAAACTTCAAGTAAATTAGACGAGCATATTCTTGAAGCGACATCAAAAGTGAGAAAACTCAGCACTAATAAGTATTTGCAGTAAAATTGAAAAACGGATGCATACAATATAAAGAAGGACGTTTTTGAGATGCATACTTAAGATTTTCGTTAAAAATTCCAAAATAAATGAATGTGGTGATTCGACAGCCATTTATTACAACAATTTCTAACCATTCCCGTGATGTGCGTATTAATCGCAGGAATGGATGTAGTATTTGGGTTATTGCGGCCCTGGGCTATTTTAAATCTGACACCCTCCCCCCTCTCCAGAATTTGCTCGCACTTATAATATTAATGAAGGAGAATAATAACACAGCAGTTTGACCTTCGGTGATATTCGGATGCTCCAGCTTGTATTTGAGGTTGCAGCTACTCAGGTTGTGTTTTCCCCCGCAGTTTGAGCGTAGGGTTGTCATATATTTGGAAAGAATATAATCAGCATCATAATCACAGCACCAGTGGCTGTGTAGATGAATAGTTTGCGACTTAAAAAAGAAAACTTATCTTGAAAGTCTTAAATTGAATTAAAACGTTTTCCCGTGAACTCTTATACCACATATTTTTTTTAATATAGGCAAATAATTCATCAAAATATCTTTTTTAATCAACTTTGACCAATTTGATGCGCGAAAGTAAAAACTGTAGTAAATTTTTTTTTAAATTCAATAAAATAAAAAAAAATGCGTATACGCCCCAGTGGACCAAATTTAAATGAATTGTATCTATTTATGGAGCATCTTTTTTTAATAATATATACCTCACATATTTTTGTAATTAGAATAACACTCACATACATATGTATTTATTTTTTATAATCCTTACTGACTGCAGCGGCCGGCGGCGTTCTAGAAGTTGAAGGCTTTTTTAGAAAATACCTACTTTTAATTTTTTTTATTTAATTTCAGTCAGTGTTCTTATATTTTAATTTTTGTTATGTATTTTGTCTGTGTTATGAATGACAGAGCTTCGAAACCGAAGAAATCCTCCAAATACCTACTAAGACGACGACGCGACGGTGGATGTAGCCAGCGCCTATATGGTAAATAAAGCTCTGAATTACGGTTTTCTGCCAAATCCAAACAGCTAATGTGACAATGCGAGTAGCACTTATTCATAACAATAGTTACTTTTGGAAGATTTGTCACATTCGTAGCAACCGTGAAATTTTTTATTTATTTTAAGGTGGAAGAGGCTACTACAAAAAAAAAAAAAAAAAAAAAAAAAACGGTATGGTAGTCTGACTATAAAGATAATTTTTGTTTTGAATCCTACGGATAACCTAAGAAAAAATCGCTTCGTTAAAACTCTTAAAATCTAAAAAAAAATATTTTCTTCCAAAATTTAGGTTAACACCTGCTTTAATGCTTCTGAGAAACTTCTGCAAAAATATTTGGCTAAAATCAGAACTATTTTTGAGAAAAGCCAAGATCTATTTTAATTTTACTTAAAAATTTTTTTTTAATAAAAATGTCTCACTACCTTTTAAAATTAAAGTTTGTTTTTTAATCTTTAATCATAAAAAAAAACAATTTTGTAGTTACTGCCAGTCTTAAACAGACAGACATAATTTTTCTTTCAAATTAAAAAAATATTTGCTCAGACTTGAAGCTATAGGCACTCATAATTAACCTACCTCATAGACTTCGCATGGGATGCAAACTTTCATAATGAGTAAGGTTGTGGAATATATACATAGCCTATGGAATGGACCCCGGCATCACATCAAAAGATAATTCATCACATTATTAGCTTCAACTTCATTTTTAACAACCAAATTATTCATTTAAATCACCTTAAAAGGTAAAACATACCAACTTATATAAAAAAAAAAAAAAAAACAGAAAGTAAGTACCTACATATTTGCATTCCAAATAATAATTAATGAAGTTATATTTCATGAACTCTGGTTTATTTAACCTGAAGTTTTCTCTATCATATCGTTAGACTTTATGCCAAACCAATGAAGAAGAATAACTTCATTGTATCTTTTGGGTGATATTTCTCAGTTTTACCTTAATATCTCATACAACAAAAGAAAAATGCCAATAAATCATCATAAAAGGCTCTCTTGAAGACGCAAAACGGTGTTCCACCCATCAACGATATGAAAATAAATGAGAGTAATTTTAGCTAAGATACCTCCTTATAAACATCCGTTTGCCTCATTGTCGGCCGCCCCATAAGCGTCACTCTTTATAAAACCAACAACATCTCCGTTCCGTCTATCTATACGTCTCTGTCTCCGTTGTGGTTGTCAGTTATTCAGACACCAATACAGATAGTACCCATGCCACAAAAACCTTGCCAATATCGGATCGGTTGCCATTGCCACAACGACGACGACGACGGCGACATCAATTTTGCATAAGGACATTTTTCAAAATAAACGGGTCGCCGGATGCGATAGACACCGATATGCTAGTACGTATGTCAGAAAACGGAAGGAATTGTGCATAAAGAGGAACCTGAGGTGTGTTGATATTCTAGTATGGTCTCATTTTGAAGCTAATAATGTGAGGCAAAGTAAATAGCACTACGTTAAGGTAGAATGGAGATGAAGAAAAAGTATAGGTATAAGGATAGGTTAGGTATATTGGCATATCCTGTGAAGAGAAGGCCCACACGCAAGCAAGAGTCGTTAGAAATATGGCCACATAACCAAAGACTTAACAATTGTCTTTTCTGCCATTCTGCTCGTTGTTTTATAACTGAAAATGAGGCAAAGATACACCATTGCCGAAGGCGAATCTTAAATTTATGTATAACCATAACTTATCAACCACTTTAGTTAAAAAATTGTTTTCCATAATGGAATTCGCCTAAGCGGATGCCAAACCGAACCGAATGGAAGACATTTTACGCTACTAAAGGCGTTCTGTTTCTATTTTCTAGCAATGATGGCGATGGCGGTATTGGATACCCCCTTAACATGGGCTAGCATATTTGGCGCCGTCGCTTTTAGGTTTTCCGCATGTGATGTGTGACGTGCAATTCATGATATATAAAGTATGATTTTTAGCAAATTGTATTATGTTTCTTTAAAATGCTTGCTTAAGCACGTACATAGGAAACGGGAGAGAGAGGGAGAAATTGGATAAATTAGGCTCTGCGAACAACGCACATTTATCAGCTACCTAATTTAATTTATTTTCATTCCCGCATAGATATACAAATTCTGTTAACATTGTATCTTATCAGATACATGATATCCTGCATAAGTACCGCATAATATCAATTAAGGCCCCGGGAAATCATCAGCATAAAAATTTTCTTTTGGCTACGATATCGAATGTTTAAGATTTCACAGCATCATAAACGAGTGAAGATAAAGATTAATTACCAGCTCATTAAAAGTGATTTTTTTTTTTTAAATCGAAATTATCTTTTTATGTAGGTATCTCTATACATATCCAATTTTTTAAAAATTATTAAAATTTATGCAGGAAGTTAAATTTAAATTTTATGTTTTGGGGACTTTTTCTAATGCTCATCTGAATTAAAAAAATGAAATATCTATCAATATTAACAGCTATGTATTAATTTAATAAATTGAACCTAAACTGTTTAAATTTCGGAAAATCGTGAAAACCCTTTGAAATTACATATTTTCTGAATTTTGAAGGTTTGAATGAAAGATAACAACAACTTGAGTGACATACCACCAAGGTTTATAGGCTGGAGTTATAGCTATTTCACGGCCACCGGGCCTTTCTATTTTCTGAATTGTTTTTTTTTTTTTGTTCATACGCGTATATAACTCGAGTATCATCCAATTTACATGGGGATTTTTTTTTTGTTGGATTCGTGTTAAACTAGATAACCACTCTAGACTCTACTCTACGGAGTCAAAAATTCTGTCCGTCTATTTGTATGACTGTCTGTACTTCGACCTACAGCCCAAAACCACTTAAGCGATTTTCTTCAAATTTGGAACACAAGATTTTTAGGTGATTTCCTAGAGCGGAAATCGAGAATTTTTTTTAATTAAATAATAGTACTTGCTTACCGGTTTAAAAATGGCTCCAACGATTCTAATTAAAATTTTTGTGTGTACTATACCGCTGCTTTGTTCTTCATTTTGTTTAAAAAAAAAATATACCAAACTGTTAGTAGCGGTCCTTGCATAGAACCGTTTTTCCATTTTCGACTTTCTCGTTAACGGCTCAACCGATTTTGATCAAAATGTTTATTCCTCATAATGGGATATTCGCAAAAAAGATATGTCATCTAAAAGGTCAGTAATATTGGTAATAAAAGACCAGCTATTGCCAGAAATTTGTCAAGTCTAGAAAATTTTTAATCTAGGGTCAAAAGTTTTCAAGGCCATCAGAGATTTTTGGCACCTCATTTATGGGATATTGGAAAAAATATATAACATTGGAACTAAATCTCCATATGAGGCTAGTTTCAGAAATTATGTGTATCAACGTAGCAGGCCACTTTTTCCGTTGCACATTAAAAAGTATATAGTAATTAGCTGCTGCTTAGTTGTAAATTACTTACGCAAAAAATATTAATTGCTCTTATTAGCAATTTAGTAGTTTTCAATATATATCCACTCCCCGACAGTTTATCCCTATTTTTAAGAAAGTTGACTTGCTAAGTTGACGTCAGCTTAGCAGGGCACCCATTTTTTCACAAACCAACAGAGCAGTTAATTTTTTTTGCCTAACTAATTATCAGCTAAGAAGCAGCTAATTACCAAAAATTTTTTATTCTACAATCGAAAAAGTGACCTGCTAAGTCGATGGTCATCCATAGATTGTTTTTTATAATTTTTATAATAAAAACTGCAAGAAAAAGGTCAATTACCTTACATTTTTTTTAAATTAAAAATTAAAAATCTACAGCTGATCAATTTTTAAAACTTACTGACCTTTTATAAGGATTATAAGTAACCTTTCAGATAATATATTTTTTTTCCAAAAATCCCATGGTGCTAAAAATCGCTATGAGCTTGACAAATCAAAATAAAATAAATAATTTTAAAAAGACCTGTGCCTGACCATATACTGAAATTACCTGACCTTTTATCACTATCCAGTGGCCCTTCAAATAGTATAAATATGTACTTTTTTGCGAATATCTCATATATGGGGTGCTAAGATCCCACAGCTCTAAAATGTTTTCAGTTTAAAACATTTTTTTTTTACTAGAATCAGTTGAACACGCCTAAAACAATGACAACTCATACCATTATTTTCACATTTCTAACGATCACAGTGGAATTTGGAGTAACTATGATTTAATAGATAAAATGGTCACTTGCCAATTTTAGTTTAAGTAAAACGTTAATATGTAATACGATGCTAACTCTTTTAAAATTTGGAAAATCCTATTTTAAAACCCAGCATCATAGTAAAAATGCTTTTACATCATATCTACTCAATCGTCCTAAATTTGAGACATTGTGTTTGGAAATTAGGGTGAGATATGTAAAAATATATGAAACTTTCAAGATGTTTAGTTCTTATACCGTAAACTTTAAATCCTGTATAGATTCATTTCTCATTTTCAAACCGTTATTATTGATCAAAAAAACTTTTTACATTTTGGATTTTGTTTTTTCTAAATTATTTATGGATTTAATACTCAGATTTAGAATAACCTCCCCTCACACTACCCGCATTTGATCATTTTCTTAGAAAAAAAAAAAACGATATAGTTAAACCAGGGTATGCATATATAGTTAAATTTGACTATGCACAAGCACACATACATATATAGTAAAACCTTACTTCTGGAGTGTACTTCTGCTTTGAAATATTTCGCCAAGAAACGACAAGATAAAATGATCGCACTATGATGGCGATGTTCTTATTTCAATTTTTTAAGCACCCATGTAAATCAGAACCTAAAATACTCTCAAAAAGCTATTCGTACGCATTTCGTAGTCTGCCGTCCCATACCATTACCACATTAATTTCCACCAGTCATTTAAATAAAAATCTAGTTTACACCCAAAAACCTCTATCTCCCCAAACAAATGTAGCTCTTTTAAGGGATATTATATTCGTCCAGCACATGTCTAGCTGATGGTGGTATGCAATGCATACAATAATGCTACTTATCTGCCTTCATGGCAGTTGAAAAAAAAAAAGACGTTAAATCTTCTCGTTCACACTTCGCAAACACAAATATCATTTCTCCGTCGTCGTGGCTGTCGTGCTAATGCTCAAACACTTTCCTTCCTGTATGCACACACTTAATATTTTTTCTTCGAGAATTTAATCCACACTAGATTCCGATCCCGACCGCGTGTACAGTCACAGTCACAGTCACAGTCCCTGGCATAACAAGGACTCCACTATTTTAGTTTTGTTTCCAAAAAAAAAACTATTTACTTTTATTATTCCTGCTGCAGTTTTATGATGATTTCTTTTTCTTGTCTCGCCTTGCCCCCAAAACGAATTTATCACCGAATCCGAATCTCCTCGGAATATAGAAAGTCCTTTGTACGAAATTCCCATGCCCAAGATAAAGCCTGGTGTGTGTTTTGTGTATTCTTTGTCAATAAAAGTCATCATTATATTGTCTTCGTCAGTATCGTAGGAAAAGTTTCTTAAATTGCTTTGGCTATACCGCGCCGCGCGGTATAGTATAGTTCATAGGAAACATAGTATAGAGAGACAAAGGATGTAATCCTTTTGTTTGAAGCTTTCAAGTTTGCTGAATACTGCTCCTGGGATATGTAAATAAGACAAATAATTACATTTTCTAAATGGGAGTTGAAAACAAAAACAGATGCATGCGCGTGATCTGAAACAATAGTTTTTCTTTCTTACATTTTACGTTTTTTAAAGTTTTTTTTTTGTCTATTTGCTGCAAACGTGGTGGGTTTATTTTTTCTTGTTTTTTTTTTTTTTTTTTTTTGTTTTTGTCTGCAGCTTTGGTATTTTTCAGGAACGCGATGAAAAGCAGCTCTTTTTTGTATACCTACTTCATTGGAATGCATGAAAAGTTATGAAATAAGCTAAAATGTATTGTTTAAATTTCCACACAAAAAGGAGCGTTCTGTTACTGAGTCAGTAATATCGTATACCTACGCTTAGTTACTGAAAAACATTATTTACTCAAAAAATGATAAGCAATGAAGCAATGAAGAAGACTTCTCCTGACTATTTTTTTTAAGAGATTTTTTTTGGAAATTTCGTCTTTGCTCGGTTTTATCCTGAGGATTTAATCTGTGGGGATTTGTTTTTTTGTAATTATTTCATTTGTCCAAATATTGCTTGCCCATTTTTTCGGGATTTTGATTTTGGGATTTTAGGTTTTTCGGGATTTTGGGTTTTAGGGATTTGGGATTTGGGATTTTAAAATTCTGACCCCGACCCGGAGGCGTTGTATCCACTCACTTTCTCAGAGTTGTTATTACATAATTGCAAATTGTTATGAAAAAGAACCTTGTATACTTTTACTAGCCGATTTGCCCGCGTCAGTCGCTTCGCCGACTTAATAATAGAATGTAACATACTTTTTTTTTTATATTAAAAAAATTATATATGTACCTATGTATGTACATACCTACTTATATTTTTATATTTTAAAAATTTTTATTATCAAAAAAAAAAAAAATATTAGGTAGGTCTCAAGTTGTAAATTAATAATAATAATAATAGATATGTAATATGTGTATGTAGGTATGTATGTATGTATGTTTATGTAATTATAATTATTATTTATTGAATTATGTAGGTATTTGTTTATTTATTTATGTATTATAAGTCATCATACCCAACTTCAATGAGCACATGACAGTTGCTCGGCTGACGAATTCTACATATAGTTTTATATTTTGCCTTCAAGTAAATAGTTTAGCTATGATAATCCAATTATTAAAACCAAGTGCATTTCTGTCCCCCCAATCTCACGACTTGCATTGTATTATATTTAAAAATTAATTTAAAACTCTAATCTTGTAAATTTGGCCATTAGATTTGTTGAAGTTATAAATTAAGCGTAATTGTCTGTAAAAAGAAACTCCCCTCAGCTACCCCGCTTGGGTACGCCTTTTGCTGTGTAATAATTTTACAAAATAAATAGGGAATTCATTAAGATAAGGGATGAAAGTTACTTATTACCCCTCCTTGCGCACGCCCTTGTGTTGCATTACATTTAATCTTCATTTAAGAAGTCTTACCTTGAAAATCCAACAATTAGAACTCAAGTTGTAAATTAAGCCGATTTGCATGTAATTAGCACCCCTCTATCACCTTTGCTTACGCCCTTGATTGTGAATTATTCAGCAAAAAAAGTTAGAAAAATTATTTTTATTAAGGGCGCAAATGACCCTTTACCACTCCTTGGACACGCATTTGTATTGCATTACATTTAATCTTCATTTTAAAAGTCTTATCTTGAAAATTCATCAATTAGATCTCAAGTTGTAAATTTAACTAATTTGCATGTAATATGCACTCATCTATTACCTTTGAGTACGCTCTTGATTGTGAATTACTCGGCAAAAGAAGTTAGAAAAATAATTTTTATTATTCATTTAAGAAGTCTAACCAATTAGAACTCAAGTTGTAAATTTAGCCGCTTTGCGGTAATAAGCACCCCTTGCATACGCCCTTGATTGTGTAATTACATACATAGGTACTTAGCAAAAAAAAAAAATTGAAAAAATAATTTTGATAACGGGTGCAAATGCTCGGTTACACCTTTTCGCGCACGCCCTTGTGTTGCATCACATTTAATCTTCATTCAAAAACTCTAATTCTAACTGAAAATCCGACCATTAGAACTGAAGTTATAAATTAAGGCTGGTTTGCATGTGTGTAATAACCGCCTCCTATCACCCTTGCGTACGCTCTTGGCTGTTTAATACTCAACGAAAAAATTAGAAAAATAATAATTTTGATACGGGGTGCACACGCTCTCTTACCTCTCCTTACGCACGTTCTTGTGTTGCATTACATTTTGTCTTCATTTAAAAACTCTCATTTGAACTTAAAAAGTTATAAATTTAATCGATTTGCGTACGCCTTTGATTGTGTACTCAATCAAAAAAAAAAAATTAGAAAAATAATTTGTATGTGCAAATGTCCCCTTACCCCTCCTTGCGTACGCCCTTGAGTTGCATTACATTCCATTCACCATCACAAACCAACCACCACCCAACCAACCACTTTCAGTACAAAAACTTTTTTCTGCTACAAAAAATATGCCTACCTACTCATATACCAACTCCGCTCATGTTCTTCTTGCTTGAGAATACCCCACCGACTCGACTGCTTACGTTTTTTTTTTTTATATGAACCTTTACTATACCTATACGCTATACATTTACACAAATATATCAACGCACATGGTTTGAATAATGTTTTTTTTTTTTGTATTCTCCCATTCTCATTGTAACCCTTCCCGTTTAGAAAGTAGTTTTTCGACCTTTAATCACAAAAACCCTATTTTACCCTATTAAAAATTAGAATTTCAAAAAATCCCGTCTTATTGACACCATTCATAAAATTCCCTATTAAATAAAATTTATTATATATTTTTATAATTTACAGTATTAGCTGTGCAATGATGAGTCAGATGAATGAATGAGTGAGTCAGTGACCGACTCTTTCATTTATAATTATTAATTCACCGCTGACTTGTTACACACAGGTTTTTTGTATTTATGTTAACAGGAAAACTTGGCTCTTTTTTTAATTAAATATTATGTATTTTGTGTGTTCATCTTTATTCTTTGACTATTAAAAACCCCAGTGTACTGGGGTTTCCAAATTCTGTAAAAATCTAAAATCTACGGTCAAAATTTTTTATTTCTGAATTCTATATATTTGAAAATACTGTATATTCAAATATCGGTAAATCCGAAATGCTGTAAGTGTAAAATTCTGATTTTCAAATGGTTGATTATGCCAAAATTCTATGTTTTGAAGACAAATTTGTGCATAACAATAAGCTACTACGATGCTATATTTGGTACATGCGTGTACAACTAGAAGTTGACTTTTTTAGTATTCACAGTAATTTTCCCTTAGCATTAGCATTGTGCAGGAATCAGATTCTTATACTGTTGTTAGCACTCCTTGCTCATTCTTAAGGAGATCTTTGGGTAAAGTTTATCTTGGATTAGCCGTAAGCATCAGGAATCAGACTCCTAGCATTTACTCTCTTTTACCGTTAACTTCTTCTAAGTGTACATATATCGTGGACCGAAACTTGTCCTGTAACTCAGTCTAAAATAGCTTTATGTGAGATATGAAAGTTTTAAAAGAATATATTGTAAGATTGGGGTTTACAATTTTACAATCTCCTTTTGCTGAAATAAAGATTAATTAATAAAACTGGCCTTACCTCAGCCTCGAGAAAGAGGCATCAAAAACTAATGCCAATTGATTGTTCGTACACCTCATCGCATAAGTAAGATATACAGATTTTATTGTGTACAATTATATTAAACCGAGGTTGTAAAAACTTTCTACGGCTGCTTTTATAATGATATAAAAAAACAAAAAAAAATTAAATCTAAAAAAGTGGGTATGGATTGATTAAAAATTCGATAATGAATTTGCCCAAAAAAAATTTATTTTTTATTCGTTCCATCTCAAAATTAACATAGTACGGAACCGCTTATCATGTCTTTACCGTTACGATCGGTTCGAATCTCAATTCCTCTACATTTTCTTTCGATTGCAGATTGCAATATCTCTTTGAACTGCAGAAAATTATTGTAAATGAAATTTGCCACCGCAAGGTGATCAGTATCGAGTATTCTTTCGCAGGTGCTATCTATATTTGTCGTTAAGCCCGCCGATTTTGCTGTATATTTTAGAAATTTTTCTTTTGGTTGAGATATCCATACATAAGCTATCCCACTGGCTGTTTCTATGCTCATTCGGAAATTGATGTTATCAGCAGCAAAATAGACACATTTCACTTCGAAAAAATCAATTTCCCTGTTGTAAATAAAATTACCGAAACGCGGCACTTGGTCGAATTTATTTCCACTACCAACTGGATGTTTACTGGGATATACAATCGATTTACCATGGACTCCAATCACGATATCGACAACAATGAAAAATAATATTTTAATAATCATCGTAAATATATAATAAATAGTTCGACCACAGCACCAGGATTTGTATTTGGTTTTGACACGATCAATGCTCTATCCTGTGCTTATATGGGACAACAAATACAAGAAACAAATCTCAAAGTCAACTATGTATAATTTATTCTCTCTGTTTAGTCTATTAAAAAATTATTAGGTATACAAACACATATTTAGACGCAATCGGATCGTATGATCTTGCTCTTGTAGTTAACAATTTTAATAGCTACAGATAAAATATGTATTTTAATGGTTTAATAACATCTTTAACTAAATCTTTTAAATAAAGTCAAATATAATTAAACAAATATTATTTTTTATTGTTTTTTTTTTGCAAGAAAAATTATTTTTTAAAATTTTAAATGCAATAATGTTTGAATCACAACTAAGAAGAGCCAGATTGCGAAACTATAACCAAGTTGGTCAGGCAATTAAAAAAAATATACGTGAATATCTCAAAAATAATGTTATTTTCTGTAACAAAAATTTCAAAACACTATTTCCGTGATTCGATTTTTTAACAAAAACCTGAAACGCAGGTTTATCATTACAGGTTTTAAGTTTAATCAAAATCGTAAAACCGTTTGTGAAAAAATTTGAAAAGAAAAGACCGAATTTATTGCATGACAGCTGCTATACCTGTTTGAGATAAGCTAAATCAAATGTTCGAATTTCTCCTCTAAGGAATCACATAAATAATATGCCCTTTACTAAATTTGAGGCAAAATGGTGCAACCATTTAGGCTCTTGTTCAACTGACTGAACAGAATAGAATGATGGAACTGGAGCCGCAGACGGAACTGCAAGAGCTGTCAAAAATTGTCGTACGATATTTTTTTACGTTCCCACAATACAGCTGTACAGCTTTGAAAGTATTTTGAAGAAAAACAAAACAATGTTCTTGTGTACAAGCTCAGAATTCACATTTTTTTTGTTTCCAATACTTTTCCTTTTAATAAATAATTTTTTTCGCGATACAAATAACGACAATATTTTTTTTCGACCCAAAAAGTTGTATTTTTTTTCTTCATACAATTTGAAACGTCAAAAGTGTCGTACGTGAAAAGTTAAAAGTTGGTGAACTATTCCGTCTGCGGCTGCAGCTCCGTATGCGGCTACGTTCTGTTGTGTTCGCAACATTGATTTTGTGTGTATTCAATATTTTGACATCTATTCCAGTTGCAGCTCCAGTTCCGTATCCGTCATCATTTTGTTCAGGCAGTTAATTAAAGTGGACGCACAGACCGACGCACCACGTAAAACCGCTCGGTATGGTAAAACTTGTTTTTTTTTTTAATTTTTATTACAATCTTTTAATTTATTTTCGCACGAAACCAATACTTGCCATTTAGAGCGAGTAAAAATGAGACAGAAATGAATAATTTTAAGAATTATGATGAAAGTTTTAATTCAGAATTTCTTTAAGTTCTAAGAGATAGATAGATAAGAATTTCAAAGTGATTAGACAATAACTTATTTTTTGATTTTAGTTTAAATGATGATAACCTTAGTGTCAATCGAATTCGGTTAAAACAACTAATGGGCTTAGATTGTTATTTGGTTGACATTTTAGAAACAATAGAAGGTTTGAGGTTGGATAGAGATTTTTCTTTAGTTGGGTGTAATGTTTATGTTAAATAGTTTTGCGAAATGGATTTCCTGATTTAAGGTTAAATTACATTAATAGTTTATCGAATTTAAATCAATGTTATACACTAGGGTTGCCAGAGAGGTTTTGATGAAAAAAAAAACAATTCTTATTTTAAAGAAAACAATTTTTATAAAGTTTTATAAAAAAATAAAACAGTGTTACATAAGTAGGTACATCCGTAAATCACGAAGTCACATAAGTACGTCACAATTTATTGAGATTTTAAGCTACCAGTTACAGCTTTCATTAAAAACAAACATTGAAAATTTTGTATTTTCATTTTAAGGCACTTATAGAACTAAAATTGATGGCATTTTGGTATCAAAAAATATCTAATATTATGTTTTAAAACTTTCTTTTAAAATCAATTTTATTATTTCAATTATCAAAAAACTGATTTTCTGCTGATAAACATGCTGATTTTCGTTTCAGAAAAGTAGAACATAATCGTTCCAATGATATATCTGATCAATTTTCTTTCTGTTCTTATCCGTCATTATTTCGTTCAATGTTCAATTCTAACCTCAAAATTAATTTTTTATGTGGGAAGTGCACCAGAGATGTTTTCAATGACACCCAAACTTCAATAATTGCTGTAACCGACTTGTCAAAAATAATTCGACCATTTCACTGATTTGTGTTTCAATGATGGCTTTCAACGAAATCTATAAATGGCGCCTTAGGGCCGGCCAGTTTTTAATTGCTGAATTACATTTAAATTATCAGAGTCAGTTAACTTTGAAATTAAATCCAAGTGAACTCAAAGGCATTTGTCCAGCGGATTATTAACTTTAACTGCTATAGTTGTCAAAAATCAATCCAAGTTCTGCTCTATAGAAATCAATTTCCAATATCTAAGTATAGAAAATGCAAAGGGCAATTCCATAATCTTGAAACTCTTTTTTTCGATAGTAATTTGACACACATCTGTTTGAGAAATAAATAGAGGAGAATCCCGGCTAATCCAAAAAAACTATCCCGGACGTTACCGCATAGGCTAAAAGAGTAGGTACATGTCCAGCAAAATCCAGACGGATGGCCACCCTACCTTTAATACAAGTCTTTAATTGAGCAAAAACAAATAATGGTAGAGTGAAGTCGTGCAATTTTGACACGGTGTAAGTTTTCTTAAAGATATTTTTTAAAAAAATATATCAGTTCATTCTTATTAAAAAAGTAGCAATAAAAACATTAATTCACTTTTTCGAAAATAACAAAAATTAACAAAAACCCAACAAAAAAAGTATATGGATCACTTATTCCCTATTATCCGCAACACTAAATGGATAACATATATTCGCCTATGAGGGAGAACTTATTTGGAAATAAACCAGTGCTTTTTCACGCCCTGAACAAAATGTATGACCACGGTTGCCACTTGAAAAAAAAATTTGTGTCGAAAATTAAAAATAAAAATGACCAACTGTAGCTAAAAATGACCAAAATAATTTGAGTCCGAAATATTTGTACCTCTAAACACAGAAAACAATGAATTCATCGCATTTATTTTAACATATTCTTCATATTACACAGATGACATATTTTTTTTGTATGTATTAAGTCTAGTTTATATATCAATGCGAAGTAAAACTCAAACCGAAATGAAATATCAATAAATCTCGCGTCGAGAGGTGTTCAAAACAAAATTAATTTAGTTTTATATTTGGTTTAGATAAGTCCGTTGAATTGTATTTACTTCATAACAAATTTCTTCCCCCTTTTCGCTTAAATAAATTCATTTATTTTATTGTATTTTTCACGCCTGTGAAAAAAGCTATTCTTTTGTATGAAAACTTCGCTTCGCTTCGATCTATAAACTAGGCTTTAATAATAAACAAAAACAATAAAAAACACAAACCAACAAATTCACAAAGTAGGTACCTAATAAACTTAATTAAATTATTAGACTAACATAAATAAATAAAAGTAACGAATCATAAATAAAAAAAACATAAAAATAATAACTTTTTAGAGCATTTTAAAATGAGATCAAAGTAGAAGCTGAATATAAACAAATATACATTATGTGCATAAAATCGATATTTAAAAAAAAAATGACCAAATGCACTAAAAAATGACCATGTGACCAAGTGAAAAGATAATGACCAAATTTGGTCACAAATGACCAAAGTGGCATTCGTGTGTATGACCCCAAATGGGACAGGAAACGAATGACTCAATTCTCCGAATACACAGTTCAAGCAGTACATATATCTACATATATTCAGCATCTTTTTTCTCATAGGCGGCGGTGATGGAATGAGTTGAAAAATTGTCGACGTCCTAATCGTCATGATACTTAAAAGGAAAAACACTTCGAAAAAAAAAAAAAAATATTAATTGCTTCGATTCCTTTTTACGTCGCACAACTATACGAAACGCGTTCCTTCTGAGTCCTGTTCTGACTGCTGAAACTGCACTGAGAAAAGTTTAAGCTGGTCACACACAAGTGCAACCAATCTTCACACCTCGATTGCATTTTTATGAGGCGATAAAAGCTAATGATCAATATTAGTCGAGTGGTCAATACATTACCCGACTTTACTGTAAATAGTTTTTTTTTTTTTTATTATTAATTTTTTAATTTTGATAACGAATTTCCAAGAATTTTGATTAGCTTCTGATATGCATGAAGAGAGATAACTTATTAATAATAAAATTAAAGTGCTATACTTTAAAAGTTTAATTTATTTTTTAAATTTTTTAACTATTTTTTTTTTTTTTTTTTTTTTTTATTTTCAGCTTTTTTTTGGTATGAATAAAAATACAATTGAGATGGGAAATACTGAAAAATACTATCTGTACTTTGAGTTTGAGTGAAGAAAAAAGGAATTGATAACAAAAAAAATATTAAAAAGTTTGAATAATAGAAGATAAAGGGGGCAAACGATTTGTATATGTATGAAAGTAAAAAGCCTCACTCAAAGGGAGACGCAAAATGCAAGTTAGATTAGTTTGAACATCGGAAAGAATTGTTGTGTAGTCAATCTATGGCATTTTAATTGGCAGAAAAATGGGCACACTAAATAAAATATTTATTTTATGTTTTGTACTTTATTTAATTGTCGCAGAGCATATTCATGCGTTACCTAACAAAGCGAATGGTAAATTGTAGAAAATATAACTTTTTTTTTCAATTTTTATCTTGCTGCCACTAATATTAAATTATCTTTTTTCTTTGTTTTTTTTTACGTCGAATCAAGAGTCTGACATTGGATCTTTAAGATCGTCACGAAGCTTGGTGGACCAACATGCAATTCACAAGTACACTTTAGCATATGCAGGAGCGGCGATTTATTATCGGACTTTCGATTTGCTTGGTAGACGTAAACTAAGTGGAGACCTGATACCTTATTCTATACCAGAAGACCCTCAAGACAATAAGACTGATGACGAAGATTTTTTAAGGTCAAATCTTATAAAGAATAACGTGAAAAGTCTCGAGGCGCCAATAGAATATTGTCATATCACGAGAAGACGAGGAAAACGTCAAGTGCCGGGTCATACGAGGTTCAACGATATTATTGATCATCTCTATGCCGCTATAAATGATCCAAATCGAGTTGACTACCACCGCTTACCAGTGCGAGCGTGGAACTCTCTAAATTCTCCTTTCACAGAAGTAATCGGACGACTGGATTCCGATAGAAATGATTTTCCAATTATTTTACCCGCGTACATACGAGCTGAGATTCACAGTAATCATGTTGAATTTGCAAGAAGTAATCCGCGACCAAATATTCCACAACACATCTATGACTATCTTGATCTTGTGGGTCGTAACATCGGGTAAATATTGTTTTTGAAACAGAGCAATATTTCTATTTTCTACACGTACATTATCCACTAGTCAAGGAAATCGCGATGCTAGAGCCGATGATGCGGGTCATTTGTTGGCCCATTCCTTGGGCGGAAGTTCCGATGATCAATTCAATTTTTCTCCACAGACCGCAAGACTAAATCGACACGCTGACGATAATACTTATTCTATTTGGTTGGGCGAAGAGATAGCTATGGCAGCGTTTTTAGCTACACCTAATCGTCGTATAGTATGGGAAGTACTCGTTGAATATCCACAACCAACGACTACCGGACAGTATCGATTGCGGCCAATTGCATTTTGCTTGCGACATAGAAATTATAACGAGCTTGGTCAGGCGGTCGATAATCGTAATCGTAGAATTACTAATGCAGAACCTGTCATGTGCTTCAGCAATGATCCTGACGAAGAATGTTTATACGATGAGTGGTAGTAAGTTTATCGATTGCCCAGCAATAAAACAATGGGCTTTTGAATATATTTCAGGAATCGATACAAAAAATAAAATTCGTTGAGAGGTTGAACATTTTATCGACGAAGTTTTTTTTTATATTTTGGTTATTTCTTTATTGATTGGAAAGAATATTCGTGAAGTATCTATATAATCTAGTTTGATTCATATTTAGTCTTACTTTTGAACTTGATTGTTGCCCGATTGAAGTTCACTGTTAGAAAATTTTCTGATCAAAAGTAGATATGTGTTCTCAAAATGTAGCAATAAATTCGTGCTTAAGAATTCTCAAAGTATAAAATGATAATCAAGAAAACTTGTCCATAGTAAAAACTTAATATAAACTTAAAGGTTTTGCCTGACAGAAATATCTTCTGAAGCTTAAATTATGGTCTGAGATTTTCCTTACCTTATAATGGGCTATGTACTACAAATCCTGATAAATTGAACTTCGATTTGTCGATTGTTTTTTTTTTACCACAAGTACACTTTAGCTTTTGCTGCCGCGGTACTTTATTTCCGGACTTTTACAAAGATTTGTTACAAGGACATGAGCCAGTTGCAGAACTGACAGAAGCATCTGATGACAATGATCCTGATGAGGATGAAGAAGATTTCTTAAAGTCAAATCTTATCAAGAAGAACGTGAAAAGCCTCGAGGCACCAATAGAATATTGCGTTACCAAGAGTAGACCCGCAAAACATCTCGTGCCTCAAGGTCCGGGTCATACGGGGTTCAAACAATAGGATTACCATCATGTATGCCACATTAAAAAATCCAAATCGAGTTGACTATCACCGCATATTTGTGCCACCGTGGAACGGTCAAAATTTTCCTTTCACAGAAGTAATCGGACGACTGGAAACCGATAGAGTTAATTATCCACTTATTTTACCCGCGTACCTACGAGCCGAGATTCGCAGTAATCATGTTGCTTTCGCCAGCAGTCATCAGCAACTAAATATTCCACAACACATTTATGACTTTCTTGATCATGTGGGTCGATACATCGGGTAAATATTTTTTTTGAAACCAAGAAAATTTCAATTTTTGAACAAACACTTTAATCATTATACATTATAGTCATGGAGATTTTGACCCTAATGCTGATGATGCAGGTGATTTGCTGGCTGGAAGTTCCGATGATCAATTCAATATCTCTCCACAGACCGCAAGACTTAATCGACACGCTGACGCTTATTCTTATTCTATGTGGTTGGTCGAAGAGATGGCTTGGCTGTGGCAGCGTTTTTAGTTACACCTAACCGTCGGTCGTATAGTATGGGAACTACTGGTCCGGTATCCACCACCAAGGATAACTGGACAGTATCGATTGCGGCTAATCGCATTCTATTTGCGACACAGAAATTTCAAAGAGCTTGGTCAGGAGGTTTTTTTTTTTTTTTTTTTTTTGAAAACAAGACAAACATATATTTGCCAGTAAGACCTACGGTCTTATAAATTAGGCAATGTTAGAAGGAATAGAAGGATAGGATAGATTTTTGTTGACACAGTGGATTGAGAAATAAGGTTTCGATTATCTCATTAAATCCCAGGGGTGGCGTTCAGTTGAGGGAATATAGAAAAGAATGCTGCCTAGACTGGGGCTCGAACCCACACATCCAGGTTAGCAGTCAAGAACTACTTCTACTGCGCCGGGGCCACCCCCACCGTTGATAATAATAATCGTGTACTGACTGACGCACTACCTGTCATGTGCTTCAGCAATCATCCTGACGATGAATGTCGATACAATTCCATGTAGCGAGTTTCTCGATTGCGAAGAAATAAAACAATGGAAGTTGGAATAAATATTTCAAATTGAAGGCACTACGTTTACTTCATGTTTTATTTTCATCCTTCGGATTAAGATGTTATACAATGCACATGATTTGAGAACTATTGAAATTTTCTGACTTACTAGAAAAACTTGTAGTAGCCGTGGCTTGATGGTTAGTGCGATGGACTGTCATGTCGGAGGTCTAAGGTTCGATCCCCAGCCTCGCCACCTATTTATTTAAAAGAAAAAACGGCTACTGCCTCTTGCGAGGAATTGACAAAGCCTCCAAGAGTATCTCCTGTCACAGAAAAGTGCCGCTCGTTAGCCGTTCGGATTCGGCAATAAACTGTAGGCCCCGACCATTCCTGCAGACACGCACACAGGAATGGTTGAGAGTTGTAAGTCACTAGGCCCAAGTTCTTCATGAGCTGTTGTGCCATCAAATTTATTTATTTTATTTTACTAGAGAAACTTAAGCCGGATCCACACATATGTCTCGTGTGGTATGTTGTGGAGTGTTGTGGATTGAGTACACTTATCAAGCGTGCCGTCTTACAATTAGACATTTTTTATTTTATATTATTCTTTTTTCAAGAACATTGTTTTCTCTTGCCCGCACACTAAATTTCTTCGCCATAGCTTGGTATGATGCAATCGCTAAAAAATAGATTTCGACGAAACACACCATTTCACAACACATCACACGAGACAAATATGGATCTACGCATATGAAATACATTAGAGCGATAGGGATACATGGCTCCACAACACACCGTGTGGATCCGGCTTTAATCATAACTTTTCCCTAATTAAAAATTAAACTCCAATTAAAACCGTGACTGACTATTTATTATACCTGATTGTATACTGCTGATTAAATAATGTTCATCAATATTTAAATTTTTTGTTAGTTTTAATCCTTTACGCAAAAAATATGTACACAATATTCAGTTATTACTTATCCAAAAAGATACGTTTTGTTTTTAAAATTTAAAACTCAAAGTATTCAACTATATACAAATTAATGAGCTTATACAATAATTTTTGCAACTTACCAACTCGCTAAGTTGTCAGGAAGCAGAGAGTTGTGGTCACAGTGGCTGTGGTTCTGGTTATATTGTTGCATAAAAAATCCATAATTTTTCTCTTTACACTTAAAATTAAAAAAAAAAGTTAAGCTGCAAGCCACAGCTACAAAAAAGAGTAATCTACCCACTTCACAATAGTGCTTGGTCCACGCTCATTTACAATAATTTTTTTTGAATCTCTATTGTTTTTTTTTTTCTTATTTAGTATTATATTTATTTCTATTATTTTGTTCACAGACTACAATTTTTTCGGGTAAGCATAGAATTAACTTGCATTCCACTGTACGATAGTAAAGAAATTTGTTGAATTATATTTATATATTTTTTTAATAAATTTTTTTTTCTTTGCTAACGAAGTAAAAAATTACTTCCTGTTGGTGCTTCTATGCAAAACTTCTCTACTTAGCTATATTGCGGTTGTTTTTTAGTTGTAAGTGAACCTTACGTATTATTTTTTTTAGTAAGTTTCAAGAAGGGTTTAAAATAATAAGTTCTCCCTCAAATATTATGCAATACGAATGAAGGAATGTATTTATACATTTAATAATTCATTTATGCATGTATTTGTTCATTTTTATTGTTTCAGTTGCTAAAATAATACCAGAAGTACCTAAATAATTTGTATAAAAAAATAATGTCAAATTAAAAAAAAAATCAAGCTACAATATTAGCGGTATATTTAAACTAAGAATTACTTCGTATTTAATGTAAAAATTTTCGCTATAAATACGGTCGGGAAGTTCTTTAATTATAATGAGCACTTGAGAAGCAAATACGCTTAAAATTTTTATTTTTAACTTGCTTAACAGAGTTATAGGGCAAAAGTTCATATTATAGTATTTTGTGTGTACAAAAAAAAAAATGTAAAGGTTGTATACAGATAGAAACAGATGAAGTCCGAAAAATTAGGTTTTGTCATCAGTATGTGCATCTGTGCGCACCTATGGTGATGAATGCATTGTAATTTGAGCTAAAACCTAAACGGTTAGAGCGATTTATTTAAAATTTTGTACGAAGCGTTTTAATATCTTTCTCTTTATAAGTATATACTTCTCAGGAAAGAAATTCTAATTCCATCTTGAAGGGATAGCTGCTATAAAACGGTTTAAGATTTTTTTAATTTTATCAACAACGACTCTAAGGCAAAGCGGTCACTGAAGTGGTGACGAGGTGGTGTGGTAGTGGCGTGGTGACTAAGTCGCAGGTGGAATTGGTAAAACCTATATGTTATTAAGTGCAGACGCGCTTATCAAAGTGGATTGGCGACGACGGCATGATATTTTGCAGGTGGTGTGGTACCAGTCTGCTGTCACATAACATGTTTAATTTTCAAGTGGCAACTGAGTGGTGACAAAGTGAACTTTTGTATTGTATACAAGTATGCGCCTTGTCTAACAATTTTGATGGAATTTTGTTCATATTTTTCAAAAAAAAAAAAATCGAATTACAGAAATAGGGTTTGACGTTATAATTTTCTATATTCATGAGCAGTGGTGTGCACTAGCGCGATGCTCTGCTGTTGATGATGATGATTCAGTGGGTGGTGGGTGGCTGGTGTTTGTTGTTGCGGTATTGATGATCGGTCGGTATTATGTAGGTTGGATGGTAGTAGGGTGCTGGTGTTTGGTGTTTTTTTGCTTACGTAGGGTGCTGGTTCACTGTGAATAACTTCAGTTGGCTGTGAGTTGCTTTATAATATTCTGGTAGGTGAGGGCGAAAGTGTAACGCTTCGTTACAAAACAAACATTTTCAAACATTTTTCTTATAGTCAAAATTAACGGTACCTTCCATATAAATGTTAAAAAACCGTTACAAAAAATATAAATTTTATCAAAAACGACTCTACGATCTGCCAAAAACAAAATTTACAGTTAGCCAGCATTAACAATACCTCTCATAGAACCATTTTCCTTATTTTGGACTAACTCATTATGTGTGAACCAATTTAAATTAATTTTTTTATGCAAAAGCTTCTCAAAAATTGAAATCATATACTGCATATCAAAATTTTCAAAAAAAGCAAATTTTGGATTTTTAAAATAAATTTCAATTTTTTTTTTGAAAATTCAATAATTCAAAAACGTGTAGATAATTTTTTTTGAAATTTAATTTTTAATTCTACATAAATAAGTACTAAAAAATTGTTCTATATATAATTCTATATATAAAATTATAATTTAAAAAAAAACCGCTCCTACGATTTTTAATTTTTTTTTTCTCAAAAACTAAGATTAGTTAAAGAAATCAGATGGTGTACATTTTTAAGCTTTCAAACAATTTAAGAAGATTTTTTTAATAAATTTATTTTGAATTCTGTTGATTTTAAGTTTAAACTTAAGGCTCCCATACAAAAATTATTTACTTATAATACACTTAGTCTTTAAAATTCGAAAAAGTTTTACTACAAGAGCAAGTTTGTGCGATCCAGTTGTGCGTTTTATTTTTAGTTCTTTTGACTTTTTCATATTTTTTTTTTATTTTTTGTTAACTAAAAATAAGATGTGGTTTCTCTTTTTACCAATGATAAGGTTATTTGAAATACTAAAATTAAAGAATTGAGTCTGACTCCTGGTTTCGACCAGGGATATTTGAAAATTGCCATAATGGAATAATATCATAAACAGAAAGTATATTTGTCAGATATTTTTTTTATCTTTTAGATAAAACAACTCCATCTCACCTTGTTTTGCACATGGCAAAGTATTTTTTTTTGTCCGAGTTGAAAATTACAACAAACACGTACAATTTCAATTTGTTCATTAATCCATAACTTCCAAAGAACACACTGGTTGGACTGTTCTTTGGTCCTGGTGCTATGTTCCTGATCCTAGTCTATTTTATAGAGTAGAGATGCATATCAAACGACCTCCAAAACAAGAACACAAACACTCTTGCTATATTGCTAGCCTATACATAGTAGATATATCCTCCGTTGAAAATTGATACTCATAAAATTATTGGGAGGTTATTTTTGGTCACATATGGTCGATAGGGATTGTTAATACATGAAAAATTGCACAATAAAATTATATCACGATCATCGCATAAAATTGTTCCTATGAACTTTTTCGTGCAAGCTGTCTTCTTTATCGTTTTTTTTTTGTGTTTTCCCCGGTGGGATTCTTGAATTTTCCTCCATCGACATCGAGAAGGCGCACTTGTGCGCTATACCAAACTAAATAAAGATGAGAATATTTCCAGAGAGTTATTTTTTTAAAGGACCCTAACCACACTACTTCTATACTGTACTGTAACTGGAATCAAACTTCTATATGTAGAAACACCAACAACAACATAATAACACAACAGCAACTGGACGCCGCCGTCGCCGCCGACATCAGGAGGGAATAAATCATCTGGAAAATTTATGGTTAAGACCTGTTTCCGTTGGCATAGGTTATCCCTGTTACAGGAATCCAATCGTTGACCTATAACAGTTGTTGTTGGGTTCGATTTCGATATCAAGTCCTACATAGAAAAAAGGGTGGAAATACATATTTTTCACAAGGGGAGATGGTGGAGCATGGAGAAATATAGGTTTGGTATACCGTATTGTAGTCGTTTTAGGATTTGGTTTCTTTTTTAATGTATGTGTGTGTGTGTGTGTGTGTGTCGGAGTGGAATTAGAGTGTTGCTGTTCATGAGCCACAATGTAAACAGGTTTTACTTACGTTGTACTCGTGTTCGGTTGAGTTATTTCTCTAGGGAAATCAGTAACGCTTCGAGTGGTAGTCATAAATATTACTCTCCACCGAATCGTTGTTTTTCAAATAAAGAAGAAGAACCTGTCAGACAAAACAGACAAACAACAATGCGCTCGAGCTCGGGTTCTGTGTGTCTTGAGCTTGGGTAATTTGACCAGCATTAGACAATGAATCTGACAACTTTGGGATTTGAATATTCGAGTAAATTGGTTATAAAATGCATAAGGAATCAGAAAGTTAGATAAATTTTGAACTTGGTACACATAAATACTTTTTAATTGTTCAATGAATTCTCTTGGCATTTTTCAGCAAAAGAGAAAAAGTATTTTTTATTTAGTGTATTAAATACCTCAAACTTTTTTTGGTGGTTTGATACTGATATTGAAGAAACATTTTTATGAGGCATGTATTCTTATACTTAAAGAAGTTAGCAAAAAGAAATCCAATACCCAAATCAATTTTTTTTTTCAAATTAGGTGAAAAAACGATGATTATTTTTCCAGTAAACAATATTCTCTGAATCAGAATCGATGTGCCTTGAATAAATTTCATTAAAGCAAAAAGAACAGCTGTGTCAAAAAGCCCTTCAGCTCTTTATCTTATTTCCTTTATAATAGTAGCTTCTAAATAATCTAGGTAAAATAAAGTGGTCAAATATGTCCATCACTATTCCTAGCGTTTTAACACTATGGCCCAGTTGGGCGTTAAACCACAGTTAGTTAAATTTGGACATGAATAATTTTTACAGTTCACTAAAGCAGCATCAGTTTAGCAGAAAAAATGTATGCATGTCAACCTAAAAAAACTCGGAGGATAATACATCCAAAGCATCTGTTTAATTTTAATCCTACTATGAAAAATTGGGACCAAAAGCTCCGACTTAGAATTCATCAAATGCGTTGCAACGGATTCGTTGACGTGAACGTATTGGCCAGAACCAAAATATAAGTACAATAATGGTTTACTATTTTTTTTTTGTGGTTGTTTTTGATGGTATTTGTTGATTTTCTTTGAAACAATGAGGTTTTCAAATTTACCATGGAATTTTTAGCATGAAGTTTTGTGGATTTTTTTTCAATGAAATACTTTAAACTATTGAGGGGGCTATGTAGCGCATGTAAAATAGTGTTTGATATATCAATTTAATTGCTTGGATTTCTTCATGCTAATAAAGGAAAAACTAAATTTATTGATACACCCAGTAAACAGTTATAAGATGGTTTTTAAAATAATATTAATTTATAATTATATCAGCTCAATCATGTAGGAAAATTTTAAAATGCTTGAAATATTTAAAAATTAATACTATTTATCAGTTGTTATAGAATTCCCAAATTTTTAAAGCCATCTATTAAAAACAAAAAAATAAAAAAAAACTTGTTAGTAAATAAAAAACTTCTTATTCTCATGCAAGAAATAATATATTTTTATTAGTAAAGGTTTTTGAGATTAATTATCTCATCATCAGGCTATAGCAATTTAAAAAAACTCATGCAGTAGTTCCAACGTACTTTTTTACGTGTAAACAAAATAACAAACTTCCAAAAATTACCTTTAAAAAGTGTATGTTTTTTAGAAATCAATAAATAAAATGAAATAAAATATAAATATTAATTTGTTTTTTATTTTTCAGTTTTTATTACACAACTAATTTTTTAAATATTATTGGCAACTGAATATTCAGTTCGAGTAGCCCGAAGATGGAATTCTAATTCTGAAACGCGTTGCCAATAATATTTAAAAAATTAGTTGTGTAATAAAAACTGAAAAATAAAAAAAAAATTAATATTTATATTTTATTTCATTTTATTTATTAAAATCAACACAACTGGAGACGAAAACCCAGCAATATGTACTGTTAAAAATCAAGAGTGTTGAAAAAAATTCTTGAAACATGAGTATCTAACTTTTTTTCATTCCATTTCCGATTATGTAAAATGTATGCCTATATTCTTTACAGCCTTGAATTGAAGTGAATTATTTCCCAACCATCTATGTATTTTGCGATTGGTGATGGATTTTATTGGATTTTTTCTTATGAAATTATAACTTTTCTAATTTTAAAAATATCCATCGATAAAAAAAATTAACTCACTGTTACCCCACCATTTAGAATTTAGTTTTTTGACCTTAGTAATTAAAACCCCATTCTACCCTACTTATAATTGGAATTTTGAACAATATCGCTTCTTAAAGTGCCTACAAATAAAATTTCTAATTTATAAAAATTTACTACATATTTTATATTTAGAACCTTGTATAAGCTGTGCAATGACGAGACTATTGCCAACTTATATCAAAGAAAACTTAAATGTTCAACTACTGCATTTAACAAATCTGTCAGTTGCATACGTTGACGCAACGCATGTAACTAATTGTATGGGCTGGCCCGTACTGATCAAATAAATTTTTATACAGATGAATTTCTTAGAATGATACATTTTTATTTTCATAACCTATATAAAATTAAATTTGATGGCACAACAGCTCATGAAGAACTAGGGCCTCGTGACTTACAACTCTCAACCATTTCTGTGTGCGTGTCTGCAGGAATGGAGGGGACCTATAGTTTATCGCCGAATCCGAACGGCTAACGAGCGGCACTTTTCTGTGACAGGAGATACTCTTGGAGGATTTCTCAATTCCTCGCAAGAGGCAGTAGTCGTTTGTTTTTTTTTTTTTAAATAAATAGGTGGCGAGGCTGGGGATCGAACCTTAGACCTCCGGCATGACAGTCCATCGCATTAACCATCACGCCACGGCTACTAACCTGATTTTGTTAAAATCCTGAGCTCTGTTTATAAAGGATGACCTTGCGCACTGATATGGCATTTCGTGTTTATATAATAAAACACGAAATAATATAATAGGTAGGTATCTGCTCAATATTTTTTATACAATCTTTGTGAGTTTCGTTGTAATTAAAAGTCTTTTCAATAAAATTTCAATAATTTTATGAAATTTCTAAAGAAAAAAAGTTTCTCTGAATAAAACCCTATGAATAATTTAATTTCTTTTTTATAAATAATATATAGGTCAGTCAGCATAGTATTTTCAAAACAAACAATGTGTTAATCCTACAACCTCAAATCGCATACAAACAACCCACATGATTCCATATAAATATTTCAAATTCCAGGATACATGCATACGAAATGAAAATCCATTTTCATTTCATCGTTCTCAGTTCTCATCATACACGAGAGTTTATGCTGGAGTTTTATTTTTCTGACTTCCTGCTGACTCAGCACAATTAAATGACCCCATTTGTTCGGGTTGAAGATATTCTCATGTACCTACATATGTACATATATACCTACAAAAATAAAACAACAACAAAAACAGAAAAATAAAAAGAACAGTTTATGGTGAATTATTCACAATGAGCCCTTACAAAAATAAATCAGGATATGCTAATCCCTTATGACGTATGTAAATTACTTGAAAATCTTATATGACAAAATGATAAAGTAGGTGTCCTTTGCAGTGATGAAATAAAGAACCAAAAGCATTTCAATTCCCAAACGAAGGATATCATTATATGAGGGTGTTAGTTTGTTACTGAGAAACCAAAGAAACCAAGCAGGTTCAATTTGAAACAAAAGAAAACAAAAATCGGCAGAAAATAAAATATTTAATTTTTATTTAGTGGAGATGGAGATGGAGAGATAAACGGATTTCCTAAAGCTAATTTATGCAGTGGATTTTAAACTACATTTTATAATGAAAAAAATTTAAAATGTAAGTAGTTTAAAATCCACTGAATAAAGTGAAGGCATTGAAAAAAAAACTTGACTTTTTAGCTACAATAAAATATTTTAAATCTAATTTCATTCAACAGTGCAAGCGTTAGTCATTTTCTTGAACTCGGTTGTCATTTTTTTACTTGCAAGTATTGTTTTCGTGAAAAAAAAGTTTAGAAGTTGTAATCAAAATTGAAACTGCGATGATGGAGAAGTCCGAAAAAGTGGGTTTCTTCCGTCTGTGCTTCCGTGCGTCAGTGCGTTTGAGCGTCCGTGCGTCCACTGTAATTTGCGCTAGAACCTATAAATAAGTGGGCCGATATGTGCTTGGTACACATCATTTTTAAGTGATTCCTTAAATAAAAATTTAAATTTCTGGTTTAGCTTATCTAGAACAAGTAGCAAGTAGCGAAACAAATTGTTCGGTTTTTCAGAATTTCTCAAAAACGACTCTGAAAATTTTGATTAAACTTTGTACCTTAATTCAAACAATATTTGAAAATATGTACTTATTTAAAACATAAAAAATGTCAAATGTTAAGAAAATTTATCATAAAATATGCGAGAAAAGTATCATCCGCTAAAAGTATCATGCAAGAAAAGTGTCATCCTAGAAAACAAGGTTTTTTTTCTAACTGTTTCGGCACATAAATGGCCAAAAGAGTAAAAAGGGTTTTAAAGAGCTCACCCAATTCCAGCAACAACGGCAGCAAAAACCAACGGCAGCAAAGATCGACGGCAGCAACAAACAGGGATGCGCAGCAAAGTAAGAAAATGCCGCACAGCAACCACACAGCGACACAGCAAATCAACACAAAAAAAAAATGTAAAATGTAAAAAGTAGACAATAATTTGTAGGTAGTTTTAAGTTTTACTTTTCATAGTTTTAAGTTGATTTTAAAAAATTTGCAAAAAAAGAATAAAAGAGAACTGTTACCGACTGTGCGACTGACAAATTAGAAGTGTTTTACAAAAAAAATGAAGGGGCCGAAGTTGGTTACGATTTGAGTTTCCAACACATTCCCACAACCACAACCAGTATTAAAATTCCGGGTGTGAGGATATGTTCGACACCCTAAATCGACTTGGGCCTGTTCGAGTGTATGACTGATTCCTTATAGTTCGCGGCCGCTTCACGCGTCGTGATTATAAGCGGACAGCCGTGATACGCTCGAACACTAACATCACACTTTTCTCGCATGTTAAGTACTTTTATCGCATGATACTTTACTCGGATGATACTTTTCTATCATTATAGTTTTATATACCCTCTCCACTTAATAAATTTCAGCACAGTGAAGAAAGGATATTTGCCTTTCACTCTGACTGAGTGTAATGGATTCCAATAACCTGTCGCTACTTCAAAGCTTTTAAAATGTAGCCATAGTGAGCATGATAAATTGTTACTAACATATTATAAGACTCAGCAGGGTTAACATTTTCCGTTGATTTAATTTTAAATTTTTCCAAACAAAAAGAAAAAAAAAACTAATACGAAAACAGAAAAAAAGCAGGCGCAAGAACTTTTCTTCCTTATGTTGATGTTCAAATAAAGCGAAAACATGTTTTTTCAAAGTTTTAAAATTAAAAGTAAAACGTATTTGCAAAAAACCATTTTAAAAAATAACATTAATTAAAAACTTTGATAAATAAATAAATAAACTCGATGGCTGTAAAGATCTGGGGCCTAGATATACTTACAATTCTCAACTATTCCTGCATGCATTTTTGCAGAAATGGTTGGGACCTTCAATGTATTGCCAAATCCGGCCAACTTTTGCATGGAGAATTTGGAAATTCTTCCAAGAGGCAAAATAAGCAAATTCTCTTTTTCGGTGGTGGACGCTGAAATTCGATTCCACAATCTTTGCCGTTAAAGTCCTACACAATAACTATTACCGCAAGGGCTACTATACCTAATTTATTTGAAAACTAAATTAAAATTATGACTTCGAGGAATAGTACCTATATGCTGCAGGGCTTATTTAAAACGTCGTAGGTAGGTATTTAAATTTTTATGATGATTTAAAGAGTGAGTTGGATTTTTTTTTATAATAAAAAACCATGAAGTAGGTAAATCGATTGTTTAAGTTAGGTATAAAAAAGTGAGATACAGCTTTAGTTTTAAATAAAGCAAAAATTAATGCTATTTTACACTTATCGTCATCTCAAAAAATCAACACAGACACATCTCGTTTATTAAACACGGCTTCATAGGACTTAAGGTAGAACTATAATTGTTGGAACGCAGCGTGTGCAGCCGTACAAAACCACACGAATACAAGTAATTCAATAGACGCACACATAATTGCGTTTTTTTACGTTTCGTTCATTTTCGTTAATTTTTGCTTTCGTAGGGGAAGAGCGCTTCTCGAGCGCACTTACGGAAGAAAATTGACAGCTACATGTAAATTGTTATAGTAAACTAGTCTCGAATCTCTCGTGCATTATGGTTTACGTGTGCATTTGACGTTTCGGAAAGAAATTTTTCGTTCGTTTATGACATTAGTTTCCGACAGCGTCCACCTATTATAGTTCGACCTTTAAATTTTGCCGTTTTTTTTGTTTAACATGCATACATATTTTATTTTTAAGGCGTTTAAAAGAAAAAACTTACTTAAACAAGGAAGAGAACAGGGAAATTTTATTTTCTTCTTCTACAATAATCCGTTATTATTATTAAAGTACCGTTGGTCCTATTTGAAGAATTTAATTTTAACGAAACGGAGGCCAAGCGCTAGACTGAAGAGCTTTTTCTCGTATAAGAGAAGAGGTTGAAAATCTTCAAATCTTACCTCTAAGTACGCCTCTATCTACTCCCATATATGTACGTTAAAAGAATACAAAATAACAGTTCTTGAAAAAAAAATATATATTCAAAATTAAAAATAATACAAATTTAATTAGGTATAATACCTAGCTCAGATTCACAAAAAAAATCCTTATACCTATATAAAAGTTACCTATTTTCGGATCAAATTAAATTCCCATCACATTTCTCAATAAAATCAAAAATTTAACCAAAACTGAATAAAATTTCGACTTTGCATAATTAAACAATTTACAAGGACCCTCATCAATTCAGGTATAATAATGAACCCTAAAAGAAAAAATTACAATCCCGAAGATTAAGTGACATGTCAACGTCTTTAAATAACATCAAATTCACCGTTTTACATTGTATAATTGCCGCATTAACCCCAACAACGGTAAATACTCTAACCCCCAAGTACCACTCATTCAAACCAAAAATTAAAAAAAAAAAAAAAAAAAAAAGTCCAACGAACTTTCCCACTTAAATTTCCCTTTGCTTAATGGGTTCATAACCCGAAAGTAAGGTTCCGTTGTGCGCGTATAAAAACGGATAATAATTCTCACAATGTCTAACAAAACGGCGAGAGTCCAGTTGAAAAAAAAAAAAAAAAAAAAAAAAACAGAAAAAAACTTCAGGCATCAACTTGCAAAACAACTACAAAAACAACAACAAGAATCAACAACAAAAACAGCAATAAAAATCCCTACACCTTTGCACCCACCCCCTCGCAACAAAGCTTACTCGCCTCCAAACTATGCTACTTAGCCTTAACTCTGAATAAATGAAAAGCAGGACAACGACATACAAAAAACCAAACATTTGCATTAGCTTACCTTTCCAATGGAAGGACCTTTCTTTACGAGTGTATTCTACAATAACCGCACCTCCATTACACCCACCATCACCCTAGCTAATGTGTTTGTTCGTTTTCGTTCCTTCTTTTTTGCTTAATATTTTTATTATTCGTAAACAAGCCACAAAAAGATCCTCTCGCGCCATCGCCATCGCCATCCCATCCAGTCCAGGGTGAGTGGCCTTGCCTTGCTTTGCAACATTATTATCATTAACTCCCTCTTACTCTTGGTCCTTGGCCTGGTCGTGGAAGTCCTGAGTTCTGGTACACACGATACCGGTACCTATAGTCCTGGCCAACCAAAGCTGAACAAAATTATAAAAATAATATTTTTGTTTGCTGAATGCTAACCCTTGCCTTTTGTAATCGGATAAAGCTATTTAACTCTGTTTGCCTTTTTTCCACTCGAAGTGCAAAATATCTTTCGCCTTATTCCACCGCAGGCTATTACTATGGGTGGTGTACGAAGACGAAGGCAAAGTTATTGTAGTTGTCGGTCGCCCCAAAACAACCTCCACACTAGCAGAAGCAGTAGCTCTGACGCTTTGAGATAAATTAAATTATAAATTCATACGTATGTATATGGTGGACGTATATGTATATTGTGTTTAGCAGTAGCCAGCCATAGGTGGTCGCCATGGAGGACGGAAGGACCTGTTCTTGAGAAAAAGAGACCCAGGCTCTTTCCCAATGCAAAAAGCTTAACAATAAAAGAGGTTGCTGAATGTCATTTTTCTGGTCACTTCGCTGATGGCTAGCTGGCGCTCGATCCTGTGGTAGATATTTAAAAGGATTGCATCAAGTGATACAGAGAATGAGAATGTGATGTGGAAGCTGCAACCAAACGCAGAATAGGATTTGTCCCTCCCTCTACAAAATTCCTGATCACGGCCAACAGGGTGGTCTTATAAAATTCATAAGAACGAAAAAAAAAAAAAACTGAAATAATAAAAAATAAGTACCCTGGGCAGTGATTAATAGCCTTACCATGTAAAAGTAAACTCTCTTCTTAGCATGATACGGTCGCTGTATATTTTAATACCGGAAAATTAAAGGGCTGATTATTCTGATTAAATTTTTTTGTCTGTTTCTTTTTTATGTTCATTATTCTGAATTGAGTAATATTGTTCCGTACAGTCGGTGCTGCTATTATGTGGGTCATTTAATTATGGCCGTTTAAGGTTGTCCGCGAAATCATGAAATCGCGAAAGCCCTTCAGCTGTCTTGCCTCAATATATAAATGCAGAGAAGCCAAATTAAAGTGCGTAGCGTAGCGTTCGAAAAGTATTATATTATGGAACTGAATGGCGGTATGGTGCTGTGCTGCTACTTTTAATACGACTCCTCTGTTTCAAATTAAAGTGCAAGAGTATCTACATTATTCAGAAATTGTTGGAATACCGGTAAAAAATAAGGGGGTATTGGGTAGGACAGCAGGGGGTTGGCTGGTTTGTGTGGATTGACGATAAAGGAAAATTGGAAAATTTAAATATTGGGTCTGTTATTCCGCCGGATCTTTGGGTTATTTTAAGTGTATTCAGAATCCAATTAATGCTTGACTGGGATAAAAAAAAGAGAATGTTTAAAAACCAAAACAGAAAACAAAAAAACGCGTAAGTTATTACGTTGGTATCGTTATATGGAGGAAGGCCTATATATTGGGGAATCATTTTTCACACATATTTTTGCAACGAGAAATTGTACAGATGACCTTAAAAAAATTTCTGCGTATACAATACAGGGTGTTGGCTAGAAAGTTATAATATTTTTTGATACTAAAAATATGCAGCAATTTGTAGGACTGTAGGTACAATCTTTGAACAGAAGATATGTATACCTAGGTACAGTCCATTTTGGTGGTCAATTAAGTTGAGTCTTTTGTTACATTGTTCATTTCCCATCATTCATTTTCTCTCTCCGGCAGCGTTACCACTTTTTGGAGATCTATCCAGGGGAGATCTACAAAAAAATGCAGTATATTAAATTTTTTTGCAACTGATTTTTATTTTTAAAAAAAATTAAGCTAATAAAAAAAAACAAATATTATAATACAGTTAAATAATCTTTATATAAAAATAAAATAATAACGAGTCTGCTTATAAAAATTTAATTCAATTAATTTCAGTTACAAAGTATAAATAAAGCAAAGTTTAAATAAAAAAAAAAAAAAGACGTCGCGTTGGATCTCGTCGTGTGTCGTGTGTCGCTGTTCGTCGTACAATGCCTTCTACTTTTTCTTTTTCCTTCGATGACTTGGGAGAGAGTTGCTGAATGCTTAGCTAGAGACTTGCAGACCAAAGAGATAGAGAGCAGTGGCGTAGTCTGAGATCCCACATGTATATAAAAACGTAAAGGTACGTTTGGTCCTAATCGCAAATCTCGGAAAGTTCGTCATGGATTGCTTTGAAATTTTGACACAACATTATGCATTCGAATGTAAGGTTGTTTTATAACTCTTCCCAGCCTCTTTCACCTAAAAGCAAAACAAATGTTTTTCAGGACTACTTGCGAGGAAGCTGGAAAAGTGCCGCTCACCTTAGCCGTTTAGATTCAGTAATAAACTGTAGGTCCCGTCCATTCCTCCAAACATATGCACACAAGGAATGGTTGAGATGTAAGTCACTAGGCCCTACTCCTCATGTTGTGCCATCAAATTTGTTTTTTTCTTTTTTTTTTTTTGTTAATTACATTTTGTTGAACTATAAATTTCTGTACAAACAAATTTTTTCGCCAGAAAATCATATCACAGGTAGAGAAAGTAATTTTCTATCAATTGAAATTTAATTTTTTTTTTTAAATTTAAATAATCAATATGCATATTTAATTTCTTCTAAAAATAAGCGTTGGGAACTTTAAATAAAAGACCCACCCTGTATGATTTTGGACGTTATCGTTGTTCTTTCATGCATATAATATTTTTTAAATTAATTTCAATACATATTTTCGTAGACGTTATTAAGTTTAATGGAATTTATATGTAGGGAATATGGAAGGTAGGCTATCGTATAAAAATGCAATGAAAGTAGAAATATGAAAAATAGCGATGACTTTAAGTTTAAAAAAAAGAGACATAAAACTGTGAAGGCAGTTCTATTAATTGACTTATAATGAAAAAAAAACAAAAAGCAGGGAATGTAAATAAATAAAGTAGAGTTAATATTTTAAAACTGAATTAAGCAAAAAATAAAATACATTCTCTCGAAAAACAGTAAAGTGTCTGGAATGGTGAAATAAGAAAGATATACGAAGTATTGAACTATAATCTGATTAATTCTAATATTTGAGAAAAAATGTGTAATATGTTAATAGTGTATTACATATACATTAATGTTTAAAAATAAAGATTTTCTAATTTTAAAATAGTCGCCTATATGATTTAAACTTAATTTCAAAGCCTTTTTGAGGCCTTCTTGTGGTGCCGCATTTTTTATATCTCTACTTCTATCCAATATTTTTTCTGGTCTTACAATAGTGAGCGGTTTATAATTCTGCTTTTGCAAAAAATTCTGCTTTTCAAAATTCTATTTTTAAAAGTTCTAATCTTCAGAAAAAATTTTTTTCTCCAATTTGGCTCTTTCATCTCTCTGCGCAACCAAAAATTTTAATTAACGCAACGATGATACATCTATGCTTCTGCAATTCGTTTGCGTTTTATGAAATGGTTATGTTGTTGTCTTTGAACTGTCCAACTGCATGAATATGCATGAATAAGTATTTGAAAATTAAAAAAAAAAAAAACTAAATTCTGCAAATAATATTAAAGTTTTAAAAAGTTGTGAACCTATTTTATTAGATATTATTTTTTTGGAACCACAGAATTTAAAAAAAAATCTGAACCAGGCAGAATTTGGGCCCTTAGGGGCCGGTTATAGTGATCCAGGAAAACGCATCAGGAAAAATTTTTCTATTTTGGCATTTTAATTTTTTTAAATACGATTTGAAATATAAAAAGGATAGATACGAATCAATGACAAGTTACTTGAAAAATGTTGTTCATAAACAAGATTTTCTTTGAAGGAAATACTTTGTCTAAACAAAATAATTATTCATCTTCTTCCGTCAGAAAACGAGTTTCCATCAGGATGTGCTTTTTGTAGAACAAATATTTCTTGCAAAGAAAATTTTTATTTATGAATTTGAAGTAATTTCTCATCGATTCGAGTCTTTTTTGTATTTCAAATCGTAGGTATGATAAAAAACTAAATTATCAAAAAGAACATTTTTCCTGATCGCTATAAACAGCCCCTTACTATACTAACGATTTTTGGTGACCAATACCATCCTTCCAAAACAGTTGTTCGAAGTCAAGAGTTTTTTTTTAATCCATTTTAAATACATATTATTACATATCGCACGTATTTTATAATGTTATTAAAAAAGTAACACAAAATATTCAATTTCTAAATGAAACTGTGGGAAGTAAATTTTGGAAATTTTGAAATGTTTCAAATAATTAAATCATTAAAAAAAAAAAAATAGAATGAGACAAAAATAATTTACTCCCAACATTGAAATTTGGTAATAGCATCTTTACAGGATGTTATAAATGTCTTCCAATACCCGGCGGCCTACATTTTTTCAAATAATCATGTTTGAATTCTTTCGTTTCTATACTGTTAGCCTTGAGCGTTATTTTCTGATTCAAAAACTCATAATCATTGTCAAAAAAAAAAAAATTAATACAAGAAAAAAATTGCAAAAAACCTTTTTAATCTTATTAATCTTCTCCCAGCACAGAAGTGGCTCAAGGACTCATTCATTCCATCAACCAAATGCTTACAAAAAAGCACCCAACTCCCACATACCTTAGCTAAACATTCCACGATAATACCAACGTGATTTAATTTCACCCAATAAAACTCACTTTTCCGTCCGATATGAAGTTGCTTTTAATATTTAAAGAGTTCTTCTTATGTGTGCACTCTCTTTGGAATAGCGGATTAATTTGATATTACACGATTTTCCCATTACCAGGACATCCACGAGAGAAATAACAAAAAGAAAAAGAATAAGAAAAAAATAAAAAACACCAGCAAATCTGAATTTGGAATTTCACCTGATGGTAAGGCGTAGGTAGGTATAGTGCAAATGAGATGAGAGCTACCTTCACTTCACTTCACTCACCATCATCGTCACCATCATCATCACCAGCATCATCACCGGCATCATCACCGTCATCATCTTGCCACATTTAAATTACGAAAAGGATTCTTTTTCGACTGTTTTTCCGCGAAAAACCTGGTGCCCAGTGTGGAAAGCTGTGTAGAGTTGTTCCTTCGGGCGTAAGCGGCATGGAATGAAATAATTTGTCGCACAAAAAAAAAAAAATAATAAAAAATAAAGAAAGAAAATGCTTTTTATATGTTGGTTACGGGCGGGAAAAACAAAATCCTCTCGTTGTCGTCGCCGTCGTCATCATCACCATCATCATCATCATTCATTCATTCATTCATTCATTCATAAAAGAACCTTCGTCGTATTTGGCATCAAGACGACCGACGAAAATAGGAATTCCAGTGCTTTGATGTTTACTGAAGCTTAATTTAGTTAAATGCAAAAATATTTTGGTCCTCTTTACTTTGCCACATTTTATTCTCTAGTCTCTTGAATAGATTCTATTTTTTCTTCTTAACATAAGGATTATGTATTGGATTTAAAAAAAATGTTTGTTTTTGGGCAATGTTCAATTGTTTACAGGAATCTTTGGCAAGTGAAATGTGCCAATTAAGGTTGAAGGCTTAATAAAAAAAAAAAAAAACTGTCAATTTCGATGGAAATGTAATTTTATTTATTTAATTTTTATTTTTTAGTCTCAAAAAAAAAAAAAAAAAACTCCATACAGAACTGAAATCATTCTGTTTATGTTTTTTAGGGATTTTGTCTTGACTTTTTAGACGGTGATTTCGGCTGCAGGGATTATATTTTTGGGATTATGACTTTTGAATAAAAATCACTAACCCGCAAAAATCGGTGAATTAAAATTCCTAAACCACGGATCAATATTTAACCTACGATTGTACATCTGGCCCTAAGTCATGCAGTTCGGAATTTACACCTAACGAGATAAGGAAATTTGGTATTATGGCGTTTGGGATTTTCGAGTTTGGGATTTTTGAATTTGGAATTTCGTACCAACTTGGGTTAGTGATTTTTATCCTAAAGTCATAATCCCAAAAATATAATCCCTACAGCCGAAATCACCGACCACAAACCCATTATAGACAAAATCCCTAAAACACAATTTCACTAAAAAAAATCCCCATGAGAAAATCCAAAAAAATACATAAGCACATCTTACAGAAAAATAAACAGAATAACTGGCGCTTGCAGTCATACAACATTTCGAATTAAGAATTCACTTTTGAATTTTCGAACTTTTTCGAAATTGTGAATTGCTTTTGTCTCTTGGGGATTTTGATACACAAAGAAAAGTTTATGAATTTAGGTAACTCTCAAGAACAAAACCCATGAACATTTTTTAAAAGCGTTTCAGAGAAGATTTGCAGAAAATATTATCTTTACTTGACGATTTAAAAAACTTAATTATGTAATATGGCTTTATGACCTTCTCTTTATCGCCACAATATTTCGGGAAAACTCAATACATTTGTTACGTATATATTGGTTGTTATACTTATACCATTAAAGTATTACTGGACTCCGATGCTTGGACCATTTAATGAGCAAGTTATCGAGACCCTATATGGGTAGCTTGTTAAATTTTATTATTATTTTTTAAGAGATGTTCTTGGAACTATAATTCTACATTTCAAGTATTTAAATAATTTTAATAAATGTGCAGCAGAGATTTTCCATCATGAATTCACCTTTTTTTTAATCTCTTTTCTGTTGTTCTCGAAAAAAAAAAATAAATTGTAGTTAATGGTTTCAAAGCTTTGTGACAGACATTTTTTATAGCCACAATAAAAGTTTTAATTTAATAACAACAACAAATTGGACTTTTTTACTTTTTGGTTTGATGGAAAATTCATATATGCGACGACTATAGATACATATGTATATACGTATGTTATGTATGTATGTTGTTAGTTTGAACGGCTTTGAGATGAAAGACACTTTGCTAAATAGTTGTGATACTTAAAAGCTAAATAGTAGAATGTATAAAATGGAAGTGATTCCAGACATGCAAATTTATTACAATGTCGTTTATAAAAGTGTGCTGTTTATGCGGACCCGCAGAGCCAGGGCCGTACACGAGTGGGCCGTACACTTTGGGTACCCAATTTTTTTTTTTTTCATTAATTCGCGCGAAGCGCGCTAATGCACACCCAGGTTCAATGGGGAAAATGTATATAACTATTAAATAGGTATTGCCATTTCTCCAGTCGCATCTTTGTAGAATATGTACATGCAAAATATGAGGAATCGTATTAAATAAATTATTATTTATTATATAGGGTGCCCCCTAATTCGTGCTTTATAATGTATTTTAGGGGACGATTACTGAGATCATTCTAAAGCCTAGTTTATAGATCGAAAAAAAGTGAAATTTTCATACAAAAAAATAGCTTTTTTCCAACGCGTGAAAAATACAATAAAATTAAATGCAATTATTTAAGCGACAAGGAGGAAGAAATTTGGTTCGAAGTGAATATAATTCAACCAAATATAAAACAAAATTTATTTTCTTTGTAAACCTTTCGAGGCAAGATTTATTGATTTTTCATTTCGATTTGGATTTCACTTCACATTGATGTATAAACTAGGCTTAAGAAAAAAATTGTATGGGAAAAAACGCTTCTAATTTCTAAGAAGGATGGCTACGTGTTGTTGGCTATACCTCTAGGAATTCTAACATTTAAATTCTTTAGACTATGCGTGGGCTTTTAAGAGGCATTATGAACTATCAAAGTGTAAAATACCATTGAAAGATAGCTTAGATGTAGGCACAGATTTGAGGAAAGGTCATTAAAAAAGAATTCATATTTAATTTGTCGCTCTGCAAACAGACAATATTTATAACCTTCTTTCCGGTGATGATTCAAAATACAACAATTTTCCTTCTTCACCTCCAAAACAATAGGCATAGTCAATGGTGTTCCGCAGAGCAGTGTTATTGGGCCATCACACGTGAGAGCAATTAAAACTGTTGAAATTGAAGCTAAATGGAGAGGGAGTTGAAGAGTGTAAAATAAAAAGGGCAAAAATGTTCTTCCTTGTTGTGAGAGGAATAACGAAGTTGAACTACTAATACAGAGAAAAGTTTTTTGTTTCTAGGCAAGACAAAATCTGTTGTTATGCGGAATTCAATTATAATTTTTTCAAAACAGAACAATATTTTGTTGTACTAAACATCAAATAGAAAAAAAACCTTCTATACAATTAAAGCCATTTTAATACTAAAATTTAAAATAAATATTATTCCAGACCACAGTACACAAATATAAGGTCATATCTTGCGCAGGTTGTCAGAATTGAAACTGTCAAAAATTAAAAAATGGTTGCTCGAGTGCTCCCAAAAACTTCACACCGCAATATTAAAAAAAACAACAAATATCGAAATTTGACATTTAAATGGGCACTGGATCCACCATTTTTGTAGATGCGCAGAACAGAACAAAAATGAAAACGCTATGATATTACCTTTAATATATATACCGTGATTCCAGACAAGGGTGTACGCAGGGGGGGGGGGGGGGGTTTACGGGAGCGATTGCAAATAAAATTCTTTTCTTATATTTTATAATTTAGTAACACACAATCTTAATTTTCAAAAACTATTTTTGATGTTGAACTGTTTCTTTTTACATTTTTTGTTTTATAAAATTAGTAAAGCTGAAGCGCATGGTATGTATTCGTTACATTTTTGTTCTCTTAAATCCCCTCTCTGCGCAACCGACCGTTGGCCAAGTGAATTGGTTCAAGCTATACACATAGGCTGAGTTCCAAAATGTAGAATATGTTTTGATGCGGAAGTAATGCCTTCATTTTTCATACGCATCAGCAACGAAAACTTGATGCTTTGTAGAAATATTACTTTACATAAGTCTGACGTTCCGGAATGTAAAAAAAAATTTAATCGAAGCAGCTAGAAAGTTTTTGGATGCGCAAACTGCGCAGTAAATGCGCATCTGATGAATTTTGGAATTCATCAGCCATACACTTCTCAAAAAAATTAAGGGAACAAAAAAAATTTACGTTTTTTTATTGTTTTTTGAAGAGATGTATCTCTGGGAAAAGTAATCGTATTGAGATGAAACAAAAAGCATTTTAAAGCTTTATGTTTTTTGTGTTCAAAAATTTTAGCAAGTTATATTTTTAAGACACCGTTATTCTGCAATCATAACAAACAGCACAAGCAAAAAATTTAAAGTTTTTTTATTTTTTTTGAAGATTTTCTTTTAAATTTTTTTTGAGCCAGATGAATGATTCAATAACATGCTTATGTGGCCTTAATGTCATCTTTTTTATGCGCTCTAATTTTTTTTTTAGAAGAATATCTGGCTTTTAATGAAAAAAGAGAGACTTTGGATACCAATATCTCAGCAAGGAACCCCGACACGGAAAATTTAAGGGCATTTTTGAAAACTGGAATTCATTTTCTATAAGATCTTTTTAAAACTTTATAACGATTATTTTTTTTTGTGGCCCCTCACCTTAAGATTAAGAAAAGGTAAATAAAATAAACGGGTTTTTAAAGACTTTTAGTAAATCTTTCACTGCATTGGTTGCAGGACTTAATTTAGTAAAACATTTTAAAGAGCTATAGACCACAAAATTTCAAATCGGATTATTGAACCGTTTTCCTCTTTTTAAAGGAACAAATTGTATGCTTCATAATCATTGTGAAATCGTCATCAAAATGGAAAGTTTCACCATTTTTGGTCATTTTTTGGGAAAACCACTGTCGCGGCAATTTTTTTTCTATTCACGGCATATTTACGGCATTTATACGGCAATTTCCGAGACAGTCAAAAGTAACTTTTTCGAAAGTTTTCATGCTAACTTTATACGGCTCAGATATCCAGCATTTTTGTAAACACACATCGCGTGCTCTAGGAACAATTTATTATGGTTTAAAAAATTAACTTCTTAAATATTTTAATTGGAACCTTTAAAAAATATTAAGCCGGCCATTCGCGATCGAGCCAAATGGCTCGGTGCCAATTGGGCTGGTGGATTTATAACCTGCTGAAAGTCCAAATGGCTTGGCCAAACCCATTCACATGATGCAATTTGGCTCGGCCGAGCCATATTTGGCTCTCTCGTTTATGGCCAGCTTTACAGGATACATTTTAATTTTTATTTCTGAAACAAATTTTATATTAAATCTTTATTGTAAAATAATTTTTGCAAATATCTGTTTCATATTTTGAACAATTTGAGAATATACTCTCTGCATTGGAAGACAAACAAGAACCCTATCGTTAATTTTAACTTACCCGCCAATTAAAGCTTATGTAAATTTTAAAACATTGAATAATTTTAAAGCATTATTTGTTTCTATCTGCTTTTTTAGTCACAAAAAAAATCACTTAATATGCAGAAAAAAACAAACGTTTTAATCCCTTAGTCGTTATACAAAACCTTATGTTCTAGAAGCAAAGTTTACAAACGCTTTGCCGTCAAAAACATATAGGTATCATAAAAGGTCATAAACATGAATACTTTCATTCAAATTTATCAAAGGACAATGTCCCCATATAAAAATGTCTCCATGGTATTCTTTGCTCAGGCATATAGAGGTGGTACCTTACCTAACATAACAACTAAAAGTTTTTATGGAAAACTACACGTAGGATACCTTCCTACATATTATTATGTAAGTGAATAAAAGGTCCCTTAAGCGATACATCCGCAAAAAAAAATAAAGTAATTTCCCTTTGATATTATTCATTCCATCCACAAAACATGTAATTGTGTCGTCGTTCATTTATTTTTATAACTTCATTGTATAGTTAACTTTAAACTCACACATCGTATTCTCACTCACTCATATTCATCCCACACGTATACATACATACATAATATAGTATAATTCTAATGTTTTGCTACTCAAAAAAGCAAAATAATCTCGGCCGTCGTCGTCGTGTCGGTCGTCCCTGTTTCCCATTTTTCCAGTGCAAGAATGGAGCTGTTCAATTTTTCTATTTTAGAATGAGTGTACAGAGTTGTCGAGCTGTAAGTATGACATTTATATAGCTTTTGTAATGCGTCTAACAATGGCCATCATTCTCACGTCACGACCCCGGTGAATTAAAAGCAAACTGAATGTGAGCACTTTTGTAAATTGCAGTGTAAATATTTTTCCTTTTCAAAATAATGTGACATTTCATGCAATTTCTATTGAGAAATGGCACACGCTTTGCTGAAGTGTTTAGATATCCTTGCCACGCTTCGTTGAGTAATGTAAGTGAAGTAGTTATGCATATTAAATATAATATCTACATAAATGTATTTTGTACTATATTCGTTGTGTACTCTATACATATGAGTTGTTATATGAGAAAATTATTTTGAATGAAGAAGATATGTGCGTGATGTACCATGTTAAACAATTCTTCATAGGAGCTTTTACTATATAATGTATGTAGATAAGGTATATCCAGAAAGGATAAATAAAACAATACCAATGTAAGGCTAAATTATGAGGAAACAGTTTAATCAGTACACCAGCACTGTACAGATACACCGTTGCCTTCATGCATAAAACATAAATATTTACGAAATAACAATTCACAAACAACATAAGGTGTAGGAATGTTTTTGGTAAGCTATTTTTAAGAAAAGTTCCTTAAAATGTGATGCTTTTTTTAGCTAGACTGTCATTGTCCTGATTCAATCCGAAAGAAAGCAAAAATATTGGGTTAAGAGTTTCCAAATTCCAAATCAAAATCAATTTAATTAATACATTTTCATGGGTAGTAGTCGTTGGCGTAATGGTTAGTGCGTCGGACTGTCATATGCCATAGGTCAAGGTTCGGTTCCAGTTGTTAGGATCTATTAACAACAAAAAAAAAGTTGTTTTTCAAGGCTACTCTGTCCATTGCGAGGAAGTGACAATTCCTCTGAATTAACTCTTGTCATAAAAAAGTGCCTCTTTCCTTAGCCGTTCGGATTCGGCAAAGAATTTTAGGTCCCTTCCATTTTTTACCAAAATGCAAGGAAAAATCAATAATTTTGATGAATCTATTTTGCAAATGTGGAAAAACAAGTGTTGCGTTCTACGTGACAAGTAACACGTGCAACCATGTCATTTAGGGCTGGCAACGAGACGAGACCATGCGAGACTTTTGTTAGTCCCATCTCGGTCTCTTCAAAATCGAAAAATTTCAGTCTCGTCTCGTTCTAGCCTAACCAAGTCTCGTCTCGATCTTGGTCGCGCCTTTTTCTCGTGGAAATTTTAATATGCAGTCTCGTCTCGGTCTCAGTCTCGGTCTAAAATCAACTTTTTCCGGAGAAAAAATTAAATTGGAAAAATTTCGAATTTTCTGAGGTAAAATTTAGAATTTTGTAGAGGGTTTTTAGTCCGTTTAAATCGGAGCCATCCTTCAATGGATTTTGACAGCTCATGGCTTGACAGGTAGGCAACGATCTATTTTTTGTATTTAAATCGGAGCCATCCTTTAATGGATTTTGACGGCTCATGTCTTGACAGGTTGTAGGCAACGAACTATTTTTGGACGTTTCGATATTTTTTTTTTCCAAATGTCACCTAAAAGGTCAAAAATCAACTTTTTCCGAAGCAAAAAATAAAATCGGAAAAATTTCGAATTTTCTGAGGCAAAATTTGAATTTTGTAAAGGTTTATAAATTAATTTAAATCGAAGCCATCCTTCAATGGATTTTGACTGTTCATAGCTTGATAGGTAGGCAACAAACTATATTTTGACGTTTCAATAATATTTTTTTCCAAGTGTCACCTCAAAGTCTTAAAGTCAATTCTTTTCAGAGGGGGAAACAAAGTCTAAAAAAAGAGTGATTTCTATTCCGACGACATGCATACATAAATCGTACGTATTCTTCTGTGGATTTTCGCAGTGCGCCTATCTGGGTATAATTAGCTGCGTTTTATTATCTACGGACCTGGGTCGCGGTTAGCTTTTAACACGAAGAACAAAAACAACACAAGATCTAGGTTTCTATTGGGGTTTCATTCAAAGACCCAAAAAATAGCTCTAATGTGGCGGGTAGATGGCATTGTGCCTTTTGTAAATGGTAAGGTAGTGTAAAATTCAGTGTAAAGAGAAGAGACAAGTATACAACACTGTTGTCAATTGGATCTGTATCGTTTTATTTTTTCGAGGTGAACCATCATATGGGTTATTGGCTATGTATATGTACATATAATGTGGTTTGATATTTTAACGCGCATAGAATACTTCGAAAAAAATAACTTGTGCAAATTATTAAAATTGCAAAGTATGATCAGAGCTCTCAGATTTATTTACGAAACACGTCTGAGAACTGAATTGCCATATCTGTCAAATCACATGGAAATTTAATGAAATTGGCTGCGCTCAGTTATTTGCTTCGTTTGCTCGGTCAATTTATTCTAATCTAATGGAGCAGGCTCCGAGATAGCTCGATCGAAAAAAGAAACACAAGTTGAGCGCTCTGATATTTGTCTAAGCTAAAAAAGAAACACAGATTTTTTTTTGACAGCTCCGTGCTTTGTTCTGAGTTAGAAAAGAAAAGAGAAACTAGTCTCGGTCTCGTTGCCAGCTCTAATAGCATTATAAGTCAACTCTAATTACCATTGGGAACCTAGACTCACACACTGTGTTGATTTCTAAAGCAAGCTATAAATCTATTTACTCACATTTCATACATAAATCGATTAATTAACTTAAACTTTATTATTATATGTATCTATGATAAATAGGTCAATATCAATAAGATTGTATTTCAACTGTGTTTTGTTTTATGTGTTATTCTCTATGGAAATGGAAATTCAAATTTGCTCATGGTCTATGGTTAACTCTTTATCTTATGTAGTATTTGTGAAAATCAGTGGGCCCTACAAATAATCAAATTTAGTTCCGACTTAAATGTGAAATGGACCATAATGGAATGGGCTCTAAGTAATAAACCTTGCATGATGGTATTACTTAAATATTTACATGGACATTAACAATGAACCGTATATCGAATTGACTCCAACAAATGGAGAATATATTAACGCTGTTATTAATTTTTAGTTAAACACTAAAAATTAGATGGAAGTAAGTAGTCTTTCAGTTTATGAGAAAATTGAAACTACGAATAGGTCTTTGGATTTTCAAAAACCTATATTATTGTTTTATAGGTACTTCCGTTGATTTTAAATAATTATTTATCAACTTTAGCCAATGCTTCAATTATTTAAAATTTGAAAGAACAAATTCCATCAAAGTATTTTGTAGATTTTTAATTTTTAAAAGACCGCTAATTCAGTTTGTTGGCAATGATGGAGTATTTTTCTCAAGAATAAAGTCGTGGAATTTTTTATTTCAAATTTATGTTTTTTTGTTTTGCTAGATTTCTACTTTTCCTATACTTTCTATATATGTACAATCAAAATTAATCCCATTTTGTGTTTGTACGCGCATAACTCTGATAAAAATCATCCGATTTGTTTGGGGATATTTTTTTATGGATTTTCATTGAATCAAATTAACACAAAACGGAGCCGAAAATGTCAAAATTCGACCGGCAATTGGATAATTGAAATCGCAAAATCAGAAAATCGTAAAAACATTTTGAAATGTCAAACTTTCCTAATTAGTTTTTTTTTCGTACGCGCATAACTCAACTAAATATCAACCAAATTAGATGGGGTTTTTGGATTTGTATTGAATCAGACATACAGAACATACTACGGAGATACAAATTTGAAAATTAAGCCGGAAAAGTAAGAAAGTCGGGAGAGCAAGAAATTGCTTACTTTCTGAATTGTTTTTTTTTTTTTGTTTTTTCGTCGAACGGTCTTTCTACATTGGCGATTGATACAGCTTTGGTAGTACATCGACACAGAAGCTTATTCCAAGAGTATATTTAAAATTGATTATTCAAATAGACTTATGGGGTTTTGGTAAATTTAGATTTCAATGAAAAAATTGATTTATATTGTGGCGAATGGAACACAATTTCAAATTGATTTATTTTTGTCACTGTGTTTGTGCATTATAGCTTCTTTGTCAATATTTCAAAAAAGTCTTCATTCCTCGATTTACGTTTAGAAGAGAAATATGAACTTGAAAAAGTTGCCGCTTCATTTTAAACTGCTCCCATTTATTTATTAGCAATTATTTTCCACATTTTTCAAATATAGTTTTCACAACCGAAAAATCAACGAAAAACGTTTGCAAACTGACAGCTGGATTTATGTTGGTATTAGTACAAGGAGGGGTAAATCTGCCGAAAAATTTAGATTTGCAAGTTTGATTTAAAATCAAAAATAAATCAATTTATTTTGTCCAATGTAAAGCAAAAAGAGGGGGAATTGTGTTTTTGACAGATCCAAATCAAAAATTGATTGATTTATTTTACCAATGGAAAACCCCATTAATTTACATGCACTGTTGTTATATTCAAAATCTTAACGCTAATATTTTTCTATTTGATTATTTCGAATTTGTATTGATTGTTTTATTCCGAATAGACTCTCACAATAACGCCAATAGGGCGTAAATTATTGCTGTTTTTTTTCAATTTTAACACGACGAAAGTATTTTGATTCGAATATTTATTTTTTATCCAATTTACATGGAAATCTTTTTGCTGGATTCATTTCGTATTGAAACAGGTAAATACATTACAAAGCCGAAAGTTGGAAAATGTGCCCAAAAAAGCCGGTAAATCGTGAAAACCATACTTTTTGAATTAGATTTTTGTTTGTGCATGTATAATTCGTCTGAACATCAACTGATTTGCATAGAAAGTGACATTTATAATTTTAATATTTTTTTAAAAAAAGTATAACTTATTTGTTTCTATTGATGTAAAATTCAGGGAAGTTTTTCATATACATAGGTACTTGTGGTACTAACAAAAGCTCAATATATAAAAACTGTGCGACAAATTTGACATCTTCCTCAGTGATTAAAATACAAAAAAATATGTGTATGTGTAACTCGCATAAAGACTCATTTTGGCTTAAGAGGGGTTTGTTGTTCAAAATACATATATCTAATTATATTCAATGAACTGAAAATCTGTGATGCACAGATTTTTAAGTCTGACTATATGCTGATAAAAAGTACGTATACGCCACAGTGACTGCACTAATCCTTATTTTGTATTATTTAAACTAAACTAAACTCTTCTTATATCCACATGTAATAGATTACAAGATCCCACAAAAATATGAAAACACAAACATTTATGAGTATGTAACACGTTTGGCTACATTTTTTTTAAGGGTCATAACATTAAGTTATTTAGTTCTTCACAGGATGGTAAATCCTCTAAAAGTTACTCATTTTTTTTTAATTATCTAATCCAGTTCGAATTCATAGCTAAGCCAAGACAACGTGTGTCGGGTCAGCTAGTGTACATATATAACATTATCGATGATTCTTGTTTCCTTTCTAATAAAATATAAAATCAAAAATGTTGGTAATTGCAAAGAGCCTGACATCGAACAATAACCTATTTTCCAGTCTTTGACTTTTATATTTCATCACTTTTCACTTTTATTTATTTTGCTTTCTCTTAATTCATTATAACACTACATAGGAGATTGTAATGTTAAAAAATGAATAACTCTTACCTCTAGTAAATTGTTCAACCAACTTAAAGGATAAAAGAAAACTTTTTGTGACATATTTCCTTATTATGAACAATTTTTTTTTTTTGTCAAACAAAAAGTAAAAAACAACAGAAAAAACGTGTTGCTTTAACTAAAAAAGTATGTTCCGGTTGCCGTCATTGCGCCATTGTCGTGGCTTTTATATGGGGCTATACACTATACAGGTATGCACGACAACAACGCGGGTATGTTCAAAACTTGAAAAGAAATGTAATTTTATATCAAAAACTCAATTTGAAGATCCCTTTGATGCAAATGTCAAGAGAAAGTTTCCACAGTTTCAACCGAACTTTGCCATCAAGCGCTGCAGGAGTATTTTGAACATCACATCCACGTAGTTGCTTTGCGAAAACGTATTTTTTTTGTGTAGGTATGGAATTAGTTTCGCATTCTCCTTAAGGTAAATATTTGTTAATTTAAAAAGTTGCTCGTCCCACGATCACGATGTACAATAAGATTGTGTACATTTTTTTTGTACAAATATAGGTTAGGTAGGTACATTTTTCAAAGAGAAAGACAAATTCACATTTAGAAAATATTCTACGTGTGAGTAAGGACTGAACAAAGAAAATCTATACACGAAAAGAGGGAATCATTCGAAAAAATATACCATCTAGTCAGCTTGTTTCAGTAAAGCCAGAGATTTTGCTTAACAAATTTTTGAAAAATCTTTTAAAAAAAAGTACATACATAACAAAATCTCTATATACATAGTTGACCAAATACTGAAGATAATCTATTAGGTTCTAACAATACGACCTCGAAAAAATTAATAAAAAAAAATGGCTATTTTTTTTTTGGTGAATATCCCACAAACAAGATTATGCTCCTATTTTTGTTCGCTTAGATTCCCGAAATTGACACAAAGAGGTAAAATTTACATCAGATCTGATTTGTCTTGATTGCTTTAATATAATATGGTTGCAGTTTGCAGATTTCCAGTGAGAATATAATTTCAAAAAGTTCGATTACAAATGCCCCAGTCTGTGCACTGTGGGTTTGGGAATGCATATCATGTATGCAGTATGCCTATACTATCAAAAGTTAGCTATGTAGCGCATGTGTAAAAGTATAGATTTGTTTGAAGAATTTTTCCAATTAAAAAAATAATGGAATTTGTTCATACGTTATAGACATATAGGCATTAAGGATCAAAAAGAAATAGCAACCATCATTAAATTTTTATAAAAGCTCCTATTAACAGCGATTACCTACGTTTATTGTAGAATTTAAAAAATAATAAACCAATCATCACATATTTCAAATGAATTCATAATTCACAAAGGATTTAACGTGCGTGCAAGCCTTGCAGGATTAAATCATTTTTAAAAATTTATAAGATAATAAAATATGAAATAATCAAATTAAAATGTCATCATTTGTTTTCATAACTTGGGTAGAAAAGTATATAAAAAATAATGTCAGCAAAATGCATTTTGCACTTCACTTTAAGAACTCAAAATGATTATTTCCGAATCGTACGTATCAGTTTTAATAAATTTTATTGGTAAGTTTTGAAAAAAAAAAAGAAGACCTATAGGTTTATTTTTTTGGCTTGTTGAATTTAAATGTTTCTCAAAAAAATCTTCCATTTGAATTTAATTTAATTTTTAGTGAACTGTACTAAAACAACAATAAAAATAATTTTCTATTATTTTTGTTAATGCTCTTCCTCATTTCTTATTTTCTACAGTGCAAACTTACCACTATGATGCAACAAGTGTGTGTGTTATTTTTAACAAAAACTTTCCATTTACCTTGCACCAAACGGAATCGGGGAATTATGTAGCAATTAGGAGTCTTTATAGGCCAACGTTAAATGAAGACAAGGAAATACCTTTTGATCAGTTGGATTTGCTGTCGAAATTTGAGGAAAAGCTTAAGGAATCCATTGAATACACCCATTGTGAGGTAAGTAATGTGAAGATACTTTTTTTTGTATTATACTTAACAAAGTTGTTAACAATTATTTTTTTTGGATTTAAAAAAAAAATTGTCTTAAAAATATAACATTTATTGTAAAAAATTAAGTCTTATAAAATTATAACATGAACAATTGAACATTTTGTTAAATTACCGTAAACAAGTTTGTAAAGATTTTATGATAAAAAAGTCTCCCGATAGATAATATTATAGGAAATATAATTATCAGGAGATTTTAAAAATTAGTTCAGAAAATTCACTACAACTGTGAAAATGTTAAAATTTTTGCTAAAAAAAGTGAATATTATTTGGAATTTGGACAATTTTCTTATTAATTAGCAGAAAATTGAATTCAGGTACGTCATGTTTTGCTATTGACATTAACAACTATTACCGAAACAATTATTCTTAACTGAAAATTTTTTAAAACCAGGCAAATATGTATTTCAAAATCTAACAGGAAAAAAACTATGACAAATGTTAAGAAATGTTGTTACTTCTTGTCAGCAATTTAGGAACTAAAATTTCGCAATAAAGTACGAAAAATTTGGTGAATTATATTAACTTTGGATGTGACTACGAATGTTATTAAATTTTAAAAAGAAATTTTCAAAAAAATTTCTAGATTCACATTAATATTTTTTTTTTTTTATTTTCCAGAGTTTTATTGCTTTTGAAGAAGAAATTATGATATTCGTAGGATCTTTTATGAAATCTGTGCTTCATTCAAAATGGCGATCTTTGAAAAATAGATTTCTATTTGTATACACCAAGGGTAGATTTCCAGATCGCTCAGAGTTTGATCAACCATTTTTTAAGGGTAAGTATCTAATAGATAAACCAAATTTTTGTTCACCTTTTATAAAAATTAGTGCGTACTCGCACATACCTATAATGTCCAGTTCACTTAGTCATCATATTTCTTTGCAACATTTCTACAGATCTTATTAACATTCTGCTTATTGAGATTTATAATGAAACAATTTTTGATTTGAAAACAACGAAATTTGTTGGAAGTAGAAAAAATCATCCTGAAGAACTTATACAATTAGACAGATATTTTGGGGAAACAAATACTTTTGAATTCAATAATAATTTGTATCCAGACAAAGTAAAGGACTTGCAAGGTCGTGAATTGATTTCAGCTGTTTTCGCCTATGAACCATTTGCAATTCTTAAAAATGTAATGCAAAAAATGTATTTATTAAATATTATTTTTAATTATTTATTTATTCAATGTAAAAATCTTGTTTTAATAAATTTTATTCAATTTTTTTATATAAGGCTACCGAGAAAAATCACTTTATAGATGTCAAAAATGGAAATGAAGATCCGTCGAAAAGTCTCCTTTATGACGGAACTGATGCTCAAATTTTATTTCAACTTTGTAGATTATATAATTGTACAATTCAAATTGATACCAGTATGTTAATACTAATTTTATTTATAAACATTGTATAATTTATTATTTTTTAAAAATTAGGTGAGGAAGAAGAATGGGGATTTGTATATGAAAACTATACAGCTGATGGTGTTTTAGGACTTGTTTTCAATAGAAAAGCTGATATTGGTATGATGGCTATGTATATGTGGTGAGTTAATAAAACAAAAATAAAAATTATAATCTTTCATGGATCTATTTAAATACTCTGCATTTATTTACTTCTTTCACACTGACAAATGGTATTTAAATTCCTTGTTTTTTCTTCATAACTTAAATTAAAATAATACATTTTGTTCTAACGCTATATACATTAAGATATTTTATAGTTCTTAATATTATAAGCTCATGATTAAAAACTTCCGATTAAATAATATTTTTGTTCTTTTCAGTATTATGTATCTCTACTTCTAAAAATATTTTTTATTTTATTTTTTTTTAATTTTATTTTAAAAAAATCATTCAAATAGACTTAAATATCTTTCATTCTACTTTTTCTCCACTTTTTTCATTAATAGGTTGACCTAAAGTTTTTAACTGTCCAAAATGAGCACCAAACAGTCACATGAGTTATACAGCCCTATTCTGCTAAGCGATTCGATCGAATCTTTCGATTCACGTGAATGTTTCATTTAATTTGTCTTAGATTATTTGTTTAAATTTTCTGTCGTTTGACTGCAAATCTTTACCGATATTTATTTTCGAAGTTCTGAAGGAAATCTAACTGTTTAAATTTTATTTTCGATCGACATTTATACGAAATTTAGAACAATCGTTTCCCTCCACAACACAAACTTTCACGCAAACGTTTAGTAGAATAGGGCTGATAGTGTCTCATGCAACATAAATCGGTTTATAGGTAGCCAAATTTACTAGGCAATTTTGCTATAAAATTCCCACCTTAATGTCGGTGTAAGACCACAAAAGTATTTAAATAAATAAAAAAAAAATGTATGCCCCACGTGTCGCGGGCCTTTACTTTTTTACATGAGTATTTTTTATGTTTTGTTTTTTGCACATATAGAAATAACACAAAAAATCCGGTGACTATGTGTTTCTCATCGAAAGATTTGAAAAAAAAAAAAACGTTTAATTAAAAATAAAAAAAAAATGGGGTAAAGAAAACCGCTTAAACAATTTTCAAAATTTTGTCTGCATTAATTCACATTTGTTTAAGAGTTATGATGGCGTTCTTCATTCTGAGATTAAAACATTTTAAGTACTTGTTTTATCAATTTAAAGAACGTGTTTCGTGCTTTCTTTCCATATTAAAATTTCCATTATTTAATTTATTAAATAGATAAATATACAATAATTATTTATTAATAATGTATTTTATATTATGTACACTCAATCTTTAAAATTCGAAGAAACTTTTACTTTAAGAGCAAGTTCGTGCGACCCATTTTATTATTTGTGCATTTTATTATTTATGAATTGAAAAAAAAAATTAAGGTCATTGACCTTGGCCTTGAATTTTTTTTTAATTATAAAAACAATCTATGGCTGTCCAATTACTGAAATTACCTGACCTTTTATGACATACTTTTTTTTGCGAATGTCCCATATGAGGTGCTAAGATCCCACAGCCCATAAATTTATGCTGAAAATATATTTATCTTATTATCATCCTGATCGTACACTATTTCATTTTATTTCATCTGTCCCGGTATGTTTATAGAAAAAGTCATACAAAACATTTCGGACTTTTACCAATGTTCCGGAAAAATCAAATTTTTACCGATAAATCGTAGAATTTCACATTTAAGAGTTTATAAAATCCCAAAAGTTACTGGTAACTCTTGCTATAATATTTTTGTTATTTTAAAATGTATAAAACCAGCGATTTATTTATAAAAAATGCATTTCCATTATTAATTTCAAAGTTAGTGAAAAGATGACAATTTCCTGATAGAAAATAATAATTCTATTTTCTATTTTTTTAAACAAAATGTCTTCTTTCGAAACGTATTATTTACTTTAAAGTGGTTTTGGATGATTTTACTTTATATATTTTCTGCTATAAAATCCTTTTATAATTCTAAGGGCCAGTTGTGCAAATTTGGTTCAGCATCAATTTTAACTCACCAATTTCGGCGTATTAATTGAGGTTCACCGATGACTTAAAAGGTTCAAGTATGGGATAATAGCTGAGTTAAGTTAAAATTGCTGAACCACTGATAAAATATTTGTGCAACTGGTCCTAAGGCCGAGTTTTTCAGTGGGAGATATAAGGTAAACAAAAATATAAGTTACACACTAATTTTATTGATAATTTCGATTTTAATCCTCTGAGTTTGTAAGATCGATCCGCATGAATTCTCTACTGGAATAATGTTTCTTCGTTTTATTGTTAAGCAAAATAATTAGCGGAGCTAACTAATTCTTGTTTAACTCACCACTGAACAATTGGTCCATAGTACTTAAGCCTTCTCTTTATAAATAAAATATTGTATAACATATTTCTATCTGATGCATGGTTTGGTTAACGCTGTGTTTTTCTTTGTCCTGAAATCTTGAATTCTTTAACTATACTATGAAGCTTGAAAGTCTATATCTATACCAAAACACAACTGTCCATTCTGATCCTCACTTGGAAATTCTTTCTGAACTGCATGGCTCTATTAACGGTGGTTATAATTTGAAAGTTTGTGCACAGTTTTCTAAAAAAAAAAAATAAATAAACAATCTTCTAACGCTAGGTATGACAACTATCTACATTTAGATATGTCAAGCGTTTTATCTAGATCTGGCGTAACTTGTCTGGTACCGGCACCAAGGTATAAAAATATGAATACAACCTATGAACAAGATTATGATTTTTTTCTTTTTTTTCAAAAGTCGTGTTATCAGTTGGTTTTTGCCGTTAGAACCATTCCATTGGCTTCTTTGGATTGCAATTGTTGGATGTTTGATTTTGGAAACAATTGGTCTTCTGGTGACCAATTGGGCTGATAGAACAGAAAATGCATCTTGGTCGGAAAGTGCACGCTTTGGTTATGTGACAAGCCTCAAACTATTTGTTTCTCAAGGATCTGATTACTTACCGTCATCGGTTTCTGTGAGGATTGTTCTGTTCTCATGTTACATGATTGATATTATCATAACGAGTATTTACAGTGGAGGATTAGCGAGTATTCTAACTATTCCCACGTGAGTGAAATAAAAAAAAAAAAACACTTTTTTTCGATATTATTTTTGGCATAACAATATTTTTGAAATACCAATCAAAGTTTAGAAGAAGTTGCGGATAGTGTTGAACGTTTGGCAAAGTTCAAACTTGTCTGGACTGCAACTGCTTACAATTGGATACTCACCATTAACGGATCCGATATGGTAAGAGTTTTTTTTTTAGTCAGCTTTGGAATGAAATATTTATTGTTTACCGTTAGGAATTAATGAACAAAGTTTTGAAAAACTTTCGAGTGTACAGTGCTGAAGAAATCAAACAAGATCGAGAATTAGCTAAGTCAATTGGTTTCGCCATCGAAAGACTTGATTTTGGTAAGAAATTATGTCTTCTCTTTTCTTTAAAAATTAGGTTATTATAAAATATGTTTTAAATTTTAGGTCACTTTGCTATACCCGACCATTTGGATCAAGAACTAATTGATGGCTTAAAATTGATGGTCGATGATATTTACTATCAATATTGTGTGGCCTTTGTTCCGAGATCGTGGGGACTTTTAGAAAAGTTTGACAATGTCATGATGATGATGCATTCAAGTGGCTTAACACAATATCTTGAATGGAAGGTATGTATAAGCCATTCTTCTTCATAAAAATTAATTCATATAATTTTTGAAATCTCCAGGTTGTTGCTGATCATATGAATGAGAATTTACAAAAACAAATCGAGTCATCGGCAAAACCAAATTATGATGGTGTTGGTCCTGTAAAATTAGGAATGGAAAATTTTGCTGGAATAATAATAATTTTGATTTTTGGAATTTTTCTAAGCATTTTAGCTTTTGTTGGAGAAATTGTGCATTATCGTTATTATAACAAGAAATTCTCACATGATCAATAGAAGAAATATTATGTGTGAATTCTTTTAACAATACAAAACACATATGTATGCACCCTTGCACAGTTTAATTTATTATTAAATCAATAATAAAAATTTATCTGAATTGAACTGAATTGAATTGAATTGAATTGAATTGAATTGAATTGAATTGAATTGAATTGAATTGAATTGAATTGAATTGAATTGAATTGAATTGAATTGAATTGAATTGAATTGAATTGAATTGAATTGAATTGAATTGAATTGAATTGAATTGAATTGAATTGAATTGAATTGAATTGAATTGAATTGAATTGAATTGAATTGAATTGAATTGAATTGAATTGAATTGAATTGAATTGAATTGAATTGAATTGAATTGAATTGAATTGAATTGAATTGAATTGAATTGAATTGAATTGAATTGAATTGAATTGAATTGAATTGAATTGAATTGAATTGAATTGAATTGAATTGAATTGAATTGAATTGAATTGAATTGAATTGAATTGAATTGAATTGAATTGAATTGAATTGAATTGAATTGAATTGAATTGAATTGAATTGAATTGAATTGAATTCCGTTTCAAACACATTTAAAACGGTTTACCTCGTTAACTACCCTCGAGTTCGTAAAAGTAAACATGCTCAATCACTGCTAAAAACAATTGCAAAAAAATGGTAGTAGTCATGTACATTTTGGACAAAATTTGATTTTAATGCTGAGAGCAAACATCAGCGCTTCTAAAACAGTGAACACAATTTGAAACGGACTTCATTTGCCTACAGAAATGCGACTTGAATGTGGCAGTGTTGCCGAAGTTTTACTTTTACGAACGCGACACATGTCTGTAAATAAGTAAATATGATGCTGAATTGATAAAATATACCTTGGTACCCACAATTAAGTTGCCTCATCTAAGAATTATCAAGTATAACTTATTAGTGACCAGAACAACTCACATTCCCTAGTATTTTGCGCCCTTTTAAGAGTCTACAGTTATTTTTCAGGACTGAAGTGTATTGGCACCTTGACATGTCACAGCCATTTTCTAGAGATGGAATAAGATGTCTAGTTCCAGTACCCAAGTAAGTGACTATAGATTTTCAGAGACAAACATATTGACATTGGTCGTATGCTGTAATTATGAAACTGACAGATTGCCATAACAAAACCAAAATAATAAATGATTCCAAAAAATTTCGTATCCAGAAATGCAGAAAAAGTTTTGGGGAGCTTAAATAAAATTTCATATCAAAATTTTTAAAAACTATTTTTTTATGGTTATATTGATTTATTTTTGAAATAAAATTTTTAAATCAATAAAAAAATAATAAAAACCTTAATATAAAAGCAAAACTCTTAAAAAATCTCTCTTACGAGAATTTAATTTTTATTATACAAAATTTTGTGTGGGTTTTTATAGAAACGATGAAGACAAAATATTAATATTTAATGTCAGAGAAATAGTGACAGATTGCCTTTTGTGTTAGGAGTGCTCCAGTTTTTTTTTCAACTTTTATTGCTTTTATATAAAATTTGTTATTTTGTATTTTTAATATTTTAGGTAGGCTTTTTTGGTCAATATGTTTTTTAATGCAAATAAAACAAGTCTATTTCATCTTTTCCCAACGTTTCGTCGTTATCCACGACTTCTTCAGGGGTTTTTTCTAGATTTATTTTATTTAGAGTGATTTTACATAGTTTTTTAGTGCAGATATTTTTTATATAAATTTGATTTAAAACAAAACAAAATAATTTAACATAAAAATAAATTAACATGAAAAAACTTATTACTTTACGGAACAAACAAAAATTATCACAGTAGTGTATGCAGGTACTTATTGAATTGCCAAAGCATAGCTCGCGATCGTATTTTCTCTGTCCTCTTGTGTATTCATTGTTATTTTGTATTTAAAGACGAATTACCAGCTGGCTATTACCATTTGAACCATTTCAAGCAACGCTATGGCTAGGACTTTTTGGATGTCTTTTATTAGAATTCCTCGGACTTTTGTTCACTCGTAAATTGGGAAAAGAAGAAATCGAAGAACATTCATGGAAATCTAGCGTCCAATTCAGTTATATATCAACTCTTAAATTACTGATATCTCAAGGAACGAGCTATGTAGTTAAATCAACTTCACTTCGAATAGTTTTGTTCTCATGCTATATGATTGATATTATAATAACAAGTGTATATAGTGGAGGACTAGCGAGTATTCTAACCATTCCAGCGTAAGTTAAATTAATAAATATATAGTATCTGTTTATAAGAGGAGTGCTTTAGCGTAGAAGTATTTAATGACTTCATTCACCAAATTCGCAAAGTTTTAAGTTCGATTCGTCCATACCTAAAACAAGACTCTTACTGTTAAAATAGATTTTAGAGCAAACTCCCATTTTAAAAGTAATTTAGAGTCGCTTTTAAATGTTTAAAAATTTGCATCAATCTTTCATTTGACTTGAAGTTTTGGCGAACCAGCTGATACTAAGGAACGATTGGTCAAACAGAATCTTATTTGGGGGGCAACATCGATCGCCTGGATTGCATCATTAACTAACTCAAAAGATGTAGGTATTTATTTCTTGACAGTATGTATTTTTTTAATACATCGGTGATTTCTCGTTTTCAGGAACTCTTGATAGGAGTCAAGGAACTTTTTCGCGTATATACAGTGGATGACTTGAGGAAAGAAAGTTTAGCTGGACGAATTGGTATTCCAGTTGAACAATTAAAATGGGGTTCGTATACAAAAATGTATATTTTCGCCTTATTAAAGGCATCCTTCTCATTGATTTTATATATTTCTGAACTCAGTACATAAATATTGGCAGAGGGCTATATTCTTTTGACCTTCAAAAATTATTATTTATTTTTTGTGGACTCATGACCCTGTGTCAATATTTATTTGTCACTCAAATAATTCCAATTATATTCAGAAATTATGAACGAAGCTCTTAAAATCTTAAAATTTAATATCTAATATTTTTGGCAAATATTTATCGCCTCACAAAATAAGGACACTTTGCCATATATCCATACATCGATCAAGAAATCGTCAATCACATGAAATTGATGACCGAAGACATATATTATGAACATGTTGTTGCATTTACCCCTCGACCATGGGCACTCTTGGAGAAATTCAATAATTTTATACTCTTAATTCAGTCAAGTGGAATTTCCAAATATTGGGAATGGATGGTAAAATGCTTTCTAATATACATTTTTTTAAACTTATAAATTTATTTACCTAAAAAGGTTGTTAAAGAACATCTTGATGAAAAACTGCAGAGGCAAATTGAAGATTCGGCTTTGAATTATTTTGTTGATTCTGGACCAGTTCAACTGGGACTTGAAAATTTCGCTGGAATTCTTGTTCTTTGGATAGCTGGAATTATAATCAGTGTGTTGGTCTTTATGATAGAAATAATTTTCTAAAAAAATAAAAACAAAATTCAACTTTATTAAAACGCACTCAAAAACCATGTAAAATCTTAGAATCAGAGCATGAACTAGAACACCCTGTATTTAAGCAAAATTATACTAATTACTCAACTCTTTAGAGTAACGGCGCAGTTTATTTCCCTTCATATTTTGTTCAGCAGTGCATGAATTTGCATTAACTTCCAAACGCGCACATTTTCTAAGCCCAACCCCGAAACTATACAAAATTATGGAAAGGAAATGCTTGAAAATGAAAAAATGTCAAATGAAAGTGACAGTGTTGTTGTTGTTTGTTGGGTTTGGTTGCAATCATGAAAAGTGCATGCATTAATTTTCATTTATAATTTTGATGCAGGCAACGCGTTTGTTAAAGATGATATTTACTTTGTGGAATTTGTGTGTTTGCCAAGGGCTTAGGATAATCTAAAAGAAATAATGCAGATAGTCAGGAGGTCAGGGCTAAAAGTAATGCGTTATAAAATTAAGAAGTGCATAAAGGATATTAATGCTTTGTTATAGTTTGAAAATTGTTAAAAAATGTAATTTTGAGCAAAATAATACAAAGAAATACAAAAAATGATAAATTTCTAAGAAAATAAAAATAAATGCTATACTTTTTGTATTTATTAAGTTTCGAAGCGTTAAAGATGCTTTGAAAAGGACACATTTTTAGCATATTTTGTTTCTGATAAATTATAAAAAATTGCATTAAGGCTCTCCCAAACCAACGCGATTAATCGCCGCGACAATAGAAAACAATAACAACAACGTGTTGTTTTGTTTGACAACCACGTGTTGTTATTGTTGTTTTCTTTTGTCGCAGCGATTAATCGCGTTGGTTTGGGAGAGCCTTTAAAAATGTTTTGAATACATTTTTTTAATTTCAAAGGATTCATCAATCATGCCTCCTATGCTTTCTGACTTTGCGCTTAGATTTTAGTTTAAAATAATTCGATGTCTTGATTTTAAAAGTGATTTCTTAGGCCCGATTCACACAGAAGTGGCTCATGGTTCTGGTGTGTCATTGGCATGCTTCGGGAGTGGAGTGGGTGTGATGTACTCAATTTACACAGAAGTGACAATGAACCGACATTTGTCAGAGTGAATTGAAAACGCAGAGTGAAATAATGAGAATTGATGCAAATGAATGCTGTCACAGAAAGAGATGAACATATTACCGGAGGGCGACATCAGCTAGAGAGGACAGTTCTTCGTCGTCTGTGCTAAGGAGATAATGTCTTTTTATATTTGGCAATTTCTTTTTTATTATATTAAATAATTACGAACAGTTAAAAAAAAATTAAAATTACGTTTTTTATTATGGAACATTTTGTATGAAACAAATGCTTTTTTTATTATTTGGAAAATTTTCCTAATCGTTGTGATTTTTTAGATTTGTTTAACACAAATAAAGCGATAAAAATACTTCAAAATAAAGTAGTGGTCTCATGTTCATTTCAATATGGCGTGCCGGTTCACGTAGGCCACTGGAGTTTTCAATATGGCGTGGCGATGACATGTTGCACCATACCCTCGCCTCGTCGTCTGTGTGTGTATTGTCCCATAAGAGAACATGCAAATTCCACAATGTGGCATATGTATGCACCACGCCAGAACCATACCAAAACCATAAGCCATTTCTATGTGAATTGGGCCTTAGACAAACAAAATCAGCATCATTGGCACAGAAAATTTACTTTCAAGATTCCATTAGAATTTTTGTTATTATTCACTGCGTGTTTTATAAAACTAAATACATACATAAATATTACAACATAAATACTACTATAAATAGTCTTTTAAAACATTTGGCGTTGCTTTAGAATATATTGACTAATATTGCTATATGTGATTTCGAAGAGATAATACATATAATCAATATAATAGACATTTTAAAATTTATACATACCAATTGAAGAAACCGTTATTTAATATTGTAAGTCAAAATCAAAAATAAAATTAAAATTTTTTCACAATTTTATAAACTAAATTTTTAAATTTACATGAGAAAAATTTTTTTTTTCGATAATTTTGAAAAAAAAATACACATAATTTAAAAATTTTTTTTTTTGTTTTTTTTTTCTTTCAAAAATGTTTTGTTCTTAAGTCTAGAAAGTCATAGTGTATTACATGCAAAACTGTCGACATTAACATTTTTAATAAATGACGATATTTCGTTTATCTTATAATTTATATAGGCTCCCATATGCAAATCGTTGGTAAAGGGTAAATAATTGGATTAGCGATATACCATTATTCCAATATTTTGTGTTTTTTTAATTTCTCCAAAATTTAGAAAGATTTGTTCATATTATTTGACTAAAAATTGATAAGGGCATGGAATATTTAGAAAACAAAAACATCTGTGGCACGTAATTACGAAAAATTTTGAAAAAAGATCAGCTTTAAAAAAAAAATATCATTTTCTTTTTTTAGAACTAATTTCTCAAAAACTTTTCATTTAAAAAACTTGATTTAAAAAGCAAAAAAATGTAATAGCACATTACTTTCGATAATTTTTATTTTTTTTTTTCATTATATAAGTCAATTTTTCATAAATTGCCCCTCCCCGCCTGAGGTGGAGATAGAATTTATTTCCCTTCAATGCTAGGAACCATCTCTCAAAATATTATGCAAGAATTATGGGACACCCTGTATAATAATACGATGTGTCCGTTGTGACTTATACATATATATTTTTAAATAATTAATGATTTTATGATACAAATATTAAATACTATTAAAATAAAGACCTAGAAATATTTAATAGAATTTGTTGAATTATTATTGATTAAAAAAAGCGTAAGTCCACAAGAAAAAAATGTATTTAATTATGTACTTTTAATAAATTAAGTATTTTATTTGTATTTATATATTATGAGACATATTATTGTATAATAAAACATTTGTTGTCATGTATTAAGTATATGTATTGAGGTTACACATTTTAAGGTTATATAACTCAGTTTTGCATTTGTTTTTATGTAAAAAAAACTTAAAATTTAAACCACAGTTTTTTTTTTTTAATTTCCCGGAATATCTAAAATTATGAGCCAACGTTAGGATGTATTCTTAAAGAGCCAATTGGCCATACCAATAATCAATTTTAGTTACGACTTAAATATTTCAGTAAAATGGACCACAATGGAATGGGCTCTAAATAAAAAACTGTGGATGGTATTACCTAAATATTATTTACGTGGGCTATAAATAATGAACCATATATTAAATTGACTCCAAAAAATTGAGAATATAATGTATTGTTAATTATTTAGGATCCATAACTTTATGGTTAATTTCACTGCAATAGCTATTTAAGTCATAACTAAATTTGATTATTGGTAAGGCCCAATGAATTTGTTACCTTTAAGCACCGGTATAGGCGCATAGGATGTTTTATATAGGTAAAATTATAAATTAAATAAATAAATAAATTCGACTTCCAAGTATATTCTACTATTAATTAGATTGCTATAGTGATAAGGTTCAGATATGAAGAATATTTTCGAAATTTTCAAAAATGCTAAAAATTAAAATTTTGACGCTCATTTATATTTATTGCTTCAACTAAATTGTTAATAAATTCGAGATCCTATTATTTGGGAAATTTAAATTCATTTATCTTCAATATTTTCAGGAGGAATGTCTAACAGGCGCAGCTGGCGTACCTTTGTTGGCAGATTTTCAGAACGACTATTTAAATAACGCATCAAAAAATAATGCTTTTTCCTCATTTTGTACAAAAACACATTTCTATATTGAATTAAAATTGATTTTCGGTAATTAGTCATTAGTTATTTCAGGTATTTAATTAGAAATTTAAATTTCAAACCATATGTATTGATTGGAAAACCATCAAACATCGGTTGCATAAATTATTTTGAATTTGAATAAAATAAATCACCGGGGTACCTTACGCAATGGCTGAATTGTGTGAAATGCACTTCCATTACAATAATTATTCTATACATATACATACATATGTATGTAGGTAAGTTAAATGTCAAATGGTGCTAAAATCAAATTCAAAATAAAACATTGTATAGGTGTCACTGCCTACCTTAATTTATAAACTAAATATCGTTCGTAACAAATTTGATTTTTTGAACTGAAGTTTTTGATAGAAATTATACTGTTGGGAAAAAATTCGTGGTAATTTTAAATGAAAAAAAAAATTGGTGTTCAATCGTGATATATCATTTACAAATAACTTATTTAACATATTAAATTTGTATGTATGGTCAAAGATTTTCTGAATAATCGGGTCTAAATTGATAACGTAGGAAGGTAGAGTACAGTGAAAGCTCCCTTAGCCGGACAGCGACGGTCGTAACACTTTTGTCCGTCTAAGGGAGTTGTCCGTCCAAGGGAAAAAATAAAAAAATAGTTATGTAAGGAAATGTATAATATATAGTGGCATCATGAAACATTTTTGCACCTACAAGCCATGAAATTCATTCAAACTAAAAATGAACATGAAGATACAAGAAAAAAGATACAAAAACAGACTATACAGCTGCAGAAATAAAATCCGTTATGAATTTGATCACAGACAGTAATTTGGTGAAATCGCATCTATGTCGCTGTAAACCAGGGGGACCGTTTTTAATGCAGAATAAATTTATGTTAAAGTATTAGTAAAAATTAAATTTACATACTAAAAAAAAGTTTTTGTCCGCCTAAAGGAATTCAATTTAACAAATCGCGGCTAATATTCTTGTCCGCGTCCTTCTACCTTAAAATATTTCACCTTAAAAATTCTTTAATATTTTTTAATTCTTTACACAATAGTGGGAGGGTGTAAGCACTTTTCTTATTAAAAATTAATCTCGGTTCAACAAAATGTAAAAGTAAATATATAATGTATATAAATAACACACTTGATTTTTTAACAAATTAAAATTTGGTATCTTTTACATATTAATAAGGCCAACATGCTTCGTCTTACGTAGAACATCTTACGTAGGATTTCATCCTAAGTGATGAAACCGTTTAGGTGAAAGGAATATATGTACTTTTAAAATTCAATACTTACATATCGATATCGAGAAACTTTCATCGATATAGTTCACTTAAACTATTTGAATTACAATCACTGGAAAATCTTAATATGTATGTATTGGTATTGGCAGTTGTCATTGTCACAATCTCAATTTCCCACCACTGCACCGTGAATTAATTTGATAACATAGCTCCTGATTGAGCTGTATGAACGACATAAAGGTTGATGGTTGATCACATAATTTAATCTTTGGTAAAATTAATTAAATAATAATATATATATAACGGTGAATTATCGACACATGCGAAAATCCACGAAGTCACCTTCTATTCATAACAACGTCAGCTGACATAATTATGGTATGTAGCTGTTTAGCTGTTGTGTTGATTTAATAGGGTTATTGTAATCTACGATGGCAAAATTTTTTTATCAATCAATAAGGCATAGAGAGTTGAGTTTAAAGAAAAAAAATGGAGGTTTAAAGGAAAAAAGAGTTGAGTTTAAAGGACAACCATTTTGCAGAAATCAAATTAAACAAAAAACTTTGTAAAGAAAAGTAGAAAACATATTTTGTGATTTTTATAACTGCAGTACACTATTAACTTTTTCGAAAACGTTTGGGCTATTTCTTATTCTGAATTTAAACTTTATTATAGTTTTCCCATTAGAATATTTTTGTGGATAGTAAAATAAATAAAGAAGGTAAAATCTATGTTTAAGAGTTCAATGTATTTGAGTATTCCTGTCCAGTTCATTTCATCGATTTGTAAACGATTTATGAATGTAACGCATATACCTATACATATAGAAAAGTTCATTGCGCCACATCACCGTGCGGAATCCATTAATCATTTTTATTTATGCAACAATCGATCTCTGTGATTAATTACTCGAATCAAAAAACAAAACAAAACATACAACAAAATTGATTACAATTTGCCAAAACTTTGACGGATTATCCTTCTTCGTCTTCGTTCCCATGAAACTATATTTATACAAAATATACCTACGTTCATATTTTTTTGTTGCTTATTACACGTTAAGTAGTTAAATTAATTTAATTAAATATTTATTAATTTCATCATACCCTTTCAATTGCATCTGCCCAGCTGTCATTCAATTTCATTTCAGTGGACAAAAAAAAAAAATATAAAACCATTTCACCCTTGGCCTCTTTTGCAAAATATATTGCATATAGCAATTCCAATCATAGTCACAATGTCAAATGCAGATAGCGGTATTGGCTTCCGCTTTTACATTGTGACCGTGACATGGCGTTATAGTGGAGGTCCTTTGGTGATACTTTGAAAGCACGACGATGATTCAATCACAATCACATACGCCGCACTCGAAATCCGTTTTTGAGAAAAGAAGCAAACAAAACGAGTGGAGAAAATCTATTTTTTTTATTTTAACATCCGATTCAATTTTTTCTGACAGGCAAAGGATATTTTGCAAGCGTGGATCGAGGAAACCAAATCAGTGAGAGGGGTGAGAAAATGCTAAAGTTTATTGCTGCGGGGGCTGCTTTGCGTGTGTGTTTGGTATTGTGCTGCCGGACCATTGTAATTAATCGCTAGTCGCTATATTTCTCTGACACCAACATCCAGGACTCTATATAAGGGAATAGGAAATGCCGCCTGGATGTCATCGTTAGAAAGGACAATATGGAAAAGTCAACTCATTTGTCGTCGTCGATGTCGGTCGTTGCTGTCGTTGTTCTCCTTGTTGGCGGACAAAATCACATTCGAAGTCCGAAGATGAAAAAGTGATTTAGAGAACACACAGCCAACAAACAACAAGGCGAACAAAATGAAACTAGTACCTACACCAAGAGCAGAAAAGGACACTTCTGACATATACAGTGCAATTTGCTTCCTCAAAGGGAACAATTTGTAAACTTTGAGTAGTTCTGATTTCAGTCACATTCGTCGTCAGTGCTTCATGCTGCGTAAAATACGTGAAGTCTTTTTTGATTCTTGAATTATCTGCGAATTGTTTGGAAGAGCAGGATGCAGTTTTCTTTATATATTTTTTTTTTTATTTTTGGATAGTTTTTCTTTACGAAGAGGACAAATTAGAAAACTTTTTATATGGAGAGGTTCTTAGTGCATTCTTATATCAAATTAAAATCGTGGGCTTAAGTTCTTGTTTTTTTTTTGAAGAAAAGGCAAGAAGGAGAAAAAATTAATACAACTACACAGTCCACACTATACAAGGTGCTCTGTATAAAGTGCATCAAAAAGCTAGAGCGAGTAGGTTGGGCTAAGACAATAAAAAAATTGTATGGCAGGGGGGTCTATTTCCCCCCGTTTAGGCGGTAAGGGCAATTTTCTAAAAATCGAAGTAGAAACAAAAAATTATTAAAAAACAACGGCAACACTTATAATGTCTGGTTATACCTACTTTTTTTTAAATATCCAGAAATCTATTCTTTTATATTGTTTTTAATTCAAGCAAATAGAGAAAATAGTTTATGAAAAATTAGTTTTCAAACTCAAAATTAAAAAAAAATAAGCTAAATAAATAAATAAAAAAAAAATTACAAAAAATAAATAAATAAAAATTAAATATATAAAAAAAAAACTCTCGCTTTTTGGTGCACCTTATACCGAAGACCTTGTATAAAATGAACCTGCAATGAACAAAGATTGCAAAAATAGAGTAAACAGGTAGGTATGCGCCTCAAAATTTATTTTATTTTATACAATTTCAACAACAACCTAAAGAAGGAAAGGTTTGCACCTAATTAAATTGTAAATTTTTTTTGCTTCACAATATCTAACCCTCAGTATCACAGTCAAAGTTTAAACTTTAGATCAGCTGAACCTGAACTTAAGTTTAAATTTAAAGTTCAACTCCTTGGGTTTCAAAGCATAAAATGAACTTAAGTTCAATTAAACGAACTATATTACCGAACTACCTAACCATTTTCTCTGAAGCCCTTGCGCAGTCAGCGCAATTCTCTTATTTTTGTATTTCTTTTGAAGAGGAAAGAGAAACACATGAGCGAAGAACATAAGAAACATTTTTCCTTTATGGATGGGAGAATTTATATTTAAACGGCAGAATACCAGCGTTTAACTTAAACTGCAGATTGAATTAGGTTCAGATTTAAACGTACACTGTGAAATTGAATTAAGTGTTGAACTCAAATTTAAACTAAAAGCAGACTTTAAACTTACACTGTGAAACTGGGGATAATAGTTGCAATTTGCAATTAGATATGGCTTTGTATAAAAACAAAATTTTGGAACTTTAAATTGATCAAGGCTGTCACGCCAGAGGTATGCGTTCAATTCCCAGCTTCTGCCACCTTAAAAAATGTTTTTTAGGGCTACTGCCTCCTTGCGAGGAAGTGATAGAGTATCTCCTGTCATGAAAAAGAACCGCTCACCTTAGCCCTTCGGATTTGGTTTAGCAAAAAGCTGTAGGTCCCATCCATTACTGAAAAACCCAAACATCAGGAATAGTTGAGAGTTGTATCGAAGTCACTAGGTCCTGGTTCTTCATGAGCTGTTATGCTCCCAAATTTATTTATTTATTTTTTTTTTAATTAAAATCGTAACAGAAAAAAATGACTTAAGTAATCGTTCTCTTTCATTCTGCAGACATTGCTTTTTCGCCCATATTACTGCTATCTGCCATTTAATCAATCTTTCTTATACTGAAAAGCAGAAGCTTCTGGAGGGGTCTTGTTCCTGAAATATTTCCATCCGAAGTCATATTACTTTTTCTCCAATAGCGGGATATTTATTGGAGTTGATGGATTGCGTTTTAGAGCTCAATTTTCACTCGAAATAGAAATACAAAGGTGGATCATTACGCCCCTGGTGTCCATTATGTAGGTTAGGTAGGTTTGTAGTGGAAACACTATGTAGTGCTAACCTTTCGAAGCTAATAACTTCTGTTGTAATTATCTGAGCTTCAAAGGTGAAGTTGGAAAATGAAGGTCAAATGTTCAGTCAGTGGAGAGTCAGTAGTCAGGATGCTCTCCTAAGCTTCTGTTCCAAAGAACATGATAGTCTAAACAAATATAAAATTTATGTTGACAAAACAAAGCCATTTCATACTGAGGAGCATAGAATCCTTTTAAGTAAAAAAAGCAGGCCTCAAAAGTTTTATGCTCAAATGGTTTTCTTCTTTTCTAACCTCACATGGAAGAAAACAAAGAGTAAGAATTGTAGGTGTTTTTAGTGATTGCCTTAACCTTAATATTGGTGTGCCCCAAGGTTCAGTGTTTTGCCCTTTTCTGTTTTTAAATTACATAAAACATTTCGGTTTGCAGATGACACCGCTTGCTTTCGAACTTTTTCAATCTGGATTTTGGTGGCAGATATTAATCATGATCTGGAAGTACTAAGTGGTCTAAAAAGCACAAAAAGTATATAGTAATAAGCTGCTACTTAGTTGCTAATTAGTAACGCAAAAAAAAATTAATTGCTCTCTTCGTTTGTGAGAAAGTTGTTGCTAAGTTGACGTCAACTAAGCTGGTAAACTTTCTCCAAAATAGGTGTAAACAGTCGGTGAGTGGATATATACTGAAAACTACTTAATTGCTAATTAGTTATATGCAAACAAAAAATTAATTGCTGTTTTAGCTTGCGAGAAAATGGGTGTCCTGTTTATTTAACGTCGCACCCATTTTTTCGCAAGCCAAAACAGCAATTAATTTTTATTTTTTGCGTAACTAATTAGCAACTAAGTGGCAGCTACTTACCATATTCTTTTTAATATGCAATCGAAAAAGTGACCTGCTAAGTTGAAGCACATCCAATCTGATGCTTCTGAGTAGGGCACATCATATTGCCTTTAAAATTTTTGAAAATCTATTTTTTTTTTTACCAAAAAAAAGTTCAAACAAAAAATGTTTTCGTTTAGTATACTTTCGATCTTTAACACTTTTTCTCTTTCTCCATTTCTTTTCTTTTATAATAAAGCTCCATTTATGTTGTTTACAAGAGAAAATTCGTACGATCCCAGTGTGCATATATTTTTGTTCATTGGTTCTGGTGTTTACTTTAAAAAAAAGCTGGTTTTAACTTAGAAAAAAAAAAGCTTGAATATGAAATAATAAAAATAGGTTTTTGATACTATTCGTAACAAATAGTTGTTTCTGATGTACTTTCAAATTTCTTTATTCCCAAAAAGTAGGTATTAATTTTATTTTCTAGCTAAACAAACAAATATCAAAAATTTATCATAATATTCCATAAATCAAATTGTTTTCCTACCATTTGGTTTTGGAATTTTAATAAATCATGAAAATAACATCCCATCATCAAAATCTTGTCAAGAATTAAAAGTATTCGTCCTCTGAATTATCGATTTCAGCTTAAATTCATTGACACAACAAAAGGTGTTAAAATGTATAACAAAACCCAAAGCTATAGTCTCTATTATAGGCAATCTATCAAAAGGATAACAAAAACAGGAATTTGAAATCAGAATTTCGAATTCGGATGTCTATCAAGTTGAAACCATCATGCATGACTGAGACGAGATTCAAGGTAGTGTTATTTTGCTCCATATGAGCACATTCATATATGTACTTATATATCTACAAAGAGGTATGTATATAATGAAGAAACAAACTCACCTGATTCCACTTAAGGAATGTTGTGTGGAACCACCCATTTGTGTAGGTGAAACTTTCAGAGAAAAAAAAAAAAAAAGGGTTGCAAAAGCTGATACCATATACCTATCTGTCTTGCTGTCTTGAAAAGAATGTTGCTTCGAGTATGTTCATATTAGCTCCTCGGAGGGTAAATGTGTTGGCATTCATATATAAGAAGGAAAACAATCATGTTTGTCTTGGGCGGAAGTGATAACAGAAGAACTAACAACGAATCCTTGATATTGTGTCCGCACACCTTGATGGTCACGCCTGTTGCAAATAATCATTGTCCTTATTTTTTCTCTTCCGTATAAATGTTGACGATTGTTGTGTTGCCATTATAAGAATAAAGCTGAGGAAAATGTCTTGAAATAATACAACAGGTACATTTTATCATTAGAATGTTGTAAATTCTAAAAGAAATTTACATTAACAATAGAGTTTCAGAAGGATTATTCACTTATTCGTTGTTTTTTTTTTATTCTTAAAAAATTGTTGAAAGTGCTTTGTGAAAATGATCCTAAGAGGCTATTAAATGTATTTTTTTTTTTAAATAGACAATGGAGAAATAGAGAAGGATTCGAAATGGGGCACTTTAAATAAGGACAAGAATTTAATGATATGATGTTTTAGTTTGATCAATAGGAAATTAGATCATAAACTTTACGCGACTAAGACCTTTGTTGTAAAATGCAAAATATTTTGGCAAATTAAGCACAGAAGTAACACCTCGCTTTCATCAAACAGCACATAACGTTAAACAAAAGTTATAGATAAAATCAGCAATAAAAAAATGGAGGGGACCTACAGTTGATTGTCAAATCCGAAGAGATACTCTTGGAGAATTGTTCACTTCTTCCAAAGGTCGCAAGAGCCCAGACTTTTGGCATGACAGTCTAACGCACTAAACGTTACGCCACGGGCTACTACTTCTTCATTTTACCAAAATACTCAAACAAAAAAGTCGTATCTACTTTTTAAAGAGATTTTTTCTTTGTTTTATGTTGTGCAGCAGTAAAAAAGAATAGAAAAAACTACTTTCTCTAAGATTTGCGTATATGTAATTCTTGACATTAATAAAATAACTCCTAACAAAACAAGGCGCAACAACTCTTTATTAGGAATTATTTAATTTATGTACTTAGTTTTAGAAGTTATTTCGTTATCTAATAATTTCTAACACAAATCAAATCTGTTTGCAAAAAAATGTCAATTCAGTGCTGGAGGATCGTGGGAAAAAATCCCCTTTTCTGCGAATTTTGATGTCTAAGGGGATACAGGGAAAAACAACCCATGTGGGAATTCCTTGATTAAAAAAACTTAACTCGGACAAGAGATTGTGAAAAGTATTATGAAAAGTATCAAATTTGCAATTCAAAAAAATACGAAATAGTAGAAAATATCAAAATTATTTTTAAAATTTTTTTTAAGATAAGACATATTATAAATAGCACAATTTGCCAAGGTAAATTAAGTAGATCAATTATGAAATATTATACAACATTTTACGAACACACACTTCAAAATCCAATCAATGAATGATGCTGATAATTTACCAACCATTTTGTCTTTGCCATTGATGAACCATGAACGGAGCCATGTTTTAAAGGATGCCAAAAACCATAACGCCCAAATCAAAAAATATCATAAGGCCCACAATGCGGCATAGATCCCAAAACCTCAACAAAAACGTGCCATACAGCCAAAAAAGAATGTCATAACGCCCTAATTAAATATCACAACGCCCAATGTCATGATGGTGTCCTAATTATACAACAAAAAATTGTTAATACATTTTTTTTGGGCGTTATGACAATTTCAATTTGATCATTTTGGTTTTGGGCGATAAGAAGACCTAATGCCGAAAAATTTTTATTTGTCGGATTATTTTCGAATCTTTGAATTTTTTGTTTAACCTTCTAACGGGCAAAATCGAAATAATGGTCAAATCAAGACAATTTTTTTTCCAAGTAAATATAGGCAACAGAAGTTTAAGTTTGAAATTCCAGGTAAAAATTTTGTCTTGAACGACCTCCAGTTAAGAAGTATTGGAGGCCTCAAGACGGTCTTGCCACTTGCCAGGGTTTGCTATACAAAAATAAAAAAAGGTGAAATAAATACTTCAGCAAAGTTCTATTTACAAAAATAAGGCAAACAATTGCTTAATACTTTATTAAAATACTGTTTTATCATAAAATATAAATCAAAATTACAGCAAAATTATGAGTTCAATTTTTAGATTTTAAGGGTTTTTTTTTAAGTAATTGAAAATTAACAAAATAAAAATTTAATTTTCGATGACAATTCAATAAATTTTTGCATTTAATTGATGGCAGCACTCATACACGTGGTTGAAATGAAATGACAAAGGTATCAAAATGTGCAGAGAAGTAAACAATAACAAGTTTCCGTTGTTTAAAAAAAAATACTAGGATTGACACTGGAGTCAAAAAACTGAAAGCAGTCTTAAGACGGTATTATCCGTAAGAGGGTTAATTTTCCTGAGCTATTGATTTGAGATTAAAAAGAACCTTAAGCTAGCTAGGAAGTAGGTAGATCCCTAGAATATCACCTTTTTCTTTTGCAAGTTAATGAAAAAAAAATCAATTTTACGAAAATAATTTAAAAAAATATATTTGACTAGAACCAAGCCATATGCATGTGTTAAAATTGGAAACATCATTCAAGATTGTACCATCTCTTGAGGTCGTTGGTACCTCACAAAGAAAAGAAAATTAATCTTTTAATATCAACAAAAATAAACTTATAACTACATACATATATTTGAAAGAGGTCCTTGTCTAAGGATAATACAGAAAATGAAGCATGAAACGCAATGGTTATCTTAGAAAAACAACACACACTATGTGTGTTTTTCATATTTATATCTAAGTATGATTTTTTTTTTTCATTTTTTTTTCCTTTTGATGTTTTCATCAAGAAGCGCAAGAAAATATATTATAACGTACTCTATCGTTTTAAAACAAAGTAGCAAAATCCAACCCAAAAGCGTCATCCGTCATTTTAAATTTATGACTTCGCCATGTGTGGACGTTGTTTTCCATCATGATTTTGCTGATGCTTCTATGTTCATATGTATATATGTATGTATGTATGCAAGAAGCAAAAGTACGAGTTTATATCCTTTTGCTCATAAATTATTAATTTGATTTGCTCTTCTGGGGTGTTTGTCAATCAAAGCATGTCAACGTAGTAGAATGAGGTCCATCACTATAGTTTTTCTCTCTTGTTATTAGAATATGTTTTTCCAAATTGCTGATGAAGTGGATGAAGAGTGAAAATAAAGCAAAATAAAAATGGAATTTTTAAGGAAGCAAATTAGTTATGGTTTTAAATTTAAACTGCTTTAAAATCTTAACCCAAAATGCACATTATAGTTTTGAAGCTCTGAATATAAAAATGGAAGGGAAATATAAAGCCATTCCAAGTATTGCTATTAGATTGATAGATTAGAATAAGAATCCCTGCACTTGTTTGTTAATTAGAGCTAATTTTAGAAAACACATGTCCGATTTCAAAAATTCTTTTGTGTTTGAAAAGCTTAAGTCAGTATTACATTGTCATATATATGATGTACATAAATATTTGGCAAGTTTGCCATATAAATATGGCTTAAAACAGTCAAATTTATATGACAAAAAATATATATGACTCCATACATATGACAGTCATGAATTATTTTGAATTTTAAAAAAATATATGATTTAATGAAACGTGATTGGTCAAATACATATATAATATTTTTTTAAATATTTTATTTTTCTTAGCTAGTGTGAACAAAAATTGACAGAAAAAGCTTGTGATCATATGGCATAGTCTAATATTGTGCCATATTTTATATGACTCCAATGCTAGTCATATTATATATATATGACAATGTATAATGTACTGCCTTTAGGGTGTTCAAATTCATAGATGTAAGTGTTTCCGTTAAAAAAAAAAAAAAACAAATTATTTGTGTTAAAAAAGTTTTACTGAATGGCTTAAAAAGTATTTATTTTTGAAAATTTTTCCGTTTTCAGGCTTACGACTTCAAGAATATTTTATAAAATATATACATACAAAAAAAACGAAAAAAAATAGCATATTGTGTTCGAAAGCGTATACTCTTAGCGGATGGTTTTAGAAATAATTTTGCTATTTTATAGGGTAAAATGTCCAACAAACAGTTCAGCTTCGGTAAGGCCTAACTGCGAATAGGCGTTCTGATTTCGTTAAGGCATTTATATATAATATCTGTAAGCATAAAAAGAAGAACGTTATAAAGACTTCTATAAGAGTCTTTGTATATGGTCTATAAGAAGCCGATTATACAACCCTTATAGAGGTTGAAAAAAAAATAATTAAAGGTTATTTCTTATTTGCAATTTCTCTGAAGTTGTTTTTGTTGTATTTATTCCATTTTCAATCAAAAACCATGTACATCAGATGCGATTACATATTAATTAATGTATTAATGCATTGGAAATAATTTTAAAACACAAATATTTTTTAGGGATCGAACTCGGAACTCCAGGATAATAGTCCACCACTCTACGCACTCAAACACCTTAGATATAATTGAAAAGATGCAAAAACCTGAGAAGTCTTTTTAGAAACTTCAACTTGATATGATTTTTATACAAACGAAAGCTTCGATAAAAAAAAAAACTGTTTTGCTTTGATGCGAGGAAACGAACAGTAGAAGATTTGATGACGATTTATGTAACTTAATTCAGCTCAAGATTAATTTATTATTTCAAATTGATTAATTTTAGATTTCAATTGCTTAAGAGGAGCCAATGCCGTTTGCGATATGATCGATATGATTAGTCTGAGTAGACTCTCATTTAAAAATAACTTGCTGTTAATTTTAAGTACACTATCTTAGTTGATGTAAAAATTTAAAATTTGTTTTTATTAACTTTTTTATATTTTATTGTATTTATTCAAGTATGCAATGCTGGTATTATATCATACATTTTATTATTGTATTATTAATGTTAAGTAATCGCACAAAAAGATTAAAGAGTAGATTTATTTTGAAAGTTTGTAGATGTTTCTTTGTTCTTTCTAATGAGGTTGAATTGAGGCAGAAAATTTCATGTATGTCTAATTTTCCAATGAATGCATTCAGTGTGAGAAAATATAGGCCCGTTCGCGTTTTAAAACAATCGGACATTTATGAAGATTTAACAAGATTTATTTCAAATCTTCGAAATTAAGAAAATATATTTGTATGGTAAATCTTCGGGTTTTGAAGATGATCGATTTAAGGTAAATCTACCTAAATCTCGGTTATGTGGTCGGTGGAAACGTAGTATAAAATGTTAGTTGGGTGGGAAACACAAGAATATAGCATCGCAATTAAAAAATTCTTTTAGTTTTTGAAAACAAAAATCTAGCTATTCAGAAGGTTAAATGGGGTAAAATAAAAACAAATATTGGGTAAACAAATAAACAGGGCACCTACCTAGTATCTAGATCAACCTATCTAATTTTAAAAGTTCTTTTCAATGTACTGTTTTCTATTCTTTTGTGCTGTAGGTTTATTACACTTTTAACTTGAAATTGCTATGCAGATAAATCCTTAATCTCCTAATCCTACTAATTGCCCAATAGATAATACTGTTACAAATATTAACATAAATAAATTGGCTTTTCTAATATTTTACGAAATTAAGATTTGTCTACCTGTGCGAAGCCGATCTTCGACTTTTAGTAGCGCTTAGCGAAGCAACATTAAGCGATGCTGCGATTAATAGTCCCAATACCAATAATGACAAGCCTCTCATTAAAAAAAAAAGCAAAATTCCTCCAACTTAAACGAAAACATTTCATAAGCAAATAACTTTTAACTTTCCTAAAAGTCGTGCTTTCCTGCGATAAACTTAGCAAACAGCATATTACCTGTTAAAACCATCAAAAAATTCTTCAAGACAAACCTACTGTAGTGGTAGCGTGGCTGAGAGTTGATGGTGATAACTTGGTCGGTACAGAAATATCTTTAGTCCAATATTGACTTTTCAAGGCCTCGATGTTTTTTTATTGTTTTCCATGATATTTTTTTTTGGACTTTGTCTGACAACAAACAAATTTTACTTTATTTTTAACATTTCTTTATATCTCCTTCCAGTATATAGTATAGGAAAAGTCTGGAAATGTTTTTTGTTTAGAAAAATATTCAAAGCTCAAAATTTACCGTTTGGAATGTCAAATTATTATCATCTCTTCTGGCATGGATTGTGTACATATAGTATACGCAAAACATTTTCTCACCATTAAATTTATCGTATGCAATAAACTCAAATGCGAACAAATCCAGAGATTAGTCCTTAAATAATGCGTTGTAAGAATGTCAATAGCATTTTACAAAACGACACGACGTAGAATTAACGCATTATAAAGCGTTGTCGGCTTAAGAAGATCCCATAATGTCTTGGTATACCTAATTGTGTTTGTGTCACCCATCATCGCATGTAATGAATAGTCCCATATGGTCGAAAAAACGTTAGTACCCTACACCCACCACCCACTTATGGTTTCTCAGAGCAAGGAATTGGCACCATAACGATGCCACAATACAAGCCTCCCCTTATATTCTTTGCTCCCTCCTCGGCTCTTCCACCAGCACCATCTCTATAAATAGGTTGTGTCTTTCGTCGTTTTATATCGTTTCACTTCTTAAGGCATCTTCTTCCTTGTTGTTCGGGTGACACAGTTGCTTGGTCTTACCGAATACCACATCGAGTAGCAGTAGGACGGAACGGAATTGCTCAGAGGGTTCAGTTCAGAGTTTTTGTTGTTCTGAATGTCCGTATGTGTTATGTGGTGCTTGGTGCACACCAAATCCCTGCACATGTAACTATGTTTTCCATGGGTATTTGTGGGTATTGATTTGAAAATGAAACTTGACTGAGGACAAGGAGTCGCTCGTCGGTTTCTGATCCTGGGTAGGTATACTTATGTGGATCGGTATTTTCGTATTCGTTCCATCTAAGAACTCGTCCGATGAATTGGATTACTTTACTTGAATAGAAATCTGTAACTTTGTGTGTGATGCAGCAGTAGCAGCATCAAACGGAAGCAGCTTTCTTGTCTTTTTCAAAGACATCTGGGTGGTGGAATTGAATGGGGTACGAGTATTGGATGGCTGAGCCAGTTCTTTGAAATTAGAGATTAATTCAAACGACACATTGGTTGTGTACTACACAGCTGGATGAACTGGTTTTCTTGACCATGGTTTTGGTCGTTGGGTATTGTCTATTTAGGTAGATATTATACTTTGCCCCAGCAGCTGGTCAAGGAAACAGAATTCTGTGCCGGGCATTTAACTTCCGAATATTGTCAAATATTGTGCTAGAAACAATATCAAAGAACTTTATCCGACACAAATTTAGCCCAGAAAGAGCTCTCAGTTCCAGGAACAGAAAGATTAGGTATATATATTTTCCCTTTCGACAGTTTTTGTCTTATTCCTTTTGCATCAAACTACCGTCGACGCCAATAGTACCTACATATTATGTAAGTAATTTAACTTGAAAACACCCAATTTAATTATAATGTTAGGAAAAGATATCCAATTTTTCTTACTCTTTTTAAGACCGAAGGAAATGTCGGAAGCATTGTGACCTAATAAGAAATTTTAGATTAAATCTTCAGTTTTCAATTTAAATAATTCCAAAAGAAAGGGTTTTCGATAGTGAAATATTGATAAAGGGTTTTTATCTTGAGTAGTTCTGGCTTACATTATTTAAACAAATCTCGAATGGTTTGCACGAATTTTACTATTTTCAAACAATTTTCATGAAACATTAGCCCTATTCAATTCTGTAAATTTACAGAATTTTCTAATTCAGAATTTAGAATTTTCAGAATTTTGGAATACAAATTTTTTGATTTTCAGAACGTCGTGAGACAGAATTTTGAAATACAGGATTTTGGAAACCGAATCTTGGCACATACAGTACTATGACCTCAATCCTATTTATTTAATAAACAAGACTCGATAAAAATATATGAAATTCATTTAACTAAAATATTGGTGCACTGAGGCGTATACGCACTTTTTTTGAATCTTTAACAAATTTTACTACAATTTTCATTTTTCCATGTTTTGTTGGTTTATGTCAATTGAAAAAGCTACTTTCATGAATTGTTTTTATTAATTCACGAAAAAAGTCAGTAGGTTAAGGATTTCGCGGGCAAACGCTAATTCAATTAAAATGTGTTATTCCCCTTTTTTCTCTGCCGCAACAAAAACCCTGTATGCTCTATTTATGTTCTTTTCATTTGTTCTGTTACTTTCAATAATAGATATCTAAATGTAGTACCTAGAATGTTGGAGAAGACAAAACTGATTAAAAATTTGTCGTAACTATTTTCAATAAAGTGTTGGTTTTATAAGATCTTAATGTGGACCCCAAGAATTTCTTGGTGAGTGTTTTTTTATAAGACTTATAGAAAAATTCTAAAGAATTCTCAGGTGTTAAAAATTTGATGGATTGAGGTCTTTTCTTTGTTTAGAGAAGTGAAAATTATGAAAACTACTTTTTATAGAAATTCGAAATAAACCGCGTTTTTTATAAAAAGGGATTAAATAGGAAATAATAGGTACCGGGTATTTCCGCTAATCTTGAATCAGGTCTGATGAAAATGTTTTTGATAAAAATAAATTACAAAATATTTATGTAACCGAAAAGCGTTTATGTAATTACAAAAAAAGTAGTTTCACAATTTTCATGTTTCTCACAAACGGAAAATCTCAAACCGCCAGATTTTAAGCGTTCGACTTAAAATTAATGAGAGCATTTAAAACAAAAACAAGATAATACTTAAAACATACAATTTTTTAAAGTTTTTTTTTGTTTTTTGTGTCAAATAATGATTTTGTTGAAATGTTTTGTTTTTAAATAAAGGAATAGATTTCCGGCTTAAAGAAGACCCACTTGACTTACCTACTTTTTTCATAGATTCCTGGTTGTTAACTACGAAAAAAGGTGTGTGGGTAATTGTTTCAAAAAATATTTCCCGTTTATATGGGAGGAATATTAATGAACCTAAAATGTAGCTATAGAACTTTTATTTTCATTTCAAAGTATTGGACAGAAACTTTAAAAACCCTATAGGTAATATTCTTTATTCTTTTCTATAATTCTTCTTTTCTATAATTTATTTTAAAATTAAAGTAAAACATATTTAAGAAATAAAATATTATTTGTACTTAAATAAAGTTAAAAACCGAACAAAAATATTATTAAAAAATCTCAACTCATTCAAAAGTTATGGATTTTTTACCACCAAATCGAAATACACGCCACTGCATAAAAGATATTCTCGCCATCTTGACATTTTTTGGCATCACACCCATGTTTCAGTATCATTTTCTATTGTAAATAAAGTTCAAATGTACAGGCGCAGCGAGGTAAATACAAAATTCTCTCTCTTTCTTCAACTCCACATACCCCACAAAAAAAAGAGATAGCAAGCCGAAGTATGCCAAAATTAATTTTATAAAATTTCTCGCTGTGCTGGATAGAACAAGTTTGTTCTCTTTTCTCTTGTTCCCTTATCAATTATTCGCATACAGAATTCCCTAAATAATTATAAGAAAACCGTGTTATTCTTTTGCGTAGGAAAGCGTGACACCTTTCTGTCTAAAAACTTTTACACTTTCTTATGCAAAAAATTAACACGGTTTTCTTCGATTTATTTAGGGATTTTTGTATGTGAGCGAATGATAAAGGGAACAAAAGCAAAGAGAACAAATTTGTTCTATCCAGCGAGAATTTTTATAACCCGACTTTCTTTGTTTTTTTTCACGTGTAGTTTGAGAAGAAAGACAATCTTTTTTTTAATGATTCATTTACATTGATTTTACTCGTTAATATAAATTGTTGAATGTTGAATGGTAGAATTTCAAAAGGTAACTCGATCGGAATCGTCTTATATGGATGCCACGCCACTGCTACCTACTCTTTCTTGCGAGTAAGTGATAAATACTCCAAGATAGTCTTTTTAATCAAAGCCGATAGGATTCAGCTAAAAATTTGTGAATACACCGTGGAACTATTCACCATCGCTTTCTTCTGATGTGTAAGGTTCTGGCAAGTAGTTTTTGATGCAGTTAGATACATGGATACATCTAGGACCATTGTAGTCGAACTTGTTTCTTCACCTAAGACTATAATATTGAAAACCAATTTTCAGTGTGCTTTAAATATTTTGTCTATTGAAATAACCAACCAGCATTTATATCTCTTTCTAAGGCTTCATCCAAAAGCATTTCCTGCAATGTGCCCTCAGCCTCAGGAGCTCTTTGTTTTGCGACTATTTCTAATCAAAATATTTATATAAAAACAACTTAAGTACTTAACCTCCGTTTTTAGTTTTAACTAACCGAAGCATTTTCCAAGCTCGAAAATTTTTGTTCATTTTAAAGCCTTAACTACATAAGCCAAAAAAGTGAAAAAGTACAAAAGTGAAAATTTTCAAACTCATTTTGGGATAGTGTTGCTCACTGGAAAACGTATATAAATGATGCAGAAAGCTTAGATTTTGGTTTAAAAAGAATTGTGTAGATTCTTTTTCACTAAAAATTTGCGCTAGCGGGAAAAAAAAATATTGCGAGTAAGTGATAAATACTCCAAGATAGTCTTTTTAATCAAAGCCGATAGGATTCAGCTAAAAATTTGTGAATACACCGCATGCAACACCATCAAGGAATATAATAGTTGAGGACTAGACCCTGGTTCTCCACAAGCTGTCTGGCCCTTAGTTTTTGGTACTTTAAAAATATTTGAAACTATAGATACTTTTATTTAAATGTGTTATGAAATCTAAAAATTTGACCTATTTTACAATTTATGGGAAATATTCTGATTAGTAAGTTAACCGAAATAATAAATTCACAGGTCAAAAATATCAATTCAGGCTATTCAAAGACAATATGGGTATTTAAACTTTTTTAGAACGAACAAACTACGAGAATCAATTATACCAGAACGATAGTAACCAAATAAAGGAAAGACTTAATTAAAAGGAACATTCGCCCCTGCGCCTTCTTTTTAATTCATCTTTTGTCAATGCCAATACATTTTTGAAAACTAAATTCCAAGTCAGTTTGAGTTTATATTAAAATCTCATACTAAAGCAGGTACAAATATATTTGGTAAAAGCGTAGTCGCATACGTTATTAGATTCACAAAAGTATTTAAATAAAATAACTTTATTCTATAATAATTAAAATATATCTGCTTCGTTTTACTTGGAAACGATTAAGCTAAGCAACTCTTTCTGATAAATAATAATCAGAACTTTACACAGACACTGTCATAAAAAAAAGCCCTAAAAGTACAAACAAAAACAGTTATTAACTTAAAAACTCAACATTAATGTTACTTTCGGTTAAGTTTATATTTGTAAAAGTATTTAATTAAAACATGAATATAAAGAACACAATATTTTCAAAGAACAAATAGTTTTTGAATATGCCAGAGTAATCTTTCCTTATTTGAAACCAAGGATCTAGGAAATTTGCCCTTAAAATTGCATATAATACTCTCTTTGTTTATTCTTGTTAGTTTGAACTTAAAAAAAAAGTTAAAAAAAAAAATGAAATTCAAATAGAAACAAACAAATGGTAGAAAGGCAGATAAGGCTTCAGTTTCAGATTGTTCAAACGATAAAGCAGTAAAAGAAAACATACAGCATATAGTTACACATCTATACATATTATTATATGCAAAATGTATAACACACTGCTTGCCCCGAAAGCATCTCATTGTTTCATACTTTCCTCTCTTTGTTTTTGAACATATACTCGTACATCACTGTGCTTGCGCGCGGTTTCAAAATGAAACAGAAATTCTAAAATTTATTTCAAATTGAAATTCATCAAGATATGCAAATATGTTTGAGTTTAGATTTTGTGTAGAATTTTCTTTGTCGTTTCTTCAAGTTTAAAAACAAAAAAAAAAAAAACACTAGGAAATAGATTGAAGATTATGACGACGAGTAATGGATGATTTCTACTCACCCTAAACAAAAAAAAAAAAAAAAAAAAAAAAAAAACTAGTAAAAAAAGTTTAAAAAAAACCACTACCACATAGTTTCCGAATAACAAGATTGTTGGCAGAAGACAAACTTTTTTTTTGGTTCTTATCTTTGAATAAGAATATGAATTTGAATTATTGTCTGCCATCGGGATATATATTTTTTTTTTTTTGTTATTTTTTTTATATTTTAAAACTTAATCTTTAGATAAATATTATTTACTCTTTACGCTTCTTGTACAATCAACATTATTTACGTGTAGTCTTCTTCTACACTAGTCAAAATAATTAAGGGGCAAAAGTTTTTCGGTGTTTTTTTTGTTTTTTTAAGAGCTCCATCTCTGTGAAAATTGGACGTATTCAGATAAAACAAAAGGCGTTCTAAAGCCTTATGTTTTTTTTGTTGATACATTTTAGCAAATTATTTTTTTAAGGTACCATTATTGTGGCGCAATCATAAGAAACAGCACGGGCCAAAAATTTTCTTTTTTGTTTTTTTTTGTCGAAGAGTGTAATTTTCTTTTAAAACTTTTTTCTGAGCCCTCTTATAATATTTGTTTGATTACTTGTTAACTTAGCTTTATTTTCTTTATTTTTCGTTATTCTTAATTTTTTTTTCAATAGAATACCTGGCTTTGAATGAAAAAAGACACCTTTTAACTTGGTTACCAATATCTCAGCAATAAATTATGATACAGAAAATATAAAAGCAGTTTCGGAAACCTGAATCAATTTCCTAAAAGATATTTTTAAATCCTAATAGAGAATATTTTTTTTTTGGCACCTCACCGTAAGTTTAAAAAAAAAATACATAAAACAACTTTTTATAGGTTTTTAGAAAATCTTTCACTGCCTTACAAACATTGATCGGAGGAAAATGTTTTGAAGACCTGGAGAAAGGAACAATTTTTGTCTTCATTTTTTTTTTGTTTTATTTTATGTTTTTTTTTGAGCAAAATACCATATGTTCGAATTTTTTGCACGATCAACGAAAACAAAAACGTTCAAAAATTTAAACTTATTCTAAGGGGCTGTCTAATTTTTTTCTATTTTTGAAAACATGGCTTTTTAGAGGGCGGATCTCATTTTGTAATTTTCTCAGAAGATACTTTGTTAATTTTAACTAAAATAAGGGAACAAATCGAAATTCTCTTGAACCCTTATGATTTAAAATTTAATACATTTTCAGTATAAAATGACTCAAAAACATCAAAATCTCTATTCAAAACATTCTTTTCACTCCTTTCTGTTATAATATTTTATTCTCTATGTGATACAATATTATATCTAATATTACCAAATTTAGAGTAAAATAACCTAAAATAACTAATCACCATCATCTCATCATCATCACCAAATAATTTAAAGTTGATTCGGGTGGCCGGCCGGTTAGATTATGACTATATGATGTGGCCCCTAAAATCCTAATTGAAATTTTAGCTCTATATATAGTTCTGGGTAGGTATAGTGATATACAACTAAATTATCTAATGAGAAGCTTCCAAACAAAATAATGTCAGAAATGTTTTGTAGTGCGTAAAATCCGACTTTACCCGCCCATACCTATTTGCCATTAACGGTATCTATAGTAAACTAGAGAATGACACAAAAATTCAGTAAGCCTCTTGTCTAAATTGAAAATTTCATTGGCAAATTAAGGCCCTCGGACCAAAACCCCCATAACATCATTGAAAATCCCATTTGTGTTCCTAACACATACACTTACATTATACATTATCCATCCATTTGCTGGAGTCTAGAGGATGAGAGCTACAAAAAGCCTCATTCTCAATTTAGAAAAGGTCCGCCACATACAACGTCATATCCTAATCCCATTCATCAACTGTGGACCATAGCGCCGGGTTAATTTAGAATCGAAAGCTATTCGACCAAAACCGCATTACACTGTATCACTATCATCTGGCTAAGGTATAGAACTATAGAGTGTTGCAGGTATTCCTCCTTCTATCTATATAGTTAGGTTGATCATATAGTTCAAACCAAAGTTTGAATAAAGCCAACCAGAAATACTTAAAATCGTTCCATAATGACGCAATCGATCGAATTTGGTTTCTGGCTTTTTGTTAAGGGATGGGGATAATATTTAATGAAGGTGTAGGTAGGCTGCGGGGTAGATGCGGTAATGGGAAAGCCTCTAGCCATTGGGAGTGGTGCTATGGATAAATTTTTACATCTGCATTTAGGGGTTTTCAATGTAGCCATTTGATGGATTCTCCACTAACCTGATCATTTTAAATATATACCTAAAAAATATTTTCCATATTTAAGTGGATGCATAATTAAGAGCCACGAAAATGCTTCTGATGAATTGTTTTATTTTATGAGTTTATTGGTTTTATGTATTTAGTTGCACTGAAAAATGGGTTGGTGATGGAGCATTTAGGGATTTGTTTTTGAATATTCAATGTATTTTAATATAGAATGGGAAAAGATGAAGCTTGACCTAAAAGCTACTTTCTTTTTAAAGAACAAACAAAAATGTTTTTACCTGTATAAATGGAATTTTGATTATATTTAAACATTCACAAATCGATGGTATAGTTATCTGATGAGAAAATAAGTCTGTTATATCTACCTAAATAAATTACTCTTCTGGCTTACTCCATTTACTGTAATTTAAATAAGAAATAGTCCTCATTACATAAAATGTTCTACATTACGCAGCCCCCAAGTCATTTGCCCTGAAAAAAAGGGTTAACACCCCAACAATGAAGTCAATTAACGTTTAAATGAACGGAAACATGCATTTTTGACAAGCATGAAAATCGAATTAGCGCCACTTTTGAAACACACCTCATACCGAACCAGGTATTGCAGCTTGAAATCATATCCAGTTATCTGACCAAACTAACAATATAATTGCTGCGGGCATATCTGTGACCGCTGAACCAGCTGGCTGGGATGTGTTTTAATTTTTTAGACTGTTAAATGTTTTGTCCTTTCCTTTGTATCTGGTCAACTTCTCTCATATACAGCGCCAGTTATCATGTAAAAGTTGGGTTTTTAAAAAGAGAATTGTAGGTATGAATATGTAGTTAGTTCCCCAGGTGTAGTTCAAGCAATAAGCAAAACATTTTAATTAGACCAACTGTCTTTAAAATGTTCAATCGTGGCATTTGGCTATAAAGGTAACGTAAGTTTCAAATCAAATATGTTTTATTAATGCGGAGCTGGGGAAGCTCTTTGAACCCACTAGGCACTATATGTATCATATTATGCAGGGTGATGCACCTAAGGTGTGAAAAAAAGCCAATGCGTGTAGGTTAGGTCGAGACAAGAAAAAAATCGTACGGGAAGAAAGGCCTATTTCACCGCGTTTAGGCGGGAGTGGCAATTAAAAAAAGAATCGACCTAAAAAAGAAAAAAAAAATTATATAAAAACAACGGCAACATTTACAAGTTCATGCTATACTTTTTTTAAGGCCAGAAATCCGTTCTTTTATTGTGTTCTTAATTCAAATAATTGAGAGAATATAGTATAAAAAAAATGAATTTTCAAACTCAAAATTTTGAAAAAAAAATTATGAAAAAAATTGTCATAAACTAATTTTGTTCAAAATTTTACGTTATTAAGGGCCATTTGCTGAAACGAAACTTAAATATTTATGTTCAACTTAAACGCTTATGTTCTACTTTTTCCTCAGCGTAAACTGTCACATAAGCTCTTATGTTGAACTTAAATACTTATGTTTCGTTTCAGCAAATGGGCCTAAGTGATATTTTTGTTTAAAATATATGATTTCTAGTCAAACACTAAGAACTGGATGGCTACATATTATTTGGATTATGTCCCTCAAGTTAGCAGAGCAAGGTCAGCAGAACAAAGTTTTAATGAAGCCGTCATTAGGTGTTTAATAGGTGCTAATTAAGTACCCAAAAACAAAGTTAAGTGCTACAGTACTTTGGGAAAAAATTAATGTTTTGCTAACTTGATTTCATATTCAAGTAAATTATTTTTTTTCAAAATTTTTAAAATATTTTTAAAATATTTTTTTTTTGTAAAAAAAATTTTTTTCATATATTTTTTTTGGTTCGTAGAGCACTTAAGTAGCGCCTAAATATGAGAGCAAACCATTTTTTTTCCATGCGTTTTAACCAGTTTTCGAAAATTGCTCTGCTAACTATTGAATTCAAGAATAATGAATAATGAATAATGAATAATGAATAATGAATAATGAATAATGAATAATGAATAATGAATAATGAATAATGAATAATGAATAATGAATAATGAATAATGAATAATGAATAATGAATAATGAATAATGAATAATGAATAATGAATAATGAATAATGAATAATGAATAATGAATAATGAATAATGAATAATGAATAATGAATAATGAATAATGAATAATGAATAAGCCAGGTACGCAGTTCAAGCTAAACTAAATTTTATCTTTACGATTCTTATCTCTACAATCGTTTGCTAAAAGCACAAATGTCAAAATTTATATGTGAAAGAATGCGTTGAGCATTATTTCGCACGCTAAATTGAATGGAGACTTTTAGAATTTAGCGCTTGAACTGCGTACCGCCTAGCTAAATATTCTCGCTAAAATTTATCTTTGGAGGAAATTTGTAAGGAAGATAAATTTTAGAGAACTAGGCTTAACGTAAAATTTTGAAAAAGAATAATTTTGAATACAATTTTTTAATGATTTTTTTTAATTTAAGATTGAAAATTAAGTTTTGAAAAACTGTGGACTAAAACAACCTAATTTGAAAAGAAAACAAATGAAAAAATGTCTGGCTTTACAAAAAAGTATAGCACGCCATTGTAGCGGTAACCGTTGTCGTTTAATATTTTTCTGTTCTAAGTCAATTTTTTTTTTTAGAAAATTGCCCCTCTCCCGCCCAAAGGGTGTCTTAACTCAACCTAAGCACTATACTTTTTTTGTCACACTTTAGGTGAATAACCTTGAATATATACCTACACACAACTAGCTTTACAACAAAACTTGTTTTCAAATTAATCAATCAAATCAGCTTATCAAATTTAAGTAGGTATGTAGATAAATTCAAATCTCTTTTCAATAGACTGAGAGATCAATCCACGCCGTCCCGCATGTTATGTTGTGTTATAATTTAAAATTAATCTACTTATTGTTCGTCTTATAACACTTAAAGTTTTTGTCTACACTTTAACAGAAGAAACACACAAAATTTAATTAATTTGTAGTTTTTTTTCTATCGGAAAACATGAACTTTACGTGAAATTAAACTCCAATTTAAATCCCTGTTGCATGTTCGTTTATTATATAGTACCCGTGATACGATAGAATACAAAAACCCTGTTTCAGTCGTAAGATTATAAGGATACGACATTGCTATGCATTGTGTTATCGTGTCGCTTCGGGTATTCCAACAAAGTTTCTTGGTTATAATATCCTGTGCAAAAATATATACATTTATTTTACTTTTTTTTTTTTTTCTTAAATAAACTTTTCCCTCGTCGCTTTTCTAACAATCTCAAGGATACACATAAACGCGGTAGCAAAATAGAGCGCAGTTGCATTAATGTTGCAAGTATTAAAAAAATGTAGTTATACCTATAGAAGGCACAGCCCAAAGTCAAGAAAACGGAACTCATAATTCCGGTGACATAATGAAATTTTGTTTAAATAGCTGAAAAAAAGGTAAATATATTTAAAATGAAACAAAAGTAAACATTTGATTTTTCTTTTTAAATCAAATTCGTAGATGCGTCTATAGGGATGTATCTTTTTGTCTGAATGCAACTTCCAAAAGGTTTTTTTCTTTTGTGTTTTTTTTCTAACTTTAGGAGAAGTTTACATTGAAATCAAAAGAAGTATGTATATGGTCTTGAAAAAAACTGACTTACCACATGATCACAGATTAAAGATTTACATCACGGGTAAAAAATAAAAAAAATATGTACCGGCTGGAGTATTTGCAAATTCTGACTGGATGGTGGTCAATGATCTTTCCGGGCGGTTGATAAATGTGAGACAACAATAAACATAACAACAAAAATCGCAAGAGGACCTGTCGGAAAAGCGGGAGCGGTTCAGCCCAAGGTGCACCTCATCTCAATAAGGGGCAGTGTTCTCTCAAAACAACCATCGATGCCTTTTAAGCCTTAGCCCTTATCCAATCGCCTTCTAAGTCAAAGTCGTGGGAAAAAAATCCACTAATATTTTCAGATATTGGGCTGATTTCACTGTCACTGTGAATGAAGTAAAAAAAAAAAAAAAACAGAAACTATGTATAACAAGGAAATTTTATACCATGCTGTGACTTTAGGTATTTTATGCATTTATTCTTCATTCATTCATTTGTTTCCGCCCAAAAACAAAGTTACGTGTCGTATTTTCTAAAAAAAAAAAAACGTGCCATTCTTGCCACAAATTTTTTTTTTTTTTTTTTTTTTAAACTGTACATAATAATTTTTTAACGGGGTGCAATACAACAAAAAAAATCAAATAAAATCATTTGCTGTTCATCAGACATTGTGAAAAAAAAGTTTCTGGTGATTTTTTTCGAAATTTTGACCAATTTTCCTAAATTTTTGTGGAAATTTACTTTATTTTAAGGAAAACTATGAAAATATAAAATTTTTCGTGCCACCGCGCCACAACAAAATTATCAGGTCAAAAAACCACGATCGTGTCACCTCGGCAACGCTGGCTTCAATACTGTAGAAAATAATTGCGTCGTCTAGTTTTCGATAAGCGCCTCACATGCATTTCTCCAAGAATTGATTTCACATTTTGAGAATTCCTACGCATAATCGCCAACTTTTATGGATGGTAATGAAGCTCATCATGAAGAATTCGCCACACTGAACGTTCGGATAGTCTAAGGGCAGAACGCCATCTGATCTGATGGGCCCAGAAAAATCGCAGTTCTTCGTCTTATCATATTCGCTGTTTTTCTGAATAAGTACATACATATATAGTGACCCATGTTCCAGTTCATTTCCGATCTGGGACAAAACTCAAAGCGATTTGGGAAAGTGCGCTGGGTAGCAATCATAAATTATGCGTTCGAAAAGTATCGGCCTTGACGACAAAATGCACGATCATCGACCCCCCATTAAAAAAAACAAAGAAAGTTATGATGCCGCATCTTATATCCTGTGAAAGATTTTGAAATCCAACTTCTTCGGAAATTAAGATACTGATACAATTCCTTCCTGATCTTCATTCAACTTCTTGCATTCTAAATTTTTCCACATTTTGTGCCAATCAACCGCTTTATCATAACACTTGGGTTTTTCAAAAAATTTCGCGGAAGTCGCCTTCAAATGATCTTGAACCTACTGATCTTTGAATGGGAGGGTGCAAAGGAAAATTTGGTTATAAAATTATCGCTTAAGATTATACATGACCTAAAGAACAACATAAACATATTTTTCTTTTATTTTTTGTTATTTTTCTTCTTGGTTATACATAACCTACATATAAAAATATTTCAGCTTTTGTCATCACTGAAAATGTAAGAAACATAATATTACAATAGTATGTAGTTCGAAAAGTTTGCCATGTGACAGAGGCCAGTACACTATCAATTTACCTATATTTAAAACCATTTTTAAACTTCTGCTGAATATTAAATGTCAAAATATAAACAGAATCATAAAAAGCATCCTACATACCTATTTCAAAAATATAAAATATTTACAGTCTTCTGTCAAGCCAAAAAGTCCTTGGGATGAACTACAAAAATTCCAACATTATTTGAAGAATTTTCCTAGCCTAACCATAAATGCATATTTTTCCTCCTTTTAAATAAAGTACCGGACATAATAATTAATTTTAATTCGACGTCGCCGTTGTTGCACTTTTCAAATTAAGTCAAGAGGGTTTTTTTTTTGTCTAAATGAAGCTCTTTCTACTTATGTGCAACTCAAAAGGTGGAAAATATTGTAATCGGACAATTTAATGCTCAAGCATTTGTTTTTACGATTCAGAATTTAAAAAAAAAAATAAAAAAGGAAGAAAATAAAAAAAAAACGTTGGACTCTCCTGCACTTTAGTCCTCATTTTATTCTTCAAAGCTCAACTCAACTAAACGATTATGACTCTGCGAACAGTGCAAAAGTATAGCAAAAGCAGTACAAAAATATAAGCCAACGTCATCGTTCGTCGTCATCGTCATTGCAGCTAGTACATAGGTATACCTTACTGAAGTTCCGCCACCATTCCAAGAGTGGCAGCAAAAAAAGTAGGTATGCCCTTTTTAACGAGTCAACATTTTAACTTCTTGCCCCTTTGCTTTCATATTTTTTTTTCGTTTCTTTGCTGGATATATATTTTTATAGAGCATACAAAACAAGATCCAAGTATAGTTGAGATACTTATGCAGATGAGCGCTTCTAGGAAGAGTGCTTTTTCAGACTATCTTTAGAATTTCTATTTTGTTTGTATATGCGAATGGCTAATAACAACATTCAACTAAACAAAAACGTTTGGAGTGTCACCAAGCTTAAAACTCCAAAGTTCAAGTTAGCAAAAGGTAGATAAACTCAATGTTGACACAATCGAATGGACAAAAATGACAAGAAACTGTGTTTTTATGCTTTACGAAAGGAAGGGGTTTGTATTGTTAATTCGGTCAAATTTCATTATTAACTTTTTTCAAAAAAAAAAAAAAAATAAAGAACCAACTCAAAAGCTAAATTTAAGCTTAATTTGAAATGAATGGTAGTTTTTTAATCTATTGTATAATAAAAATGAATTATTTCTTATTTTCGTCACCCTTTTCTTTAAATTTTAATACCTCTTGGGGCTTTAGGTATTAAGATATAAAAATGAATCCCTTTTAGTGTTCGTACGCGCATATCTCGTGTGACCGTCATCCGATTTGCATGAGATTTTTATGTTGGATTTTTATTGAATCAGGTAAACATATACTATAATTAACCCCGAAAATTACAAGTTTCGACCGAAAAATTCGGAAAATCGTGAAAACCCGAAATTGCATATTTTCTGAACTTTGTTTTTTTCGGGTAAGCTAGTTTTATTTTAAATATGTTGAATAAAAAAAATTATGCATACGACTATATAGCACAGCATGAACTTGCTTTTTTTGTGGTTAACAAAAATGTAAAATGAAGGTAAAACTAATAAAAAAAAAATTGATTTTTTATTCATTTATCGTTTATTTTTTGTTTTTCAACATTATTTGAATTTGAAAGTATTTTTTTTTCGAAAACTATAAACAGAAATAAGTTGAAGAAGAATGAAAGAACAGACCAAGTAAAACACTTTTTAGTAACCGTTGCCATTTTTTTCAAATAATTTTTTTCTGTTTACGTTTTTTGTATAAAATGCACCAAAACACTATTTTTGCACTCGATTTCTATTAAGCCGTTGTTGTATAATAAAAGAAAGTACTCTCCATAAGCTTTTATATAACATAAGCTTCATCATTGTTGAACAATGTTCAAAGTGGGCCCAAAGTCAATATATGGTCCTTTATTCAAAAGGATACACAATTATTATTGAGTAATTTTAAGGAAGTGCACTTCTAGAAGGCTGGTCATTAAGAATTATAAAAAATAAGAAGATATGTTTATAAGTCGTCTTAACAAAGAATAAAAAAATAAATTTGATTTATTTAATAATCAAGATAATGCTCCATAAAATTATGAAATTCATTTAATTGCGGTACACTCGGGCGTATACGCACTTTTCTTGTTCAATTGAATCTTTAACCAATTTTACTATAAGTTTTACTTTTGTAAAAAGGTTGTGACAATTTTATTTATAAAAAATAAGGCAATAAATATACAAATAATTTAATATATTTTTATTTTATTTCATTTTACATACAAATAATGTTTGCTTTCAATCTGCTAGATAATGTTAAAAAATGGTTTTTGGTCAACTTTGATAAAAATCAAGAAGGTGAAGCGCGAGTCTTGTTTTTCTTTTTTCTTCCTCTGCCTTACTTTTTTTCTTCTTCTTAACTCTTTTTCTTCTCAAATGGGAAACAAAAATAACCAACGATGTCCTAATTTAGGGATCAGTGCCAGGCGATCAAAAATTCGTTCAGCCTGTCTACTGCAGAAAACCAATCAGCCAATTGCTCCAACTTTGAGTTGGCCTTTTAAACTGTGGAAGGCGCAAGCCAATTACATTTTGAAATTTACAAAATGTGTATTGTTAATGATTTGGTTTAGCACTTTGATACTTATACTTCATTAAAAAAATGTGCTTTCTTGTAAACAAAAAAAATAGGTCTTTAAAAAAAAAAATAAATAAATTACAAAATTGATCAAAATCAATTGAGTTGCTTTCGAGAAAAACAAAAATAAAAAAAAAAATGCTTCCGTGGTGACATTGGAAAAAAAACAATATTTCAATAATAGAAGCACTTAGTCTATATCTATGTATATACAAATTTACTGATTTTTTTTTTGGGTAAATCTGTGGGGTCATTCAAATTATTATAATATGGAGGTTACTTACCGTTATTTTTGTTTCTAAGAAAAACGTTAAAAAATCACTAGGTGTCACTAAATTTATTAAAAATCTTTCTATCTGTTATGGCTGTAGCCGAACTTTCAAACCTTTTCTGCCTTAAATACGTACATTTATGTATTTATAAAAAAAAAACAGCAAAACACAAAAGGTGCGTTTTATTGGTAATTTATAGCTGGCCCAGCAATACAGGTTCAATATGTCAACTCTTTATTTTGTGGCTGTATCCACACCCTTTTATGAGTGAAAAATAATCTACGTTACCGACATTTAGAGTTCAAGTCTACACTCTTTGTCCACTTTTATATATTCACTAATTTACTGACTTATTTATCGGCACTTTTGGTTTTGTTATTGTTCACCAAGGGAAATTTTACTGCACTAGCTATAAAATTGCCAATAAAACGGACCTAATATTTAAACTTAAATTTTCTTATGATTCTGTTTTGATATATACACATTTCTGGATTATTTAAAAGACAAAATAGGTTCAGTTTAAAGAAATTTTTAGTTTTGTTTAAGCAGCCTGGAGGAAGTCTATTCGTGATCGCGTTTCAAATGTTTCGATAGTACAGCAAGTTATGAGTTTCGAAGGCCTATTATATTTACCATAATTTTTAGAAACTTTATTGTGTATCAAATTCTCTCCATGATAAAATGTCAAACAACACCGAACAAATGGTACCATACCACTTAGGACACAAGAATACCAAAATCACAATCCAAACGGTCTGTTTTCAAATATATCTACCTTTACTATGTCAATAAAATGTAGCTAGGTATGCGTTTGTTAATTTTCATCCTGAATTCTTGAAACATTTAATTCCATGAAATTGAGAACGTACTATAGAAATTTCGTATATAAAACGACTTAGCTCATCTTGTTGTTCAAGCTTAAGGATTAATTAACAATGGGATACAACGTTCCGAAGAAAGTAACAAAAGCCAGTTATGTGTATAGTTTCACATTGCCATCATCACGGAAATACTATGAAAGAGAAAAGAGCGAAACTGACGAAAAGTTGGAAGGTCCAAATGGAAAAGAGGAAGTCTTTTAGTTCAAGGAACAAAGCAGTTGGCAATAATTAAAATTAATGAGGATCAAGATTTTGTCTCTCTTGTTTTACTTACAACGTATTGAATAATGAAAATTAAATGGAATGGTCACAGTGTCAAGGATGATAATAGAGAAGACATGGGGTATTATGGTAGGGTAAATTATTTTGTTTTTTGTTGATGGTTTTGTCATCACTATTTTGGCTAACAGATATTTTAGGCATTTGTGTAAGATATAAGGAAGCTAGAACAAGCATTTACGATTAACGGGGTTATTGGAAAATAGAGGACTGTCTGGTATATGGGGTTCAAATTAATGCTACTTACGTTTAAAAGGGAAGTCATAATCTGTAATGGATACAACGTGCATCACCGAAAAAGGAAATGCGATAATGTTAAAAATGTGTCTTATTTTATATCATAGAACTGTCAGTGGGTTTTCTGAAAAAGAATATGATTTTGTCATCTTAATGTTAAAATAATACAAAAATACGAACATTTTGAAAATGATGAAGTATGTACACCGTACAGTGTAGGTACAGTACACTCTCGGTAATGGCAACACGTTAAAATTAGGTCAGTTGCGTTAATTGAGATCGTTGCGATAACCCAGTCAAAAAAAGTATGAACAATAAATCATTCACTAAAAATCAAAATACAGTGAAAGCTCTCCTAGTCGGATAGCGACGGTTGCAACACTTTTGTCCACCTAAGGGAGTTGTCCGTCCAAGGGAAAAAATAAAAAATATATAAATAAGGAAATGTCAACTATATAGTGGCATCATGAAAAATGTTTGTACCTACAAGCCATGAAATTAATTCAAACTAAAAATGAACATGAAGATACAAAAAAAAAGATACAAATACAGACTACAGCTGCAGAAATAAAATCCGTTATGCATTTGGGACTAAATTAAAATTCATTTTCATATGTAAAATGAGCCAAATTTCAAAACTATAATTCCTTGGAAGTTGGAATGACTCTACTTAATTTTAAATCATCATTAAAAGTAAATTATTTGCACAAATTCACCAACTGCATTAAAACTAAAAACAGAAATACTTGATGCTCCCCTTTAACCTAAAAATAATTGGTAGGTAGAAAATATAGCCAAAAACATTCTTATAAATGTCATTCAGCCAAACTCTAGAGCAAAATACAAGAAAATAAAACAATAAACTAAACCAAATATAAAAATTCAAATAAAAATACAAAAAATAACCAAAGAAATTCCAAAATGGACAAGCGACACTTTCAAAACAGTGTCAACATTTCTGGCAATGCGCAACGCATACCAAAAACCGAAGGCAGAAATTCCTTTTGGGTAGATAATAATATTTGGAGAGCAGCATTTTCAAGGTGTAGTATGAATTGAAAGAATGCTTGGTATTTTCCAAACTTTGTATGTGTATCTTGTATTATGCATGGTATAGTATAGGGTGAGAAGAGGTAAATATACAATGCTTCAAGGTAGGTTCAGAATTTCTATGTTTGTAAGTATTTTACATACATACTTTACTTATACTGACAAACTATTCGAAAAACCCTTTCACCGGAACTTTGCCAGTTTTTGGTTCTCAAAACTTTTACCTCTTTAAAATGTTGTAGCGCATTGTCCTTTTTGTATGCCGTATAAACTCAATGCGGAAGTGTAACATTCCCGTGGGTGGTAAATGGGTAATGACTTCGAAGCTATCTTCCTGTATTATGCAATTTTGAGATTTAATTTAGATAAAGTTGTCTATTGAAAGCCAGGCACTTAAACCACGAACCGAACACCGAGACCAATGAGATGGAATGAGGCACGAGAATGAGGATTTGTTTTATGGCTTTGTAATGTTCAACATTTTAAGAGGTGGCAGGAAAGGATTACAAAAAAATTTAAAGTCCATACCAACAATGAATACCTACGTTTTACTATCTACCCCTCTATATAAGATGCTTAGAAAAAGTGAAGATAAAATCTTCAATATACGTTTAACACAGGCTTTCATTTGTTGGTAGAGTTCTATGAAAATACATAAAAATACATAGTTACAAGCTCCCTGTGATGTTTCAAGTGAAAGTGGCTTCCATAAATAAAGAAACGAAAAAAAAAAAAAAACCGCAACAACTTCATATTATTTTAATTTAATTTGTTGAATGTCATATTATGTCCCTCAAAAAAATTAAACTGCTCATATTACATTATTTTTGATTTTTATTATTTTGTAAATTAATTTTCAATTTCGATCAAATTTTGGGTGTAGAAACTACTAAATAATAATATAGTTACTTAAATAAAATTATCATAAACTTACTAATCTCAAAAAATGTATTTTGTACCTACCTTGAACCATTGTTGAACCTCTGTTAAAAATAAAATAAATTTGGTGACATAACGTCTCATGAAGAACCAGGGCCTAGTCCCTATAGTGACTTACAACTCTCAACCATTATCCTGTGTGCGTGTCTGCAGGAATGGAGGAGAACTGCAGTTTACTGCCGAATCCGGATGGCTAAGGTGAGCGGCACTTTTCTATGACAAGAGATACTCTTGGAGGATTTGTCAAATCTTTAATCTATATCTATTCTTTTATATAAAACAGTATTTATTTTTTATTTTAATTTTGGCTGTATGTTCTAGCAAAACTCACAAACAAACAAAAGTACCCTTTTATAAAATAGATTAATGGATTAATCCATTTCCGGCTAGCGTTGCGAAAACGCAACGTCATACCTGAGAATTTCTGGAACTTAATTGATGATAAATTTAAATAAACTTAGTAACTAATTTGAGAGTTAATTAAATTATCCAATCGATTTTGGATTTTTTCAATCTTTTTTTCGTGTTAATTTTGCACCTACAAAATACGAAATTTTCGAAATTTTGAGGTAGCAATTATTCAAAATAATAATAACTACAGCTAAAAAAAGGTTCAAATTATATTCTGAAATAATATTGACGTAATTAATATGAGTTGCCGGTCTGACATGTGAGATGCGTTTTCGCAAAGGTCGCCTAATCCAGTAGCATTTGAATATTTCCTTTCGTTGCGTTTTTAAATCAGATTGAACGGCTTTTTCTCAAAATATTGTGTGCTTATGTTTATAATATACCAATTCTTTAAGAAACATATTTTTTGATTTCGTCCTATCCAACAAAAGGATTAGTATTTTTTTTAGGTAAATTGTTTTTTCAATTTTTGTATAGTTTTTTGATTTTTATCTTTTTAAGGGTTGGTTTGAAAAACTTCAAATTTATAAAGCGTATAGGAAATTTTGGTCTACATTTTTGAAAAGAAAAATTAAATTGAAAAAATTAGATTTTTGAATTTTGTTTTTAATTTTTGAAAAAAAAAATAATTTTTGTAGGTCAATTTTTGTTTGCAGTTTTGGATTTTTATCTTTTTTAGGGTTATTCATATACTTTAAACTTAAACAGCAAATAGATAATTTTAATTTTCATTTTTAGAAAAAAATGAGCCTTTTGATTTTTTTTTTTTTTTCATTTAAAAAAAAAATAAATATGGGAAAAATGATTTTTTTTACAATTTTTAAATTTTAATCTTCTTAAGGGTTAACTTTTGAAACTTGGAATTTATACAGAGTATACAAAATATCCAGTATGTGAAATTTCAAGTTTTTAAGTCAACTGGAACTGGTAGCCACCGGAAATCGGTTAAGAATAACTCTCATGAAATTAAATCTTTTAGTAAGCTCGTGATACCTACTTAAATCTCAAAAATAAAAAAAAAATCTTAAAGGATTATAATAAAATAATATGTTAATACAAGTTGTCTTAACTACAAATATAAATCAGATTTATTTAATAAACAAGATGCTCCATATATAGAGATGAAATTCATTCAAATGTGGTACGCCAGGGCGTATACGCACTTTTATTATTTTTTATTGAGTTTTTAAAAAATTTTACTTCCATATTTATTTTTGCTTGTTAAGTTGGTTTATGTCGATTGAAAGACTTTTTTGATGAATTATTTTCTCTCTATTTAAAAAAGTTGGCTCAGTACGGCTACGGAGTTCACGAGCAAGCGCTAATTTAAAAAGTTCTCCTCTGTTAAGATAAGTGAACAATGAAATTTTTTTAAAACGCTTAATTGTCCATTTCCACAGTCACTATAGTGTAAACAGCTGTGATTATGATAGTAATTGTATTCTCTTATTTGTTCGATAACCTTATCCTCAATCAGCGGGGAAAACCACAATGTGAAACCACAAATGTGACAAAATTCAGGGCAGCAGGCGGCAGATTTTAAATATTCAAGGGCGATAGAAAACCTACATACACCACTGAAGTTAGGACACATTTCACTGTAAGAGAGTACTTTTTTTTAAATACGCTTGGTTTTGTGTTCTGATTTTTCAATTACAACAGTTTAATTTCTCACATAGCCTCGCTTAAAAAAGTGAGAAATATGCGCGAGAGATTCGTCATAATGGAGACGTCACCTATCAACATTTCTTTGGGCGATATGGTAAACAAAAGATACAGGAAACTCATTCCACAAACCCCCAATAGTCTTAAATTAATGCTTATTTGTGTTATAAAATAGTTCTTTATCGTGTTAACGTTAAATAATAAAACATTTACACCCACTCTGTTTTTCTGTTTAATAAAATACAGGCTGCAGGGCTATTTCTTCGAAAATACACGAATTTCTTCTATTTGAGATTTTACAACATCGTCAGGACGCCAACTAAGCATACATAAGCATAAGCAATAACGATCTCATGAGGAACTCTTGCATATCGCTTTAAATGTCTGTTCAAAATCAAATACCTCTACTAACACATATTTTTCCAAAACCCTCTTTCTAAAAATCTAACAAAACCCCTTAAACAATTACTCCACTATAATAATTATTTATATTTTAAGCATTTTTCCCATCCACTTAGTTCAGTTTATAACGAAAAGAAGAGCTTAAAATCTCCCTCCAAAAATTTTGCTCGTTTTCCCTAAGTATCAACAAACCAACTTAAAACAAAAAATAAACTTTTAATATTTATCAAGAAGGTCAAAACAACAAAAACCTAAAAACTAAAGAAATTGAAGTGAAAATAATTAAACTCTGACATCCATTCTGTGGTTGTTGCAATTACCAGCACTAATGCTTTCCAAATTTCATCATTTTCCTTTCCTGCTTCCCATAACAAAAAAAAATATTTAAAAAAAATGAAATAAAATATAACTAAACCACCCCAACTCTTTTCCTATTATAATAATAATAATTCCCGCCGACAGCAACGCCGGCTGGCTGTGCATTGGAATTTTGCACCAAGTGGTGAGGTTTTGGTTCACGAAATTATAATTTTTGTTAAAAAGTGAGCGGTTTCCTGTGGGAATTTTAAACAACTATAAGCCTTAAAAAATATATACATACAATACTTATACAACAAAAGCTGCTGTGAAAACTTTTGCAGAGAGAACACTGCAATTTGTTCCAAGCAGAGGACGCAATTTATGAAATACTTTCCAGTGCAAAAGCCTGCTTTTTAAATAACCAACGGAAAGAAACTATACCACTACATGCCCTGACCTGGTTTCGTGGTTTAATATTTTGTGCTATAAAACAAAGAAGAAGTCAGTATAGGTATAGTGTTTTTGGGGAGGGGCAGAGTATATAGACAGTGACAGAAGAAGGTGGTCTTACAACATAATTTTGAAAATTAAATTAGGAGCTTAAATTTTCGGCCCCATCATATTAAATTGAACCTACCTAGCTATACACAAATTGTTGCCAATTTTAAGTTTTATAATGATCTCAGACTTGCTACCTAGTATACCGTCTACTTTCCCACCGATATCATTGTCTGTCAATGCCACCATTGTTACAAATTTGGTATTAACTTTGAATAGCAGGCAAATAGCCAATTAAATTAGGTACAGAGTCTGGCCTGATTTCATTGTCCTTCATCTATATACTCCAAACCAGGAGAAGAGAAGAAAATGTATAATTGGATTCAATAATAAGTCTTTATCACAAACATTTAGCAAGTTATGGGCAGCTGTATGCTATCTCGTCTCCTGTCTACTTACTTGAGGGTTGACAAAGTCTGTTTAATCTGACTGTTTATTGTCCTATAGGCTTCTAGAGTATGTAACTTCCCAGGTATAATAATTGATATTTTATTTAAAAGAAATGAAAAAAGTTCTTTCTAAGGACCTTATTAGGATGGAAAATAATATTGATGATTTGATAAAAACGGAGTGCAGAAAAATATCATTAAAATCTGAAATGCGGTTATGAAAAAGAGGCTTTTCGAAAATAAAATAATAAATCCGAAGACAATTATGAGTAAAAAGAGATAATTGACTTTGGACTTTGCTTTAAGGCATGACGATTAGACAGCTGTCTTTTGGTATATGAGCCTGTCCGAAATAAATAGACAACTAGAACCTACATATATCGAGCCCTTTCCGCCAAATTATCGTAAACGACAAAAAATAAAAGTATTGTAAGCGACATTTTGTTTTTTGTTTGCTCAGCAACAAAACCAATTAGGCTAAATTTCTTTCTATTTAACAATACTGTAACTGACACATAACAAAAGATCCGATTGCTTATAATTCGCATTTATGTGACAATATGAAAAAAAATGTCGCTTACGATAATTTTGCGGAAACGGGTCGATATGTATGAGATTAGGGTGCCATTTGGTGAATGTTTTTTTATTGACAATTTATCTTGAATAAATTTATAATTAGTTACTTATATATCGAAAATGAGTTAAATGCAGTCACCAATAAAATCGGTATGTATAGGTGAAAGTATAGGTACACACATATTCTTATAGCAGCTCATATATTATTGACCTATACCAAGAAATTTTCTAATAAATTGACTTTTAATAGAAAAAAATATTTAAAAACAACGGAAACATTTAAATAGTTATGCAATACTTTTTTTGAATTCAAATTATTTTAAAAATTAATTTTCAAACTCAAAATTTTTTAAAAAATTTACGTTATTAAGTAAAATTTTTGTTTTTAAAATTCAACTTCTGGTCGAACAATAAAAATAAATGCCTAAATATTTTAAGTTTTTGAGAAAATTAAAAATAACACACAAATAATAAGTTAATAACGAAAAATTTTAAACAAAATTAGTTTGGAAACAATATTTTTTTTTTAAATTTTGAGTTTTAAAATTAATTATTCAAAAACTATTCTCTCTAAAAATTTGAGCTGAAAACAAATTAAAATAACGTATTTTTGGTTTTAAAAAAAGTATAGCATGACATTGTAAGTGTTGCTGTTGTTTTTTAATATTTTTTTTCTATTTTAAGTCGATTTTTTTAGAAAATTGCCCATCCCGACTAAACGAGGGGAGTTAGACCCTCTTCTACACGATTTTTTTTCTGTATGAACTCAACCTACAAGCTCTAGTTTCTGGTCAACACCGTATGTGAATCACCCTGTATATCAAAAAACTTCGAATTATTTCACTATCATTGGTATCTCTTCTTTCTCTTCAAAAAAAAAAAAAAAGTTCGCTAATGCCTTTGGCATCTGGCAACCCTGTCATTCATTCTTTTTTTTCAGATTGGTAGTCCAAGTGAATTTGTAGTGCCGTTCGGACTTTACTACAAAGCAGTGATCTATACTGCGCTTTTTTTTTTTAATTTTCAAATCTACTACAATACTGAGCTTTTACAAAAATCTACTACTTTTTGATTTTTTTTTAAAGTTAATAGATATTAATATAAAATAAAATGGTCCAACATTTAAAACAGATACAAACTATGTTTTTATTTCAACTTCTCCTCGATAAAATATCTGAAGTTATGCAAATAGTTCTTAAGTCAGAAACTCTAGTTTTGCGTAAAATTGAAAGAAAATTGTTAAATTATGTTTTTGCAAATCTGGATAAAATTTGTTTGAAAAATAAATTATTATAAACAAACTCTGACAAGATGACCTCTATCAATATATGAACACATTTTTTCAAATTCATTAGTATTTACCGTTTTTTCGATGACTTAAGTCCTTAGGATCCTCTCATTTTGTTGTTTGTAAAAATGTTGGTTTCACTGCCATGAGAACATTGAAGCTGTATAGGCCAGCCAGTGCTGAGAAATCATCATAACAAGATCAGGTCGGCACCCACCATTCTTAGAGGACGCTCGTATTTCTTTTCTTTAATGGCTGTGAATAAACAAAATTGTCGGGTCTGCTCTGCTCCACTGAATTAATTCAATGAATTCACCATCAGCAACCCATGCACGTGGGACTGTTTCGGCTGAAATTTGTGTGAGGGATCTTCATCGAAGACGACCGATGACGCTGGAGAAGCCGTAACCGTCAATTTAAAGAAAATCATAAAAACCGTCTTATGTCGAAAAGGAAGCGAAAACTAGTAAATTATATCTTAAGTTTTTCGACCTTAAGCCCCAGGAATTAGTAGTTTTTGTCTGCAGTGCTCATAGACGGTAGGATAACCCTGTATAATAAAAAAAAAAAAAATCGGTCAGTCCTTTTCTTAGATAAAGAACAATCGGATATAACAAATAAATTTCCATGTACTTCCGAGTTTGCTATAACCGATAATTCACTTTTATCATTTTTGTTTTGTTTAAAAATAAATTTAAAATGTATATTAAAAATTCCTTATAAATAAGAACTTTCATTGTAATGATTCATATACTTCTAACTTCTAAACTTAAATTTTCATACAATTCATTTACTTATACTGCCAATTTCTAGACATTTGAGTCCAAATTAAGTTTTGTTCAGATTTGCATTTTGAGTATATAAATTTAAAAAAACAATCTCATAAAATCAAATAAAATGCATACCATCATGTATGTGTATAGTAAGATACGTGTATTGTGTTTACAAAAAGCAGCTTTGTAGGAGTTATAAAAATCCAGCCCATTCCAGACTTAAAGTGAACCTTATCAACCCAATTGGGAATTTAATTTTAATTTCACTAGAACAAGTATTATAGCCGACACTGATCTGCACTTCAGAGCACACAAACTTACACACACACACACACACAACCACTCTTGTCTTTGACAGCAGTCCTCAATAATTTACTTTAATTTTACATTGATGCAATTTATTTATGTACTTTGATAAGGGAGGACATTGCACTAAATGGAATTGTAAACGTATGTCCTTGTGGGACCATGTTAAGCTCAATATATCTAGTATATACATACCTAGTCTCTGCCGCAAACCCCCCTTTCTGGGACTTACATGGTCTACTATAACTGATGCTGATGCTGCTACATGGGTGCGGGATCGATAGCCCAAAGGCTTGCACAACCATTAAGGATTGGGTGCGCTTCTGCATGGGATATCCTTGTTTTCCTTTGGACTACATTATTAAGCCTCATGTATACCAGAGAGTTATAATTTCAACTATGCAAACATAATGCCCCATTGACATCGTATCACCAATGCTGCCATAGGTACATATATAAAGTAGTTGTCGGGAGCGGGACATCAACAACAAGCTTAACACGGTTACATTTCCCAATAGGCTTTGGTGTTGTTGTTGTATATATTTCTGATGTAATATTTACACGACGAACATTTCATCGACTGGAATATGGCGTCTGCGTTTCCCATAATATGCGAGTATTTCTTCCTCGAGATACCATCGCACCATATCGATTGGATATAAATTCAGCTATAAATCATGATTTACATCATTGCTTCTTTGCATTTATTTAAGCCATTATAAGTGTATATTCAAGACTTTGTGTAAATAACTCGTTTGGGCCTTAAGATTTACACATTAAAAGTAATTAACAAAATGTAGGTATATAGGTACTCTTGTGGGACACCAGACAAAATATAGCTTTAAGAACTTTATAGTCAAATGCATTAAACAAAATATACGACAAACTTTGATTTTTATTACTAGCTGATCCGGCGAACTTCGTACCACCTATAATTGATTAAATTATTAATGTCCCCTTCGGAAGTCGACCAAGCTGATTTTCCAATTTTTATCTCCGTAGTGTGTTTATCTGGTTCAATACAAATCCAACAAAAAAATCTTCATCCAATTTTAATGATGTTCAGCCGAGTTATGTGCATACGAACAAAAAAACTGATTCAGAAAGTTTGAAATTCAAAGATGTTAGATTAAACGCAAATGCAAATAGACTTAACCTAAACGCAAATAGAATTAACCCAAGCGTAAATAGAATTAACCCAAACCGCATTTTAGGGGGCTCTATTTCCCTCCTAAAATGCGTCATCCCCTCCTTTTTTTTTAACCAAAAAATTGAAACTTTGTATTTTTATCAAATTTTCAAATTCAAATTTATTAAAATTCAAGTTCTTAAAAATCAAGATAATTATAAATTATTTGATTGAACAAATTCTTAAATTAATTTCATGACGTGATGTGCACCAAGTGATTTCAGTCACCGACGGAAAAAATTTGCCTTCACCTGGAAATACATCCAACAGTTTTAAAACTTGTCACACGTATTAAGGGAGGCTTGGTGATGAATTGTATAAAAGTCTCCTTGAATCTGAGGCGAGCTCTACCGGCAGAAAAGTGTAAGATGTCGTCTCTTTCGGTTTTTCTTGTTTAACTTAGAAATAGTTTGTCTTTTCAAAAAATAATTTGATATGAAAAATATCTTATGAAATTCTTTACAAAATTCATTATGACCAAATTTTTCATAGCTGTCACATTTATAAATTTATTTGGCACCTAAAATTGGTATTTTTTAAATTTCCTAAAAAACAACGGTAACTTTTACAATGTCATGCTATACCTTTTTATATAGAGCCCAAAATTTCTTCTCTTGTATGTAAATAGAGTTGTTTTAGTGGAAATACGATCTTTGGATCTCCAAAATAAGGGATTGAAGTCGAATTTAAGGAAAACTTACGTTTGTTATTTTCAATTTTCTAAAAAACTAGAAGACATATTGACATCTGGTTTTTAGTATTTAGCTAAAAATTTATAGGAGCATTGAATACTAAACAGAAAAATGCAACTCAGCTACGTAAAATTCTGAACAAAATCAGGTTGAATACATTTTTTTGATTTTTTTTTTTTTTAATTTTGAGTTTGAAAATTTATTTTTCAAAAATTGTTCAATTAAGACCCATTTGCTGAAACGAAACTTAAATACTTATGTTCAACATAAGAGCTTATGTTGACAGTTTACGCTGAGGAAAAATTAGAATATAAGCGTTTAAGTTGAACATAAATATTTAAGTTTCGTTTCAGCAAATGGGCCTAAATAACAAGTGCCGAATAACTTTATAAATATAACAGATATAGAAAATTTGGTCATAATCCATTTTGTAGAGAATTTTCAAAGCTAGTTTTTTGTCTCAGATTATTTTCTGAAAGGACAAACAGTTTTTCTAATATTAACACGAAAAACCGAAAAAGACGACATGTTACAATTTTCTGCCGCTAGAGCTCGCCTCGGATTCATGGGGACTTTTGTACACTTCATTCATTTCATTTCAAAACCGGTTGGATTTTTTTCCATGCGAAAACCTTTATTGACTGGTCTAAACGTTGAAGCGTTTTTTTCTTTTTTAAATTAATTTTGTGTGAATATCTTACAAAAATAAATTCAGTATGTAATTTTTTAGTATTTTTTATTAATTTGGAGTTTGTTGAGTTTGTAAGTTTATTTCGAACAACATCATCTTTCATTTTTGAAAATTTTCACAGAAAATCCAATATTTGTATGACAGCTACTTATGATTCAGATGACTGCACAAACCACAAATACGGTATGACAAAATCTTTGAAATTCTCCATTACCAAAATGTTAGGTTTGATTAAAACATTTCATGTACGAATCAATTACTTGTTCTAAAGGGGAAATAAAAATCAGTTTCGGGAAGAAAAAGCTGATGTAATGTGTAAGCACGCTGCATAAACGTGTGGTTTCTTAAATAATATCCCCTGACAGCCAGGCTTGGAGTTGTGTTTTTTAAATTTTAACGACCCCTTTATAAAGCTTTGCTTATGAAGGCAATGCTAAGGTATTAGTGGCCAAATTGATTTCTCTAGAGATACTTTGTGTTTCTGGAAGTAAGATTCAATGGTAACGTTCAGTTGAAGCGGGAATTCGCTTTATACATTTTTCTTTTTTTTTAAGGCCAATAATATAGCACGTATACCTGGACGATAAAAAAGAAGCAGATAAACCCTTCTTTATATCTGCAGTCCGGTCTCAATTGGGAGTTGAGTAAAAGTTCCTGCTAACCATGGTGATGACTGCAATGGTCCATTGCAGACATTTTCAACAACTTTTTAAAGGAAGAAAAACAAAGCTTGAAATAAGTTCACGGCACTTGTAAATAATACAGTGGTACCTATATTACGAAAACCCTTCATTGTGATGCTTTTGCCTCTTTTTTTTTTTTTTTTTTTTTTAATTTTCAAAATTGAACTTATGAAGCTTAAAGACTTTCGGAATAGGTACCTATAGCCAAAGAAAGTACCTACCTATGTATAATTTTTACAAAATTTCCTTGTCTTTAACTTTGTTGGTTTATGTAGTGCAACAGCACTCAACTGCTATAACACCGACCTCAGCACACTTAAGATGAAAAATACATATACATATTACAAAATTTTCGCTGTACTATGTGTTCTTTCAAGTTACTTTGCATGCCAAACAGTGTGTATACTCCACATCGTCGTTGGTCGATGTGCACTTCATATATAATTTTTCGACATACTCATATAAATATCAAGGATTCACATCACCACCACCATGCAATGGTATAGTCTTCACTTCACCTTATTATTATTATGAGCAAGCAAACGCATTCCGGTGTTCCACATTCTGGGTTTCAAAGGAAAACTGGAATACTCCAGACCCGACCCGACCCGACCAATTGCAGATGAGTTCGGCGTCGACGCTTTTTGATTCTCATTTTGAAAAGAGGGTACTGTAGTTACTCAGTTTATGGGTAGTGTAGAGAGTTTGTTTGCGGATAAGTTATCCACGGCACCAAAACAATGTCAGTGCTAGCTAACCCAGTAGGAAATTTTTAAAAATTCAGTGCTGAATAAGCTGCTTCTTTCTCGAGGAAAAGAAGCTGCACCCGCCACTTTTGTGCTCTTTTCTCTGATGAATTTAACATGGGCATGTCATTGGCGGTAGGCACATGCCACTTTCTCGATGAAAATTCAACAACGAAATCACTGGTTCGTTGGAAGTTGCTTTTTCACCAGCTTGGAATATGATGAAAAATATGATGAATATTAAACAGTGAAATCACTGCATAAATATAACATGCTGATTCATCTGCTTATTTTCATCGATGAATAATGTGATGAAAATTCAATACTGGAATCATTAGGTACTGGGAGTTGCTTATTCACGGACTTATTATTGCCCGAGGAAAAATGTGAGGAATATTCAGTAGTGAAATCACCAATTACAAACGAATTGGTTTTTCACCACCTTTTTCAATAGTAGAATGTACTTCCCTCATTAAAATAAAAACTGATTTAATTTATGTGGTACCTATGTACCTAATTATTATCTTTTTATTGCATTATTATTTACATTATATAAATTAAAATAATTACAACAAATTATTAATTATTACAAAATTATTTATTGTGGCTCCTCGAGTAACCTAGGAATAGAAAAAAATGTTCAGTTTACAATAATTCATACATATGTATGTAACTATAAAGAGTTACTAACCTTGGCATTATTTTCCACATAAATGTAACACCCGCTTCCATAGAAAAAGAACAACTAAGTGCCTGTTTACATTGTATTTTTGACGAACGGCGCATCCAGTGAGATGGGTAGAGTTTGTGTGAGTAAGAAAGAGAAGGGTTAATTCCACCCAAATTACGCCGATGCGCCAGTTTCATTAAATGTTTTCGGATTGAGCAGGAAGAGTTTTTTTTGTGTGAGTGAGAGATACATGGTTGTTAAGGATGTGAGATAGGGATGGGTAGATTGAAATGAAAGAATTTATTCTCTATAATGTAAACACGAGGAACATTTTGATGAACGAAAATATGCTTTGTCAAAAATACAATGTAAACAGGCACTAACTTGCAATGAAAATATAAAACAAAAGAAGATTTCCAAAATGTTCAACAACAACAAATAAAGCACGCGCCACAACAGAAATACAGAATAGAAGAAAAAAAATTCAAACGATCACGTGATCATGGCATGTTGAATTGAAAGGGTACATATTTTTGCACTACAGAAATCATCACATTGTTCGTACCAGAAAAAAGAAAGGGCAATTTTCAGATTATCGTTACTTTTTCTCGAGAAGAAGGTTATATAAAGCAGACGACGCGTTAAGAATTAAAACTGAGAGAGAATGAGAACTGACTACTTTTCATTTGAAAACGTCGACTTTAATTCAGCATCAATTTCATATTTGTTGGCGAAGTCAGCCAACCTTTTTTTTCTCGCAGAGTATCCTTTACAAAGCAGACGAGTGGATTTAGAGAATGAACTGATGAACTTATGCATGACTTTTCGTCAATTGAATCATCGCTTAATTTTTCCTCTTTAGCCACTTTTAATTTCGTATTGAAATCAGTTGGCTTTTTTGAAACAAGTAAAAGAAGGGGTTGTTTGGAAATGGTTTCCCAGTGCAAAGCAGATAATGTGATGAAAATCATGAACTGCTGAAACAATGCATTACTTTTTACTGATGTAATCAGTGCACACTGTTTCGCCTATGAAGTGGTAGTTGAATTCAATGATGAATTCAGCTTAATTTTTCATTGAAGACGAAATTTCCTGCTGGGAAGGGTTTCTTCTTTCCGTCTATATACATAGTTAAGGTACTACATATAAACATACACTCTGATGCTTGCTGCATGATGTCCTTGTTCACAAGTAGTTAGCTTTTAAAAGTACCAACCTACCCGACTTTCACTCCTTGAGGTATGCAAAGGATATAGTTGTGGCGATACGGTGATTTTGTAATGTTCAAAAAGCGAGATGTTAACATTTGCGTTTAAAGTTTTTTTTTTTTTTTTTAATTTATACTCCAAGGAAATACAAATTGTAGTTATTTTCATTTTAAGGTGATAAAATTTTGTAGAGAATTTTTATTTTCAAAATAATAAAAGTAGGTAAGTATTCTAAAAATAGTTTTGTCCACTAATTAAGTATAGTAAAGTAGATATCGGCATTTTCAATTTTCTCAAAAACTAAAAGACATTTGTGCATTCCGGTTTTTGGTGTTTATTTTTATAAATTGATAATATCATCGAATATTTAAAACAAAAATATTATTTTATAAAGTAAAATTTTGAACAAAATTGGTTGTAAGCAGAAATCAGAAATAACTGTTGACCTTTATTTTCAATTGGTTTCTCTCTGAGAGTTACCACATTTCTTTAAGAAGATTTCGGTTACGGTTTGAGATTTATTATTATTGAAAAACAAAATATCGGTTATCGGTTGAGATTTAATTTTTATTTTTTAAAATATCTCTCAATGGTTTGAGTTTTTTACGAAAAAATTAATGGAAAAGGTCAACCTTTAACCTTTTTCGTAGAAAATAAATCAAAAATGGTTAATTCGAACAAAAAAATTGAATAATATAACTAAGAGACCTAGCGACTTCAAAAATACATATTCGTGATCTAGGAAGTGCCAGTAGTTCTAAAAAATCAATAAAAAAGTTTGTTTTCTTTTTAAAAACTTTCAAAAAAGGCCGGGAAATGTGCTTTTAATAAAAACGATTGTAAAGAGAAATTAAATTTTTGGTTAATGGGTATTTTGGTCAAGAAAACTGTTCACATTGGCGCCTGCCTGGCGAGTGGCGACTGATTAATTTATGGTATTAAATTTCGCTAATGATAAACTCTTAAGGTTTTTTTTAACCCAAGATTGTCCTTTTTTGTCACTAAAAATAAAATTTAAAGATGAAAATTCCCTTTCAATTTTGAATTCAGTCGCTGGGCTGCCAAAAAAATATGTCAGGAAACTTGATGATGATGACTAAAAAGCCTAATAAGCTCGATTCAGCATGCAGTGCTAACAAAAAACTAAGGGCACTAAAGAGACATTCTGTTTGATAAAATTGCAGATGAGATTTATTTTTTTCTCTCAACGATAAATAAAAATTTTTTTTTTTTAGAGTAAAGATTATTTTGTGACTTTTATTGAAAAAAGCAACAAATACGAGTTATTGAGGGACCTTTCAAAAGGTTGAGATTTATTTCTGATCTCTGGTTGTAAGACAATTTTTTTTAAATTTAGAGTTTGAAAATTAATTTTACAAAAAATATTCTTTTGAATTAAAAACAAAATAGAAGAAGACTTCTGGCTTTACAAAAATTTTAGCAAGACATTTGTAAGTTGTTTTTTTAATGAATTTTTTTTTCTATTTCATTTCGATTTTTTTTAGAAAATAACCCCTCCCGCCTAAAGAATACCTACTAACATTAAGCAAATTTCCAATTTTTAATGAACTAAAAAAAAAAAAAAACCAGCTTTGCCATAGTATTAATATTCATCAAGAGAGCTTGGTGAGTCTCCTTTTTGTAAGACTTAGGTTACAGTAGTGACAGTTGAATTATAAAGTCAAACAGGTTAATCCACACGACATTGTCGAACCAATTTGTTCGTCTTCCAAATTGGTTCGACAATGTCGTGATGAGCTCGCAAGCCTATAGATGGGAACCTCAGGGTCTCTCTTATCTGGGTTCCAGGTCATTGTAGAATTGAGGGGAACGAGCGGGCAGACGAACTGGCCAGGAAAGGATCAGCCCTTCATAACTCTCTTGCGGAAAGAGTCAATATTCCTCTTGGGGTTATGAAGGGCGATATATTCTCAATTGTTCTTAATGAATCCAACCGTAGGTGCCACAGTTTAGCTAACTGCGTCATAGAAGATTTTTTTTTCTTTCAAAAAATTGCTTCACTGGCTTACGGAAATAACTCCCCAAACGCAAAATTAAATACTCTCCAAATTGTCGTAGCTGTGGACGTGGAGACCAGCAGGAAAAGGAAACAGTCATTCAATTTCTCTGCAGGTTGTCTCGCTTTAGCTAAAACGAGATCACAATCATTTGAAAAAACATTTCTCAACGACCTTAACGAACTTTCCGGACTGAAGATCAGATATATCTGATCTCCTTTCTCAATGCAACGAAAAGGCTCTAAGCTAAACTCGATCACGTCTGTACCGTTTTCGCAGTTTTTTTAGTTAGTCTCCTGAGACCACGAGCAAGTGGCAATACATTGCTGAAGCCTACAAATTGCCTAGCCTGGAATTTTGTCTAGCTAATAAATCTCCAATATCGTTTTAATTACAGATGAAGCGAGTTAGGCCAGGCGCGCACATGCAACTAAACTGTTTGGTTTCGATTTTGAGCACAATGGGCTTATATGGGAGTGCGCGCTGGTTTATGTGCGCGGGCTCTCATATAATCCCATAGTACTCATAGTTGCATGTGCGCGCCTGGCCTTATGGTGTCGAAATGGCGCACTTAAGCGCTAATTGGGTCTCTGAGTTAGTTTTTTGCTCGGAACCAGCACCTTCCTTTAATACAAATTTGGGGGAGTTATTTCACTTTTCTATTGGGGAGATATTTCATTTTTTACATTTTTCTTTTTACCATACTAAACCCTTCTGATTTTCATTTTCAATGTCCAGCCACGTTGTAGCTCTGAACCTCGGGACCAAATTTCAAGCAATCCAGTCGTGCATTTTATTTTAATTTAGTAAAAATTTATTAAAAAAAAAAACTAACTAGAGCTGTTTGATTGCCTATTAAACAAGCTATTTTAGTTACTTTACAGTCGATGAACATGCGAACAATTTTGAAAAGGTTTCGAAACCTCAAACCGTGAACAAGCAATTTCGATTTGAAACTTGTTTTTGCACTTTTTTTATGCAGGCATTGAGCAAAAAAAAAAAAATACATGTTCCAATAGCTGCATCGAATACGTATTTGTAAAGGGACATACCGTGTAGGGCAGGATGTAGGTGAAAATTAACAAAACAAAATTGGAATACGGCAAAAAATAAAACCAACTTTTAAAATGCTGCGCTGGCACTGTTATGGTATTGGTTTCAGTATTTCTCTTCCGATAACGATCAGAATCGTGTTCTAGTCAAAATGATGAATTTTTTTTTTTTTTTTGCATTCTCAACCGAAATATTTCATTTCCGGGACTAAAGCTTTGTTGCATGTGGCTTACCATGTCCAACAAAACATATCCTGTAAAGCATTTTGAATGAAAGATACCCTGCCAACAACTATATTGAAGGGAAGAATTTACAAGTAACTTATACCTTATCTACCCACAGATACCTTCATTCTACGAAACCAATCTACGATTTAGACAATTGGCCCTAGTAAGTGGTGGTTGTATTGATACAAATGCCTTTATAGACTTTGTAAGGTGAACAGTGTGCATTTTTAGTTTGACCTTATGAACTAAAACTCAATACTACATCGTACATATAGATTCGTTTTTAATGGTTTATGATTGACTGGAGTTCTGGATATGAACAAGATGAAAACTTGTACCTATAGGCAATGTAGTTAAAACTTGAAAGATCGAAATTGCGAAGATACCAATTTTCAACAGTTTGAATCTCGGAGTAAAGAAATAAATACAAAAAACCATACCTAGATCGCTGGAACATGCTTTAATTAAATAAAAATTAAAAATAATTTCGTGATTTTAAGAAACCTTCATGATGTAGCAGGTAAATTAAAAAACAAAATATAAACCTACACATCATAGTTTTATGTTAAAGTGAACATAAATTCAATTAAAATGTAAGAAAGGTAGGCGCGGCAAAGGATGGATTTCGAAAAAAATAAAAATCATAATTGCATTTTTATTCTTATAAGGTTCAAAAGAGCTCAATAAACCGATTTTCAATTTAATGTTGATTTTAAATACGTATACAGAGGTTGTTTATTATTATTATAATCAATTAATTATTTCTTTTTTCATTTGTTCTTTATTTATTTAATTTATTTAATTCAATTAACTTAATCAATATTTTTGTTCCACATTTTGCCAAACATATTCATATCTACCCTATGTTTCAAACTATCAATTTTTGTATTTCCAGTTGTAATGGAAAATTACTCTCTAGCTGTAAATTATTCTCTTAAATTGTTAACTTCTTGTTTGCTTTCTCCGTTAATTCATACTGCTTTGTCAAATCATACGTTATGTAAAATCTTTTTTTTATTAGACCACCAAGCTGTGAACATCTCTCACCTCTGCGTAAGAAACTACCTATATTAAATAAATTTATTATAACGTGATCGAGATTGCTGTGTTCAGTTTGTATTTTTTGTTCTCCACAATCAACGTCGCATGAATGTTATTTTTTCGTACGGTCGCTTTTATAAGTCCATTGATTCAACATTCTGGTCCTTCGCTAGCCAAATTATTTGAGCCGTTTTTATGGATAGTTCTTTTATTGATTAGATTAAAAATTAAAGTGGTCACGTGCTAGTTTTTGCTGGGAATATTTATGTATATGGATATTTTGCGATTGATTCCCAGCAATTAAACTTAGAAAAGCTCTTTTTGAAAATATCTTCAGAACGTGTTACAAGATATTTTCAAGTTTCTGAATATATTTCGTTAATATAATCTCGTGTTTCGATATGAATGTCATCAAGGCAAAACGTGGTCGTGCCAAGGGCAGGCTGACCAAGGCGGCAGATTTTGCTTCGACAGTGGACATTTCTACTCCACTATCAATGCTGCAAATACGATTTGAAAAATTGGAGGAAGCCTGGGCAGATTTCGTTTCGCTTCAGGATGAGATGTATTTGCACATTGATGACGATGATTTTGTAGATCCTGAACCAGAGTTCTACGAATATGAGGCTAAATATTTCGTGGCCCATTCGGTCTACGCAAGTTTTATTAAAGTTAAGCAGGTGTCGTCGGAACCTGCTGCCAAATCGATCGCTGAAAAGCTCGCTGCGCAACAAACTGCCTTTTTGGAGAAGTTAAACTCCACTCCATCGAAGGCATCGGTAAATCTTCCTAAGATTGTTATGGCAACTTTTTCAGGCGAATACGAACATTGGCCTTCGTTTAAGGATATGTTCCTTAGTTCTGTTGACCAAAATCCATCACTCACACCATCTCAAAAGTTTTACTACCTTAAAAGTTTCCTAAGTAGTACAGCGGCTGACTTGGTTAGCCACATGAAGCTTACCGACAGTAATTATTTTGAAGCTTGGGATAGATTGGAGAAACGGTTTGATAGGTCACAGCTCATAGTTCAGTCGTTTATTCATTCTTTCATATCGTTGACATCGATGAATACATCCAATGTAACTATGCTTAGGAAAATCACAGATGGTGCAGATGAGGTGATTAGGGGTTTAAACGCTCTCAACACAAATGGTCGTGATCCTTGGGTAATCTATTTGTTAGTTCAAAAGCTTGACCCAGATACGAAGCAAGCATGGGCGGAACATATTGGGTCAAAGGAAGGTGCTACGATAGACGAACTTCTTGAGTTTTTGCACAATCGTTGTGCTTGTTTGGAATCTTGCTCAGCTCCTATTCGTAATTCAAAACCTAAGAACAAAGTGCAGACTTCCGTACGATCTCATGTTGTTGCATCTGTACAAAGTTGCCTTGAGTGTAAGGGAAACCATAGTTTACATACTTGTAAAAAATTCCTCGCATTAGATGTGGATGCTCGTCGCAGTTTTGCTAGGGAAAATTCATTGTGCTTTAACTGCCTACGACAAGGACATTCTGCCAACAGATGTTTCTTGCATCAGCGTTGCAAAATCTGTAAGTCTCGACACCATGTTCTAGTTCATCAGAAGGCAGCTGCTAGTGATCCTTCTACGCAATTCAGCTTAAGTCAAAACCAGTCATCAGTTGTTCCAGTTACATCTTCGTCTTCATCTTCGAGTCCAGGTCCGTCGTCGGTTGTGAATCATCATTCGTGTGAGTCTAGTCGTAGTTCTCAGATTATACTTCCTACTGCTGTTGTTAGAACCCAAGATAGAGAAAAGTCGTTCCATAATCTTCGTGTTCTGCTTGATACTGGATCACAGATCTCATTTATCACTGAACAGGCTGTTCAGAGATTGGGTCTTCGCCGAAGTCAATCACGTGTTCCTGTATTTGGAGTTGCTTCAACATCAGCAGGTGTTACCAACGGAGTTGTAACAGTACGGCTAAATTCTCGTTATAGTTCAAAGTTTGTTGATGTAGACTGCCATGTTCTTTCGAAGCTGACATCTGTATTACCAGAATACACGATTGATAACATCGATATGAAAAATCTTGTGCCTTTTGAGCTTGCCGATCCTTATTTTAACAAGCCAGGTCACATCGACGTTTTGATTGGGGTAGATAAGGTATTCAGTATCATCTCAGGACCATCTACTGTACACATAGCTGGTGTTCCCAACATTATTCCAACGATTTTCGGTTCGGTTATTGCAGGAAGATCTGCACAAACTTCTCTTGATCTTGATAATGGTATCAAGGCATTTATTTGTACACAGCTGGATCATTCTCAAGAATTTGATCTCGAGAAATTTTGGCGTTTAGAAGAAGTTTCTAATGAGCCCACCCTCTCGATTGAAGACCAGCGTGCTGAAGAGATTTTTGTTTCGACTCATGAAAGACATCCTGATGGCCGATATACGGTAAAGCTGCCATTTAAATCTGATAAAAACGTAGATTTTGGAAATTCTTTTGCTATGTCTTTTCGTCGTCTTCACTCAATCGAACGAAGGTTTTTGTCAAATTCCGCCTTAAAGGAACAATACCACAAATTTATGGATGAGTATTTGTCTTTGGGTCATATGGAAGAAATTCCTGCTGCTGAAATATATTCGCCATCTTATAGGTCGTTCTATCTTCCTCATCATGCGGTGTTTAAGGATGATAGTAGTACTACAAAAGTCAGAGTAGTTTTCGATGGATCAGCCAAAACAAACCAGTCTATATCGTTAAACGATTCGCTTCTTGTTGGTCCATCTATACAACGTGACATCTTCTCTGTTTGCCTTCGATTTAGGCGGCATTTGTACACCATCTCCGGAGATATCGAGAAGATGTATCGACAGATTCGAGTTTCGCGTGATCATTGTGATTACCAGAGAATACTTTGGCGTACAAATCCCGAAGAACCCGTCAAACATTACCGGCTGTTAACAGTCACGTATGGTACTGCATGTGCTCCCTTTTTAGCTGTAAGAACGTTGAAACAGTTGGCTTTGGATTCATCTGAAAAATATCCGCTTGCATCAGAAACTGTTCTCAATGATTTTTACGTTGATGATGTAATCACTGGTGCAGATACCATCAAGGAAGTCATTGTCCTTCAAAAGCAGTTGGTAGAGCTGCTTAAAACGGGAGGATTTAACCTACGTAAATGGACAACAAATTGCTGGCCTCTTTTAATGTCGATTCCTGAAGACCAACGTGAGATGTCACCAGTTCAATTCGAGGATTTTGATTCGGTTAAGGTCTTAGGTTTGCAATGGTGTCCTGCAAAAGACAGGTTTTCTTACAAGGTAAAATTCAGTGAAACATTTGTCTGTACAAAGCGTCGGATCTTGTCAGACGCTTCCCGAATTTTCGACCCAATGGGATTTCTTGCTCCAATCGTTATTGCAGTGAAAATCCTCCTTCAAGATTTGTGGAGGAAAAAACTGAATTGGGACGAAGAACTTCCGAAGGAACTAGCCGATAGGTGGATGACTATTCGACAAGAACTACCCCTGATTGAAGATGTCCAGATTCCGAGGATAATTTGGACGAACAAAAATAATTATGAGTTCCATGGATTTTGTGATGCTTCTTTGGATGCATATTCAGCGGTGGTATACTGCAGAAGTAAGAACGAGGATGGTACATATTCGGTAGCATTGGTAGCTGCAAAGAGTAAGGTTTCTCCAATCAAGGTTTTGTCTCTTCCTAGACTGGAGCTCTGCGGGTCTCTTTTGTTAACTCGTCTAATCAATAAACTTAAAATATCTTTACAGGATAAAGACATGAAAGTTTTCGGTTGGACAGATTCTTCAATCGTGCTCCACTGGCTTTCATCTCCTCCGAAAAAATGGTCGGTATTTATTGGAAATCGGACTTCAGAAATCATCACGTCAATTCCATATAAACTTTGGAATCATGTTCGATCTGAAAGCAACCCAGCCGACTGCGCAACTCGTGGAATTTCACCATCTCTTTTGCCATCAAATGAGCTGTGGTGGAAAGGACCCTCGTGGCTGTGGCAGGAGAAGGAGCAGTGGCCGTATTCAAACCCATGTACAAGAGAGTTTTCAAGTGAGCAATTGGAAGAAAGGAGAAGCCCGAAAATGCAGGTACTTGTGTCAAATGCTATCGAAGAAAATGTATTAAATAATATTTTAAATAACTCATCTAAGTGGTATAAATGCATAAGAATAGTTGCAACAATGTTCCGGTTCCGGTTTAATTGTCGTGTTCCTAAAAAAGACTCTTTGCTACGAAATTATCAACCGTTTTGCGTTCAAGAACTTTTAAAGGCTAGAATAACGCTGATAAGATACAGTCAGATGACCGTTTTTTCATCAGAAATACTCGCGTTACAAAAAGGAAAGGAATTATCGAAAAAACATAAACTTATAAGCCTCGCGCCATTTATCGATTCGGACGGATTGCTTAGAGTTGGTGGGCGAGTGCAGAACTCTGAACTTTCATACGATGAAAAGCACCCCATCATTCTCTCTAAATCAAATCGTTTATCTGAACTCATTGTCAATTATATTCACGGACAATATTTACATGCTGGGGTAACACTTATGATCGCGCTAATAAAGAAAGAATTCTATATTGTCGGTTGCAGAAATCTGGTGCGAAAAATTGTTCATGAATGTGTTCCTTGCTTTCGACAACGTCGTGATTCTTCGAAGCAATTAATGGGAAATCTTCCTGCTGAAAGAATTCGGTTTTCGCGTCCGTTCAGCAAAGTAGGATGTGATTATGCTGGTCCTATAACGCTAAAGCCCAAAACAGATGTGCAGCTTTTTCCCATGCAGCGAAATTAGAAATAGAGATATCGCGCAGAAAACGCTGCATGCAGAGCCTGGAATATGTCAGCTCTCATAAGAACCTGTGTAAATTTATTTTCGCTGCATTGGAAAAGGCTGCACATCTGTTTTGGGCTTAAGACTTTCCCGCGGCAGAAACCCAAAATTCGTTAAAGCATATATTGCTCTGTTTGTGTGCTTCGTTACAAAAGGCATTCACTTGGAATTAGTTGGTGACTTATCGTCAAATGCGTTTCTTCTGGCTTTAGATCGGTTCTGTTCGCGTCGTGGAAAGCCAACGGAAATTTGGAGCGACAATGGAACCAATTTTCATGGTGCCAAACGTAAGCTGAACGAGATGTTTGAAGGTATCTTGAGTGATCAGCATCAACGCATCGTCATTGATCATCTTGCAAGGGATAATATATCATGGAAGTTTCTCCCACCATCAGCTCCTCACTTTGGAGGTTTATGGGAGGCTGGGGTCAAGTCTGTAAAACAGCACTTGAAACGAGTCATTGCAGAACATATCTTGACGTACGAGGAAATGTATACACTTCTCACCAAGATTGAAGCTCTATTGAATTCGCGTCCAATGTGGCAGACATCGGACACAGAACCAAGTGCGCTGTCACCTTCTCATTTTATGATTGGGGAGGCTTACACCTCAGTTCCTCATCCTGATTTGGTAAACTCTAAAATTTCTATTCAAACTAATTGGTATCTTTTACAGAAACTCCACCAAGGCTTTTGGAAAAGATGGCACGAAGAGTATTTAACATCTCTTCAACAAAGGCAAAAATGGCAGATACCACAACCAAATCTGTCTATTAATGATGTCGTTCTATTGAAGGAGCCAAATCTTCCACCATCTAAATGGATCCTTGGTAGAATCATTGCAATCTATCCAGGAAAGGACGACAAGGTCAGAGTTGTCACAGTACGAACCGTAAATGGAGAATATACACGCCCAGTTGTGAAAGTTGCCCCACTACCTTTTTCTGAAAGACCGGAGTCTTTCAGGGGGGGCTGAATGTTTATTATTATTATAATCAATTAATTATTTCTTTTTTCATTTGTTCTTTATTTATTTAATTTATTTAATTCAATTAACTTAATCAATATTTTTGTTCCACATTTTGCCAAACATATTCATATCTACCCTATGTTTCAAACTATCAATTTTTGTATTTCCAGTTGTAATGGAAAATTACTCTCTAGCTGTAAATTATTCTCTTAAATTGTTAACTTCTTGTTTGCTTTCTCCGTTAATTCATACTGCTTTGTCAAATCATACGTTATGTAAAATCTTTTTTTTATTAGACCACCAAGCTGTGAACATCTCTCACCTCTGCGTAAGAAACTACCTATATTAAATAAATTTATTATAACGTGATCGAGATTGCTGTGTTCAGTTTGTATTTTTTGTTCTCCACAATCAACGTCGCATGAATGTTATTTTTTCGTACGGTCGCTTTTATAAGTCCATTGATTCAACAGAGGTATTTCCAAATACATACGAAAAAGAGAGGGCGTGGCTGTGGGCGGATTTGTAAGCATACTTCATTACTAAATACAAAATTTTCAGCCAAATAACGAGAAAACTCAAATATTTTAGCTAAAAGTAGGCGCGTTAGTGATCGGATTTTAATAAAACCATAGGGTCGTGTAAAGAAAAATCTATCACGTTTAAATCGTGTGAAATGGTTCTGAGGTTTTACAAAAATCCATTGAAAAAAAGCGCCTTCAGTTTTTCCCCAGTTTTCCATAACTTTGCGGGGAATTTGTAGTAGAACATTTCAAAGTTACCTGCCAATATTATTTAACTTTAACGATTTCTATTTCTGAAGAAATATCGTATGAATAAATCTGATTTGTTGATATATTGGAAAAAAATATATATGTATGTCATCTGAAAGGTAACTTAGTACTCATAAAAGGTCAGAAATTGGTCAGGCATACATTGTTTTTTATAATTTTAAAAATTTCTAGGTGTCAATGACCTTTTATTTTTTTGTTAAACTCATAACTAAAAATCTAAAGCTGAGCAATTTCATAAACTGCCTGACCTTTTATAAGGATTAAGTAACATTTCAGATGGTATATACATTTTTCGAATATCCCATAAATGAGGTGCTAAAAATTCATGTGACCTTGTAATGACCTTGAGAAAACTTTAAAAAATTATTTTAAAAAAATCTATGCCTGACCGACCAATTACTGAAACTACCTGACCTTTTATGACCTTTTACTGACCCTTTAATGCGGTGCTAAAAGTCTTGTTACTGTGACCTTGAAAAAAACTTTAAAAATTAATTTAAAAAAGCCTATGTCTGACCAATTACTGAAATTACCTGACGTTTTATCACTACCCAGTGGCCCTTCAAATGGTATACTTTTTTAACGAATATCCCATATAATGGGTGCTAAGATCGCACAGCCCTATATCTACTCCTTCAGCCCACGTCGAACCTTTTTTTTTTTTTAATGACCGAGAGCCCACAGCAATTTTTGGGTGTGAAATATAGCAAAAATTCAATGATGCAATAAGATAGGTCCTTACTTTTTATTTGCAAATATGCAAGTCTTGCAAGCCGTACTTGGGGCGTTTGCAAATTAAGCTGCATTGAAAATGCATTTTTTTCTGAAAGCCCAGATAAAAGATATAGCACTTAAAAAATTATATTTAATAAAAGAGCTGAATACCATAGACATGAATATGAGGGTCCAAGACTTCTTAGGTGGGGCCATCTGTATGCAAGACGCACTTGAAAATTCATTTTTACTACGCCAACCGCGCGAGACCATAAATTTCTTCTTTTTTATCTTTTGAATTAGATTTTTTAGGAATGCATAACTTGTACCTTTTTGCATCTTTAATTTGTCACCAGGCCTAAAATCTGTCACCTTATTGCTGCAGATATGGATTGGATAAGAAAGATGGAATTGTTGCAAAAATTGAATACGCTATTAATTTTATTTGAAATATAATAAAAATGTCCTAATATTTCTCAATTTTGTCCTCAATTATTTTTATGAAGGACATAATAATAATAGTAACGGTTCCTACACGTTTCCGACGAATTCATAAACATTTTGTTCTCAGAAACATATTCAATAATTGAATTATTATTTTAAAGTTTCAAGTCGTATAAAAGGTAAATCATAAAACTTTATAACATAATATTTATATCTATCAAGAGAAAAGTTTATTTAATTATACGGATAAAAAGCGTACATTAAATTTCACAGATAGGTATTAGTAAGTATACCTACTATACTAAAGTCTTATTGCTTTGTAAAACTAAAACAGTAACACACGTACCTATAACGTTCCTTTATAATGAACATGTCTGGCCTCATCGTTATATTTAGTTGTTTGCCTGGCAGCAATCAACTTTTACGAAGTTATCTAAATCACACATCTTGGTACCTATAAACTTCCTTTTAAAGTTTCACCATCACTTCCAACTATTAAATCTGTTTTTCTCTTTCTCTATTCCAAAAAAAAAAAAAAAAAACAATGTCATTTTAAGGAATATCTGTTCATCTCTATTATGAACATGGCACCAGCACAGCATCAGCAACCAGCATCATATATGAGCAGCAGCCATTGCAAATAAACTCGTCCTTGCTGGCTCCAAAATAGATTTGTGAGCACCTATCCATCCAATTCATCCATCTAACAAAGTCTTTGAAAAAGTTTCCTTGAAGACTGAAGACTATAAAGGAAGATATACCTATCCATAGCAGTAGGTACCTGCAAATCGATTCAACTGACAAATGCATTTGTTTACCACTATAAGTCTCTGTGACTGATGCTAGGTGATTTCTAGTCGGACGAGCACACAATTTATTAGACCACATTTTTGTAAGGGTCACTTTTCAAAGCAGCATGTTAAAAACAACCGTAAGAATATTCCAGAAACAACAGAGTGTCTATACATAAACATATGTTTGTATATCCCTATATGTTTGAATTTGTGGTAGAGATAGATTCTATATATGACTATGTATAGGTAGGTATATAGAATGAGCAGAATGCGGATGCTCAGAGCCTCGAGTGTGAGGCATTTGTGATTTGGTTTTGAATAGAGTAAATTGTTGAATTTCCTCATACATTGTCCATAAAGAAGTTCGAAGAATGCATATATATTCCGTGTGGATAACTGTGTATATATGGAAACCGATTTACTTTACTCTACTATGTGAAGCTTTATTTTTTGCCCTAAATCCATGGGTAACTGTATCTTTCTTTTTTAAGGTTACGTATACTCCAGGAAGAAGTGCAACTGAGAAACTAAGTAAATAAATGAATCCTGAGGTTCCTCTTTTTTTGTTTCGTGGTAAAACTGTTACCAGAAACTATGCTTTCTGCAACTAAAGTTCTTTCCAGAAATTTAAATTAATTTAAAAATACACAAGCCAAAAGTTGAAGAGAAGATTTTGTACATTGTAGTTCATACAATGTAAATGCATGTTCCTTTTTTTTTCATGGAAGAAGTTGAGATTTAACTTAGATCTTAGAGGATTGACATAGTTAAGCTAACCTTATCAGGAAAACCATCGGGAAGGTCTTATGACAGATGACACGCCCTGCTTTGCCCTAAACTAAGAAGGACATTGGGCTCAGCAACAGCTATCATTGCAATTAATTTTTAAGATGTTTAAAATTTCAAATTTCAAAATACCAAAATAAAACTTATCTTACTTGAGTTAGGCTTCTTGTTTCACACATATACATACATATTCGGTTTCATTCGGTCCGGTCTGTATTCGGTTTCGGTTCATTTTTGGTAGCCTGATAAGTGTCAACCGATGAAAAAGCCAAGAATAAAAACCTAATAGAAGTCGAATAGCACCGAATGGCCCCTCGAACCGAATTAGTTTCATTCGGTTTCAAAACAGCAAATACCTATTCGGATCTAGGAGGGCACACAAAGTAATTAAGGCGTTCACACATATACGGTTCGTATTCCGTTTATTTTTGTTTTATTTTAACTTGTTAACATCGTGCTGAGGGTTTTTGTCATTTTTTTGTATTAAAATTAACAATCTGTCTGATAACCGTGTGTGTGTGAAAGGACTAAGCTGAGACCGAAAATTAACCGAATACAGACAAAACCGAATGAAACCGAATATGTGTGAAACAAGCCTTAATTCTATGACAAATTTAGCTAGCCCTTTATTCAAAGAAAAAGCAAACTTTATTTTGCTTGAATTCCTCGATTACTTCATAGCTAAGCACTGCCTCTGAGCGCCAATTCTTTGTTTGTGCTGTCAGACTCTGGAACTCCCTACCCCTAGACATACGAGAGCTTCGAGGACGTAAGCATTTTGATCGCGTTATCTTTAGGTATTTGGCTGAAAATTCTTAACTTAATTGTCTTTTTTTTTTTTATTTCTCAAAACTTAAATTTTTTAATCCCTTTTAATGTTATTAAAAATTTAAAAAAGGTTTAAATGTTATTTAACTAATTCTAAAAATTGAATTTATAAATAGAATTACTTTTCGTTGTTTTTTTATAATGCTCTAAAATGAAACAATTTAAATCTAAATTTGGATAAGCTTGTTATAGTGTAACTATTGTATATAATAAATGTAACTTTTGCTTCTATAGACTTAAGTCTACTGTAAAAGATGAATGAAATAAATGAAACTGAAACTGAAACTGAAACTGAAACTGAAACTGAAACTAAGCTAATAAGTCAAACCTTTAGCCCCATAAGATTCTACAATTTATTTCTGCAACCATATCTGCTTCTTCCTTAAGAATTTTCTTTCAAACGCGGATGAGGTCGAAGAATCTTTTGCTTAGCAATTATCGGATAGTACTACCCATCATAGTTGAAAGAGTGCTCTTCTTCAAATTCATGCTCTAATACATAATTAAATGTTTTACCAATTCTTTAACGAGCTCTTTCACTTTCGTTGATTTGGAGGGAGTTATAGATTTTGTTCCATCGGAGTAATTTAGATGAAGGATTCATTAATAGCTTTACAAAAAAAAAATATTTTTTTTTACCTTCGAAATTTTCATAAAGATTTTGTATGATTTTTAATTCAACCTCAAAATTACTATAAACACTAAGAAAAAAAATAAATTGGATCAAAACTATTCTCAATTTTTTTCAGATTTTTATTCTCAACTCCTTAATTTACTGGTATACAAGTACGATTCATTGTAAAACAGGGTAGTTCTCATAACATGTGCAACTTGAGAATTGAGAGTAGGTATAAGTGGTATAAGGTATACCTATGCCACCGCAAAACGGTTTAATGGATCAGTTTGAAATTTTACAAAAATATTGAGGGACTATGGTTCTTTAAAATGTTATACAAAATTAAGTCCTGCAGTCAATATTTGTGAAGTAGTAAAATATTTACAAAAAGTCTTGAAAATGTCGTTTTTTTAACCTTTTCTAAATGTAACGGTTAGGAGCCAAGAAAAAAAATCGTTATAAAAATCTTGTAGAAAATTAAATTAAATTTCCCTGTGACGATATTGGCAATCGAAGTCAAAAGTCTGTTTTTTCATTCAAAGCCAGAAATTCTTTTGAAAAAAAAAATTGTAAAATGACGAAAAAACACGACCTTTAAGCTGAATAAACAAGTTATAGAAACACAATATTAAATTGGCTCAAAAAAAATATGATTGCGCAATAACGGTACTTTAAAAAAAATCATTTGCTAAAATTTTTCAATCCAAAAAATATAAAGCTTCAGGATGATTTTCATTTCATCTCAATATGACCACTTTTCACAGAGATACAGCTCTTCAAAAAACACAAAGTGCCAGTTGTACAATCGTGGTTTAAATTTTGATCCGTGGTTCAGGAATTTTAACTCGCCGATTTCGGCGGGTTAACTGGGGTTCAACGGTGGTTCAAGGTTCAAATATGCACTAAAAGCCAATTACATGCCTAAACCATCGTTGAACCACAGTTAATCCGCCGAAACTGGTGAATTAAAATTCCTGAACCACGGATCAAATATTTGTACAACTGACCCTAAACAAAATTGATTTTTTTGTTCCCTTAATTTTTTTTGCCAAGTGTATATGAAGAATCATACAATTTCTTGACTTTTGTCATTCCGAATATTGTCCATTCGAGATTTTTATCATTCTAGATATAACGTCGTGATCTCATAGGGTACATGCTGGTGAAAAAAAATACGAAAGATGGTTATTAAAAGAACAGAACCATTTTCTTGAAAACAATTCAACTGATTTTGATCAATATTTTTTTTTAAAGAAAAATTTCTTGAAAAGTTTAAATTATAAAAAAAATTTTCAAACAAATATTTTTGAGTTTTTTATCAGGTTTCAATTTTTTTTTAAACTGACATTATTTAGCTATCTCGAAAACGACTTGGTCAATTTTTGTTAAATCAAAGGGGTTATCTACCTAAAATATTTTAAGCAAAATTTTTATTACAAAATTTAATTAAATTAAAGTATTAAGTTTAGTTAGAGTATCTAAGAATTTTTTCCGAAGGTTTTTCCCATTTGACTAACCCCTTTATTACCAAAAGAAAAAAAAAATCAGAAGAAATATTTGTTATCTTAAATAATTTTTTTTAAGAAAATATTAAATGATGGTTTTTGTCTTCTTTTCGAGATTTTAAACAATGCAAAAAATCCAAACAAAATCAAAAAAGCCGAAATTCTTCGGTTAAAAAGCTGTTGAATTTTATGAAGATTAAAGTTTTTGATGTGTTTAGGGAAAATGACAGAGCAATAATTCTTTTTTGAAAAAACTTTTGAAAAATATGTTTTTTTTTTTAATAGATATCATAACAAACCTTCAGACTTTATTTGATGGTTTGGCGGCCACAGCCAATTTTTGCCGTCAACTTTTAGACTAACATTTTTTGACTGAAAAACTTAAAATATAATTTGACTGAATCGCGCAATCTGCATATTTTATGTTATTTTGGCTTATTGAATTAAAGTCACTATACCCACTGAAGCTTTTCTATTAGGTACCTTAACAATTTATGCAGATTTTATATAATGGAAAAAGCTGAAGAATCATTTATCTTTATTAATGAATTGGAAACGGCAAACACTAAAAGTGTTAGGTACCGGAAGACCGGAAATATTAACCAGAGATGAAATTAATTCAATATTATTAAATGCTTCTATTATTCAAAATTATGTATTGATTTATATTCTATGTAGGAACAAGGCATATACCTACAGATAAATTATAGAATAAATTGTGACAAAATTCCGGAAATTATGAAAACAATACATTTCAAACTTTTCCACATTTTGCTGAAAAATTAAAAGTGTTGCCTTGCCGGTAAATTCTATAGATTTTCCACATTTTATATATAGTTTTCAAACTATTAACCATTTTAAATTCCTTTATGTAGGAAAATTTGAAGTATGAAGCACGTTCATAGATTTAACTTCGTATGCTGAAAATCAAGAAGACTTATTTCCTGACTTACTCACAAGTCACAACAAAATATACGAGTTGACTTTCCTATAGATTTTTAAGAACTAAATAAGTTAACATCTTTATTATTTATTAACTTTCCATCATTTATGTATGTGTTCCTTCGATTGAATATCTAAAGTCAAATTGAATTCCTTGCCAATTTGAAGAAAAGGAAATGTACTCGAAGTCCTGAATATCCTCTGAAGCGCTGCACAAGTTTACTGCAGCTATATTCCTTATGCTGCTGCTGTATTTAAATTTAATCAAATCCTTGAACATACAATCTAGAGCCTTGGGGCTTTTTGTATAGTTATAGAGTCTTCACAGGCACACAGGTATTCTCCAAGTTTGTCATGCTATCTGCCAGCAAGCACAAAATGCCTTGGCGGCTGTTAAGGATTTGCAAAGTCTTTTCGTTTGCTACAGCACTGCAGGATGTTGTGTTTCCTTTTTGCAAAATGTTTCCGTTACGAAGATTTTCTTAAAACACTACTAGAGCAATACGTACTGAAATTGTGTTTTATTTAAGTATCCTTCATACATAATATGACTTGACTAAGTTGGAAAAGGTGGCACATTATCAATGTTTTCTTCGTTTTTTTCTTTTTATTTTAAATTCAATTGATTTAAATGTATTTTCAATTCAATTGATTTGAATTTGCTTGAATTGATTTAGATAAGCTTGTTCACATTTTAAAATCAATATTTTGGGAAACAATCTGATATTATGAAAATCAAAAATTATGTAATAATTATATCGACTAAACCTTGGCAGAGCTGAAACATAAAAAAAAAGATTTATATAAAGAGAATGAATGTTTTATATTATCATCCCATACAAAAATAAGACAAACTATTTCAATTTAGTTGCCATTAAAGCTTTGAAGTGTTTTTTTTTCCTCTTCCACAAAATACTATTCTTCAATCTTTTATATATATTTTTTTTTCAAGGCCTAAATTGACTTCCCTTTGTCCCGTTTATTTGATGAATTTTCAATGGTTTCCCTTTTTTGCCTTAACACAATTCTTAACATGTCCAATAAAATGAATGACGTATATTACGAGCCTCATCAAGATAAATAATGTCCTTAATTTAGTGTATAGTATCAGTATTCTTTTGCAAAGAGATTAACATCAACTTCGGTCAAACTTAAGTTTTTTTTTTTTTTTTGAAATCCTTCTTGCTACAAAACCAGCCGGTCTATTCATTTTGGCTTAAATTCTCTATTCTTCAAGAGTAAAGTATAAATCACTGCATCAAAAATTGACGGCTCTGCTGAATCCTGAATTCCATACACATGAGTATGTATTACATAGATACCCAGCCTATAGTTGGCCATGTGTGAACATTTGAAAAATGTATCCCTCGTATGCAAGTATAAATCAGGATATTAAAGCAACCAAAAAGGTCCGTTCGTCCTTGTTGAAATTTTGCTTTCAATTGGGACTGGTGGTTTTAAAAATTGTTTTTTTTTTTTACCTACTATGAGTTAGAAGTTGGAAATCGAATTTCTTTGAAAGGATTGTCAAATGATGCCGAATTATATGAGTTGCCTTTAAAAATGGATGAAATGACTTGAAGGTGCTTTTGGAAAAAGGAGTTGGAATTACATTGTTAATGTGATTCTAAATGTAAAGCGGCTTAGCTTTAGATGATCAGAATAGGAGATAAAATTTTACTATGTAGAAATGGTATTTTGTGGAAACGTCTTTAAAACTTGAATGTATGATTTATTTTGGCGTTGTGGTCAATATGGATTGATTTGAATACTATTTATGATTATATTGTAACGCATTTGCTACTTTTAGTTGCTTGGAGTTGCTTGCGGAATTTATAGGAGCTGGCAACTCTGGGCAACTTGAAGTCGCTTTATCCTTGACCACTAGGCAACTTCCAGCAACTTTTGGGAATTTTCCAAGATTTTACTAACATGAGAGGATTTTAACCCCAAAACCAAGTTTTATTTTCACACTGAACGAGTTTTGTACTGTCGCTGATCAAAAGTACAAGGTTAATTTAATAATAGAGGCAATTTTTAGTTGCGCAACTTTTAGCTGCCCAATTTTTAGTTGCTCGGAGTTGCCAGCAACACAAATTGCCCTCGCTCACTATGCGATTTCAAAACGTCTGTGAAGTTAGCAGGACTATTTTCACTTAGAGTAATGGGACCAAGACAGGAATTTGCAGTTTTTTGCATTTTTTTTTGCATTTCTTTTCCAGATTTTGCACGTCACTGTGAAGTTATCAGAGTACATTAAGATTTTTTTTTTAAATAAGGAATTTAAAATTTCGTTCCAGTCTTTTCCGAAACTGCAAAAAGAACTGCAAATTTGGAGCCTAATTTCAATATGTGATAGATTTACCGGTTGCTGAAAAAAGGACATTACCTCCTAAATTCACAGTGAAGTTAGCAAGTCAGTATAATTGTTATGAGGACTTCAAAATTTGGTTTTAGGCTTTTCAAAAACTGCAAAATAAACTGCAAAGTTGGAGCCTCAATTAAATGTGATAGCTTTACCGGTTGCTGAAAAAGGACATTACCTCCTAAATTCACAGTGAAGTTAGCAAGTCAGTATGATTGTTTTTTTTTTTTTATGAGGACTTCAAAATTTGGTTTTAGGCTTTTCAAAAACTGCAAAATGAACTGCAAAGTTGGAGCCTCAATTAAATGTGATAGCTTTACCGGTTGCTGAAAAAAGGGCATGACCTGCTAACTTCACAGTGAAAATCCGGAATATAAATGCAAACAATGCAAGAAAAACTGCAAATTCCTGTCTTGGTCACATTACTCTAACAATAAGTGAAAATTGTCCTGCCAACTTCACAGACGTTTGGAAGTCGCATAGTGAGCAAAGGTAATTTATGTTGCCGGCAACTCCAAGGAACTAAAAGTTGGGCAGCTTAAAATGGCGAAACTAAAAATTGCCTAGAGGGCAACAGGCCTTAATGACTTGGTCATGTTTCTATTTTTTGTTTTTAATCATGAATTATTTTCGCTTAACAGAGTTTCTCAGAATCATCAGAATTGCTTGAAAAACTATGTTGAAACTTTCAGCAACACTTTGTAACTTCAAATTAGATCCTTGTGAGCATAAAATGGGTTATTTTTTGGTTAATTTTTGTTTTTAAATGCTGACACTCTCCAAAGTTATTCAACTAGAAAATTGATTCATATCGTCATACTTATTGTTTTTGCTGCGGATGGGCCTTTCTTCTTCGTTCGACAAAAGTCTTAGAAAGAAATGTTACCTCCCTCATAGTTAACATCACCTCTCCCTGTTGTACTGTTTCTGCTTTGGTCTGGAGCTACCCTTGCATTTAACCATGGCATCTTTCTTGATCTTCTTATCCATGGCTTTTGTTCAATTATAACAAAAACAGCCCCTAGTAGTATATGGTTCGATAGATATTTGATAGGGCTAGGGCAAGCTTCAAAATAAAACTGTTGAAACTTTGCTTTTGAAAAAGTTTATTCCACATCTTTGGTCTTTCCTTATATAGCGGGACGCTAAGACGAAATCATCAGTGTTGTCGTAAAAGAGCAGTAGTGTTGCTTATGCAAGAGAAAGTACTTGAACCAAACTTCCGTTTCGCTTGGATAGGGAAATTGGCGATTTATCAAACGGAAATTGAAATTATTTCGTCTTTTGGGGACGACAATGTGACGAAAAGACTGGAAACGAGAAGAGGGTGTTAGAGAACTATATGCTATATGTAGGTCGCGTCGTCGTTGAAAACTCTGTGGCATGACCATTTTTAGTTTTTTCATTGAAAGAAAGTCACAAAGAAAAAGAAACAAATGCATTGAATGTCTCTTAGTCAATGCAAGTTAAATTGCAAGTTTTTTTTTTTTTCCATTTCACACAGTTGTCGTTGTTTGGGGGAGAGAATCTTTTAACAAGTCGACAAATCTTTGCTGCAGAAGTTTTTTTTTTTTTTTTTGTCATGGGTGGCAGGTGTAGGGATTTAGATCTGATAAGCGAAAATACATCCTTCCACCTGAATAAGATCTGGGAATCGAATTGGAATTGAATTTCAAAGGACTTTTATTGACGGAGAAGATTTGAAGATCTATTGGAATTGTTTTTGAACTTTCTCAAAATCAAAGAACTCGAGTGAATTAAAAAAGAGTAGGTACCTAGTCTGGTGATGCTTTAAACTCAAATATTTCCAGTGAAATGTTTAAGCTAAGAGATTGCAAAAGTACTCGTAGTATTATATGTGTGCACTGTACATGCGTTGAGTATTAAATTTCCGTTTGATTTTTTCAGTTGGAA